>OY744483.1:49101614-51902289 GCA_963556165.1 Tipula helvola
AAGATCGTAGTTTCTTTGACTTTCCCTCTGGTTCTTCCTTTATTAATTTACCATCTAATAATTTGTTATCTCATGATTTTCAGGGTGTTCAAATCTTGCATCAAAATATTCGGAGCTTAACGAGAAATTTCAGTAATTTCTTAGCTCACTTAGATTCTTTTGATGTAAAGCAAGATTTAATATTTTTGAGTGAAATTTGAATTAATAATGAGACGAAATTGTATAGTTTAAACGATTTTCAATTAATTTGTTGCTGTAATAATGGTTACCGTTCTGGATGAGTTTTAGTGTTCTACAAAAATGATTTGAATTGTTTAGTTGAGACTACAAACCTTTTATTTAAACTTTCGATAAGTAGTGAAAAACGTATATTTTTATTTGTGGCATCCGATTTTTCACCTATTTTTACTATCAATGATCCAGCTGCTGCAACTAATAATCTTTTAAAACTATGGAATTTAGTTTATGTAGATAGTTGATGAAAAAAGAAGCCGCGTAAAAGGTCCTATTAAGCCATGGATATCTGAAGTTTTATTGAATATGATTGAACATAAAAAGCGGTTGGTGAAAAAGGCCAAGCGTGTTAAAGAAAATAATCGCTTCCACATGTTGTTGGTTATATTAATAAAGTAAAAAAAACAAATTGAAATTGCGCGGGAAGCTTATTATGTAAAAAATTCGAAAATGTTGTAATGATGGTAAGTCTATGTGGCGTACTGTTAATGAAGTGTTATGAGAAAGTTCTGCTTCTCAATTAAATCATATCAGTTCAAATGTAACATCTAGGCTGCGGACCAAATCTCAGGTAAATCGTTTAGTACAGTAAATTGTAATTTTAGTACAAATTTACCTCTGAAATCGTGCAAATTCTCTGGTAAACATAATTGTCAAAAATTGATTGAAGGATGAAATTTACTGGTTTGGGGATGCATTTATTACCATAACTCATAAAATATTTAAAATGTAAAAAATGGAGCGATTTGGAAATCCAGGAGAGTTTGAAATAAAAAATAAGATGATGACATTGATAATAATAATGTATTTAATAAAATTAACTTTTATTAAAAGAAATGGTTTTACTTGGTACTAATGGTTTTACCAACTTTTTAAATTGTACTCGAATTCAATTTCTTCTTTGGTAAAACTAAATCTAATTGCAAATCCTAATACACGAGTATAGGGTAAACAAATTGACTTCACTAAAATACTATTTTTGTATTTAAACTTAAAAGCTCCAAAATATAAATGTGTCGTAAATAGGAATCAATTATATGTAATAGGTTGGGAAGCTTTTAAATGTTAGAGAAAATAATTAATCTTTAATTTAACCATTTAGGTTAGAAGTTTTTTGATAATTAACTAAACGATTTCTGGATCTAAATTTCTGAAACTAAACGATTATTGAAAGCTTTGGACCATAGGATTGCAATTATTATGCTGTTATTTGCAAGTTAAAAAATTCCTAACAAAAATTAGATTTTTGACAGATTTTTTTTTGTAACCTTATTATGTTATGTAGCTTTTAGATGTACTTTTATTTCTCAAATACTCAAAATACATAATTTCAGGAAGATTTCATTACTTTGTAGTTACACATTTTTAAAAGCTACAAAGCTTCTTTCTTAAAAAAAAATCTGACCTAATTTGGAAAGCTAATCCGTTTCTTTGAGAAATATATTTAACAAAAATGTCTGCCTTGTTTCGTTTTAACTAAAATTTAAAACAAGCGCTGAAAGCTCAGTCAGGCAACCAAACTTTTTTTCGTTAATTCTCTGATAATTTTGGTGAAATGGTGCTCGATGCAAAAAGCTCTTAGCTGTAGGGAAATTTCTCTGTCATAAAGTTTTACATTTTGCCATTGTCATTTTTAAAGTTTTAAGACATTGCAATAGCCGAATAGGGACCGAAATAATTTCCTTGCTCAATACATTTTTCGGTTAATGAGATTTCTTTCAGAACAGCATTTTTTGTTATTCGTTCTACAGGAACTTTTTTTACGTCCGAAAGTAGTCTTCTTTATGAAGCTAACAATTACGCAACCCACATGTGGTTGCTTGATTTCGGAGATTCATTCGAACCTTTTGCAGAGCTTCTGCAAGTTTAAATTGACTGCTTTCTTTCGAGGTGATCAATCAATCTTCAACTTACGCATTTGAAATGCGAATTTACAAAAAAAATATTAATATTAAACTCCCAAGTCTCTTGGTGCGATCAAAATACGTACTCAATATTCCAGTTTGGCAACCGATAAAATAAAATTGAAAGTAAAAAAAAAATTGAAAGCTCTAACGCAATCAATTATTAGAATTGTTTAATGGATGTCATGATCACAATATCCCAGACAAATAAGGACTTGTCTGAAAATTCTTCCCCCAAATTATAAATTGAATAGAGAAATGGGATTGAACGAAATCTTAAGAAAAATATTGTCGAAAGCTTCGTGAGATTTTATTATTAACCAGTGATAGTTTATTTCTTTTGAAAATATTTAACAAATTTTGCTTTAAAAAAATTTAAACCTTCAGTTAAGAAAGACTTAAACAAAGTGTTAATTCAAAGCTCAAAATCCATTATTTTGTTATTTACTGAACTTTCTATTTCAATATTTTATAAGAATTTTATAATTAGAATATGAAACTATTTCGCTAAATTGAAACCTAACCACCAGAACTGAAGCAGCATATAATCATTGGTTAATTTCGAAATTTCGGGATGGACATAATGACCGAGATTGCATTCCCTAGCTGCCACATTTAATTCCAACTAAACGTCTGTCTAGACAATATGGGTAGTTTTCCGCTTAGTATATTTTGGCGCTTTTGTTACACTTTGCAACTTATTTAACCCATTTTATGCTCTTTAATTTTTTTGCAGCGTTTGCAGCACCAATTTTATTTTGTTTGTCTGCATTTTGCCAAACATTTCTTTCGGTTTCCATTGCCCTCATAATCTCGTGTATAGTTCTACTATATTATCACTGCTACGTTATTTCTATAATAATTGTCTCGATATTATTTGCAAAGTTCTGTGAAAATTTATATGAAGAACAGCGTTATCCATGGTAATCGTGTAATATCATAAGGGTGTTGGTGGATTTTTTGCCGTCTTATTTTCCACACTATGATTTAGAAAAAAAATCGTTTTTTTTGCCGTTTGGTATGTTGTGTCATTATGAAAATTGAAGCTTTTTTACTCTTTGGTATATGTAATTTTTATTTTTTATTTTTTTTTCATTTCCTCTAAACGTGATAAAATGACATGAAAAGACCGACCGTGTGTCATTTGCTTTAACTTGTGTTTCAATTCAAAATGCATTTACATTTTTTTTTCTTTCTGTGTAGTGCTGTGAATCATGAACAGTTTTTTTTTTGCAGTAGTGCTTTCGATCTCTGTGTTGATATGGAAATAAAAAGGTCGACTTTTTTTTGTGTTTTTGTGAGGGAGGGAGAGACGTTAGTTTCGGGGAATTTTATTTTTATGAAAGGAATGTCTGATTTAATTTTTTTTTCTGTGGAATGTTGTCTAGAAATCTATTGATTTTCAACATTTTAATTTGGCGAACAACGTTGGAATTATCAATTTAATTAAAATTGAATTATCTAGCCGGAAGTATTGTGGTTTATTTTATGTGTTTTGAATGGAATTGTGGAATGTATGTATTTGTGGTCGAAGGGTTATTCGTATCGAAAAGAAAGAAATTATTGAGCAGTTTAATGTTGTTTAATTCATATTGTCAAGAGAAATTGTAGAATGAGTGTTATACACAGATGAATATTGCTAACAAATCTTTGATTAAATAGCATTACCTGTATGAATAATTTGTTTAAAATGTGTACAAATAAATTAATTTTCTAATCTGCACAGGTTTATAGGGCACAAGAATATCTACATTAGAAAGTAGTTACGGGAAATCGTTGATACCGTTTAGAACATCAGCAATAAACCTTAAAGCAACAATTTTGCTTCTGTAAAGCTGTTTGATTTCAGCTGCACAACATCATTACAAAACCTGAAATATTATTTATAATTTATATATCTAAAAACCAATAGATTCGATGTTACCATACCTATCCTAATCCTGCTGAAATTAACCTCGGGCAAGACCGAGTAGTAGGTCTACATGGCGCCGGTCTTGTGACGGGATGGAACGTGGCCAAACTACTTATGTGAGGGAGACCTCACGATGACCATCGAAGCGAGGAAATACATAGCACTGAGAGAAACCGGATCTCCTGAACAAATTGTGCAAGCGCCACAATGAGGTTAGTGACCCAAGCATGTGATACGTCGATGCCCTTGAGAAAATTCCGAACGGGGGAAATCCCGTGGTTTATTGATGGTTTGATGAAATAGCAAACCTCAGGAAGAACTCTCTATGCCTAAAACGCGCTCTCACTAGGGCAAGAAGAAGAGACGGGTACGTAACGGAATTGGAACACGAAGAGTACAGACGGGCAACAAGAGTACTAAAACTATAAATAAGCAGAAGCAAGCGTCTCAAATAAGAAAACTTGAGATGATATGTCGATACGGAACCCTGGGCTTGGCAAGCCAAACGTGGCATATCGTGAATTCCCTGTTCCCGAAACATCTAAACGACCATCGGCCACCTTGCCCCGATAAACCGGAAGTAGTACCTGTTTTCACGGTAGAAGAGATTCAGCAAGCCGCTACTTCTCTATGAAACAAGAAAGCACCAGTCCTAGACGGAGTGCCCATGGAAGTTACGAAGGAGATAGCTAGATCTTATTCGGAA
Source organism: Tipula helvola (assembly GCA_963556165.1). Classification (NCBI taxonomy): domain Eukaryota; kingdom Metazoa; phylum Arthropoda; class Insecta; order Diptera; family Tipulidae; genus Tipula; species Tipula helvola. The sequence goes on from OY744483.1 coordinate 49,106,371, forward strand.
GTACTTCTAAATATGTATATACATTTTTAAAGTTTTTTAAAAACACTAGTTAAATATTTCGCAAAATTACAAAAGGTTTAAAAAATCACTCGATCGATTTCGGCTTGTTAGGCCATCATCAGGAGTATCTACTAAACTGTAAAAATAGAAATGTAGTTTATATATAGTTGAAAAAAGCAAAAAGTGAAACAAAAATATACAAATAAAAAATGTGGGAGTGGTAAACAATAAAAATGGTGAGAGCAATAAACATTAAAAATTAAAAGGGGGGGGGGAGGTGGGGTGAGTTAAACACAGATATATGAGTATTGATTAGTCAACGGCCGAATAACATAATTCCAGATGTTGTTGTTGTTTTTTTTATTTTTATTCCTTTATTTTATTATAACCCGACGTATTAGTCATTTTATGGGGTGGGATGAGAATGGGAATAAAACAGTGCGGGGCCGCTAATAGGTGAGAAACAGATTTCTCTCTATTCGTTGAGGATATTTTGGTTATGAAAAAACCAATTACCGACCCCGCACTGTTTTATTCCCGTTCTCATACCATCCCTAAAATGACTAATATGTCGGGTTATAATAAAATGAAGGAATAAAAAAAAAACATCTGCAATTTTGTTATTCGGCCGTTGACTAATCAATAATCAATAATTATATACCTGTGTTTAACTCACCCTCTTTTAATTTTTAAATTGTATTGCTCTCACCATTTCTATTGTTTACCACTCCCATATTTTCTATTTGTATATTTTTGTTTCAGTTTTTGCTTTTTCCAACTATATATAAACTACATTTTTATTTTTACAGTTTAGTAGATACTCCTGATGATGGCCTAACAAGCCGAATCGATCGAGTGATTTTTTAAACCTTTTGTAATTTTGCGAAATATTTAACAAGTGTCTTTAAAAAATTTAAAAATTTGTGTATTAAGTGTGTTTGACCAAGTGCCTACGGCAGAAAGTGTAAAAAGTTCTAAATATATATATACATCTCGAGGAAGGTGTTTTCCCTAAAGCATGGAAAACCCAGCGGCTGATTCTCATAAACAAATAGATGGGCGACCCAATCTCTCCATCAGCATATAGACCTCTGTGTATGCTGGATACAGCGGGAAAACTATTAGAATGCGGCTTTAGCGGCTCACAGCCGCTATTTAAGCTTCAGGGTACTCATCAAGTAAGCAATATGGCTTCAGAAAGGGTCGGTCTACTATCGGCGGTGTAGAAGAATTTGTGAGAGCTTTCTTTAAAGCACAACGAGGGAATCACTATTCACGGAAGCTAATGTTACTCTCTACACTAGCTGTTAAGAACGCATTTAACTCGGCGAAGTGGGCGGATATCTTATCTGTGCTATCATATGCTTTCCGCGTGCCAGACTATCTTTTACGGATAATGGACTGTTACCTACAAGATAGGAAGCTACTGTTCGAAACCACGGAGGCATCCTGAGAATGGAAATGCTAGACGACATCTTCATGGTTGGGTGCGCAGACGATATTACAGCAGTAATTGTCGTCCGTGATATAGACGACGTCCAATGCAAGCTCAACAAATAATGAGAAGAACTACCTCTTTTATAACTGGCCAGGGTCTGTCCCTATCAACATCAAAAACAGAATTAGTTTTACTTTCGAGACGGCAAATTGCAACCGATTTGCTGTTTCTGGTAGGAAATCAACAGATACAGTTCAGCACAGCAATCAAATATCTGGGGGTACATGTGGACACAAAACTTAATTTTGGAGAACAGTTTAAGCGATCCTCAGAAATGGCGTCGAAAGTAACCTTTGCTTTGAGCAGATTGATGACTAACATCGGGGACCTAATGGCTGGAAAAATGGAGATTCTAATGTCAGTCACGAACTCCATCCTTTTGTATGGGTGAAAAATATGGGCAGACACATGGGCAAGCTGTACAACGTCGTGGGCACAAAGGATCTGCAGTTCTTACAGAACTGTCTCAGAACCTGCTGTGTTGCTTATTACTGGAGTGATTCCCATAGTCCAAATTGCGAACGATAGAAATCTATATATGACACCAGGGCGATCTTGGCGTCTTAGAGGCAAGAAATGCAGCCAGGGAACACGTCATGCTTTGCTGGCAGGAGAGATGACAGACCGAGAGCCGCGGAAGGTGGACGAAAAGGCTATTTAAAACCCTGTTTGCGTGGGTGGATAGGAAACAGGGTGAAGTAAATTACTTTTTGACTCAATTCCTCACTTGTCATGGGTACTTTTGCAAATATCTGAACATGATGGGCAGGGTGGAAGAATCGTCGTGTATCGATGGCAATGTAGCAATTCATGATGCAAAAGTAAAACACACATTTTTCACTTGCGACCAGTGGAAAAGGAGACGTAAAGAACTAGTAAGAAACAGAACTGGGATACAGTGGCGAATTTCATAGAATCGATCCTACAACAAAGAAACCACAAATGGACAACCACCATAGAACGTGAAAGGTGTTATTTACTTGTAAGAAATAAAGAAATAAAATAAAAATTTGGCAGCTCATTGGGAGGTATTAATGTCAAAATTAAAATCATTATTTTCGTGAGGTTCAGATAACCGAGAAATTCGATTAGTTTTGTCATAGGTTGCTGTCTTGTCTAATAATATGCGATTATCGATTAACAAATTATACCGAATAATTACGATATTACCAGTAGAGTAGAATTAGAATTAGTGTCCAGTCAATATTCAGGCTCTTAATGAACCTGATAATACTGCCGGCCAGTACGTGATACATACTATCTGCGCTCATTGCTCTCCCTTCTAGATGTTTACTATATCATTTATTCTGCTAGAAAAGCGGTAGCATTGGGACTCAATGTCTTCAAGAGGGTAGTCCCTCTCCAGTATATTCCTACCAGTGCCTCGTTTACGATATTGATTTGACTCTTGCGAGTTACTGGAAATATAAAGTCGCCTATAGGTTATCCAGCTTAACTACAGAAAGGCTAAATAAAACTGGAGGGTGCTTGGTATCCAGAGTCCGCATATTTGGACTGATTAACCTATCAGCCATTCATCCTTGGGCATATGCTGTTCCACCTTAGATTAGGGGTTTTTGCCAAGATTTTCTCCTTTACCGCCATACTTTAGCCTGTTTCCAAAGGCCACATTCTACCTAATGGTTCCATACCAGTAGAGTAAATAGATATCAACTTGTCTAGGGTCCCATTACCGGTTTTCAATCCGAAAATTGGTTACATAGTGTATTAGTATTGTATTAGTAGTTTCCGTGTAGAATAATTTTTAATAAAATCTTCACAGTTTTATACTTCATCAAGCAAGGGTTAAAAAATGATTACACCTCTTTAAAAAATAAAAAATTGAATTAACCGAGAAAAGCGCAAAAATAAACTTTTTTATTCCCAGTTTTGAAATCGTTTGTGAATTTTGTTCCTGCAACAATAAGAATTTTTCTATTATTTCCATTATTACTATTGCTATTATTATTATTATTATTATTTTTAGCATTATTGTTAAACTTATCGAAATTTTATAGTAAAAATATTTAATCGATAAAACCGATTTTTGCCTTGTGTGTTATTCATTTAAAAAAAAAAATTTTTTTGAGCATTTCAAAATAAAATAAAAACTTTTATTTTTAAAGAAAAACTTTTTTAAACTAAAAATAAAATTGTAATTTGTTTTGTCTGGATATATATTTAAAATAAAATTTATTTTACTTCTTTTTAGTTCACAAAAATGGTAACAATAATAAGAGAGATTAACAATTTAACTGTAAATTCCTTTGGTGTATTTATGTTAACCCTTTAGTAACGTGTCGCATTATTATAAGTACCAAACAAAACGTCAAGACAAAAGGGTTGTGAAGTGTTAAAAATCTCAAAACTTTTAAAATATTTAAATGACTGCACAGCAGAAGCTGCAAGATGTTAAAAAAAAAAAATATTTTTATTGCTAAGTTATTATAAACTTTTGGTTTTTAATTCAAAAAGTTTCATTGTATTTAACATTATAACAATAATAAAAAATAAAGTACCAACTATCATTAAATATAGTCGGAAGGTTGGCGAAATAATATAATTGATGGTAATTAAATTTTGGTATTAATATAGGGTGGTGGAAAAGGTGTGGAAATTACATGAAATAGGTAGTGTGATTTAATGGATCCAATTAGTGATAATTCAATATTAATAGATCATAAATTACATAGATACCAAACCATTTATTTATTTATATTTATTCTAAACTAAAAATATAAAATAACAATTCCACATAATTATAAATAATAGTGATTTTAATAATAAAATATATTGGATTTTTGTACCCATTTGTTATTATGTATATTTGTATACATTATACACACAATTTGTTCATGTTGTTTTCAAAACTTAACTAAAAATAAAAATAAATAATTATTAAGCATTATTACGTAAAATATTAAATACGTTAAAAATCATTACCATTAAATATGCATATACATTAAATTTTATTTTTATTATGCTTATTTATACATTAAATATTTTTCCTATTTACATTATTCTATATTTGTAGCACATAAATGTGTATGTTTATATTACAGTTCGATGTGAAACTTTTGTAACACTACTGAAATTTAAATTTAGTATTTTTATGGATTACCAAATAATTCCTTGTAATTGTAATCCTTATTTATTTTTGGCTTTTAAATCTTAATCCGAAAGTCTCAGGATTTTCTAAAACTAACAAATTATATAAATTTGTGAATAAAACACAACTGAGCTGTATTGGATGTGGTGTATTGTTCCAGTCCAACTTTAACACACTCAGTAAATAAAAATGTTCAAACACGTATAAATTGAGGTTAGGTATTCACGCTTCACAAAAAAAAAAACCGGTAACAAAATTAACAAATGGACTTTCCAAAATATTCGGTTGAGTAATATGTATTTTAATTGATTTATTTTTTATCACTCACAAGTGAGTACTCGTTTGTTTTAATACTTATTATTCCGCTTTTTTATCTTGTTTTGATGTACGCACTTTGACGCCAATTTACAGAAAAGAAATGTTCTTACATTTTTTAACTTATGAATTTTACCACGATGACAAAGTGCCATCTGCGATTGAACATTGTCACTTAATTTTTAGTACAATGTTTTAGTATTCAAGACAATGCTCCATCACTTCTTTTATGCTGAAAACACATGAGCAGAATTTCTGCTAGCAGCACTGCCGGCAGAAATTTGGGTGAATTACATGAGCGTCTTTTTTGACAAGCAGAATTTTAATTTGTGATATTTATTTGATACATATTTAATTTTAATGTACAATTGTTTTTAATGAATTATGCCTTATTTTATCACAAATTATATAATTTTTATCCTCCAATTTGGCACTTGTCACACAAAACTTATTTTCTGTCAACAAATTAAAAAAATTCATTGAAAAAAATAAAAATGTTTACAAATTGTACTAGATCTTTTATCTTTTACGTAATGTAGCCTACTGATTCGCAGCAAAATTAGAAATAGAGACACAAAGCAGAATACGCTTTATTAATTTATGTAACTAAAATGGTGACACTAGCAATGTGGATGTGGATTAAATGTCAAAACAAAACTTTTTTCTAAGAAATAGGCGTGTAACATTTTATGGCCAAATTAATTAATGGTTTTCTTATAATTTTATTTATCAAAAGTTTAATTGACAAGCTTTTTCGGCGTATAATTTTTAATAATTTGAGAGCTTAATCCACATTCACAGCGGTAGTGACATCTACTTTTGCTTATCGCCATAAAGCGTATTCCACTCGGAAAGCAGAATTCATGTAATTCATGCCGTATAAACGTGTGTATTCAAATTTTTCTGCTTGCAGAATTCTGCTCATCTGTTTTCAGCATTACTCACCGTTTTCTTTTACCAAATGTCAAAAAATTATAAACAAAACAAAGACATTTTGGTTGAGAAAATCATCAAGTTTTAAAAGGTAAGCTAATTAATATTAATTAACAAATTAAATTATACATATTTAGTTTAATTTTCAGATCCCAAATCATATATATATAAAAACCGAGTGTTTGTTGCAGAATGCGGATCAGCTGTGCCATCAGATAAGTATTTCTATGAACTATTTGTTTTGTTGATGATTCTTTGTGTTTCTTTTTTTTTGTTATATTTTAGGTTGGAAGCTTCAATTGGGATCAGCTCGAACAATTTGTTCCAATGTTAACAATGTGTTCAACACACAACTTATAATTTTTCCAATGAAATTGATTGTTACTATTCGTATGCATTGTTTGTTCTGTCTCTTATATTCAATAAATATTTATTACGTAACTATGGCACCACTCTTTGCTATACAAGGAACACTAATGTTAATTCCGCTGCCAAATCAATCTATATTTAAGAGCATTATCTACACAATTTTGCCCCAAAATAATGTTCATATATGTAGGGTCAGAAGACAAATAAGAACACTGGAACCTGTTCCAGGACGGGAAGGCAGATTGGGTTAAACAATATGAACTGTTTGCTCGTCGGAAGTTATATAGCATATATCTGCATACAAATTATGAGACAGCCGCCCCGGTGGCACAGTGGTTAGCATACTTGCTTTACGCTCCGGAGGTCCCGGGTTCGATTTCCGGCGGGTGATGAAAAAATCACGGCTGGTTAAGGGTAGGATCAATGAATTAATCACTCATTATCCGTTAACAAAAATGATTACGAAACTTCAAAATGAAGCGGCCAAATCCCTCTATGGGATGTAGCGCCAGCGGAAAAAAAAAATTATGAGAAACAATTCTCTGATAGAAAAATGCTTCATTAATAAACCAGCCTTCATTCTTGGTTTATCTGTGTCACTTGAACGTTGGATGAAATTGATGCACTAAAAAAGACTGGGCATATAACAGAAGCTGACCCCACTTATTGCCAAATATAAATTAATTTTTCCCGGGTTTTATATTTCGATGACTTAGTGAATATCGGCCCTAACCCACATTTTTTTCAAAAATGACATTATCATACCAAAATGTAGAATGCAACACGTCGCGTCTTTCTGTGCGACTGGTTTAACCTAAAAACCTAAAAACACGTTCCACATTCAATTTTGTTCGGCCCTAAAGCGTATGGTATTATCTGTCAAAAATCTCGTTTTTTGCATTTCTTGAAAAATGTTAGAAATGTGGGTTAAGGCCGATATTCACTAATACCGGAAATATTAGGAGCAAATTATTATACCCTCGACTTGTAACGATGTACTTATATCAACTTCTCACGTGGAAATCATCGGTCACTAAATAACTGGTGAGCTACGTAACACCGCAGCCCGTTGACGATATATGCCCTAGTGCATTTTAGCCTCCTTTTTAAATAAGTTAATTTCACTTGTCGTATATGTCTCGTAGATGTAATCAGGGGCATCGAAGACTTATTCAAGTTTACATATTTGGTTCTTGCTCCATATTCTCAATGGATTTCAAGAATTCGCTAAGAGAACTATCATCTTTTATAGACGACCGAGCCGTAATATCAACATTAATTTGCCATTTTGGAAGCTGAACCCCAGCTGTGGTGTTAGCTGAACCCCTTGATTTCCAGCAAGACGAATGCGTTTTGTACACGAGCTCATACGGCCTTTCATAGGAAATTAGAAAAGTTAGAGTCTAGACTTAAATTAGGAATAAGTATTACTTCTGTCTAAAAAGACCAAATTATTGAAATCCTGTCAAAAATTAAAGTCGCTGAGTCCGAAAAAACAAAAAAAAAAAATGTTTGGATGTTGAACCCATGATATCTTGAGAACGGATTGTTCGATTGGGATTATTTTCACCAATCTGTTTCTGTTGTTAAAGCGGAGAATTGAAACGCTTTTGGAACCTGTATGTTAAAAGAGTCGGGTTTCTTACTAATTGACCCAAAAAGCACCGGGTTATGTAAATATTTATCTCGACTCAAAATTTAAAAGTCGACTTATGCGTTTATGCACTAATCGGGTCTTGCTCATTTTTTATCTACTGTTAATTCGTTTTCATTCCAATTTTTAGGTAATATGAAAGAGAACAAGATATCTTACTTTTTTTACCTTGCAAATTGGAAAATAAAAACATATTAATATTGAGTGAAGATATATGCTGGTTTGAATATTGAGTTGGATACTAAAATTTTTTTTTAACTTCAAGATCAGGTTAGGGGTCAATTTGTGGGTTGAGGTGAAGTTGAGTTGGAGTTGATTTGGGGTTGTGTGATGGTGTTGGTATGATGGTGTGATGGTATGATGGTAAGATGATATGCTGGTATGGTGATATGATGGTTTGGTGGTTTGATAGTATGGTGGTATGATGGTACGATGATATGATGGTATGATGGTATGATGATATGATGGTATGATGGCATGGGAAAATAGTATAATGGTATGATGGTATGGTGATATGATGGTCTGATTTTATGATGGTATGATAGCATGATGGCATGTTGGCACGATGACATGATGTCATGATGGAATGGTATGATGTTGTGATGGTTTGATGGTTGAAAAGGTATGATGGTATGATGGTATGACAGTATTATGGTATGATGGTATGATGTTATAATGGTGTGATTGTATTATGGTATGATGTATATTATGATGGTCAGATGGTATGATCGAATGATGAAATGCTTGTACGTTGGTATGATGGTATGATGTTTTGATGTTATGATGATATGATGGTATTGATGGCATGATGGCATGATGGTATGGTGGCATGATGGAATGGTGGTATCATGTCATGATGGAAGTTTGATGTTTAAAGGCCGAATGTCGGAAGGCCGAATGTCGAAAGGCTGAACGTCGAAAAGCCGAATGTGTCGGAATGCCGAATGTTGAAAGGCCGAATCGGTCGTAAGGTCGAATGTCCAAAGTCTGAATGCCGAATGTGCGAATGTGTCGAAAAGTCGAATGGTTTAAGGCCGAATGAGTCGAAAGGCCGAATTTTCATGAAATTTCCATAAATTAATTTATTGAAATCAATATTGAAAACCATTGAATTTATTTCTTAATGTTAAATGATTTAAATAAATTGAAAATACGTGCTGCATACATGCAGCATGTGTGTCTTTTTTTTTGGTTATTTTTATTGATATTGATGTATCGTTTACATTTTTTGTATGTTTTGTTATAATAACTGTTATGGACAGGCGATAGTTTATTTTTTGTGGTCACGGATATTTTTTCTGAGCATATTTTGCCGCCTCTTTTATTAATTGAGTAGGCAAATAAAATGTTTTTATGTTATATTGTCATTTTGAAGATGTCATTAAAAAGATGTTTTACATGATAACTAATAAAAAAATTTCGTTAAAACTGTTTTTGAATTATGTGATTAAATTATTAAATATTCTTTAATAGGAATTACGGAATAATTAGGGAAATTCGGATATTACTTTATAATTTGAGCACTTTAATTTATGTATTATTCTTGTTTTATTTAAAAATAAAAGAAAATAGCTTTTTGTACTACATGGCGGCCAAATGATCAGATCGTTTTTTGAAACGAGTCTCTGTTGGTGTTCTTAATTCAAATAAATAATATTTTCAAAACGTCAAAACACACGCACAAAAAAAAACCGGGAAACTCGATTTTCTTGTTCGATTCAGGGATTGATTTTTGAAAGAGGTGGAAAAAGTAAATCGAAAACGACATAAGACATACGGGTACACTTCGACATATTTGATTACGGCTTATTTCATGCAAGTGAAGTTAGACCTAAATTGGAATTAAAAAAAAAAAAAAAAATTAGGATTAATTAAGCACAAACTTCACACGCTATAGTACACGTGTGAAGTTTATCCTAACTTAGAACTAAACCAACAAAAACAATATAAGTATATATGTATTAGTGAATATTCAAATTTACTGACATTTAGGCGAACATTTCTTAATTCAAAATGTATAAAACTTTAGTTTTTAATAAAAATTATTGTAATTACATGTTTTATGCGTATCAAATTACCTTATTTATCTAAAATATAATGATAAATAATTTTTATTATGCATATCTTCATATAACCATATATTTTAAATAAAACAGTTTATCTTAAGAATTTGGAAATTAACCTGGCATGCATGAAAAATCATTTGAAAAGCTAATGCCTTTCACATGGTCAAATTGCAATATTTGTGAGCATGCTCGTAGTCTTAGATTAGGCCTTCCAAAAAATCATAGTGGCATTGGAGATAAATATGGAAAATCTTAAGATACAGGCTTTCTTAAGAAAATCCTATATAGTAAATTCACAAATATTCCAATTTGACCATGTGAAAGGCATTAGCTTTTCAAATGGTTAAGCATACTCGTGTTGTGAATTATCTGGGGTAACCTAAACAAAACAGAAATAAAGAACACATTTTTTTTTAAACACGGAAAATCACACAGAAAATCCACAACATATCTAAAAACGACAAAATTGGAAAAAGGTAAAAAATTGAACAAAATTTAAATTTAATAGGAAAATTAATTAAACAGAATTGGTACACAAAATCTGTAATAAAATAAAATAAATTGTAGAATAGGAAATTATCAAAAATCAAATTAAAAAATGTCGTAAAAATCCCACGCATAATTTTAGTAAACAGACGAGACAGAAAAAATAAAATAATTAGAAATTAAGTCATAAAAAGAAAGAAATGCATTGTAATGCGATATTGAAAATAAAAACAAAGTAAACGACCTAAAATAAAGTAGAATGTATGGTAAACGTAAACGACCCAAAATTTAATGACGGGTAAAATTTTTAAATTGAAAATATTGAAATAAAGTAATTTCGTTTTTAGGTGTATTAGATTCAGCATAAAAATTGAAAAAATTAATTATTACAGTACATATGTGTGTGTGTGAAAATAAAGTAGTTAATAAGAAAAATTTAGTATATAAGAACGAAATTTTGAAACCAAAAAAGATAGTTATTCTAAAATTCAAACATACAACGTCACTCTGTTCAAAATTTTATCGATCAAAATTTAAAGTATTAAATTAAAGTTATAAAATCAGTGAAAATAAAAGTTATAAGATTATTAAACCAATCAAGTTGTACCATTTAATAATAATTTGTGACAAAAGTGTAAATCTAAATTATAAGTAAATCAAATTGCGCTAATATTTAATTAAAAAATAAAACATATTAATTATAAAATTCGTGTGTTTCAACTATTCATTCTCCAGAAAAATAAGCTGCAAAATATTGTAAGTATAGTGAAACTAAGCAACTACTAACATCGGCGGTGAATTGAAATGAACAAATAAGTACCAAGAGAGGTGGAAGCACTTACTACATACTTATTTGGGAGTGGATATTCCTAAATTAGCACAACTAACCTTCATTCTCTCCTAATAATAATAAAATTCTTTCATGTATAACAAATTTATTCAGTAATGAATGATCGTTGTAATTTCTAAAACACAAAAATTGAAACATATCACACTATAGATAAAGTTTAGTTCAATACATCATCTCAACTATGTTAAAAACCAAGTATCAAAATTAGAACATATTTACTATATATAAATAAAATTATAAATTTACATATATAGAAAATAACAAAACATATTCATTAAATACAAACAGAGTTATTATTGTATAAAAAAATAACAAAACATATGGCGCTGTAGAAATCGTCCTGCTGCGATTAATTTTAAGATAAAAACACAAATATACAATAATAGCACGGTAAAGATTAAATGTTCGTTTATACAACAAACGCGCGAAATAGGTAGTTTTGAATTTAAAAAAATATTTTTTTTAAGTAAACAAGAGTTAAAGATAGATAAATGAAAAATAGTCAGTGAATCAAAATTTTATAAAGTGTAACAATAGTGGAAACAAACATAATTATATGAGTCAGAAATCAGTACCACCGTTCCAAGAGAAATCAAATTTAACAAAAAGATCACCGCCACAAACACCTGCAAACTCGAGAACACCGTCCGTATCTAGTGAAGACTGATAGCCATCCAAAACATATTAACAATAGCAACGGTAGTGAACCAGAGGATACACAAATAGAAGAGAGTAGAAATAGCAACCAGACAAGTAAATACAAATTAGTGGAAATACCGACGTATAAACCAAAGAAAAAAGTGGAGAAAGCAGAACAACAAGTACAAACTGAAAATCAAAAGATATTGCCAACAAAAAATCTGGTCAACGTAAGTAGTTTAGAAGAAAACCAACGTAGACAACAGGACGTGGTAGTAATTCAAATCTGTGAAGAAACTAAACAAGAAAATATAGAAACCATGGCAAACGTGAAAGAAATTCAACAAAATTTGTCTTTCGTACCTGAATTTAGTGGCGCGGATAACGGAAATAGAACTAGTGAACTTACAAGATTTATAGGGACAGCAGATAGCGTGTACAATATGTTAAAAAATAAAGAAGAAAAATACATGTTTAGTAAGCTAATCAAATTCAAATTGACTGGAGACGCGTACACGAGGATAATAAATAGACAAGTAGAGGACTACGAAAACCTCAGAACAATATTGAATAGCATGTACACTAGAGTGTTGACTCTCGATGAACTAGAAAGGAAATTCGTGGAAATCAGGCAAGCATATGGTGAGACTATCAGAAACTTTGGATATAGGGTGATTGAAGCTTTACAAAACTACAAAGCGGGATATAAGTCAAAATATGACATGGAACAGATAGACAAAATATATCTCCAGCATCTGGATAATAACGCAGTACAAACATTTAAAAGAGGGTTAAATAATACTATACTAAGAGAAAAGATTGCCACAATCAAAGCAAATAACGTTGACGAAATATTGAATGAGACAGAGAACATCGAAAGAATGTTGCAAATAACGAATGGCACAGATATTACGACAGCACCACAAAACACAGCACAAAACTATTGGAACCAGAATACACAAAATCAACTGAAATTCAAACAATTAATATGTAGTTACTGCCGCAAACCAAATCACACGTATGACGTGTGCAGAGCAAGACGGAACAATATGCAATACGCAGCGGAGAGGTCAGGTAATCAGACTCAAACCAACATGCAACCAATACAGAGAATAAATTATCCACAGAATACACAATCAACGCAAAGAATAAACTATCCACAGAACATGCAACAAATACAACGAACAAACTATCTACAATATGGACAACCAACACAACAAGCGAACTACCGTAGTTACAATCAATCAACTCCAAGAATGAACTTCCAGCCAAAATACTGTAGTCACTGTAAGACGACAGTAGGGCACACTTTCGACGAATGCCGGAGCAAATATTTCACGAACAGGAACTACAACACAAGTGACCATCCAAGAGACAGAGGCATAACAGGAAACGGAGAACTGGAGGAGAGATTCAATAAAATGAAGATCGGACAAATACAATCACAACAACCACTACAACTGAGACCACAAACAACAAATCAAATACCGGAAAACTCCAAAGGATCCAGCCAGCTGTAGGAGAGCCGCCGCAGTTGGATCCTCAAAACTTAAATATAAGAAAAATGCAAAACGGAAAAGGACATGAGCAATATCTCCAAATGGGCATCATACCCGAAACATATCTAACTCAAACACAAACACAAACAAAAATACAAGCCGTTGAAACAACAACGCAAAACCAAACAAAAGCCGTCGCCAGACCGACGCAAACAAAAATACAAGCCGTTGAAACAACAACGCAAAATCAAACAAAAGCCGTCGCCAGACCGATGCAAACAAAAATACAAGCCGTTGAAACAACAACGCAAAATCAAACAAAAGCCGTCGCCAGACCGACGCAAATAAAAATAGAAGCCGTTGATAAACCAACGCAAAAACAAAATAAACCACAGAATAGTCACGTTGAGATGCATAACGTCAGTGATGTAATGCATAAGTTGTACAAGTCGAAGACATGTTCAATAAACAAGATTATTTTGATTTTACAAGTATTATTCCTACAGATTAAATTAGTAATGATCAATTTGGTAGAGGAAAGATACTTATCAATTAAACAATTTAGCATAAGATGGAATAGAAAAATAAAAGAGGTGATCAAACGCAGCATCATCAGAACAAGAAAACTCACAAGAAACATATACAAAGTAAAAATGAAAAAATCAACAGTGGAACAGAATCAAATGCCAACAGATCAGAAAGAAGACTTAGAAGAAGATTACTCATTGGAAAAATTATTCGACCCAACGAAATACATAGCTCATATTAATTTAGTGTCATGGTTCAAAACAAATAGCGACACGATCAGACCGAAAATAAACAACAAATGGCCACATTTATTATTAGATTCAGGAGCTGAGGTATCTTTAATAAAGAGTAAAAATGTAATTGGAATGACAATAAATAAAACCGACATACTCACTTTGACAGGTATAGGAAAGGGAAAAGTCCGTACAAAAGGATCAATAACTCTAGAGATGGAATTTAATGACAATTTCAAAATTATTCACAAATTGCATGTAGTAACAGACAATTTTCCAATTTTAGAAGATGGAATTGTAGGTAGGGATTTCTTTGATAAACACAAGGCTGACATCAAATACAGTTCCAACAGCATGCGCATCGGTACAAAGGATATACCATTTTCAAATAAAACTACGAATGCAATAACTCTGCCTGCGAGAAGTGAAACAGTAATCGAGGTAGGAACGGAGACAAACCAAATAAGCTTATGCAAAGCCGAAGAAGTTATAAAAGGAGTTTTCATACCGCATATGATAGTGAAACCAGAAAATAACAAAGCAAAGATAATCATAGCGAATACTTTAGAACACGAAGCATTAGTACATAATATACAACCAAATTTCGAACCTTATCAATTCAATACAGAAATAAATAATAATACTACCAGTAATGAACGAATAACAAGAACAGAGGAAAGAAAGGAGAGAATAATACAAACAATCACTGAAAACTTGGATAAAACGAACAATGCAGAGGAAAATTTGAGTATATTAACATTATGTATGGAATATCAAGATATTTTCTACTTTGAGGGAGAAAGATTAACAAGCATAAAAGGAGTACAGCACGAGATAAACCTTTTCACAGACTCCAAACCAGTACATCTACAACGGTACAGATTACCACAGACACACAAAACAGAAATAAATAGACAGGTACAAGAAATGTTAGAGAACGGAACAATTAAACCCAGTATTAGTCCATTTAGTAGTCCTTTGTTAGCGGTACCGAAAAAACCTGGTAAAGATGGCACACCAAAGTGGCGTGTCGTCGTAGATTTCAGGAAACTAAATGAAATAACGATTGGTGATTCATTCCCATTGCCGAACATAAATGACATTCTCGACCAGCTTGGTCATGCCCAATATTTCTCAACCCTGGATATGGCCAGTGGTTACCACCAAATTGAGATGAAACCTAGTGATTCTCACAAAACAGCTTTCAACACAGATTATGGCCACTTCGAATTCACTCGAATGCCATTTGGATTAAAAAACTCACAAGCTACATTTCAGAGAGCTATAAATAATATACTACGTGGATTTCAAGGCGTAAGAGGTTTTGTTTACCTGGATGATGTAATAATCCATGGAAAAAATTTAAGAGATCACAATGCTAAGCTAACGGAAGTTTTCGAGACATGCCGAAGAAGCAACCTTAAGTTACAAAGTACAAAGTGTCAATTCTTGAAAAAAGAGATTACATTCCTGGGACATTTAATCACTCCTGAAGGAATAAAGCCAAACCCAAGTACTGTACAGGCTGTACAAAATTTTCCCCAGCCAAAAAATATGAGAGAAACACAATCATTTCTGGGACTAGCAAACTACTATCGTAGGTTTATTCCCAATTTTTCACTAATATCAGAACCATTAACAAATCTCACTCGAAAGGGTACAATTTTCGATTTCTCTGAAGACTGTCAAAAGGCAATGAATACTTTAAAGCTTCTCTTAACAAAAGAGCCAATATTAAAATATCCTGACATGGAAAGACCATTCATACTGACAACTGATGCTAGCGATTACAGTCTAGGGGCTGTACTATCCCAAGTCTACCCGCAAGGCGAATTTCCAGTCGCATATGCTAGCAGAGCTCTGGGAAAATCCGAAAAAAACTATTCGACTATTGAGAAAGAAATGTTAGCCATATATTGGGCGGTTAACAACTTTCGACCTTACCTTTACGGTAGAAAATTCAGTATAGTTACAGACCATAAACCATTAACCGGTAATACGGCTAAAATACCAAATAGAATACTAAAATGGAATCTGAAATTATCGGAGTATAATTTCGAAATACGGCACAAATCTGGAAAATTGAATACTAACGCAGACGCACTAAGTAGAATAAAGTACAACGCAATATTAGCTATTACAAGACAACAACATAAAGAAATCCAAGAAACGAAAAAAACAGAAGAAATTAATCAAAACAAAATCAAATTAGACAATCAGCTGACTGAAACAAAAAAGAGTGCACAAACTGATGTAGAGAATAAACAAACCATACCTAAAATAGAGATAGTATTAGACCAAAAGAAAAGACAGCAAATCTTAAATGAATACCACAATTTACCGTTAGGTGGACACGCCGGTACATGGCGAACGTACAAACGTATAAAATTACTTTATTACTGGCCCAAAATGTTGACGGATATTAATAGATTCATTAGAAAATGCCATTTATGCAAGAGAAACAAAGCACATAGGAAGACTAGAGTACCACTCCAAATAACAACGACTTCGGAGTATCCTTTTCAAAGGGTAGCTCTTGACATAGTAGGACCTTTACCAACTACTGAGACGGGAAATAATTACATACTTACATTTCAAGACGATTTGTCGAAATTTTCTGGAGCAATTCCAATTCAAAATCAAAACGCGAATACAGTAGCGAAGGCCTTTTGTGAGCACTTTATCACAAAACATGGTATCCCTGAAAAAATCCTAACAGACCAAGGAAGTAATTTCATGAGTAGAATTTTTGAAGAAGTATGCAAACTACTGAAACTCAAGCATCTTAATACGACAGCGTATCACCCAGAAACAAACGGGGCGCTAGAAAAATCTCATAATACTCTGAAAGAATATCTTAGATCCTTCACGGACATAGATAGGAACAATTGGGATGAAATGTGTCACTACGCAATATTCGTCTACAATACAACGCCTCACTGCGCGACACAATTTACACCTCACGAGTTAGTTTACGGAAAGACCGCACTGATACCTACTGCCATAAGCAAAGACCCTGAACCTGTATACAGTTACGACGATTACGTTACGGAACTGAAAGGAAGACTCAGATTAGCACATGCTATTGCAAGACAAAAGCTAATACAGAAAAAACATACAACAAAAGCATCCTATGACAAGAACACAAACAACATTGACATACAAGTAGATGACCTGGTATGGTTACGGAATGACATGCGTAGAAATAAACAAGATCCACTATGGCTTGGACCATATAGAGTAATAAAATGCGATTCCCCCACAAATACTACAATACAACTAAATAGAAGAAGAATAAGGGTACACAATAACCGAATAATTAAACACACAGCGAACTAGAAATAGACTAAATAAAAAATCATATAAAACAAAACAAAACATATAAGAGTAACAAGAAATATAGAAATAACAAAACATATGTTTATTATGCAGGCAAACTCGCTTTTCACTCACATCTCTAAAACATCGTTAAGAAAATTTTATTCTTTTTATCGCTAAAGAGACATTTAAATTTTACAGGTAAAATGTTAAATAAAATCAACTTCCTATTAATAATTCCGGTAATCTGCGGAAACAACATCATAGAAACTCATTTGAATATAGTATCGATGACACATGAGGCATTAAAGAAAATAACCATAACTAATCACCCGAAGGAAGTAAAATTAGAACAACCCATAGTGCATGAAGATCCAAATAAATTAGCAAAAATAAACTTTAATATAGATTTAGACGATGATAATGACAAAACAGAAATTAGTAAAATTAAAATAGGAAATAGCAATGATTTTTACAAGAAAATTCTGAAAGAAGCTCAAGAAATAAACAACATTAAAGAAAGAACACAAGAAATACGGATGAGTAATCATAATACGGAAATAAATATGATAAAAATTAATTCGATAGTAGGAATTTCAGTAATAACCATAATGGTAATAACGTACATAACAATGAAGAGATGCAGAAGAAAAACAGTCGGTAAAGTATTAATTAACACAGGTAACACAGAGAAAGAAAATGATATAGTAGTCAAATTGGACACACCAACAAAAAATGCCCGTGAAATGAATGGCATACGAATAATATAAAAGCACTTTTTTTCTCATAATCATAACATTTAACAATTATGAGAGAACAAGAGGTCTAATTCGGATAAAATTTAAAAAAATTTTTTTACTAACAAACAGAAAAGAAAAAATATTTTCCATAATTCATTGAGAACCCAAAAACAAAAATAAAATAAAAAAAAAAATACAAAGGTCATAAAAACATAATTATTAAGTCATATAGAGTAAGAATTTTATACACACACAGTAAAAATAAAAACGTATATCATACATAAAACGATAACAGAAGTAATAAGGTCAAGTTTGAAATTTTTATATAATTCACATAACAAAAGATCCAATTACAAAATAAACTTATTTGCTTATTACGATTTTATATTTTATATGCATAAGTTAGCCTAGGTTAAGGTTAAGAAGAATTTTATAGTATCATTCATAGTAATAAGAATAAACATATGTAGTTAGGAAATTTGAACTCAAATATGTGATAAAAATATGGATACAGCAGAAAACTCAACAAATGACGTGAAGAAAACTAAAGATGAACAAACAAAAACGAAAAGATTGAGATCAAAAAGATTTGTAAAGTTTTAATACATAACAAGGAGGAAAATACGATATACAACGAAATATCAAAGGCATCCAATAAATCATCAAAATTCAATAATAACAGAACCTACAATTACGCAAACACGAAACGTAATCATGAGCTCAACGAATGCAAATTAGTCAGAAGCCGCAAACAGCCAGATTCAAGCAAACTATATTACAAATCAAAAACAAATTTTCGTCGCCAGCCAGACGCACGATAATTTAGTTATTAAACAAGCAAACGACGTCGCCAGCACGACACAAACAGAAAACCTAGATAATAAGCGAATACAAGCAACCACAAGTTCGACACATATCATGAAGTCAAATCATAAGCACAATCCAGCAGAATCTATAGCTATTCCGACAAGCATTCAAGCAACAATATCAAACCAAAATTCAGCAGAACAAGGCGTAGAGGACACAGACGAACGAAAAACAAGCAACAACGCACGTGAAATTCTAGCAAGCGCAAATACAGAAGCAAAATTGGAAAATGACCAGAATAAATGCAAAAAGGAGGAAAAATGTCAAAATATAAACTTAATACAAAACTTAAAATGATCAAAAATCTGAGTAGTATCAACAAAGATGAACAATGGAACAAGCGGAAATCCAGAGATGAACAACGAAATTATCACATAACAAAGTTCAAAATAGAATAGTTTAAATATTTAAATATAAAATTAAGAAGTAATCTAGTAAACTATATATACATATGATTTTTCCTTAAGAAAAAATCTTCAAAGAGAGGGGAGGTATGTTGTGAATTATCTGGGGTAACCTAAACAAAACAGAAATAAAGAACACATTTTTTTTTAAACACGGAAAATCACACAGAAAATCCACAACATATCTAAAAACGACAAAATTGGAAAAAGGTAAAAAATTGAACAAAATTTAAATTTAATAGGAAAATTAATTAAACAGAATTGGTACACAAAATCTGTAATAAAATAAAATAAATTGTAGAATAGGAAATTATCAAAAATCAAATTAAAAAATGTCGTAAAAATCCCACGCATAATTTTAGTAAACAGACGAGACAGAAAAAATAAAATAATTAGAAATTAAGTCATAAAAAGAAAGAAATGCATTGTAATGCGATATTGAAAATAAAAACAAAGTAAACGACCTAAAATAAAGTAGAATGTATGGTAAACGTAAACGACCCAAAATTTAATGACGGGTAAAATTTTTAAATTGAAAATATTGAAATAAAGTAATTTCGTTTTTAGGTTTATTAGATTCAGCATAAAAATTGAAAAAATTAATTATTACAGTACATATGTGTGTGTGTGAAAATAAAGTAGTTAATAAGAAAAATTTAGTATATAAGAACGAAATTTTGAAACCAAAAAAGATAGTTATTCTAAAATTCAAACATACAACGTCACTCTGTTCAAAATTTTATCGATCAAAATTTAAAGTATTAAATTAAAGTTATAAAATCAGTGAAAATAAAAGTTATAAGATTATTAAACCAATCAAGTTGTACCATTTAATAATAATTTGTGACAAAAGTGTAAATCTAAATTATAAGTAAATCAAATTGCGCTAATATTTAATTAAAAAATAAAACATATTAATTATAAAATTCGTGTGTTTCAACTATTCATTCTCCAGAAAAATAAGCTGCAAAATATTGTAAGTATAGTGAAACTAAGCAACTACTAACATCGGCGGTGAATTGAAATGAACAAATAAGTACCAAGAGAGGTGGAAGCACTTACTACATACTTATTTGGGAGTGGATATTCCTAAATTAGCACAACTAACCTTCATTCTCTCCTAATAATAATAAAATTCTTTCATGTATAACAAATTTATTCAGTAATGAATGATCGTTGTAATTTCTAAAACACAAAAATTGAAACATATCACACTATAGATAAAGTTTAGTTCAATACATCATCTCAACTATGTTAAAAACCAAGTATCAAAATTAGAACATATTTACTATATATAAATAAAATTATAAATTTACATATATAGAAAATAACAAAACATATTCATTAAATACAAACAGAGTTATTATTGTATAAAAAATAACAAAACACTCGTAGTATTAGATTAGGCCTTCCAAAAAATCATAGTGGCGTTGGAGATAAATATGGAAAATCTTAAGATACAGACTTTCTTAAGAAAATCCTATATAGTAAATTCACAAATATTGCAATTTGACCATGTGAAAGGCATTAGCTTTTCAAATGGTTAAGCATGCTCGTAGTCTTAGATTAGGCCTTCCAAAAAATCATAGTGGCATTGGAGATAAATATGGAAAATCTTAAGATACAGGCTTTCTTAAGAAAATCCTATATAATAAATTCACAAATATTGCAATTTGATCATGTGAAAGGCATTAGCTTTTCAAATGGTTAAGCATGCTCGTAGTCTTAGATTAGGCCTTCCAAAAAATCATAGTGGCGTTGGAGATAAATATGGAAAATCTTAAGATACAGGCTTTCTTAAGAAAATCCTATATAGTAAATTCACAAATATTCCAATTTGACCATGTGAAAGGCATTAGCTTTTCAAATGGTTAAGCATACTCGTAGTATTAGATTAGGCCTTCCAAAAAATCATAGTGGCGTTGGAGATAAATATGGAAAATCTTAAGATACAGACTTTCTTAAGAAAATCCTATATAGTAAATTCACAAATATTGCAATTTGACCATGTGAAAGGCATTAGCTTTTCAAATGGTTAAGCATGCTCGTAGTCTTAGATTAGGCCTTCCAAAAAATCATAGTGGCGTTGGTTTCCAAATGTGGCAATATGAAAATCATAACTTTACAAGTTATTTAACAGACACTCACTTTTCTAATTATGTAATTGTAGTATATACATAGATGTGTATTTATATAGGTTTTATTTTTTGGGTTAACAAAATAATTCAATTTGAATATAACAAAACTTAATTTATTTAAAACAACAAATAAAAGTTTTCAAATTATTTATTGAAAAATGTTCGCCTAAATGTCATTTTTCTCATTTTTACCAATACATTTACAGATTCTGTTGTTTTTGTTGGTTTAGTTCTAATTTAGGATAAACTTCACAAGCGTCTTATTTCATTATAGCATATTTCATTAGGACATATGTTACACTATGGCATGTTTCAGTATGGCATATGGTACACTAGATGCATTCTAGAGTATGGCCAATTAAGGTGGAACTTGGTTATTTCTTAACTGATTGTACTGAAATTCATTCACTTAATAGAATATTCCTTCATCTATTGTAATTTTGTTTGATTTAATGTAATATTCCTTGACTTAACTAAATTAAATTTACCTTTAATTAACATTATTCTCCTTCACTTAATAAAATCATCCTTTCTTTAAGAAAACTTTCTTTCACTTAATCCCTTTCACTTTGATTCACTTATCTCTACCAGTGGAAATAAATTTGTATTGGTTAGTTTGTAATCACGAAGTTAGTGTAGTGCCTACAATTTCAAATTTTTAACAAATTTTGAAAATAAAGATAGATCAGTATAATAGTCCACTTTTCTCAATTTTGCTCTGTACTGCATAATTAGGCATTTTGAAATTTATTTTCAAAGTAAACGAACAAACGTTCTACGCCAATAATTAACTACGCCATAATTGACTAATTCGCGTATTAATTGGACAAACATTTATTTATTTTAGCTATGATTTTTTCTGCTCCAATTACCCGTATAAAATCGTTTGTAAGTACCTATTGACAAAAAAAATATTATTTCAACAACTAAATTGAAGAATTCAAATTTTCTTCGAAACATTCGGCCTTTTGGCACATTCGGTCTTTCCACATAATCGGCCTTTCGACATTCGGCTTTTCGGTGTTCGGCTTTTCTTTCGGACTATCGACCAATTCGGCCTATCGACATTCGGCCTTTCGGTGTTTGGCTTTTCGACATTCGCCCTATCGACCCTATTCCATGATGGAATGGTATAATGTTGTGATGGCAGGATGGTATGATGATATCATGGTATGATGGCATGATGGCATGATCGAATGATTCTATGTTGGAGTGATGGTATAATGGTATGATGGTACGATGGTACGTATGATGCTATGATGTTTTGGTGGTATGATGGTATGATGGTAAGGTGGTATGATGGTAAGGTGGTATGATGGTCTGATGGTATGCTGTCATGATGGCATGATAGTATGTATGGTGGCGGAGTTATGATGTTGTGATGGTATGATAGTATATTGGTATTGTTACGACTGCCCGTGTGGTCGTAAACAGTTAAAAGCGTCAGCATATCGTCCTAATCTAATTTATTCATTAACGTAAAATATGGATCACGCTTGATGGGGGTCTGGTGTCTCTTTCTATGCTTATTTATGCTACATATTCTTGTTGAAAATGTTTATGTGAATCATAGTAAAGCGAAATTGAAAATACCCAATTACGAATTTGTTTATCTAATGCGTTATTTATATTGTATATGTATAGTAAGTAGTATACCGCGATTAATTGAAATAAATTTCTTTTTTTGTACATAGAGTTCATGACGCGCTGTTTGTATTGTATATTTATGTATATACCATTTTACGTTAGCACTCCTCCGCGTGGCGTTTGTTCTTTTTCCCGTTGAACTGATTTTTTTTTTATTGGTGGTGTGGGTGTTCATCGCACGGAATCTGGAAATGTTCGGGTGGCGTGACATTTTTTTTTGTTATTTTTTAACATCATTTAAAACAAAAAAAAAAAAAAAAAATTGGGTCAGTCAAGTCTGGAGTTTCAACTGTAAAGGTTTTGAAAAAAAAAATATTTAATAAATATTTAGATTTTTTTTTATTGCCGTGTGGCTAAGAAATTATACATAAGTTTTATTGCGGTGTGGCCAATTAGCTTTATAAATTTAATTGCTTGGTGGCCAAAATAGTTTTGATAATAAAATATAAAAAAAAAAATATATTTCTCGTTGTTTTAAATTAAAGTGAATTTGATTGGACAAAAAGTTATTTTGTGAAAGTAAAAAGAAAATCGGGAAGAATTAAATCCAATTTCAAATTAATCTGGATAAACAAACTGTATCTGTGATTATTTATTTGTTTCCCGAATTACGATATGATCATAAGTAATCGTTAACTCGTGTGTGGCGAAACATACTCCCGGTCCTAATCAGTACAAGTTATAAATAAAAAATAATAAAAAAAACAACAGTTTACGTGAACGGTCGAAAAATAAACCGTTTCCGTTATAACGAAAGAGGTATTTAAGTAGCTGAGAGTTTGATGATCTGCAGCAATCCTGCCAACCAAGCGGGGTGTGGGCGCTGCTTAGAGGGGGATGCAGCGTCTGATCCTGCGTCGGCGCTGTTTGCAGTAGGGTCGGACGGGCCATAAAAAAGGTAATTGCGTGTCGGAGAAAAATATAAAAAAATCCCAGCAACAGTAATTTTTCGATCACGAATATTATCATTTGGTTTATTTCCAGGGGAATACAACTCACACGTACTTTGGTGGAATGAACCAAATTGGTTAGCTCTACCTTCAGAAACTTGACCAATTCAGCTAAGAAATTATGGTCATGTAGAAGAAAGATTAAATAAAACAACCGCGTTTACAATTACTTGCACCAGTCCAAATACGTGGTTCGACGACATAATTCGTAAATATTCGCCATTTCGCAAACTACCGAGGACCATGGGTTGTATCTTGTATGTTACGATTTGTTGTTAATGGTAGAAAACGTAAAGTTTGCAGAGTCAGTGGCATCTATCTGCGCCGAGAGAAATTATTTCACGTCGTGCACATAATTTGTCAGTATGAGCAAATTCAATTTTCTCAGGACGACCTATTGGCAGCTAAAGCTGCAAGCTAAACGAAAAATTAGTCGAACTACCATTCTCAAGTAGTTAGATCCATTTATAGATGATTTTGGTCTACTTCAAATTAGAGCAAGGCTGCAAAATAGTTTATTTTCATACTCAACATCCAATCATACTGTATTCAAAGTACTAACTATTCGTGATGCCCATTTACACAACAAACATGCAGGTTCACCTCTTATTTTAGCCATTATATGGCAAAAACATCGGGTACGTAATAGAATAACAAAGACTAAGGTCGTTTGCACGAAATTTAAATCTGGGCTTCAACCGCAATTAATGGGCTGTTTACCTAGTTCGCGAGTCGAAGTAATACGGCCGTTGCTTAAAACTGATTCATCTGGCAAAAGACATGCGCAAAAAACATATAAAGCTTACATATGCTTACATAAGCACAAAAGCTGTCCACTTGGAGCTTGTAAGTGATCTATCCAGTGGCGCCTTTTAGGGGCTTTTTACATATTGATGGTAAAATTTAGAGCATACATTAATTATTTGAGAATTAAATTCGATTCCAATATTTATACCCCCAACTATAGTATATAATAATAAAGTTCCACATCAGAAATATCAACAACAACAACAATAACAAAATAAAGCTCTGAACATTATCTGATGAATATATTATATAGAATGTTGTAATAATATGTGTATAGCACAGTAATAATAACAGTTAAAAAATATTTTAAAACAATTGTTTATTTTACGATTTTTTTCTGTTATTTAAATTTATTATTTTATTTATTTTTTTGTATTTAAACAAAACAAAAAAGCTCTTTATATCAAGCTACATACAAAAAGTGTACAAAAAACCAAAAATGCTCATATAATATACAAAACTAAAATTTAATTTTTGCAACTTTAAAAAATAAAAATACGAAATATAAAATTAAAATTAAGGAAATAGGATGTATTAGCATGAAAATTATAAATGCGATTTAATTTTATTTTTATTGTTGTTGTGAGGAAAAATTGATTTTCATGGTAGAACAATTTTTTGTTGTTAGTTGTTAGTTTAAGTAATGCTGATATGGCAAAATTATAAATTTTTTTTTGTATTAAAGATTTATTGATGGGATTTTTATTTAAATTCGTTTAACGTTCGGTTCACTTCACCAGTGGTGCAGATGTTACGAGATTAGATAATAAATGATAGTTTTGTGTGTATGTAAAAAAAAAATGTTATTACTCTAGATAGGGTCACCACCTTTAAAATGCTACTATAACTCCCATAAATGGCATCAGTGTTGTCATTTGGAGCTTTCCTCAGTGCCTGTTTGTTTTGTTTGTCGTAGAAGCACGATGTTCCTGATAGTGTTTGGTCAGAAGCATTTTATCAGCCTTCGACGGTATTTATTCACAAACACCAGTCGTAAACTGAAAAAAAATGACTTCAAATTAGAGCTTGGTTTACTTACTTATACAGTATCATTTTTACATTTAATTTTTTTGCGGAACCAGGAGATTCTTTCACTTCTACAGTTGACAATGAAAATATTTCAATAAAATTAGAATGGTTGCACCGTTAGTAAAAATTACTTAAGTCTCGTGAGTTAGTGCGTAAGTTCAAATTGAGGTGAATTGGCAAACAAATAAAAAATTAATCGGAAATCATAAGAGTTGGGACACGTTTCTAGAACGTTTCTTATTATTCTGCTAGTAAGTAGACAATTTAGTTATTTGCATTTAATTGCTTTAAAAGCAATATTTTATGCTAATCACGCTTGTTAAGACATTGAAAACGACAAAAGTCGTCATTTTTAAAAATATTAATTCAATTTAACGTTGAATTTTGTGTGACCTTGCATTTAACTGAAAATGGCTGATTTCATTATTCAAAGACGTGGTGTTGCTATATCATTAATTACGCGTTTTACAAAATTTTGTTTCCCAAATAACGGACTCTACATCACAAGAGGCTATTGAAATTCGCATTTTAAGGCTCGATGAACTTTCCAACTCTCCAAGCTAGAAGAATTTGAAGATAAATACTACAACCTAAAGAAAATTTTAATCCAGAAAAACCGCGTAAAGGAAGTTCAGCAAGTCCCAAAAGGTGGACTACCTGGTCTTTAGTCATCATCTAGCGAGATTAAATAGCTCAGCAAATGATGTTTTTTTAAGGGCTGACATTCGCAGTCTTTGTGACAAGGCTGATAAAATCGTGATTGGGATTCGGACGACATGTTACGTAAATTGATGGATAGTGAAATGAATAGGTGGTGGTCCAGAAAAACCGTTAACCGGGATTTTCCATCACTTTAAGAATTTACTAAGTTTATAAACACTCGGTGTGACAGACTTGATAATTTGAGCTGAGTTTCGCAATTTTTTTGTTGATGAAGGCTACAATCAGGGCCGTTCTTATATATTTAGGCGCCCTGGCTAAACATATTAGGCGCCTTTGTAGAAGCAAAAAAAAAAAATTTCCCAGTGCAGAATTATCTTCTGTTTTAAAACCAGTACATTCGACACCATGAAATTCTACAGAAACTCTAAGACATGAAGTTCAAACAGCATTTAGAAAGAGAGGCAATTAATTCCAGAAGCGAAAAAAAACGTTAGTGATTTCGACGATCGGAGACGATACAATGAATAAAATGAGAACACCGGATGATTGTGAAAATGCGTCAGAGCCAAAAAATTCGAATATCCTCAAATGTGCTCCGATTTCGATGATTGATACGCCTATCAATAGGCGTTGAGACCTGTAATTGTCATACAAACGGCCATTTGGATCGGTCCAATATTTCTACACGTTTCGTGGAAAATTCAATTTTTTTTGAAAATCAACTGAACTATAGCCTACAAATTTAGAGCCACAAAAATCGAAAATCCTCAAATGTGCTCCGATTTCGATGATTGATACCTCTATCAATAGGCGCTGAGACCTGTAATTGTCATACAAACGGCCATTTGGATCGGGTCGAATATTCCTACACGTTTCGTGGAAAATTCAATTTTTTTGAAAATCAAACTAAACTATAGCCCACAAATTCAGAGCCAAAAAATTCGAAAATCTACAAATGTGCTCCGACTTCGATTTATTGATACGCCTATCAATAGGCGTTGAGACCTGTAATTGTCATACAAATGGCCATTTTGGATCGGTTCGAATATTTCTACACGTTTCGTGGAAAATTCAATTTTTTTGAAAATCAACTGAACTATAGCCCACAAATTCAGAGCCAAAAAATTCGAAAATATGCAAATAGGCGTTTGAGACCTGTAATTGTCATACAAACGGCCATTTGGATCGGTCCAATATTTCTACACGTTTCGTGGAAAATTCAATTTTTTTGAAAATCAACTGAACTATAGCCCACAAATTCAGAGCCAAAAAGCTCGAAAATCTGCAAATGTGCTCCGATTTCGATGATTGATACCTCTATCAATAGGCGTTGAGACCTGTAATTGTCATACAAATGGCCATTTGGAGCGGTCAAATATTTCTACACGTTTCGTGGAAATTTCAGTTTTTTTGAAAATCAACTGAACAATAGCCCACAAATTCAGAGCCACAAAATTCGAAAATCCTCAAATGTGCTCCGATTTCGATGATTGATACCTCTATCAATAGGCGCTGAGACCTGTAATTGTCATACAAACGGTCATTTGGATCGGTCGAATATTCCTACGCGTTTCGTGGAAAATTCAATTTGTTTGAAAATCAACTGAACTATAGCCCACAAATTCAGGGCCACAAAATTCGAAAATCCTCAAATGTGCTCCGATTTTGATGATTGATACGCCTATCAATAGGCGTTGAGACCTGTAATTGTCATACAAACGGCCATTTGGATCGGTATAAATTCCTACACGTTCCGTGGAAAATTCAATTTTTTTGAAAATCAACTGAACTATAGCCCATAAATTCAGAGCTACATAATTCGAAAATCTGCAAATGTCCTCCGAAGTCGATTATTGATACCTCTATCAATAGGCGTTGAGACCTGTAATTGTCATACAAACGGCCATTTCGATCGGTCAAACATTTCTACACGTTCCATGGAAAATTCAATTTGTTTGAAAATCAACTGAACTAAAGCCCACAAATTCAGAGCCAAAAAATTCGAAAATCCTCAAATGTGCTCCGATTTTGATGATTGATACGCCTATCAATAGGCGTTGAGACCTGTAATTGTCATACAAACGGCCATTTGGATCGGTCAAATATTCCTACACGTTCCGTGGAAAATTCAATTTTTTTGAAAATCAACTGAACTATAGCCCACAAATTCAGAGCTACAAAATCTGCAAATGTGCTCCGATTTCGATGATTGATACCTCTATCAATAGGCGTTAAGACCTGTAATTGTCATACAAACGGCCATTTCGATCGGTCAAATATTTCTACACGTTCCATGGAAAATTCAATTTGTTTGAAAATCAACTGAACTAAAGCCCACAAATTCAGAGCCACAAAATTCGAAAATCCTCAAATGTGCTCCGATTTTGATGATTGATACGCCTATCAATAGGCGTTGAGACCTGTAATTGTCATACAAACGGCCATTTGGATCGGTCAAATATTCCTACACGTTCCGTGGAAAATTCAATTTTTTTGAAAATCAACTGAACTATAGCCCACAAATTCAGAGCTACAAAATTCGAAAATCTGCAAATGTGCTCCGATTTCGATGATTGATACCTCTATCAATAGGCGTTAAGACCTGTAATTGTCATACAAACGGCCATTTCGATCGGTCAAACATTTCTACACGTTCCATGGAAAATTCAATTTGTTTGAAAATCAACTGAACTAAAGCCCACAAATTCAGAGCCACAAAATTCGAAAATCCTCAAATGTGCTCCGATTTTGATGATTGATACGCCTATAATAGCCCCATGGTAAAGATGGCCTTGGCTACAATCAAGCATCATTAGTTAAGTCAATGCCTCTAAGTCAAACTGAGGCGACACTACCGTGATACAGTTAAACGAAATGAATCTGGTATACATACTTCGATTACGCTTCATCATTCCACATGCTAGATTAGGTCATTCAAGGTCTGCTGTTGCTCGTCGTTTGCTTAATATGAAACGTCGTTTCAAAACAAACAGTTAACCATATGGCAGTCGAATACAAAAAAATTATGACCTGTCATTAGGTGTCGCCAAGCGGGATAAAGAAGTTTTTATCTACCACACCATGTTCTTTGGCTTATCATACGAATTTTCAACAGGTCTCTCGCTTAGCGATGTTCTTAGTTACGATTATAACCCGTTTCCGACAACGCTCAACTATCTTTTCTGCAGATGCCGAGAAAATGTATCGAAATAATTTGGACAGATAATGACAACGAATCTATTAAAACCTATGGCCTCAATACCGTCGCTTATGGAACGACATGTGTCCCGTTTTAGGCTATCGGGACTCTTTAAAAAAATTCCAGAAGACAACGAAACGTTACATCTAATAATCGCGAAACAGTTATTTTATGTAGACGACTTGCTTTCTGGTTGCGATAATCCCAGTATCGCAGTCAAGTATGTTGAGATGCTTCGTCAGGTATTGGGGAGAGTTATTGCTAAAAATTCCTAACGCATTAACGGATCGTTTCATGTTGACGTTCGGCGATGATACTGCAACAATAAAAACTCTTGGTATCCAATGGAATCCTGTCCGAGATATGTTTTCATTTGTCATCAACATATTAGCCATAAAATCAAAACTTTCTTTCAGATATTTTCAAAATTATTGACTCATTAGGTTGGGTATCTCCAGCAACCATTTAACTGTGAATACGTAAGGTTGGATAGAATGATCAACTACAAATCGACACCAACAACGAATGGGATGCCATAAAACTGAATTTAACAAGGCTTTAAAATATTCAAAGCTGCAGCTTACTTTCGGTCTAAAGATTTAGAAAGCAACGTCAAGACACAACAATTATCATTACTAAAACGCGTATTGCATAAACTAAACAAATCTCTGTGTGGAGCCTGCATATTAGACAAACTCGTCAAATTCATTGTATCTGCATGTATTAACTTTCCAAACCCACAAGTTTCAAGTGTTTGCATGCACCGACTCTGAAACAGTGTTGCACAAAAATCGTCAACGTTTGTCGGTAATAGCACGTCGGTCGCAAGTTTTGGAGGTAATACCTCGAGATGGATGGAATTATGTACATAGTATCCCAGGGAATCAGTCCACAATTTCTTCCTGATTTACTTGGTTGACCGATCTAGCTAATGCATGGCCATCGTTTGATACTACGATCGATAAACGTCGAACGATCACGGTCACCTTCAAGTACAACTAAATGAAATCATGGCGCATTTTTTAAATATATACTCATTATGTATTTGGAAAGGTTAAACGAATTGTCGCCAGAATTGATCGAATTTCATATCCAAAAATGCATGTGATCAAGTTACTTCGCAAGGCCGAGATATTTTGTATCAGAGAAGTTCATGGAGGAACGTTTACTAGAAAGATACACTCTCTCAAAAATGACACAATGTTATTTAGCAAAAGCCAAATATTATGATTAACTGTATTGCTCGGTAAAGATTGGATGTTTAGGATGGGAGGTCGTCTTGCAAAACTTGATTGCGTAGATGATATGAAGCATCTAATAATTCTTCCAAAGAATCATCGACTTACTGAAATAATTTTAAATGAAGCACACATTGCAAATTTTCATTCTGGTCCATCTTTACTTTCCAACCAGCAGCGAAGCTATTACAAAGCGGCTAAATGACCAAAGTAATCTGAACAACATGATATTTGATCAACTGAAGAAAATGCAACTCCCACAATGCAATCCGATAAAAAATGTTAAGTAAGAACATAACTTTCAGAATAGTAATCTGGAACGCGAATGGGCTTATGCAACATATTCCAGAAATAGAAATATTTTTAAATACAGAAAAAATCGTCATTTTCTTAATATATTTCTGAAAGCCATTTTGTTAAATCTTCGTTTGTTAAAATCCGTGGTTATAACTTATATCATTCCATTCATCCAGCGGAAAGAGCAAGAGGTGGTTCGGCATTAGGTACTAATAAAAGAAAATATAAAACACCGTGTAGAAACAGAAATTGAAGAAGAAACAATGCAAGTCACTATACTGTAAGGATTCACATTAAACACAGACAGTTTACTGTCTCTGGAATATACTGTCCTCCCCGGCATAACTTGAAAACGGAGGACTCAATTAAACTATTTAAAACGCCAGGACGTGATTTTACTCTTTTTCTCAAACAACTTCTAAAACAAAAATACTGGATTGCTGTTAGCGGCAATGTTGTACGGCATTTCACTCAGAAATGTATAAAATATTTTCATGGTACAAGCAACAAGTCGCGATACAGCTTATGGGAGATTTGCCGAAGCAACCGCTATTTGTTGCACGCAGTTTCACTAGGGAAAGGTTGAAAGAGGTGGAGTTCTCGTTACCAAGGGCCATATTGAGCCGTTTATATGTTTTGTCACCAAGGCAGTTCATATCGAATTGGTATCAGATATGACAACCGATGCTTTCATTTCGGAGCTGAGACGTTTTGTGATTCATCGAGGAATTCCAGTAGAAATTGTTAGTAATGGTACAAACTTCATAGGGGTGAAACGAGAACTCGAAGAACTATTTAACGCAATACAACTTTACCAAGCTAACGGTCAATGTAATCACATAATAGTTTTATCCCAATCAGTTAAAAACTATCCAAGTTCCAACCTAACTGGCCAAATTTCAAAACCACATATAAATTCATAAGAGACTCACATTTCCATCGCACATGTCGAATTTCATCTAAATCGCTTAAGAATTATCCAAGTCCCATCCTAAATTCCCTCGCATACGCTAGATTTCATTCATATCGGTTAAGAATTAACGAAGTTATATCCTAACTGAGCAGATGCCGTAACGTCAACTTACATAATTCATTTTAGAATCCCATTTTCATTGAAATCACCAGTTTTGTACCTTATGCCATTTTGGAGCGTGTCATTTCAACTGTAAAGTGACTGGTGTTGATTTTTTCGCCAGATAATTTCTTTTTCTTAATTTTCTTCGAATATAGCTACCGTTTATGAAAAAGTTTCACATCAATACACCTGGATTTGTCAACAAAAACCATCGTTTAACCGAGCACGTTCAACGGAATAACGTCCGAATCAATATATGGTCCTTTCCCTTGGATTGCTTGGCTGGACGTTTAATGTAAAAAATAAGTTGATTTATCCAACCGCGGTTGCGTCCGTAAAAGCAACAGAAATTAACTGTCAGTTATATCAACCCAATGTATATATATCCAAGCCACCACTATTCAATAAATAATGTCAGAAATCGACATATCATATCAGAATTGTACGTAATATATCGAAATTCGATATGTCACGTCAGAATTTGAATTTTTATTCCAGGAAGAAATATTTCATATCAGAATTGGATACTTCGTGTCAGAACTCGTTACGTCATGTCGGAATTTAAATTTTTGATGCCACAATCCACAAATTTTTGATGCCACAATACTTTATGTCAGAATTAGATATGCAATATCAGAATATGTATTTATGATATCGGAATTATATATGTATATTATGCCAAAATTCGATAAATCGTGCCAGAAATCGACATGTCACATATTCGAGTTGCCAGAATCCGATAAATTACGTCAGAATTTGTTACTTCATGTCAAAATTCGATACGTCAGGTCAGAATTTAAATATCAAATATATATTATGATCAAGCCAGAATTCGATATGTCATACCAGAATTTAAATTTATGATGTATCTCGTCTGAATTTGATACGTCATGTCATACCGTTTTGTTGCGGTAGTATATGTATCATATGTATCAATCATGGCCTAGTTCAATATATCAAATCAGGATTTGAATGCCAGAGTTCGATATATCGTATCAGAATTCGAAATATCACGCCAAAACTTAGTAAATCATATCAGGATTCGATGTCTAGCCAGAATGTGAATTTATGTGTAGTATATAGCTCGGTATATCATGTTTTGACATACCAAGCTAAAACTCAATAAATAATTTTAGAATTCGATATCAGAATTCGTGTATTTTAAGCCAGAACTCGATTTGTCCTTTCAAATTTAGAGTTAATGCTGTGTAAATTCGATATACTCTAGTATAAGTCAAAAGTTACATTTTTGGTGTCAAAATTTTATATCAGAATTCTACATACGACGCTAAAATTCGATATGACATGTCAGAATATGAACTTATAATGTCACAATTGTATACCTTTTGCGAAAATTAGATAAATGATGACAGAATTGATATGTCTAACCAGAATTTGATTAATTATATCTAGATTCAATACATCAGAATTCGAGATGTCATTCCAGAATTCGAAAGGTCTTGTCACAATTTGATCAATCTATCCTAGAGCCTTCAGAGTTTCGTATATTTTCTCAAAATTCGACATGCCAGAATTTGAGATGTTATATCAGAATTTAAATTTACTTCGTTCTAAAACCACCAAAGTATTGAAATTCTGTCAAAAATGACGGAAAATTTGGTTGGGCCAAAACCACTTTTCTCGACGTTTTGAAAGTCCCTGAGTCTGAAAAAGCAAAAAAAAAGAAAATGTCCGCCCGTCTGTCTGGATGTGTGGACCCGTGGTATCTCGAAAACGGTTAGTCCGATTTGGAATTTTTTTCCGCCAATCTGTTTCTATGGTCAAGGCGGAGATTTGAAAAGCTTTTGGAGACTGTACGTCAAGAGGTTCGGGTACCTGCCATACGAATTGACCCAAAATACCTGGTTTTATAAATATTTACGATTTTTTTATATATGCTGGTTTGATTATTGAATTGGGCATTGAATTTGGAATTGATTTGAAGGTTAAGTTAGGGGTCAATTTGCGGGTTGAGTTGAAATTGTGTTGGAGTTGAGTCGGTGTTGGATTTGGATGTAGTGAGTATAGTTAACAAATTTTTTATATGATGGAACTTGCCTAGTTATCAACTGATTACTATGAATTTTGACATTTGTGTTGGAAATGGGAATCTAAAATGATTTTTGGGTAAAGTTCTGGAATATGGTCAGTTACACGGTTAGAATATCAGTATATTTGTCTATACTATTTTCGGTATAAAACGCTAGAAAACAATTTTTCGTTACTGAAGCTTTTGACGGTCTGCTACAAATGTTGAATATCTATGTGGTTCTGACCCAACACGAAATAATGTAGTTTCTGAGTCAGACCATAAACAAATCGAATCAGATGCTATGTCAAGAATACTCACAAGGTTATGTGTCATTTTGGCTACCAGCAGTGCTGCACAAAGCTCCAAATGAGGTACACTTTGCTTCTTATGTAGCGCTACTCTGGATTTCGAACATACAAATTGTACACGATGAAGCTCTGAGAAATCAGTCACCCGAGTATAGAATACACATCCAAAAGCTATTTCCGACGCGTCGCAAAACCCGTGTAGTTCCGCTGCCTTAATACTGTTCACTAGAATACATCTCGGAACCACCACTTGTTTCAATTCCTGGAGTTATGACTGAAAATAGATCCACTTCTTCGCAATGGTATCAGGAACACGATCATCCCAACCCATCTCTTTATAAACCCACAAGGTTTGCATAAATAATTTGGTGACAATCATTGAAGCACAAAATCCCAATGGATCGAACAGTCGAAATACTTCAGACAACATGATTCCCGTTGTACAATCAGTAGCCAGTGAAAGCCTATCCAACCGTTTTTCAAAACTGTCATCCTTTGTGTTCGACGTAAGACCTAAACAAAATGATATTTAAGAATCTAGGTGGTCTCGCAATGATAGTGATGGTACATTGGACGAACATTTCCGAAGTTCAAATCCACCCAGTTTCAATAAACTTATCAAATCCGTCTTTAATCAGTAAGAACATCGTCTACGTAAAAATCCCTGACTAGTATTTTTGTAGCGAGGAGAAATTTGTCATGTTCGTTTATGGATAATTGCTGCAAGGTGTGCGATGCTAAAACCGGAGCCCTAGTATAGTGCCATATGTCATTGTACATAGTTTGAACGATTGTAAGTCATTCGATGAATTATCGCGCCACCAAATTCTTTGCAGATCTTGCTGAACCGTATTTACGTGAATCTGACTGTACATTTTGGCAATATCGCCATAAAAAGTAAGAATATGCTTGCGGAAATGAAGGATAACAGAAAAAATATTCTGCTGAATAGTGGGCCCGCCCATAAGGCAATCATTCA
Organism: Tipula helvola; assembly: GCA_963556165.1. Lineage (NCBI taxonomy): Eukaryota > Metazoa > Arthropoda > Insecta > Diptera > Tipulidae > Tipula > Tipula helvola. The sequence goes on from OY744483.1 coordinate 49,142,241, forward strand.
GCGACAATTGTGATGTTGTTTTGGCGGATGCATTGAATACTACTGGTGTCCTTTAAAGCATAATGATGCGGCAAATAATAGGTCTGGTTGACCTGGTCTTCTACCTCATCCGAAGCGACTATACTGGCACCATATGACCCAATGCAACATATTCTACCATAAATTCTCGGTATGCTTGATATACATCATGTCGTACACGACGACGCTTCTCTAACGCAACAAACTGACTATGAGCGGAATAACTCGATGATCCCAACTGGTTTAGATTTGGCTTAAGGAGAAGTGAAACTGAATATCTTCCGTCTTGTAGCCTTGTAACATTTTTGCAGAAATGCTCTTGACATAGCTTCTCTTCCTGAGAATAAGCTTGAGCACAATAGTCTCCAATTCCTAAAACCGTTGGATCTGGGATTCTAAATTTTGAATGCTACAAAGAGAAACAAATGAATGTGTTTTTGAATACTTATTTGGAGCACAGCTTGCCTTACCGCAAGCGACGTAACCTAGATATGTACTGTGAAATGGCGGAAGCTCGTTAAATATCTTAATGGAATCTCCTTTGAATAACTGGTTATAAACTTCCACACATATATTAGCAAATCAATACGGTTGGGTTATTAATATATAATTCGAAATTGAGAGGGGCCGAAGGGACATCCCTTGTTATCTTCGGAATTACATAAAATTTTAAATCTACTTTGTAATTGGACACTCTCGATGATAAGGTTAGATACATTTTGAGTTTAATCAAAAATTCTTTACCGCCAATACCCGAAATGGTATTGAAGGTTGGAAGTCGGTTGGCTTGTAGTACGTTGCAAATTTCTCTTGTGACAAAATTGATATGAGAGCCATACTATCCAGAAGCGCTCTACACATTACGAAATTGCCATTTGCAGTACTTGCATTAACTAGCGCTGTGCCAATCATAACCAACAGCGTAGTTGCTCCAATATTCGATGACCTACTGGAGCCTTCGGTTGAATCGGTTGACCTAAAGAGCGATGAACGGAGTGAAGATAAATTGGGAGTTGAACTTTGCTGAGTACTGGCGTTAATAGCAGATAAACTTGTTGATTTGTTAGGAACTATATCACCACTAATTGAAGGATGTTCATGAGTATTAGTTTCAGTCTTTGCGCTTGGTGGCATATGGGAATTCGCTGCAATATGACGTAGTGCAATCACGTACATTATGTGCGTGATAATTTTTTGTAATATAATTTATTATATCTTTATAATTATAATATTTTAATATTTTTTATTTTTAATTTGTTAACACGAAGATTAATTTATTTTATAGTCAACTTTATTATTATTTTTATTTTAATATAATTGTGACAATTTATATTTAGTATTACAGCAATGCACCTCAAGATATATAATGAACAAAAAGAAACTTTTTTCCCAAAATATACGCACTCAAATCAAAACAATAATGGTTGCTGCATCACAAAAAACCAAATGCGCCAAAACGTATGCAATACTACCAACATTACGACAAAATATCTAAGAGAACGAAGTAAATAGTAGATGCGGTTTTTTGTGATGTGGCGAACATTTTACTGAATTCACTTTGTGCGTAAACAAGTGTTTAAAACCTATCTGTTTGATTTGTTCTGCCGATAGGCAACCGAAACAACTTCTTCCCCACTATTTAGAATTGTACTAAAAAAAATATTCCAGAATTACAAATTTGAAAATATTGTTGCATATTTCAACAAAAATTAAAATTTTGTTTACATTTTTTTATTGATCGGTTAACTTACGGTATAGTTTTTTACATAATCTAATAATGTATAAAATGGCCTTATGTAAATTACACGTTTTATATGTGTAAAAAACTGTGTAAATTACACAGTGTAATTTACTCGCCCAACCAGATTACCAACCAATAGATTTCACCAGAGTCTATAGATACAGGCCACACAAAAGCTTTTTATGTTATAAATACGAATTCATACAACGAACCGGAACAGTCAATTCATTAACTAACGACTAAACGATATTAAATTATTCAGTTTTATCAAGTATCAAATTAAAATTGTAATACACTAACAATTTGCTGAAATGTTTATTTAACTGACCGATTTGTAAATATTTGTTATACACTTTATATACTAAAATAATTTTAACAAAACCACTTAGTAAGACAATACAATAAAACATCCAAACACCATTAATTATACTTTTAACATTTTCTGAAATCTTTTATTATCTTCTGAGCTAAAACAAAACACACAATTTAATGACAATTTCTTCATAATTCATTATTATATGAATTAAGTAACACTTATATATGGGATCTAATGTCTATAACGAAACATGACAAAAAATACAAAAATTAGATGACATACACGCACAATGAAAAGATAAAAGATACACGAAAGACAAACTACTTAACTTTCTATTCACAAGGCATACACACATTTAGGATATATATGTGTATATGATTCAACAATAGAAACAAAACAAATATTTTATTTGGTACATCGAGCCAAAAAAAAAAAACAGAATACGGATAGATATTAGAATTTATGATAGAAATCAATAATAATTATGTCAATTTATTTTATGTATATATTGACAATAGATACGTTATGTACGGGGGGGGATTTGGTTAAGAAAAAGAAAATTCACGCAGTGCACGAGATATAGATGGGTTAAAATTAATCTGAATTATTTTCAGATATAAAAACGCTCAGCAAGACACAATTTCGACTAGTTTTAACCCATTTTAATGTATATGAGTAAATAGATTGTGTACAGATAGTATGAGGATAATATAAAGCTTTAATTATCATAACATTTTATTTATCTTACATAAATCCATATACAATTTCTTTTTGTTTTTTTATGTACTTTAATTAATTATTTTGTCCCATAAAATCGACAAATCATCCCAAATTATTATTCGAAATGAACGAAATTAATTTTATGCAGAATCATAATCTTGTACCATTTATCACAATGTACGCGCGCGAGTAAATACACATTCGTCACACGCACACACATTAAGTAATATAAATTATAGTATGCCGCACATTCAAATCAAAATGCTGAACCAATAAATTATATTCACCTTTTTAATCCAGTTTATATTATAACAGTATACAGAACTACTTATTATTTACCCTGTATCACTGTATTATTGAAATAAAGCACAGACACAAAAATAATGGTTATGGGTACCTCTTCAAAAAATGCTTCCTCAAAAAAAATAGGAGAAAGCACCGAAAAAAGCAAAAAAAAAATTAAATAATCGGCATGGATAGAAAATAAAAAAATATATACACAAAATAAATAAGTAAATAAGGATCGTCTTTTATTTTTATTTTTTATTTTTTTATTCTGTAAGACACTTTATATTTGATTTATTGAGAAAAGTATTCGAAATGAAATGAGCTTAGCTATATACCTACCCGTACATACAATGTATACAGAATAAAATACAAAAACAGCATCAACAACAAAATTTCTTACCATCGACGGAGGAACGAAGAAAAACCTTTCATTTTTTTTTCTGTTCTCAAACCCAATCGAGATTTGGATATGTATACACAGAATTTTAGAAGATAAACAAGAATACATATAAAATGAAAAGTATTTTTCACATAAAATCAATAAATCAAACTGCAAAATAAAATTTTTTCGAATATATTTAAGAAGTTGATTCCTTTTTTTTCGTTTGTTCTTTTTGACAATAACAACAAATTTACTTAACCGTACTCACCAATTGTATGTATTTAGCATAGTTTCTAATGTAAAGAATTCATGATTCGTTTATAGGTACTTTACGAGTATAGTTCGGTTAAAAACGACCAGCTGGTAACTTTTCTATCGTTTATGTAAGCCATAAACTGGGAACATGTACCACTCAGTGATTTGTGTGACCTATTTTGTGACTGTCTACATGCAAATGATGACAATAGCGTAGACAATAGTCTTGAACGTAGACAATGTAGAAAATTCGTAGACAATTTCATAGACAATGAAAATATTACATTTGCTTCGGATTTTCTTTTTGAATATAGGGTTTCTAGCTTCCGCGAAAAAATATTACACTCATATTTGAATTACTTAATTAAAATAAAATTAAAAATTTTATAAAATTTATTCATTTTATAAATATTATAGACAGTATCACTGCGGGATACAACAACAACTTACATTTTTTGTTTCATCTTTCACATAGCCAACGAAGAGCAAATCAATTTTGGTTTTGGTTTAAGAAGAACAAAGCCAGGATTCAATAAAACAATGCAGCTAGAAAGGAATAAAAACATTTGTTGGTTGGTTTGGTTTTTATTATTCTAAGGCCGTGTGCCATTCGGTTAAAAAGTTAAATATTTTAACTGTGGTAAAAATACTAAAACTTACCTCACTTTTTAATCGCTTTGCAGTGCCAATTGAAAGCAGTTAAAATTCTTGACGTTCCGTTAATTTTGTTTATGAAAATAACATAATAAGGAATTCAATATTAAATTAATAATTAAAGTAATAATTAAATTAAAATAAATTAAATAAAAATAAAAATGAATAATTTCTTTATAAAATACATGCCAATAATTATTCAGCTTTGTAGGCTTTACAAAAATTTATTAGAAGTTAGGTTAAAGTAGGCGGCCAGCTGGGAAGTTGCTAGGGGGATGCAAGCCGATAGGCTCCGTAACTAGCAGTTTTCCGCAAGTGCTCGTGTTACCTCCTCGTGGTGGCTGCTGGTAACTAGATTGCTTTTTCGGCTTCTAGGCAAAAACACGGCGCTAAAGGAGTAAACCTTAAACAAATCACTGGGCTGGGTTAAGGTGTTATTCGTACCGTGCCGATAACCGGCCAGGCTGAGGGCCCAGTTTAAAAACTAGCTCAGTCGCAAACGGTGGATCCGGATACCTGGCGCCCTCCGGATTAAGTAGCCTTATCTGTGTATTGCGGATCTCTGCACAGATGGACACTCTTTTCTCCGCTACTCGTGGGACCAAATATGGGAGACCAAAAAACAAAACAAACAAAAGAGTCCGGTTCTCTTACAAAACCGGTAGAGGTAGAGAAGGAGACTCGGGTCTTTAGGCCTATCTCTAAACCTGCCAATAAACAACGGGACAAAAGCTTAGATAAGGCTGGTCCCTCCACTCGGGTCACCAGGCCTGAGCAAAGAAGTATAATTCGGAACCAAAGCACCAATGAAGCTGGTTCCTCAAAACCAACATATAATACTAGGAGAAAGGCGTGGAGGGCACTGGAGAAGATAAATAAGATCCCTCCAGAAGACAGGTCGGAGAAAGACAAAGCTACGCTTGTGTGGGCGAAAAAAGTCACCGAACAGATGTCGGAAGGTCCTTCAGCTGGCTTAAAGATTAAAAGGAACAGATCTCAGGAGGAAAGTCCTAAGATCGCAAAACGAACTAAGCTCCATGCTACCGAAATGAGGCCTTTTAACGAGGTACTCAAGGATCAGCTGGTAGTGGCAGTTGTTGACCAGTCCCAGGAGGATGGCAGTATCACGCCCGCCAATTGGAGAAAGGTGGAAAGGGCCTTAACCACCATTTACCTGGATATCCTTGCAGAAAACCCAGGACCTGCTCCGACTTGTCGGGATGCGGGTTGGCACAGGAACCAGGTGAAACTGACTGCATGTGTGGATCAGAGATCTCTTCTGCTCTACAAGAAGGCAGTGGAAAGACTAGGCGAGGTATGGCCCGGAGCCAGCCTTGCTGTTAAAGCTAGAGATGAAATCCCCTGTAGGCCAAGAGCCAGGGTGTGGATTCCTTCGGAGCCTAGCGATCCAAAGGTGATACTCCAGTTGTTGCAGGTTGGCAACCCAGATTTGCCAACGCACAACTGGAAAGTTGCTAAGCTCGAGGAGCCACGGGCCGACTACAGGTCGGCCGTCATAATTCTAAACAGAGAGTCACTGACTGCGCTGGAAAAAACAAATGGTATGGTAAGCTATGGTTTCAGTGCAGTCACACTCAAAATCTACAAGAAGGATGCGGACAAGCCGGATGCTCCGGAATCTGAAGAAGCTGCAGGAAGCTCATCTGGGCTCCTCCAAGAGGGGAACAGCCTGGTGGAAACCATCTCTACAGATACGGAGTTGACAATGTCCTTGGAGTCATTAAGAAGAATCTCAGAGGACTTCACATCATCAGGGGAGGACTCTGATGATACATTGGTAGGGAAGGAAGTCTAAGAATGGTGACGTTCTTGCAGATTAACCTACACCACTCAAATGCAGCATCAGCTGCTCTACTTTTAAAAATTGGAAAGGAAGGGACGGATATTGTCTTGATCCAAGAACCTTGGGTTGCTGGTGACCGGGTACTTGGACTCAAGACACCCTGTTATAGATTAATGCACACGGAACAAGAAGGTAGGGTTCGGTCGTGCATTCTCGTTAAAAATAATATAAATTGTTTTCTGCTATCGAATTTCAGCAATGAAGATGTGGCAGCGGTCAGCATTGAGGTCAATAAACGAAGCCTCTGGCTAATATCAGCCTACCTAGCCTATGATGCAGTGAACATTCCACCAGTCATTCTGGGTGAGGCAATTTTGGAGGCTCAGAAGCGCAAGGTTGGAGTCATCCTGGGGAGTGATGTAAATTCTCATCACACAATCTGGGGAAGTACGGACACAAATGAACGAGGTGAGTTACTCCTTGATTACATTCTAAGTACTAACCTTCATATATGTAACATAGGCAATAAGCCGACTTTTATAACTAGAAATAGACAGGAGGTATTGGATATTACACTCGTCTCAAACTTCTTGGCGACTAGTCTATTAAATTGGAAAGTGTCGGAAGACCACTCTTTTTCTGATCACTGTTATCTTCAATTTGAAATGAGCTTGGTCTTTCCGAACAGCCCTCTCTACAGGAACAGGAGGAAAACCGACTGGGATATTTTCAGAACTATTCTGGGAAATTCACTACCAGCGCAGGTGCCTGAACCTCCAAAAACTACGGTAGAACTCGATGGCTTAGTGGACGAACTGTCCAGCGCTTTTAATGAAGCGGTACTAGGCTCTTGTCCTCTTAGTAGGCCTAGGGGCAAATCTCGGCCACCTTGGTGGTCAAAGGAGATTCAACAAATACGTCAACGGTGCAAGAGACTCTTCAAAACAGCAAGGAAAACAAAAGCCGCTGTAGACTGGGACTCCTATAAGGAAGTCCTCAAAATTTACAAATATCAGCTAAGAAGCGCAAAGAACAGATCTTGGAGACTATACTGTGGTAAAATTCAGGAGACATCAGAGATGTCCAGGCTTCGCAAGGTACTATCTACTAGCCCTTCCATCCCAAGCTTCCTTCAAAGGCCGGATGGAGCATGGACCACAAATAGTATGGAATCGCTGGAACTACTATTGGAAACTCACTTCCCTGGTTGTTCCGAATCTGCACCTACTATATCAGAAGGTAAAAGGGCTAGTAGCCTCGCAGGCCAAATTATTAGCAGAAGAAAGATTCTGTGGGCGATAAGCAGTTTTAAACCATACAAGTCGCCAGGACCTGATGGTATTATCCCTGCGGATATACAAAAAACTACTGATCTAACCATTCCCTGGTTAGAGGTAATTTTTAGAGGCAGCCTAGAACTATGTCACATTCCCAGTAAATGGACGGAAGTGAAGGTTGTCTTCATACCTAAGGCGGGAAAACGCTCACATTGCAGTCCCAAAGACCTTAGACCGATCAGCTTGTCTTCTTTCCTTTTCAAAATACTGGAAAGACAAATAGAAGCTCATATTAGAGGCACGATTATGCCGGAAAAGCTGTCCAAATCTCAACATGCTTATTGCAAGGGGAGATCTGTAGAAACTGCTCTTCATTCTCTCACATATTTTATTGAAAAATCTTTCGAATATGGAGACTACGCGATGGTAACCTTTCTGGACATTGAGGGAGCCTTTAACAACGTGCTAACAGGGGCTATAACTCGGGCACTTTCGAATCTAGGAGTGGAAGATTCTCTTAAGGACTGGATAGATCAGATGCTAAGAGGCAGAATCATAAATGCCAGTCTGGGGGAATCCTCCGCCAGAAGATTTGCAAGCAGAGGCACGCCGCAGGGTGGCGTACTGTCCCCCCTTCTCTGGAACTTGGTCATAAATGATCTATTGCTGAGGCTGGAGGATACTGGCTTCAAGGTGGTTGCCTATGCGGATGATGTCGCTATTGGCGTTCGGGGAAAATATCCCGGGACACTTAGCGAGCTTATTCAAAATGCTCTGGGCATTCTTTCACTATGGACCAATGGTTGTGGGCTAAATGTGAACCCACAGAAAACCGAATTGGTTCTCTTCTCTAGGAAATATAAAATTCCTCATGTCGATCCTCCTACTTTAAATGGTTTCAACTTGGCTTTTACAGGTGAAGCAAAGTTCTTGGGTCTCGTCTTAGACAGTAAATTAAACTGGAAACCGAATATTACGGAAAGGGTAAAGAAAGCTACGGTAGCGCTATACTCCTGCAAAAATGCAATTGGGAAAGGTTGGGGGCTGGATCCCCACATGGTCCTTTGGCTATACACAGCAGTAGTTAGACCCATTCTTCTGTATGGGGTAACAGTTTGGTGGCCTGCTCTGGACAAAACTGTCAACCTAAAGTTGTTGACAAAAGTTCAGAGAACAATCTCTCTGTGGATCAGTGGTGCAATGAGGAGCACATCCACTCAGGCACTGGAGACTCTGCTATTTCTAACTCCTCTAGATATCATGGGAAAACAGTGGGCAGCTAGCACTGCCATACGACTGAAATCCACCTAATTGTGGACCTGCAATAACACAGGGCACTCATCTATACTTTGTAACAAAGGGCTTCCCAAGACCACCGACTATACTGTCCCGTCACTATCTTTTGATAGAAAGTTCCGGACTATTATACCATCTAGAGAGGACTGGATGATGGATACAGTTTTGGAACCAGGAGTTTTGAACTTCTTCACTGATGGTTCAAAACGGGATAGAGGAGTAGGGGCTGGGGTGTTCTGCGAGGAACTCATGTTAAACCTCTCCTTTCGTCTCCCTGACTACTGCAGCATTTTTCAAGCTGAGGTAACTGCGATAAAGGAAGTAGCGGACTGGTTGAGGTATAATGTAATATCGACTAGAGATATTCGCATATATACGGACAGTCAGGCAGCCATTAAAGCGCTTCAATCACACCTTCTCACGTCGAAGGTAGTCCAGAGCTGTCTCTCATCTCTTAACGAGATGACAGATCAGTTCAACATCCATATCATATGGGTGCCAGGACATTTCGTTAGTACGGGGAACATGAAAGCCGATGAACTGGCTCGACGTGGTACAACGGACCACATTTCAAACAGCAAAAAGGATATTGAAATTCCTCTTGCGGTATGTAAACTGCTGCTTCAGGAGGAAGCCAGTAAGTTGACGAATGACAGATGGTCAAATAGTACCTCATGCGTAATAACTCGGCAAATCTGGCCAAAGTTGAACTTGGCGAGATCCAAACAGCTGATCTCACTTCAGCGGAGTCAGATCAGTGTGGTTGTTGGAGTGATTACGGGGCACTGTCTCATAGGCAGACATGCAAGTAGACTTGGTTTCTTCTCACATGACTACTGTCGCAGTTGCGAGGACGAAGAGGAGGAAGAGACAGTACTTCATCTTCTTTGCACCTGTCCTCGTCTGGCACGAAACAGACTGAATTTTCTAGGGGCACACCTTTTCAACGACCTGGCGGAGCTCAGCGAGAAGGACGTCAGGAGTATCCAGCGCTTCATAGCAAGCTCAAAGTGGTTTCAATGAGTTGGAGGAAAAATTTTTAATTTGTGGTATGGCTACGGACCTTTTTGTGTCTATGCCTGGTCCTGGTGGACCGCCACCCAAACCTAACCTAACCTAGGTTAAAGTACCACAGCACGAAACAAATTGTCAAGGTAAATGATTAATTTACGTTATTTTTACTAATAATTACTTAGTTCAAATAAACTTGTATTTATAGCGTACAAAATATTTACAAATTAGAGTGGTATCTGCAACCATAGAATCTATGTTGAATGGCAATGAAATGGAAATAAAAAAATCATTGAGGATTAACCAGGCTACTTTTCAACAGATTTTACAGCTCATGCAAATTAAGCATCATGGTTGGTCTGTAGAATACGAATTGATAATTTTTTTGTAATGGATGGCATCGGGCTGTAGTTACAGAGTCGTTGGAAATTTTGCCGGGATAAGCTGTTACACCATTCGTAATATTATATATAAAATGTTGGATTTTTTTATAGATAAAATGAGACATGTCGTAAATTACCCAAGCGAGGAGGAATTGGGTCCGATAAGCGATAAATTTTGTTCCAGGGCAAAATCACAAATATTTCGGAACACAGTTGAAGCAATAGATGGTTGCCATATTAGGATAAAATGCCCTGTTCAAAAGCTTGATGAATATATTAACTATAAAGGATTTTATTCAATTGTGCTTCAGGCAGTGGTGGATAGTAAAGGGTTGTTTAGAAATTATTTCATATAGGATATCCAGGATCAGTCCATGATACTCGAATATTCCAAAACAGCCCTTTATATACAAACGGTCAATATCCTCCCCATAATTACTACCTTTTAGGAGATAGTGGATACCCATGTAAGCTGGAACCGTGCGCCGTAATAACACCCTACAAAAACCCGAATGAAAATCAAAAAAGACTCAATACTGTTCATAGTAAAGCACGAAATGTTGTCGAGTGCTCTTTCGGGATAATGAAAAGTCGTTGAAGAAATATATTTTTTAAAGCGCTGGAACAAAATTTAAAAAATTGTGTAAAAATAGTAACGGTGGCGTGTATCTTACATAATATATGCTTTATGAAAGAAGATTTTAATGTTAGCTTGTTGGAAGGCGGCGATGAATTTAATGTTCCTATCGATCGAACCGATGCGATTTATAGTTGTGATACTAATGAAGGTGTTGCTTTTCGAGACTCACCGTTGGGGCGATTAGCTGCAGAAAATATTTAACGAGATTTTTTAATTTCAAAAATATTTCTCTTTATTTTGTAAAACTATAAATAATAAAAATAAATTGAAGTAATAAACTAAAATTGTAATTCATTTGACGCGGTATTTAATTCATTTGAAGCCGATTATGAAGGCTTCTGACTCGGAAATCAGCAAAGCACTCACATCTATATTGGGAAATTCCTGCTGCACCATTTGCCCAAATATAGTCATAGCTGCGCTAATTTTTTTATAAATTTTTTTGGTTTCCTTTACCTGCTGAACTTCGAGTTTTGCATCACTAGCTTGAGATTGCAACCTACTACGGTTGGAAGAAATTGGTGTTGATCTTGAATCAGTTGAAGGACTTTCATTTTCGGAGATTATAATTTCCTCATCTGAGCAAATTATTTTATCTTATGGCGAATCAATAATCCCTTGTATGCTGCACGAAAGGTGTGGTGGATGGAAATTGTCCTTCGCTGACGCATACTTATGTATGGCGTCGAAATAAGGCCAGGTGGTAGGTGCACCAACATCACCCTCTGGTGCTTCATCTCCCATCCCATCATCAGAGGTTTTCTGAGTTAGTAACTGTAATATACATACATTTATATAAGATTTCATATGACAATGAGCACTACCACTACCCTATATTTTATGATCAGAGCTTGCCACTGTTGACGACAAAATGTGGATGATCTTTTCATTTTTTCACTAATTTTTCTATAAATATATAAATAAATAAACGTTTGATACTTTCACTTTCTTCATTAATTAAAAATTTACTTCCACCCATTTCTTTGATTGGCGTTTTTGCCAGTAAACATGGCATCATACTCAATTCTTATTTGAATTAATTTTAATTTTTCTCCTTCATTCCCTATAATATAAATCGAAACAGAATTATGTATAAAAATAATCAAATCAGTTTTTACTTACATTTTGTGTATGTATTCTTCACTTGCCGCTTCCGTTTCTTTAAATTTTCCATTTTTGGTAAAGAAATGTCCAATCTCTGTACATAATATATTGTTTTAGTAATGACAGAAAAATATAAACAAAACAAAATATAAACAAATTTTAAGTGGTCCGAGCGAGACCAGTTAAAATTTTTGTGGTGAATAAAAATTCAAATTTTTAACTTTTTAACTTTTTATGCGCTTTTCATTACATTTGGCACACACACTAATACTAAACCAAAAAACATCATGCTTTATAAAAAAATCAAATGTTTCACTCTTTCTTTCACAAGCAATAAAGAAATATGAAATCAAATGTTTTACTCTTTCTTTCATAAGCAATAAAGAAAAATATATTTTTCCTTGAAGTTTCAAAAAAATAAAATATTAACACGTTGAAGCTCAATTTACAATATGTAGTTTGTTGTATAATATTTCACTAATATCGATATTCTAAGGAAATAGTACATTGTGTCATTAGGATTAAAAGTGATACTTTGTGTGACGAGCAATTATATTTGCATGCGAGGGGAAGCGCAGCGTAGCCGAGCAAAAGCAAAGATTGCGAGTCAAACAAAGTCACTTTTAATCCGAATAACATATACTATTTTTTCTCCAACGAAGAGTTCATGTCGTGTAGGTTGTTTATTACTAATTATACGAGTAAGTACAAATTATGTAATTAAAACTTCAAAATTGAAACTAATTTTGTTGAAATATTGTAGTTTGTGAAACTAAGGAGATCATGACTCTTGTTTGGTTTGACTATTGTACGCACCAAACTGCAAAGCTATTATTACAATATTTATTTTCTTGCAAACAAAATGTTTGAATTAGAAGATTTATCAAATTTACCATCGGATGTAGTTCAAACAGCAAAAGAAATTGTGTTAAACCTGTACTATTTTCCGAAATAAAAAAAAAAATGCTTATTTCATATACATTATACATATTATTGGGTCTTCACTATAATATTTTTCTCCTAGTATTAAAAGTATCTACTTTTACACCAAGGATTAAAAGTGTAGCTTAGCAACACACACATTTTTAAAATAGTAAGAAAAAGGCTAACTTTAATACCCAAAAACAGTATTAAAACCAGAGGCTTTTAAGACGTTGGGAGAAAAACGTATAAACCAATGCTTCAAGATGTTTAAAGCAAACGAAAAATAAAAACAATTGCATCACTTGATGTGTTGTTTTTGTTCGTTTTCAGTAGCCTCTTTTTATTGTATTCAGTTTGTTTTTTTTATCAAACGTGAGTAACATTTTCCAATATAATTAAGGCCCTTATTCACAAAATGTAAAAATTCTATAGCTGTAACTTTACGGAAATTGTTTATAGAGCAAAAGTTACAGAGTACTAAAAATTGATATTCACAAACTGTAAGAACTTCGCCACTGTAAATAAATACATTTGAATTTGCCGCCTTAAGAAAAATAGTAGCCTTTGATAAATCGAAATGTCGAATCATAACAAATCATTCTGGCTTGAAAGTCAAATGAATGAGAATGTACATATGAGATTTTTTGCAGGTTACCTGATAGACAGGTAAGGAAACTATTTTTGCACAGAATAGGATCCGACGTGGAATTTTCCGTGAACTAAATCCCGGCTTCGTAAAAAAAATAATGCATACATGCGTATATTTATTTTTAAATTTTGGCGGCCATCTTTTGTAATCCGGTAGCCTAACATTTCACACTCAAATACGATAAATGGGGTGATTACTTTATATCTTCAGTTTGTTGGCATGTGTAAATTATTTATTTTGACTTTAGTAGAGAGCGTAGAGGATTATCGGTAGCAAGGCGTTCCTTGGCATTATGGCGTCCCATGGACCATTGTCATGGGGGCTAAGAAATCTCACAAGAATCTGAACACTTTCTCAAATGTGTAGTTATATGAGTTCAGATGTTGTTTTCTGGACTGATTTTCAGTTCCACAAACCTTCAACAAAATTCTGAAGAAAAAAGTTATTTTGATAAGAATTACAGACACCCTCAAGGATACGTACTATATTGATTCGTTAAGAACACAAAGAAATCCTAATAGACAATTTTTAGTGAAAATCTCAAAAACTACAAAATAAATCATCTTGAATTTTTGTAGGTAAATAGATGCTATCGAGAGTAGTACTTCCTGAAAAAATCCTGACGAAAAATGGTTACTCTGGCTTGTTATGAACTAATAAAATTAAGGTATGTAGCTTTACGTCAACAAATTTGTCACTGTAAACTTACAGAGCATAATTTTCGTTTATAGAGTCTAGTTACATTTCATGAATACCATTTTAGTACCTATTTAAAGTTAGCCGAAAGTTATAAAATGTCGGCAATGCAGATAGTGTCTTGGCTATCTCAGCCGAAAGTTACCATCCGTCATATTTCAGCCAAAACATATTTCATTTAAAACGAAAAATTGACAAACCATCCTATAAACTTATTGCTGGATAAAGGCTCATTTGGTTGTCATTGTTGGTGATGGTAATTCCAAGTTAAGTTTCATGAGAGGAGCATAAAATAGAATGTAAAAACTTGTATAAACTCAACCTTTTAAGTGTCATGTCTGGAAAGTAGTTCAATTAGTGTGGATAGCCAACAGTTATCCCCAAAAAAATTATCAGGCCAAGTTTGATGTGGGGAGCCCGGGAAAATTCGTTTGAATGAAAGGCCCGTATAAAATGTAAAAATTTGTATAAATTAAACCTTTAAGGTGTCATGTCTGGAAAGTATGTAGTTCAATTGGTAACTGGCTGATTCATCTCGTACATTTCATCCCAAATAAATGCATCCCGCACAATTTATCCCTGAGAGCAATACATCCCGCACAATTTATCCCTAATGGTTATTCATCCTAAATTGAAAATGTGCCCGTGAGAGTTACCGAAGTCGTTAGCCTCTACAATTCTAAGGTTAATTAGGTTTGGCCACATATCACTAATACGTGTCATTAATATATTCTATATAATCCGCTCCTAAGTGCAGCACACAGTGCGATATGTTTACTGATCCCGGCTCCTACGTCCTCCGAAATTCAAATCTAAAGCCCGTCGGAGGGCTAAGCGGGGGGAGCGTAGCGACCTCGGGGGAATTTCGGGGGATGAATTGTGCGGGTTGAATTGATAACAGGGATAAATTATGCGGGATGAATTAGTCCGGGATGAATTGCATGGGATAACATAGCCTACACTCAGTTCAATTAGTATGCATAGCCAACAGTTATCCCCAGAATAATTATCAGGACAAGTTTCATGTGGGGAGTCCGGGAAAATTCGTTTGAATGATGGTATAGGCCATCATGTCTATAAATTCCCTAATTTGAATATTTAACTAATAGTTATCTGTTTTCACTCAATGTGTAAATTTTTTTGATTGTTTTAAATTCACGGAAGAGATTGCAAACGAATTTTCCCGGGCTTCCCACATGAAACTTGTCCTGATAATTTTTCTGGGGATAACTGTTGACTATCCACACTAATTGAACTACTTTCCAGACATGACACTTGAAAGGTTGAATTTATACAAATTTTTATATTTTGAATTTGGCTTCTCTGATGAAACTTGTAGTATAATTCCTGAGGTATCCATGACAACCGAAAATAGGCCTATATTTAGCCGTAAAATCACTTCATAAAAATACTAGTTTGTACATTTTTTTGTTAATTTTTCATTTTATATAAAATATGTTTCGACTGGAATAATGTCGCCTAGCATCTTTTGGCTGAGAAAGCCAAGGCACTATCTGCATTATCGATATTTTTACTTTCGGCTGAAAACTTTCGGCTAACTTTAATAGTATCGTTTCCTCTACACAATGAGAAACTAATTCATTGTTGTTTTTGAAACAGATTGTTTGAAATATCGAACATCAGAAAGTAAAATTGTCTGTTTGGAAAATATTAGTTCGTATTTGTTTATATACAATTTCTGTATCTACCCATCTTATACAGAAGAAAGGAATCGTTTGGTCATATTGATATTGGATGAAGAAGCGTGTTACACTTTTTTTGGAATAAAATCGAAAATATGAATTTTTATTAATCCTGAATTCCTAACGGAGTGTTTTGCACACTATGTGAGTGTTGTTCACCCCCGGAATTTTTTTTTATCATTTGTAGTTCTATCAGAAGAAGGGAAAAGGGCGAAAAACCTCTTTGATATTTGTGTTTGCGATATTTTTGCCTTGCGATACTTATGTACGCAACAATTTTGTTTTGCTATATTAATCGTGATTTAATTTTCTTTCGAAGAAAACGCTCTCGAGATTTCTGTCTACATAGCGTTTATTTTGTTTGCCATATATTTTTACTGCGATATTCTGTTTTCGATAATAAGGTAGGGATCCTAACTGGATCATATGCCATGTGGGCCGAATTGCAAAAAGAGCTTAAACAAAAATGTTTATCCGTTAGGGCATTAGAAAATATACCGGTAGATCTCGTACAAGCATGTCAACGTTTTGACGAAAGTTTTAAAGATTTTGGAATTCGCATCGAAAACCTTCTCGCTGACCTTAATACTTCATGTATTTCTGCTACGTCCGAGAAAGGGATTCTTGATGAGAATATAAAAAATATAAATACTAAAACAGATTTACGCGCATTTGAAGACGGCCTTAAAGAACCTTTGAAATTTTTAATCAAGGCATGTAGATTCACAAATTTAAAAGATGCAATTGCCAAAAGTATTGAAGAAGAAATATTAAATCGATCTCATACACCTAAAGCTAATCAATTTTTCGTTTCTAAAAATCAACCAATCAAATGCCAAATTTGCTCTAAAACTGGACACATAGTTTCGCATTGTTTTAATCGTAATTAAAATCTTGTACAATTCCGAAATAATTCATCAAACTCAACCTACAACAACAATAGGCCAATTTATACACGAACTGCAAAAATTCGGTCATCACATCTGCGTTTGCGGAACTTGTCAAAGATCAAATCAAACGAGAAACCAAAATATTGGAAAAAATCCGTCGACTTCTGAATTACATCAAGCGGAAAATTCAAACAGACAAATTTGTAAACGATGCCAAAGCCAACAAAATATTTCGTTTTACAATTAACTTCCATAATGACAATATAAAATTTGTAAAACTTAATCTTGAGATTTTACACGAAGACATTAGTGTTATCAAGAAAGGATTGATCAATCATGAATCATTCGATTACTTTTCTCAAAAATGACGACGATATTCTTAACATAATCAAAGAGTTTCACAATTGCCCGCTTGGAGACACACAACGCACTTTCAAGAGAATTAAATTGTTTACTATACGAACCGACTAACAGACTGACACGAACAATGTCAGACAATCCAAATATCAAGAATAAACAAACTTCCGATGGTCGTAAAAACAACCTTAAAACGACCCTTTGAAAAAATATTTTTGGACGTTGTAGGCCCATTAATCAAATGATGGAAATCGTTATATACTCACTATGCAGGAAGCAGGACGATTTATCTAAATTTTCTTTGGCAATTCCAATCGAAAATCAAGTAACTGAAACTATTGCCAAAGCGTTGGTGGAACATTTCATATGTAGATCTGGCGCACCATCATGCATTCTGACCGATCAAGTAAGATTTACTGAAAATCAAAAAACTCCAATCTACGGCATTCCACCCGCAGACATACAGTGCTTTGGAGAGGTCTCATCGTACCCTTGTAGCATATCTACGAAACTATTCTGATAAAGACCCTAATAATTGGGATTATTTGTTACCATTTGCCATGTTTACCTACAATTCGACATCGCACTCTTTAACTAATTTGATAACATTTATTTATTTATTACCAGCACTGACAAATAGCATAGGTTACAATACTAATAGAATTATGTATATAAAAAAAAGTGTTACAAATTATCATTATTTCGAATACGATTTTTAAAAAGATCTCTTGAAATGTTAAAATCAAAAACTTCTGAATATTTGTTAAAATATTTCTTTGTACGCGCGACCGGTTCATCAACTCCATAATTCGTACGATGAAAATCAATGCTCAACGTCAACTATCGTGGACGAAGACTTCTCGTAAGAACATAAAATGAATATAAGTCAAGCAATACCGGACAATCAATCTTAGCACAAATTACGTCCCGAGCAAACACTGCATGAATCACCTCCCTTCTGAATTCAAGACTACGAAAGTTCAAAAGTGTACAACGACCAACATAAGGAAGTAAACTGAATCCGGCATTTGACCTCGGAAGTCTTCGGAGGGCAAATAATAAGAAGTTTTTTTGAATCCGTTCAATACGATCGCTAAAAATTTTATAACTTGAACTCCAGATAACTACAGCGTATTCCAAAATAGGCCTAACAAAAGCAATGTATAATGTCTTGATAGTGTATGGGGTCAGAAAATTGAAGAGCATGTCTGTTTACGAAACCAAGCATCGAACCAGCCCTAGCTACAATCATTTCTATATGTTTAGTAAAACTTAGGTTACCTCTGAACAAAACACCTAAATCAATAAACTGAGTAACTCTATCAATTTCACATCTTGTAAACTGTACGGAGCTATATTTAAATTCTTAATTTTTGCAAACATAACTTTACATTTGGAGATATTGAGAGCAAAAACACTATTCGACAATCCAATCACTAAACCGATTAGGGTCCTGTTATACCAATAAAAACATATAACAAACACTTACAAAATCTGAAACATGTAACAATATCAGTAACAAACAGAATAACTAATAAAGAACCTAAATGACTACCCTGAGGAACACCAGATGAGACTGTGAACTTCTCAGAAGAGATAGTACATGGATTGAAGCCCAATACACCTGCAGACATAATTCTAGAATTTTTTATAATCCTTATGATTATACTTGCAAACTTTACGTATGAAGCTCGCAAGCTCATATGAAATGGCAAGACAAAATTTAATTACAACTAAAGAGAGTCTAAATTTTATTGTGATAAGACAAGTAATAGTGTTGAATTTAAAGTTGGTGAAAGAATTTTCGTAAGAAACGTAAAATCAAAAGGGAAACTCGAGCCACTTTGGACGGGTCCTTATGAAATAACAGGAATCATTAGCAATGTTAATTCTTCTATTTATTCGGATAGGCAAATAAATAAAAGTAGTCCATAACAATCGATTAAATCATTTTATTGATTAAAAAACAAAATAAAAATAAAAATTAAAAATTGGATATTATTTTGTTTATGTTTAGCAGCTTCACAATACAAGAAATAATACAAGAAACCACAACACGATCTATCGATATTTTCGATATTTTCTTTGACATTCTGAGCTTTTTAAATTTATTATTCGAAATTTTATATTCCATAATATTTGAGTTTAGGTTGGATTTGATTTACGAGTAAACGTAGCACCCAAATAAATTATTTTACAGAGCCATAATTTACTTTAAAACTCAAATAATTGCTATTTGTAGTTGTCGAAAAGCTAAGTGAATTGCAAAAACCAAAGTATTAAGTTTAAAATTAAATTGTTGGCATAATTTTTAACTTTGCAAATTTTTAAAATGTTGAACTCAATAGTTCAAAGGATCAAAGTTCTGAGAAGGGCGCTATACATAAATCGATGGAATTAGAAATACTTCCCACATAAAAAATTACAATTTAAAAGGTTATGATTTCAGGTAAATTTTAAAATAACCTATTACATTCAATGTGAAAAACGACAACTCGACAAAAGTAGCCGAATCCTAATTATAATTAGGTGCGCTCTTCATAATTTTTTATTAACTTGTATACATAGTATAAACTCAATAAAACCCAAACGTACAACCAAAACAATAAAAAAAAAATTTTGTGCGAACTTTTAAGTCTTTAACCCTTTTTTTATGAGATTATTAATTCTGTTATCAAGTAATTAGTTGCAAAAAAAAAAAATAAAATTTTATAATCATAATAAGAAAATAAAAGAAAAACACCAAAATTTTATCAGCAAACAAATCAAAATATTTTATTTCTCTATACTTACTCGTACAAAAAGAAAAAAACGTCGAGAGATCCGGCTTGTCTGTGTAATCGCAATTTTCTCTTGGAAAGTAATAATTAAATTCTACAGAATTACGATCCTCGTAAAAAAAATCTAAAATGTGATGAGCCCAAAACCGCGCACCACACCGTCATAAAACAAAGTTAAAGCGTATGTTTCATTATTTGGATCATTCGTTTATGTAAATGAAACGTATCCAACGTATATTCGTATAATAATGTGGCATGTGTGTATGTAAATTTATTGACAGTACGGGAAATACTTTTCCGCATAATACTAAACACACGTTACTATTTCCCGGAATGTTTTTTTTTGGTTAATAAAATTTAGCGGTTTTTAGAACATAATTTAGGCAGGGCCTATAAAATGAAAATATATTCGAAGCGACTTTCACTCAATGTTGTTCTCCATCAATCGTTATAAGAATATTACTTTTTATTATCACTAATAACAATAATAATAATAATGCTCATATACAAAAACAACAACAAAAGTTTTATGACGTATGAAAATGATAAGAAAATTTTTATAATTTTTTTGTGGTTTGTTTTGTTTTGCTGGTTGTTTGGGCTTCGAATCTAAAATAAAAATGTTTCTCTGTTTATAATATTAATATAAAATTATTTATCATTCTGAGCTTTTTATGTAAGCTTTCTTTCCATTCTCATCTAATAATTTTTTGAAAATTTAATTTTGCTTTTTATACTTGAAAATGTATCAAAATATTATACAAAGTTTTATTTTTAACAGCTTATTTAACATTTTATTTCTCCACAGTTGTTGTTGTGCTTTTAATGGTTGTTGTTTTATTTTGGCTCTTGTGTTTAAGGATTATAAATATGCCACAGAATCTTTTTTTTTTTTTTGTTTTTCTAAAATTAGCAATTTTTTTTCGGATTTACATAAATTAATGAAT
Source organism: Tipula helvola (assembly GCA_963556165.1). Classification (NCBI taxonomy): domain Eukaryota; kingdom Metazoa; phylum Arthropoda; class Insecta; order Diptera; family Tipulidae; genus Tipula; species Tipula helvola. Next base: position 49,163,076 of record OY744483.1, read on the forward strand.
AACGTTTATTATGTTTCTCTCATTTTTTTTGGTTTTTTATTTTCTTGGGATATTATTTAACCCGGACCATTTTTGACAGCAGTCTCAACATTTTGTGTGATTGTAATAATAAATTTAAATGTTATTTATAAAATGTTACAATTTTGGTGTTCGTTACCTTTTTTGTATTAATGTTCTGAGTTATAACCGACCAGCAAAATAAAATAAATAAACTGTATTACCACAGGGCTGGCTGAACACTGATTCAGCTGAATTTGCATAATTTGTACGATTTGTACTAGAGCAATGGAAAAAGGTGATGATTGACTTTGCCCAAAAAGGTGAATTGTGTATTATTGCGATGCCTGAAGAATATTTATATAGGATAATGTACCGTTGTCGGGGTTCGGTTGACTTAGCCTTACTATGAAAAAAAAAACAGAAGATGCTAAGTCAACCGCGTATCTTGGGGAAGTGAAAGTAGTAGTACACAGATGCTGTTAATTTTAGTATACGACATACACCACCCATATCGAAGCAATATTAAATTTCTTGAAAGATAATTGGAAAAGAAAACTTATTTTTCTAGCAATTATGTTACAATTTTATTGAGGAGCCATGCAATCTAATATTTTACTTCGGTCTAAAACGAACAAAGTATTGATCCTGACAAAAAAAAACAAAAATTTGGTTTGGAGTCTGAGAAAGCAAAAAAAAAAAATGTCCGTTCGTCTGTCTGGACGTCTGGATGTCTCGATGTTTGGATGTGTGGATGTCTGTACCCATGGTATTTCAAGAACGGCTGTTCCGATTTCGATTTTTTTTTTCGCCCATCAGTTTCTATCATTAAGGAGGAGATTTGAAAATCTTTTGGAACCTATACGTCAAGAGAATCGGATACCTGCCATACTAATTGGTCCAAAATTCCTGGTAATATAAATGTTTAGATTCAGTTGATCACCTGAAAGAAAATAATTAAATTAATTAAAATTGTTAACACGAGTTCAAAATACTTATCTTCTGTCATTACCACCAATGTAAACAATTCAACCTAAAACAAATGTACATTAGAATTTAAAACACCACAAATGTAAAAGAAAAATCGGATGATTTCGCATAGTGATCATTGCAAATTATCTGATTCATCTTAATTAATAGTTTAATTTACCATTTTAATTTAATATTTCCGTATTTCACGCACAACTCACTATTTTGACACATTTTGATTTGTTATTGTTTTTTGTCATGTCAAGTAGTGAAGTTGCGGATATTGAATAAATTTGATCGTTTTGTAGAATTAACAGTGTACCATAATCGATAATGGTAGCGTAATGATATTTTGAGTTGAGCGAGCATTGTAATCGAATAATGATAAAGTAGCTAGTCCTAATATTTAAAAATATTTAAGCGGACAATTTTATAATTTTTGAATACCCTGTAATTAGTGATGGCTAATCATTTTTTTTTGTGTAAATTAATTTTCTATTTTTTTTTCACTTACAATTGAGATTTTGAGCGATCAACAAATTCTATTATTATAAAAATAAATTAAATAAAGCCATATTGTTAAATATTTGAAAAGACCTAAGTATATATTGGAATTTTTTTATTTTGGTGAAATATTATTCTCCGGTGCCCATATCCAATAAGGAAATCAAGAAGCCTTATTTTTTTTTTGGTATTTGGAATCATCTTTAACAATACTTTTTGAGGAAAATTAGAGGATTTTTCTCTTTCGTTGGAACGCCAATTTATTGCTGCCGATCATCCGTCCAACTATACAATTCAAAATTGTCTATGGTCCTTCGAGCCGGATTCACAGATAAGTAGAAAATTTATTTTACAATTAAAATTAAAATTAAATTTATTTACGAATAATCTATGAATAAAATAACAAAGAAAAACGAAGCGATAATTGATTCGGTGTCCATTTTGAAACTATTTCAAAATTAAATTTAAGTCGAAACTACTCGTATCTGAATTAAAACTCGAATTGAATTACCGCAAGTTTAAGAAATAGTGCTTAATACGTGTAGTGATTAAAATGAGTGAATTAGAGGGTCTAAAAAAGCAACGCGCCTCATACAAGGGTCTTTTGACCAGGCTATTGAATTTTGCAAGCGGTCTAAACGAAGAGTCCGAAGAAGCTTGCCAAAGAGATCCTGGAGAAAATACATACGGTAGAAGCAGCCATGTTCGCAATTGATGGTAAAGATGAATCTAAAATGGCCGACGCTGAAGAAGCTTGTGTCTAAATTAAATAACTGGATAAAAAAACTCGGTATTAAAGAATTATCCAACGCTAATAATGATGCTAGCTTCAACATGACCACTGTGAACTTCGCACCAGAGGTACGTTCAGCTAAATTACAAATCCCAGCTTTCCCTGGTGATTATACAAAGTGGCAAAGATTTTTTGATTTATTCCACTCGAGCATCCATAGTAGAGACACCATAACACCAGTGCAAAAATTTCAATATTTGAAAGGTTTACTTAAGGGCGACGCGTTCTCGCTAGTTAAGCACTTTAAGGTTACCGAATCAAATTATATAGAAGCGCTAAAGAAACTCAGGCAAAGGTACGATCGTAAACGGCATACGATTAACGCGTTCATAAGACAGTTTATTGAGCAGCCTAATGTAGACTTGGCAAGCGCTTCGAACATAAGGAAGTTATTAGACACCTCCGACGAGGTAGTACGCGGTTTGATAGCTTTAGGAGATCAAGTTGAATCTAGACATCCTTGGCTCATATACTTGTTGCAGCAGAAATTAGATGATAAAACCCGCAGTTTATGGGCACAAGAGAACACAAATACCGAATTTCCAACCGTACAAGAGTTCTTCGATTTTTTATAAAAAGGACTGACGCACTTGACTCAGTCAAGGCACATTCCATCCGATCAACCAGAGCAACTACGTCAACTAAATCGAAGAGTCGCTTTTCTACCACCACTGATGAAACCAATTGTATCGCGTGTAATAAACAACAGCACAGATTAATTGATTGCGATTGATTTAAAACAATGGCAGTAGAAGAACGACGGGCATTACTTGGTAGTAGTATACGATGTTTCAACTGTCTAAATCCGGGACACACCGTATATGACTGCAGAATGCGAGGTAGATATCATCAATGTGCTCGCAAACATCATTCACTTATGCATACGGAGAATAAACCATCAAATGCATTAATCACCACCAACAATTCAAATGGTAACCCTGAGGAGAAGACAGTGTCATCTAATCACATACGTTTCGATGAAAACCAACCAATCAGTAGTAATATGTCATTGAAATGCACCGTAGAAACCGTATTGCCCACGGCAATAATAAATTTAATTGACAATCTTGGTATACCAAGACCACGAATTGCCTTACTGGACACTGCCTTCCAAGTTTCGTTTATAATCGAATCACTCGCCCAGAAGTTAGGTCTACCACGGAAACATTGCAGAAATTTAATTACAGGAATTGGTCAAACAAATAGCGGAAGTTCTCATAAAAGATGGAGGTGTACTATTGCGATTAACATCACGGTTTGACACGGTGGAAATATCATCTTTGAAGGCACTCATTATTCCGAAGATTACGTCGTCATTACCCGCCTTTGAGTTTGACATCAGCTGCATGAAGACATTATCCAAAATCAGTTTAGCCGACCCCGATTTCCACAAGCCCGGATCAATCGAAATACTACTTGGTGCAGATATCGTTTTCGAATTGCTTCAGGATGACATCAAGAAGTTGGGTTGGATCGTAGGAGGCAAACACCCAGCCGATACAACAGAAATTAAACAGTCATTCACAACCGTTGTTGACATTGATGCTACGCTACAGCAATTTTGGGCAATCGAAGAGCTTCCTCTAATCAAGAACACCACACAGGAAGAACAAGAGTGTGAAGAATGGTTCAAAGCGACAACACGGCGAGCTGACGATGGGAGGTTCGTTACCAAGCTTCCATTCAAGAAACCATCCAAAGATTGTCGATCAACTTACCAGCAAGCAATATCCAGATTATTAGGCATGGAGAAGCGCTTCAAGGTGAATATTCAATTTCATCAGCTGTATATGAAGATTTCCTTAACAAATATCTAGATCTAAGCTACATGGAACCGTTCGAAGTAAACCACGCAGTACTTCAGCAATCGTATATTCTGCCACATCATAGAGTCTTGAAGAGCAATAGCAGCACAACAAAACTGCGCGTAGTTTTTGACGCATCCAAAACTCAACCACAGGTGTATCATTGAACCATAATTTGATGGTAGGTCCGAATATCCAATCGAGCCTCTTGCAGATACTTACGCGATTCCGACAGCATCATTACGTATTAGTAGGCGATGTAGAAAATATGTATCGTCAAGTTTGGGTAGATCCGGAACATCGCAAACATCAGCTTATACTGTGGCGAGATAAGAATCAGATAATCCGCCCATACGCTTTAAAAACCGTCACATTTGTGATGGTATCCGCCTCATTCATGGCCACCAGATGTTTGAAGGAACTAGCACAGTTACATGAACAAGAGCATCCAGAAGCTAGCCGAGCCATCGAACATGATATTTATGTCGATGATTTGATGACTGGGGTATCCACTTTACCTGATTTGATTACGCTGAAAGACGACGTTTTGAAGATATTAAGTAGCCGCGGTGGTTTTAATTTAAGAAAGCTATCTTCAAACGACCAACACATGCGAAACTTGCTAAATCAGCCAGGCTCCTTGAATCAAGTCAAAATAATATCAGAACATCCAGATCCGGTAAAGTTATTGGGAATAGCTTGGGATGCCAACACCGACCACTTCGTCTTTCATGTAAATCTGAGCGACACTCAAATCCACAAAACGAAGTTTCTTCCAATCACGAAAAGCATTAAAATATTGTTCCAGAGCTTATGGTTAAAAAAGATTGGATGGGATGAACAATTGCCTGCAGAAACGAGAGCATCCTGGATTAACCTGCGAAACAACCTAAGCCAAACACCTGACCTAAATATTCCCCGCTGTATTGCTGCATTAACCAGTATCTCATTCCACGGATTTTGTGACACAAGTAAGTGGGCATATGCTGCGGCAGTATTCGCACGATCACAAAGCAACGAAGGGTTTGTAACGCATCTAATATGTTCCAAAACTAAGGTGGCGCCTCTAAAACAAGTCAGCATTCCAAGACTAGAGCTGATGGATGCAGTACTTCTGAGTAGATTGGTAAATCAAATCACCGAGACCCGAGACGTTATCAATTAAAATATCTTCGATGCATGTTGACCGATTCCAAAATTGTTTTGGATTGGTTGTCCAGTCAACCGAGACGTTGGACAACTTTCGTCGCGAACCGTACCTCGGAAATAATCAGCATAAGCGACCATGTACAAGCGAGATCTTTGGCGACACGTACCATCCAGACATAATCCAGCCGATTGTGCAACACGAGGTAAAACTACGGGAGAAATAGCATCTAATCAACTTTGGTGGAATGGACCAGCATGGCTAGCAGAATGTTGGCCAGATCAACCGCAGATACCAAATACAACCGAAGAAATCAAAGTTCACAATACGATTTCATTAAAAGCTAACGTCGCGTCGAGCAGCAACAAGATATTATACTGACCTTAAGCCAAAAATACTCCAGTTACTTCAAGCTAAATAAAATCATATCGTATATGCTCAGGTTTATCAACAATACAAGGGCCAAGAAAGATCAAAACAAGCGACAAATTGGAGCACTAACACCAGCAGAACATGAGTTAGCTGAACGTAAAATAGTTCTATATTGGCAAACCATTTACTTCGCTGAAGAGTACCGTTGCCTGCAAAATCGTAAACCAATACCCTCAAAAAGTAATCTTGGGCAACTCAATTCCTCGACGCTTAAGGAATTATGAGGGTCGGAGGGAGAATAGAAAACTCAGCAATGCCGTATCATACAATACATTCAATAATCATTTCGTCGAAATCATCAATTGCCACATCCATCACATACGATGCACATCTCCAGTATAAACATCCAGGTCCAACCCAAGTTGGTGTCGACTTCTGCGGGCCGCAGAAGTAGCACTCATACAGGAGCCTAGGACAATCCACCGCATGTGGATTGTGGGAAATGCTGTCAAATCTACCAAAACGCAGATCACACGAACTGTCGGGGATACCATACTCACGTCAGAGGAGTTTTCAACATAGACAGTACAAATCGAAGGAATTCTGGACTCGACCAATTTGCTCCAGCCACGATGATGAGATAGATTTTCTTACGCCTGCCTATTTCTTAATCGGGCGCTCAATGCATCAAATAGTCAAATACCAGAGGCAGCACCCGAGCGAATGATGAATCCATATTCAAGATGGGATAACGTAAAGCGTATATATCAACAATTCTGGAAACGCTGGCAAATTGAATACTTAGCAACACTTCAGTTAAGAACTAAATGGCAAACACAACCGACAAATTTGCTGCTAAACGACGTAGTTATCATACACGATAATAATTTACCACCAGATCAATGGCTTATGGAACGAATCACAAAGTTATATCCTGGCGATGATGGCAATGTTCGATCCATAATCTAAAAAACGAAGCTTTTATAAGGGAATTAGAAACGAGAAAAAATCAAAATTTCCATAGTAAAATACATAAAACATATGGGAAATCAATTTTTTTCCTAAGATAAATTTGTAAATGAGAACGTTGCAAATTTTTAATTATGATTTCTGAAATATTTTCATAAATGTTTGAATTTCAACATAATAAATCTCGTTTAAGTAAATCGTTTGCATTTTCTTATAATAATTGATTTATTTAAACCAAAATATAAAAAAAGTTCATAACAACAGCATTCTGGTCAAATTAAAAAGAAAAGCTTACTACAAATCGTGTGCATTTAACCAATATACAAAGATGGCAGTGATGGCAGTAAACTTTTTGAAAAATCGTACCAAAAATTGCCACCTGGGAAATTTGAGTTCAATAATTGTAGGAAAAGAAACACAAATCCACAAAATATTAAGAACATGTCATAATTGTGTGATTAAATAATTTTTTTTCGTATTTCTCTGCCAACAATTATAGACATCTAACGTTCACTAGTAAAACTAAAGATAAATTTAGCAAGTATTATTTTAATTTGTCAGAGCCAACTTTGATGTATTTTTCAAAAAGAAAGTTCCAAAAATATATTTTAGAAATAATTTAATTTTAATATTTCTGCAATTAATATTTACTTAATACCAATATACCCTTCTTGTATATTGTTGCTAAAGATATGTAGATCACTTTTGTATAAACATTTTGTAACATTTTTGCTTTTTTCAATGAAAAACTTGAAGCTAAAAAACACTATTTTTACTATGGATTGCTATGGAAATCAGTGAAAAGTTATACCACTAAAAAAGCTTCTAAAAAATACGTCATAATGATTATGGCTCTATACTCTAGAAGGCTCTGGTAGCAGGCATCAAAACGAAAAACGGCACAATCAAGCGACCGATACAAAAGTTATGCCTTCTTCCAGCATTTGAATCTGGTGACGATTCAACCCGAGGAGTATGTTTAGATCCAGGTGATCACCTGAAAGAAAATAATTAAATTAATTAAAATTGTTAACACGAGTTCAAAATACTTATCTTCTGTTATTACCACCAATGTAAACAATCCAACCTAAAACAAATGTACATTAGAATTTAAAACACAACAAATGTAAAAGAAAAATCGGATGATTTCGCATAGTTCCTAATAAATTTAATTATTTTCTTTCAGGTGATCAGCTGGATCTAAACAATAAATATTTACCAATTTTTATATATGAATTTAGATTTGGTCATTGAGTTTGTGGTTAAGTTGAAGGTTAAATTAGGGGTCAATTTGCGAGTTGAGTTGAAGTTGAGTTGGGGTTGGATTCGGATTTAGTAAACAGTTGAGCAATCCATATACAATACATATGTAAAAGTGCGTGTTTTATGTACATAGATAACTGTATAGAACTATCGGTTTCACACTTCAAATTGAAATTTTTATATTTTTTTGTATGGCCAATTAGAATCCATTTCTTAACGGATTTTAGTGAAATTTGACTTCCACGATGAAAATGGAATTGTAAAATGATTATTGGATAAGCTTCTGGAATATGGCCAAGTACGAGGAAACTTGGCTATTTCTCAACCGATTACGATGAAATTCGACATGTGTATTGGAAATGGGATTCTAAAATATTTAGAAAAATAATTGTAATTAAATGTTGGTAAAATACTTCTTTCTGATAACTAAATGACTGTCATTTAAACAATATAGGTACATATATTAAATGGTTCTACATTGAACGATTCAATGCTTAGTACCTCCAAAATAGTAGTTTCCTTAATTTCATGAGATTGTAAATGCTCGTCAAAAAATATTATTTCATATAATTGACAAATTAAAATGCAATTTACAGTCTCATCCATATAAGTATATGTTGAATTTCATATATTTCAAGAATATTTTTGCAGTATATTGAAACGAAAAAACTCGGTTTATATTCATTACCTCTAAATTTAACTGAGTTCGTGCAAGATATATTCGATAAATTGATGTTATTAGCATGCAGCAAAGGGCAAAGTTCAGGTGCAATATTTTTTTTATAGAATACACTTTATCTCTGAATCTGGCGAGAAGAAACTTTGATTAAATAATAAATAGGAAAATCTCAAAGAAGCATTAATTGCTAAAGTCAAAGAAATATGTAATCTAGATGTAATATTTCGAGCATATCTTTAAAACACTATAGATGTTTTCGCATTTTAACATTGAAGTAGCGTAGTGAACCAAGAAATGATGTTTTGGTTTGAGGTTATCGTGAAACAGATATACGTACCAATAATCATGATCAGCAATAAGCATTTGTACGGCATTAATCTGCTCTTGCGTTAATTCTCCTAAAAATGACAATGCCAATTATTTTAACTAACAAAATTACGAAATTCCAAATCATATCATTTTTATCTACGAAATCACCTATCATGAGGGGAAATAATGTAATAAATGAAAACATTTCTGATGCTGACATTTTAAACATCGAGGCTTTTATGTGAGTCATTTCAATAGGAGATGATAGATTACTTATTTGAGTCTGCCAGTATTGAAACATTTGTTTTCGGTAATTTAATATTGATAGCAAAAATACAATGTTTTGTATAAAATGCAGTAAAATTTTACTTAAATCGTATCTGCAAAGCCCTTCCAAAATATCATGCATGATATCAAAAGCCCAATTATCAGCAACATGAAACGACGGAATACCATTAAATATAAATTTTTCTGCTACTCCAGTAAGTTTTATATCATTAGTGCTAATATCACAATCATAATATGTTTCTTTTGTTCTAAGAGATTATTGATCATTTCGCTTTTAGGTCTCTTACATGCTCTATAATAATAATTGGAATTGAAAGATGATGTAAACCCCAAAATGTTATTTAGTCCGAGATTATCTCCTAACACTAATCCTAATACCGGATAAATTTATTGCGTTTTTCCGTTAATACAAATAGAAATTCCATCCACTTCCAGTTTTGTAAGTGCTTGTACCAAAGGGTATAACGTTAAACTATTACCTGCAGATGGTTTTTCTTTACATTTAAAAAACGCTGCAACAAAAATATTGTGAAGTTTCGACAGGTATTATGCCTAGGTACAGTTGGAAACTGTAGTAAGCAGCAGTAATCGATTGAAAACCTGCATGCGAATCCAGTGCATTGCTAATTTCATAATCGCCAAAATATAGAAAAAAACGGTATAACAATCTTATTACTGAAATTAAGTAATTTTGATTTCCACACAGACCCGTTAATAAAATTAGATAAACAACGTTTTATTATTTCTCCTTTGATTTCAATATTTTCATATTAGCTATAATTTTCTCGAATACATTTTTACATTCAAAACACTTTTTATTTCAAAATCAAGGAGTAAAATAATACTTTGAACTTTGCTTTCTGCTAAAGTAGGAGTATAATCTTTTACAACTTCTGTTAATTTATTACTGATGATGAATTCCTTAGGACTTTTGTAATATATTTAAAAGATTTGTTCCATTTTTCTAATACGGATTCCATTGGCTCTTGGTTTTGTCGTAGCCAGGCAACAGCGGCCATATTTTCCTCCTCGTTCACTATATGGAAATAAGAAATTAGATTTGAAACAATTTGACATTTAGATTTTAAACTTACTCGTTTCGGCTCCAATCGCAGAATTTGTACTACACAATACATACGCAACTCATTTAGACCGTCAGTTCCTCGATTTTCGTGCCAATGTTTTGTTAAGTAACTTAAAATAGTTTGGTTGAAAATATATACATATTAATTGAGATTTTTAGAAATCAAAAATTTGTAACTATTTCTGATCATATCAAACTATATGGGACCTACTGTACCTCTAACCTTTCAGATAAAAAGAGACAAATTCAAGAATTCATTTAAGCCTGTAAATTTTACATGTATTTTCCAGACCGACACTTGTATTAGGTCACACTGTAATGATACAAAAAAATGCACATAGGAAACTCTAAATTAAAAAACTGCCAAGCTTAACTAACACGAACACAATAAATTTCTGCTCTTCAAATCCCGCATATTAAACCAGACGAGGCCAACAAAAAATAAAGAAACACACATACATATTATATTCCAACATATGCTTCGAATTTAAAAGAAAAAACTTTTCTGTAAAACAAACGTATCATGCCATAAATAAAACCGCGAAATTTTGATTAAATTTTACCCTTTTTCAGCCTGTATGTATTCTATGTACGTACATATGTACAAATCATTGTATGTGATATACATTTCAAACGACTTTCGAGATTTATCCGTTTTTATTTAATTACGCACAAAAACTTAAAAAAAAAATAAATATTCCAATTTATTTGAAATAAAAATAAAATAAAATTATTTCCAATAATTTTTATTTTTTATTTTTTTGTGTACACAAATAAGGATTTATTTTAGTTTACTCGCTATATATGTATGTACATACATAGAGATGGCAAGGATAATATACGGGCATATGATTGCTTACGGAATACAGAGTGGAGTGGATATGTATGGTTTAGGAGGCACAATAAAAATAAACATTTTTATTTTATTATTTGCTGGGACATTTTTTTATTATTTATATGAAATAACCAAAAAAAATGTATCCTTATTTCATATTTTCTTCCTTATAATGTTGTTGTTGTTGTTGGAATGCTTGAATAAAAATTATTATTGGTTCTAGATTATGTTGGTTTCGTTCATAATATGAGAGTACAATAATAATATAATTTTGTAAATTTATAATAATTTAATATTATTACTTTGGTTGTGTGTGTATGTGAGACCCGAAATGATTTGAAGCCTCCGCAATCCTGCGGAAGTCAATAATTCGAGTTAAGTTGTTGACTAAATGATGCAGCTTCGATTGTTCAAATGAATTGAATTATTGATTTTTAGTTTCGGCTTTTGGTTTTACACACACACACACACCCACTCAAACACCATTCTAAGAATGTAATAAATTCATACATAGATGAGAAAATACGTTTTAACCTTTAGCAACAGTCACGTAAATCAATCTGTGAAAGAAAAAAAAAAAAAAAAATTCTTGTGATTTTCTCGTTATTTTCTTATTACTATTATCATTCCTATTACGACTACTATTATTTTATTATTTTTTCCCTCCATACCAAGATTCATTTCTTATAATGACGTTGGCATTATTTTTATTTTTTGTGTAATAATGAAAGATTTTTTTTTTTTTTTTTTTTTCAAAACGAGATGGAAAAATATAAAAATTTTCTGTATGAATGGTTCTTTGTACATTCTGAATCATGATTTGAAATTATTTATAAGGAAATAAATTAATTTTTAATTTTATTATTTGCCATAAACGGTAAAAATCATATCGATGGAATGTAATTATTAATACAAATAAGGAGAACTCGTATAATTTTTGTTTTTCGTTTGTAAAAAATACGGCGAATTTCCTAAACTAGAATTAGCTTTCTTGATGAAAATTTTGTTTACCAAATTGTTAATTTAAAACCCGTCCTACGAAGATTTTTTCTGGTCCGGAGATGTGGGTTTAATATTTAAACTTTTCATTATAGAAAAAATTACAAAAAAAAAAAAAATTGGCGGTTGAACATAATTTCTTCTTCAAAAATTTCTGCCTTGAATATTGGTACCCATACTCTAACATAATGCTTGACTTTAGATGTTTATAATCAGCACAGCCCAAGCAGTTTTAAAAATAGTAATTTTTTGTTAAGTTGATACCTTCAACATTGCAATACGCAAAATGTTCACTTTTGTATTCAAAATCACCAAGATCACCGATTTGTAATTTGTAATTTGAAAATTGAAATTTGGAATTTGTAATTTATAATTTGTAATTGGTAATTGCTAATTTATAATTTTGTAACATTTGTTTTTATTAGATAATTGTATTAATTTTAAGTAATTTTTTTTATTGTAATTTTGAATAAAATAAATAAATAAATAAATAAATAATTTGTAACATGTAATTTGTAATTTGTGCTTTGTAATATGTAATTGCAACTTTGTAATTTATAATTTTTGTAATTTGTAATTTGAAATTTGTAATTTGTAATTTGTAATTGGTAATTTGTTATTGGTAATTTGTAATTTGTAATTTGTATTCTGTAATTTGTACTTTGTAATTTATATTTTGTTATTTGCACTTCGTAATTTGAAATTGTTATTTGAAATTTGTTTAATTTGTAGTTAGTGCTTGGTAATTAGTAACTGATATTTTGTAATTTTAAATTTGTAATTTGGAACATGTGATTTGTAATTTCTACTTTGTAATTTATAACTTGTAGTTTTGTATGTAATTGGTAATTAGTAATTTGAAATTGTAATTGGTAATTTGTTATTTGTAATTTGTTATTTGAGATTTGTAATTTGTAATTTGTAATTTGTAATTGGTAACTTATAATTTTTAATTTGTAATCTGCAATTTGTAATTTGTAATTTGAAATTTGTATTTTGTAATATATAGTTGTACTTCGTAATTTGTAAATTGTAATTTGAAATTTGTAATTTGTAAATTGTAATCGGTAATTTGTAATTGGTAATTTGTATTTTGAAATTTTTAATTTGTAATTTGAAACTGGTAATTTGTACGTTGTAATTTATAATTTGTAATTTGTAAATGGGGCATGCTTATAGTAACAATATTCGCCGCTGTTTTTAAATGCAGCACCCTCTGTAAAGGTTAGAATATCAAATGATATTAGTGATTTGTATTGAAACTGTATTGGGCATTTAATAACACAAAAGAATTTTTATATTTTAAAATGTTTATAAATCGTTTAGCAACGCGTTCGAACTTCGTAGCCTTTATGGCGTTACGTTAAACATTATTGTAACCTTTATCACGACGGTAATGTCATCTGATGTGCGGAAACAAAAACAAACTCTTTTTACATGCCCCATTGTAATTTGAAATTTTTAGTTGGTTATTGGTAATTTGTAATTTGTTATTTAATATTTGTATTTTGGAATTGGTAATTGGTAATGTGTAATTTTTAATTTGTAGTTTGAAATTTGTAATTTGTAATGTAATTTGTAATTTGAAATTTTTAATTTGAAATTTGAAACTTGTAATTTGTACTTTGTAATTTATAATTTGTAATTTGTAAATTGTAATTTGAAATTTGTAATTTTTAATTTGAAATTTTTAGTTGGTTATTGGTAATTTGTAATTTGTAATTTGTTATCTAATATTTGTATTTTGGAATTGGTAATTGGGAATTTGTAATTTTTAATTTCTAGTTTGAAATTTGTAAATTGTAATTTTAAACTTGTAATTTGTAATTTGAAATTTGTAATTTTGAATTTGACTTTGGTAATTTGTAATTGGTAATTTGTAATTTGAAATTTTTAATTTGTAATTTGAAACTAGGAATTTGTAATTTGTAATTTATTATTTGTAATTTGTAAATTGGAATTTGAAATTTGTAATTTTTAATTTGAAATTTGTAGTTGGTTATTGGTAATTTGTAATTTGGAATTGGTAATTGGTATTGAAATTTGTATTTTGTTATATGTAATTTATAATTTGTACTTTGTAATTTGTAAATTGTAATCTGTAATTTTTAATTTGTAATTTAAAATTTGAGTTTTGTAATATGTAGTTTTGCTTCGTAAAAATGTAATTTGTTATTGGTAATTTGTAATTGGTAATTTGTAATTTGAAATTTGTAATTTGTTATTGGTAATTTGTAATTTATAATTGGTAATCGGTAATTTGTAATATGGAAATTGTAATTTGAGATTTGTAATTTGTAATTTGTAAGTGGTAATTTGTAATTGATAATTTGAAATTTTTAATTTATACTTTGTTATTTGAAATTGTTATTTGAAATTTGATTAATTTGTAGTTAGTGCTTGGTAATTAGTTACTGGTATTTTGTAATTTGTAACATGTAATTTGTAATTTGTGCTTTGTAATTTGTAATTTATACTTTGTAATTTATAATTTATAACTAGTAGTTTTGTATTTAATTGGTAATTTGTAATTAGTAATTTGAAATTGTAATTGGTAATTTGTTATTTGTAATTTGAGATTTGTAATTTGTAATTGGTAACTTATAATTTTTAATTTGTAATCTGTAATTTGAAATTTGTATTTTGTAATACGCAGTTGTACTTCGTAATTTGTAAATTGTAATTTGAATTTTGTAATTTGTAAATTGTAATCGGTAATTTGTAATTGATAATTTGTAATTTGAAATTTTTAATTTGTAATTTGAAACTGGTAATTTGTACGTTGTAATTTATAATTTGTAATTTGTAAATGGGGCATGCTTATAGTAACAATATTCGCCGCTGTTTTTAAATGCAGCCCGGTAAAGGGGACATTCTATCAAATGGTATTAGTGATTTGTATTGAAACTGTATTGGGAATTTAATAACACAAAATAATTTTTATATTTTAAAATGTTTATAAATCGTTTAGCGACGCGTTCGACCTTCGTAGCCATAAAATTAAACGTTAAACATTACTGTAACCTTTATCACGACGGTAATGACGTCTGATGTACGGACACAAAAACAAACTCTTTTTGTATGCCCCATTGTAATTTGAAATTTGTAATTTTTAATTTGAAATTTGTAGTTGGTTATTGGCAATTTGTAATTTGTTATTTAATATTTGTATTTTGGAATTGGTAATTGGTAATTGGTAACTTGTAATTTTTAATTTGTACTGTGTAATTTGTAAATTGTAATTTTAAACTTGTAATTTGAAATTTGAAATTTGTAATTTGTAATTTGAATTTCGTAATTTGTAATTTATAATTTGTAATTTGTAATTTTAAATTTGTAATTTGAAACTTGTAATTTGTACTTTGTAATTTATAATTTGTAATTTGTTATTTAATATTTGTATTTTGGAATTGGTAATTGGTAATTGGTAATTTGTAATTTTTAATTTGTAGTTTGAAATTTGTAATTTGTAACTTGTAATATGTAATTTATACTTTGTACTTTGTAATTTGTAAATTGTAATTTGTAAATTATAATTTGTAATTTGAATTTGGTAATTTGTAATTGGTAATTTGTAATTTGAAATTTTTAATTTGTAATTTGAAATTTGGAATTTGTAATTTGTAAATTAGAATTTGAAATTCGTAATTTTTAATTTGAAATTTGTAGTTGGTTATTGGTAATTTGTAATTTGGAATTGGTAATTGGTGATTTGTAATTTTTAATTTGTAATTTGAAATTTGTAATTTGTAATTTGTAATTTGTAATATGTAATTTATATTTTGTGCTTTGTAATTTGTAAATTGTAATTTGAAACTTGTAATTTGTACTTTGAAATTTGTAATTTATACTTTGTAATCGGTAATATGTAATTGGTAATTTGTATTTTTAATTTGAAATTTGTAACAGGTAAAATGTAATTTGTAATTAGTGCTTTGTAATTTGTAATTCGTGTAATTTGTAATTTCTACTTTGTAATTTATAATTTGTAATTGGTAATTTGTAATTTTTAATTTGAAATTTGAAATTTGTATTTTGAAATATGTAATTTATAATTTGTACTTTGTAATTTGTAAATTGTAATTTGTAAATTATAATTTGAAATTTGTAATTTGTAATTTGTGATTGGTAATTTGTTATTGGTAATTTGTAATTTGAAATTTGTCATTTGTTCTTTGTAATTTGTACTTTGTAATTTATAATTTGTAATTTCTCCTTTCTAATTTAAAATTTGTAACTAGTAATTTTGTATGTAACAGGTAATTTGAAATTTGTATTTTGTTATATTTAATTTATAATTTGTACTTCGTAATTTGTAATTTGTAATCTGTAATTTGTAATTTGTTATTTAAAATTTGTATTTTGTAATATGTAGTTGTGCTTCGTAATTTGTAAATTTTAATTTGAAATTTGTAATTTGTAATTTGTTATTGGTAACTTGTAATGGGTAATTTGTAATTTGAAATTTTTGATTTGTAAATTGTAATTTGAAATTTGTAATTTGTAAGAGGTAATTTGTAATTGATAATTTGAAATTTTTAATTTGTAATTTGAAATTTGTTTTTTGAAATATGTAATTTATAATTTATACTTTGTAATTTGTAAATTATAATTTGAAATTTGTTGTTTGTAATTTTAATTGGTAATTTGTTATTGGTAATTTGTAATTTGTACTTTGTAATTTGTACTTTGTAATTTGTACTTTGTAATTTATAATTGGATTATTTGTACTTTGTAATTTGAAATTGTTATTTGAGATTTGTTTATTTTGTAGTTAGTGCTTTGTAATTAGTAACTGGTAATATGTAATTTTAAATTTGTAATTTGTAACATGTAATTTGTGCTTTTTAATTTGTAATTTCTACTTTGTAATTTATAATTTGTAACTGGTAGTTTTGTATGTAATTGGTAATTTTATTTTGTTAATTTGGAATTGTAATTGGTAATTTATTGTTTGTAATTTGTTATTTGAGATTTGTAATTTGTAATTCGTAATTGGTAACTTATAATTTTTAATTTGTAATCTGTAATTTGTAATTTGTAATTTGTAATTTTAAATTTGATATTTGTATTTTGTAATATGTAGTTGTACTTGGTAATTTGTTAATTGTAATTTGAATTTGTAATTTGAGATTTGTAATTTGTGCTTTGTAATTTATAATTTGTAATTTGTAGTTGGTAATTGGTAATTTGTAATTTTTATTTGTAACTTGAAATTTGTAATATATAATTTATAGTTTGTACTTTATAATTTATAAATTGTAATTTGAAACTTGTAATTTGTACTTTGAAATTTGTAATTTATAATTTGTAATATGTAATTGATAATTTGTAATTTTTAGTTTGAAATTTATAACATGTAAAATGTAATTTGTAATTTGTAACATGTAATTTGTAATCTGTGTAATTTCTAATTTCTACTTTTTAATTTTTAATTTGTAATTGGTAATTTGTAATTTGTAATTTGAAATTTGTTATTAGTAGTTGGTTGTTGGTAATTTGTAATTGGTAATTGGTAATTGGTAATTTGTAGTTTGAAATTTGTTATTTTTACTTTAATATTTATAATTTATACTTTGTAATTGCTAATATGTAATTGGTAATTTGTTATTGGTAATTTGTAATTTGAAATTTGTAATTTGTTCTTTGTAATTTGTACTGTGTAATTTGTAATTTGTAAATTGTAATTTGAAATTTGTAATTTTTTATTTGAATTTTGTAGTTGGTTGTTGGTAATTTGTAATTGGTAATTGGTAATTTGTAATTGGTAATTGTTAATTGGTAATTTGTAATTTGAAATTGGTAATTTGTTATTGGTAATTTGTAATTTAAAATTTGTAATTTGTAATTTGTAATTTGTAATTTGTAATTTTTAATTTTATATTTGTAACATGTAAAATGTGATTTGTAATTTATTATCTGTAATTTGTAATCTGTGTAATTTGTAATTTCTACTTTTTAATTTATAATTTGTAATTTGTAATTTGAAATTTTGATTTGTAATTTGAAATTTGTAATTTGTACTTTGTAATTTGAAATTTATAATTTGTAATTGTTAATTTGAAAATTGTAATTTGAAATTTGTAATTTGTTATTTGAAATTTGTAATTTATAATTGGTAATTTTTCATTTTTAATTTGAAATTTGAATTTGGTAATTGGTAATTTGTAATTAATTAGTAATTTGTAATTTGAAATTTGTAATATGTAATTTATAGTTTGTACTTTGTAATTTGTAAATTGTAATTTGAAATTTGTAATTTGTAATTTCAAATTTGTAGTTGGTAATTGGTAATTTGTAATTCGTAATTTCTAATTTGTAATTTGTAGTTTGTAATTTGTAATTTTTGTAATTCGTAATTTGTTATTTGTAATTTGTTATTTGTGTAATTTGTAGTCTTGAATGCTTTTCTTCCTTGCGCTGGCGATACATCACATGAAGGGATTTGGCTGCCTCAGCGCTTTTCGTCTAAATAGTTCGATCGGCCACAAGAAAATGCCAAATACGATGGCAGAGTTTGTTTGGGTCTCTTTAAACGTCGTCCATCTATCGGGTAGGTGGTCTCCCATGAGGTCCTATTTTCATTGGTGTTGACTTGAAGGCCAGTTCAGTAGAAGTACTGCCCAAACCATTTAAGCCTCGATGATTTTAGGAATCCGATGATTTTGACTTTATTGAGATCATTTCTGATTTCGTGATTCTTTCGCATTCAATCTATTGGCAAATCTATTAGAGCCACCTATTAACAGCTGGCACATTGAAACAAATTTTGACGGTATACTCAGGTAGGACAATATGCTCCATAACGATATTCTCCATAACGTTAATGTTGTCGTACGCCTGTTGCAAATCTATGAATAGAGTATGCACAGGGATATCCTTTCCATATAGCATTTCTCCAGCACCATCCTCAGCGTAAAAGTTTGATCGGTCATTGATCTATTTGGATAAAAACCGCATTAAAAATCCCTTATGATTGTCTCACTGTAAGTTTATAACTTTGCCGCGGCTACGTTGGCCAAAACCTTGTAGCATTTGTTCAGCAAAGCAATAACGCGATAGTTGTTGCAGTTTAATCGATCTCCCTTTTTAGGAAGTGGACAGATAAGAGCCGCCTTCCACTCTACTGGGATGTCTTCCCTAGACCTAAATATTGATATTACCTCAAACATGCGGTAGAACAGATAATCGCCACCATATTTGAGCATTTCGTTGCAGACACCATCCTCACCGGAAATGTTGTAATTTTTTATCTGCGATATCACGTTTCGCATTTCATCATAATTTTGATGGAAGAGGTGGTGGTGTCATCTGGACGCTAATATCGCGTTGAAGCAAGAGAGGTTATTGCTCGGAATGTGGTGCCTATCTATTTAAAAGTGACGGAAAATATTTTCGCCGCACTTCGAGGACGGTTTAGGTATCCATTTATAATACACCGTAGCTATTTTTCTTATGCAACGATATCAATCTCTCAGAGTAGAATTTTGGATGTTTCGTGCTTGTTGCTCATGTAGCCATGTCATTCTCGTTTCTTCTGTCTGCATATCCAATTGGATATTTTCCTCGCAGTGGGATTGTTTTGTTCTTTGTGATAGATTTCATTGTCGTGAGCGATCTTTCTCTCGAATAGCACCAAAACAATCATTATCTAACCGGAGATTTTTAGGCCTAGATGAATTTTGGCCTAACACAAAGGACTTCGCGGCATGAGTTACCGCCGTTTTGATGATATTTCACTGTTCTTGGACTGAGTCAGGAAGCGGTTTATTTTCCAAGATTCCTGATACATTAATCCCGAAGGTGGTCCGGGTAACTTGGTTCTTCATGATTATATGTGGAATTTTGGTCAATTCTTATGTTTATCCATGGTAGTGTTTTGACCTTATGACAGATAGTTAGTCCGTAATGATTTGCAGGTGAAGCGGAAAGATATTGACTACACATACAACATTTTGAGTACAAATACAATTTTAAGAAATGTCACAAAATGGTTAGTAAGGTTTGGTTCCATCTAAAAATATTACATATCAAAAATAGGTATTTTAGTAGGTCTAATCCTGAACGCCTTTATTCTATATTGATTATTTATTTCCAAATTCCAGAAGGAAACATTATTTTTATGCGCCCTCGCAATATAGATTTTTAATCCTCCATACAATAAAACAAAAAATAAAACGAAATAAAAATTCCCAAGTTTTTAACGTGCGCGATTAAAGATCAAAAAACGCGTAAAAATTAAATTTGCTTAAGATTATCTTTCAAAAACTTTTTTATTTCTTTTCTTTTCTAATTTTGCCAACAAATTACTAATTTTTATTTCATTAGTAATTTAAGCAACACAAAACAAAAGTAAAAAAAACAGCAAGCAATACACACATAAAACATTATTCACAAAGTAATTAAAAGTAAGCCTTCTTAAAAAATCCAATATTAATAAATAAATCTTAAATTAACTTAAATTTGTTATCTTACCTTTTATGACTTAAACACAAAATTCTACAAACAAGAACAAATACTAGAATTTTTTTTTAAATATATTGAAAATTCAATAAAAATTATTCCCTGGGTAATGCTCGTTTTTATTTTGGTTGTGTTCTACCTTAATTTTTCCCTCTTTGTCTTAAGGTTGGTTGGAGCACACAAAATTTCCGGGGTAATACAATTTAAAAAAAAAAAAAAAAAAACTGGAGCAAAGCAAGAAATAAACGTAGAAAATTTTTATGTTTTATCGTCTTCAAAAGAAATCAAATTTTATATATTTTGTGTCGTTAAAATAAATAAAAATATGAAAATATATGTTTTTGTTGTATTAATTTTATGATTTTGAAATGAAATTAGAAATTAGAAAGGGTTAGGTAGCGAGATTCAAAAAAAAAAAAAAAAATTCTTTTATACCTTATAAATTGTTGGGTGGTTGGTTTTCTGGTAGTAAATCAAAATTCGCGCGACATGGAATTCGCTTGTATCCCTACAGAATATACAAATTTGGGTGGAATTGGATTGGTGACATTTTGTCATCCACATTATTTATTTTTTTTTTTGCTTAGTACATTCCATGTACGTACTCTATATTTATGTATAAAAAAAATTTGGTTTCAATTTTTGTAATCATAATGTAAAAATACGTTATGATTTCCTCATTTTTTGGGAGTAATGTAAAAATTTAATTTTCACTTTTGAAATGTTTGATCGATAATGTTTACCCAGAAAATTCCTTAAGAATATTTTACCTAAAAAGTACTAAATATTATTTTTAGTATTTTAATCATAAATAATTACTAATTTTTTTTTGTTTATTACCCAAGCCTGCGCTTGACAGGTCACCCAAAAACTGTGAACTATGCTACCCGGCAGCAAAAAATAAATAAATAAAAGATAAAAAGGAAAATTGAAATAAAATTAAAAATATTTCCTTTTCGGTAAGCATTTTGGGAATAAAGTCAATTAGGGGGAAAATTTATTTTGGTTTTTCCGTTAATAGACTTAAATAAAATAGTTGGTTTTAATTTATTTTATGGTTAAATATTAAATTGGGTAGGGGTAAATATAGTTACACTAAATATTGAGAACTCGTGAGTTGTATAGAGTGTACATAATTTATAGATAGGTTTTATACAATTTATAGTATCTATCACGGTAAAAAAGCGGGACTAATTTTAAAACCTTTTTTTAAACCTTAATATGATAGTTTTACTGGATTGTAAAACAGTTTAAAGGCTAATTTAGAAATAGTTTAAAACTAAAAGGTTTTAATTTAAAATTAATAATTTAAAATAATATAAAACCAAAAAGAAACTAAAATCAAATCCTTTTTGGTTTTACATCCAATACAATAAACCTGAAGCGTTTGGTTTTAAGTACAAAAAGTTAATATATTTGGTCGAAATAATTATTAAATCTAGCTGCTTCAAAAGAAATTCATTTTCTCTTAAATTTTAAAACTTGAAGTTTAAAAATAAGATAGAAATGTCAATTTTACAAAAAAAATGTGTTGTAATTTCACTGAGTATCATTCCAACAGTGATCGTTAAACACAACTGAGTTTAAATAAATGTTAAAACAATTTTTTAGAGCAGCCATTAAAATATAGTAGTAGTGAGAAAAGTGTGTTTCGAAAAAATTTAGTAAATAATTACAAATTAAAATAATCAAATAATCGAAAAAAAATCGAATACAGATGAACAATTGAAATGGGTTTTGATGATGTTGTCTTATCAGGTTGGTGTCTGTGAAATGTGTGGTTATTCAAACATTGGATTAAAAATGCAAATTTATACATATTGTGTATGTACCTACACATCTAGTGGGGTATCCTTTTAATGCATTTCAATTCCAGCATTGTAAAAAAAGTGAGACTTTCAATTTTATTAGTTTTAAATTTGACTATACCTACTCAAAACTTTATTAAATCTTTTAAAATTTTTAAAGAATATTTAAATATTATTAACAGTTTATTTGTTTTGTAATTAAAATAAACTTGAATGATTATTAATAATTAAATATTGGATCAGCCCTTAATGGCAAATTCATGCGCACATAAAAGTTCAGTATTTGAGAAACAAATTAATATTTCCCTGTATCGTCTATTCAGTTGTGAGTTTTTTAAATATTCCACGGGATCATTTTGCATATTTTCGGAATAAATACGGGGAACAATTAAACTCAGAATTGGCGACAAAATCAAGGTATATTCAAATAACAGCTCAATTATATATAGCCCATTTATTCATAACTATTTCTGATATTTTTATAGCAATAAAAAGGAGTTTTTGTTCGGTCGGACAGATATATATAGCGGAGGCGCGATATATTAGGCCAGATTAATAAAAATCAGTACATTACTGACCAAAAAACAAAATTATTAACCCAAATTCTTGGAAGCTACCTAATCTTATATTACAGAGATAAGCCATCAAATGAAGAAAAGTTGCAGTTGTTAAAGCTACTGTGGAAATCTTCTTTTGCTTTAAGTCTACCAATATTTAGGCGGAGCGATAACCACTTTAAATTTTGTCAGTAACAATAATTTTTCTCAACGTTTACACATAAAATAATTCATTTTATTAATACCGACTTTGCATGTATTTCGAAATTGGATTCCGTAGTATGAGTAAATAAGTGCAGTTATTTTCAATTTTACAAATTTATTTTAGTTTGAATTTTATGCTGGCATCATTGCTGCAGAATTGTCTACTTAGATAGGAACTTTCTCCAACATTTTACAATAATCTGCTAAACTCTCTTGATGTTCTTGTTAGTTTCATTTACATCTGTTAGCTCTATTTCGGTTACTGATGTGGACACAACTACCTTCTTCTAATTTAGGCGTAGCATAATAGTTGCCACAAGCAGTTGGTGCTATTAATTTATTTGGAAGAAGTTCCTTTCCAACAAGATAGTTAGCAATTCTGTAGCTGTGATACTAGCTCAAATCCCTTTTGAAAACAAATTGTTTAAAAGAAATAATACCACCTGTTTCTGTTCACTTTGGAAAAGACATTCTGGAGTATACTTGAACTAACAATAACCATTAAATTAATTTAAATTTTGGTATTTTCAGGAATTATTTTTTGATCCATATTTGTAGAACACTCCCACTCTTGCTTTAATTTCATTGATAAAACTTCTCCCGAGTTCTCCAGTGCAAGAATTTTGTTCAAAAAATGAGACTTGAGAGTTGCAATTTTTATCGGCTTACTAGATGTACGATAATATTAAAATTAAACCAAACAACAATAATATTTACTGTTGTATATCTAGTACGTACACGAAAATTGCAACTCTCAAGTCTCATTTTTTGAACAAAATCCTTGCACTGGCCTCTCAATAATAAAATAGAAAACTTTTAATTTTCAAAACTAAGTATATTTATGCCACAAATTAAACTATAAATTCAACCAAATCACTCAGTTTTAGACACCAAAAATGGAATATTTTAACGGAAATAAGCAACTCTACATGGTTGCAGTGGGTTCGACGCACAGTGGGGCCGATTACCAAAAAGCTGGCCAAAATTAAAAAAAAAAAAAATTTATTTAGGTTTTTTTTAAAGTTAGGTTGGCTTTAATAATACCCTAGGCATCTTAAAACACTCATAAGAGGCTCGAAATACATTAACCTGCTCTAGAATTTTGGTTGCAAAGTACCTTTACTCAAGCTGCAGTCGTTATGTTAAATTACTTAATAAAAGACACTGGTGCAAAAACATACGTAGAAGTTTAAAAATACAACTAATTTTAATCAAATAAAATGGAGTCAACTCCTGGAGGTATATAGAATATAATAATATGTTTTAAAATATTAGTATTTTAAACAATAAATATTAATTAAACAATGATTTTTTATGTTTTTTTAAACTTCATATTTTAAAATAAAGCAAGTTTTTAATGAAAAAGTTATATTGTTCTGTAGTGTTCGGTCATCAAATGCATAAGAGGTTGCAGTTAAAAGTATTACCTACAAAATAAAATAAAAATCAGCTGCCCCTAGCTCCCCTCGATTTTTTATGGACATTTAAAAATAAAGAATTGTTACTATTATTTTCGTCAACCTAGCCTCTTGTTAAGGAAAATTTACTCACACGATGCCGAAGATGAATAAGCGAGAGAAAGAGAGAGAAACAGGGAGAGAGAGAAAAGAACATACATATATATCCAAGGTCATTTGATGTCAAATTGTATTATTTAAATAGAAATCCCTATTTTTGATCCGCATTCTGAAAGAATGGGAAATTTTACATCCGAATATGTATTTTCCATGACCTCGCAAGGTCATCATAAGGAATATATTTACTTGAATTTTTTTAAAATGGTTTTTCGTAGCGACCAATTCACGTGAATTGATTACTAAATGTTTCTTTTAATTATATGTATTGTATATATCAATTTATAGTTTCACAAACAAAATTTCAATCCGATAATCAAAATTTCATAAAATATCGGTTATTTGACAAATAAGGGTTGCTAATAAGGGATGAAGGGGGTGAAGTTTTGTAAATATGACGGGAAATTGGTAATCGATGTCCCAAAAACCATTAAAATGACATGCATCTTGACTGTAATATGACATATACGGTATTTTACGCATAGGGGTTGTCAATAAGGGGGGAAAGGGGTGAAATTTTCCAAGTCTGCCTGCAGTTTCGTGATCAGCGACCCCAAAAACCCCCGAGTAGGGAACTTCAAATCCATTACTTGATTTTACAAATTTTGGCCAGCTTTTTGGTAATCGGCCCCACTGTGCGACGCCGTCTTCAGTAGATCAAAATTGTATTGTACTGGAGCGACTAATTATATGCTTACTAAGCGATTACGACGTAATTCAAGATTTGTTTTTGTGCAATATTTGATTTTCGATGTATTACGATCAAGTTTTAAAGATTTTTTTTTTGAAAACTTCAACTATAATTTGAAAACTAAAAATAAATTATCACCAAGGATATGTATAATTCGCAACCGTTTAGATATTCTTGGAAATCTAAAATCAGCTTGATAACTTTGAATGTATCTCTAATGAGTTTGGTGATTTGATACGAAAATGTAGCCGCAAAATAAAATTGCAAAGAATCAAAGTATGTATGAAACCTTGAATGACTCTCTCTCTCTTCTTTTTGTAAGTTACGTACAAAATATCCTACTCGAAATTGGCAAAGAAGAAAGTCAACATGGCAATTTTTCAATGAACACAATATAATAGAACAGAGAGCAACACAATAAAATTATTGAATTGAAAGTGATTGCTAGAACATTGAGAACAGAGTCTGAAATTGTTGCTGCTTTTAATGAATATTTCATTAATAATGTCTCTGATCAATTTACGAATTTACAATTCCCTAATCAGGCGCAATTCGATTATATTCAGTACAATATTTCTCAACCATTTACATTACATATGGTAGGTTAGGTTAGGTTAGGTTAGGTTAGAGTGGCTGCTATAGCTATTGCACACTTAGGCCAGCAGTTGCCCATTGTGATACCACAGGATCCCATCTCCCCATTACTCCCGTTGAAACCAATCAGAGTTACTTATGTAGCGTAAAATATCTAGAACTCCACAGACCGCAAGTTCTGAAAGGCTGTCCATACCGTACACACCTAAGTACTTATGCCTTCTGTATGATAGCGCCGGACATGAGCATAGGAAGTGATCCAAAGTCTCCTCCTCCTCTTCGTCCATGCAACTTCTACAAAACTCATTCGTCTGTATCCCCAGCCTTCTTGCATGTTCCCTAAAAAGGCAGTGACCTGTCATTATCCCTAGGACCTTTGCTATTGCTCGTCTTCCCAGCGATACTAATACCTTGGAGCGCCGCAAGTCCAGTTTTGGTCAAACCTGTTTTGCTACCCTGCACGTGAGAGTGTTGATCTACCGCTTATTTGTCAAGGGGATTGCCTTTTTACTGAGCATATATACATTATACCTCTATATGTTACATGATCCAGAGCTGGCCACCAAACGCCCACCCCATACATCACCACAGGTCTTACCATGGCGGTATAGAGCCAGTATACCAGCTCCGGTTTCAAACCCCATCTCTTGCTTATGGAGTTCCTACACGAGTATAAGGCTACATTTTTTTTTTTTTTTTTTTTTATCAATTTTTTAATTGGGTGCAGAGCGGACTTATTAACGGTCCTAGCTCCTTGTAACTATCAGAGCTTCTGCACCCAATGCGCGATCCTGCAAGTAAAGATTAATAGCTACCTTAAATTTATTCATTTTATATTCCTTCGGAAATTTGAAATGTATTAGCGAATTCCACTTTTTTGATGTTCGGTATATAAATTCGCGCTTGATTTCTTCAGTTCGAGGTTTCGGGAGCTTCACCGTAAACCTATGTGCATTGGTTGTTCCTCTTGTTACTCTTGTTGTTGTAACGAATGGTGGTATTTTCTCCGATAGTTCTGCAGAACATTTACCATGTAAGCATCTGTAGAAGATGCAGAGTTCTGCAACATCTCTGCGATGCTGTAAGCTGTCTAGTTCTTGAGTAAGTCTGGGATTTCGTATTATTCTGATAGCGCGGCGTTGAACCCTGTCCAATAAGTGGGGGGTGGTACCAGACGCACCTCCCCAAACTTGACAGCAATACTCTATACATGGTCGGATGAAGCTTTTATATATCTGGAGAACTTGATGCGATTTAAAAAACCTTCTGCATCGATTCAGGAACCCGAGTTTTTTTGAAGCTGATTTAGCCAATGCAACAATGTGTTCATTCCATTTGAGTTTGTTACTTATTTGAACACCAAGCAGTCGAATTGAGTCGCAACCCACAAGTATATGGTTTTTTACCACAAATGGGTAGTTGTTGCGACTTTTTTTACGTGAAAATGTGCATATTTGTGTCTTTTTTTCGTTAAATTGTAAGTTTTTGTTACCCCACTCAAATATTGTACTTAAATCGGAATTAAGAGAAGTTACAACTTCTGACCGTTTATTATTTAGATCTGTAATGCTAGGCTCCGCCTCGAATGGAATAGAAGAATGCAATGTGGCATCATCCGCAAAGCTATGGATAGGGTTTACAGTGCTATCCAGCAAATCGTTGATGTATAGCAAAAACAGGGTCGGTGACAAAGGTGATCCCTGAGGGACTCCGGCATTTGGGGAGTGCGTCGATGATGATCTCCCATTAAGCACGACGCTGATTTTTCGGTCATTGAGATAGCTTTTAATCCACCTGGTGGTCATCGAGTCCAGCCCGTATGCCACAAGTTTACAAATAAGATTCTCATGCCATACCTTATCAAAAGCCTTGGATATATCCAAGGCGATTGCAAAGGCCTCTCCGTGGTGTTCTAGGGCGAGATTCCATTTGTTCGTGACATACGTCAGGAGATCGGTCGTGGATCGGCTTTCACGAAAGCCGTATTGTCTATCCGAAATTAGTTTGCTAATTTCAAGATATTTAACTATATGTTGATTGACGCATTTCTCAGAGACCTTAGCGACGGCTGACACAATTGATATTGGCCGGTAGCTTGAAGGGTCAGTTTTGGCACAGCCCCGTTTCAGCACAGGTTGCACTATTGCATTCTTCCAGGCGTTCGGGTAGTCACCTTGCTTATATGAAAGTAGGAAAATTTTAGATAATATTGGAGCAAATTCACTGGCAAACTCCTTCAATATTCGAACTGGAATTCCATCAGGTCCGGTGGCCTTGTTTGCATTCATTGACTTTAGATTAGTAAAGACAATTTCCTCCGAGATGACGACGGGGCTCATTTTAGAACCACAATTTGGAATTAATGGAGGTCCAATTCCATCTGGGACAACTAATGTCGAGTTCGATTTGAAGACGCTCGCCAATAAGTCGGCTTGTAAATATGGATCCACCACCAAGGCGCCGTCAGCACGTTTCAATGATGAAACAGATGTTTTCGAAATATTTGCAACCGATGCGACCATGTGGTAAAAGTTGCGATCGGAGATTTTCAGCTCGGAAGCCACATTGGCTTTCTTGCTGTCGGCTCTTTTTGCTTCTCTACCACAGATTTTTTTGCAGGTGTTCCGTATCGTTTTGTATTCCTCATAAGAAATTTCGTTGCGTTTATATTTTTTGTGTGCCGCTTTATTTTTTTTGGCAGCTTTGGCGGCTTCTTTTGAAAAAATTTTAAAATTTTGATTGGGATTGGAAAATGATGATGGTATAAATTTATTCATTCCATGTAAGACGGTGTCAGTAAAACTGGAAACGGCGTCGTCGATGTTGTTGTTATGTAGGCAATGGCGTTCCCAAGGGAAATGTTGAAAAAATGACCATAAACCATCAATATCAGCTGTATTAAAATGCCAAAGACGCCTTGGCTGCTGTCTAGATTCTAGTGGTGTTTCGACAGATATTTTTGTGGTTATTAAGTTATGGTCAGAATTTCCAATTCCAGTTTCCACATGGGCCTCCATGGAATGAGGGATTGATGTTAGACAGAGATCCAGAATATGAACTCCTCTAGAATTTTGGCATTCAAATGTAGACTCACTAATCCTCAGATTAGTAGACTCACGGCAAGACTCACTAATCCGTAGACTCACGGCAAGCCATTCCGCATGGCGCCCAGCGACATTTGTATCTTTGTGATTCAACCATTGTTTATGGTGGGCATTAAAGTCACCGACCATAATTAATTCGCATTCGGGATATTGATTGCGAATATCGTCACATTTGTCTGATAAGCACATTAGCCTTATTTTACCTTTTTTTCCAGCTGAGCTCACTATCAAAGATTATGCCCAGAAATCTCGCTCTGTCAGCAAAAACCAGTCCACTACCGTTTACGATAGGAGGGCTAACTACCGGAATTTTATATTTCCTAGTAAATAGTACCAGCTGTGTCTTGGAAGGGTTGATCCCCAATCCACACTTGCTGGCCCATTTAGTGATGATCATAAGTGCATTCTGCATAACATTCCTAATGATATCTAGATATTTGCCTGAGACAGCCATCGCTACATCATCAGCATATGCTACAACCCCTATCCCCTCTCTCTCTAGTTCCAACATCAATCCATTAATCACTACACTAAAAACAATGGGAGATATTACACCTCCTTGGCGGGTTCCTCCCGTCTTCTAATCTTGGACTCTCCCAGCTCCGAGGTAATAATTCTGCTTACCAGCATCTGATTTATTAACCTACTTATAGAGCAGTCCATCTTCAAAAATGGCAATCCTTCCATGGTCGCCTCCGTTTTTACATTATTAAAAGCACCCTCAATTTCGAGAAATGCTACCATAAAAAACTCTTGCGAGTTAATTGACTTATCGATCGTGCGTACTAGATCGTACAGAGCTGTGTCCACCGCCTTTCCCTTACAGTACGCATGCTGTGACATTGCCAAATTGCTGGGATCAATTCTTGATCGAATAAATACATCTACCAATCTTTCCAAGATTTTCAACAGAAAGGGTGATAGAGTGAGTGGCCTCAGATCTACTCAGGTAGTAGATAGAATCTTCCTAAGGCGAGAAGTCTCAGAGACTTCCTCCATTCTACAACAGAAGAGTCTCCAAGATCCCCTTTGTGTCTTCCTCAATTCTTTTTTGTACTTTCTTAGCTCCTGCCCTTATAGGAATCCCAGTCCCGAACCTGCCTCGTGTTTTTTGCTTTATTAAAGGCTATCCTATACGCCTTCCGATAGGTATCCAGCTCCATGGACCACCATATCGGTTTCTGCCTGCCCCTCGGCTTTATCAGGGGGCAAGCAGCATTACGGGAAAGATTGCAGGCTTTTGTGACAACGTCCACGATGCAATCCAATTCTTCCACTGTCTCCGGAAGTCCCAGGACCTCTGACGGCAATAATTCCTCCAACATCTCCGCATATTTCTCCCAGTTTGTTCTTCTAGGATTCCTGAAGGGCTTCTGGGTAACCGGGTCAATGTTGAGGTTATATATTATATATTGATGGCCAGAGAATGAGTGCTCCTTCGCCACTCTCCATCCGCTAATCAACTGAAGAATAGTATCCGAGGCGAAGGTTACATCTAGAACCTCCTGCCGATTACTAACGATAAATGTTGGTTTTTGCCCAACATTACAGACTGAAAGGTTAGTATTTAATAAATAATCAAAAAAAATAACTCACCCCTCTCATTAATATCAGTGCTCACCCAATTGTGTGATGCGCGTTTGCATCACACCCGAGCACCACACCAATCCTGCTTTGCCTTGCTGTTACATATGGTAACAAGTAAGGAAATTTTCATGATACATACATAAGAACTTAAAACAAAGGTCAGCTACGGGATTTGATCGGATATCATATCGATTTGTTAAAAGATACGTTAACAAACTGATTAACTCGTTAGTCCGAATGATAATTCATAGTGTAATACCAATAGTTTTCTCGATTGCCTAAAACGAGTCAAAGTCTGTCCAATTCATAAAACTGGCTCGGCTTTTGAAATTCAAAATTATTAGGCCAATTTCAATCCCTAGCTCTTTAACAAAAATCTATGAAAGTGTGATTATCTCAAGATTGGAGGCGTTCCTTGATTCGAGCAATATCATTTCTGCTGTTCAATTCGGTTTCACGCCAGGTGTGACGCCAGAATGGCCGTATGTATTGCCTTTCAAGAAGATAGTTTCCCAGAATTGAGTGAAATTTTTTAGGTAGAAGTTCTTTAATTTTGTAAATTAGTCCATCGTGCCAAACATTATCAAAGGCTTGAGCGATATCCAAGAAGACAGCAGAACAATATTTCCTTTCCTCGAAGGTTCTTTTGATTGCATTGACAATTCTGTGTACTTGCTCTATGGTAGTGTGTTGATTTCGAAACCCAAATTGATGGTCTGGAATAATATGGCGCACTGTTAACACTGGTTTCAATTTCGTTAATAACATTATTTCGAATAGCTTGGAAATTTTGGGCAGCATGCTTATTGGACGATATGATGGAATTTGTGTTTCATTTTCTCCTTGCTTAAGAATCATTGTGATCACCGATACCTTCCCTTTTTTGAGGAATATAACCGGTTCGCATGATCGCGTTGAATATGAATGTTATTAGTTTTATGCAATTGTCTGGCAATTCCCTTTTCATTTTTCCCGTAATAAGATCATGCCCTGGTGCCGTTTTCGGGCTTATACAAGTTTTAATTGTATTCTTAAGTTTCTTTCAATTATACTTAATAGGTTTAAAAGACAATTCATCATCCGTTTGCTCGGGTAGCACGAAAGAATTTGTTTCCTTGTGTGGTGCGAATACTGTCGTTAGATGAGCAGCAAAAGCGTTGGCTTTTTCTTTATCGTTTCTCGCCCAATCCCCAGTTAGGAGTCTGATCGGTGGATTTGAGTTTGTTGGCCTTTTTACATTTTTTGTTGCCTTCCACAAAGAGTAGCCTGTCCCTTCGGTTCACTTAAATAATTCTGAACGCTCTGGTTTTCTTCTTTCCGCAAAGCAAATCTTAGAGTCTTAATAGATCGATTTAATTTCCTTTTTAATGACGGTGATTTTGTTTGTTGCCATTGACGGCGAATTTTTCGCTTTTCCTGGATAAGATCCTGTATATTATGTGGCTTAATAAGATTGATGGAAATATATCTCCTAAATCTAAATTTTTAGACTTAAAGAGTTGAAAAATTCTCGAACACTATAACAAATTAGTTTTATTATTATTATTATTAGTTGAGGGCCATGTGGGCGTTCAAGCCACCCCGCACTGCGACCTAAAAGATCTTTTGTGCATGGACCCTACTTAATGAGCCGTCCAGTCAATATTCAGGCTCTTAATGAACCTGACAATACTGACGGCCGGTATATGGTGCATACCATCCGGGCTCATTACTCTCCCTCCTAGATGTTGTAACCTTTTGCAGAAAATGGCTGGGCAATGGCACAGAACATGTTCCGCTGATTCCGCTTCCATGTCACAGAAGCGACATCTATCCGTCGGACTTAGGCCCATTTTCTTAAGGTGATACCTTAAGGGGATGTGACCTGTGAGGAAGCCGGTAAGCAGCCTCAACTCAGGTTTCCTAAGTACGAGACATTCCTTGGCCCTGGCCGACGAAGGTGAAATAAATTCCTTCGCCTGTCGCAAACCTGGAATTCCGCGCCAGTAAGAGGACTTTTGCACATCCTCCCAGCGTTTAACTGCTGCCCTAAGGTGCCCCTTAGAGACGCCGCAGAAGGGCTCTGGTCCAATTAATGGAAAGGCAGATCCCTCGCGGGCGAGGACATCAGCTGCCTCGTTTCCCACAATTCCAGTGTGCCCTGGCACCCAAACAAGTGTTACCTTATTTGAGCTTGCCAGCGATTTAATAACCTTCAGACAATCCCATACCAGCCTTGACTCAATGGTAAAAGACCTAAGAGCCTTTAAGGCCGATTGGCTGTCTGATACGATATAAACCTTTGCGTCGTTTAGGCCTTTAGAAATGCCTATCCTAGCACAAAGTTCTATAGCATGCACTTCTGCTTGAAAGACGGTTGCATTGGTACCCAAGGACTTCGAGAGTGATACTCCACTCCCATGTATTCCTACCCCCGCCCCATCTTCCGTTTTTGATCCATCTGTATACCACACCAATGACCCTCGCTCAAAGGATGGTCCCCCTGTACTCCACTCCTCCCGGTCAGGTAATCTAACACAAAAGGGTTTGTGGAAATCCAGTTTGGCTGGCATACAGTCGGAAGGCATTCCTATAGTGGGATCTGTCTGAAACTCCTTAAGGATCTCCAGATGGCCCACCATATTGCCTGGTTTGATGTTACCCTCCGCCTGCATCTTAAGGGCCATATTAACAGCATCCTTTTTTACATGCAGATGCAATGGAGTTAGTCCTAGGAGTGTCTCCATTGCTGCGGTCGGACATGTTTTCATTGAGCCCGTAACCCC
This sequence comes from Tipula helvola, assembly GCA_963556165.1. Classification (NCBI taxonomy): domain Eukaryota; kingdom Metazoa; phylum Arthropoda; class Insecta; order Diptera; family Tipulidae; genus Tipula; species Tipula helvola. Next base: position 49,196,436 of record OY744483.1, read on the forward strand.
AATGCAGGCCATACGCTGAACCTTATTCAATAAAGTTTGCGCTGTCCTTTGTTGAGTTTTAGGCCACCACACTAACGATGCGTAAGTGATCATAGGCCTAATAATTGTTAGAAATGACCAGTAGATCATTTTTGGTTGTAGTCCCCAAGTACGTCCATAGAGTCTCTGACAGGCCCAAAAAGCCTTAGTGGCTCTATTATGAATTTTTTGTATATGTTGTTCCCAGTTCAGTTTATTATCCAGGATAACCCCTAGATATTTAACCTCTTTGGAAAAGGCAACAATAGTACCGTTTAACGAGGGAGCTACAAGCGAGAGCTTTCTCCTCCTCGTAAAAGGGACAATGACAGTTTTGTTTGGATTGACACTAAGTCCTTCGTTGTTACACCACTGCCATATCAAGTTGAGTGCATTTTGCATGAGATCAGAGATGATAAAAGATTTATTTGATATAAACAAATTAGTTTTATTAACACGCGTCATTAAAACACGTTCAACAAAGCTTCGTATGGTAAAACTCGTGTAAGTGTAAGACAATCAAAAATTCAAATCCATTTTACTTTCAATAGGTCAATTGATTGCCCATTAATTCCTTAATTAATCATGCCATACAATAAACATAAAGCTTATTATCTGTTTATGTATCCATTAATTTGGTGGCCCATACATATAAATCACAAACAAATCGAAATTTATTATTACACCCAACAAATAAAAATAAATGACACCCCCTTCTCCCCATATTATACAATATTACGTTCACATCAATTAATGTTATGAATATTGCAAACCAACCCCAAAAGCATTGAATGTACACAAGCATTACACCAAAAATAAAAATACAGAAAAGTAAAACAATATTCATTACACAAAAATTTCCAAAAAAAAAAAAAAACTTTTAACTGAAACCAAAAATTAGAAAGCACAAAATACAACAACCAACCAACAAATAAAAAAAAAAAAGTAAAACTTTTCTAATTTATATATTTCGGATTAGGATTTAGTTTGTACGTACATATTACGAAATACAAAAAATGTCTTCTTCACCTCCCGATACACCTTTTTATTGATTTGTATATAATAATTAAGAATAATTAATCTAAACCGATATGTACGCCCCACAAATAATAATGAGGACTGGGGAAACTTATCGAATACATAAAACTAAATGTTTAGTTAGTTCGGTTTTTTTTTTTTACTTTCTACGAATTCATTTAAGTCCGCAAAACCTTATCTCCCATTTCCAGGAATACATATTGATACAAAAGAAAAAAATTGTTCTAAACGATTTGGGGATAATATTGTAATATACAGTACTCTATACATAAAAATCTTTAGGATTTTTTTTTACATGTACGTAACTTGATGGGATCATGTTTTGCTAGCCGAGCAGTAGAAAAACTTTTTGGTTCATAGCCAACCAAAATTTTAACTTGTGTACCGGGTATAACAAGTACATAAATTTAAAGTTTGTTTTTTTTCGCAAATACGGTAAATAATTTTATGTTATACTATGTATATTATGTACACACACACACAAATAGAAAACAAAAAGTATAGCATAAAGTTAAGTTGGTATTTTACGTATATAATAATATTAATAATAATGCTTAATAACATAAAAATTATGATAACAATGTCGACATGGAGAGTCAAGAAAGATAATGTTGTTGGGGATCAGATTTCAACATCAGATACATATAATATACACAAGAGCAATATTATCTTTGTAATTAAACTTTTTGGTTGTTTTGTTTTTTTTAACTTGAAGAAAGTTGTCTTATTTATACTTTCTGACAAGTTTTAATTAAATAATTAAGACTGTAAGTGTTTTTTTCGGGCTCTAATTTTAATATAATTTTGGTAAAGGGCTAAAGTAAAAATGGGCAAATTTTTGTTTTGCAATTTGACATTTGAGTAATGCTGTAAATAAGAGCTTTCAAGTTTTAATTAATCGTATAACCATCAGCATACATTTTAATTAAACTGATGGATTAGCTGAGAATTTCGTAATAATTTACAAACTTGTTGAAACCAACAGAAGATTGTATATCAAATATATGTATTTCAGAAAAAAAAGCGTATTTAAATAAAAGTGATGGCTGGTCTCCGCATGCATATTTTGCTCTTGACACAAAATAAATGACATTCGACTTATGACATTTTCTGTACAACTAATAAGGGTCTCATACACGACACAATCATGTTTTTTCTCGCACGATACATGCATATTGCACATTGAACGTTGATTTACATAATATGCGACGTGTGACGGGAGCTTCTAGCCAATCAGAGGCAGATATTTTGACATTCGTCACACGGCACACGCCACACGTCGAGAGATGGTTTAATTTTATCTTTTCCGTCACCCTAGTAACATAGTATTTATGAATTCATTGATTAATTCATTAGGAAATTCTTGCTTACCAATTTAATGAACGATACATGGGCTTGTGATGTGAAATCACTTATTTACTTTCCTATTTAATCCTCTCTTATAATCAATGCATTGATGAACAACGTGTGAATTTCATTTGAAATTTCTCTATTACCGAACCAATGAATTCATTAAGGAATATATAAAGAAATTTCATGAGTTATTAAACCAGTGAATTCATACATAACTTCATCAGAAATTTCAATAGGAATTTCATCAATGATCGAACCACTGACAAAATAGGTACAATTTTAAGATTTAAAGTTTTTATTTTTACTGGGAAAGCAAAATGCATTTATATGTACATAAATAGATTTAATTTTTAAATTCATTTCATATTTCATTTATTAAAGTAATACAAATTCGTTTATTTAAGCTTCACTCTGTGTATAGCTTTCTTTCACGTTGTCTGTGTATAGGGGTCAATCTGACCCCATGGATATCTTCATATATTTCATAGGGAAAGTAATTAAAAGTTGTTTATTTTCCTATTAAATATTTCTATTTTTCTTGAAAAAGTAATTACATTCACAAAAAAATCACATTTTAATTAGTCAAATTTGTGTTTTAACCAGATGTGTCATCTGATACCACTTACTCTTAATCCGAAACCATTTCTTATTCTTTGATGCATGATATAGGATTTTGGTGTAGTTTTGACAAGTGCTCATCACAAAAATGACATCTTGTTCTGGTTTTCGTATCAGATGATCGAGAGCGCAAGTAACATATTGGTTGTTTGCTAATGGTCTTAGCTGTCACTTCTTCGCATGTTGATTCCCGTCTTATTGACCTATTTATAATCCCATTTTATAACCTATTGTTGTTTTTACATTTTTTTTTTAACTTTCGAGGGTGAGCTGGCTTGCACCAGTTGCATAAAAAATTATTTTTGAAACGATTTTCTTTAGGATAAAATTCTCAAGTGTCAGGCTGCTATCAAAACAAAATGTTGAAGATTTAGTTCTCCTTTTTAATTCCTCCTTATTAGTAAACTCTTTGGCAAACCGGGTTTATTTTGTCTAATTGTTCCAATTAGTGAAGTTTTTTTCTGTAAAAATTGATCGGCTAAAGTACAAATATAAAAAAGTTGTCCATGCTAATTTTTCTTTCTATGTTGTCGTACGGTGCGGATATCCGATTTACTAAATTCAAGGTATAATCAACCGAATGAGGCTTCTTTGGTTGCCGATCAACAAGTACTTCTGCGTACAATAATAAGAGTTCTTTGCGTCGCGTGGCCAGAATATTTTAATCCCATACTTCCCTGGTTGACTGTCGGGAAGAATGTCTTCCACGAGTTAGAACCAATTGTTCATCAATAGTTGAATTTGATGATGGTTTATAAGGTTCCATAGAATATCATAGCTCGATGAAACGATCGGTCTTCAAGACGGTATAATTCATAAAATCGCTCGTCCCAGTTCTTATGAGCGCCGGCGTAAATTAAAATGCCAATCAGAGCAAACATTTCCACCGAATTAGTATCATACTAAGCACGGTGGTTTTCTGTTATTTTACTATTCATTGTATAAAACTGCCACGCTTTTCTATTGGTCTCAGCCACGAAATATTCACCAATGTTTCTGGGATGATTTCTTGGAAAGCTAGTAATTGAGTGGTTAGATTTTTTGCTGTTTGCACCGTCAAGCCTTCTCTTTCTCGTAATAGTAGAACGCGTGTTCCAACATGTTCTTGTTCATTTCCTCGATCGTCAATGCCAGGTTCAAAGTATTCATCAACATCAAAATTTATCGACTCAATATGCTCATCCTCATCGGAATCACAAACGTTTATCAGCTCAGCTTGTTCACCCTCGTCACAGTCGGAAAAATTCACAACAATATTGTCGTTCGCCATTTCCTCTTCATCTGACACCTCAGGAGTAGAAACTCTATCGAAAAGTTTACGGAGCTCTTGGCTGCTCTGTGTTTTTCGAGCTATAATAGCTATATTTACAATCAGGACTAACTACTTTTACTGGTAAGCACCTTGAATTACAAACACAAACTAAACCAGAAATATCGTTCATTGATCGTTTAGAGCAGTTTCTCTCTCAGTCTCACTTACTAATTATCAGAAAATTGCACAAAACATCACAGACAGACGTATACAATACATTTGCATAAACATAGAAAGGAGGTCATTTTTTGATTTATATAGAAAATATCAACTGAAAATAGCTTGGGGTCATTTTGACCCCAGTACACAGAAATGTGCTTGGTTTATTTCAGACTATCGTAATTACCAAATTTACCAGTAATTTGGGCACGCTTTTCATTGTATTGCGTGTATAAGATATTAGTTGAGGCTTTCTTATAGGACATGGGCCATTTAAATAATAAGAAACGCAGTTTTTTCATTTTAAAATCGACTGGGGTCAATTTGACCCCAATACACAGAGTGAAGGTTAAATTTTCTTTTTTATGATCCTGCTGCTTTATTCCTAAGGATTCAAAAATTATTTTAAAATAAAATTTTTAACCAATTGGTAACTAATAACATGCGTACCTTATTTTTAGCTAACCTATTTGATTTATTAAACCGATTTTCACACGCTATTGGAAATGAACTGATCAATTTCAAAAATACAGTTTTTTGTGTGGAATAATAACAGTAAAAACAAAACAATTGTGTTTCTTTGATTATCATCATTAAAATCAGCATGAGGATCACCGAAAGGCTCATCATATGTTTCCTTTATATTTGTGGTACATACAACTTTTGTTTTATAATTATTAACATGAAACTCATCAAAAGATTCATGAGAAGTATCATCATAATGTTTACTTTTTTATTATTTTATAAAACACAATCAAAGCAATCTTGGTTAATTGTATAAGTGTAGATTTTTTGTAAAATAGTATTTGTGAATTGGTGAACTTTTGTTACCAGCCCTAGTAGAAGGTAATCGATGAATTCACTGATGAATTCTTAATGAAATTTCTAATGACTCATTAAATGAACTATATTCAGGGCCCGGGACTAAACTCATTTATATAATTTTCATTTATCAATGAATGTTTCTATGAATAATTAAATGAGGTTCACTAAGAATATTCAAGAGCCGTTCATCAATGAACTCATTGCCGGTTTGCGCAACATAATCATTGAAAAATTACTAATGCATTTCTTAATGATTTTGAATAGAAAGTGTGTTGCAAAATAGTAGGTAATTTCGCAAGAGTTTCAAAATGAAATGTTTGTGTAAAATCAATGTATCTGTAACAAAATGGAGGGGAAAATACGCAGAAAAATACAAAATGTCATACATTCAGGTCATTAAAATATATTACGATGATTTATTAATTATAATTTAATTAATAAAATTACAATTTACTTAATTTTTACCTGGACCAAGTTTTCTATCACCTGATACAGGTTTTTTTTACATAAAACGAAATTGTATCGATGGGACTGACTTTCTCAATGTTTAAAAACAAACTGCACAAAATGTAAAACAAATTGAGGTACAATCGGTAGAAGGGAGAAAGAAACACGTAATATCGAAATGTGTAACTGTTTTCCTCTGAGTCATTACATTAAATTTCTTAAATCGAGTAAGGACCAGAATAGCATCAGTAAGTTCCCTGACTTATGCCTCAATTCCATGGGGAAAATTGACTGACAGTCAAAAAAATCGAAAAGAGAAAAATAACCAGATACTCCATATAAGAGACAAAGGCAACGTTTTTTTATTTTGTTTTTTATTTTAAAGCAAAACAATTTTGCTATAAAATAAAAAACACGTTGGCTTTGTCTCTTATACGGAGTATCTGATTATTTTTCTCTTTTCGATATTTTTGACTGTCAGTCAATTTTTCCCATGGAATTGAGGCATTATTCTGCAATATTTTCACTTACTCACATTTTTTACATATACCACTAAACTTAAACAGTTGAAAATTATACACTTGAACAAAATCCTATATACTTTGTTGAATTGTGTGAGATGATGCATTTTTGTATTGGTTACTTGATGAACTTTTTCTACTAGGGAGGGACGGTCGCACAAACACATACAAATTTGTTGTATGTATATAAAACGAAATAGTAGGCTTTGCCAAAGTTTTTTAAAGAACAAAAATTAAAATATAAACAATTTTATAAAGTGTGCGTGGCGGAACTCGTCACAAATGTAAATTGTTGTCAAAAAAGCGCCACGTTTATTTCCACTTGTCACACGTCGCACGTCGCATATGTAAATCAACCTTCATCAGTTTTAAAATTTGTCTGAAGGTTCGGTTGCATTTTTAATTGGATTAAAAATACGGAGAAAACAAAATAAAATAAAGTCAATGCATCAAAGCTTTAATTTAAGGGCCAAATACAAGAAAACACGTCAACGCATTTTTACCTAAGGCACATATTAAATATTTTTACTAACGATAGATGGAGTTATATACACTAAATTATAAAAAATATGCAAAACGATTTTCTCTTTTACGGCTAGTTATTTTATTAGATACATTAAAAATAAAAACGAAAACCCAAACAAAGTTGTAAATGCTTCGTGTTTTTGTCGAATCCACATTTGCTTATTTCTTTTGACTTTCATTGTAAGAGAAGAAAATATGAATGAAACATTCGACCGCAATACAAATTTTACCAAACATATGCAATTATGCAAGTACATACCATACATATAAAAAATAATAAAACACATTATGTACAAATAAGTCTCATAAATTTTAATTTTTTTTACGGGCTATTTTGGTTTTGTCTATAATTCTGTGGTAACAAGGCAAAACGTAATAACTCGAGTTATTCCATATTACGTTTTATTTCAAATTTGAAATCTCCATATTCGAATTGATATCATATCAATTTTTTGTGATAATCCAGGTCCAGCAACTACAAACAACCGTAATAATCATTTAAAAAAGCAAGAATTCAAAAAACTCATATGAATTTGAGTATTAATCTATGATTTCTTTGAGTAGGCAGTTGAAGAAGATACTGAGAACTGAGAAGTTCTGCAGCATATTTTGATAAAAAAAATCTGAATTCCAGGTTATTCATAAAGAAATAAGTTCTTTTAGCAGCCAAACGATAAAATAACAGTAATCTCGATTTGAAATTTCTAGTTGTCCTTGTCTTTGGCAATATGGATGTTTTTCTTTAATTGTCACTTTGCCGGTATATTCGTCATAGACGAGGAATTTTATTATTTTTATTTCGCAGACTCTAGTGGATTCAAGCTTTTGGCATTAAAAGGATATTTTACTTCAATTATTCCATCATGCCCAATCAATCCATCAGGAGTCGCAACAAGGAATGGATATTTCTGATAAACGAATACACCACATTTCGCTACTTCTATATTATTTTCTTTCGAAAATTGCTCTATCGCATTTTTTTCATTTTCCATCCTGTATATTGTTGACTTAGAATAAATAACAGTAGTAAGTGTTGAATACACTAGTATTAATCACCTAAAACAAGTTATTAATTAGAATTATTATGTACAATTTATTAGAATTAACTTAACTTTCAAATTTTGAATTCAAATTACCAACAAAATTTCATTTTAATTGTTACAGTCAATGCATAAACCTAAAATCATATAAAAACATTTATCATTATAAATTCATTTTACTTTATGTAACAAATCAATACTTAGCTTCTCATTCATTAATATTTTGCAAATGAAATCTTGAAATGATGAATGAATTGAAATAATTAAAATTTTAGAATTAATTAATATTTAAATTTAATAATGAAATTGTTATTTATCTTTTTTGTATGCACTAATTTTTGAGTCAAAACCTTACAAATGTAATTTTATAATTTGAACGGCCAAAGCCTTATAAATGTTTCTATAATGTCGTTTGGATTAATTTTAAAATAAGAACGACTGCGTTCATTGCTTTATAGTTTAAGTACAATTTCTCCATCTGGTATAAACTGTAGAAACTAGAAATTTTGTAAGTCATTGTAAAATTACCATTTTATATCTCTTTTTAAAATCAACCATCAAAGTGGAAACATCAAAATAAAAATTAAAATAAATAAAATCTATTTTTTTTATAATTTATAACCAACCAAATACTCAAGTGGTTTTATTTTTTGATCGTGGAACCAACCAACCATTTGAGAATATTGTTGTTATTGCATCTTTTTGTACCATTACCTTTTGGTACAATCAATGGTCCTTCGAGCCGGATAAATCAACAAGCTGAATTTGGATTTTTTAATAAACTTGGAAATTTATATTAATTTGGAAACCGCGTGGAGTTATCAACCATTTCAACCAGTCAACGTGGGATTCAACATTGGAACCAAAAAACCTTAAGTATCACAAAATTATTTAACACTATTACTAACAATTATATAAATAAAATTCTTATAAAAACCAAAATTAACCAAATTGTGTCGAGAATTTATTTATTTATCAAAAACCAAATTATAAAGTGAATCATAAATTAAACAAAATCAAGTACCGTGCTAAGCATCGAACCTGGTACCTTTTGCGTTTTCATCGAGTACGCAACCACTCGACCTATTTGATCGTTTTATAAATCGTGCGATTTTGAGTGAACTTAAGTTAAATATTTTGAAAAATAGTGATAGTGTTAAATTGTTAATATCGTACAAAATGGCGCAACTCGTGTCTTTAAAGAAAAGACGTGCTACCATTAAGGGGAATGTAACTAAGTTGCTTAATTACATTAAAACTATAAGCGATGCAACTATGGTAGAAGATATTAAGACGCGACTATCTCATATCGATAAACTGCGAGAAGAATTCATAGTGGTGGAAGACAAAATAGTTGAACTGGACGAAAAAGAAGAGCTAGATACAGATTTCGAGGAGAACTACTACACGGCTGTTGCAGGTTTACATCACGCGCTAAGGGTAAAATCGGATACTACAGTATCAATGAATGATACACTAGGAAATACCAGTATCGGCGGTAACCATACGGAAGTAAAGCTGCCTAAAATCTCAATACCAGTGTTTAGTGGCGACTATACGGAATGGCAGTCGTTTTTCGATTTATTTTGCTCAACTATTCATGACAACCCTAAACTAACCGGATCACAAAAGTTACAGTATTTAAAGGGATCTCTGAAGGGTGAAGCAGCAGGCCTACTGAAGCACTTCAACATAACCGACGCTAATTACATCGAGGCACTAAAGAAATTGAGAGAACGATACGACCGGAGAAAACACACCATATATGCCTTCATTAGAAATTTTATGTCGCAACCAACAGTGAACATACCAAATAGTGCAAACGTCCGAAGACTTCTGGATACTTCAGATGAAATCATCCGTGGACTCAAAGCACTAGGAGAAGATGCCGAAACCAGAGACCATTGGCTGATTCATATCATGATTAGCAAGCTGGATGACGAGACTAACAGTTTATGGGCGCAAGATTCTGCTGAAAATAACCTTCCAAACTTAAAGCAGTTTTTTGACTTTCTTTTAAAGCGGATTGATGCATTAGAATCAACAAAAATACCAACTAGACGCACACAACCTCAAACTAATCAGCCAAAGTTTAACATCAGAAGTAACGCTGTTGGAACTTTTGCAATTCAACCATGTGCAATATGTCCTGAAAAGCAACACAAACTATTTGAATGTGACAAATTCAAGGAAATGTCTGTAGAAAATAGAAGGGATTTGTTGAAAAAAGAAAACCGTTGTTTCAATTGTCTCAATAATAACCACAGTGTATATAGTTGCAAGTCCAAATATCGATGCAGGTACTGCAATAGAAAACACCATAGCTTAGTCCATGAGAATTCACCAACAAACCCAGATTCGAATGTTACGGTCACAAATGTTCCACCAAATCAGTCATACTCAACTACACTCAGTACTAAAATAGGCGTATCGCTATTACCTACAGCACTTGTAAATGTAACCGACAAATTTGAACAAAATCAATTATGTAGAGTACTTCTTGATTCAGGGTCGCAAAGTTCATTTATATCTGAGAGATGTGTACAGAGGCTCCAATTAAAAAGATCAAAAGCGAAAATTTCTATATCCGGAATAGGAGCAACAACAAATGGTTTCACGAAGGGGTTAGTATCGTTAGTACTAACGCCATGGAGTAGAGATACACCACGCATAAATATTGAAGCACTTATCTTTCCAAAACTAACAGCTAAACAGTCGCCAGTTTCCCAATATATAGATGTAAACTATTTTAAGCAATTCGAGCTAGCAGATCCATATTTTTATAAAGGATCAGACATCGATATTATCCTGGGAGCTGATACCTTTTTCGAAATCCTTTCGGAAGGAAAATTAATTGCCCAGAACCTACACATGCAAAAAACTCTATTGGGGTGGATAGTTGCAGGACAATGCACTGGATCTCAAACACAGCAGGCAATTACCGCTAACATCAACCAACCAGAACAAAGCTTGGATCAATTATTAAATAAATTTTGGGAAATTGAAGCAGTTGCTGAAACAAACCTCAATTTTTCAAAAGAAGAGGAATTTTGTGAAAGTCACTTTAAAAGCAGCACCGTGATAGACAGCACCGGTCGATTAACAGTACGCCTACCGTTTAAGTTATCTCCATCCATATTGGGAAATTCATTTCAAAAAGCAGTACAAAGGATGTACTCAGTAGAAAGAAGATTCCTGAAAGACAAAGAATACGCATCAAGATACAAGGATTTCATGTCAGAATACATATCGCTGGGACATATGAGAGCGATAAGCGATACTGCAGCAAGACTTCAAGGATATTACCTACCACACCACGGCGTCATTAAAAACTCCAGCACCACAACGAAGTTAAGAGTAGTATTTGATGGTTCAGCCAAATCGACTTCGGGAGTATCATTAAACGATTGTCTTGCGGTCGGACCAACCGTACAATCGACGTTATTTGACATTTTAATCCGTTTTAGAAAATTTAAAATATCGTTCACAGCTGACATTGAAAAAATGTTTAGGCAGGTTAATGTTGCAGCAGAAGACACAAAGTACCAAAGGATCGTTTGGCGAGAAGCACCACATAAACCTTTCACCACATATGAACTGCAGACGGTGACCTATGGCACAGCAAGTGCAACTTATCTAGCCACCCGCGCGCTAAATGAAGCAACAAAAAGACATAAAAACAAACTTCCAGAAGCAGTAAAGCACATAAGAAGTAATATTTATGTAGATGATTTGATGTCAGGAGCCGACTCAACGGAAGACGCCATAAAACTGAAGCATGAGATAGATTTCATTTTATCCAGTTCTGGTTTCCAGCTCAGAAAATGGTTAACCAATGATGAAAGCTTGCTGAACAGTGCTACTCAACCCACCAACCAAACGAGAGTATTAGAAATCGAGGAATCGAACTCAGTCAAAGTGCTAGGCCTGCATTGGAATCCAAAAACCGACTGTTTTCAATTCAAGGTGAATTTAAACCAAAAACCAACCACAACAAAGAGGGAAATCCTGTCAGAAGCCAGTCGGCTATTTGACCCCTTGGGATGGCTTGCTCCAGTGACAGTCAGGGTAAAAATATTCTTTCAGACGTTATGGCTCAAAAATTTGGGATGGGATGACCAATTGTCAGATGACTCAAAAGCAGAATGGTTAAAAATTCGTGAAAATCTGGTGAACATAGAGAATATATCTCTGCCCAGATATATAGGTACAACTGCAAGCAGTGACATATCACTACATGGCTTTTCAGATGCATCCAAACAAGCTTATGCGGCAGTTATATATATCCAGACCACACAACCAAATGGAACATCGCATATAAAGCTTTTAACATCCAAAACAAAAGTGGCACCCGTGAAACAAATAACCATTCCACGTCTAGAACTATGTGGGGCATTGCTGTTAAGCAAGCTATTTGTCGCCATTAAAAAAGCTTTGAATACTAATGTTAAAAAAATCAATGCATGGACTGATTCCACTATAGTTTTAGATTGGCTTTCCACACATCCCACAAAATGGAATACCTTCGTCGGTAATCGGACTGGTGAGATACTCACAAATATGAGCAGATCTCAATGGAGACATGTGAGTTCAGAGGATAACCCAGCTGATTTTGCGTCCAGGGGAGGCGACCCAGAAAAATTACAACACATCAGCTTGTGGTGGAATGGTCCAACCTGGTTAGTAAATCCAAAAAGATGGCCAGAAAATATAGACAACCGATCTACCACAATTCAAGAAATAAGAATCCAATCAGCGCACGTCCAAATACAGCCATCAAATATAATAGATGATCTGATTGAGAAGTCATCCAGCTTCAGTAAAACGGTACGAATCTTGGCGTATGTACTTCGATTTGTAAATATGAGATTAAAGCTAGAACCAAAAAATTCCTTTCCGACTAATCTTCTCACCTCAGAATTCCAAAAATCCCAACTTCTTATCTTCCATCATTTGCAACACAAACAATTTCCACTCGAAATTAAATCCATTACATCTAATAAACCACTATCACCTTCAAGTAGCCTAAAATACTTAAATCCAATTATCGACGACCAGGGACTACTGCGAGTTGGAGGAAGAATACGAAATGCATCCATAACATACGACATCAAACATCCATTAATACTCGCAGCAAAAAACAAACTAGTTGAATTAATCGTAAGGGAACATCACCAAAAATATCTACATGCTGGGCCAACATTAATGATGGCCACTCTTCGACATAAATACTGGATTATTGGCTGCAAAAATTTAATCAGAAAGATCGTCCACAGCTGCGTAAAATGCACAAAGTACGAGGCAAAGGAACTTAATCAAGTCATGGGAGATCTTCCGAGTCCAAGGGTAGAGCTAATTAGACCGTTCCATAAAGTTGGAGTGGATTACGCAGGTCCGATTCAAACGTATTCAGTGAGAGGCAGGGGGCAGAAAATCTATAAAAGCTACATCTGCATCTTCGTTTGTCTAGCCACCAAAGCTGTACACATCGAGCTTGTTTCCGACCTTACCACGGATGCCTATATCGCCGCGCTTCGAAGATTTGTGGCTCGCAGAGGAATGTGTAGCGAAATACACAGTGATAATGGAACAAACTTCATTGGGGCTAGAAATCACTTATATGAATTCTTCAAATTTTTAAAACAAAATGCTAATATTTTTTCTAAATTTTTATTGTCAGATCAAATACAATTCAAATTTATTCCACCGAGATCACCACATTTTGGCGGGCTGTGGGAAGCTGCAGTTAAAAGTACAAAGTATCACCTAAGAAGAGTAACCGACGGCCATATACTCACAATAGAAGAGATGACAACACTATTAACCGAGATTGAAACCATGCTCAACTCAAGACCGATCTGTGTACTCTCGAGCGATGATCTGGACTATTTGACACCAGCTCATTTTTTGATTGGCCGACCGACAACTCAACTGCCTTGTAAAGACCTAGTAGATGTCAAACTTTCCAAATTATCACGATGGCAAATGGTACAACAGATGAACCAGCATATATGGAAGAGGTGGCATCTGGAATATCTAACCAGTTTACAACATAGAAGCAAATGGCACACAAAAAACAATAACATTAAAATTGATGACATTGTGCTTATCAAAGAAAATAATTTACCTCCATCAAAGTGGTTATTGGGCAGAGTAATGGAATTACACTCAGGAACAGACGGCAACGTTAGAGTCGTCACGCTAAAAACACAACAAGGGAGTTTTCAACGTCCAATCCACAAGCTTTGTCGATTACCAGTGAGTTGAATCAACCGATTCAAGCCGGCCGGGATGTTGAATACACTAGTATTAATCACCTAAAACAAGTTATTAATTAGAATTATTATGTACAATTTATTAGAATTAACTTAACTTTCAAATTTTGAATTCAAATTACCAACAAAATTTCATATAAAAACATTTATCATTATAAATTCATTTTACTTTATGTAACAAATCAATACTTAGCTTCTCATTCATTAATATTTTGCAAATGAAATCTTGAAATGATGAATGAATTGAAATAATTAAAATTTTAGAATTAATTAATATTTAAATTTAATAATGAAATTGTTATTTATCTTTTTTGTATGCACTAATTTTTGAGTCAAAACCTTACAAATGTAATTTTATAATTTGAACGGCCAAAGCCTTATAAATGTTTCTATAATGTCGTTTGGATTAATTTTAAAATAAGAACGACTGCGTTCATTGCTTTATAGTTTAAGTACAATTTCTCCATCTGGTATAAACTGTAGAAACTAGAAATTTTGTAAGTCATTGTAAAATTACCATTTTATATCTCTTTTTAAAATCAACCATCAAAGTGGAAACATCAAAATAAAAATTAAAATAAATAAAATCTATTTTTTTTATAATTTATAACCAACCAAATACTCAAGTGGTTTTATTTTTTGATCGTGGAACCAACCAACCATTTGAGAATATTGTTGTTATTGCATCTTTTTGTACCATTACCTTTTGGTACAATCAGTAAGTATATAAGATATTTGAAACCTTATTTTTCAGAAATTTAATGTTTTTATTTTCTCGAAATTTTGTAGCAGTTAAACGACTCATACGCACTTGAAACCATTTCGCTTCATTGGACTGGTTTATAGTTGACCTTTCAATTCTATCATGTTCAGCAGCTACCGTTTTCAATTTTTTCAAAAAATCATTTGTAAGTTCGGTATACTCTTCAGGTGATTTATCCAAATTTTGACAGGTTTGATTTCCATATTCAGAGTCTTCTCCAAAAAACGTTAATTTTCTTTTTGTCGTTTTGGTGGCTCTTTTATTTAGTAGTAAACGTCGTTTTTAAATTTCTGCTATTCTCGATTATGGACTGTAATTTGATGAATACTCTGCTAGATTATAGTGTCCCCTTTGCCTGTTGTGTTGTAATACAGCGAAGTTGGCTCGTGATGTGTATGATTGCTCACGGGAAAAATTAATTCTTTTGCCACCAACAGATTTTGCGACAATTGCATTCAAACCTTCTACGGCATTTGAGTCGACATCGTACACAATGCTTTTAGCGTGGTATTTTAATCGCTTAAATAATCCACTAAATGCTTTGAATAATTCATTTTCCATAAATCTTTGATATATTTCAGGTATTTCGTAACGTTGACGGTTACAGAAATATGAGGCACATTTCCTGTGGTCTTGAAAAACGTGGAATGGGATATTTCCAATGTTAAGCGCAAATTTCTCAATTTTTTCTATGGAAGAGAGTTTTTAGAAAGTTTCTTTTTGATGTGAAAACATCTTTAGCGGCAGGAGTAAGTAAAAAATTGTATAGAAATCGGGTTACGGAAACAAAAATGCCGAACAAAAATATTGCTGGTATGTGTGAATATCGATAAGAACAAAAAATAAATAAAACGTAAAATCAATGCAAAATCTACGCATACTCAGGCAATATACAACATCATCCGGCATTTCAAAAACATCGTGAGCCGAATAAAAAAAAAATCTAAAATAAAAGCGCATACTTTAATTTATTTTGTTGTAAAAATATCTGCTATATATGGCCGCAGCAGCAAGTGTTTTTGAAAATAAAAAATACATACGAGTAAAAGGACAACAAATTATGCTTGTGAAGTGTAATAGTTATATACGTTACAAGTTACAAGGGCGGAAAATGAGTTGTTACAGTACGAGTTCGATGTTTATTTGAGAATTTTGAACGAGTACTGTAACGATCACTTAACGGACGTATAACCTGATTTTGCTTTGTTCAGTGAGTTTGCCGTGACCATTTACTACTATGGAGGTTTAGGTGATTAACTTAACAGAACTGTACCCGACAAACAAAAATCAACCGTAACCTAATTTACAGTTTCAAGTCGGTTAAATGTATAATGTAAAATATTAAACTTAAACCTAAAAAAAGTACGAAATACAGCCGATTTTATCTAAAAAATATAAAAACTCACGATTGATAAACGATAAATAATTTGAGTTCGATTTAGTTGAATATAATTCACTAAGTCGATACACTCTAGTTTTACATATAATGTAAAAATTTAGAGTTGAATTTTTGTAGTTCGGCCGTAGCTACCTGAAGAGTAGACCTTACTTTTTCTGTACGAAACCGAATTACCAACACGAAAACTCAAAGAGATTTCTAATTTTTGAGAGTTGAAAGACTTTGTATTGACTCTGCGGGAAAGAAAAGGGGGAGGTGATAATATTTATACTTTGATTGGTAGATATATTATAAGTGATTGTCCTCTGTTATTTTTCTGATTTACCAAATCGAAAATACAGTGAATGTCATATACAAGTAATAATATATTGTCTATAAAAAGCCGAAACATTTTCATAATATTCAGACAATTGGTTAAATTTCGTAATGATAAATAAACGAACAAAAAAAAACACGATGCATTAACCGTTTAAAGTTCGTCACAAAATTATCGATGAGTATTGAGTATAATAACCGCTAAATAACCGGTCGCTATGTAAGATGTCGCTAAACTTTTACCACGTTAATTGTGATAGTATTTAACCGACAAAAGACTGATAAACCACATATCGGTTTTAATTCAGTCAAAAAGCACTGTCCAACGCCTAACTAATTCTGGTTCCCGTGTACTATTTTGCGAGCAAACAAATCAGATAATAAAATCGGTTTTTAGTAGTATAATTGAACCAGGATTTGACCAACCAAAAAACCGCTGAATGACCGATCGGTCTTCGTTCAGTTAATAAACACCGCCTAAGGTCTTACAAATCGTGGTTATCCTATAATACTTGAGGAAACGAGTGTCCAACCAAAAACTGCTTGGTCCCTCAGTCCGTCATCGGTTATTTTATATTACTTAAATTGTAAATTGTTTTTCGGGGTACTTTGCTCATGCTTAATTATTGTCAGTAAGGTTCGTCATCTAAATTCAAAATAGAATTATAACTTACTGACTTTTTGAACCAAAAATGTAACTTAGTTTAAATACTGAGCGAACAACATCAGTCTTTATGGAGGGGTCTCTAAGCCTTAACGAAATGGCTTGAAATGATTCAATAGTTATACAGAAAAGTTTTCACATAAATATTTTGCGAGTTGAGGGTGAACTCGCTCGTTGTTTTTTTTTTAATTGCGCAGATTATGTCTTTGGAACATCGATTAATTTGATTTCCTAATAGTTTTTGTTGAATTATACAATAGATTAGTGCGATTAGTACATTTCATTTGCGTGTTTCCGAAAATTACGAAGTAAATAATTGCGGCATTAAATTTTCTCTATATGTGTATTTGCGTTTGGTTTAGCCTCTAAAATTTTTACGTATACGCTGGCATCGCCATCTGCAATTATTTTGTTGTAGCGCATACGATACAGTTCTTCGCTTTTTCTAAAACCTTCTACTAAAGCATCCCGTTCCATTCCAGTTAATGGGCCAGCATAGTTCGAATTGCATTCATGATGTTCAGGTTTATCTTTTTGCAATTCTGCTCTGCGACAAACAATGCAATATTTATTGCGAACGGAACTCCATATGACCGACCTTCTTTGTAGATTGAGTAATAATTGTTCCGACACCAGAAAGTGAGGAATAATTACTATTGTGTCCGTATACCATCGAAATTTTCGCATTTTCTTCAATTACTATTTGTTTTGCTTTTCTTGGTCGCAACCTTTTTGAATGCCACGTTGAACTTGTTTTTGTAATTTATTGAATGTATTTGGTGCCAAATATAGTAAGTCAATGACACCAAAAAATTCTTCTATTTGTCGATATCCAATACCGATTGAAATGCCAGCTAAAACACTTTGACAATTTATTGAGTTTTGATGTGATTTCTTTTCGTTGGGATCTTCAGAAGAAATATTTTGAATTATATTGTACATGTTACATTTAAAATAAAATTTGGAATTTAATCCGATTCTGCGCTCGCTTATAAAGTTTAAATTCAGTACGAAGCATCCGAAAACCCAAACCAAAAATATTGCATA
This sequence comes from Tipula helvola, assembly GCA_963556165.1. NCBI lineage: Eukaryota > Metazoa > Arthropoda > Insecta > Diptera > Tipulidae > Tipula > Tipula helvola. The sequence continues at coordinate 49,214,755 of OY744483.1, forward strand.
TCTAATATGCGTTTGCCATTTAATATATGTACGTTTTCCTCTTGAACATTTTTTTCAGCTGTTTCAAATTCAATAATGAAATTTCCACCCTTCAAATCAGTTTTCTTTTAGGAAAAGGTACAGATATTGAATTTGCATCTTCCTTTTTATTTTGATCAGATAAAACAAGCATATTCTGATTTTCATCCAGTTCACTGATATGTTGCGTTTAAAATTCAATTGGTTGGTTAGCAAAACGCCCACTGTAATAAGTCAAAAGAATGATGGTTTATGTGTTTAATTATTATTCTAATTTTCAGAAAATATAATTGGCTTAATCATTTTTAATTTTTATCGTGTTCCTTATGCAAAGAAATCGGACACATATATTTTAAGCGTTTTAATCTTCAGTTGTCTTATTATACGGCATTGAAGGTTTTGCATTTCAATTTATTTTAGTTCTAGTAGTCACGGACAACAAATGGAGATCGCTCTAAATCTCGCATTACAAAATATTGCTTTACATAATCTTGTTTTAAAAAAAAAATCGCAAACAAAGTCCCGCATTATAAAATGTCGCATATACAAAATCTCGCAATACAAATCTTCCAATATAGAATCTTGCGTATATAGTAAAATAGTTTGCAACATAATTCTTAGAGATCGGTAATTAGGTTAAATGCACAAAATTTATTAAAAACGATGTTGCAAACTATTTCAGTATACTACATTATGTATGTATGAGATAAAGAACATAACATAATTTCACTTAGTTTAATTTAGGGTATTAGAAATTTGCATTGCTAATTTTACTTATAATAATCTAGAATGAATTTAGCAAATCGCAATTCGCAAGTCGAAAAATATAATAACTAGGCCGGTTTTACCAATAAAATTTTAATTTCAAATTTAATTTACTTTTCGACATTTCTGTAATATATTTTCTCGATATACATGTAACAATTACAGTTTTTTAATTCAACCAAACACGCTGGTCGAACTAGGCTGTATACATCAACAAAGGTATATTTACTGGCAAGTTTGAACCCCCTTCCAAATGGTGGTATCTTTATTTAGCTGAAACTCCTACTCTAACGGACCAACGGCCAAACCACATTTGTAGGGGTTGGCCACATTATTTCTCATTATAAAATCTATTTTACAAAGTCTTTTTCACAAAATCTCGCAATATAAAATCTTGCATTACAAAATTTTGCATTACAAAATTCGCATAAACTTTTTCTCGTAAATATATGAAATCGAGTGATTCCATTTACTTAGATAAAACTCCTAATTGATTAATTTAGTATTTCTAAGGCCCTTGCACAATAGTGTTAGCTGAAAAAATATCGGTTTTAGAATAAAACCAGATCTATAGCACGTGACCACTAAAACTAAAAAAATTAAAATGGAAAAGTAGTTCCACCTTCAATGCCCTATAACAGAATAACCGAAGTCCAGTCCACCGATCTCAAATTGCACAAAAATTATAAAAACACAATAAAACATCGAAACACAATATAATTTTTCACTTTCCAACAATTTTTCATAAACGATCTAATTTTTTTTTGTATGTCTCGACTATTTTACGATAAATGTAGATTTAAAGATTTATTTATTTATGTTTCAAAACAACAAAAAGACATCTATTTTTGTTGTTGTAAATACAATAAAATTAATAAATATAAAAACTGTGAGTTAGAAGAGTAAAATAATAGTACATATGTAATTGAAATGAGCAAGAAGAGTAAAACAACAATTATATTGGATAGACGAAAAAATGGTTTAGCTAACCAAATATGTTTGTATTGATTTTTCGTTTTTACTATATAAAAAATAAACTGCCATCTAATAACAGTTTAAAGAACTAAATAAAAGGAGATGAGGTGAAATTTTATCTTAGACACAATTGTCATTAATACTCAAAATAAACGATTTTATTAATTTTTTGCAATTATTTCGATTAATAATTAAAAATTCGAAAAAAACCACCCTGAATAAATTCAGTTTTATCTCCTGCGCATTTTGATATAAAAAAGTCTTAGTTTCTTCGGCTGGTGTTTGAGAAAAGGTACATTTTCGTTGCCTAATTGGGCCAAAACTGATCATAATTAAAATAAAATAGCAGGAAAACTAAGCGGAAAATTCGGAAAAGCCACCGTGATTAACTAGATAAAACCTCAAAGAATATTTTAATACATGCACAGTTGAAAATTTTTGTGATATACGATGCTATTAGCATCGCATATTGATCCAACTTAAGTTTATATCATTTTTTGATACAAGCCTTGCTTCGAAATCTGTTTAAACATTATTTGCATCGAAAACAGAATTTAGATGCAACCATTGTATCGAATAAAATTTAGTTACTAATTAGATCGAAAAAGTAATTTCAATGCAAGTTTTGCATCAAACAAAATTGCGACACTATTAGTATCGAATACAATGGCAATCAGCGTTGTTTTTAATTATGGTGCAATTGCATCAAATTAAGTTACTGTGTGTATCGCAAAATCCTTAATTAAACATAAAAATATAATTTAAAAAAAATGTATTTCTTTCTGATTAGATACACATATTTGAAGTAATAAGTACTACTAAAGGTCGATCATAAACTCTTGAGAAATCTTCTAGGAAGGCATAGTTTGTGCTTAATTTTTGCTCCTTTTTCTTTCCTGTAACAACTAAGGATTAACGGTAGTATGCTTCTTACTACTTGATGGAAATGCATTACCAGATGTTGCGTCTTCTTTAAGGTGTATTCCGGTCTCCGGCAGAATCTGTGAAATAATCAATTTCATTTGTGTTTTAATTGTTGTTTTTTGTAGAAAATTGATTACATTGTAAATGGTATCAAAAATATCTTTGATAAAAATGATCGTCATAACTGCAAATAACGAAGTGTAAATACTCTTAATGCGCGGGCTTGCTCACACGGGCACGCGAATTAAGTGGTTAATCATTTCAAAAATACCTTAACATCGAAATGATTCTCAATTCGATGACAATAACTTCAAATTTAGAATTTTAATGAAGAATTTAAAAATATTTAAATTTTAAAATTAAAGTATACATGTCTAGAGTATTCTTTTCATGGTCTCTGTGTTAGATTTTTAAATGCTTATTAGCAAACAAAATTTTAAAATAGAGAAAGATACATAATTTTTTCAATTCGCATTATTAGTGAAACTGCTTCATTCTTTAAAAATTTTAAGAATGGTAAAAAAAATGAAATTTTCTTAATCGTCATTCTGAAGATTTTTTTAAAACTAGCATTCCACTTCGGGCTTCAGAAATTGATGATTTTTATTTTTTAACGATTTTCACCTGTAATATGTATGCAATAAAAATTTGGGGCATTAGTTTTTGAAGTTTTTTTCAAATAACTTTAAAAAAAGCTTTCAGCGGAGTTATGTTTTAACTTTAATCTAGAATTCAGCACGAAGAGATTAAAAACATTATAAAAATTAGATGATAAGCACCGAGTTCTTTAAGAATACAGTTTTGAATGCTAATTTTACTCCACTAAGTACAGTAAATTTCAATTTTAGCATTCATTTACCTCAATTGGCGTACCAATTCTCCAGAAGTAAAAATTGTTTGATGGACACAAATTATGGTTTAGAGGGTTGAAATAGTTGGCTATTAGATGCAAAAGGAAACGTTAAATATTTTTTATTGTTTTTCTTTTGTAACATAAAAATAAAATTTATTTTATTACCTATGAAGGTGGGAAAGATACAAGTACATATTTTTCTACAAAAAAACAATACAAAACCTTTAATTTTTTTGACTTAAATTAACTAATTATTAATAATGAAAAAAATATTGATGGTTTTGTTTAGTATTTTTAATATTAAATTTAATTTTAAATACTGCCTTTATTATATCTGAAGTTTATAGTATAATCCACTGTGGCTTCTGATCTTATAATAGTTTGCAATATACCACTTGAAGAGAAAATTTCATCTGGAGCGCACTGAAATCTAAAATGTTAATTTTCTAAATTGCCTTTTCGATATACCAAACATTCTCTCTACTATCAGTTACCGGCATACCAACACACATGCAGACATCAAGTCTATCATTTATTAATAACGTTACTGTACCCAAACAAATCCAAGATTTAATCAGAATGTTCCCGGAGATCACAAGCCGTTCATTAGGTAGTACTACGATTGGCCTGATATTATATTTCCATTATCTGGACAAGCTGTTATTAAATTTGGCAGAAGGGGTGAGCATAACCCCAAATTTCATGTTCCTCTGGAGTTAATAATGCATTATCCATTGCAGTAATTATCACAAAGCTAAAATATATGCACGTTAATTTATCGTATTTTTATTATTCAATTTATAAATACCTTTTAACACAAACAATCATTTAAAATCCTTTTCTGTTATAATAATCATTGCAATTACCAATAACTGATTATTTTATTTCAATATGCGAGCCAAGCAAGAAACAATGGCATATTCCCTTAGAAATGTTGAAACGATCACTAAAAATTTCTGACAATAATTTATTTACATACATATATTAATTTGTTTTTACCGTAAGCCGGGTTCGACTCATTCTAAAAAAATTCATCTCACGAGTACGATTGCTTTATTGTTTCTAAATATTCTTAAAAAACACTGACACTTCCACTTACGGCTCTCACTCTTTGCTCCATATTTAAGGATCCAAACAAACCCAATATCATGGAAATAATTCGCCTTTCTGGATCTGGAGAAATATATTTGCTTTAAATAAACGCGTAAGCGTGAAATCTTGCATCGCTACGCTGTACTAAACGCGGCCAATTATTTAAATCATTTGATTTAAAGTACTCAAATACAAAATAACCACATATTTCGACCAATACTGTGACTTGAGTTCTAACAACTCTCAAGGGTTCCATTATTTTTGTGAACCAATTAAATTGTTATAGAAATAATTTCTGGATATATCTTTCCAAAACGCATTTTAGTATGAGATGCAAGTTGCATCGTTTAACAAAAATTTCACAATCCACATCAAAATAATTAATTTACATACCTACAATTGAAAACCAAATAGCACCAAGATTATGTCTAGTAAATCCATGATTTACTTTTCTTACCTACAATATATAAACCGATTTACTAATATCCGCCATTTATAATACTGAACTGACGCCGAAACCCTAAATATATATGACTTTTCAAAGATTTTATTTTGTTTTTCTCACGAAAAAATATTCTTGCGCATGTGCATTTATTTTCGTTATAAGCTTTGCACCCAATATCGCAGTAATTTGAATCAAATTTTGTTTGAATGCCTATCTTACATCAAAATAAGACTTAAATTGCATCGTAAATGCCACGATGAAGGGTTATTGCGCATGCGCATTATTTAGTTGCAGCTAGGGTGTCCATATTGCGAAGTCAGAAAAAGAGAACATTCCTTCAAAAAAAAGAGAACATTATTCGAAAATGAAAACAATTACGGTTATTTTTGTAAATAAAGATAAAAAAACAAATAACTGTCATTACAATATTGTACTACATAAAATCATATAATTTCATTCATATTCAGAGGATTCCGAAAAACCATATTTATCTGAGCTTAGAAAGCCAATAAGACTTTTTTGCCGGATTTGATTTCATCTAAGAATTCCACACAAAGCACTTCGAGTCTTTCGCCATCGGTCCATTCCCCTCCCTTTCCCCCTGTCAATAAATACAACCTTTCTATATTGGCATTTTGGACCGGTTTCGGAAAAAAATTTGAAATTTCACGAGGCTCTTGTAAAAATTCATCATTTTCGTTTGCAAAAGGTATTTCACCCATTTGTCACTCGATAATAACCTTAAATATTCTGGTTTCTTCAATTGTGAAACTGGTCAAATAATTTGGAATAATTAATTTTTACTTCCTTCTCTATAGCATATATTTCAATGAATCTTCCAAAACATCCTGTTCGGGAATTTTATCTAATTTTATCCATTGAAAGCATCTACATTCTTCGAATTAGTCAGCCCACATTTTTATATATTCGACAGAAATTTCGTATGACCTAAAAACGTAGTATTTAAATTAAATGACATCTGCTTCATAACCATCTCTTATTAATTAACGTAAAATTGAATTCACTTAGAGAAGTAAAAACGACTTTCATGTTGATGTTTTAGCCCATTTCCGTTCACCGTACTCGTTTGAGTACACCACCTTATAACGTAAATTCTTCGATACTAACAGATTTAAAATATTTTTGTTTCTCGATTATTTGTCGTTCGATTAAGAGAATCGACCTTGAAATCAAAAAAATATTTTCATTTGACCAATAATGATGAATTTGGAATTTCAAACGGTCGGATGTTCAAAGTAAGACCGCTTATAAATATGCTTAGGAAACAGCTTTACCAGTAAGTTTTTTTTCACTAGGTTGATTCAAATAGTAAGCCAGTGTGAGGCGCTGGTTTACAAAAATTGGATCATAAGCAGTTCGAGTGGATATTGTTACGCTTTCGACATTTATTGTGGAAAACCAGCAGACGAATCTGGGTTAAGGACACTCATTTTTTCGCGAAAATAAATAGTTTTTCTTTAAAATTTTTGTTTTATTTATGTTCTTTACTTATTATTATTATCACCCTGTGATTGCAGTTTGAAAGTTTTTTTACAGGTACATAGTTATTTTTTGGGTTGTTAATGTACTAAATTTACTGTAGCAGAGTTAGCGCAGTTTAAAATAGAGATAAATATAGAAAATTAAAAAAGAGAACAAAAGAGAACATTAAAAAGAAAAGAAAGAATAAAAAAGATCGGGGTGAAAAAAGAGAACATGTTCTCTTTTAAAGAGACCTTCTGGCCACCCTAGTTGCAGCTTTACATTGCATTTGGTAGTAATTATATCAAATATATTTTTAATGTAAGTCTTACATCAGAATTAGATGTAAGGTAAAATCGCATACGGCTCGATGCAAAGCTTGCGTCGAAAATCGTCGCAAGATTTTCAACTGTGTGGTTTGCGCTAATAGGATCAGTAATTCTCTAGAAAAGGTACACTTTCTTCAAGCATTTTTTGCATTTTTCGTGTATTGAGCCCTTATGCTGAATTTATGACATAGGAACATAGGAAGATAGGGAGTGTGACACGACCAACCAAATTAATTAAAATATCACAAGCCCCGCCTACTAGCCTACTTTGATCAAAAGTAAGAAATTTTTCAACTAGAGCATGGAAGTAATAGGCGGGGCTTGTGATATTTTAAATAATTTGGTTGGTCGTGTCACACTCCCTATCTTCCTATGTTCCTATGTTCCTATGTCATAAACTCAGCATTAAAGAGTATTTTAGAATATTTATGCTAACGTGGCCACTTTGTGAATATAATTTTCGCTCAATTCACACACAAATACAATAAAGTGACTGCCGAAATCGATTTTATTTTTCAATCATTTTGCTGGATATTCGAGATTTTCAAGCCAATTGGTTTCAGAATGCTCTAATTCTTTAAAAAAAAGTGTTAAATGGTGCATGCGACAGTTTAAAAATAAACCTCTTCTGAATCTGCAGAATGGAGATATACAAAGGACTTCATTTTTCAATAAATCAATATTTAGTAGCAGCCCTTATTATACCAGATACAATAAAACTGAATCTGATAATAGCCAATTTAATAGTTTTTTTAACGAAGAATTTTTAGTTTATTCTATTAAAAGTTATATGGCGTATTTGCCACTTTGCGGGTATGCTTTGCATGCGAAATGGGAATTGAGTGAATATTACCGAACGCTAGTATTGAGAACCACTACACGAGAAACGAAATATTACGAATTGGTATAGATTTGTTAATATTATGAGCGAGAAAACAAGCAAGCTAGAAAAAATGGTCCAATTGTAGGCCATGGTCACTGAATCAAAAATTTTAAAACGAAAAATTTACAGTCCCAGACCAGATGATCCAAACTGTGAAACATTTTGGAAAAAAGTGTTAACACGATTTTCATAAATAAGGACAATCTTTCATTTTAGAAAAAGTTCTTCCGTCGCCTCTAACTTAAACCCGAAATTGCTCGAAATGTGAAGCAACAGCTGTCTTGAGACAATATTTAATGTCCCTCTTAAAGATATTTTTAAATTAAACAAACACTCACTCAGCAATTTTCATTTAAAAATAGGTTTTGAGAGATCGTGTGTTGTTCGAAATGTCTTGCAGAACAGCTGAGACGATTTTTTACTAACTATGGCATTACAATATTGTTAACGTAAAACCTATCAATAACGCTTACAATATTAAAATAAATCATATTAGCCAACAATTATCTCTAGTAGAATGGTCATTTTCATGCAATATAGGCGACACAATAATAATTTGGAATTACACGATGATATGTTGCAATTTCCTGTAGAAATCAGGGCAGCAACTAGAATTAATCCAGCAATTTTAATTTGTTCAAAACATTAATTATAATCATAATTTTGGAAAATTTGTTGCTTAAACTCAACCCATTAAAGAAGAATGACAAAAGGGATACTTCATGTTCCATGAGATATATTTCCGCTGAGATTTGTGTTAATTGACTTATGACCGGTTTCACAAAAAGATAACCAATCTCTCCATACGCAACATTTTAACGCAACATTTAACATAACATTCTAACGCAGCGTCTAACATGAACTCAAAACTAGTACCCTAAATGTTTTACCAAACATAAAATCGTATTATACATAATACGAAAGCCACCAACACACATATAGAAAATAGATGTTTTCCTATAATCTTCGATGTGCGTAGCAGAGGCCTATCGATCTGTACATGTCTTCTCTATAATATGTTCACACAATATGCTTATAAATAACAAAATCCAATCATTCAAATTATTTATACAGGAATATATGTGTGTCTATTGTACATAAAATAAAATAAAAAAACCCGTTCAAGTTGTATGCGTAAACATAAAATAAAATATATGAAAATTAACTGCGTATATTAAATTGAGTTAATTTCAATTTTAATTCGATCTAAATATGAGATTTTGTATTTACATTTCATGTACAAAAACACAAAACTTAAAATCATGCACTTAATCGAGAAATCAAGAAATTTGATTTCTTTCGTTATAAATATAAAACATTGACTGATAAATGCATCCCGGTGGATTACATTTTTTCCCGCTTCACAACACTAATTAACTAACACTTTGCACACTTTTTACACAAAACAATTTATAAATAATTAAATAAATTAATTAATTAATTTACTTATCAAAGGCTGGAGAGACTTCTGTGAGAAAATAGACAAGCTACCTACGGCGTGTCGACTACGGAAGGAACTCTCCTTGGAGCACAGGAATCCCTTGGGATCTGTAAGGAAACCAGGTGGAGGGACAACCACAACCAGGGAAGAGACTCTGGAATGTCTAGTGAAAGGTCACTTCCCAGAATGTATTATTCTGAGGGATAAGGAGGAATCCAACGCAAGTAGTTTACATCCGTATCTGGTTCCAAGGAGGGGTCAGATGTTCTCGAGGCAGTTTTTTACGCCGGAACGGATAAGCTGGGCAGTCAAATTCTTTGGAGCTTTCAAATCACTGGGAGGGGACTGCATATCCCGCCTTTCTACAGCATTGCCTGCAGATTTTGCTGCCTTATCTTATTATACTCTTCAGAGCCAGTCACAGCTTGGAATATGTTCCAAAACGCTGGAAAGAAGTTCGGGTGATTTTTATCCCAAAAGCGAGAAATAGATCGTCAGAGGAGGAAAACCATGGAAAAAATTCTGAGTCTTTACATTAGATCCAATACCTTCCAAAGTCACCCTCTGGACTCTAGGCAGCACGCCTCCCAAGCAGGAAAATCAACAGAAACAGCACTTCACGAACTGACATCGGAAATCGAAGATACACTCCGGAATAAAGAATTATTACTATGCTCCTTCATTGATATCTAGGGAGCTTTTGAAAATACTAGTTTCGAGGTAATTCAGGAACAATCACTAACAAAGGGGCATAGACCCCTCCACCGTAAGGTGGATAATAAATATGCTAAAAACCAGGGGGATTACGGCCTCCTTTGGAGACAAAACCATCACTATAGCGGCCACCAGGGGTTGCCCCCAGGGAGGCGTCATCTCTCCCCTATTATGGCTGATTGTGATGGATTAATTACTTACAAGACTGAGAAATCTAGACTTCTCAAACATTATCTATGCGGCCGACCTAGTCTTGATGGTTAGGGGCAGATTCGCAAATACAGTAGGGGAAATAATGAAATAAGCCCTAGAGGTCATCTGCACTCTCTTTACTAACCGGAGGAAAACTGCCCTCCCGCCGATAGCCTTGGGGGGGATAACTCTCCAACTGACAAAGGAGGTTAAATATCTGGGTGTCGTACTTGATCAGAAACTGACATGGAGTCCCCACTTAAATCATATAACAAACAAGGCCAATAAAGCCTACTTAACCTGCCAAAGAATGATTGGCAAAACGTGGGGACTGAGCCCACAAATGTTGGTTTGGCTCTACCGGGACGTTATAAGACCTATGGTCTCTTATGCGGCGTTTGTGTGGTGACCTAAGACGGAGCAGACTGGTGCACGAAGAATACTGGGCAAGATCCAGAGGTTAATTTGTGTGGGGGCAACTGGAGCAATGAGGACTTGTCCAACAGCTGCCCTTGAGAGAATACTGGGGTTCTCACCGCTGCACCTACACATTAAAAAAGTAGCCGGTTCAAGAGGTCTGAGCATGAAAATTACTGGAAAAATTAAAACCATGAGGCCAGGACACAACAATATCCTACATAAAATAAATCTCAAGGAGGAATTGATCCAACTATCAGATTTGATGGTAAGGACAATCGATTGTCGGAGGAATTTTACCATCAGGTTGCCGGATAGGGCACTGGTAGAGAATATTATCTCCTCCCTCCCCCGCCATGCTTCTGTATGGTATACGGATGGGTCAAAGACAGACGGGGGTACAGGTGCAGGGATAGTCGGGCCTGACCTAGAACTATGCATACCGCTGCGTAGCACCCCCATAGTTTTTCAGGCAGAGACCCTTGCTATTGAGGTATGTGTGCTTCAATGTTTCAAAAAGAAATATAGGAAGACCGAGATCTATATAATCGCTGACAGCCAGGCAGTTCTGCTAGCCTTAGGAGCTTCAGTGTTCAACTCGAAATTGATCTGGAGCTGCTACTGCAATTTATTGGAACTGGGTAAAGCAAACAAAGTCATCCTTTTATGGTCTCCTGGTCGCTCCATCATTAAGGGAAATGAGGCATCATACCGTTGTGCAAAAACGGGAGCAAGCCGGGATTTCCTGGGTCCCAGTCCTAGTATCGCTTTTTCAAAAACCCATTTGGCAGAGGGTATAAGGGACTGGGACCAGAACTATAGGAATTTACTCTGGGAGTCCTCCATTGGGATGAGACAGGCCAAAAAATTACTCAATAGACCGCCAATCTCTAAGATCCCTTACCTAGTTTATAACAGGGCACGGCCCATTTAATAGCCATCTAAATAAAATGGGAAGGTCGCTTGCGTACCAGTGCAGATTCTGTGACTGCGGTAAGGAAACATCGGAACACGTGCTCTTCACATGCAATGCTATCATCCTAAAAAGATTCAAGTTTCTCAATGCGCACACAATCCAATGGGCGTTTATCAAGGACATAGACCTACATTTCAACTAAGAATCTCTAGGGATGCACAATAGACCTCAATGGTCGCAGTGCTCTGGGCTGCAAACACCCACCCTAATTTCAAAAAAAAAAAAAAAACTTATCAAAGAGGACGACAAAAACACGTCTATCCTCTTCGAACGTCAATCGCTCACCAGACCCTTTTTGTTAAATTTATTGAGTAATTATAGGAAACATAACGTGCCATTTATGCATTCTCGCAAAGTACTTCGTCGGGCTGAATATAAGGTTGCACTAAATTGCACTTCACGTCTTCACGTTGCTACAACTATAGTCGTGGATATCCGCGACTAAAACAGACGCGATGTGTTTCAAACAAAATTTACCTTAAAAGCTTGCATCTGTGAAGTTATTCTGTATTCACTTAGGTATATTTCCGGCTATTCCCCAACAAAATTTTGTACAATTTGTACAACTGACAGAATGTACATACAAAGACAAACGTCTTGGTTGCAAATTGTGTAGGCCAAACATAAATCATCTCTATGCTTAATATTAATTATTATAACCTATTTCACATACGTACGTTCCTCTTGTGTAATCTATACAAGTATTACTATCTTAGATACATACTTAATGTATTAAAAAACAGAACAGCTTAAGATATAGAATATGTATGGTACATACGAATAATTTTTTTTTTTCGAAAGGAAAATCAAGGATTCTGTGTATAATCTTCAAGGCTTTATTTTCTTTAAATTTTAAATATTAATGTATAGCATTTTGTACATATACACATTTGTCTACTACATGTAGTTGATATCGCTATTTTGTCACACACACTTAATTACATATCAAGGATACATATAAAGACATTTCAAACTGTATTTTACAGTGTTTGTACGATTATAGAGTCGAGTACTTAATTGTTACCTCCCTATAGATTTTTATGTTTCGAGAGTCAGAGACACGACATGTGTTTATTAATTCGAAGAAAAATTACCTCGATAAATTCTTCCAGATTTGTATACAGCGTATATGCACGAGACAATAACGATATAGAATAACATTTTTGTTAATAATTCCCAAAGTATACAAGCGACATGTAACAATTTAATGATATTATAAACAGAGAGTACAACTGCTTGCTTGCCGTTATATGATATATCAAAAATGATGCTCTAGACATGTAAATCTCGCACAAAAACTAATTATTTTTCTCGTGTATTTAAATCATTTATCCAAGCATCAGTATATAGCAACAAGCGTGTACACCTCTAGACATCTACATCATTAGATCAAATTATTTCAATCCGATTTTGTGTTGTACTATATGTGTAGTTGTTGTTTTTGTTGTCGCTATATTATTATTATTGTAAAAAACATGACACATGAAGAAAGAAACAATTTTGTTGTTGTTGCTATTTGTGTGCTTCTTCATCTTCATCGTAAGCTTTAATATTCTAATAGCGAACTGTCTCGTATACAGCAAAGCAGCAGTATACTCGTAGCATAGAAAAAAAAAATGTTTCATATATATGTACATAATAACAAATTTAAATTCATTCATAGGTTTAGATCATTAGGAATTCACAAAAAATGAGAAAACTTGCATATCGACCTGTGTGTAAGTATATACTAGATGTATGGAAAGTACAAAAAAAAAATTGGAATCAATAAACTGAAATTCTTCTCACGTTTGTGACTTTTTATGTTATTTTTCGCTTAAAAAGATTAATTTTGCTTTCATCGTCCTTAAATAGGATTTCCATAAGCAAACTAAAATGACAAAACTTATTTTTCTTCGATTTTCCTTCTAAATATTCCTGTTTATCGTATTGTGTATTTATATGTCTGCCACTCTCGTGTACACCTATAAAACATAAACCAGAGGGAGCTTTTTGTTGTTGTTGTATTATTAATGTTCAAAATCACAGAAATGTAGAAATTTCTCATTTCCTTTGTGTATGACTAGAAAATAAATTAAATGCATTGCATCTTAAAATATTTATATCTCATGATCTTTTTTGTATATAGAGAGGGGGTGGTGGTGTTAGGGTTGACACAACTGAATTGTGATTTATAAAATTTAGATACGTATAGGTATTATAAATAAAAGGTGTATGCAGATATTGAAACATACGTTGTTTATTTGAAATGAACACAAATTTTGCAAATATATACATATCAGCTTTACAATGTACTCATCTGAACATAATTAAAATTTATTTGAACCAAAATATATTATATTGCTCGAAGGGTTTGGTAGATAATATCGTGTTATTAAAACGTTCATCCAACATATAGTTATGTTATGTATGTATATACAAAATATTTATATTGGAAAAAAAAAATTGTTGCCAAAACATTATTCAAATTAATGTGTATATAGCACACAAAACATGTATGTACAATTTCGAACCCTTTTTTTTTGGGGGGCAAATAACTAAAAATCCTTTATAAATCCTAATGTTTTAAAAAATAAAAATAAATTGCACATGAACTCTTTTTTATTTTTTGTATGGCTGTACCGATTTTTGTATTTTTATTTTTTTCGGATGGCTGAAATCAATTTACTATAATTTTTTGTTTAGTGTACGCACGATAATCATCATCGGTATATAGATGTATGAGGGAGGTGATTGCCCCATTTCCTTTTTTTTTTTTTTTGTTGAGTATAGTATTAATAACGTATTATGAATTTATCAAAATAATCCCAAATATATACAACAATTTTGCCTTTTTTCTCAGTGAATTGGGAACATATTTTTTTGTCGGATAGTAACTGGAAATATCAGTTTGTAAAAGCGGATAGGTTATGCTAGTCTAGTAATAAATTTGTTTACACAAAATTGATCATTACTGATAAAATTGTTGAAATTGTTGTCAAAGAGAAAGACTATGTCGTTTACCCATTAATTTGGGAAAAGACAGTGGATCAACAAAAATATCAAATCAATGACCTTCTAGAACCATCAGAATCCGCTATACAAATTTATATTCAGTAAGATCCAATAAAAATAAATTTATTAATTCTAATAAATTTTATTAAATAACCTAAATAAATTGTTGAATTAAATAAAAATTTGTTAAAGTATAAAACAGAATTTACCCTTAATTTCAAAGTATCATTTCGGGAACGTTTCTTATTAAGTAAATTAACAATTAAATAAATTTGCGAGCTTAGAAAAAATGGTTGAGGTGTGGTAAATTTTGAAAAATTTATTATGCACATTTTTACAATTTTAAGATTTTTTTCACTGGTCCATAGGTGAAACATTCATACTTAATTCTAATGTGCAGAGTCTTATGCAATTCGCAGGCGCTATTAATTAACTCTCAGTACTGCAGTGACAAGGCTTGCTGACACTAAACGAAAATTGGATGAGTGATGCAACTATCATAGTCTTATCCCGTATATATCGCCTAGGCGTACAATTTGAAATAAACAATCTCTTGCAGTTAAAAAGCGAAAAAACAATTAATTTGTCGAGTGATCGTCGAAAAAAATTCGTGCTAAGCGTGAGTGAAGGAACATCGAATTTCAAGGGAATGCAAATTCCCTCGATTTGTACTATGAAGCAATCGCAAACCGAATGTTCGATTCACATCAAAGAAATTTGGTGTTCAGTGTCAACTCAAAAACAACACGACGAACAACGAATACAAACAAGTTTTTTTATTGTACAGGCATGTATTATATGTTTTTACCATAATTATTGAAATAGAATCTAGTTCTCACTTTAATACATAGTATTTTAAAAACACTACTATTTGTTAACAATTATTATGCTATTCGTAATTTCAAAAACACAGATTATGCGTTTTTTTGCCCATAAGTATACATTGCTGATGTACTTCGTATATCCAATATATAATTTTTTTCTTATACATAATTATGTATCTTTTCCAAACCTTTTAGTAAGATTCTCCTCCTTATTCAAAATTGTCGCATCCTCTATACCTATATAGATAAAGAGTCGTCCATTTGTCGTAAATTGTTTGAGATTGCGCTGTGTGATTGGTTAAAGGTTTCTGTGGAATGATAATTATGTTGGTACAACCTCATTTTTAAATATTGGGCCCAATTCTGACAATTTAAAATTTTATGTTATGTACATTTTTTAACATTGAAAATAAAATTTTGAATTTTTTCGTATTCTGTTTGATTGATTTTATTTCAAATTTTACAATAAGTGAACCCAAAAAAAAGAAACACAAACGATTAGCACTTCATCAGCAATTTTACAACGAATTTTTAAACGAAATTCTATTGACTTCTGATTTTTAGAAACAAAAATCAGAAAAGTACAATCATATTGAAAAAAAACAACTTAAGGCGAAGCTTCAGCCCTTCAGTATGATTCAGTGTCAAAAGGTAATAAAAAAATGATTGGTTTAGTTAGTAAGTATGTATACGAAATATAATTGAACTTTGAATGCATTTGTATTATAAAGCCACCGATGGATTATGGGTGAAACTAAAAAAAAAAAAAAATTATTAAATTTAGGAACCGGTCACCAACGTACCACTCAATGTGGGAAAAGGTAATCAAGTTACTAGATACAATTATTTATTTATTTTAATATTTATATCTGTTTCAGATATTCGAGAATTGGCGAAATGCGGTGCGCTACAAAAAAACGACGTCTGAAAGTGCATTTGAATGGTACAGGTGTGGACCGAAGTTGATTGGAAAAATTAAAAGAAATCAAAGAACGAGAGCTAAATGCATGGGGAAGCATTGCAATAGATGGAGTGTGCAGCAAAGTTTTTCTTCGGATTCTCCACCTGTAGAATAGTGTTCAGAAGGTTGTACCGAACCAGTGGCTCATTCTGCAAAAACTCCAGAGCCTGTTTCGAAACAAGGTACATCTCGAAAAAGGCGCAAATCTTCAAACGGTAATCATAATTTAAATTGGTATTGTTCACATAAATTACGATTATTTTATTTTTTTTAGAATATGAAGTTCTAAACAAAATATTAAAAATTGAAGAACAAAAAACACGGGCCCGCTTAGATACAGAAAATAAAATTGCCAAGGGTCTAAACGAAATCTCGGACAGCCTAAATACTTTAGCTGAGGATGTATATGCGGCGGTCTTGGCAAATACTCATAAATACATGTGTAGCTACTAATAAAATTTGTACATTTTATTAATTAATTTTAATATACTGAATTATAAAATCGTCAGCCGAATATTAGTTTGGTCCATACGCCATTTTTGTGTTTTTTGACCTGAAAATGTAGAATATGGTTATAAAACCCGCTCTTTCAGAATCAACTGTCAGTTTATTGTTAAATCATAAAGTTGCTAAGATATTTCGTATTCTGTTTGTTCCATGTCCTCTTTTTTAATAATTAATAATTTCAGTTTGAGCCATCTCCAGATTTTTGGCGCATGGAACAAAAATCTAATGTATCTTGCAAAATAAAAATTGTTACGATTAGTTTGGTACAAAATCAAATTAAATATACATGGAACAATTATTTGTTTAATTTTTTTCAAATCTAGTTTGTTCCATGATTTTTAATCAGAACTTGGAACTAGACTGTTCCATATCCAAATCAATTTGGTCCATATCCTACAAAGGAAGAAAATTAGTGCTGAAAGGGTGGATATGGACCAAACTTTAAAATTTCTATATTTAGGAAAACTTGAATTGCTCATAAAATATTGGCCAAATTTTTATAAAAGTTTGAATAGAAACTCCTAAATGTCTAATAACTCTATTCTAAAAAAATAGAAAAATTTTATCGGCTACTTTTAGTTTTATTTAACTTTAAACAAAGAAGTCCATTTTCTCGAGTTTCAGGTAAATGGTTGATGGACCAAACTAATATTTGGGTGACGAAATGTAAATTCCGGGAAAAAATCAAAATGTATAAAATTTGTATGTAATTAAAATAATAAACTTTTTATAGACAACCTTCTTGATTTATTTAATTATTAAAATATTTTGATGTCTACAAATCTCTAACTCTGCTCCTTAGTAAGTACCAAGAATCATTCTCTATGTTACTAGATGAATCATAACTTTACTCTACATTTTCAGCCCCGCCATCATCCGCTTCATCGTCACTATCTGAATCATCATCTTTATTCTCATTGTATCCATTAATTTGTAAATTATGTAACGTACAAACTGCATAATATAATTTGACCAAAATACGGATTTTGTAACGTTTAGTACTGACTGGGTGAGAAATGCCCGAGGTCAACTTTCTAACTCGTACCACTCGAGCACCAAGCGCAGACTGAGGCTGCCACTCACGGCTTACACAGACACTACCACAAAGATTTTTTACCCCCCACTCCGGACCCCCACCTTTCACTTCCTTTCAAATGGCGCGACTTTCAAAATCTGTCTGGGTTACGGTAACCCAGTCAGTACCCTGAGGGTTAAGTAACTCTTAATTTTAAAAACGTTTTCCTGAAAAAGTCAGAAAAACGAGTTATTACAGATTTATAGTTAGCGTGATTCAGACAATTGCCAAATTATATGGATGTGTTAGTAAAATTGTAACACTATACATAAAAGCTTCACAACAGCTTAAATCAAGCTTCTTAAATAAAGTAACTTTTTCATACTAAAAATTGTTTATGGATGTCTCACTGAAAGTTAATATTAGGTCTTGTTTGTGTATGTTAGTAGATGATTTGTAGTGGTCCTCATATTAGCGCGACCCTAAACAGATCAGTTACCGATTTTAAAGTAAAACTGTATACTAAAATTTTTTTGGTGGATTTTCAATGGCCAATGACAGGCCTTCCTAGAGATGTCTCCCTGAAACCGATCCACGCTTTATTTTGGTCATCCGAGACCTGTTTGTTATTGGAACTTTTCAATCAATCGACCCACGCTTTGTTTTGGACCTTCTTTAGATCTTAGACCCTCGCTTTATTTTGGACATCCTTTGTACTGATTATTATTGGAATTTACATTTTTATTAATTTTTTATTTAAAGATTTTGAAATTGTTAACAACTAAAAATAAATGTTACCATACAAGATGTCTTGCAAATGTTCATTTAAATATAATTACCAAAAGAAAAAAAATGTTCTTTGTGATCTAGTGTTGATAAATGCTTTACTAAAACTGTCCTTTGCAGATCAAATATTGGCAAAAGCAATCGAATATTCAGAATGTGAAATTTTCGCGATCAGAAAAGAAGTTTTCATTATGGTATTCCATTCGGATGAATTAACGGATCTCAAACATGATATCGACAACAATAATTTATTCGAAATTGAGGGATTTATGCCACAATGCACGCAAATTGTTAACTCATATGCTCCAATAAAATAGAACTTCGTAGAAAAGTTATTACTTAGATTCGACGCGCTTCTAAACTTAAAAGAGGACATTAGATTAGCAATATCAGATGCATTAGTTTCGTATCAAAATTCCTGCGTAATTTCTTACGATACTGTTCGAAAGAGAAATCGGTTTAAGAGTAACATAATTGCGTATGGTCGTGACTCGTGGTCGATGCAAATATTCAACACACAAAGGTACAAATTTATTATTGATCGTTAGAACAAAATGAATAGTTACTTATGTATATATCAGGGGACAAATGTGAGGTCCACGAAGGAAATAACGTTTTTGAGCAGATACGGGGTAAGCGACGCATCCCAAGTATAACAAATCTTAACTCGGTTGTGAGTTCCATAATTTTTGGTAAGTTTTATTGGAACTAGTTTGTTTGTAGGAAAAATAGTAAAAGGATCTGATGAAAAAGAAAATTAAATAAAGCAAATCATTCGATGTGTGCGTACAGTGTTGTTTACAAAACAATATTTTTGTCATTTTTTTATGTATTCGTAAGTGTTAAAAATATATTTAATGTATCCAAACACAATTTTTGTACTAATTAATAATATATTTAAGTATTTAATTAGCTGTAATATATTTAAATTATTTTATTTTTAATTTTAGACTAGCTACGCTATAGAAAAGTTGCCTTTGGTGTCTTAATAAATCCTGTTTCTTTTAGCGTGTTGGAGTTAATTATTTTTAATTTATTTTAATGTAATGTTATGTAATATAGATTAATAAAAAAATAAATTAACATAAAATTAATTAATCCTTGTTTTCATTTATAAAAATGAATAATAAAGTATGTAGCAGGAAATTTTGACATTTATTAGTACCCAAGAGCCCTTCTACCCAACAAGCACGTTATTTTTAGTTAAATCCAGTTCCAGAATCTCGCGACAAGTTTCATAGTGTTTCTTGTAATAAAATGGAACTGAAATGGAGCTTATTCTGAACTAAGCTTCGATTGAGTGCGAGAAATTTATGGTAAAAGGTTGAAGTAAAAATACTTGGGATGCTCTTAAAGGAAAAATTGAAGCAAGAAACTTTTCACAATGTAAATTTAGATATCCGAAAAAATTCAGATTTAGGTCTAGTTAAAAGCGGAAATACCAAGAACTTGACCACAAATGAGGTTTTGAGAAAAATAAGGTCGGAAGTTCTAAAAATGGGCGATTTAGTGCAGGATTGCAACGTTTACAATATGATTCGGCGGTGGGATGTGGAACAGCTGGAAGTAGGAAACAAATACATAAATTGTGTTTCTTTACCTTTAGTTATAACTTTCTTATAAGAAGATCTTAATTACTTGTTTTGGGAACCAAACATCTTTTACTAGTTGGTGTTATTCACTTCCAACGGCCCAAATTCGAAACTCTCCGGGCCACTACATAGCTTATATTAAAAGGAAAACTGGATTATGGGAGATCCATGATGACATGGAAGAAAACATTTTGAATACTAACTCCCAAATAGAGTTAATCCAGTATCTCTCATATATGTTGATACACGCACAAAAATGTTGTGTTTGGCTGACAGCTGCATTTCCAAAATATCGTCTGCGACTTCTAAACATTTGCATTAAATACCCTTTTACGTCAATATTAACCAAATGTCGGGTTTAAATTTTATCTGTAAGTCATCATAAAAGATTTACGGTTGCCAAAACTAAACAAATTGTCTCAGCAACCAAATATTTTTCGGAAATAATCATGAAAAATATGTTGGTAATTGTATCCGTCAAATATAGTTATAAGAACTGTATATATTGCTTGTCATAACCCCAATTTGGTAGAAGTAACGTTAACGGATTTATCACAACACCAATTCGGTTATTAAGAATTATTTCTGTTGTGATTTTATCTTTTTCGCCTCTAATTTGTCTTCGTGGTTTTTTCTTCTTGTCTTTGTAACTATTTAGTTCGGATGTGCAACGTGCTTGTGACAGTGAAAAATAATAATTGTTTGTGAAGTGAATTTAAAAATAAATAGAAAATAATTTTAATTTTTATATTGTTGTAAAGCTTTATCGCCTTGGGGCGATGTTAAAGTTGTATATAGATCCGCGCACTATTGCGAACAAGGCAAGCGCTTGCCCAAACAAATAAACTACACCAAATTTATATATGGCGGTCGCACAATACAATTGGTATGCGACCGGGTTTTTATTTTCAATCACGTAATTCACAAAATTTATTAGGGACTAAATCCCACCACCACGTATACGATTTTGGAATTTTAATTCCTTTTAATTAAATGCACAATTTATTATTATTATTATATTATATTTTCGCTGAATTATTTTTCTTCACCAAATTAATTTTAGAAGACGAAGCGTCTTAGTCAAAAACAGAAACTCGAGTCTATTATTTTTTTGTGTCATGGCGACGGCGTTGTTGATGACGAAAACAAAAGGAGCAGAAAAAGAGCGATGATGCGTCGCGAACAAAACATAACGAGAGTAAAAACATTTTGTGTAATGTCTTTCGTGTGTTTTGTGTATGTCTTTCGTGAGTGTCTATTTGAGACATAGTGAAAACATGGAAACGAAAAACATAGATGTGTAAAGACCAGAATAGATGTCGCTTCGCATGAATTTGGGTAAATAGGTATTTTGTAGTGATGTACGAAATGAAGCGATTGAATGAGTAAATCGCTACAGCTTTATTTTACAAAATAATTATTATTAGAGTAATATTATTGTTTTAATATTTTGTGCGTATTGTGGAAAACATTTGCTTAAGTGAGGTTAAGGTGTGTTTTTTAATGATTTTTTAAATATAGTGTAACTGATTAACTTTATTGGCTGCCTAGCTCAAAAACCTTCTGGAAAGCTATATGACAGCTAGGGCTACTGCCTTTACAGAAACTATGATAGCTATTGCTCTACAGAAACGTTATCATGCAGTGGTTTAATTACTGGACGACAGCGTACCAGCGTAGAACAGAACACTGTATTTCTAGAAGCCACAGGTAGAACATGTTTTTATTGTTTTTATGAAACAGAATTAATTGGTTTAATTTATGAACATTTTTTACTTGCTTTAGATAACAGCGTTTTTGACGACTTTGAGTTCGTGAAACATAACTTCGAGTCGTGGGATGAATTAGTGCTGAAATGGCGAAACTATTATTCTGAACGCTTAAAACTATTGAAAGTCTCCAAAATTTCCACACTTCAGTATATCGAGAATTTTCTTGCTTTACGTTTTAGTATTTTAATCCAACAGACTGTAGGGTGTTTGCCCTTCTGGCAAACTAATTGGTATAAAATTATTGGTTGGTGGGTAAAATGTACCTAAGTTCATTATGTTCAGAGAGAAACTTGGTGACGAAGAAGAGAACGCGTGTGTGAATTAAATAAAAAATTAAGATAAGGAGAATCTTTAAAATTAAGAGTTTTAATTATCCATCGAAGAATTATAAGATTAAAGTTCAGAAGTGGGATAAACTCCGAATAAGGGAAATTCAATATTATAACAAATAATAATATCAAGTGAGATTTAGTGAAAGGTAAACGTATTAATCGCACAAAAAAATGGCACCCAAGAAAAATAAAACCATAGAGTCAGATGATGAAGAGAAGGGTGAAAAAAAGGCGATTTATCATCAAATATTAATGCATCCTGAAAATATCAAGAGTATTATCCCTGAATTCGATAATACTGGAGTAAAAATAGAAGGATGGGTTAAGAAAATAGAGAAATATCGTAGCCTGTACAGATGGTCCGAGGAAGCGACATTATTGTATGCGATAACAAGGTTAGGAGGCGCACCAAAAATGTTTTATGAGGCAATCGATAGTGAGATTAAGTCTTTTGAAAGTTTTAAAATCGCATTGGTTAAGCAATACGGTCACGTGGATGACGAAGCAGATGTTTTCTTTAAGCTAACCAAAAATATTTACAGTAAGGATCAATCATACGAGATGTATGTTATGAAGATGTACGCTATAGGAGCATCAGGTGGTTTAAGTGAGCCAGCGGTGGTAAAATATATATTGAGGGGATTATCAAGGGACGAGATATACAATTGGATCAATAAGCCAATATGTAACACGATTCACGAGCTGACGGAACGGATTAAGTGGGCAGAATCTAATATGGAAATGAGGTTACCGATTAAAGAAATGAAAGAGTATTCGGGCAATAATAATAATAATAAAAAGAAACCCGAAATCAATAGAAGCAACAACGGGCATAACAGAGAATCAAAATGTTATAATTGTAGAGGATATGGACATAAGGCAGAGCAGTGTACGAAAGCAGTAAAGTGTTACAACTGTTTGCAAAGTGGACATCGTGCACCTGAGTGTAAACAAGCAGTGACAGCTGAAAAGTGTGGAAGATGTAATAAATTGGGGCACAACGAAAGCAGATGCAGGGTTAACATTGGGACGTCTCAGAAGAACGTATATTCCATAAGTGCTACGCCAGAACCCCAACAGGAGCAAGGACAAGTAAAGGTCAACACAGAGGGAATGCTGAAATCGCAGGTGATAGTAAATAATTATATTTTTAATATTAATGTACTGTTAGATTTAGGCAGTAGCGTTAGTATAATTAAAGAAAATTTGTTAAAGGATTTAGACGTAAGAGTAAATATAGATGAGTTCACATCAATGGAAGTTTGTGGAGTGAACGATTCTAAAGTAAGGGTTATAGGAATTTTAAAAGGTATGATAAGAATAGAAAAGAATTTATATCCAGTAAAGTTTTTGGTGGTACCAGTTGAAACGATGAAAGTAGATGCTATCTTAGGAAGAGATTTTATAAATAGTAATAATTTTGGTATGGTAAAGATAGTATCCAATGAAAGTAATGAGAACATTCAGGGTAACATGGCTGAAAATAATGAATTTGACGTACATTTAATGCAATCAGTAATAGACTTAGATGATGCATTTTATGAGGAAGTAGAATCAATACTCTAAGATGTCGGGGATAGTTTGGAAACTAAAGGTTTAGAAAGAGAAGTAGGGAAATTATATATAGAACACTATAAGAATGGTGTAAGTGATGAGTCAAAAAGGGTCGAGCAAGAGGTCGAAATAAAGTTGAAAGAGAATAGAAAGTTCAGTGTCACTCCAAAGAGACTTAGTGCATTTGAGAAAGTAGAGTTAGATAAACTTATCGAAGATTTATTACAAAAGAAAATCATAAGAGAAAGTCAATCTTCGTATTCAAGTCGGGTAGTGTTATTGAAAAAGAAAAATGGAACATATAGATTATGTGTAAATTATCGACCTTTGAACAAATTAGTAGAACGAGACAGGTATCCGTTACCAGTAATAGAAAGTCAATTAGAAAAACTTCAAGGGAAACAGTATTTTACTAGTCTAGATTTAGCCAATGGATTCTACCACATTGATTTAGAGGAGAATTCCAAGAAATATACAGCTTTCGTAACGGAGGATGGATTGTATGAGTTCAATAAATTGCCATTCGGATATGTAAATTCGCCATCAGTTTTTGTAAGATACATTAACAAGATTTTAAATGATTTTATCAAAGCAAGGGAGATAATAGTATTTATAGATGATATATTAATAGCGACACAGACCAAAACACACCATTTAGAGATATTAAAGAGAGTTTTAGTAAGATTGGCTGAGTGCAGAGTAAAGTTACAGTTAGGAAAGTGTAAATTCCTAAAGACGTCAATTGAATATTTAGGGTATAACATCACTCAGAATAGAATATCCTTGACTGATAAACATATATCTGCTATTAAAGAGTACCCTTTGCCCATAGATAGAAAATCATTACATCGATTTATTGGTTTAGTAAGCTATTTCCGTAAGTTTATTAAAAATTTTAGTTTTATAATAACTCCGTTGTTAGATCAGTTAAAAAGTAAGGAACAATTTAATTTTGGAGTGGAAGAAGCCAAATCATTTCAAATAGTGAAAGAAAAACTAATCTCTAACCCTGTGATAAGAATTTACTCGCCAGAAGCAGAAACAGAATTGCATACAGATGCATCCGCGATAGGGTTCGGCGGAATTTTAATGCAGAGACAGGTAGATGATGGGAAGTTTCATCCAGTTATGTATTTTAGTAAAAAGACAACAGCAGCGGAAGCCAAATTACATAGTTTCGAACTCGAAACATTGGCCATAGTTTATAGTTTGAAAAGATTTAGAACGTATTTGTTTGGATTGAAATTTGAAATTGTCTCAGATTGTAACGCACTTAAATTTACCATAGATAAAGTAGATCTAAACCCAAAAATAGCAAGATGGTTTCTGTACTTAGAACAATTCGATTATACAATAGCTTATCGACGGTCAGAGAGTATGAGGCATGTAGACGCTTTAAGTCGAGCTACAATTTATTCGATAGAGACAGGGAGTAACTCAATATTCGAGGAGAGCTTGAAGGTAGAACAAAGTTTAGACGAAGACATTAAGAAATTAAAAGAAATGATGTTAGAACAAGGAGAGCATAAAGATTATGAAATTAGAGAAGGGTTAGTTTACAAAAAAATGAGAGACAAATTATTATTAGTAATACCAGGAAAGATGCAAGAGTCAGTCATCTTCAAATATCACAATGAAATAGGGCATTTTGGAGTAGACAAAGTTTGCGAAGTTATAAAAAGAGTATTTTATTTTCCTAAAATGAGAGAAAAGGTATTAAAACACATTAAGAATTGTGTGGTATGCATTTCGTATAATCCGAAAGTAAGATTAGATAGGACGAAACTACATAACATAGAGAAGAGTAATACACCATTTGAGATGGTGCATATAGATCATTTAGGGCCATTGCAGATTACTAGAGGTAAAAATGTGTTCGTATTTGCAATAATAGACGGTTTTACGAAATACTTAAGATTATTCCCAACAAAGACGACGAACGTAAAGGAGGTATTGAAACATGTAAAGAGTTATATTCTTACGTATTCTACCCCGAAGGTATTAGTATCGGACCGAGGATCCGCTTTTACTTCTAATAAGTTTCAAAACTTTGTAAAAGAGTATGGAATAAAGCATGTTTTGAACGCAACAGCGTGTCCACAAGCAAATGCTCAAATAGAGCGGTATAATCGTACACTTGTACCATTACTAAGTAAATTAATAGAGGAAAATGGAAAGGATTGGGATAATTGTTTAGTGGATGCAGAGTTTATGTTGAATAATACCTGGAATAGATCGATTCAGGAAATACCCTCAAAACTTTTATTTGGAATAATACAGAAAAGAAAGTTAGACGAAGGAATTATAGGATTCCTAGAGGAATTAAATGATAAGGAAGACCGGAATTTAAATGAGCTGAGAGAAAAAGCAAGTCAAAATATAGTAAAGTTACAGCGATATAATAAGGAAAAACATGATGAGAAGTGTAGTAAAGAACCAAGCTATAACGAAGGAGATTTAGTAGTTGTCAAAAATAACAAAGAGATAGGGGAAAGAAATAAGCTAAAAAGAAAATTTAAAGGGCCTTATATAATCAGAAAAGTATTAGACAAAGATAGATACGTTGTAGGAGAAATATGTAATAAAGGGATAAAAGAAAAAAACGATCGAATCTTAGACCCTAGATACATCAGGTTATGGAGAGTTCAGGAGACAGACGTCGAAGATGGACGAATTCAGGTAGACAGAATTAAAAACAATTTATCAGAAGAGGAATACGAGGAAGTGGAATTTTTAGATAGTTCTGACAGTGATGTAGAAGAAGAGTTTGAACAAGTAGAGTATCTAGATAACGGTTAAAATGAAATATTTATATAAGATAAATTCCTAATTTTAGATTAAGTGATTAGTTATTAAGTATGAATTCAAAATGTAAACAAACAATAATTTTATGTCAAGAGCCTATCGGGGCGATAGACGTCAGGTTGGCCGAGCTTTAGTATTTTAATCCAACAGACTGTAGGGTGTTTGCCCTTCTGGCAAACTAATTGGTATAAAATTATTGGTTGGTGGGTAAAATGTACCTAAGTTCATTATGTTCAGAGAGAAACTTGGTGACGAAGAAGAGAACGCGTGTGTGAATTAAATAAAAAATTAAGATAAGGAGAATCTTTAAAATTAAGAGTTTTAATTATCCATCGAAGAATTATAAGATTAAAACGTGAATGCGACGAAACATAAATAACTGAACTGGTAAATAAATGTTTAATTATTTAATACAGTTTAACTTTCATCTTTTTCTGATTTCAGCTTAAAACTGATGCCGAATTAAAAAAATGGGCGTAAAATGGGACGTTTATTATAAAAAAATCATACTACTTGCAAAAAATCAACAGATTTCTCAGTTAAATAATAATGTGCTCTTGTTGACACATGCACTGACGGTATATATACATATATACATATATAACTATTCTCGTGTTAGAATTTAAATGTATCAAACTAATACTTGTAATATTTAATTTATAGAAAATAATAAGAAGTCTTTGGCAGTTGTTCTTTTGTCACATAGTTTTCCATATTCAAGAACAACTAAAAGAACCATCCACCAAAATAGTTTTAAAATAACTAAAATTGAGAGTAAAGAAAATTTTGTTGCTTACCTTAAAGTAGGTTAATCAAACCTGAAAGATGTTGACATATTTTGATTTACATTTATTTCTATACAGACGATTCAAGATGCTGAAGATTTCGAGCAGAAACTATTAGTTAATATTGGGGATGTAACATCCCAACTGGTAGCATATGTCACGCTAAGCAGGCAGTGCAAACTTGCTTTTACATATTTAACGAACTGTACATTGTATATCCAGTTGAAAGCGATTATATGGACAATGGACATTCATGCAGCTATATATTGGTGTATATTTTTCAAATAATAACAAATCACTGCCGACCATATCGATCGTGGAATCACTAAATAACGACCTGATTTATTTATAAGCCATTATACAAACAAGAGATAAGTCAATAGTAATTTTATTTTTAATTTTATTTTAAGTACCTATTTTGTATACTCGCTGAATTAGAGTGGTGACTGAATTTAAATATATTTTTTTGAGTTAATCCAGATATTCTATACAAATGAAATTTGCTTGCTACATTTGTTTGAAATCATTCTGTGAGCAGAAAAATTAAACCATTTCTCTTCATTACATCCAAATATTTACAGATTAGTTTGCATGGAAGTTGATTGTGATAGAGAGTTTTCAAATATATTTAATTTGGTGAAGTATATACGTCGTGACCATTCAGAAAAATCAAGTTTAGTTTCTATTTTAGTAGATATATAATTAACTAAAGTTGAAAATATTTTTAAAGACCAGCATTTAGCAGACGATTTTCCAGTTGAATCAGCAGTCTAATACAGTTCCACCCAATAATTTTTTTAAAAGTCATACTTCAGTTGCATGCGAATGAAAGAATTCCTAGGGCTACTATTTTCATTATTTCAAAGGGATTAATTTATTTATTTAAAATAAATCTTCTAATCATTCTTCAGAGATTTCAGGTATTTTAAAGTTAATTTTTTCTGAAGCGTCAATTCATTCAGAGCATATGATATTTAAACAGCTAAAATCTCAAGACATTTTTATAAATTTTCAAACTTACGTAATATCTCAAGAAGAAACTTTTGCATATTCCAATGATAATAGTATAAACTTAGTTTCCAACCAGTCCGTAACTAAAATTGTGTGTTTGAATCAATTATTTTCGGTAGTATTCTCTAAAACTAAGATTTTAGAATTAATAAACGAATATCTTGAAGTATTCAAAATATTGAATTCACAATATTTAACATCGTACAAACTAATTTTTGGAAAGAGAAAGTTCAAACGTGCAATCCATGTAATCTCTAAACGATATTTTACTTTGATGATTTCGAACAGTTAAATCCACTAGGATCGCATTCAGGTATCTTTAAATTAGGTGCAATTTATATAAATTAATGGAACTTCCTGATGATTTGGCATTAAATTTATCTAGTATTATGTTTATTAATGATTTTTTTTTTCTCAAGATAAACAAAAATTTGAAAATTCGAAAATATTTAAGCTATTGACAGATTAATTAAATGTATAACTGATGGAATAAAATTTAAATTCAAACATTATAATTGTATAAAATTGATTATTTGTATTATTATAAGAGACAATTTGCGAGTTAATTCTATATTAGGTTTCACAGAGTCTTTAAATAGTAACTTTTACTGCCGGATATGTAAGTAAATTACCGAAAATTGAAATACAGGTCAAATGTAAAGAAGGCATCGGTAAATTAAGAACTCCACAAAATTATCAGCAGTAATATTCCAAGAGCCTTGATAATTTCCCGAAATAATTTTATTATATTTTTCGAAAGCACGTTGCTTGGTAACAGCCCGAAGCCGTAGGCTGAGGGCTGTTACCTAAAAGCAACGTGCTTGAGGAAAATATAATAAAATTATGAGGTATTTATCAATGCTCGAGGGGTATTCGACGAGAAAATTTTTTGCAATTTTATTTTATTCTACTAGTAAGACTGCTAGATTGTAAATTGTTCTAAGAAAGTGTCATTTTGACACAGTATTTATTGTAAAATAAAACTATAAATTCTTTTCATCTAGTAGCCATAGTAAGTTTTTCTAAAATAGCAAGCCTAGTAAATCGGTTAATTTCGAGTCACGTGTACAAAATATACCAATCAAAATAACATTACACTGATAACATCCCTAGGGAAATTATCAGTGTAATGTTATTTTGATTGGTTTATTTCGTACACGTGACTCAAAATAGGCTGATTTAACAGGCTTGCTATTTTAGCAAAAAATTATCAAGAAGATTTAATATTAAACAATATATCTGAAACGGGTCTAAAAGAAAATTCGATTTGGAATAGCATATTAATTTTCACATAACACAAAATTATAGTCTGGACTATTCCGTGATTTTTTAGAAGGCATTTGCTATTACGTTTTACTGGTGTTCTGTACAATTTAATTAAAGCAAAACTCACATCAATTCACGAAATTAACCAAAGACTTCAAACTTTTAATTTTGGAAAACATTCCAAAAATAAGCCTCCTTTGTTTAACATAGACTGCTTAAAAGCAAATAAAATTCGCATCTCTGGCTCCGAAATGTATGTTTTAATAATATACTTCCCTTTAATAATTGGGGACAAAATTTCAAATTCATGTGAAGACTGGAAATTTTTAATTACTTTAAGAGAAGTTATATCCATTGTTTTTAGTAAATATATCAATAAGCAAACATCTCAATATGGTAAAATAGACCCAATTTCGGCTCTAAGCTCTGTACAATTTGAATCAAAACATCAAATATTTAACAAAAAATTGTTTAGATCTAATAATCGCATAAATCGATGGTTCAAAGGTAAAAGTCACTAACTGCATTTTCGTCAAAAATAATATAAGTACATGTATGACTTTATAATTTACTAAACTTTAGTCTTGTAAAATTATTTTCTATATTTTCTTCATTATATATAAGTATAATGAAGGAAATATTGAAAAATAATTTTACAAGACTAAAGATTAGTAAATTATAACGTCATACATGTACTTATATCATTTTCGACGAAAATGTAGTTAGTGACTTTTACCTTTGAACCATCGAAATATTCTACAAAGTTTCTTAATCAAAAACCAATTGAATCTCGCTAATTTAATTATTAAATTATAGTAATGCCTTAAGTGAAATAAAATATTTTACATTTCAAAATATACCTTATCTTCTAAGTTTAAATTTACTTATAACGATTCTAAAGTAGATGTATTGAAATACGACGTGTTGCTTAAAAATGGAAGCATTGTTTGTATTGGAACTCATTTAGACGCCGCGCCGCGCCGATCCAATTTTTGCTATTCTTCATTACGTAATAATTTATAAGAAGAATTTGTTTTTATGTCTTCAATCAATTGTAACACTTTAATTCGATCAGCATTTTTTTGCATATCGTGTTGAAAAAACTGATAATTTTTTTACTTTGTTTATTGAAAAATTACCATCCAAGCACATTTCCCAAATAAATTTAAGTGCAAACGGGGACGAATATATTATTTGGGAAAACTGATTAAAATAATATTTTAATAATAAATAGAGTTTACCGTGTAATTATTAAATGTTACTAGAATTGTATTATATATTTAAGAATTGACAGTTTTAATGAAATAATAAATTAATAAAAAAAGGTTAATTTTTAATTTACTTTGCAGAATAAGAAAAAATTACAGTTTGTATTTTGGATAATGTTATTATTGGGTAATTTATTAATTATTAAATTAATCTAAAAAATTAATTTACTATTTATGATAGTTACTCAATATTAATATTACCCAAGACACAAATCTACGTACAATATTGTTACTTAGGGGCATGATGCCTTCACAATATTGTCTCTGACAACATAATGATAGGTAATACAATCGTCATTAGTATTTATTAAGGTTATGATACTTTCAAATTTAACTAACTGAGACCATACATGTTTGTAGTGACGGCCCAATTACAGGATAAAGAGCCGCATGTTGTGAGGTTATTGTAACCGAATATCGTTTATCAAAACTGCAAATTAGCGTTATCATGACTTTCTCACGTTTCTGTTGACTTCGCATTAGGCAATAAGATAACCAAATGAAGTGTATTTAAACATCAATTTCGGTTAATCTAACATCAAAACCAAGAAGTTTTAAGAACCGAAGAATTGGAGCTGGACGGATTCGTAGTCGTCATAACCTCGTCATTTTTGTGCGTGTAGTAACCCATAAATGATTTACCGTTTCCAAACTTTAATAAAGATTCCCTTGTATCGTTACCTTTATTACAGAAGTTAATGTTTGCACAAAATACATTTTTCCAATATCACATCGTACTACGTTTTCGCTACAATGTTTCAATTAATTTTTTATTTTTAAGCCAAATATTTGCCCAAAAATTACTTATTAAATATACTCAAAGATGACCATATGTTCATTTGAAGGGAGATAATATCCATTGAAAATCCACCAAAAACCATATACCAAAATCCGGTAACTGGTCTGTTGAGGGTCGCGCTAATATGATGACCACTACAAATCATCTACTAGACATACATACACAAGACCTTATATTCACTTTCAGGGAGACATCTCTATACGATTGCCAGTCATTGCCCATTGAAAATCCACCAAAAAAATTTTATTATACAGTTTTACTTTAAAATCGGTAACTGGTCTGTTGAGGGTCGCGCACAAATCATCTATACTAGACATAAACACACATCACCCTATGTTCAGTTTTACGGGAACATCTCCACGGTGGCCTGTTATTGACCATCGAATGTTAACCTGCACTTTTTAAGGAGGGTCTTTTATATTATTCTTACA
Source organism: Tipula helvola (assembly GCA_963556165.1). Classification (NCBI taxonomy): domain Eukaryota; kingdom Metazoa; phylum Arthropoda; class Insecta; order Diptera; family Tipulidae; genus Tipula; species Tipula helvola. The sequence continues at coordinate 49,246,963 of OY744483.1, forward strand.
AGCAAATCATTATTTTATAATTTTAGTTTAATTACGTACTAGGGGAGTTGTTTTTTTTTGTACAGTTACTGCAAATAATTTTATATCGGGAGTTTATTTTTGTATCTTAAATATGTTTTGGGTTTATCTGTTGTTAGGTTCCATTGTTACCAATACCTACATACGAAGTTTACATTTTGTGTCAACGTTTTTTGTCAATTACTTCACACTAGTATATTTATAATAAACATTTTGCATTGACGACCCAGGTTTTCAATAAATAGTCGCCTTCTATGAAATGGTTCTTATTATTCCATTCTGGGCACTAGTGAATAGCACAAAAGCATTTATTACTGAAATATCCAATAAGTTTGTAACCACTACAGTTGGCCATCTATTTATTTTAGCGTCTTAAAGTATAGCAAGCAATCTTTTCTCGACCATGTCGACACCGCCTTCCGTTTTGTAGTTCAAGATATTCGGTTTTTTTCGGTATCGTCAGCAACCTCTTTAACCTTATGGAGGTTGCTCTACAAAAATACACACTTATTTTGACCGTCCCATCTCGATATAACTTTTTAGAGTTAATTTTTCAGTCGAATTTTGGACGGAGTAGAGTAAAGTTTTGAACCTGAAAGAGTCGGGTCAGTTTTTTTTTGTTTGTTTGGGATTTGGTGGCGTAGGGTATTTTTTTTGTTTGTGCGTGTCCGCGATTTATTTTTGTTTTGACTCCCAGAACAGAACGCAAACGAACAGTGTCTACATTTATTTTGTTATTATTAAAGTGATTGTGTATTTACAAAACAATTGTTTGAAAGTGGGCTTTTGGCTAAACAGTGGATATTTATTGTGGTATTGTGGTTTTGTGATTCCTTTTTTTTTTTCTTTTTGTTGAAACAAGAAAAATAAAGGTTATGCTTAAATAATTATAATTATAAAGTATATTGTTTGTGTGTTAATAACCGTGTTCCACAAGTAATGTTACTGTTTTTTAAAAAACCATATTATCAAAAATGTTATAATTCAATAAGTGTTATCCTGTTAAATCATAAAGTATTTAATTCACAAAGTACTCAGAAGTATTCATTGCTAAATAAAGGAAAGAGATACATTTCTAGGTAATGAAGCGGTGATCGGTACTTAAATGGCGCTAAACAAAACTATCAATACTAATTATGAAGAAACTGAGTTCAGAGAAATAATTTATCAGAAAACTTTTTATTCTGAATAGTCTTTTTTCGAATTTTAAAACGCTGAATTACTTAAATTGGCTTAAATAAACCAGTGCTTTATAACACACTGTGACCGAGAAAATTGCTCCACCCTGGAATTAAACATTAATAAATAAGAAACAGTTAGTAGAATTAATTAAATCTGTTTGACAATAAACTTTAAAAAATTAACGTTGTCTCATTCTATGTAGTGTTCACCATAATGGACATCAAACTATTTCTCATTATTATCAACGGCACAATTCTGGTTTTCCCGGGAATTAGGAATTGATTTATTGTGACTATTTCGTGTATTTTGGTATTATTTTTTCCAAAGCATAATGTTAAAATTTCAGGAAAAAATAGTTCCATTTCATAGCAATTTTGTTGTTTATTTTTCCCTGAAAATTTTGGTTGGTAATTATTAGTTTTTCCCAAAACTCGAAAAAATACCAATCGGCTTTAAAAAAAAAACATTACCAAAATTCACAAAAAGTCACAGTAAATTAATTCCTAATTCACCGGGAAAACCAGAATAGTACCATACTGAAATATATTTCAGATCGAAAAGCAGCAATCTATGATTATAATTTGGGATAAAATAAAAAACGAAAGATAAATTATCGGGTCAAAAATCACTCTAATCTCTAATCTCTCCGATGTAATAAAAAACCGGCCATATATCGTAACACACTTTTCGAGCAAATTTAAATTTTATAATGCATAATTGAAGCTTTCTGTTTAAATGACAATTGAATTGAAATGTAACCTCGTGACGAAAATTTCGTTAACCGTTTGGCGATGAATAGAGTTATGTTGTATTGAATAATGAAAAGTCGAAAATTTTCCACATATGTAGGTATATGTCATAAATCTGGCCTTTGCTCTTATCATACTTTGTGTGTTATTTTGCCGTCTTAATCTCATTTTTACTTTTCCCACTATAACGAAGTTATATTGGGTAAGTATTATAATCGCAAAAAAAATTTTGCTCCAGATTTTCACCTTTCTCGACGAATTAGGTTACCAGGACCCTGAAACACCGAACAGAAAAATGTCGTGTCCGTCCTTCCGTCCTTCCAGTCGCACATTTTTATTATTTTTGTTTTGCCTCCCATTCTCACAAAAATTGATAGGTTTGGTCGAAATTTTGTACAAAGATAGATTTTAGTAATAAGCAGTTTGAGTTAACTTTTAGGTCGCCATTCGAGTATAAAATAGAGGGGGTTGCAGTGGAAGAGAAAACTGCCAAACAGATTTTCTCAAAAACGGGACCGACGATTTTTTTCTTATGTTGATGATAAATTTAATGATTCATCATCTACTTGTTCACAAAATTTGAAGTTGATTGAAGCATTGCGTGGGAGTCATTTTGACAAAAAGGAGTAATATAAATTTGTTTATCTGTTTACCGAGGTAATGTCAAACTTTCGGATGAAATATTTTTTTACAGTTAATACACCTTGCGAATTCCAATAATTGATCCCTAGGTGTCTTTAAGATAAAATGAATAGATTACCGTGTAATAAGAAATTAAAATTTCTAAATTTACCTAAAATACTTTGCTGATGGCAAATAATATCGCCAACATTTAAAAATAATTATATCTAGTGAGCTTTTAAATATAGCAAGATATTCCCGTTTCTAAAGCATTGACATTTCTGACATTGACATTACTGTGACGTTTTATTGACATTTTAATGATTGAAATATCAACGACATGTTGATTGATATGTACATTATTTTTGAATTTGTAAATAAAATCGCCTTTAAAGGTATTATTTCTGAGTAATGAATTCTCTTATTATTCAAAGTCGTATATAACTTATAATAGCAAATTATTATAAGAGGCTTCAAAATAATATCACGCCACTAGGATGGCGCAGGTTTAGAAGAGCTGGAAGATAAATAAAATGAAATGGTATATGACAAGGAGAATGATAATTAACGATAATTCTGATTTTGTATTGTTTGTGTTTTATTATTTTGTATTTTCAAATGGTCCACAGCGATGCTCCGTGCAGACTGAAGCACTGAGTAAAGAATTATATCGGTTAATTCTCACGTTGCTCACATAATATTGTAAATAACATTTTTGAATATTGTGGATACTCTCTGAATGGAGTAAATTAAATTCTTAAGGACTTTCAACAGTATACTTGAAATGTATGTAATTGTTAAAGGCCGAAGATGAAAAATAGCGAATACTACTTTGATTGCTGCTCAACACGTGTCAGTTCTAAATAATCTAGTTGTCAGTCTGTGATTTGGCGGTATGAGAGTAGAAGATTTAAATTACCGTTATCAATTGTGATATTGGTGAAGAGGTCTCCAGATTTGAGAAGAGCCGTGACATATTATGCCAGCCCAAAATAACGCCTGCACAATATAACGGAAAATGTTTGTAAAATATACATAAATTGTTGGTTTTGTGATCTTTAACGGATGCTTTCTGGGAAAAGTGTCGTCCGAGAGTCGGATAGGCACAATTTTTTATTATTGCGATGTATAAATGCACATAACCCGATTAAAAAATGTTCAAAATATGGTTTTTGCTTTCAAAAAGTATTAAAGCACAGTACAGTAACTAGCCTTGATTTGGACGTTAATCAGTCTGAGGTGTGAGAAAGTATGAAGGATTTTGTTAAACAGCCTCTCTAAAATTGATAATAAATAAAAAATTTACTGCGAAGTAAAATATTTTTATGATTCGAAATAAAACGAAATAAATATTGAAATGAGATTAAGAAAAAAAAAATTGAGTATAACGAAACGATTTTGATGAAATTCAACATGTGTAATGGAAGTTGTATTCTATAAATGAAGTTCTGGAAGGTGAGCGATTAGGATGGAACTTGGCAATTTCTTATCCGACTTTGATAAAAATAGGATCAACAAATTCATAAACAAATTAAAACCTTTTAATTGGTATCAAGATTATTTTATTTCTCTTATTAGTAAATCTGCACAGTTCTGTAAACAACAAAAATATTTCTTGGTTATAACGTACAAATAAGAGCCGTTTTAAAGAGGTAGTCGACCAAATTTTTCAATGAATTTTTATCTGTGTTTATTTATCTTGAATCTAATAAACAAACAAAATTGCAGCGTAGCGTGTTCTGCCTCGTTTTTTTTGGTTTATTGCAAAATTTTTCTCTAATCTGAAAGGATACAGTATGAAGTCTAACATGAACAATTTTTCACTGTATGTATTATGTTTTAAATAGAATTTCCATTGCATTAAATATGAAAATATAAGATTGAATTTTTCTTTCTTTGAATCAATTCTCTAATTTAACATAATTTGCCCGGTTTCAAATAACATGAAATCTCAAAAAATAATTCACCATTCGCATATTGGGGGATGTAAATCGATAGTATCGAACGGTCACGGATTTCATGATGTCGCCCCTCATCGAATTGACTGTCTCCTTTTTCAATGTTTCCAGGTATAACTTAGTTATAGACAACGATTAAGAAACCTTGATCTACATATGGTATACAAGTACGTAAATGAATTATTAAAACATATAAAATTCTGTTTGTGATGATAATGAGCATAAATCTACGTGACAAAATTGGAATTATTGGAGTTTAAATACGAGAAAAATAACAGCAGTAAGCACTATACATAATATAGATAAAAACATGTCTCGAATCGACAGTTTTTCACACACAAAAAAAAAGTTGTATTTACACGAATAAGCATACACGTAAATATGTATGTTGCAGGTAAATCTACTGAAATAATATGTTTAATATATTAAAGAATAATAACAAATATCTTGTTGTTGTCGCTTGGAGCTTCTTCTAATACGTATTCAAAAATTGAAAAGATTTTAGAAAATCAACACACGTGAACAACAATAAAAAAATGTTGTATGCTTCTTGCATAAAAAAAAATTGTTGAAAATGTGCGGTGGATTTGACTTGGAAAATCGCTTTCGCGCATATCTGTGGCAAAACATGTCTTATATTTTACACAGTACTATTTGCATATGTAGAAAGCATACATAAACAGCGAATGAACGTGAAATAAATTTTGCGCGAAATTGTTTATTCAAATTATTTACGAAATACAATTTTGGCTGATTTGAATTTTTTATTTTTTATTTTTATTTTTTTGCTCTAATTGAAATCGTTCAAATAACAAAATATTATATCGAATTCTGGGAAATAGATCAAGCGATTGTGAGATTTTTTTTTTTGCTCCAAAAAAATGGGTCTGGCGAGGTGAACTTTGACGGAATAATTGTGTGATTGAAATTATTTTTCCGAAAAATTGGGTTTCAAGATTTTATTTTTTTGTGTTCTGCTTCTTTTATTTCACTTTTATGTATGGTAAGTGTGACAGAAGATTTCAGAGAATAAAATATTTGTGCTTTCGTATTAATCGTGTTGTTAAAATTCAATTTGAAAACCATTTTAAGCAATTAATTATTGAGACGTGCAAATTAATTTCTTAGAATACTACATTATGTATCCTATTTAGCAATCAAAGAATGAATGGAAGAGAAATTTAGTGCGGCACTTCAATAAACAAAGAAATTCAATACGTTTTAATTTAATAGATTGCGGTGTCCTGTTCATTGATTAGGTTTTTGTCATTACATTATGGTAGGTGCTTGGTGTGTTATTGTAGCTGCTATACAATTTGAACTGTTTTGAATCTAGACTAGTCAGGTGTCGCCCGAATCCCAGAATGTGTAAATGGATTCGAAATTAGTATTTCAAAAGTTAATATTTTATTTGAGTAACTGATCTATAGATACGAACTCTTTATAGTGCACTTTCAGTTTAGTTACTTAGCTGTCATAAAAATCTAATCCTGTAATTATAATGTTGTTGTGTTATTTTACCATGTAAAAGGCGGTTCCTAACTACCCTAACACTGCCCGGTAAAAAACGAAACAGTTTTCGTTTCGCCCATAATATTTTTTCGTAAATGCCATTGTCGGTCAAGGTCACTTAATGCAATTAGAGATTTACAATGGTTTATTGGTACTGTATAACCAATTTTAAAAGGAAAAAATTATTTTTCACATTGGTGCATTTATATATGAATGGTGAAAATGTTAGACTTTTTTAAAGACTTCCCAAAATCCAAACATTAATATCTAAGGTACTTAACATATCTAATTAGTGCTAGCGATTTGTGATAAAAGTTGAAAGAATCGTGAAAGATCGTTTCATTTTAGTTTACAACAATCTCAACACACAAAATAGTATAATGAACAACTGCAACCCACAACACAATGCTCAACTCAATCCTCAAATCAACACGGCCCGAAAAGTTACTTGCGTACTTTCACATAATTCAGGACAAGGCAAGTTAATTTCAAACTTAAATCTAAACTCAACCCCTTAATAAATCCCTAACTGAACGGTTAAATTAAACCTAAATCAAGCGCAAACAAACTCCAGCTCAATACATACTCGACTTTCGACCCCAAACTCAGCCCTCAACTGAACACCGAATTCAATCCCGAAATAAATATTCCCGAAAATTACATGCATATATGAGCTCAACTAAAGCTGACTTCCAACTCAACCCTTAACACAGCCCTAAATATATCCCCAATTATACCAGCATAAAAAATTGGTTAACTGTAAAAAATCAAGTATAGTTTTCGATTAATTTGTGTGGCAGGTACACGATGTTGATATGCAGATTCCAAAAGATTTCCAATTGATCATAGGAATAGTTTGCCGGAAAAAATCCAAATCTGACAAGCCATTCTCAAGATGGGTACAGCCATCACAAATATAATAATTTAACTAATAATAAGTTTAGTTTTAAAAAAACTACGGAAATAATAATAATGTTGTGTGACACTTGTTATAGATTGGCGTGTACTTGAAATAATGTGTTTGCCCTAAATAATGCGGATGCCTAACGGAAAGTTAGTCTACAGCGCCAATGTTATAAATGTATCGGTGTTATATTCGATACATCTATTTTAATCTTAAACTAAACTATTAATTTGTTTGACTATTATTTGATGTTATAGTTGGTGGACGGTTTCTAATGTTATTTGTAGAAAACCGACCCACAAGAGAATTATCGTGTTAGTTGATTATAGGTATGCTAGTGGAATGCTAACTAGCCAATTATTAAAGCTCGTACCGAAGTATAGCTTCTTTTCTTTTGGTTCTTCCCGAGGAAGTACGTTAGCATGCCAGGAGATACCGGGCCGTTTGTGTTAGTTTATTTGTTAGCTTATATTTACCCTTGGTTGTTCTAGTTGATCGATCAGGCAGCAGGATGGTTTCACGGATATTTTAAATAATAACAATTGAATTTGTTTATTCACTTCTTTTTTTATTACTTGAATCTTACGGAGAGTAACAGTGTCTCCTTTGAATATAGATTTAATAATGAGTTTTATAAATGTTGAATTACGAATGATCTATTTTTGGTTACAATTTCTGTTCTTATATACTAATTTTCATACAGTATAATAAACAATCTTATGTTGTAAACATGAATTAATTAATTTCCTCATTACACATTTAGGTCTCTTCCATATTTTATTTTTGTATTCTCATATTTCGTCAATATACAATATTCAGACTTATTTATGTAAACAAATTTATGACAATTCCGTATTTTATTATTACCAGACTTTATTATATAATTTTATGCATCGATTGCGTTTTACCTTTGTAAAACCGTCAACAATAAATATACGATTTTAATTTTGTTTTAATTTAATTGAATACAAATATTTAATTTTAATTTTATAATAATTTATTTTTGTGTTTTTTATTTTCGGATTACCAACACGTTCGACAATTTTGATAGAAGTGATTTTGCTTTTACATAATTCCAATAAGCAAAATTCTAAAGTGTCCCTACTAAAATTATAACAATTAGTGAATATGACATGGAGGTAGCTGTATTGGAATTCAGCAACTAAATAATGTGAAAGTGTTATAAATTATGAAACTGTTAGAATATTTTGACGTTTCTACAAAAAATACAATAATTTTACGTGTAAGTAATAATTTTCCTTAAATTACAAATAAATTGGAGTCGCAATATAGATCTCGTAGTGTTAACATCTTTATTAAGCTGGTGGTCCCGGGTACTGCGCATTATCGTAAAAGGCCCGTTATATCGTGTACAAAAGCGAGGGTATCACAATAATCAGCTTAATAAAATAGATAGTGGTACTGGGTACTGCATTTTTAATGTCTAAGGCCCATATATCCGTGCTGGTCGGTGGTATCACAAAGTGCGATTCAGTGAAAGTAAATAATTAGACTCGGGACATCCATACTTCTTTCTAGAAATTTGGACTAACCGTTTTATATAAAAACAAAAATAGGTCATATACAGCTATAAGTGCTAGTCGACCTGAACAAAGGAAAATAACAACAACAACAACAACAACAACTACAAATAAATTGGATTAATTCTATTTTATCTTTTCTTTTTAGGTTTCTTATAGCTTTAGTGGTCAACCAGGTGATGTATGCACGCCAACACAGTGAATTTACGATAAGTTTAGTTTATAATATACATAAGTGATTTTAATTATTAATTCAATTTCATTTCAGGTGATTTTCTTCTGGATCGGTACAACATCAGATGCCAGCTGATGTTGTACCGATCGCTTATCCGATTAGTCTATAAAAAATAAATGTGTCATAAAAAATATGTGAAAATTATTATTCAATAAATAAATTGATACTAATTATTTTGACTTAAATTGATGAGTTTTCCTTTTATAATGTATTTTATTACAGGTGTTGAACATACCGCCGCCCATGAACATCGTAGATTTCATCGCTTTTGATACAGGTACAAGGCATAATTTGGTTATTGCTCTCTCCACTTCGGCGTCATTTGTTTTTAGTGTTAGTGTTCTAACGAGGTCATCATCGACTGGATGGATTCTTGGGCCTTTATCGATTTTCCACTGATTTATCAATGGGTTGTCTTCCTTTATCATTATAAGGTCTACAATCTCCAGATTTATTATTTCGAATTTCCATTTTGTGCATTGCTTTTGTAGGATTTGACAATAATTTGACCAATTGTATCCTGCTGTAATATCTGGTTGATTAATTGGCAATAATTGTTGTCCCACTAGGTAATGTGCTGGTGTGAGAATATCAACATAATCTGAGCTGGCTCGGTAGAAATATTGTTGGTTCAGCATTCCTTCAACTTGAACTAACTGTGTCTCTAGTTCTTCGGTGCCTAGAATTTGTATTATAAAACCTTAGGTTAGGTTTTTGACTTTAAATTCACTAACGTTTCCGCAGCTTGTTGAACTTGTATGTTAGGTTTTAGCAACTTGATGGCTAATTCGGCGGTTGTAATGTATGTACAAATAACACGATTTTCCAGTGTGGTAACTTTCAATTAGGTTGTCGAAACTTTGAATACACGAACAATACGTTTCTGCAGCAAGTTAAACTTTCAGGTAAGGTTTTAGCAATACTTGACTTGATTGGTAATTCGATGCTTCTAATATTCAACTACACGATTCCAGGTTAAGTTTTTTAAAACTTAAAAATTCATGAACACAAGTTTTCATCGCTTGGTATACTTTCAGGTTAGGTTTTAGCAACTTAACTTGGATTGCTTATTCGACGGTTCCAATTACAAATGACACGATTTTCCAATTTAAGTTTTTAAAACTTAAAAATTCACGAACAGACGTTTTCGTCGCTTGGTATACTTTCAGGTTAGGTTTTAGCAACTTGACTTGATTGCTTATTCGACGGTCCGGTAAACTTCCAATTAGGTGGTTGAAACTTCGAATCCACGAACAATATGTTTTTGCAGCAAGTTATGCTTTCAGGTAAGGTTTTAGCAACTTGACTTGATTGCTTATTCGATGGTTCCAATTACAAATAACACGATTTTCCAGTGTGGTAAGTTTCAATTAGGTTAAGTTTTCGAAACTTAAAATTCAAGAAAAACACGTCTTCAAAGTGTGGTATCACTTTAGGTTAAGTTTTCGAAACTTACAATTCAAGAAAAATACGTTTTCAAAGTGCGGTATCACTTTGGTTTAAGTTTTCGAAACTTACAATTCAAGAAAAACACGTTTTCAAAGTGTGGTATCACTTTGGTTTAAGTTTTCGAAACTTACAATTCAAGAAAAACGCGTTTTCAAAGTGTGGTATCACTTTAGGTTAAGTTTTCGAAACTTACAATTCAAGAAAAACACGTTTTCAAAGTGCGGTATCACTTTGGTTTAAGTTTTCGAAACTTACAATTCAAGAAAACACGTTTTTAAACTTGATGGACCTTTAGGTTAGGTTTCAGCAACTTGACGTTACTGCTTTTTCGACGTTCCAATTACAAATGACACGTTTTCAAAACTGGTTACACTTCAGGTTATGTTTTAGCAACTGTACTTGATTGCTAATTGGATTATTCCAATGCACGTTTTCACAACTGGTTACACTTTCGGGTTATGTTTTATCAAGTTCGACTTGGCTTGAATGTTATTCGATGTTCCAATTAGAAATAAAACGTTTCCATCGTGTGGTAAAACTTAGGTTAAGTTTTCAAACTCAAATTCACGCACACCACGTTTAAACAGCTGGTTGAATTTTTAGGTTAGATTTCAGCCAATTGATGTTTAATTCGATGGCTTCAATGTACGGCACGTTTTCACAATACGGTAAAAATTTTAATTATGTTGTAGAAACTTCGAATTCACGAATAACAGGTTTTCGCATGTAGTTATAATTTCAGGTTATGTTTCACGATTTGTATAGCAAATGCGCTGCGATTTTATATTTCATAATAAGTTTGCTTTACTACACTTCGTTGATTCACTTCACAACTTAAAATATACTTTACAACATAAAAATCAATTGCTTTTCCGAAATTATTTTGCTGTGCTGTGATGTTGTGATGACTTCTCCAGGTTTGATTATACGACTTCTACGCTGTTTCGTGTTGGTAATCCGGCTCGAAGGACCATGTAAAACCGTCAACAATAAATATACGATTTTAATTTTGTTTTAATTTAATTGAATACAAATATTTAATTTTAATTTTATAATAATTTATTTTTGTGTTTTTATTTTCGGATTACCAACACGTTTGACAATTTTGATAGAAGTGATTTTGCTTTTACATAATTCCAATAAGCAAAATTCTAAAGTGTCCCTACTAAAATTATAACAATTAGTGAATATGACATGAAGGTAGCTGTATTGGAATTCAGCAACTAAATAATGTGAAAGTGTTATACATTATGAAACTGTTAGAATATTTTGACGTTTCTACAAAAAATACAATAATTTTACGTGTAAGTAATAATTTTCCTTAAATTACAAATAAATTGGATTAATTCTATTTTATCTTTTCTTTTTAGGTTTCTTATAGCTTTAGTGGTCAACCAGGTGATGTATGCACGCCAACACAGTGAATTTACGATAAGTTTAGTTTATAATATACATAAGTGATTTTAATTATTAATTCAATTTCATTTCAGGTGATTTTCTTCTGGATCGGTACAACATCAGCTGGCATCGCTTATCCGATTAGTCTATAATAAATAAATGTGTCATAAAAAATATGTGAAAATTATTATTCAATAAATAAATTGATACTAATTATTTTGACTTAAATTGATGAGTTTTCCTTTTATAATGTATTTTATTACAGGTGTTGAACATACCGCCGCCCATGAACATCGTAGATTTCATCGCTTTTGATACAGGTACAAGGCATAATTTGGTTATTGCTCTCTCCACTTCGGCGTCATTTGTTTTTAGTGTTAGTGTTCTAACGAGGTCATCATCGACTGGATGGATTCTTGGGCCTTTATCGATTTTCCACTGATTTATCAATGGGTTGTCTTCCTTTATCATTATAAGGTCTACAATCTCCAGATTTATTATTTCGAATTTCCATTTTGTGCATTGCTTTTGTAGGATTTGACAATAATTTGACCAATTGTATCCTGCTGTAATATCTGGTTGATTAATTGGCAATAATTGTTGTCCCACTAGGTAATGTGCTGGTGTGAGAATATCAACATAATCTGAGCTGGCTCGGTAGAAATATTGTTGGTTCAGCATTCCTTCAACTTGAACTAACTGTGTCTCTAGTTCTTCGGTGCCTAGAATTTGTATTATAAAACCTTAGGTTAGGTTTTTGACTTTAAATTCACTAACGTTTCCGCAGCTTGTTGAACTTGTATGTTAGGTTTTAGCAACTTGATGGCTAATTCGGCGGTTGTAATGTATGTACAAATAACACGATTTTCCAGTGTGGTAACTTTCAATTAGGTTGTCGAAACTTTGAATACACGAACAATACGTTTCTGCAGCAAGTTAAACTTTCAGGTAAGGTTTTAGCAATACTTGACTTGATTGGTAATTCGATGCTTCTAATATTCAACTACACGATTCCAGGTTAAGTTTTTTAAAACTTAAAAATTCATGAACACAAGTTTTCATCGCTTGGTATACTTTCAGGTTAGGTTTTAGCAACTTAACTTGGATTGCTTATTCGACGGTTCCAATTACAAATGACACGATTTTCCAATTTAAGTTTTTAAAACTTAAAAATTCACGAACAGACGTTTTCGTCGCTTGGTATACTTTCAGGTTAGGTTTTAGCAACTTGACTTGATTGCTTATTCGACGGTCCGGTAAACTTCCAATTAGGTGGTTGAAACTTCGAATCCACGAACAATATGTTTTTGCAGCAAGTTAAGCTTTCAGGTAAGGTTTTAGCAACTTGACTTGAATTGCTTATTCGACGGTTCCAATTACAAATGACACGATTTTCCAATTTAAGTTTTTAAAACTTAAAAATTCACGAACACACGTTTTCGTAGCTTGGTATACTTTCAGGTTAGGTTTTAGCAACTTGACTTGATTGCTTATTCGACGGTTCCAATTACAAATAATACGATTTTCCAGTTTAAGTTTTTAAAACTTAAAAATTTATGAACACACGTTTTCGTAGCTTGGTATACTTTCAGGTTAGGTTTTTAGCAACTTGACTTGATTGCTTATTCGACGGTTCCAATTACAAATAATACGATTTTCCAGTGTGGTAACTTTCAATTAGGTTAAGTTTTCGAAACTTAAAATTCAAGAAAAACACGTCTTCAAAGTGTGGTATCACTTTAGGTTAAGTTTTCGAAACTTACAATTCAAGAAAAACACGTTTTCAAAGTGCGGTATCACTTTGGTTTAAGTTTTCGAAACTTACAATTCAAGAAAAACACGTTTTCAAAGTGTGGTATCACTTTGGTTTAAGTTTTCGAAACTTACAATTCAAGAAAAACGCGTTTTCAAAGTGTGGTATCACTTTAGGTTAAGTTTTCGAAACTTACAATTCAAGAAAAACACGTTTTCAAAGTGCGGTATCACTTTGGTTTAAGTTTTCGAAACTTACAATTCAAGAAAAACACGTTTTCAAAGTGTGGTATCACTTTGGTTTAAGTTTTCGAAACTTACAATTCAAGAAAAACGCGTTTTCAAAGTGTGGTATCACTTTAGGTTAAGTTTTCGAAACTTACAATTCAAGAAAAACACGTTTTCAAAGTGCGGTATCACTTTGGTTTAAGTTTTCGAAACTTACAATTCAAGAAAACACGTTTTTAAACTTGATGGACCTTTAGGTTAGGTTTCAGCAACTTGACGTTACTGCTTTTTCGACGTTCCAATTACAAATGACACGTTTTCAAAACTGGTTACACTTCACGTTATGTTTTAGCAACTGTACTTGATTGCTAATTGGATTATTCCAATGCACGTTTTCACAACTGGTTACACTTTCGGGTTATGTTTTATCAAGTTTGACTTGGCTTGAATGTTATTCGATATTCCAATTAGAAATAAAACGTTTCCATCGTGTGGTAAAACTTAGGTTAAGTTTTCAAACTCAAATTCACGCACACCACGTTTAAACAGCTGGTTGAATTTTTAGGTTAGATTTCAGCCAATTGATGTTTAATTCGATGGCTTCAATGTACGGCACGTTTTCACAATACGGTAAAATTTTTAATTATGTTGTAGAAATTTCGAATTCACGAATAACAGGTTTTCGCAAGTAGTTATAATTTCTGGTTATGTTTTCACGACTTGGCTTGAATGTTATTCGATGTTCCAATTAGAAATAAAACGTTTCCATCGTGTGGTAAAACTTAGGTTAAGTTTTTAAACTCAAATTCACGCACACCACGTTTAAACAGCTGGTTGAATTTTTAGGTTAGATTTCAGCCAATTGATGTTTAATTCGATGGCTTCAATGTACGGAACGTTTTTACAATACGGTAAAAATTTTAATTATGTTGTAGAAACTTCGAATTCACGAATAACAGGTTTTCGCATGTAGTTATAATTTCAGGTTATGTTTCACGATTTGTATAGCAAATGCGCTGCGATTTTATATTTCATAATAAGTTTGCTTTACTACACTTCGTTGATTCACTTCACAACTTAAAATATACTTTACAACATAAAAATCAATTGCTTTTCCGAAATTATTTTGCTGTGCTGTGATGTTGTGATGACTTCTCCAGGTTTGATTATACGACTTCTACGCTGTTTCGTGTTGGTAATCCGGCTCGAAGGACCATGTAAAACCGTCAACAATAAATATACGATTTTAATTTTGTTTTAATTTAATTGAATACAAATATTTAATTTTAATTTTATAATAATTTATTTTTGTGTTTTTATTTTCGGATTACCAACACGTTTGACAATTTTGATAGAAGTGATTTTGCTTTTACATAATTCCAATAAGCAAAATTCTAAAGTGTCCCTACTAAAATTATAACAATTAGTGAATATGACATGAAGGTAGCTGTATTGGAATTCAGCAACTAAATAATGTGAAAGTGTTATACATTATGAAACTGTTAGAATATTTTGACGTTTCTACAAAAAATACAATAATTTTACGTGTAAGTAATAATTTTCCTTAAATTACAAATAAATTGGATTAATTCTATTTTATCTTTTCTTTTTAGGTTTCTTATAGCTTTAGTGGTCAACCAGGTGATGTATGCACGCCAACACAGTGAATTTACGATAAGTTTAGTTTATAATATACATAAGTGATTTTAATTATTAATTCAATTTCATTTCAGGTGATTTTCTTCTGGATCGGTACAACATCAGCTGGCATCGCTTATCCGATTAGTCTATAATAAATAAATGTGTCATAAAAAATATGTGAAAATTATTATTCAATAAATAAATTGATACTAATTATTTTGACTTAAATTGATGAGTTTTCCTTTTATAATGTATTTTATTACAGGTGTTGAACAACCTTGTTTTATTGTTTTGTTACTTCGTATGATACGTATGTTTCACAACACACTATTCATTTCACCCCAATTGGTATAAAATATGAAAGGGTAGTGTAACACAACCTTTATGTTTAATTATTAAGCTAATAAAATCACAAATGATGGGATGATAAAAGATTGTTTTTAAGAGATGATGGAGTTGAATTCGATCGTTCAATTAGAACGCATTTTGATGTAAATGTGGCAAGTCCACAACAATAAATAAATAAAACTTAAATAAAAGATTTAAATATAAGTTAATTTGTAATAAAATTATTATAATGCAATATTAATAAAAAATTGGTAGTTTTAATAAATAAAGTTCTTGTTTTTCGTTGGGCCGCTTTACACGCCCACAACACTGGTGACAGCGGAAAAAAAACTTTATACAGTTAGATTTAACTGGATATATACATATTTTCTAAACTGTATACATAGTTTAGAAAATCACGCGATAATTACATAAAAATGTGCTTGTGAAAAAAAAACAATTAAAATCGTTAATAATCCATAACAATTAATGCTTAAAACCAAAAAAAAAAAAGACAAATTGGGATATCAAGTGAAATTATTATAATCAGTTTAATGAATTAAACTGTGGTGCTAAAATATACCTATCATAAATAATAATTGAATTATAATATTAAACAGAAGTGATAAAAAAAAAAACATTTTTCACAATGAATTAGATCAGAATTAATTCAAAATTATACTGATTGAGCATTTTTGAATGGCGAAAAAACAACATCATAAATTTCTGAATCTATTGTATGTAACTCGGAAATTGAAAAAGAGTACAAGATTTCGAATTTTGGAGTAAAGCATTATTTTGATCAGTTATCAAAACAAAAACAAAAATTAGCAGTAATTTGAAATTGTTGTGTCAGCTGATTCATTATTTTCAACAACGTACAATACAACAAATTGATGTTATTATCCACAAACATGCTGGCTTACTATTAACCACTTGGTACAACACGACAACACACACAAATTGGAGTTGCCTATAACTAACGATCATCAATTCATAATTTAGTAAAATTAATTTTGTAAGTAATTCTGATTTAAACATTATATATTCTTATTTTTAGTCCTAAATTTAAAATTTATTATTATTATTATTAAACAAACGGTACTCTGTAAATAGTGTTTCTAAGTTGGTTCTTATTGGCGAATAATTGGGTTTATATTAATTCAATTATTTTTGATATTCTTTTATAGTTAATAATTTTAAAATTTTTAATTTTTACTGATAATTTTTTGAATCTAATTGACCGAATTTTGCATAATTTTTTTTGTTGGTTGCTTATGAATAATGATGATAGAAATTCCGATAATTACTTCAATTTACGAAACGTAACTGTACTAAAATCTATTCGAAAAGTAAATTTAAATCGAAAAGGATCCAGTAGTTCAGAACCAGTTAATTCTGAAAAGTCCTCAGAACAAGTATTTGTTCCCCCACCAAGCGTTACTCTAACACCAAGTGCGGTGAATAATCAAGCTCCTAAATTATTAGTAGATAATACAAAATTCTAAAATGGCTACTTTAAATATACCTAACGCTTTAAAAATGATTTCTTCATTTGATGGAAACCCATCGGAACTTCATCAATTTTTGGGATGTTCTGACATGGTATTTGATGAATTGTTAGCCGCTGAGCAACCAAAATTTTTAAAATTAATGAAAAAGTTGTTGACTGGTACGGCTTACGATGAGACAGTTAAACATATAAGCTATGATACATGGGCTGATTTAAAACAGGATTTAAAAGAAACATTCAGTGAATCAAAGTCTAGAATTGAACTTTCACATGAATTGAATACGATATGCCAAAAACAAAACGAAAATGTTAAAACTTATGGTAGTTGTGTCCAAGTAATTCTTTCACAATTAAATGATGCTTGTATTGTGGCAGCCGGTGTGGGCTCAAAAAAAAAACAGTGGAGCTATTAAACTCTCAAACAGCTTTAACTGCTTTCCAGGAAGGATTAAATAACAAAATTAGAATTATTGTAAAAGCTTCAAACTGTAAAACCCTCAAGGAAGCAATTATAAAAGCAGTCGAAGAAGAATCTCTTTTGAATCAGCATAGGGAATTCGAAAAACCCAAAACTATACAATGTCAATTATGTCAGAAATTTGGTCATCCAGCAAATGTATGTTACAAATTTAGGAAACCTTCATCAAGTCAGCAAAATTATTCATTACCACAATCCAAAAATATGTTTCAAGCTTCAGGATCTATAATTTGCTCATATTGTAAGAAACCTGGGCATCATATAAATGATTGTTTAAACGAAAAAATACAGAAATGCGAAAATCAGCTCCGAATAACAATAAATCGCCTAATACGTTAGCTAACACTAAATCATCAAATCCCATAAATAAGATGAATTTTGTAAATTCCGATAATTCGGAAAACTTAAATCGGCTCACTCAGTCTTCATCGAACAAAGTTGTGCGAGCCAAGATGCTGTAATTTATTCTTGTTCGATTATTTTCACTTGTATAAAACAATTATTTTCCTTATTTATTTTCGTATATTATTATGTAGAGATGAGTATACAACTTTTAAGAAATGTAAATTATTCTTTGAAAGCAAACCTTTTTAATTTTTCTGCAATTTTCTTGCTATTTTTTTTAGTTTGCCTTTCCTCTTTTGATTAATTCTCATTTTGTTAATTATTATAATATTATTACTCATCATGCTACATCAATGGAAAATATTCAAAACATTCGTTCTTAAAATTTTAGATTTTCGAAGTAAATTAAATTTGAATAATTTTTATACTATTTTATCCTCTAAAAATCTGGATATAATTCCTTTCAGTTTAAATGTACAAACAAATCGAAAATTGAATCTTCTCCTTGATACAGGTGCAAGTGTCAGTTTATTGAAGAAGTCGTCTATTGATGGAGAGACTCCTTGCTATCCAAACGATAGATGCAAAATTAGTGGAATATCATCAGATACAATCTGAACTTTAGCAAAATGTCATGGAGATGTTTTGCTTGACAATAAAAATAAAATTTCACATATTTTTCAAATTGTTGAAGATAATTTTCCTATTGCTTGCGATGGAATAATTGGAAAAGATTTTTTAAAAGTAAATTCATGTACAATAGATTATTCTGCAAATAGTTTTAACAATACCATATAACAACCAAAAATTTAAATATGAATTAGAGGCGAATAAAATCAAATCAAATATTGTTCCTAAAAAACTGAAAAAATGGTCAAATTATGTTTTCCCAATACTATAGATGGTCGGTATTTTTGTAGCGCAAATACTCTTCCAGACCAAGTTTATTTGGCAAATTCAATAATTAGCATTAGAAACGAAATCGGTTTTACATTTATAATGAACTCAAATGAGAATGACGTAACTTTAAATGATATTGATATTACTCTTGAACGTTTAGAAAATGCTTTGTTTATAATTTTTCTTCTAATTGGACCAATGACGTGAACGGTAGAATGAAAATTATTGAATCGGAAATATTAAAAGAACATATGAATAAGGAAGAATTTGATTCCGTCATAAAAATTCACAAGGAATATAATGACATTTTCTATTTAAACGGGGATAACTTATCTGAAACAAATACAATATCCCATTCTATTCCACTTTCATCCGAGGTAAAACCAATTTTTAGAAAACCATACAGGCTACCTGAATCAACAAAAATAGAAATTGATAAACAAATAGATAAAATGCTCGATGACAGAATTATTGAACCATCTAAATCACCGTGGAATTTTCCCCTCTTGATAGTACCCAAAAAATCGGATGATCCAAAAAATAAAAAATGGAGAATTGTTATTGATTTCCGAAAGTTAAACGAAGTAACTGTTGATGACATTTTTCCATTACCTAATATTGTAGAGATATTGGATCAATTGAGAAATTCAGTACATTTTTCTACCTTGGATATGGCAAATGGTTACCACCAGATTCCACTTGATCCAAATCATAAAGAAAAAACGGCTTTCACTACTCATAGAGGACATTACCATTTTTTAAGGATGCCGCAAGGTCTAAAAGGGGCACCCGCGACATTCCAACGCCTCATAAACCAAATTTTAACTGGGCTTAATGGTATAAAGTGTTTAGTTTATATAGACGATATTATTGTTTATGGTCGTAATTTAGAAGATCACAATACAAAATTGGTGGATGTCTTTAAAAATCTTCGCATACATAATTTAAAACTAAATTTAAACAAATGTCATTTTTTACAAAAGGAGATCACTTTTTTAGGAGACGTTGTTGCTAATGCAGGTATAAGGCCGGATCCAAAAAAAAAAATAGAGGCTATTTCAAATTATCCTGTTCCGAAATCATCTAAAGATATTAAATCATTTATTGGATTTGCAGGATACTACCGACGATTTATACCTAATTTTTCACAGATTGCTAGTCCTCTTTTACGTTTATTAAAAAAAGATTCTTCTTTTAAGTGGGATGCTTATTGCGATGAAGCTTTTAATCATCTTCGTGAATTGCTAACCTCATCGCTATTTTACAATATCCGGATTACAATAAACAGTTTCATATAACATTCGATGCCAGTGATCTAGCTCTAGGAGCGATATTATCACAGACGCATGGTGACATAGACCTGCCCATTGCTTATGCTAGTCGCACTATTAATTCGGCTGAAAAGAATTATGCGGCAGTTGAAAAAGAATTATTAGCAATCGTTTGGGGCATAGAGCAATTTCGGCCGTATGTGTTTGGCCAACATTTTATAGTTCTTACCGACCATAAACCACTAAGTTGGTTATGGAACATTAAAAATCCAACATCCCGTTTAACCCGATGGCGCTTGAAGCTAGTCCGTTCAGGTTCTCATAAACCCACCCCACACCCTGAGCTCCAGCCGGCCTGTGATGACCGCCTGAGAAACCCTGAACGAGATAATATTCCTGTTAACAGTTTCATACAAAACAATGAGATATGGGATAACTCATATCCATGACCTTACGGCCCTGTTATAATTGTTCATGTCGGCACTGCGCAAACTTCACATTTGTCGCCTTAATTATCATCCTCATCATAGTAAATATCATTAGCATCATCAACATCATTTGATTTTTTGGACAAAATTGACAAAATTAAAAAGTCACAGTCGTACTGCCGCAGTGTAATTGACCAAATATCAAAAAACTGGCAAGCAATATTTTTAGAATATCATTGGACTCTACTGCATCTGAAACTGAAATAGCTAGTATATAGTGAAAATGAGATGATGAACCAGTTAAAAGTTAAATTTGCTGAATCCACCGATAAAGGATTTAAAATAAAAATACTGTCAGTTTTTCCACGATCATGGTCAGCGCGAAAAATTGTCAAGGAGTTCAACAACACAATCTATTTAGTGCTGCTTGCCAAGAGACTTGTGGAAGAAAACGGAACCCTGTCCAATCAATCACGGCGCGTTGGCACGAATCTCATCAATCCTGAGATAATAGAGCTTGTGAAAGAATTTTATGTGAGTGACGATAACAGTCCTGCATGTGCTGGAAAAAGAGAATATGTGATTGTCGATGAGAATAATGTGAAGAAATCATGAATAATCATGAATCTCACAGAAGCATATGTTTTATTCAAGCAACAAAATATTGGTCGCAAAATTGCATTTTCGAAATTTATGTTATTTTTAGTCATTTTTTGACAAATATGTAAAAATAACACTTTATCGAGAATCTGGTACTTTTTTGAGAGAATTTTTAAATTTTGACCTCAGATTCGTGATCAGCGACCCCGAAAACCCCCTAGATCATGTTTTTATCAATTTTCATAAACGTTCAAAAATTGACCTTTTATGGCGGCCATCTTGGGTCCGCCGTCTTGAATTTTAAATTCTGACCCTAAATTAATGATCACCGACCCCGAAAACCCTCTATACCGAGTTTTTAGTGATTTCTATGAATGTCGATAAATTAGCCTTTTTCGGCCCTATTCGACCACCGTCCTGTGTCCGCCATCTTGAATATTAAAATTCTGACCTCAAATTCGTGATCGGCGACCCCAAAAGCCTTCCAGGACATGCTTCTAACGATCTTTATGTACGACGAAAAATTTCCCAATTTGGCGGCCATCTTGTATCCGCCTTCTTGGAATTGTAAAAAAATTAGTACATAATTTAATTTAAAATAGTGCCGTTATCTTGGATGTTATAGTCGGATAGATCTAAGTTTGTATTTTGACCGATAGATGGCACTGCCACGAAAATTTTAATATAATCAACACAGCATTTAACAGTTAAAATAGCAGCCTTTCAGAAAAGTGTAAAACTGAATTTGTTCTAGCCTTAGTTTACCCAGCAGAGAGCTTCAAAGTTGAAATAACGTGTTTTTATATAAAAAATAATTACATTTGTTGTGAAAAATTAATTTCTTCTTTTCTTAATTCCTAATGACTTTTATAGACTACAAATACAAATAAACTATTAAAAATAGTATAAGTTTTGAAATAATGTAGCTACAGTTTGACCAGCAGAGGGCTGCAAATCTGAAATTTATGAATTTTTTTGTAATAATAATTGCCAAAATTGGTTAGGTATCATAATTAACGAAAATTTTACCAATAATTGTATAGCTTTATACACTAATAATTCAAAAAAATGTAAATCCCGAAATGTTCGGTTGGAAGTTTGGTCACCAGAGGGCTGCTAAATTGGAAATAATGTATTTTTTCTTCTCAACAACATCGTCGAAGTATTTAATTGCGAGGAAAATACGAAAATCGCGTATTCCTGCTCTCTGTAACACCTGAGCATTGGTCAGTGTTCAGAATTATGGAAAAGTTCCAGGCAGCAAAACACATAGTAATAAAATCAAAGAATTTAATCAAAGAGTCAGGATATGGCAGCTTTACCGGATCAAGAAAAAAGAGGTCGGGAATTTCTTCAGAACTAATTACCTTAGTTGAGAAATTCTATAGAAGTATGGATATCAGCCAACAGTTTCCTGGAACAAATGATTGCATAAGTGTTCGGGATGCCAATGGAGAGCGGATTCAAAAGCAGAAACTACTTGTTCTGTATAATTTATCTGAGGCATATCAGCATTTTTTGGAAAAAAATCCAACTCTAAAGATTGGATACTCTAAATTTGCAGAGCTGCGACCAAAAGAATGTATATTAGCTGGAAAGGCCGGAACACATAATGAATGTGTGTGTATATAATCCATCAAAACAACAATTTGTTATGTCCAGTTATTACAAAAATTTTACTTTGTGATATTAAGAATGAGAGAGGGCTGTTAAAAAAAGTATCCTGTGAAAATTTAACGTGGGACTGCTGTGAATAAAAATGTGTAAACTGCAATATGCTTGTCGATAGTTTCCTTAAACAACTAAAATTCGCTGCAGAAGCTGAAGAGGTGGATGATGTAACATACAGCTATTGGAAGCCTGATTATAATACGTACGAATTAGAAAAGATTACGTCTTCAATTGATGAAATTTTGTCAAGTTTAGCAGTACTCCGTAAACAAGATTATATCACTAAAGAACAATCGCAATACCTAAAACATGTAAAAAATAATCTGCTAGTTGGAGAATATGTTGTAATTTTGGATTTTTCGGAGAATTATAAATTTATAACATAAAATGAAATTTAAGCAGCGCATTATTACACACAGCAAGCAACTTTATTTACAATCGTGGCGTACTACAAATCATCAACAGGTGAAATGAGCATACTTTCCTATGTAGTAATATCAGAAGAGTAAACACATGATTTAGTAGCTGTATATGAATTTCAAACTAAATTTATCAATTTTCTCAGAGTTAATGACCCGGAATATCCAGCTCCAAAGAAAATTTATTATTTTTCGGATGGAGCTGTATGCAATTGAATCGTTTATTCTTGAAACGGCTCATATCCACTTTTTCAAATTATTCAGGAAATCAAAAAAACTTTTTTGACGTGAGACCTTTCCAGAAATAAATGATTTTTTTGTTGCAAGGTAGGTACCGTTCCATTAACCTTATGGTAATTTCATCTTGTCATAAAACGTATATACGTGTCTGTGATATAAAACCGTCATAATACTAATTTTGACAAAAAGTGGACATGATCCCTTTCAAGAATAAACGATTCAATTTAAGAACAGGAACAACTTTGCGAATATTGCCTTGGTGTAGAGATAAAAGCGACATGAAATCTGTTCATTTTGGTTATGTAAGCAAAGTAGAATATGCAAAAACCAAAAAGAAACTTAATAAGAGACTATCAAAGACTATCGAAGGATAACACATTGAAAAATATCCATCTAATTCATCAAGTAATGCCGGGCTCGAATACAAATTCTATTAAAACTAAAATGTTTTCGATTTCTCTTTCTGTAATGTAACTGAAAGATTTTTGTAAAAATGAAAAAAAAAATTAAAAAATCAAGTCTCTCCCAAATAATAATTTCATCCTATCATTCGGTTTTGTTATATATAATAGGGTTGGAGTCCGGAATGGAACCTGAGAGTCCAGAAAGCTTGCTAAATGCTCGGCCGTTCATACTAACCAATCAAATTTATTAACTATATATTTATTAATTATGATTAGGATTTTCAGAAGGGCCCAGGAATCTGATGCAGCAAACTAATAAATGTTACTAGATTGCAGTTTAATTTTAATTTTGAAATGTGCTATTATTGTGTTACTAGCTATTGGCTTTACTTAGATGTCTGTGACCGGGTCAATTTCTATCTCACTAACTAAACCTATCCAAATCCTCTTTATGTATTATGTAACAAGGTGTTCGGTGAGGCCCGGCCATTACTAACCACGGGAAATCTTGCTTAAAGCTTGGTCGAACACTTCAATGAATCAATCTATTAAGCATTCAAATTCTAAGCCAAATAGTGTACCATGGTATATCGTTTCAAATAGTATACCTGGATTACTATTTGGAATTAAAATAAAATCAAAATATTGGGATTTTTCATAATGTGTACCATGGTATTAAAATCAGCACTCTACGGTATCCGTTATTTTGAATTGAGGAAGATGAACAAAATTAAAAGCTAAGAGATGAAGTTTGGGAATTGTGAAAAATTGACTGTTTTACCGTGGAATGACTCATATTTTATTCGCATATTATTATAGAGAGATATTTTGTATTAATTCGCCCGAAAGTATACTTTTTTAAACACACACACATATACAATTTTGTTGTTGTTGTTTAATCTAGTTTTATTTTAAGAAAACCTTCATTCGCATTCAAAACGCGATATTTCAAAACGCGATATGACAAAACGATATGAAGTACAAAACGCGATATTTCAAAACGCAATATGGTACAAAACGCAATATGGTACAAAACGCGATATGGTACAAAACGCGATATTTTAAAATAAAAATAATAATAATTATTAATCTTCCTTCATTTATTAAAATGTTCCTTCACCATTATGATGAAATTGAACATGTTAGATCAGAACTAGGAAATCCGTTATGAATTATCGCGTTTTGAAGTATCGCGTTTTTGTACTATATCGTGTTTTGTACCATATCTCGTTTTAAAATATCGTGTTTTCTATCATATCGCGTTTTGATATATCGCATTATGTCAAATCGCGTTTCAAACTGGACACCTATTTTGCATATTTCATACGCTGAATTATTTACAAATGATCTACCGTCAGAGATGGGCAACGTAGAGTACGTGATGTAATCTACGCGGTTGTCGAGGCGTAATCTATTACGCAGATTACCTCGCGATTTTTTGCGTAATTGCCCATCTCTGTCTACCATCTACCTAATCTTTTTGAATTAACATTTGAATGCTTGTTAAATTATCTTGGGCTCCAATTTCGGCTGCTGCGCGACCTAGTTACGCCACTGGCACGAATTACGGACAAGATTAACAAAAAACTAGGAGATAAACTTAGTTACATATAAAAAAAAAATCCAATTGTAAGGAAAAACATTCTGATGATTCCTCTAATTATAGTCATTTGGTCTTGCCAACTTACAATGCCAAGGATCATTTATATGTAATGTATGTACTAAATTGAAATTGAAGATATGAATCCAATAAAAAAAAAAATTTAAAAATTTCAATTTAACTGAAAAGCGATTTAATATTTCAATTTGGCAAAACCGAAATATCTGTAAAACGATTTTTTTTTGTCCAATTTCTTCTTATTTTTTGTGTGTTATGCTAATCTAATTCAAATTTTTTAAGATTAAGTTTTCAATTCCAATTTATTTTAAACATAGCTAATATAAAGATATTGTGTGGTATCGGTTTATATACATACATTGGTTTATGTCTTGCTGTTGGTTTTATATATACACTGGTATTGAATCTTTTTTTTTTCTTTTTCGTTTTTATATTTTACGATGTACGAAAGGTTCTGATATCAATAATAATTGAAATGGTAGGAAATCCGGTTAACGACTTATGTCACATAAAAATCAAATATCCTTTCGTTATATAGTAATTTGATTTTATTTATGGTTCGTTATTTTTCACTATACACAACGGTATTGAATCTGTTTCCTTTTGTTTATGTCTCCTTATATTATGTACGTGTATGTTCGATTTCAATTAGTTTCGAATTTTGATTGGTCCGTGTGAGATATCAAATGTTATGCTTGTTTATTTTGGACCAAGGTTAATGAAACATTTTTAGTTGACAAACCTTTCCCAATCATCTATCTTCTCAGGCCACACATTTTAGTATTTATTAATCAATTTCAATCAAAATAATTAAATATTTATCTACATAATATACCAGATCATCAACATTTACGAAATTTTATTACCTGTAAATTGACAATTTTTCCGCAAACCCTATCATCCACCAATTTTCCAACTGACCTCCGCACGTTTTTAATATAAATGCAAAAAAATAAATAAAAATAGAAGTCAATTTACTTATCCGTAACGAATTTATTTAAAATGAACAAAAATACAGCAAAAAAGGTTAACTAATCTAAATCCTTCTAACAACAACACAACCCAAAAAAAAATAAAAATAAAAACGAATCTTTACCTATCTGAATATTAAAATTACCTCTCCATCCAACAACATTTTTTTTTGTTTTTTGTGTTATCGTTGTCGTTGCTATACTTATATGCTGGCTATGTACTTCCATCACAATATTTTGTTGCTAATGTTCAAATACCTTAAAAATGGTTTTCTTACTTAACATTTTAATTTTCTAATTCCTATATATGTATATCCACCTCTGTACCTAATACCAATGGTTGTGTAATGTTTGTCTCTATGTACACTTACAAATATATTTAACATAACCATAGATACGGTTCAATGAGAATTTATACTCTTTAACAAACAACAACATAAATATTGTCTTCACCGGAATGGATATTTGTATGTTAAATTCTGGAATGTTACATTTGACTAATTAGAATGCTAAAGTGTTTTTTTTTCTGTAATGTTATGGGAGATTGGTTTTCCTAATTTGTGTCCATCTGAATAAAGATTTTTTTAGTTTTAAAGAAATTTTAATTATCTATTAATGATCTAATTGGCAGCAATTCAATTAACGTAGTAAAATGGAAAAGTCTATTTTGAGCTTTGTGGAATATCTTGGAAAGGTATACTATCGATTCTAGATACCTACCCCTCCGTAAACTTTGTTTTAGGAGACTGTTGGGTCAAAAAAACGCTTATTGCACACGATTTATTACTCTATAGTCTAAATAAGTTTGGACGATGTTGAGATCCTCGTTTGTGTTACTTGTTGTTGAAGATGTTCGTCGATATTCGAGATAATTTAAAATCTTCCAGATTTTCCGATAATACGGAAAATTTTGCGAAGTTATACTTGATGGTTTATTAGTGTTAGTTTAATACTTTGGGTTGCGTTTATGATTTTTAACAAGATATTTACCGTATTCATGGTTTTGAATGTTATTGGTATTATAGTACTATACAAGATATTATATTGTACGCCAAAATTCCATTAAAATATAAAAATAATTGTGGAATTCGAAATTTTGGCCGGTTAAATCGGCCTTTTGTAGCCAATTTATTCTTTAAAAATAACTCTGTTTAAAATTCGTCACATGCCTGAAAGTTAAGATTAACAATTTCAGTAGAGGATGTTCAAATTTGAGGTGTCATTTTAATTTTTTAATAAATCACATAAATTATTGAATTTTTTAGCTCTGCAAGCTAGTGTTCTTTTACCAAAATTTCCAGAGTTTTTTTACATAATGGAGGGCGAGTTTCAGTGGTATGCTCCGTTATGTTCTCTTTAAGTTGCAGAATTGTTTAAGGATCGCTTAATTATCATTTACTTTCCATGCAATTATTCAATTAAAAAATGTTTCTGGCAAAAGATCGAATATCGCAGTGGTTGTATGACACTTAGTACTCTTTTCTTGTAGATATGTTTATATTCTCTATACATATCTCACAGTAACAGCTTTATGTCATTGGAAACTTTGAAGAATAGAAGAATTAAACTTAAATTTTTAAGTGACTCTCAATATGGTTTGAGAAAGGGCAGAAATGGACGACGTAGATTACGTGATGTAATCTACGCGGTTGTATTTGAGGCTGACATTGTATAATGGTGCCATATACAGTACACTTTATTTGCGGATGTATCGTTTATACATTATTATTAATTGTAGGGCCATGTGGGCGTTAAGCCACCTCGCACTGCGACCTAAAAGATCTTTTGTGCATGATCGTTTATACATTCTATCTATTTTCATCTATACATCTCCCAATGAACCAATCTGATGTATCTCGTATAAATAATCAAATAATGATTCACCTTGTCGCTTTTTGCGTTGCCTTAGTTGGTTTTGAACTTCGGCACTCGAAATTTTTAGTGAGAAAAACAACAAACGAAATTTCCACATACAAAACACTTTATTTAACAGAAAAACAATAACTCAATCTACGACAATACTTTATTTTAATTTGATGTAAACCCTTTAACGTTACTTTGATTAAGTAGATAACGGTGACTTAAAAAGATCCTTTGGGTCTAGCTAAGTGCAAGTTAATATTAAGAACTAACAAAGGTTAAGTCCTAATCAATTTAATTAGTTTAAAATTTGATTATATCTTGTGAGTTTCTAGGAAAGACACAAGAATAGCTGAACTCTCTTAAGTATTTATTTATTTCATCAACGGAATGAAAATCCTTTTTTGATTATTTACAGTTTTACAATTTAGCTTTGATTTGCTTTTGTAACGTGTCAGTTGTGTAGTGGATGACACTATCCACATTCTATTCCAGCCTGGGTAAATTATCGGCAGATGAGCTGGAGTTCTCCTCAAACCACCACTAGAACACTTTCACTTTACACTTCCGACCTTAATTCACCCACCATTCCCAAAATTTAAATATTTAAACACACATAGCTAATTTTACGTTTCAAAATTCACAATAAACATATGAATGGTTTATATTTTCAATTAATTAAAAATAATGAATATAATTGTAATTACTATTTATAATTGGAATATAATATTGCTTAAATAATCGCTTACCATTTATGTTTACTATTTATATATGTCGAGCGCTCGATGACCTTAAATCTAGCAGCTTAAAATTAATTTGTTAATTTGAGTTTCTTTTTTTCATTTTTTTATCCTTAACACTATACATTACTAAATCACTATTGATTTAGAACAAGTAAGAACTAATAACAATAATTAAAGAAAAATAATAAATTCAACTACTAAAAATTAAAATCGGAAATTCCAATAAATTTTTGTATGTGAAATTTTTAACACTTCAATAATAAACACAAGTCACTTTTGTAATTAGATCAACACAAGCTTAAATCGGCTGATATTTGAATCTCCCGGTTGTAAGTATACCGTATCCTGCTACTTAACGGTCGCACTGGAATAGCAGAAGTTAGGTTTCTCCAATCACTTTGACCAAATGACGTAAAATAACCCCCAATTATATGTATATGATTAAATGCTTTGTGTCTTCAGCTATTTTTATTGATTTTATCTCCAAAAATACTAATAATTTGGAAAGTTGGCCGCTTCAATAGTGAATCCGTTCTTTTAACCACACTAACACAATACGGTCGGCTATTGTCTTGAAGCGGACCAACGGTATAGACAAAATAATTGCTATTAAGAAAAAAAAAAACAACAATCAATAGTCCGTTAACTAATAGGCCAAATGAATTATTTTGCAAAAAAAAAAAAAAAACTAAATCGGACAAAACTTACCAAATTATATAATTTGTAACTTGAGCCACAATATTCGATAAAGGCCAACTTTGAGCCTGATAAATATTCCTAATACAGGAAATTAGATTAATTAAATATAAACTCTTTTAATTTTAGACCAAAATTTATCAAAATTATTGGACTCGCTCGGATTCACTGTAATTAATACCACTTGCTTCTATTCTATTAAATATTAAGAGAAGACTGATTCATTTAACAGAAATGGTATTGTGCTAGGTATATTTATATAATTTGACCACATTTACTAATATAATAACAAATACCATTACTTGAATTGTTGGTGAGTTTATATTCATTAGTGCTTCTAATTACATATCAACTGTGAACGGCTAGTCATTTCTTTTTACAATACACTAAAACAAAAGCTCTTGATGTTTGGATTTTCCAATATTATACACAATCGACCCTAACATGGCAAGTCTAATTATTTTTGTTAATGAATTTGTTTCGTTCAGAATCATTCAGGCGCAATATTTCATAACTTTGCCTACTCGCCAACAATTAAATATAAATTTGGAGACATATCATCCAAAACGTTACACTTTTTAAAAGTACATTTTGAAATATTAAAATCAAACAAATCAAAATTATGATTAAATTGTCGACAAATAGACGGGATCGGAGCATTATATTCATAGTTAGATTTAAATGTCGGCAAATATATAAAATTCCTGACCCTAGTAGGTTTACAGGGCACATGAATATCAATCTTTGCAAGTAGTTCCGGACAGTCAATAGAAATAGAAGATAGTTAATACTAAATTTCTTCTGTATCCGTTCAATTCTATCGATATAAATATGGTGAGCAGGATCCCAAATACTCGACGCATATTCCAAATTAGACCGATCAATGGAATAATACAAAATTTTAATTGATTGTGGACTACGCAAATCTTTTGTGATACGGCGAATAAAGCCAAGTACAGAAATAGACTTAGCCACTATTAAATTAATATGGTCTCGGCAATTCAATTGATGGTCCAAGATAACATCCAAATCTTTAAATGTCATAACTCGTTCCAGATGGTGATTACCAATAAGATATTGATTACGAATAACTACTTTTTGCCTGGCGAAACTGATAATCTTGCACTTTTTCAAATTTAAGTCCAATTTATTCACAATTGACCAATTATACAACAAATCAAGATCACTCTGCATTTCATTACATTGTTGCGGGCTACATACAGTTTTTGATATTTTCAAGTCATCGGCATATAACTCACAGTCACAGTACTGGAACAAAGAAGCAACTTCATTGATGAAAGCGTTAAACAACACTGGTTCTAGGTGTGAGCCCTGAGGTACTCCTGAATGAACTACAATCGTCTTAGATGTAAACCCGTTAATTTGAGCTACCTGTATTTCAATATTTATATCAACGAATCTGAAAAAATCTCTGATTCTTGTTGTTGTCGTTGAACTTTGTCTTCTGTAGCAAACGGAACTTGGTGCGTTTTACAAAATATTCGTACTGCTCGTTGTTTGACATTGACTTTTACTGTAAAGAACTTTATTGGTATACGTTCCAGAATTACCCGTTACATACGATGACGTGTTGATTAACTAAAATTGACTATTTCTAATAATCTTAACTTTGTTTTATATTGGACTGATCTACATCATTATTTGCTCATTTGTTCAACTTGATTGATTTGATTTCGGTATCGTTAATTGAATATGAACCTGACGATAAAAGAATTGTATTTTCAATATTGTTTGGTAAGGCCTTTAAATGTTCTGATGGTATATCGCATAATTGTTACCAACGCTACTACTTCACGATTTACTTGGATTTGTAGCGACTCACTCTTTCAATTCAATTATTCAATCATACAACTCAATTATTCATCACTCGTTCATCGCCACAATGTATATTGGCGCGCACGCCCACACAACATTCATACAAACACAGAAAATACAACATTCAGGCGTGCCAACATGAGCACAGTTATACTCTGCATTATGATCATAAACTCGGCATATTAACCACGCCAACGCGGCAAACTTCATTCCATTAAAACTTCATTTTTGGGATGTCAAAATTCCGCGCGTAAAGAATCGGCATTCTCATACTCTCGGTTCACTGAAAAACAACCAAAAAAAAACAAGTGTGACATAATTATTATATTTATCGCGTAGTGGATTGGTGACGCGAAAATATTGTGTAGTGAATCGCACGAATTAAGTTTATAAGTGCGCAACTAATATTGTGTGGTAGAGAAATTTATCTTATTTAAAAAATAAAAACGCCGGCCACATATACGTGTAACTTATTGTAAAATTGTGTGCGCCGCAAATATAATATTCGTGTAATTATTTCTAAAGTAATTTCGCGTGTTTATCAAACTAATAAACACACGATAGATTATTTGTGCCCTGATTTTTATTTATCGACAAACAAAAACAAATTCTATCATTTAAACTTTCAAAAATCTTGCATTAATGGGGCACTAAATATTTATTTATTTATTTATTTATTTTATTTATTTATTTTATTTAAATCCAAGATACAACTTAAAAAACAGGAAAAGCCTTTTGGTATAATTTACCAGTGGCAGGCATTTTTCCTCAAAATACAAAAAAACAAAATTAAGAAATACAAGAAATAATAATAAGAAAATAAAAAACTAAACATTTAGATATACTCGTAAAGTGATAAATATTAAAATTAAACATAATAATGACTAAAAGAGAAACAAGAATAAAATAAATATAATTATTATTAACTATGGGTGATATTGAATTAAAATTATTAAATATGAAAAAAAAACATTTTAATAATAACGCAGTAGCGGCGAAGGAACAAGTGATACACAAAATAGTACACATTAAACAATACGCTCAAAAACAAAATCGATCGCAGCGAACTGAAAGAGCCACAATTTCAAAGATGACAAGAATTTATGTTTTGAATTTAAGCAACGTATGTCTCTGGGGAGCTTGTTAAAAATTGTAGGTGCTGTAACTGAAAAGTAATTAAAATAATGGGTTTTTAAAAATTTAGGAACCGTACGAAAATGCATGGTATTTGTACGCAAAGTGTAACTTTGACAACTCAAAAAGCGATTACCACACCTCTCAAAGTATACATTCATGACCTTATAAACATAAAGATGTTTAAGTGGCAAAATATTACTCATTTTGAATAAAGGCCAAGACGAGCACAATCTATTCTTGAAAAACATCAATCTGAGTATAAACTTTTGAGCAATAACCAAAGGCCGGACTGTCTCATAGTACGTACCGCCCCAATATAGATTTATGAATATAAATAGCCGTAAAAGTCGCTCTTTTGTATACTTCTTTTTTGATTATTTTAAATAACTACCAGATAAACCGGTGATGATTTTTCATTCCAATTGATCGCATTAATTAGTCTTGACATTCGTGATTTCATTGATAGTTTAGTCGGGCGCGAACATCCCTCTTTCTTAAATTGACCATACTTATATTTAATTTTTGTATTTATATTGTCCACCTCCAAACTTTCATTCATCAATTTATTTTGATATGTATGTACATAGATATTGCTAACTATTTTAGTTTCTTTTAATGTTCAACGTTTTTGACGGATTTCGGCTAATTTAGGTTGAGGACCAGCATGACACAATCTGGAATGATACTAAGAAAATAAATTTGATATATGTGTATCGTCTATACTGTTCTTTAACAGTAGATTTTTTAAAGATAGCATTTCTTCATGACTGAAGCTTAAAAAATTTGTAGTAGACAGTATATACGGCACTGTATAGACTGTATGTATAGACGGTTGCTGTTCCATGATTTTGTTTACATGCATGGCTATACTAATGTTGTACAACTGTTGGTTGCTGGATTAGCTAAAAAAAGTTTCCTTTTCGAAGTTAATTTTTTAGAATAAGCTATGTGCCATTTTCGCAGCTCGAACTTCTTCTGGTTACTCTGGTTACTCATCCACGTTCCATTAATAATTCAAATTTTCAAACTGTCATTATTATTTCTCGCCTTCATAAAATATTGCATTACCGCATACCCTATAAAATAATTGTCAGATGCTATGGTGTAACCACACCAAATATATACTTGTCAATATATAAACGACTATATATTGAAAAATAAAAATCTTCTTGGTTTTCCTCACCCTAAACATTTATAGCACAGAAGAAAATAAAAATAGAAGCAAAAAATGTAAAAAACTAAGTCTATCAAAATGTCTTTTAGTAAAACAATTTTTTTTTGTTTTTTTATAACAAGAAAGCCAATTTCTGTTAGTAATCAAATGTCAATTTGTTGTAATATTAAATGACATATTAGGAGAGAATATACATAAATTTTATAAGTATGTTAGAATAAAATATTAAATTTATTTAAAATGTGTCAATGATAAGTGTTAAAAAAATTTAGCATAAACATTTATTTATATCTCCATAACACACTCATCCGTATATATGTATGTATGTATGTTAATATGCACACATTTATCTCGTATCATATCCCAATTACAACAATTATTTACCGTACACATCTAGATAAAACTATCAATTATTTTACAATATACAAGACAAATTTATCTATTTCTCGAGTAAATTTTTTGATATGTTTCATAGAGTGACAAACATGAAATATTCATTTAACTGTTACTAATTTACTTATTTATGTTCTGTGTGTGTGTATGTCTATATAAAGAATAAATGTTTTGTAAATAATCGTCTTTTTATTTTTGTAATTTTTTTTGCATGCTTCTAAGCTACGTATTGTCATGATTTTTATTGTGATTTGCTTGAAGGTAATTTTTGTATTTTTAAAGATTACATAATGATATGAGGATGGTACAAGGAGAGGATTTTATTTCATTGTCTTTGGTATTTGTAATTTTTTAACCTAATAGCCCCGGGTAATCCATCCAAGTAAATTTTTATTTTTGATAATGCAAGAGGAATAAAGTGTAGGGTATGAGTTGGTTGTGTTTCAAAATTTAAAACATTATTAATGTCACAATATTTTCCAGTAAATTATAAAAGTATATTATGATTTAGAAGGTATTCGTTAAATATTCGTGCAATAATTTCACAAAACAAAAATATCAGACAGCTCTATCAAATTTATATCATTTTGATGATTTTCATTTTGACTTAGTTAAATGACCAAAAGACAATTTCTAAACTATTTTAGTTAATCGAAGTTCAGCATAACGCCGACCCATTAAATAAGCTTCAGCTGGCGCTGTTGAACAATGATTGTTATACAAATTGAAAAAACATAACTTTTACTTTGAAAATTAAACATTTTTTTTTGTATAACAATTATTTTAGAATAGACGAATATTACAACAAGTAACAAAAAACAAATTCATCTTTGCATCCCAGAGTGCAATGTATAACCTCAAACATGCAACAATTTGTAGTTTTGAAAATTCAAATTCAAACAATCCCACTGCACACACCTACTCCTTTAGGGTCCCATGATGCATGTTAAAACCTAGTAAATCTTCGCCTGTCAGAAGTCTATAACTTCTACTTACTCCCGTTAATCTGATTTATCAACAGATTAAAGCCATGTTATGTTTTCTTTTAATTGGCAAGATCGCCATGTAATATTTGTTTTACTTCATCAAATAAATTTCACCTTTTTTATTGTTCTATTATATATATGTGGGTATAATGTATATTACATCAGTGTAAAGTCCTAACATATATGCAATACACCACTTGCATTGGAGAAGTACCGAACGATAATCAAATATAATTATCGAGACAACAATAAGTAGATGTTTTTAATATTTCTCGGACTAAAATATTGGGATGTTGTTCTAATTTAACTGGTACATTTTTATATCTTGCTAGATTGTATTTACTACTGTTTCGATATGTAGATCACGATGATGGGTCATCAAGTTATAAGTTGTCAGAAATCATGATATATCGACGTTGATTATCCCATTATAGGTTCTTATACATTTTGTGCGTAGATCAAGTAAGAAAGAAGGAATTTTAGCTAATCCGGAGAAATTAGAAGCTATAAAGGGGGTCCCTAATCCTCCGAATGTGTCTTAATTAAAAGCTTATTTAGGACTTTTAAGTTTTTATTTCAAATTTATTAAAAATACTTATGGAATATGGTGAAAAACAAGTTAAATCACAAATTTTTGGAAATCATGTTTTAATTTTATGATTTTTATTTTTTGAATATGTAATACTAATGAAAAAATCATTTTTATAGAACATGATTTTTATTTGGTGTTGTTGTTGTTGTTTTACTTGTTTAAAAATGCCATATAGTACATACGTGGTGTTGTATTGATTGCTGTAGAAAGAAAACTAGTTATCCGAAAATAACAGGTTGTGCTCATTTTCAAGATAAATTAAGAGAAGTTTTAACACAAAAATAAATTCAAAATGGCTGCTGAAATGTTGAAATGTTATTTTGAATTTTCTCTAAAGCGAATTTTTTAAAATTTTGTTTTTATGTTTCTTCTCATTTTTGTTCTATTGGAATTATTGGAAAAAAATCTGCGGATGATCTTATGTCGTTTTCTTGCTAAATACCTTTAAATATTTGATCTATCCTTTATTTTGGTTACAACAATCAAATTTAAATTATTTGTTTATTTTTTGGTTTTCTGAAATCCTTTATTTACCGCCAACCTCATAAAGTAGCCGTCTGAACATTTTTGGCCGTTGGGTAGCCAGATTGCAAGATTGATCTTTTTTTGTAAAATTTTGAACGTCAAACAAGATAAAAAGATTTTCGTAAAAAAAAAAGATTTTAAAAAAATGACGTTACCTCGATTTTTCATTTATGACTTTATTGTGGTATTTTATTCAATAAACCTGTTCGAAATACAAATACTGTTGTTCGCAGTCCAAATACTGTTGTTTACAGGGTAATCAGCTATTTATCAAAAAACGGGTTTCAGGGAGAAAATGTCAGAATTTTTTTTGTAAATTTCAACTGATTCGAAATGGCAAATTCTTGAAGAAAGTTGGTAAGTTAAAATTACTATTTGAGCAATGTGTTTTAGAATTGTGAATATAAATTCATAAATTTAGATTCTAGTCAAACATTACAAAAGAATACGCGGAAAACGGTGAGCAGAGGTTATGTCCTATTCCTGATTTTATTGAACAATCGGTAAGAATGTTTTCATATTTGTCTGACCATGTTTATAAAATCTAATCCTACAGCAAAATTATATTTCATTATAGCCGCCTAAAAGCTGAAAAACATAAACAATAAGCCATACTGTGGAATATGTTCGTGCGAGTTGTAAAGTGCTGGTGGGATTAAAGATCTTAAGTAACATACCCAGACATCAAAGCATATTACCAATTCGAATGCTATAACAATGCACTAGAAAAGTAACCAAGTATTTGCGGGAATTTCCAGTGCAAATCAAAATGTAGCTAAAGTAGAAATGCAACTGCTTTTTGTACAGAGCACCACATTTCAATTATAATAATGAATCATTTAGTCCCAATGCTGAAAAATGATCTACCAGATTCGCAAATTTAAAAAAACCTGTCGTGCGCCAGGACGAAAACTACAGCAATAATAAAACGTGTAATAGGGCATCCCATCTGCGAGCTCCTTGTGAATTTTTAAACACAAATTATTTTTCTTTATATATTGATGAGTCAATCGACATTTCAACAACAATTTTTTTGAGCTTAGTTGTCCGCGAACGCCGGTGAATGATAAAATTCAGAATTTTTTTCTGGCTTTGCTGAAAGTAGAGGTATGTGATGCGCAATTGAATTATTCTAAAATTATAGGATTTTTCAACGATAAAAATATAAATTTCAAAAAATATTTGGTTGGTTTCGGTGCAGATGGAGCGAATGTAATGACTGGCGCGAATCACTCGGTGGCGACGATGTTAAAAAATAATTGCGCAGATCTCGTAATATTTAAATGCTCTTGGCACTCATTTGTATTATAACCATGCGTGTAGGTTTTCGCCGAGATTCATTGAAACTTGCGCTAGGGAAATGCACAATTTCATTTAAAATAGCCCTAAGCGTATTGAACTGTACTCAGAATAACATATTTTATTAGATTATAAGCCTATAAAGTTATTGCATCCCTTGCAAACCCGTTGGATATCGCTTGAAGGATGTACGAAGGATAAACAAATGCCTTCAAAATCCTCAATTTGTACCCTATTTGAAATTTTTAAAATTCATTTTGGGTGATATTAACAAACTGAACAAGCTATTTAAAAGCGAGTCTCTTCAACTACATCTCCTATTGTATATCAGGAAGTAACTCGATTATATTAAAAAAATCTTTGATTATTCCATAAAAGAAGAATTTGTAGCCGAGCAATAATATGTATTATAGACTTAAATAACATGGAAATTCTTAAATAACACGGAAAGCGCTTAGAAGACATTTATTCAGGGGCTGACGTGAGCGCATGAATTGCCACTTCGCATTCGTTGTCCTTAAAAGATGAATCGGAATTTAGAAGGTATTGCCAGCAATTTTACATCCAGTTATGAAATCAGTTACTTAAACAATTCGATTTTGGCAACAAACTAATGAACGCATTTCAAATACTGGCGCCAACCAATGTCATCAATAAGAAAATACCTAATTCTTGTGTAGAATTAATTGTATTCTTCCCAAATATCATTAATCGAAATGATTACCAAAAAGTTAACTATGAGTGGAGATAAATTAAATTTCTAAATTTCAAGGAGACAGGAGTCGACGAAAAAATGGATATCGACATGGATGTTTACAAATATAATGTTACCTCCTCGATAACGTCATCAACACTCAATACAGCTGACTTCGGGTAGGAGTGAAAGTGATGAGTGCGAATTGCGAAAAAATGAGTGCGAAAAAAATGCGACCGGGCGCTTGAAAAGTTTAATAAGACAGTAACAGCATTAGCATATCTCCAATGTATCCGATTAAATTGCAATCCAGGTAATATCATTAATTGTAAAAATTATTCGATTTGACTGCCGTAGCATTATCATCAACATATCTTATCGTTTACCTTTCTCCTAGTTTTTCTTCTATAGCAAAACACACAGAAGCTGGTACGTGAAATTTTTAAATTATGCATTTTCAAGTCAAATTCAACATTTTTCAAACCAAATTCAATAATTTTTAATTCAATGGATTCTAAAATGGTTTTAGATCTTAGAATGGTTCTGGAATATGGCCAGTTAGAAAGAAACTCGGTTATTTCTGAACCGATTTTGATAAAATTCGACATGTACTATGGAAGTAGGATTCAAAATGACTTTTAGAAGAAGTTCTGGAATACGGCCAATTAGGAAGAAACTTTGCCATTTCTTAACCGATTTTGTTGAAATTCGACATGCACTATGGAAATGGGGTTATAAAATGATTTTTATGTAGAACTCTGATATACGTCTTAAGTTAAAAATTAAACCAACCTTATAATTTGTTTTGTTTTTTACTATGGAATATCAAGAGAAAAAACAAAAAATCCATAATGTCGGTGACGATGCAAAAGCGTGTATCTATACAAAATTTGTCAAAATTGTGTTGTTGGTTTATTGGTAAGAATAGTGGAATTTGCGGAATTTTAAATTTAATTATAGATAGCAAAACGTTCAAAATTTTGATTATTTATTTTAGTGTTTTTCTCATTTCCTGAAAATAAAGCAAATGTATACACAAACAATTTACAACTCGGTAAAGTCGTATACATACTAATAAAATCTATAGGAGTATGTAAGAAAACAAAATACAATACAACAATAACATTCGTATTTACAAATGTATATAATACAAATGTATAACAAGCATTATAATGTGTTTGCTTCAACACAGATCAAAACAAACAAAACTGTTTATGCAAGTTTATAAAAATGTACATTAAGGCATATTAGAGTTGGTGATTTCGCCGTATACAAACACGACATAAAATGTAAAACTCACTAACACACCAACACAAGTCAATGTCCAATTGTTTTATAGTATCTGTCATTTAAGCGAACAACATGGCTTGTATTAACACATTTGTATTGGTTTTGCACAGATTCAAAACATGCGAGAATTCTCTCTTTCTATACATAGGGAATTTTCGAAGGTTTTGCCCAAATACCATGAAAAAAGTGGACAATTTGTTTATTTAAGTCAGCGTAATTTGTAAATATGAAATTATTGTGTTGTGCTTAATATGACCTTCAAAATAATTAAATTAAACAATTAAAAAAATAATCTTATTTGATAACTCTTTAATTTTTGGTTTATTTTATATCGTATATACATGCAACTTAGCACTAATACTAAGGTCTATAGTGTACTTCATGTATTATCTATTATTTTTCGGAAGTGTGTAGCTTATTTAGACCTTTGTGTTGGTGTTGGATATTGTTGTTGCTCGAGCCATGCAGATACCATCCCAAAAACCGACTTCCAGAAAAGGTGATGTCAGAGCGCAACGTTAAATTTTCTGACCATTTTGGTGAAGTTTGCGGATCAAACGGAAGGACCTAAAAAAACCAATACAAATTGATGATATATTCTTGATTCAAGTAAAGAATCAAGTTCGGCTGGGGATTGGCGAAGCATCTGGATGAAAGTGCTGTTTTTTATTGTTAAATTAACTATGTATAGCTCTTCTCGCTCTTCTGATATGCTCTATTATGATTGAGCTGATGCTCAAAATGGAGTGTGCCGAAAAGCATGTAAATTAATAAGTGAACAATAACAAAATATACCGCCCCGATGGCACAGCGGTTAGCATGCTTGCTTTAAGCTCCGGAGGTCCCGGGTTCGATTCCCGGCGGGTGATGAAAAAATCACGGCTGGTTAATGTTGGATCAATGAATTAATCACTTATTATCCGTTAAAAAACGATTACGAAACTTCGATAATGAAGCAGCCAAATTCCTCTATGGGATATAGCTAGTGCCAACGAAAAAAAAAAATAACAAAATAGATAAATAATAGATACAAATTCAGTTCGATACATTAGTCATTTTCAAGCAGTTTATAAAATTTATTAATAGTAATATACATGTATACTCGTATTTGAAACAAAATAATTTTAAAATAAATCAAATTGTCAGATTAGAACGATACGACGATTGATATAACACCAGTTGCAACAGATATTAATAGAAGGCCCGTTAGGCCTTCATCTTACATTATATTGAGACTCTAAGCTTTTTTAAAGTCTTTATTTTTGAAGTAGATTCCAAATTTAACAAATTTATGATTTTTATTTGATTATAATATAAATTATAATTAATTGTTTTTTTTACTTTATTTAGTTTTCAGGTTATGATGGTTGGTTGGTGTTACTTTGTGTTGCGTCAACATCCTGCCCGCCTTGAAACACTTGTGCTTTCAATTCTGTGTCGTGATTCAATCAACGTGATTCCATTCGCCTGTTGAGCTGATATCTTGGATTTTCGCCACTCGATTGGCGACGAATGTTTTCCAATATGATGGATGACCCTCGATCCATGACAGTACGATTTTCGAATCCGTCCAATAAAATTTCTTGGCAATTGTAAGATTGAGAATCGGTTCAATTTTAGAAATTGTTTGTGCGAGTAATTGGGCTGCACACAATTCTAATCTAGGCAATGTGGTGGTTTTTAAAGGTGCTACCTTTGATTTAGCGCACATTAGCCTTCTCGCTAGCATCGGCGTATCCATGTAGCTGTATTGCTATACACTATAAGCATCTGTAAACTCGTTCTGAAATTGTGCCATTTTGTATGTAAGTTTTGGTAAAGCTGCGTCCCAATTTTGTTTTAATAGCCACAATTGTTGCATGCACATTTTTGCAAGTATTATGACTCGTCCGGTTAACTCAAGGGGCTCGAAAATCCTTGCGATGTCTGCTATAAGACCGTACGTTTGGGTATATGGTTTGTATTGTCTATCAGTTTCATGTTGAAACAAAACTGATCGAAATGAGGTTGTCAAAATAAGCCTAAGGTTTTGATGGCATCGCCGTCATCAAGACTTAGTAATTTTTCGCGACTTTAAGTTGGAATACCTGATAATAAAGCTGGGTGGTTTGAACACCATTTCTTTAGTTCCATTCCGACCGTGCTTAGCATGTCGATGATTTGAGTTTTTATGCACATTCCATTCTCCAATGAATTTGAACCGGTTAGCACATCATCTACGTATACGTCCCTACGGATTACTTCACGACACGAGAGCGTTGTGTGACCCGATTTTAAGCAGTTGGAACATATATTGAGCCTATTGATTTCCCGAATTCTATCATCTATTGAGCTATTTAAAAACTTCCAACATCGATATATCATATGATTTCGCCGTAAACAGTACAGACACTTAAAGTTCGATGATGTTACAAAGGCGAACTGAGATCGAGTATTTGGCCGACGAATCGATTGGCCCGAATTATTTGACGGTACATGTGTTATTGCCTTCAAATCACTACTACCTGCTAAGTTCTGGCACCAACGCTTTAGAAATTTGAACAGCTCCTCCAAAGTGCATAAACGGTCAGCTGGGGATTCGTCATCCCATTTTGCACGTGTTTCACGATCAATCTTTGTATATACCAGATGCACTATTAAATCGTCCCATTGTTGAGTGGGCCGGCCTAATGAAGTTAATGATCATAGATGAGCATTACAGCAATCAACAAGTTCACGAAGCTGAAAAATGGATCTAATATGTTCCGAACAAATAAGTTTTTTCTTGTTGAACCGCTCTGATAACAGCTTAATAGCCTCGTGATAACTCTGACCAGTTAGTTCGAGTGAGTCTATTATTCGAGATGCACTGCCTGTTAACGAATTTCGTAGGTACTGGAACTTTGAAAAATCGCTTAGCGTTTCATTGTGATGAACAAGTGTATCAAATGCTTCATGAACTTCTAACCACTTCGTATAATCTCCCGAAAATGGATTTATTTCAATTTTAGGCAATCGCACAGACGTACGCAGTCTGAGCAACGCAAATATTTTCGATCGTTTTATCTAAGTTCGATAACCGTAAGTCTAGCTCAGAGTATGACGCCATTGCACCACACTTCGTTACAAACTTTTTTTGCCCGTTCCATTTGCTCGATAAAATCTTGACGCTTATGCTGGAAACACATGAGCAGAATTCTGTAAGCAGCAAAATTAGAATACACAAGTTTAAATGAATTGAAATACATGTATTCTGCTTGCCATGTAGAATTCTGCTTCATGTCTCTATTTCTAATTTTGCTGCGAATCAGTAGGCTATATTACGTAAAAGATAACAAATCTAGTACAATTTGTATACTATTTATTTTTTTCAATGAATTTTTTTAATTTGTTGACAGAAA
The DNA here is from genome assembly GCA_963556165.1 of Tipula helvola. NCBI lineage: Eukaryota > Metazoa > Arthropoda > Insecta > Diptera > Tipulidae > Tipula > Tipula helvola. Next base: position 49,289,941 of record OY744483.1, read on the forward strand.
ATAAGTTTTGTGTGGCAAGTGCCAAATTGAAAGATACAAATTAAATAACTTGTGACAAAATAAGGCATCATTCATTTAAAAATATTGTACATTAAAATTAAATATGTATCAAATAAATACCACAAATTAAAATTCTGCTTGTCAAAAAAGTCGCTCATGTAATTCAACCAAATATCTGCCGGCAGTGCTGCTAGCAGAAATTCTGCTCATGTGTTTCCAGCATTAGTTTGTAATTTAGTTATTTTAGCGTCAGCCATTTTTATATAATTTTAAATAATCACAACACTATGTTCAATTAATATTGTATTGAATTAAATTGATTTAAATTACTAATTTGTATGATCAAAATTATTCGAGATTAATTTAATTTAATTAGAGAGAAACGTCTGTTTTTTATTACGCGCACATATGGGTTTAATTGGTATTCACCGTAAATTCACAGTTTCACACACCTTTGTTTTTAAATAATAAATTTCAATAATTACTTCCCTGATTTGGTGAGGTTATCCAAAATTCCAACTTGAGGTTATCCAACGGTATAATGATAAAGCTAAGCACGGCTGAGCTGATTAATGTTGAAAATGGAGTTGTAATTTCTCCAAAATGGTTATTTTCCAAAACGAAACTGGATGATGAACAATTATCGGCGAACTTGAAATTTGTATGATGGATTGGGATACGATCCGACTTCTGACACCAATGATGAGACTCTAAGCCTTTCTAAAGTCTTTATTTTGAAAAAAAATTTCCAACTTTACAAATTTATGAATGGACGCGACAACATCAACAATTATATTCTCGATTTTTAATAAAAAAAAAAAAAATCATAAATTTGTAAAGTTGGAAATTTTATTTCCAAATAATGACTTTAAAAAGGCTTAGAGTCTCATCACATTAGAACAAGCTTAGATAAAAAGAAAATCCTTATAAAGTTATATCATGAAGGGAATAGCAATACTGATGCGTCGGAAATGGCAGACATTAACAGGAATACTGTGTTTTGAGAATTAAAACTTTAGAAACCCAAACCACAAACGAACATTTTACCAATACCACTAAATTTAACGAGGCAGGATGTATTTGTAAAACATTGGAAAATGGATTCTGGGTCAGGTTAATTACCTTTTATGTAAAAAATATTTTACTTTGTGGTTAAATTTGGGTAAATTCGATTTTCACAAATTATTTTCTAATTTTTCTCCACCGACACACGTTTGCAAGTCACATCCATTGTCGAGGTTGATTATATATAAATATTCTAATTATTTTTGGAGGAATATCGAAGTTATGCAGACTTCCTGCATGATCAAGTTTCCCGCACGGCCACTGATTTTTTCTCCAGCTATAGCTATACCAATAATTTATTTTTTATCGCTTAAAAAAACACCGATGTCTATGTGAATATTTAATTCCTCTAAATGTTGGCTAAGTATTTAAACGATACACGAATAGTTGTTGTTGTCAATTTTATTTCGTTGTTGTTGTCAAAATTAAAGTGGTTGCTTATTTTCTGTTTTTGTTTTAATGTTGGATGGTTTTTGATATTTTAAAATTTAGTTACAGACACAAGAAACTAATTTTTGATTTATAGTTGGACAAAAATTGGCATTCAATCAATCTAAAAAGTAAATAAACGTCAGATACTAACCGCCCACCCAACAAACATATGTAAACACATCTATAAAGATGGTACAACAACAAAAATAAATGTATAACGATTTGATACATGATATGTGCGCACAGATGTTAATCATTTACATATAATAATGTATATTTTTAACATAATGATTTGTAGAAAAAAAAACAACTCAGAACCTGACTACATACGAGAGTATATACAAAACAAAAATGTTGCTATTCTGGAAAAGTTACACAATTCTGTGATAAATTATTATTATTTTTTATTTTCTGTTCTTTGGGTACATATACATATATGGAAGGATAGGGTTGTTCGCTTCAAGCTTGATCTATTGTACATAATCGAAAAACTTTTACTACACCATATACATAAATATTTATGTACTCAAGTTCAATCATGTAATTTATTTTCAATTTATTTATGTGGCTTGTTACCATTTTGCCATAGATTTTCGAGAAACGGAATTTAATTTAATAACGAAACATTAGTTCTGATATGTACTCGTATACCTTTTGATTAATTGAGGTTTCAGTTTAGAAATGTTTTTTGGTGTATAAAGTTTGAACGATTGTGTGTAGGTACACTTATTGGAGGAAAATAAAATGATTTGGAAGTCTTTAGAATTTTGTTGCATCACAACTTTAAATTTTAATTTTACAAATTAAACGGGATCTTTGCCAAGTTATCCTTGTAGAATCACGTTTAGCGTTTCATATCTCTTAGTCCGTTACTTCAATTTATATTATGTCAAAAGATATTTATGTACACAAAAGAAGCAAGCAACAATAATATACAAAGAAATCAGGTTTAACATTGTTAGCTTTTATAAAAAAAACGCGAGCGTTGACTAAAAAAAAGAACAGTTTGACGTGCATAGAATCTGATAAGAAATTTTTCGTTTTTAATTTTTTTTTTGCACTGTTCACTCACTTTGCTGTTAATTTTTATGTCCATTTCCTGAAAAAAATTGTTTTCCTCTTATAAAATGATATAAAATGTGTGATTTATTAAATTTTCATTTCTATTCAAGCTTTTTGTGTCCGCTGAGCTTTTTTTATTTGTTTGTTTTGCTACTGCTGTAATTTAAACGATTTTTCATTTGGATTGTTAAACTAAACAAACAAAAAAACTACTTTTTGAGATTTTTTTTTTTTGTTAATATTTTCATCTGATGCTCAGATATTGAAAAAGTTTTTCCTTTCATTGTTTGTATGAGTGTTTATGGATGTTCATCCTTCTGTTGTTGTGGCTTTGGTCAATAAAAGTTACCAGTTTTTTTGATTATTTTTATGAGTTTTTAATTTGGATCTCTTGTGAATTTTGCTCGTTTTTGACTTGACTTTAAATCTTTGGAAATTGTTTTGCATCTTGACGTTTTTTCTTTTTTTTTTTTTTTGTATGATTTGTTAAGAAATTTATGAATTACTTAATGTTTGAAGGATGTAAAATACTGAGGTTGTCTTCTCTTTTTGACATTAAAGTTTGTATTTCAATGAGAGTTTGTCTCGATTGGTTATGCTTTTGAAATATTAGTTTTATGCAAGTTGAAAATATTAACAAATATTTCAATAACATATATGAAAAATCAACAGCAACTACACCAAACAAAGTTTCTTGATAAGTTAGGCAACAGGCATCTAATTTCTAATATTGACGGCGCTAGTAGAAAAATCAGAGACATTCTACACATTTGATAGTATGTAAAGGATGCATTATACACGATTCTAACACGATTTGGTAATTACCTTCCTCTTAATTAACCTCAAATTGTTCAATCACAAACTAAAATGTTTCATCTCTAACTGGTCTGACCCCACCAGTGGTATAGCCTAAATATTTAAAAACTAATTAATTTTAACAAGTTTGGGATTACAAACAAAACGAATATTTGTTACAAATTAACAAAACTCTTTTACAGATAACTTTTAACGTCCTGCTAGGTCTTGGGGTTTGAACCCAATATCGCCTTTTCCAAACGCCACAGATTTAACCACCGGACGCTGCAAAACTTTTTGTAATTGATTTTATGGAAATTTGTGATTAAAGTTTTTATTAGTAGTTTTATGAACGGTAGTATAAAGATGGTTTTTACCAAAACTTAAGTCGGCCCACTAAAGGTTGAATTGAGCAGCAACAGTAATGACCTCTTATTTATCCAGAAATAAAAGTATTCTAACAATATTTTTTCGTAACAATGAGGGTCTTTACCAATTTGATTGGCCGCCCCAGTTCGTGATATTTTAAATACGATAAAATAAAGGACGTCTTTCATTGTAGAATAAATAATTGCCAACAAGTTGTAGCTGGTAGAATTAATAACGCTTCAGAAGAATTCAACATCGTTCAAAATCAAAAGAAGAAGCTGTCCGTGCCAAAAGAAAAAGGAAACTGGATGACGAAAATTGTTCTTCGTTAAATTTATTGGAAAATTGTTTAAATATGCAAAAGGAAACTATCACAATTTCGCTAAATAAAACACAACTTTGAAATGCTTGTGTAGAGCTTATTAGTAAAAATGGGAGACCATTTTCGTTGGACCAAGATAGTAGCTTTCAAAGAAATTGTAGATCCTTTAATGAAAGCTTTTAATAAGAAAGGATCTGTAATTTCTGAAAACATAAAAAAAATTTCAGTTGTAGCCGACGAAGTTCGACAAAATTGTAACGAGCTGGTGTGGAGATGTTTAAAAGTTTAGTAACTAAAACATGTCCATCCCAGCTCAATTATCAGAAAGAAAATTGATAAAACGTTAACAACCTCATGTGACTGGGAGGCAGGGCAACTGAGCCGGATAGTCTCATTAAGGAAAATGGTCGTGGGAATCCCAATCGAGATCCTAGGGTTTCATATTTTTCCTGGAGTATTTTTCCGATTTATTTCATGATGACACACTTAAAAAAAGGAATAAAACAAAACACTACACTTATATTTCCCCATTTCATTTATTCTTTTTTAATTTTTACTTCATAATTTATTTACATTACACCAATAACTTTCCCTCACACACAAATTCCCTCTAGTTTTTTTTTTCTTGCGGGAGCTTTGCTCAACCGTCTTCTTTCCAATTTAAAAACGAACTCCCCATTCAACTCCATCGAACAATTAAAATTTTTTTTTCCTACTAGGTACTTTACATATTTTCTTTTTTTTTTCTTCGCAACAAAAAATGAATCGACCGCAAAAAAAAAACAATTATAACGTGGGTAAAAACTCAAGCCCCATGCAGGAAATGCTTGAGTTACCTATATTTGTTTTAAAGAAATTCAAAATGATCATATTACCATGACCTTACTCTCATGGAAAAATTACACCGATCTTAAAAAAAAACATTTTTTTGTTGAATCAACAAGACTGGTCAATGTGCATACCAAATGACATTGATATGGAAAGATAAAAACAAACTGCTAAATGAATACAGCTAAACATAAAAATCGATGTAACCACGCATTGTACTAAGGCGACGGTTACAATCGTGGGGAAACCCCGAACCCTGAGATGTCTCATGCTCCTTTCGGCATCAGAAAACATTAAGATTTTTTTTGAAAATTAACCAAGACAAGAAAAATTATAATAAATCAGAAGGGTAATTTAAACTAAAAGCTTACACCACGTGGGGAAATCCCATGCTCTGAGATTTCTCTTGGGTGATGATGGGTTATGGGTTATAGATGGGTTTGGTACCTTTCTGTCAAGAATGATTATTATTTTTGGGATGGCGCCAACTCAAACCTGTCTTACAAATGTATGGTTTGAGTCAACCTCATTACCGTTGAATTTTCTAAACAGAAATATTCTTAATCGAATTTTTCATTTGGGATCTTCGTGGTTGCTGAATGATGATGAGGCTGGCATCTCCGTCGTGGTTAAATTGTAACGCAATTGTTGCTACCTCTACCAAACAACGAGTAACAGAACGACTGTGGTAATTTTCATGCCGGATAACACGTATTGGTTTGGATGTCATGGACAGTTAAACAGGTCTCCTCTCGGTGTAAACTCTACGACTACTTTCCCGTGTAAGATGGTGTGTTGCAACGTTTTTTTTCTTCTCTCTTTTAACAGATGATATCAATGACCCTTTTTCTTTGGCCATGCTGTAGCTCGCTCATCGTCATCTGATCATACCGTATCCGTTTGAATTACACAAGTATTATATCTGAAGTGGACAAGATGGTTTCTATAAATCTGGTGGTTTTCTGTCCCGAACTTAAAAATTATGTAATTGTTTACTAGACGCGCATTTACCCTCAGGATTTGTGATAGTTGTACCATTTATTGTTCAAAATCTGGCACTTATACGTGCTCATAACTTTTTGTACTCCAGCTGGTTTTAAAGCTGCTTTGATGTTAACAGATTCGTGTCTTTATGTCTATGCATATATCTACCTTTAAATAGATGATCGCCTCCTATATCTCTTAAAATATTGTGATCTTTGTATAGGAGGTTAGTAATCTTAACACTGTTTGAACTTGACGATACTGGGCTTGAATCTGCTTTCTTTGCTTTCGAACTAAAGTGTTGGTTACCGAACGGCTTGTCTCTGGTCTAGTATTCCATCATGAGGTCACAATCTATCAGTAGCCCTTCAGGTTAAGTGTTTATGATACTGATGTTCTTGGTCGTTCCTTTGATGTTACAGGCCGTGCTCATTTGCGTTACGATGAACATCGAAACCTCCCATACGGGTCATTAATCAGCCAGGTCGTAGAACAGCACAATCTTTCATTCGTTGCTGGCGAGGGATGCATGCTCGACTTCTTCCTGGATGATATCTAACTTCTCAAGTTTTGCTTCCTCTGGGGATACTCTGTCTGTCAAACAGCTTCACAAAGATATTATCCTTAACGCATCTTACTTTCAGAAGAGAAAAACAAAGATATAGGTCCAATCCTAGCTATAAAAATAGTCTAATTTATTATCTAGGTTAGTATCCCTACTATATTTTCTACTTTATGTTATTTTTATCTACTCCCTATCTATCTTCTAAACTTATCAAATTCTTAACTCTAAATACTGGTGTTTCTTGGTTTATGGCGATAACCCAGAAACAAACCAGCCTTCACTTTACTTTTTCACCACCTGTTTATAAAGTTATAGGTGTTGTAAAGGTAAAGTGGTAACTGCGGAAAAATTATATTTTTGCTGAAACCAGTCGCCAATTAGACCTGGCCAACACCTCATACTCCCACCGTAAATCCAAAACACCTGGTTCCCATAACTGAACATTCTGTGAGGAATAAAAAAACGATATTTTAGTTTTATAGTTCTTCAGTTATACGAAATATAGTATCATAGATAATTCACACATTTAAAATTTGTAACACAAGATCTTGGTTGTAGATAGGTATATGTATTTTACGTTACGTACGTATATCTTTTCCGTGGAACACCCCTAATACTATATCGCCACTCCTGTCCTTTAGGTCGTAAGCAACATTTCAGACGCGGCGTTTTACTTTGGCGGGAAGAAATTTCTTCCCCAATTTTGCTGCATACCTTTCAACCTCATTGCTTTGTTTGAAATTTCCGGACGAGCACTTCTTGCCCGATTTCAAATTCTCGGTTACGGCTTCTCAAATTGTAATAGTGGGCGGTACGATTATGTGCTTGCTTTAAATAATATAGTACCTGTTCTTGTACCGTAGATAATCGATCCGATTTGGGTTCGACGCTTCTGTTAAAACCTTCGGATCTTAATAACCGATATAATTCATATTCCGATCCATGTTGAATCATTTGTTGCCCGAATACTAAAAAGGCTGGAGCAAATCAAGTAGATGAGCAAGGTCAAGTTTTGTGCTCATGACTGGAAGAGGTTTCTTCTGGTCTGCGTCCCTTGTTGACGCCAGGAGTTATAACCTTTATAAGTGGTGCGGTGGTGAGTTCTGAGGATTGCTTTATTTACTTGGTTGGAATAACTAGCATGTACCATAACCTTTTCAGGCTCATCCTCCGAATCCTCCTCCTAATAAGTAATCGCTTCTTGATTTGCAATTTCATTCACTCGCTGCCAATCATGATAAGTTTGTTGTGTATTGCTCGATAAACCAGATTCAGGATTATGTCCATACCTTTTCCACAAATCCTCTAACGACACGCATCGCCTCATGAAATCTGAAATTGATGAAAAATCTGGTTGATCATGCAATTCAAGTTGTAATCCTGGACGCGTATTGCGACGTAAAATAATATAAATTTTCTGATCCGGCAGAGGTGTTTTCGCTTGTAAGGCCAACCTAAGGATTGCATCATAAAATCCTGAAATGATTCCTTTGGATACATTTTGCTTTTTGATCCAGTAACCTCATAATATCGTCATCCGTGCGGCTACTTTGGAATCTTTGAATCATGTCGAGTTTAAATTGAGGCCAAGAAACTTTGGGATTCCTTTCCAAATAAACCCAATACCATTCTAATGCTTCTCCTGACAGCAACAAACTTATATAATCCACTAAATTCCCTAAGGCAATTTGTGCTCTATTGGCCATTCGTTCAATCCGATAAAAAAAACGATCAACATGGGTCGAGCTTCGGGATCCCTCAAAATTAATATTCCATTTGCTAGGATCTCGACAAACATTTAACGATCTCGGGAAATATTCCCCTCCAACATCATTGTCATTTGCTTCGGCCTCACCGCCGCTAATTTGCGAAACTTCTGGATGGTAGCTCACTTTAGGACTGTTATTAATACTCTTTTTAAATTTTTCCAATTGTGCTTGAATTTCGAGCTTAAGATTTTTTGCCCCTAAATCATCCTTCAGTGCCGACGTCATCTTCTGCCTTCGACATTTTTTCTAATGTACTAACAACTTACCCGCAAATTCGATAATAATTTCCCACTCCTTAACTTATTGATTAACACATCAACCTGAATCACTTTCAATTTCAAAAATTTTCTTATTTTTTTAATTCAAAATTTTCTAAATTATTCTTTCATTAATTACATCTTAAAAGCTCTGATCGATGTCAAATAAACTATCAGCTTTGCCGAAATGAAGTTACAAGGGATAGAATCAACGGTTTTATGCTATTACAAATCAAACTCTCTTCCATTAGCTGACGTTACTCTAGCATTCATGCTACAAAATTTGGGAGAAGGACCAACAGCTGACCGGATAAAAATCTCTGGGGTCCAAAGAATCATAGAAAGGCGTACAAACTTATCTTGCCTTGCACAAATAGTTATTGTGGGACATCTCAGCGACGATTTCACATTTTTCTGGAGTCGAAATTATTTTTCTGGAGTCGAAATTATTTTTCTGTTGTCTAGCGGGTGATTCAAAGGAAGAGTAGCTCAATATTTTTTTTATGTGCCGTATTGTATGCCAGTAGGGTTTGGAACCTTTAACCAATTGGCTCAGTTTGCTTTGCCATTTACTATTGATAATCTCAAATATTTTTTTGTCTGATACCATGGTTTAATAGATTAATTATCTTTCTTAGATAGGGGTATCGTTTCCGGATCCACTATTGCCGTCTAATGTTTCGAAGTCTTATCAATAATAATACTTCATTTGAAAGTATTAATTTATATCTGGAGGAAGACATTTTACCTTTGTTCTGCTGCAGTTCCATAAAGAATCTTTACAGTTAAAATCCTCCCCAGGATGAAGGCTGGATTAATGTTCATAAGTCGGCTAAGATCATAATATATTACCAATGCTCTGCATGACTAGGATAGGAAGAACCGAGTGCTGAATGGTATTTTTGATAGCTATAGCAACTCCACCACCGGCTTCATCAGTTCGATCATTCCGATATGCCTAGGGGAGAGTTTGGTAAGTGGAAAGCAGTGGTAGGTTTAAGATGCGTCTCTGTAATTAGCAAAACGTCAATATTAAATTTGTTAAGAAAGTAAATTACCTCATGCTTTTTTTTATTCACGCTACGAGCGTTCCAAGTGCAGAGTATTAGATTATTATGTACAAACATATTTTATGGCTGTAGCGCAAATAATCTGAACCTGTTCTGCGGGGCCGCTACATCATACCCCGAGTCCATTCATGACATTACTAAAAATAAAAAGTAATTCCGTTGAAGTATATAATTTTGTACTATATAAGTACATTCCATACATACAACAGTTTATACATTGTGTCAGACGTTCGGGTCTTTTATGAAGTATATCCCGAGTACATGCGATATTACCGATAATGCGAATATTTTTTAATTGTTTGAAAGTAACAGAATTCGGAAAAGAAGCAAAATAGATAGCACAATCATTTGATCTGCTGTTAATAGCTAACACTTTTGTAATTCTTGGTGAATTGAGTCCAGCTTCTTTAATATACTTTTCAACTTCATCGATTTGTAATGAAGGTAAGCCGAAGAGAACGTATATAGAAGTCTTGTTTTCATCTAGCGTATATGAAAAAAATTCAGCATTTACTTTTTTTAATTCATCAGTAACTTTTATATAATGTGCAGAATCATAAAGAGACACTTTAAGTCCAATGGATGTCAATTTCGTTTGAAATTTCACGATTTTTAATGATTTCATTGTTTGTCGAATATTGTTAGAATCCAGTTTTGGTACAATCGGAGGTAATTTTTGTTGATTTAAGCCAAGAATCGCTTTTGCCTGGTTTTAAATAATACTGAACCATTTGTTGTTTCAGATTTGTCTAAATCGTATTTAATTGTTTGAATGATCTTTTGTAACAAAACCGTTCACGATATCGGCTGGGTCATCGAAACGGCCGCAGTATTCAAAGCTTGATTATGTCTTATAACAGTATCGGAATCTCCGAATCCACATTAATGAGAGCTGGAATATATTGGGACTTGTGGATTTAAGAAAACAGGGCATACACAGCAGCATTTCTATGTCTTGCACAGTTGTACGTGATAATTTTATGCCAAACAGACATCTCCGAATGATTGCACGAACAGTTTTGTCGTAGAAAGTCTCGCTGTTGCCGATTGGAATTGACTCTTATTCGTCACGCACACAGCATATCTTCAAAGTTTGATATTTAAAACGCTATATTACTACATCAAACTCAAAGTTTTCCAAATGGAACTTTGAGACGTGTTTAGATTGGGATTTATCGTTTGTGGCAATGAAGTAGTTACCTCATTGGATATGGAGTGAGCTGCTTTAGTAACGATTGGAAGACGGTGTTTGAAATCGTTTAAAATGATAGGCCATTTGAACAGTAAGTTAATAACAACACAGCCACTTCTGACAGATACTTTTAAAGGCATGCGAAAACTTCCTTAATTACCATAGGATTCATTTTAGCTTGAACGAACAAGAAGAGTTCAGCAAAACTTCCTAGATTTTAAGATCTTCAAAAATTATGGCAACTAATGGCCTTTCACCAGTGTGGTACAGTGCGCATATATTTTCAATTGTAACAAAACTAAGGCGATAAATTCTTAATTACGACAGGCCATAAAATCCAATTTAACAATTCTTACTCAACCTAATCTCAATTAGATTCAAGCGTTACAATTTAATCTAAATTAATTCATATTACGATGAGATTGAACATTTATTTACTTCTCCGAATCTAGAGTAAATCATAAATAACCTAAACAACAACAAAGCCATAGCAAATAAATGTTTTCTATTTTACTTGCTCAGCAATAAGTAAATCTAATTTCTACAATAGTATAGTTCCACCGTTCCACCTCATATACATAAGTATAAAGATGTAAAGCTTCCTCTCAAACTGGAAAAATCATACCACCAACACATAAATAAATGAGGAAAAATTCGTTAATTTTCATTATGCTGAACTAAACGTATACGGTACATACACAGAGAGTAAAGTTTTTCATGTTGTTTTGGAATTTTTATTTTATTTCTATTTTTTACAAATAACTTTACCTACTTGTTTGTTATATTGTATATTACTAGTATTGCTGTTGTTGTATTTAGTAAATAAAATAATTTATCCTATAAAAATACAAAAAAAAAATTATTTTTATTAGATTTGTAAATCCAATTAAGGGAAACAATATATTTAATCTACCGCATGCTGATAAAAAATTTCTAGGTTTTTGGTTTTAGTCCAAAATACAAAAAAACACAATTTTTGTGTGTCGTGCTGGTGTTTTTGCTGGTATGCTGCTGCTACTGCTATTATTTTAGTTTTTTTTTTGTTATTTCGCCCAGAATCTAATTTCATTAATTTATTTTTTTTTTTTTTGCTTGTGTTTGCTTTATTCGGACAAGTCTTCGGTAAATATGAATTTTCTATATTAGTTTCAATATAATTTAGATAATTATTTCGACCAATTATATTATTTAATTTTGCTGTTAGTTCTCCATATTCATGTAATTACAGAACATGTTTGTATCTGTATATAGAAATGTACAGATTATAATTGTACTTATAGTAGAATTTATGAGCTAAGAACTGAATGAATTTGTTACTAAATTTGGATATTTTTTTTGATACCCACAGCTTTGCACTAAAAACAATTTTACTTCTCTGAAAAAATTGTACAATATATCCTATTTTACTTTAGCACATTTCACAGAAAGATGGTAGTTTGGCGTCTATTGGAGGGGGGGAGGGGACCAAAGTTGGTAGATAAATCTACCAGCTTCGTAACCTTCCAGTAGGGTGCACATCACGTAAGCTATTCTGGTCATGTATTATGCAGCTGCGTAATGGGTACAATTGTGCAAAAGGTAACCTGATCACAATTCGCAAGGGTATATACTGCCTCCTTGCGGTAACCACTGGTAACTGGAACCATTAGGCAGAATGTGGCCTTTTGGGACAGGCTAAAGTACGGCGCTAAAGAAGAAAATCTTGACAAAAAAACACTAATCTAAGGTGGAACAGCATATGCCGAAGGATGAATGGCTGATAGGTTAATTAGTTCAAATATGCTGACTCTGGATACCAGGCACCCTCCGGTTTTAATTAGCCTTCCTGTAGTAAAACTGGGCGATCCACAGACGACTTTCTATTCCCAGTAACTTGCAAGAGTAAAATCAAATAGGTAGACGAGGCACGGGTATATACGGCAGTGGGACTACCCTCTCGAAGTCCTTGAGTCCCAATGCTACCTAAGAAATAAATGATATAGTAAACATCTCTAGGAGGGAGAGCAATGAGTCCAGTTAGTATGTATCACGTATACCGGCCGGCAGTATTATCAGATTCATTAAGAGCCTTAATATTGACTGGACGGATAATTAAGCAGGGCTTGGAGCACAAAAGATCTTTTAGGTCGCAGTGTGAGGTGGATAAACGCTCACATGGCCCTAGAACACTAATTCTAATTCTACTAGAAAGATGAAATGTTTTTGTTTATTATTGTTAATGTTACTAGTAGCTGAGTTTTACATTAAAAAATTAATAACAGTAACAAAATAAACTAAATTCAGAAATTTAGTTTTAAATTATAAAAAATCAAGGGACATTCAGTTATATACTCCATGTATAATGCCTCTTAATTATCGCGTAAGAAGAGCGCAAGAAATCAAAATTTATTTAAATAACCCTTTTTTGTGATAACAATAGCCAAACGATTTGACATGGATTTTACCAAATTTTGGTAGTTTCCGGACCAATTTTTGACATTCTTTCATAATTGCTTAGAGCTGAACTGTGTTCCTGAAGGTGTGGTTAGCTCTTGGTCTTAGGTCTAAAAGTTCCCAAAAGAGTTCGATTGGGTAGATTTGGCTTTAAAATGGAGTTTGGGTAATCGTTTGGGGCAGTTGTACAGTAGCTAAACCTTAGCAACTGAAGCTATATGCTTTGGATCGTTATCTTGGTAGGACGCAAACATACCTTATATTCCCATTTTTTGAGCAGAATCTTTTAAATTGCTATTGAGAATGTTTAAGCAATCTCCTTGTTCATATTGCCTTCAATAAAAACCAAATTTCCCCATAGATATAAAGCGCATTGCACCACACACCATTTCGTTCTGACCTCCATGTTTTACGGTAGCAGTTAAATTGTTGGTCCTAGATGCTGTTTTGCGTTTCCGCCACACTTTTTCCTGCTTCTTGTCACATTAAAACAAAGCAAACTTATTTGCATAAAAAGTCACTACTAGCTTTCCATAAATCGGACGTCACATGTCTGGATTTCATTACGCAGTTTAACCCTTTCGTTTCAAGAATTTAGAGACACAATCGGTTTTCGCCTCGCTACACGTAAAAAAATTCACTTACTTTGAAGCAACCATCGATCACCAGTTATTGAACTTATACCTTTATACCACTAAACTCATACATCATCCTTGTTAATTCAGGGGTGACATGTTGTACCATCACTTTCGATTCGTTTTCGATTGTGTTTTGTCTCTTGTAACAAGAACAAAATTGTACGCTATTTTCTTCTTTCATTACAATTTTTCTAATGCGACCTCAGCCTTCTGTATACTTTTCCTTTTCTTCACATCGATAAATATCGCCAACAAAATTTTTTGTGATAAAGAGTGATGGATGAAAGTAGAAATAGAATGTTGTTTTATTTGAGCAAGCTGAGACAGCTTTAGAAATAGCATAATTTAAAAAGCGAAATAGAGTGAAATTTTGTTCTTGTTACAAGAGAAAAAACACTATCGAAAACGAATCGAAAGTGATGGTACAACATGTCACCCCATGTTTCAAGTTTTAGACACTTCTCGTAAAATAAATCTTACATCCGACAAAGTAATCTTTTGCCGCTTGCCATTCTACACTTCCAGCTGATGAGTTAACATATTGCTTTAAGCTACCCCGAATTAATTTAGCATAATTATTTTGGCATCCTGGATATGTTGATAATGCCTGGGAGTTCAACGACCCTTCTGATAAATTATGCCTCCAGGCACCTTCATTTAATATTCCATTTTCATTATATGTATCAACAAGGTTAGGTTGAAAATATGTTGAACTATTTTCATCTAATAAATATTTGTGTAATACGTACCGACTACTTATAATCTTTTGGGCTCTGTCTGGCCCACAAAACAATATTAATAACAAAATATTCTTTCAATCATTCATTCTCATAACAAAATATTCTTTCTTCTTCGATTAATGGTAACATTTCGTTGCCCACTGGAAAGTTTTCCGGAAATGGCCACGTATTTTGTAACGTTTCCTGGCCAAATTTACTGTTCGTAAATGCCCCGGAATAACCTTCACTGCCGTATGCTCCAATGTCGAGGTAAATAAATTTATATATTTATTGGCAATTCCATATGTAATCATTAACATAAAAGCGGCGGTCCCGATGGTGAATCTTTTCATCATCTTTTTCCTTATTTTGGCCATGAGAAGAGCAGCAGATGCAATAATAATATCATCCAATTCATCTTCACTGGATGTATTACACATATTAATAAATTTGCGCAGATTTAAATTTATTAAAAATACTTTAAAAAAACTCGAGATCACAAAAAAACACTTGATAACAGCTTTATAAAATAAACTCTCGATATAAAAACAAAAATGTCAAAATTTCACGTGAAAATATTGGATTGCTGCATTAATTTCACTTGAAAATATTTGGAGACTTTAAGCAACGCCATCTATGATGCATTGAAATAACCTTGGTTTTTCGCTGTGGAACTGAATACTATACTCAAACGAAACAGAAACGAAATTTTTCGAAATTTTGTTAGGATTTTTTTGTTTTCATTAAATTTACAAAGCACATTTGTTCATTTCATAGATCATTTTTTTTGTTAAGCTCAGTATGCAGCTCGAGCTAAGATACATTTTAGCGCTGTCTCCGCAAGTCTCCATTTAATTACAGATAAATCGTCAAGCTAAAAATTTGTGTAGAGATAAATTTTGTGGATTTTGTTTGACTTTTATTCGTTTGTTTTTGAATGAAGTTTCTGTCCAAATATTCCTCTAAAATCTCGATTTTGTAATGCTGCTCGGCCATTTTGACTTCTGTCTTCTTTATTATTATGGCTTATAAAATAAATCAAAATTCAAAACCGTCAAACTTTATCTTCAAATTATTGCCCTTGTGAGATAAATTGCGTCTAAAATGTTTGGAGAATTTATAGTGGCGCAATCTAGATTTGTATGAAACAACTGATATTTTTTCAAATTTTTCACGCAAAGGTGCGAAATTGTCAGCAAAAAAAAAATTATTTTATTTATGCTATGTGGCGGTTTTTACCATCCACCACAAACGAAATATATTTTCAAACAAATACATTTTCGCGTTAATGATTTAAAAATAAGTACAATTTTAAATTGCATTCTTATGAATGACGCGCCATCTCATTATAAGTAACAAAAACATAAAGTAATTCAAAGCAAATGATTTGGTTGGTGTCTGTACTCTACTTTGGATTTTATAGATTTTCATAACTTTCTCTACATGACAACACAACAAGCAAACAAATTAAAAAAACAAAATGAATTTTGATACAAATAAAAAGTTACACTCTTTTGGCGTTCGTTGTGCATTCCACAACAACATTTAATAATAAAAAATCAAAATAATACAAAGTGGTGGTGCTCTTGATTAATTTTTGTACGTCAAATTTGTTTGGAAAATTTATCTTAGCTCGAGCTGCATCCTGAGCTTTAATCGGAAACCGAATGAGTAAATTCTACATTATTAAAAAAAATAAGTTTGATTGTTTACAACTGAACATGAATACAACTCAATGTTCTTTGTAATTCCCACTGTATGGCTTCCTAGAACAATCCCTGTGATATTTTTGTTAGGCCGAACCATAAATTACTCAAACGAGTGAAAAAATTGGCATGCCATAAGAAGAAAATTCAAAATGTGGCATTTGCCACACCGTTGAGAAATGGCATATAGTTGGTGTACCAGAGGCAAGGCTATTGTTCTCAGTTTATAGCATCTCAAAAGAATTATTGCGATATTCTTGTTATTGGTCGAACCGTTTCCCACTCAATCGTGTAAAAATCGACTAATCATAACAAGAAAATTCACAATATGCCTCCTACATATGACTTAAGGTTGTTGTTTCCAGCTAATGCCTTTGTTGTACTATCCAAAAAATAAGTGTTGGTTTTTAAAGGCTAGCTAGGATTAGCAAGAGATGCATGTATTATTAGAAAGTGGCATCAAATCTCATCTCTTTCTAATTTTATATGGCTGACCGGTTCAAGATTCTCTCCTCCATACGAAGGTCCATTTAAAATCATTCGTCGCCTTCGCAAACAATTCACCGTGTTGATTAATGGAAAAAACCAAACCATTTCAATTGAATTCCATAAAGCAATTGGTGGTGGAATTTAACATAAAATTATTTTATTGTGAAATTTAAAAAAACATTAAAAATACAAAACACTACACGGGTTTCATAGTGTATCCTAATTAAATTATAATTATTTATTATTGGGATATTTTCCCCCCATATACCATAGTGGTACGGGACAAAATGAAGCGAGCTCCCATATTTAGCAAATAAACATCGATTAACCATTGCTGAAATAGTTCTTTTGTTAATTTTCTATATATGTGGATGCTGTTAAATGAACATTCCAAGGTCGAAATAAAGTCTGTGATACGCGTGGACCAAAATTTCCACTTTCTTATTTGAGAGTAATGAATAAAGGTGAGAGCAGTTTTCCGGAACATGGTACAACTTCATAGTACAATAACAAAACAAACATGGTACAATTTCCGGAGTATGGTACAACTATGTTTATAGTTGCGGATATAGACTACGCAACTGCTATTAGAGTTTCTTTTCCCTGCACAGCTAAAGGTCGATTGGAATGTAGCTCAAGATTAAAACCAAAACCACTCTCATCAGAATTGAATGTATCTATCACGATATGCTCTATATGATCTTTTGCACTATTAACGAAAGTTGAGACAATTTCCTTCAGTTGCTCGAAATCCGTACCATATGATCGGGTAATAAATTTATTTATTTTCTTGAAACTATTTATTTTGTAAGTTGTCTTAAAATTCCAAACCCAATATCGTAATGCTTTAAAATTGTCTAAACCAACGACTGTGTTAGCTTGTAATGTCCATCGCTGGACGTCCAAATTATGAATAATGGTACCTCAATCAATATTTTTACAAATTAATTATTTACGAATTGAGAAATTTTTAGCAACTTTTCTCATCGCGTACCACCTCTGTTTATTGCTTCATCCTAACTAGAAAAAAAATCTAATACATGCTATTGAATAATAAAAGTAGAAACAAATCGTTGCTATGTATGCCACAAGATTACTTCACCATTCACCTGTACAATTGCTGCAGATATGAAAATTTGCGAAACTTTTGCTGGACGATATTCAACGCAAGTCCTCTTTTCTTCACAGTTTTCCAAAACGTAACAGCGTTGGTTTTATATTCTAAAGTTACAATACCTACTTCTTCCGGTGTACACTCTTCTTCAGCTTCTATTGCTTCTACCGCTTCTTCCCTGTTGCAAAAATTCTAGAGTTGTAGCAATTTTTAGTGGAACCGATGTTTGAATAGTTTTCCGTAGAAAAAATAAATTACGTAGTCCTTACCTATATGTGATGTATTTATGTACATGTTCCCAAATTTTCATAATTTTTTGAATTTCCGGGTTTGGGATCCTCCCTTGTAAGTTTTCTGGTTGACACGGGAGCTGATGTGTCAGTTATAAGTTATAGTCATGAATTGTGCCTTGAAACTCAAGATTTTATAATTGATACCAATGGTACACCTATCAAAACGTATGGCGTTAAACTTTTATAAATAGATTTAGGATTTCATAATTGGTTGGATTAAACGTGGAGCGATTTCCTCACCTAGTGTTGCATTTTAATTGATCTAAAGAATAACCGTCTTCTCGTCTCAGCGGTAGAAATGTAAGGTGATTTTTCAGCGCGAACATTTTTCGCTGTCGATGGACGACAAATGTTGACGACATTGGAAGACTGGTGATTTTACCATCAACTTAGATAGGAAGTTCACGAATGTATGTGAAGTTAGCCCGAAATTCAGCCCGAAATATTTTTTTAGGATTGTGTCTACGGCTAAATTTAATACAAGTTTCGGGCTGGCCCGAAATTTTCCTAATATAAACACATTTTTTAGTTTCATCCCGAAAAAAATTAAAATAATCAAAAATGAGCTTGATAATTCACCTAAATCTTAAAAGCATTGAATTTAAAATTATTTGATAAGAAATTATTCCCTACCAAAAAACAATTTGTATATAATGTATGTATGTATAGTTTTGTACCAAATCAAATATAATGTGGAATAATAGTGGCAACAAGAACTTCCAAACACATGTGCTGATGCCAAAAGGTAGTTTTGTCTATCCTGAGTGCAACCTATGTATATTTCTCCAGTGCAATATGAGTGGGCTACAATGTCTTTAGGAATTATCCAAGAAAGTACGATTCATATAAAATTTTACTGAGATACACACATCAAAAGTTCACAAGGAACACATGGTTTTTAGGTTGTCATCCCCTTGAATTTGGTTCGATTTTGATTTTGTTTCTTGTTTCTAGAAGATACATCGATTGCACATACAATATCAACAAATTACAGGGATAACTGTAAAATCGGTTATTGTTTTATCGAAAAAATTGGTTTTAGTCTATTTGAGTTGAATTGTTATCTCAGAATTTATTCAGTTTTAGCTCCTACAAGAGAGATTTTAAAATTTTGAAATTCAAAATTTTTTGTAGAAATATGGAGTACAGCAATACACGTCATAATCTAACTCATAGTGAAGCCCGTCATTTGAATGTAGCCCGGAGCGTTATATGCAGGTTATGGCAACAGCAATGTATGACTGGGAGTCCGTACGTGCAGCGTCCAGGTCGAGAAAGAGTTACAACTTCACCTTCGTTATATTCAACTGCAAATTCGCCGGGAGCCAACTTTATCAGGAATAGACTACGCAAAAACAACCTCCACGCTCGCCGCCCGTTGAGATGTCCACCGATTCGACATGGAAATCGAGAGCTTAGAAATTATTGGTGTCAAAATCATAAAAATTGGAAAGAAGGAGAATAGTCCAAAGTTTTGTTCACTAATGGTTCAAGATTCGGATTTCACCCAGATACTAGGACAATAAGAATATGGAGACAGCCTGGTAAGTCCGAGAGGCTAAAAAATGTAGAAGAAGTGCACAGATACAGCGGAGGCACTGTTATGGTATGGGCTGGAATTATGACTGGTAAAAGAACTGTTCTCGTTTTTCCAGGAGGTAACTTATCGGCAGCCAGTTACATCAATAAGATTCTGGAACCTATCGTGCTTCCATTATCGTCACAAATCGGATCAGAATTTGCCTTAATATGCACGACAATGCCAGACCACATCCAGCAAGAATGACAGCAGACTAGTTGGAAGCGCAGGAAATCCATATGTTACTATGATCAGTACAATCCCCGGACCTAAAACCGATTGAACACGCATGGGATCAACTTCAACGAAGCATACAGCCACATTTAGCATCAATAACAAAGCGGGTGCAACTATGCAGTCTCCTTCAAGATCACTGGAGACAAATTCTACAAGACAGCCTCGATACGTTGATTAACTCCATGCCCAGAAGATGTCAATCTGCCCTAAATACAAGAGGAGGGAACACCATTTATTAGGAAATAAAAATAACTGTACTAATTTAATGGAATCAAATGAAATAAAAAAAATTCTGATTTGTTCAAAATTCTTAAATTGTTCTTTCTCTACCATTATAATAATAAACTATCATTTTTACCGTTATTCCTAAAAATTCCTTCGCCATTATATGTGCAATCGAGATGCTACGACGTATGTAAGAAAACATGGTGGCCCTGATTTTTTCAAAACATTCGTTGTACACAATCGAATGGCAGTAATGAGGGTTACCTCATTCATACAATTTAATTTGACTGCATGAAAGATCCGTTCAGAAAAGGATCGAGAATTATACAATATAATAATAAAAAACATGATTAATGTTCTTAAATATGAATTCACCATGTATGACTGAAGGCAAGTGTACAAGGAGGCGTCCAAGGCCATATTGAAATCAGAAACAAACAGGATTAGATGAATATTCTAAGTAAAGAAGACGATCTCCGGAAAATGGTGGTTTGACTGCCAAAATACGAATAAAAGGTAACCAAGAGGTAGAAGTAGATAATCAGATTGGGTGGGATGCCATGTGCCAAATGTGGAGTACTCCAACTCAGTAAAATTAAATTATTTTATCAATGAATATGATTTTTCGGCTTTTTATAGGCAAAATATATTACCAAATGGCATTCAGAAAATTTTCGATTGGTTAATCAGAAGAAATGAAGAGGCCAATGATTTATAATACGTCTACCAAAAAATAGAAAAATTAAAATCCCTCCCTTACTTTAACCCAAGAGTCATACAAAGTGTATTAACCCTGAACAAAAAAATGAGAACTAGGATTAATACACTTTATATCATTTGCGGCTAACATAGGAATAAATTCTAATGCGTTGGTTGTTGGTAAATTCCCATGAATTTCTTTATTAGCTATTTCGATTGTTTCGTCGCTAGCACAAAATCATAAAACATAGTTAATTTAGATTTTGAAATCCCGTTTGATTGACAAATTTTTTAAGTTCCTTGTCGTTATCCATTAATTTTTTCTCTAAAGGATGAGAAATGATGAATTTTCAAGTAGTCCGGCTCGTTTGCTGCCCTTGAAATTCGTGCATTAAGTTATCTCAATTACTTTTTCTGTTAGACTTCCAATAAAATCATTTAATGATTATTTTAAGCTTCTTGGATTTTGGTCCGCCTCCACATTAACTATAGTTTACGCATTTCAACAATATTTTCCGCTGCTAAACTAAAAATGTCCATTGGTTGATCTTCAACAATAGTAAAATTTGCACTAATTTCATTCGGAAGTACTCTCATTCAAAATATTTTTTCCTTTCGATTCCTAAGCGGGTCAACTTAATCGCTTTATGATTTCTTTCTTTGAATTATTCTTATTTACGTGTATCTTTCGATTTATCCGGATCTCGTTTGAGAACTATGTGATGCCAAGTTTTTAATCGTGCAGGGTGATTCAAGCTATATTTATGGTTTTTCATTGTGAAGCCACTACAAGGTTCACAATTTGTGACAACATTTTTTAGACATATCCACTATATATTTGCGGTAAATATTTTAAGTCAATCCGTACATTAAGAATGGCGCTAAAAATGGGTTAAATTCTTAAAATATTTGTCACAGATAGTGGACACAGTAACAGCTTGTTCAGACTTGATGTTCCTCAAGCCCACATGGAAAAAACTAGAGTTGTTACCATGAAGAAAATGAATTTTTAATTGAAGAAAATGTACTTTTTCTCCATCTGAAAGCTAATTTTCTTATTTCTTTCGAGTTTTTCTTCATGTAAGATTTCTGTTTCTTGAAATGATAAAACAATTCTTGAGTTAAAATTTGTTGCTTAATTGTAATCTGAGATTTAGTTTCTTGCATCTATAACTGCTCAAAATTCTTGATTGAAGAAAAAAAAAACAACGAATGGAGAAAAATATGATTGTTTTGTTTCCAATTTTTCTTGCAACTAGAAATTGACTCTTTTCTCAAACTATATTGTCCCATTTTCTTGGAATTGGTTATTTTGGAACTTAAAAATTTTCTTGATCAACACAAAAGCAAATTTCTTGATTCAAGAAACTGTTGAAATGTTACTGATAAGATTGAATTTTTCTTAAATTTAGAAATATAACCTTTTCACAAAATATAGGTATTATCCAATTTACTTGAAATCATCCAATTATAAAAATTTAATATATTGAAATAAATCAATGAATTTCGTAAAAACATTTTAATTTTTTTATTTAAATTTAATTATTTATAGTTTGCAAACATTTGTAGAGAGTACTGTATGCAATGAGAGATTAGGGCATTTTGTACACATTCTAATAACTTTCTTCTTGTTTATAGCTGAAATAATTGGGTAACATTATACACCTAAGTTGGGTGTTTAGAAATTTGATTAGCCGGTATAATAGTATGGTTCAGAATATGGACTAATTTGGAAAATATAGTACAGAATTCAGAATAATTTAGATTATTTTTAATTAGGTGACACAACAAGGAAAAGTTTATTCTCTCTTCGAAACAACCAATTTTTCTATGTTATTCTTGAACTGAGAAAAAAATCTTCAATTGAAGAAACTATTCCTTAATAAAGTCTCTTAACAAGAAAACTATTTTCAACGTCTCTCAGGATAAGAAAACATTTTCTTCTCTTAAACGATCTTATTTAAAAGTCGCATTTTTTGATTTGAACAAGAATTTCTTAATCTGAGAAAATATTTTTAATTCAATAAATTATTTCATAATATGAAGAGCTTGTTTCTCATAACAATAGAATAAAGCATTTAAATAAGTAAGCCTTTCTTGAGACGAGAAAATTATCGTTAAATTGTTATAGTTGTACGTACATATATACCATTATGTAATGGATGTTCGTACCAAAAAAATGCATTCTATTGTGAACCTTCAACAGTGAAAAACGTAAAAAAGTTTTGTGATTTTGAAAGTGGGATTTTGTGAAAATTTTCTTTTGTTAAAAGTGAACAAACTTAGATTTTTTAAACGGTGGTGTTTTCACTTCAAGGTGGTGTAAAGTGAAAAAAGAAAAAGGATTTCTGGAAACATTTAAAAATGTTTTTAATATTTTTTCTTGCCTTGATCGATACTCAAATGTCTCAGATGTTGAAAACTTATGTAAGTATTTCTGTTATTAAATACAAGAGAATTACTTTAAAAAAGTTCTATTTCCTTTATTTTACAGAAAAAAGAAACTGGTAAAAATTATTGGCATACTAAACACTACTAATAATGTTTTCTTATTAGTTCAAAGTTTTTGAATAGTCGAGTAATTATGTTGGCACAGAAGAAGGCATATGTGAATTTATTACATGTAAAGAAAACTATCTAGCACATTAAAATCATACTTTTTACACTTTCTGCCGTAGGCACTTGGCGAAACACACTTAATACACACATTTTTAAAATTTTTTAAAAACACTTGTTAAATATTACATTAAATACATTAAAAACATTTGTTTTACACCTCCAAATGGAATTAAAATATTTAAACCAAATTTATTATCTATATATGATAAAATCTACAAAATTGTTTGATATACATATTGATACTTTTTGTGATAATTAAATTCTTAGTTAAAAAACAAAAATTGAAAATCTGAACTTAATATTATATTACAACGATTATAAGTTTAGTTCTAAGTGAAAATTATTTATTTTAAATTATAATTATTTATATTTAAATATAATAAAACAAATAACAATCGAAATTATCAAATTTGTATTTAAATATTTTGTGTATCTGTACAGGGATTTTGGTCACAAAATGAGGATTGAGGATTGAGAATTTTGTATATGTACACGGTGTATAATATACATTTTGCTATTGTGTGCCGTCAAATATTTGTATTGGATTAGTGTATTTTCTCATGCGTTTTCTCATGGGGTAAGTATCAAAAACAAGCCAAGCGGGTGAATCGGTTCAAATTTTTGGTGCTTACGCTCGCCTTGAGATATTTTTCCCTTTCTTCTTACTAGTGGAATTCATTCGTTAATAAAAAACCAAAACAAAATACATAAACGTAACCAAAACAATTTCTCGCAAATAAAAAAAAAACAAAAAGTAAAATAAATGAATGATTTTTAATTTATGTATTCTTCGTCGGCTCCATTCGTAATATTTTTAATTTTTAAATTTTGAACAAAGGAACCAAAACAGAAAGTAAGAAAATAAAATGATAAAATGATTTGCAGCTCGTGAGGGTTGTTCCTTTACGATGTTATGTCGAAGTGTGGGGACATTTTATTCTAAACAAAACAAAATTGTATATAAAAAAAGGTTACGAAAGTTAAAAAGGAAAGTAATAAAATAAACCATCTTGTTTTTTTATTTGCTGTGTATATGCTAGAATAAAATTTCTCCAACCTCGGACATAACATCGCATAGGAGCAACCGACCATCATGAGCTGCAACACAATACTAAACAAAATAACCAAAATCGTTTTGTTTTCTAGCTTTTTTATTTTTTTTTTGGTTAATATTTTTTTTTTGAGTCTCTCGCTTCGTAATATTTTTAATTTTTTTTTCTTCGGAATTTGTTGTTCTGTCTCAGTCTCTCTTAATACATCCTCTCAATCGTTCTCTTCTGAGCTTATTTCTCTTATCTGTATGTATTTCTCTTATCCCTATTACTCGCGTCATTTTATCTCTTTTACTTGCATCATATTAAACGAAAAACTGAAAGAAAAAATGAACATTCAACACCAATACAATTTACCAATACTATTGCCTTCCGGTAATCCTCAAATCAATCCTCATTTTGCGACCAAAATCGCTGTTATGGTGAAATAAAAAAATATAAAAATAAATTGTCATGTAATTGTATTATTTTAAACAACCATTTCACAAATTGAAGAAATAAATATGAAACGAAGAACACAGAGATTAACCACACATGAAGAAAATTGCTTTGTCAAAAGAAAAGCGTTTCTCTAGTGAAGAATATTCATGTTCCCTGGAAAAAGAATACCGATGCATACAAGAAAAAGCAAACAATAGATTGGTAAATGTTTACTCTACTCAAGAAAATATGTGTTTTCCAGCAAGAAAATATCTGTTTATTTACAGAAAATGCTACTTAAATAAAGAAACGATATTTCTCACCATACAAATTTCTTGTTTTTAATCAAAAGAATCGGTTTCTACAAACAAACCAATTTTGTTAAACTTAAGAAATAAGAATAAACCATGAAGAAGAACCATATTCTCTGTGTAATCACGTTTTCTTGTATCAAGAAATTAATTTTCTCATATCAAACAAAAAAAGATTATTTTAATATTTTAGAAGAATTTCAAATTGAGAAACGTAAAGTTTGTGGTGAGAAAAATTTCGTTTAGCTGAAAAATGATGTATACATTTTCTTGAACTAATCCGTTTTTTCTTCATATTAGAAATTATTTTTTTCCGTGCATTAAGACTTGCCTCAATATATGGATCGACTTAACATTTTTATGTTGCAAACCCAAACGCTCAAAACGGAAACCAGTACGAAACTGTCAACGATACTCTGGACCAAGGGGTTTCATACGAAAGCGTACCGCTCCTAAAGTACAAGCAAGTGAAGACTAATTGACAAATTGACTAATATGATGCAAAGTTTCATGGCGATGATGTAGAGAACCATGGATCTAATGATGCAGAATAAGAACACGCTGATGCAGATAGTTGTAAAAAGCCAAAAATGACCTTCATCAAAATAGCTACACGGAATGCAAACAGCCTAGCACAACATAAACAATATTGATATAATATTAATATCCGAAACACGCTTCACCAAAAATAGCTATTTCAAAATTAATGGGAACTCTATTTATGGCACCAAGTACCCAGATGGAAAAGCACATGGAGGCCCTGCAGTATTGATTAAAATAAGATTAAAACACTATGAATTTTTTAACACGCTGTAAAAAACTTCAGTTCTTGGATTATTTCAGCCAGCTGGGTAATACATTTCTTGCGGGAGGTGATTACAATGCCAAACCTACTCATTGGGGTTCCAGATTAATATCGCCGAAAGGCAAAGAACTTTATGAAGCTATAGAGGAACATTCGCTAGATTACCTGCCGTTAACCCAATTTACTGGCCCACGGCAAAAAAGAAAATTCCTGATTTGATTGACTTTTATGTAACTAAGAGCATTCCACCTACATATGCTAAGGCCATCGATTGTTATGATCTGTCTTCTGATCACTCACCAGTAATCGAAACAGTGAGTACCGATGTCCTAATGAACGAAATGCCGAACCGTTTTGCAAACAAGCGAACTAATTGGGATCAATATAGGAGGCTAGTCAAACAAAATTGTCTACTTAATATTTCTCTGATCACACCAGCTGACATTGATGCGGTGGCCGAACATTTAAAAGACAGTATGGCATTATCAGCTGAAAGGGCGGGCTACACCCGTCATAAGTAGTTCTGAAAAAGTTAATAAACTGTCACATAATAAACAGGAACTAATTCAGGGAAGCGAAAACTTCGCCGTCAATGGCAGCAAACAAAATCACCGAAATTAAATCGAGCTATCAAGACCTTAAGTTTTGCTTTGCAGGAAGAAGAAAACCAGAGCGTCCAGACTTATTCAAGTGATCTCTCGGCAACCGAGAGGACAGATTATTTCTTGTGGAGGGCAACAAAAAATTTAAAAAGGCAACAGATTCGATTACACCGATTGAACTACCAACTGGAAATTGGGCGCGAAGTGATGAAGAAAAAGCCAATGCTTTTTGCTGATCATCTAACAACAGTATTCGCACCACACGAAGATGATTATTTCGTGCCATCTCAGCAAATGTATGTGATGGTTTATCCTACAAACATATAAAGTATAATTGGAAGAAAATAAGGGATACAATTAAAAATTACAGAAGCCCGAAAAACGCACCAGGACATGATCTCATTACTGGAAAAATGATAAGGGATTTGCCAGACAAATGCATAAAACTAATAACATTCATATTCAACGCTATCATGTGAACCAGTTATATTCCTCAAAAATGGAAAATATCGG
Organism: Tipula helvola; assembly: GCA_963556165.1. NCBI lineage: Eukaryota > Metazoa > Arthropoda > Insecta > Diptera > Tipulidae > Tipula > Tipula helvola. The sequence goes on from OY744483.1 coordinate 49,317,105, forward strand.
TGATCACAATGATACATAAGCCAGTTAAAAATGAAACGCAGATCTCATCATATCGTCCAATAAGCATGCTGCCCACAATCTCAAAGTTATTTGAAAAAACGTTACTAACAAAATTGAAACCAATATTAGAAGAACGGTGCGTTATACCAGACCATCAATTTGGGTTCCGAAACCAACATGGATACCACAGAGTAAATACACAGAATTGTAAATGCAATTAAAATCACCTTCGAAGAAAAGATATATTGTTCTGCTGCTTTCTTGGATATAGCATGATATAGAGCTTCTATCGAAGAAATTTCACTCAGTTTTTGGAAGCTACCTTATTCAAAGGCAATACAAAATAGCGCAACTAGTAGCTTAAATGATATTAATGTAGGTGTCCCGCAAGGCAGCGTTCTAGGACCAATATTATACTAGTTGTACACAGCCGATTTCCATAAATAATCCTGAAATTGCCTCAAAGGAGTTACAGAATCATTTAAACAAAATCGCGGACTGGCTAAAGTCATGGCGCATATTAAGTTAGCTATTACGTTTCCCCAGGATAATAGGAAATATTTGATGGGGATACGTTTAAAATGTGCCTGTTTGTGATGGGTTACATTTTCCGACTTTAGTAATATTAAATTATCCAAACCGAAATCGTGTATGCCATTCATTAGTAATTGATTTCGAATTTCTCGCAAGAAAATTTTCTGTATCATATCTATTATCAACACACATCCCACTGATGACATATTTCCTTGAAATAAATAAAAGCACATAATTTTAAACATATTACTAACATACATACATACATATATTCATGCTCATAACAAACTATATGGTTGTAAATTTTATGCTAAGCTTGTATTTTAAAATCAATTACATATACGTATGTATGTAAATTGTCGTCTATATACAGTATGCATCAAAAACATACATTTTGTACAGACACCAAGAACAAAAGAAAAAAAATGTTAAAATCTGTTGACAATAATCTTATTATTCCTCTCTCTATAAGATCATCATCATACAGCTCAAAAAATAATATAAAAGTATACCAGCTACGAAAATCGTTTTTCCTTCTTCTTTTTCTTTGTCATTGTCGTCGTCATCGTCGGATAAAATTACGCTAAAATTTATTCGATTTGTTCGAGCCCAAAATTCAAAATAATTCTAACACAAATATATCCAGAAAAAGCCAAATACCTACCTACCTTTAAATAAAAAAATTTTTCACTCATAACGCCGAAACAAATTTTCCAACCCAACCCCAAGCACACCACCAGTGTGTGTATACATATACCATATACACATTGAAATGTTATTTCAACTTAATCCAATTTGATGTGAACGACACAAAATATGTATATAGAAAGGGCGCACGGTGAAATTAATTTGTGTGCGTGAAAATCAAAAAAGCGGGAAATTTTGTGTTGCGAGAAAATATTTTCGTAAAATAAAAACAAAACCAAATGAAAATCTCGCGTACGTGAAATGATTTTCGATTTATTATATTGATTTTACCCTCCGTCTGTCCGCATTGTATACGTCAATAATATTACCAACTGGGGTTTTGATATTTGAATGAGTTTTCTTTGTGTATGTATGAATATAGGACGACAACACTTTTACTTGTGAATTCTTTGATATTATAATGGTTCCAGTTTAAATTGAAAATCAATTGTAGATATGGGCACTTTTGTATCGCCGTTAGTTGAAAATTGAAAATAAAATGTATTTCGAATTCTCGACGGATCAGAACAATAATCGTAACAATAAACCAAAGGATGTATGCGACACCCGTATACATTTTGTTTCGGGAAATCTTTTACTTTTTGTTCCTTTTCCGAATTTGTTTTGTTCTTTTTTTTTTATTGCTGCTCATCGCAAAAAAAGAAAATCCTTTTACGTGACTTTGTTACACTATGGTGCAAAAAAAAATGTTTCTATATTTTAGATTCGTGAACAAATCGAATTGAATTTTTAAATATGATGACAAAACGTTTTTTTTTCATTTTTTTTTCAATTCCTAGAACAGCAAAAAATATTTTGCTCGTCTTAAGATTAGAATAATCTAAAATTAAATATTTAATGTATAATCATGACACACCGTTGAGTCGTCTATACATAAAAGTGACAAAATATTTTAATTTCCTGATTTCGAAATGACTTTTTTTCAACGTGTAACGATGAAACACTGAAAATTATGTAAATATTTTGGGTCTAGTGATGCCATATGCATTTATAATATTTTATTAGTCATTGAATTGTAATCAAATACAAGTACCTACACACCGTGTTTTCGTTCTGATAAAAAAAAAATAAGCATGAATAATTTAAAGGGTTAGCCAACGTGTAAAACCCAAGTTATTCTGTATATACCAACAATCGTATCAATATTTAATTTATTCGATCAAAAAATAAAAATGTTGTATGAAACATTGCCCATCCAATCAAAAAAAAAAATTGTATTTATAAAACAACTATTCAAGCACCTCATCAAAATTAAAAACAAAAACCCATACCTGCTGGCGAAATGCGCAATATAAATTGGCGAATTTCATTATTCATTTGATTTCGCGGGAAATTGAATTCTCCCTCCTCCAGTGCGAGCCGCTCATTCACACTGTAGAACTTGAGCTCATAAATAATAACCGGTCAAAAATCACAATTTACCCTTTAAAACGATTATTTTTCGTATTACAACAAATCCCAAACACCAACGAAACGAACACCCTTTTCTGTGAAGGTAAAACAATTATAAACCTCTTAAATCCTTTTTAGTGCACACCCAATGCAAAAAGGACACAAAAAAAAAAATAAAAACTCAACAATAAGTCCCAAAAAATGGATTAAAATTTGTCTTATCATTAAAAATAAAAAAAATAATCGTCTTCTTCGTCATCTTCTTATTCGTACATATTTGCCACGGTTGGTTGTGCTTCTTCTGTTGGTATTTGCAATTTTTCATTTTTTTTTGTTTTTTCGTAAGCATAAAATGTATGATAAATTTTTGTGATAAGCAACAACAATCCAAAAGTGACAGAAAACTTGCAAGACATATACAGTAATTTATAACAACCGTCATGTAAGTATAAGTTTTTGGTGTCACAAATAAAAAAACAAAAAAATTGTTTTATTATATCGACAAAAATGGTAAAAAAAAAATTATTTGCTTAATACTACATATGTATGTATCACAAAACACAAGAAACGAACTGAGACCAAACTTTTTATCTGACATTACGCGAGTATGAAACCAAAATGCAAATAACTTAAATCGTCTGGAATAATTTTTATTCATCTTGATTCTTTGTATAGAATTGTGATGGGGTACATATACATAAAATGAAAAGGGGAAGGACCTTTTTAATTAAAATTCTTTGGATTTGTTGTACACAAGTTTTAAATCTGGTGATATTATTGTGGATTATTATTGTGATATGATGCGGTGTTATATCGTTATAGAGCGTAATAATCGCGTCTGATTTAATTTTTTTGTGTGTTATTGTGTTCAAAAAATTATTGGCATCAAGGGGGTACTTTCGAGTTAATGTAAAGATTAAATAAATTTTGTTATTGAAGTTGTATTTTTAATTGTCCGTGCTGTTATTTAATATATGAGTTAGCAAATAATTGGGGAATTTTTGTTAACGTGCAGTATTCAAATTGAAGATGAAATTTGATAGGAAAAGTTATTGAATGAGTGGCAAAATATATCGTGTTTCCAACGGACATACGTTGACAAAATTATTAGGTTCCCCTAATACTAATGATTTTTTTATTTTTTAGGTCGGGATTCTCTCCAGCCATTCCAGCACTTTTATTTAATTTTTCCAAGCGGAGATATCAAACCAAATTAAATAATCGCGTTGTTGTCCAAGCAAACAACGATCCTTAGATACAGTGAGATTTATTTACCATTTAGACTAGGAAGGGGTAGAAAACGAAAGACAGCCAGTAGATCCGTGGAAAAACGAACAGCTATTAACAACAGGAACAAAATTACTATCACTTCTACAATTTATGCGAACCCAATTGGCCAAGGGCTTGACGAGTTTGGTTTAAAAATCCAAAATACTAGGAAAGATCTGTTATTGTCTGAGACCAACACATAGAAAATTGAACCAACATTGAACTATTTTGGCAAGAAATCAAGTTCTTTGTTTGGCAGAAATTATTATTGAGGTCAGTTATAAATATGCTAACAAAATATAAAAATCACAGTATTTTACAATTCACATAATAATTCATAAAAAACACCATTACCTTAATTTGGATAATTCTAACCCACTTGTTCAGGTTTTTTGGACATCGATCACTTAATACTAGCGTCAAAGAACTTATAAAGCGCATGGCGCTTTTATAAGCTCTGAGCAAACGAATTTTATTTATTTTATTTTAATTTATTTTGTTCGGGCCTATTTTATTTTATTATATTTATTTTACTTTATTGTATTTTATTTTATTTTACTAATTTTGTTTTATTTTATTTTAATTTAATTATTGAATAAAATAGTGTCTTTATCGATTAATTTATACGTGTTGGCTACTTCTGATAAATTTGCCCTTACATTCAAATCATAGCAAATGTAGAAAGTACCTTTTTGGACAATAATGATGTCGATTTTGATAAACCACGTTTGTACGTAATGAGTTGGTCAATATTTTGCCAAATTTTAAAAATCAGAATAAGCACAAGAAATTGTTAACACCACATGCAACAAAATTTATAAATGATATCTCACAAACGAAACAATTCAGTAATGATCATCCCGAGATTTTAATAACTCGTTCTGACAAAGGCAATGTTACAGTTATCGTGAGTAACAGATTATATTGTTTTGTCTTTAGACGTAGTATCGCTATTTACCAATATCGAAAGTAAATTAGCCTTGTAGTTAATAAATAATAGATGGAGTGAAATCGAAATAAATTCAGGCACAAAACTAAGTTAATCCCAGTATATCAGTGCGAAGGAGTTAGTACTAAGTAACTGTGAGTTTTCATTTAATAATAGCTCTTATAAACAACTTTTTGGTTGCCCTATGGGGTCACCCATCAGCCCTATTGTTGCGGACTAATGCTGAGTTTATGACATAGGAACATAGGAACATAGGAAGATATCGAGTGTGACACGACCAACCAAATTAGTTAAAATATCACAAGCCCCGCCTTTTACTTCCATGCTCTAGTTGAACAATTTCTTACTTTTGATCAAAGTAGGCTAGTAGGCGGGGCTGGTGAAATTTTAGATAATTTGGTTGGTCGTGTCACACTCCCTATCTTCCTATGTTCCTTTGTCATAAACACAGCATTAGTGATGGAATTCATAGAGTCTAGTGTCTTGAGCTCTCTCGACTTCACACCAGCCTTTTATTTTCGCTATGTTGATGATATAATAACAGCCATTCCTAAGGGAAAAATAGATAATTTCTTCCATTCGTTTAACTCTTTCAACAATAATATAAAGTTTACAATGGAATAGGAAACTGAAAACAAATTAGCTTTTTTAGATTTGGTTATTTTACATAATGTTGATGGTTCACTCTCAACAAATTGGTTTCACAAAATTACATGGTCCGGTAGATATCTCCATTTCGATTCTCATTTCCCTTTGGCATATAAACGTAACACGGTTAAATTGTTAGCAAACAAAATTACAATTATCTGATCCCACATTTCATATTGATAATTTCCGGTTACTCAAAAATACACTCAAAAATAATGGTTATCCAAATTCATTCATTAATCCTATAATAAATTCTGTAAAATATAAAAGTTTAAACCAAATTGTTGGAATTGATCCACCAATTGACGTGACTAAAACAAAATATGTGTCTATTCCATATGTAAGAGGTTTACACGAGAAAATTAAGTTTTGTCTGCATAAATATAATTTGCGAGTGGTTGCAAAAGCTCATAACCAATTTGGTAAAACCTTGTTTTCTCGTTTGAAAGATAATACAAGTATAGGTGATAGCAGAAACGTGGTTTACATAGTCACTTGTGAATGTAACAAAGTATATTTTGGGCAAACAAAACAATTACTAAGCACAAGAATTTTACAACATAAAAAAGACGCCCAAAAATTAACACTTAAGAAAGTAAACGTAGATTCCACGGGTGCTTTATCGTCACATTTATATCCAGCAGGACATAATATTCATTTGGAGGATGTCAGAGTTGTGGAACGTGAAGCAATTCAATCAACTAGACGTGTTTTGGAGATGATCCACATACAAATAAATCCTGATCAACAAATCTGTATCAACAAAGAATCAGATTGCTTATATCTACATATCATAACATTTATAATAATTTATTCTAATGCAACTGTTGATAGTGATACTATTTTGAAATTATCTATTTTTATATAAAAAATAATTTTTAGTTCGGATCATCACCATTTTTTGCCATCATACTTCATTTTTAGTTGTTCCTCGGTTTCAAAAAACTTATCAAATTGCCTTAATGAGCTATACTATTTTGATAAACAATTATTTTTTTTTTGAATAATCGTTGTTAATTTTTGTTGTTTTTTCCTATTGAATAATTGTGTTAACACTTTAATATTTTTCTTGTGCTTTGTTATTTTATATAATTTTTAAATAATTTTAACGTTTTTATAAGAATTGTAAGTTCTTTTTTTGATAGATTTTTATTATTATTATTTTTTTTTTCGCTGGCACTACATACCATAGAGGGATTTGGCCGCTTCATATTGAAGTTTCGTAATCATTTTTGTTAACGGATAATGAGTGATTAATTCATTGATAGTATATTAACCAGCCGTGATTTTTCATCACCCGCCGAGAATCGAACCCGGGACCTCCGGAGCTTAAAGCAAGCATGCTAACAACTGTGCCACCGGGGCGGCGATTTTTATTATGTTTGATGTATATATGATTGATCTTCCATTTTTAGTGCAAAATTTTTACCTGATGATGAATATGAAATATATTCGAAACGTCGGTGTTGTATTTTAAATCAAAAAATATACAAAATAACCTAGGCTTCATACCACTATTTTATTCAATAATTAATATAAAAAAAGCCTAATAATATCATAATTATTATTATACTTTATTTTGTTTTATTTTGTATAATAAATTCGTTTTATTTTGTTATATTTTAGTTTATTATGTATTTTATTTTATTTTATTTTGTTTTATTTACAATATATTTTATTTCATTTTATTTTATTAAATTTTATTTTATTTTGCTTCATTTTATTTTACTTTATTTTATTTTATTTAAATTTATTTTATTTTATTTTGTTTTATTTAATTTAATTTAATTTTATTCTTTTTTATTTTATTTTATTTCATTTCAATTTATTTTATTTTCTTTCATTTTATTTTATTTTATTTTTATTTGTTTTATTTTATATTATTATATTTTATATTATTTTGTTTTATTTTGTTTAATTTTATTTTATTTAATTTAAATTCATTTTATTTTATTTTAAATTATTTTATTTTACTTATTTTGTTTATTATAATTTAGTTTATTTTGCTTTATTTTATTTAAATTTATTTTATTTTATTTAATTTTATTTTACTGATTTTGTATTTTTTATTTTATTTTATTTTATTCTGTTTAATTTTATTTTGTTTTATTTATAATATACATATTTTATTTCATTTTATTTTATTTTATTTTGCTTCATTTTATTTTACTTTATTTTATTTTATTTAAATGTATTTTATTTTGTTTTATTTAATTTTATTTAATTTAATTTAATTTTATTCTGTTTTATTTTATTTTATTTCATTTCAATTTATTTTATTTTGTTTCATTTTATTTTTATTTGTTTTATTTTATTTTATTATATTTTATATTATTTTGTTTTATTTTGTTTAATTTTATTGTATTTAATTTAAATTCATCTTATTTTATTTAATTTTGTTATATTTTAGTTAATTGTATTTAATTTTATTTTGTTTTATTTTATTTTATTTTACTTATTTTGTTTCTTTTAATTTAATTTATTTTGTTTTATTTTATTTTAATTAATTTTATTTTATTTAATTTTATTTTACTTATTTTGTGTTTTTTATTTTATTTAATTGAATTTTATTTTATTTTATATTATTTTGTTTTATTTTGTTTAATTTAATTTTAATTTATATAATTTAATTTTATTTTAAATTGTTGTATTTTATTTTATTATGTTTATATTATATTTTTTCATTTCATATTGTTTAGTTTTGTTTTATTTTATTTTGTTTTACTTATTTTGTTTATTTTAATTTAATTTATTTTGTTTGAATTTATTTAAATTTATTTTATTGTATTTAATTTTATTATACTTATTTTGTGTTTCATTTTATTTTGTTCTGTTTAATTGTATTTAATTGAATTTTATATTCTTTTGTTTTATTTTATTTAATTTTAATTTATATAATCTAATTTTATTTTAATTTGTTGTATTTTATTTTATTTAATCAAATTTAATCTTATTTAATTTTATTTAATTTTAATAAAATTAATTTAATTTATTTTATTTTATTTTTATTTGTTTTATTTTATTTTAATTTATATAATTTTATTTTATTTTAATTTGTTGTATTTTATTTTATTTAATCTTATTTAATTTTATTTAATTTTAATTTGTTGTATTTTATTTTATTTTACTTATTTTGTATATTCTATTTTATTTTATTTTATTTCATTTAAATTTATTTTATTTTGTTTTATTCTGTTTAATTTTATTTTATTAATTTTGTAATATTTTAGTTTATTGTATTTTATTTTATTTTATTTTTATTTGTTTTATTTTAATTTATTTTATTTTATTGTGTTTTATATTATATTTTTTCATTTTGTTTAGTTTTATTTTATTTAATTTTGTTATATGAGCCGTTTATTTTGAAAGTGGCTTAAGTCCATTTTTCAAAAAAATCAAGTTAATGATAACAATAGATAAATAACAGTATAATCTTTCTAACGGTAAATAATATATTGTCAAAACAAAAAAAATTAATCTCTAAAACCTGTGCAAAAAATAAGAAAATTCAAAATCCCATATGTTTTTTCATTTATTGTTTTTCTATTCTTTCATTATCTCGTTTCAACAAAATATGGAGTTAAGCCACTTTTAAAATAAACGGCTAATATTTTATTTTAAATTATTTTATTTTATTTTGTTTTACTTATTTTGTTTATTTTAATTTAGTTTATTTTGTTTTAATTTATTTAAATTTATTTTATTGTATTTAATTTTATTTTACTTATTTTGTGTTTTATATTTTATTTTAGTTTTGTTCTGTTTAATTGTATTTAATTGAATTTTATATTCTTTTGTTTTATTTTATTTAATTTTAATTTATATAATCTAATTTTATTTTAATTTGTTGTATTTTATTTTAATCAATCAAATTTAATCTTATTTAATTTTAGTTAAATTTATTTTATTTTATTTTTATTTGTTTTATTTTATTTTATTTTTTTTATTTAATTTTAATTTATATAATTTTATTTTATTTTAATTTGTTGTATTTTATTTTATTTTACTTATTTTGTATATTCTATTTTATTTTATTTTATTTCATTTAAATTTATTTTATTTTGTTTTATTCTGTTTAATTTTATTTTATTTAATTTTGTTATATTTTAGAGTATTGTATTTTATTTTATTTTATTTTTAATTTATTTTATTTTAATTTATTTTATTTTATTGTGTTTTATATTATATTTTTTCATTTTGTTTAGTTTTATTTTATTTAATTTTGTTATATTTTGTTTTAAATTTTTTTATTTTATTTTGTTTTACTTATGTTGTTTATTTTAATTTAGTTTATTTTGTTTTAATTTATTTAAATTTATTTTATTGTATTTAATTTTATTTTACTTATTTTGTGTTTTTTATTTTATTTTATTTTGTTCTGTTTAATTGTATTTAATTGAATTTTATTTTATTTTATATTATTTTGTTTAATTTTATTTTTATTTGTTTTATTTTATTTAATTTTAATTTACATAATTTAATTTTATTTTAATTTGTTGTATTTTATTTTATTTAATCAAATTTAATCTTATTAAATTTTAGTTAAATTTATTTTATTTAATTATAGTTTCTAGTTTTTCTTATTTAATTTAGTTAAATTTATTTTGTTATATTTTAGATTATTGTATTGTATTTTTTTTAAAATTATTTTATTTTATTTAATTTTAATTTATATAATTTAATATATTTATTTTAGTTTGTTGTATTTTATTTTATTTAATCTTATTTCATTTTATTTAAATTTAGTTAAATTTTTTTTATTTTGTTATATTTAAGTTCATTGTATTTTATTTTATTTTATATCTTTCGAATGTTTTATTTGATTTTATTTAATTAAATTTAATTTTATTCTGTTTTATTTTATTTAATTTTATTTATTGATTTGTTTTAATTTATTTTATTATATTTTGTTTAATTTTGTTTAATTTTACTTTATTTAATTTAAATTCATGTTATTTTATTAAATTTTGTTATATTTTACTTTATTGTATTCTATTTTTTTTATTTAAATTTGTTTTATTTTATTTTATTTTAAATTATTTTATTTTAATTATTTTGTTTATTTTAATTTAGTTTATTTTGTTTAATTTATTTTATTTTATTTGACTTATTTTGTCTTTTTTATTTTATTTTGTTCTGTTAAATTTTATTTAATTTAATTTAATTTAATTTTATTTTATTTTATTTTATTTTATTTTATTTTGTTTTAGTTTGTTTTATTTTATTTTAGTTAAATTCATTTTATTTTGTTATATTTTAGTTTATTATGTATTTTATTTTGTTTTGTTTTATTTATATTTTATTTCATTTTATTTTATTAAATTTTATTTTATTTTATTTTGCTTCATTTTATTTTACTTTATTTTATTTTATTTAAATTTATTCTATTTTATTTTATTTTGTTTTGTTTTATTGAATTTAATTTATTTTAATTTTAATTTATTTAATTTTATTTTGTTTTAGTTTATGATATTTTATTTTACTTTACTTATTTTGTGTGTATTTAATTTTATTTCATTTACTTTAATTTAATTTTGTTTTATTTTGTTTTATTTTATTTAATTTAATTTAATTTAATTTAAATTCATTTTATTTTTATTTTGTTATATTTTCGTTTATTGTATTTTATTTTCGTTTATTGTATTTTATTTTATTTTAATTTATATTATTTTATTTTGTTTTATTTTTATTTTATTTCATTTTAGTTTATTTTGTTTTATTTTGTTATATTTTAGTTTATTATATATTTTATTTTATTTTTTTAATTTTATTTAATTTTATTTTGTTTTATTTATATGTTATTTCATTTTGTTTTAAACATTCCACAATTGAACAGGTCCATAGAATCACCAACATAATTGAAAGAATGTTAGAACGTAAAAAAGTATGCTCAAGCATATTCCTGGACGTCGCGCAAGCATTCGATAAAGTCTGGCACAGTGGTCTGGAATACAAGCTGCATAGAGATCTACCGAGACAATTCTATGCCATACTAAGATCTTATTTATCCAATAGACACTTTCGAGTGAAATATGAGGGTGAATACTCTGAGCTAAAGAAAATCTCTGCCGGTGCCTCGCAGGGGAGTGTCTTAGGACCAATCCTGTATATACTATATACAAGGGACATACCAATCACAAATGAAGGAACCATAGCCACCTTTGCAGATGACACAGCAATTATGGCAGTTGGAAATAATGTCGCTGATGCAACGAGCAAACTCCAGAGGAAGACCAATGCGGTTTGTAACTGGACAAAGCGGTGGCGAATCAAACTTAATGAGGCACAATCCACGCATATTAACTTTACTTATCAAAAGGCTTACCACCTACCTATAGAAATTAACTCGCGACTCGTGCCATATGCAAATACAGCTAAATACCTTGGCATGACCCTCGATGCCAAGCTTAAGTGGAGAGAGCATGTCAAAAAGAAAAAAGAAGAACTTAACCTAAAGTTCAGTAAAATGTATTGGCTCATAGGTAGAGGCTCTGAGCTTACAATTCACAATAAGCTGCTGCTATATCGGCAAATTTTGAAGCCGATATGGACCTACGTTATACATCTCTCGGGATGTACCAAGCAAACAAACGCCAAAATGAAGACCTTCACAGGGACCTACGGATGGAATACATCAAAGAGGAAATAAAAATACATGCCGCAAAACACGAAGTAAGGCTCCAGGAACATGGAAACCCCTATATTCGCCATATGATAGATAACCCTGTCGTTGAAAGAAGACTCCAAAGAACGAGGCCACTTGACCTAGTGAACTTACCAAACTAAAATTAGTAAATAGGTTTAATTGATTATGGGGCTAACCAGTGGGTTACACCCCAACAAACCTGAATTTTACTAAATATATAAAAATTTGTATTTGAAACAAAAATTGCTAGATGAGCGCAGTCTCAGTCGTAATAAAATAAATTGAAAAAAAAAAAATTTATTTTATTTAATTTTTTTTTGGTTTGTTTTATTTTATTTTGTTTTATTTTATTTTATTTTATTTGTTTTATTTTATTTTATTTTATTTTAATTTATATAATTTAATTTTATTTTAATTTGTTGTATTATATTTTATTTAATCTTAATTATATCCTTTTTTTCTAAATAAATAAAAATTCAGTCAAGAATTTGACAAAGTTGAAAAATTGAAAATTTAATTTTATTTAATTTTACTTAAATTTATTTTATTTTATTTAATTTTGTTATATTTTAGTTTATTGTATTTTAATTTATTTAAATTTATTTTATTTTGTTTTATTTTATTGAACCAAACATGGACGCCGTAATGACCACCAGCTTTAATAACAATACATTTATGGGTCTGATTTAGCCCTAAAATGGATCATCACAAAGATGTATTATTTATTTATTTGTTTATTAACCAACAGCATGTACATGCAAAAATGGCTTACATTATTAAAAAATATTATAAAAAGTTAAAGAATTTTATACAATAAAAGATAAGGTTATAACGATATCAATAGATCTAACATTTAACAACAAAACATTAAGAAATTTCATTTAAAACAAAAGTTCAGCGATTCGTTTTTTAAACTCATCTCTGGAAATATTGAAATCGAAACAATCCGCTACGGCGTTGAGATCTCGTTGAATGCGCAATATAGGGCCATGGAAGCTGTAGTTGCTACTTGCAGTTGGAATATAAAGAAGTTCCCGGGGGCGTAAGCTGCGTTGAGGAGCATAAATATTAAAACATGAAAGTTTGTCGGAGCAGTCTATTTTACCACAAATGATGTCTCGTGCAAATGTGGCACTTGCACATGAACATCTAGCACTTAAAGATTGGAGATCCAGAAAACGGCATCGGTCTACATATGGTGATAGTCTGAAATTATTGTCCCGTTCGAGAGACGGTAATTTTCTGAGAACAAATAACAAAAACTTTCAATTCTGTTTGAATGAGACTGGTAGAACGGGGACCATATGACAGTCGTGTACTCAATCTGTAAACGAACAAATGAAGTGTACAGTGACTTGAAGTTAATGTGTCGTGAAAGGCGATATTTCGGACCCGGTAGTGACATCGAATGCTTTTGATCAACCTTGTACGCAAGTGATAGGCGATTAGGTTGTAACAAACTGTTTGGATTCATCAATTGACAATTAGATATTAGTAGTACCTCATCATAAAAACCAACATCAGTTTCATCACTATTAGTTTTACATAAAATGACACCATCCATCAGGTAACAACCAAACATTTGCATTAGCTAGTGGCGAATACAAATAATAAATATATGGTTGTTACATGAAGTTTGTGTCTATGCCTGGTTCTAGTGGGCCGCCATCTAAACTTAACCTAAACCTTTATGTAGTAACTAATATTACATACAGGAAGAGAAAACCAATAAATGTGCAGAACTTGTGTGTGTTTGACTCTTATTTTATTCTTTTAAAATGTATAAAATGAAATTTAGTAATTGCGTTGCTTTTGAACTTCTGTCTAGCAAATTTTCTAAGTTTTAAGATAAACAAAGTTAAGAGCTAAATTTTGAACCGAAAAGCATTCTATTTCTAATGAGCCATAGTTTGTTTGATTCATCTTGGGTTAGTTGATCTGAAGTTTTAGTGAAATTCTTTATGCCTATATTTTATAGTGAAACCATGATTATCTCAATCCCTGATGGGAATAAGCCACCGAAACATTTTCGACTTAGATTTGGGTCAGGAGGCTTCTTAATTTACTGCAGCTGGTTCGGGGTACTCTCTATAGACGTTAACAAGGATTCTACATGTTGTCATTTTATTCGAGTATAGTTTATATTGAACTTAGCGAAGCCTTGGGCAAAATTCTTGAAATTAAAGATTTTGAGATTTTTTTTGAATTAATTGGGTTCTCTAGTAATTTTTTCGAGAAATGTGCTTTGGTTGCTTTTTATAATATTATAATCTTCCTTAAAATATTGTTACAATATTATTGATTTTTCAAGTTTGTTCTAAAACTCAAACTTTATTCTAGATTTTCACGAATAATTGAAATTTCTTTAGAATATCGAGATTTTTCGACATTTTTCGGGACTCTTTTTTGTGTCCCTTAACATTGCAAAACTTCGAAACAATCGATGAGGTACACCTGGAGTATACCTTCCTTTTGAGTGTGTGTAATGTAACAGATATTATTTAAGACTTTAAAAATTGGAGTTGAATTAAGCATATAGCATTCAGTTTCATGATCTAACAAATATGAAATTCCAGCTTCCGATTTTTGGATTTAAATAACGTACTCCAATTTTATGTCTTATGATATCAAATATGCATCCAATCTTTTAATTTTCAAAATTTTATTATTCGAGATTTTGCGATGTCTGCTTGATATTATTTAGATTAATCAAGATTCTTCTCGTTTTTTCAAGACTATTATAGAAGTTTACATTAATTCGAGTTTTCTGGGAATAATCGACATTTTTGGTGAATATCGAAAGTGATTTGTGAGACGTTTGGTAAATTTTCGCCACTATTGAAGATTATTGGTTAAGTTTTTGTTATTTCTGAAAATTATCAGAGTCCCCAAAAGAAAATAATTCAGAAAAGCAAACGTTGTTGGAACAAAAATTGTAAAAACAAATTTTTTATTGAGCTCTTGCAGTCTCTAAAAAATATCATTATTTATAACGCAAATATTGTTTCTACCAGTGATTCGTCGAAAACACTCAAACAAAGTCATTTCCTGTTATATTTTCACTTGCTTGTCCTGAATTTTAACAGCGACTATAGGTTTTTGCTTGTAATGCGGTGGCAGTTGTGATGTGTCATGCTCTATTGATTCAAAAGAGCGGAAACTATATCAACAAATGCTGAACTTTATTTTTTATCTAGATCGTTATTATGCGTCAATAGAACATGACAATTATAGAATCTGATAGCTAAAGAAAGAAATGAATTATCTCAAAAAGTTGATGATGAATTAAAAAAAAATACTTTTGCTTGGCGCATTTATTTTCTATTGCAAAATCTGGGTTTCTTTCTCAAAATAACACAAAAAACATATAGCACACGAAAAATCCTGTTAAAAGCATAGTTGCTACTTGCTACTGCTACCAATATTTCATAAACCCGTTTGAATAATCGATATTATGTAATATATGTACAACGATATAAATAAGACTACATATGTAAGTGTTATAAAGTTTAAACATTTTACAATGATCATAAATCTTTACAAGAAGCAATATACGATTTTCCCACTTTTTTTTTTTTTTGCTTCCCTATATCATCTTCACAATTTTCCTAAAAGCATACTCACACGGCGAAAAGAAAAGTTTAAACAACTTAAGGGTAATATATCAATGTATTTTATGCGTCTAGTACCAATCATTTATTACATAATATGTACTTTGTGTTATAAAAAATTGACTCTTGTTTTTTGTATGTTGTTTAGGCGCACACATGTAGCCCAAACATCATAAACAATACACTTATATAAAGCTTGTTCAGTTAATATTTCTGGGGATTGGAAATAAATCTTCTTCGGTAAGCAAAAAAAATGTTATTAGGTTAATATGCATAAAATCATAAAAAACTTAAACTATCCAACCAAATAATAGAAGCAAAGAAAAATTATCAAAATGATATGTTTGACTAAAACGTGCTTGAAAAACTCGAAAGTTTATAGCTAATCCTAATACGAACGAAATATTCCACTTCAAAATCTTATATCACGTAA
Organism: Tipula helvola; assembly: GCA_963556165.1. Classification (NCBI taxonomy): domain Eukaryota; kingdom Metazoa; phylum Arthropoda; class Insecta; order Diptera; family Tipulidae; genus Tipula; species Tipula helvola. Next base: position 49,333,295 of record OY744483.1, read on the forward strand.
CTCTAAATCAAACCATAAATTTTCTAATATTTCATCTCAACTAATTTCTTTTAGTGTGAGCTCTCTACTATACACACAAACTATAGTATGTATGTATATCCTATACATCTTCAACTATAACAGCTTAACCATAATACCTACAACAGAACAATAATTCAATAAAAAAAAAATTATTGTAAACTACAACTGTAAAAGTTTGGTAAACACGTTTTTCCAAGTGAATAAATTTTTTGCCTCGTTTTCTATATGGTTGGTCCTGGCTCCGCTACTAAAAACTTGTTCGTTATTATGCATTTATGAATTTTCACATTTTTTTCGTTTATTTGTTTTTAACTAAATGGGCGTACTAATAACTGAACGCTAAAGTTTTTTTTTAGTTTCCATCAGAGTATAGTAGCTACACTAGTGCAGTATATAAATTTTAATTGGATGACTTCATATTGTGTAAGTGGAATTTGATGCGGATGAATGTTGCTGTGATGAACCGATATTGATTTTATGTTTGTCAAATATATAGTGGGATTTAAATATATGTTAACGAAACAGAAAAATGTCATCAATTTTTGTTTTTAAGTTTTATATTAAGTAGATGTGAAAAATTAAAGAAGTTGGTGGATTGAAAATCTGATCTAAAATAACAAACACCAAAATATACATATCATCGAATAATTACCGAAACTTATTGGTTATATGGTTAACACGGTTCTATATACATAGATGAACGTCAAAGTGTTTATCGCCAAGAGAATATAAGTTAAAAAAAATAAATTAAAGCAAGCTTGCTTGTTTATAACTTTGTTATGGGTGGAGAAGATAACAACAAAAAATTCCGAGAACAAATGTGCCCAAGTGACCAATTCTAAAACTTTGGTGCGTTAAAATAAAACAAGAAAAGTTCGAAAATTGCTAATGTCAATTAAATAACGAAGTTTGAGCCAGAGTACTTTAAGACTAGCTTATTGAGGCACGTTAAATTGATTGATTGATACAGGTGTATGAACAAGAATAAGCAAGTTTCTCGGAGTATACGCCAGGTCCACGGTACACCCTTTTACATACAACAACACCGAAGGATAGGAAAGGAATGTTAGTATTAGAGACTAGATCCGGTTTCAGCCACCTATGCAGTTGATCGTTATATATATATATATATATATATATAGTTATGTACATTAGCACGTACACCACCAGTGACTCATGTATCCAAGTCAACATCCGACTTAAATAAACATCCGATAATTAAATAGTAAAACGATTAATAAGCAGTAGTTCGATATTCAATCTTGAATATCATATTCTTTTTATTATATAAAATCATTATTGTAAACATCTTTTTATTATATAAAACCATATTGTAAACATTTCTTATTGTATTAAACTGGTTCAAACTAAATAATAAAGCTCATAGTCAGCATAATCAAATAATATAAAATACGAACCAAATACAAAACAGACAGCATTTATAATTGTAACGTGTTGTATTAATAAAGTATTAAAAGATAAAATCTATTTTCTTTCACTTAAGAATAGAACGTTAAAGGGAACGCTCCCATCCGATTAAAATAAATATTGTTACGGTCCACACCATAACTGGCGCAGTTACGGAAAAGTTAACGCGAAGTGAATAAAAGTAATTTTAATTATAATACAAAAGTTAGTGAAAAAAAAAAACAATAAAATAAAGCATCCAGTAGTGCCTGCATCTGTATTTTGCCTGATCAACAATGTACTCGTGTTTAATATTGTGTACTTTCGTAAGGTAAGATTTTTAACATATAAAATCCCTAACAAAGTTCCGTCTCACTAACACAAAAAAAAAAAAAAAAAAAAAACAATAATTACAATAAGTGTCTCCAAGTGATCAACTTGTTAAAAATGTTTTAAGTGCGTTTAAATATAAAACTTTGTTTTTTCGTATTAACAATTTAAGTATAAAACTCTACGAGAATTGTTCAAAATAAAAGTCGTACGGGCGACGTAATAAAAAATTATCTAAAATTCAGTTGCAAAAAGTTCATGTCAAAAGAGAAGGATCAAAAAATTCCTCCTCTACCAATTGGTAAAATAATTAAGATTCGTGAAAATCTTGATCTTTTCAATCGAAAGCTCAAAAAACTTAACGTTCAAAATCGACTAAACCTCGAGGTTCAGGAACAAAAATTACCTCTAAACCTCAAGGAATTAAAAAATAATATAATGGATGAAGCTTTAACAGAAGTACTCAATTTGTATAGAATTGAGCCAATAACCAAAAATTTACCTCAATTCGATGGTAATCGAAACGAAGTATTTTTCTTTATCGAATCAGTAGATAAAACTTTACTAAATTGTGCGGGTTTACGAGAATTCCCATTGTACACACAAATTATTTCCAACATAAGAAATAAAATTATTGGTGTAGCAAGCCAATCCTTAATAACTCACAATATTCCAAGCGATAATTGGGCAAAAATTAAAACACATCTAACGTCTCAATATGCGGATACGCGAGATGAACACAACCTTCAATTCGAATTATATTCCCTAATAAAACTTAATTTAGAACCAGAACAGTTATTTGAAAAAATAAAAACTTTATTGACTCTTTTATCTAATTATGTGAAATTACATAATGACAATAACGCTATTGTCGAGCACCAAACAACACATTATCAAAATGTGGGGCTAACGATATTCCAAGCAGGAATCCGTGAACCACTTGGTGGAAGACTAAGAGCATCAAAACCAATAACCTTGCAAGCCGCAATGGATTTCGTAATTAAAGAACAAAATATAACAAAACTTAAATTTCCATCTAATTCTAATTCTAATTCTAAAGGGACTCCAAACTATAATCGAAATTTTACCCAAAATTATAAGGTCATCCCAAAACCAAATACATCGCAACCAACCATAAATAACACGAAACCAGGTTATTTTAAACAAACAAACAGGGATATTCCTTTAAATAATCCAAGTACAAGCACAAATAGCATAAATAAAAGCGGTTATATACCACCAAATTATCCATACATAAAAAAAGAAATTAAAAAGGAGAAAAATAATTACAACATCGAAACACTCGTCAATGATGACGAGGATTTTCAAGAACAAGCTTTGGAAATCTAAACACAATCTTCAATATGACACATCTTAGCACATTACCATTTGTCGTGCTCACTTTCGGAAATCAAATCCAAAAATTTCTCATTGATACAGGAGCAGATAAGTCTTACATAAATCCAATTTTTGTACCAAAATTAAATCGACAACCAACCGACTTAAAAATTAAAAGTCTCTTCCAAACCTCAAATATTACGGAAAAAACCAAAATAAAATTTAATGAATTCAACAAACCTGTAGAACTCTTTCTTTTAAAATTTCATAGACACTATGATGGCCTTATAGGCTACGAAACTCTAAAATTCTTAAATGCAAATATCTTAGTAGACAGCCATGTACTACAAAGTCCAAAATTCTCAATCAAACTACATGATAAAATAACATCATGTATACAACCTTTCTTTATGCAACCAATGGAAAAAGCAGTTGTTGAAATCCCAATTAATATACATCATGGTGAATTTTACACCAATCATATTCAATTGCAAGAAGATGTGCATATTCAAGAAGGAATTTATTCCACTCACAAACCAAATCACTCCTACGTCGAAATAATAAATTTAAACAATGAACCAAAAGAAGTATATTTACTTCAACCAATTAAAGTTACTGAATTTGATAAAACATATAGTGAAATAAATTTTCACATACCCCAAAATAGGGAAATTCAAAAATTTAAAATTGAATCACAAATCTTGACGGATCATCTGAATCCGGAAGAAAAAACAAAAATATTAAGTCTGTGTAATCAGTTCAAAAACATTTTCCATAATGAAAATGAAAAATTAACTTTCTCAAACGAAATAAAACACGATATAAATCTCTCCAAGGAAAAGCCGGTATTCGTGAAACAGTATCGACACCCGGAAAACCAAAAAGGAGAAATCAAAAACGAAATCAATAAATTATTGCAAAATGGTATAATCAGACCTTCATTCAGTCCTTGGTCGTCACCTATATGGATGGTGCCAAAAAAACCTGATTTGAACGGTAATAAAAAATGGCGACTAGTTATAGACTATAGGCAGCTAAACGCTCAAACTATAGATGACAAGTATCCTTTGCCGAATATTAATAGTATACTCGACAAATTAGGAAAATCTGTCTATTTTTCAACCATCGATCTCGCATCGGGATTTCACCAAATTGAAATCGCAGCGAAAGATATCCCTAAAACTGGATTCTCAATAGAATCCGGCCACTTTGAATTCGTTAGAATGCCATTTGGGCTGAAAAACGCCCCAAGCACTTTTCAAAGAATAATGGACCACATTCTAGGCGAACTTCAGGGTAACCACGTACTATGCTATATGGACGATATTATTGTCTATAGCACTAGTTTACAGGAACACCTCGAAGACTTAAGAAAAGTATTCCAAAAACTTAAAAGGGCGAACCTAAAAATCCAAATAGAGAAAACTCATTTCTTACAAAAAGAAATAGGATTCTTAGGACATCTTATAACACCAGATGGTGTTAAACCCAATCCAACAAAAATTCAAGCCATACAACAATTTAAAATACCACAAACACCTAAGGAGATAAAAAGTTTCCTAGGATTAATCGGTTACTACCGAAAATTTATAAAAGATTTCGCTAAAATTACGAAACCATTCACGTCATGTCTCTCGAAAAAGTCAACAATTTATATTGACAAAGAGTATACGGAATGCTTTGAGAAATGTAAAAAATTACTAACAAATGATCCAATACTACGGTATCCAAACTTTAAAGAGCCGTTCACTCTAACAACCGATGCATCAAATTATGCTTTGGGTGCAATTTTAAGCCAAAATTACGATGGAAAAGATCTCCCGATAGCATACGCATCACGAACTCTTTCACAAACAGAAACCCACTATAGTACCATTGAAAAGGAATGCTTAGCTATAGTATGGGCTTGTAAATATTTTCGACCATACTTGTATGGAAGAAAATTCTCTATTATAACGGATCATAAACCACTAGTCTGGCTATTCAACGCGAAAGACCCCACGTCAAAAATCGTACGATGGCGTCTCAGATTAGAAGAGTTCGATTATCAAGTAATTTACAAAAAAGGAACATCAAACACTAATGCTGATGCATTATCACGATTAGAACTTAATAAATACATACAGGAAGGTAAACTAAAATTTCCTAATACTATAGATTCAATAACCCCCGTAGGTAACAAAAATAAATTAGATAGTGAATTAGCTACTCCTATCGAAAACAAATTAAAAAATAACAAAGCATATAACGATGAATTCGCTATGCTGTGTAATATTAATACTGAAGAAACCAGCTTCAATAGTGTTAAAAATACAACAAAAATACCTGAATCCAATTCAGCATTAAATGAATTCGTTCATCAATTAATTCTACAAGTGGATCCAAACCACATAGAAATGTACGAATCAGCGGAAGTCTTATACAACAAATATACCCGCAACACAATCAAAAAATTTAAGTTCTCAAACATGGATATCATCGTAATCTTAAACAGCTATACTAACACAAGATATCTCACCGCACTTTTTACGGATGATATCACATTTCAAACAGTACAACAGGAATTCAGCAAGGATCCCCAATTAAAAATTATACGTGTAGCTACAAGAAAAACAGATGTGCCAATGGAGGAAGAAGAAATGGTAATAAAAAACATCCACTTGCCATACCACAGAGGAATAAAAGAAAATTATGAAAAAATCAAACGTACCTTTTATTTCCCAAATTTAAAACAAAAAATAGCAAAATTCATTCAGAATTGTGAAATCTGTAACAAAAATAAATACGAACGACAACCAGTCAATGTAAAATTTAAAATTTCACAAACCCCTCAAGGTCCCATGGAAATAGTCCATGCAGACACATTTGCTCTCAGAAGTAAAAATTTCTTAACGATCATAGATAAATTTAGTAAATTTATCTCCATTTTCGAACTTCAAGATAGAAGATCTCAAACTATGATCCAGAACTTTCTCAAATTCTTTTCACAAGAAGGAATCCCAAAATTGCTAGTATTAGACTCAGCAACGGAATTTAGCTCTGAATTATTCCGCAATTTCACAGAAATGATGAAAATTAAGTTACACATAACTACGGCAAAATCATCAACGGGTAACTCACCCATAGAACGACTCCATTCAACCTTAACGGAGCTCAGTAGGATCATATATCAACAAGATCCGAATAAAACAATAACACAGGTGATGAATGAGGCAGCCTTCGCCTATAACAATTCAATTCACTCTACAACCAATCTTACACCATTCGAACTTCATAAAGGGCATATTTTAATAAAAAATATACCTGAAGACATGGCCAATCAATCAAACGAATACCTTAACGGAATTCGAAACGATTACTCAAAAATAGCAAAACATATTGCAACCCTGAACGAAAAATCAAAAACAAAAACAATAGAAACTCTAAATAAAAATCGTTCAGATCCTAGAGTATTTCAACAAAACGAAATAATTTTCGAAAAATCTACCACTAGGGACAAGTTAGTTCCAAAGTTTATTAAACACACAGTAACAAAAAACAAAGAAGTAACAGTAAACACAAATAAACGTCCGGTTCATAAGAATCGAATCAAAAAAATTATTAGCTATGGTTTAGATACAATTAATGTTTCATCTACTCCACAGCTTGGTGCATCCACAGAGCCTCGAAGTCTTCGATCTCACAACAAGTAAAGGCCTGATAGCATTAAAACTGGGAGAAGCAAGAGTGATCACAGGTTACTCAAAACTCTTTCACATAATCGAATTAAACGATTTAGAACAAAACTATAAAAATATCGAAATAACAATTCAAACTTTAGAATCAATAATGAAAGAAAAAAATATAAAGAATATCACTCTTTTACGTATTCTCAAAAGAAAATTAGCACAAGCTAAAAGATCCCTTACCAATATTTTACCTAATTATCCAACACGATTCAAACGAGGAATTTTTAACCCGTTAGGAACCTTTATTAAAGCCATCACCGGTAATTTAGATCAAAATGACTACGAAACTATCCAAAATTCAATAACACGTTTAGATGACGGACAATATAAAATTAATGACCAATTTAACAAACAAATAAAAATTAACGCATTAATAATAGATCGATTTGAAGAAATCACAGACCAAATAGACAATATGACAAACATTCTTAATAAATATCTTAAGGAAATAGATAAAACTGATAAAAAATTACTTGAGCAAGCACTCATGACTCATGCACAATTTTGCATAGAGGATAATATTTTAATCCTATCAGAACAGATCAACGAAGTTCACGAGATTTTGACATTTGCCAAGGTAGGGATAATTTCTAGACATATTCTTGATAACACCGAAATGAGTTACGTAATTGAAGATTTAGATAAAAGTCAAATAAAAATTAAATCGGAAGAACAAATTTATTCCTTATTACAACTTAAAGCATATTACAACAATACCGATCTTGTAATACTTATTGAAATTCCACAATTTTCACAAGATATTTTTAATTATTTTAAAATAAAAACATATCCTATTAACAATTATACAATTAAACAATATACTAATACCCTAATATCCAATACCCAAAAATATATGTTAATTAATCAGCTATGCCAAACGATAGAACAAGTATTTTACTGCCAACAAGAACAAGTACAACCCAACAACAACAGTTGTATACCAAATATTAACAACAAAGATGCAAATTGCGACGCAATACAAACAATAAATCAGGATGATATAGAATTCCTACATGATGAGTACTTATTCATCAAATCCACAAATGGAACCAAAATTCAAACAACCTGTGAAATCAGCAATGCAATGATTAAAGGAATAAAACTACTACATTTCCAAAATTGCAGTATCATAGCAGGAGGAAAAACGTTTACGAATGATCAAACACGCAGAATCCAACGCTCACAAATCATCCAACCGTTCGATAATATATTTATTAACCTTACAAAGGAAGAAATTTTAGATATACCATATTTAACTAAAAATACAATCAAAAATTTGGAAAAAATTCATCAAACGCAAAAGAAAACTATTACATATACACATACGATAGCATCGTCAACTCTAATCACCATCATTATAATCATAATAATTCTATTCTTTCTTTTCAAAAAATATAAAGGTTCTATACAAAAAATTAAGCAGCAATTTACAGCTACGGTAGCTGAAAGCGCTGAGGACAGCTTCAATCCTAGTGGGGAGGAGTTATGTACATTAGCACGTACACCACCAGTGACTCATGTATCCAAGTCAACATCCGACTTAAATAAACATCCGATAATTAAATAGTAAAACGATTAATAAGCAGTAGTTGATATTCAATCTTGAATATCATATTCTTTTTATTATATAAAATCATTATTGTAAACATCTTTTTATTATATAAAACCATATTGTAAACATTTCTTATTGTATTAAACTGGTTCAAACTAAATAATAAAGCTCATAGTCAGCATAATCAAATAATATAAAATACGAACCAAATACAAAACAGACAGCATTTATAATTGTAACGTGTTGTATTAATAAAGTATTAAAAGATAAAATCTATTTTCTTTCACTTAAGAATAGAACGTTAAAGGGAACGCTCCCATCCGATTAAAATAAATATTGTTACGGTCCACACCATAACTATATATATATATATATATATATATATATATATATATATATATATATATATATGGAGCGATTTCTATCTCTAGTCAAGATGTGATCTACTTGTGAGTAGCTATGCCCATTGCTCCAAGTGGCAAGTCCTCGGTGGCGGCGGGTGGTAGTGTGTGTGAAAAGTTGGGTAGAACGGGCAAGGAAACCTAATGAAATACCATTTTCGTTTGGCTCATTATGGAATAAACGTGAAGTGTGGAGAAAATTTTGGATGATTTTTGTCGATTAAACTGCGAAGTGTGATAATAATGGAAGGATACCCGTTGGTCGGTATCAGCGCAATCAATAGTAATTCTCAAATTCCTCAGTTCTGCGGTGGCAGAAAGATAGTCAGCTGCACTCCAGCAGCCATCGTTCCGAAGATCCAATAAATACCTGGGAAATTTATTTATATATTAAAGCATGTGTAAAGCGGAAGGAACTGGAGTTAATTCAGGGTAACTATATTACTAACCACTAACTTAATTACTTGCTTTACTCAGGTGTCTGTAACCGGGTCAATTTTTTTTTTCATGCTAACTAAACCTATCCAAATCCTCTTTATGTTGTAGGTAACAAGGTGTTTTGGGAGGCCCGCCATTAATAACTCTGGGAGGTCTTGCTTGGGGCTTGGTCGAACGCTCCAATCGATCAATCTATCAATCAATTGTTAAAGCTCAGGACAATCATAATCTCCTAATACAGCGTTCCCCGTTAGAGCCGCAAGTTTCGAAAAACGGTGAGGAACTTCATTAATTATTATTGTTTCTCTATATTACCGCTCTCTTTTTTCTTTTACTTCCTATTCCTTTCTTTTTTTCGCTACTACTTTTCCTCCGGCGCACTGTTTACAAAAAATCACTTCTTGTAGAACCTGCCTACAATTCAATTTCTAAGAGATCTGAATAATTTTTTTGTTAAATCACTCTGCAAAGAGGGTATAACACATTTGATCTTACACCGAAAAATTATTAAGAAACAAAACATTGAGTTTGTTCCTGAGGCTTCTAAAATCCAAAAGTTTATTTTTATCGGCTAATTACAGTACAGTAAAGTAAATATCCTACAGTAATCATTTACATTTTTGAGGTTAGGCTACAGGTTAACGGAAAAGTAGCAGTGACGTGTGTCAGTCTACTCTTTCCAGAGTGATTTAATAAAAATTATTCAGATCGCTTGAAAATTTAAGTGTAGGTAGATTTTTGTCCACAAGAAGTCATTTTTTGCCCACCGTGCGGTGGTTGGGAAAGGGGGCGAGATTTCATTACATTATCATCATGTTCTGATGTGGCCACCAAAATGTTTATTAACCACAGCAAATGTTGCTTGACATTGTCGTGGAAGTTGTCGCTCCTCAACATTTTTGTCTACTCCCTCCCCGTTTATTCAGGCGCGCTAATATTTCTAAACATAACCTAAAATAGACAAACTGTGTCTACCGTTGTTATCTTTATAATTCTTGAAAAATTGTATTTTCTATGATATTTGTGTTTCAAACATGTTCAATCGTGTTTTCTGATGAATTGCGTATTTGATGGTTTAGCCTTTCAATCTGTGTTTGATCTGTCCCGGTGCTGAAAAATGGTCATCTAATTTTGGCTAAGTTCGAGCCGGTGACAATTCACTTGAAAGGACTCCAATGTAATAATGATTATTCGCAGTTATGTTTTGATTTTTCTTCGTCTTTCGAATAATTTAAATGTTATGAAAATCTCCCTATATTGTTTTGTATACACTTTCCAATTCGCAGGGTTTTCATTTATTTTAAACAAAATATTTTTTCTGAATTTCTTTTCCGGTAATTTCTAGATTTTTTTCGGGATTTTTGTTTTCTGGATTTTTACTTTTCAACTATTCACATTAACATGCTACATGCAGAGAATTTATTAGCAACATTCTCAATTTATTTAAATTAAGAAATAAATTCAATGGTTTTTAATATTTATAATCATAATACATTATAATTGATTTATGTAAGTGAAGGACAATTTCAAGAAAATTCGGCCTTTCGACATTCGGCCTTTTGACATATTCGGACTTTAGACAATCGGCTTTTCGACACATTCGGCCTTTTGACTTATTCGGCTTTTCGACATTCGGCCTTTCGACGCATTCGGCCATTCGATATTCGGCCTTCCGACCCATTCGGCCTTTTGGCGTTCGGCCTACCGACATTCGGCCTTCCAACATTGAACGAAGGCAGATATTTGAAATTCTTTTAGAACCCGTACTTCCAAACATTAATTATGATTATATGATGATATGATGATATGAATATATGATGATATGACGATATGATGATATGTTGATATGATGATATGATGATATGATGATATGATGATATGCTGATATGATGATAAGATGATATGATGATATGATGATATGATGATATGATGATATGATGATACGATGATATGATGATATGATGATATGATGATATGATGATATGATGATATGATGATATGATGATATGATGATATGATGATATGATGATATGATGATATGATGATATGATGATATGATGATATGATGATATGATGATATGATGATATGATGATATGATGATATGATGATATGATGATATGATGATATGATGTTCAATGATGATATGATGATATGATGATATGATGATATGATGATATGACGATATGATGATATGATGGTATGGTTGCTTGGTGGTATGATGTTCTGATGCTATGATGGTGTGATGTTGTAGAGTTTAATGGTATGATGGTGTTGGTAATGCCTGAAAAATAATTGAACACATAATCAACATCAATACTTAATGCGTTATATTTATACTTTCCTGAAACCAAAACTGATCATCGGTGGGGCATTATACAAATAATTGTTAATCTTGATATTGCTATTTTTTGATTGTTATATTATACAGAAACATTATTTTGGCACAATTATACAATATTATTGTTTTGTATAGTTGTAAACAATTGCCAACCTTTCAAATTAAAATTGCTTATCATTTTAAAATAATCATAGTACAACAAGTACCAACCTAATCATAACAGTTAAGTACATAAAATGCTCGGCGGCATTAGCTTCGTATTTCACTTTATTGCTATATAAATGAGAAACAATATTCTACAAATATTCGAATAACAATTTTATAAGTAAATACACCGAGTAAAACATTTTATTGTGAAAATAATTAAACAGTGAATTTGAATGGCTACGGTGATTTTAGTTACCCGGAATATAATTGGACACGAAATTTGCCGCAACGATATTTGTTGACCCTCCCATTTCAATGTTAAAAAGACGCTATACATCCTCATCAATTTTGGACACACGCATGTCATTTGGAAACGAGAAAACAGCATTTTATAATTTGGACCTCGGATTCCAACTGGATAAGGCGAGTTTCATCAATTTATTGGCATTTTACAATCGGTTCGAGCGAATCTGGTATTTTTTAACAGTGCGTTGCACTTTGTCCTTGAAATTTGGATGTCGAATTGTGCTGGTAGAGCGGGAAGAGAAGCAGCTGAAAACATAGATTCAACGGAGCACATTGCCAACTGTCAGATGGTACCACTGTACGTATGCTGGTATGTATGATGGTACGATACCATTATGGTATGATGGAGATGGTATGTATGATGGTACGATTGTAGAATGTTACTTAGCATTTGCAAAAGCCGCCTTTGGATGTATGACAATCAAATTTCAATGACAACACGCGGAATCTTCTTTCGAGTAATACCGTACTAGATAGTTGATTATATATGCTGGTTTGGGCATCTAGTTCGCAGTTGGGTTCCATTTGCGTATTGAGGTTGATTTGAATTGAGATTGAGTTGAGCAGGAGTCAACTCTCAAGTTAGGAATTTATTTGTGTTAAGGGTTGAGTTATTAGCTAGCGTAAGTTGTTTTGAATTGACTTTATGTACGAATGATGAGTTTAGGGTTAAGTTGATATTGAGTTGGAAGTTGAGTTCATGTACAGATATAATTATTCGGATCGTCTTGATTTGAGGATTGCGCTGGGCGTTAAGTTGAGGGTTGCGTTGAGGATTGAGCTGTCGAATAGAGTGTTGAGTTGAAGTTCAATTAGGGATTTATTTGGGGATTGAGTCGGTGGTTGCGGTAGAGAATAGAAAAAGATGAACGTTGAATTAGGCTTAATTTAACTGTTGATTTGGGGTTGAGTTAAAGGTTGGGTTGGGGTGAGTTATCGTTGTGTTGGTTTGAGATCGACTTAGGATTGATAGGGTTTGAGTTGAAGTTGCGCTGGATTGGAGTGAGGGGTTCGGTTAAGGATTAATTTAAGGTCGAGTTTAGGGTTCAGTGGGAGATTAGATTTAGCTAATTTAAGTTTAATTTAAAGACGTCTGTAGCTTTCCTAACTCGATTGGAATGGGTTGGTTTGACCATTCTGGTTGAGCTGAACTTGAGTTAGGATTTACTTAGCTTGCTTTGGGGTTAAAGTGAGTTGTTCGGTTGGGGATATATTTAAGAGTTGATTTTGATTTGGTGATTGAGTTGATGGTGTTTAATAATAACACAATGCTCCGCGATTTTGATTTTAATTTATAAATTTTAATTTGTTTTATTTACTTTATTGTCGATGAGGCGAAAAATATTCAATTATACATAATGTCTTTTAGGTAGGTACTCAGAACTCCATCTAATGCGACTTTGACATCCTTCACATCTGGCTCGATTATGGCAGATAACGGTTCACTCACTAGGAAATGTTAACGCCTCTAGATCATTTGGGTCCGACGATATTGGAGTAAGTGGGCGGTAGTCAGTTCAGTGCAGCTTCAATCTGAATGATAAGTGTATTGAGCTCTTCGTGGTGAGGAGCATCTAGTTACTCGGATTAAATTATACTTTGCCGCCTTCACAGCAACCTCTCATAAGACGCCGAAATGTGGTATTGGTTTCCATCTTACTCGATCTTCTTGACTTCACTGTTGGAGATTATCATGATCATAATGTGCTTAAGACTGGAACATATCGTATAATTTCTGGAGCTCAGATCTTGCACCCACAAAATTCGTGGCGTTGCTACAGAATATAGTTTTACATCACAACAAGATCTGTCACGGTCTCTAGATGATCGGCCAGCGTTGTTAAACATATAAATATGGCAATATGTGCTTTGGTTGGTATCTTCCCTCATATTCGATAATTTATGTGTACCGGGCAGCTGGAATCAACTCCGGTCATTAGGAATGGTTGGGCTCCTAGGAAGGTCTCCCATGAGATGCTCGATACTTCTTGGCTTGGTTTTAAAATATCGAATGCAATTGTTGGCTGTACGATGAGCTGTAATTTTCCCCACCAAGTAAGTGGCCAAAATCGTTGTTTTCTAATAGCTAGCAGTGCTGCGGGGACTGCTTTGGGAAAGGACTGCGCCAAGTGCAGATACGGATACATTTGAATTTAAAATGAAAGGTTCTAAGAAATCGAAATAGGCAAGAATTGGATCCGTGGAGAATATAATCTTCTTTATAGTTTCAAGAGTTTTAACGTAGCCTGGATCCTTGACATTAATAAATGTGATTTTGTTTAGGAATTTTGTCGTAGCCCCTAAATCTTCTTTGTGCCATTAGCAAAGAGATTACGTGTTTTCCTGCTCATTGCAATATTGAGCCTAATGAGATTGCCGACTCGTTGGCGAAAGCTGGGTCACACCCCTTTAAGTTTGGGTCAGAGAGCAGTTGAGGTTGTTATTAAGAACGATTTATAACTAAAGTGATTTGATGCGTTTAGTTATCGGCAAAACACTTGATTAGTAAGCAAAACATAAGGCTAACTAAGTGCGACGCCCAGTTTCATCGTTTTAAGTTTCTTCTTGATCGGACAAACCTAAAAGTTTACATGTGAGGACTTCTGAGAAATGACCGGCTTCTCTTGTGTTCCATCTTAGATCTATTGATGCATGTAGGTTATTATCAGGTTACCTTTGTTCAAACTAATTCAGTTTGGTAAGGCTACAGTAAGCATATGCGAATTGGGATAGAATCTTTGCAGCATGGGCCCGTTGTGAATTTCAATGCGGGACCTTTGTGAGTTCCAGCAAATTTAAAATTAATAAATAAAGACTGAACAATTTTGTTTCAATGAATGATGTCTATCGTTGAAAACTCTTAAAAGACATAATAGTTATTTCTAAATTATAAAATTTTAAATGATTTGTTGCTATACTTCAACTGTTTAGCATGTAATTAATATGCCAAAGAAAATCATGACTTTTTCATTTAACTGCTCTCAGTAGAGCGTCTAGAATTATACAATTATTCAATCTTTTCACTTCTGGTATACGACCCACTTAAGTTTTTCTGACCTACAGCAAATATACAGTATTACATTAGCATAAAATAGAAAATTATTTAACGTTGCGCTTTGTTTTATGCAACAAAAGTCTCTTTTTTCTTATGCAATTAAAACCCACATCAATTAATTACGTTTGTTCTAAGAAGCAAAACTTCATATAGAATGAAATATTTAACGGTATATTATTGTACAGTTATATAGTACAATAGTACAGTTTGTAACTTAACAAATTTTTTATTTCTTTTGTCACAAAATAAGAAATTATTTCACAGTTTCTTTTATTTCTTATTAAAATTATGTTAAGTAGGAAACTCTTAAAGCACGCAAGTACAAAAACAAAAATAAAAACTTAACAAAAGCTCTTTTTCCTGAAATGTATATGTATGTCTATGTATGTATGTTTGTAGGTGTGAGGCCACCAAGCAGCTCTAAAAAGAAACAAAATTATACAAAGTTCTGTGTTTTAAACAAAATATAAAAAATCGAAACAAATGAAATAAAAAAGTAAAAAAGCTCATTTTTCTGTGCTTTTTATTTTATTTTATTTTATTTTTATTTTGGAAAACTGCCAAACAGAATGAAGAAAAAAATTACTTTTTTTTGTATGTGTGTTGTGCCGTTATTATTATTCTTGGAAAGCACATAGCACACAACTATGTACATATATACATATAAAAAAGCTCTAATAAAGAAGAAAATAAAATGTTTTCACCTAAATTACAAGGCAAATGTGAAAGGAAGAAAAATGATTTTGTTTTATTTTTTGTGTTCTGTGTTCATCGTCCTCTCTCAAATTTAATGTGTAGTAGCACCAGACAACAAATTGAGGAAGGACAATAAAGATAATTGTCAGGAAAAACGAGGAGGAAAATGTTTATATATAACTGTATGTAATACACATATATGTACATACATATATAGGTTAGAAGTATTTTTATGGAAATTAATTCGTATGTTTCGTATACATAGGTAGATATTTTATGGCGTACAAAGCCATACGGGTTAAATTACGGAACATATAAATGTCTTGTCTGTATTTAAGTGTATGTGTGTTAAATAGATGTATGATGTTCCTTCGTTGTACATATATGAATAGGCTTTGAAACATTAACTAAATGGAAATTTGTTAGAGGAAATTTATTTTCACAGCTTGGAAATTTATTCAGTCATGTTGTTTCAGTGCCAATTTTGCATTTTGTGTTCATCGACTGTAGAATATTATGTTTTTTTTTTGTTGGGTGATGATTTTTCATTATGGTCTGGTGTTATAGAAGTTAGCAGAATCACCAAAATTCTGTAAATATTTATTTCACTGAATCACTCGCAACACCGTATAAAGTGAAATATTTGTACACGTGACGGACGTCTATGTGTGTATCGTCTTTTCATCGATGAGCCTAAAAATTATCGAAGGAATATCATTGATAAATCTGCCTTGTAAAGATCAAGTTGAAAATAAGCAAACTTTAGTTTCCTAGTGTGGTTTACCAAAGTTATGTTGACCCTAAAATCACGGCTTAAAATATCGGGTAAAATACTGTATAAATTGATTACACCTTTATCTTTGTATAATTAGACATTTTATATCTGATATTACCTTGCGGATTTTTATAGAACCCTTAAATGTATTAACTACCTTACAGACTGGCAATGAAATTTTAGTTCTTAGAGTTACTTGGACAGGTACATCTGGGAATATCAGCCTGCCTGGTGCAAATCCATTAGCGTAAATATTACATTTTAATAATATCAAACGGAACCACAGGATGTAATATTAGAGTATCGTTTAAATCAAGGTAAACTTAAAGAATTGACCGTAAAATTCGTTTTTGTACTGAGAATTAGTTATGTGTGTCAAACCATTTTCGTATCAAATATAAACCTTGATTCATTTGATCGAAACGTTCTTCGAATATGTAATATGAATAAAAGCAGCCATGTTTTGGTTATTAAAATAAAAAGGGCATGATCGACACATTTTTGAAAATTATGGAAAAGGCTAAACAAGATGAATTTGCTGGGTAGTGGCTAGGTGTGGGCCTATATTTCCATAAAGTAGACAGGACAAGCTTTCTGAAACAAATTTTGTTATTAATATTAAAAGGGGTTTGCTAGTTCGACATATTTTCAAAAATGGTGAAAATCACTTATAAAATTTTTAAAGCTGATTCTATTTATTCTATGGTCCTTTCCGATAATCGTAGAGATGATACCAGGTGCGTGGGCCTATATTTCCATCAAGTGGATATATGTATCAAGCATTCCGATACAATGTTTGTTATTGAAATATAAACGTTTGGGTTGATAAACTTTTGAATAATCTGAAAGGCTAAACCTGTTGAAATTGCTACTACACTATAACTATTTACCAAAATCGCTCCAAATCATTGTAATTTCGAAATGATTTCCAATGATTTTTGTTTCCGAAATGATTTTTTCTTATTCGGATCAAAGGGGTTGGACCTGTGGGAAGACGGCATGGCAGGGCGATGATCAGAAAAGTTTAAATTTTTAGTCCAATCATCACAATAATTAACTTACCTACTTCCACTACTTCCAAGTGTTTGTCTTGTTTGTTTCATAATTAACACCCTCAGCTTTACGCTAGTAGAAATGATGAACTGTTGGAACTGGTTCAATTAGAAAACCATTGAGCTAATTAAATAAATATTAATTTGATCTGGTTTATTTTTCGGTGAAAAGCAATAAACAGGAGGCAGGAATTTAGCTGGAAGGTGAAATATGTGAATTTATTCCAGAACTTCATCGAAAAAGAATTAAAACTGTCATCAAACGATACCCTTTTTCTTCCCATCTGTATTTTTCTTCAAGGTTAATATGTAAAAAGATAATCACGCATTAAACAAAAAAAAAACTCAAATAAGATAGAAATAGCTAGTTAGCGTTACGAAATTTAATTACATGAGGTCAAGAACAATGTGAAGCCGACTGCTTAAATTAAAATGTTAGATAAAAAGTAAAGTTTAGAGCGACTTTTTAAAATTTTTTCAGTTGGTTTTAATATGTTGCACTTCATAATATAATAGGATTTTCTGATCAATTCGGGAATAAAATAAAGAATGAAGATTTAATCGCACACATATTTGCCACTGATTTTACCGATACGTCTAGTTTTATATCGATGATCATTAAATTGTTTGAGGAGGAAAGTATTCAAACCGATCTATTCGAACATATACCCTCTATTACAAAACTTATCGTGCGATCGGGAAAACTATATCACTTCTCTAAAAGTAATTAAAATGAGGCTTATACCTACCAAGTAAAATAATCCAAAAATGACAAAAATCAAGCTTTTTCAATAATCCAAATAAGACAAAATTCAAATGTGAAAAAACCAGAAGGGACAAAATCCAAAAAAAAAAAAATCCAAACTTTTTGAAAGTATTTTCCGTTCGGAAAAAATTTAGCTACCCGCAGCCATGTCAAAAAATTCTAAAAATGCATCAAAATTGCGCATTTTGATGAAGACATTTAGGGATCTGTGTCATAATCCAAAAAATTAAATCCAAAAAATTAAATCCAAATGGCAAAAGCCAAACTGTTAAAATCCAAATAGGACAAAATCCAAATGGGCAAAATCCAAACGTATAAAATCCAAAAAAATCCAAAAAAAATCCAAACTTTATCAAAACATTTTCCGCGATCCAAAACAAAATCCAAAAAAAATCCAAACTTTATCAAATGTTTTGATAAAGTTTAGATTTTTTTTTTGGATTTTCTTTAGTTTAGAACAGATATCAGATTGTGTGTGTGTTTTTTTTTTGGTGGCGGGAGGAGATCTTCTACCCATAGACTGACTAGTATGACTGTTGAATTTTTATCAACTAAAATCTCCCTTCAATACCAGTGCCATACAGTCTCACGGAACTATCGCTAGACATTACGTCGCGGGGCAGGCATCCAGCAAATGTTGCACTTCTACCTATTGACGGTTATAGCACGGATGAACTACCGAACCTTTCGCTTTCGAGCCTCCTAAGCTGTTGTATCATGTCACAATGTAACATCCTCTGCAATATGTTTTCAGGAGTAACATGCTCTCCGATACTTCTCTCAATCACATGTCTCGCGCCTGCAAACCGAAGACATTCGAAAAATATATGCTCCACATTCTCCACTGCTTCAGTGCATGTTGGACAATAAGGACTATTATCGTGTTTGTACCTGAACAAATACTCGCGGAAACAGCCATGTCCCGTTATGAATTGAGAAAGATAGTAGTCAGCTTGGATCTGTGTCATAATCCAAAAAATTAAATCCAAAAAATAAAATCCAAATGCCAAAAGCCAAACTGTTAAAATCCAAATAGGACAAAATCCAAATGGGCAAAATCCAAATGTATAAAATCCAAAAAAAATCCAAAAAAAAATCCAAACTTTATCAAAACATTTTCCGCGCGGAAAATGTTTTGATAAAGTTTGGATTTTTTTTTGGATTTTCTTTAGTTTAGAACAGATATGAGATTGTGTGTGTGTGTATGTGCGTGCGTGCGTGTGTGTGTGTGTGTGTGTATGTGTGTGTGTGGGTGGGTGGGTGTGTGTGAGTGGGTGTGTGTGTGTTGTGTGTGTGTGTGTGTGGGCGGGTGTGTGTGTGTGTGTGTGTGTGGGCGGGTGTGTGTGGGCGGGTGTGTGTGTGTGTGTGTCTGTTGCATATGTTGCGTGTGTCCGCGTCGTTGAAAGTTAAGTTAAATCAAAGCCAAATTTAATACGACATGTACATATTTTCCGCGCGGAAAATATTTTGATAAAGTTTGGATTTTTCTGAATTTTGCTATATCAATGAATGAACTTCATTTATGTAAATAAGTTTCAATCGACTATGGTGAGTGTGTGTGTGTGTGTGTGTATGTTTATAAATTAAACATTAATACATAGTAGCATGGGAAGAACATTTCATTAACTTTATTATCAAATATTACAATAATACAGTAAAAATAAACTAAATGAAATTAGCATAATGAAATATTGTAAGAAATTAATTTAAAAAATTCACACATGTTCGTATTTTCCCGTTTTTTAATAATATTTTTAATGTGTTTAAATTGCAGTAAAACCTTTTTCTTCTTTTTCGGGACCTCGCCGGATTTAATTTTCTCAACATTGTTCAGAATTACCAGCATTTCGTTTTGCAGCTCTTTGATTATAGCATATAATCCACAATTTTTCCGTCCTATTAAAATTTTCAGACGATTGTGCCACCCCTCTACCGAATTTTGTGTTCGCGGAAAGTGTCGTGAAATTCTATCACCAATACACCAGAACTCTGGAGAATATCTTGGTCCCACGTTTTTTGTGCCAACTATATAATTCTTCTTGAACCATCTTGCCAGTTTTTGCCATTCGGGATCTTTTACATATTTGTTTAAATTATTAAAGTATGAAATAATTTCTGATGATGGTACGAAGGCCAAACTTTTCGACATTCGAACTTGCAAATTGAAGTCCTCGTCGTTCCCATATTTTTGAGCCATACCTTGCTTTTGTAGTTGGCGCCATAATATCTCGCCAAAGTGAAAAATACAACCTTAAAATTCAGTGGTTGGAAAAAATAATTTTGCTGCCGAAGAAATTGCTGTTTCGAAGTCTGTTATGATTCTTTCTGGTTTTAACGGAACACCACTTTCACATGCCAGAAAACAGAGTTCGTAAAATAACTCCTCGTACGCCATTTTCGATTTTTTGCTCATTAAGCAAAATACAAGAGGTACAACTTGTCCTCCAATTGTGCCATGAATACTAAATAGCTGCCTCATAATGGATGGTGCAACGTAAAATGTGCCATCCATTATCCAATATTTGCACTCACCAAGCAACTTAATAGATTTTTTCGTGCCTAGCAAAATTATACGTTCCCCGACAAATTCTTTCTCACTGAGAACGAATAATTCACTTTCTATAAATTTTAAACTATCCGGGATTTTGATATCGTTCAAATTTGTTGGCTCTTTGATTGATTTCTTTCGGATACGAAGGATTTTTTGCCTTTGTGCTTCGTTTGACGGCAGATAACGTCTGCAATTCGCCTGTGTTTCAACAACGGAGTCGGAAATAATTTTTGATGGGCACAATGTCGAATTTTTCGCCGTAACTTTAATTTTAACATTTTTCTCGCAAATTGATTTTTTAAACGCTTGTGGATCATGGAAATGTTGATTGGCATTTCTTTGCACTACGTGATTTCCATCCAGTATAATTATGTCTACACGACATTTGCAATTTTTCGATTTGCGTTGAGAACAACTCCATCTAAAAATATTTTTGGTTTTATTATCCAGATAATAATCGAGACCGTCGATAAATAATTTATGATTCCCTTTATTTAACCTGACAATGGAAATGGAACTCATTTTAAGATATCGCACTATGATTGGTATTATATTAAATAAAACCAATGAAGATAAAATGAAACCCATGAATGTGTAAAGAAAATCTAAAACAATGAAATTTCATTTATTATTAACTGAATATCTAGAATATTATGTGAACATTTCTATGTACATTAATCAAAAAGAGACAACAATAAACATAAACAATTATGCAATTCATCAGAGTTGGCTTTTTTAAAATTGGATCTTTTTTTTTTGGATTTCGGTATTTGGATTTTTCGAAAAGTTTGGATTTTTTCCGTTTTGGATTTTTTTTCTTGGATTTTGTGACAAAGCCAGTCAGCTTCCCGGCTTTGTCACAAAATCCAAGAAAAAAAATCCAAAACGGAAAAAATCCAAACTTTTCGAAAAATCCAAATACCGAAATCCAAAAAAAAAAGATCCAATTTTAAAAAAGCCAACTCTGATGAATTGCATAATTGTTTATGTTTATTGATGTCTCTTTTTGATTAATGTACATAGATGTTTGCACATTATAAGTGTATTGCTTTGGTAAATTTACAAAAAAATACAACAACAATTGCATTAAATAAATCCAAAAAAGATTCAGCTAAATCCAATTATTTTTTGAATTTACTTAAATCAAATTCGATTTTTAGTTTCAATACCTACCACTAGAATTTGCTTCATATGAAACACATCAAACAAAAATTAAATTCAAAAATAAATCTTTGCGGGTTGCTTTCTGAAATTTTAAATCCAAACCTAAATCTAATCCTTTTTTACCAAAGCAATACACTTAATATTTTAGATATTCAATTTTAAAAAAGCCAACTCTGATGAATTGCATAATTGTTTATGTTTATTGTTGTCTCTTTTTGATTAATGTACATAGATATGTTCACATAATATTCTAGATATTCAATTAATAATAAATGAAATTTCATTGTTTTAGATTTTCTTTACACATTCATGTGTTTATAGTGCGATATCTTAAAATGAGTTCCATTTCCATTGTCAGGTCAAATAAAGGGAATCATAAATTATTTATCGACGGTTTCGATTATTATCTGGATAATAAAACCAAAAATATTTTTAGATGGAGTTGTTCTCAACGCAAATCGAAAAATTGCAAATGTCGTGTAGACACAATTATACTGGATGGAAATCACGTAGTGCAAAGAAATGCCAATCAACATTTCCATGATCCACAAGCGTTTAAAAAACCAATTTGCGAGAAAAATGAGAAAATTAAAGTTACGGCGAAAAATTCGACATTGTGCCCATCAAAAATTATTTCCGACTCCGTTGTTGAAACACAGGCGAATTGCAGACGTTATCTGCCGTCAAACGAAGCACAAAGGCAAAAAATCCTTCGTATCCGAAAGAAATCAATCAAAGAGCCAACAAATTTGAACGATATCAAAATCCCGGATAGTTTAAAATTTATAGAAAGTGAATTATTCGTTCTCAGTGAGAAAGAATTTGTCGGGGAACGTATAATTTTGCTAGGCACGAAAAAATCTATTAAATTGCTTGGTGAGTGCAAATGTTGGATAATGGATGGCACATTTTACGTTGCACCATCCATTATGAGGCAGCTATTTAGTATTCATGGCACAATTGGAGGACAAGTTGTACCTCTTGTATTTTGCTTAATGAGCAAAAAATCGAAAATGGCGTACGAGGAGTTATTTTACGAACTCTGTTTTCTGGCATGTGAAAGTGGTGTTCCGTTAAAACCAGAAAGAATCATAACAGACTTCGAAACAGCAATTTCTTCGGCAGCAAAATTATTTTTTCCAACCACTGAATTTAAAGGTTGTATTTTTCACTTTGGCCAGATATTATGGCGCCAACTACAAAAGCAAGGTATGACTCAAAAATATGGGAACGACGAGGACTTCAATTTGCAAGTTCGAATGCTGAAAAGTTTGGCCTTCGTACCATCATCAGAAATTATTTCATACTTTAATAATTTAAACAAATATGTAAAAGATCCCGAATGGCAAAAACTGGCAAGATGGTTCAAGAAGAATTATATAGTTGGCACAAAAAACGTGGGACCAAGATATTCTCCAGAGTTCTGGTGTATTGGTGATAGAATTTCACAACACTTTCCGCGAACACAAAATTCGGTAGAGGGGTGGCACAATCGTCTGAAAATTTTAATAGGACGGAAAAATTGTGGATTATATGCTATAATCAAAGAGTTGCAAAACGAAATGCTGGTAATTCTGAACAATGTTAAAAAAATTAAATCCGGCGAGGTTCCGAAAAAGAAGAAAAAGGTTTTACTGCAATTTAAACACATTAAAAATATTATTAAAAAACGGGAAAATACGAACATGTGTGAATTTTTAAAATTAATTTCTTACAATATTTCATTATGCTAATTTCATTTAGTTTATTTTTACTGTATTATTGTAATATTTGATAATAAAGTTAATGAAATGTTCTTCCCATGCTACTATGTATTAATGTTTAATTTCTAAACACACACACACACACACACACACACTCACCATAGTCGATTGAAACTTATTTACATAAATGAAGTTCATTCATTGATATAGCAAAATTCAGAAAAATCCAAACTTTATCAAAATATTTTCCGCGCGGAAAATATGTACATGTCGTATTAAATTTGGCTTTGATTTAACTTAACTTTCAACGACGCGGACACACGCAACATATGCAACAGACACACACACACACAAACCCACACACACACACACACTAACCCACACACACCCACATCTACCCACCCACACCCACACACAAACACACGCACGCACGCACGCACATACACACACACACACACAATCTCATATCTGTTCTAAACTAAAGAAAATCCAAAAAAAAATCCAAACTTTATCAAAACATTTTCCGCGCGGAAAATGTTTTGATAAAGTTTGGATTTTTTTTTGGATTTTTTTTGGATTTTATACATTTGGATTTTGCCCATTTGGATTTTGTCCTATTTGGATTTTAACAGTTTGGCTTTTGGCATTTGGATTTTATTTTTTGGATTTAATTTTTTGGATTATGACACAGATCCCAGCTTCCCCATATCTTCGTTCCATTCAAACTCCAATTTGAGGAATCAAGCCATGAGTCCATCGGCCTTTGCTTGATTTTGGCTCCATCTAGTTTGCCACTCGGTCGTAGTTTCCTCTCGGGCAATCTTCCTCCTTTCTGCAACATTCACATTGCTACCACGTTCTTCATACAACCTTTTACGCTCTTCAGCTAAGAGGTCCAGCGAAGGCATTTCTGCAATTACAGACACTGTATCGTCTGAAACTGTTCGAAATGCGCAGATCACCCTTAGAGCGCTACGTCGATAAACGGAGTTTAACTTACGCCTATACGATATTTTCATTTCGTCAATCCAGATTGGAGCTCCTTACAGCATTATTGATGAATCCACATTTGCTAAGAGCACTCTTCGTTTTTGTCTTGCTACGTTTGTATTCAATATTATTCTAGACAGTGCGCTGTTTACAGTAGAGGCCTTTTTTGCAACATTATTCATATGCTCCTTAAATTCTAATCTGCTATCAATTGTTATACCTATAGATTCTTAATCACTCTACTGAGATCCAAATCTATATACATATGTTTGGGTTGGGTACTAAATCTTGGTTTCCAAAATCTTACTTTTATAAAATCTTGGTTTTTATAAATTCTGAAAATGGAGGTTTCATTAACGAAGCGAAAATAACCAAAAATATAAATTCTGGACAATGCGGAATTTAATTTTAACGTTTGATACCAGAAGAGCCACCAGTCAAACGAAAGGTAGCAATATAAATCTGTTCGCCGATTTTCCTTATTTTTTTTACTGCTCCCCAGCTGGTAAATTGCATAAATTTATTATTATGAAATGTTTTTTAAAGTATTTTAATTATGGCTCATATTTTAATTATGGCTCATATAATAAAGGAAAAATCTCCATTTATTAAAAACTTCAATAAAATCAAAAAAGAAATTGAAGAAGTTTTTGTTGAATTAGGCAAAGAACTTGTCAAAACGGAATCAGAGGAAAGCTGCGACTGGGACAAAACAACTCTTGCATTTTTAAATTTAATTCGTTTAAACCCACCACAACTATAGTTAACTTGCCAGAAAGAATAAATCACGAAACACGGACATAAAAGCATTCAGGAGATTTATTGTACACAAAAATGTAAGCTATTTATTTGGATGAAATTATTATATGTTGCTAATGTTATTATTATCTTTAGATTGGTCTCACGGAAGCTGAATATAAAAATGAATCTTCATGCTTTGTGATCTAAAAAATCTGCAATTCACCAATTCTTGATTGCTGTGGATGGACAATTATTACCACTAGACAGTAAAATCAGTATAGTTGAGGCAGTTGAAACGTTAGTCCAACTATATTATATATTTAATTTAGAGTACGATAACAATTTAAAGTTTTTTTTACTCATTCCTTCAGTATTATTAATTTGATATAAAAGATAGCTTATTATCAACCTCTGTTAAAAACATTATATCTAAGTTTGACAAATTTTAGATTTAATTATTCTTTAAAATTATTATTTTTCTTACTGAATTTAAATATTTTAAACATATTTTTTTATTATACTAAATTAAAAATGAATTAATAATCAAACATGTTATATTGCTACTTGTGCAGTCAAAAATTCTATTTATTTTCTGCAATTTCCAACCATTTCCAAAGATTTCATAAAATAAATAAAAAAGCAAATGATTTAGATTTGAAATGCTGCTCCTTTAACAGCCTCAAAATGCATTCACTGTGTTGCACTGAGAAGCCTAATGAAAGTATGGGGAGTTCAAATAATGAACCGGGAGTATTGGTCAGAAACGAATCAGTTAGGACTTCAGGATTTCACAGCTAATTTTAAAGATAGTTCACAAAATGATTTTTTGCGTCAAACTAAATAAGATATATATTCCACTTTATAAAAAATTTCAGATAAAAAGGCCGATGAAATTATTGAATTTCAAAGATCTTTAACTGAAAATATTTTTAACGATATATCGAAAATAGTTAACCTTGAAACTTCATACGAAAGGGTCGATAAGTTATATTCATTGAAATGAAAATATTTAAGTAATTTTACGGAGCTGCGATCTAGTTTCAAAAGAAACAAACCTTTTAAGCAAAATAAGTTTTTTGTTATTCCGAGAACTAAAAATATTGGATTAAACTGGACGGTGGATGATAGCTTTACATATCGGCAAAATACGTTTCAGTATGATTCAATTATTGGAACCATTCAAAGTTTGTTTCAAAATTCATCTTTTCACTTCTCGTATTGTAATAATAATCATTTGTGTCAAATTAAATGTTTGCAAAAACAGAAAATTTTAAGAACAGCATGTTTGCTTAACACCCAGTTGCAACTGTATTATGACGATTTCAAACTGTGCAATCTTTTAGGTACTAAAAGAAAGATCTATAAAGTTAGTGCAACTTACTTTACTATTAAAACCACACCTGTAGATTTTTATTCGTTGACCAATAACATGTTTTTAGTGGCATTATTTAAAACCAATGAGCAGAATCCGTCGTACGAAGTATTTCTTAAACCAATAATAGAAGAAAATAAAATTTTTCGAAAATGAGGGTATTTTAATAACAGGAAATAAACAAATGTTTGGTACTTTAGTATCATTATCACACGACAACTTAGCATCTAATCAGTTACTAGGGTTTGTTAATTCATTCAGGAGCTCTAATTTCTGTAAATTTTGCTTAGCGTCTCGAAAAGAAACAGAAACAATGACCTTAGAGGACCAAGATTTACGACGTACTTCCGAAAGCTATAGACTATCTTTAAATGATGTAAATCAAAGTGAAAGTTATATAAATGGTGTTAAAAATTATTCCATTTTGTTCGATTTAAAATATTTTGATGTTTTTGAAAATGGTACGGTAGCCATTATGCATGATATCATTGAAGGTATAGGTCCCTTTTTCATAAAGCAAATGTTTAATTTTATGATCACAAACAAGTTTATATCTTTCTTCAGTGATCAAATTGATTTAAAAGATGTCGATGAATTAAGGAAACTAATTAATGAACATTTGTGTTTACTTATGTCTGAGTTTAATATAAACTGGTTCCGAAACATCATTCATTTTCTTGTGCACTGTCCCTCAATAATACTCAAAATGGGACCATTACATCAATTATGAGATATGAAAGTGAAAATTCATCTGGCATACTCTAGCTTTTAAGCACCATAGACATATGGCGTTAATATGGCAAAATAATATTTTAGAGCATACTATTAAATTTGGAAAATGCATTGGAAATTTTACGAGAAATGATAACATAGTTGAAATATATGGATTAGACTGTGATATAAATTTAAGAAAATATTATGAATGTGGTTATTATTATTGACCAAAACTTTTTGTAGTATCTTCTTTATTAAATAATGTTCCAACTTTCAATTGCATTGAAAAGGTGACAATAAACAATGACAATGATATAATTTTATTATGCGAAGTATAGCTATGTGAGGAGTTTAATTCTTCTTTTTACGCTTTCTGCCGTAGGCACTTGGCAAAACACACTTAATACACACATTTTTAAATTTTTTAAAAACACTTGTTAAATATTTCGCAAAATTACAAAAGGTTTAAAAAATCAATAAATCAATTTAAATTAACTGATGTTAGCAACTTATTGCAGAAGCATTTTGGAGAAAACTGTAACGAAATAGAGAATGTGCAGTTTTATAAGAATATAATTAATTCGAATGCCAGAGCTGCGCCAGCTACATCTCAAGACGAAATTTGCGAAGCTCAAGATCAGCATGAGGGTCTACGAATCTAATTTTTAACCTAATGATGAATTTTGTGATAAATCGCCCCATTTTCTAGAATACCTTAAGTCACCCAAGAAGGGAAATGCAAAATTCGCTATTTACATTTCTAAATAGCTTTTAGTCTTTTACACCTACACTGAAGCAGTTACGATTTTTATTTTTTCACCAATTCACTTTATCTTACCCAAAATTATTTTTGTTAAAAAAAATATAGATGCGGGGCTTATATTTTCAGTGGTAAGTTTTTTGCGTTTTGCGAGAAACTATCTATGTTGTCTAAGTTACATTAGTTAATTTTGTTAATTTGGCTCATTTTCCTGACTGTGTTTTTCTGTACCGTAATGATTCATTTTCTGGACTGAAATCAGTAATGTAAACATTTAATTTCTGTATTCACGATTTCCAACAAGACATATGGTGAAAATATTTAGCAATAAAACGAGGGGGGGTCAGAACTGTCAAAGAGTTGAATTTAATAATACACGACCAATTTGCTTACACAGAACCCAATGAAATCGCCAAAAGTATGAAATAATAGTTATTTACGTCACAAGGGCGGTAAATGAGTTGTTACAGTACGAGTTCAATGTTTATGGGCGAGATGACGAAGGGGCCAAGTCCAGAATTTTCAACGATCAATTAACGTACGTGTAACGTGCAACGTTTTATTTCATGCTACATGGGACAATAATTCGATTTTTTCATAAATTTTAAAGTAAAAACATGAGTTTGCAATTTAAAGAAAATCCCTAGTTAGTTTGTTTTTGTTTGGTTTTATATTTGTTTGTACTGTAACAGCTTGTTGCCGGACACTTTTTTCTGTACCGGAATGAGTCGTTTTCCGGACTGAAATCAATCACGTAAACATTGATTTTCGGTATAGTACGAAATAAAATAATTTTTCGGATTGCTGAATTTAATTCAGGAGTGAAAGATCGATTATCCGGACTAATTGGGACCGTGGGTTAGTCGGTTAATCAAACATATAAGTAAAACTACTAAATATTATGTAAGAAATGTGTGCCCATGTTTATTTATATACATTATACATTAGACTTACATAAAATAAGTCACAAATTTTTTGGTGCGGCTAAATCTCGTAATCTGTTCAATGGTAGAAGTTGTATAGGGCAGCTGTCCTCGTGTTGCACTACCACGACCTTGCAGTTTAAAACGCTGTAAAAGCTTCATTATGACTATTTTTTTGTTTTTAAACTGTCTTCCTTGTCGTCACATCTTCATCATCGGTCATCTTATTATCGTTCTAGGACACAATTTCATCATCGCATTCAAACTTTGAAAACCAGTATCTGTTGATTTTAATTAAAAATTTCTTTTGGTTTTTATTTTGATAAAAAAACTATTTATTTAATTTTAATTTTCTTTGTTCACTATTGCTTAATTTAATTAGCTTACAACTGATAAGATAACTGATACATTTGTAAGGAAAATTCTGAATTTTATACGTTTTTTTTTTATCCCTACTACTAATTTAACAAAATTTTATAAACTAAAGTGGACCAATAGAAATTCTTCTTCTATTGAGTAAGTATATAAAATATAAATTCAGCTATGCGATCGTAAAAATAATATACAAAAAATATAAATTTAGGGTAGATCGCAGAAAATGTAAATTCAATGATCATAAAACAATAAAATTAAATTGAACAAATTAAATTGAAAAAATATCTAATTACGTTTTACTTAATAATAGACTCCTAAAATTACGTATGTCTCCATAACTCCCGGCCTTGCAGAATTTTCTTCAATATCATCTTTTAAAGGTAATGGACATATTTTTGAAATAGAACGACGTATTATTCCGTTTAATGTTTTTACATCACATACTCTCACTATTCCATCTGTTCCTGGATATAGTTTTGTTATTCGACCTCTGGACCATTGAAGCGATGGTAATTTATCATCTTTGACAAGTATTAGAGTACCGATGCGAATATTATTATTAGTTTTATTCCATTTGTACCGTTTTTGAAGAGAAACTAAACATTCACTGCAATATCGCTGCCAAAAATGCTGCTTCAGTTCTTTAACACGATTCCACCGAGATAATCTGTTATATTTTTCTTCGGTAACGTCTAGTTCTGGTGTACTCTCTAAGAAACTTCCAATTAAGAAGTGTCCAGGTGTTATTACTTCAAAATCATCTGGACTATCACTAATCGGCGGAAGTGGTCTTGAGTTGATCACAGCTTCAATCTGAATTAATAATGTTGTTAGTTCCTCAAAGTTCAGATGTGCTTTTCCCAAAATTCGGTACAAGTGTAATTTGACGATTTTTACCGCCGATTCCCATAAACCTCCAAAGTTAGGTGAATAGGCCGGAATAAAATGCCAATTGATACCTTGATGAGAATTGCTGTCATTTATACAGGCTTGTTTTTGATGTTCTCGTAGTAAATTATTTTACTCTTTTAGTTGCGAATTAGCTCCTTTAAAATTAGACCCATATTGTCGCTATAAACATCTGTCGGTTTTCCGCGACGGCCTATAAACCTTTCAAAAGCAGCTAAAAACCCATTTGTACTTAAATTGCTGACTAATTCCAGATGTATTGCCTTTGTTGACATACAAATGAAAAGAGCGATATAAGCTTTATCCAATGTTTGTGAACGCCCGTAAATCCTTTTTACCATAATAGGGCCGGCGTAATCTATTCCTGTAGTCTTAAATGCTCGTTCAAACTTTAACTTTACAGATGGTAAGTTACCCATTAAATTTGTGATTGCTTTTGGTTGACCTCGAAAACATGTTATACACTGTTTATAAACTGATTTTGCTAAATCTTTTCCTCTTAGTGGCCAATATTGTTGCCTTACTATTGCAAGGAGGCTTTGTGGACCCACATGTAGATTTTTACGATGGTAGTACTCGAATATTAATCTTGTGAAGTGATACTTTGTTGGTAATATTATTTGATGCTTCATATCCTGATGAAACTTAGCTTCGTATAAACGGCCACCAATGTGTAGTATATTTGCTTCATCTAAATATGGGCACAGTAAGAATATCGAACTTTTTCTGTCAACTTTTGGTCGCTTTGTTATTTTACTCGATAATTGCTGGATTTTATTGCTAAAATATGAAGACTGGACTTGCTTTATCAAACAAAAATTAGCATTTTTGATCTCTTCTACACTTAATGGAGGAATTTCTGCAGCTTGCATGTTTTGCTTGTGTCTTTTACTTGATCCTTTGCTATTTTTCAGATTGTTTAAAAATCTCAAAATAAAGGCGACAGTTCGTTGAAGTTTTGTAAGACTGCTAAACCGACTGATGATATCGCTTTTTTGTGGCATAGCTATCACAGTAAAAAATAATTACATGTCTTATGTATAATTTCATAAGTAAACGAGTAAACAATTTACATACATATATGTAAAATAAGCTTTTACATAATAAAATATTGAATATTCAGTAAAACGTTATGGAAAATAATACATTACATTGAATTTACTGACAAATTCGTCTTTTTATGTACAAACTAATATTGCTGTATGTAATGTTAAGTAAATTATAAAATTATACTCTCTGTAAAAGGAAAACTACATCCTGCGCCCTGATTCTCTAAAAAATAAGATAATGGATAAACGTGTAAACCTGGGAAAAGCAAAGCTTTCTTTTATTAGTTTGAAATTTTTGATTTTATTTGAAGTAGTAGCCAAATCGAAAAATTACAAACTCATTAAAGTAAGCTTCGCTTTTTGCAAGTTTATACGTTTACCCATTATCTTATTTTTTAGAGAATCAGGGCCCTGGCTTTGCAAATTTTTCAGTATAGTTAGTTTTATTTACCTTCTTTTGCCAGAATATTCAGTAGGTTATGAAAAAGATAGAACAAAAAAGGAAAAAATAGAAAAATTTGACAGATCTTGCGAAAATATTTCATTAATTGTGTAAACTTGATAAAGTGATGATTGCGAGGAAAGTTGGCAGATTATTTTTAGTTAACTTGCTCAAGGTATGTATATTTAAATGAAATTGGATTATTAACATTTAAATAAATCGTGAGTTTATTTATATGTACGTATTTAAAATAAATTGTGAATAAATTTGAGCAATTAGCTTGGGCTTATATGCATATAAAAGCATAAAATTATAATTTTCGGTGTGAAAAAAATTAAATGTTAAGGAATTTTCAGATGAGTTGCTGGGGTAGAACATGCGTCTAATTATTAAAATTTAATTTTACTTATAGGCAGAAGTAAGGATCATCGGAATCCGAAATATTGCAATTTTAATTTAATTCGTGAAAGCCGATCAGCGCCGATCGAATTATCCTAGTTTTTATACGTACGTCTATCCGGATATGCGAATTTAAAATTGTACATCCATAACTAAGCAAATAATTAATTTTTCAGAATTATTCAAGATATGCAGGTCAGGTAGTGGTCCACATCTTTACAGAACAAGTGTTCTGCAGGTCAGGTAGTGGTCCACATCTTTACAGAACAAGCGTTTGAAACGAATCTAAAGCAAAACCAAAAAAACAATATATTTGTGGTTGAAAACATGTAAGAAAGAAACATTTTGATTTGGATTATAAAAGAATCACTAAACTAAATATATTAGTTAGTTGGTCAGCTAATCTTGGATTAGCTAACTTAAATCTATTAGTTAGTTCGTCTATGTCGTAAACACAATCAAATATTGCATTGATGATACCTAAAAGAAAAAGGTTAAGAAACAAATTAGAAAATTATTTTGAATAATGTAAATTTATGTAAACTTATCTTTAATTTGTTGACATTTTCCATATACTAAGTTAACCTAAAAATATAATAATTCATTAAATTTATATTTATCAAATTGTATAATTGTGTAACGTAATAATACTTATCTTCAATGTAATAATTTATTGTTAAACTATATTCACTAAACTATAATCTATTTAAACATATTTAAATTAATTGTAAAGATAAACAGAAATATTTCATTCTGTTTACCTCAAATTTTGACGTTTTGAAAATAGAACATTACAAATTCAATTTTGTTCATGTGTTCGGTAAGAATACAAAGTAGTCACCTACCGACAAATTTAGTTAATAATAATATTTTTCTTTACATTGATATTGAGCCACCTAGAATCAAGTAGACAAACTAATCATATAATTTTATGTCATTTTGAAAGCAAAAATTATAATAAAATCTCTCTTGCCTATAAACCATCAAAGAAAGCGGACATAAAAATTAAATAAAATCATTTGCAACGCGACCATAAAATTTGTGTATTAAAGAAAAGAAAATTATTAATAATAAATTAAAAACGTACGTATTATAACGTGTTAAAAATAAAGTGTTGTTTTTCTTGTGATCATTTTCAAATGATACGCGTATATTGAAATAAAACGAAGACACCATTTTGGATATTTGTTGTCACATAAAATCGAGCGGATATCACCCAGCTGTTATTGGAATACCAATTTATCACCAGAAAGTTATTGCGCCTTCATTGTACCAGGCCTACCTATATCTAAAGCCGAAGTTTGGTACATAAAGTTGGTCCTTCGAGCCGGATGGGAAAACCAATCCAGGAATTACAACATATCCAGTTACTGTAACACGCCGATAAACCGCAAGTATCAAACATATTTATTTATTATAAACTTAATAAATCGAAGCAAAGAGTTGCTATTTTAATAATCATATTTAAGTTTACCATTTGGTCTTTGATACACTTATTTATATCTATTGTCGGTCGAAAATTTACCGTTCGAAATTCTAACCTAAAAGTTTAAAAAAAAACGTGTTGTGAAGTGATTAACCAAAAGTGAGATTATAAAATGGCGGACATAACCTCACTAAAGAAAAGGCGAGCATCAATCAAAGGGAACATGACAAAGCTACTGAATTTTCTCAACGCAATTACCATCGCTACCAATGCTGAAGACATAAGGGTCAGACTAACAAATGTTGAGCGATACCGCACCGAATTCAATGATACTGAGGACAAAATAGTCGCGCTAAACAACGAAGAGGAATTGGATACGGAATTCGAAGATAATTATTATAAAATAGTTGCCGGACTAAATCTAGCATTAAGAAGGAAAATCGAGCCAACCATATCATTGAACGACACAATTCTCGAAACCTCAGGGACAGGTGTACACGTGGATGTGAAACTCCCCAAACTATCAATTCCGTCATTCACAGGCAATTATACAGAATGGCAATCGTTTCACGACCTGTTTTGCGCTACAATTCACGACAACTCTAGACTAACACCTTCGCAGAAGTTACAGTATCTGAAAGGGGCACTAAAGGGAGAAGCTGCAGGACTTTTGAAGCATTTTAGCATTACTGATGCAAATTATATAGAGGCACTGCAAAAATTACGAGAAAGATACGACCGGAAAAAGCATACTATATACACATTTATAAAAAACTTCATAAATCAACCATCAGTGATTTCTGCAAATGCTGCAAACGTGAGGCAAGTGCTAGATACATCCGACGAAATCTTACGCGGATTAAAGGCTTTAGGCGAAGAAGCTGAAACACGTGATCATTGGTTGATTCACATTTTAATCAATAAATTGGATAGTGAAACCAACAGTCAATGGGCTCAACTTTCGGCAGCATACGATCTTCCAAATATCAAACAGTTTTTCGATTTTCTCACCCAAAGAATCGATGCGCTCGAATCAATAAAGTGCTCAAACAAACGCTCTCAGCCACATTGCAACCAATCCAAACCCTATGTTCGAAGTCACGTTGTATCGTCCACACCAAGTTTTAATGAAATTCCAATCTGCTCGTTATGTCCCGAAGAACGTCACCGGTTATTTGAATGTAATAAGTTTAAAGATATGTCCATTAATCAAAGATTGAATTCAATAAAGCAGCAAAATAGATGTTTTAATTGTTTTAATGATAATCACAGCGTTCACATGTGTAAGTCAAAGTTTAGATGTCGTCAGTGTAACAGAAAACATCATTCACTATTGCATGAAGATCTATCAACCGAGAACAAATCAACTGTAGCTGTATCCAATATCCAACCTAATGAAGAAAGTCAGTCGAAATCCAACCAGCAGATCTACACCACAACAACCAATCATTCAGGAAGTGCCTTACTACCTACGGCATTAGTGAAGGTGGCAGATGTAAATAACCAATACCAACTATGTCGACTTTTATTGGATTCAGGATCACAAGGATCATTCATCTCAGAAAGATGTGCCCAAAAATTGAAGTTAAAGAGAAGCAGCGCTAAATTGGCCATATCGGGCATAGGAGCAACTACCAACGGTTATACAAAGGGCGCAGTATCATTAGTAATGATACCGTGGAACAAACCAAAACCAATG
Source organism: Tipula helvola (assembly GCA_963556165.1). Classification (NCBI taxonomy): domain Eukaryota; kingdom Metazoa; phylum Arthropoda; class Insecta; order Diptera; family Tipulidae; genus Tipula; species Tipula helvola. The sequence continues at coordinate 49,368,863 of OY744483.1, forward strand.
CTTGAGATAGAAGCCTTTGTATTCCCGAAGTTAACCGCCAAACAACCATCGATATCCGAATATATCAACATAGACGAATTCAAGCAGTACGATTTAGCCGATCCGCATTTTTACAAGGCTTCCGAGATTGATATCATAATTGGCGCTGATAGCTTTTTTGAGATGCTATCCAACGGGAAGATCATAACGAAAAGCGAATTAATTCTTCAAAATACCAAATTAGGTTGGATAATCGCAGGAAGGACAAGTGGCACGGTACCGACTCAATCTATCTCAATCAATGTGGACAACAGCGAGAGCAACCTGGACAATCTATTACGGAGATTTTGGGAGATAGAAAACCTAGAAGTGGAAAAGCTGAATCTAACACCGGAAGAAGAGTTATGTGAGAAATGTTTCACCAACACAAAGACTGTTGATAGCTCTGGAAGAATCAAAGTGGCTCTACCATTCAAAATCCCACCGTCTGCATTGGGTGACTCTTATAAAACAGCCGTACAGAGAATGTACTCAATTGAGCGAAGATTCGCTAGAGAACCAAGTTTTGCTGAATCATACAAACTGTTCATGCGAGAGTATTTAACCCTAGGACATATGAAGGAAGTCGAGATAACCCAAGGGGACAATCAACCACAGTATTATTTACCACATCACGGTGTTATCAAAAATTCAAGCAGCACTACAAAACTGCGGGTTGTTTTTGATGGCTCCTCAAAAACTACTAGTGGGAAATCACTAAATGATTGCTTAGCGGTTGGACCGACCGTACAATCAAGCTTATACCAAACTTTGTCTCGTTTTAGGAAATTCAAAGTAGCGGTTACGGCAGACATTGAAAAAATGTATCGCCAGGTTCGTGTAGCTGATAATGATACCAAATATCAAAGAATAATATGGCGAGAATATTCAACAAAACCATTTCGAACATACGAATTGCAAACTGTCACATACGGGACAGCCAGTGCAAGTTATTTAGCTACTAGGGCGATTATAGAGGCAGCAAACACCCATATCGAAGAATTTCCTCAGGCAGTGGAGCGCATCAAAACCGACATGTATGTGGATGACTTGATGACCGGAGCCGATACACTACATGAAGCCGAGCAGTTAAAAGGCCAGATCACATCTATCTTGTCGAATTCCCAATTTCACCTCAGGAAATGGCTATCTAATGAAAGAACACTAATTAATAGCATTGAACCAATTCAAAAATCAAGCCTGTTAGAAGTAGATAACTCCATGCACAATCATACCAAAGTATTAGGACTTCATTGGGACCCAATCAGCGATTGTTTCCAATTCAAAGTCAGTTTGAACGAACAGCCAACCACAACCAAACGAGGGATTTTATCTGAGGCCAGCCGTTTATTCGACCCTCTAGGATGGCTCGCTCCCATAACAATTGCTATAAAAATATTCATTCAATCACTGTGGGCCGAAAATTTAAAATGGGACGACCAATTACCAACAAATTTACTAAATGATTGGTTAAAATTAAGAGGCAATCTAAGCAATACCGAAAATATTCGATTGGCAAGATTTCTAAATACCACACGCGAAAGTAAAATCGTGCTTCACGGGTTTTCCGATGCTTCTAAAGAAGCCTATTCCGCGGTTGTTTATGCTAAAATTATTAATTCAAATTCCGAACCAGTCATTAAATTGATATCAGCAAAAACGAAGGTGGCACCCATTAAACAATTATCAATTCCACGACTGGAACTCTGTGGCGCAGTACTCTTAAGCAAGCTATTATTGAATGTTAAAAAGGCATTGAGAAATGAGATCATCGAAATATTCGCCTGGACCGACTCAATGATAGTATTGGATTGGCTGAATTCAAATCCAAGCAAATGGAACACCTTTGTCGGTAACAGAACAGGTGAGATTCTAACTCACTTCAACAGATCACAATGGAGGCATGTAGAATCCCAAGACAACCCAGCCGATTGTGCCTCGAGGGGACTCGAACCTGAAAAATTGCAGCACTTTGACTTGTGGTGGAACGGACCAAGTTGGCTAATAAATGACGAGGCTTGGCCAAAAAATCTATATCAACAATCAAATACCATAGAAGAGCTGCATGGTAAGTCACTGAGCGTGCAGGTGTCGGCATCGAACATAGTCGACCATTTAACCAAAAGAATATCCAGTTTCAACAAATTAGTACGAATTCTGGCCTACGTTTATCGATACCTAAACCTAAAGCTAAATCGAATTCAGAAAGACTCTATTTCGCCGTACCTCAGCGTAGAGGAAATACAAAAATCGCAACATATCATTCTCCGGCATGTACAATACAAGCATTTTAAAACAGAAATTCAGCTACTTAAATCAAACAAGGAAGTACCTACATCAAGTCGAATCAAGTATTTCAAACCTTTTCTTGATGAAGTGGGACTACTACGGGTTGGTGGAAGAATCAAGAATGCAGCCATAACATACGACGTAAAGCATCCAATAATCTTAACGGCACACGACGAGTTAACCGAATCAATATTAAGAGAACACCACTTACGGCATCTACATGCTGGACCAACGCTAATGATGGCTACGCTACGGCAAAAATATTGGATTCTGGGTGGAAGAAATCTCATTCGAAAGATCGTACACAACTGCGTCAAGTGTGTTAAAAACGCGGGTACAACTCTAAATCAAGTAATGGGGCAACTACCTAATCCAAGGGTAGAATTGGTTAGACCGTTTTACAAGGTCGGTGTTGATTATGCCGGTCCATTCCAAACGTACACGACGAGACGAAGGGGCCAAAAACCAGGCAAGAGCTATATTTGCCTATTTGTTTGCCTTGCCACAAAGGCCGTGCATATCGAGTTGGTTTCCGATTTAACGACAGATGCGTACTTAGCAGCATTAAAACGATTTATTGCTCGTCGAGGGATTTGCAAAGAAATCCACAGCGATAACGGAACCAATTTTATTGGGGCTCGAAATCATCTATATCAACTTTACACATTCCTAAAAGAAAATCATAATAACATTTCCAATTTTTTATTGACAGATCAAATCATTTTCAAACCGATTCCACCTAGCGCACCACATTTTGGCGGACTGTGGGAGGCGGCTGTCAAAAGCATCAAATATCACCTGAAAAGAGTAACAAATGGACAAATATTAACGCTAGAGGAAATGTCAACACTTATCGTTGAGATTGAGGCAATGCTAAACTCGCGACCTCTTTGTGTGTTGGCAGAAGACGACATCGATTACTTAACACCGTCACATTTTTTAATTGGGCGACCATCAACACAACTTCCTGACCATGATCTAACGGATGTCAAAATATCCAATTTGTCCAGATGGCAATTACTAAGGCAGATGAATCAGCATATATGGCGAAGATGGCAGCTGGAATATCTAACCAGCCTGCAACGAACAACTAAATGGCACAAAAAAGAAAGAAACATCAATATCAACGACATAGTGCTCAACAAAGACGATAATTTACCTCCGTGTAAATGGTTGATGGGAAAAACAACGCATCTTCATCCTGGTGCAGACGGCAATGTTAGAGTCGTCACAGTAAAAACAAAAATGGAACAATAAAACGACCTATCCACAAGCTGTGTTTACTTCCTGTAAATTGAATCAACCGATTCAAGGCGGCCGGTATGTCGTAAACACAATCAAATATTGCATTGATGATACCTAAAAGAAAAAGGTTAAGAAACAAATTAGAAAATTATTTTGAATAATGTAAATTTATGTAAACTTATCTTTAATTTGTTGACATTTTCCATATACTAAGTTAACCTAAAAATATAATAATTCATTAAATTTATATTTATCAAATTGTATAATTGTGTAACGTAATAATACTTATCTTCAATGTAATAATTTATTGTTAAACTATATTCACTAAACTATAATCTATTTAAACATATTTAAATTAATTGTAAAGATAAACAGAAATATTTCATTCTGTTTACCTCAAATTTTGACGTTTTGAAAATAGAACATTACAAATTCAATTTTGTTCATGTGTTCGGTAAGAATACAAAGTAGTCACCTACCGACAAATTTAGTTAATAATAATATTTTTCTTTACATTGATATTGAGCCACCTAGAATCAAGTAGACAAACTAATCATATAATTTTATGTCATTTTGAAAGCAAAAATTATAATAAAATCTCTCTTGCCTATAAACCATCAAAGAAAGCGGACATAAAAATTAAATAAAATCATTTGCAACGCGACCATAAAATTTGTGTATTAAAGAAAAGAAAATTATTAATAATAAATTAAAAACGTACGTATTATAACGTGTTAAAAATAAAGTGTTGTTTTTCTTGTGATCATTTTCAAATGATACGCGTATATTGAAATAAAACGAAGACACCATTTTGGATATTTGTTGTCACATAAAATCGAGCGGATATCACCCAGCTGTTATTGGAATACCAATTTATCACCAGAAAGTTATTGCGCCTTCATTGTACCAGGCCTACCTATATCTAAAGCCGAAGTTTGGTACAGTCTATGTGGGACAATAAGAAATTTTAAATAAAATTTTATTAACAACATATTTTTGTATTTTGATTATTTAATTTTCCATATTTCCTGGATCAGATTTTATATATTTTGGGTTTTCGTAGTACTTAAAATATCATAATGTGTTACTTTAAATTACAACATGTATGCAAACTTCAATAACAAATCTTCTTAAGTTTAAATATTTGGGGATACAATTATACATATTTCGATGTTAATTTACCCAAAATATCTACGTAATATTACATACTTTTTCTACTTAAAGTTCCATCAAATAATCAAGAATTTTACATAAATAATAAAATGAAAATTACATATACTATGTACATTACATAAACTATGTAAAAATTACATATATATAAGAGGCATTTTGTTTACCCCTATATGTATGTAAATATTTTTTACTGTGACATGTAGATGAAAAATTAATTGTTTTTGTTTCGAGCTCCTTTTCATTGTGGATAACATTCGTTGGATTTTTCGGCCAATGGTCCATGTCTGCCTTCAAAAATTCAGGTCCATTCCACCATAGACTGTTGTTCTTAAGATGGTTCGGAAGTAGACCTCGTGATACTATATCTGCAGGATACGATTTTGAACCTACATGTCTCCATTCCGCATCATGTGTCAAACTATGAATTGTTTCTATCCGATTCCCAACAAATTGTTTCAGGTTACTTGGGCACATTTTTAACCAGTATAAAACAATTGTTGAATCAGTCCATAAATAAGTTTTTTGGAAATTAATATCCATTGAGCTTTTCACTATTTGTATGAGGTTAGACATAAGTAGAACACCACATAATTCTATTCTTGGAATTGTTTGTTGCTTCATTGGAGCTACTTTTGATTTTGAACACAGTAGCCTGCAATGGTTTATTCCTTGCCCATCCGTCGTCCTTATATAAATTGCGGCTCCATAAGCGTCCTCTAATCCATCACTGAATCCATGTAACTCGATATTGTTGTATGGTATTACTGGTATACCTAAGCGTTTAATATTTATTTCCTCTATAGACTTTAGAAGATTTTGAAATGAAAGCCATTTTGTAGTAATATCTAGAGGTAGCTCCGCATCCCAATCAATTTTCAATTTCCATAACTCGCGCATTATTAATTTTGCAACGAGAATTACAGGGCCGATTAATTCTATTGGGTCAAACAATTTTGCAATGGTTGCTAGAATTGCCCGCTTTGTAATGATGTTAGAAGTAGTTTGACTCTTAAAGCTGAACTCGTCATCGTGCGTGTATTCCACATAAGCCCAAGAGTTTTTATGGCTGATGTTTCTTATGATTGTATTTTCTTTGTATTTTCAACAGGTTTGTCTATCAGTTTTTTCTTGTTCGAATTCCATTTATGTAATTCAAAACCTCCTAGTTTACATAGTTGCTTTATTTCTTCCTTTAATGTTAAGGCATCATTTATATTATCTGTGCCTAACATAAGGTCGTCTACATAAAAATCCCTTTTTATAACTTTAGCTGCTTCCGACAATTTAAGTTTCTCATCGTTTGCTAACTGCTGCAGATATTTTGTAGCAATAAAGCTCGATGGTGCCAATCCGTATGTTAATGTTTTTAACGCGAATGTTTTTATTTGCCGATCACGATTTGGTCTCCAATAAATTTGTTGTAAGCCTTGTTGCGATTGATGAATCCAAATTTGTCGGTACATTTTCTTAACATCACTTGTGAATACAAACTTATGTTGTCTAAATCTTAATATGATTGAGATAAGGTCTTGTTGTATTTTCGGACCTACTATTAACGTGTCATTAATAGAAATTCCGGTTGATGTTTTAGCAGAACCGTCAAAGACGACCCGGCATTTCGTAGTAACCGCGCTTGGTTTTAATATGGCATGATGTGGTATGAAATTCTGTTTCTGGAATTCATTTTCACTGACTTCCCGCATGTGTCCTAACATCTGATACTCGTCCCATGAAGTTAACATATTGCATTTTAAGTTCTTTATTTCGTTGCAATTTACTTTCTATGCTGAGATATCTTTGTAGTGCCATACTCTGCACGTCGCCCAGATAATTTATATTTGGTTTAGTTGGCATTTGTACTATAAATTTTCCATCCTTATCTCTATGATGCGTATTTTTAAAATGTTCTTCGCAATAGGCTTCTTCGCCTGTTAATGATTTGTTGATTTTATCGCAGTTTTCTATTTCCCAGAATTGTTTTAAAAGATGATTTGTTGCTAGATGGCATTGATTTATAGATGTTTGCTGAATTTGAGATGTTCCAAATATGATGTAGCCAAATTCACTATCCCGAAGTGCTGGAAAATGGAGCGACTGTTGTATGATTCGTTCTTTTACTATATTATGGTATTGTTCTGCTCCGCTTAACACATCTATTTTGCCTGGATAATTAAAATTTGGGTCTGCTAATTGAACCTTTGGCACGGACGGCTGTGCAAATTCTATTCGGTGTGTCGGTATTGGACCAGTAATTTTATCAATGACTAGGCAATCCAAATTTAAGCTGAATAATGTATATTTTGATCTGATTTTCACTTGTGTTTTATATCGTATATTTATTGTCGATTCGTGAATTCCTGTAACTGGTGTATTTATTTTGATTGGTTTGATTCCTAGTTGTTGCATAGCCGTTGTTGTGATGAAATTGGACTGACTATCTGAATCAAGTAGACATCTATAAGTAGTAAAACTTCCAAATGTATCTTCAACATCTACCAAAGCCGTTGCTAGCCAAATATGTTTAATTTGTTTTTGACCTAGCAAAGCATGTGCACAATTTGATGTTGATACTTCCGTATAGATGGTATTGTTTGGTTTTGAACTTCTGTTACTGGTGATGGTAATGATATTATTTGTAGAGGTTCCTTGGGTTTATTATTATGTAATAGCGTGTTGTGTTTGCGATTATATATCTTACAGCCAGAAGCAAAACAATTTTTTAATTGATGATTTGGTCTTAAACAGTTATAGCACAATTTCTTTTCTTTTATAATTTTTCCTTTTTCTTCATGATCTAGTTTTTGAAACTTCGTACACTGATAAATTGAATGTGACATGTTGCACGCTGGACACATATAATTTGATAATGAAACTAATGCTGAATGATTACTGCCTACGACAAATTTTAATTTTGTCTTTGATGATGTTTTTTCCAATGCTTCCAGTATACGTCTGCGTTATTTCAATGTATTGATGAATTCTTCTAGTGTCTGATTCTTATTAGGGGATGTTTTGGTTTCTATATTTCTCGACGTGTTGATGAATCTAATTTTTTTGACAGCATGTATATTAAGATGATGTCCCACTGCTTAACTGTAGTTTCTAATCCTTTTAATGCTTCGTAATGGCATAGAAAAGTGTCTATGAATTTTTGTAAGGATGATGCTAATTCAGATTACGGTATTTTTAAATTGTCAATTTGTTTAAAATGACTGTTAATGATGATTTTTTCATTTTGATAGGTGTCTTTTAATAATTTCCAAGCGATTGGAAAATCTTCATCTCGACCTTCTAATCCTTTGATGGCTAATGCGGCTTTTCCTATTAATGAACTTCTTAAATATTCTAGTCGATCACAATTGTTTGTCACATGTTGCATCACTCGTGATTCAAATTGTGCTTTAAAGCTCATCCAATTTGTATATTGCCCATCAAACACTGGCAATTTTAATTCTGGTAATTTGACAAAACCGCTGTAACTGTTTGTGGGCTTTGTTTCTGGTTTAATATAAGTCACCATTAACTCATCTTCTAGTTTTGCTAACTTTGCTTTATATTTCAGGTAATTAAGTTCAAACATTTCTTCTTTTGCTGGTATGTCTTCGTTTGTTAAACTTAATACTTTACGACGTTCACAATTTGAAAGGAACTCAACTCGATATTTTTCGAATGCTAATGACCATGTTTTTATGTTATGAATATCACTTGTAGTTGGATCGTATTTAGTTATGGAATTTATGATCGCATTAGTGTTGCTGGTTATTGTTTTCAATTGATTTGATAAGTTGATTTCTTCTAACATCATCTCGATCTCATTTATGCAGCGGTTGCATGTACATAAGTTCCACTTCAAATGAATACTCTGCATTATCTTCAATAATGTTTTCTAATTTAGTTGAATCTTCTGTTATTTGAGCAGTTTCCTATGCATGATGGCTTTTCTTGAAATGTTCCATGTTCGATATTAATGTGCTTTTAATAGTTTTCAATGCTATTACAGTTGTTGCATCAAAGGGACTTTGAATTTCGTTTAATTTTGTGCTGGCCTTTGTGATTTGGCCTTCCCAGGTACCTCTGATTTTCTTTAGTTCTGGTATTGAGCTCAATTTGCTGATGCTTAATGTTTTGTTTTACGTCTTAACTGGATAATGACACTAAAACTTTTGTATAACATAAACTATTTTTGCTTATTCGGATCGAAGGACTAATTTTTATGTTGATTTTAATTAAAAATTTCTTTTGGTTTTTATTTTGATAAAAAAACTATTTATTTAATTTTAATTTTCTTTGTTCACTATTGCTTAATTTAATTATGTAACTTATAACTGATAAGATAACTGATACATTTGTAAGGAAAATTCTGAATTTTATACGTTTTTTTTTATCCCTACTACTAATTTAACAAAATTATATAAATTAAAGTGGACCAATAGAAATTCTTCTTCTATTTAGTAAGTATATAAAATATAAATTCAGCTGCGATCGTAAAAATAATATACAAAAAATATAAATTTAGGGTAGATCGCAGAAAATGTAAATTCAATGATCATAAAACAATAAAATTAAATTGAACAAATTAAATTGAAAAAATATCTAATTACGTTTTACTTAATAATAGAATCCTAAAATGTATTTACGTATTTCTCCAGTATCGTTATTGCCGTTTTCGAACTACACTTGTGAATTCCTCTGTATCACAATCGAAAAATCCTGAATTTCCTGAAACATGTTCATAAATTCATTTACATATATCATCAATTACTTCGCTGGCTTCTTGATTTTCCTAATTTGTTTCTACATTATTCAACAATTTATTCCACACAGTTTAAAGTTATCTTGTGATAAGCTATTCTATGTATATGCTATCATTTAACTGCAGTCTTTTAAATAAAGTTTTTTTTTAAAACGCCACCACACTTTCTTCATTAACCTTAAGCTAGCAGCAAGCGACGTAAATCCTGATTTTTATAATTTTTTTTTAAATTTAGGTAGCCTGGTCCATTGGTTGAAGCAACGCTGTTACGTTTGGTGGCAAACAAATTACATTGAAATTCTCGTGAACCGCTTCTCTGTAAAGCCTAGTGGAAGGCAACAAACAAAACATGCAATGCACATGCACATGTGATGTTCCAGATTTGCCACACCGATAGGCAAACCGATAGGTAAGCAGTAGATATCGGTGTTACGATATTACGGATTATTCGAAATTTTACAGATTAATTGTAATTTCGAGATTATTGAAGGTTTTGGTTTGTGTGTCATTTTACATACCGCTGACTACATAGGTTGGTTAAGATTTTCTTATCATTTAGTGGTCGACAGTTACTATCTTTTGTCAAAACTTTAATATTTTCCCTTCCAAACACCTTGACACTGTACATACATAGATTTCCGTAGACAAAATCATACATAAAACTTAACATAACCTATAACTTTTGTTTATTGTAATATTTAACGATTATTTTGTTCTTGAGACAACCCGTCAGACTATGTACATAAAAATTGTTTATTTCCACAAGAAGCAAGCAAATATATCAAGGAAATATTACACAAAGTTTTCAAAAAATTCATAAAATTTTTATCGTTCAATTCCTGTGAATTTCCAATATTCTAACAAGGAGTTAGTTCTGCTATATGTATGCGCGATGTTAAAACAGAAATCGTCTTTATTTATTTCTCCTCCTTCAATTCATATAATAAGATAGCGGCGCGCTCAAGTAGTTCTTAATACATCAAAAAAAACTTTACGTGTTCATGTTTAACTTTTTGTTTGTTTTATTTATTGTTAGAGCTTCGAAAAGATGATTTTCATTAATAGATTATTTTTTATTACATATTTTATTTCACATCTATTTTTTTGAAAATACTACAAAAATAATAAAAAACCGAAAACTTTATAATCAGATAACATTTTTTTTCCTTGCACTCGAATAAAACGAAGAAGTACAAAAAAAAAAAAAATTAAAACCATTTAACTTCTTCTGGCATATAAAACATGAGATTTTACCATTGCTCAGTTTAGAAAGAAAATATTTTTTTTTCTGCTGCTGCTGCTGCTGCTGCTGCGATGCTTCTTCTCAATCACATTATAATCTGCTTAAAGAAAACAAAAAAAATGTAAAAATTGGGAAAACAAAATTTTTACGTTATTTTAGTTTAAATTTTAACCGAAAGAAAAATATTTTTCTTACCTTTGGGAAATTTAATGATTTTTCTTTTTTTTATTTTTGTTGTTAAATCTCTCAATCTTTTGTAATTTCCTGATGGTATGACGAGCAAAAAAAAAATAAAAAAAATTTAGATTTTGAATCTTCTTCTAACTACGATTCATTTGGGAATGATTTGGTGTTTCTTTTGTGTTGTTGTTGTTATCGAATGCTGCTTGAAAACCGAATTTATATAGGATTAAGCCGACTAGCAGGTATAAGGCTGCACAAAAAAAATAATATAATAAAATAAAAGCTATAAGTGTTAATTTTAAAACGGAAAATACTGGTAGCTAAAATTTATTTCAGCTCGTGTATTGAAAATCTCTTCCTCCACTTAGGTACAACATAAAAATAACGATTTTTTTTTTTTATTAATTTTAAATCGATATTTGGCAGTCAATTTATTCAGTTTTTAGTAATGACACCGAATATAAACCGCGACCCATGCATATTTCAAAAAAATATTATTTATTACAACTTTATGCATATTTAATAAAAACTTTTTTTTTTTTGTTTTATTGTAACAATAAAACTATAAAATTTATGCCAATAAAATTCCGGCCTACATACATATACAGTATATGGTATAAATACGTAGGGTAATTGGACCAAATTCAAATTTTATCCATTTATAGCAGATAGTCGATTTTTTATTTTTTTTTGTAAATGTGCTGTCGATTATAATAAAAAGGCGTTTGCACACTGGGTGGTAAATTTGATACGAATCAATAAAAGTTGGCTGATAGTCAATAAGCAAAGCGACTGCATACAATAATCTATGGTGATAAACTGACGATTGTTGTAAATTTGTATATCGTATAATACAAAATCAAGCCTTAATCAATGAACCATAATCAAGTTAATTTAAATTTTTATTTCAAATGTGTCACATATTTTGGAATATTTTTTGTGCTTGGTATTTTTATTTTATTTTGGAAACATTATTTCATAAAGGACAAGCGAATTGGGGGATTTTTAAAAATCATGTATCGATTTATTTTTATATATTTCTTGCACAGTTAGTACGACCGTACCGTAATATACATTATTGTTATTAACTTGCATGTTGAAATCACATTAAGTTTAATATCGTAAAAATAATAATTTTTGTGTTTGCACAAATTATATTCAATTTGGTAATTTAATTTAAAATTTGCAGCAATAATATGGTTTGTACTTAAATTGTGCAACTATGCAATTGTACAATTTTGTGACGATTAAATGTAATTTGAGATTAACTAAATTGTATTAGATTATTTTCATTACTTAAGTGGGTGCCAACTTACTGTTTTGGAAACTGAGCAGTTCTCGCAAGGTGACCGGAATTATAAACTATTTGTTGAGCATTGCTCTAGCTAATTCCCATGGGGTTGAAACTGTTTTCTAAGTATCTCCAGAGCATTTCTGGAAGAATATAAAATTCGGCCACACAAAAGGGTGAGAGTTTATTGAAGAGTGAAAGAAATGTCGTTGAGCAATTTATGATTTTTATAAATATTAGCAGATAACACACTTATCTTTTCCTACTGATCAGTATAAAGAAGCTTAGGGTTTGGGGTTTGTAGAAATTACGTACACACCAGATGAGAATAAAACTTCAAGGTTCATTTTGTTTCGGTCACCATCCATGCCTATTCAGGAGGTGGAAACTTACATACAATAGGGCAGGTAACTCACCACCGGGATATACCAAAACAATTTGGGTACCAAAAGTCAACCCAGAACTTCAGAATTTATTTTCTGGCTCAGAATGTCACTCTGGTTCATCAATAAAACTTGAACTTTTTAAATTACCTGGCCTTGAAATTATCTGTGAAACATCTACTGGGAACAACCCACACATTGCAGCACCACTCGTCGAACCATCTTCGACACGCTGCATTACATTTCGCATCCTGGAGTCGGTGCAAGTCGCAAATTGATTGCTGCTCGCTACTTTTTGCCTCACATAAACAAAGACGTAGGCAATTGGGCTCAGTCTTGTTAATTCTGCCAACGTGCCAAAGTCCAACGGCCCACTAAATAACTCCATGGACAATTCGAAACTCAGCCTGGTCAATTCGAACATATCCATTTAGACATCATAGGACCACTTTCTCCATCTAATGTAGATTCATACTTGGTCACCTATTTCGATCGTTTCACAAGCTGGCCCAAAGCATATTGCATTACAAACATGTCAGCTGCAACCATTGCCACCACCTTTGTCAACAATTACGTATCACGATTCGGTGTTCCCCTTTACATCACCACTGATCAAGGAACGCAATTCGAGTGAAAACTGTTTACAGAGTTAAAAAAAACTCCTCGGATCACATCGGATATGGACAATGGCTTATCACCCATAATCATATAGCCGAACGATTTCATCGGCAACTCAAAGCCGCACTTATGGCCAGAAGCAACACAATCAATTGTAGCTCGGAAATACCAATCATACTTCTTGGAATCCTAGTAACAGTGAAGGAAGATCTCAGGTGCTCACCTGCTGAAATGTTTTTTGCTGACACAGCCATCGACCAATTTCGAAAACCTATGCAGAACCTTGCACCCAAAGCAACTCGTCAAGCCAAATAAGGTGATGTTTTTGTTCCGAAATCATTCGATAATTGTGATTTTGTCTTCGTTAGAACAAAAGGTTCGCACAGGATTATCTCCTCCCTATGGAGGTCCGTATAAAGTTATACGTCGACTACGCAAGCAATTCGTCGTATCGATAATGGTAAAAACCATAACATTTCAATCGATCGAATCAAACCAGGTCACGGAATTTTCAGTCCTGCTGATTAAATATCAAGCCATCGGACACAGAAAACCATCGGTTTTGCCTCCACTCATACAATTAACCTTAAGGAAGGGAAAATCACTTGCGGAGGAGTACTGTAGCGGCTCACTCAATTGTACTAAATAAAATAAACTTTATCATAATAATAATAAATAAAACATTTGTGAATTTAAAATAATTTATATTGACATAAAGTGAAGTGTTTTATTTGCATCCATTAATATATAGATTTGAGCGTCTCTTCTGATTTTGCCGACGCCACATCTATGTATAAAGCCACATTACAGATATTGTAACCAGCTATTATTGATTGACGAATAATGCCTCAAATTCATTGGTTATTTTGTTATTATTATTATTACTTGAGGGCCATGTGGGTGATTCAAGCCACCCCGCACTGCGACCTAAAAGATCTTTTGTGCATAAGGCAAATTCATTGGTTACATTTATTTGAAACGAATATACATATCTCTTATAGTGCAACAACCTGAAATTCCAAATAGTGCTAAATTTTACTCTTCCAGTGAATTATTATTAATATTATAGATGCCGTACGCCAGCAGAATAGGTCCAGGCCATGCTGCTAGCAGTAGCAGCTATTCAATATGTCTGTAAATAACTATTTGAATATCTGCATCTGGAATGTTCACAGCGTAAAATATAAGAAACATGAGGTAATTCATTCCCTTGATAAATATAACGTTGACATTATGCTTATTTCAGAAAAATACCTTAAACCACACATAGTTTTCCAGATTCTACATTACATCATCTATAGAGCTGATCATAATAATCAACTTGGCGGAGGTGTAGCTGTCATCATCAAAAATTCAATGCCACATACTCTACTTCCTCTTTTAAATTTAACTTCATGTGACGTGCGCGTGCCCAAATTTAGCCATCGCAATTTTAGAGGGGATCTTAACCGATCATTCAATTCCAATAGCCCGTTTGTCTTGGTGAATTGCCGCCATTCATTTTGGAACTATAGTAAATCCAACCAAGGTGTACTATCATAATACTACAGCCAATAGTACACTTGATTTCTACTTAGCAAGTAACGAAGTTTCCGTAAACTACCTTGGATACAAAAATCAACTTAATTCGGACCACATTCCAGTTTTGTTTTCTATCCCTTTACAAACCTGTCGGGTTGCATAAATCCATCAATTCAATCATTCAATTTTAAAAAAATCCGACTGGTACTCATTTTATAATTGAATCGTTTAGTATTGAAAGGGCTCATGTCCACTTTTTGTCAAAATACGTTTTTTGACAAGACGAAAATTACCATATGGTTAATGGAACGGCACCTATCTTAGAAAAAAAATATCATTTATTCTAGAAGTCTGGCCCAGGAGCCAGAACATGTGCCCTTTCAATACTAAACGATTCATTTGTACTTTAAGGATAATTTTAATTACCACTTTGGTGCACCGCAAAAAGTTGTCTGCGGATCATGCGAGGAATTGTCAGCAAAAATAACTAATACAATTCTTAATGATGACGCAAAACGGGTTGAGATTGCCGAAAAGATGATCCACGAAAAAAAAGTGAAAATGACAGCTCTTCTTACAGCATAGTATTTGATTTCATGCAGAATCTGCCGCTACCACATATTCCCGTGCAGACAACTTTTTACTATCGGCAGCTTTGGATGAATACTTTTTGTATCTAAGATTTAAAGAGGAAATGTAGCGAAATATACTACACACATTTTTAAAATTTTTTAAAATACACTTGATAAATGTTTCGCGAAATATTTAACAAGGGTTTTTTTAAAAATTTAAAAAACGTGTGTATTAAATGTGTTTCGCCAAGTGCCCACGGCAGAGAGTGTAAATGCAAAAAAAATTTGGCAAATGGAGAATGCACTTTGATCAGTGATTTCGTAGAAAAATATTTTCCACCTGAGACTACCGAACTCCATATTTTTTCTGATGCTGTTTCTTTTCCACTTTAGGAACAAACTTATTGATACAGGAATATAATAAATCGTTGAATAAATGAACTGCATGGTCAACATTGATATTTGACAAAATATTGCCCAAATTAACATCAGTTAAAAATTTATTCATTGAACTGACGTCCGCGCGAGGGTAGTCAAAAACCAAGATATTTTTAGTAAAGTTGAGATTGTCACAAAATTCGTACGATAAATCGATCGACATTGGAGCATGGAAAATACTTGTGTAGCCCGCAATATCGTCACAGGCTTCAATTTTATACGTGCGCTTATTAGTGTAAAAACACAGATCCAAAAAGGTACCACGGCTGTTAGGGGTATTGTTTATTTGAGATGCACCAATATTAGCCATATAATCACAAACCAATGCAGAAGAGTCGTTAGTATTGAACGGGATAAATATGTTATCATCGTCACCGCCTAACTTCCAGAATAACTCTGGGAAATTAAAATCACCAAAAACCATAAGGTCAGTTCCCTCGTCCAAAAAACGTAAAACATTATTAGTGAAATTAGCTAAAATTTCGGTAATAACTGTCGGACCAGAGTTACATGGAACATACATAACACATATGATCAAACTATATGACGCCAATTTCAATTTAACTGCTAAAAATTCAAATTTTGGGTCAGATACCAAAAGTTCACATAACAAGTTTTTACGAACTTTAATCAATACCCCACCGCCTTTTAGATTCGCACCACAGCTGTATCGGTCCCGTCTGAAAACACAGAAGTCTGATGGAAAGAACTCAGATGAATTGAACTCTTTTGTCAGCCATGTTTCAGCTAGCAATATGATGTTGTAATTACACTCCAACACGCCAATTGGGTTATTTGAATTTGTGTTAGTATTTACATTATTTAAAACTAAATTAGAGCTTACTTTAGTATTAGTAATAATATTACGAGCATCCGAATTATCCGATGGTAACACGCTATTACAATCTGGCTCCAACCAATGAGTTAAGCCAACGGTAAGGGGACCACGTTTTTTGAGCGTCTAACAAACTCACGAACTACAATTCCAACAGGCCATACCCCAGGTTGTAACAGTTTAGTGAACGAGTCCGGATTCACTTCAATTTTGAAAGACACGAAATTAAGCCGTTTGATGTCCTGTTCGCCGGATACGAGTAATCTGCATTCAAAATCGCTTTCTAAAATATCCAGCTTATCCCTCAGATACTTTTTTAACGATTCAGGAGAGACCGTATTTACAAATCTTGAAGCATAAATATACTTCCTTTCCGGAACCGCTTTTATTGATCCGTCACCAACTATGCAACTACCAATAATGGAATCGGTTTGTTGAGGTTGAACATACTGCGAAACTGGAACACCCAATTCCGGGTTTGACGGTTGATCTTTAGCAACCTCAGTCTGGTTTTTTTTTTTAGATAATCGCGTTACTCTTTTATCAGGCTTGTCACGAACAATCTCTTTATTTTCCTCGGACAATCCTTGCACCAAACCCATAATACCCTCAATATTCCGAGCCAACTTGTTAAAGATGTCGCAGCAATCATCACAGAACCATTTCCAATTGTTATTTGCAATAATTAGTGAGAACACGCTATGGCTGATTTTAATACAAGTAGCGTGAAATATCTTATTACACATTCCAATTAAATTTAAAGTTTCTGAATTTTGACATTTTGAAATGACCAGCGACGGAAATTTGGAAGCCCGGAAATTTATTGATATTTTGGAAAGTTTTACGTTTAAACTTCTACGGTTTAAAAGTACCGAATTTATGAAGAATGTAAGATTACCTTCTCAAAGAGCGTTTGATACTGTAAAAGAAATAAATATTAAAAAAATATGTGACCTCCAAAAAGTCATAAAGTACATACCTGCTCAGTGTCTGAGGTTTTTTAATTTGTTTTAATCCTAATGAATTTTAATAAATGAAATTGAAATATATTTTTTGTATTTATTATTGAAAGGGCTCATGCCCATGCTTTAAAAATGAGCATACATAACAAACTCAAATTCCCTCCTAAATTTATTTTTGCTGATAATATAAAGTTTTTTTTATTTCCTGAATAATTTGAAAAAGTGGACATGAGCCCTTTCAAGACTAAACGATTCAATTTTATTGATAACAAATTGAAGTCATATGCTAGCAATCAAATTGTTACAGATACTAGCCTAATTGACTTGAATGCAAAAAAGATGGCGGATACTATTAAGGAAGCAGCAGAATTTTCTTTCCCTACAATTGTTGCTTCAAGTAGATATAAGTTATCATAATTTTATCTGACGAAATCCTAAGTTTGATAAAGCTTCGTAATGTGAGGAGCAGACAATGGATTATGAGTCGAGATACCTATCTTAAAACTATAAACGCTGTAATTAGGCAGAATGTTTATGATATTTTAAACGCTAATTACATACTGGCATTCGGCGAAATTATTAAAAAAAAATACTCTTGCATACCGCCATTAAACTATCCCGATGGCAGTATTAAAATTATTGATTCAAATGAAAAATGTCGAGCACTTGCTCAACATTTTCATAAAGCTTTCGGAACTGCGTGACCGGTGACATCCCAGAATCAGCCGAGATTAAAGCAGTATGGAACTTATAAAGATAACTATTTGTAAATAACAGCCGCCTCCTCAAAGTAACTAAAATTTCTAACAAATTTATTGTCGCATTGTATAAGATTTTCATATTTACCCTCGTGTTGAAAAATAGCAAAAGAGATTGCAATAATGAAGCAAGGTAGTAACCAATCCGATGTAGACAGCTATCGACCAATAAGGTTGCTTAACTCGGCTAATAAAGTATTTCAATGTGGCATCAAAAACAGGCTCATTTGGTTTCCGTTACCAATATTCTACTATCCACCAAGTCGATGGCATAACCCAGCATGTTAAAATCCAAAGGAACTTGAAAAAATCTACTAGCATGGTCCTCTTTGACCTAGAAAAGGCATTTGACTCTGTAAGGATTAATGGTCTCTTGCACAAATTTTATAGATATTGTTTCCCGATGCGCATTATCAAAAATCGAGAATATGTTGTTCAGATCCGAAACTTTAATTCCAGCCTAATGAATATCAACTCGGGGGTTCCTCAAGGATCTGTAATAAGCCCTATTTTATTTTGTATTCTTCTAAATTACTTACCCACTAAAGAAGAATGCGAAATCGCACTATTCGCTGATGATACATCAATCTACACCTCTGACATTTACTCTCAAGTCATAATAAACAGACTTACTAATTGTATCAACATATTGGTGGCTTACTCTAAAAAATGGGGTCTTAAACTGAATTTAACAAATCACAGGCTACATTTTTTCCACGGTGTAGGATGACAACTTAACTACCTCAAACAAACCTGTTTTTAGACGGTCAACAATTAATTTTCGCATTCTCCTGGACCCAATAGTAACATACAAAATTCACTTAAATTTTTGCTACAATCCCTTATTAAATAAAAAAGTTATCTATCGTTTGAAAACAAAATTTTAGCTTACACCACAATTATACTGGCTGTAATCTTGTATGGATCTTCTCTATGGTGGAATGGAGCTAGAGCCTACAAACAAAAAATTCAAATCTTACAAAATAAATTTTTAAAATTAAATAATAAATGCCCCGAGGAGATAATATCGAACGACCAGATTGCATACACGAACTAAAACCAATTTAATTAAAGGTCTATGATTTCAAACTCAATTTCAACTTTCATTTTATTTTTTTTTTTATTTTATATATACAAACTATTCTACGGTAAAACCATTAGGTTGTTTTACCGTAACACAAAAACTCACAAAATCACGAAATATTTTAGAAAATAAAATCCTCTCTTAAACACTAATTACAAATGTATAATACAGACAAAATTGGTTGTTAAAAATCACACTTACGAATTGCAACACGGAAAATCTCTCTTGACCTCGAAAAATCGAAAAAAATATAATATTCATTAAATATTCTAGACATAGAAGCCGTCGGTTCATTACTTCCATATTCAGTCCTGTGGCATGGGACATATAAGAATTCCCTTTGGCGTAGATTTCGTTTGGGAACATAAATGCACCAGGTAGAAGTGAGGTCTAAACAATTAACCCGTCCACATAAAGAATCTCCAACAAAGATAGCCGCGGCAATTTTACGACGTTTTTCTAAAGTATCAATACGAAGATCATGACATCTATCATCATAAGACGGCAGGTCACATATCTGTTTCCACCTAGGCTGACTACGATCAGAAAGGAACCCGAGTTTCCTTAGAATATAAATGGTAAATCGCCTCTGAATTGACCTCAATCTATCGATGTGTACTGCATGATGGGGATACCATACAACCACAGCATACTCAAGGTGTGATCTAACCAAGGAGACATACAGAGTTACATATGCAAATATATCATGAAACTCCTTTGTCATTCGAATAATGAAGCCTAACATAGAATTAGCTTTACGTATTATGTTATCAATATGTAAACAGAAAGTTACTTAGTATGAAATATAACTCCCAAATCCGTTATTGAGGTTACCCTGCTAAGCTGATTACCGTCAAAATAATAGTTAGAAATTATAGGGTTAAAAGTCCTATAGAACGACATGACACTGCATTTACTTATATTAACAAACAATCCATTAGCAGAGCACCATCTAGATAAATTATTTATTTCAGACTGTAGTATATCGACATCAACTAGAGACCGAGTTCGCATAAAAATCTTCAAATCGTCAGCAAACAATAGAACATTACAAAATTTAAATATATCTGTGACATCATTCACAAATAAAAGAAAAATAATTGGGCCTAAGTGGGAGCCTTGAGGAACACCCGAATGGCAATAAATAAAATTTGATTTGATGTGATTCAATAGAACAAACTGCTTCCTGTGTTCTAAGTAAGATGCAATCCACTTTAGAAACCTTGGATCAACCCCAATCGCATCAAGTTTTTTTATAATAATTCTGTGGTCAATTGAGTCAAAAGCCTTAGCAAAATCAAAATAGATTGCATCAACCTGTGCCTTAGACTCTATTGATTCAATAACAAATTTGTAAACTGTAAAAGGTTGGTAGATGTTGATCTACCACTAGTGAAACCATGCTGGAAAGATGAGATGATTTGTTTTGTATAAAATGTCAAATGATTAGTTACTAGTGTTGAATGTTCGTATTAACTTGTTGTTAATTTTCAACAATAATTTGCTGTCACACAATTCGCGCACAATGAAAAATGGATGCGTAGAGGACGCGCACTAATTTGATAAATAAAAACACTCGCGAAGATTTATTTCATAAAATGTTTTTTTATTGTTAAAGACTAAATTAATTAATAATTACACTTCACTGTGTATTAACAATATTATAGTAATTATAAATTTAAGTTAATTTATTTTGCTAACCATGTAGCGATCCGAGTTGCCCGACATTTTTGTATAAAAATGTAAATAAATTTTGAAAGGCAAAAGTAGCGCGTGTTGACGCGAGTAGAATATAGAGCCGACTGTGTGTGTATAAAAAAAGAAATACACCACGACAGTAAACGAAGTAAATTCAAGCGGATGAATAAAATGTGAAAATGAATTGTTTCGTTTTTATTTTGGGTTATTGGTTTTGGTGTGTTGGATAAAAACCGGAGCAGTGAATAAATAAATTTGCGTGCTCGTTGGTCGAGCAGTTGCGGTTGGTGTAAGGTACATGAGAGCGCTGATACGTTGTTATTGTATTGGAACGCGAATGTAAGTATATTTTGAATGCGTGACTATATATTTAATGAATGAGTATATATTTTGAATGAGTGAGCCGCTACACTAGTAATTCAAAAAGTTTTGGTATGGTAGACAAAATTGAAATACCCCGATAGTTTGATATATCCGAGCGATCGCCTTTTTTATAAATTGGAACAATATGTGCGATTTTCCAAACAGCTGGGAAACATCCACTCGCTAAAGATTGATTGAACAGATAACATAAAGGTGTAGTTATGTAGGATGCTACCGATTTAAGAATAGATGAGGGTATTCCATCTGGTCCGCATCCATCCTTAAAATCAATAAGAGCTGCAAATAATAAGTTGTTAAATTTATCCACATTTACATCTAAAACATTATTATTAAATAAAACACCCCAATTAATACCTTAAAAGATAATCGGAGAGACCATAGACGTCACAGGACTTAAAATTGTAATAATAGGCATCATTCGAAAAAACCCGGCATTTCTCTTTGAGACCGATAGTACAAATTTCGACTTCAATAGAAACATGATGAATATCATTCTCACTATTTGAAAAAGGTCCAAAACATTGACGAACAGAGAGATGTTCCGTGTTATTTGCAAATACTAAATCTAAAAATGAATCATTACTATTTGAGTAGCGGTTAATTTGTTTTAGGTTAAAACTGAATAATGAATCCAACACAAGAGAATCATTGGCAGATCGAGCGTCTGACGGAAACAAATCCAGAGATTCAGGATCGACCAATGAACATCGCTTAAGTTAAAATCGCCAAGTACCATTACATTATCAACACAGCTACTCAAATTACAAACTTCGTTTATACAATCAATGTGATTTAGATAAATATCAATAGAAGATCTAGGAGGTATATATAATATTATATAAAAAAAAAAAAATATTCTTACAAACTAGAACCTTAACACATAAAAATTCAATAGATTCACATCCAGATACAGTAATTTGCTCACTTGTAAAAGAAGAGTGAGCTGCAAAAAGCACACCACCGCCCGTCTGTTTTATACTATTCTGGATGGAATTAGAAATAATAATTTTCTAATTATCAATTTTGTCACTTTTGTCAAATATTGGTCATTTTTTTAGTTAGATTGAGAAGATTTAAACGTTTTCTACCATTAATAAAAAATTGTTAATTTTACTGAATTTCCATTGTTAGAGAATATCAATGCAATATCCTTGCTCTAATTGGACTAATTAAATAAGAGTTTTAAAATGTTGATTTACTCATTTTTGTTAGGAATAAGACGTCAATGAATTTTTGTTTAAACTAACAAATTGAGTATATCTCATATATCTTCTGACATATCTGGTGATTCTGATGACCAAATAATGAATTTTGGCTCCATCATGTTTCAAATTTAAAGTTCTTTAACTGAAAGTTGAGTAACTAATACATTTCGATCATTTTCGACAACCTAGTTTGCTGCTTCGATATTTCTAATTCAATTTAATTTTCTTATTTTAAATCTAGAATATACGAACGATCGACATCGAAAGAAGAACTTTCCATGATTTTATTAAGTTTAAAACAATCAATTAAACTTTCTTAGTTCTCTATGAAAACTGACCACTTACAGGGCATAAATACAAAAAGTAATTTAAATCTTGACTTTTCCAATTTGTAAAATTTGAAATTCACTTTGTTGAAATTTTATTAAATTTCAAAAAAAAAATTTTTAATTTCTTGAAATTCTTAGAATTTGTAAAATTTTTACAAATTTTTAAAATTATTTATTACAATTTTTAAAGTTTTAAAAAAATTTTAAAATTCGCTAATTTCCCGAATTTAGCCGAATGTAGAGCAGTGGGTAAGAGATCTTTTTATCATGTAGCGGTACCGTATTAGCTTCTCGTACCAATTTCGCGCCGTAGTTAATTATCCAGACCAGTGCTTCTCAAATTATGGGCCGCGGCCCCCTAGGAAGCCGTGGATCTATAGCGATAGATCCCATAAACTTCGCCTTAATATCTCTAATAAACCACACAATTTCCTTGCACACAAATTTCTGAATCTGCCTATTATCAATGACCGATACGTGAAGTAAGTCCCATGAACACGCAATGTTATCAATGAATTTGTGATTTTTTAAGTGGTTTATAGTGCACTGTCGTCAGATTTGTTCTTTGTTGCAACCTTGGAAAATTTTGTAGGAATAAGCCCCGCATCTTTTATATACTGTTCAACTTCGTTAACATACGTAATAGAAAATATCGCGAAGTTTTATTCTCATGAGAAGAATTCGGCTTTTATCTTCTTTAACTCTCAGTCAGCTCAAAAATGTTTAGCTTTAACCTTAGTTAGTTATTTCGTTATCTGTTCTGCTCCACTCATATGTTTAGGTAAAATATTTAGTACCATATAGTTTTTACAGATGTATCCAATTTTTAATAGTTCCTTATGCCGAATCTTCTCAAGTTTTTCAAAAATGTTCATCGGATGAAGCTGAGGGAATATTTTGGGTTGGTAGACATTTTTTTTAAATTGCGGTGTACGGATATGGATTAAAATGGATAAGCTGCCGATTTCGGGGGCCATAGTATGAAAAAGTTTGAGAAGCACTGATTGATTTAGACCATAGTTAATTATTTTAATGTTCATTTACATTACTTGCAATTCGGGTCTTACAATTTACATTTTTATTAAATTCTTTTATCTCGTAAAACTAATTAATTGCTTTTAAATTTTAACTGGCAAATATTCAATCCAGAAGGGTACAACAGAGTACGTTCTTTGGGGAGAAGGAAATGACGAACTAAATAAATGTTTACCTCTCAAGAAAAACTCACCCGAAAAATAAATAATACAATCCTTAATGATGACGCAAAACGGGTTGCTATAGCCGAAAAGATGATCCACGTCAAAAGATCTAAACAATTTTACGGCAAAATTAATGAAATTGAAAAAAAAATGCGAAAATGACAACTCTTGCTACGGCATAGTATTTGATTACATGCAGAATCTGCCGTTACCACATATTCCCGTGCAGACAACTTTTTACTATCGGCAGCTTTGGATGAATACATTTTGTATCTATGATTTGAAGAGGAAATGTAGCGAAATGTACTACACACATTTTTTAAATTTTTTAATAAACACTTGTTAAATATTTCGCGAAATATTTAACAAGTGTTTTTTAAAAAATTTAAAAAATGTGTATATTAAGTGTGTTTCCCCAACTGCCCACGGCAGATAGTCTAAAAAGCGAAATGTACCTTTATCACGAAGGAATGCAATAAAAATTGGCAAATGAAGAATGCTCTTTGATCAGTGATTTCGTAGAAAAATACTTTCCACCCGAGACTACCGTATTTTTTCTGATGCATGCTGCCCTGGTCAAAATCGTAATAACACGGTATTACATTTCTAATGGCGTTTTGTATTGAAAAAAACCTGACCAAAATCTATCAGTATTTCCCCGTTCGAGGCCATAGTTTTCTACTTTATGATCGTGTATTTGGAGTAATCAAAAAAAATTTAACGAAAATTGAGAGAATTTATATGCCATTATTAAAAAAAAAATACTTTTGCATACCACCATTAAACCATCCCGATGGCAGTAATAAAATTATTGATTCAAATGAAAAATGTCGGGCACTTGCTGAACATTTTCATGAAGCTTTCGGAACTGCATGACCGCAGAAATCGCATTGTATTAGGCTTTCATATTTTCCCTATTGTTGGAAAATAGCAAGGTGGTTGCAATATTGAAGCAAGCTAGTAACTCATCCGATGTAGACAATTATCGACCAATAAGGTTGCTTAGCTCGTTTAATAAAGTATTTCAATGTATCATCAAAAACAGGCTCATTCGGTTTCGTTACCAACATTCTACTATCCACCAAGACAATCGCATAACCCAGCATGTCAAAATCGAAAGGAATTTGAAAAAATCTACTAGCATGGTCCTTCTTGACCTAGAAAAAGCATTTGATTCAGTAAGGATTAATGGTCTTTTGCAAAAACTACATAGATATTGCTTCTTGATGCGCATAATCAAACTTTTGAAATCGTATTTCGAATATCGAAAATATTTTGTTCAGATCCGAAACTGTAATTCCAGTCTAATGAATATCAACTCGGGGGTTCCTCAAGGATTTGTAATTGTAGCCCTATTTTATTTTGGTTTTTTTCGAAATTACATACCCACTAATTATGTATAAATAATTATTGTAAGATGTTTCAAAATTTGTATCGCCTATCGCTTATTGATAATAAAAATACTTTTAACTCATCGCCTAAACTGTGTATACTAGATTATAAAGAGGCCAATCTAAAGCTGAAATATTCACATAAGCAAAAGTACCCCAACATCAAATAACATTATTAAATTCGTTTATTTTTTCATGTATATAGGGATAGCTTTCTTTCAACAGTAGATTATATCCCTTCTAATCAGATCAACCATTTCAAAATAAAAAAATCGAATTTAAATTCCTAACCCTGAATACAAAATTTGTTTGCAAATCTACGAAAAAATATTTTCATACACAAAAAAAAAAAATATTTTATGTGTAACAGCATAAAAATCATAATAATATAGGTACTCTATAGTACGGTAATACAATTTTGTATAATGCTTTACAATAAATTACATTCCGTGATGACATTTCTTTTGTATATGATATTTGGGTACACTCGAATTATTATTATTGTGTGTACGTACTGTGTATGAAGAATTATACTTGGGGATATCTATATGTAGCTATAATATTCCGAGAGTGTACGACACAAAAATATTAGAGTGTCTCATAAATTTGAATTTCGAAAATTAGAGAACAAAAACATAAAATTAAATTAAATTTCACCCTCTTAGTATATAGTACAGCATATTATAAACTCGTAGTCATAGCATAGGGCATAAATAATAGCTTACCTTTATTTTTTATTTTTTTATTTAATAACCGACAAAAAATGTTATTATTAATAATAAAAATATTATTTATATATCAATAATATAATTTTTTAAGTCCCTCAAATTTATAATATATTATGAGCAAATATTTTTTAATTAATTATTTTAATAACGAACAAAATTATGAAATATACCTACGCAGGGGGTGTATATACTGTGTAAAACATAATTTTGAGGGTTAATCTGAACAAATTCCAAAAATTCGGCGTACCAAAGATTATTAATATTTGAAAAATGTGTTACGCGTTTTATATTTAATTCTAGGAATAGTGCAATTAATTGCAAATGACGTGTTGTACTATATATGTGTGTGTGTGTGTGTGTGTGTGTGTGTGGGATGAGAAGACATTGCCCTTCCTTTGGTGTTGTGTATCATTTTAATAATTTCCTGCGTCAAATCAAGACGAAATGAGTAATTTTTAATTTACGCCATCCGGTCTCCTTTTCTTATTTATAATGATTTCTATCCCTTCTCAAAAATGTTAACAATTTATTTGCCTGCAGTTGAAGTAAGACATTTTATGTACTAGTAAATAACAGTAAGCAAATGCATAGTATTGGGGGGTGCAAAATATTTAAATTAAAAACGTTTTTTTTTTATAAGGCTAAGATATTTTGTGTACGGAATGTTTAATGTTTTGTATGAGCGCAGGGTATCGCAATAAGAATATCCATAATTAGTATTTGAGTGAAACCATTATTGTTGTAATTTAAATAAGGAAGCGGAACATTGTTATTCTCGGTATAATCTTTGTAATTTTAATTTAATTTAATTATGGACGTTGAATACCTAATTGCTTTGAAGAATATTCTTTGTAAATATATTAAATTGCTGGAAATTTAATGAAATTTATATTAAAATATTCTTCATCTGATATCTAAATGGTTCGTTTACAGACGTTCCCCAAAATTTGGTAGAAGAATTTTAACAGCCGGTATATTGATAAAGTTTTAGTGCCACAAGCTATATATAGATGGACAAATGAACAACACTTTTATCCTTTTGGGAATCACAGAACAATTTCTTTTTGGCTAGAATAATTGAAAAGTTAAGCAGCCCCGTTTTTTTTTTTTTGATGAAAGGGTCAAAAAAGGGTTAGATTTTCTTGAGAGGTAAACATTTATTTGGTTCGTCGTTTCTTTCTCCCCCAAGAACGTACTCTGTTGAACCCTTCTTTGTAATACCTGAATTGCAAGTAATGTAAATGAACATTAAAATAATTAACTACGGCGCAAAATTGGTACGACACCCTAATACGGTACCGCTACATGATAAAAAGCTTTCTTACCCACTGCTCTACATTCGGGTAAATTCGGGAAATTAGCGAATTTTAAAATTTTTTCAAAACTTTAAGAATTATAATTAATAATTTTAAAAATTTGTAAGCATTTTACAAATTCTAAGAATTTCAAGAAATTAAAGAAATTTTTTGATTCTAACAGTTGTAAATGTATGTATACGTATTTTTGTAATTTGAGAAAATTTCAACAAAATGAATTCATTACATGAGGACATTTTATCGAATCAGCAAACTATGTTATCGTAATCATAATTCAAAAAATGATTAAAATGTATCAGTTACTCAATTTTAAGTTAAGAACATGATGGAGCCAGAATTTATTATTTGGCCATCAGAATCACCAGACATAACAGAAGATATCTGAGATATACTCAGTTGGTTAGTTCAAACAAAAATTCATTGATGTCTTATTCTAAACAAAAATGAGCAAATCAACATTTTAACACTCTTATTTAATTAGTCCAATTAGAGCAAAGATATTTCAGTGATATTCCGAACAAGGATATTTCATGAAAACTAACAATTATTTATTATAGAAAACGTTTAAATCTGCTAAATCTATTAATATGACACATTAATTACTATTTCGTCAACAACTCATCAAAAAGCAGTACAAAAAGTGAACGAAGATCTTGAGAATTTACGGGGATGGTTGATGTTTCATAAATTGTCATTGAACATTTTGAAAACAAAGTATCTTGTCAATTAAAACCAAGTACGGGGGTATCTCAGATATTGTAATTGCGAACCAAATCATTGAACGAGTTAAAGGATACAAATATCTCGGTGTCGTCATTGATGAAAACTTAAGTTTTAACCAGCATTTGGATTACTTAGCCAAAAAGATGAATACAAAATTCAACAGAATTAAAGACAAGCTACCCCCATGTAGATTATTGCTCATCTGTTCTATTTATCATGAATCAAACACAATTAACACGTCTGCAAAAATACAGAATCGATTTATGAGAAACATTTTAAACGCGGATAATAGAACACATTTTAAAGACATGCTAGAAAAACTAAGCGGGAAATCAATCAGCCAGCGAATACACTTTAATGTGCTAAAACTGTTTTATTTACTTGAAAAGGGGAATCTTCCTAAATATTTAGATAGTTTGGTGTCTACCAACAGACAAGTCCATAATTATAATACCAGGAATATTCATTTTATACCAAGGTATTGTAAATCATGCTGATGACGGAAAATGTGATACCGGCCAAAACCAAATTAGTAGGTGGGTTCGAAAGACCGATCTGGGTCTCGAATGAGGCTTGTGCATTTCTGGAGGTTTACGTTGAATCCGGCAAATTTTAAGTCGGTTAGCAGTTCGATCAAGATAGGTTCCAGTGTAGTGATATTGGGGGTGATTAAGATAAGGTCATCAGTACAGGCAAGAATAAGGGGTAGTTGGAGACTGTCGCGCTGCTCTAGTTGAATTCAGGGAACCGGTCGACTATGGTAAGGAGCACTTCATTTAGGATGAAAGTGAAAAGTCGGGGAGATATAGGACAACCTTGCTTAACACCCCTTGTTTTTCTTGATCTTCTCAGTGATTAGGTTGAACCATTTAATCGATGTAGACAGTCGGATATTGTGTTTAAATCCACCGTATCGAAAACGTTTGCTAGGTCAAGGGACAGTATGAATATTCGGTTTCCGGGTCGACTTTTACCAAGGACACGACGTATAGTGTACATAAGATCATCTGTAGATCGGTGGGATAGGAAAGCGGCTTGGTAGGACTGGGGCAGATATAAATTCTGATCTAGACGATCTAGTATTTAAAAGCTTGGCGTACATTTTATAGCATACATTGCACAAGGTGATTCTTCGATAGTCTATTACAGTTTTTGGTTTTTTCACCTTTGGGATGGGGAATTGTATTGTATCGATCCATTCCGGTGGAATTTGATTAGTGATCCCGATTTGTTCAATCTAAGCTCTGTACAGACTATGGTTTGATAAATCTGATGTAGTGAATTTTCGAGATTAGCCGTAGTTAGATTTACGGTATATATGCTTTATTTTGAGCTTAGTCACTAAAACGATGTAATGGGACTACATAAGTTTGACAAATATTGTGAAAACAATAACAGTTTAAGTGTATTAACCGTAAGCCGAAACGAGTGTAGCTAAATCGGATTTAATAGTTCCCAGTCTGTCAAGGGTATGAAGGGATTGGATTATGTTATTCGGAGGGTATTTGAATAGCTCAATGAGAACGCCGCCTTTTTCGGGAGCGGTCTCTGATTGCAAGTATTTGATTGTAAATTGGACTTCTTCTTTGGTGGGGGCTGGACCTAGTAGGTGCGGTGATGGGTCTCATCTATGAGTGTATACCATTCACCTTCGGACTTTCGCAACTCGTTCTTTTGGGTGTTTCTTCTGTATTGTTTAAAAAAGTTATATGTTGTATGTAATCTGTCAGACGGTTTCAAATTTACCAGTCTAGTGAAAAATTCTTGTCATTCAAAGGATCTATGTTCGGAATAGGCATTGCTTAAACTTCGTCTGGCTTTTCTTAAACACCTATCGTACCGGCAGCGGTATCTTTTGGATGAATATTTTGGAAATGTTTTGCACTTTTAAAGTAAGCTAGGGCGTTTCTTCATTTAGGAGTCAAGGGCGCCTGAGCTGTAAGATCTTGCTGAGATGAAACTTTTAAACTATTGAAAATTAACTTCCATAGTTGGTCATGTCCGTATTCTGAGAGATTTTTTCCATGACTTTCTTGAAGAGTGGCTTGGTATTGAACCTCAATTTGTTATCTTTTAGTAAGGTGAGCTTTAAGGTTTTAAGGTTATACGTGGAAGGTGTGATAGATTTTTTGGAACTAGTTCAAAGGGGTACGGAGTAATATGTGTTCCTTTTCGGTGGGTACAATTTAGTCATATGACGCGGTGATCGCTTATGTTGGGGCGAAAAATATCAGCTTTGGTGGAATTGGCGTATATATATTGATTCTTCTCTCCGGTTAGTACATATAATTTACTTGAGAGTAGTTCCGCCCATCGGTTCTTGTGGTGATCATTCGACGGCCTAATGATGACCCGTTTGCATTAGTTTCACGGTGAAATAAAACGCGTCCAATGTATCTTTTGTCCCAGGTATCTTGGCTTCCAAGATGGATCTTAAAATCACCGAGGAGGACTACATTGCGGGATTTGGGGCATCGTTCAAGAATTGAGGATAGTGTCGTGAAAATTTTGGAATATATTTTGTAAAGATATTTTGGAAGATTGTATTCTGAGGAGCGTGTGGTGGGACATAAACAGTGATGAAGAAGATCTTCCCTTTATTAGGGATGGCCAAGTAATGCGATTATGGCTCCAAAATAATATTTAATTCCCTGGGATATTATGTTTGAATTTTTTCTCACGAGAAGTCCTAGACCTCTACGGGGACCCTTCGGGTCTTTGGTGTGATACCAGGTAACACCCGACCTCATCGATATCATCGATTGTGTTGCGTTTTTGGTCGCTGTTGATCTCTCGTATATTCCATGTGCCAAAACAGTATGAGGAGAGTGTTAACGGAGTTGACGGTATGGCATCAACAATTGGTTTATTTTAATTAAACGAATATTTTAAAATGGTCTTCTTGACCTTCGCCTCAACCACCCTCTCTTACTTGAGAATTCATTTGATTGAAATTTTTTTTAAGTGATAAACTTTGTTTTAACCGCCCTAAACACTCACCACAAATCGTTACATCAAAATCCATTTTGAAGCTTCCGTTGTATGCACAAATTATTTTGTTTATTCCGTTAATACTACATCTCGTTTTGAAATGGGTACTAGGCAGTTTTCAAGGCACCCTGTGTCATAAAGGGTGTTTTTTTTATAGGTTCACAACTTTGAGTTGGCAACACTGCTTTATTTGACAACCCATTTAATAGCTGATAGTTGCTTTTTGTTTAGTTTGATTTGACATTTCATCGTATGCGTCGCCAATTCACCGAATGGGCTGAAGCACAAATTGATATTGATTTTGAATTTCCATTCAAAATTTTGTTGTCGGATTTGGAGTGAGGATAATCCACAAGCTTTTGTCGAAACACCATTACATCCACAGAAAATTACTGTTTGGTGCGCTTTATGGGCTGGCGGGATCATTGGTCCATATGTCTTCAAAAACGATGATGGTCAGAATGTTACTGTCAATGGTGAGCGGTATAGGGACATGATTAGACATTTTTTCGTACCTCGATTAGCTGACATTAATGTTGCTGATATGTGGTTCCAACAGGATGGAGCCACATACCACACAGCGCGCGCTATAATTGATTTACTCAAAGAAACTTTTGATGAAAGAATAATTTCGCTTAATGGTCCAATTAATTGACCACCAAGATCGTGTCTTTTAACACCATTGGATTATTTTCTTTGGGGTTATGTAAAGTCACTTGTCTACGTCGATAAACCTGAGACAATTGAACACCAGGAAATCAACAATCGAAGAGTTATTGGCGAAATACGGACGTAAATGCTGCGAAAAGTTTGTGAAAATTGGTGTTCCAGATTGCGCTTTGTACGCGCCAGCCGTTGCATACATTTTTCTATCCAATAAAGCCCGTTTCATTGATATTAAAAATATATTTCTTTGTTATGTTATTACGATTTAAGCTGGTGTAACTCTGTAAAAAACACCCTTTACTTTAAAAAATAGCATAATTTTAGGCGAATTAGTTTTTCAAATAAATTCGCTTAATACACAAATATTTTTACAAAATAAACACTCAGTAATTTCGGCTTAAATTTTTTATTAAATATTTTACACTTAATACTATATAAATACTCACATTTACCTACCCTTCAAACATTATTAATCAGATCAACCTTACAACTCATAATCAAAATTTTAATATTCCCATAATTTTATTTGTAGAATTTCCCATCAAAAATTTACATAATTTATGAGAAATTTAATAATTAAATTGAAATGTTAAAAAAATAACCAACAATTTGTAAAATAATATTAAATAATAATTTTTAGTAGTACTTATAAAACACAAAAAATACAAATACACAACAACACGTACGATAATTTTTTTGTTCAGCATTTTATTTTATTAATTTTACGATTTTTACAATTTTTGTAAATTTATAAAAATTAAATTTGTTTTCCTTATAATTTAATTAATTTTCATTTTATAATTTTTTATTTATTTTTTAATTATTATATGTATTTTCACAGTAAAATTTAATCTCATTTACAGGGTGGTATATTAACCTATAATATGGTAAATGGTAGTTTAATTTAATTGTTTCATTTCTCGCATTTATTTTTTGTTTTGTTTACTATTTTTGTATATATCTGAAAATAAAAATAAAAATAAAATATGTTAATTATTTATAATCGATACAAATTAATTTTATATTTTTTTTTAATTTAAATTTATATTTTTAGCTTTTTTTTGTTTTGTTTTGTTTTGTTTTTAGTTGAAATCAATTTGTAATGTACATAATGGTAGGGAATGAAAATATTTTATTATTACAAAACAAAAATAATTAATTTATTTTGGTCTTAATAAAATTAATTTTAATTTATTTAATTGTTTATTGATTCAGTTTTTTAAGCTGGGTCTTTTCATTTATAGCTACCTATATCTAAAATGTAAAGTATACGTGCATATTTAAATAGAATTTTCAGGAAATTAATTTGAATAAAATTCTCGGAATTTTTGTTTGTATATATTAATTCCAAAATGAAAATAACAATTGGCTTTTGAGGTGGGAAAGGCGGGCGGATAAATTAAAAATTGAGTTAGACAATAGGTGAAATGGTTGATTATTTTTATTTGAACATATTAAAACTAATACGTATATACCCAAAATTATTGATGTTAATTGGATGTAGTAAATAAACGATTTTGACACGAAGAAACAACCTGTGCAATAATTATTGTACTGTGTGTAACGGTTAAGTATTTGAAACAGGATGCTAATTATTGTTTTCCTAATTATTGTTTAATGCAGTAATTGCTTCGGTCTAAAAAGACCAAAGTATTGAAATCCTGTGAAAAATTATGAAACTTTGGTTGGTCTAAATTCACTTTTCTCGACGTTTTGAAAGTCCCTGAGTACGAAAAGGAAGAAAAACAAATGTCCGTCCATCTGTCTGAATGTCTGAACATCTGGATGTGTGGATGCCTGTACCCATGGTATCTCGAGAACGGCTTGTCCGATTTGAATTTTTTTTCGCTAATCTGTTTCTACCATCAAGGCGGAGATTTGAAAAGCTTTTGGAGACTGTACGTCAAGAGTTTATATGCTGGTTTGATTATTGAATTGGGCATTGAATTTGGAGTTCATTTGAAGGTTAAGTTAGGGGCCAATTTGCGGGTTGAGTTGAAAATCAGTTGGAGAGTTAGGGTTGGATTAGGATGTAGTGAGCACTTAAACAATTTATTATATATTATGCTGGTTTGAGGATTGGATTTTGGATGAAGTTCTAGAATATGGCCAAATATGATGAAACTTGGCTATTTTTTATCCAATTTAGGGAAAATATGGCATATGGGTTGGAAACTGCATTCTTAAATGATTTTATGATTAAATCCTATATGGGCAATTTGGATATACCTTAACTATTTTTAACCAATTATGATGAATTTTGACATTCATAGAAGAAAGTGTGACACAAAAATTATTTTTGGATGATGTTGTGAGGAATATGTAAATATGGCTTTTAAATTGTTGTCTGATGAGGTTTCTGTAAATCATGCAGCTTTTGAGGTTTCTTTGAGGCAGCGTAAAAGTCTATTTTACTTGCTTAACGATCGAGATTATCTTCGAAATAATATTCCAGTTCGCTTACAAGCTTTTCTCGCCAATCCTGCGCTTTAAACGTTGGGGAATGTTTCCTGAGTATTACTGTCAGAGCTGTAAGTTTGGCCATGCTCAAAAAAATGAAGTGTGTGGCGGATACGTGCTGTAGAATTAAAACTACTTTCCATCGCAACTCTTGAATTCCATCATAATCGATTAAGGAATAGCCAAGTTCTATCCTAATTGGCCATATTCCAGAATTTCACGCCAAAACCATTTTAGAATTCCATTCCCAATGCACATGCCATCATAATAATCGGTTGAGAAATAGGCAAGTTTCATCCCACTTGGCCACGTTAAGTTTATCCAAAAATCATTTTAGGATCCTATTTATATTGCGATTGTCAAATTTCACTAAAATCCGTTATGAAATAGATAAGTTTTATCCTAATTAGCTATTGTAAAACTTGACCAATTTCAACCAAACTTTACACAAATATTGTTTTTGGAGGTTGAGCTGACGACTGACTTCAGTTTGGGATTGATTTGGGAGAAAACTTAATTTTGACGACCAAAGTTCCGATCACCTAATGAGGTTTCAGCCCTTTATATTTAAATATTCGAATTGAGCATGCTATAGCTACATAGATTTCAGAAACAGTTGTATATGGCAAAAATAAATTACTACTGGAAATGACAAATTAAATTCAATGTCCTATGATTCCTTTTGAAAACAACAACCCATTTCGACTGACCCGCGATGAAATTCGGCCGCATTATATTCGTAGGTAATCACTCATAAAGGCTTAAAAGTTTCTTCTTTTATGTAATAAAACATACGAAAAAGGAACGCCCAACAACGTTGTTCCTTCATAAGAAAAATGACGAAGCCGTGTTGCTCATCTTATCGGAATCGTGAACCTTAGGTCATATCTAGAGGGAATTTTACAGAAGAAAAAGTGGCAACAATCACACATTTCTTTAAACCTCTTAAAATAAACCAACAAGAATAGTGCTCAGGGACATATTTTTACTCTTCTTTCAAACAGCGCTCTGATTTTAGAGCAGCAAGTGAGTTTTGCCAAACTGCGGCTTTAAAGTATTCCTTCCTCTGTCATTATCGGGCGTGTAATTATTGGACAAAACTTAAGCAAATTAAGATGACTGATCATTTGCGTACTCTACAAAATACCATTCGATCCGAATTCCAATTATGTTTGAACTTCCACCTAAATTCAAATTTCCAGGTTCGCTTAAGCTTGAACAATTAAAGCTCCAAACAAATTTTAATAATCCAAGATAAAGTTAATCCTATCGAGTTTATGGAATTTCAAATTAACTCGCCATCGTTGTCCCCTCTTTATAAATAAGGACCGATTCATAGGGAGCGATTAAGTTCAAAGATGTGGTTCAACGTGTTCTCCTCATCGTTGCAGCTGTTAGTAATAAGTTTCGAATAAACGGTCGAAGATAAGATCGGCTGAATGTTCCCGAGTACTAGTTGCTTAGTGCTTGGCTGCGATGTAAGAATATTGTCAAAGAACGATGAAATTCCTTCCTCGTTTGTTTCTTTAAGTAGTATTTAGTAAAACGCCATAAATTCTGCTTCTCCATTGGATGAAGAGTGAAAAGGGATGGTACTTATTTTATAAGCCGTTTTAAGCGACATTCCCTATTTCGCGAAGATGAATTGGTGGCGATAAATTTACAACATCCGAATGATTATGTACCTTTCACCCGGTACACTCCTTAATTAGGTCATTCCAATTTATTCGACATCGACATCAATGTGACCATCAATCTGGATCGAATTCTATCGAAAACCCCCCAAATTAAATGCAGTTAGCTCAACTTAAAAAGAACCTCCGACATAATGGTAAGACGAGAGCCAAGTTAGCCAAATAATTTGCCTGGCTATCTTCATCCCGTTGTATATAAATACCTCCTTGGCGGAGTTTGTTTGTCATTTACCTCACATAAAATTTGTTTGTTTTCACAATTACCAAAGTATTGAAATCCTATCAAAAACGATCAAACATTTTTTTTGTCTAAACCATTTTTCTTGACCGACGTTTTGAAATTCCCTTAGTCTTAATTGAAAATCTATTAAAGGCTGTTCGTCAAGAGGATAGGGTACCTGCCATACGATTTGACCTAAAATCTCATGGTGATATTACTAGGTTGCGAACAGTTCTATATGGTGGTTTGATTATTGAGTTGGCGGTTGAGTTAAGGGTTGAGTTTGGTTCCATTTGCGGATTTGAATTGGGGTTAAGTTGAAGTTGAGTTTATATACGCAGGTTTCAGGATTGGGTTGGGCTCAGGTTTTGCCGTTGAGTTGGGGTTCAGTTGGAATTGAGCTGGGGTTGGATTAGGTTTTAGTAAGTAGTTCAGCTGGAGATTTATTTGTTTTTTGAATTGACTTGGAAACTAGCTTGAGTTGAGTTCATGTACGAGTGTATTTAAGGATTTAGTTAGTCGTTGAGTTTAGATTTAAGTTAACTGTTGAGGTCACGGCCGAGCTAGTGGTTGAGTTTACATACCCATGCCGTTTTCAGACTGACCATGTTAGTTTGCTAAGGAATTGTGTTTGGGATTGAGTTAAGAGTTGATTTGGGAGTTGAGCTGGGGTTGAGTTGAGGTTTAGTGAGTTGAGTTGGAAGTTAGCTTGATTTGAGTTCACGCACACATGCATTTTCTCGGGCCTTGTAGATTTGGGGATTGAGTTAGTTGTTTAGTATGGTTGAGTTTTGTCGATTAAAGTGTTGAGTTGTGGTTGAGCGATGGGTTCAGCTGGGGTTTTATTGGGGGTTGCGGACTGCGGTGGAGATTAGATTAAGTTAAATTCATGTACGAATGTAATTTTAAAATCGTGTTGATTTAGGGTTTGAGTAGAATGTTGAGTTTCGGGTTGAGTTTAGGGGTCGAATTGAAGGTTGAATCGGGAGCATTTATGGTTGAGTTTATGGTTGGGTTGAGGGTTATTTTGAGATCGAGTTAGGGTTGAATAGAGTTTGACTTGAAGTTAAATTGGATTTGAGTGAGGGGTTAGACTAAGTTGTTTTGCATTGAGTTCATTCACGCATGTATGGCTTTCGAATCGAATTGATTTCCTGATTGAGTTGACCGTTGCGTGTAAAATTGAATAGAGGATTGAGATTTGGTTTGAGCCGATCCATTTTCGCTTTCCTCCATTATATTTGGGTGAAAATATCAGAAATATCATTTCTTAATTTCGTGCACTAATAAAACACTTTGACACAAACTTCCATTCCCTAGCTTGCTACATCAGAGCTGTTCGATAACACCAACTTTCATTAGGACCCGGCAGATTGCATAGGGGCCTCAAAAAGTTTTTGGGAGTGTTCCTGGCTTTTTTTTATATTTTTGGAATCAAATTTATTGATGTGATTGGAAAAATACTGTTTATGATATACATATAATAGTTATATTTATTTGCTTACAAAGTGGCGCGAAGTTTGAAGCTTTCTAGGAGAAATAATGCAGAAATTACGGGGAGAAAGGGGTTAAAAAAATTGTATTTACACTACATTTGACTTTTAAATTGAAATAAATTTAATTTCCAGAGGTCCGTAGTCATCATACATCGAGCTTTTTTCTATGTAAATTCTATCACTGGATAAAGTTAAAACAAACTGTAAAAATTTTTAAAATTTGGCAGGCATAATTAGTCCAAAGTTTGTTATTTTGGCTTAATAACATGATTTCTGATAAAAGACTAAACCATTTTCTGAAGGCCTTTTGAAGCACAAACGTAAGCTTCTAACTGTTTCAGAAACTAAAAAAAACATTTTTCGTCGCTTTGCTAGAAACTTATTGTAAAACCAATGTTTTACTAAGCGCTTTAAGCTTAGCGAAATCACGTTTGGTAACCCATCCAATGTCTTTGTACTAATAAAACAAAAGAACCTTGAGTAACATGGTAAGTTTGATCGTGATTTTCAACATTTAAGTTTTGTGTCACATCCGAGCAAGAATTTTAGATGTTAAATGAGAATAGAGAGTTGTATTTTTGAACCTAAATACTAGACGTAAAATATTTTAAATTCAAATCAAACAACAATACGATTTACTATTGTACATCTAGTATGCACACGCAATTCTCAAGTCTCATTCAATGACCAAAATTAGAATACTGAAATGTAGTTTTGTGATACTGAGCATCATTAAAACAAAAGTTGAGCATTTATTTATGGTGTCCAAATAGTTGGTTATTTCTGACTAGTCACTCATAGATGTCAATAAGTTCAATAAGGCATGCTGTGTGCCCGGCTTACTGTAACAAATTTATGATTATTCGTTTGTATTCTTTTTAAACCCGATACAGCTTACTGTTTAAACTTAAGGCTTAAGGCGATTTTATATTTTGAAATTTTCCGATATTCCCGACCATTAAATATTTGCAACTTACAAATTAGTGTTGGAGGTGGGAGTAGACTACTCCTCATAATGACTAATATATAAATCGTAATATCTTTGGCAATTTAATTGTTTCTACTTTCGAATTATAATGTTAAATTTGGTAGGGTCCTTTATCTCATTTGTTGAGATACCAGGGTCATTTTAATACATGTACTTAGAGGCTAAATTTAACAGCACCCAAATTCCGGTTCTAGCGCAAATGAGAATGAAAAATGAATAGACTGGCGTATCGTATCAGACAGGTTTAACAAAATATATTTTTCGGAAACAAAACAAAGTGATTAATGATGCAATTCTTCTAAGATAAAGAGTTAAATTTTCCAATTCTTCCGTTTTATAAACAATTTTCTACAAAATAGGAAAACCTTTCTACTGCCACTCTTGCAGTCAACTTGTAACTTAGCTCATCACTATTTATTTAGTCAATCAAGAGAAACATTTTGCTTCTTTTAACTCAGATTCAGTGATCTCAGATTCCAAAACCTGCTCTACGGGAATAAAATTTGAATTTTTTGATTGTTTTAATCAGAAAATTTTTAAAAATGTCGAATTATATAAATGTCGCATCATAAATTTAAAGTTCACTCGATTTTGCGAAATCATTCAACTTTTCATACTTTTAAAACAAAATTTGATTCTAAAATTTGGTTCCAAATATTAAAGTAATTGCTGCCCCGGTGGCACAGTAGTTAGCATGCTTGCTTTAAGCTTCGGAGGTCCCGGGTTCGATTCCCGGCGGGTGATAAAAAAATAACGGCTGGTTAATGTAACGATCAATGAACTAATCACTCATTATCCGTTGTACAAATGATTACGAAACTTCACTATGAAGCGGCCAAATCCGTCCATGGGATGTAGCGCCAGCGAAAAAAAAAAAAAAAAAAAAATTAAAGTAATTCGAAATTTGGGAAATCCAAAAGCGAGGAAGTTAATCCGAGGAAATTTTGAAGCTAACTTTAAAGTAATGGTTAGGAACTTAGGAATAAGACAATTCTAAAATTGTACGTAACACACAGTACAATTGTACGTAAAATTGTACACATATATCCATGATTCAGTTTAAAATTTGAAACGCTAGTTGGCACAAATTGGTAAAAATTGACTTACAAAATTTCAATTTATCAAAAATTGTTATGAAATTATAAGGTTCGTCCGGTACTTATTTTTACGACGAACGAAATTATCAAGAATTTTGCAAGTTCAGTTTCGATCTGACTGAGAATTACGAAAAATTTAATTTTTTTCAGTAAATCTCATCAGGCTAAAGCGACAGAATTGCTATAATTACACTTTTGATTACTTAACCATGTAGTTAAGTATTAGCGAATTATACTCAACACATATTTAAATTCTTAATAATTTCAATTTTCTTTTATTTAACGCATAAATACGATTTCTGTCGAAAATATAAGGTTCTTCCGATACAGAGTGAGATAATAATTTTTTTCGATGAGCGAAATTATCACATTTTAATAGATTAACCGACAGTTCAAAATTGTTCGTTTAATCGGAGACTTCTTGGAGCTAAGAGGGTTAGGAGATATGGCGAAAACCACACCTAGTTTAAATTGAATGGCTACCTTTACATATTTAAATTTACTAAACCATTTTATGTAAACCGTGGTCTATTTTCGCTTTATGCAAATGTTAGAGGTGCTCACTGGAAGTTGAAAGCTAACCTTCAATATTTTAA
This sequence comes from Tipula helvola, assembly GCA_963556165.1. Taxonomy (NCBI): domain Eukaryota; kingdom Metazoa; phylum Arthropoda; class Insecta; order Diptera; family Tipulidae; genus Tipula; species Tipula helvola. The sequence continues at coordinate 49,409,410 of OY744483.1, forward strand.
TTTACTGTACAAGTCTCGGTACTTCAATAAGAATGTCCCCAGTATTTGCATAAGTCAAAAATAGTAGACAATGGTCTACATTTTGTTCTTAGTTTCCGGACAAGGAATCGAAAATGTTTTAGTAAATTCAAATATTGAAAATTAGCCGTTCAATTTAAACTTGGAGTGATTTTTGTCATATCTAACCTTCTTAGCTAGAAGAAATTATCTCCAATATTTGCATAAGTCAAGGATGGACTATCGCCTACATTTTATTCGTAGTGCTATTTCCAGACAAGTTTCCCATGTTAATAGTTTTAATAATTCAACAATAAATCATTATGTCCAGTTTTAATTCAATTCTCCATTTAAGTAATTCGATTCGAGTTATTGATATATGAATACGATTAATTGATTGGTTTACTAATACATTAAAATGTTTTTAAAAGTTAGGAATGAGGAAATTATTTATTTTCATCGTAAAAAGACGTCAAATTTCGAGAAACTTGGATAATCTGGAATAATTCCTGTGACGAACTAAATCGATTAAAATTAATGAGTTTCAATTTTCGTATCAAAAACGTCATAGCAGATGTGGCCACGTCAAAGCAACATCATGTTATCTAATAATTTGTTTGTACAAAAGCATTAGATCATAAAGTACCGAAATCATTTTGTAAATAAATTGATGTTGCTGAAAGTAATATATTGATTGATTGCATGCGTGAGAATTTAAGTCAGAAGCTGCGACTGCTTAGTAAATTCACGCATAATCTGAAATTTACAAATCCGACAATTAATTTTGATAATACGCCATCAATTTTTTTCTAAAACTGTACAATAATTGTACTTTTCGAAGGATATAGGGAAACAGCCAGAGATATCTAACAAGGAAACCTTTTGAACTATCAAATTCATAAAATTATAAAAACCATTTTAAATTGTAGCACTCTGTGAGACAATAATGAAAACATTTTTTATGTCGGCAGCCAAGCCCTTTTTAAGTGTTAAAACCATCCCTTAAGTTAACCTCAAAAAAGCTTTTTTCGATATATCTCAACTTCTACTCCATTTTTTTTGATAAAGCCATTTGGTAATTATTCCTCATCAGGCCCTTGATAGATAATATGTATTATGTATCAATATACACAGTAAACAAAATCATTTATAATTCGAAAGGTATAATGCATGCAATTTTTATTTGATTCGTCACTTAAAAGAAAATTAAACAACGCGGCATAATATTATGATTATGTCGAAATTAGTTTACCTAAGCAAACTTGATTAAAACGAGTAAAAGACGGGCAGGTAGATCTTGAACGGTATTACCTATAATAGCAAAAATAAGCACAAATGTCAAACTTTAAGAAGGATTCTTAACCTGGATATAATCTCTCCAATAGGAGTGTTCCAGGGCGCCCAGGCGCCTTAACAATTACCTACGGAACACAATCGGCGAGGGACGACTAAATGGATTTGCATTATTAAATATTCACAGAGATGTGGCTGTGTATCAATAGACGGTATCATAATACGAATTTCTCACAAAATTATTCTACATTTTTCAAATTACCCATCATTATCGATTCAGTTATGAATGTAATGTATCTTGTTGATCTTATTTATGAACTTTTGAATCTCAAAAACCTTATGAATTTTATGAATCTCATGAATCTTTCCAATCTTATCAATATTACAAACCATATGAATATTTTGAAACTTTTATTAATCTTATGAATCTTATGAGTCGTTTGAACCTTAAAACCGGAACTTATAAGCCTCATGAATCTTATGAATCTTGTGCGTCTTATGAATCTGAAGATTCTTATGAATTTATGAATATCATGTATCGGGTGGTCCATTTAGCGTTTCCAATTTCAACTACCGGTATTTCGAGTGTCGCAACACATACGTCATTTGTGTTATGACAGACAATTATTTTAATGTTTGACATTTGCGAAATGGGTCGCTTTACGCTTGAACTTGAATTGGAAAATATTGAAAATTTACTTTCAAACTGGTGCGTCTTCTACCCAAACTGTAAGAAATTGAGCCCTTACAGTCAATGGGGAGCATTACCGAGGTATGATAAACGGTTTTTGTTATCCAGAAATCAAGAGAAGGACCCACACACATACACGACATTTGGTTTCAACAGAACGGCACAACTTGCCACACAGCAAACGAAACAATCGGTCTTTTGCACACTGTTTTCGGAGATGGAATAATCAGCCGTAACGGAGATGTCAATTGGCCACCACGCAGCTGCGATTTGACTCCGTTAGTTTTTTTTTTTTGTGTGGGGAGCCGTTAAGGCTAAGTGTTACGCTAACCATCCATAGAGACTATACAAGACTTCAAAGATCAAATCAAAGTTGCCATTGATGAGATAGAAGCCCATACAATTGGAAATGTTCTGAAAAATTGGATTGATGGAAATGGGTACTATAAAGCCAGTTGTGGAAGTCTTTGAATAAAATTGTGTTCCACACTCAATGGCAATGTATAGCTCTTTGAAGAAATTGCTCTTTCTAACAAAATAAACCGTTTTGAAAAATATTCATTCGTCTTTGAATTTAGAACCAATTCAAATTGCTAACGTTAGATGGACCAACCTTTATCTTGTTAATCATACGAATCCTATGAACCTTGTGGATCAACTAAATCTTATGAATTTTGGAATCTCATGAATATTTTTAAACGTTATGAATTTTTGAATTCTACTATATCAATTTAAGCGAATCTCATGAAATCTAGGAATCTTATCAATTTTCTCATGTTTTGAATCTTACTAATATTGTGAATCTTTCCAATTTTATCAATTCTACAAACCTTATGAACCTTATAGAACAATAATTAATCTTACGAATCGTATTAATCCTATGAATATTATTAATTTTATGAATCTTATGAGTCGTTTGAATCTAGTGAACATACCAGTTTGTTTTATAAATTTGATTAATTTTATTAATCTTATAAATCTTATGAATCTTACGAATCTTATGAATCTTATGAGTCATAAGAATTTTATAAATCTTATGAATCTTATGAGTATTATGTATCTGATGAATATTATGAATCTTATGAATCTCCAGAATCTTATGAGTCTTGTGTATCTTATGAATCTTTTGAATCTTAAGAATCTCGTAAATTTTATTAATCTTAAGAATTCTAGGAACCTTGTGTATCAACTGAATCTTACGAACTATCAAGAATATTTGAATGTCAAGAATTTTTTAATTCTATGAAATTTTATTAATTTTAAGAATATCATGAACTTTATTAATCTTATGAGACTTATGGATCCTACAAATGTTTTAAATCGTAAGCACTTGTTGAATCTTATAAATCTTTAGAATTTTTTAATTTTTATGAATCTAATGTAGTACCATAGGTGATAATAAAATACTGAAATTCATCTCACTCTCAAAGATTGAATTGTACGAATCAGGAAATTCGACAACCTAAGTGAAGTTAATTAAAATGTTTAAAAGACGGTCAGGTTGATCTGAAACGCTTCTCTCTATAACAACCAAATTAGCAAAAAATATTTATCAGACTTTCAGAAGGACTGTTAACCTAGCTACTCTCTCTCTCATAATTACCTACGAAGCACAATCGGCGAGCAGCGGCTAAATGGGTTGGCAATATTAAAAATTCACAGATATGTGGATGTACACTGAAAAAAATATACTGCGTTTTATTTACGAATTGCGTTCGTTAACCACAATTCGTACTATTAATGTACAAATTGCTATATTTACGTAAAAAAATTAAATTTAGAAAAAAATCATAAGAATGTTTGCATTAATAGTAAGAATCATAGTTCGTAAACTAAAAAATTGTTTAGTTTATTGTACTATACGTAAAATACAATCACATGATGTTTGCGTATTAGTGCAACTTGCATCAATTTATTAAAAAATCATATTTATGAACAATTCATAATATTTATGAATGAGACTATGTACGAAATTCGTCATATTAACGAATCTGATAATTATTCGTGTGGACATCATACACTACACACACAAATTAGATTTCTGTTTGGGTTTTTGATTTTGATTTAGTTGAATATAATTCACTAAGTCGATGCACTCTAGTTTTATATATAATGTATAAAGCGAGAGTTGAATTTTTGTAGTTCGGTCGTAGCTACAAGCTATCTGAAGAGTAGACCTTACTTTTTCTCTATACGAAACCGAATTATGTGCCAACACAAGAACTCAAAGAGATTTCTAATTTTTGGGAGTTGATATACTTTGTATTGACTCTGCGGGAAAGAAAAGGGGGAAGGGATAATATTTCTAATATGAGGTAGATATATTATAAGTGATTGGCCTCTGTTATTTTTCTGATTTACCAAATCGAAAATACAGTGAATGTCATTTACAAGTAATATATTATCTATAAAAAACCCGAAACATTTTCAGAAAATAATCGTCATATTTGTGAATTATTCATAACCACTAAGTATTCCATTCTTCCTAGATACGAATATTTTCGTATGCACAAATAATGAATTTCTAAACTTATATGTATGAATTTATTCGTTAATATGATGTAACATTTCGTTAATGTTACGAAAAATTTCATGTTATGTTTAATTTCTTACGTTAACAATAAGAATTTATTCATCCACAAATGCTTTTAACTGCATTAAAATTATAACATTTTTCGTGTCTTATATGAATCAATTCATAAATATTACAACGCAAGTAGTGAAGGTTAAAATATTTTTTTTTTGTGTTTCACCATATTAACGTATGATTTTCGTACTATTAACGAAGGGTGTTATTGGCTCCATTTTAACGAATTATTCTTACTATTAATGCAGTTTTTGTCTGTATTGATGTAGGATTTTTTTCAGTGTATCAAGAGGCGGTGTCCTCGGTCCTCTATTATAAAAAAATGATTTTAAATAAATTCTCGTAAGCATTATTTATTTATAGAAATGTGGATTTGTTTAAATATCTTACACATACATAGGTTTCACACTGCCAGTTGAACCTTTAGCAAATTATATGTATGGCCAATTAGGAAATGGGATTCTAAAATACAATAATTTTTATATAAAGTTTTGAAATATTGCCAAGTACGATGGAACTTGCCAATTTCTCAACCGTTCACAATGAAATTCGATAGGTACGCTGGAAGTGGAATTCTAAAGTTATTTTTAGATGAAAATCTGTGATATGGTCAATTAGGATGAAACTGATCTATTTCTTAATGATTTTTAGTGGAATTTGACATGTGCGATGTAAATGGGATGCTAAAATGATTTTTGAATAAAGTTTTGGAATATGGCCAATTAGGATGGAACTATTTACTGTCCTTCAACCGATTATGATGAAATTCAAGATTTGCGATGAAAGAAGATTCTAAAATGATACGTTCTCTACACTGCTGTTAATAGTTTTAATTCTCTCGCGCGTGTCCTTTTTTAAATATGGCCAAAGTTACCGCCCTGACAGTAAATACTCAGAAAACATAACCCAACGTGTACAGCGAAAGTTTGGTGAGAACATTTACTAGGCGAACTTGAAAATTACAACGGAGATAATCTCCATCGTTTAGCAATGGAAATAGACGTTAACGCTGCCTCAAAGAAACCTCAACAGATGCATGATTTACAGAAACCTCATCAGACAACAATATGAAAGCCATATTGACATAATTCCTCACAATCACAACAGATATAAGTAGTAATGCGTTAATTTTACAAAACATTTTAGAGACGGTTACATCTGTTAGAGACATAGAACTCCAAATAACAAAATTACCTTACTTAATGAGAGAAGCAGCAAATTATGATTTATTTAGAAATAATTTTTTGCTGTTTATTTAAGTTTAACTACTTAAAGGAGGAATCAGCAAAAAGACACCTTGTGCTCGAACAATTTAACTCACAGAAAGATATACAATCAACGAGCGGGTAGGTAGTTGGTACCGCCAAATGGCCTACCCGGCTTTGTGATAATAGATTCACTATCGAACCTTGAAGAATTCGATGATAATCTCAATGAATTAAGCTTATTTGGAAATTTGGTAAGTAAAATCGAAAGGTTTACTTTCTGTTAGAGTTAATTTTCACAACACACATATTTCGCTTTTTTTATTCTTTAACGGCGAACGGTATGTTATGATATACTAAACCGTCTTTATACGCGCTCGTTCCTAGCAGATTGCTCTTGAACCGGAACAGGACGCCAATTAGCGAAATATAAGTTTAACGACAAAAGCAACGTGATTAAATTATTTTGCGATGTTGTTTTGGCAGCAGATCCCACATTTTCGGTTTCACAGTATGAAGAATTTTTAAAGAAGCAGCTTATTCATATTCAGGAACCATTTATTTTCAAAATTATTTCTTATTTTGAAATTATCCTTTAATTTTATATAAAAACATATTTTGGTATTGGTTTCATCAATTTTTAAAGGAAATTTAAAAATTGGATAATTCTTCGTTGAAATTTGATGAATGGCACACGATTAGTTATTTCTGATAGCCTATTTCCTCTTTGAACCAATGGTAATTGGCCATACTTAATTTTTGTTTTAAGATACAACGCATTTTCAAAAGGATATGTCGAAATTGTTGACATTGGTTCAAAACGTTCAACATCATCTGCGACATGACAAAAATTATGTGGGTTTGATGTCAAGCGATCGGGATACAGGCACGTATATAGTTGTCAACAAAATATTCCGATAAAGACCTGACCAATGGCCAATATTTTTTATAATAATTGGAGGAGAAAATTGTATTTGCATAGAATAACAGCACAAAATTGTAGTAATAATCCACAGGTAAGTGTTCCTTTAGACCCACTAAGCCTAAATAATTAAGAAGAGAAGCAAATTCGCTTCCATTTAAAAAAGCCAGAACATTTGTATCTCTATCACCGTGATGTATCTCTTTAGGCAATTTAATTTTTAACGACTTCTCATTAATAAGTTGTACTGTTTCTGAATCCCACTTTGTGCCATATCCTCAACTGCTGTCTTTAAATTCCACTAAATAACGTTTTACAATTCCCAAATACATTTCCGTTTAATCATATCTAGTCACCTAATTCACAATAACGGCGATGTAATTGGTTCCATTTGTGGTCGGAAAATTGCTATGATTAGTAAGCTGTGTACTCGTAGATGGCTAATTTGGTTTAACTCTGATGTGGATAGATAAACAAATGCCGAGGCTCCATTTTCCAAACTATTTTCTTGCTCATTAAACCGGTTTTGCGCTTTCTTGGTTAATGCTGAGAATTTTGTTAAACCTACTTTACAGAAACGTCTTTGAAACTTTCTACTATGTTTTTAATGATCCTTTTGTGATTTATATTCCGCTTGAGTTTTATTTCTATCACATATTGAATTATCATACTTATTAAATGTGCTCGAAATAAAGTAGTTACAAATAAATCGCAAAGTCTGTTATACCTACATATAAATGACCGCTCAAATTTATGGTTGAAAAATGATCTCTCATTTACTCTAAGTCATAGTAATGATCAAAGTACGGCTTTTTAAAGCTTCATATCAAATATGTAGAATTCCAATATGTGATTCCTTATGGCTTAGTGATCAACAGAACGACAAATAAATGACACATTATGACTAAGTAGTCAACAAAATGATCAATTTGTGACGTGCGTGTCACCAAATGCTAATGTAAGACCGAAATGAGACTAAATAAAAAAAATAATAGGACTTAAAATTTACTGGGTTCCACCATACTTGGCCATATTCCAGAACTTTACCCAAAAATTAGAATCCCATTTCCAACGCACTCATCCCATTTCCATTGTGTATGTCAAATATCACTAAAATCCGTTAACAAATGGTGTGTATGGTATGGCCATAGATATAATTTGCTACAGGTTCAACTTGAAATGTCAAAATTTCAATTTGAAGTGTAAAACCGTAGTACTGTACAGTATATATATAGTACATAAAAACACTCTCTTTTATATCGATTGCTCAACTGCTCACTAAACCCTAATCCAACCCCAACACAACTCCAACTCAAACCGCAAACTGACCCCTAATTCAAGCTTCAACTCAACCCCAAACTCAATGCCCATCTCTAAATCCATATATAAAAATTGGGTAATATTTATATAACCAGGTATTTTGGACCAATTAGTATGGCAGGTATCCGATTCTCTTAACATACAGATTCCAAAAGCTTTTCAAATCTCCGCCTTAATGATAGAAACTGATTGACGAAACAAAAAATAGAAATCGGACCAGCCTTTCTCGAGATGCCGTGGGTACAGACATCCAGATATCCAGACGACGAACGGACATTTTTTTTGTTGCTTTTTCAGGCTCAGGAACTTTCAAAACGACGAGAAAAGAGGATTTCAGTACTTTGGTCTGTTTAGACCGAATTAAATGGACAATAATTGTACTTTTCGAAGTCTGAGATATCTAAGAACTTTTTGAATGTTAAAATATAATACCCATATGTGTATTTGCATAAATTATCATTATGATTACTAAGTCAGCACGATAAACATATTTTTTGAACAAATACACATAAAATATGCAAATTTTACATGAGCATAAGAAAACAGTTTAGAAATATTTTAAAAATATAAACTAAAACTTTGAGACTGTTGGTTTCGCATTCTACATTTTTTTGTTTGGAATTTCAAATTTATTATTTATAAACCACCATTAACGTTTATTTCATATTTAGAAAGTTTGTTTTAAATAATTTATTCAAAATTTTATGTAATTTTACTGATAAAAAAAAATGCATAAACTTACCATTAAAACTATGTAAATAAATCAGTCGTTGTATCCGTTATTTTCTTGCAAAAATACACAAAACTATTTACAGTTATTTTTTTTGTTTTGTTTTTAATTAATCTAAAAAAATCAAATATTTCAAACAAACTAAACTTAAAATAAAAAACATGCATTTTAAATTATAAAGCACTTAAATAATAATAAATTATGAACGAACGAACGAACGTGTTTCAAAAAAGTATTCTTTCCATCCACAAGATTTTTTTTTTTTTTTTCATTTTCATTTATGAAAATTTTTTCCACATTTTGTTTTTTTTTTTTGTTTTCCATTAACTTATTAGTTAATAAATTATATTTTTTATATCACAGAGAATCAATATGTATTTTTGAATGAATAAAATCCAAAAACAAAAAAAAAATTGAATTTTTTAAAAATTTTTTACTTTTTTATTTTATTTTTGTTTTTTTTAACTTTTATGGAAAATATACAAATTTCATTTATTTATTTGGAAAAATTCTAAATAATTTTTTTTTTAACTTTTTTTATTTTTATTTCGTGCTGTTTGTTGTTGCATGTAATTTACTTTCACGAGTTTTGTGTTTTTTTTTTTGGTTCACAATGTTTATAATCAAATATATTTTAATTGTACAATGAAGTTCATGAAATATTAAATTTTCCTGGAATGAGAGAGAGAAAGAGAGAACTTGAAAAAAGTTTAGTTAAAAAAAGTTTTTTGTTTTTGTTTATTTAACTTTTATTTTCTCGGTATTGGAAATGGAATGTTACATACAGTGATGGAATTATTATTATTATTATTATTTTTATCTTTGAAAGTTGACATCTTGTCAAAGCATTATTTTAATATATATATGTATGAAACTGTCAAAAACCACTCTGGTGGAACACTTGCGGGAAAACCTTATATTCAGAAAAAGTTCATATATTAAAATGTTAAAATCGATCGTTTTAAAACAAATAAAAGTAGCAAAACAATTTAAATTTTCGACTGAAATGACGTATTTCACCAAAGCAACCTATATTATAAAAAGCCGTAGTCTAAAAAATAAAGCTTTTATAAGGGACTTAGAAACGAGAAAAAAACCAAAATTTCCATAGTAAAACACATAAAACCTATAGGAAATCTCTTTTTTTACTAAGACAAATTTTTAAATGAAAACGTTACAAATTCTTAATTATGATTTCTGAAATATTTTCATAAATATTTGAATTTCAACATAATGTCATTTAAGTAAATCGTTATCATTTGTGTTTAATAATTGTTTTATTTAAACCAAAATATTCAAAAAAAAATTTCATAACAACTGCATTCTGGTTAAATTGAAATAAAATAAGCTTACTACAGATCGTGTGGTGATTTAAGTCAAGATACATTACATAGATGGCAGTGAGGGCAGTAAACATTTGGTAAACTCGTACCAAAAATTATCACCTAGGGAAATTTCTAGCAGATATCAAAAATATACATTCCGTTGCAACTTCGTGAATGTATTTTCATTTGTTTTCGATTCAAAACTTCGTGTATTGTATTCTACTTTTCATAAAAACATCAAAAATACTCAGCTATAATTTTTGAATTTCATAATACTGAATATTCTTATTTGTGCTTCGCATTTTCATTTTTTTTAATACAGCATTTTGTTTTTTCTACTCTTGTATTTGGTTTTGCATTATACATGTATTATGAACAAAGGGCAAAATTTAATTTTTTCCAGAGTGAATTAACAAACCGTATATTCAAAAATTCACGAATTTATGCATGTACATATGTATAACGAAATTGAGAAAACACAAAGAACTTGCCTACTTCTTAACCGATTATGATGAAATACGATGCGTGCGTTGGAAATGATATTCTAAAATGATTTTTAGATGAAGTTCTGGGAAATGGCTTATAAAATAATTAAATGTTATACCAAAAATGCATTTTAATGCAAATAGGCATCATGTCATAAAATTCAATTTCCGGGAAAACTATAGCTGCTTCCAATCATTTTTACTTTGAAATTCGTTTCAGCCAAATACATTTTTAAAAGAAAAAAAATATTTCAATTAAAACGAAAAAATTATGCCTTAGGGTTAAATAATTTTAAGATGAAAATATAAACGGCTGAAACCTCACAAGATCAGAACTTCGGTCTTTGGTGTCTTCAATGGAGATAGCCATAGAAGATATTTCAATGGAGATACATTAATGTTATATTAATTCGTCTATAAGTATTTGTTGAATCATCATTTCCCGCGTTATGTTGTTATCTTAACTCTTCCCCCTATAAAGATCCACGGCTCGTGCGTCAAAAGTTTAACTTCATTGGTTGGATTCCTTGTTGGTTGCTGGAATCTTCCTCCTGATGGGTTGGTTTGTTTATGAACAGCATTCTTCTTTGGCTTCTTTCCCGTACTTTGCTGGATAAGAACATGATGCCTAGGCATCTTCCTTATGTTCATTGAAGAGTTTTTGCAGTTGTTCAATATTGTCTAAATACGAATTATGTAAATATCCCGAGTCGATTTTGATGCTCTTCTGGCTAATGTTGGCTTGTAACATCGGTGGTAGAATTTGGGATGTTTTTACTTTCCTGTTTGTAAATGTTGAGTCGTTGATTTTAATCGTTTCATTATGGTATTGTATCAAATAGCTTCCTTCCAAATATTTGCTTGAGTTGTTACAAAGGATGTTTCCTTTAAAGTTGGTCAGAAATATCGTGTTATCGTTTAAGGTTTCGATAATTTGGTTTCTATTGAACTGATAATCACATCTGGCATTTGACCCTCTTATAAGTTGATTGATGCAGTGGCCCTCATTTAGTTGTTTTAGCTTACTTGTTTCGCAGATTGTGATATCTCGGAAAACATTACATTCCTGGGTGATTCCGTATAGTTCATTTTGATTTAGGAAAAATTGCTTGAATTCTAGGTGTATCTGTTTGTTTTGGTTAATTGTTCACCTTATGGTGATGTGGTTGTAGTTCTGCTTACTTGTCTTAGGCATCGATATGACATATAAGATTGTCGAATTTTTAACCATCATCGTAGGTTCTGCATATTCCATTGCTTCTGTTTCGTTGGAGTGTGGCAAGGTTTCTATTTCTGTGATTATCCGGCCTATTTCTCCTTTATCCAGTAGATTGGTATTGATAATTTGTCCTTTTGCTAATTGAGCAGCTCGAACAATTTCTTTTATCTCCTCCTTGATAATTATAAACCTGTTAAATAGTACTTGTTGTATGTGGTAGTCTTCACCTTCATGTAAATGATCTATGTACAATGCTATTGTATTCGTTGACCATATGTTGGGATGTGTCGATTAAGATCTTATTAATTTTGTACTGTTGGTTGTTATTATCAATTACATGGTTTTTACAGCAGTTTTTGCATTTGTCATTTTTATAATTTTTATTTTTTTGCTAAATTCAATAAATTGCTTTGTTTTGAATAAAAAAATATTCCAAACAGTAATTATGGTGCGTATATTAGCCTAATTATGCGAATTATAATTAATTTGCACACTACAGTGACGTACAGTCCTGTACTAAATGATAGCCGCACCTCTAATTTAAGATTTATTTCATTTCAAATAAATTCATTTAAAATTGTTCCTATATGCAAAAATAATACTCTTCACTTTACCAATGCGTGCTATAAATACAAATCATTATTTTCTGCGGGATCATGGACAATTGGAGAACCCTCATTTAGTATGGTAATAAAAGATAGCCGCAGGTATACTTTCAAATTCTTTTGAACACTGTATCAGTATTTACCCGAGCTTGTTAGCGTGCAAACATATTCTTGTATCTTAAAATATTATTGTGTTAAATATTATTCCGATTTTTGTTATTTTTTTAAATATGGGTAGAAAAGGTAGTTTGAACGAGTTTGAAAAAGGATAAATTGACGTTATTAAGAAAAGTAATATGAGTAACCGTTTAATAGCAGAAAATATTAGTTGGAGTGGGAAGGTAGTGCGAAATTATTTAAAAAATTCGCAATTATACGGTTCGCATAAAAGTGCAGGCCGGCCAGTGGAACTTACTGATAGAGAAAAACGGTTAATTTTTCGAAACGCCTCTAATTTTATTGGCACCTTGCAACAAATTGCGTTAAAAGCTGGTGTTAATACAAAGATTTGCAATGTGAGGAAAGTATTAAGAGAGTCAGATAATATAAAAATCAAAAAATTACAAAGAAAACCACAACTGTTATCAAATCATAAAGATGCCAGATTGCGTTTCGCGAAGGAACATCTGTCGTGGAAGAAAAAGTGGCAGCGCGTTATTTTTAGTGACGAAAAAAATTGAATATGGATAGCCCTGATTAATGGCAATACTATTTTCACGACCTTTGAAAAGAACCTCTTGTGCTATCGAGACGTCAACGATCTCTGATTGTTTGGGGCGCAATTATCTATGGAGGAAGAATGGATTTGAAGTTTATGTCCGGTCGTATTAATAGCAACCGGTATAAATCCATGCTATCTGAAACATTACCAGTCGTTGGGCACAAAATGGCAACCAAACTTTATTTTCCAGCAGGATAATGCAGCCGTACACACAGCCGGGATAGTAAATTATTGGTTTACGGAGGCTCATATACCAGTTTTGAAACAGCCAGCAAGGTCACTCGACATTAACATCATCGAAAACATGTGGGGTGGACTCAGCAGAGTTGTGTATGCTGAAGGAACACAATACAGAAGCGTTCATGAACTAAAGTCATCAGTACAACGCGAATAGGCTAATATTTCAAATTAATATGCCAAAACTTGTACAAAAGTATGCCAAATCGAATTTTCGAAATAATTAAAAACAATGGCCGAAGCACAAAATATTAATTGGAATAAAAAAAAATTTTTATAACTGTGCTTTTTATATTTATTTCCTATTCAAAACAATAAAATATTGTGTGCGGCTATCTTTTATTACCATACTAAATGAGGGTTACCCATAAATTTTTCATGACGCCGCAAAGAATAATGATTTCTATTTATAGCACGCATTGGTAAAGTGAAAAGTATTATTTTTGCAAAGGTAGAATTTTAAAAGAATTTATTTGAAATGAAATAAATCTTAAATTAGGAGTGCGGTATCATTTAGTACGAGACTGTATAATTAATTTGCACACTAACGATCATTATTAATAAAAAATCTAAAAATTGTATTCAATTGGTATTTCATTTATTATCGTATTTATTTTACCACAGAATTTTTGGATAAGCGCAGAAATAACCTTATTCCAAAATAAGCAGCATAAAAAAATCACATTATTTTGGAAGGAGCAAAACAAACTTATCTATAGACACATTCCTAACTAAACTATTGTAACTTTAGAACAAATTATGTAGAAACTCAATCTGAATCGGAGTCTGAGATTTGACAGCCAGAATTCATAGCATTTATAATATTATCTGCTAGACCTTTGCGGTGCTTTGATAATACATTTGGGTTGTGTCTTGCGTAGCCCAAATACCATATCACTGAAGTTATATGACTGCATGTACCGACAACTCTGCTCCCAGTTTTGCACTTACAGTAATATCCTAATATTGATTCGGCTCCACTACCATTAGGAATGAATTCTAACCTTAACTGATGAATACGAGTTGACGAAAAACGACTTTCAATTTTGCATCTTATCAAATTCTTCATTTCGTTATGTATAAAGATCTTGTAACTAGAATCTGCCTTCATGTGTTCATAAGTAGGTATATCTTTTTCCTTGGTCCAACTGATACATACCTAAAGTGACATTTTTAATTTCTTGTTCTGATAAACATGGAAAGTCTTCAATCTGATTAGTAGCTTCCTCCCAACAAATTCGTTTGTTTTCAATCTTCTTTTGAAGAGAATTGTTATCATTCATTTTGCTAATTGCCTTCTCTGCATAACGTGCATGATTTTCGTTTTCTGTAAACATAGGAGGACGGTATGCATTCAGTAAGGCACAAAGAATTTTAGTTAAAGATGACAGCTTGGGGAAATAAGTGACTTCAATAGTTGAAGCAAAGAACTTGTATTTCTTGATTCTGCTGTTCACACTTTCCACTATCCATCGATTCATAGTCACAGCTCTGGACTCATTAGCATCTTTTGTGCAAAACTGCTTTTGTCCCTTGGTTAGTAAATGAGGCATTATTGGATTAAGTTTTAGCAATTTCAACTTTTCTATGACATCTCTGAATCCACGATCGAGAAGTAAAACATCATTCTCTAAGAAATATTTTGTGAATCCATAAGGGGTAGAAATCATGTATTCTAAAATTTTTGAATCGGTATTGTCGTTGTTTGCAAAAAACAAACCTTCAGCCTCAAGAATGTATCCGTCAGGTAAAACCACAATCATGGGCTTCAATAAGTTTCTGTGCTTATGATTGGAGTACGTCAATAATTGTAATTCATGATCACTTGACTTTTGAACATATAGATAAGTACCATCAATGACAACTGCAATAGAATTTTCATCTGCATCCAGAAGTTTATGAGCCATTTTAGTTTGATGTTTCATTGCATCTTCTCGTGATAGATGATCATAACCTAAATGAAGATGGACAAAATGCTCATCCAAGGCTTTTCGAACAGATTCAAAGATTGCAGACACTCTTGATTGACCATCTACATTGAATAAATATGCCAAAAATTCCTGTGACAAGTTCATCTTTAATTTTACTAGGAATATCCCTAACGCACTTCTCGTAGATCTATTGCAACTATTTCTGATGTGTGGCTTTACAAAAGCATGAAGGCAATCGAAATTTTCTTGTGAAATCCCAGTGGATTTCTGATAGTCATATGGAGTTAATGGAGAGCCGTTGTCGAAATCGATTTTAGAGTATGAGTTGGCCTTACTAACGTAGACGTCATTGAAAATTTCTTCAATATCTTTAGCGGACAATACTATTGTTTCTTTAGTTGCAACTAATGATTCTAAAGTCTCCTTATTAAACAAGCCATTTTTGTCAAAATGGAAGCGACAGCATCTATTGCTCATTGGAATAAGAATTTTCTTTCTTTTCCACATATCGATGATCGCTTCTTTGGAGATTCTACATCTAACAGCTTCTTTACAAATAAAACAATTTCTCTGTGTACCAGAGCAGCTAGAAAGATTGACTGTAATTCCATTTCTTGGAATAGTAGAAACTTTGCTTGATGTTACAGAAGCTTGACTACTGAGAAATTCAGATGTAAATTCAGATTGAGATTCAGTACTTGTGTTTTCTAATGTCGAAAATGAAGTTGTACTATTCATGGTTGAAGCCTGGAAATCAATCTCTGAAGTTGTAGTGCAACAAGAACTATCAGCAGTTATATCCATGTCATAATCATGCAAATTATTATCCACAGTATTACCCTCAGCTGTATTACCAGGCAGTAAGTGATATCTTTTGAACTTTAATCTTGAATGACACTTCAAACAGGCATAACTATTTGGATTATATGACTTTCCTACGCTTTCTGAGTATGTAGTAACATTTGTGCATAAAGAAGGTGCTCATAAAGTGCAAACTCCTCGCCATTTTAATTTGCGTGACTTACATATGCCACAGAGAATATGAGATCGTTCAACTACAATAAAAAATTTTATGAGATTACATGCAAAATAAATATAAAAAGTACGTTTTTACCTTCTGGACCCATTAGTGTTAAGTCAAACAGTTCTAATGATGATTTAACACACAAGTCAAATAGTTCTAATGATGATGAACGCACAAGTTAACAAATTGTAAAAGTCCTAAAGATTATGTTACACACAAGTTAAATTACTATTACTCAAAACAAGACTTGAAATACGATTTATACAACAGTAGTTATAGAACAAGAGGCTCGAAAATAATCTAATATACAGTTGAGAGGACGAGATGTGTTTCCTAGGTTAGACATCGAGTCCGCAACTGTATATTTAGATGATTTTCGAAGCTAGAGTTGTATACGTTAAGACTATATAACGAATCAGCCAAATATATTACACAACCAAATAAAAACTGCACCAAATTAACTCATTTTTGCGAAATGTCAAAAATATTAATTGTTTGTTTATATTCATGGATGATATGATTATAACTTTAATATGATTTATTTGTTTGTGGCCGAAACACTACTAGTTGTGTTTCGCGAAACACAACTTAGCAACGCAGATAACCGATGTTATACAGCGAAACTAAGAAAAATTGAACTATCTGGTTGGTCTATTTTCTAGTTGTATAGTCTGTTATATATGTGATTGTTATATAAACATAAAAGTTATGAACCAAATTGTAGTGATTGAGATTGAGAGTGATGTGTATCAGACATCTTTTGCATAAAAATATTTTTTTTAGTCCAATTGTATGCGAACAAAGAAGGGGCTGCTAGAGAATTTTTAGTATGTTGTTCTACTACGATTCTTATATAACATGTATGTGAAAAATCTAAATTGTATCTCAATGCGAACATATGTAAAATACCATTGTTCTATGCTTTCCTATGCTTACACATGTAAAAATTGGTCTAGTAAAAATTCAGTTTCTGGAAAACGAAGAAAAGGCTGCTGCTCATATTTTGCAGACATGTTTCGAAATATGTGATTAAACATATATTTCAATTTCAAGACTCTATCTTCATGCGAAAGTACAAAAACGAGGGGGCCCAATTTTCACTACATATCACATAGGGGCGTTTTATTGTTTGATCGCATAAGTAGTGAAAAATAGTGGATTTCTTTTCTCATCGTACTTGAAAATGTAGAGAGAGTTTCTTCTACGACTTTTCAATCACTAATTCTAAACGAAATAGACTACTTTGATTGGTTGCTTGCATAAAATTTTTCCGCAGAATATTGTCGCGAACTCGCAGAGAGATAGCTGATGTTCCATATAAACTCTGATGTTTTAATTTTTTCTGTTAGAAATTGTATGATTAGACAAAACCAACACAAGGGTCTCACAAGACATTTGTGTTGGTTTTGGTTTAGATCATCCAATTATGCATTTTAAATTAATTTTTCAACCCAGAAACAAAATCCATAATATATTTGCCAGCCTAAATATTTGACGTTTATAAAATGGTGTTCTCTTTTTCTTTACGTTTGTTTCTGTCCTAGTTACTCATTACTTCTTTTATTGCACTTTTTTCTATCCAATGTCATAATACCATTAGTCCGAAATCTTAACTTTTATGTATATTGACAAAAAAAGGTATGCCGCTTATGTGCATAATAATTCGATTGATTTGTATTGGTGGTTGTTGGGTAGTTAAATAATAAATGTTAACAGAGATCAAGGGGAAACAAAAAGAGAATTGGTTGCTTGATCGTCGGATGGCAACCAATATTGTACTCCAAGAATATTAATAAAATAAAGAATTAAAGTTATATATTTTTCATTAAAGTGATCGAATATATATGGATAAATATATAACAAATTGGCGACGAGGTAAAACCGTAAGTTAGCTTTTAGCATATCTCAAAATATATGTGCTATAAAAAGCTTATTGAAGAGCTTATAGTAGCTAATGCTTAAATCATATAATTCAACCCAACATTAATATTGATGACGATCTACTCGATCTAACATATATTCTTCAGAGGAACACGGTGAAAATACCTGAAGAAAACTACGAAGAAGAATATAACCAAGACGTTGAGCTAGGTGAAATTGCTATCAAAACTGATGCTGTCATTGAAATGCGTAAAAATTTTAAAACAATTTTGTACAATGTTAGACAAATCATTAGATTGTTCAAAAAATCAGTTGTAAAGAACTGTGTGCTACAAAAAATTGCAAAGATCGAGCTTGGAAATCTCATGCTCGATTTTCCAACGCGATGGAATAGTATTGCTCCGATGCTCGAACTATTTTTGTTGATGAAAAAAGTGCCTCATTACGCTCGGGATGTTTCTACAGAATCTGGAAAATGTATAACCACCAGCTGAGAAATATAATCATGGTAATTTTTTTTCAAAATAATCGATATCCAGCATCGCTAAATATGCAAATGCATTAGTTAAAACATATTTTAATAATCATGAAGAACAGAGTCACGAAAATCAACCGCCAGATTCAATCACAAGATTCAATCAGATTCAACCAACCGTCAGATACCGACTGGTAACATCAGTGTTGTGAATTTGTTTTCTAAATCGTTGCTTGTCGTAAAATCGGAAAGTTTGTCGAATTGATTTTTGCATTGAAACGAGTGAATAATTTTCGTAAACGCTAGTAATATGCTTCCTCGTGATATTTGCAAAAGAATGATAAAATGGTCTTAGATCCGCATACTTATAAAGATTACACGAAATTTTAATTCAAATTAATGATACTGGGTCACTAATTATAGACCATTAGACATAATCGGGTTAATTTTCACAATTTAATTAATTAACATTAAGTATAAAGTATGATAAAATTAAAACATTAAATTAATTGAACGAGTTCGTTTGCTACAAGAATTTTAATGACTGGCCGAGGAGGGAAAATGTGACAAATATTCGAATTTGTGAATATTCGAGTAATTAAGTCGAAATTAACTTAAAACGATTCAACAACCGTAGACTAAGAAAAGTTTTTTTCCTATGCTGGCCAAATATGTACACAAACGCGGTAACTCGTAAATACCAATATTCGGATTCTCTATGCCCTCCTCTTACAAGCGTATTTTAATA
The DNA here is from genome assembly GCA_963556165.1 of Tipula helvola. Classification (NCBI taxonomy): domain Eukaryota; kingdom Metazoa; phylum Arthropoda; class Insecta; order Diptera; family Tipulidae; genus Tipula; species Tipula helvola. The sequence continues at coordinate 49,428,806 of OY744483.1, forward strand.
ATGAAAATTATTCCTATGCGCGATATAAAATTCGAATAGTTTTCTGGCGACTTCAGATAAGAATTCAAATTCAATTTTTGTAAATTTTTCTAATTAGGTTTGTTTATTTTATTATTTTTAATAAGAAAGACAAGGATATGAATGAATCATGTAATAAAATCATTTATGAACAAAGTGCAATTGAATTTTATTTTATTAAAATAATTCGGTAAGTTACCGATATTGCCCAAAATATTTACCGAAAAACCAGTAAACTGTCAAGTAGTTCTATGTTGTATACACTCTATCTCTTGGAATATTGGCGTACCAATTCCTGCCAGTCCTAAGGTGTTAAAATAGTCATAGCTTTGATTTTCTTTCTTTTCCTTTTTCCCAGAGCATCCACAGTGTCAGCCTCCATATGAGTGTGCTGCTTGAGTAAACATTTTGGATTAATAATTTTAATTTGAGGATACTTAAATAGAACCCAAAGAAAGCACACAATCAATGCCATGTTATTATTTTGGCCATAACAGTTATTTCTTCTACCTGTGAGTTTGGAATGTTACAGTTAGCCCATTTTAATATAGCTGAAGCAATTTCATTTCCACCACGACCACATTTGGATTTATCACACATACATAGTATAGTTGAAAGTCCAAAGCTTTTGTTTGTAAAAAGTTATACAATTAGTGAAAAGGGGAGTGGGGAGACACTTTTGAAGGCCAACTATCAAAACTTTCTGTTTTGGGTTCTGTTTTAATATTGTTGTGTCTCGGCTTTTTCAATCGTACCTGATTTTATTCCAAGAGATGTACATCGTAATCACTTTTAAACCATTTTTTTTGCTACATGTTGATATTCAACAGAATAGTAGATATAAAGAATACATTTTTTCAATATTTAGAACTGGCCCTAAGATTTTTTTCTGATATTTTTCTCTGCTATAATGGCTCCGTTATGATATGCTGAAAAAAAGCAATATGACTTATGACATTGTCAATTACCACAGTAACAGTTTTAAAAATCTCCAACCGTTCATTCTCAGATATTTTTTCATTGCATTTCATTCTGCAAGAATGCATACTATATGGTAATTTTATTTTTCTAGCCGATACGTTTTTACCTTCTTTACTCAAATAGGTTTGCCCCGCGGTATAGTTTGCTTTACGTTTGTTACATAACCATTCACTTGCATTTCTTATCCGTTTGGTGCCTTGTTCTTTGATTACTGATTTTTTCATTACGTTTCATAAGAGCCAACCAACTTACCTTTAAAAAATTTAACGTAATAGTGCGGTAGGAACATGTTCAACAGTGACACACCATAGACCGCGACACACGCCAAATTTTCCCGCCCACAAAACTTTTTTTTTGGTTCAACTTACTTTCGGAAAATGCGAAAGTAAATTAAACTAAAAAAAATTGACGGGTGCCGAGACATTTGGCCTATGACACAGTTTATGGTGTGACACTATTGAACATGTTCCCCTATATGGAGGTTACATGTTACTGCCCAGCGAATTTTTAAGAAATGCTCGTGCAGTTTCGTTAAATTGAAGTTTGAACTTAACAGAGCGAAAATTATCGCCTAAAACTGAAAGGAATGTCAAAAATCCAAATTGTTCTTTGTGCAAATCATTTTGTTAATAGCTCATTGTACATTCTAAGTTTAAATTCAAAATTATTTATTTAGATTCATATAGGTAAATTGATAACCGAATTATCAAAGATTTTATAAATTGTGAGATCAAATTATTTATTTGAAAATTTATTTGTTTTCGATTTATTTTCTTACGCCACAAGATCAGTGTCTTTTTTTATTTATGTGCATGTCTTTTAAAAATTTAAGCATTTTTAATAATTGAAATAATTTTTGAAATTCCATCATCAGTCCGAAATTGTACACAGATTTTATTAAAATCAGCAGACAAAACCATCACAATAGCGGCCACCAGGGGTTGCCCCCAGGGAAGTGTGCTCTCTCCCTTATTATGGCTGATTGTGATGGATTAATTACTTACCAGACTGAGAAATTAAGACTTCTCAAACATTTCCTATGCGGACGACCTAGTCTTGGACGGAGGTACCAGTGCAGGGATAGTCCGGCCCGACCTAGAACTAGGCATACCACTGGGTAGCACCCCCAAAGTTTTTCAAGCAGAGACCCTTGCTATTGAGGTATGTGTGCTTCAATGTCTCAAAAAGAAATATAAGAAGACCCAGATCTATATGAGCCGTTTATTTTGAAAGTGGCCTAAGTCCATTTTTCAAACAAATCAAGTTAATGATAACAATAGATATATAACAGTATAATCTTTCTAACGGTAAATAATCTATTGTAAAAACAAAAGAAAATTAATCTCTAACACCTGTGCAAAAAATAAGAAAATTGAAAATTCCATATGTTTTTGCATTTATTGTTTTTCTATTCTTTCATTATCTCATTTCAACAAAATATGGACTTAAGCCACTTTCAAAATAAACGGCTCATATAATCTCGAACAGCCAGGCAGCTCTTCTAGCCTTAGGAGCTTCAGTGTTCAACTCTAAATTGATCTGGAGCTGCTTTTGTAATTTATTAGAACTGAGTAAAGCAAACAAAGTTACCCTTTGTGGTCTCTTGGCCACTCCATCATTAAGGGAAATGAGGCAACAGACCGATGTACAAAACTGGGAGCAAACCGAGATTTCCTGGGACCCAGTCCTAATATCGCTTTTTCAAAAACCCATTTGGTAGATGATCTAAGAGACTGGGAGCAGAACTATAGGAAATTTCTCTGGGAGTCCTCCATTGGTATGAGACAGGCCAATACATTTTTCAGTTATAATATTATACGTCTGGGAGACGCACCGAGGATGGACCGCCCATCCCTGAGATCCCTTACCTGGTTTATAACAGGGCACGGCCCTTTTAATGACCATCTACATAAAATGGGAAGGTCCCTTATGGACCAGTGCATTTTCTGTGACTGCGGTAATGAAACATCGGAACTCGTACTCTTCACATGCGATGCTATTATCCTTAAAAGATTCAATTTCCTCAATGCGTACACAATCCAGTGGCCTAACGCCGACCTACTGGATATGCATCAGGTAGCGGTGTTTATCAAGGACATAGACCTAAATTTCACATAAGAATATCTAGGGATGCACAATAGGTCTTAATGGTCCCAGTGCTCTGGACTACAAACACCCACCCTACAAAAAAAAATACACACCAAGTGTACAGTCCATTTTCAGGGAAAAATGGACATGGTGTCGTATATCTCCGAGGTACAGATATATAATTTGGCGCAAAATTTAGCTAACTGAAATTCAAAAATGCTAAATTCCGCGATATACATTTTGCTCAGAGAAATAATTTAAAACTTCAAAATACTGACCTAAAAAAATCCGTGATTTTTTAGAAAGTTATATGTTATAAATTTGGTTAGCTCGAGCAGCTTAACAGTTTGCAGTTTCCTTTCAAATTATTATTTGATAACAAAACGTTTTAAGCTTACAAATTTTCTTTACGATGTACCATAATTAACTAACTAATGTTAGATATTACTCAAAATGATTTATCAATAAACTCGAATATTTTACCAATCAAATAGACATCGTTTTACAAGGATTTTTAAATTTATAAAAAAATATTTGTGATCCACGTGATCTGACTTTCAGTCAGTTAAAGCTCCTTACCACAAGTTCTATTTATAATCCCGGCCAGTATTCAAAAATCACGATCAGTTTGCATTAAAAAAAAATTGTTCCATTATAATTATTTCCATCACTGTATATAGGTTATTTAGTAAAATTCGTGGTTTTCTTGTAAGTTTTCCATATCTTTATTTCCATTTATATAAAAGCAAAACAATTTTGTTTATACGCATTCTAATGGGTTTATTGTTTAATTATATATAATATTAAAATTACGGTAATTGAACTTACCTGAATTTAAAATTTTCCCAAGAAAACCTAGAAATTAAAAAAAGAAAGCAAAAACGTAAATGAAAGTTTTTTTTTTGTCATCGCTTAATTAACTTAAAGAAAAACAAACTTAGCTATAGAAAATTTGTGTTTATTCAACTCTTGTTGTATTATTATACAAAAACGTAAATTAGGCGACCTTTAATTAAACCCCCTAATTTACGTATGCCGCGCAAATTATACAACAAAACAAAACAAAAAAATCAATTTCGATAACCTTTCTGTTTTTTATTTGATAAATTAAATTCAAACAAAATATGCTCTAGGGTGATATACACTTTTGAGTGATGGTGCGTCTTGTGGTGTAATTTCATTGATTTTATTGGCGTAGGCGCAACACACAACAGAAATAAATCTAATTTATATTCTGTCATTTACAATACATATATACGACGAATAAGAAAATCTGTTGACGCAACAAAGAAAATCTTAAATCAATCTAACTAATTAAATTTTGTACGAACGTCTAGACTCGCAATCGACCAAAATGGAAATGACAAAGCTGTTCGTTTATGGATTACTAAAACAAAATCAAATAAAGCCTAATCCCACTATAATCTAATGTATTTATCATGCGTATTAACTGTGTATACGCCGCTGCGAGATTTGATTAATGATTTTATCCAAATTTTGTGTAATCTAATTAAGTTTTAGACTTGTAGTTTATCGTTTATTTATTTATTAGATACTATATTATGAAAATCTTATAAATGAATAAATAATTTTGTTGAAGATGAGCTTTTTTCTACCATGGTGCACATTGTTATTTATCTCCCACATTTTTTTTTAATGAAGAGCTATCAGGTTTGTATTTATAAATAACTTTAGGCAATCTTAGCGAATTTTCTATAAATAAACTAATAGATACACTTTGTTTTGTTTTATCCTAGTAATCTGTAGTTCTTCCAGAAGATATTCTGACAAACGAATGAAACAAGGTTTATAACTTTGATCTAATAACTAGTTGAACATTTTTTAAATTAGCTTTGAAGGTATCAGAGCTTTTACATGGTGATAATCACTACTTGCGAATAAAGTATTTTATTTGGAATTCTATCAAAGCAACCTTGATTATACAAGCCATAATCTAAAAAACGAAGCTTTTATAAGGGAATTAGAAACGAGGAAAAATCCAAAATTTCCATAGTAAAACACATAAAACATATGGGAAATCACTTTTTTTCCTAAGACAAATTTGTAAATGAAAACGTTACAAATTCTTAATTATGATTTCTAAAATATTTTCATAAATGTTTAAATTTCAACATATATAAATCTCGTTTAAGTAAATCGTTTTCATTTTCTTGTATTCATTGATTTATTTAAACCAAAATATAAAAAAAAGTTCATAACAACAGCATTCTGGTCAAATTAAAAATAAAAGCTTACTACAAATCGTGTGCATTAAGTCAATATACATAGATGGCAGTGGGCAGTAAACATTTTGAAAAATCGTACGAAAAATTGCGACCTGGGGAAATTTCAAGTTCATAAATTGTAGGAAAAGCAAAACGAATTCTCAAAATATTAAGAACATGTCATAATTTTGTGATTAAACAATTTTTTTCGTATTTTTCTCTATAAATCTGAGACATCTAACGTACACTAGTAAAACTAAAGATAAATGTAGCAAGTATTATTTTAATTCGTCAGAGCCAACTTTGATGCATTTTTCAAAATGAAAGTTTGAAAAATATATTTTAGAAATAATTTAATTTTAATATTTCTGCAATTAATATTTACTTAATACCAATATACCCTTCTTGTATATTGCTGCTAAAGATATGTAGAACACTTTTGTATAAAAATTTTGTAACATTTTTGTTTTTTTCATTGAAAAACTTGAAGCTAAAAAACACCATTTTTACTATGGATTCCTATGGAAATCAGTGAAAAGTTATACCACTAAAAAAGCTTCTAAAAAATACGTCATAATGATTATGGCTCTATACTCTAGAAGGCTCTGATTCTATACATTTTTAAGGCTGTAATAAGAAAGCTTTCATAGTGAACTAATAAAAGTTCCATCAACAAATATTTCTGATATTAACAAATAAAATGTTAACTTTGAGTATTACGGTTGGACATACTCTTCTACAATATAATCATCGTTAAAAAAGGTCAACTCAAGAAATCCCAGCCCAACACAAACGAGGTAAAGTTTTAGATTACCTGTCTAATGAATAGATCGCAATAAAATTTTAATATAGTTTTAATTGAGGTTTTAATCATTTTCTTAAATTTGCAAGTTTTAATTTTGATCAAACAACTATTGAACGTTTTTTGTATAAATAATAAAACCATCGAGAAGCCACAATATCAGATTAGATTAATTAAACAGAAAACTTTAAGTGAAATTAGACCTAAATAATTGAAAGCAACAAAATTTAAAATTTTCAGAAACAGAGGAAACATTTTTTTTGCAGATAGTAAAGAAAATAATATTCTATAGATTCACATTTTGAACAGAACAATTCTGTTTAGGTTAAGGAATAGGTAAGCGTCAAGTATTTTTACCTCACAAACCTGAAAGATGTGGTTATAGTATATAAAAGGGCAACTTAAAGTAAAATTTGTAACTGCATCATTTGGAAGAGCCCACGAACGGGGAGGAGGGGGGGGGGAGGGGGTAGAGGGGGAGGGGAGATTCAAAGGAAATTTTAGTGAAGATACATACTATACTATTACTATAAATCGGAAAATTCTGAGCCAAAAAATTTGACGCACTTCTTAAACTTAAAAAGATCAATAGTAGTTGACAAACTGTACCACGACTGAACTACGGCTACTGATTCTTCGAGTGATATCAAACGGGAAATTTCTAATTTGCAGTATCAAACAAGCCGCAATTTTCTGGAATGGTGTATAAATTCAACTAATTGATGGAATACCTATATTCAAAATAACAAAATGTTAACTGAACTCTTCAATGGCTCGGCCCGCCAACCATTAAATTCGATTTTATCAAAAATAATGTCAATTCTAATTTATCATGAAAAGTTAAAGTCAATCCCTAGGAAACTTCTGAAGCCGAGTCTCATCGGAACGAATCGTCTGCCTATGTAAATATAAATGGCTGGTTACCTACTTCATGAATTTAAGAATTTGCTAAAGTCGGTGAAAATATATTGAAATTGGCTCATCAGCAGATTTAGATAAGTTAAAAGATATTTGTAAATTATAAATTTTAATTTTAGTGCTTCGGAATACGTATATGATTTGAAGTGTTTAACCGAAACTTAATTTTAGGATTCATTCAAAGTTATTGAAAAGTTAGGAATCTAAATATCACTGGAGTGATTCCGTCAGATTTCGTGGGACTTCCAAAATGAATCTCTTAGATTTCCATTTTTTTATTGTTAATCTGACCAAATAAGAAGACTCGTGTGTTTTTATTTTTTATTTTGACAATTGATAGTCTCGTTATTCGATTTGTCAGTTTTGGCATCTTTTGAACTTTTTATATTGGATCTATGTATAAGATGGTATATTTTGCGTTATTTAAAATATTTTTTTTTTGGTTTTAATACGTCGAAAAGATTATTGTTCATGCCAAATTAGTCTGCAATTAAATTTGAAAAGTACCGTTAGTTTATGTTGTTATAGTGAGCTAGATATGTGCATCGATTTTAACCGCTAGATAGCGTAGCTATTAACATCTTAAAAGTGTTGATATACCTATCGTTTTAAAGCTACCTTTTAAACAAGCGATAAATCACGTTTGCACTGGGCCTAGTTAAGCTGCTATAGGGCTTCAAAGTTGAAAAATGAAAATATTTTCCGTTTTTTTTCCAGGAGAAGTGCACGGAAAAAACATTTTAACCCATTAACGCCCAAAAAATAACTACATGTAAAAGTACTTTCAAACTGTGATCACAGGGTGATTATAAGTAAAGAAAATAAATAAAACAAAAATTTCAAAGCAAAACTGTTTATTTTGCAGTTATGTTACCACCAATTTTATAATCTTTAGTTTTACAGCCAAATTCCCATAGCCTTACCACGTTAGTTTTCATGACTCTCACATCAATTTTCTTATTCTCTTAGTCGTTTGTTACGTCTAAAGTTACGTTATAAGACGGATGTCACTTGAATTTTGTAAGTGAGAGGCAACTACAATAATATGGAAGGGCCAAATTGTAGCCCTAATATTTTTTTTAATGTTTTTAATTGTGTAATTTGGTCACTTGTTTGGATAAGTTGTATAAATGAATACTTTTTCGATCTAAAACGATTTTATTTGTAATTTGGCCGACATTTTTTTTAGTTACAGTCGTGTCACTTGAACCGACTTCAAGAATACCAATTTTCATGCGACGTGACGTGACTTCAGTGACACCTGAAATGGCATGTTATGGGAATTGAGGAGGTAATTACCTATAGTTATATTACCCATAATTTTTTGACCTTTTATCTTAATTACGCATAGTTGTAATAACTCTAGTTTTATTACCTTTAGTTTTAAAATAACAAATCTAGTTTAAATTGTGACCTGATAGTACTACAAAATATTATCGAGAAGAAATACGGTATTTTCATTTACTGTCGAATTTACAAAATATGTCCCATTTGTCGCCGAATTAACCAATTAAATATAAACAGGTGTATCCAAATCTAAAAAATTAACGTTTACTATTTTACACAGGTAGTGGCTTAGCGCCCAACCTAGAAATTGTACAAACGAGATGTTTCTCTTTTTAAAATTGGGAACCCTCTAGTGACCAATCTGTGCTACATAATTGTTTGCTTTTAGACTCATTTGAAGCTTTGTTTAATTGCATTTCAAAATCAATACTGGAAACAACATTTGTTTCTCTTTTTTTAGCTTAAACCACTTTTCCTGTAAAAAAAAACGGAAAAAATTATCATTTGTCAACTTTGAAAGCCCAAATAGCAGCCTAACTAGTTTAACTGGTAAAATGGTATATCAAAACTTTTAAGATGTTGGTAGCTAAGCCATCTAGCAGTCAAAATCGATGCATAGATCTAGCTCGCAATAACAACATAAAATAACGGTACTTTTTCAAATTTAATTGCAGATTAATTTCGCATGAACAATAATCTTTTCGATGTATTAAAACCAAAAAAAGATATTTTAATTAACGCAAAATATACCATCTTATGACAAAACTGACAAATCGAATAATGAGACTATTAATTGTCAAAAATAAAAAATAAAAACACACGAGTCTTCTTATTTGGTCAGATTAACAATAAAAAAATGGAAATCAAACAGAAGAACTTTTGAAATTGTGATAAAATTAGAGAAATATAAAGTAAAGAAGGTTGATTATTCTGATTTATGGGACTGATGCTATTTACGACATGTTTGATAATATCTGGAAACACTTTAAAAGGCGATGATGGTAAATTTCGAGTTCTATGTTTAGCCTATTTTCATCAAAGTCTAGTAAATTTCAAAATTATAAAAAATCCTGCAACAAACTTTCTATCTTGGTGATTAATTCGTCTTCACGACATTTTGTATAAAAAGACCCACTGGATGCCATTTTTAATATTTTATTCGGCAAAATTGTTGGCCGGAAGAATAGGAACAAGTTTGCTGACGAAAGCAAAATAGTAATGGTTCAACGTGAAAATGAATGTATACATATTTTGACAAATTTTTGACTTTGAGCCAAACATGTCGAAAGCGATATCTCAAAAATGGGGACTAACTTTGTAATGGGACTAGCACCATTGGATTCAGCGTGCTCGAATTAGGTTTACCTCCTGGGTGCCCAGCTTGCCACAAAAAAAAATCTCAACGGTTCAAGCAGAATGTTATTAAGCAACACTGTTGCTATGTACTTCAATTAAGACTGCATTCAAAGTTTCTCCAGGAATATTTTGCAACAGGCAAAGATGACTGAATTTTCAACAATTTATTTGATTGCTTAAATACTAGAATTTTTTTTTCTACAGTTCCCTATGGCCAACCATAATATGAAAAGGCTGGCAATAAACCGGCACACAAAAAATTAATATTTGAGATACAAAAAAATAATAAAACGGCACAAATTAATGAGCAACAAACAAAAATTTCTTGGCATCATAATAATAATTTGGCAACATTTATAATTTTTTGGCACTATTGGAAGGGTATACAAAAATTATTTTTTGGCATCGAAATAAACATTTTGGGCGACAAAAATAATTAACTGGCAACAAAGTTATAAATAAATAAATTAAAAATTAAAAAAATTAAATTAGTTTTAAAATATTCTGGAAAATGGAGATCCCTAATTTAACTTATAATTGTAGAGGCTAACGGCTTCGGTAACTCTCACGGGCACGCGGGAGGTCGCTTCGCTTCCCCCCGCTTAGCCCTCCGAGGGGCCTTAGATTTAAACTTCGAGGGACGTAGGAGCCAGGATAGGCAAACATGTCGCACTGCGTGCCGCACGTAGGAGCGGATTATATAGAATCTATTAATGACACTGCAATATTTTATATCGATCCCCCATCAAATATTAAATAATTCGTATCGATTAAATTTAATTTTTTGTCTCGATTTTTTTTTTTTTTTACTCTAAAAATTATTTTTTTCTGTTCCAAAATATTATATTTGTTGCCAATTTATTAATTTTGATGTCAATGTTTGTCGCCACAGTATTTAATAATGTCCTTCAAAAATATTTGTTTGTTTTTTCATATGTGGTGCCAAAATATTATTTGTGATGCCAATTTATTATTTTTGATGCTAATGTTTGTCGCCAAAAAATTTTTCTTGTATGCCCGTTTAAATTGTCCCATATAAAAATAACAAATTTTAAAATTTATTGGAAAATAGTATTAACTATCACAACAATATTAAAATAGTGTCAAAAAACGAAAATTATTTTAAATTCATAAAGGGGTTCCAGTTAACAATAAAAAGTCAACTTGGTCTGATTGATTATTCAGAAGAAAATAATATTGAATTCATATTAACTGGTAGGACGAATCAAGATGCTCTCGAAATTTTGTTCTTATAGCTTTAAGCAAAGGGCGGGGGAGGAAGAGAATTTAATTACATGCCGACCAGCTGAGAGGAGTCGGATAGACCTAATTTTTTTATGGAATGCGCAAAAACAGAAAAGTAGAGAAGCAAAATATAGAGTATTGTATCATATTGCCTCTGTCTTAACTGTCTAGATTTTAGTTGGAATAAATTTTTTAGGTTGAATTTTTAAATGGAAATGCTTGGCTTCGAACTTCCATAAGTATTCGTTCTTCTCTCTGCCCATACTCCAAGAAGTATTTTGAAGAAATGTTGTTGTATCACAACGAATATATTCAAAGTTTATACAATGAAAGAAGAAACTACTCTACCACTGTGTAACCAATTTAATGATGTGCAGGTAAGAAAAGAATAATCGAAATAAAATTCATGACAGGAGTCAGAGATCAATCCTGGGAACCGGACACAGGCAGAATCGACAAAGTATAAGACATCATCATGCGTAGAGATTGCGATCGGAAATTCCTGTCTCGAGAATTCTCGAGACTTTATAAGAATCTTTAAATCTCGTTTCTCGAGCAATTTTATTTCGCTAATTTCCCGAATTCTTGTTTTCGAGAAATAGTGTTTTTATCTCGGAAATTTTAAAAACACTAATTTTATTTGAATTACAATAAAACATTTTTCTAATTCCTGTAATTAAACAATTTTTTAAGCGACACAATATTACAAAATAAAATCATTTTATAAGGGAAATTTTTTAGATAAAAAACTAATTATTTTAATTAATTTATAAAATAATATGATTTGATTGGATCAGATAGGCCAACATAATAAAATTTATAATTTTAATCTTCATAAATTACTCTGAGCTGCGAAAATATGGTAAAACCCTTTAAATTTCTCTTAAACTTTAAGTAAATTCGTAAATTCGGAATTAAAGTGTGGCAACCGGACACCTCAAATTACTTCAGTAGTTCGATTATATGAATAGTAACCGTGGTTTAAAGTTTTTGGCGTATTTTATTTAACATAATTTTTTTAAACAATATGTGCTAATGTACATTTGTTTAAAAGTGACATTTTTTAAAACTGCATAGGATGAATAGAGGGAGTACCTAATGTGAGGATGTTAAAGTAGTGAATTGGTTAGAAGGAGGTTAGATAAGTTTGAGATTAATAGTAGACACTATAATTTTATTTTGTTGCTTTTAATTAATAACTGAGAGATAATTGCTCTATATGACTGATGTCCGGAGTTCAGTCAACAATGATGGAAAAATAGTTTGCATTGTGAATGCATGAAATTATTTTTTCAGTGACTTTCAGCAATCAATTCAATTAATTTCGTTTACGGATTCGACGAACGTGTTGCTGTATGACCAGTTCAAATTTGGCAAGTAATTCAATTAGGCCTAAATATGTTCCGTTGTTCTTGTGTATAACTTATCAGAGGAACCGCGGAATGCCATACTCATCAATCTATTGAATCATTTTGCCAACGCTCTGTTTTTTTTTTAAATTACTAGTTGTTCCGCTCGATCGATTGTTGATCCTGATTTCAGTCTTGATTACATTTCTATCCACGTTTGGGAACATATCATAGATTTGGACTATTTTCATGTGACTTAATCACTTTAGATAAATGGATTCAATTATTGTAAACAATATTTGCTAAACTTTATTTCGAATTCGTACGATCTCAATCAAAACATAAACAACAGAAACAAAATGCGCGGTCAGCAGTCACAGAATATAATATCAGTCGTCGCGGTTCGTATTATTAGCAAGTACATGGAAGAAAAGATTATTGACGAAATATTCGTGTACGTTGAACTTGCTTGGAACCTTGAATGGCAAATTAATCAGTAATGTTATTGTTAATGGTATTAGACCATCTAGCTGGATCTGAAAAATTTATTACGTATAAGTCTGCGGAATTGTCAACATTTAATTGGTCGGATACAGACGGAGAAATAAACTGATCTGCTGTAACGGTTTTCATTAGAATACATACTACAGCCCAAGATTTTTGGTTTTATTTGAAAGTAGGAAAAGAACTAATACTATCTGAGAAATGTAAGATGAGATGGCATGATACAAATATGCTTCTACAGATAAGAGATAATCGTTCGGTGGGGAAACTAATTTCTCTTCTCTATCTAGCGAGGTATACCTTTATTAAACTATGACCAAAAAACACATGGACAGTGGACACATACAAAATGTTTGTGCACCTGAGAAAAAGAATGCGATACAGGATGATAAAAAATTTCAACATTCTTCATTTTCAAAAAATTGAACATTTATTAAGTTCCATTTGAGTGTAAAATACATTTGCGCCTAAAATGTTGCACCCCTAAAAGTTTTGGGCCCTGCGCGGCCGCGCAGCTGGATCACACCTCGACCTGGCCCTGATTATAGAGTATATTGGGACGAAAAACCTGTGCGAAACGGAACGAATATCGTCATGTTTCAACTTTAGGCTTTGACATTTAATTATAGAAAAAGAATCAAACCCTAAATTATGGGATACAACGGACAGATTTGAAAAACCTTATGGGCTCTTTTCAATTCCTACATGGTGCCTATGCGGGCCGATCTCTTAGATTCGTGTTATTTAGCGTAGGGTACGATCTTGTTAAGCATATATTTGTTCTTGCTTGAATTAGTATGTTAAACCACTTTACACTCGCATAAAATGTAGTACAAATGTGGTTCAAACTTTACACCGGCCCTTTAACAGTTAGAAAGCAGAAAGGTAAATGGGCATGCCATTTATTTTCCAATATTCTTCTGCTAGGCAGCAATAAAAAACACAGTTTTATTCTTTACGCGGTTTTTCTTAACTTGTCAAATTAATCGAGGCCCTATCAGTTAGGGGCCCAGGTGCCCTTTCATTAACCCATCTGCTGCCCCCTTTTGTGGCCGGCCTTGATATATTATAAAGAGGGTTTTGTTCTAGGAGAAGTTCCGAGATGCCCGAGAAAAAATTTGGAAACTCTCAAATTCTCAAGAAATGAAATTCATCGGGAAACAAATTTCTCAGTTCTTTCGAGTAATAAAATTTCTCGGGAAATCGCAATCTCTAATCACGCGGACGTTCGAGTTATCCCAAAAGTGATTTAAATTCCAGCCGAAAATACAAATATGTATTGTGGTTGTTTCCCGAAAGGCAACAGAATATATGGATTGTATTAAAAACTTTTCTCAAGAGCCTTAGGAAAACTTTGTTCTACCTACTCGTGGAAAATATCGAAAAATAAGAAGAATCCAAAAAATATTTAAAATTGGAATAAAGACATCCTCTTGAGATTTTTATCTAAAGATGGATTATCTTTTTGTGATTTGTCAATAGCAATCATTGGAAAAAAATTCAATTATCCAAAAATCATAAGAAACCTTTTATAAAATCAGACTCTAATGATTTTTCGAAAATCGAATTTTCCCGGATTTTCCACAGGAAACTTCAACTGAATTTTTTGTCGAGTAATTAGTAAAAGATACATTTCCATGCATAACATTTTAGTGGCAGATTTTACCAAGCTTAAGTATTAAACGAGTCAGCTGTACTTTTCGTGTCAGTACGTAGTGATTTTTATTTTTTCAAAATTATTTTAAATTATATAAATTTAATTGTGGCTGGTGTTACATTGCTTTTTTAAGCAAATTGGCTACAATTCCCATATAGTCGAATTTTGGGCCCAGCCGTGCTATCTTTGAGGTCAGCAGTATCGTAATGATCGAGAAAATACGGTGACGTTCAAAATGATCTCATTTTTATGAATACTGAGAATGAACGACCCAAGCCACGGTGTGAGCGCCAATATACTGTCATCACCGCATGGAGTTTGAAGGCTTAGCTGATAATTTTATTAAAACATGAAGTTTTTTTTTTGTAATTATTACTTTGGTATTAATTTCTATAGACATACACTCTATTATGAATGAGCTTATGCTTAAAATAAGGTGTCCAAAATTGTAAATAAATAAATAATTTAATTTTTTGAGTTTCGCGTATTTTTTACAATTTTCTACGAGGAAATGGAACGTTGTTTTAGAACGCTGTGAGCTATCGTCTGGCAATGGCTATATTTGTTATTTTCGGCTGATGCAACATAATCTGCTTTACCGATTTTTTACTTTCGGCTAACATTAGCAGGGTTCTGCATTATTGACTTTTTACTTCCAGTTAAATTACGTGGAATATAAACTGCTGCATGAAGTTCCTTTAGTAATGCTTCGCTTCCTTGACTCTTCTCTATTTAATAAAATTATATCAATAAAATAAAAAAGATTTAGGTTACATTTGTAGAAGAATGATCAGGCACTTTGCAGACCGACAAAATGTAAAAACGACACTCGATGGCTATTATGAGAAAATCTATTTATCGACCAAACAACACTTGGGCAACATCAACAAGTTCGGTGGTGCGGGGGTACAATAATTTTTTTGTTGCTTTTATTTTGTTCGATGTGATTTTTTTTGGATGGCAGTACCTACAGGTACCAGCAAAAATGTATAATAATGGCCAAAACAAAACAAATAACATCTGGAAATTAATGTTAAATGTTATGCGCGCAATGTTTTAGTTGTTTCTTTATGGGAGTTGTGTCGGATCCAAATATAAACGATCTAAATGAGACAGTTAAAACAAAAATTATAACGAACAGTTTGTTAGGTGGTAGTTAGCTCTTAACCCACTGGAAAAGGGGAAAAAATCGGATTTATTTTTACGATATATGTAATTCCAAAATTATTAAAAACATTTCATTAAAATCTTCTACTTCTTGACCGAATGTCTCATACAATACTATTACAATTTAAAAAATTCAAAACCATTTTTAGTTGGCTGAAAATATTCGATTCAGCAGAAGATTTTAACGAAAACAAAGATAAGATTTTCTTTTCGTTTTTCATGTTCTTAATATGTGTAGTGTGTACCCCAATCATAAACAAATTTTGGAGCATTTTTTTAAAAATAAGCTAATGTGGTATTATAGTATGCAAAACCAAACTGTGGATTTAGAATAACATCCCACAACCAAAAAAGGTCACCATCTAGAAATTATGCCTCACTTAACATTATATTTCACCGATAAGCATAAACTACCACCTAACAAACTGTTCTTTATAACATTTTTATAAACTGTCTAAATTAGATCGTTTATATTTGGATCCGGCACAACTCCCATAAAAAAAAACACAACCAAAATATTGCGCGCATAACATTTAAACACAAACATTAATTTCCAGATACTCATCAATGTTTTTTGTTTTGTTTTGGCTATTATTATAAATTTTTGCTGTAGGTACTGCCATCCAAAAAAAATTCACATCTCGTTTCGTCGTTTTCACCTGCGTCATTTAAATAATAATTTCATTAAAATTTTGGAAGCGAACCAAATAAAAGCAAAAAAAAAAAACAACAGAAAAAATGATTGTACCACCGCCACCACTCCGGCACATACAAATCACGCGTATCAAAATTTTCAATTAGCGAATAAAATGTTTGACTACTCGTTGTACTACTATATAGTACAATTTATATTGCGTATAACAATCAATATCGCCACACTCAATTTTATATGAAATTTATATGTATTTACTCGCACCACATGAGGTGAAACAAAAAGTTCAACACCCACTCCCTCCCCCGTACCCGGCAAAAAAAAACAAAAAATATAAATTATTAAAAATACAAAAAGTTTAAACCATTTTATTTGTGCTTGGAATTCGGGAAACAGCACGAAAAAAAAAACAAAAAATTGGAAAAAGTTATTAAAACGCTATCGGGCAATTTCACACAAGCATTTTTTTTTTACACTCTTACTCGTTTTTTATTATTATACGAACTTTTCGAAAGCATCGATTTTTTTTTATGTTCTACGGCAAAAAAACTTTTTTTTTTTTTTTTAAATGTCTTAAATTGACTTTGTACTTCTTAAAAACGCAAAAACGCAAAATCATTGAAATCGCGTACATATATGTAGGTATATCGAGAGAGGTGTAAAGTGTACCTATAATACATATTTTATGCGCCTAAACTAGGTGCGCGAGATATAATAATAGACAAATAATGTTTTGGTGTACTTACATAGCACAGCTGCTGAATTTGTTATTTGGGCTAAAGGTTGTTGTTGGTGTTGTTGTTGTTGTTGTTGTTGCTGTTGAGCTGATGTCGGATGTATTAATGCTGCTAATGCTGATAAATTTTGAATATTTATTTGTGGTGAATAATTCGTTCCACCATTACCACCACCGCCACCACCTATTGATGCACTAAAATCAGGTACCACTGTTGTACCACCACCTCCATTTTTGTATATAGTTTTGCATATATTTAGAGAATGAGGAAAACACATAAAATTTAAATTAAAATTTCCAAAAAAAATTTATTGGTCACTCTGGAATTATTTAATTACCTTTCAATAATTGATTTTGAATACTACAAATATTGTGTAATTGTTGTAAAATTTGTAATGACGATGATGTTATTAAATTTGTGGCATCTATCACGGGTGGATTTGTTGTAGTTTTAGCGGGCTCCATAATATTTAGGATCTGGGATAAAATAGGCGGCAGCGGTATATTTACACTAGATGATGATGAAAATTTCCATAGATTTGTTTGGATTTGGTGTAATTTTTTTTGTTCTTTCACCTTTTGATTATCAGCGAATTTCACTACGATCGGCGATGAGCAGCCCTTCATTGTTTGACTTTGATGCAGTGACTGAAAAATTATTGAAAATAATGTTATTTATAGTTTATAAGTACAACATAATAAAATAAATTTTACTAACTTTAATTGCTGCAATTGCTGATAATTTCGATGAAAATGTTACAAATGCACAACCCTTGCTTTGTCCATTTTGATCACGTAATACTGTGCATTCTTCTATTAAACCAAAACTTTCAAATAATTTTCTAACATTTTTTTCATTAAGCTTTTTATGTAACATTCCAATAAATAGTTTTCGTTCTGCAATGGACAAAAAAAAAAGAAGAATATGACAATAAATATATATTAGAAATACGAGTATGTAACACAAAATACCATCTTCCAAAAGAATTCTATATAGTTATATAGTTTGTATGTAACATAATACAATATATAGAAAGCTTGTAGAATTTAGAACAAATCAATAGATTTTCTTGTTCGGAGATATTTTATGTTCTGCACTTGTATTATTGTATTGTTTTATGTAAGTATATTTGTACGGTACTATAAACTAATTAAATATGTTTTTCTGATAAAAAATTAAAAATAAATTAGCTACTTATAAATTAAATTACAGAAGATGTTTGCAAATCCGTAGGCGCTAGGCGGGGTATTTGTCATACCAGATGGAATTCATCAAGAAATTTACAAAATTAGTAGAATTTGAAAAGTATAATGAGATGCTCACGACCACTGGCAAGAAGATAGTTCAAAAAGCAAATGACAACGGCTTGTGAGATATATAATACATCACTGTTAGTGGCCAATTGGGGCTCGAAAATCATAAAAATTCTTAA
Source organism: Tipula helvola (assembly GCA_963556165.1). Classification (NCBI taxonomy): domain Eukaryota; kingdom Metazoa; phylum Arthropoda; class Insecta; order Diptera; family Tipulidae; genus Tipula; species Tipula helvola. The sequence continues at coordinate 49,447,224 of OY744483.1, forward strand.
CATAGTTTATACATCATGAATCGCAAGCAGAGTAGTTTTAATAAATTCTAAACAAGCCGATACAAGAGTAAAGCGATAAACTATAACACGAACTCTCAGAGTGTAGTTCAGTCGCCAAAAAAAAGCCAAACCTCCAAAAAGTTGTGTTATACCCTAAATCTAGACAGACCGCGGTTTAATAAAACCAATTTAGTCAAACTTGTTCAAGTACTCCTTGCAAAAAACTTCTATTAGCTAATCTGCTAAAAAATACTGCTAAATCCGTTTTATTAAATCATAATATCTTGAGAGTATTATAGGCTGAAATTATGAACGGCGGTAGTGGTAAGAAATTCGGCATTTAGGTTCAGAAAATTCGCTAATTAATGTTTTCCGCTAATGTCCCTAAAACTACTAAATATTGAAAAGTCGGGTCTATCCAAGCGAAAGAGAGACATTTCTCACAAAATGTAACATTAAGTTTTTTGTTTAGTAAAGTTGCTGACCCTTAAGGCTAGAATAATTTAATGTTGTAAATTTAATATTTGGAAAATACTAAAAAGTAATTTTTAAAACCAAGGAAATATCAGCTTAAGCAAGATCGCACTTATCAGCTTAAGTACGGATTTTGACATAGCCTTCAAGAGTATAGAGGCACGCGTGCCAAACTTAGCACGTTAAAAATTTTTTGCGGGACGTCAAAAATTTTTTGAATTTTTAAAAATCGACGTTTTATGCAGTTATTCATACAAAACACCTTTCTAGAATTTTGATAAAGCCCAAATATCAAGATGTTGGCAAATGAGAACCTGTGAAAGCAATTTTAACATATAACCACTTTTGGAATGAATATATAATATTTTTGACAAACACGGAAAGCTCGAAAAAAAAAAATTACTTAGTGATAAAATATCAAAAAATCGTAAAATTTTACAATCTCGCAGATTGCCACAGTTGCTTTTTACTTGTGCTGGTACACTTTTCCGTGATGTTTCTTAGCATTTTGAGCCATATTGGATACTTAGTTTAATGTTGGCTGTCTTTTCGACGTTACACAGTTTTTGTGTACTCAGCATCATAACGGGGTCGTGTTTGGTCAAAAATTTACTAACAAGCAGAGAAGTGTGAGCAGCTGTATTATCGTAGTACAATGGCCATGAGTTGTTGCCCCACAAATCCAGACGTTTCGTTCGAATCGCTTCATGCAAACAGTGTACAACTTCCTGGAAATCATACGACCTAAAAACTCAAGTTACACTACTTGACAACCTTTTTTTGGTCTTGCCTCTTTTTTAGAAAGCTTCCAGTTGGACGATTGAGCCTTACTTTTAACGTCATATTTGTAAACTCCTGTTTTATCATCAGTTATGACCCGTTTAAGCAGTTCTGGATCGTTGTTGACTTCATTCAGCAAATTCTGGGCAATATCCATTCGGCACTGCTGGGTCGTAATTCAACAATTTCGAATGCAGTTTTACTGTCACACGTTTCATGCCTGAAACCCATTTAAAATTATTTTTGTTAGAGACCGAAATGTTTCAAACAGAACAGCCACAATAAACCATCGCAAATTTTTATTGCGATACGGTTTTATTAATATTTTCTTCATTGACTTATGTAGATTAAATTCAGGGTATGCGATGGTATTAATAACAAGAAAAGGATAGCCAATGGAGGTTGTCACTAGGATGACCAGGCCACAAATAAATAAACTTCAACGAAATCTGAAAAAATTTGAAAAAGTCGAAAATTTCGACTTAGAAAAACCAGGACTGTTTTTATGTCTCGAAATTTGTTATGAATTTGGTGAAATTATGATAGTTTGGTGGCGACGACCATCCTCTGGTTAGAAGTCAGGTACCAAATTTCAATGGAATTCAGAGTTCAACCAACACATTGCTAATAATACTTTGGTACATAAGTACAAACCATAAATCAAAAATATGTTTGCCAAAGAGAAATTTGTTTTTAAAATACTAATCCAGGCCTTTTCTAAACGTCCAGCGCCATATGGAACACGCACGTTTGTCAATAAATTTTAGTGAAATTTTATATCTACGTTATTGAGCCGATTCTGTAAGTAGTTCCTAATATAAAATCGAAATATTCACGCCCTGAAGAGTTTCTTGGGTTATATCATTTGGGGTCGGATTTCTTAAATAAAATAAGAGCCAAATTTAAGAAATATTGCGGAACACCTCCACTGATATTATTGTACCAATAATCAAAAATTGTTTCACCAATATTGTTTTTACATGAACAGCCAATCTAGGGCCGAACTAAGTGACATGTTTGTGGATGGATTTTAATAAAATTTTGCATCTGATATTTGATATGTAAGTCGATTCTTTAAGTTGTTCCTAATATAAAAATAAAAAATCCGCCTCTGAAGAATTTCTTCGGCCGTATCATCATGCTTTAGTCGATATCTTAAATCAAAAATTATATCCGCCAAATTTATTTTTACATACAGAGCCAATTCACATTATCTTCGCATCTCTAGCATCAAATGGAATAAGCTCATTTGTTGACGGATTTTAGTGAAATTGTATGTCTGAAATATTTTGTTGTTATTAAAAATAATTCCAAATATAAAACCTATTATTACATGGCCTGAAGGTTTTTTTCGGCCCTAAGGTTGGGCTGAGATCAAAATTGCTAAATTAAAACATAGCTCAATGGCAAAAAATATTTTGAAACATTACTCGCACTAATTGTGTTACGGTTGATATCGATACCATAAACCAAAAATTAGAATTGCCAATTTTGGTTTTCCATTCACAGCCAATGCGGTCAATATTTACCACCTACAGCACCAAACGTTTTTTGTGAAATTTTATATTTTAGATAACAAGTCGATTCTATAAATAGTACAAAATCTAAAATAGATTAAATTTGGGTTACAGTTTAATTTCTTAATTAAAATATTTAAATTGTATGGAAATTATTATTAATGACATACACCTTCCTGTGAGTTTTCAGGACAATGTAAGGCATTTTCCCGGACGAAATCTTAAGCTGTTGAAAACTGGACGTTCATCAATTTTGTTTTAGAATTTTGGTTTATACTCCTCCAATTGTTTCTTATAAAATTAGTAACAGAGCAAATAATGATGACACGTCACTAGCGATAATAAGAGGAAGTTTGAAGGGTTTACTAATTGGTTTTTCTCGTTCTCGATTTTATGTTGGACCAGCTACTGAGTTTATAATTGATCTGCATAACCGAGTTATATTTCGTTAGGCTAAAATTTTTAGTAGAAGAGAACTACGTGTTTTATTTAAATAGTCAGTTCTTAATGTGGAAACTGTGATATTTCCTTTTTATGTGTAACTATATTCCCTCGATTATTTCTTAAAATCATTTAACATAGTCTACCATCTGTGCCTCTCGTACTTTAAGTATCGGATATAATTTTGCAATATCGGATCGAATCATCGATAGTTGGCGAAAAGAACTTATTACATAGTCTTAAATTAATTTTGACATGAAAGGGAAGATCAGTATTTATAACGTTAACTAACAACGTTTACCAACAGTGTTTAACTAACTTATTGATCAGTTTATTCAAATTATTTAATAAAATATTTTCAAATTTAGCCGTTGCCTTACGTTACGTAGACGTGATAAGTCGACCGATAAGTCACCTTTTTTTGAGACGGCCGTATTACAAAATGTGTAAACAATTCCCATGACGTTATAATTCTTTAAAAAAAATTGTTGTTTTGTACTTTAAAGCTCAATAAATAAGTGTCAATAACTTTAAGTTGTTTATTTTAAAAAAATTCAAGAAAAACACCTTATTGTTTGGTCACTTAATGAGAACCACCGCTTAAGGAGTTTATATAATTGTTTAATGGTTCCAGCGCATGCATTGATTATGTCAACAATATAAATCCTCTTCGTCAATAACGTAACCCCTTCTGGAAAAACCCGAGAATCTTTCAAAACCTTAGCTTTGTGTAACTCATCACTAAAAGCTGTTTGGTTGATTTACCATTAACAACAGATGATTCTACTTCAGTTATTAGACCAGTAATAACAAAGTGTCCCTAAGAAAATTCATTTTACAAAATTTTTTGTACGGTTTGTACTATCTAAATTGTTTCCCCATATTTTTCCAAATCATTTTGCCAAATGTTGATTTCCTTAATATACATGGGGCAAACAACATGAACCTTTTGTGAAACTAGCAGGTGGTTAACATCGGAATATACTTTAATGAATATACATATTATGAATTAAAACATGTGGTTGGAGTCTTTCTTTATCAGCAAAGGGGCTCGTGCTCATAAAAATGATAAATTTTATTTAAAAAAATTGTGTTTAGTGATTAAAGTGAAATCCACAGAAAGTGTAATAATTGAGCATGATCAAGATCGTTTAAAATAAAGATAATGATACTGCTCAGGTACACGTTAGGCAGGTATTTTCGCACCACATACCTTTGTTCATGTGCATATAAAGCGGCGAAAAATAGTTAACATGTTTTTGTTTACATATTTTATATATGTCGTTATCGGTCGTTCTATGATAATAAAAATTTTGCAAGGAGTTGACAATGTGTTAGTAGTTCGTCACATGTTCGCAGAAGGTGCTATGAATTCAGGCCATTTGTCATTTGGGCAAGGTTGATAAATCGGTGTTATGCAGCTGAAATATTGCAATTTTAGAAAATAAATATTTTGTTAATTATTGTACTAATAAAAATATTCTAATTAATGATTTATTCTCAAATTACTAATTTGATTTTTTATATGTACCCCTTTAAGCTGTTTTTAACGAGCACCAGATTTAATTTAAGTTATAATATTATAAAGAAGTAGTTAAGCAATATGGAGGACTAAGTAATTATTTTAATTTGGTGTCAGTCGAGTTTTCTGGAATCATTAGCTAATTAAGTTAGTAATTGGAAAATTTTAACAATTGAAATTACTGGATATTTAAATTTCATAATTTTAAAATTAAAACAGTTAGAAATGTTGAATTTCAGTGTTATTTAGAATTTTGGACTCCAGAAAATTCATGCATCTTAATTTGTTTTGAAATTGTGTTTTCAAGTATATCTTTAGTACTAAAAAAACCATATTGCTCCATACTTAATTTATTTAATGCTGGTTAATTTAAATTTAGTAAGGACTCCTTTGAGCTCCTGTGGCAATATTAAGAAATCGCTGTGTAATGAATATTTCCACACGATTTTAGTAGACGACGCATAGGCTCCTTTTCTTATATAATTTAAATTCAAAAATCATCACCGAAAGCATAGGTACTGCACTATCGTATGACCCACTAAATTTATGACCAATAAACTTATAATCGTTCGTAAAAGTGATAATGCTTGTCTTTGTTCTGTCCTTTTAAATCATTTTATGAGCAATTTATTCGCTGTTGTGCTGCACCAAAAATTGTGTAATATTGTATGAATAATATTATCAGCAATCTCTAATTTTAACTTATAAATACATAATTTGTATGATAAATATGCCGGTGATCCGTAGATTTCTTTATTGGAGTTAAATTTAAAAAAAAATGATCTAGGCGTTATTTTAGTGTTATTGTATTATTCTACAAGAATTATCTGTGAAATTTATTAGGTCAAAATTATATCAGTATTCGGAGAGCAAACGAACATATTACAAAATATGGAAGAGAAAATTATTTCACTCACGTCAAAATTATTACAAAAAACAAAATTATTACAGAACTAATTATCACTAATTATCACGCCGCCCCGTTGGCACAGTTGTTAGCATGCTTGCTTTAAGCCCCGGAGGTCCCGGGTTCGATTCCCGGCGGGTGATGAAAAAATCACGGCTGGTTAATGTAGGATCAATGAATTAATCACTCATTATCCGTTAAAAAAAAATGATTACGAAACTTCAATATGAAGCGGCCAAATCCCTCTATGGGATGTAGCGCCAGCGAAAGAAAAAAAAAAAAAATTATCACTATACTAATACGGACGACGATAGATTAATCTATGGCGAGGCGAATTTGATTTCTTTAGATTCATTAATACCTAAAATTAAAAATAAAATAAAAAATGAAAAATTACGGTCAAAACGATGTTTGTAGACATATTATGTAAAATTTTTGAGGTTATATCCTATGTAAAAACATACCAAAATGGATAAAACTTATTTGCGAAAATTACATATGTGTCGAAACATATGTAATCACAAAAGCAAATATGCACCATGTGGTCATAAAAAGTTGTCACAAATTTTGACACATTTGTGAAAGTGTTTGTAAAAACACGTCGTGCGGGGATCTACCTTAAGTCAATTCGATTTTTAAAAGTATTTTTGAAGTCAAATTTTTCCACAATTTTTCATGTGCAGTATACATATGTATGTTTCTATATCAGTAAATTTTTATGCTGTTCTACAAAATGTATTTTTATTACAGATTACAATAATGGATTTCAAACAAAGTCAATCCTAAATTATTTTGTTGATGCAGAGTGTTACCTGAACATTTCATTTTGCTGATAAATCGCCACCCGTACAAGATGAAGATATCCTCTAGTTCTAAATACCTGTCTGATTTTGTGTAAATAACCCCACTAAAGGTTAAAAATACACTTGTGTAACAAATACATATATAAATAAAGAATTTATTCTTTGCGTGCAAATGTTGTATCGCATCTGAATCCCCACATTAAGTTTTCAACTTTTACTTGTGATTGTCTATCAAAAACTCACCAACATTTTTTTTTTGGATTTAAGGAATTTCGTAAAACCGTCAACCCATTCTCTGAAGGCCTTGCAAACATCTTTGCAAACAAACCTGAGTAATACTTAGCAAAATGCAACTCAGCGTCAATCACTAATTACCACTTAACATTATACAGCACAAAATTAGTTCTCTAATAATTTGGAAAGTTGTATAATATATGTAACATCAAGCAACCACCTCCACTCTAAAACTGGATTATATTGAACCATGGAGAAGACAAGCAACATATGCAACAAAACCCTCACTTCCAAAATCTCGATAAGGCTCAAATAATCTAGTAAACCAAAGTCAAGCAACCCAAAGCAATATTTAAAAAATATCAACCTTTATTGGCTAGGTAACCCTAAAACATGTGATTCTAAAAAAATAAAATCAAAATACCGAAAAATTTCGAAAATATCAAAATAATTCGTAAATAATCTTTTGAATAACCCCAAAATCAAAATTTCATAGACGATTACCTGTCACTGACCCTTAAAATTAATCTACCTTATTCCCTGCAGAAACACAGTTTTACGTAACGTAAAAACATAAAATTTGAATTACCTGTGGACGGTACACATTTCGTGAATAAACATCGAAGCTCGATTTACACTCACACAAACATGTTTTTATGCGATTTTTTTTTTATACGGTATATGAATATCGAGATTCTGTCCGCCTAAAAAGATATACATATGTAATGATGTAAGAAAAAAGGAAATTTACCGTTTTATTTTAAAATGAGAAATTAAAATTTTTGAAAATCGTTCCATGTGTAATTTAATTTCGTAAAACTTTGACATATTTTCTAAGGGAGACTTTTTTAATGCAGTCAAATTTTTTATAAACAAATTTTTTTTTAAATTTTTGTACAAAATTATTTATTATAGCGATTTGTGAAGCTTGTGAATAATTTTTTTTTGTGTGGTTTTTTGTACGGTCACTATCTATCGCACAAAAATAGGTTTGACAGTATTTGTCGACAAAATCACATCGACTTATTTTTGGAGGTATAATGCGAAAAATTGAGTGATTAACTTTTTCCTTAAAATTAGTTTTGGGATATATTAAAACAGCCACGATTTAGGCGACTGAAAAGAACAGAATCACTCGGACTGATGAACCTGTGAACCTGTAAAATTATTAAATGTTGATGTTATACATATGTATGTATAAGTATAATCTAAATTAATTAAATTGTGAGCACCAACAATAAGTATTAACATTGGTTAAGACTTAAAATATGTAATAATTTTAGCTTAAGATTTGATTACTTCTTGTTAGTTTCTTATGTAGAAAGATTCAAGAATAAAGCCATTGGCAGCATTTAAAAAAAAAAAAAAAAAAAAAAAAAATTAGTTTTTCATTACCCTTCTCTTACACCAGGATGCGATCGATGCGTCGCATAAGATTCAATCCTAGAGCAAGTTGCTAGGTTATTGCAGACATTGATGCCAACATACCAATTAGTCCCGACAGGACCTCCTTAATTGTTGAACTAAAAAAACTAAGTCCTAGGGCGTCACCGATTTTGGGGGCGCCGATTTTCAATTGAAAACTTCTAGATGTCTTCAAGCGATAATATTATATTCTGAACACTAATATGATCTAGAATAAGGTTTAATTTAATAATGTTTGCCTTTTAAACTTGTTTATATTCAGAGTGCCCACAACCTATGAACAAACTTCTCATAGCCGCCTTCTGCTATGCTCTCTGAATTTAAGTTCGTAGAGATTAATAAATCATCCGGCTTTCCATGCATAAATTGCAGGGGGTGGGGGCATTTCATTTTTCACTCTTAAGAGAATTACCTGAGGTTGTTATCTTTAGGATAAAGTAAATTGATTAATAATTTTAGCGTACTATCCATAGAATCCGATTTCTTGAAAAATATTGAAGAGAGCCAATTTTTTATTAACCCCAGGAGCTCAAATTTGCTAAGAGTGCTCTAAGCTCCGATGGTATTATTCCAATGTTTTTTTAATTCGGTGATTTAACTAACGTCACCATCAGCAATGCATAAGAACTTAAATTACAAGTTGAGAGCAATTGGACATGTGTTTGGCGAAGCCTTATGAACTTGTCCTAACCTGCCTAAAGAAGTGCAAACTGAATATCAAAAAAATAATTTTTGAAGAATGAACTATCCAACCCTTATTCTCTTATCATTCCTGCCGTGCTATTATTATTCCTTTGATAATTCAGTACAAACATTGTTGCGAATATGTCTCTTACCGGAGCAGTTTTGAAGAATCAAAATCTTCTAGGCTTCACAAGGGCATCTAGGGGTAATTATAGTTTAAGAAATCTCCAGCAACTGCTGAAGATAAGGGAAATCCGTACACGTAGTGGTTCGAGAAATGTGTAGAAGATGATGTGCAGATATTTGTCGATCAACAGTTCATCTCTTTCGCTGTGATTAGAGTAACGCCGATGCGCACGATGTATTTGCGTTTATTCATTCCAGACGTTCCAAAAGCAAATTAAATGTCCCTTTTTCTATTTATTCTTTTTAAAGTGAAAGGAAGAAATTTATTTCATTTGATATTCTATAATACGTGCAATGATTGGAATTAAGTTATTAAATTGGATAATAATAATTGAATTATGCTAACTGAAATGAATTATTATGAAAAAATTAACGGTTTAAAAAGCAACTAGATGTAATTCTACGTAAATAAATGCAGTTTAGCTCCTATATAAGAAAATCCATAGATATAGCGGTTACTCGCTGACCAGTTACAAGAAATCCAAGAGATGTCTAAGTAAATTTCTAGGATTTCTTGTAACTGGCCAAAAGTGACCACTGCACTAAATTTGTGTAAAATAAATGTGTGGAAATGTGATATCTTACCCATTGAGGGTCGCATTGAAATGAGTCTTGGCCCAAATGTTCTACTGAAAGTATACAATAATATGGCATACACAGATTTACTTAGACATCTCTAGCATTTCTTGTAACTGGCCAGTGAGTAACCGCTATACACTATAATTACAAATTTATTTATTTTACTAAGTAAAATCTAATTTTTGCTTTATTAATCATTTGTGTGTAGTTCATAGACAAAAATAATTTTCATTTCATACTTGGTTCAAATATTTTCTTCATTAACATAAATATACACTTTTCCTACCATGTATACACATCTTTCTGTGTACAACTACACTATTTGCTAAATTATGTAGCTACACTTTTGAATTCTGTGGAAAATCTCACACCGGTGAGGTCACAAATAAACGAAAACAGTCTAAGATTTCTTCATACCGAAGTTTAAAACGCCCACTAACTGATAAGAAAATTTAAAAAAATTGACACTTCTAATAAAAAGCCCAACTAATATAATTCATTGCTTAATTGCTATTTAAATATAGCTAAATATTCTGAAAATATTTTTTAAAATTTTCGGATAACCATTGCACTAAAAATACATCAAAAAAAAATTTTCAGGCAATGTCGTTGAGGCTTTCAAAATAATAAAAATAGATTGATTTTTGGCGGAAAGGCGCAAAGCGAGAAGGGCCGCACAACATTTTTTTCTTTAATTAAATCGTTTTTAAATGTGAATTAAAATTATAAATATGTATAAAGACATTAATATTTATATGTATAATTAATTACATGCAAAATAGTGCCGTTTATTGCTTTGATAAATTTTCGCCAATAATCTGCGAGGGGGCCAAAATATGAAGTTCCGCCACTGTCTGGAAGACTGAAGTTAAACAAACATTTAAATTTCTTTACGCACTGCAATCGTTGCATTCATGAACCAGCCGCTCCTGATAAAACATAAAATAATATAACTCTTATTAGTTTGCAGTTCGGACCAGAAAAGTCAAGCTTCCATTCTGTGATAAGTTTTTCCCAGTATTTCAGTATGAGCAAGTCGACAATTATGCTGCATTTGTATCAAAAATGATTGTGATAAACATGTTTGGAGACCAGTTTAAAAAATGAATGTAGTGCATAATATGTCCAAAACAAGCACGTCACCCATAGGTTAAATGCCATGCATGTAAACGACGTGCACATAAAAAATAAAATTATAGAGAATTTATTTAAAAATTTGAATATTAATGATTGTTAACACAAATATATGGAAAAAAAATATTTTACAAAAAAAAAAAAAAAAATTAAATTAAAATGCAAACATACCAAAATTAATACCATACAAAAATAAAAAAAATCCATTTATAATTTTAATTTTTTTAATTTAGATTTTTTTTTTACTAAACTGGACAAAAAAAAAATAAAAACAAAATTAAAAGTAAAAATGTTTTGTAATAAATTTAAATATTTTTTTTATTTATTTCGCTGCCTATTAATGTTGTTGTGCATGGAAATGTTGTACGAACAACTCCAAACAACCGGCCAACCAAACAACAACAAAAAATATTTTATTTCATTTTATGTATTTCGCGCATAAATTTTTTAATTTTTTTTTTTAAGTGATATAAATAACAAGCCGCATATTATTTATTTATACACATAGCTATACGTACTTATATTAATACAGCAATATATAAATACCAATGCAGTAAATTAGGCTTAATATACTTAAAAATATGTTAAATTTACATAATTTTCCATGGATGACCATTTTAAGTTTAATTGAATAACGTATGTAACTGAAACAAATTCAATTTTACATAAACCTATAGCATGTCTGTATGTTTTTTTGTATGTATGAGCGCATAACTTTTTTGAACTCTGAAAAAATATTTTCTATATTTATATCCGCCGAACATAAATTATGAATATTTATAACATCAATTATGTTTCAGCGGGGGAAATAAAAACACTGTACAACATATAAAACATAAAAATGCAATGTGAAAAACTATAGTATGCACATAGCGCATATATTTGAATAACAGCATAGAATGAGGTGAGAATTTACTAATAAAAAATTTTTTTAGTGATTTTTCATTTCATAAACCGAAAAACATACAAAACTGTAACATAACAATAATATACAAATACAGAATAAAAATAAAATTTATTTATTACATAAAAATGTGTTTTATGCTGTTGTTGAATTTTTATTTACTTTTTTTGTTTAATGACAAAACTGAAATTGTAACGATCGTATAAATGAGATAACAAGCTTAAATTAATTGTACTCGTGTTGTTTTTTTGTATATGGGTTCGTGTTATATACGATTCCGTAATTGGTGAGGTGGGTATGTAAGAGAGTTTATGAGCTTAAAGCTTTTCGGACATTTCCTCAACTGACAGATAATTAATTGCTAATTTTTTGGAGCGGCTTAGTATTGAAATTAATATTTTATAATTAAAATCAGCATTCAGGCGAAATTAGCAAAACATTCGGTTTTATAATTTATTATAGCGTAAGCGGCTAATTATAGGCCCAATTATTTTTAGATGTGTAAACATCTTTACTCGCGCCTACAAAAAAATTTTGTACTGGAGGAATCTATTAAATGAGATGAACGGAAATGACGTGTTCCATTTTAATTGACAATATTTTATTACCTTGCAATTACAACATTACTTGTGTACGGTTGTTATGGATACTTTGGAAACGTATAAATACCTTTGACATATTTAATAATACTATTGACCTTTTTCGCAAAAAAAATTTGACTGATAAAATCAATTGTTAAAGTATCGGTAGGCCAATGCAGCTTTTCAATGTATGTAATATAATTTGTGATTTTCTTACGCATGTGTAGTGGTTTTATTTATTTTAAAATTAACTTGTGTTGTTTGCAAGAGAACATTTATTATTTAATGATTATATTATACCATACAAATTATACGCCTTTTCTCGTACGAATACGGTAAATCTTGTTTTTGTTAGTTTACTTTTGTAACAAGATTTGGAAGTGCATCATTAAATTTTCCACATTTCCAGACATGTGTGATAATTGTGATAATAGCAACAACGTGTTGTTGTCAAAATACGCAAAAAGCCTTCAGGGACCTGAAAGATATCGATTCGAAAAAAAATTGACGAATTTATTATAGATCCTTATCTCATGAAAATCGATGGAAACCTTGAAACGTATCTGGCCAGGAAGAACTGTCTGATTTATCTCTATGACAATGGGTCCTGTTCAATGGTACAAAAACAAGGTTACTGCTATCAGGTACAGCTAAGCATACATTTCCAGAAACACGTTCGCATATTACTATGTGTAGTCCTGAACAACAAAATTGTTCGTTAAAGAAAAAGTAAACCGCATTCTTTCATAGAGCATCAGATAAAGAAGACAGATCCCATTTTTGTAGACCATCCTTTTTCAGAGCTGGCTAGCAAATATTATACGAAAGTCATATAACAAAAATTAATATTTAAAATGAACTATTGGGATATAATGAATTAAAAATTTAGATTTTATTGGACTGTTTTCCTGATTTTCAATTATTGTTTGAGTTCTGGTCATTATATCCTCTTATCTTTTGTTCCAAACTTTGTATGTGGTCTTACAAAACACACCCCAAATAAAATTCTGAAAATTAATGATGAACAATGTTATGCTTCATACATATTTAGTTGTTTTAAATTTACCTCAGTTTGACATGATTTGTCCTCACACAACCGAACACTTTGGGACGAATTTTCTTGAAACATATTCGGAGGGCTTGTGTTAGCGTTTTCTACAATCTTATGTTCTGGTTCGGAAATTGTTGGATTTGGTAAAAGTTTTATTAATTGTGCCGCGAATTGATCTGTCATATTTTGACGTGGATGCTGCTCGAGTTCCAGTTGCTTTATATCCCAATTTTAGTTCCCACGGAACCCAATCGGGATTTAAACATCTTCAATAGTATAGCACTACATCGAGAGAGGAAATACACCGAGAACGCACCGTAGCGTACTTCAGTGATGACGTTTTTAAATCTATTCTATTGATTGACTTCAACCACTCTCTTTGCAGTTCTTCAGAAAGTTTTAAATATCTTAAGCAGTTTTTTGGAATGAATAGAAATCGAAAAAAAAAAATTATTCCTGTATCTCTTTCCGATCTTGCATAACACTTGATTACATAGTATTTAAGAACAATTTTAATATTTTTACCAAGCATAATTACAATTACGAAACTTAATTTAACATTATTTACAATCATATTCAAGTTATTTTATTTTATTAATCATTTTCGTAATTAATTTTCCATAAAGCCATACATATGGAAAATTAATTACGAAAATGTACTGTCATTATCACACTGGCCTATCAATATTTTTGAATATCATAACCTCAACTTATATGACAAGTAAGGAGAAAGGTCTATTGGTATTTCTGTAGACTATGAATATTTGATTTTCAAAATTTTGATTTTTCAATTTAACATCTTTTCCGTTTCTTTTTGTTATCCTTCAGTAATGCTAATTACACTCTGCTTGAATCGATGAGTTTTTTTGTAACAAGCTGGGGACCCAGGAGGTAAACCTAATTCGAGTGAATCTAATAGTGCTAGTTCCATTTCAAAGTCTGTCCCCATTTCTACATGTTTTGGATCAAAGTCAAAAATTTGTCAAAATATACAATCATTTTCACGTTGATAGCTCTTGAACCATTAAATTTTCGTTTTGCTTTCTTTGGTAAAGTTTGTTCCTTCTATGCCGGCCAACAATTTTGCCTATCAATTAAATGTAAAAAATGGCAACCAGTGGGTCCTTTTATACAAAATATCGTTAAAACTGGCATTCTTTTCGTTGCTCACCAATAGTATTTGAACGATTAAGATTTTCGTTATGTTTTCTTCAGAAAAGTTGTTGCGCAAGTCAAGACAAACAACTTTGCTGAACATATAAAGACGAAAAACAGTTTTTTTTATCATTTTTTGACCATTTATTTAATTTGGTGGTAGTTATTGTTTTGCCGGAATATTAACATTTACTTTTCATTTTGGAAGATAAATCACTTAATAACCAGCGAGACGAATGCATTTTTCACATGAATTTAGACCAAAAAATATTAACTATGGAATGACCCTCGATACGGTCTTTCAAAGCTAATTAGAAAAGTTAGAGTATAGAGTGTGGATGTTATTTTAACTATCATGAACTAGTTCAAAGCAACCTTGATTATACAAGCCATAATCTAAAAAACGAAGCTTTTATAAGGGAATTAGAAACGAGGAAAAAACCAAACTTCCCATAGTAAAACACATAAAACATATGGGAAATCATTTTTTTTCCTAAGACAAATTTGTAAATGAAAACTTTGCAAATTCTTAATTATGATTTCTGAAATATTTTCATAAATGTTTGAATTTCATCTTATATAAATGTCGTTTAATTAAATCGTTTTCATTTTCTTGTAATAATTGATTTATTAAACCAAAATATAAAAAAAGTTCATAACAACAGCATTCTGGTCAAATTAAAAAGAAAAGCTTACTAGAAATCGGGTGCATTAAGTCAATATACATAGATGGCAGTGAGCAGTAAATATTTTGAAAAATCGTACGAAAAATTGCCACCTGGGGAAATTTGAGTTCAAAAATTGTAGGAACAGCAAAACAAATTTTCAAAATATTAAGAACGTGTCATAATTTTGTGATTAAACAATTTTTTTCGTATTTTTCTGTATAAATCTGAGACATCTAACGTACAATAGTAAAACTAAACATAAATTTAGCAACTATTATTTTAATTCGTCAGAGCCAACTTTGATGTATTTTTCAAAATGAAAATTCGAAAAATATATTTTAGAAATAATTTAATTTTAATATTTCTGCAACTAATATTTACTTAATACCCATATACCCTTCCTGTATATTGCTGCTAAAGATATGTAGAACACTTTTGTATAAAAATTTTGTAACATTTTTGTTTTTTTCATTGCAAAACTTGAAGCTAAAAAACACCATTTTTACTATGAATTCCTATGGAAATCAGTGATACACACACGCCATGTTTACACATCGCCCACCTTGAGAGTACTAAGTGGACTCACTCTTCCTTTTCTTATTAAATTTAATATATAAAATTGTGCTGAATTTTCGCCTTTTTTAAATATTTTCAAGGCAAAATATTTTACTAAACTGAACAAAAGTTTTTGTTGTGACGATAAGTCAACAGTGAGAGTATTTCCCGTATTTCCTTGAAATTTGGGCAATATAAATAAATAAAATTCATTTTATTTTCAATAAATGTTTGGAAATCCTAGAAAATTTACCTTATTTTCCACCTTTTCCCTTTATCGATTTAGTTCAAAATAAATCAGTTATTTGCTAAAAACTTATTACTCAAAACTGCCCCCTTTATTATACTCAAATTTATTTCTTCTTCTCGTTCCTTCAACTATGTAGAAATTAAATAACTAATTACGAAATTAGAATGTTTCCCAAAGAACAATTTTGCTGGTTGAAATTTCTTCCTAAAATGTAAAAGCCGAGGGTTATTTGTGAAAACGTGATCAAAATTCCCTAAGAGTGGGGAAAATTTAGTTTGTTCATCCTTTCCCAATAAGGCCGGCTGATCTCGAAACTAAAAGCTTCTCACAAATTTATTTAAATGGTGAATTGTCATTGCGACTTATTTCAAGGAAAAATCTGTGCGCTTTTTGAAACACTTTCTGGTACAATCTCAACTTAATAAAATGATTCATCATTCTGTTCCAATTAAACAGTAGGTTTCGTTCATCCATCAATTATTATGCAATCGATATAAACGGGCATCAATAATATAAATTAAATCCGCTAGCAATCATGTCAAAGGCTTATGTGAATTGCCCTTGCAATCAGGATTTTCATGTATCTATTGTCTCGACTGGAAATTTACTGGTGATAATTGGCTTGAGCTGCTAAAAGAATGTCCGCATGCTGTTTTTATCCTCGAGATGGAAACAAATTAACAGGAAATCAAATCCTCTGTTGCATATATTGAATTAAACATCGCTCAGTTATCTGACAATGTGACAGTTTCTGCGTCGAATACCGATCGGATGGCCGAGGCTATTGCGGCAAAATACGAGACCTGATTGCGAGGCAAATTCGTGCTGGTTTCAATGAGGGGTATTTTTCAACAGCATTTTGCTTCAAATCTGAAAAAATGTTGGAATTATATGAACGGTCAAAAAAGTATGTGGGGTTTCCTTCACGAATGATTTTTCTTATTCAGTTGTTCTGTTTTTCAGTCATCAGATATTTGCAATCTGTTTGTAAATTTGTTTGCATCGGTTTACGAACCGTTCCAGTCTTCCTTTGCTAGATGTCACAACTGTCAAAATAGAATACAATACGTGTAACGTTAACCAGCTATTTCGCTTAAAACCTTTCATTTCACTTGCGCAATACGAATTCATTATGGTAGGTCGACTGCTACAAACTTGGCTTTCTTTTGTACACACTACACAGTACATAATATGTATATATAGAAGTAGTTAGAAAATATAAATGCAATTAATATTTTCTTTATTTATTAATGATGCCTCTAATATATCGCCTCGTGTTTGTGGACAATACGAACATTTTTCCAACTAACTCACTTCAATACATATAAGATACCGGAACGCAGAGTTTCGCGGACCTACTATTAAGTATCACTGCTGTAGAATATACCGATGGTGATATATTCTCGTGTATACGTGATTCTGTGGGCTGCCACCCATTTTATGTTTTTATTTAGGTATACATATAGAATTATTATTATTTTTTTGATGTTATACAAATAACAAACAAATAATTTTATTGTCTGTGTTGATGTTTATACAGAAAATTTGTTGTTTTTGATGATATTTTCAATGAACATAAACATGGCGGAAATGTGGGATTGTATATGCTTGTATTATATTTTGTTATGTTCAGTTTTCAATGGTCAATGGTTTTTATTGTGTGTATATTAAATCATTATAGACCAAATTATACAAAATGTTAGATGTATGGTACCAATTTATGTTTACAAAAATAGGTGTAGATTTACAGAGACGTGACATATCTAGAATATCCGGAACACCTATTTGGCGTACGCGTTAAGTGATTTGTGTAGACTAAACTGATTTGATATAATTTAAAAAAAATTGTATTCATAAATCAAACACAAATCGTGTTCCTTACAAATGTTAGCATTACGCAATTATAATTTAATTATTAGAAATACCAAAATCCCCCCCGTACTTTAACCCCAGAGTTAATACAAAATGTATTTTGACTCTAAAAAAGAAAACCTTTCCTTGCGTTTTCGTGGGTAGTTTGGTTTCGTACTGATAATCTCAAAACAAAAGTTCGATCTACTCATCAGGTAGCTACGACCAAACTACAAAAATACCGTATTTTTGTAGTTTGGTCGTAGCTACCTGATGAGTAGATCGAACTTTTTGTTTTGAGATTATCAGTACGAAACCAAACTACCCACGAAAACGCAAGGAAAGGTTTTCTTTTTTAGAGTCAAAATACATTTTGTATTAACTCTGGGGTTAAAGTACGGGGGGGATTTTGATATTTCTCCTTTTTTTTTGGTAGATATATTATAAATGACTGGCCTCTTCATTTTTCTGATTGACAAGTCGAAAATGTTGTTAATGCCATTATTATTAATATATTGTGTCTATAAAAAGCCGAAAGAATCTTATTGATTTAATACAGATAACTAAACTTCTCTTTCAATTTAATTATTCTAAACCATTTCTTAAGAACTACTCTCCCTATACAAAATTAATTTGCACCACCAAATTGTTCAAGAGTGCACATATAAAAAATAAATCCCCAAGATACCTCACTATACCATCGTTAACAATTACCACAAGTATGCAGTAAGAACTTTTATAATCCAAAACACACCTTTAATTCTATTTCAATTCCAAAGTGTTTCACCTTAAATCTTCAAACATTTTTTTTTTCACTTCGTATTTATTTATTTCTCAATAGGCTCGTAAAGTTGTACAAAGATTTAATAAGAACGTCGAAGGATAAAAAAAATTTCCATAAAGTGTTAATAAAAAGTGGAAACACAAAAAAAACGTTTTGCAGTACAATAAAGTTTTACCGTAATATAATAATAAAAAAAACAGAAAGAACTTTGGTGTGCTTTTATTAGTTAATATTTTAAGGTTAAAACTTTAATAAAAACCAAACCAAAAATGTTTATGTTTTTTTTTGTTTGTTAATGTGCGGGATAAATATAAAATTTTCATCAGAAAAACATAAGTGTCTGTCTCCTGCATAAAGATTAACCAAAATTTACTCACCATTACGATTTTCACAGTCGGCCGGTTTCATTTGTATGGGATGATGCATCTGTGGCGAAATCAACAAAAACAAAACAAAATATTAAACGTTACCAAATCAATAAAATCAAATTATGCTAAATGGTTTTATGTGCAATTATACAGCATGTATATAATAATTATATTATACATTGCATGCAAAGTATTTCTTGGAAGTATTCCAAAAACTTTGTAGTTTTGTCTTTATGTATATAGGATTTAACACATAAAAAAATATTAAGGAAGAAGATAAAAGGATTCGTTTATCAGTGATTCTGGGTGTGTATGTGTATATTGTAATTATGTCGTACACAAAAAAATTTAATTGGAGATAATTGGGATAAACATATGTGAGCAGTTTTGTCGCATTAATTTTTTATATGTGTACGAGAACATAACAATATAATACATATGCATTTTAATATTTTTAATCTCATTCAGTAATATTTATGGGAAGTATCGTTTTCGGCAATGCATCCTTTATGGTTTGGAATTATTACTAACACAAATTGATGTGCGGTTTCGTAGTAAGACGACAACAATTCAAACACCTTTTCATCTTTCTGTCAAGTTTGAGGTAATGGGGAATCAAAAATTAGTTTTAACCAACTGCCGGACATTGGAATACCACACAAGAAGGATTTTAAGTATTTTTTTTTTTTTTTTTCGCTGGCGCTACATCCCATGGAGGGATTTGGCCGCTTCATTCTGAAGTTTCGTAATCATTTTTTTTTTTTTTAATGGATAATGAATGATTAATTCATTGATCCTTACATTTACCAGCCGTGATTTTTTCATCCCCCGCCGGGAATCGAACCCGGGACCTCCGGAGCTTAAAGCAAGCATGCTAACGTTTTAAGTAATGCTATAGCGATAATTCTCAACTTACCTACTGAGAAATAAAGCTGGAAATTTCGCAAAACAACAATTCAATGTCTTAACAAATGCGAATGCAGCAATCTTGTGGCTACATAAAATAACGGGTAGAACTAACAGAAAAACGAGCTCTTCAAGTATGACCTTATTTAATTGTTACAAAAATAACTTTTAAGTGATATAACTATACCAGAATATGACTTGAATCAAGATAAAAATGTCTCTCGAGAATTAACAGAAACCGGATTAAATATTAATAAATCGCATCTCTAAGTGCTGTAATAGAATAAAATTAACATTAAAAATGCAATTTTAAGCAATGTGCACATTATGTGATTTTGATGATTTTTTTAATCTCTTCGTTGTAAAACTACTGTACTAACAGGTTTTTACAAAATCTGAATTTGAATTTGTTATCAATTTTAGGTAATTAAATATGGATATGGAACCTTATCTCTGGTCTTTAAGTGTCTGTCACAGTATGTGGAGAGAGTCGAAATCATAAGAAGTTACATACAGGCACTCAATGTTCCTAAGTATGCCATTAGTTTAATGCGACTGTCGTACCTATAGTATGAGATAATGAGATGTCATGCAAAAACAAAAAATGAAAATATAAAGGGCTGAAACCTCTCGAGATGATCAGAACTTTGGTCTCTGTGTCTGGTATCTTCAATGGGGATATCATTCACCTGTGTCATAAAGTTGGTGTGACAGTTTTGACATATTGATTCCTATTTTAACCAACCTATATTTACTTATAAACAACAGCCAAACTGGTCAAAAGCTTCAGTAACATGAGTACAGGCATCCAGTTTAACAAGAAAAATCGTATTCTAGAAATTTATACCGAAAGCAGTATACAAAACTGTACTGATATTTCTACCCGAGTAACTGACCATATTCCAGAACTTTATCCAAAAATCATTTTAGAATCCCATATACAACGCACAATGTCAAATTTCATAATAATCGGGTAAGGAATAACAAAGTTCCATCCTACTTGGCCATATTCCAGAGTTTTATCAAGAAATCATTTTGGAAGCCAAAAGCAATTCTGTGATTTAAACATTTGAAAATTGTGCTGTGATAATTACTGTGAAAGAAATTAAAAATTTGTGTAATCTAAAATGTTTGACCAAACATCAAGCGCCCAAAATGGTGATCATGTCATAATAGACAAAACTAACGACCCGACGGCGAGCGGTAAACAAGGTCAAACGGTAAATGAAAACGGTAAATGAATTCAAAGTTAGATTATACATTTTCGGAAATACACCAAAAAATGTTATCTCGTAAGAAAGCTGAAAGGGAGTCTACTCGAATATTTGTTAGCACAGCGGGAACTTGGACACTTGGTCGATTAGAAGAATTAGATGTAATTCAATATACAATAGATGAAATTCCAGACACAAATATAAATAAAACAATTTTATATGGTGCGGCTTCAATTAAAGATTTTAAGATTAAATTGATTCTTTATCAAAAGTTTACACGTGGACAAGCTGGAGAGAGTCAAACCCGAGTCCAACGTCCGGAAAATCTAAGTGCAAATATATAATAAAAATAACAATTCACGAGCTAGATGTTTCAGCTGTGGAAGGATCAATCATGAATCTAGACATTGTCGGAGCGGCCATAAATGCTTCAATTGTAATAATTTTGGTTACAAATCAATAGATTGCAAAAAGAACAAAAAGTGGAAAAAGCGGAAAAATGTCAGCTGTAGTCAATGGTGATAAAATAATAGAAAGGCGACGGAACTTGAAAGATGTTAAATTGGACGGAATATGTATTAAGGTATTAAAGATGGATTTAGATATCCGACGTTTTTTCGGTGCGGCTGCCTGCCGCAGGAAATTCGGCGAACGCTGTATTATCGATGATTTATATATTCGACGAATTTTCGGCGCAGTTGTTTCACACATACACACATACATAAACAATATTTTGACACATAATTTATAACAAAACAAATCAAAAACGAAAAAAAAACACAAGATGCGAAAAGATAAGTTTTGTTCATGTCTTCGCTTCGCCGTTTCTAATTGGTTGAATGTGTCACATGATGTTCGGCGCAGAAAAATCGTCGGTTATGTAAATCCACCTTAATAGATAAAACTTGGTTTACCCGAATTAACAAAATGTGAAACAGTGATTAAAGGAACAGATGCAGCACCTATTGAGATGCACGGATACTATGAAACTTATCTTCATATAGATGAGCTTAGTTATGAAGTAAAGATTTATGTACTTAGCGACAACTCTTTAAGAGAATTCGAGATGTTAGTTGGAAATGATGTTCTTTAAGGAACCAAACTTATCTTACCGGAAGACGGTTTAATAGTACATAAACTATTTGACAACTATGTGTTAAGTCCAGTTGAGCTCAACATTATTCTGAAAAGCGAGGCGCCTCTCTACCAAAACCCAAAACAACTTCCTCCAGCAGAGAAAGAATTGGTAGATCAACAGATAGCCTAATGGTTAAAGGACTCCATAATCTAAGCAAGTTACTCAGATTATGCCAGCCCAGTCGCATTGGTAAATAAAAAGGACTGTGGAAAACGACTCTGCATCGATTATAGACTGCTGAATAAATAAGTTATTATGGAGCGATACCCTCTGCCTGTGATCGAAGATCAAATCATTTGTTATACACATGCAGGCCAATTCGAATTTTTGCGCATGCCATTTGGGCTTAGTTCAGCACCAGCCGTATTTTCTCGGTACATAAGCGAGGTTCTCAGAACGTTAACTTTATAACGGAAAATATTAATTTATATGGATGATATCATCACACCCCCTGAAAACAAAGATTGTAATATAAAAGTTTCAAGAAATGTTTTAACAGTAGCCGGTTAACATAACCTATAAATTAAATGGGAGAAGTGCACATTTTTAGTCCGAAAAATTGAATACTTAGGCTATGAGATTAGTCAGGGAACAATTATGCCATCTAGATTTAAAACGGAAGCCGTGAAGAAATTTCCAGAACCAAAGAAATTGAAAAACATACAAACCTTTTTGGGATTAACTGGATATTTTCGTAAATTTATAAAAAATTGTGCCAAAATAGCAAGACCGTTGACCAACTTGCTGCGGAAAGATGTTCACTTTGAATTTGGATATATTCGAAAAGAAGGCTTCTAGAAATTAAAGCAATGTTTAATTGAATATCCAGTACTACGCATTTTTCATCCGGATCGTGGAACCGTTTTGGTGACTACCGGCGTACCAAGAGGTAATGGGCTGGTTGATAGGATACATCAAATGTTACCGCAGATATAGGGTACACGCATTTAAACAATTTGCAACGATTTTTAAATTCAAGTTGGAAGCGAAGCATATCGAGAAGTCTTTTCGAATTGCTGTTCGGTGTACGGAAATCGGGACGGAATGGAAATAGTATTGCCTGATGTACATTTTTATTTTTTTCTGGGATGGGATCATGGGATAACTTCACACACTTGCCTTAAGTCATTTTTCTTTTTCTCCTAACATGAGGAATCCATGTTTTTGTCTATGTTGTTGTTTTAACCGACTTAATTATTTAAGTAAGTCATTTTTGGGTAACATAGGCTATAGTATACTAAAGTACTCACGTGCCGTATTGGTATGCTTAACAAATCTTAAATTTTTACCGAAAATTGTACTTTAGTACTTTAACTCTTCAAATTAGTTTAAGCCAAAAACATACAAAACAAGTTTAAATTTTCAAATTTTGGAGCTTTAAATTAAGATTTCATATCTTACGAAATTTGTACTTCTTATAAATTATAAAATCTTGAAGTTTTAAATACTGAAACATTTTAAATCCTCAAATTTGTTGAAATTTTTAAAATTATTAATTATTTCCAATTTGAATAGTTCTAAGATACGGAAACTAATTTTAATTATTGGAATTGAATTACTTAAAATTTTTGAAAAATGTTCAACCCTCAAAATTTTTTAAACTGCTTAATTTTTGAAATTTTAAATAATTAAAGAGTTATATTATTTAATTTATTGGTGAATATCCTAAATTTCATGAAATAGGAAAATAGAAAAAAGTTGATTAAGTGGGTTTCCATGAAATCCTTGAGATTGATTAAAAATTGTTCAATTTGATAATATGCTGAAAAGGCGGTTAAGTTTAAATTGGTAAACCACTTGAAAATATTGGGAATCCTTAAAATCGCCGATTTTTAAAGATTTTTTTAAATTTGTTATTTTATTTAAATTTTGTAGCTAGCCATCTAACAAGCAAACAATATATCTGAAGTTCTCGTAAACGCTTGCTATTTCCCGAACGAAACAAAACAAGTAAAACAATTAAATAAATTGAAACAATGGCTGAACATGTCTTTTGCATTTATCAATTTGCCTAAAAAAGTAAAATAAACATTATTCGTGTATGGGTCTTATATGTCAGGCATGACACAAGTAAAAACATCTTTCTCGCTAATCTCATATGATGGAAAAATCTTAAATTTGCACTAAATATTTTACCGGATTAGCAGCAATTAGAAAAACTACAGTAGATCAATCTGCTGACATAATTTTGTAATAAAACCAATTTTGTTTTTGTTTAAATTGGCGGCAATATTGAAAACCACTTTGGTAGCCAAAACTATCATTGATCACCAATTTGACGGTTCGTAAAAATTTACTATGTATATTGTGTTATGATTATAAAATATTTCACTTAGCGGAGCGTTACTAAATACGTTCTTTAGAAATATAGGTTTTCAAGTCCAAATTCAACCTTCTTCCAAGCAAATTCAACCGTTTCCTAAACAAATTCAATCTTTTCTAAAAGGAATTCACCTTTCTTCAGATCAAATCCATTATATTTTAAATCAAATTCAACCTTGAAAGAACTAATTCATCGTCTACCACAGGCTGTGTTCTACGGATCTCACATAAATGTGCAGTAGTTTAATGTTGAACGTTTCTACACTGAGACAATAATTGAAGAAAGGAAAATATATTCAATGCATTTTTCTCAACAAGCACCACAAGCTCGCGGAAAAATAATATTTGTTGACGAATCAGGTTTTAACTACTATCTTCGGAGGACAAAGGCGCGGTCAAAGTTGAATACAGCCGATCGCGTAATAGTTCCAAATGTAAGAGGCTGAAATGTGTCCCTTATTGCCGCAATGAATGTAAATGAAATTGTTTTTCATAAAATAATTGAACATTCTTGTGTTAATTCAAATATTTTTTGTGAATTCCTTTTAGAGTTATTTGAAAAATTGGAAATGTATGAATATGATTTGTAAACATTTGAATTTGTCTTAAAATATAATAGATTTGATCTGAAAAAAGGTGAATTTGTTTCGAATTTGCTTGGAAGAAGGTTAGATTTGTACTTGAAAACCTATATTTCCATTCAAATAATACTATTACATGAAGGAATTTGACCGCCTTCAAATAATTTGATCCGCCGTAAGAGAACGCCAGGTGATCGATTGTGTTTAGGGACCCTTCAATGTACAAGGCATGTTTGGTGACCCGATTATGTGAACGAAGTACATGCCCAAGCCATCTTAGCCTTGACGATTTTATGAATCCGATCAAGAAGTCTTCTTAAGATTTTACGCTGTAACTGAGCGTTCACAAAATCCTGAGCACAAAACATCCAGAAAATCGCTGTAGCATAATTATTGATAAAAATAATTTTTGTACGTTTTTTACGATTTCTGGAGCTTTCTATTTTAGTATGTGAATAATTAGCAGTGTAAGGAAGAAACCCTTTTCTTAAAAACTGATTATGGTTTGAAACAGGGACTAGCTTATATTTGGAAAATCTTTATGTTAATTTCTTTTTTAAATACCCTTATTTAAAAATAAATTTGATTAATAGTTAATTTAACCTATTTGTTAAAAATAATGCTATTAAGGAAACATCTTGAAAATGTATAATAACGATTATAATAACTTACCCCGTCTAATGTTTTAATATTATGTAGGGCGTCTTGAGCTTTTAGGGCAGCTTTTCTCGTAAAAAACGTTACAAAACAGCAACCTGAAAATACAAAATGAGACATATTCTATGAATATATTGGAATATAATGGTAGATCATTAAATTTAATATTTGTATATGCACAATTATGTAGGTACATAGTTTAAATTGTATATTCAACATCCACATCTAATTTATTACAATTTAAAGTGAAAGTCAGAAAAACATTATTGTCTTTGATATATCGTTTTAATGGCATGTATGTACTCAATAACAACAACCCAATATAATAATCAAAAATATGTTTATATAAATCACAAACAAATAACCAAAAAAAATTCTTTGAAATCATATGATGTATTATTTATGTACGCAATATAATAATGATGTGCATATAAAATAAACATTTTATGACATTTACCAATAAATCAAATTAAATATAAAATTTATGTATAAAATATTTTATTATGGACTCTAATTGATTTCTAATGATTTGTAAATGAAATATGTGTATTATGTACTTGATTCGGGGCTATTATTATTTTGGTTTTAATGATTTGAATTTTTAACTGATTCCTTGTAACAATCTAATAAATTTAGTCGGAAAAATATGATCCATATATCTGTTCGATTCACTACTAAATATCTTATAAGAAACCTTACTTTAAATAAAAATGAATTAAAACGGAGAACTCTGAAAATTAAAGAAGATAATGGCTCTTATAGTATGGATGCATTGTCTCTAATTCAGCCAAAAGTAGTATTAAGTAAACTCCAACTGTTTTAACATTTTCAAGAATATTTATAAGAGAATGCTTTGAGAAGTGTTTTTCTAAAGGTACAAAATGGTCAAAATATAGTGTCGATCGAAATACCAATTTGATTCTTTTCCGCCAGTTCCAATTTCCTTAATGATTTGAAAAGCCGATTTCATAGTCATATGCGGTGCTTCAAAGTAATAAAAAATCTTTGCTTTTCGTACTAAAGAGCTTAATTTGTTGTGAACTGAATAGTAGATGTCTAATGTACAATATGTAAAGTTGTGTTCCATCCAACTTAATACCATTTTAAGAGGAACACATGCATTGTACAACGCTTTGATATAAGTGGATAAATAAAAAAACCTTATCATTTGAGTTAGTAATAAAATTAATTATACCGTAATTTAGCTCACAGCAACGAGTTGTAATTAGGATAAGACATACTGTTTTAATTA
Source organism: Tipula helvola (assembly GCA_963556165.1). Lineage (NCBI taxonomy): Eukaryota > Metazoa > Arthropoda > Insecta > Diptera > Tipulidae > Tipula > Tipula helvola. The sequence continues at coordinate 49,474,147 of OY744483.1, forward strand.
AAAGTCAAAATAAAATCTAATTGAGCTTTCGTGGAGCTTAGCTTTAAAAGTCGTGGAAATATGGAGTAATATAGCGTAAATACCTGGAAATTCTTTTTGAAACGATTTCAGTATTCGATTTTTGTTTATTTTATTAATATTCATTTAGTCAAATACGTTTAGAACACGATTTGGAAGACTCAATTTTAAAATTTTCTGGAGGAGGGAGATTTAACTATGTATAATAATTTGAATGATATTTCTATAAAACGAAGATTTAAATTAAAATTTATTAAAATTAGAATGGAAATAGTTTTAATTTTAAAATATTCTGGACAATAGAGGTTTGATTTTAAAAAAAGGAATTTCTGGAAAACAAAACTTTAATTTAAAAAAAAAAATGGAAAATATAGATTTAAAGTAAAATATTATATTTAATATACTTTTTCAAGTCAAGTTAACCATTTTTAAAATCAAATTAACATATACATATAAATAAATAAAAAAAAATTTATAATCAAATTAACATCTCGTGTGGAGCTGCTAGTCTCCCATCGGGCGCGTCCCCAGGTGGCGGATAGGGGGAAACCCTAACCGACTTGTCGGAGGGTAAATGGGAAATAAAATACCATTCGTGGACCAAAACTAGCTAGGGGTGGTTCCCTGAATATAATAACCAATATGGGGGACTCTAACGGAGAAAACCTTACGGCGCAGGGAAACGGATACCCAGTGCCGGCGACTTTGAGGGGTGAGCAAGCGGGCTCCCAGTCGTCGTTATCCAATGACCGCAATACTTCAGAGGTGATAAGTTCTGTAAATCCATTTGGAAGAAGTTCCATAGTGCCACGATCACCAGCAAGACTCTATGCAATGCATAAGTCCGAGAAAGTTATTACCCCAAGTGGTACTCCAGTCAGTCGACTGGACAATACATTCGGGAGGGATCCATCCTCTTCGAAGGCTGGCCCTATGGATTTTGAGGAGGGCCAAACACTCCATGAAAGAAGTGATGCCAGCGGAAATTTTACAATGCGAGCAGTAAAATTCAGTGAAAGAACTGTTGACCTAGAAAAGGAAAATATGGATCTCTTTGAGAGGCTACAGAAGATGGAGCAATCATTTGCCAAGCTAAGCGAAGAAATTGAGTATCTAAAGCGAGAAAATGAACTTCTAAAAATGAATCGGGATGCTAAAGAACAAAGCGAATTAGAGAGTATTGAACCAAAGAAAGTCAACTATCTCACTGATAAGGATGAATTAGAAAGGGAGACGAACTGGATCCTAAAGAAGAAAAAAAAACATTCCAGGAAGGGTAAGAAAAGAAAAGCTGAATCGTCACCTGAGGTTGAACAACTAAATGTTAGTGGAACTACAAGTACCGAACCGGAAGTTGTCCAACCTGAGGCCAATCAACCGAAAGGTAGTAAATCTACCAAGAACATTGCACCAAAACTGGTGCAACCGAAAGAAAAAACCCCCCCACCAATAAGTATCGTGGGAGTAACCAGTTACCCAATAATTCAGTCACTGATGAAATCGGTTACTGACAAAGAATATAAGGTAACAGCGCTAAACAATGACGTTTGGAAAATTAATACTCTGGACTCAGAAACCTATAGAACATTATCTATGAAGCCGAATGCTGAAAAGTATCAGTGGTTTACCTATGAGGACAAACAGGCTCGTCCGATAAAAGTTATGGCAAGAGGTTTGCATCACACTTGCTCAAGCGAAGAAATAATGGAAGACTTAAAAAATAAAGGTCTTAAAATACTAGATGCTGTGAATATGATTAAAAAAGAGAGAATAGAAAACCAAGAAGGAAACCCAACTTTCAATAAAAGGGGACTCCCTCTTTTTATGCTAGTATTTGATAACTCAGAAAATGTTCAAAATATTTATGGTATAAAAGCAATTCTTCACATGAAGGTAAAAATTGAACCTATGAGGAGAACCACTACACGCATACCACAATGCAAGAAATGTCAGGGATTTAATCACACCCAAAAATATGGCAGCCGGGATCCGAGATGTGTAAAATGCTCAGGTAAACATTTTACCCAGGCATGTACAATAGGGAGAGATGTACCAGCTAAGTGTATAAATTGTAAAGGCCAACATCCGGCCAATTATCGGGGCTGTGAGGTTGCTAAACACCTACAAAAATTAAGAGATAAATCACGAAATCAATCGCAAAATCATGAAATTCGAAGGATTCAACCATCAAATCAGATGGATCAAAATCCACAACCAAGCAACGCAGGGCAAAGAAGAACATTTGCTCAGGTAGTGAAAGGCTCGGGTTCAACCAAATATATGGGCTCTGAAAATAATCGAATTATGGAAAACATTATGAACAGCATCGAAGCTATTACAAAGCGGCTAGATGACCAAAGTAACCTGAACAACATGATATTTGATCAACTGAAGAAAATGCAACTCCCACAACGCAATCCGATAAAAAATGTTAAGTAAGAACACAACTTTCAGAATAGCAATCTGGAATGCGAATGGACTTATGCAACATATTCCAGAAATAGAAATATTTTTAAATACAGAAAAAATCGACATTTTTCTAATATCCGAAAGCCATTTTGTTAAATCTTCGTTTGTTAAAATCCGGGGTTATAACTTATATCATTCCATTCATCCAGCAGAAAGAGCAAGAGGTGGTTCAGCATTACTAATAAAAGAAAATATAAAACACCATGTAGAAACAGAAATCGAAGAAGAAACAATGCAAGTCACCACTGTTAGGATTCACATTAAACACAGACAGCTTACTGTCTCCGCAATATACTGTCCTCCCCGGCATAACTTGAAAAGGGAGGACTACATTAAACTATTTAAATCATTAGGACGTGATTTTATTATTGGAGGAGACTTTAATGCAAAAAACACCTATTGGGGATCTAGACTTACGACGTCAAAGGGTAAAGAATTGTTTCAAGCAGCCCAGACATCAAAATGTGAATTTTACTCTGGTGGTTCCCCAACATACTGGCCCAGTGACGAAGCTAAGATACCGGACCTAATCGACTTTTATGTAGCAAGAGGTATATCTCAGAACTATATTCACATTGAAAACAGCAATTCTCTAGTATCGGATCACTCACCGGTTATCATGACAGTCAGTGAAACTGTAATTCAAAGGGAAAGTGCACCCAGATTAACAAATTCAAAAACAAACTGGGATCTCTTTCGTGAAATAATGGAGGACAAAATCAATCTCCAGGTACCGATAAGAAATTCTCGACAGTTGGAAGACGAATTGGAGCAACTCAATGAAATAATTCACTATGCTGCATTGGCAAGCACTCCCATTTTACAAAATAAGAAGACGCTTAACATATCCTACCCAATGGAAGTTAGAGAGTTGGTAAGAGAAAAACGACGAGCTCGTAAAACCTGGCAAATTAATCGAACACCGGAAAACAAAACAATTCTTAACAATTTATGTAACAGCCTCAAATCCCTTCTTAAAGAAGTTAAAAATGAATCAATCAACAGATATCTAGTTAGCCTAACTGATGAAAAAAATTCTGATTACTCACTGTGGAAGGCGACGAAGGGACTCAAAAGACCCAAAATGCAAGTGCCTCCACTTAAAAAGGATGATGGAACCTGGGCAAGAGGCCACAAAGAGAAGGCTGATCTATTTGCGGAGTATCTCCAGGAAACCTTCCAACCACTACCAAGACAAACTGCCAATGAAAATATAATATCTATTCACAAGCTGGATGAGTTTGAAATACGGCCAGTAACTCTCAAAGAATTAAAAGAAGAAGTGAAAAGTAACATGAATGTTAAAAAAGCCCCAGGGTATGATTTGATTACTTGCCAAATTATCAAAGCTCTACCTAACAAAGGATTTCGTAAGCTACTACACATAATCAATGCGAGCCTTCGGTTAAAATATGTTCCGAATCAATGGAAAGTAGCAGAAGTAATCATGATACCAAAACCTGATAAACCACCTAACGATAAAAAATCATACAGGCCAATTTCTCTGCTGCCAATCATGTCAAAACTCTTTGAAAAATTATTACTAAAGAGACTTAAACCAATAATTGAGGACCGACAACTAATTCCTCCACATCAATTTGGATTCAGAGAAAAGCATTCTACAATTGAACAGGTCCATAGAATCACCAACATAATTGAAAGAACGTTAGAACGTAAAAAAGTATGCTCAAGCATATTCCTGGACGTCGCGCAAGCATTCGATAAAGTCTGGCACAGTGGTCTGGAATACAAGCTGCATAGAGATCTACCGAGACAATTCTATGCCATACTAAGATCTTATTTATCCAATAGACACTTTCGAGTGAAATATGAGGATGAATACTCTGAGCTAAAGAAAATCTCTGCCGGTGTCCCGCAGGGGAGTGTCTTAGGACCAATCCTGTATTTACTATATACAAGGGACATACCAACCACAAATGAAGGAACCATAGCCACCTTTGCAGATGACACAGCAATTATGGCAGTTGGAAATAATGTCGCTGATGCAACGAGCAAACTCCAGAGGATGACCAATGCGGTTTGTAACTGGACAAAGCGTTGGCGAATCAAACTTAATGAGACAAAATCCACGCATATTAACTTTACTTATCAAAAGGCTTACCACCTACCTATACAAATTAACTCGCGACTCGTGCCATATGCAAATACAGCTAAATACCTTGGCATGACCCTCGATGCCAAGCTTAAATGGAGAGAGCATGTCAAAAAGAAAAAAGAAGAACTTAACATAAAGTTCAGAAAAATGTATTGGCTCATAGGTAGAGGCTCTGAGCTTACAATTCACAATAAGCTGCTGCTATATCGGCAAATTTTGAAGCCGATATGGACCTACGGTATACAACTCTGGGGATGTACCAAGCAAACAAACGCCAAAATGATACAGACGTTTCAAAACAAGGTTCTTCGTAGCATCGTCAATGCTCCGTGGTACGCAAGAAATGAAGACCTTCACAGGGACCTACGGATGGAATACATCAAAGAGGAAATAAAAATGCATGCCGCAAAACACGAAATAAGGCTCCAGGAACATGGAAACCCCTATATTCGCCATATGATAGATAACCCTGTCGTTGAAAGAAGACTCCAAAGAACGAGGCCACTTGACCTAGTGAACTTACCAAACTAAAATTAGTAAATAGGTTTAATTGATTATGGGGCTAACCAGTGGGTTACACCCCAACAAACGTGAATTTTACTAGATATATAAAAATTTGTATTTGAAAGAAAAATTGCTAGATGAGCGCAGTCTCAGTCGTAATAAAATAAAATGAAAAAAAAAAAAAAAAAAAAAAAAAAAAAATTAACATATTTTCAAATAAATTTAACAACAATTTTGAAATCAAGTTAAATAATTTTTTTTTTTTGTAAAATATACATACAATACAATAAAATCTAGACTCATGGTTTGAAAATTTGTTAATTTAATTTGAACATTTGTTAATTTGGTTTAAAGAATGGATAACTTTACCTGAAAAAGGTATATTAAAATATTCTGAAAAACGGTCAGTCAATTTTAAATTAAATTGTAATTTGAAAAGTAAAATTTAATTCTGAAATATTCTGGAGGTTTAAATGGGAGAACTAATTTTAAATCAAAATGAAATTAATGCGAAAGTAAGATTCAGTTCAAAAATAATTTCAAAAAAGAATATTTAATTTTAAAATATTCTTGGAAATCGAAATTTAAATTCAAATTAGAATGGAAATGAAATAGTAGGCTCTTCCGGATCAAAGAAAGATAGTTATGTTTTGCCAAGACCACAATTACCAAGAGTTTCTCAACTTCAGTTTTGAAAATTATCAACAATTTATTTTCAATCAATCTCATAAAGACTGAATTGCTAATTATAAATTTTATTATTTTCTGTATATAGAAAACAACCACTTATTGTTAGTCGAAAAATTAGAGAAATAAATTAAAACTATAGACAGTTTCTACTATAGACAGTTTAGTAGATACTCCTGATGATGGCCTAACAAGCCGAAATCGATCGAGTGATTTTTTAAACCTTTTGTAATTTTGCGAAATATTTAACTAACGTCTTAATAAAAAATTTTTAAAAATGTGTGTATTTTTCATTTATTTTAACGATTTATTTTTAACGAATTTATACAAAAACAGGGAACTCTCGAAAGCGAAAAAGGAATGTTTTTTTGTTATCGCTTTGCTAGAGCAACACAGCCATACATAAAAATAAGAAGTATGTAAGTGGAAATTTATTTACGCCCCGGTGGCACAGTGGTTAGCATGTTTGCTTTAAGCTCCGGAGGTCCCGGGTCAGATGAATGAAAATAACGGGTAACTTATTTACAAAGCAAAGTGCAGCACTTAAATTCAGAATCAGAGGTCTGAAGCTGATGATATAGATTTAAATGGTGATCCAGATATTAGAGAACAAATGCAAGACAGTGAAGAAGTTCGTCCATATTCAGAAGAATATTGCGTCGGTAAGGATGGGACCAAATGGAGAAAACTCAGCCAAGTATGCAGCGAGTCCAGGCCTATATAATATGCTCCGCGAACCATTTTTTGTGGATCCCAAACCAAATATTGAACTTTAAATGATGTAGATACGCGTTTTTTTCGACACATCGATTTAAACTTAATTTGCTGACATAGCAACAGAAAGGCTGAAAACGTTTATCAACCATAGGTCATAGTAAATCCAAATAGACAGCCTTTGGTCTGGGAACCCTTATATGAGAAAAAATTATTGGTTTTCATAAGGCTGCTAAATGTTATCGGAAGTCATAAATCAAATTCTGAACAAGTACGTCAACTTTGGAAAAAATGCTCTCCCTTTATAACGAGCAACTGTGTCTGTGCGACAATTTTAAATTATTATTGAGGTTGCTTCGATTTGGTTTTGATGAGGAAGGTAAGTTTGCCCGCTTTTCAAAATTTCGCCTTCAAAATCCCGAAATCAAAATCCCAATTTTGAAAATCCTCCTTTTAAAATCCCGCTTTTCAAACTCCCGCTTTTCAAAATCTAGGTTTTTAATATTTGTTTTGATATCCCGCCTTTCAAAATCCCGCTCAAGAAAAAAATCCCGCTTTTTAAAATCCTGCTTTTCAAAATACCGGTTTTCAAAATTCCGATTCTGCAAAAATAAAAATCGCAGTTATCAGAAAATCTCGGTTTTGATTTTTATTTTACTTTATAAAATTTTCCTTCACCAGAAAGCGCGGCTCGAATTAAAAAAGTACGTTTTGCAAATTTCAAAACCAAGATTTTGAAAAGCGGGCTTTTGTAAGCAGGATTTTAAAAAGCGGGATTTTCAACATTGGGATTTTAATTTCGGGATTTTGAAGGCGGGATTTTGAAAAGCGGGCAAACTTATTTTCCCCTTTGAAAGACGTATATTTTTAAATCGTGCCGCGCTTTCTGGTGAAGGAGAATTTTAATTTAGAGTAAAACAAAAATTAAAACCGGCATTTTCTGAAAATCGGAATTTTTATTTTTGCAGAATCGGGATTTTGTAAAACGGGATTATGAAAAATGGTATTTTAAAAAGCGGGGGAGTTTTTTCTTGAGCGGAATTTTGATGAAGCGGGATTTTGAAATGCGGGATTTCGTTACGACCCGTCTTTAAAAACCATGATTTTGAAAAGCGGAAGTTTGAAAAGCGGGATTTTAAAAAGAGGATTTTCAAAATTGGGATTTTGATTTCGGGATTTTGAAGGCGCCAATCACTGATATTTCTAGCATGCTTAATGCCAACATTAAAGCTAATTAAACAAACACCTGCAAAACAGTTGTTACGCAGTATATCCCGTCGAAGCCAGCAAAATACGGCATCAAAATATGGTTGGCATGCGATTCGAACACCGGAATGCTTTTCAACGGAAAATACAAAAATTCGGCATAATACAAAAATACGGGCAGGAACATAACATTGAACACTTTTCTCACGTCGATTATCACATGAAATCAAACAAACGCCGTATCCCTGCTAAATTCAAGGCGTTAAAAACTAGAGAAGTCTTATCAACGAAGTTTGGTTAAGGGGGAACATGGTACTTTGTTCATATATTCCTAAAAACAACAAGGCAGTAATTTTACTTTCTACTCACCACAATGACGATAAAACCTCCGGGCCAAAACAAAAGCCGGACATAATACACTATAATAACAAAACCAAAGGGGCTGCCGATTCGATGGACAAGGTGCTGGCTCAGTATTCGACAATAAGAAAACCCAAACACTGGCCACTAGCGATGTTTTTCAATATAATTGACACGGCAAGGCTCATCTACCCTGCAGAATTTTCAAGAACTACAAGAGCCGCAGAGAGTGCCTTCCGGGCGATATAATGGATAGAGATGCAACGGGTCGGTTCCCACAGAAAAATCAATGTAAAATGTGTTATTGACGGTTGGAGCATCACGGATTCCACGTAGCAGAATTTTTCTATACTAAAACTATCTATCCATTGACGTTTAAAATTTTATTTCATTCCTGAAACAACCGCAATTCCTTCTTTCAATTTTTCCTATGATATCCAAGATCCAATCGTGGATAACTCGAGTTATACCCTTTTACGTATTATTTTAAATTCGAAATCTACATATTCATATCAATATTTTATTTTAGGGTTATCCCATTATGTCATATTGCCACAGAAATAAGAATGAAATTTCTGTTTAAGGAAAATTTAAGTTTTAAATATTCGGGAAAAAGAAGATTTAATTTTAAAATTAAAATGGAAATATTTTTTTATGTTAAAATATCCTTAAAAATGGAGATTTAAATTAGAATAGAAATATTTTTAATTTCAAAAAATTCTGAAAACTGTTTAACTAGTTTTAAAATTAGAATGCAATTTCTGGAAAAGTACGATTTAGTTCTGAAGCATTCTTGAAAATTAAGATTTAATTTAAAAAATTCTGAAAATAGGAAATTTTAATTAAAATTAAAATTTAAATAATTTTAATTCTCAATTACATATTCTATAAATGGAGGTTTGATTACAAAACTGGAAAGGAGTTTCTGGGAAACGAAAATTTATTTTTAAAAAATTATGGAAAAGTACGTTTTAATGTTGAAATATCCTAGAAAAAATAAATTTAATCGGGAAAGAAATATTTAATTTTGAAGTATTCTGGAACCAGGGTATTTAATTCTAGAACTAGGTTGGAAATATTTTTTAAGCATGCTAGAAAAGGTAAAATATTATGGAACGGAGAAATTAGCTTATTAAATTACAATTAAGTTTCAGGAAAAGAAAGATTTAATCCTAATTCAATATTTCTGGAAAAGAAGATTTAAATTAAAATTGGAAAAGGAAATAGTTTTTATTCTTAAAACTTTTAGAAAAGGGAGGATTGATTTTAAAATTAGAAAGAAATTTATTTAGGCCAAACATTTTTTAAAAACTCTGGAAAAGTGAGATATAATTTTAGGATATTCTGGTAAGGGAAGATTGAACTTTAAATCAAAATGGTATTCTGGAAAAGTAAAATTGTATTTTAAGATACTCTGGAAAAGGAAGGCTCAATTTTAAAATATTCTCAAGGAGATTTAAATTTAAAATTGAAATTAAACCAGAAACTAAAACCAGAATCTCTTGAAAACATATTTTTAAATTGTTCTGGAAAAAAGAAATTTTTTTTAAGACAAGGATGGAATATCTTGAACATGAAAATTTAATTTAAAATAATCTAGAAAAGGTAGGTTTAATCTTAAAATTAAAGTGGAAATATTTTTAAATTCAAAATATTGTAGAAAATGAAGGATAAATTAAATTTAGAATAAACATATTTTTAAATTCCAAACATTGCAGGAATATGAATTAAATAGAATATCTGGAAAAGCATGATTTCATGTTTCAATAATATGGAAATGGAACATTTAATTTGAAAATTAGAAGAAAATATTTGTAATTTTAAAACTTACTGAAATATGGGAATTTAATTTTAAATGTATAGTGAAATTTCTGGAAAACTAAAATTGAATTCTAAAATATTTTGGATACATGAAATGTAATTAAATGGTAAAAATGACATTTTGTGTATAAGTTACTTATTTCGCGCAAAAAGTGAAAAATTAAAATATTTTATAAATGTATAAAATTTGTGAGATATGTTTGAGAAATATCACAAACGAACGCTTTCCAGTTGTTAAATGTGGTAATTGTAATAAAGGTTTCCTTATTAGTTGTGCTGAAATTTCTGATGAAATGCTGGAAAATCTAATAATTGGTTCTACTACCTGGCTGTGTCCAAATTGCCGTAAGGTATCGAATAATTCTTTAGTTGTGATGATGACGTTATAATTATAAAATCAAGTGCTAGCACTCAAAGTTTGGATGATCTTGGTATCACGTTAAAAGCAATTTAAAGTTAGCTATCAGCTCTTAAAATCTCGTTCAATTGTTTGTGCCAAACTGTGGATGAAATGAGAGTTGCTATACCCGGTCTAACAAAAAATATTTAAATATGCCATACTAAATTAGCTGTGCTGGAGAAGAAATACGAGACTCAAGGTCATAAAATTAACTTTTTGGAAGCCCAGTTGGACAGTGCTAATCAGACATCCAATTTGAATAATCTCGTCATGTGTGGTATTTCGTCTAAGTGTGGCGATGTTCCACTATTAATAATCAACATAGCGGGTAAAATTGGTGTAAATATCACAAAAGATGATATAATTTCAAAGATGGTGCATAGTAAACAAACTGGTTCATTATTAAAAGATTCAGTCATTGTCACTTTGAAATCTACTGATCAAAGATCTGGTCAATGATGTTTCTGATGAGTTTGCTGATAGTCGGATTTTCATTTTGCATCACATTACCAAGTTCCAATCGAGGTTATACACTGAGGCGAAAATACTTAAAACTAAATATAAGTTCCAATTTTTATTGTGTAATGGCTTTTTAGTTTTTCAGTTTTGAGTTTTGATCTTTCATTTCAATAATTTTTCATGTATTCAACTGTGATCAATCTTCTTGATTTATTAAAATTGGATTCAAATGAGTTCTGATATATTGAATTCTAATTCTGATTTATTCAATGATTTACTTTCCTTCTGCTTACATTCAGAAGGTTCAAATTTTGAATACAAGCTACTGATTCAAAATATCCGTAGTTTACGAAAATTGTTTGACAATTTGATGTGTCATATTCAAACATTAGACAAAACGCCTGGTTTGATTTTTTTAACAGAAATCTGGATACACGATTATGAACTTGTTAATTATTCAATTATTTTTTATAATTACCGTTCAGGTGGAATCCCAAAGTAAAATTTTTATTAAACCACCTAGGAAGTTTCATAGAGCCTTGGAAGAACAATTCGTTGATTCAGAAGGTTATCAAAAAGAATAAAATCAGTAGAAACTTAAAAACAACTTAATAATTTAGATTTGAAAAATTATTTTTACCAGTTTGCCAAAAATCTGAATTAGGTTATTAGAGAAACTAAAAATAGATATTATTTGAGTAAATTCCAAAAAACAGGTAATAATAGTAAGCAGCAATGGTCTTTATTGAATGAAATACTTAACAAAGGTACATACTTCAAATAATGAAATTAATGAAATTTTAGACGAACAAAATCGCATTGATTGGTCGTAAACGGGTAGTTGTAAAAATAGTTTCAGCGATTTATTGGTGCTACAAGCGGGTGTACCCCAAGGATCTGTACTTGGACCAATTTTATTTTTAATTTACATTAATTCTATTTTTCAACTAAATTTTAAAGGTAAAGTTATTGCCTTTACTGATGATCTAGCGTTTGCATATAATAGTTGTGATTATACATCTGCAGTATCATACATTAATCATGATTTAAAAGTTCTGTCCAATTGGTTTGCGGCGCACAAGCTATTATTTAGCTCCAAAGGGAATAGCCCGTGCAATAATAAATGCTTGCCTAATTTGGGCCTAAACGTTGATTGGAGATTAGACTGGAAGTATCATATATTAGAATTAACAAACTCTCTTCATTCTGGAATTAGGCAAATGTATCTACTACGGGCACACTGTCCACCTGATATTCTTAAAATATTCTAGCACGCCTTAGTTGAATTCAGATTGCGTTATGGTATTTGTTGCTGGGGTGGCACATATTTGGAGACGATCAGACCACTAGTAACATCTCAAAAGCATGTAGTTAGATTAATGCATTTCAAGAATAAACGTAGTCCTTCTTTGCCATTATTCTTGAGCAGTAGGCTTCTTTAAAAAATCTTTATGTTTTTAAGGTTATGAATAAATATTTTAAAATTAGTGGGAATCGTTATTCGAGTTGTCACAGTTATTTACTTCGTAAAAATGTCATGCATTTCAGAAGCATTTCAAATTTTTGCATAACGCATTTTTATAATTATTTTTTAGTAACTGCACCAACCATCTTTAGAAGATCTATCTATAAAACGAAAAAATTTTCTTTAAGTTTTAGATACGTAATCTTAAATTACTGGAAAATATAAATTTTATACACTCTGTCGTTTTATCCTGTTACCAAAATGCACATGCCTCAAGTTCAACTTTTGCCATTTTGAAAGTGAGTTTCCCTTATGGCCCAACCAATAAAACCAAAGTCTGTTAACGTTTAGCACCTCCGCAATAAAATTATCTACCATAAAAAATCCTTTTAAGTTTATTCCTTAAGTACTTAATCTTAACATCTTAATACACTCATAATGGTTTTTCGTTTTATTATTGCTATTTTTGGTTATAATATGTATACGTACGACGGTAGCCGAAAATAATCTTCATAAAATATTTATAATCGATTTTCATTTGTATACACAACACAATAAACACCCCACTCTAGAATATAATCGTTTTTAACAGGAAGACAATTCCCTACTATTAAATATCAATTTATAATAAACTATATAGTTGTTTGTAGTACATACGTACATAATTCCCTATAAATATTTAATGACATAAACCAATAATAAGAATCACAAAACCATAATTTACACATGTAGATTATTTATTTGTGTTGTATGATTATAGCCAAAATATTTTATTTCGAAATGAATCATAATTTATTCAAAATAATTTAACACCCTTGTAATGTTGTTATAAAATTACGAAGAACATCTATTGATTATATATATACATAGACATACATAAAGCAATCACTATATTCATCTTAGTAATCTAAATACTTAAGTATATAACTTTATTATTTAAATATTAATTTTTAATCAAATTGACCAAAAAAATCTAATCCCAAAAATTATCGTAAATTATTTGCCATTATACAATAGATAAAAAAAAAATCAGAAGAATCATAATTTATTTTTGTACTCCAATTTATTAATAATAGTAATAAATAATAATCGAATTTTGTGGGAGTGATTTATTATTCAATCAATTTTCAATATTATTTTATGAAATATTAAAAATTAAAATCATAACAATAAAAATTGTTAACTTTTGAATTTTACATGAGATCGATTATTTGTTTTTGTGGTTTGTAGACTGTGTGGATTCAGGTGATTTCACTTTGAATTTGGGTTAGCAATTTTTTTTTATTTTTTATTTTAAATTGTTTAAATTTAAATTTTGTTAAATATAAATTGTTTGCATTTTGCTGGAAGGATTTTGAAAGTTAGATGGTTATTAATATAAATTGAAATTTTTGTCATCTGTGATAGGCACTTTAAGTTATTAATAATTTAATATTTAAATTGGATATTTAACTTTTGTTGAAAAATTAAAGCTTTTAAAGCGATATTCTCATTTATTATAAATTGGTGGAATATTGTTAAAATACACTAACAATGTTAAGTTTTTGTCTTCGCAATCATGTTTCGATTCAACTCAACATCATTCGGCTATATACAAATTTACCCAAAGTGTCCATTCTAGAATATTTTTAAGACTAAAGTACCAAAAAAATGTTTCAGATAAAGATTACTTTATTTTTGACTGACGATAACAAAGATATGAAACATGTGAAGATGTGAAATGTTACCTACGATGTGTGAGTTTCAATTAACAAAAATAAAAATGTAAGTAGTGCCGCAAGCAAAACAGAATCAACTCCTTTGTTGAGTTGAAGAAGCCTTTAGGGTAACAAAATAAGGATTCTCAATAATAATAGATTGGGACTCTCGGGAGTATTCTGCAAAAGTCTACCAAATCAACTTTACAATGCTATTTTGACACCAAATATATATCGAAAAACGAGGCACAGTGAAAAGTTTACTTAAAAATTAAAATAATTTAAGAATTGGGTAGGCGCTACTATAAGACGTTTTTTTGTGGCATAAAATAATAATTTAAAAATTCGAAATGGATGATCCCATAAGGTATAGGCTAGAAAAGTTAAAATGAAAACAGACGGAGGTATTGATTCAACAAGTGGCTTTCTGAAATATGGTACCAACATTTCATCGCAACCATCATAAACTAAAATGTGCATAATATTTCAAATTTTGCCAAAATCATTTTCTATGGTTAGAGCTAAGAAGGCAGTGAATACAAAAAATTATTTGTTTTAACATTTAATAGCTTGCGATGGTAGCAACTATTTGTTGACTTGCGACAACAATTTATACGACAACAATTACGACAATTTATTTTATTAATAATAAAAACTCCACTTGTTTAGACAATTAGAAACTTAAAACATGACATGTTTCTGTAATTACTGTAATTAAAAAAACGAGATCGAATGTTCCTAGATAGCACATCAGTGCTGCGTAAGCGATGAACAAATAATCAAATCGATATTGAAAAACTCTCTCATTCAACTTTCTTTCGTTTCGCCTTATCGGTTATGCTGTCGGCCATGTTTACTTTTGATGGAATGACACACAAAATCATAATTTCTGGTTTTTCAGAATTTACACGGTAAATATTAAATATTGTAAGTTTAATTCAAAAATTTTCTAAAATATGCCAACAACCACCCACTTGCGATTGTAGGGGTAAATAGCTCTTGGTCTTCCATCCCCCCAGGAAGTTTCAAAATTCTCTAGCAGTAAGTAGGAGACATCAAATATCTGACGTAATTTTCTCTAATCCTTTAGCTGCCTGAAATATTCATTCATACTTCTAATCTTCAAAATAAAACTGCAAAACAATCCCCGCAGTCATTTGACCTGGCCAGACATAAAAGATGAAGAATAAGATTAAGATGTACTAAGCTTCCCATATCGCTTATTGCACGACTGAAACTTGCCATATCGCACAGCCTAAAATTCAGAATTCCATTTATCATTATCGGCTGTCAAGGTTATATAACGAACATAAAGGAATTATGGTTTTTCATGCAGACATATCTTTATGATCAGGAAGCCTGAAGAGAATGGTTTAGGCTAATGATAGTTTTGAGAGTATTGCTTTGCCTTGAATATTACACAATTGAGATTGAAATCAGAAAGAGCAGAAATAGCCTCTCTTTCGATTTGTGTCTGAATCTAACATTTTAACTAGATAAAAAGATTTTGTTAAAATTATGTAAAAGAGCTAGAATTTCTGTTAATGTTTAAGTGTATCTTGCGCCGTGAACAGCGTATTTTTCCCCCCTAATAATTTTTAAGTTTCAGTAATAAATCTTGAAATTCATAACAAAATTGCTTTGTGAAGTTGAAATAATTTAGTTCGCGTATTTGAATCGGCACATTGGCTCTAATGGAAGAAAACGGTTTTATTATTTTTTGCCAGAGAATGAACAGAAAAAGCTCTAAATTAGGTTTAAAAAAATGCTTTATGAAAAAACCAACTACCTTCCAGAGACATTACATAATCGAGCACATAATCGAGTACATAATCGGCCGAATGTCGAACGGCTGAATGCCGAAAGGCCGAATGGGTCGGAAGGCCGAATGTTGAAAGGCCGAATACCGAAAGGCGGAACGCCGAAATGCGGAACGTCGAAAGGCCGATTACGTCGAAAGGCGGAATGTCGTAATGCCGAAAGGGCCGAAAGGCCGAATATCGAAAAGCCGAATGTTGAAAAGCCGATTGTGTCAAAAGGCCGAATGTCGAATGGCCGTTTGTGTAGAAATTAATTTTAATTTTTCATCTTTTTATGGGGATCACTACATTTGCCTGAAAAAAAAATTCCAGACATTTTAAAATCCAGAATAGTTGAAAAGTAAAAATCCAGAAAAATAAAATCCCGAAAACTAATCTAGAATTTACCGGAAACCCAATCCAGAAAAAAATCAGAAAAATATTTTTTTTAAAATATGTAAATGAAAAAAATTCAATTTTATAAGCATTTTTAGACTTTTGGCATCATTTGAAACATTTGTGGTACATCTATCGGTAGAAGCGATACAATTCCTTCGATTTGTGTCTGCAAGGTTGACGAAGCATTAAATCGATTTTTCGTTTTTTGAATTTTTTTCTTTCTGGAATTTTTTTTTTGGGGGGATTTTCAGTTGCTGTATTATTTTTTTTCTAGATAAGGTAGGTAGCCAACCCAAGAAACATAAATAATTTTTTTTTTGAATTGGCTACCATTATCTAGAAAAAAATAATACAGAAACTGAAAATCCCGAAGAAAAAAACCCAGAAAAAAACAGAAATAACAAAATTCAGAAAACGAAAAATCTAGAAAACTAAAATCCAGAAACGCAATTATCAAAGTGCGGGCCAAATTAAAATTAAAATTTATAAAATGTCTATCGAATTTCACTTTTTCCGTAAAGTTCTTAGTATTTACGATAATGAAAATTGCTTCGTCAACCTTGCAGACACATATCGCTTCTACTGATACTTCTACCACAAATGTTTCAAGTTATTTTGTGGTTAGCCTAACTCGTTGGGCTAGTATGGCATCGACGAATGTGTTGGAGCTCATTGCGGATTTAGTACTTCGTCAACCTTCCAGAAACAGATTAAAGGAATAGTATCGCCCGTATCGCTTCTACTGATAGATGTACCACAAATGAGTGTCGGCGTTTTGACCCATTCAGCTTTGCGACATTCGGCCTTTCGACACATTCAGCCTTTCGGCCCATTCGGCTTTTCGACAATCGGCCTTTCTACACAATCAGCCATTCGACATTCGGTCTTTCAACGTTCGGCCTTTCGACCCATTCGGCGTTCGGCCGTTCGGCATTCGGCATTCCGACATTCGGATTTCAACGTCGAACAATATTACCGACTTGAAGGTACATAAACCGGAAATCTCATGATTTAATTTTATTTTTCGAGGCTTTTAAGCTTACTCGAGAATTGTTTGGCGTTAAGTGTTATGTTTGGTAATTATTCAAAATTGTATAGGTTTTATTAGATTTTTCCAAATTTTCGATGTGAGTTTTGAGTTTAGTTTTTATTACATATAGATAGGAGTTGATAACAACATTGAGTTAGGTAAAATTCTTAAAAATCGAGATTAGTTGCTTGGCATCTAATTTATTCGAAACTATCAATATTATACAGATTATCCGCGACATCTCAAACAAACTATTCCAAAAATTAAATCAATTAAAAAAAATCTAGTTTTTTAATTATAGGTAGCTAATTTTTGAAAGGGAATTTTAATTCGTCGTATACTTTAGAGGATGGGGGCCGCCTTGACGATTTATTAAAATCGGTTTTCTCTGGTCAGGAATTTTTCTAAAATGTGTATTTTTTAGTAGTATTCACATACTAAATTAGAGAACTTCCCTAGACCACTTAGCATTGGAGCCAACATGGATGACAGAAAAACGTGATCATTTTTTTTTAAAATATTGATAGCATCCATTTTTATCAAATTGGGTCTTCTGGTAATTAAATTTGTGTTTATCGCTTTTTTTTGTTAAGAATTCGAAGGCGTCCCAAAATAATTCGAGGTTTTCCAAATTATTCGAGTCTATATTGGAGTTTCTAACTCCTACTCGAAATTTATGATGTCTTTGCGATCTTTCGAGTTTTTTAAGCTTGGTTTAGAATTCGATAATATTCGAGTTTAGATAGGAGTTGAATTACGATTTGAAATTTATTCGAAAATATCGTCATTGTCAAGTTTCGCAAATATTCGAGATTCTTGATGTTGGCTGCTACATCTAATCATTTGTCGATCCGTATCATAACATAAAAGGAAAAACAAGAATAATTCCAGTTTCAACTTTGATCTGTCTTTTGAGATTTAGTGTTTTCGAAAGTAGGTACTACAAACTTGTTATATTGGAATTTAAAAATAAGAGCAACTTCTGTGCAATTTTAAAATATTCGAAACGACTAAAGCTCAATTGGCGCGATGGCTAGGCTTAGCAAATGAAAACAAAATCAGGTGCAAATTCTCTTGAATCTCTTACACAAAATATGTGTCTCTATACTGGCTTGACCAAACACGTCAAAAATAATTGTCTTACTCGTAAATTCTATTTATAATAATATTTCCCTTTTCGCAATTTTAGAATCATAAATTGGTTGGGGTTTGATCATAATATATTGATTCCCAACGCTGAAATTGAATTGTTCGAGAAAAATTGTGATGTAACTTATATGGATTAACCGAGACCATTGGCTGGTAGTCACACCAGTTTGAAGAAAGTTAACATATTTTCAGTGATTTTCCAGAAAGTTTGAACTGACTAATCGTTTCAATTCAGATTTAGTAT
Source organism: Tipula helvola (assembly GCA_963556165.1). NCBI lineage: Eukaryota > Metazoa > Arthropoda > Insecta > Diptera > Tipulidae > Tipula > Tipula helvola. Next base: position 49,492,684 of record OY744483.1, read on the forward strand.
ATTGTTTTAAGGAAGCAAGCACCTTTAGATAGTTCTGTTAAATTAATGATCTAACCCTATTCATTTGCTAACTCATTTTTAATTCGAATTTTTTTACTTACCCTCACTAAAGTTGTTTTCATATTGAAAACTTATAAGAATTTTACAGCTGAGCAATTTATAAAACCATTATGAAATTAGAAACATTAGAGGGCTTAACTCACTAATGAAATTTTACATTTTAACTTACGAAATTCGGGAATATAGGAATTTTAAAATTCATTCGGGTTTCAATTTCAAAATCTAAATTTAACAGATTTTGACTGTTTATAAATAACCGGAATCGATGGTTTAGATTTTACTTTAAATCTTCAGTATTTTATAATCTCTGAAATTAAATTTTGGGGTAAACACTACTAAAACATTTGTGAATTGGAAAGTTTTCAAACCAAATGTTAGTTTTGAATCGTAAAAATCGACTAACTTGGAAACCTTAACCATTTCGATGTTTTCAGTTTGAACTGTTAGAATTAAAACTACAAATTGAAAAATTACAAGATTTTTGAAATTCGATAAACTAAAATTACAAAGCCATTTCGACATATGTAAACAAATTTTAAGTATGGTATTAGAAAGCTCAACATTGCAATAATTTCAATTTTTCTCTAAATAAAGTTTCTGTTCGGAACGATGTTCAGGAATTGAGAATTCGTTTCAAGTAATTTCGGTTAAGAAATTTAAAGTTTTAAGTCCAAACCCGAAATACTATAATAGTTTGTTTTTTGCAAAGCTTCGATATTTCTAAATTTGATCTTGGCAAATTAAGAATTTGCAACTAAGATTTTGCTGAAATTCAGCTTTTTCGATATTTTGAGATTATTAATTCCGAACTCCCTAGAATTTTGGAATTTGAAAATTAACCTCTTAACAGGCAAGCAAATTAAAATTTTAAATTATATTCGATAGAAGTGTAAAATTCTACCTCGAAAATGTAAAATTCGCTTAAGAACATTTTTGTGAAACGACTTTGGAAATTAAATGAATTGGAAACGAAATTTTCAAGTTGAAATGTTCAAATCGGTGAAAATTTGTATTAAAAGCTAGGAAATTACGAAATGTTTTCAAAAAATTTCAGTTTATATTTTTAGTTTAAATAAATCTGCCCTAATAGGCCATTTTTGAGGAGCCAAAGCTTTCCATATTATATATATTGCATTTCATCGCAAAGCTCAAAATGCTCCCCATGGTATGGACATGCATAGAATTAGGCCTATGCCAAAATTTTGACTTCTTGAAAATACGTAAGAAATATTTGTAAGCAAATACTTATTGAATGAAATGAATAAAATAAGTATAGGCTTTTACTTAAATTTTCTCAAAAAAATTTACTTAACAGGCTAATATGAGCGAATTTTTGACTTGTAAGAGAAGCATTATCTTGACTTACAAAATTCTCTTATCTAACAATTAAATATTTAAAGACATTGATTAGTTAAAAGTGCTTGTATTAAGTGGTTGGCCCCTTGGATACATTATGACATAGTTTTCAGCCAAATTTTTATTTTGACTGAAAAATTCATAATTTAGGAGCAAACTCATAATATTGCCGGAGCCGTTCATACCAAATCAATTAATACTAAAACGAAACATTCCTCAAAGTTGCTTAGCATTTGACCGCTTTGTGGTAGGATGACAATGAAATTTTAATATTTCCTCAAGACATGTGTTCAATATTCGCCAACCCTTGGTTTTTGAATTCGAAAAAAAAATCGGACAAACTAAATGTCAACTATAAGGGATAAGCTGATTAGCAGGAAATTCCCAGCAGAAAAATTAGATGTTTCTACTCACCAACAGGTGCTGCACTAAAACAAAAAAGAATTTTTTCTACTGAAATAATTGGCTAATAACAGAAAGAAACGGGTATTTCATTTTTCAATATATTTTTCTCGAACATCTAAATGTATTGAGCTCTTAGAATTAACTTTTCTATGCCTTCGTAAAAATAGTTTTTATTTTTGTTTGCAAAATGTTCATTTACCATTAATTGGAGCGACTCATCACTATCAAAATGCTTTCGCATGATTTTTTTTCAAGTTTGCGAACAGGAAGTAATCACAAGGTGCCAAATATGGGCTCTATGGTGGATGATTAGTTCCTTCGAACCCAGACGACCACATAATTTACGGCAATTCTGGACTTGTGAACCTGTATATTCCACTTTCAAACAATGTCGTATCAACCTAGTAAGGTCCTGTTATAGTGTCAGATGTTGTTTACAGAAATTGTTTATAGAGAAAAAGTTACAGAGTACTAAAAATTGGTATTCACAAAGTGTAAGTACTTCGCCACTGTAAATAAATACGTTTTAATTCGCCGCCTTAAGAAAACTGGTAACTTTTGATAAATCGTAATGTCAAAAACCAAATCATAATAAATCATTCTGGATTGAAAGTCAAATAAAAGAGAATGTATGCGATTATTTGCAGGCACTTACCTGATACATATAGGTAAGTAAACTATTTTTGACAGAATGGGTTACGACGGGGCTGTTCAGTGAATTAAATCCGAGTTTACCCTGAAAACCTTTGACATAAATGCGTGGATTTGTTTTTTTTGGATTTCGTCAGCCATCTTGACATATTTGTTGACATGTGTAGAGTATTGATTTTTACTTTAGTAATGAACATAGAGGATTGCAAATGGAGGGCGTTCTTTGGCATTGTGGTGTCCGATAGACGATTGTCATTGGGGCTAAAACACCTCACAAGAATCTGAAAACTTTCTCAAATGTGTAGTTATTTGAGTTCAGATGTTGTTTCCGGGACTCATTTTCATCTCCACAAACCTTAATCAAATTTCGGAAGAAAATAGACACCATCAAGCATGAAGCGAATTTATATTTTGTAAATAGCGGCATTCATTTGATCAACAACACTAGAACGATTTTTTTGAAATTGCTTGTGCAGGTTTGTTATCATTCCGGCTGTCTAGAAATATTAAAGGAATCTATTCATGCGATACAGTGAAACACTGACATTTAAACATTGTCTAGAAACAGTCAAGAAAATTATTTTCAGGCAAGGAATGTCGATCAAAACGTCCCTTTGTGCCGAAACATACTGATGTGTTCAATTTTATTAATTGAGTTGCTTGGAACGGAGGCAAATATTTTGTATCACTTATATGTAAAGAATGTTCTAAATGATTCAACGATATACAAAAATGGATGAGGCCAATCAAAAATTTTAAAAATAGGTGACCGTAATCTGGTGGCAAATGGTGTTCTGAACATAATGAGTTGGGTCAGCAAATTGGACAAATATTGAAAAGGCCAGAACAATAGTTACTTTAGGCAAACTAGAGGAAAGGCTTTGGAATGAAACGAAACTAAATCTAATAATTATGTGATCTGCGATATGGGTTAAAGGCAATTCCACAACATTTCGTGTGTTTTGTATATATTTCGCAAATCAAGAGAATTTGTTGATTAAACGTGAACGTGAAAGTTTTATTTTTGAATGGGAAACTAACCAAAGATATACATAAGACAGCCAGAGGGTTTCCAAACTGTAAACAAGTAAGCAGGCTAAGCAAGGCGCTGCGCCAAGAATATTTTCCAAGAATGTAGAACGAGAGATTTCAATCGTTTAAAGTAAAATGAAATTTGGGCGGTTCGGATTACTGTTCATACGTGAGAATGACGAACAACGGCAAGTTTTATTTATTATTGCACGTTGAGGATTTGATGCTGATAAGTAACGATCTGAACGAAATCATCAATATGAAAGTCGCTTACTAGCGGAATTTGAGATGGCTGACGGCACAACGTCAGCCATCTCACATTCCCCGGGATTTTCGCAAATATGCGAATTATTCTCCAGTTTCGGTCTTATGTATGCTTTGTTTAATTTTAGGAGTTGCGTTGAAGTAAAATACAATCAATTCCGTAAATATCCCAAGCAGTTGAATAAACATTGATGATATATAAAACCTTATTCGAGAAGTAGTTGCAAGCAGGATGCGGTCAGCTACGATTATCAGAAAAAAAGATCAAACTCACTTCAGAAAAAAGGTCAAACATATAAGCAATACATATAATGTGTATAACGTTTAGTTTGATTTTAATACTGTTGAATATCTAGGGGAGTAGTTGAAAATAGCAACTCCCAAGTCTTATTTTACGACCAAGATGCTCAGCAATGACTGAATTTTAAAACAAAGCAACTGAAATTGTCTATCTTAGCTAACAATTGTAATATTCGCGTAATGGTGTATCGGTTTTCCTTTGTTCTCCTTATATTATTTGTATCGCTACTACAGTACTACTTTGAATATTAACAAACTCTAATTTTAGAGTTGTTACTCTTCGTTTTCATTTATTAGATGAAATATTGCAAAACACCATTTAAAATCGTTAAATTCAAAAATTATATTAAAGAATAAATTTTAATCGTTAACCATTTCGATAACCAGTTTAGCTCATGGTAACCTATTTAAATTCAAATTAAATATTAATGTAAACCTAAATACCATACACAAATATTTGTATGAGAAGTCAGCGACACTCTATAATAAAAAAATATAGCAACTGCAAACATATAGGCAAAAAGTGACTTAGGATAGGCATGTTCCGTTCCTACATGAAGGTTTATACGGAATTTGATATTAAAAAATTTGCCAAACTGACTCAAAGATCGTACTCACACATATTTTTATAAGTAGTTAAAGAGTATCGTACAAAAATTTAGACGATAAGAGATTTTGAACAGGTCTTATGTAACCGTATTGAACCGGGTTTTTGTAAAATTTTTGGAAGCTGTTATTAGAGATGATCTCCGACTATCCATACAAATATATCGCCACTTGGGTACGATCTTTGGGCCAGATTAACAAATTTTTTAAAACCAAATTTCGGATGAACGGTATAGGGTGCGGTTTTTAAATTATGTAAAATCAAATTTCGTATAAACTTACATAAAGGGACGTACACATCCGTCATATTTTATATTTGAAGCTGAGAAGCTGTTAGGGGTAGTGCGGACAAATTATCCGAAATGTAAACCAAAGTCGACTACCTCATCGAGATCAATAAATTTGAATAGTTTAGACACTTGTGCAACCAAGCTAAAAGGCTCGCCTTAGATACAGTGGTACGAGCATGCATCGCTAGTATTTCATTAGCAAATATTTTTAAAGAAAATGATTTGCTATCCACCGCAATGTGTGTTGATGTTAAGCTGGCGGATGGGTCATATCAGAAAACCAAACGTGTATCCTTTACCCAGTACGACGTTTAGAAACCGATCCTGATGATGATGATGACTGATGCAAGCTGTTATGCTGATCGCCTCTGAAAGAAACCCCATTACTATACTGAACAAGAAGCACTCAAAGTAGTTTGGACACTAAACAAGTTCCGAGGCTATACAAGAGAGTACTGAAATCATAGTCCGGACTGACCGTCAACCTCTGAAATGGCTTCTCACAACGAAATTTTCCATCGGCCGTTTAACCAGGCAAGTCATATTAATTCAATCATTTAATTTAAAAATTGTTAATACCACAGGAAAGTCGAAGTGGTGGCTGACATTCTGTTTCGATCGCCTACCACCAACGAGCTTATTTTCGAATGAAGTGCCTTTGGAATCGATGTTCCTCAGCGAGAACCAACCGATTTAAGACAATTGCAATTGGAAGATGAAGAGGTGTCAATGATTATCTACAGCATCGAGAAGCACTATGACTCGAACTACGAAAACTATGTGTTTTGCGAGGATACTTTATGTAGCAACGGGTACTTTATCGCTACAACTAGTAGTACCCACTTATCTTCGCACCCATATTTTAATGTGCCATCATTCCGATCTGATCGCTAAACATTATAGTATCGACCGAATTTTGTCGAAGATTGAGGTGAAATAATTCTAGCCGGGAATGCCCTGTTATATCACCGGTTCTGTCGTAATTGTGGGAACTGCCAGAAAAGTTAAATTTCAAACTTGAATAAAGTTGGCTGTTGAAAATCCCGATCATGGCATAACAAATGAAAGTTATGGCTGCCGATCTTTATGGGCCATTTACTGAGGTTGCCTACGGATATCGACATATACTAATAGTCGAAGACGTTGTCACTCGACGGTTACGATCTACCGAGGTGACCCATTTTTAACAATGGAATACAGTTCGTTTTCGAAATAATTCAACATGCAAAATGTTATTTGGAAATTGGGTCTAAATGCTATTTGGGAAGTCTAACAAACATTTAAAGTGGAAACTCTACTTGGAAAGTATTATCTTTCAGCCCTAAAACTGTACTCTGGCGACATCACCACAATTCAAAAATAAAATTAATAATTGTTCGAGGTATTTAGAACTATATGTATTCCTATTTTGTGTTTTAAAAATACTTGTTTGATTAAATTTGGTTTTTATAAATAACCTCTACAGTAACTTAATATCAGCAAAATTTCCTATTTTTGTAAGACTTTGATTGAAACATTTATCAAGGGTTTCATCAACTGTATATTCCACCTACCTTTACTAATCCCCGACACTTTATCCCTTAATAAATTGATTGAATGCACCCGGCCATATTCCTCAAACATTTTCTTTAAATCCTGCTCATCCATTGTTTTCGGTAATTGACCTACAAACATTTTAATAAAATCCGGATCAGGGTGTTCACTCTGCATTGATTCATCATTCACTGTCTGTTCAACGGTAACAGTTAAATTTCTTTTTATCATATTTATATCACTATTATTACTATTACTGTTATTATTATTATTACTAATACCATTACTATTGTTATTAATATTGTTATTATTAATGTTATTATTATTGTTATTATTTTCTGTTGAATTTTCATTATTTACATTCATTATACAACTAAGTTCTGTTTTTCTGTAACGAGAAGAGACAAGCATAAGAAAAGAAAATCATTAGAAAGATAAAAAACAATTTTTTTTTTATTATTAAGATATTATTGAATGATAAGACATTTTATTTTTGTGCTGTGTGGATTTTTTTTTTTTTTTGCAGATATCGAATGAAATAAATTTAAATTGAATTTTGATAAGAAATGTAAATGTGTTTATGATATGATCCACAAAAAAAAATGTCCTTAATGTTCATTGCTCCCTAAAAATCAAATTATATGGCTATTTCTGTATATAAATTCTATATATTAGATCTATATCGTTATGGTTTCGTATATATACATACATATGTGTTATTGTGGTCATTTTCAACGATTATTTTGTGTGCGTGTGCTTTTTAAGCATAATATTTATACGATGAAATCAGCACGAAATACGATTTTTGGGACATTTTGATTGGGTGTGATTGACAAATTATGTTAAACATTTTCTTTAATGTGTGCCGCATTTCGTATATCAATTTTATATAGTGTGTCATCAAAATTTCTGTGCGCCCATTTAAGGAATTACAAAATATTATAAAGATTGGCAACGTGAGATTTTAGCATATACAATACACCAAACATCCGCAGTGTACTTTATAAATTCTTTATACGCGCATATTGTTATGTACAGATACAACAGTCAATAAATAATTACATTGCTGACGTATAACATATTTATATATTTATGTGTATGTGTCACATACGTTCAAAAAAATATAGTACAACAAGGAAAACAATTCTAGCTGCTATAAATTATTAAAATATATTCTATCAAACCAAATCAACAGCAACGAATAAAAATAACGACGGAACGGAACAGCAACAACAACAATAACAACAACAAAAAATGAAATTTTATGTATTTTTATGAATAAGTAATATTTTAATTTTGGATAAACAACAAAATGTGGAGTTTTTATGCTTTTAATGTTATTTTGCGACAAAATTAAACCAAACGGAATAAAAATGCTAAAGTTCATAAAAATGTGAAAATCGATTGGAGCTTTTTTTTATTTTAAAGCTATAAAAATGTATTCAAACTGTGAGAACTTTATGCATTGAAACTGTGATGGTATATTATGGTTGACGAAGATTTGTGAATCAATTTGGAAATCAATCTCTTTATTATTTATATATTCCATAATTTAGAAGGTTCACTAGATACATATGGATGTAAGTATGTATAAGCGCATACAAACATGTTTACCTGTCTCAAATTTATAATAATAAAATACCTGCGCTAATCTTGATTTTTATGCTTTTTGGCATATGAGTTTTTGTTCCGTACATGTGATGGAGTAGGTGATATAATGACTCTATACATGCTTGCTAGTATGGTCGGTTATTGATGGAGATTCATTTATTTTATTACTGTCTATTTGCTTAAAGCTATTATAGATTAGAACTTTATTTTAACAGGCTGCGTTGATAACCTACAAATCTTTGTTCGATTATATTTAATTTTGAAATTGATTTTTTGGCTGGAATTTGTCCTTGTTCTTTTTTAATTACCACATGTGTATAATATTTTCTGTGGTTTGTCACCTTAGAAAAGGTAACATAACGTTGCTATGTAGCGTCCCATTTCCTCAAGGATTTGGCTTTGAGATTTTTTCATTAACTGTTAAGCTTATAATCAGATCATGAAATAAACGCGTAAAGTAAAAATATTTTTGTTTAATTTTCCAGCAAATTTTTAAGCCAATCAACCACCAACAATTAGGCAACAAGATACATTTTTCGTTTATTTTCATATATCATATTACCACATGCAAAAACGTAGGTATATTCTCGAATTAGCACTAATTCTGTAACTCTGCGTAACTGAATCCCATACAAACCCAACACATTGCAAATTTCGAATAATATGGAGAAACTCGAATTTAATCGAATAATCTAGAAAATATTAAAATAATCTCGAATAATGTTAAATTTCTAGAATAATTCCGATATTACAAAAAAAAAATCCAATATTTTCGAAAATCTCTAATAAACTAAAAAAACCGAGTGTAGTTCAGCATTATATCATATAAGTAAAATCAAATATATTAAGCTTGATTGATTAATTGATCAGAATGTATGACTAAGGCTAAGCAAGAGTTCAGGATGACACCGGACCGCCGTACACCTTTCACACATAACAAAAGCGAAGCAAAGGAAAGGTATGTTAGTAACAAAAAATCAACCCGGTTCCAGACATCTTAGCAGTTGATAATTAGTAAATTTGTTAGTAGTATATTCTTAGTCAATTATTTGGCGCAAGACTTAAGTTCCTAGAAAGCTGTTTCAGGGTCTTCAAAAATGTCCTAAATTTAAAATCTGTATTAATCCTTTATAATAACTAGTCTAAAATTAATTAAGTATAAATTAAATTCTCTAAAATAAATTAAAAATTATTCTTTATGTTGGTACTACAAATAAATTAACATAAATAGTTAGTATAACAATAATTAAACCAACTAACACCCCGCTACCGCATCATCCAATGCTAGCTTGGTCGAGTTTCTCAGGTGATTCTAAACTAAAATCATTTTGGCGATTATTTATTAATTGATTACTTAATATAAATACCAATATCATCATAAATACCAATACCAATAGCCACATCGATACCAATACCAACGTGAATACCAACATTATAACATAATGCTTTGATTTCACTAAATTTAATTCAACTTAATTGTAACAAAAATTAATTTAATTTCGTTAAATTCAGTGAAACCGAAAACCCAATTTACTTCACCATTAATTCTTTATTTAAAATCAGCCCTTAACACCCTTAAATAAACTAAATTCAATTCGGCATCTAAATTAAAAGGACAGTAAATTATACACATGATAAATAACCTGAAATTCAAGATGCATAAAACATTTTTTTATTCTAAATTATGAATATTAAATGCTAAATATATTTTTTTTTAAACTAAAATTTAAAAACCAGTAACTAAAAAATCTGAAATCCCGTACAATTCTATTTCCAAATCTATAATAATCTATAATATCCGAGCTATTGACTCTAGAAATTATCTCCAAAAAAATAGTATGTTCTTATTAGTACCACATATGACAAACAATTAGCACAAATATTATTGTAATAACCTTTATTTTAATTTTAAACGCACAATCTACTAAACAAAATTTCTGCTAGAAAAAGATTTATACATTTAAATTCAGAATCATTTTGATTTAGAAATGTGAAACTTTATTAACCTTGCCCCAACCAACAATATGTTATGAACAAATTGTTTAAATCAAAAAACTCTTCAACTTGGACGATTAAAAAAATAAATTCTAAATTTTAAATCTCAAATTCCAAATTTCAAACTTCAAACTACAAATCTCAAATTTCAAATTTCCAAATTCCAAATTCCAAATTATAAATTTCAAATTCCAAATTTGAAATTACAAATTCTAAAATTTGAATTTCAAATTTCAAATTCAAAATTCAAAATATTATATGTTACATCTTAAACTTCAAATTCCAAATTTTAATTTCCAAATTTAAAATTTCAATTTTAAATTTGAATTTCCAAAACTTCAAATTTCAAATCCCACATTCGAAAATCAAATTTCAAATTTCAAATTCCAAATCCAAAATTCCAAAATCCAAAATTTCATATTCCAAAGTTGAAATTTTAAATTTCAAATTTAAATTTCAAATTTTAAATTTCAAATTTTAAATCTCAAATTCAAAATTTCAATCTTCAAACTCCAAATCTCAAATTCCAAAATTCCAATTCCAAATTTCAATTTCCAAATTTCAATTCAAATTCCAAATGCCAAATTTCAGATTACAAATTATAAATTCCAAATTTTAAATCTTAAATCTTAAATTTCAAATTCCCAATTTTAAATTTCAAATTTTAAATTTTACTTCTAAAAATCAAATTTCAAATTCCAAATTTCAATTTCGTGTTCCAAATCTCAAATTCCAAATTTCAAATTGCAAATCTCAAATTCCAAATTTTAAATTCCAAATCCAAATTTCCAATTCCAAATTTCAAATTCAAAACCGAAAATACATATTTTATCTTAAACCTTAAACAACAAATTCCAATTTTTAAATTATAAATTTTAAATTCCAAATTCTAAATCCGAAATTCCAAAATCATAAAATTTTATATTATAAATTTCAAATTTTTAATCTCAAATTTAAAACCTCAAATTCCAAATTTCGAACTCAAACTCCAAATCTCAAATTCCAAATTTCCAATTCCAAATTTCAAATTCCAAATTCCAATTTCCAAATTTCAAATTCCAAATTTCAAATTCCAAATTTCAGATTGTAAATTCCAAATTCCAAATATTAAAGTTTAATTTAAAAGTTTAAATTTCAAATTAAACAAACTACGAATTCTAATTCCAAATTTCAATGTCTAAATTTTTTATCGCAAATTCAAAATTTCAACTTCCAAATCCCAAATTCAAAATTTCACAGTCGAAATTTCACATTCCAAATTTCAAATTTTTAGTTTCAAATCCTAAATTTTAAATTCCAAATTTGACATTCCAAATTTTAAATTTCAAATATAAAATTTTAAATTCCAAATAGCAAATCTCAAATTTGAAATTTTAAAGTCTAAATTTCAATTCCAAATTTAAAATTTTAGTTTCAAATGGTAAATTTTAGATTTTAAATTCCAAATAGCAAATCTCAAATTTGAAATTTCAAAATCTAAATTTCAATTCCAAATTTAAAATTTTAGTTTCAAATGGTAAATTTTAGATTTTAAATTCCAAATAGCAAATCTTAAATTTTATATTTCAAATTCTAAATTTTGAATTCTAAATTTCAAATTCCAAATTTAAAATTTTAGTTTCATAATGTAAATTTTAGATTTTAAATTTCAAATAGTAAATCTCAAATTTTATATTCCAAATTTTAAATTAAAAATTTAAAATTCCAAATTTCAAATTCCAATTTCGAAATTTTGGATCTCAAATTCTAAAATCCAAATCCCAAATCCAACATTTCACATTCCAAATTTCAAATTTTAAGTTTCAAATGCTAAATTTTAAATTTCAAATTTCACAATCCAAATTTTAAATTCCAAATAGCAAATCTCAAGTTTGAAATTTCAAATTCTAAATTTCGAATTCCAAATTTCAAATTCAAAATTTAAAATTTTAATTTCATATTGTAAATTTTAGATTTTAAATTCCAAATAGTAAATCTCAAATTTTATATTCCAAATTTTAAATTAAAAATTTAAAATTCCAAATTTCAAATTCCAATTTCGAAATTTTGGATCTCAAATTCTAAAATCCAAATCCCAAATCCAACATTTCACATTCCAAATTTCAAATTTTTAGTTTCAAATCCTAAATTTTAAATTTCAAATTTCAAATTCCAAATTTTAAATTTCAAATATGAAATTTTAAATTCCAAATAGCAAATCTCAAATTTGAAATTTCAAAATCTAAATTTTAATTCCAAATTTAAAATTTTAATTTCAAATCTTAAATTCCAAACAGCAAATCTCAAATTTTAAATTTCAAATTCTAAATTTTGAATTCTAAATTTCAAATTCCAAATTTCAAATTCCAAATTTAAAATTCCAAATTTCAAAATTAAAATTTTAATTTCATATTGTAAATTTTAGATTTTAAATTTCAAATAGCGAATCTCATATTTTATATTCCAAATTTTAAATTTTAAATTTAAAATTCCAAATTTCAAATTCCAATTTCGAAATTCAAAATTATAAATTTCAAAATCCAAATCCCAAATTCAAAATTTCACAGTGGAAATTTCAAATTTGAAATTCCAAATTTCAAATTCCACTTTCGAAGTTTTGAATCTCAATTCAAATCCCAAATCCAACATTTCATATTCCAAATTTCATATTTTAAGTTTCAAATCCTAAATTTTAAATTCCAAATTTCACAATCCAAATTTTAAATTTCAAATATAAAATTTTAAATTCCAAATAGCAAATCTCAAATTTGAAATTTCAAATTCTAAATTTCGAATTCCAAATTTCAAATTCAAAATTTAAAATTTTAATTTCATAATGTAAATTTTAGATTTTAAATTTCAAATAGTAAATCTCAAATTTTATATTCCAAATTTTAAATTAAAAATTTAAAATTCCAAATTTCAAAGTCCAATTTCAAAATTTTGGATCTCAAATTCTAAAATCCAAACCCCAAATCCAACATTTCACATTCCAAATTTCAAATTTTACGTTTCAAATCCTAAATTTTAAATTCCAAATTTGACATTCCAAATTTTAAATTCCAAATAGCAAATCTCAAATTTGAAATTTCAAAATCTAAATTTCAATTCCAAATTTAAAATTTTAGTTTCAAATGGTAAATTTTAGATTTTAAATTCCAAATAGCAAATCTTAAATTTTATATTTCAAATTCTAAATTTTGAATTCTAAATTTCAAATTCCAAATTTAAAATTTTAGTTTCATAATGTAAATTTTAGATTTTAAATTTCAAATAGTAAATCTCAAATTTTATATTCCAAATTTTAAATTAAAAATTTAAAATTCCAAATTTCAAATTCCAATTTCGAAATTTTGGATCTCAAATTCTAAAATCCAAATCCCAAATCCAACATTTCACATTCCAAATTTCCAATTTTAAGTTTCAAATGCTAAATTTTAAATTTCAAATTTCACAATCCAAATTTTAAATTCCAAATAGCAAATCTCAAGTTTGAAATTTCAAATTCTAAATTTCGAATTCCAAATTTCAAATTCAAAATTTAAAATTTTAATTTCATATTGTAAATTTTAGATTTTAAATTCCAAATAGTAAATCTCAAATTTTATATTCCAAATTTTTAATTAAAAATTTAAAATTCCAAATTTCAAAGTCCAATTTCGAAATTTTGGATCTCAAATTCTAAAATCCAAATCCCAAATCCAACATTTCACATTCCAAATTTCAAATTTTACGTTTCAAATCCTAAATTTTAAATTCCAAATTTGACATTCCAAATTTTAAATTCCAAATAGCAAATCTCAAATTTGAAATTTCAAAATCTAAATTTCAATTCCAAATTTAAAATTTTAGTTTCAAATGGTAAATTTTAGATTTTAAATTCCAAATAGCAAATCTTAAATTTTATATTCCAAATTCTAAATTTTGAATTCTAAATTTCAAATTCCAAACGAAGTCTCATTTTTTTTTATAATATGGCCCCTGCGTCGATGAATAAACTGAATATATAAATTACCATTGTTCGGTTGTTCTTGTTTCGACCTTAGATAGTCGATTTCCTTATTGAATACCGAATCAATAAGATTCTTTCGGCTTTTTATAGACAAAATGTATTAACAATAATGGCCTTCACAACATTTTTCGATTTTTTATAATTTTTTTCTAAATCAAATCTTAACAGACCCCATACTTCCTGTAACCCTCTCCGAATCTGGTGACATTTTGGATAACTGACTGAAAATCTAAATAACTTGGTAAATTTCAATAACCTTGCTTTGATAACTGTGTTCCAATGAGGTAAATTTCCTATTGCCTAAATGCGAGTAGAATTCAAATAAATATTAAACGAAATTTTTTTTTTTGAAAAAATAGATTTTCTTGGTATTGAATATACATATTCGAATCATTCTTAAAAATTACGCATACAATTACCCTCTGTGAAAAGTGATTCTTATGAGATACAGATTTTATAGATGTAACTTCTTTATCAACGAATTCTCAATTATTGGCCTTCACGTATATTAGAGCGAGGGGCGGTCAAACAGGTGTCTAAATAAACTCAACATATTTGAGCAAGATCCAATTATTGAATATGTTGAATATTTTTAGTTCTAAATGAAAACTAACTACCTTTATAAAGCAATTCATCCCCTAATTTTTCAAACAACCCCCAAAATAAAATTCTTCTATCCTTTCAAAAAGTCTTAATTGAATAAAGTTTTTACGTTCTGTAATTTTGTCTGATAAGTTAACTATTCGAGAAAAAACAAGAAAATTTGTAGCTTTTCCTATCTCATATGTGTACGTTTAATTTATTGATGATTTTATTGTTTTTAATCTGAAGAGTAGTAGAACTATAAAAACAACAAAAAAATTCACCCAACATCTATACCCACAAATCTATTCGACTACTCGTACAAAGATTATTTTCGTTTAATTTTTTAATTCGGATAATTGAAAGGAATTTTTTTTATTGATATGTTTGATTTTGGTTTAATTTTTATTTTACTTGATTTTATTTATTTTTAAATTAAATTAAATTAAAATTTAATGTGTACATAAAGAAATCAAGCTTTTATTTGTTTTAATGATTAAATTAACTCGCAAAAAAAAAATACAATATTATAGCTCTATGACTATAAAAAAAAATTGGAATTAAAATGGATTAGGATAATGGAATTGAAATATTTAATTGGTATTGATGAGTCATCGAATTTTATATTAGTACACAGTTTGGTTGAATATAAATAAACCCACACGATAAAATTTAATTGATTTTTTTTATTTTTGTTGTTTTAATCGATATTATTTTAATTGAAGTGTCAACGATTTTTTTATTTGATCGCCAATGAGAAAGATGCCGCTTAAATTGCAAATTAGTGCGCCGGTAATCCTTCTTCGTATTTTACCTATACCTGTTTTAGTTGTTAACAAACTATTATATTAAAATAATTTTCACCCAATTGCGAATCCGCCTATCGACTCCTCGCACCATTGCTATACGAATACACTGAAGAAGCTCAAATAAAAAACAATAAAATTAAAATTCTATTAAATAAATTAAAAGATTAAAACCAAATAAAATTATCGGGAAAACAAACATAACGAACGAGAAATGGGTGTAAATACCGAATTTTTTGCCGTGTATATACACATTTTATTATACCGCTTTCCCTTCTCGTATATTTCGGGTCGTCGCCATTCGCCACATTTTATATTTTTTGATATCCTAATTATCATAATTTTCCTTTTTATTTTCCAATTTTTTTTTTTTTTTGTTACTTCAAACGAATGATAAAATAACAATAATCAAATAAAACGAAAATTAAGACCAACCAATTTTCTTATCAACCATAAGACGTAATCAAAATCGAAACCCCGCATATTGTACAGCAACAACAAAAATGTGTGTGTGTATAGGTGAATAAACGAGTGAACGAAAGGTGAGAGAAAAATACTTAAAAAGAAAATTGGTAAATTGGAAAATTGTCCTGAATAGGAAAAAAGAAAATAGAAAAAACAAATGAAAAGAGGCGTAAAATGGAAAATTAGAATAAAACTAATTTCAGTTTGTTAGTTTTGCAATTTACTTTTCTTTTTTTCTAATTTTTAAATGAATTTTTTTCTATTTTTATTTTTAGGGTAAGGCCTGGTTTTGTTTCTTTTTTTTTTTTTTTTTCGTTGAAGAGTATATAGAGATTCTTATCTCTTATAGTTTATGGCGTGTATGATAGCATTGTACACGAAAACCCATCGATTATCACGTTTTTATGTGAACAAGGGGTGACATAAATAGAAACTAGATCACCTACATGTGCGGTGTATTTAATTAATTGTTTTTTTTTATTTGTTTGGACTGGATACAATCAACGATTAAGTTACGAACTTTGAACACATCTATGACCAGCTAAGCTATAGGTAAGAGAAAATCGTTTTTAATTGTTTACATTTTTCTAGGAATTACACAAACAAAAAATTATAAAAATTATGTATACAAATGACTAATGATTTCGTAATCTGCATGTTTTCTAATGGTTTTAAAGAATTAAGCTTTGCTATCGCGAGATGCCTGCATCTCCATATAGGCAACCACTAAGAAGAATTGACACGCGATCTACTAGGTTTATCCAGCTGACCAAGGTGTAGGCTTCAAGCGAACATAATCTTAAGAATAAACAGTATGAAGTTATTCAAAATCATTTAGCTGAAGATGCCTATCAGCCTAGCCAGATCTCCGCCCACACTCCAATTATCTGACTCCGTAGGTAGTCCCACTCCACAAGCACAGTTTGCCTCAATTGCGAATCCGATAAAGGGCTAACTCAAAGTTAAGGACAACCCTAAATAACTGATTTGGATTTACGAGTATTCTGTTTCAGCGTGTGCTAATATTTTTGACATTTTTTGACAGAGCGCATTAGGCTGTTGACCATCTTGATATGCCAGTTGGGCGTTTCGTGAGGTGCCCCACTTGTTATTTTGATTGATGATTATATTGACCATTATTATTGATTTAAGTGAAATTCCAATTAAAAAATTGTTAATCCCAGTTTTTCAAATATCAAATCCCGAAGCAATATCCGGAAGTCCAGTTTGCTGCTTTTCTAGTGACTATATAGATTAATAGGACTAATACTTCTTCCTCTAATTGTTTACTGAACCATGAAGTTCACAATCTTGAGTTTTAGTCCATTATGTTCGTATTCGTAAACCTTTTTTATTATTTAGTAACGGATTGTGATTTTAGATTATTGCTGAATTCAACGGTTTAATACTGCATCGTTTATGGG
Organism: Tipula helvola; assembly: GCA_963556165.1. NCBI lineage: Eukaryota > Metazoa > Arthropoda > Insecta > Diptera > Tipulidae > Tipula > Tipula helvola. The sequence continues at coordinate 49,510,055 of OY744483.1, forward strand.
AATTACTTTATGTGTTAGTCCTTCCCTATCCAAATATTTGTAATTGCCTTTGTAGTTGAATAAGACGAGTACGCACACGAAATACTCATAAGTAAAAATGTTTGGACATGGATTGGAAAGAATTTTGATGAAATATGCGCGTTGACAGAATATAAAATTTAAAGTTTGCGATTGGAAATTTGAAATTTGGAATTTTAAATTTATAATTTATAAATTAATTTTTTGAAATTTGAAGTAGGCAGTTTATAATTTCGAAAGTGGAATTTGCCGCCCCGGTGGCACAGTTGTTAGCATGCTTGCTTTAAGCTCCGGAGGCTCCGGGTTCGATTCCCGGCGGGTGATGAAAAAATCACGGCTGGTTAAGGGTAGGATCAATGAATTAATCACTCATTATCCGTTAAAAGAAATGATTACGAAACTTCAATATGAAGCGGCCAAATCCCTCTATGGGATGTAGCGCCAGCGAAAGAAAGTTTATAATTTAGAATTTGAAATTTAAAATTTAAAGTTTTGAATTTGAGATTTGCTATTTAGAATTTAAAATTTGTAATTTACAATTTGAAATTCAAATTTCAAATTTCATTAACATTTTCTGTTCATTAACATTTGATATTTTATGTTGGCACGTAATGGATAACTTATAGTATCGGTTTATTTATACCAAATCTTTATATTGCAATGCTATCTTTGTGGATTGTTATTTTATTATCTTTTTTCGTTATGAGTGAGTTTAATTTTGTGTATCAGAACATAAGAAGTATGAGGAGGAATTCGGATAAACTGCTATCTTACAGTGAATCTGCATACGTTAAGCCGTTATTGATTGGTTTGTCTGAAACTTGGATCTTTAGTGATGAAATTAACAATTTCGGTCTGCGTAATTATAACCTGTTTGCTAAATTTAATGAGGATTATAGGTCCGGTGGCGTTGCAATTTACGCGAGTAAAATGTTAAACTGTATGCGGTTCAATCTTGACTTTAGGTCTTTTGATGGTGTTGGTATAACTTTTCCTTGGTGTTCTAAAATGCTATGTGCTGTGTGTATTTACAGACTAGACTGCATGACGTTGATATTTCAGATTTCTTTAAAGATTTCAGTAGGCTATTTCAAAACTTGCCTTATCCAAACCTTTTAATTATGAGGGATTTTAATATTGATTTTGGTCGGAAAACTAAGCATGTAGATAATCTCTTAGGAATTTCGTCTAGTTTTGGTCTTGAGATATTGGTTGATGATCCTACCAGCATTTTTGAAACCTCGGCTACCTAATTCGCCAAAGCATTATTACGGTCGTTCTTGTATAGTTCGATTTGTATTTTTGTAGTTTGGTCGTAGCTATTTGATGAGTATAGATCAAACTTTTCAGTATGAAACCAAACTACCACTGAAAAAACTTAAGGACATTTTTTTGTTTTTTTTAAGGGTATTTGGGGGGAAATGGTATTCCTACTTTTTTGAAGTAGATATACATATTATGAGTAAATGCTTCCTTATTTTACTGGCTCACCAAGTCGTAAATAATGGAATGCTTTTAAAAATAATATATTTGTCTATAAAAAAGCCGAAAGAATCATCTTGTTAAAAATATTCTCACGAAACTTCTTACTCGTCACGAGCATGAGCGTTCTTTGCATTGTGATCCACTAGCCCTATTATTACGGATGAATTGTTGGATATCGGACGGAAGATCTCTCAATGCCTTAGATGTTTTCGAACACGGACACAAATAATAGACAAAATAATGGATGATTTACTTAAAGATCCCGTCACACCTTCCAGACCCTTTTCAAAGGTCGGCATTGATTTCTGTGGACTTTTTTACAAGACAAATAGGTAGATCGAGATAAGAGAACGAATATATGCGTGTATATTCGTCATGGATTTGTCATTGCAAGCATTTATTTCTTGTCTTCGCCGTTTTATTGCTCGTAGGGGATTTCCAAAATGTACTCCGATAACGCCACCAATTTTCTTGGTGCCCTATCCGACCTGAAAGAACTTTGGGAACTATTCTTATCTGAAGCTTGTCAAAATGAAATCAAGAATTCCTGTGCTAATGACCTTATGGAATGGTCAACTATACCACCGAGATTTTCACCATCAACTCATTCACTTTAGAAGAATATTACACACTCCTTGCTGAGATTGAGGCTAGTCTTAATTTATTTATTACCAAATTTAAAAGAAAATCTGGTTACAATTTAAAATATTACTGAATTACATTACAATAAGTTAAAAATACAAAAATTAAACAGTTTACCAAAAATCGCAAAGAAAATCAGACAACAAAACTTTAAACGGTTCTCTTGACAAATTAAAATCAAAATTCGATCGTACTTTATTAAAAGCAACCGAGACAATATAAACAGGTTCACTCCTAGACAAATTACTCTTCCGTATTGGTAATTTAAGGAGAAAATCCGCGCTCGATCGTAACGTACGTGTTGGAAAGTAAATAGAAAACAAATCAAGAATCGCACTACAATCAATCCTACAAACGAGGAGAACACGAACAAAAGTGGCACACGTCGCAATTCTAGGAATAGAGAGAGGTTCCAATCTTAAAAGTCTACATCTTCCCCTATAAGGAGGAATAATGTAATTGAGAAGATTAATGTTCCTCGGTAATCTACGCAGGGCATATTTTAAAAATTGTTTTTGAACCCTTTCAATAAGATCCGAAGATGCTTGATAAAATGGGTTCAAAATAACAACGCCATACTCGAATGCACTAACGAAATATATAAGATTCTATTCGCATAAGGATAAAATGCACTAACATGGAAAACGGCTTAGAAACAGTGCCCAGTTTATGAATGTGGAATGATAAATTAGAAGCGAAAGTGATACCCAAATCCTTGAAAGTGCCCACCCTTCCATACTTGGAAGCAATTCGTAGTTAAAGTTCGAATCATTCTTTCTACAGAAAAATCGCATTATTTTACACTTCTTAGTATTCAATAATAAATTATGACAAGTACACCAATTTGTAAAATCCGATAAATTAGATTGTAAATTCACTGCATTCTGAATATTAGAAATAGTTTTAAAAATTTAATATCGTCAGCATACTTAAGAATTTAAGAATACTTATTACAGTGCACCAAGTCAAAATGAATAAAAGGTGACCCAAATGACTTCCTTGGGGAACCCCTGACGTTACATGAATCAATTTAGACGTGTAATTCCCAGTCTTAACGATTTGAGTTCTAGAATCTAAGTACGACTTAATCAACGTAATAGGTAGACTATTACAATCCAAAGACTCTACTTTATCCAACAGTATTTTCTGATCAAGTTTGTAAAAGGTCTTGCTAAAGAATCCATGTTGTTTAGATAAAATAAACCTATACGAGTATAAAAAAAATAAAATCCTTGACTAATTTTTCAAAAAGTTTCTGTAAGACTGATAAAATACTCATGGCTCGGTAATTTTTAATATCACTTCTGAAAGCCGACTTAAATACTGGTTTAATTAAGGAGCATTCCCAAAGGTTCGGAAAGTATCCTTGCTGAAGACTTTCGTTAAATAGAACGGTGACGGGAAAGGCAACAGCATGGGCTGTCATCCGAAGAACCAAGTTAGGAATGGAATCGAAACCTGCACTTTGATTAGTATCGAACGATAGTAGTTCATTCAAGATAGTATCAATATCTAATTGCCAGGAAAACATATTTCCAGCCACAGGACAATAGCTCGATGTCGAATTTTTCGTTACCGGTTTCTTTACATAAACACTCTCAAAAAAGTCGGCGAACAAGCTACATTTATCTTTCAAATTATGACCCGCACACGAACATCCAAAAACATAGTAGACGGATATCCCCTTTTAGAATCAACGAATTTCCAGAAGCTGTCGGTCTACCTTTTATGTTCGATTCAATCTCCAAAATGTAATTGTTGTAAAGAAATTTATTCAATATTCTGTATTCATTTCTCAAAGATTCATAGGCAGCGTAGGGAAACGTTTAAATCTCTTATGAACCTTGTCTTTACGGTTATTTAGATTAATAAGCTGTTTATTATGCCTCGGTTCCTTTTTCTGATGCGGGGATTTAAATTTAAAAATCCCATTCTCCATTTCTACATTTAAAACATTATAAAATTCATTCAACACTTCATCTAAATAATTTCTACCTTCAGATGCACTCCAATTATATTTGTCAAGACAAGCATTAAAGGAATCGTAATCACCAATTTTAAAATTAAAATTTTAATTAATTAACTCATCCTTAACAATTTCACATTCCATAAAAGGCAGTGACACTTTTAATGGAAAATAGTATATGTTGGATGATCCTGCTAAATCGTCACACGTATCGACAATAACTTCTTGATCCAACGGCAAAATAACCAGGTCCAAAACATTCACACAATTGTTCTTAACGCCAACACATTATTTGAGACCCATAGAAAGTAATTCGGTCATGAATTTATCAAAATTCGCATTCAAGTTTAATGCAGCTAAAAAAATCATCAACTCGAAGCCAATTAACATTTGGTAAATTGAAATCACCAAATACACATAAACGATCCTCTGGTTGCAAAATGGGTGCTATGCTGGACCTGATGAATTCATCATCATACACTCCAAAGTTAGAATCGCATGGAATATATGTGACACAAGTAATTAGTCAACAAAATCGCAATCCGTCAATGATAAAGGTATATAGATGACAATTTATCCGCAACAACAATTAGCACACCTCCACCTTTCTCATACGTGTCTTCCAGAAGATGTCTGATTAAAAGCTGAATGGGCCTAAAATCGAACAGTACGTTGAAGGCCAGCGTCCACCTAAAAATCGGAAATTTTATAGAGACTTAGCTAAAAGTTTTGAAAATTTTGTGAAAGTGTATGAAAGCCAATAGCGCTATAAATAGCTTTCGAAATTATACGATTTAGCTTTCTTAAGGTTCATTCATTTTTTCTCGTTTTGTGTTTCTGCTTATTTGTACAAATTTGTAGAGAGTTACAAAGCATAAAAGCAAACCGATCGAAAGGAACAAGGTGAAAAGTAGAATGAACGTCCCGCGGCATTTATTCTGCTTTTCTCCGTATTTCTTTCGAACTTTTTAGTTTCGTTCATTTTGCTTACCACTTACCATAAATTTGTACATTTTGCATTTCTTTTGGTCTTTTTGGTTTTTTCATGCTTTAGATGTTATTTCCTCGATGCTTTGTGTCTTGAGTGACACCTAAGATTAAATTTATTTAACCTAGATTTGATTTGCGTAATATAACCGAGACTAAACTTAGGAAAAATTAGATCAAACATTTAGTGGTTTATGTTTGATTGCCTATAAATATACGATCTACCGCAGTTCAAAAAAGTTCAGCAAATAATCAAAAAAATTTCAAATGTTACAATGATACACCAAATTTCCAGTATTATTCGAAATCAATAAAATATTAACGCTAATTATTAAAAATATTATATCAAAACAAGGTAAAGTATGTGCATCACAAGCTTGATTAGCAGGAATTTAAAATATTCTGTTTCACACGTACAAATTTTGTTTTTAACCACGTAACATTCAATATAAATTTAAGAAAAAAGCTTTAAGTTTAAAAAATCAATTGAGTTAAGTAATCTCTTGAATTGTTCAAGATATTTTGAGTTATTGTAGTGTCTGAATACCTAACATTTAAGTAAAAAATTTACGACATTTCCACTTTGAAATTATACTTTTAGTATTTTTGAGAGCTTTAATGATTCAAATTATTTCTTAGATGTAGGCTGCAAATCAACATCAATTAAGTTTGTTTAAAAGCTTTCAGCAACTATTACTTTCGCAGTATTTTATAATTTCGAGTGCTTTTAGTAATAAATAAAAGTTTTAATTTAAACTTTTATAAAGTTTAATTTATAAAATTATATTCCACTTTTATATCGAGTTTTAATCAGCATTTATCCATTTTAAGGCCTTTCCTATGATACAAAGAATTTCAGATTAATTTATCTAAACTTTGTAGGAATATAGAACCACTCAAATATGAAAAAGTTGGTATATATGTACATTTCTATATTCGTGTCCATAACCTGAACACACTATAATGAAGACTGAAGTTTGAACTGTTTATAAATAAACAAGAACGTGATAAGAATCACATTAGAGTATTTTTTTTTGTGTTGCTATAATTTATCATTTCATCATGTCTGCATATAAAAGCGTCACCAAGTTGTCACCAAAAGCATTAAAAAATTATTTTTAACCGATTTGTTTTGCTATGCAATAATTTATCATACAGAAATTTTTTTTGTTTTACACACATACCATGCTTATCATATCGAGCACACACAAAAACTAAACTTTTTTATTTAACTAATTTGTAAGTCGAGTATCATCATAGCAAAAAAATGAAACCAACAATGTCAGGTAAAACTAATTAAAACTGTCATCGACATAGTTTTTGTTTTCTCTCTTGTTCATAATTTTTTTATATGTATGTATATTGTATATCACAAAAACAACGCAAAAAAAAGCTCATAAAGTTTCTATTTTATTTTATCAAATGATATGGCTGACGACTATCGTATTGAATCTACCTTCGAGTATTTAAAAAAAAAACTAAAAAAAATGTTTGTATACGAAGTCACGCGAGACGCTACTGTTTACAATAAAATATTACTTTAGAACATGCAGAGAAAAGTTAACAATTGAAATCGAGTGGCATGCAATTTAACGGTGGATTGGATATACTACATATGTATGTATATGAAAATGCGATGTGAGTTAAATTTTATGAATTATATACAACATGTGATGTGGATGTGACGTGAATCACACAACAAAAAATATGTTTTTCCTTATTCACTCGCTTAAGATGAAAAATAATTTTCTTCCGTTTTGTTTTGTTTTGTTTTAAATATGTAAGCACATTAAAGTTTTTTTTTTGTTGTGTTCTCATGTCGAAATAAAGCTTTTAATGCTTTTTTTGTATTTTGCATAAATCAAGTTTTCAAATAAATTTTAATTTTTTTTTTGCATAGTACAGAGTGAATCTAACACGATTCTTTTAAGATAATGCTGTTAGTATAATTTAGGATTGTTCTTAGATTTTTCATCGTTATGCCCGACTTGAATACATAATGAATATAATGTATGATAATATTATGAATGACACATACATATAACATGCGGGACGTTACTGAATTAAATACTAAAGCCGTGTTATGTACGAATGAATCGTCTATCATTAAATTTTTTGAAGAAAGAATCATTAATGAAAGTAACGGTTAGTGAGTTAGGAGTCTAGAATCTACTACTAGTTTTTATAAACCAGCAAATAGAACATTAAAATGCAGTAAACATCAAAGTGGATGCTTGAACCAACTACGAATTTACTCTCTAAGTCGTAGATGATAAAAGCTGTAACAGTAGCCGCTCTAATCACATAGTAAGTTAACTAAGAATTCAATTAATTCCTAATCTTACTAAATAATTTCCAATTAATCTAAGAACGAGTGTGTACTTTAGACCCTAAAACAAATACAAAAAATTATTCGAACACAGTGGTAAGCTTTAGATCCATAATAAAATGCAAAAAATAATAATTAAGATAGAACAAAATATTGACAATAGGCTCACAAATAATATACAATATTAGATGTTTAGCTTTGGCGCATCTCAAACATGGACTATTCAATAATTTAAACAAATATTTTACTATATAATGTATCAGAAACAAATCGCGAAAAAATCAAAGTACAGGTGCAATTATTGAGCAAGTTATTTACCACACAAGTCAATACTAAAATTGAAGATAGCCATTAAGAGTAAACGCACATCAAAATTCACCCCAACTTGGATTACTCCAAAAAAAAAAAAACAATCAATCAAATATAAATTGGCAATATCATCATATATCAGAAATGAAATCTTGCTTAGAGCCCGGATTTTCCTTCAATCGACACTGATCAAAGAGGCATAGTTCAAAATTATGCTAAGATAAAATGAAAATGCTGTTTCTCCTTTATATCAAATCGAACTGATATATTAAAAGTATCTAGTCTTCTATAATACACAGATTTGCCCTGAGAAGCAACATTTACGATAATTAAAATATATTCCTTCAGGTGACCTTTGGATATCAAGAAAAATACATATCTGGACGTAAAATTTCCCACTCTTCTCGAATCCGATGTCAAAAATAGAAGTTTTAATTTATAAAATGACCTTGAAATAAAATAACCTTGAAGGTGAGGTTTAATGTCACATCTAGATCACCATTGAATTACTTGCTAAAAAATAACCTAAGATTTAAACTTGGTAATTTTTTTTTACCGAACTCCGCGAGATTTCTGGGAGTTTCAATACATTTTTCTCACAATGTATATTCATTCAGGTGACCTTGTGAGATCATAGAAAATACATATTCGGATGTAAAATTTCCCGCTCTTTTCGATTCTGGCGCCAAAAATGGGAATTCCTTTTTAACAAAATAACCTTGAAGATGAGCTTCAATGTCACATATCAGCTCACCATTAAATGCCTTGTTGAAAATTACCCAAGATTTATTCTTTTTAGTTTTTTTTTACCGAATCTTGTGAGATTTCTAGGAGTTTCCATACTTTTTCCTTATATATATATAGACATTGCTGTTTATATGACATACTTTTCGGTGATTTATAAGCTGTGATTCAGTGTACATTAATTTTTTAAGAAATGGATGTTTCAAAGAAAAATTTAAAACGTGTCAATGTTATTCTGTTTTAAACTTGGAAACATGCTGCTAGAAAAACGGAAATGATTAATTCGGCTTGGGGAGATAATTCGGTTGATGCCTTAACTGTTAGAAAGCGTTTAAGAAGTTTCATGATCGAAATTTTAACTTTCAAGACAATCCACCTCCCAATGGCTTCCTCATAAGCTAACCGAAGAGAATAAAATTCGCAGCGATATTTGTTGGAATTTGTTTCGTCGCTAAAAAAAAAAGGATTTTTTGCACAAAACCATTACTGGAGATGAAAAGTGGATTTTATATGATAGTCATAAATGAAGAAAAGCATGGGTTGAGTCCAGGTCCGCCATCTCCATCCATTATAAATCCTAATATTCATGCAAAGAAAGTTTTATTGTCAGGGCCGGCTCGAGGTGTGATCGAGGTGCGTGACCACGCATGACGCAACACCTTTAGGGGCGCAAAATTTTAAGCACAAATGTATTTTAAACTCAACTGGAACTTACTAAATGTTGAATATAAAATAAGAAAATTTTTTATCATCCTGTATTGCATTCTTCTTCTCAAGTATTGTACATAAACATTTTTTATGTGTCCGTGTGTTTTTTGGTATTAGTTTAATAATGGTAGTAGCTGAGCTAGTTAGAAAATATTGGTATTTTCCAAAAGCAAATAAAAAGAAAAATCTTGGGATTGTGTGGCTGTAGTTTGTATTAGTAGTTGTTCATGGAATTTGTCAACAGTTCCTTCGATCGAAAATTCTAATGAAAGTCCTTTAATAGTAGATCAGTTGAGTTCTCCATCTGTATCCGACCAGTTAAATGTTAACAATTCTGCTGACTTAGACTTAATAAAATACATTTTTCAGATCCAGCTAGATGGCCTAAAACTCTTAACAATAAAATGAAAGATTACTTGGTCGTTGAAGGTTTCAGGCAAGTTCAACTTACACGATATTCTCAAGAAGAAAACAACCGTCGTTTCGTCAATAACACTGGTCTGCAATGAAATTCACCTTCGAATAAAAATATGATGAATGTAAGAGTTTAACGTGCTAAATTTATTTTATTTTTTGCGCATTTTGTTTCTGTTGTTTATGTTTTGATCGAGGTCGAACGAATTCAAAATCGAGGTTAGCAAATATTGGTTACAACAATTGAATCCATACATCTAAAGTTATTAAGTCACATGAAAATAGTCGAAATCATATGATATGTTCCCAAACGTGGATAAAAACGGAATCAAGACTGGAACCAGAATCAACAATCCGTCGAGCGGAACAACATAAGTTTAGATTATAGAGGGTTAGAAAAATGTTTTCAATATATTGATGAGTATAACTCTTTTTCTTCTGCGAATTAATATGGCACTCCGCGGTTCTTCTGATATGTTATATACCAAGAACAGCGAAAAATATTTAGGCCTAATTGAATTACTTGCCAAATTTAATCTCGTCATGCAAGAACACCTTCGTCGAATCCTTAAAAACAAGTTATCTATTCATTATTGTGGAAAAAATATTGTAAACGAAATCATTGAATTGATGGCTGAAAGTCACTTAAAAAATGATTTCATGTATTCACAATGCAAAGTATTTTTCCATCACTGCTGACTGTACTCCGGAGATCAGCTATGTAGTGCAATTATCTCTCAGTTATTAACCAAAAACAACAAAATAAAATTATAGTGTCTACTATTAATCTCAAATTTATCTAACCTTCTTCTAACCAATTCCCTATTAACATCCTTCCATTAGGTAATAAAATGTCGGATTCAAACTTGTTCTAAATTTGATTTTTTTTTCGCACCCAACTATCAAAATTCATAATTCATCACCTTAATTATTAAAATTAAAAAAAAATTCTCGCCCAGGCCGCTCAAAGGTCTGGAGCCGGTGCTGGTTATTGTGTGTCTGGTGGGATTGAAAAGGAATCATCTACTACAAACTTCTTGAAATTGGTCAAATTGTCATGGCTGAACGTTATTACCAAGCTCAACTGAACAAATAAAAAAGTACATTCACGGGTCAAGGTACACGATTTGCCATGTTACTTCATGACAACGCCCATCCACAAACAGCACCAATGGAAGTGATCTTCAACTTGGGCTTGGAAGTCTTCCCGCATGTGGCGTATTCTCCGGAGTTGGCCCCTTCCGATTACTGGTAGCCCCCCGGTTCCTGTATACGATACGAATTCGAATGTATAAGATTCGTGTTTGATTTAAATAAAAAATGAGCAAATCTGATTCAATTCAAATAAGAATTTTATATTTACGTGTTCGTATCGTATTCAGGAATGGTCCCCCTGTTTGTGTAGAGCGATGCAGTCTTCTTATTTGGCTAACCAGCGATTCTCGAAAGTGAAAGATGCTCGATGAATATTTTGCCTCCAAACAACTCAGTTTCTATGGCAAGGGCATCCATCAACTACCCGATAAACGGCAAAGGACCATAGATAGTAATGATGAATATTCTGATTATTAACTTTTGTAACAAGGATGTTTATTTGTTTTCATTTATACACCCAATAGATTGCACTACAATATACTACATAATACATAAATCTCAGTTTAGTAGGTAATTCCTTAGGAACTAGTGCTCTCGACTTATAAATAAAACCAGTAACCATAAACAAATACTTTTTTTGCATGATGCAGTGCATTTTCAAATTTAAATGTGAGTCCAGAGATTTGCTTGTGCCAAAATTACTGCGCCAATTAAAAAACGGAACAGAAATTTTCTTCGAAAAAATACCCAGATTTGAACGCTTGTATCTTGGTGAAATAACACCTTTCAAAAAAAAAATTTGTTTCTAGTTGAAGGAAATTTTGTTTTCTTTTCGATACGGAAACCGTTTTTTTTATTTTGTTTTTTTACGACTTTTTAGATTAAAACAAAAGTTGTTAAAAAAAAAAAAATTTGCTGCTGTTTGAAACTGTAAACGAACTTCGATATTTCATTCAAAATCCAAATCGGCCATTTTATAGAGAATTTAGAAACCTTGCAAAATGATACTAGGAACATTTCTGTGCGGCTACTTCTTGTCGAGTTATTGAAGTTTTAGAGAAAACGTATCAAAAAGCCTCGAAGTAAATTTTTTGATCTTGTAAACTTAGCACTCTACGATAAAATTTTAAGTCACTTTAACACGAGAACTTTAAAACACTAAAACTTCAATAACTCGACAAGGAGTGGCCCCACAGAAATTTTCCTAGGATCATTTTGCAAAGTTTCTAAATTCTCTATAAAATGACCGATTTGGATTTTGGAATGAAATATCGAAGTTCGTTTACAGTTTCAAACATGAGCAAATTTTTTTTTTGTTTAGACATCTTTTGTTTTACTCAAAAAATTCATAAAAAAACAAAATAAAATAAAACGGTTTCCAGTATCGAAAAGAAAACAAAATTTCCTTCAACTAGAAAAAAAATTTTTTTTTGAAAGGTGTCTTTTCACCAAGATACAAGCGTTCAAATATGGGTATTTTTGCGAAGAAAATTTCTGTCCCGTTTTTTAATTGGCGCAGTGTATTAATGAAAATCTAACGTTAATCAAAATTGAAAAAAAACGATTTTGTTATTATCAACGTTATTTATTTAGCAATTTTATTGAACATTTTAGTTATTTTGGTGAATAACCTAACACTCTTATTATTGGTTATTCGTTGTTGGTTACTCGTTTGTTAAACCTCATCTTCATGCATATGTGTATCCTGTTATATGCGATGATCACTATCACCACAACCAGAGCCAATTCTAATTTAGGGACGATTGTGCCCACAAGTCATCCTTTTCGTCGCTTTTGTCCATCATTGGGGTCACAGTTGCTAAAACTGTTGCTATCACTATGAATTCTTCTTTCTCTGATGAAAACCAGTTTCCCATGGCTCATGGATAAAAAGGAATGAACATTGTATCTGATTTTGTTTGACTTTTTTACAAAGCTCACCAATGTTGATATTGTGAATATTTGTGTTGTTTACTATAGCAATATATTGGAACTGGGTATGGTTGACCAATTGAGTAGTTGTTTTATACCATCAAAAATGCGGAGTAGTCAATTGTTTTATTGAAATTTAGCAACTTTAGCATTCAATTTAAATGCTGATAACTGCTTTTTTCTGATAATCTTATAATGACCACTGTATAGTGGCGTTAGACTAGGCTTCACTTAGCCGACTCGCACGAACACATATTCACAATTTAGGAGATCTTTTGGAACGTAAATAGTGTTCTAACTATGTGTTCGTGTATCTGCTGGAATTAAATTCTGCATGTAAGTTCGAAGTTGTTCAATATACGATATGTAGGATCTAATTGCGGATTGCGGCTAGAAAGAACAAAATATCCCCCGGGCACTCGGAGTGTTTGTTCGTAGACTAGCTCATCCATGGAACAATTTAAATCTTCCTTGAATGATTTACGAACTCCTAATAACACAAGCGGAAGTTCTTCACTCCAATTAATTGTGTTACCGCGGGCTAGAATCTCTTTTAAATTGCGATCAAATTGCTCGATTAACCCATTTGATTGCGGATGATATGGAGTCGTTCATATTTTGTGGATATCTAGCATTTTGGTCAATTCTTGAAATAATGAGGATTCGAATTGAGGACCTTGATCGCTAGTGTGTTCAATTGGAATACGGACTCAGCAATAAAGTTGGTTAATAATACCTTTGCGACTGTTTGGGCGGTGGCATCTTGAAGAGGAATAGCTACATTACTCAGAAATAAGCTTAGAAAATTCCTTTAGTAATGTACCATATAAAATAAACGTTTGATATTAAAAATCCAAGGCGATGGCGAGCTAATGGAATAGACTGTCACTTTAGTAGTCATAGTTGTTATGGGATCGAACAACCGTTATCGACCGTTAACCCAAATTTTACCGAGAAATCAGCTCCTATGATAGGGTTGTTGACTGCTGCCACAATGAACGGGTACCGAAATTCTCGACGAAGTTCCAAATTCAATTGATAGAAGTCCTGATCTGCATGTTTTAATTCAAGAACGATTGGCAGCTGTTAATTGAAAGTGATGGTCTTCAATAATGCTTTTGAATAATGATGCAGGTATCACCGATATGTCAACACCTTTCAGAAAAGTTAGTTTTGTGTTTTTACATACAGGGTGAAGAAAAAGTATGGAAACCCCTAAACATCTCGGGGATTTCTGTCAAAAAAAAAAAATTAGCAAGGATCTGTCTTAGGTAATTTTCAACAAGGAATTTAATGGTGATCTTGGTTGTGACCTTGACCTTTATCTTCAAGGTCATTTGTTGATCAAGATCATATTTTCAAATTAGAACCCCTATTTTTGATAATAGAAACCCCTTAAATCTCGCGGAGTATGTCAAAAAAAAAAAAAAATTACCAAAGTATATTCTGAGGTAATTTACAACAAGGAATTTAATGGTGAGCTTGGTTGTGACTTTGGCCGTCATTTTGAAGTCAAGGTCATTCTTTTATAGGGAAACCCTTGTTTTTGACGTCGGATTCGAAAAAGAACAATCAATTGTTCGTCCGAATATGTATTTTCCATGGCCTTCCAAGGTCACCTAAAGAAATAATCATTTGCTATGAAAATTAAAACAAAAAAAAAATAAAAATTAATTCTTCGTTTAAAAATTTAATTATTTTGTTTTTTTACATTTTCATAGCAAATGAATATTCCTTTAGGTGACCTTGGGAGGTCATGAAAAATACATATTCGGAGGTACAATTGTTTGCTCTTTTCGAATCCGATGTCAAAAACAGGAGTTTCCCTATTAAAAAATGACTTTAACCTCAAAATGACCTTGAAGATGAAGGTCAAGATCACAACCAAGACCACCATTAAATTCCTTGTTGAAAATTACCTAAGAATAAACCTTGGTCATTTTTTTTTTTTCCGAACTCCGCGAGATTTTTAGTGGTTTCCATACTTTTTCCTCACCCCTGTATGTAATGAATAAACGGCGGATTGATGAATGTATTGGATGAAACTAGTTTTTTGGGTTTTCAACATCTTTGAAACTGCATTTCGGTTTTCCGCATCGTTGTGCCCTAGTACAAAACTTAAAATGATAATTGATAATCAGCAGACCGGGATCTAGAACTCGATTTAGAAAAATTTCGATGGCGAGATCTTCTAGATCTTCATGAATTTTCTTGTTGATTCGAGCGTTTTCCAAATCTTTCAAAACGTGTTTTCAATTCGTTGATACATGGCTCTAAGAAATGGGCTATTAAACTAGGATGGACTCTAGAAATGGGCTATTAAGGGGATTATTCATTCCCCAAATCATAACAGTGGTAATCTTGGGAGCCACAATTTCTTTATAAAGTTTGATGACATTGCACTTGAGTCAAATGCCATACGACTTAACTGTCGGTGGAAACTACAGAGAGTGATTGATTTCCCATTTCCACCGCGTGAAGTACTGTTTGTATTCTCCTCATCTCAGATTCCTCTGAGCGCTTAATGAGTGAATCCTGAAGAGTTGAGTACTTATCTATCACCGGGTGGGTTCAAAGTAATATTCCATTAAATAGTATATTACAAATCAGATTCCATGTGAAGCGCAGGTGGTGTTTGTGACTCACCTGATATTTCATTGCACCCGTACCAGATGTACCTGGTTTTGATTCTTATTTTTCACTGGATTGGTATAATTTTTTGTGATAAGGACTGATTTAATTCATTGTGTAAAATGTTCAACTATAGTTGAACCCTAACAAAAACTTTAAAAACGTAAAGTTATAGATTGCGTAAAGATTTTTGATACTTTTCCAATCGGAATTTTGTTAACTTTGAAATTTATATATTATCATTCAAGTTCTAAGCTATTCATAAATAACTCACACAATGCTTGATTTGATTTTTGAAAATATTTTTAAGCAATTAAGGATTAGCATTTTTTCAATATATGCAGAAAACGTTTGTTCACGGCATCAATTTACCGATTTTGGTATGTAACAGACTAGATTTCGTTATTAAAAACTATAGTTCGGAATATTTTCAGCTCGCTTCCAGTATAATGTCAAATCGAACATGAAATAGTTATTAGTGTTGTGCCGCGTAATCTACATGGCGTAATTACACGATTGTCTACACGTGTAGACAATGTATGTAGACAATTCAAAAAATGACGGCGACAACGTAGACAATGTCGACAATGTAGACAATGCGGCGACAATACACAGCAACAAAATTTTTTGATAACTTCATATTTAAGTGCAATTAATTCAATATGCACAGGCCAAGTTTAAAGTGTAATATATTATGTAAATTTGATTCATTTGGTGCAGTCTTATCAATTTAAATGCCAGAATACTGTGCTTGTTGTTTTGCCATTATGCGATCTAATATCACTTTAATTATTTATTTACTTTATTAGAAAAATATTTTTTTCTTAAATAACTTTAATTTTTATTAAATTTTATTTATAAAAATATATAGTTATAACTTTCTTTTTAGTGATATTCTTTAAATTACAATTTTTTTGGAAAGTACTAGTTTCGCGCGTATCGCACTTTGTCAACTTTTAAACTATTCTAATTTGAATTATTTGGAACTGTTCTATTTATACCACTTTTTACGATAATGTCATATATTTCGTTCTTTCTTGCTCTGTCATTGAGTAATAATGCATTGTTTTTATGTCTGTATATTTCTATTTCTTCCATTACTGGATAGAATCCAGTTTGTCCTTTTCTGAATTTGTGGAGTATGTGCATATTTGTGTTTTATCTGTGTATGTATGATTTGCTTCGGTTAGATGAGCTGCAAAATTGGATCGTATCGTATGTTACGTTTTCCAATTTCGTGTGTATGTTCTTTGAAACGTTTATCAAAAGATCACCCTGTTTGCCCAATATAGTACATATTACAGTCATTACAAGTTAACTTGTATACTCCTGTATCAGTGATTGTATAGAGCATGCGAATGAGATTTTTCATGTAAGATGGCACTTATTGCAGTCAGCGACAAAATTTTGATTTTTCGTATATTTTCATACAATTAACATATATTTTGCTTGTTAAATTTTGTTTTGTCTTAAAATATAAAAGTTTAGAATTTTCATTAATAGCTACATTTATTATACTTTAAACTTTATTAAAAATAAAACACAAAAAAAAATAATAATTAAAATAACCGGAAATAATCATTTAAAACTAACATCGAATTGAATCATTTTATTTTGCAGGAGTGATATTTTGACATTTTGTCGGTTTTTTACATCGCGTATGACCAGAATAAATTAGTATGTGTTTTATTTCAAGCTTGATAATGGTTACTAAATGTTTTTTACCCGGTTGTAAAAGTGTTTCATTCCCAAATTGTAAATTAAAATTTAATTTTTTTCCTAAAGACGAAATGTTAAAAAAAAAATGGATAAAGGCATTGAGAGTGCGTGGTATAACGAAGCAACTAGGTTTGACAAGTCGTATTTGCAGTAAACATTTTAAAATTAATGATTATGTGCCTTCAAAAACGTCTGGTAAATTCGTTTTCAATCATACATGTATTCTGTAAAAATTAATTTAATAAATAACATTTTTGTTTAGGATTGCAGTTGGTTCTAAAAAAAGGTACCGTTCCAACCCAATTTCTTACACGATTGAAATCAATTCCAGACCCTGCAAATGAATATAGGAAGAATAGATTACTGAAAAGAAATCATCTTAAATAAATGACTCAAAAGGTAGTGATCATATTAACCTTTAGTTCTGTTAATAATTCTTTTTTTAAAATCTATTTTGTTAGAATCAACATACAACAACGGAAACGGAGAATATCGTTTTTCCGGAAGATCCTGAGTATACGGTCGAAATTTATGATGATATAGCCATGCCTGCAGAAGAAATGACTCCTACCATTAATTTTTGTGTTGCAAAGGAGTACTCTGAAGCAAGTACGCAAACCGTGAACGAAATGGCAACTGCAGTGGAGCAAAATATGCTGTTAGAGTTCATGAGCGACCAAAGATTTTTATATTTTACTGGTTTCACAAAGGAGAGATTTAAAGTATTTTATGGATGCCTTAAAATAACATCAACAATATTTGACGATTATTTGAGCGCCAAAGACCAGTTGGTGCTCACGCTAATTAAATATAAGCTAGCGATTGATTATATTTTAATAAGTGAACTATATATCGAGGAATCTCAAGAACTACGGTTTCGAATATCTTTATATTATGGACAAAACAAATGTTTAGATATTTTAAATCGATTAATTTTTGGAGTCTTCGTTATGTTAATGAGAATGCTTACACCGCTATCATTGACTGTTCTGAAATTAAAACTCAAAATTCCTCAACTGATCCAAACAAAAATAAAGAAATTTTCTCAGCTTATAAGAATACGCATACTTTCAAGTATTTGGTGGCAATTGATGAAAAGGGATTGGTGATATTTTGTTCGCAGGCATATGGAGGATCAAAAAGTGACAAGGAAATAGTAATCGATAGTGGATTTTTAGAAAATTTATGTGAAGGCGACATAATCCTTGCTGATAGAGGATTTGACATATCCGATATTTTGGAACGAAAAAAGTTTCAATAAATCTTCCAGCATTTAAAGTGGCGCCACAATTTGAGGAAGAACAAATAGCAGAGACGCGTGATCTAGCATCCAGGAGGATACATGTTGAACGAGTGATTGGGCTATCAAAAAACAAAAGATTTTATGTGGAATAGTCCCCAACCATCTTTGGCCTGTTATTGATGAAATAATTTACAACGCAAATTTTCTTTGTAATTTCAAAAAAAGTGTTGTTTAATTGTTTGATTAAATAAGTCATAATTTTATTATCAAAAAGAGATTTCATGATTTTATTCATATTACAGCATTTCATTAATAATTATAATTTCATTTAACATCACATATATTCGTGTAATATAATAAAGCTTATTAAAATATTAAATTAATCAAAAAAATAAAAAATATGATTTCAAAAATTACTAAACCTAAATAAATAAAATTTAACAAAAATAATTTGGCAATAATCACATAAATTCAAATATCACAGAAATATCAGTTTTAATTCACAAAATTAAAGTTATCAAATTTCTAAAACTAAATAAAATGTAATCTCATCAGTATCTGTATTGAATTTAATTTTTCATATCACTTCCAAAAAAAATTTAAATATTCCCTGCAAAATATATTATTGTAATAGATATCTAAATCTTGAAGACATTTTGCAACGAAATCGTAATTATAAGGAACTATTTCTAAAAATAATATTTTTTCTTTCCATACTATAAAGTGACAACGATGAATTTTTCTAACATGCATTTGAATTTGTATTTGAACATAGTAAACGTGTTTCTTAAAAATTGTATTGTTTTTAATATATTTCAATTCATTAATATTGTCAGTTTTGTTAGGACATTTAATTTCGATTATAAAATTGCCATTAACATCGATTCCATCTGGCGATGCGCCTAGATAGTTCCTGTCAGCATCAATATAAAGACCACACTTGCGTATATTATAGAGCTTTTTATATTCATTGAAAGCTCTTCTTTCACCTGTAATTCCATTTCTAATGGCGGGAATGAAACTCAAATTTGTTGGGCAAAAAATTCTACGGCAAAGCAATTTAGAAAGCCGGCCAGATCGAACTGTACTTATTATGGAACCTGCAATGCTAGCTGTAATTCGACTGGTCCTCAGTTGCCTCCAATATTTTGAATTGGATTGATTTCTTGTTTTAAGTTCAATTTGTTGAATATTCTCGTCATTTACTTGATTAATTCGATTGACATACACAACTTCTATATTCTTTATATAACAGTGGTCGTTTAGAAAACCTGAACCGTTTACGTTTCTACTGCGAGTTATGGAAGTTGTTATCGAATTACCAATGAAATTGTTGACAATATAAGATTGGTTGAAGGGACTATGTGGTATGAATTATTTTATTGATTTGTTAAATGTGGATTTATTATAAGATGGATGATCTAAGCTGGTGGATGGTTTATGCCATTTTTGTAATTTTGATGTAGGTGACACGTAAAGCAATGAAGTACCTTTAATTAAGAAAGAATTAATTAAATTTTGTACAATACTTAACAAGAAGTGTAGAAAAATACCTGCAAGGATTTTGTTCAAAAAATGAGACTTGAGAGTTGCGATTTTCGTGTACGTACTAGATATACAACAGTACATATTATTGTTGTTTGGTTTAAATTTAATATTATCGTACATCTAGTAAGCCGATAAAAATTGCAACTCTCAAGTCTCATTTTTTGAACAAAATCCTTGCACTGATATTTTATAAAATTCAATGACTACTAGGACAGCAGCAACATGTTTACAGGCAGCGGACCACCCTTTTCCAGCGGGACAGTCGCAAGAAGCACGTTCTACCAAAAATTCACCTAACTGAATTCTTACGTTGTATGTTGTTTTTGATTTCATTTCTGCTTTACATGACGCCTTATAAAATGATGATAATGAGTGTTCGGAAACATATCTAAAAATGGAATGTACAAATCCTTTGAGTCCCATTGGTCGACCTCTATCAAAACCAGCCACGGCATTTCTCTCGCGAAACCAATGTTGAATATCGTCTAGCGTTATTTTAATTGTTTGATTTGGGATTTGTGTTAACATCGCCCATTCAACATTGCTTGGAAAATATTCCGATAAGTTATTTGGCGGCACAACATGAACGGTAAATAATTTTTTATTTAAATTATTTTCTGTCCATAATGTGTATCTAAATATGAATGTACAGTTTTAAATTAAATTTAAATCATCTGACAAGCGGATTATTTTACCTTTGTTCCAGTTCTTTTTTATTACCGGATGTTTTAGCTCCTAATTTCCTAAGAGCCGTTTTTAAAGCGTCTGGAAAAATAGGTATTTTAGTTCTATAATATTAATTTTTATAGTTTTACGAATACCTATAGTAAGATTTTCCATTTTTTTTTTGTCAAAAGACTATTGCATTAAATAACAATCAGTTTTTCAAACTACTCAACAGTAAGCAAATGTAACGAACTATTACATTTTTACCACTAAGTTCACTGCTCTCGTTCCAATTAAATCATTATTAATATTTTTTGAAAATCATTTGATTTTTTAAATTATACACTACTCCAAAAAATTAAAGGAACACTAATTTTTTTCAATTTTTTTAGTGTTTTTTGAAGAGCTGTATCTTAGTAAAATACGGTCGTACAGAGATGAAAAGAAAAGCATTTTAAAGCTTCAAATCTCTAGTTTTGAGACTTTTGAACGGACAATTTTTGTGAGATACCGTTATCACGCAATCATAAGAAAGAGCGCGAAGAAAAAAATTTCGAATTTTTTTTTTTTTTGTAAGGTGCCATGGGCTCGGGAAATTTTTTTTAAGTTAAACCAATGCATAGGTCGGTTAGCCTGTTAATTAGGCGTACATTTAATTTCATTCTGGTCTCTCTATGTCAACTTTTTGCTGAGATATCTGACTTTGAATCAAAAAAGATCCTTTTGCCTTTGATCATCGATATCTCAGCAACCAATGATTGCACAGTAATCTTTAGTGCAGCCTTAAAAACTTCAATAAATTTCCTACAAGACCCTTTAATGATTGGTGGAGAATAATTTTTTTTTTCACCCTCAATACTGATTTGAAAAAAGTACAAAAAACCGACTTTTTAGGTTGTCTTAATAAATCTACCGTTACTTTACCGTTATTGATGAAAAGACTAATGTTGCCAGGTCATTTTACAGCTTAATGTACTCCTAATAGCCCCGTATTATTTTCAAATTTATCCATCCAACCGTTTTTTCGGACAGATTGATCAAAGGTTTACAAAACAATTAAAGGAACAAGTGATCATCAAAATAAAAAAAACACTTTTTTCTCATTTTACGTTAGTTACTTGTTAACCCTTAACGATCGTACGGTTTTTTTTGTAATACTCGCCGATAAGAGACGATAGAAAATTATATAAAGTTCTGCAATATGAGCAATAATTATGGAACTTGGCCATTTCTCATCCGATTTTAGTGAAATTTGGTATGCACGATGGAAATGGGATTCTAAAATGATTTTTGGATAAAGTTCTGGAATATGGCCAACTAGGATGGAACTTGGCCATTTCTTAACCGATTTTGATGAAATTTGGTATGCACGATGGAAATGGGATTCTAAACTGATTTTTGGATAAAGTTCTGAAATATATGGCCAACTAGGTTGGAACTTGGCCATTTCTTATCCGATTTTGATGAAATTCAGCATGTACGATGGAAATGGGATTCTAAACTGATTTTTGGATAAAGTTCTGGAATATGGCCAACTAGGATGGAACTTGGCTATTTCTCATCCGATTTTAGTGAAATTTGGTATGGGCGATAGAAATGGGATTCTAAACTGATTTTTGGATAAAGTTCTGGAAAATGGCCAACTAGGAAGGAACTTGCCCATTTCTCATCCGATTTTGATGAAATTTGGTATAAGCAATGGAAATGGGATTCTAAACTGATATTTGGATGAAATTCTGGAAAATGGCCAACTAGGAAGAAACTTGCCCATTTCTCATCCGATTTTGATGAAATTTGGTATGAGCAATGGAAATGGGATTCTAAACTGACTTTTGAATAAAGTTCTGGAATATGGCCAACTAGGATGGAACTTGGCCATTTCTTATCCGATTTTGATGAAATTTAGCATGTACGATGGAAATGGGATTCTAAAATGATTTGTGGAGGAAGTTCTGGTATATGGCCAACTAGGAAGGAAATTGGCCATTTCTTATCCGATATTGATGAAATTCAGCACGTGCCTTAAAAATGGGATTCTAAACTGATTTTTGGATAAAGTTCCAAAATTTGACCAATTGTCATGGAACTTGGAAGTTTTGTATCCTATTTTTACGAATTTCAGCATTCACGATGAAAATGAGATTCTTAAATTATTGATAAAATAAATCATTAAATACAAGGAATAAAGATTTTAGTTATTCACTTTTAAAGCACATATCGAATTTCTTTTATTCGTTTAAGGAATAGGCAGGCGCCTTCAAAACTTTAACATATAACTTTAACCAAAAATAATTTTGGAGTTTTATTTCTATAGTACATGATGAATTTGTTTAAAATCGGATAAAAAATGGCCAAGTTCCATCCTAATACGGCTTATTCCAGAATTCCATTTAAACATAACTTTAAAACCCAATTTTCATTACACATGCTGAATTTCATCAAAATCTTAGAAGAAATGGCCAAGTTCCATCCTAATATGGCTTATTCCTGAATTTCATCTAAGCATAATTTTAAAACCCAATTTTCATTACAAATGCTGAATTTCATCAAAATCTTATAAGAAATGGCCAAGTTCCTACCTAATTGGACATATTCCAGAACTTTAGCTAAAATTCATTATAGAATCCCATTTCCATCGCGAACACTAAATTTCATCAAAATCGGTTAAGAAATAGCCAAATTCCATCCCAGTTGGCCAAATTCCAGAACTTTATCCAAAAATCACTTTAGAATCCCATTTCCATCGTGCGTACCAAATTTCATCAAAATCGGTTAAGAAATGGCCAAGTTCCATCCTAGTTGGCCATATTCCAGAACTTTATCCAAAAATCAGTTTAGAATCCCATTTCAATCGTGCATACCAAATTTCACTAAAATCGGATGAGAAATGGCCAAGTTCCATAATAATTGCTCATAATGCAGAACTTTATTTAATTTTCTATCGTCTCTTATCGGTGAGTATTACAAAAAAAATCGTACGATCGTTAAGGGTTAACAAGTAACTAACGCAAAATGTGAAAAAAGTCGTTTTCTATTTTGATGAATACTTGTTCCTTTAATTGTTTTGTAAAACTTTGATCAATCTGTCCGAAAAAACGGTTGGATGGATAAATTTGAAAATAATACGGGGCTATTAGGAGTACATTAAACTGTAAAATGACCTGGCAACATTAGTCTTTTCATCAATAACGGTAAAGTAACGGTAGATTTATTAAGACAACCTAAAAAGTCGGTTTTTTGTACATTTTTCAAATCAGTATTGAGGGTGAAAAAAAAATATGTTCTCAACTAGTCATTAAAGGGTCTTGTAGGAAATTTACTGAAGTTTTTAAGGCTGCCCTAAAGTTTACTGTGCAGTCATTGGTTGCTGAGATATCGATGATCAAAGGCAAAAGGATCTTTTTTGATTCAAAGTCAGATATCTCAGCAAAAAGTTGACATAGAGAGACCAGAATGAAATTAAATGTACGCTTAATTAACAGGCTAACCGACCTATGCATTGGTTTAACTTAAAAAAAATTTCCCGAGCCCATGGCACCTTACAAAAAAAAAAAAAATTCGAATTTTCAGCGCCGCGTGTCGGGAAAGTTTCTGCACGCTCTATTGGTGTTGTTTAAAAATTACAAAAATTTGATATTAAGTGTCTTTTGTTACTAAAAGTGTTTTAAAAATGTTAAAGTTTAACTTGTATGTATTTATCAATTGAAACTTAGTAAATTTATGATCTAATTTAATTTCAAAAACGTTTAGTGCTCCAAAGATTTATTTATAGTGAATTTTATATTAAATTTATGCAAAGTTTAAGCATAGTATCCTGTTATTTAAAATGGTCAAACTGTACCAAATGAATCAAATATACAAAACTCTCACTTTAAATAACGTATTGAATTAAATAGATTCCCCAATAATTACAATCTTAACAATCAAAAATAAAAATTACTCCGACACTATTTCGGTGTAACTTCATAAAGGAAATTTATGTTGTAGTGCACTTCTGTCCGCTGGAGCACATCATCGATCGTACCGTATTCGTCAATAGTTTTACTCAATTTTAAACGTAAAGACACTTTTGGTTTGTTTCTTTGGTTTGGCAAGTTTTCTGAAAACTTTGCTTCAAATTCTTCCTCGATATCTGAACACAATTCATCATTAATCCTGAGGGAATAATATACGTGCAACAATTGTGTCGATCGCTCGAAAGTTAGACGATTCCTTATTGGCGAAGGCACGTGTGCCCAGCCAGAAAATAAGATTTCTTCAATTTGTGCTGAATAATATGCCGGAATTTTAAGGAATTGCTTTGCCATTTGCGATAAAATGGGATGCTTTATTTCAGCCATGTTCCAAAAAACTATGGGTTTCTTATGTGTATCTCATAGAGCATTTTGAAGTATGTGCTTTGATATCTAAATTCATCCCATTCTTCGATCCCCGCTCCGCTTAATTTTTTAAAGAAATATTGTGTATTTTTTCTAAATGATCCTTTGTAAGTTTGCAAATATCCATATGAGGATGCAAATAAAATGCTGCCAAGGCATATTCGTTCAAAGCCATTTCCTTCGGAATTTTCAAATTCAATTTAAATTTAATTGGCAATTTAAGATCTACCCATAAATTATCCGCATCGGCAACTGAAAATCAAGGCGAGTGGCACATTTTAATGATATTGCATATTGGTTTATTTTTACATCTGTAAACTTTCCTTCACCTGTTCAATGAACTGATCGTCAAAAATGAGTTTAACAACGTCTTGTTTAACTTTTTTTAATTTTAGACTCAGCTGCTACGATCTTCATCTGCTCCAAGTTCTTGATTAGAGAGCGGTAAGCATCTCTGTATGAGCACCATCGTGCTTATATTCTTTGATTACAATATGTAATTACCTTCTCTGTTATTGCTATATCAAATATATTCTTTGCCAACAAGTTGGCGGTATGGCTATTGCAAGTACTATGCAATAAAACGTGGTTGGTAAGTTTCCCAATTTGACCATAGTACCTACTTGCATTATTGGAAACAACCGTATATACTTTAGCGTTGTATAGCTGCGTAGCAATGTCTAGCAAAATTGCGGCTAATCTTGCTTATGTTTCACTTTCACCTGTAAGGGACCAAGCTTATAAGAAGCGTTGCTCTTGCTCGTCAATGGCATGATGCAGCATAGATGTGTTGCTAGAACTGTTTTTCCAACCATCTATTAATAGCACTAACTCATCAGAAATACTGGCTTTAGCACATGAAATGCATTTTAGATACGCATTGTCTAATAAAGTCGTTGATAGTGATTTTCTTCCTGGAAGTTTAGTAGCGTAAGCTGGTCTTAACTATTTAATTAATGACTTAATATGTTTCCCTTAAGGGCAAGTTTCATCCGAATACTAATTTGGCTAATTTCTCATTCAACTCCATCACTTCTTTTACACTCAATTTGTCAAATTATTTTGCAACTACTGAATTTGCTTTATTAAATTTTTTGAAAGTTCTGTTCTGAATTTATGAGGTTATGAAATTGTACCCAGTCCAATTGTACCAACAATCTAAACAATTATTCTTAGCGTTTTTTTCGTATCCCTGCGAAATTATAGCATATAGTTCTTCATTAAACCTAGAATGCTTTATTTTTGGTCTCCTTGCTCTAGGTTATCAATTCTGGCTTTATGGTTGATTTAGGAACTTCAAATATAAGCGTAGTTCGATTAACTCTATATAGATATAGGAAAAAACAACAAGAAAAATTTGATTGTCTACGAATTTTCTACATTGTATACACATTGTCTACATTGTCTACTCATTGTCTAAATTGTCTACGTCAAAAACTATTGTCTACGCTATTGTCGACACTTACATGTAGACAATCTTAAATTACGTGTAGACGCACAACACTGATTAAACAAAAATTCTTGAGACACCAATTCTTTTCAAATAATCATATTAAAGTCGTTTCCAACTTGTTGTTAAAATCTTTTCTACTGCTACATACAAAGAAAATTTCATCTATCTTAGTACCTATAAGTCCAATTAAACCGTATACATACGTATATTATACAAAACAAAATTAAAAACTGAAATTCCAACCAAAACGGTTCTGCTGTATACAATAAACCTTGTACCTATAATATTTCCATAATTTTCTTATTATGCCAAATTCCTTCATTTTATATGCTTGGATACAACATTAACATAAGCATAACTCAGGTATAATTTAATAAAATTAAAAAAACAAAAAAATGAAAAAGGTTTTGTTATGTTTTATAATGCGTGTCAAACCATCCTTTATGTTTTTCTCTACTTTACCATTATTGTTGTTTTTGGATATAAATTGGAAAAATTAATGGTTTTAGTTTTTCTTGTATATTTGCTGTTGTTTGTGAAATTGATACTTTTTGTATATTATGGTTGTTGAAATAGAAATAATTTTTTATTTTTACATAATTATTGTCCACAGTGTTGTATATTTTATATAGTTCCGCATATAATGTAATTATTGTCATGTGGTTTTAAAACGAGAAGAAATTTTAACACGCTATATACACACACAGTTTATTTATTATCCTATTGCTAATTTAAACCTGATAAAAATGCTAATTTAATTTTGAACCTCATATTTCCCATTAGGCTATATATTGTAATATAAACTTTTCACAACCAACAGTCGGGGGTATAAAAAGTACCGATTTCGTTATTTTTTTTATTAAAGCAAGGTTTACCTACTTCCCCAATTAAGATCCAACAAAATAAAAAATAAAAATTATAATTTTTCTAACTGAATAAAAAAAGTTCAACTTTAAAATGTAACACACAACAACAATTACAAGTAAAAATAAAAGAAGAAAAGTATTTTTCTTGAATAAAATATGAAATTACCATATTTTTGTTTTATCCCTCGTAACCTTTATATTATTTTATGTAGTATGTATGTATATAATATAAACAGCCAGGATAACAAAAATGCCGTACACATAAACCAAAAAAACGACGTAATACTCTGCTAACAATTTTAATAATCAAAACGAATATATAAGATAATAAATTTGTCGGGACCGTGTGGGGTGAGCGAGTC
Organism: Tipula helvola; assembly: GCA_963556165.1. Lineage (NCBI taxonomy): Eukaryota > Metazoa > Arthropoda > Insecta > Diptera > Tipulidae > Tipula > Tipula helvola. The sequence continues at coordinate 49,537,551 of OY744483.1, forward strand.
TGAGAAACCGGAAGACATGCGGGAAGGTAAAATTATGCAAATTTTATATAAACACACAAAATATAAAGACGAAGCAAACAAAAAAAAAAAAAAAAAAATCAAAACATCAGGTGTTGATTCAATTTCATTTTTCTTCCAAATTTATTTTTTTCATCTGCTTAAGAAAACTTTTTTTTTTACATTCTTTTCATTTGATAATGCTATCTTTAATGTCTAACACTTTTTTGTGGCGTGTGTGTTTACAAATGGATTGTAAAATTAATGAATTAATTTAATTTAAATTGATAATTTTGTAATTAATTCGAAAAATGATAAATCGTGTAATTGGTTGTTTCAAATGCAAACACAAAATTGAAAAATTATTATTTTTTAATTATGCATTGTTATCAAAATTGATTAAAACTAATTAAAATAAATCAAATAAAAAAATTTACACACAGACGATTGAATCGATATACACGCTTTGTGTTTGATTACATTAATTTTTAATTATAACATTACGTTGATGTTGAAGCAAATAAAATATGATTTTTTTTTTTGCAATAAATCGTCACAATTGAATAGTTTTTAAAACAGGGCTATATACACACATACTATATAACATAAAATGACAGTGTGTAACAACTGTTTTCCGTGCCTTGATATTTATATCAGAAAATATTGTGTTCCATCTTTAAGTGCTTCTCAACCCTTTATCTCAGATGCGTGCAATACTGAAATAGGTCTCGAAACATTTTGAATATTAAATGGTTTAGCTGTTAAATAAAATAGTCAGTTTTAAATTATTATGTGTGCCCTTTATTTTGCAAGCAAAGTTTCGAATTGGTCGTATATCAATAGCATACATGTAAGTTCCTACAAATTTGAATGAATTAACTAGTCGATCGAATTATAATTTCGACTGAAATTTTTATCACCTCTAGTTTATTATAAAATAATATTATAACGTTTAGATGCTCGGTAACATTAAAAAGGTGGCAAGCATATGGAATTAGTTAGGGTTCTGAAAAAGAAAATCCTAGGCAAGTTTGGATCTTATTACAGGCGTGGCCTAAGTGTCCAAAACGTACACGTGAATCAATTATTGTGTGTGACGACGATAATGAACCATTCAAGCTGTGAATGAATCCAAATTTAAAGAATGTTATATTAATTTTGAGATCCATGTAGCTAAAACTTGATAAGTTGGATGATCTGGAGAAGTCTCAAAGTTTCGTATGGTCAGGTTTAAGTGAATTAAACATTACTATCAAAGAACTCACGAAGGCTAACACAGAAGTGAATAAAAACTTGTTGGAGCTTGAGGACAAATATTCGAAGAAAGAAGCAAAATTAAACCTGATGGAAGCTCAATTAGAGTTCATGAACCAAGCAGAATACGGTAACAATATTGTTATTTGTGGCTTGCCGACCGCTGTAATTGAGGGTGATTATGAGGAAGGTCATAAAACTTCGAAATTATTGTTTGAGACTTTGGCTAATGTTAACGTCAACATTATACCTATAATGATATCGTCACAATTAAAAGGATGTTTCACAATAAAAACTCCCGCTCAACTTTAAAAATTTCATTTATTTTTTCGTTGATATCTTTTGAAATAAAAAACAAAATAATATCCTCAATTTTCAACAAAAAAATTTCATCGAAGTCTACACCAAATAAAGTAAGTTGTTTCAATATTATCCAACACTTCACAAAATTCCAGTCACGACTGTACAAAGAAGCTAAAAATATTCAGCTAACCTACATGTTCCAGTTTTTGTAATGTAAAAATGGCAAGATTTTTCTGCGGAAATCAAGCAATTCAGAGGTGCATCAAATATTTTCGATGAATGATATTGTCCGGTTGCAGAATGAGTTTTGTTCTTTGGAGGATACATCACCTATACTTCGGAAGTTTTTAATTTATGTTTTGCAATAATTAGTAGGTGGGCATATAGGTATTTTTCCTTTTAGAACTTATTCGAGTATACATATACCATGCACTTTCTAAATCTGGTCAATCTGATATGGTTTCTCCCTTTGCAGGTTCTTAACAATTTCAAAGACTAATAAAGCCGAATTTTCCAAAGGTTGACATTGTATCAGTTCACCTTTTTGTCATGTTCTTGGTGAACCATCGCATGACGATGGCAGAATCACTGGCACATGATCTGCAAGCCCTTGGCATATTTCTGTTTGCAACATTTTCTAACGGAAACGAATGAAATACAAATGTTTCCCTCAACTTGCAAATATAAATCTATTATTCCATTGTTGGGTAAGACGAGCGGCATTAATGCAGCATGCTAATATTTTGCGAGATCCATCGCATATCGTCATATAGCTACCCCCTCCCCTCCCTTCTCCAATTTGATTGCCATCCCGGCTCTCCGTATGGATATAAAAATTGATTATGTACATATATGGATCCATATTTAAATGTTAATATGAATGAATTGCTGGGTGAATTTTTATCTTTATTATCAGGATACATTCTAATAACGCCATCATTGTGAGTTTAGTGTTATAGTATCTTTGGTCTGAACGACGAGCTATCGATCATTTCTCCTTTTGCAGGTTGAAGATGGCACGTGAGATAATAAATCTATTTATCAACGTGACACACATAACGGCCGCAACATGGAGGTCTCTAAATTTGTGCTACCATTGAAGCGAACGCAACAGAGTTATTGTGAGAAATGATATTTTTTCAAAAGTTTTTATAATTCCGATGATGGCCGACGAGAGACTGTATGTTAATGGTGGATGGCACAGATTTCGTCGTTGAAATTTAATGCAACATGCCGTATATATGTATAATGAATTGTCTATTATTTATATCGCGGACCCTCTAGGATGTGATATTTTGCATACAAGGCCTATGCGATAGAGATCCCAGCAACCATAGTCGAATGTCAATTTTTTGATTTTTACTTTTTACACTTTCTGCCGTAGGCACTTGGCGAAACATACTTAATACACACATTTTTAAATTTTTTAAAAAACTTGTTAAATATTTCGCAAAATTACAAAAGGTTTAAAAAATCACTCGATCGATTTCAGTTTTAAAATACCTCTAATTTTTTCTATTCTTATCAGTATCGATTAGACAGGGTTCTGATACTAATCTTGCATTGATTGAAATAACTTTTGACAATCAAAAATATTTGTGCGGTCTTTTTTTAGATTTACGCAAATCTTTTTTATTCCACAGATTATGATTTACTCCTTGGTAAGTTATATATGTATGGATTTCGTGGTATTTCGCATAACCTTCTGGCAAGTTACCTCGATAATTGTAAACAATTTGTTGAAATTAACGGGATTAAAAGTTCCATGCTGCATACAAACTGCGGTGTCCAACAAGGTAGTGTTCTTGGGCCTCTGTTGTTTCTCATTTTCATTAATGACATAGCCCGCTTACCTATATTGCTGGTCAAATGTTCGCGGATGATACTGCAATTTTTCACGAGTCCAAAGATTGTACTCAAACGATGGCTAGCATGAAAAATTATTTAAACATTTTGATTGAATTTTTTAATTTGAATAAAATATCGCGTAATTTCAATAAGTCAAAATTTATTATTTTTCATTCGCCGCATTTGCCACCGTCCCTGCAATATTCAAATGCTACTATTGAACGTGTTGATAAATATAAACACTTTGGAATAATTTTTAGCGTAATAAAAACGCCATTGTAGTTTTTGGATCAGTAGCCAAAACTAAATTAAAAGTTTACAGATTATGCAAACCAAGTGCTGTAAATCAATTTACAGGCTTCCGCCGATTTATCCAACATCTAATTTGTATAGCAATGTAGCTCGAGGAATTCTTCCAATAAATGAGTTTAACTTCATTTATCTATTTACTTGTACAAATGCTTGAATGTATCATCATGTTTATCTAGCTTGAAATTTGAATATGTAACACATAAATATGCAACTAGATCTTTAAATTACTTAACATGCCATAACATAAGGACAAAATTTGGAAAAAAATCTATATTAGAAGTAGAGCTCGGGAAATATATTTTAGTTTAAGAAAATGTTAAGATCGATCACATTTGAAATCTAACGTCGAGAGTTATCTGTGAAATATTTTTAAGCTAATAATCGTAGTATTATATAAAAGTAGTTGATATAAACCTTTGATCATTTTATTTTTATTTTATTTACTCAAGGGGGAATATTTGGCTTTAAAACGACATTAAATCCATTAGCCGATCTATATCAACCTTTTATACTAAAAAAAAAAAAAAAAAAAATTGAGTTAACCCTATCATATCTTATAGGATTGGACATTTGGACTTGAAATTAGTTTGCGATTAATTTATAGCACGACTTGTGCGTGATGGTCATCTGTCTTGTGATCAGCAGCAGTTTCGAAAATAACCACAGAATAAATAATTGGCTGCGTTATTATGATTTGGTATAGTTTGGATCACACAATCGAAATTAATAGTACGTGGAGTAAATTGTCTTGCTAGATTACATATAAAACATGCTTGAAAAATACTACCATAAAAAATTAAGGGCCGGATCCACACGAGGTGATCTGAACTTCAGTCCGAAATAGAGCTTAATTGTTGCACCAACAACAAATTTACTTTTTTAGGTTGAGTTTATCCATAGTATACATACGTATAGTACTACCATGTGAAGCTCATCGATGAAGATACTGATATCCTTTTGAATTTTTTAAAATATTTTTAGATTTAAATTCGCTCAAATATATGTACGAATTAATTCGTCTAAATGTCATAATTTATTACTAACCGTTCATTGAATAGCTATTAGCAACGTTTATGGTATATACTTGCATATTTATTTTTTATATTGTTTCAATTTAAATCAATAAACACTAAAATAATACGATTTATAAAAAATAATCCTGAAATCAAATTTTTCGCAATTTTGATGTGCATACATCAGTATGAACATCAGTAAATTTTATTGTTGCTCGACAAAATTTACTTTTTATTGTAGATTACAATATTGAGTCCCAATCAGAGTTTCACCTTAATCGTTTCTTTTGGTGCAGAGTGTCACGAAAATTTTGGTGCTGACTGTAAAAACCCCCCTAACGTTGTTTTTAGTGTGTAGCTAAATTATAAATCGAGAGTTTATACACCGCTTGTAAAAATGTTGTATCGCATCTAAAATCAAACATAAAGATTCTACTTTTACTTTTTTTAAGAGATCAGGCTTTGAAGTTCATGCGAATATATTTGGTATATTTAACGATAATCTTTTAGGAAAGCCATCGGAAAGCTTGAATAATACTTAACAACGTGCAATTCAAAACATCATTAAACATCATGAAACATTATGCAATACAAAATCAGTTTGCCAATAATTCCGAAAGATGCATAACTATAACGTTAAACATACACTGCTCCACTCTGAAACTCGAATATTTCAAACGATAGGAAAACCCAGGCAACATCTAAAACTCAACACCGCCAAATCTGGTAACCTTAAAACATCTTTAAAGTTCAGGAAAATTTCGCTCTATATTAGAAAATGTTTAACTTATTGCTACTCAAAGTTAAGCAGCGCAAAGCATAAATGAAGACATTCAATATCTTGTATTATTATGAACCTCAAAAGCCAGACCGCCCAAATAGTTTCGAAAATCAATTGTAAAAAAATCAAAATACCGAAAAATTGCGAAAATATCAATACAAATCGTAAATAATCGTGTAGGCAAGCGATCATTCCTGAAGCCAAATGCAGTTTCTGGCTCCAAATTAAAGCTCAAAAGCTACCAGTTGGACATCACTCTTCAGATTTTCACATTCAAATCATTTGCGTCCTGAGCGAGTCGAGAAGTTCAAAAGCGGTAAACATGACCAATAAATACATTTTTTATTGGTAATGTTGGTTCTGTTTACAGAATATTTTCTTGTGAGCATGGGAAATCGTTTAAGATTACCGCTTGTTCTTTAAAGCGTTTTTGTTTACCTCAGAATTTCTAGCAAAGCTCAGTTTCAGACACTTACATATCGTTTTCTTATCACACTTAGTTTCCTGTTTTATTACATTAGATTTACGTACGAAATCCATTAACATCATTACGATCCGTTTTTGAAAATTGCATCCTGACCTGACAAAATCCATTTTAAACTTAATCCATACTTTTGACTTTTTCTGAGAAACTTTCAAAACAAATTGCTTGAGGTATAAATTCTGGAATAGAGAAATTTAGGAATTTTATTTAGATTTCTCATCAAAGTGGGGAGCAAAAAATATTCTGTCTGTGACGTCAAAAAATTTAGCGACGGCCCTGCCTGTATGTAATATAGAGAAATGCAAAATTAGAATTTTCTAGACACCAGCGCGATTACCTGTCTAACCCATCAACTTTTTCCGTGTAGAACACAGTCACGCAAAATATAAATCGACGTAAAATAAAATAGAAACGACCAATATGCACCATTTTTGTGAGAGATGCAGCGTTGGCACGTCTAAACCTATTCTTGGGCGGCTCAACTAAATAAATCTCTGTAGTTCGGGACTTTTACAAATTTATGAATCATATACTATATACGTATGATCAGATAAAAATGGTACATATTTCGGCTGGCACACCGAAGACATACCTGAACCGACTCAACCGAGTTCAGAACCGAGCATGCCAAATGACTTCAGATTTTAGCACCTCCTCTAACCTAGATTACCTTTTCTACAGACGGAATGAGGAACCTTCTTCAAATATTTTCAAGATTTGTTGTTGGTGAAGTCTAATAAACTTGTGCCTAGCCTGTTCCAGAAGTACAAACTCAATATTAAAAATAGAATCGTTGAAAATTGAACTCCACATCCCTTTTCAATTCGATCATTTCCTTTTTAGGAGCTGGTTTGCAAAATCAAAATCTTTCTGATTTGACAGGGGCGTTCGCAGGGATGACTTCAGTTTAAAGAAGCTCCATCTGGTGAAGGGAAAGGAAGTTCGCACACATAGCTTTCCAGAAATATGGGGAAGGTGAGATTTAAAGCTCGGTTAAACCTACATAAGTAGCCTTAGATTATAATAGTCGAGCTACTCCGTCAGTTTCGCCATAAACTGTTGAGAGCAACGGACATGTGCAAACTTAGAGTATTTTCGTTTATACAGAACATTCGTTCATTTGATGTTTTGTAATACATAATAAATGTGCGACACTTAGAATCTAACTTACTAAATTAATTAAACCGTATTATGCAGCATAAAATGATTTATTTTGATAAAATTAATCGTTTCTAGCATAAAATATTAAATAAATAATACAGGTTGGGTTAAAAAACAGTTCAGCTATTTTTGAATTTAAATGTCTTGTGAACCGCGAGGTTTAAATTAATTCAATTAACTAAAACTAATAATTTTAGGGATTCTTTACTATTTAATAAGCCAAGGAGGACTTTCAGTTTTTCAAAAACATGACTTATAAAATTGTTTAAGATTTGGAGTACTTACCTTCTGAATCACAGAAGCTAGGAGCTTGAAACAAAATTTAGAAGCAAGCTCTGTTCAATCGCTTTGAGAAAATAGTACTCTGCTTTTACCTTGACCTGGCCAGCTTGTTTATGATACACAACATTGACGTAGTTCTACGCAAGCAAATGCAGCTTACCTCCTGAATTTTTATTGTCGCTACCAGAAAACCAAATAATATGATAAAAATTCACAACAATTATTTTCGATGTGTTTTGTTTAGCAAGTATAGTTAAAAAGCTGCCACATTTGTGTCTTTTTACGCCAAATTTTTAAAAAGTAAAATAACTCATTAACGTATTAGGGCTAAGAAAACTGTCGAAAATGTATTCCATTTATACCAATTCGTACTTATACTGCAGTACGTGCACAAAATCTTGCGAGGTCGCGAGGTCATTATTTTATTCTCTTAATTTCTCCCTTGGAAACTTAAACATCCACACAATAAGATTTCCGATAAAAATCACAAACAGTACAAATCTTCATTGTTTAATTTGATTTTGATTTTTTGCGTAATTCCTACTTTGTATGGTTAACACGAGGTTTACCCTATGCAAAATCGCTGAGATTTTCTCTCATGAGATCAAATTTATCAATGGATATGTATGTATATTAAACAAAATTTTGACATTCTCAGCAAAACGAAATGTTAAATTAAAAAATTATTGAGGTTTTGGTGAGCGATTGACGTTCGAAGAGGATAGACGTGTTTTTGTCGTCCTCTTCGAAAATTTAATTAATTAATAAATTTATTTAATTATTTATAAAGTGTTTTGTGTTAAAGAAGTGTGTAAAGTGTTTTTATATATGTATATTTAATTTAATTTTAGTTTTATTTAGTTAATTAGTGTTAGTGAAGTGAAAACTAAATATGGAAAATGTTATCCACCGGGATGCATTTACCAGGCAGGCAATGTTTTATGTTTATAGCGAAATAAATCAAATTTCTTGATTTCTCGATTAAGTACATGATTTTAATTTTTGTGTGGCTGTACATAAAATGTAAATACAAAAATCTCATATTTAGATCCAATTAAAATTGAAATTGACTCAATTTAATACACGCAGTTAATTTTCATATATTTTATTTTATGTTTACGCATAAAACTTGAACGGGATTTTGTTTTTTATTTTATGTACTATCGACACACATATATTCCTGTATATATAATTTGAACAAATCTATTTGCATTGTGATTGGGTTTTGTTATCTATTGGTGCATTGTGTGTATATATTATAAAAAGATATGTACATATCGATACGTCCCCTGCTACGCACATCGAAGATTATAGGAAAACATCTTTTTCTATATGTGTGAGTATTATGTATAATACTACACACATTTTTAAAATTTTTTAAAAACACTTGTTAAATATTTCGCAAAATTGTGCTAAATTTTGCGAAATATTTAACAAGTGTTTTTAAAAAAATTTAAAAATGTGTGTATTAAGTGTGTTTCGCCAAGTGCCTACGGCAGAAAGTATAAGAAGTATGTATAATACGTTTTTTTTTATTGTTATTTGGCGTTGTTTTCACTCGTGTTCTGTGCATGTATGAGATAAGTATATAGTTCTCTTTATATACCATGGGCTACACAATGTAAAAGTTTCATGTATTCGATTCAAATGGGATTCTTATACTTTGTTTAATCGAGCAAATTTGAGTCGAATCAGAAACTATCGTGTAACTTTACGTTACCATGAAGATTTTTTTTTTTGCTTTAGTTTTTACATGAGTTATTCTCCCTTAAAGTACTCTGCCCATAACGGTTTAGTTTTTGTTGTAGTAATATGCACATTTGTTCAACAACTATGATTAAACATTCATGCATTAAAGGGTTAAATATGCATGCCAAATTTGGACTCTGTGAATGGGAACAACTTTGAATTGTATAAGTGAAAATGTGAGATGCTAAATGTATGTAAATTAATGAACTTAATTGATTTTACGTAGTTAAGGTTGTAGTTCGCACACATAAACGAGAATATTATTTACATGGTATTTAGGGTATAACCTTTTCGGGAGATATGAAAATTTGGGTTCGGAGGGAATTCCCCGAGTATTATATATTTTTGGTGGAAATGAAGTAAAATTCAGTTTTTGATTAAGTTATTATACGTTTTTCGGAACTTTCGATATTGGGTAAAACCCGAAAAGCTGTGCCCTAGGTAACAATGAAATTTGTAAGAATTTAATTTTTTAATTTCCTTTTAGTTACTCGTAGTTTTTATTTATTGACTGTATAGCGAGTGAATGAAATCGAGTGTGTAAATGGAGGGGTTCCAGGTTTGGATCAAATTAAAATTGGGATGGACTCAATTTGTTGTGCTCAGTTCGTTTCATCTCTTATTTTATTTTTTACTAATACTTGAAAATAGTTTTGCAATTTTATATCTATGTATAATCGGCACAAATGTGTCCCTGAATTTTTGTGCATGGATCAGGAGTACTTGTATGTTTTTTAGTACATATAATATTAATATATTAATTTCTGATGTTGCGTAATGTTTCCGTTGTGAACAGATGACATGTTATTGCAAAACGGTGCAGAAGAGGAGTTTCGGTAGCCGGGATATCCAATTATTTTACAGGTTGGTTGAAAAGTATTGAAACCGATACCTATTAACCAGTAGAGGAATACAAATGTGTACGTCATTTTAATATTTCATCTTTCATTTGAACACAATCTTTATTTCGATCTCGCAATTTATTCTTTGTTTTCAAGCGATTAGAAGTTGACTTGTCAGTGTATTCGTTTACAATGGAAAAGCCGAATATCGTGCAATGATAAAATTCTTTGTTTTGGAAGGTTTATCAGCAACAGAAATTCATACTAAAATGGTAAAAGTGTTTAAGGAATCTGCTCCTTCATTTCCAACTGTCCATCGATGGGTTTTAGGGCTTAAACATGGTCGTATAAACGTTAAAGATGAACCACGTAGTGGACGTCAAAAAATTGAAACAACCAGAAATCATTGAGCAAGTATATAAGATCCAAGTTTGCCTAAGCGTGAAATTGCTGATACCAAAGGCATCTCGGACGAACGAGTACTCCATATTATACATGAAGAATTACGTATAAAAATACTGCTTGGAAAACTGGTGCTGCATTCGTTAACAACTCAACAAGAACTGAATCGAAAGAAAATTTCACAGCGTAATTTGAAGTGTTTTAAGCATAATAAAACCGATTTTATGCGTAGATTTAAACTATGGATGAGACTTAGATCTACCACCATAATCCCAAACTGAAACAAGAACGTTTACCGTGGACTGATTGTTCAGCTCCAAAATGGGTGAAGTCAGAACGGTCCTGGCTTCAGTTTTTTTGGGATGCAAAAGGGATTTTGTTGATTGATTATTTTAAAAAAGGTAAACCAGTTAATTCTGAATATTATTACAACCTTTTGGACCAGTTGGATAAAAAATTCTTGAAAAAAGCCCACTTTACAGAAGAAACAAAAAATTGTTTATCAAGACAATGCTTGTGTTCACACGATTCTTTTGACGATGGCTAAATTAAACGAATTAAAGTACGAATTGCTTTAGCAGCCACCGTATACACCAGATTTGGCTCCCAGCGATTACTATTTCTTAAGAAACCTGAAACAATTCCTTCGTGGAAACCGTTTTTCGTCGAATGAAGAAGCTATTACAACCGTGGGACAGTATTTTGCAGAGCTTCCGGAACATCATTACAGTGCTGGTATAAAATTATTGGAGGATCATTGGAATAAGTGTATTGAAGTTGAGGGAGATTATATTTAATAAAATTGATGTCTTATAACTTTAATTTTGGATACTGTTGATATTAATTGTAATTCATTACAGAACATTCATCACAGATCAAACTTCTATACTTTAAGTGACAGCTTCACGAAAATGCTTCATATGTATATAGTAGTTTTGAGTTAAACTGTAGTTTTAGGATCGGATTGGATATATTGGGATTTCAGGATGAAGAAACCAGACGTGGCAAGCTATTTATTTGGTTCATCAGTTATTATTTATTAATATAAGTGTGATGAGTATCTAAAGGGTTCCTTTCTTAGTTTACTGACTAATAAATTAATTTTTAGAATATAACTTAGTTCCAGGATTAATCATTTTATGAGGATTAAATTTAATCCCGATTTTCAGAATATAGTTACAGCCTTATTCAACTCTCCAGGATCAACAAGTAGTGAATAAGCTATAGTGATTAGGAAATGGACAAGTTTCTTTCTAATTAGCCACACATTCCAGAACTTCGTCTAAAAATCATTTTACAATCCCATTTCCATTGTACATGCTGACTTTCATCCGAATAAAATATGGCCAAGTTCCTATAATTGGCCATATTTCAGAACTTCATTCAAAAACCATTTTAGAATCCGATTTCGGATAAGAAATGTCCAAGTTCCCTCCTAAATGACCATATTCCAAAACTTCATCCAACAAACATTTTAGAATCTAATTTCCATCGTGCATGCTGAATTTCATCAAAACCAATGCTGATTAGGGTAAAACTATCGAAAACTATCGATAGTTATCGATAGTTTCCGATAGTACTATCGGAAACTATCAATAGTGTAAACTATCGTTCTATAGTTCTCACCTCTAACACACGGCCTAAATATTTAAATCCGATCGAGGCGACATCTGGAACTTCTCCGATAAATATTTTCTTCGTATGATGGTAATACTATATGTATTTATACTATGGTTTGTCTTTTGGCAAATCAAGGGTCGATTACATATAACATAAGTTGATAGTTGATGAACACATCAAAATCTACATTTTCATTTACGTTTATTTGCAAAATTTCTACACATTAAATGTGTGGCTCAAGATTCAGTAACTAAATGTAAAAACATTTATGTTAGCGCACTGGCATGTCTTTGTACAAAATGGTTTTTTTGTGCTTTCCGTTGCGTTTATTCAACTGAGGTCATATCCTATAATATTACTATATTTATGGTATTAAAAATCGCCATCGTTTATTGAGGTATACCAATTTGCCTAATACATTTGAAATACAACCGGTCAAATAAAAAGAATTACTACACCTCTGCAAAGTCATCAGTATAATTATTTTTCATTATAAATAGCTACATAGCGAAACAAAAAAAGTGGAAAATTATTAAACAAAAGAAAAAATTAATTTATTATTCTTGTGGAGAAAACATAAATTTCCATTCTTTCCAGCTATTCATTTATTTATTTATGTTACCGCTTTTCACGTTTCGATGTATATATACTTACCTATAGTACCAAGAGAGATTCTAGTTTATGTGTTATATTTGCTCTATATAGGTACCTAACTATATTATATAGGTTGGTACAAAATGAACGAAAATAATAGAAAATGAAAACCGTAAAAACTTTACAATTCTCAATGCTATACTCTACATTTTCATTTGGAACAGTAAAATCTTTTATAACCTAACAAAAAAATAATAATTTTTGAAGTTTAAAATATACATTGTGTAAGTTTCTTTTTTTTGCCAGTATGAGTGATAATTAATTTTAAAAATAAAAAGCTTTTGTTTACACTACACAACGGGGTTTGAAATGTCTATCAATGTACAAGAGTTGTATATGCAAATATTCAAAACAATGCCACACAAATCTTAAATATTGGTTATTATATAGGTTACATAAAAAAAATTGTTGTTGTCAAAATGAATGATTCGAGTATTAAAAAAATTATTCACACTCACCTGACAGAGTATGTAGCTTTAAAAAACATGTTCAAACAAAATATTATCTAATCGTAATTATTGTCAAATTTGGCACCTCATAACAAAGCCCGCTGTTAAACAATATATTTTGGGTCTGTTTTTGAAAATATTTTTTTCTCATTTAATTTATAAGAAAATTGTGAAATCTTGAAGGTTTATTTGAATAAAAAAAACTGTATGTACACATTTTTGTTTTGTTTATATCTGTTTACCTTTTTTCGTTAATATAAAGAAACATGGGTACATGCGGAAAAAAATATGGAAATATGGGTCGGTTGGTTTATCTCTGGTTTTGTGTAATTTTCCTTTTTTTTGGTTGGTTACCAAATTGAATTATTTATATTTTCTTTTCTGTTCTTTTTACACAAAAAAAAATAATAATAATATAATAAAATTTTATTTTTATTTTTTTTTGGATTGTCTAACCATGTGGAAATATATTTTAACATTTGATTCGTCATTTTTTTTTTATCCAAGACGTACCTTTTTTTTATTAGATTTTCCCAAATAAAAATACTTCATTTTTTAATATAATACTTATTTAGTATAACGACTTTTTTGCTTTTCTTTCGTATGAATGACAAAAAATAAAAAAAGCTTAGGTAACAGAAAGTCGATGAAACAAAAACGAAAAGTTAAGAAAAATTCCCATTGTGAAAAAAAAATGAAAGATCGAAATAATTTTGTTTTCGGTATACACTTATATGTGTAACACAATGAAAATCGTATCTGGGAAGGAATAATAAAGGAGCACACACACACACACACAGAAAATAAATAAACCTGAAGACGTAAAATTCCTACTTGACTGTTTGTGTAATAAGTGTATACATATTTTCACAATATGAAAAGGGTAAAAAATAATTTTTTTTTCAAGTACTTTTATTTTTGTGTTCAGAGGAAATTTGATATATGATTTCTGTTATTATGTGGGCAGAGAATAAATGACATTTTATTTTGTTTATTGACAGTTATTGACGAATATTTGGTGTATAGAGATGTTAGGTTGCCAGGAAATGGAAATTTCATTTGAGTTTCATTCAACTATTATTGCGAAGAAATGTTTTGCGATTTGTTCACGAATTTCTATGTTAAATACGGTTCGAAGTTAACATTTTATAGAAAATTAATTAACATTAATATCAATGTAATTAATCGTAATACAATCAATTGAAAATTGGGCGTATTGGGTAGACGAATTTCTTTCTCCAAAATTGTAGCATCCTCTAAAGGTAATACGTGGCCACTGTCCCGTAAATGGTTTGTTATTGCACTATGTGAAAATACGCTTCTTTAAGTAATGTTTTGTCTGTCCAACGTATTCCTTTCCATATAAGCAATTTAGCTTATACTCCAAATTTGATTGTAGTTCTAAAGGAATTACATCTTTTAACTTAGTAAACAAAAACTTATCTAACCTTTTTACTGGTCTACCCACTACTTTCATCTCAAAAATCTTAACAAGTTGATTTAATTTTTTCAAAAACAAGTTTTATGTATGGAATCGATATAAAGATCTTCCTAGTATTTTCCACCTCCAAATCCTGTGAATTGAATGGAGTTTCCAAGCGATTATTTTCGTCAATACCTTTCCTTATGTTACGGCGTATTGTATTCCTTGGATAACCATTTTTTAATAACATATTTGTTAATTTTGAAAAATTATCCGAATGAAAACATCCATCTGATAATTTTAAAAGCTTTTCAGCTAACAAAAATACTGTATTATTCTTATATGATAATGGAAGCAATGAATTATAATTTAGGTAGCGGCCTGACCAAGACATTTTTTGATAACAATTTGTACTCAAACTAACTAAGTGAAATCACTAAGGAATGTGGTAAATTCAGAATTTGGAATAGCCGCAATAATATCATCTACATACCTGAAAAAGAGTATTGGTTTAACAGAAGATAATTTCAACACTTCGGTTTCAATATCATCAGTAAATTTGCTATTGCGGGGCTGACTGGTGAACCCATTGGTGAACTAAATAATTGTTTAAACAATCTTCCATTAAAACTAAACTCAGTATGATCCAGGACGAATTTCAATGCCTCAACAAAAATGTTCACGTCCAAATTTGTCCCACTGTTTAATTTTATATCGTTCCATAATTGTTTAACTAAATTTAGAACCAATTTTAAATCCACGTTAGTGAACAATGAAACCACGTCAAGCGAAACTAAAATATAATTTGGTGCGAGAATAAAATTTTGAATTTTAGTTTGAAATCCTCCGCATTTCTTATTGCCGAAAAATTACAACCAACATCAGACAAAAATTTAGATAAATTATACAAAGGTGAACCCACGTAGCTCATAATTGGGACCGTCTTTATGTATTTTTGGAAGACCATACATTCTCGGAGTTGTACCATTGTAGCTACGTAGATCCTTACCAATTGATTTAGTTATTTTGCCTATAAACGTTTCCAAGAAGAAATAATTAAATTTGAATTCATCTGTATCGTTGAGAGACCAACTTTCCTAATTCCTATATACGTGTTATCGTCTGAAAAGAGCAATTTCATTTTTTCAACGTATGCTATTTTTGACATAAGAACCGTAACATTGCCCTTATCAGCCTTTACCACATATACATCTAGATTATTGGTTAGAAATACTTTAGCTTTTTTGGCTTGTTGAATTTGTTAAAGTTCGTTACTTCCTAAAAAAATTCGAGACATGTTATTGTTTGTCTTGAAATTTGTTAAAATGTTTACTATTCTATTCCGAATAGCAGTCTGATCAGTCTCGTCTAATTTAGAGATGCCACTTTCCAAATCAGCTACAATTCTGGGCTATGGAACAATATCTTTTCTGAATGGTAAACAAAATTTATCACCTAACTTTAGAATTTCTGCCGCATCACTCGGAATTTCCAACCTTGTTAAATTTCTAATCCAGTTATTGCCATAATTTCCAAAATTGTTAACCACTCGGTTGCCAATTTCGTTCTCCTCCATGTTCAATATAGTTGCTTCTCTTGCAGATGTTGTACGTATTTCAAGGCCGATTAATTGGTTAAATTTCCTTAAATGTTTCTGTTTCGTTTCTTGAAAAATTGCTTCATATCGAATTTTCATTCAGATAATTTTTCAAAATTAACAAATGTGTTATTAAAAAATGGTTATTCAAGGAATACAATACGCCGAAACATAAGGAAAGCTATTGACAAAAATAATCGCTTGGAAACTCCATCCAATTCACAGGACTTGGAGGTGGAAAATACTAGGAAGATCTTTATATCGATTCCGGAATGGCATTTTACAGCTATAGCACAAGGAAAATCGGAATGCGTTGCTGCATCGGCTGAGGTTAAACCATTTTCTCATTTAGAATGCTTAACAGCTGGGGATAACATAACAATACTACTATATAAATTCAATTCTGCGATAAAAAACTTTCCCAGACAACAGAACTTATCTATTTGTAACCGCAGAAGATATTGATGTAAGAGAACCAAGCTGAACGTAATATTATTCAAGTGCAAGAACAATTAAGGGAACTAGGAGTGCACATTGCTTTATTCCAATGTCTAAAACAGCGCTTTAGATTAAAAAGTTTTCTGCTTCCACTAATTTAAGAATAAAAACCGTTGGATCCGAAGTACAACCACAAAGTAAACATAGGAATAACTATTGAGGTGGAAGAAGATGAGGGAATGGTAAAAGTGCAGTTGATGTGCCACAAAGGAAATGGAAACAGGTTTGTCTACAAAATAAAGCTAGCCAATTATTACTAATTGCAATGTGTCACTTTTAATTACAATTTCGTTTGTATCGATTCGTCTTCTGAACAGTTAGTCCCTGCTTCTGGCATTTTTTACGTAGGTTTGCCTCCAGTATTCAAGGGCAGATTTTAAAAGTTAATTTTGGGTGATTCGAATATTTTTCGTAAATTTAAGCTTTAATTAATATTCAACACTATACAATAATCACGAAATTTCATAATTATGGAATCACGAAATTTCATAATTATTACCTTTGACATTGTTATTGACATTTGACATTTTAAATTTTATTTTTATTCATGATGTTAAATTAAATATAAACAAGATCTTTTATCTAGATCTTGATCTTGATAAGGTCGAAATTAGTTTACCTAAGCAAAGTTAATTGAAATGTTTCAGGTAGATGTTGAACGCTTGTACTTATAAGAAGAAAATTAGCGCAAAATATTTGTCAGATTTTTAGAATAACTCTTAGCCTGGATAATCTCTCCAATTGGAGAGCTTCAGGGTACTCAGGCGTCTTAAGAATTACCTACGAAATACAATCGGCAAGCAGCAGCTGGGAGTGATCCGTCTGCTCAAAATTTGTTTTACCCAAAACATAAAAAAACTCTTTCCCAAAAATCGTTTCTCCAAAACGAATTTTCCAAAAAAAAAATTGCTCAAACTAATTACCCCAAGAAACCTTTAATACTTCGTAAATAATTTCGTCATAACATTTTCGCGACGTCATCAAACATAAAAGCGCAGGTACGGTAACACCATCAATTTTTGCAAAAATTGTAAATAGTTGAGGAATTAAGCATGGAACCACGTCAAATGTTCCATCAATCAGCCAACAGTCAGCTGCTTTGAGCATTCGCCATGACTTAATTGTGCCCATAAGTAGGTTACACTCAATGCCAAACCGTTTTCCAGATAAAATATATACTTCTTAATCTTAAGAAGTTAATAAATTGTCTGTTAATCAAATTGATTTTTTGGCTTTACTATAGACAATAATATTAGTAGTAATCACATTCACAGTATTTTCGATTTGGCAAATCACTCACTGGAAAAAAGTAGAAATATCCATTACTCCCTTTACTTTACCTTAGAGTGAATACAAATGCATCGACTCTCAAAAATAAGAACCCTTCTTGAGTTCAATTATGCTGGTTGTTCGCTTTCGTACAGAAAAGTAAGGTCTACTAATCAGGTAATTACGACAAAACTACAAATATACAGTTCTCGCTTAATATATTAAGTATAAAGCCAGAACGTACTGATCTAGCGAATTATGCTCGCTAAAATAAAAAAAATCAAGAAGAAACCTCATGCAGAATTCTGTAAGCAGCAAAATTAGAATACACAAGTTTAAATGAATTGAAATACATCTGCTTCATGTCTCTATTTCTAATTTCGCTGTGCAGCATCAGGATGGCACCAAATAAAAATTAAACAAATATGAATCACGACTTAGTTCAACTTGGTTTTTACTTTTATTTATCTTTATTATTATTTTTCTGTCAAACAAAATGGAAAAACCAATAATTGAATTTGTTAAAAATATAATTGTTTGTGTAACAAAACAGAAAATATAAAAACGTTTATTTAAGGGATTGCAATATTAAATATTTTGTATAAGTATGTAAAATATTCCCAATAGTACATGTGAAAAAATATTTATTTGATTCATCAAACATATTTTTTAGTATAAAAAGTAAAACAACGCTGGAAAACACTATACGAGATAAATTTCATAGGGAAATTAAAATTACGAAGTGTAGTGGAAGTGGTTGTAATTGAAGATTTTGTTTAACATGTTGACAAGGAGGATGAAGGGCAAAGTAAATAAAATCTATTCCTGTATGTTTGTTACAATTTTAGTAACGATATTTGTTTGTAGAACGACGGAGTACTTTTATGTTAAAATCTGTGGTGAATATCTTTGATCTTACTTAATGATAACTTTACTTAATGATATTTCTACTTGTTTCTAGTAGATATATTTATTATGAGTGATTGGTCTCGGTAGTTTTCTGATTTGCCAAATCGAAAATACTGTCAATGTCATTACTACTAATATATTGTCTATAATAAAGCCGAAAAATCAATTTAATCTTCTTAATCCTATGAATCTTATCAATTTTGTGAATCTCATGAGCCTTATGAATCTTTTGAAACTTAAGAAATTTTTTACTAGTTTTATTAATTTTAATAATTTTATGAATCTTATGAATTTCATGAATCTTATGGATCTCATTGAATATGGATCTCTTGTCTTGCGAATCTTATATGAATCTTGTAAATTTTATGAATTTCTTGAATCTTATTAATCTTACGAATCGTATGAACATTGCCAATCAACTATATCTTTGAATTTTTGATCTCAGTGATTTTAAACGAATCTTATCAATTTTTTTAATCTCATGAATCTTATGATTATGAGTCGTTTGAATCTATTGAGCGTCCAAAAGTTTTATTAATTTGATTACTTTTATGAATCTTATGAATGTGACCCTATTCTGGCTATTTCCTGGGAATTGAGAATTGAGTTGTTTTGACATTATTGTAGCAGTTGGGAATTATTTTTTCCAAAAGTGTATTTTGGCGATTGGGAATTTTTGAATATATTGAAAAAATAATTCCATTTCATGTAAGCTTTGACGTTTATTTTTTGCCAATTTTTTTGAGGAATTAGAACAAAACTGGCTGTTTTGTGTATTTTCATTATTTTATTTACAATGTAATGTCGGTTCAGTTTTTATTTTATAAGTATAAGAATAGATTACTGAAATAATGTTTTCTCCCATTAAAAATTATTCCCAGTTATGCCAGAATAAGTTTTGGGAATTGGGAATTATTGAAATTTCAAATTCCAGGAAATATCCAGAATAGGGCCACAGCGGGAGTATTCTGGTTTTCCTTAGGAAGAGGGAAAGGAAAAAAATTGACATTTTCATAGCAGTTTTATTTTTTTCCCCTAAATGCTTATTCTGGCAAGCTTTAATAGGAATTTTATTTTTCCTATTTATTGCAGTTTTGAAATTTATTTTTCCTTGCCTTTTTGATACGGTAAATTAATTCCTATTGAACTTTTTACTTTTACACTAAGTAGGCATTTTGTTATTTGTATATGCTCGCCGAGACGTCAGATAAAAAAATAATAAAAATGGGTGCATGTTTATAACCGAAAAATTTCAGCGTAATAAAACAAATCCGTTTAATTACATCTTTATAATGTATAACAATGTAAAAAAAAATGATTTTATTTATTTATATTAATAGAAAATTGTATTTTAACAACAAAATGTTTGACATTTGATTACCTTTAACTAATCGCAGAGCCTTAGCGTAGGGAATTAAAACTAACAAAAAAATTCCAATTCATTTTTCCTTTCTTACGCCAGAATAAACCATAGGAAAAATAGCATAGGAAAAACTGCTATCAAAAATAATTCCTGTATTGTAACGAACGCAAATTTGCATTCATTATTTTTTTCCCTATATTTAACAATAAAAAAATTAAATTAACGAACCATGTTGCTAAATTAGATTAATTCACAATTTTCAATATCGGTCAACATTTAATTATTTCCTAAGCGTGACCTAATAAACATAAATAAAATATACTACCTGAGATTGCTGACGCCGGCATACCAATAACATATAATAAATATTTACGTCAAAAAAAAAATATAGGTAATAAGAAAATTTTTTTTTTAAGGCCAGTAATGCGAATCAGCAAATTCGGGCCAAGTAGGAAGAAATACATTTTTTTTGTTAAATATGAATATTTGTAAAATAGGTTAAAAATTAATAAAACATTTTTTTTTTGATTAAGTATAATAGTGGGGGAAATTCAGTAATTTTAGGCCACCAAATTTGTATAAAAGGAGGCCAAAAATGACTGAATGGGTAGTCCACTACAAACAACGAAGAAGGTGGTCCACTACAAACAACGAAGAAGGGGAGTCCACTACGAACAACCAAAAGAAAAAGTCCACAAAGAACACCTGTAGAAGGGAATCAACTATTGTATACAAGACTAGAAATAAAATTTATACGAAATATAGTTCAAAAAAGTTAAAGTAAAATCACATCAGTGTTATCAATTAAAGCAACAGAGAATAATAAAAAAAGGCGACAACCATGGTAAGTATAACCATTAAAAACACAACCTACTAAACACCAGTCACCCAAATTGGTGATGTGTCTATCCAGCTGTCTCATTACAGACGGGAGAAAGTAAGCGGAAACGCTTCTTCGCCCTTTCTGCTGGAAACGCAGCACCAAAACCCCCCCAAATTCGTACTAAACACTGATTTTTTTTTTCTGCTTTTACATTTAATCTTTGATGGCTCAGAGCTAAGCTCCCCATTATTGATTATGGTCGACGAACTCGCACCATAATGATTCATCTAAGAGCCCGAAAAACCTTATACCTTCTAATTTATACATCCTTTGACCAAAAATTCAAAGTTTTTGGTCCCAAGCCTAATTTGTCCTTTTCCTTATGCGGTATAACTGGGTTTCTCAACCGTTGTCACCCAATTCCCCACGATCAAGTTTACCTCTACCGGCTTTGAGCTCAGGTAAACGCCGCACAGGGTGATGATAGGCGGTTGAGAAACAAAATTTGTAAACGATTGAGTTGAGGTAACTCGATTCTCTCGTTACAATATAGGAAAAAAATTCCAAATTCCTAAGGAAAACCAGAATACACCCGCAGGTGACAATAAAATACGGAGACTGTTTTTAAATTATTTGTTTTTTCATCTAGAATGCATTTTCAAATTTTTTGTTTTTCATGTATACATTAAAATAAAGTCTTTGATTAAAAAATCAGTTTTCTATTCCTTTTACTTTTTGAGTTAACTATCATGTGTGAAGTCTCACTCTCAAAGATTGAACTGTACGAAGCTGGAAATTCGACAAGCGAAATTATTTAAAATGTTTAAAAGACTATCAGGTAGATCTTGAACGCTTCTACCTACAATAACAAAATTAGCACAAAATATTTATCAGACTTTTAGAAGAACTCATAACCTGGGTAATCTTTCCCCATATTCACAGATATGTGGATAAATCGATAGAGGATGTCCTCGATGCATTGGCCTTAGGGTTACGACAAATACTCGTAAGCAATATTACCTTATAGAAATTACTTTTTATTTAAGAATCCCCCCCCCCCCCCTTTGGCAAATTGCTGGCTACACCACTGGTAATAATTAATGAATTATAAAGCGGGTCAATCAGAACTATTACCCAATTTGATTTTACTTGCGTTAAAAATGTTCAATTTAATGACATACAATTTTAGAAGTGAGTCAATCAAGGGAAGTTTATTGCTTTGGGCATTAAAATTTGAAATCGTCAGGATTTTATAAGCCATAGCTTTTGGCTCTTTGAAAAAGTGGGAAAAACGTCTTTAATGAAAAGACATAAATTTAAAAGATTCTGGCACGATTTAGTGAGATTGTGTGCTAAACATATGTTCCCCCCCCCCCCTCCCCATTTTTCTATTAGAAAAATATTAAAGCTATCATCATAATCGATTTGAGTGTTCAACGATCGGACAAATTTTGTTTTTACCAGAATTTAAAAAGTAGAAGCTTTCCTTTTGAAAGGTGCTAAAATTTATTTAGTCTAATTGCGATGAAAGCTATTTCTTATCTAGGTAAAAATATTGTAGCAATATTTGAAAGCTTCTTTTATTGTAACATTTTAAAACCTTGTCGTAATTTACAACCAGACATCATTTTGATTACAGAATAAGGTTTGGGCGTGTTCAGCTTTAAGTTTCCAATAATTTCTGGACATTTCGAGAATTATTTAAAAATAAGAAGATGCGAGACTAATCTGATGTATACACAAATGCTTCTCACAAACATTACCACCAGCAATAACAAATAATCGCATTTAAAGATAGCAATAGGAGACAGAAATGTTGAACTTCTTTGTAAGAGTTTTCCAATTTCAATTCTAAATTTCAATGCCAAGTTGAACTGTATTAAACTAATTCAGCAATATTATCTGTGAATCTTTGTCGACCCGTCTTTGTTTGAATGAGGCAATACACTAGAATTAAGGATGTAAACCGAAGACAATTCTTAATATAACATATTCGCCTGATGAAATATTTCAAAGTATCCTGGCGGACGAAAAAAGAAAATTAAGAACACTGTAACACAACGAAATTTTAGTTTGCAATAGAGATTGATTTAAAAATTTAGCCCAATTTTGCGTAGCGACCTTGACATTCATAAATGAGCCGTTTATTTTGAAAGTGGCCTAAGTCCATCTTCCAAAAAAATCAGGCTAATGATACCAAAAGATAAATAACAGTATAATCTTTCTAACGGTAAATAATTTATTGTCAAAATAAAAAAAAAATCCCTATGTGCAATAAATAAGAAAATACAAATTCCCCTATATTTTCGCATTTATTGTTTTTTTATTCTTTCATTATCTCGTTTCAACAAAATATAGACTTACGCCACTTTCAAAATAAACGGCTCATATAAGGAATATCAATTTTAAAATTATGGGTTTTCGTAAATAGAGTTTATTACAAATAATCAAAAATAATATTTTGAGCTACAAGTAAAATAAATCATTACTCAAATTTTAATCATCTAACTGAGCTATTATTCACAAGGTAAAATATAGTAATTATTTATTTATCTGTAATCCGGGGAAAAATAATTCAAAACACTTTTGAAACTTGTAAAATTTGGTCCACAAAAAAAACTATTTAGGGTACATGACAAATTTTGAGCTACACTCTAAATATTTATGTATATCAAATTATTTACCTGTATTTGTGAAGGTATACTGGATTTTAAAGTTTCTGCTCTTAAAAACTTAAATTAAAAATTGTTTTCTGAGCAACAGTAAAATTACTTTTGAGTAACTTTATATTTCGGTTATATGTATTTTTATGAAAAATCTTAATCCTCAATCAGGTTCGAAATTTGAAAGTATTTATTTTGATAAATCCTACTAACGAGTTAAACTAAATTAGGTCTCTTCCACTAAGATATTAATTGTGTACACAACATGAATTAGAGACCAATCCGTCATTAAATTTCTTACCAAGAAATATAATACCATAATACCAAGACTATCTTATAATATAAGTAAAAATATATGTTTTCCCAATTATAATGATATCCATTATTCACTGCTTTAATCATTAATCACTGTTATTCATTTTTGAAATTTTATCTGGTAGTCTCTTGCCATTTTCATTATAATTGAGATGTTAAAATATTGACGAAAATTATTTTATGATTATTGCAAGGATTTGATTATAAAATACCAAATTATTTATCGGTTGTGGACAAAGTATGGTATTCGCTTATAATGGCTGTTCTACTCGCATATAATGGATGTTAGTCACTTAGATGATTTACAACACTCACAAGGGAATAACAGCTATCATGATATGCTCATTAAATAATATACAAACTACATCCTTGTAAAAGTTCATGCATTTTATATTTTTTCAATAAAATATCAACACTCTCGAAAAGATCCCGACTCTACAAATATCAAATCTCGCGCGATTTTTTCGAAATTTTATTTAGTAAGATTTTGTGGAGTGAGAGTTTATTATTCCGGATATTTTCGGTATTAAGTATACTATACCACATTTGTTTCATTTAATTATGGCTCACCCTATAGATGTAGTATTACCTGTGTTGAGATTGGAAATGACCTAATTTTTTATTGTTTCGCTAAATCTACGTAAAGTTAAATTGCGCAATATGTACATGGTAATGAGCATACATTGTTGTCTTGCAACACTGATCGTT
Organism: Tipula helvola; assembly: GCA_963556165.1. Classification (NCBI taxonomy): domain Eukaryota; kingdom Metazoa; phylum Arthropoda; class Insecta; order Diptera; family Tipulidae; genus Tipula; species Tipula helvola. The sequence goes on from OY744483.1 coordinate 49,562,270, forward strand.
CAGGTTCAGCATTCTCACTAGTGGCATTGGCAACTTTCATGCCGCAAATTTAACCATTGCCAGCTATGGCACGATAATAAACATCACTGAAGACCATAATATCAATTTTTGCAGAAAAGCCGATCGGAGTTAAACCCTAAGTAATAGCAACAGCTATTTTAATACCACACAAGCACTACTGCAAAGATCGGAAGATTTCCCTTCTGCGACCACAGAAGGAACTTAACTTAGTACACTTTCAGGTTATATAGAGGCATACTAATACTATATATTTACCGGCAAACCCTAGTATTTTTTTATACTTGCTATACGTGTCTAATGAAATAAACCAAAAATATGCGCATAATTTGAACTTATTTCAAAAAATCTAGAAAAGTATGTAAATTTCCTCTCTCAAAATAATTATTCGTTGTTGTTATACTGAATACAAACGATGGACAGAGAGACTCTTTTTTTCGTCATAACCACTAAAATCGATAGACGTAGAGGCTTGCTGTATCGCGCGGAGTAAATTGTTACAAGCAAAATTCCGCCGAGAAACATGCTTTGCGCCTGTTGTATATAGTTAACTCTATAGATGTTTTCGTAAAGCACACCTTGAAGTGTGCTGTCATGTCAAAAACTAAAATATACATATTACCGAGTTTGCTGTCGCCTAGTTAACGTACGCCAAGTTCACCGAGCTGACTGTCGCCGGGTTGGTCGTCGCCGAGTTTACCGTCCTCGAGCTGACCGATACCTAGTTGGTCATCGCCGAGTCAGTCGTCGCTTAGTTTACCGTCACCGAGTTGAATGTCGCCGAGTTGATCGTCACCGAGATGACCTTCGCCGAGTTCACCGAGTGTCGTCACCGAGTTTACCGTCGCCGAGTTAACCGTCGCCAAGTTGACCGTCACCGGTTTACGCAGTCAGATTTAAGAGGACTGCAAATGTGTATTTTTTTTAAAAGTAAATTTTATACATTATTATTGGTGAAATAAAACAAAAATACGATTTCTTTCAGTTATTCGAAAACACAGAAAATTATAAAACTTGTTAAATGATAAATGTCTTTTCAACTTTCAATCACGTTGTCACGTCATATAAAAATGTAGCCGATATTTTTTGCATTCAGATTGCTTTTCTACTTTTCTATTGTTGACTGCACCCAAAATTAGTTATTTTTAATAATAAACTAAATTTAATGAATTTACTATAAAAAAAGTTGAATACATACAATAGTTTAGAGAATATTAGGATTTATAAAACCTATTGAATTTAAAGAACTTCAAAATGTTTTGTAAAAATTGATAATTTACAAATTTCAAAAAATATATCGAATTTCAATTATTTAGCAAATTTAATGATTTTATAGAATTTTTAAGTTTATAAAGAATTTAAAAAAAAGATATTTTTGAAAATTCTCAGTTTCAAATTTTTATCAATGGCAAATTTTAAAGATTTATCGAATTTAAAGCATTAGGAAAATTTTCGGTTTCAGAGAATATTAGGATAAAACGTAAATGACAATTCGTACTACTCAGGCCCGTTCGTCTGAGACAACTGAACAACGGGAAAGAAGGCTGCAAAATGTTCGAATAAGCACCGCTCGATCAAGACGAACACTGTACGCTGATTTAAATCTTGGTGCAATCCATTATGACAGTAATAATGATTACAGTCTTCATCCAAGTGTCGTCATTAGAAAAATGGATAAAATTAGCATGTATTGTAGCGCCCTCAAATTTAAGAACGAAACGCCAGGAATGTGCTGCGCCAATGGAAAAGTTAAACTGCCAGAATTACATCCACTATCCGAACCACTATCAACGTTGCTATCAGGTGTTACACGGGAGTCGAAGCATTTCTTGAAAAACATCCGCAATTTTAGTTGGTAGCTTAGCAACGTGCGCAGGGTACAGCTAGTTACACTGACAACAGTGCCACAATGGCACATTTTGTATTTTCTTCTTATGTGATGTCAATTTTTTTACTCGTTTGAGTAATTTATGGTTCGGCCCAAAACAAAAATATCACAGGGATTGTTCTAAGAAGCCATATAGTGGGAACAATAGCCTCATGTCTTGTGAACCTCATGGACTACATGCCATTTCTCAACGGTGTGGCAAATGCCACATTTTGAATTTTCTTCTTGTGTCATGCCAATTTTTTTACTCGTTTGAGTAGTTTATGTATGGTTCGGCTCATAACAAAAATATCACAGGAATTGTTCTAAGAAGCCATATAGTGGGAACTATATATAGCCTCATATCTTGTAAACCACATGAACAACATATGTATATGCCATTTCTCAACGGTGTGGCAAATGCCACATTTTGTATTTTCCTTTTATCTTCAATAGTGTTTGACTGCTCCATTCGTTGTTTTATTTCGTTTACTGCTCTCCTTGTTGCATATCAACAAGTTATCCGAAAAGATGAGACCTTGTGGACATTTGTGTCATCGAAGATACAATAATTTATAAAACCATCAAAATTATTAAAAATTCTAAATTCTGTGAAGTATAGTAAAGTTCATCACAACTGGATCAGAATGGCCACGCAAAAAACCTCGTGGACATTTTTATGGTCGGCGATATAACAACTTTTAAAATCATCCAAAATTATTAAAAATTCCACATTCTGTGAAACATAGTATGTTCATCACAATTGACATATGTTATATGGCCTAGTTATTGTATAAAACGTGCGGGACCTTCGGGACATCTCCAGGATTGGCGCTAAACAATTATTCAATTATAAAAAATTAGTTAAATTTTAAATTATCTGAAATACAGTAAGGTTCAACAAAATTGATTGATTTTGGCCAATGAGATAAACAGATGGTTCAGCTATACGAAAATGATGAAAATAATCTGTTTTCTAAGCAGGGTTTAATAGTATGAAAAATTCAAAATTACATAAAATTGAAATTTTCATATAGTCTAAATTCCAATTGGAAAAATAGCAAATTTAACAGTGTAATTTTTTGTTATTTTTTTTAGCAAAAACTTCACACTCATGAAATACTGCGAGACACTATTGCTGATACATGAATCAAAAAATTAGATTTGCTAAAGACTTTTTTTGTGCATACGTAACCAATCCAGGCTTGTTGTACATTTCCAGCATCAAATTGTATATCTGTGGGTCATATCATAGACTTATCTCGTATTTCATTTAACCCTTGTGTGTATACCCGAAAATTTTTACGCTAGTACACACCCGACCCACCCGGGTAGCCAAGTGTATTTTTTCGAGGTTTTCAACCGATTTTTTGTCAGTTCTACTATGTTGTTGCATTTATGTTATAAATTTAGTATTTTAGTGAATAAAAACGAGAAAAATATATGTGTATGTATATAGGGAATTCCCCATAATGAAAGTGGAAAACGAGAAATGAAAAAACACAAATGAGGAGAAAATTATTAATATACTGTTCGTCATACCACAGAATACCCAGAAGCGACATAACACGGTTTTTATATGGAGAAAAGTGGAGTCATTTTTTTGACCTTGGTTGATAGAAGGTAAGATTTTTGGTGTAAAATTATCGTTCAGAGGCTGAAAATTCAAAATTAACATGTAAAATATAAGGTAAGAGCAAAAATTTCTTGGTACACGTAATGTCGGTTCTGGTTGTTTATTATTCTGTGGTCATACTAACAGGTTGTGGTTGTTCTAATATATAAAACATTCGTAAAAAACAGTGGTCGCAAATACGTGGCACGCGTGCCAAACTTTGCACATTTAAAAATTGGCCTGGCACGTCAAAAAATTTTAGAGTAGGTACTCAACAATCGTAGTAATTTTTCCAAAAAAGAGAGAAAACTTTTAGAATTTTGATAAAGCTTAACTATTGAAATGCTGGAGAACGAGGAAAACATGAAATCAATTTGGTCATACAACCACCTTTGAAATGAATGTCAAGTATTTTCTTCAAATATGGAAGGTTCGAAAGTAAATTACTAGATAGGTGATAACATATTTGCAACATTTGAAACTATTTTTGTTAGGTACCGATATGTTTCAAATGGGTGAGTTTAGCGATGTTTTATTCGTAAGCTTGTAATTTTAGTTCAGGGTTTATTTAGTACTACAAATTACGAGAATTAAAAAGCACTTTTGCGATAGTATTATTGAATGAAAAAAGTTTTAGTTCGAATTTAAATATCAATTAATTAAAAAGGCATTGAACCAAAAGTTTTAATCAAAATTCCAGAGAAATACGATTAGCAGAAAGGTTAACTTTCACGCGTAAAGATTTGAAACTGAAAATTCGTAAGAAGATCTAAAATTCTGAATCGTTTTTCTTCATCTACTTAAGCCTACTTGACTATTTAGTTGACGATGCCAGATCATCGCGTAACAGAATTTTAACACACCATTTCTTAATACATAGTTGAAATAGATAGATCAAAAATATTTGCTCCAAATATCGTGGTGGGTTCGTATTTTTATAGGTGAACATGTTGAAAAGAATTAGGAATAGAACGGCCTAAGGCAATTGTTTTTGGTTAAGACTTTGAGCCCGATTTTTGGGATAATTAAATGCATCTTAAAATAAAACTTTGGTGATCCTTAATATTATATTTAAATATCATATTTTGATTTGGCACGCAGAAAATCAGTCATTTAAAAAAATAATTGTATTGGCACGGTAATAACCAACTATTTGCAAATACTGGTATAAAATAATATATTTTTGAAATTTTATACAGTGGCGGATCGCAATAGGGATATACAATTTAAAATAATTTAAAATAAAACTAAGTCTTTTCCTTATATTTTGTTCTGGCTACCCGGGTGGCCGGGTGTGCGTTAGAAGGGTAAAGAAAATTATTCACACATAACTCCATCAAAAAATAATTGTTATCCAATTTCTATACAAAAATCGAAAACTAATAGTCAATTCTTGGATGTCAAGAAGCTAGAAACGTCTAACTTCAAAATTGCAGTCCCCACAAATATTTAAAATTGAAATGGCTACCCGGGTAGCCGGGTGCGTACACAAGGGTTAAATTCGGGCAAACATTCATTAGTTGCAAATAAATTAAATCAGAAGACCACATTTAACTCTCATTTGACCTCTTGTGAGACATTCACAAAAAGTATCCCCATGCGATAAAAAATTGTATGAAAAATTGAAAATCGCCCAAGCGTATATTAATTTACGAATAAAATGTATCCAACAACAAGTCGTCTTCAGATGTTCTAATACAATATTTGTTTGTTTACTGTCTAGGTAAACAAACCTCTCTATCATGTAAGAAGAGCATCGTATCGATTATATTTTCCTTATATTAAATTTCTCGAGAATCCAAAAAATCTATGTATTTCGTATCCATATTATAGATGGATGTTTGCACTATACTTCATCGCATCCACATAATATATGTTGTGTTTATGGTATTCCCTTCGGGTGAGCTTTTTTTGCTAACTTCAACTTGAGAAAATAGTAAGTTTCGATTATTATAATATAAATAGATGAGTGTCTATTTAATTGAAATATTTAAAACAATAACCTTAAAAAATCGCACCCTCCCTTACACAGCCCCTTAGTTATAATAATAGTTAAATTATCAACAATAACACATTTATATTTGACATAATACCCATATCAAATGAAAATCATTTACATGCCATCAATAAAAAAAATAAAAATAAAAATTCCAATTTGTTTTGGGACTGAATATATAATTTGGACTTTAACTGTGAGCTTTAGGGAATATCCCATAAATAATATTCGTTTCACAGTGAGTTGAATAATATTCTATTCTTGTATTACAGAGTTCATCAATTAATTTCATCAATCAAAATACAAAGAAAACCCAAAAAAACAAAAAAAATTGTTATTTAGGGTTGTTTATCGCCAACCCCTTATTATGTACATAAGTATACATTTTGTACACTCTTCACATTCACAACAACCTCTAAAATATTATTATAATGATGGCAGCAATTATTTTCGCACAATGTATTTTACGTAACTCAGCATTTTTCATTAAAAGTTCCCTCCGATTCCTGTATTAATAGTATATTGTCATACGCTTAAATCAAAGGGGGGATGGGATATCATGCTTGATTTTGATACAATCCATTTGTCATAAATATAATAAAAACACTCGTACTTAGAAAAAAAAACTTTATCTGTTTTTTCCCCGTAATAATTCTCATTAAAAACAATTTTCTTACGTTGTCATCGCGCACATCATCATTCTGAATGACATTTATAATTTTTTAATACACTATGCCGTCGACGATGAAGACGACAACAACGATGACGACACTAAGTGTCTAAAAACTAAAAATGTAACGAGAGTTACTTTTGTGAACGGCAACACATTTATCACTAAATTAACTTTTGATGCTTTTTTGTTGTTTTTGTATTTCATACGAACTTTTCCACTTTAGGCTTTTCCTGTTTTCAATTCGTTTGTTATTTTTGCGATTTTCTTAGTACGATTTCTCGTTTTATTTTTATGTACTTTTGTTTGTTGAAATACGCAGATAAGACACGCAAGGATTTCTTTTTTCGATATGTGTATGTGTGTGTGTGTGTGTGGTGGAAAAGTTAAAATTATAAATAAATAAAATTTTAACTTTTACACAAAAAAGTTAATTTTTTTTGCGATTTTTTTTTGTTTTATTTTGTTCACGAACGTTATTTTTTGCGGGAACATAAAAATTTGGTATGCAAATTTTATTCAATGCTAATCAATTTGTTTCATTTGATTAGAATTTACGAAACAAAGCAAAAAATGATTTATTTTTATAGGCTGGGATTTTTTTTTTTTTGTTTAATTATCGAAATTTATTAGGCCATTAAAATAGTAGAGTCGGTCGTTTGTTTAGATTTTAATTATTAGATTGGTTACATTTTTTTTTATTTGTATTAATTAATTTTTATACGTCGTTTTCGTTGTTTCTGATGGTGCTCAAGGATATTTTTTTTTATGATAAAATGTAGATGATTTATCATGGCCGCACGCGAATGTTTATGCTGCGGAGTGACTGCGGAATTGGTATTTTCCTTTTATTGAAAATCGTGTTGTATTCTATCAGGCGAATAAACGTTCGTGGATATTTTATTCATAATTTTTATTTTTATTTGTTTTTAATTTCGGAAATTATATTCATTGCCTTGTATTAAATGGGAATAATTAGTCGAAAATTAAGAGAGAAAGGCCAAAAATGCTTTCACAAACTTATGTAAATTTAATGTGAGTATTACCCTATAATTTGTGTTTGATGGTGGCATTAGTATGCTCATTTTAATTTAGTATTATCGTCCCCAATAATTAGCCCGACAATTTGGAGCGTGGTGGAAGACATTCACCTTTAAGTATCAGGGTTGTTTGCTCTTTGTTAAAATTTAATGATAGAGTCAAATAGATGTATAAATTTGTGATTTAAATTAAACTTTAACTCATATTCGTAATCTGAAATAGACTCCGCCCGACATTAAACATTTGTAAACAAAGATTTTTGAACACCACACGCGTTTCAAACTAATATGTTTAGATCGTGCCGAGCCAGTGTAAGCACCGCTTTAATATCTTAGCTGTGCAGAACTCGGTAGGTGCGTGAAGATCGGAATGAAATCCTCTTCCATAGTCATCGATAACTACCACCGGGGGTTCTGCCCACGAGACTATAAACATATCTGTATAGTTACTGCCCCTTGGACAACAGACATAATAAAGTGAATTTTAGTGCGAATGTTAACATGAATTTTATAGTGATCTTTGTTGAATTTTAGAATTTTTGGGTAAATCCAAACTTTATAGGTGAATTTATGATGGAATTTGACTGAAATTGAGGTGAAATGGAGGTGTGGTGAAAATTATGAGATTTTGTGACAGTAAAATTTTAAGGAGTTTTTTTGGTAATTTAGATTAGTCTTTGAATTGAAGTTAGCGTGAACAAATTTAGGATAACGTTTTTGATAAATTTTACAAATTGAGTCAAATTTAGGATTAATTTTATCGTTCGATTCCCAAGACTCTAGGTGAAATTTGTGGACTTTATGATAAATTTTACTGAAAAGTTCAGGCCGAATTTAATAAAAGAAGTTTAGGGTGAATTTCAGCGAATTTTTTTCTTTTTGCTAAAATAGCAAGCCTGTTAAATCAGTCTATTTTGAGTCACGTGTACGAAATAAACTAATCAAAATAACATTACACTGATAACTTCCCTAGGGGAATTATCAGTAATTTTGATTTTAATTGGAATATTTCGTACAAGTGACTTAAAATTGAAACATACTCTGGCTACTAGATGAAAAGAATTCATAGTTTTATTTTACCATAAATACTGTTTCAAAATGACACTTTTGTTGCCAAAAATAAAACCATGTAGCCCGGTTGTTTGGATGCGTTCGTGTAAAAACAAAAACCAAAGAAAAAAGAAAAAAAAGAGAGTGATAAAAGGAAACTGGTGAAGTCCAGACCTAAAATTAAATTAAAAATTTATTAAAAATATTAAAATAAAAGTAATTTTGTAGCGGAATACCAAATATTCCAGCTAACAACTAAAGTGTTTTATTGATTGAATCCAGAGAGTGAAACAAGCAGCATCGATCTACAAAAATCGATCACCACGAGGAAAAAGCCGCAACATCCCATCCTTATTGCGCCCTCTCGCAATAATCTACAAAATTAACATTTACTTGGATTGGGTTGGTTTGAGTGGAATAATATCATTCGTGAAGCTCATCATAATATAAATCAATATACACAATGGACGGTGTGAATAATTTCCAGAAATCCTCAATGAAAGTTCGATCGCCACCACAACATGTGCTACACAAATCGAACTACAGTAACTGCGAACGCGTTGACACCAACGATATGGTGCAGTGCGACAAGTGTGATAAGTGGTTTCATTTCGAATGCGTTGGTGTAACGCAGGCAATCCAGGACGAGGATTGGGTTTGTAGCACGTGCTCCGGCCTGTCTATTGCCAGAGACACCATAACCATCCACCCTGTGCCGAAGTCGTCGAACAAGAAGAACTCAAATAGATCCGTAAGTGTCCGATCTACAAAATCCTCAGGCAAGAGGATACAGTTGGAACTTCAGAAGCTGGAGGAAATTCGCAAGTTAAAAGAAATCAGACAGAAGGAAAGGGAAGCCGAGGATCGCGTTTATATAAATAGGAAGTTCGAAATCCTCGAGCAGGAAATTGACAATGAATCCGATTCTGATCCAGACGACGGGCTTAAGTCAAACCATGCGGATGTCAGTTAGTGGGTTGAGCAACACCAAAGTCAGGTGTGGCAGCCAACAATTAAACAAGTTCCACCTCAAGCAGCTGATATGGCTGCCATGGCGACCCTTGTTGAAGCGCCTATCATTAACAAAATGGCGAACGTATCGATAACGAGAACTTGTCAACAGCCACATCGACAACATGCAGTACCCGGTGTGAAGACAAATACGCTACAAATTTCAGATCTACAGATACCAGTCTCACATGATCGTGGCGCCATTCCGGTCAGTTTGAACAACACGAATGAGCCGTCTTGTATTCAACCAGCAGCGTCTATGGGTGTCCAACAACTGACAGCAAGACATGCCGTTTCCAAGGAGCGTCCTCACTTCAGCGGGCAACCATCGGAATGGCCGATGTTCATCAGCAGCTACGAAAGTTCAACAGAGACATGTGGGCTTAGCAACGCCGAAAATCAATTACGTCTGCAACGGTGTTTGAAAGGGAAAGCACTAGAGGCTGTGAGATGCCGTCTACTGCTACCATCGTCAGTGTCGGATGTGATAACAACACTGAGAATGTTGTACGGCCGCCCAGAATTGATCATCCATACCCTACTTCAGAAGATCAGAGGCGAACCTGCTCCGAAAGCAGAAAGGCTAGAAACCCTAATTTCATTTGCGCTGTCGGTGCAAAACCTATGCGCCACGATCGAAGCTGCCGGACTACTGGCACATATGAATAATCCATCGTTGTTACAAGAGTTAACAAACCGTCTACCGCCTCACATAAAATTAAACTGGGCCGTATATCAACAATCTGTGCCAGACGTCACGTTAGCCACGTTTGGGAACTGGCTTTTTGAAATCGCGCAAGCAGCAAGTGCAGTTATCATACCTTCTTCCGTTTCTGGCAGTATTAGCGACAGGCAGGAAAAGTGACAATCTAGCGAGAAAAGCTATCTGCATAAGCACGCGGGCGATACTAGAAATAATCAAACAATTAATGATGATCGGAAATGCCACCTGTGTAAAAAATCCGGCCATATTCTAAAAGGCTGTGAGAGTTTCAACAACATGAATGGCAATGAACGTTGGAATACTGTAAAAGAAAACCGTCTGTGCCGAAAGTGTCTCGGACCGCACAACCACTTTCGTTGCAAATATGCCAAGCAATGTGGCACGCAGGGTTGTAAAGCGTTACACCACCCACTGCTACATGGCGAAGTGCGACCTGAAGTGAAAGAAGGCGTGAAACCAGTAGCTAATTGCGCCTTACATCGTAATGCGCAACGTCGATCGCCACAATCACCCCTTTTCCGAATCATTCCGGTCACTCTCCGTGGGGAAAAAGCATCAGCAAATACGTTTGCTTTCCTTGACGAAGGTTCATCTTTAACGCTCTTAGATGAAGAATTAGCGAAAGAGCTCGAATTAGAAGGGACACCTGAGAGCTTGTGCCTGAGATTGACGGCAGACACGGTTCGAGAAGAAAAGGATTCTAAGATAGTTTCGCTGCAAATATCGGGAAACTATCAAGGGAGTCGAAAATACCGGATTAATAACGCCAGAACCGTCAGTAGTCTAAATCTGCCGGTGCAATCCGTGGCAGCGCAAGAAATGTCCGCTAAGAACCAACATCTACGGGGAGTCCCGATCCAGGATTACTACCAAGCCGTCCCTCGCATTATCATTGGGATTGATAACTGGAAGCTAGGGATACCATTAAAGGCGAGGGAGGGAACCTCAGAGCAACCAGCGGCTACCAAAACCAGATTAGGGTGGGCTGTGCACGGTTTTTACGATCAGCACAAAGCAGCCGATTCTCACTTGTCGTCGCCGCATTACATATGTGTGATTACAACGGTGATCAGCGGATGGAGGCTATGGTTAAAGAGTTTTTCTCGTTAGAAAGCTTCGGCGTGAAGAAGCCTGATATCATTTTGGAAACTAGCATGGAAAAACGTGCGCGCGAGGTATTAGAGACAACAACGATCCGCCGAGAGCACCGGTTTGAAACAGATCTGCTCTGGAAATATGATGGAGTACGGCTCCCAGATAGTTTACTTATGGAGAAAAAACGATTTGTGTGTCTCGAAAAGAAGATGCAGCGAGACCATGATTTGGCCGGAATCCTAAAGAAGAAAATTCAGGATTATCTCGCCAAGGGTTATGCGCGTAAGTTGTTACCACATGAGTTGATTGAGCCATTTCCAAAAATATGGTACCTACCCATATTTGCGGTGAATAATCCGAATAAACCGAATAAGGTTCGCCTTATATGGGATGCAGCCAGCAAAGTCAACGGAGTTTCGCTGAATTCAGTTCTCATGAAGGGTCCAGATCAACTTGCAGCTTTGCCAGGAGTGATTCAAAGATTTAGGGAGAGAAGAGTGGCCATCTGTGGTGACATAAAGGAAATGTTTCACCAGATACGCATTCGAGAGGCCGATCAACAATCACAACGGTTCCTATGGAGAGACGGGGACCAAAGTAAAGAACCTGACGTTTATGCGATGCAGGTTATGACGTTTGGGGCGACTTGCTCCCCCGGTTCGGCGCAGTATGTAAAAAACGTCAACGCACTAAGTTTTGCAGGAAAGTTTCCACGAGATTCTGACGCAATAAAAAACAACCACTATGTCGATGACTGGTTGGACAGCGCTGACACCCCGGATGAAGCCATCGAACTAGCAAAACGGGTCAAAGAAATACACACACATGCAGGGTTTGAAATAAGAGACTGGAGATCTATTGCACCGAAAGTATTATCAGCATTGGGTAGTGTCAGTACAACGTCAGAGGCAAAGAAAGACCTGACCATCAGCTCGGCCATAGAAGGTGAAAGGGTATTAGGAATGTTGTGGAACACCGAGACCGACACATTTAGTTACTCATTATCTCATCGACAACAGGGTAGTGATCTCTTGTCGGATGAGAAGCGACCCACCAAGCGTGAATTTTTAAGGACTCTAATGTCAGTATTCGATCCTCTGGGCCTCTTGGCTTTCTACTTGGTTTACGCTAAAATTCTATTGCAAGAGGTTTGGAGATCATCGATCGGCTGGGACGAAAAGTTGAAGGACGAACAATTCGACAAGTGGAAAACTAGGATCCAGCTGTTACCACAAATAGCGCAGATACGGATTCCTCGATGGTATGGAATACGAAGAGACACAGAAACAATACAACTACACGTATTTGTCGATGCGAGTGAACACGCCTTTGCTGCAGTTGCCTACTTCCGCATCGTTAGTGGCGACGATATCCACTGCATCCTGGTTGCGGCTAAAACTAAAGTCGCACCACTTACACCATTATCAATCCCTCGACTTGAGTTACAAGCGGCGGTGATCGGGCCCTACTAGCTAACAGCATTGGTGATTCCCACTCCATTCACATTCAAGAGCGTATATTCTGGTCCGATTCAAGAACGGTCCTGTGCTGGCTACAATCCGACCATCGTAAATATCACCAGTTCGTATAGCACATCATATATTGGTGAAATAATGGAAACCACGAAATTAAAAGAATGGAGGTGGATTCCCACCAAAAACAATGTAGCGGATGAGGGCACAAAATGGGAGAAACTCCCAGATCTGAATTCATCGAGTCGATGGCTGAACGGGCCTGAATTTCTTCGACTAGCTGAACCATGGTGGCCCATCCAAACCCAAGACATCCACGAGGCTCCCATTGAGGAACGGCGGACTCACTACATACATACGGTCCAATATTATCCATCGGTAATCAAAGTAGAGCGATTTTCCAGCTGGCAGCGCCTTCTTCGTGTGCAAGCATATGTGTTGAGGTATGTAAATAACCTAAGGTGCAGAGTCCAGGACATGGCCGTAAGCGTAGAACCAATCACTCAAACCGAGCTTGTTAAAGGAAAAATGAACTCTATCGTCGAGCCCAGTTTGATGCTTATCGAAAGGAGATAGAAATCCTGCTACGCAACAAATCGCTTCCAATAGATGAGCAAGTAAACATTCCGGAAAGCAGCCCCATTTATAGGAGTTCGCCATATCTAGACGACATTGGCATTCTAAGGAGGAAAGGGAGGATCGATGCCTCGGAAGACGTAGGTAGGAATCAAAAGCGACCAATATTGCTGCCGAAAGGTCACAGGGTGACTTATCTGTTAGTCATGTCATACCATCGGAAACACCACCACCATAACCATGAAACCGTAGTTAACGAACTCCGTCAGCAATACGTAATTCCAGGAGTACGACAGTTATTGAAAATAGTATGATCTTCCTGCCAGAGATATAAGAATCAGAGGGCCCTCCCTCGTGGAGTCGTGAGCCACAAATGGCGAATCTACCGACAGCTCGGCTTGCATCTTTCACTCGACCATTTTCTTATGTCGGCATAGATTACTTTGGGCCGATGAACGTCTAGGTTGGACGTCGTACGGAGAAGAGGTGGGGAGTCCTATTCACTTGCATGAAGATACGGGCAGTACATATTGAAACAGCGCATAGTTCAACCACCGATTCATGCATAATGTGTATTCGCAATTTCATTGCAAGACGAGGCGCGCCAATTGAAATACGCAGCGACAATGGAACGAATCTACGCGGAGCGGAGGCCGAGTTGCGTAGCGCCCTAACTGAAATCGATCAGAGTCGCCTTCATACAGAATTTACAACACCGGGTTCCAAATGGCCATTTAACCCGCCAGCGTCACCACACATGGGTGGCTGCTGGGAACGGCTGGTACGCTCAATCAAAAACACTTTACACCAGATTATGCCTCAGCGAAACCCCGGAGACGAATTGCTTCGAAACTTGTTAATAGAGGTTGAGAACATTATCAATTCTCGTCCGCTAACGTTCGTTTCGATTGAGAGCGCTGATTCTGAAGCCCTGACACCAAACCATTTTTTGCTGGAATCATCAAGCGGCACTAAACCCCCAGGCGAATTCAATGATAACGACATAATACTCAGAAAGAATTGGCGGAAGTCGCAGCACCTAGCGAACACATTTTGGAAGCGATGGCTAACCGAAAACCTACCCACTCTGACGAAGCGAACGAAATGGTTCATGCCTGTAAAACCAATAGAAAAAGACAACGTGGTCATTATCGTTGATAACAACTTACCACGAAATTCGTGGCGGAAGGGATTGGTAATTGAAACAAACCTTACCAAGGATGGGCAGGTGAGAAGTGCTGTCGTACAAACCTCTAGCGGTGTCTACGAAAGACCAGCCTTGAAACTGGCTGTATTGGATGTGCAACCAGAAAAGGTGGGTAAGCTGACATCATCCAGGGAGATGAGCCAACTTACCGGGTTGGAGAATGTTGCCAAAAATAAAACCATGTAGCCCGATTGTTTGGATGCGTTCGTGCAAAAACAAAAACCAAAGAAAAAAGAAAAAAAAAAAAAAAGAGAAAAGGAAGTGATAAAAGGAAACTGGTGAAGTCCAGACCTAAAATTAAATTAAAAATTTATTAAAAATATTAAAATAAAAGTAATTTTGTAGCGGAATACCAAATATTCCAGCTAACAAATAAAGTGTTTTATTGATTGAATCTAGAGAGTGAACCAAGCAGCATCGATCTACAAAAATCGATCACCACGAGGAAAAAGCCGCAACATCCCATCCTTATTGCGCCCTCTTGCAATAACTTTCATAGTACAATTTACAATCTACCAGCCTTAACTAATTCTGTGTTAAAAAATATTTGTTTATTACATCCACTTTTAGTTAAAACGTCACTTTCACGATTCGGGCACGAAAATGGCGAATCAATAAAACAAATTATTGAGGAAAATACGCCAAGAAATGCTGGAATCAGTAAAAAATATAGCTGGAAGATATTTACCGAATTCTCTAATACCCGAAATTACCAACTAGTTGAAAATATTAGTGCAGAGCAGCTCGCTATAACATTATAATAAAAAAAGACAGAATAAAATAATATTGCAAAAATGTTCTCTTCGAATACCCCTCGAGCATTGATAAATACCTCATTATTTTATTGTATTTTCCTCAAGCACGTTGCTTTTGGATAACGCATTCAGCCTACGGCATCGGGCTGTAAATTATCAATGCCCTTGGGATATTACTGCTGAAAATTGTATTATCAATTTTATGAAGTATTATAGAAGTTAGGACGAGTTTGAGTAAAATTGGGATAATTTTGATGACAGCGGGCGAGATTTGTAGTGAATTATAGAGAAATTCTCTTTATTTGGAGACAATTTTCTGGTACTTTTAAGGTCATTTTGTGAATGTTAGGGTAAATTCTAAAATTAAATTGAACTTTAGGACAAATTTCAGTGAACCTTTTGGTGAGAAATTTTTATATGAATTTTATTTAGCATACATTTTGTGAGTGAGTATTAGAGATGGTTATATAATCATTTTTATGATAAACTTCAAGGTAAATTTTAAAAATTGGGGGTTTTTGGGGTTAAAATGAGATGTTTTTATTATGGTAAAGAATTTCATGATTATAGTGATTTATGGATAATTTTATTGTGAATTCACAAATTTCTTGGTAAAACCGGTGTCATTAAAATTCACCAAACAATTCTTTTAATTTCACCACAAAGTCAGCCTAAAACTTACAAAAACTTTAAAATTTGCATTACAAGACGATTCATCATAAAGTTTTGAAGGTCAAATTCATCCTAAAATTTGATGTAAAATGTCAAAAATTGGGATCATTTAAGAGTATATTTTACATATCAGATGAATTTTACGATGAATTTGAAGGTCAACTTTATGATGAATTGTCTTGAAATGTAAATTTTAAAATTTTGGTGAGTTTAAGGTTGTCTTTGAGGTGAAATTGAAAAAAAAAATGTTGAGCGAATTTTAATGAGACCGATTTTACAAACAAACTTGTGAATGAATTTTAGTAATAATTACTAAGTGAATTTAATGAAGTTGAGGGCATCAATATTAAATGTTGTGGTGAAATTGAGGGCATAATGTAGTGAATATGAGAAATATGTTATGAAGGCCTTAGGGAAAATTATGTTGTGAATTTGTGATCAAATTCATAATAGAATTTCAGAAATTGGGATGAATTTGAAGTAAAACTGAATTTTTAATGAAACGTAGAGATTTTGTAGTGATTTACGATGACATGGAAGAATTGTGTATTGTGTAATAAGATAAATTTTAGGATGAATTTTGTTGTGAATTTATAAAGAATTTTAAAAATTGAGATTGAGGCGCACTTGGAGTGAAACTGGGGTAACCTGTTGATGAAACCGGGAAGAATTCTGGTTATTTCTTTTTATATTTGGTGCACTTAAAATGGATTTAAAATTCATTTGGTTGATGCATTTTTTTAACTTTAGGGTAAATTCTAAAATATTAGAGGCATTTTTGGATTAATTTAAGTAAAGTTAACGTGAATGTGTTTTTTTTTTTTTTTATAATTAGGGTGGGTGTTTGCAGCCCAGAGCACTGCGACCATTGAGGCATTAGGCCGCTGGATTGTATGTGTATTTTTTTTTTAAGATGACAACATCACATGTGAAGAATACGTGTTTCAACAGGGGGTCATATATGTGTTCATCGTCATCACCGATCGTAATCAGAAGATGAAAAATCCCTTTTGCATCCCTACCCGATTGGGATTCGAACCCGGTACCTCCCGATCCAAACCGCCGCGCCGTATAGCTTTAACCACTGCGCCCGGGAGGGTTGTGAATGTGGTTACTTATGGTACAATTTTATGATATTTTAGCACCACTTCTCTGGTGAATTTTAAGATGAATTTTAGAGAAACTTTTATTGTGAGTTTGATGTAAAATTTTAAAAATCGGGATGCTTTTCAATTTACATGAGAATTTACAGTGATTTTTTTTTGTGAATTGTGTGGACCTTACGATAACTGTTAGGTTTTTAGATAAATTTTAGGTTGAATATTTGAGTGAACATGGGTGTATTTGAGGTAAAATTATGATAAAACCTGAGTTAAATACTGAGTGAATTTTAGGGGAAATTGAACAAAAATATAAAATTGATAAAATTTTATGATAATATAGCCTCTGGTGAATTTCTTGTTGAATTATGATAATTTTTTGTCATTAAATATAGATTAGTTAGGTAATGAAATGAAGTTGGGGTGAATAGCTTTCCGGAGGAAATTTAGGATAAAGTTTGGCCTAACGTTTTTGGTACTCGATGAATCAAAATTGAAATTTAATTTAATTTTACCGAAACTTGAGAATTTTAGATTACTGCGTTGAATTTTAAAGTTCAGAAATAGAGGGTGAAATTTGCAACGACCAATTTTATTATTCAAGAAGAATTTAAAGAAAAATTGTATTGGTAAGTTTTAGGGTAAACTTTTTAAAAATTGGGATGAATTTGAACTTAAATTGGGGTATTGGAAGGAAATCGAATAGTTACCGAGCATTATGATGCCACGAATAGTTGGTATTTCTCACCTATTTCCCCTGGGGAACTATATAATGTTATTAACTCCCTAAAAATAGATCATCTCCTGGGTTAGATGGAATTCCAAATAGTGTTGTTAAAAAAATGGCTTGCTACCTTGTTGACGTCTTGTCTTTCATATTTAACTTAAGTGTAGAAACTTCGGTTTTTCCTAGAGCCTTGAAAGGAGTTGTTGTTGTCCCTATATATATATATATATATATATATATATATATATATATATATATATATATATATATATATATATATATATATATATATATAAGAAAAATGATAAAACTTGATTAAACAATTATCGACCAATTTCTCTTCTTTCTATCTTCTCCCAAATCGTTGAAAAGGCTATGAAGAACAGGATTGTTGATTTTTTGGACAAAAATGAATTTCTATCTCCGAAACAATTTGGTTTTCGTTTCAATAGAAATACGGAACAAGCGATTTTAGAATTTCTATAACAGATAAGTGATAGAATTGATCAAAGTTTTAAGGCTTCATGAATGTTTGTTGACTTAACCAAAGCTGTTGAGAGAGTTGAGCATACGCGTGTGGTCGCTATGCGTACAACTTTATCGTTGCGGTTTTCGTGGAATGATGCACAAATGGCTTTGTGATTATCTAAGTGATCGAACCAAAGTAGTCCGCGTCAATAACCTATTTAGCAAAGAGCTGTATATTAGCTGCGTCGTTTTTCTATAGATTGGTGCTCGAGATCGCGATAAAATTTTTCCGATTTTTTCAGCCTGATAGATTCAGCCTAATATGATAGATTTAATATTAAACTACACAAAATAATTCATTGATTTTAATCATAATTTTTAATAAAATTTATGTTTACCAGTTCGCAACAATTCTATGGTTTTATTTAGGACACAACAGAGTTCCTGAAATTTGAAAATAAATTATGAACTGATGGAAGAGGGAAATTTTTTTAGTACACATCTAGTAGTTCATTTCTATTTATTTTTCAAATGTCAAAATTTTTTGACAAAAATTTACTATTTTCAGAGATATTCAGATTCATTTGGCCAGCGGTGTACCACAAAGAAAAATGCAGTCATCGGTCATTGGACTACCAGTATAGCGTAGACTGGCCGTTAGTACTATTATAAAGAGGGTGGTAGTATCCTAGCCTCTGTAAATAATATTAAGTGTGATATACCGGTGGTTACTGGCCACTTGTTGTATTATTTAGTGTGGTACACCGGTGGTGCATTGGCAAATGGGAGTGTTTTTCGTCGCGGCGTACTAGTGGTACAGCAGCAGGGAACTTTTTAATTGTGCCATTTCTAAAATTTGACTTTGTAGCTAATTTTGAATGGGTGGTATTGGATTTGCTTCGAAAGCCGCAGTGGGGCATAAGGCTTCCCAGCAAGTATTGAGTGGGACGATTTAATATCTTTCATGATGGAACATTTCATAATGGAAAATTCTTTACAAACCTTGGACTCCGACGTATTTGTATCAGATTCTAACAAAAATTGATTTTTAAATTATTGACAATAATTGACGTATAAAATTCTGTACTAAAAAGACAGCAACAATTTTCCAGTATTTTTCCCTATATTTATCGCGATCTCGAGCAGCAATCTAATAGAAAAACGCAGCTATTAGGGTTCGAGTTTCTCAAGGTTCAGTATTGGGGCCGTTGCTCTTTCTAGTGTACATAAATGGAATTTTTAACCAGAATTTTTGTGGAACCCTTATACTGCTTTCGCGAATGATCTTTGTTTTAGTTACGCTGGCATTAACTATCATGCGAACCTTACTGACATTGACCAAGATTTAGTTGTACTAGCAATTTGGATGGAAGCCCATAATATGGTTTTGAGTGACAAGACTAAAGTTATGCATTTCAGGGATAGCCAGAGCTCACAAATACCGATTATCAATCATGTTTTCGGCTGTAAGAAGGATCCCATTTGTTCCTCTAAAGGTTGCTTCACCATAAGTTCGGTTAAGGAAATTAGATATTTGGGAGTTATGATCGATGATAACCTTAACTGGAAGGCGCACATCGAGGGGCTCAAGTCAATAATGCTATTGGTTTCCAGGAAAATGTACGTTTTACGATTATACTGTTCGTTATATCTTCTGAAATTGGTTTGCTATGCCTTCTATTCTATTCTCCTGTATGGTTTAGCATGTTGGGGCAGTGCTTGCAAAACACTCTTACATCCTCTGTTCGTGCGTTAGTAGCACGTTCTGCGACTTATGACTTTTAAATTATTGCCAACACCATCATGGCCTATATTTCAAGAGCTGGATATAATTCCTTTACAACACATGTATGTATTCAAGGTCTTAAAGCTTTTTTATTTTATCAGCGGGAATAATTTTGTTAATTATTCTGTTTACAACTTTCATTCAAATTTTAAATTTATAAAGTATGTCCCCAATTTTAATTTAGAGTTTCGTAAACGCTTTTTCAGTGTAGTTTCACCTATTATTTTTAGTAATTTATCTTTTGAAATTCGGGTTGTCCGCTTTCTCTAAGGCTCTCTAATTATGGTTGAAACTAAATAAATCAATTGCGCATCTATTTTTTTCTATTATTAGAGTTTTTGTTCTTCATTTTATTTGATTTCTATCACTTATATAATTTTATAAAAAAAAAAAATTAAAATTAAATTTTCAAATTGAGTTTAGAGTACCGAATTTTTTGGTGAATATTAATATGATTTTGTGAATTTTATGGTTCATTTCAAAATTTAAAATGAATTTGATTGAAATCGGGATGAAATGTAGGCCAATGTTGTGATATGTCATGTTGTGGAATTTGTATGTGAATTCTAGCATTAATTTTGTGAGTAAATTTAAAAATAAATTGCAGAAATTGGGGTAAAATTTTTATTTTTTTTTATTTTTATAAATTTTTTTAATTGGGTGCAGAGCGGACTTATTAACGGTCCTAGCTCCTTGTAACTGCCAGAGCTTCTGCACCCAATGCGCGATCCTGCAAGTAAAGATTAATAGCTACCTTAAATTTATTCATTTTATATTCCTTCGGAAATTTGAAATGTATTAGCGAATTCCACTTTTTTGATGTTCGGTATATAAATTCGCGCTTGATTTCTTCAGTTCGAGGTTTCCGGAGCTTTACCGTAAACCTATGTGCATTGGTTGTTCCTCTTGTTACTCTTGTTGTTGTAACGAATGGTGGTATTTTCTCCGATAGTTCTGCAGAACATTTACCATGTAAGCATCTGTAGAAGACGCAGAGGTCTGCAACATCTCTGCGATGCTGTAGGCTGTCTAGTTCTTGAGTAAGTCTGTCCAATAAGTGGAGGGTGGTACCAGACGCACCTCCCCAAACTTGACAGCAATACTCTATACATGGTCGGATGAAGGTTTTATATATCTGGAGAACTTGATGCGATTTGAAAAACCTTCTGCATCGATTCAGGAACCCGAGTTTTTTTGAAGCTGATTTAGCCAATGCAACAATGTGTTCATTCCATTTGAGTTTGTTACTTATTTGAACACCAAGCAGTCGAATTGAGTCGCAACCCACAAGGATATGGTTTTTTACCACAAATGGGTAGTCGTTGCGACTTTTTTTACGTGAGAATGTGCATATTTGTGTCTTTTTCTCGTTAAATTGTACTAAGTTGTTGTTACCCCACTCAAATATTGTACTTAAATCGGAATTAAGAGACGTTTCGACTTCTGACCGTTTATTATTTAGATCTGTAATGCTAGGCTCTGCCTCGAATGGAATAGAAGAATGCAATGTGGTATCATCCGCAAAGCTATGGATAGGGTTTACAGTGCTATCCAGCAAATCGTTGATGTATAGCAAAAACAGAGTCGGTGACAAAGGTGATCCCTGAGGGACTCCGGCATTTGGGGAGTGCGTCGATGATGATCTCCCATTAAGTACGACGCTGATTTTTCGGTCATTGAGATAGCTTTTAATCCACCTGGTGGTCATCGAGTCCAGCCCGTATGCCACAAGTTTACAAATAAGATTCTCATGCCATACCTTATCAAAAGCCTTGGATATATCCAAGGCGATTGCAAAGGCCTCTCCGTGGTGTTCTAGGGCGAGATTCCATTTGTTCGTGACATACGTCAGGAGATCGGTCGTGGATCGGCTTTCACGAAAGCCGTATTGTCTATCCGAAATTAGTTTGCTAATTTCAAGATATCTAACTATATTATGTTGATTGACGCATTTCTCAAAGACCTTAGCGACGGCTGACACAATTGATATTGGCCGGTAGCTGGAAGGGTCAGTTTTGTCGCAACCCCGTTTCAGCACGGGTTGCACCATTGCATTCTTCCAGGCGTTCGGGTAGTCACCTTGCTTATATGAAAGTAGGAAAATTTTAGATAATATTGGAGCCAATTCACAGGCAAACTCCTTCAATATTCGAACTGGAATTCCATCAGGTCCGGTGGCCTTGTTTGCATTCATTGACTTTAGATCAGTAAAGACAATTTCCTCCGAGATGACGACGGGGCTCATTTTGGAACCACAATATGGAATTAATGGAGGTCCAATTCCATCTGGGACAACTAATGTCGAGTTCGATTTGAAGACGCTCGCCAATAAGTCGGCTTGTAAATATGGATCCACCACCAAGGCGCCGTCAGCACGTTTCAATGATGAAACAGATGTTTTCGAAATATTTGCAACCGATGCGACCATGTGGTAAAAGTTGCGATCGGAGATTTTCAACTCGGAAGCCACATTGGCTTTCTTGCTGTCGGCTCTTTTTGCTTCTCTACCACAGGTTCTTTTGCAGGTGTTCCGTATCGTTTTGTATTCCTCATAAGAAATTTCGTTGCGTTTATATTTTTTGTGTGCCGCTTTATTTTGTTTGGCAGCTTTGGTGGCTTCTTTTGAAAATATTTTAAAATTTTGATTGGGATTGGAAAATGATGAGGGTATAAATTTATTCATTCCATGTAAGACCGTGTCAGTAAAACTGGAAACGGCGTCGTCGATGTTTTTGTTATGTAGGCAATGGCGTTCCCAAGGGAAATGTTGAAAAAATGACCGTAAACCATCAAAATCAGCTTTATTAAAATGCCAAAGACGCCTTGGCTGCTGTCTAGATTCTAGTGGTGTTTCGACAGATATTTTTGTGGTTATTAAGTTATGGTCAGAATTTCCAATTCCAGTTTCGACATGGGCCTCCATGGAGTGAGGGATTGATGTCAGACAAAGATCCAGAATATGAACTCCTCTAGAATTTTGACATTCAAATGTGGACTCACTAACAATCTGTGTGAGGTCATGCGAAACGGCAAGCCATTCCGCATGGCGCCCAGCGACATTTGTATCTTTGTGATTCAACCATTGTTTATGGTGGGCATTAAAGTCACCGACTATAATTAATTCGCATTCGGGATGTTGATTGCGAATATCGTCACATTTGTCTGATAAGCCCTCGAAAAATCTAATCGTTTCTGAATCCGTCTGATTAGGAGATCTGTACAAGCTAATTAAAAAAATGAGTTTATTAGGAAGAGAAATTTTAAGCACAATAGTTTGAGCGGTTTTTGAAAATATTTCGTACTTTTTGTGTCTTGAGTACGGTATGTGGTTTTTAACGAAGATGCACACTCCACGTTGCAACTCAAAAGCTTGTTCGAACTGGTAGCGCTTGAAGTAGAATTCGTTTTCGTAGATGTTCGACGATACTTTTGTTTCCGTTAGAACTAATATGTCGGGTTTACGTGATTCGAGATGTTGATGTGCGCAATTTTTGTTAGTCACGAGACCTCTGACATTGGTATAATGGATGTTAAGGCTATTATTTGTGTCTTTACGAGGATTATGCCTCGCCCCGCGATCCGAAGAGACATGTTTCGGGGATTTTCTTTTATTATTATTCATATCAAAAATAAATCATTTTTGTACGGAAAAATGTTGAAAAACCGACCCAACAAAAAATATAAAATAAAATAATAAAATTTCAAAAAATAAATTATATTTATTTATTTATTTATTTATTTAATATTTACAAATTATACAATTAAACTCTTTACAATATCAATTTCCCAATGGATTTATTGTCCTTGTAATTGATATTGTATTAAAAAATGAACGCGGGCAAAATTATATATGAACTGAAATAATTGTTAAAATAAAAATGAAAAGTTTTTACGGATGCTGGGCATTAACCCAGCGATCCAACCATTTTAGTCGCCTCCTACGACAAGCAGTGGATGCTGTGGTGGTATTCTAAGGATATCATCATGCTCGTTCGGTGCACTTTACGATTCATGAGAGTGCCCCCCGACCACAGGGGCTTTATCGCAAACCGCATCTTAAATTAATCGCATCTTAAATTCATTCAGCCGAATCCATTGGAGGCATGTTCCTTCAGCAGAGAATCCTGCTGACATTGCTTCGAGAGGAATTCTCCCGTATACGAACTGAGAATCAATGCATCGTGGTGGCACGGACCAAATTGACAAACACCAAGGAATTTTGGCCAACACAACATAAGTCTAGGCCTAACAATGTTGAAGCGTCCAAAAGTATCGTCGTCGTAGAATGTCGAAGCAGTGCAACGATGTTAAGCGGAGCGGAAATTCACGAAGCAGTTTTTAAACTATGCATCCATGAACAAACAAGTACTTCTCTGAGGAAACCAACGATCTAGTTAATACAAAATTAATCAAAAGAACCAATACATTAAAGAATCTAAGCCCAATCATTGACGAATTCGGAGTGTTAAGAGTTGGTGGTCGTCTATATAATTGTGAGTTACCGTTCGCCACCAAACATTCGATAATTTTATCGCCAAAATCTGTCATAACAACACTCATTATCAAGGAGACGCATAGAGAACATAACCATGCTGGACCCTCATTATTACTAGCTATTTCTTGACAACAGTATTGGTTTTTTTGGTGAAAGTAGATTCTCTGCTGCGGGATTGCAGTATATTGATGAACAGTATATTGAAATTGGGATAAACAAGAGTTGAATTTTAGGATGAATTTTACGTCGATTATTTTTCATTTATATGTTTTTAAATTTTGAACTTAGAGTAATTATTTGTTTAAAGAAAGATAAACTTATTTTGATATTCTCAGACAACTAATGACGTTCTTAATCAAAGCACCACAAATTTAAAAATTCAAGAAATGAAACTGAGACTAAACAATTTCAAATTCCCTTCTTGAATCCCTATTGAAATAAATTGAAAAAAAAATAAAAATCGAACAAAGTCGAAGATAGTATGTAGAAAAATGTTAGTAGACAAAATATTCAGCATTGCCGATAAACTGCCTAAGGGTCCTGTAAGTTTCAATTTTGTTGATAACTGCCTCTGGTGTAATATGATAAGTTGTAAGATGTGCAAAGTGTTATCACGCTATTGTTTCACTATTTCGAGAGTTCACTTTTCTTATAGATGGGAAATGGAACTAGGTCATTTTGCGCTAGGAATAATTTCGGGGAAATATTCGAGTGGGCTTTAGGATAAATATGGGATACCTTTCTCGGTGAATTTTGGGCTGAATTTCGATAATAATTGGTTGAATCTGTGTACAAGTTTAGAAATAAAGAATTCAATGGTAAATTCCTTAACGAATTTTAGATTATGATTGAAAATGAATTTTGTGTTAATTAATGGATGAATTTTGAGTAAATTTAATGTGAACATTTTTTTAAAAATTTAAAGATTTTTAATGGTAATTTCATGGTATATTTTAAGTACATTTTTTGAAGAATTTTAACATTTAATTTTAGAAATTGGGTGGCTACATACCGTCCAACATCAAGATTTGTGTCGGTGTGGAATATTAGTTGTTGCTAAGTTATTAGTCGTATGATAGTTTAGTGTTGCTAATTAGTATTTGAAGAGAAAAAAATATCAGAGAAAAAAGTCATAAACTTAAGTCGGTTAAGAAGAAACAAAATTTTTTACGGAAAATTGAAAAATACTCTACAACTTCAAATTGAGACTAAACTATTTCAAATTGGGACTAAACAATTTCAAAATTTGCCTTTGGTCGTCATCAACTGTAAGCTTCACCTTTTATTTAAATGTATGATTTCTTAGGTTGGTCCTTAGGCTTCATGCCTCATGCATAATATTACCGTAATGATGTCATCAGGCGGCGAGGCAAGCTGCGCTACGAACATATGATTTCGCTCGAATTAAATGCTTGAACAACTGTAGGGAGAGAATGTCTTATATCGTAAAGAAACAGTAATGGTTAATTTACTTTAAATTAAAATAATTAATTTCCACATTAATTTTAAATTAAATTCATCTATTAAATAGCGATTTACAGGGCTTGACTGCACTATAGCGAGAGAACGCCTTATCTGATCGAAATAATTCTGGTGCTATTTTGTGCATAAACAAACTGTGGCAGATAATTTATTTTAAATTAGAATATTTAATCTCCACACAAATTTTAATTAAAATTACTAACTACAAAATAGCGACAATGATTGAATTAAAAATAATTAATCTAATAACGCCTTTTCTGATCGGAAAAATTCTAATCTCAATTTGTGAGTAAAGAAACTATGGCAGATAATTTGTATTAAATTAAAATAATTAATTTCAACATCTTATAGCAAAACAACTACGGTCGGGTAGACAACATAGCCCATCCCGAATTTTTTGAATATAGGCGTCATGACGGTTAGAATTATATATAAAGAAACAGTAATCTGAATCGTTATGTTTTCACGAATGATGTTTTCTAATTTACGAAACTCGGTTTAAGTCAAATTTAATCTGTCTTCATCAGCTACAATTTGCGGTCTTTGAATAGTTAAATCCTTTTTGACTCCAGATTTAATGTTTGACCAAGCATACATATTAAATTGCATTTAACATTGGACTATAGGTTGCGAGTTTTAAGTAGGTGATTTTTAAGAAACTCAAATTATTGGAATACTTCCACCATGGCAGCATGACAAGGTGCATTATCAATTACCATTACGACTGATGTTTGGTATACGTATTTTGAGCATTCCGAAGACAAATACGCATTAGTTCTGTTGCTTCTGGGCAATAAGCCCATATTACCTACACACCCAATTACATGTATATTGGATCATCAACTGCTTGCTGTAATGTGAGTGCAACGAGTTCTTTTTTAGGAACGACCTTTGGACGCGATAAATATGAATGTTTTGACTTTTTAAATAACATAACATTATTAAATTTGTTATTTTTTAATTTAAAATTGTTATAATATTTATTTAGTCCCAATTTGAAATTGTTTAGTGTTACTTTGAAATTGATTAGTCCCAATTGAAGTTGTTTAGTCCCAGTTTGAAGTTGTAAATGTTTAGACAATTAAAAGTGAATTGGTGTCGGATTTCACTTTAATTTTCCGCGAGTAGGTGCTGGTTTTTAATTGTATGTACTTGGATTTCTCCAATCCAAAACCCGTAGTATAAAAACTGCTTTTATTTTATTTTGTCTATCCAAACGATGGAAAAACCGCACTTGTACAATGGCGCCTATTTTGTTAAATTCCGCACCGCAAAAAGATACTATAGGCCGCCAAGGATAATGTACCACCAGAACCAAACGAAAATATATGTATCCAAGAATACCGCACCGAAGTTAACATATATCTCTATGTTTAAATACAAACAAAAACCCACAGTTTTCTCACTTTAACTATTTATTTTAATTAATTTAGTTTTAACAGAGCAATGCTTGATGTCTTTCTTCTGACAAGCCAAAATCAGTAATGACGATAAAAAATGAAATAGAGCAACAGGTTATTTATACAAAACAAAAAAGGTACTATAATTATAAATTAACAAAAAAGTACTATATTCTACTTTACCATTTTCTCTTCGTTATCAATTAATTTGACAGATGTAAATTGTTTAAATAAAATGTCGGTAAGTTCAGATAAAACAAACAAAATTATGAAATTATTAAATAAATAACTATTTTTAGGTAAATTGTTCCAGATGAGCCATCCTGGGAATCTACACTGGATATGAATGATTCCCGTCATTCATAAGTAAGCTAAGTTTCTTAAATAAATAAAAATTATTAATTTTCAGCTGAAATTTTACTTTTCTTTTCAGGTTAATTTCCAATTATATTTTCACTGGATGACTCATATGGATAGGTCGACGGAATTATTCCAGATTTGCCCGAAACCATACAATTGGTATGGTGAGCTATTATTATTATTATTGTTGAAGGGCCATGTGGGCGTCCAGCCACATCGCACAGCGACCTTAACAATTTTTGGACTGTGCTGATTTATCCGTCCAGTCAATATTCAGGCTCTTCATGAACCTGATAATGCCTTTTGCTAAATAAGTTGGTAATTGGAGAAAGAGGGTGAACTATTAAGGTTTCCAGATTTGTTAAAAGACAGAAAACTGGGCTTTTCAAAAACTGAGCTAACTCCCTTAAAATACCCAGCAAGTGCATCCATAACCAAAGATCGGTTATAACATTTTCTACTTTCTTTCACTTTATAATGACAATTTTCTTGTTTGATATTTTTGGGAAATTTATCCCTTTTAAGATCCCTTGAGTCCAAAAAATTGGATTTCGCTGTGGGTCTCTCAGTCTGTCTGTCTGTGTCATTCTTCATATTTCAGTTTTTTTCATAAATTGAGAGGTCCCGGTGAAATTTAGTGAAATTCGGTCAAACGAAAGTGGCAACTTCTCTGTACAAGAAAATTTATTTTGCAAATATTTCAAAAATATAAGATTTAGAAAATACTATTAAGTACCTTATGTTAACAAATAAAAAAAAATTAAAAAACTTGTAAAGAATTTGCTTAATAAATTTCTCAAAATTTCGCGTTCGTAGAAGAAAGTTCTAAGTTGTCTTCTATTATGTTAATAACTAATATAATCTTTTGCTTTTGTAATTAAAAACCCGCATTCCTTTTTTATACATATGAAATCGAAACATCTTAATCAATCACACATGTTATGTAAATAAATATATATCAGTATTTTAACGGTACTTCTGCGCTACAATATTTTAGTATTTTCGACTTCAAAAATAACCCCAATCTATAAAATGAAGTAGCCAATTCATGTCTAGGCAATATAGCCTATATAGGTTTAATAAATTTATCAAGTTGATACTTCAAAATGAATAACTTCATATTAAATAGAAATATAATACTCCTCGTATGTACGAATAAAGGACCAAATACGATGAGGTAAATCTAAATTTAATTTAAAATTATTTCACAGGGAAACGATAGCATATAAAGGACTAACCCCATGTATTTTCCATTTGGCGCATACACTTTAATAAAATGTTAAACAAATATTGTACCAAATAAACACACACACACATATATATATACCGTACATATACACTCATAGCTCAACAAGTTTTTGGTATTTATAGAATATCTGATGGGGAATCATTTAAATGTTTAATAAGCAATATATCAAATTCAAAAATTTTGTTCTGTTCTGAAAATATAAAATATTATACAAATCCCCATGTATGTACACAACATATATAAGAGTGTTGCTACTTATATACACGGTTCCAACGCAAAAGGTAAAAATATTGATTGAAATAACAAAAGATGGAAACAAATATATATTATGTATATAGTAAATAAACCGAGTAAAGGTACTCGTACGCAAGTATTTCACGTGTATATGGTACTTACTTGTGGTTGATTGATGAATTCTTCTTGTTTAATTTTTGTTTATATTTTAATTTTTTATATGGATGTATATTATATTTTGTGTATATATTTTTATTAAATAAATTTTTCTCCATTAATTGATTATTTAGAACGGGTAAAAATTTCCCGGATAACATATCGATTGAACTTAACATTTTTATTTCACAAAATTTATTTTGGGGCGGGGGGTTATATATTCCTGTAAGGTGCAGATAAATATTCAAACCACTTCACAAAACACAATTCTGAAAATATAAAAGAAAAAACATTTTGTTAGATATATGTATATAGTATAGTCGAATAATTATTTAATTTAATAAAATATAAAGCTTTAAAGCTTAAAGCATAAAAACTGTACAAAAAAAATTTAATTAAAACATAAATAGAAAGAAACATAAAGTACGAGAGTTTAAAAATAAAAATAAAAGGCAAAAGTAGTTTTATATTATTTTATTATTATTTAATTTTTTATTCAAATATTTAATTTCTTTTAATAAAAACTAAACTATTTTTCTCTCTGTATTTGTATGTGCTTTTTATGTATAATACATATATTTTTCACTTTCAACAGTTTTGTTTTTTTAATGCTGTTAACTTTATTTATTTTATTTTTTTTTTTAATTTTTAACATGACGTGGTATATAGAATTTAGTAGACTTAAGTTTTTTATTTGAAATAAAATTAAATGAAACAACATTAAAAATTGTTTTATAACAGAAAAGTTTAGTTTGTGTTATTTGTTTTTTTGATTTTATGACTTGTATGTGCTGGAGTATAGTCTTTTTGTTAAGCGAACGAAAAACGACTTGTATTTGTTTGAACGATTTTAAAGAGTGGTACATTTTTTTTAGGTTTGTTTTATATATAAATGATTGTTTTTTATAATATAATTTTCCTATGCATCATACCCAGGTAATTGTTCAATTATTGTCGACAAGCTATAAAAACTAGAAAATAAATTTTATTAATGCTAGAGGGCATCGTCCACGGTTCGCCTCGCTTACCGATGAGACCTGCTTGCTACAATCGCCAATTATAGGTAATTTTCGGTGAAGAACGCAAATGCTATCAAAAAATGAAATTGTCGTTGTAGATTTGTTTCTGTTTTGTGTATAAGTTGATATAATAAACTTTATCATGTTGCAATAAACGTGCCTGACCCTTCATGGAAACACTTTTTGTATATGTGCCCATAGAATTCTTGCAAAGAAGTCAACTATTGCATATCCAGCCTAAATAGAAATTTTCGATTAAATGTATTAAATTACATAGTTACATTAGTCACCACTCAACATGAATGAGTTAACAGAGCAAATCACCCTTTTAGTGAGGGAATTTTTGACCTGAGAGGGTCCACAAATTGTTTCTTTTTGAGGATCAAACCATAGACACAAAAACAGACAAAAATCTAACCGATCTAGATAGAATACCAGATATCGTGAAAAATCTCAGTGAATTCACTGGACAACCCGAAGAATTCAGCTCACGGAAAAAAAATTAATGAGATTATTTCTAGGTACGTCAGGGTATTATCGCCGTTTTATTAAAGACTACCCAAAATTAACAAAACCCCTTACATTACCTTTTACGAGGGCAAGATGAACATGCGTCCAAAAATGTTTCAAAGAAAAAAGCGATTCATCTTAATAAAGACACCGTTAAGTGCTTTTGGAAAATTTAAAACACACGCTTGTTTTTAAAGAAGTTTTGTTACCACATCTTAACTTCACAAAAGATTTTGAGCTAACCACGGACGCTTTCGATTATGCGATTGGACCCGTCCTAATGCAAGAAAATAGGTCAATAACTTTAATCTCGAGAACATTGAGTAAAACGGAAGAGAACTATACCAATAATGAAAAAAAATGTTGGCTATCATCTGGGCACTCAATTTTCTAAGAAATTTCTTATATACGAGTAGCTCACGAAAAGTAAAGATTTTCACAGATCATCAGCCATTAACTTATGCTCTTAGCAGCAAAAATACGAACAGCAAGATGAAACGATGGAAAGCTATTCTCGAAGAGTATAACTATGAAATAGCTTATAAACCAGGAAAATCTAACGTGGTAGCTAATCCGGGGGAGATAAACTCACTAACGTCCACAAAGCACAGTGATGAAAGTTCCTTTTACAATTTAAAACCATCTGTGGAAGTTCCCAATAACGTTTTCCGTAACCAATTGGTGTTAAGACTGAACGAATTTGAAAACAGCTATCGAAATAAAACTGTTTTCTCATCTGGTCACACAAGACGCATTTTTATTCAACCAAGTTTTACTGAACGTGAGCTCACAAATATCTTCTAAAGCTATTTGAATCCGAACCTTGTCAATGGATTCTACACCCTAGAATCACTTATGAGAAAAATCGAAAAATCTATATCCACTCCACTTCAGGAGTTACAAAATCCGATTTACAAAGACTATTGCAGAAGATGTTGAGGACAAAGAGCGACAAGAACAAATAATTTTGACGGAACACAAAACATTCAGAAACATTATTTTTCGAAAATGGCCTCTAAGATATTGAACCTTGCAAAACATTGTACAATATGCAAAGAAAACAAGTATGAGCGTCACCCCGCTGCAACCATTAAATACCCAAATACGCCGGTCATATCTTACATCTGAATATTTTCTCTAGCGAGAAATACCTATAGTACTAACAACAGTTGACAAATTCACTAAGTTCGCTCAAACCAAGATTATCGAATCAAGAGCCGTAGAACATGTAAAATGACCATTACAGGATATGATATTTTATTTCTGTGTTCCGGTAGCCGTAGTCGTAATAGATAACGAAAGATCACTTAATTCAGCATCAATTATATCCATGATGAGCGACGACCTGCACATCAAAGTATTTACTACGCCATCTTTCAAAAGCCCAGTGAATGGATAAGTCGAACGGTTTCATTCAACCCTAATAGAAATTATGAGATGTCTAAAAGCGAAAGGCCCCCCCCCCCCAAACCCCGTTCATTCGAACAGCTTTTGGCAACAGCTGTTAACGAATACAATCATACGGTTACGCAATATAGAAAAATTAAACGGATAGGGATTTAAAACATCATAATAAGAAGAGGATACCTGCGTAAAGGAGTATCTGCCAGGCGACATTATTTATGTCAAATATGTATAATAAAAAATTGAAGTCGAAACTGACTGTCTGATATGTTAAAGAAATATTCAAAGAAACCAAAAACACTACTCTTGTCACAGAAGCTGGAAGAGTTGTTCAAAGACAAATACTCGTAATTAATAACAATCACATAGCAAATCTGGATGTCAGGTAGATCCAATATTCCATAAATGCCGAAATTTAAATATTTGACTTCACGAGCTCATTGGTAATCTAAATAAACACTGGACAGGCGAAACTAGCATACCATTGACTTAGACGAATACGAGAACGTGACATCGGGAATGTTTGTTCTCATCTGTACGGACGGTTTTAAAGGACATCATCTTTTTCCATACATATCGCATGAATTAGAATAAATTCAAAATTTCATTGAAAATTTAGAGCAACGAAAAAACAAAAGATCACTTAATTTTATCGGCAGTGCATGGGAATGGATCGCGGGAAACCCCGGCACGATGACTTCATCACCATTAAACAAATACAAATATCGTTCTGGAAAATAACAACAAGCAGGTTATTATAAATAATTTGCTTATGCGAAACGATTAAATAACTTAACCATAATCAATAAATAAAATAAATAATGTTTTAAAGAATAATGACAATGCTAGTAGTAAGAGTATTTTAGATATAAAATATAAGTTAACAATTTTAAAAGAAGGCTTAAGAAATATCAACTATGCACAACACTGGGCAAAAGTAGGAGTAATAAATTCATTAATATTATCTAGAAAAGAAATAAAATTAGCCATAAATATATTTCAAAATGAAAATTTGCCATTTGATATAGTCGAGGAAGCATTAAATTTCTCAGAAATTAAGATTACCACGAATTATAATACTATATTGTATATCGTAAATATTCCTATAACAAATCATAATATTTTTCAGAAAATTATTTTAAGGCCAATAAAAAAAATAATAATGACGAGATGACGCAATTTTTGCAATAAAAGGAAATTGTAGAACATTTAATTTTATTTCTATTTGTAACTCAAAAAATGTTATCAATCTATATCAAATACCACCTGTATCCCAAATCATTTAGGAGTACACCGGCGAATTGCAATATCATCAACTGGTAACATATCTCAATCATTGAAAAATTACACCAGGAATAATCCTCCTGAATATTTTTAATGGCTTAATCCTAGCGGACACACTACCCCAATAATTAAATGGCACTTTTCTAGTAAAGTTTCGCGACGTATCCATAGAAATCAATGATAAGCTTTTCACTTTACACGAAGTGTCCAACACTTCCAAGTTTTACCGGCCATTTTCCACCCACTCCCTAAGAAAAAATAAATATAGAAAATCTCGTCTCTGGAAATGATGGAGGAACTCCATATCAACAACACGTATCATCAAAAAGTATTTAAATTTTCACTTTTGCATTTAATTACAAATTGTAGCTGTTAATATTTCTAAATTTAAACTTAAGATTAAAAAAATATTATAGTCTAAGTATAACAAAAACAAAGTTCTTCAATATTGATTTAAATATTGAAAAATTGGTTTATCTTGAATACCTGAAAAAATATATTTTGATGAAAACATTTTTGAAATTATGTAAAGCTTATGAAAAACAAAAATGTCTGTGGTTTTTTAAACTTTTAACTTCGAGAATAAATAAAAAAAAAAATCGTGAGAGGTCAAAACAGCTCCTACAAGAAGACAATTTGGTGTTTTAAATTAATTAACTACCTGGTTTTAATTCAAAGTTTTAATATTTTCTTATAAATAAAGAAAAACCTAAAGGTTAATAAATAAATTAATATTTTATGACAAATATTGATTAAATCATAATAAAATGCGAAGTATCTTTATTTATATTAGATACAAATAAAGAGATTAATAATAGTGATTGTTTTGTGAATTTAGTTAAAGTGGGGCCAAAACACAAAAATACGGTGATTGATGTGGGTAACTGCAGCAGGGAAACTTTCGAATTTAAGCTTGAAATTTCTTAGACCGTTAGAACTGAATTTGTGCTAATTAGTGCTCATTGGAAAAAATTAGTGCTAGTCCAGGAGCAAAGAAAATTGATAAAGAATTTTCAAATTACGCCTGAAAGATGGCAAAAAACGAAACCTGATTTTCAGCGGAAACCAGAAAAGATTAACCATTTAACGAAATATTTTTAGTTAGTAAATACAAAGAAAAAATTTATGCTTAACCCAAAAATATAAATTTTGAATATTTTCATTAATAAACCAAGGAACTAAGAAAATTGATCAACACATTTTCAATGATCCAAGATTTCGTGTTCAATAAACTTTCGAATTTAAGCTTGAAGCTTCTCTTACGTTAGAATCAAATTTGAGCTAATTAGTCCAAATTGGAAAAAATTACTGCTAATCCCGGAGCCAGTGGCGGATTAAGGTCGGTTGAGGCCCCGGGCGCAGAAGAAAAATTAGGCCCCTTCAAAAAAATTGAGACAGACAAGAAAATAAAAATACTTGTTAACGATATTTTTAAATAAATAATAGCTATTTATTCAACCTGGGTGTTGATTCTCTAAAAAATTAGATAATGTGTAAACGTGAAAACTTGTAAAAAGCAAAGCTAATTTTTATCGGTTTGCAATTTTCGATTTGATTACTACTAAAATATTAACGAAAAATTGCAAACTCATAAAAATAGGCTTTGCTTTTTAGTAATTTTCTCATTTACACATTTGTCGTATTTCCATGAGAAAAATGAATTCAAATTACTTTTGAATTATTTTTTCTCTTGGAAACAAGTCGCGAATTATTTTCTCGAATTGAAATAAAACATCGTAAGAAAGACCAAGTTGGCGTCTTGTGTCGGGTGGTATAACTAAAATTAGGAATGAATTAAATAATTCAAACTTTTGGTTTGAATTATTAAATTCGTATTGCGAGCAATTGTTGTTGTAAAATTCTCATGGAAATACGACTAATGGGTGGTTTCTTTTATTCATTCTGGATATTCCGGACATTCCGAAAGTGACGTAAATCGTTATTTTATTCATTCCATTCCTTCTATTCCTTTTTCAATCCATTCTTTTATTTATTTGGAATATTCAGAATTCTTTTTGTAATACATCGAAAGGTGGAATAAATGGATTATTTCATTTGACGATTTGTAATTATGTTTGATGCTGTAAGCTGGATACAAAAAATCCCAGATCATATTTTTTAAGATAACTAAAATTAATATTACATTGTGTGTTTTTACGTCCACATTATTTGCAACTTCAATTAATTATAGTGAAAATATTTATTTAATAAACTTAATTTGCTTCGTAATCTCAAAAATTAAAAAATGTTACCATTTATTCCAATCTGCACCCTGATTCTCTAAAAATAAGATAATGTGTAGACGTGTAAACTTGTAAAAAGCAATGCTTACTTTTATAAGTTTGCAATTTCTCGATTTGACTTACTACTAAAATAATATTGAAAAGGCCAAAATCATAAAAGTAAGCTTTGCTTTTTACAATTTTACACGTCTACACATAATCTTATTTTTTAGAGAATCAGGTTGCTGTTCTTTTATTATATTACTACTAGGGCATCCAATTTTTGGGCAAAAAGTAATTCCGGAATTTTCGAATTCAAATGTTTTCGATTCCGGAATTCCGGAATTAAATCCGGAATTTATTTTATTTAAATAATATATTAAAAAAAATTAAAATTCAAAATTTTACAAAAAAGCAACAAATTTCTGTTATTTCGTTTAAAATATTAAATATTTTTATAATCATTGCTAATATGTACGAATGATGCTAAATCGCTGTTACGATTAGGATATACACAATTTTTAGAATTAAAGGATTTACACACAATTTTAATAATTAAAAAAAATATATAATTTCTAAAGTTTATAGAATTTGTAGTGTATGTGTGTATAGATTCTGAAAATTTTAATTTCTTTAAACGCAAAATATTGTGTCAATAAATTCAGTAAATTCTACAAATTCTATAAAGCCTAAAAATCCTAAAAATTCCTCAAACGTTTTAATATGTCTATAAACTCTTTAATTTTTTAAATTATATAAATTCCATAAAATCTACAAATTCTAAGAAGTTTATAAATTTTATAAATAATACAAATTCGTTAAATCTTGTAGATTCTTTGTGGTCTATTAATTGTTTTAAGTGTATCTGTTTTATAAATTCTACAAACTCAAATTTACTTGTTTTATAAATAAAAAATTTTCGAAAACTCCTATAAATTTTAACAATTCTGCAAATTCAATAATTTCAATAAATCTTATAAGTTCTATAAATTCTATGATTAGTTCTATAAATCGTATGCGCAAAGTTTTAAAATTCAGTAAGTTTATAAATTCTGTAAACTCGATCAATTTTGTAAATCTTAAAAGTTCAATAAACTCTATAAATTTTAATCCGTAAATATTATTCAAAAATTCTAATGTTTCTAAAAAATTTGCAATTTTTATAAATTTTACAAATTCAAATAAATTCTGTAAATCCAATAGATTTTATAAAGCCCAAAAATCCAATAAGTTACGTTAGGTTAGTTGAAGTGGCACAGAATTTGTTCCCTTTACCCTTACTGGAACCATTTATCTTTTAGTTTTCGCACTGAGATAGGAATAGGACTCCCCAAACTAACTAATGATACTAAACCGCAGTTGCAATTAAATGCTTATTTAAACATTTATTTTCCTACTCACGCCTTATAAAATGAATGTGAAAAAAAAAAAAATTGTAATCATTTTTAACATTGCTACTGCGAGTTAGTATCGTCCTTACAATCTGGCGCATCGAGGCTTGTCTCATTTAGGCTAGAATTTTGATGGCGATACTTCTCACTGTTAAATACGCTCTTTTAGCTTCGTAGGGCATTACCATCGTCCCAAAATTAAAGTCCTTTTCGAAACGCAAAATTGTATATCACCGTTTTCGATATTTCTCAGCGAATGAACTAACAAAATTCTTCAAAAACTTTTCTGAATTTGCTTCTTTGTCGGACTCATTTGTTTGTCGCTTTATACAGGGCTCTATAGTTGTAATGCATTAAATACCTTTTTTCGGTTTATAAACTAAGAAACAACACAACACATACTTCGCAGGTATATTTCAGAGACGAAATAAATAAAAACTGTAAACGTGGAAAAGATAAATACTCTAAAACTACCACAAGTAGCCCTCTGTATTTTGACCAACTCCTTAGATTAACCACTTTTTGCCACCCTCCGAAATATTACGCATAATTTTTTGTTGCAATCAAAGGAAATCTTTCTTTTTAGCCTGACTTTGGATTTTCAAATTTTTAGGTTATTTTAATCCTTAAACTAACCATGGAGGTGGATTGATCAATATTTCTGGGTCTCTTGAATAGTGACTTTAGAGAAGCTTCCCTGCAT
Organism: Tipula helvola; assembly: GCA_963556165.1. Taxonomy (NCBI): domain Eukaryota; kingdom Metazoa; phylum Arthropoda; class Insecta; order Diptera; family Tipulidae; genus Tipula; species Tipula helvola. Next base: position 49,600,028 of record OY744483.1, read on the forward strand.
ATATAATAGTTTCTAATATTTTCAAGACAGATTATATTTACATAAAATTATGTTGAATTTACTTAAATTAGTGTGAAAACTAGAAATTCATTAATTCCGGAATTAGTGTTTTTAATTCCGGAATAATCGGAACCAAAATAACGGTCGGCATTCCGGAATACCGGAATTTCGGAATTGGATGCCCTAATTACTACGTACGGAATATTCCGAGGTCACGTGATCAATGTTCTATTCCTTATGATCTTTCTGTGGAATGAATAAAAGAAAACACGGTTGTGAGTGTTGTGACGTGTCAATTTCTTTTAATATTGAAAACAGTATTAAAACAAGATTCAGGTCTAGGCCTGTTCCAACTCATCTTCAACAATAAGCGCATTTCCTTGACAAATTTACAACAACAATTGCATAGGATAAATCCCCGCAAGATAATATTAACCCAAAAAAATATTGGGTTTACTTAAACCCAATTCTAATTTTTGGTTATGATACCCGCCACCAGGTCATAATACATATTAAATTTATATTTTATTTCGAAAAGTTGGCTTTTGTCAATTAAATCAAATTGGTTATTTTCTTGGGAAAAAAAATAATCCCAAAATAATTCGAATTCAATTTTGGTCAACAAAATTCGCTTATTACTTGAATCAACGTCATCTTTATCTTTATACATTTATATAAAATTATTAAAACAATTTTTGTTTTCTTCCACACACAATATAAAAACGAAAATTACTTATGCCCGATTTCAGAATAAAACAGCAATTCGCCAGTTAAATAATATTTTCTCTCTTCCTTCTTGTATGAAATTGCAATTTGTTTCATAATTCAAAATCAATGCCTACCTGATTATATTTGTTTTTTATATGAACATTTTAACAGTAGAATTCTCCCTTTAATTCTCCCTTTAAAATGATCATGTAAAAAAAAATATAATCAGGTAGGCATTGATTTTGAATTATGAAACAAATTGCAATTTCATATAAGAAGGAAGAGAGAAAATATTATTTAACTGGCGAATTGCTGTTTTGTTCTGAAATCGGGCATTAGACACTTAAACATCAGAAAAACTAGAAAGTTAGAGTTTAGCGGGGCCCCCTATAAGTCGGGGCCCTGGGCGCGCGCCCGGTGCGCCCGCCGTTAAATCCGCCAGTGCCCGGAGCCGAAAAAATGGATAAAGAAATTTCATATTTTGACGGATAGATGGTACAAAATGATAAATGAAACCTGACTTTCATCGATACTTTGTAACAATGTTTATAGTGATGTATTTTGATCACTTAAACGTTGTTACATTTTTTTAGTGAGGTTTATAAATACGAAAACTGTTACTATAACATGAGTTATAATTGTAGTAACAACTATAAATTCGGGCCAAAATATTACACGTTCAATAATTTCCGAATTGAACAAAAATTTATTAATTTTACCTATTTCTGACACAAAATATTTTAGAAACCAATAAATATGTTGTGTTATTCAAAATACGTTGTACCTCGCATATAAGATTATGATATGTCGACTATAAACGCATTTATGACTCTTTGTGAATATTCCGAATTCTTGGGCTGAAACATTTTTCATGCTAATACTAAACGCTATTGTGGAAGGTTTCAATGTGTGGATGTTGTAAAACGCTTTCACTGTTGCGTAGGATCTTAAAAATACACTGCGAACAGATGCGAAATTAGTGAAATATGAGCCGTTCAGTGCACAAATTGATTAACTCCATAAAACAAAATGTTGAGAAATGCGATGAGAAAATGTACGTCTTTTAAAATTCCCTTTATAATGTAAATTCAAATTATATTGTAGAATGCATAAATATAGATATACCTTTCATAACGGTATATCAAATTAATAAGAATGAATAGCCAAAAAATAATCCTCAGTAATGTTACAATTTTTATGTGACTAGTGGAGTTAATCGATTTGGCAACTGAAAAAAGTAATAAATGAAGATATTCAATGGCCAAAATTTTTTTTCAGTTTAATGGTGTTAATCTTTATTATTCAGGAAAATTATTATAAATATAAAAAGTTATGACTATACCAAGTGCTTTGACACTTAAATTTAAGATTTTACAAAAAGTGGAGTTAATCGATGTGTGCACTGAACGGCTCATATATGTATTGATAAAGCAATGTCAACAAATTTTCGAATTTAAATTAAACTTAAATAAAATAAATAAATAACATTTGTATTGCTTTGTATAACATTCTATGTCAGAAATATTTTAGATCAATTATTTTTGTTGTTCAATTTGGAAATTATTGAACGCAAAATGTGTCTTGATTGGTTCCATATACATAAATAGCATCATTACCCCTATGGATTGATTTTCATTTTCCACAATTTAATGAATGAAAATTGTCAAAATTTATATTTTTGAGATAAGCACACATTTCTTCATTGTATTTACTAACTAAAAATATTTCGTTAGTTATCTTTTCTGGGGAGCGTCTCAAAATCTCGGTTTTTATAAATCTTGGTTTTAATCTCGGTTTTTATTTATATTTCTTTTAAAATTAAATTCCTCTTTTTCCAGAATTTATAATTTTTGGTTATTTTCGTTTCAAAAGTAAAATCCCCCGTTTCCAAAATTTATAAAAACCGAGATTTTGTAGCCAACCTCTTTTCTGATTTCCGCTGAAAATTAGGTTTTGTTATTGAATTTTTTTACCATCTTTCAGGCGAAATATGAAAATTCTTTATCCATTATGTCGGCTCCTGGACTAGCACTAATTATTTCCAATGAGCACTAATTAGCACAAATTCAGTTCTAATGGTATGAGAAATTTCAAGCTTAAATCCGAAAGTTTTCCTGCAGCAGTTACCCACATGAGTGATTAATATAATAGTAGAATTAATAAACATGAGCACGCTGAAAACACAGTACACAAAACAATGAGAATGGTTACAAAATAATACGCCCAACAATATTATGGTGTACTGGAAAACTACATCACAATAAAGAATGAGGCAAATAAAAGATTATATTACAAAAGAATTGAGAGTTTGGCCTCTGTTTGAAAACGTTTATGAACTTGCTGAAACTTCTAAACTTTCAATTTCTAATGAACAATAATAATTTCAAACAAAGGAAAGAAGAACTGCAAAGTCAAGTTTTAAAACAACTGTTTCAAGATTATTCAATTATTTTCTTAAAAACTCAACCAATTCCTTCAGATTCGCGATATCTTAATCAATCATTACAAAACAAGAATATTTTAGAACAAGTTTATTTACATATGAATTTATTATTCCGATCTCAATCTTTATTTTACTAAGTTTCAGTAAATACTATTCTATAATGGTTGGTCAAAAACCTTTTATGTTTGGTAAAACATTTAGGGTACTAGTTTTGGGTTCATGTTATACGCTGCGTTAGATAATGTTATGTTAAATGTTGCGTTTAAATGTTGCGTGTCATGTAAAATTTTATATTAAATAAAAATATTTCGTCTCTTTTTATTTATCACATTAAAATAGAAACAAAAAAGACAAAAAACATAGCGAGAGTACTTTCAGTGTTCACGTTACATGTATGCTGTGTTAAAAATGTCATGACGACATCTTTGAGGCTAAATATTTCTGTGCGTCCGACTTTTCCCAATGTTATATAACTAGGGGTCACCTGTGCAATTGCACAATTTTATTATTAACTTGTTTCTTTATTTCTAAATTTCTGTTGCTCGCGGACTCCCAACTCTTTTTTATTCAAATTTGGATTTTTAGAGGCAGCCAGCAGAAACAGCAAAAACAAAAATACTTTTTAAATAAAACTGTTTAATAATTTCAAAAATTAAATTAAGTGTTTTATTTATTATTATTTATATTTGAATTCCGCTACGGAAAGCAAATTTTCACTCTAAATTTGACTCTTGCGCGTCTTCGAAGACGCACAGTTGTAGGTCCGTTTTTGGTATATTCATTTGGTATATTTAGTGAATATTGTGTTTTTTTAATTGATTGATCGGAGCAACATTTACCATCGCCAATTGAAAGAAGCCATGGGCAAAAAGTTGGATCAGTGATTGCTCTCATATTTTGATCGAGCTTAAATATTTGAAAAAGTTTCCATAGTGGTTACTTTTTTGTTGTAGCATTTACAACGCTGACACGGTTTCCTCCTTAGATAACAGGAAGAACTTGCCGAAAATCGCCGCCTAACGGCCTAATATAATAAATTTTTCACCGAAAGGTAAATTATTTTTCATTAAGTCACGATATACTAAGTCAATAATTTCAAGAGCAACTATGCAGGTGGCATAAGTGCCTCGCCCCATATAAGGCAATCAATTGATGTTAGTGACTTCCTTTTGTTTTTTGATAACTGAGGAAATTTAACGCAGTCAAGGTTTAAAGGCAGTGCAAAGGCAGAATGTGAAGTCATACCATGTGTTACCAGGACCAAATGTTTGAAGCAGCCATACGCTGTGCTTCGTTTAGATTATCCCAAAGATATGGTTCATTGTTAGGAATGCAAAGTGGTGATTTAATAAGGTTGGCATATATTTCTGAATTTGGTACTGGTAATACAGTAAAGAGATCAAACCCAACATCTTCACACAAATCTCGCAGCGAAATAATACAGTTCGTTAACGCAGCATCTTCCCCTAGACCAGAATAAATGATATCTTCAATCATATAATCTTTATAGTCGTGGAATAATTGTAATGGGTTTGAAGGATTGTAGTGACAAATAATTGTAACAATAAGAGAGCGTAATGATTTTGGAAGCATATACTTCGCAGCTTCAGAAAGACAAAAATGCCATTCTGCAGAATCGTTTATCAAACCTGTAGCTCGAGCAGCTTCTCTGTAAGTTGAATATACTACATTTTCAAAACTTTTTAAGCTTTCGAAGGAAACAGCTTCTCTTCCTTTAACCGAAAGTAATAACAGTCGGAGGTGATACCGCTCAGTATCTTTTGGTGAAACTGCTATTATTCTTCCTATAGCTTTATTGCCGTGACGTGAATTTGGGGATCGTTTTTCCCATTTTTTATTTTTAAATATGTAGTATATCGGTATGTCTTGATATAAATGATTATGTGCAGTTGGATCATTCAAGTTTAAATCAAAAAACGATGTTAAAGTCGTCACTGCAATAGATTCACATCGCAAATCATTTTTAAAAAAATCTCGTTAAAAAATATTGACTGCCCATCTTTCAAGTGCACAGATAGCATAACAATATTATGGGACTGACCATGAATTGGAAGTTCTTGGAGTTGCCAGGCTGCTTCTTGTGCACTAATATAGCGACAGTTAAGATACTGCGAAATTTCATCGAAATCAACAACAGCTGTGGGATCATTATTATCAATCATGTCCTTTGGTAATACGTTTGTGAATATATTTTATGGCCTTAACTGTTGAACAAAGCTCAACATTTATATGAGCATTATATTTTAAGATCAAAAACGGATTGTAGGGAACTATGAAACGATTATCTACATAAACATTTGAGGGCATAACTTCAGAAGTTATATTTAGACGTCGCCTATATTTAGGAGAAGTTTCTTTAGATATATCGGTTTCTTCGCAGAATGGTTTCGGAAATTGTTTAGAACATTTGCCATCAACCATGTAAACACAATTGGGATTTAAATTTCCACATGGCCCATGTATATTATGTTTTATTACCATATCGTATAGATGCGGATGTGTAATTTTATTTCAGCTGAAATGATTTTGTCCACATCTGCAGCTGATTTTAACTTATCCTCCTTACAGAGAGTAACTAAACAATGAGCATGTGGAAGGCCACGTTTTTGGTGCTCAATGACATAAACGTAACTGCATGTTTTTCCAAACACATGGAATTTGGTAATATCGTTGAAAAACTGCTTTAATTTGAGGTTGAACACTCGTGTAACTAAATCAGGGCGATCTAAAGCGTTTTAAAATGAATGTAGTTGCGATTTAATTTCTGGCCACGCTGGATTACACGTAAACGTGATAAATAAATCGGGGCGCCCAAATTTTCTCACCATAGCAATATTGTCCTGATAAAGTTTTGACATAAAGCGTGGCCCACCAGTAAATGAAGATGGAAGTATGAATAAATTACCAATCCTTACATTGTTATCATTACTAAAGCTATTCATATGATCTAAAAGACCTTTGTACGAATCAACACGAAGAGATTTTTGATTGGATCGAATATACATTAAGCGATTGGCTTCTACACGCGCATACGCATATACAATATACTGCTGAAATAGCTTTCCCCCATAGTGAAGCGGGTTAAAAATTGTTGGTCTAATTGCTATTTTATATGCGTAAAATTGTAGGACGGTGGTAGTATTTCGTACAGCCGTAGAGTTCGTTGTATTATGAGGTATATTGGTAGTCCATCCAAAATCTCCATTAGGGTAAAAAAGAGGAAAAATTATTGCGTCCAAATGTTTGGATAGGAAGTTAATTCGCTTAATGCTTCTGCTATTGGTAGGATAAACTGCAAAATCGATTTGGGCGGGTATGTTGCCATAACGATCGTGAACATAAATTAACGAAACATCATTAGCATTTGTAGGTGCATTATACATTCTTTGATCATCCTGTAAATTTCTATAAAAAACTAAGGACACTTTATTTATCTCGCAATTATTTTGGGCAGCATAATATGCTCGGTTTCGGATGCTTCTCGAAGCTTTTGATAACTTCTAGCGTATGGTGATATGTTATGCAAAACATTACCAATTGTTGTCATGATTTCTTTTAGGCAGGCTGAGTTATAATGATTATTCATACGAATATTGACAGCGGTATCAGTATCATAAAGAAATAGTTCAGCATACAAAATATCGGCATCATCAGTGTGGACGTTTCCCATATTCAAATTTAAGTCAATTGGAATGTTATCATCAGTTTTGTGGTAGACTTCACCAGAAACTTTAAAGCAATAAACACTGCCATGTATATTATGTATATTGGCTCTCATTGAAGCAAAGGCGTTAGAGTTGTTGTATTGCCTAATGAACTCACGGAAATTTCGGCTTTTGCGAATATCAGTACCAATGTATAATTCTTTAATTTTAATTGGAAAATGTGCGTTGGAAGTAGTTAAATGAGACAACTTACCATTGTGGCAAACATTCGATTTAAGCTCACTTTTGAGGTGAACTGCAGCGCAACGGATGCATGTGAACGAAAGCGGTCCAAGATCATGTGTCTGAGGAAAAAAAGTTCTGAAGATCCCGAAATAGCCGACTTGTAAGTTGATTTGCGAAGTTCAAGATAAATTGTAGGACTATTAATATCCACTTGGTGTTGTGAACGCCTCACTCGTTGCCGTTCATTTATTTCACTATTTCTTCTACGACGATAGCTTGTAAAATATTCTTCTTCAATCAAAGAGATTAATGGAAAAATATTAATGTATTTCTCCATTAATGGGCGATTTATTAATGATATTGGTGATATTTTTACCATTTTTAATTTTAATGAGTACTTTGTCAATGTAGGTGGTGATGCAGCAATAATTGGATAACAGCAATAATTTTTGAGAATAATTTATTTTTTAATTATAAATTCACAGTGCGTGATGACTGTACAAAATTGTGTTTTATTCTACCAACTTTTCTCTAATCTCTATTATATATGTGTACACAGAAAAAAAAATGTACACTCTCGAAATCTAAGTTCGAGGTTTTTTGTTATATTAGCACAGATGGCGTGTCGAGTATCAGTTTCGAGAGTGTATTACAAAATGAATATACACTAGAATTCACCTCCATCTGACATTTGGAATGTCAAGGTTAAATTTGTGTACAAACAAGCTAAGTATTTTTTATTATATTTTACATGGTTTCTTAAATTAATAATTATATAATTTAATTTTAGATTTGATTATCAACAATACGGATTAATTATTATGTACGGCAAATTTGGATTCGATTGTAAAGTTAAGTATACAATTCTACTCTACTTATTACAAAAGTGACATTTTTAATATGAACCTTTTTTTTTTTTCTTGTATTTCCGATGGCGTTGACTGGAATCTAAAACTAAGTAAGTAAATTATATGAATTAAAATAACATGATGGAATTAATGTAGAAGTTTAATGTTGAATTTCAGGTAAACTGCTGACTGCCAGACTCTATGTTTTATGTTTTTATTTCAGGGAGAGACATAACCATCAAATGTGTGTAATTAATTACAGTGATCGAAATGATCTCCAACATCCTCCCCGCCTTGAACGTTTTGGTTCAATAAAAGAGAGCTTTGTGTTTAACGATTGATTATTCAACATATGTTACGGACTGGCTAAATAGTATGTTCTTCATCGTTTGCTGCTGTCGATTTCGCGGAATTTTGACCCTCAGTAATGGATAGTGTATCTTGAGAATTCTTCTGATTGTGGACTGTATTTTGATCTTCATTATTGTGAATTGCATTTTGCTGGCTATTAGTATCTTGCTGCGAAACGGGTAAGACACAGATTTTATGAATCGGCCGTTGAAAAATGCCCCCGGTTGTTTTAACTGTGACGACGCGAATATAACCATCTGGCCCAGGATGCACCTCTAATATTTTTCCCAATGGCCAGGTACACGATGGAATATGTTTTTCATGTACAATAACTATATCGTTGACACGTACTGATTCACCCACTTTGCGCCATTTAACTCTCGTCTGCAGTGTAGTGAGGTACTCAGAATGCCATCGCTCCCAAAAGTGCTGAGTCATTTTTTGCACCATTTGCCATCTACTTAAATATGAACATTTTACTTCGGTTAGATCGTTCTCAGGAATTTTCAGATTACTGTGGCCAAGCAAAACGTGCGATGGTGTTAGCATCTCGATATTCGGGTTAGTTGTGGTGCAGAGTGGACGGCTGTTTAATATGCCCTCGATCTCTGTCAATAAGGTAATCATTTCTTCCAGAGTAAGTATTGTATTTCCGATCACACGTTTAAGGTGGAACTTCGTCGATTTGACTGCCGACTCCCAGAGGCCACCAAAATGCGGAGCTTGAGGTGGGTTGAAATTCCATTTGATGTAGTTTGCTGCCGAAAACTTGAGTATTTCTGTGGAATTACGAATGACTGTTTCGATGTTTTTCTTTAGCTTTGCTTCGGCTCCTATAAAATTACGACCGTTATCGCTGAACATGTTAGTTGGAACACCTCTGCGGGCTACAAATCTTTTGAGTGCAGCCAAAAAACACTCACTGGTCATATCATTCGCAAACTCAATGTGCACCGCTTTTACCGTCAAACAGACAAACAAACACATATAACCTTGGTATGTTTTTTGTCCCCTGCCCTTACTGAGATGAAAATTGAAAGGGCCGGCGTAGTCCACACCACAATTTGCAAATGGTCTGCTTGCTACAACTCGTGATCGCGGTAAATCTGCCATAATTTGAGTCCGGAGTGTTGCTTTGTTTCGTTGACAGATTACGCAATTTCGAACGAGATTCTTCGCTTTATTCCTTAGTGATGGTATCCAAAACGTCTGCCGAGTGATATTTATTAGTAACGAAGGTCCAGCGTGTTTGTGTCGAAGATGAATGTCCAATAAAATTGACCGAGTAATAATAGAACTAGCGTGGACAATTATTGGATGTTTTGCATCGTATAAACTTTCACTATGTTCTAGTCTGCCTCCTACTCGCAGGACGCTGTCCTTATCCAAAAACGGATTTAGTGCTATTAGTGGACTTCGTTTGAATATCTCTTTGCCATTGCGAAGGGCTTCAATTTCTTTTCCGAAGAATAGTTGTTGTTCGTATCGACAGATGAGCTGTAGACTATTGAGGAATTCGTCTGAGTCCGGAACTGGAGCACTTATCCTTTGCATTTTTGGTTTTCGGGCATTGTTGATGAACCTTGTGATATAACTTACGACGAGTTGTAATTTTTGGTGGCCAATTTTCTGATGAACATTGCAGCCAATGTGGCCCGTGCCACCAAATTGAGTGAGAGCTTAACGACTTAGGTGAGAGCCCTCGAGATGCGCAGTCTGCTGGATTGAATTCCGACGGTACATGTTTCCAACAAGAACGTGGTAGGATGTTTAAAATTTCTGCAGTTCGATTCCCAATAAATGTGGGCCATTTACTTGGATGATCACTAAGCCAATCCAGAACATCCTTTGAGTCAGTCCATGCATGAATTTGATTCACTGTCAACCGAGTTTCCGCCAATACGATTTTCATGAGTTGTGATAGTAAAAAAGCCCCTGATAATTCCAGCTTTGGAATCGACAATTGTTTGGTGGGCGCTACCTTTGTTTTAGATGTTACGAGATGGACTGAAGTCTCGCTAACATTGACGACTTTGAAATAAACTGCCGCTGAATATGCAACTTTGCTTGCATCACTAAATCCATGCATTTCAACGACTAATGTGCCAGTTGTGCAGATATGTCTCGGAATGGTAATAGAGTTTGCCTCCAACAGATCTTCTCGCAAAGTTAACCACTCGATTTGTAAATTGTCGGGCAGTGGATCATCCCAATCTAGATTCTTCATCCACAATTGTTGCACAAAAATTTTCATCCGAATGACCACTGGGGCCAACCAACCAACAGGATCAAATAATCGGCTCGCATCAGATAGCGCAGTTCGTTTTGTATGAACGGAATGCTGAGGAAGGTGAACATTGAATGTAATTATATCGGTTGCAGGATTCCAACATACACCTAACACTTTCACCGTATCGAAAGACTTATGACGTTCCACCGAAAATGGTTTATCGCAACTGTCCCAATACTCCTCCGGAATGTCTCTTAATAATGATGTGCAATTGGCCTTCCATTTTTTCAACTCGAAGCCGTATTGTGAGAGCACATTGATTAAATCATCTCTGGTCACTTGCGCTTCTTCCAAAGTATCTGCGCCAGTCATGATGTCGTCCACGTATGTGCATTCCTCAAGGGTTAGTGCAATGTTTGGATGGTGTTGTGCGACATCAATTGCAATTTGCTTCAATGCCCTTGTCGCGAGAAATGGTGCTGAGGACAGCCCATATGTTACCGTTCGGAGTTGATAGTGTCTCAAGCGGCTGGACGAATTTTCTCGCCAAACAATTCGTTGCAGGTTAGCGTCAGACTCATCGATTCTAATCTGACGGTACATCTTTTCGATGTCTGCCGAAAACACATATTTTTTCTCTCGGAAACGCAATAAAATATTGAATAGACTAGCTTGGATAGTTGGTCCGACTGCTAAACAACTGTTAAGCGATTTTCCGTCATATGGTTGGGCAGAACCATCAAATACAACTCGTAATTTATTTCCCGCATCGGTCGACTTGAGCACTCCATGATGTGGCAAATAATAGGATAATGATGCGTTTTGACGTGCTGCTGCAACCTCTGACATGTGGCCAAGAGAGATATACTCTTTCATAAACTTAGTATATGCGCCCATAAATTCCGGCTGTTGAGCGAAACGTCGTTCAAGTGCTTCAAATCTTCGTACAGCTAGATTAAGCGTGTTGCCCAAATTCGACGTCGATGTTTTAAACGGCAATTTCACGATGAAACGACCACATGTATCTCGAGTCGTGTGTTTGACAAAATGTTCCTCACATAAGGTTTCTTCCGGAGACAGAATGGCTTTGTCACCGCCAACTGACTCCACTTCCCAGAATTTCTTCAACGTTGCATCAAGTTGAATTAAATTTACAGTGGTAGGTAATGCTAAGCAGTCATCGGCCTCACTTGCTCCAGTGTTATTCCTACCAACAACCACCCAGCCAAATATGGTGTTCTTTAAGAACAACTGTGAATTTCTTATGCGCTTGGTCCCATCACGAAGAATTTCAAAGAGAACATCTGAACCAATCAATATGTCAACATCAGCTTGCTTGTTAAACGTGGGATCAGCCAGCGTTACCGATTCAATTTCCTTCATGTTTAAATTAATTGGCTGAGCGGGTAGTCTACAGGTTATGCGTGGTAGGACGAAGGCAGCCATCTTCAATGTGTGTTGCGTATTCGTTTTTATCTTCAGTTTTACAATCCCTTTTGTTCGTTCAGCGATGTTGTGCCCTACTCCACTAACCAGCATATTCGAGTGTTCGGTTGTTAAATTTAATCGTTGCACACATGAGTTGGTAATTAAACTTAGTTGGGACCCAGAGTCCAGAAGTGCGCGACACGTTGAGAAGCCACCCATAGAGTTTTCTACATGTAATGAGACGGTCGGCAGAACGGCTAAACTCTGTTCTGCATAAGCACAAACCGCTGTGAGACTTGGAGTTGGCTGTGGCTTTGAGGACATTTCTTCGGTCGCAGTTGCACACGTTGCTGCATTTGCATTTTGAGTGAAATGTAATAGTGTATGATGGCGCCTGTTACATTTATGACATCTTGCTCGGTTCGGACATCTTGATACTGGATGAGTTATGCTTAAGCAGTTATAACAACGATGATTGTCGTGAATAAACTCTCTTCGTTTTTGCACGTCCAATGTGGCAAACTCGTTGCACTGTAACAGCGAGTGCTTCGAACTAGCACAGTACGCACATTTGTTGAGATAACCTTCTGGTCGCGAGGTAGATGACGTTGTCTCGCCTTGAGTTGCTATATGAGTTCGAGCTTCGTGCCGAGGCCCACTGCGCTTTGAATTGCTCGTTGCTGTTTCAAATGCATCAATACGTCGTGATAAAAATTTGATGAAGTCGCTGAAAGTTGGATCATCTTTTAAGTCAGTTGAGTGATGTGCCCATGCTGTTCTGGATTGCTCGTCCAACTTTTCGAGTAGAAGATAAATAAGCCACGGATCCCTGCTGACTGCATTGTTGCCCAGCGCTTCCAACCCGCGAACTACCTCATCCGATGTATCCATCATCCTTCTTAACGTGCCGGCACTAGAGTGTTGAATGCTAGGTTGACTCACAAACTGCTTAATAAATGCAGTAACGATGTGACGTTTGCGATCATATCGTTCTTGTAACTTAGCCAACGCAATCTGATAATTGTTTTCCGTTACTAGAATGTGCCGAAGTAACGCTACAGCTTCCCCATCAAGCAGACCCTTGAGGTATTGAAATTTCTGAGCCTGACTTAACCTTTTGGATTCGTGTATGGTTTTATAGTACAGGTCAAAGAATGAAGGCCACTCAGTATAGTTGCCAGTAAATTTCGGAATATTTATTTTTGGCAGTTTCAATTCGGCTTCCGCACCGAAGTTAACTTGTGATGTGTTTAAATTCATTGTTTGATCTGCTGGTTGTAGTACTGCTGTCTCCACAATTGACTTTTTACGAACCCACGTGGTAAGCATGGCGACGGTCAGATGGTAATCATCTTCAAAAGTTAAATCCCCATCTTCGTCTGGTTTGAGCATGATGATTTTCATGTCGCAGTCATTGAACTCCTTTAATAACATATGACATCTATCCAACCTTGACTGGATTTCTGCTATTGAGGTTTCTTCACTCACTGCTTTTGCGAAATTAGCGATGCGCTTCATCTTTTCTTTCACGCATGATTTCTGCTTTCGCAAAGCCAGTATTTCTTTATCCATGTTTTGAGGACGACACGAGGTTGATACTGCACACACCCGGTTTCACTTCACTGATTTCGCACGTTTTCACACAATTTGTGCACGAGGTTTTGCACGTTTTTCACAATTTTGCACGAGGTTTTCGGACGTTTTGAACGAGTTTTTCTTCTTATTTTACACACGCACTGTATTACCTGATTGTTCAGCTCGAGAATCACAAATCCAGATGAGCAACTTGATACGAGAATGATTTAAATCGAGTATGACTCCCTTGAGTGAATTTATATGTATTTGAGGTTATACACGTTGTCCAACTATTGTAACTTTTACCGGCTGCGTACACTGTTTCAATTATCCGGCTCGAAGGACCACTTGTTGCAGCAATAATTGGATAACAGCAATAATTTTTGAGAATAATTTATTTTTTAATTATAAATTCACAGTGCGTGATGACTGTACAAAATTGTGTTTTATTCTACCAACTTTTCTCTAATCTCTATTATATATGTGTACACAGAAAAAAAAATGTACACTCTCGAAATCTAAGTTCGAGGTTTTTTGTTATATTAGCACAGATGGCGTGTCGAGTATCAGTTTCGAGAGTGTATTACAAAATGAATATACACTAGAATTCACCTCCATCTGACATTTGGAATGTCAAGGTTAAATTTGTGTACAAACAAGCTAAGTATTTTTTATTATATTTTACATGGTTTCTTAAATTAATAATTATATAATTTAATTTTAGATTTGATTATCAACAATACGGATTAATTATTATGTACGGCAAATTTGGATTCGATTGTAAAGTTAAGTATACAATTCTACTCTACTTATTACAAAAGTGACATTTTTAATATGAACCTTTTTTTTTTTTCTTGTATTTCCGATGGCGTTGACTGGAATCTAAAACTAAGTAAGTAAATTATATGAATTAAAATAACATGATGGAATTAATGTAGAAGTTTAATGTTGAATTTCAGGTAAACTGCTGACTGCCAGACTCTATGTTTTATGTTTTTATTTCAGGGAGAGACATAACCATCAAATGTGTGTAATTAATTACAGTGATCGAAATGATCTCCAACAGGTGGTTTAATCAGTTGGATTTCTGATTCCATGTATTTTTCGCCAGTTACATCTGCTGTAGTTGTTAACGTTATCTGTTCACTTAGTGACTGTAAGGGTGGAGGTCTAGACAGCGGCGTAGCGAAGGGGGGTTGCGGGGGGTTGAAACCTCCCCCTGAGTTTCACATATTATACTAAAATCATTATATGGTGATGTGTTGATCCACACAAAATAATTTATCATTGAATAAGGCTCATTACCTGTTATAATACGCATGTAACCTATTTTTGATTTTTCACATAAAAGAAATGTAAACAAATCGACGTAATATTAGACGTAATTTTTACAGATCTGTGTAATTTTTTTTTCCAGATTAAGTTGAAATTAGATTACCTAAGCGAAGTTAATTAAAATGCTTAAAAGACGGTCAGGTATCTGCCGGTTAAACGCTTGTACCTATAATAACAAAATTAGTACAAAATATTTGTCAGATTTTTAGTAGTACTCATAACCTGGATAATCTCTCCAATTGAAGAGTTCTAATACGTTCAGGCACCTTAAGAATTACCTAAGAAACACAATCGGTGGGAAGCGACTAAATGGATTGGCATCATTAAATATTCATAGAGATGTGGTTATATAAATAGACTGTGTCCTCGATGAATTGGCCTTAGTGTCACGACGAATCAATATAAAACTATAAAAAACTAATAAAAAATTGAATTCAAATAAATTCGAATGCATTATTTTTTTATTGAAATTAATATTTTTTAAACCCCCTCCTCGACGAATTTCTGGCTACGCCACTGGGGCCTGATAAAATGAATAACCCTGTCTTGAAATACAGAGCGGATTTCTTCTCAAAATAAGTTATCTGATATTTCTAATGAAAGCCTATCCCTGTTCTAAAGAGTGAAGACTGTTCTTTAATTAATAATTACCGACCAATCTCTACCCTATCCGTATTTGACAACAATTTTGAAAAATTAATTTCTTCCCGATTGGTAAATGTTTTGAACTACAAATTTTTTTTTTACCCACACCAATATGAATTTAGAAAAGGGTCTGGCACGGAATTGAATCTTGCTGAAATTTCAAGTATTATTTATACTACTTTTGGCAACAAAAAGTACGTCGGAGCGCTTTTTCTGGATTTACAAAAAGCTTTTGATGGTATTGATCATGATTTGCTTTTAAGTAAATTATACTGTTATGGGGTACCACGTGGTATTTCTTTTGATTTGCTGTAAAGCTATTTATTAAATAGGAAGCAATAGTGTGGTATTCCACAAGGCAGTGTTCTGAGACCACTTTTGTTTCTCATTTTTATTAATTATATGTCTAATTTATCATAATAGGTCATATTACAATATTTGCAGATGATACTGCTTTGTTTTATGAAACTCTTGATCCTGGCACGATCTTGAGCAACATGGAATATGATCTCGTGCCTCTTAAATAACATTTTAGCTTTAAAGTTATATTAGTTCGCCACATATATTAAAGAATTTACTTTACAAAATATTCAAAATATTAAATCGATAAATGAAATTGACCATTTTGGCAAGGGAAAACTAAATGGCAACAGAAAATAAAAAATTTTGGGTGCCAATATGAGAGTCGCACGAAAACCAATAGGTAGTTACTGGTACATCGAATATACATACATATTATATTTGATTTTCTATGATAAGTCTATACTAGAAACAATTTTGTTTAACTTCGTTTGAAGGACACTCGGAAAATTCTTAATAATCCGACTATACAAAAATAAGAAAATAATTCGACGTCCCATTCTTTGCTACTATACATACTAGGTCACCATTCCACTCCATTGACGCAATAAATAAAAGTCACGTATTCAAAACAAAGTCGACAAAAATTTTATTTCTTGCTATTGATAATAATTTTCCAATAAAATAGGAAAACAAAAATCCTTAAAACCCCATTCTAGTATAATATCGAAAATATCATAAAACAAAAATCAAACCAATAGAAACGAAACATTTTGAATCACAACTAAAGTTTTTAAGCCAAATAAATAAAAATGACCACAAAAACAAAAAAAAAAAAGTTTCCTCTCAATTTTTTTTCTGGTAAGTTCCTTATTGTCTCATAACTTTTTCAACATTTAATTTTAACCATCTTCTTCCTTCCTTTGGATAAAATTCTTGTTATTACTTAAAATTTATCATAACAGTTTTCTTTCCTTTTTTTGTTTTACTTATTTATTTCAGTTTTTTTTTTTGACTAAAAGTTAGATAACTTTATGTACTTGTTGGCTTCATTTTCTTAATTTTTTGCTTTTACTGTGTTACTGTACATTTTCAATTTTTTTTTTTGTTCATCATATTTAAAATTTAACTTTTTAAGTTCGTTGAACTATCTCTCTTTAGTTAACGAGAAATTATAAATTTTCTTGGTACAAAACTTCAGTAGAACTAAAGGTTAGTTATACTTTTGGCAAAGTTGTTTTTTGTTTTTTACCAAAAATTTATCTTTGGTTGATGGATTTTTAATTATTTAGGTTTTTTTAATTAATGTCAAATGTGGGTTTGTTGTAAACATATGTGTTATAATTTATGATAATTTAGTTCCATATAAATGTAGTTAGTGTTTGTACACGAGACTTTTCCCGTAATGATAATTTTTAGTTTTTGGCGATAAAATTTAATTTTCATACAAAAATTGCACCCACTTCCGGGACAGAAATTATTTTATGGCAAATATTTTTCAAAAGTTTTTTTTTTTTGGTTTTATGTTTGCGGGGAAAATAAAGTTATTTTTAGTAGGGAAATGAGGTTTTTGTACAATGGAGATGTAAAGGAAATGGACTATACGAATGTACATACAGTGCTTTATAGTTTTAGCTGTTTGATTTAATGCCATTTATTTTAGCCTTTCATCTTCTAATTTAAGTATCAAACTAAAAAACAACCACTACTCAAACCTTTTCGCTTTACTTTTTATGATCCCATCCGAAAAATAAATGTTTGGCCGTGAATCGACAGTGTCCTCGATTTCAAGTCACGATCTATTAGTCTGCCATTAAGTGGTTCTAATCGACCATTTTTATGGGTTGGTTTGTGACAAATACTGAAGGTGTATTGCCAGTACATTCCATCAGACATCTTATGTTGAGGTAGGTTTCTTCTAGATACCCTTTGTAAAACCAATATTAAAAAAAATCGAAAAAGGATGCCCAAGTGAGCCGTTGGTGACGAGAAACAAAAAAATGTTTGAACTGCTTAATTACCCTGTTTATATTTTTAATTTATATACTTACAAACACATACAAAGATTTCTGTATATAGGTTTAAGTTTTCAGATTAAACTTATTTACTATTTCTGCTCTTTTGTCAAGTGTTTGTTTGAAGTATAGTTAGGTAAACCAATATTATCCACAAATCGAAATTTCAAAAATTAATTTGTAAAAAGCAAACGACGTTTTAGATAAACAAAAAATTGTTATAGAAGCTAAACTTAAGTTTTCAAGAGAGATTCTTTTGGAGTATTTTTTACATTAATTATAGATTTCAATGATTCCTGTCTTGAAATTTTTTACTATTTTGTGGTTCGCACTTAATATAGTTGCTCTAGCATATTTTAATCTAATTATCTATTGTACTTTAAATTTCAAATGGAGGTTGAGTATAATTGAACATCCTAATATTTTTGATATAAAAGTAATAGTTCTATGACTGCATTCGACAAATCGACATTTCTCAAAGAGTTTTGTTAAAGGCGCATTTCCGCTATGTAACAAATATCAATCTTATACAAGAAAACGTTTGTTATTTAATATTTTACGAAAAATATCGCGGTAATGTCGTTTCAATTTACAGAAATTCAAATTGATATGAAAAATATGTTTGTTAAGAATTAAAATCGATAAGAAGATAATCGAAATTGTTAAGAAGTGCAATACACTTTGAATAGGTCACTAAAAATAATTAAAATCCTATATTCTACTATTTCAAATGTTATATAATTTCCGTTGATATATTTAAGGCCCGTTTACATTATGTAACAAGTACCAATATTGTACAACAAATGCTATGCAAAATTGCTACATCATCAAAAACGTAACTTGACTTGTTTTTAAAACTGCAATGTAGCATGTCATGTGACATGTTACAAACTTAATTAAAAATTGTATGCAACACGAGGTTAAATAAAGTTTTATATGTTAAATTACAATGTTTTTACAGCATTTTGTAATGTAACACTGCTAACATATAATGTGATACAAATATTGCTATATGTGGGGTAAAGCATTTTCCTATCCACTTAAGTGGCATAATATGCTATATAGCAATATAACATGTAACGACATTAATAATACACACTTCAAGATGTGATATAACAAGAAAATGTCATTCATCACTATATAGAGGTTCGGCGGCCAATACACGGCCCAAGTGTCCAGTTGTTTAATCGAGAAATATTTGTGTGTTCATTTCACGTTCCAATGATTTGTGCTTGGTGAAATGAAATCATGGTTCCGTGGTAAGTGATAAGTGCATCTGAACATTTATTTGGATAATGGTGATGCTTTGTCGTGAACCATACTCTTATTTTTAAATTTATTAGGAACTGGATTTTATGTTGAAATTCTTCAATTATTAGGAAGATAGGTTCGATTATGGATTGATTTCTTTTTTCAGTTTTGTAATTGGGAACATTGCTTTGATAATTAAAATAATGGTAATATGGATTATTGGAATGAGTTGTATGGCATTTCTTAGAGTAATTTGAGTATTTGGAAGAGGATTTATTATTGGAATATTGCCTGCTATACAACTTTATCGGGATGGAATTTGAAGGATTCTTACATATTTCTAAATTCTTCAATCTTAAACTCGTTGAAATAATTGCATTTGAATTACTCGAGACAATACTAGATCCGCTTAAATAACTAATGCTCGAGACGGAACTCGGCGGAACGATAGAGACGGGACTCAATTTATTGAAGTATTGCTTAATACTATATTCGAGGTGGTACTCGATTTTGGCTTTATTTAACTAAAATTATTGTTTTTGGAGGCGAAATTCAGGAATAATGATCAGGCGGAACTCAGGATTGGGTTAACCATCAAGGCAGCACTCGTTGAATTATAACTAAACTTATTGTTTGCAGATGCGAAATTTGGTTTTGAATTAATGATCGAGACAGGATTTCGGATATTCTGCCTTTTTTGTTTTTCGTAGGATTGCTTCATTGGTTGGTGTGATAATATTATCAGAGCGATCAGAAAATTGCGATTTACCGGGGTTGACTGCCCTTTAGTGAGATCATGCCTCATCTGATCGGATCAATTCTGGTGTTAATTTGCGCATAAAAAACTGTGGCAGATGATTTATTTTAAATTAAAATATTTAATCACCTACAAATTTTAATTAAAATTAAAATCTATAAAATGGCGACTTACAAAGCAAGAGAGCACTGTAGCGGGAGAATGCCTTATCGGATCAGAACCATTCTAGTGCCAATTTGTGCATAGAGAACCTGTGGCAGATAATGCATTATAAATGGCTGGCAATAAACCGGCACACAAAAAATTAATATTTGAGATACACAAAAATAATAAACCGGCACAAATTAATGAGCAACAAACAAAAATTTCTTGGCATCGTAATAATAATTTGGCAACATTTATAATTTTTTGGCACTATAGGAAGGGTACATAAACTGGGAAAAGGGAAAAATAAACATTTTGGGCGACAAAAATAATTAACTGGCAACAAATTTATAAATAAATAAATTAAAAATTAAAAAAATTAAATTAGTTTTAAAATATTCTGGAAAATGGAGATCCCTAATTTAACTTAGAATTGTAGAGGCTAACGGCTTCGGTAACTCTCACGGGCACGCGGGAGGTCGCTTCGCTCCCCCCGCTTAGCCCCCCGAGGGGCTTCAGATTTAAACTTCGAGGGACGTAGGAGCCAGGATAAGCAAACATGTCGCACTGTGTGCCGCACGTAGGAGCGGATTATATAGAATCTATTAATGACACTGCAATATTTTATATCGATCCCCCATCAAATATTAAATAATTTGTATCGATTAAATTTAATTTTTTGTCACGATTTTTTTTTTTTTTTTACTACTAAAAATTATTTTTTTCTGTTCCAAAATATTATATTTGTTGCCAATTTATTAATTTTGATGTCAATGTTTGTCGCCACAGTATTTAATAATGTCCTTCAAAAATATTTGTTTGTTTTTTCATATGTGGTGCCAAAATATTATTTGTGATGCCAATTTATTATTTTTGATGCTAATGTTTGTCGCCAAAAAAATTTTCTTATATGCCCGTTTAAATTGTCCCATTATAAATTACAATGGTTAACCTCCACATAAATTTGAATTGAAATTATTATCTGCGAAATAGCGATTTACAATTGTTGAGAGCACTGTTGAGAGAGAATGTCTCATCTGACGGGAGCAATTCTGCAATCTGTGCATAAAGAAACTATGGCAGTTAATTAATCTCAACATCTTATAAACGTTATCACGCAAAACTCCTATACGGCCGTGTATAGATGACACAGTCCACCCCGAATTTTTAGACTATGGCTTTGTATAATCAAGGTCTGATTCTAATTTTTGCCTAATTCTAGGATAAGTAAGACGGCTTAAACCAGATTATTTAGTTCTTTATTATTAAATTATAACTTTATATGGTTGTACACAATTTATTCAATATTTTTGTTCTCCTGTAAAACAGAATGAATGCACTTAGTAGATTGCCTAAAATCGCTCTGCGGTTCTCTCTGAATTTCAATTAAAAGTTACATGGGTATATTCATACCGATAACGTGAAACGATATAGCAAATAGTATTGTAGTTTTAACATTAATTGTCCACAGTATCTTGTGGATCTGAAAGTCAACATATCACAAGAAATTTACCCGAACATAGAGGATAATCACACCAGTGCTAGAGAAAATTTTTATTACTTAAGCTAAACGAATTGTAGTGATGCAAATAAAAAATTAATCGTAATTTGAAGTTTCTTCATATATAGTTACCGTGCGAGTTATTCAACAAATATTTTGTTCATTTAAAAGTCGATAATGCAGATTACGTTATTAACATTGCAGCCGAAAATACAAAATACCACTAAATTTTGCCGAAAGTAAACAGGAGTCTTACGTGAAAAACTTTGTTCCACCTACTCGTGGAAAATATCGGAAAATCAGAAAAATCCAAAAAATTGGAATAAAACCTGCTTCTAGAGTGTATATCTGAAGAAGAATCGTTTTTCTGTGATTTATCAATAGATATCGTTGAAAAAATATCAATTCAAGATTCTCGTGGGAAACTTCGACTTTCCAGAAATCCCAAAAACTTTGTATAAAATCACCCTCTAGAGTGTTTTGTCTGGAGATGAACAGCATTTATGTGATTTGCAAATTGTGCGAATGTATATGAGTAAAATTACGCATTAACGAATAAATTATGTATTATTCATTGGTAAGGGAACATTAAAACTTTGGTATTGAAACGTCGGAATATTACCATTTTTCGGGTCGTCGAGCTTTGACTTTTGTGTCAGATTAAATTGTATACCTACACTAGCATCTGTGTGCAACCAGCCTCATGCTGACCTACCCGGACGATCGGATTAAGCAAACTTCCAAAAAGCATTAAATATATTTAAATCTTTCTGCATGATGAGGTCAGATATCGTTTGCATTCGACTTTGACGTAAATTAACAAGGATCGTGTGAAACCAACATTAAAATGGTTGCCTTCTACGAATCAACTATCCAGACCAAATAGCGAAACTGCCTGAATGAAATTGAACGACTGATATGTGATCCTGGAGCTATTAAAGTATAGTTTTTCCCCCAATAATGTTTTAGACCCAAAATTTTGAAGACTGGAATAGTACCGATAATGTCCCTAAACCGGGTGAGATATTTTCCAAAAGAAGGCTAATGGAGCTGAAGGTGTCCCAGCGAAGAAATACACGGCTGTGTGGGATACAATCAATATTATATGCTGGCAAATTACTGCAAATTCTATATTGAGAATGAGCTTACGCTTAAAATAAAATGTGCCAAAATTATTGTAAATAAATAAATAAAATAAAATTTTTCAATATTGTGAGGCTTTGGGTTACTTTCCAAGTCTTGTAGTTTAATTTGGTTATAATAATTCATTATTGAAGAACATATATCCTAAAAATAAGTTTGCTCTAGCCGTTTAAAATTTTGTTGATGTGAAAACGTCTTTAGAGGGGATAAATCAAAAAGTTCATGTAAAAAAAGGAACGGAAAATCCGGTACGATCGAAATTGAAAATTATATGCGAGAAAAACAAACAAACAATGCACCGAACTTGCATACTATAGAATTCGAATTACAATTTCCGCCAGATTAAAATGAAAAGCACAAAACGTATGCATGTCTAGTGTAAGTGGTCAAAACTAACACTAATGTTACTTCAAGCCAGATTCCGTGATGAGGTAGACAGATTCCTTCTTACATTAAAACGCTTATACTTGGAAGTATTGGTGCGAAAATTCGTTTGTTTTGTTTTGTCTACAATTTATATAGGGTATCCGATCAACAATACTTTCATATATAAACGAAAAATAAATGGTGACAGTCAGGCTTGTAGTACATTAATGTTGGTTTTGAAGTGGTTAAAAAAAATGAAATTGAAGTACGTTAAACAAAGACAAATGCACCCATACTTTAAATATTAAATATTTTACATCTTAGCGAGCTGTAAAAATGTCACTTATACGTTGATATAAAAAAATATCCATGATTTTACAGTCAAAATAGCGCCTTCGTCTAATAGAACCGCCCTATTTCATTTAGTTCAAATCCATCAAATCATCGTTGCAGTTTGCTTTGTTCACCTGGTTTGCCGTGACTATTCACAAAAGTCTAAATATGGAATCTTCAACAATTGCCGTGTATGAGTAATGGTGACATTAAAGCATTCAGGGCAGGTTTTGATGATTAACAGAAATGTACTTTGCTCAAGCTCACCAAGACATACTGAAATATAATCGGTTATAAATTTCAATTTTCAATTAAACAATTTATGTCAGTAAGGTTCGTCCTCCAAACCCAAAATAGAATAACTTATTGACTTTTAAACCAAAATTGTACCGTAATTTAAATACTGAGCGAACAGCAGCCGTCTATCTGCGCATTGGTTTCTCAGGCCTATCGAAGAAACTTGAAATGAATCAATAGTTAAAGGTTTTCACATAATTCTTTTGCGAGTTGAGCGTGAACTCGCCCGTGTTTTTTTATAAAACTATTGGAGTACTTCTTGTGTCAATTTTTGGCACAAGTACCGCATATGTTACCCTTGTCAGGTTTCAACAAAAAGAATTCGGGGAGCTCATTCAAAAAATTCTTACGGCCCACTTTTTATCGTTGATTTTCCTTCCTTCAATATGACCTTGAATTATCTCAATCTTTGAATTGGATTGCTGTATTGGTTCCGACAAAACTAGCGTTTCACAATATTCTTTACTTATATGTTCCTGAAGAAAAGCACCTTGCAATAATCCAATTAGTATAGTTCCTATACCTAAAGTTAGTATTGTAAATACCAAACTCTCATCTTAATCCGCATTTACCGATTCAAGTTAATTAATCGCTTCCAATAGGATATTAGTCTAAAATAAATTGTATCGGCAGATGCTCTCCGTAATTTCTATATTGTTTTTGGATTATTTGCATCTAGACTAAAAACGAAAAAGCCGTTTGCTTCGTGGATGACTGTTTCTGTTAAACTTCAATTTATTGAGTCGCGTATACCATAACTTTTGTATTTAAAATTATTCATAATAAGTATTGGAGAAGCAACCAAGTCCACTGCGTCCTCCCATATTTTTTTTTTTGGTTCGATTAAAACCGAAAATATAAAAGGCAAAATATCCGACAAGTCAACAATAACCACAATATCATATAAAAGCAAGTTCATTCCACTTAGCCTTGGCGTCAACATTTTTTGTTGTTCTATTTCTAGTATTGCGTTTGATGTTGTTTATATTTCATTAAATGTACAAACACACAGAGATATAAAAACTATTATTGTACACTCGTAATATTTTCAATGCTTTTTAACTCGTAAAAAAGTTGTGTGCGTTAAAAAAAAAAAAATCGTAAACTAAAATTTTCTACATTTTCCATAACAAAACAACAACACTCTTACGAGAATATGAGTATGTGTTATATGTATACCAAAATGAAAAAAAGGCCCGAACTTCTTTGTCGACATCATCAAACCATAAAAACATTACATAATTAAATTGTTTATTATGTAATCAATTTTTATGTACATAGACATAAAACGAACAACATACAGACCCGAGTCGCTTCACACAAAACGAACAATTCCAGACTAAATAAATTAAATAAATCCTTTTTCTGTTCGCCTTTTTTATGCTTGTAGTACTTATGCTATGTATATTGTGTCTCTTCCTCAAAATTAAACCGAAGCTGAACAAAATAAAAAATAAAAATGTGATTCAACAAATTATTATTTATATGATTATTAAATGGGTGGTGTGGTGTGTGTATGGAAAGCTCTTTAAAGTTTTCAAGAATTTTTTATTTTGCTGGGAGTATTTTTAAGAACATTTTTTTTTTGTATATTTGGCATGATTTTCAAGTAATGATTTATTTGATTTTTGAGGTCAACACTAATATAAATAGCTTTACCCAACGGATGTAGCAGCCGGATAATTTGACATTTTATCCTAAAAATATTTTATGTCTGAAAAAAATGATTAATAGTTATCATATGCCAGTCGAATGTTTGTGGTTATTGATTTTGATTCTTTTTTTTTGATACGGATCAGATAAGAATCCCCTTTCGCCCTCCTAATGATACAATAAGCAAAAGCATGACAGGTTCACTCGAAGCAGCTCATTAAACGGTACATTTAGGCTTTTGAAAACCGTCGCCTGTCACCTTAACATTGGAACACTTGGTGAAAAAAAATGGGAAAATACTGATTGTTGTCCATGTAAAGATTATCGGTGTTTTAAATATTAGTGCTTCAATGAAGAAGAGCACAAGGCACACATGTATCTTCAATTTAGGAATCAAAGCCAAATTCAAATGTAAATTCCTTCGAAATATGATCCACAATTGCCATTGAAAATTTTAATTGACAATTTCAAAATTTTTGCACGAACCCTAACTATATCATGCTACTTGTTCGAAATTGTTCTATAATGTCAGCATATCTTCTTTAAAGTTACCACAAGCTTATACTTCAGACAAATAATCTCAAAATGAAAGACCCATGGAAACAACAATATAAAAATGCCAAGGGATACGATTCTCCGAATATTTATTAAGTATGTGAGACTAATTGTTATTGAAAAATTTGTTAAGAATCCTCTGTATATTTGATGTTGTAGCAATGCTAATTTATTCTCTTTTGTGTTCGCATTAATTTTGGGATTTTTTGCAGAATTTTATAATTTGCTTATGACAATTATATGTACATAACGACTAAATTAAAATGCCATTCGCCTACATTTGTTCGAGACGCTGTTTAAAAATTCATTGAGATCTTTAAGTCTGGTAATTAGATAATTAGCTGCATTGTGTATACAGCCATAGGAAAAAACATTTTCTTACTTAACAAATAATGTATGTTAAGATTAGCGATTAGTCGGACAAAAAATGTTCCTTAAAATTTTCCAAGGATTTTTGATCTTTTATAATGTTCGTTTCTAGGGCAAATTTGATTTTTCTGGTAAAATTTTTGAACTGTGAAATTAAAGAAAAAAAAAACGCTCCCATTTATTTTTTATGGTACGCGAACACAAAATTTATAATAAATTAATATTTGCCGAAATTTCATGACATTTAACATAACCTTAGATACAATTTTTTCACTAATTGGGTTTTTTAATATGAATTCCATTTTCTAAAATGAATTTAATATTCATTACTTGAATTTTTATTAAAAATCAGGAAGGCATTTAGGAGACTAAAAACACTGTAACAAATACATTGAATCCTTTTTTGTCAGTTGACACGGTTAATTTAGATTAAAAGAGGTAATCAGTTTACAGGAAGGAATTTGGGAGGCTTAAGACTATGTGTAAGGAAAATTTCTAAACGAATTAAAAATTTGAGAAAAATCTGACTCCAGCTATTCAACAAGTGCGTCGCTTATACTTGCATTCCGTAGATATGTCCAAAGTGAACGGAACCAGATATTGAAAGCTAAAGGACAAATTTCTGACTAACTTATGTGATATTAAACAGAGACCGAAAATGTAATAAAATATGATCATCATCACTATAGGCTAAGGATTACATGATATGACCCTAAAATATGTAATTAAAATTGCAAAATATGTGCTAAAATATGTGATTAAAATGACAAATATGTCACTCATTAACAAAAATGTATCAAGTTTTTGGCTATACAGTTGGATAAACTAACTCTCCTGGATTACAAACTGCTGAAGAAGTAGTCCAAAAATGATTCCACATACATACACGTAAAAATTTGGACTAGTAAGCGATACTTACTTCAAAAGAACACCGTGATGGTTGATTTTTAATTTAAGTTGCCATCAACATTATATTCAATTAAAGTTTAGAATTTATATTCTTTTATAAATCGTGCTGATACTAAATAAATTTGTTATTTTATTGAAATCATGTTTCGTATTCCAATTTTTACTAATTACAATTAAAATTTAGTTTGGATTATGAAACTTTTACTTCTCAAACCATTTTAAAATGAAAGCTGAAATAGAACTGTAAATTTTGTACTTTAAATTTCACTCAAAATTATAACTCATTCCTCCTTCAATTTTGTCAATTTTGTTTCAATCGAGTTTGGGACATAGCCTATTTGTATTCAAAATATCGCAAAATTTCTATCTTATTGCAACCAAAATTTTGAAATTCCAACTCAATTGTTCCCAGAATGTTGGTCCTCATTAAACATCCAATTTTGCACAAACATATTTTATAATTGTAACTTAATCTTTAATTTTTCTCTTACCAGTCCAATTCGAAATACAAACTCAACTTTTAAACTAAAAACTAAATTACAGTTATGTTTTTGCTCAATTCACGTTTAAAGGACGTTTAAAGCGAAATGCGAAAGAGTTGGGAGTGCCTTGAGCCTCAGAAAATATTCCAAATACAAAAATAATTCTCTAACTCTCGATTGTATTGCTCGATTCCTGATTTTCTAGTTAAAAGTGCATTAAATATTTTGCTAAAATTGTTTTCAATGTTTTCCAAATACAATTATAAAGAAGAAACTTTCTACTTAAAATTTCACTCAAATTCATCATTATCTATTTTAGAATTCATCATAATTTTCTCGTTTTAAAATTTCGTACTCTTAATAAATTTCTTCTTTGTCGAATGCAGCTGACCAATTTAGACAAGATTTATTATGTTAAAAATTCAATTTATCATTTTGTTCATCTTCGAAAACAGCTTGGAACTAAATTTCTGAATAAAAATCTTATTTTTTTAATCCATTTTGATTTTAAACTAAGTTACTAGTCTAAATACCACTCACATATTAAAAGTAAAATTATACAATAATCTATTAGTAGAATACATACCTAAATATTTGTTAATACTTTAAATTTCACTCAAGTTTTTATTTCAATTTAACAGTTTGGTAGTTTAACACAATTTCGGGTTAAAATACAAAGTTTAGTCAAATCCAGATTGAATTGTAATTTAATCTTATTCTGGATGCATTCACATTTTTATTCGAATCCATTGAAACTGTTTTCTTTTCCAGTTTAATTGTTTGATCCATAATTCAAATTGGTTTCAAAATATGTATTTTGATTTTCCCTAGGCATAGCTATCTATTCTTTGCTCCACCTAATTTGCTCTAACTTTTTTGTTTTCTAATTGAAAATCCACCTTAGTACATTATTATTGTTCAATGTAGTATTGTTCCAAATTTTGTACAATCAAAATTCGAGTTGTAACTCAATTCCTACATATAATTTCACTAATGATTTTATTTGGTTTGGAATGCAAAAACCATTTTTTTAAATTTAAATTCCAAATTCAAATTTCACTCAAAATTTCTAAACTAAATTCAAAGGAAATTGTGTTGGTTGTTTGAGATCAAATCTCGTATTGCAACCCAATTCTTACCTAATTGCAATTAAAATTATGTTTAAATCAAGTTTCCAACACCAAATTTAAACTCAAATTTTTGCTCAAAACCAAGTCGAATATCCTATTCAATTTCTAATCTAAATTTTCAAATCAATTTTTGACCATGTACTACAATTTGTACTAATTTGAAATCCGTACAAAATGTAGTTTAATCCAGAAACATTTTCTTAATTTTTATTTTAAATTTCACTCAAAATGTAATAGGCGTCGGGGTTCGAATTGTAACTCAATTAAAATTGTATCGGTGTAATTTGAAACTGAACATTAATGGATTTAACTCAGGAGATTTTTTTTCTTTAAATCCACTCAATATTTAGTCAAGTCCCGGTTGAAATTTTTATTCAAAGATTGGAGTTCAAACTCTATTTATGAAAACTACGATTTTCATACTAAACACAAAATATTGTCCAAATCTACATAGTTTGTAATTCTAATTTAATTTTAAAATTTTTAAATTTAATTTAAGTACCTACTCAAGAATTTATTCAATTACATTTGGGAATTCAAATTATCTTTCAGATTTTAGCTTGAAATTCTTATTTTATATTCAATTTCAGATTTTATATTGCATAGTAAACTATTTGAATTTGACGATGTCCTTAATTTATTTATCTAACTTATAGTGGAGTTTAGACCAAAGCAAAACTTTCCTTTATCAAACTTTAAGCCATGTAAGTCTAATTCGTTATTCTTGAAGAAAAATTTAAACTATTTGAAATAAACCATAATATATGTGGTAAAACCATTGATCATTATATTTATATAATTATCATATTATTCTGTTCTAAATTTTCTAATCTTTTTGATATTGTTTGCATGTGTGGTATAAAACTGGAAATTGTTTGTTTGCCACAAGTGTGTTTGTATGGATGCAGAGTAAATGCACATGGGTTCGATTCAGCCCTAACGAATTATTTATATACCAAATATTAATACAATGGATCGATTATGAAAATACATACATCAAAAAGTAGAAACATAGTAATAATTTATGTTCGTCTATGTTTGTGATGGGAATGGGACATGCACAATACAACAACAACATTATTAAATGGCTCGTATTTCTTCTGATCGTATATTGCTTGGCTTAGTTGAATTGTTCTTATCGGAATAAATATTGTGTGTTTTTGTATCAAAGCAACTTTAATTTCTAGGTAAATACATGTTGTTTTGAATTGAATATGCAATTTCGAAAAGGGCACATGTCTGAAAAATTAAATTTTTCAGGAATTGAAGAAAACTAATTATTTTCTAAAGCAGTAAATAAATTTATACAATTTATTTTAAGGTTACATGTAGGGTCAAAAAGTAATCGAAAATTATATAAATATTTAATGTTAATCTTTATTCTATATATTTTTTTATATATTTTATACATAAGAGATGTGCCCTTTTCGAAATTCCTGAAACATTAACGTACAGTGATTTTCAAAATAATACCACAGTTAATTTCAAAATTCATTTCTACTCTTATTTGTGCATGATTAGATCTAATATGCGTTTTAATATGCGCTTATATTTTGTCAATTCATAGTACTTTTTTCCTCCTTTTCGGCATCAAAACTATGTTTGGATAAACAAGAGGCGGCTCGGGTCTTTCAAACTATTTCGAGCAACTGCTTGTGAAAGCTGCCTTCTAAATAATTAAGATTTATAAACCTTCATTCGTTAGAGGTGATAGAAGAATGTTTCATTGCAGTTCGGATAATTAAAGTCCCCAGTAGGCTTGTATTTTTAGCAAAGCAAACGACAGAATTAATTAAGCAAATTACTATTTATTGTATTTTATTGCATTTGTTATATTTTTATTGTTGTCTAGACATACACGATTTTTACAGCAAAAACTCGTACCTAGCTTCCAATAATTATATGTATAAAGTCATTTCGACTGGCATTCAGATATTATATGTGTTCTCAGTAACATACTCAAATATATAAGCTCAATATCATCCCATCATCATTGTCTGACGAGATTCGCGACAGAGTCTTACGAGATTTTGGAGTCTTAAAGAAGTTTTAATTTTGCAAAGATACATTAATAAACCAATTTTTAACTGAAACGCATAGCCTAGACAATTAATTTATTTGAAAATAAATTTGTACTCTAACGCTTTGCATGTAAAAATGTTGTACATTTAGAATCAAAAATAAATTGTATGAGACAAAACACTTAGATAATCTTCTACAATGTTTATAGAATTAGTACTTGCTCTGCAACATTTCTAAAATCGATCGATTTTTAAATTTTTTTTGCTTTTTGAAAATGTTTACATTATCTAAACGGATTAAATGGTTTGTATCTTCCAAATGCAGTGAAAGTGCACTAATATTTGAATTTATATTTGGATTTGCGCCTCTTTTGTGTTTCTTTTGCCGCCCCTGTGGCACAGTAGTTAGCATGCTTGCTTTATGTTTCGGAGATTCCGGGTTCGATTCCCGACGGGTGATGAAAAAATCACGGCTGGTTTAATGTAAGGATCAATGAATTAATCACTCATAATCCGTTGCAAAAAAAGATTACGAACTTCACAATGAAGCGGCCAAATTCCTCTATGGGATGTAGCGCAAGCGAAAAAAAAATATATTACACATTAAAGCTAGTACAAATTGTATGAATAATGTAGAATATTTTGCATATATTGATAATTCGTATAATTTGTGTATCTAAGTTTTTTTGCCAAATGAAATTTATTTTTGATTCTATACAACCTTAGTACAACAAAGAAACAATTTTTATATATAATATTATGTCAGTTTTCCCTTTTCCGTAACGGAATCGAAAACTAAAGCTGTAATTAAGTTTTTTTAAATAAAAGAGGATCTGGAATCTAGAACCTTCATCCGCAGAAATATCTCAATGAGTATCCGAGTCAGTACACTGGCACTATGGCTAGTGCCTTATCGGTTTGGGGTGGGTATTTTCTGGGGAAACCTCAGTGAGATTTGTAAAAGTGCTGATAAAAATAAAACAAATAAAATTACACCACATAGTAAATCTCGAGTTTTTTTTTTTTGATATGAATATGTACATGATATTGAACTCAATTATTCATTAATTTCAACTCTCAGTGAAAGATAAAACCCTAAATGTTCACTTGCTGTTGGTTATTAAAACTTACAATTCACAGCTGAGGCACATATAACACGAATAACTGGAGTATAGCTGATGATTAGACTCGTGTCTTTAATTATACCGCTGTAAATGTTTTTAAGGCCATGCTTATTGAAATAGCAGATTCTTAATTTGTTATATCCAAATTGGCGGCTTTACGACCGGATAGAAATTCTATTGTGCGATAACCAAATAATTTATAATGGGGGTTGCTTGGTTTAACGATCATGTGATGAGGTCCATTAAGAAAATCAGAAAAAATGGACAAGCAATTCAATTAATAAAGAATCTAAATATTGTGTATGGTGGTGTACGAATTCCACAAACTAAATTGCATACAAATATATTTGTCTGGTTTGTAATACGAAATGGATTCGTTGCAGATTGAAATGATAAGAAACAGTATAGACATAGAAATTAGAATATTTCTCATGCACAGCCACCACCAAACAGAATTATACAAATTTCGTGACAACAAGATATGCAATTGTTATGACTTACACATTCACATTAATTCAGGTTCAAAATTTAAAATTTTAAACTCTGAATTTAATGATAACAAATTTTAAATTTTTTTTTTATTGAATTCGATTAATTTGAAGTTTAAAACTATGTATAATTTAACTTGGTTTGCATTTTAACTTAATTTTCAATTTGAAATTAAACTGATTACACTTTCATAATATTTTATTACGTATAGATACTATAAACTAATTAAATATTATGTTATGTTTTATTAAATTATTGAAATAAATTGTTAGTTTTGGGTAAACTTCTGAAGGGAGGAAACGGCTGACTTTTAATTTTCGAATTATTCGATTTTTTTTTCCTTAAACTGACATCTCCGAAAAGTACCCAACATTTTTATACTGCTTAGGTGGTCAGTTTAGAGAAGTTTCAGTGTATACTATAAAGTTTTCTAATAAAAAATTATTTTTTCACCTTATCCGACATACATATTAAAAGTATGGAATGAACTTTATCTCAATTTCTAGATTAACAAATTCTCAAAATATGATATAATTTTAAATCTTTTGATTGATGATGATGTTGGCCAGTGGGAGTGCAGATAGCTAATCAGTTATAAAACTAAAAAAACTCAAAACAGATCTTTACAAAAAACGTTATTAATTGTAAAGTGAACCCAATCACAATTAAAATACAAAACAAATAAAATAGTTAACGGTTTTCGTCCTTAACCCATTTTTGCTATTTATATCACTGCTGCCGCTATAGGTATTCTCTCAATGTGCAAGTAAGAATTGTGTTTGTAATGGCAAAGTCAAGAGATCACAGCAAAACGGATTCAAAAAATTTGTGAACCCAAAAATGAGTGCGTGGATTTCTTTCTAATTCAAATTGCTCGTATTTTCTTTTTATATTAACTTATAATTAGGGTACTTTTTCGATAAAAAATCGGGCCCTATGGCCTTTTGGGCTCCAGTAAAAATTAGCGTCTAAATATCCATCTCTCATCGGGCCTGAAACATTTAAATCCAAAATTTCATAATTTAATAGGGGTCATGAGTTTTGAGTTAGACAGCATACAGATATCAATTACACATATATATACGTACATACATATCATACATTATCCAGAAATTATCAATTTGGACTCCTCTCTTGATGTGATCGTTTTCATTAAAATCCCGAGTCTTCATGATTGCTATACTTTCATTATGCTTTGAGTAATAAGAAAGTAATATTTGAAGTAGCAATTTCCACTTTGGGAAATTCCTAAAGTGTGGTTCGTTTTCTTTTAGTTTCGTCGTGGTAACATATGAAAAATATTTTTTTTTATTATTTTAAAAATATTACAACTGAATACAAATTCAATACAAAGTAATGAGTAGTATTGGTTAGCTCCAAGTTGGCTACTTCAACAATTTATCTGCCCTAGTTCTAAGAGATTCGTTCTTTAAAGCCGTCTTGCTTGGTTTGGGTTGATCAGCGTACGACGCATATCCGCATTTTCATGTTGCTTAGAGTTCCTACCTATGTGCTAATACATTCTAGAAATATTTTATGTTTAACTCTTCTTTTTTATTTTTAACAGCCTCTTTCCACTTGAGTTAAGCATCTAGAGTGATTTCTAAATATTTGGCGGTGTTTGCATGTGGAATTGGTTGCGAATTCAGTCGAACAGGTAACCCATTAAAATTCTTGTTGGTAAAATTTATTTGCACAGATTTAGTTTCGTTGAGTTAAAGGGCCCCATTTCTTCGTTCAATGACTCAATGAATTAGCGGCGTTTTGTAATTAAACTGGTTGACTCCTCAATGTTATCTCCAATTACCAAGATTGCAGTATCATCCGTAAATGTTGCAATACTTGTTCCTTTTGTGATTGGTATGTCTCGCGGATAAAGTATGTTGAGTATTGGCCCCAGTACACTTCCTTGTAGAACTCCAGCCGATATTTTCTTAAGCTCGGAGTATTCTTCTTCATATATTACTCGAAAGTGTCGTTCAGCTATAGGTATGACTTTAAAATCAGGTAAAACTATTCGGCAGATCTCTGTGTAATTTATATTCCAGGCCTCGGTGCCATACTTTATCAAAGGCTTAACTTACGTCCAAGAATACACTTAAACATATTTTTTTATTTTCCAGAGCATCTACAATTAAATCTGCACTTGATATATGATAGTCCGACGAAATTCCTTCACTGTTTTCGAGTAATACGTAGTTTACAGATATCCCTTTTGTTACAAAAAAAATCTATCAAATTTGGTATCTTATTTGTATCCGCTGGCCAATATTTTCGCCTCTTTCTTTACTCAGATTATACCGCGAAGGGTAATATATTGAGGATATGTTGATTACCTTTTGATTATTTAATCGAATTAATGGTGGCTACTTGCATAATTCCTTTTCAATTTTTTCTTTTTCGTAAAGTTCGTTGTTTTCCTTCACAAATACTTTTGCTTTTCCAGTTGGGTGGATGGCGTGGTAGCACTGGTATCCTTGAATTCTAATAAATGATTTTTTTATCAAATGACATTCTGAAATTAGCCATATATCTATCTCTACTATGTTTAGGAAAATTTCTAATTCTGGAATTTGTTGCAACAGCCCTTTTGCATTCCATGCAATGTGTTATTCATCTTTATAGATTAGTTCATCATGGAATGGGTTTTATTCACTGTTTCGGTTAATATATCTCAAAAACCTGACGTGATAGGTTATTTCTGTGTCCAAATTCGGATTCAGCGCAACAAATTTACTTCGGCTATGACTGTTCATCGAGAAAAAAAAATCCATGCACACCTGTGTAATTAGTGTTAATGTCATTAGTTTTAGCAAAAATTGTAATTTTGAAATTGAATTTAAATTGCTTTGAAATTATGTTTATGTTTAGTTTGAGACTAAAGTTAACTCGATAACTTAGTTATTGAATCCATGGTGTGGCCGAGGGATGGAGCTACAGTACAGATGAGATAATATAGGTACAGAGATTTTAAGGGGACATAATATTGCAAATGGTATATTATAAATGCGAAGTATTCGTATGAGATTATTGACAGTTATTTCATATTTCCTCCAATCCCCTACCTAGGATATACAAATTTATAATTGAATAATTTCTTTCTCGCGCAAACAAATTCACTTAAAAACAATAAGACAAAGCCGAGACAAATAACAAGTATTTTCACTTTGGCAACACCACACCGAAAAAAAGGTGTAATTTCTAATTTAATTAAAAACCATATTATCAATTAACACTAAAATATTAAACACACAAATTGTGTACTTGTATGTATAGTATACTATATAATATAATATTCTGTTTAGGTACTCTCTATATAAAGTTTGGGAACAATCATAATTAAAAATTCATTTTGGCAACAAGATGAAAATATTTGGAGAAAGAAAAAAATTAATCTTTTATTAATCAGAAAGGTAAATTTGTTAGGGAAATTTAATACTGTAAACAATTTTGGTTTTTACCTTTCGTGTTTTTTTTTTTTGTTTTTGTTTTTATTATCGTTGTTGTTGTCGACACACAAAAATGTATCGATTATCTTTTTTTCGGGTACTTCTTATGTTTAATACAGTATGTTGTGTGTACCATGTTATGTATTTGCCGGATAAAGAGATTCCAAGGCAATTGATTTTTTGTTTTGTTTTGGGTACATCAATAAAAGACGTTATTGTTTTAATATGTTGATAAAGTAGATTGTTGTATATAAATTGATTATAAGATGTAGGTATAAATTGTAACCCTGTAACAATGGGACAATTTTGGAGACGTTGCTTTATTGGTGAAAATGGCATAACCGAACAAAAATTAGGAAAACATTGGCAAATAGGTTTTTTTTTGTTTTGCTTAAATTGTTTACCTTGTTTTTAAAAGTAGATAATAATAAAATCATTAACAGAAAAGGTGTTTCTTTTTGTGAATAAGGGATATGACCTTCCTTTCATGACCAAAATTCTAAAGTGTCTAATACATGATGAGTTTTATAAAGGCTGCAGACGAATTTCTCACGGTAATTACCGTTTCTAAATAATGGTAAAGAAATATTGATGAACACAACTGCGACCTTTTAATGAAGGGCAGAATTTATCGGCGCTCGCTTCCCTGTTCACCTTTACTATGCACACAACTTTATGGATTTTTATTGAATCGACAAAGAAGTCAAATAGTTCTTAATATTAAACCGACTTTCATGTCGGTATTCCGTATCTGACTGCAATGTTGTGTCAAATAAACAATCAATAATATAATACAATTCATACTCAAGTATGTAACTGGAAGGTATATGTTCGTCGATTGATTAACTTTTATGTTACAGTTAAGTCTTCGTTATTTAAGTCCGTTGAATCGGAATTTTATAAATAGTTCGTTTCAGTTATAGTATTAGCATTCAGTCCTAAAATATATATTCCGCCTTCAAGTTACTTTCATGTAGACAATCAACTTGCCTACGGGTCAAGTTAGGAATTATAACGCTATTGTCAGTCATAAGATACATTTTTCTAAAATATTCGGTCTTGTGGTTTACCGGGAAACAAAATTAAATTAAATAATTTGAGTATTCACATTAATATATTCTTTTTAGTACCATATATGACAAACAATTAGCACAAATAAATGATTTGACTAATAAACTTTATTTTAATTTTAAACGCACAATCTGCTAAACAAAATTCCCGCTAGATTAAGATATATAAATTTAAATTCAGCATCATTTTGATTTAGAAATCTGAAACTTTATTAATCTTGACCCAACCAACAATGTTATGAACAAACTATTTGAATCCAAAAACGACGATGTAAAAAATAAATTCTAAATTTTAAATTTCAAATTCCAAATTTCAGACTTCAAACTTCAAATCCCAAATTCGAAATTTCCAATTCCAAATTTTAAATTCTAAATTCTAAATTCCAGATTTTAAATTTCAAATTTCAAATCCCAAATTCTAAATTTCAAATTTCAAATTCTAAATTTCCAACTTCAAACCTCAAAT
Organism: Tipula helvola; assembly: GCA_963556165.1. NCBI lineage: Eukaryota > Metazoa > Arthropoda > Insecta > Diptera > Tipulidae > Tipula > Tipula helvola. The sequence continues at coordinate 49,637,326 of OY744483.1, forward strand.
CCCAAATTCTAAACTAAAATGTCAAAGTTCAAGTTCCAAATCCCAAACTTCAAATTTTATATTCAGCCAACGCATTTCATCAAAATTGTATCTAATTCATGTCCAAACATACTTTTACTTGTGAGTATTTCGTAGCACTACATAGCGTTTTGTAAGTAATATTTGGATAGAATAACAACATGATCGTACTCGATGGCCTTAATACGACGTTTAGGTATGTATATAATATCTGTATAGTTAGCACTTTTAATTATTGAAAGATTTTTAAAAATCGTGTGGCTCGATCTTAATTCTCGATAACTTGGCAAGATACCTACTATCTGTGATAATTGATCACATAAAAAATTAATTTCGGCAGTCAGTGTTTCTCAGAGCCGTAGTGATCTAGATCTATTAAATGAAAGTATACCCTAAGGCTGTTTTCCAAACGCCGACTTATTTCAGACTTATTGACTTATTTGACGCCATCTTGAATAAGTCAATGAAGTCATTCCAATTGCTTTTATCGACTTATTTTGAAAATTTTTGACAATACATAATAATTAGACAGAGTGTTTCCATGACACCAAAAATATATAAGTTTTCTATAGGAAAAATTACTAAAGAATAAGTCACCCTTTCAGCAGACTTATTTGAATAAGTTCGAATAAGTCAATAAGTCGGTGTTTGGAAAACAGCCTTAGTGCTTTTAGGCTTACACTTAAAACAAAAATTATCAGAAATGAGTGGCCACCATATTTGAGAAACTACTCTTTCTGTGAAGAACTTTACACAAGTGCAGTTGAGTTGCTTTTTTTCACTAGCCTATGGTTTATCTTGAAACAAATGTTTCAGTGATAAATGATATGTTCTTGAATCTCGCGCTCTCACCAGCTAACCGAATAAATTTTGAAGTCACATTATTCTCCTTTTGCTCTTCACTGAAAGTTTATGATGTTATTGATTTATCTTAAATTTTATACAGATTACTAAATTTGAATTTACCTTGCTAAACCTTCGAACACGTCTTCATTTTTTAATATGGGTTTGCATATTTATTAGCATAATTTTAAGTTTCTAACCTTTTACTTAAGTTGAAGAAACTTTTACTCAATCTGGTTCATAAACACTAATTCGATTGTGTCGGCATCGCGCAGTTCTAATTCCATAAAATATAATTTTGTAGTTAACATTAAACATTAGGACACTTAACGAATAGGACACTATAGCAATATTAGCTAAATATTGTCTAGTCTACTTCCGTGTGATTATCGTACTAGCCTTGATACATGGTAATAAAGCCGAACGGCTTTAGCTATTTGTTCCAATTCGAGTGGTGTTTTTTTTGCATTGAGTAACCAAACGAGTTTAACTAAACTCGGTTCGTTAAATCACTCATAAGTGTCTATTTGCACCTGTTCTATACAATAAACTAAATCCGGCCACACACTATGTACGGGCACCATGTCTTTCACTATGCACAGGCAACACAAATTTCTTCTTTCCTCACAGCTTTTCAGAACTTGCGGCTCTAATGTGGAACGCTGATTAGAAGATTGTTTTGTCTTGTGGTTTAATAGTTGTCATTAAAAAAGAAAAACTGACAAATTTACTAACTCTCGACTGCAAAGGTAGCTGAAACCGGATCGAGTCTATAATACTAAAATTCCTTTCCTATCCTTCGGTCTTGTTATATGTAAAAAAAGGTGTACGGTGGACCCGGCGTATCATGATAATCCTGCTTATGCTTGGTCGTATTTTGTCTGATGTATATGGCAATCTTTAGCTGATTTTGTGTCTAAAGTTATCGCATGCAAAGTGACTCAGATATTACAATTTAAACTATGTGCGCTGTTAGGGTATCTAAATTACTCGAGTTTCAAAGAACCCGGGCAGTTGAGTATTGTTTATTTGCATACCGCGGTTAACCAGGTATTAAACAAATATTTAAATATGTTTGAAATCATCTAAAAAATACTTTGAACATACTGTATCGCAACCGACAAAATTTAAAATTCCTAAACTGATGGCTTCGATGTTTTATAAGGGGGTAATTACATTTAGCTCAATATCATTACCAGGGCTACTCTGTCTTCTTCCTTAAGAAAATGCTGTGCTTTCGAGTCTTTTACTCCGTTAGAATATCAATTACTCTCTGGGCATGCCAATCCAAGCCTTCCGAAATTGGTTAAAATTCCAGCAGTTATCTTATCTAATTTTTAGAAGATCTGAACTTTGATAAACTAATCTTCATAGCTCATCGTTGGAGACGTTAAATGTCCAAGCTTTCAGAGATAAAGGGATCATTTAGATCAACTAGGTGATTCAAGTATCTTCACGCATAGCGTTTTTCCGTTTTGCGCCATATTCGGTGGGTAGTTTCCTCAGCAAAGGGCGAGCGATAACTGTGCGTATTATTGTTGACATAATATTCCACAATTATTAGCAATCAAATTTACTGTTTCACCGGTTTATTACTCGTGACATTGTTAAAAATGTTTCGTTATTTCTTTTGGGAAAGCCTAATCTGAAAATCTCACAAATCTTCAAAAATAATCTCGATGACAAACAACACTGGAAACACTGGATTTTTTCACCAAAAATGTCACCTATGTAACTCAAAATCCTCCAAGTTAATCAGTGTATAGCTCCATGCTATGAAAATTTCGGAAAAAAATCACTAATCCTGTAACCTGGCGCAGTGCAAATCTATGTAAATTTCGAGGAATATTGAGAAACTCGAAAAATTTCGAAATGATCGAATAATCTCGAAATTGTTAAATCGTCTTACATTTCTAGTAAACTAGCTCAGATATTCACAAAAAATTTCGAATATTGGTTATAATTTTGCTGTCAAACGTCGTTCGTATTTCGAAATCTTTAGATAAATCCAAAAATCTGACTTTAGAATCTCATCTCTGTAAGACCACAAAACAGAATACTACACTGAATCGAACTCTAACCAAAACTCGAATAATCGAAAAATCTTTAAAATGTTTAATAATATCTACTACATTAAACGCCGTACCAAATAAACCTCAAATAAGCTAAAATCTTGCTATAAATTCTTTAAAATATCAAAAATCTCGACATTAATCGAACAAACTCGATTAAGCTAGAATAATCGCAATATTCTCAAAAAATTTCTAATATTCCGAAAGTCTCGAATAAAATTAGAATTCTAGAGTAAATTTCGCTTAATATCTCATATACTATACATAAATATACAACACCCCAAACAAATCTCGAATAAGGTTATAAACCTCGAAGAATCACATAAAATATCGAAAATATCGATGTACCTGCAAGACAGCAACATTTCGAATAATCTCTATTAAGACAATTACATTGTCGGTAAATTAAACCTTATTGAAAAAAATGTTAATCCGAAAATTGGACGTCTGATGGTGTGTTTACAAAAATTTTTCAAAATTGCGACAAAACGTGATTATGCAAGATATTTCCAGCTCTCGTAATCCTTGGTCACCCGGGAAGGTGAAATTAAAATGTGAATGGATTACAATAACTAACAATTTGCTATTGTTTCTAATTCTTTTAAGAATTTTCTTTTTCACAAAATTTAATAAATAATTCAAAATACATTTTATTCTCGGTAAAGATCGGGTATTATCGGATCGACTAAATGAAAAGTTTAGATTAATTGGTTAACCTTAACCGTTTGTGAGTTCCCTATCTGTGGTTCGAATTCTGTGGAATTAGATGCCAAATAAAAGGCCAAATAAAAAATCAAATTATTTCTGCAGAAATGTTTTCAGCCATTAGAAAACAAAATCAAAAGATGCCAATATTTGCGTAACAATTTCGAGAAAGAATTCTTTCCAGCACTACATTTCATCTAAACTTGACAAATATGAAATGAAAATTTCGTAGATTTGCCATAGTTCAACAACAAATCTCATAATTGAGTATGGGATTTCACATATTTTAGTAATTAAGTTAGTTTCACATATTTCTTCTCAATGCTTGCGTATGCTTGCTCAAGAACAAAATCGAGCCAACATTTTATTTCAGAAAACGAAACCTGACTCCTGGGATTAAAACACGAATTCGTTGAACCAAATAGAAATATGCAGTTCTCTCATTTTTTCAAGTCCACTTCACTATAACAAGGTGTTAATGCAACAACTTACAGAAGCCACTAACTGGATCTTAGTATAATTCCAATTCCCATATTAAATTTTGTGGAAATATTACGCGACGGTTATTTGGCGTTTATAGTAAAGTGACATATAAAACGCTTAAGTGGTACATTTTTCCTCCAGCACTTAAGAAAGTTCGCCAGCGAAGTAACTGCCAAATTTAATTTTATTTTTGTTATTGTAATTAGTAAATAAAATATTTTCAATAATGTAGTAAATGTTTTCAGTTTTTTATTAAATTAAATATATGAGTCCGAAAGACTCATCGCATGCGTTTACGCAAGTAAAATGATCTATGCTGATTAGGGTTAACGAATTGGTACATTTTGGCGAACACCATCTACTTTCAAATGAAAAAAATTCGTTACTAGAGTAGTACAATAGAAAAAGGCAGAATATTTTTGTATGAACCCACGACAACGGCAGAACGATCGTTTTAAGCCTTAGGCTAGTTAAAATGCGTTAAGTTGCGGTTGATAGCTTCCAACCAAAAATTAAAAGCAGCGCCAATGCTATCTTTACAAGAAGAAATCTTGCAAACAATTTTGTTTATTTATATCATTAAAATGCTTGTTAAAAGACCAAAGAAACAAATTGATGATTTTTGAGGAATGTGATTCGTTTAAAAAAACGCTGAACCATTTAATCAATTAATAAAGACAACCATAAAGTTGAGTTAATTAACTGTGTATATTGTAATAAACCCTCTATCATAAATCATAATACTGTGAACCTGTGAATGAATAGCGAGTAAAAATTCAGTTAAAAAGTGATAGCATTTCCAAAAAAAAAAATTTTTCTAGGGGTGGAAACTGGAATTTTGTTTAAAGAGTATTATGACGGCTCTGCTTCTTGATATTTCACCTTTGAATTTCAATGGGATCTACTAAGTATGAGCTACGTTCTGCGCTCAGGACACCCGTTGAGGTCACGCAACAAAGAGTCCCTCAAAAAGTGCTCTACCAAAACTATGATTCCCCACCCCACTCGGCTGCAGTTACCACCGCCAAATTGGCCAATTTTTGCTATGACGTGGCACATGGAATATCCATCAGATTTGGATCCATATGACTTGTTCGTGTTTTGAAACATGGACAAACGGCTTTGCGGAAAGAGGTTAATACCGAACGAAACCCATTTTACAGGGTCTGGCCTAAAGGGAGGTAAAAATTAGGTAATATTTCACTATATACCCTCTTAGTCTCTTACGTATATCGCTTTAAGTTTTGTTAGCATACGGTGAATAAAGTTATTTGTCATATATGTAATAACAACATTAATTCTTTAAAAAATCAGCCTTAAATGCAGCCTTACCGTCAGAATCAAACATTATCGTAATTTAATAAATTTTTATAATTTTTCTCAAATTTTATTCATAATTAATTACTTTTCTTAGTTTTTTCCGATGATTCGTTGGAATCAATTATCCGGATAATCGATCAAATTACCCTGGTAGTCGAGTATTCGTAAAAGGACCAAAATGTCCGAGTTGTCGGTTACTAGATAATCGGTGTTTTATGCCCTATACGTAGTTAAATATTCTATGCTTTACTTCCTGCTTCGGAGACACCCAAATTATCTGCTATTCTACTATATAGTTCACCATTCAAGTTTGCCTAACGAGAACCTCCTACTTACTGTTAACAAGGCTAATTGCTTTATAGAATCTAGCAAAATGCCTAAAGGGCAATTAAAATTAGCTGCTTAATCCGTGTTATCGCATTAACGAATTCCTAAGAAAATTATTTATTTATAATTTTCACAGTACCTAAACATAATTTCTAGGAACTCAAAAGTTACAAAATAATTCACAGAAATCTATCCAATTTGCTTCAAAACAACCAATTATCTACCTACCAAAGAAAAAAAAAATTAGGAACAAAAGTTTTCGTCTAAACCAAGAAAATTTCGATTTATCCCAATATTAATATTTTCTTCGTGTGCCGACTATTTGGCTACACAATTTACACAAAATTAAAACTTTTTCTAATAAATAAATAAATAAATAAATAAGTGGATGATTTCCAAAGCACAAGACCAACAGCAACCAGCAACAACATAAAAAGTTTGTTCTTTAATCTAATTTGTTAAATTTTCACGTTGATTGAGAAACAAAAAGTTTTCCCTAACCTCTAATACTATTTTTTTTGTAAATATAAAAGATACAACCAATTTCACCCAAAAAAAAAAGAAAAAAACTTTTTTGAACATACACACACACATTTATATTTTCCTCTATTATATTCATAAAATGGGACATAGTTTTCGGGGAATCGATAATCCCACAAGGTTTACAAAAACAAAAAACAAAAAATCCAATTTATTGACATTTTAGCATGTGTCATCACTTAAGTCACAAAATTATCAAACACGTGATCACATGATTAGCACTTAATATTAAATTTCTGAAATCCATTTAATACTACGGTACCAATAGATATCGCACTTTAATGCGTAAAAAATACGCTCGTATATCACTCTAAAATATAAACTCAATAAATTAAATTTCCATCAATAATTGAAAAGCGAAACGAATATTATACGCGGTGTATATATGAGCGACTTGTTGCATGGCCACGAAGATCCGGCTACCAAACCAGTATATCTTACATAAAATAAATTATCTTGCCTCTCTATACATATAGTTAAGCAAAACAAAATCAAATTATCTCCCTCCGATTTTCTAATTAAAAAGCGTTATGGTTTTTTATTTTATTTTTTGTTATTCGCCCCTAAACTAAAGTATGTGCCCTATTAAATTTCAAATTATATAAACATTTTCCGATCAGACCAGAACAAGAAAAAAAAAAAAAAAATTACAAAAATAATAAAAAAGGTTAGAATTTCAATGTAGAAGAAAAAACCTTTCCAAATTGTATACACACAAGTCGAGTAGAATAAAGAAAAATATTCAAATATTGAATTTCCATTTGGAAAATATCTTTTTTATCGAATTTTCATATTATTATTTTAGGATATCATATTACTAAACTTATTATTACAATTTTCATCCCTCCCATAGTATGTTTCTGCGGGTGTGCGGGTATATATGTGTGTGTCTCTGTGTGTTTGTGTCATTATCCCCTTTTTATTTTAATTTTCTTTAATATTTTCCATGCCATATGATTCGTCTTACAACAATAACAAAAATCGTATAATAATAATAGAGAAGTAAAATCTATATACATAGTAGCAGTAATAAATTATTGATTTTCTATTTTTTCCGGTTCCTTTTGTGTATTCCTATGTATATAAAAGCTCTGCACACAAATTATAAGGAAAAACCCGAAATGTAATAAAAACAATTTCATTTTATAATATATAAAAACAATTTTGTTAAGAACCACATCAAACCAAACTGAGTGTTGTGCGTATTTGTGTGTGTGTGTAACATAAAAATATTTTATAACACCGTCTAGAACAAAAATAAAAAAAATTAAATTTTTCACCAATATTAAATTTTCACCACCATATAGCACACAAAACAACAATATAAACAACAACAAAAAAATAAAATTAAAGGATTCAACCCAACAGGTAGTTGATAGAAACCATAATACATACATAAATAGATAAACAAACTATTTAAAACAATTATGTGCTAATAACATTATTATCATTATTACAAAAACAAATATGTTATGAGTGTTTACAATTTTTATCAATTTGAAATTTTCTTTTTATCATTTTAACCAATTTGGACGTTAAAAATTATTTATCAACTCATACAAATTATATACAACATAATATATAAATTATTAAACATTAAAATACAAAAAACACTTTGCAAATTATTTTCTTTTATAAATTTTTCACAACCTTGAATTTTCTATATAATTTTCTTATACAACTTTTGTTTTTTCATTTATTTTCATTAAATCACACAAAACAACCCGAAACACAAACACTCATCACACGCACGCAAATAAATAATTTATTTAACAAAATTTTTTGTTTAATTAAAAAAGATTAACCAAAAAACCGAATTATTTTATTAAATTTAATATTTTTTCTTTTTTTTACTTTGTCTTTTGGAAAATTGAAAATAATTTTTGGTGACGCAAAAAACAATTTTCCGAACTGCACGGACTTAAAGCTTTTACTAAACTGAATTTGAATGTTGTGTGATAAAATATAGAAAAAAATACAAAAATGTTGATGAAAATGGTATAGAAAAACGAAAAAAAGGAAATTTTTTTGTTCATTCTTTTGTTTAGTATATTATGTTGTATTTGTGTAAAAAATAGTGTTTACAATTTTCCTGGCTCTCAGTATATATTGTTCTCTCGCGTTATGTGAGACTAAACGATAGTAAAAAACAGTGAATACCATATACATAATCTAAAGTGAAAGTAAAGAGATGAAATTTCCCGAAAATGTAATAATTTCCCTTTATTGTTTAGGTTTTGTATATTATATGTGTGTGTGAGTGTTATGCTCAAAACGGGGTAATTCATTTTTCCTTTTTGTGATGTTTTGTGTTTTTGTAACAAAAACTCCAAATACCATGAAATTATGATATTTGAACTTTTCTCTGTTATGTTGTGTTGAATAATAAACAGGGCTGTATACCATGCAAATATTGTTGGCATGCGATGCGAACTGGAATGAATTCGGAAGTTTAATTTTAGGTGTCGAATTTAAAAAATGTGGAAATTCTTACAAATTAAGTTTATGGGGTTCAATTTTATTTATTTTTAAGGAAATTATATAAAAGCAGATTAAATTGAATTCAAAAAACTGGTATTTACCCTATATTTTTGGGTTGTTTACAATAAACAATATTAACAAAAAAACAAAAAAACCGTTACAATCACAATAATGTATAAAAGGAAAAATGTTTTGCAAAAATTCTAAAAAACTTATATTTTAAAAATTAATAAAGATCAGTGCACAAATTTTAATTTATATAATTTAATAGCAAAATATTTTAAAGAAAAATTTTATTTTAAAAAAAGAAAATTCTATGCGAAAAAACAATGTCGTGTAAGGCAAAACTCAAAAACTAAAAACAACAACAAATTGATTCCATTAACTAGATAGCTTTCGGGGAAAAAATTGAAACTATATGTTGAACAACAACTGTATCGAAAAATACCACCGTTTTTAGTTTATAAGTTAAATGATTTAAAATATATAAATTGTGTCATAAAGATGGATGCCAAAAATATCAACTCTGGATTAAATAGTTGTACGTATTCTGAATATAAGCACAATCAGACTATTATTGACATTATTGGGATCCATCTTTATGTGAATCATTTCTAGAACTCTTCTGGTGGTCTGATTATCCTCCCTTTCAAGTATCTTGACATTATCTAGAAAAACGTCGTAGTTGGTTTCATATAAATGAGTCAACAAAGCACTGGTCAGTTCAGAATTCACTTTGCGTAAAGTCAATTTTTTTGCATCTATTTTATGTTGGCAAAATTTTGTATTCATTAGTTGTATAAATGTCTGCCAAATGTACGACTGATTGCATTCACAGACTATCTTGTACACAACCTTTCTGTTCTTGCCTAATAAGGTGCGGTCTTTGAGAGGTGAGAAAAGCGATTTGACAAAATTACCATGTGCTCTTCCAACTAATTTAAAATTATACTTGTTCAGACTGAACCTTATTTTTTCGAAAAGTGATCGTACGTCAAGGAACTGAAATATATTTGGTACGAATATCATCCAATGGAACAGTTTCTACGGATTGGCTGTTTGAATTTGTTGTGTAATTGCTGTGAAGTGTGGACTTTATGATGGGATTTATGAATGAATTTGGATAGCCATTATTAACGAGGGTACGTTTGAGAAGCCTGAAATTTGAATTATGAAATATTGGGTCAGAAAGCTGTTGTATGATAAAGGAAGCTGAGAATAGAAATTTAGATATCTGCTAGACCATGTTTTTTTATGAAACCAATCCGTAGACAATGAACCATCTTCGTTATGTACAATAACAAGATCTTAAAAAGGCAATCTTTGGTTATTTTCTAATTCTACAGTGAATTTGATATTGTCGTTGAAACCATTAAATGCTTCGAAAAATAATCTATTCTGTTTGTGGGAATTGCTGTAACTATGTCATCAACATAACGATAATAAAAAATTGGTTTAAAATCAAAGGAATTTAGAACACTTGTTTCTACGAATTCCAGAACTAACTCAGCTGGTCGGTGAGCCCATAGGAGAACCAAAAAGCTGCTTATATATTTTGTTATTGAATGCAAATTCACAATTATGGAGAATTAACTCCATAGCTTCAATATATTGATTTTTTTTTAATTTGATTAACTCTAAAACTAATCGGCTGTCTATATTAGTGAATAGAGATAAAAATAAGGCACATACAATTTTTTCTTTACTATATGAATCTATATGGGAGAACGAACATTTTTATTTAAAGTCTTAATTTATTAGAAATGTGAGCTTTTTGTTTGTTTTCGATAGTTTCGATAGATCTCTATAAATTACCTCCAAACTGTCTATATTTTTTGTGGTTGAATTGCAAATAATTTAGTTTAATTTTATCCAAGATGGAGAGCTTCCAACTGAGGATCCACCTGTTGAGTACGGTAACATAATATTTTAATACTTATTTGGCGAATGATTTAATTTATTGTGGTGCTAAATTCTTCTTATAGAAAGTAAGTTATTCTTCCAGGAACCCGAGCGGGAAATATTAAATTTTATGAAAAAAAAAAATAATATGGATTCTCTCCATTTTTATTCTAACTAATTAATAGGTTTGTACCATATTCGAAATTTTTTTATTTGTTGCATATTCTTAATAAATCTAGATATTTTTTCAATTTTTAGAAGATCTTATCGATTCCGTCCGGTTATATCCGAGAGTCTGGGACCTACAATGCCAGGAATATAGAATTAAAACGGTTCGTGGACGAAATAGCTCTTTCAATAAGTAAGTTATAATTGAAAAAAGTAGCAAATTTTTGAACAATATTATAATCTATTCTTCTAAAATGTCAAGGACATAAAAAAATGGGCATTCTGAGTGGCAGTTCACGGGTACAAAAGCCCTGCAAGTTTAGCAAGGGTCTTCTTGTACGATCAATTTGAGTCGAGACTGTAAGTGAAAAAATTAAACCCTTTGTCGCATTCAAAATTCCCATCTAACTACCTAGTGAGATGCTATTTTGATTTGTAGAGCGGTTGGAAAGGAATTTGGAATGAACAAAGGCTCATTAAAATTTAACATTTTATACCAATTTAATCAAATTCTTTGTTTATTTAGAACATCATCCTTCTCAAATTTGAGTGAGCCAAACGGCTGCAGTACTTCAAGTCTCAGCCCTGTACCACCTCAAAAAAGTAAACAATTTCTATATCAGCATAAATAACATTTTTAATGAAATAAATTTATTATGTACACCTAGCTCCATAAAAATGTGCGATTTGCAATTTAAATTATAATATTTGAAAAGATGCTATTTGCTTTATGAATAAAGGACACACATTATAAATATTGTTCCAAAACAAAATGTTTGTACTATTTTATATATTTTTAATAAACATTTTTGTGGTCAGATGTTTTAAACCCACTAAACTATGAGCAGCGAATATTTCCTAGGTTTATCGTATAAATGTTGCGTATGTTTCAAATGCTTTTTTGAACAAAAATAAAAATCTACAAAACAATTTATTTATAAAAATGGTTATTTTTATTAAAGTTAAGCATATACCAATGAAATTAATATTTAGTGGGCCTTCCCTTGGCTTTGATTGCATAATTAATCCGAGTCAGCATAGAATCATATAGTTTTTGCAAATATTCTGTTGAAATTTCTTCGAACCATATTTTTTCAATTAACTTTTTCTGTTCTGTAATGGTTTTCGGCTTATATTGCCTGATCTTGTATCGCTTGAACGCCCATAAATTCTCTGTAATATTGAAGTCTGGACTATTTTCTGGCCATGGTAGTGACTCGATCCCCAAAATTTGTTTAAATTCTGTTACCTACAGGAAAATGGCATTATAATTGCAAGTCGTGATCCATGGAATGGAATCGAATCATCTTCAAATATTGACTTTGCACAATAATATTTTTTGTCAGATCCTCAACGGTCGGCACGACGCAGGTTTCAACATTTTTTTATATTTTACTCCATTTACAGAATGTTGTAGAAGGTGAATGGATCCCATTCCAAAAGCTGTTATGGATCCCAGATCATAACGTATAGGGAATATTTTAATGTCGGCAAAACGCATTGTGTCGAATACCTTTCTTGTTTTCATCGTCGAACTCTCATCTTTCCTTCGGGCGCAAATAAATTAAATTTGGACTCATACGAAAATCCTTCTCTCCGTCAGTCCGTGGAAGTCCATTTTTTCCGTTCATTTCTAAATTTTAATCTTTTAGCTTTACGGTCGACAAACGTCCAGACCAAGTTCGTTTAACCTTCTCTGTGCAGTACAGTAGGAACTGAAATTAAGCCGTTAGTTGTTGCTAAAAGGTCTCTTCTTAGTTCAGTAGCAGTATTGAATCTGTGCCTTACCGTTGTTATATATTTTGGAAACCCCTAAATTATAAATATTTTGTATGTGAATTGTGAATTGCAGTTTCAAATTATTGTATTAAGTATTGATGAGTAATTATATAAAAAAAGAAGATGACACAGAGACATAGGAACAGGGCACGGTAAAAGAAGATCGTCAGTCATATAAATAGATAAATAAAAGTATAACCAAGTAAAACCTAATTGTGTTGTGTAATTATTATTCAAAGAGTAAAGGCATAAAAACCGTTATTCGGTTAAATACTCGATCTACGCGATCGGAGGTCAGTCTTTCTTACAATAATTATTTTCAGTTTTTCACAATATCGCTTTAAAAAACATCTTATATGTATATTCATAATATTATCACAATTGTGTATATTATCATATATGTATATTCATATTATCACAATTGTGTATTTTTTAGCATGAAATTGCAAAATTTTTGCTTTTTCGTCAATATTTAGTTTACAACGACTTATTGTAAAATTGACTCTTTGATGGCTTAACTGGAACTAACTAATATTTACCTCGATTACCACTATAAATTATTTCACAACAATTGAAATATCAAAGAAAAATAAATGAGCGCAAACAATAAAAAGAAAATAAATAAGAAAAGAGCGAAAAAACAAAAGCTTAGAATAAACAAAAGAGACAAAGTAAAAATAAACCAATTCGCACATTTTTATGGCGCTGGGTGTATAATAATTTGTAGGACAAAATGTAACTGACCTGGGGGTCAATTCTCATTCTGTGAAAAGTACGATGAAAAGCATTTTCAGTAAGAAATACAACTTTCCGATTCATATTTCATGAGAAGTAAAAAACGTCAAAATCTACTCATATGTGTACGTAGTATTCAGCGTATTTTCAGCGTTCTTTTTCATTTGGACAACGAGAATCGCATATTGCTGTTGCGTGAAAAGATACTAATGAGAAAGACGTGATGGAAACCAAATGCAAAGATTGTTTTTCATTCCATTTTTTTACAGAACGAGAATTGACACCCAGGCCCGGAATAATTTAGAGGTAAAACGGAAAGCCTGAAATTTATTCTAAAAGGCAAAATCCAACGATTCAATCACCCAAACAACGGGCGGCGGAAGATATTTTCGGCGAATACATTGCTAGCGAATTTTTCTCCTGCCTAGAATATCCAGGCACAAATACTAATTTTGTGCAGTTAATGGGAGAATTAAAAAATAATCCAAGCCATATGAGAAGCATTGAACGCGAAATTAATACAAAAAAATATAAAAACGACTGAATTCATTGCTTCCATTAGGCATAAAACCTCAATAATTTAAAAAAAAACAAATCCAGTTTGAGATTTCCATGAAAAGGTAAGAAAAAACCAGAAAATCCGCCAAATAAATCGATCTACATAGATAAACAAAAGCCCCTCTTAACAATTTCTCGGTTCGTTATTCCTCTTCGTGAATTTTTGTATGTGTTTGACGATAATAGGGATTCATTAATTTTAAAATTAAATTACTGGAATTGCTAATCATTACTTAATTAATTGTCTCCATTTGTTCCATCAGAACTAAAATATTCTGCAAACGTATCGCGGCTTTCCTTAAGGCCAATTTGGTAGCACTAAAATATTTTGTACATATTTATGCTCCGTATATTTGCCGTTCCTTATAGTTCGTCGAATTGAGCTGACGACATTCACATGTAACTATGAAAAAACTCTGGATCATCTAGTTTTAACGGTAAAAATACATTTTTGTCTACTCCAGATTGATCTCGATCTAAATATGTAATATGGCCGAACCCAGTATTTTTTTTTTTGGGATTTCTTCATCAACCAAGATTGTTTTAACAAACAATTATCTTCATCACTTCTATCACTAAATATAACTTTTAATAGTTTATTATTATCAAAATCATCCATAATTATTATGGCTCTATACTCTAGAGGGCTCTGTTATTAATCATCAAAAAAATCACGTTCAAGCCTTGTCACGAAATTACCAGTTTGAGGGAAATTTTGAGCAGTTCTCGATAGTTTTGAGACCCTGATTAGCAATAAGGGTGCGGGTTATTTCTGGATAAACATATTTTCAATGTGGCTTAGACGCTCGAACGCGTAATTAAGTCAATACTCTCGGTTAACTCCTATAACTATTTTTTCCTATCATTTGTGAGTATGGGCGAAACTTGATGAAAAAATTCACTACAAATGATGAAACCCGCTTTGTTGTCCCGAGTACTGCAGATAAAGAAAAGTTTTTTGGTATTTGAGAAAAAATGTTAACCATATAAATTCAACATGGATTGGAATTCTCAACTTCTTGTTCTCCTAATTCACGGCCAATGGGCAACATTTTTTGTGGAATCAAATTTGATCAGTATTGTGATGCTTCAGGGTTCAGACTGTGCACAACAAATATTGTTACAGATAATCTAAGGAATTCACATTACTAAAAATTATTCCGGGCCGCAGTCCAAATTAGGAAACAAGGTTGTAAGACCGGACTACTCCTTGTTTCTAAGAGCTTTGGAATAGAATGAAATAAAGAAACTAAACACTATACTTTCTGAAAGCGAATTTACATAAAAATAATATTTTACGTAGAATTTTATTTGTTTATTAGTAGCAAAAAGCACATGCCCTCGAGAAATCAATTAAATATAACAGACATTTCTAGCATAAAAGAAATACTTTATAACCTCCATAGATGAATATATATAGTGGCATATGACACACACAAATGAAAAAGGAGGTCACCCGGTCACTTCGAACATCTTTATGGCTTTCCAAACTAGAAAGTTTTAAATTGGATCGAAATACAGGACTAAATGGGTAATACTTGCCTGTTACCGTAGCCGACCTTTAACGCGTTTCTGACGAGACCAATTTAAACGCGGAAACTTTAATGAAAAGTGGAAAAAGACTACATCAAAATCCTATTTATGCAAATATTGCAGATAGGAGTTATTATCTCGAAGCGGGCGATACATAAAAAATGGGTCAACGTGAATGAAAAACAAAGTTTTAAGTTTAAGTTTTTTTGTGATAATAAAGTGTACCGAAATTTGGTTAGAACACATTTGGTTAAGTTTGTTTATTTTTAGCATAATTTCAATAAATTTGAGCCGTTGAAACCGAAGTTAATTTCCTTTGCTTTGGTATTATGATGTATACTTTAAAGCTTATGTAAAAACATCCATCCTGTCTGACCAATGTATAATTTTAAACAATCGTCTTATTATAACTCATATAAGCCAATCTACATGCTTGCCTAGAGTATTTTTTTATGTTTGATGTTCTCTTCTACGTTATTGCTGGCTTTGTATATTGCTGTGTACCTAAATTGATTAGAGAGCTTTCTGTTGTTTTATGTGTTGTTACTTTATTTTATTCTGAGGTAATGTATTTTTTAGTCACTTTTAGGTGTAGCGCAAGCTCGTTGTACTAGCACTTGGCTGACTGATTTTCTTCTGCGTTTTATCCAAGACCGTTTCATCGATTTATTTTTCTCAAGACGGTTTCAGCTTTATCAATAAATCGAAGGTCGAGATACTGCTGTATTTACCGATTTAAATTAATAGAACGTTGATTATCTTTATCACATCTCACAAGGCCTTGACTTCTACACCGAATCGCGTTATTCGCATTTGCAATGGGTTAGTCCCATATATAGAAGTTTACACACATTTTTAGCAAATTCTGGAAATTTTGGAAGAGTTGCGATACTTTCGAAATTGGCTAGAATTTATTATTTTGGTATATTTCAGAGGTTGTGAAATTATATGGTCACAATATTACAATACTTCAGAAAAAATAAAAATTTTATCAAACTATTGTATTATATCTGCTATACCTATTATCTCTTCCGCGTATCTATCTATCTAATCAATAGACATTTGAGCAATAACTGCGTTTCATTAATACTATTTCTTAATAGCTGTCAAATTCTCATTATCAAATACTGATTTATTTACACGACTTTCCGTCATGTCTCTAACGATTCTTTTAATTTATTACCAAGACTTTTGAATGGATCTAAACATTCGTCGGAAGTACTGTTAAACTCTAGATATCTATAATAAAGATGGAGGGTTCCATAGTTGTATCTCATTTTTTATCTCGTTGTTAATCCTTCCTTACATAAATAATGTAGTTGTTATAGAATGTTAAGTTATGAACTAAGTTTGGTTGACTTTATATGACACTAAATTTTATATGACTTGATCCCATAGGGTTCAGTATAATAGCTTTTTTTGTTAAACTGAAGCCCATGTATAAGGAACTAAGATTTTGGTGCTATTCCCTAACATTAAGAAAAAAAAAATGTTTTGTTGTGCTCAAGACTGTCAAATCAACAATTCAAAAATCATTTTAATTTTGAATTATCGCATCAAAACAATTCAGCCGAAAAAAATCTTTTTCAACAAAGATGATAAACTGTCAATTAGAATTCGAGATTGTCATGTGTTGCTGTTAAATCATTTTTTTATCCAATTTGAAGGCAAAATGTTATACATTGGAATTAAAAATAATTTAAATCGACGGCGGTTAAGAATATTTTCTTGACATTTTGTAATTTTGAAATACTGCAAATTTATATTCAAATACGTAACTATTGCATAAATTCGTAATTCGGGGCTTCAGGTGTTTTGCTCGTTTACTAAACTGAATTTGAAGTGGAAAAATGTTTTTGTATGTACACGAAATAAAAAGCTAAGCGAAGCTTTATTTCGTATGCACTTGATGTTCTGCCTCTATTCGGATTCTTTTTAATTGTAAAATTTTAGTTTCAATGGCTCTTGAAATAAAGTATAATTGAATCGTTTAGTATTGAAAGGGTTCATGTCCACTTTTTGTCAAAATTAGTATTATGACGGTTTTGTAGCACAGCACATATACGTTTTATGACAAGACGACATTACCATATGGTTAATGAAACGGCACCTACCTTGCAAAAAAAATCATTTATTCTAGAAAGGGCACATGTCCAGGACATGTTGCAATGTTATTGGCCGTTTTCAGAATTTTATCTAAAAATTATTTTAATATCTCATTTCAGAACTTCTTCTAAAAATGATTTTAGAATTCGATTTCCAACGCACATGTCAAATTTCATCATAATCGGTTAAGGAATACCTAAGTTCATGTCTAATTGGCCATTCATATAATTTCCTAAAGGTTCAATTTGAAATGTAGAAGGTTCATAAGTACTATGAATGGTATAATGGTATGATGGTTTGATCTAAGGATGGCATAATGTTATGATAGTATAATGGTATGATGGTATGATGGTTTGATGGTATGATGGTATGATGGTTTAATGGAATTATGGTGATGGTATGATGATGATTTTATAATGTTATGAAGGTATGCCGGTTTGCTGTTATGATGGTAAAAGGTGCGATGTTACGATAGTATAATGGTATGATGGTATGACGGTACGATGGTCTGATGGTATCTTGGTAAGATAATATGATGGTATAATTGTGTGATGTTATGATATGGTGGTAAGATGGTTTGGTATTATTGTTTGATGGTATGACAGTATAATGGTATGATGGTACAATGGTACGATGTTACGATGGTATGATGATATGAAGGTTTGGTGGATATAGCGTCATGGTAGTATGATGGTATCATAGAATAATGATATGATGGAATGATTGTTGAAGGTTATGATTGTACGGTGCTACTATAGCATGATGGTGAATAGGGATTGAGTTAAAATTGAGTTGGATTAATTTGGGCTCGAGTTTAGAGTTTAGTGGGAGGTTTGATTGAGTTGAGGTTATACGCGCTTGTAGCTTAGAGAAGATGGTTAGTATATTAATCGTGATTGCGATTGAGTTGGAGGTTTAGTTGTAAATTCAGTTGAAGGTTGAGCTGAAGATTGACTTAAGAGATTCAGTTAGGGATTGATTTGGCAGTTGAATTTACCAAAGGTCTGATCACCTCAAGAGGTTTCAGCATTTTATATTTTAATTTTATTTAAAATTATTTGGAAGATTTATTTCACTGTTCAATTTTCTGCAAAAGGAAGACTTATTTATGATTTTGTTTTTGACAAACATAGATGTTTTCCGACTATAATTTTAAATTAAATCTCCCGTTTCCAGAATATTTCTAAAATGTATCTTTATTTTCCAGAAGGCAACTGTTTGGAGTATTATGAAATAAAACTAAAAATTTCGTATTTTAATTCACTTTTATTATAGGTATTTGTTTCTGACGAGTAGCTGCATTTCCTTATTTGACAGTTTATTTCATTGTGCAATAAATGCCCAATATTTTTGGCTTATTTCATTTATAGATTCGGGAGTTATTTTGAACAGCCGAAAAAATTCAGATAATCTGCAAGTTTTATTTGAAATTTACTTTATATTTGAAAGCTTACTCTAATTGACTAAATTTAGTCAATTAAACATGTTTCATTGTTTTCTTATTATTTTTGTGCTACACTTTTTTAGTGTCACCCTTTTTTTTATTTTTTGGTATAAAATCCAGTTCGCATCCCGTTACAATATTTTAGTATCTTCTCTTTGTCTATAAAAAAGAAAATGAAATAAAATCATTCGGTTTTAAGGGGAAACGAGCATATATAAGGGAAATTTTTTTCATTCTCACACAAGGGTTAGACAAAAATTTTGTAAGAATTTAAGTATCATTACTTGTTTTCCTTTTTCCTTCGTATTTTTGTTTTTGTGTATTAGAAACAACTAAAAAAAAAAAAATATTTGTAAATTTATTGTCGCCCGAGGAGAGCATGCGCCAGGTTTTTTTTTTTATTTTATTTCGGGACCAACATATCCTTAACAACACACAAAAAAAAAAAAAATAAAGGAAAAAAGCAGGAACAACATTAGACGAACACAATCAAATAAAAATAATTTTTTCTTTCTGGTGGAAAATTCATTATCATAATATTAATCTTTATGCATCAAATTTAATGGAAACACTTTCCGGGATGTTAAATGGGCGAAATGGAATAAACAATAATATAATTGAATAATGTTGTAGTTTTTTTTTTATATGTTGCCTGTTGAAAAAGTGCAAACATAAAATATTTGTTTTTTTAAAGATTAATCCTCGTGGGGGACATTCAATGGGCATATTTTTTTTATGTTGGAAAAATGGGCACATTGGGGTACATGTCCGACGAAAAGAAAAATCTCTAAATATCCCATAAAATAAATGAAAGAATAACAAAGCAATTCTCGTTACACATAAGTGTATTATGTACCTATGTGTGTGTTGTGTTGTTGTTACTGAATGATGATGGTTTTATATACGTATATACGAGTGTGTTTATAAATTTTCATCATTCAACAGCCCTAAATATTCTCTGGTGGAAAATATGACTCAATCTCTGTGTGTTTATGATTTTCACACTCAAGTGAAAATATGTAGCGCTATGTGTATGTTATGTAGATATTTTACGTACTTGTGTATACACACATCTTTTAACCAACAATAATTTTTAGTATTTTTTATTATCCTGTGCCCGCCTGCCGGTATGTTTGCGTATTTAAAGTTATTGAGGATAAAACATTTTTTAGGTTTAGGAATTTTTTTTCGGCTCGTTTTTTATTTTTTGGATGGTTAAGAAGGGACAGTGTGATTAAATTATTCATGGGTTAGAAACAAGTTTAGTAGTTAAACGTTTTTTTTTTATTTTTGTTGGTCGAGAAACCGTAATTAAATTTAGACGGGTTTGAGCTGGCCAGACAATATTTTATGTAGGATAGTAATTCAAGGGGAAAATATCACATTTTAATGAGTTTCTATTATTTTTGAAGACGATGTGCTTTTGAGTAGGAAGGTAGAAAATTCAATAATACTTTGACATACATTTCATAGTCGGTGTTTTAGGATCGTCTATTCATAAAATATAAATGTAATAAAAGTCTATGAGGTTTTTGTGAATTAGGAGTTAGGATTTAATATAACTTTGTGGTACTTGTGTGATGCACTTGCCATGTTAATGACTTGCTATATACATAGGTATCGTAAATGTTGAAATAGCTGTATAATTATAGGGTAAAATAATTGGTAGCGGAAAAGGTATGGACTAGAGCAGTACTTCTCAAACTTTTTAATACTGCGGCCCCTGAAACCGAAAAAATAAAATCCAGGGCTCTCAAACATTTTATTCAATAATAATGAATTTACAGTTGAACATTTTTCTCATATCAGAGTCCCGCCAATTTAAAAAAAATTTCAATACCAACCCAAAATATTCTTTCAGCTTCATCCAATTTACAGGTAAAAAATGCCTATACGCAAAAATTGTAGAATTCCAGAAAATTGTTAAGCTTGGTTTTAAAAAACATGAGAGGATGTTACATAAGGAATTATTAAAAATTAGATCTAGCTGTGAAAACTCCGGAACTAGATATTTTAGCTGGACATATGAGTGGAGCAGAACAGTTCCTGAAATGACTAAACTAAGGTTAAAGTTAAATATTTTTGAGCTTACGACTATAATTCTAAATTTGACTATTCAAAATTACTTTTTTGCAAGTTTCTCTAATTTGACCGGAACCCGACCCGAATTTGGTTCGATGTTAATTTTTGTGTCAAATTATTTTTACTTAGATATTTAAAACCAAATTTGGATTTAATATATTCTTCTGAATTTTAATGTAATCAACCAATTTGAAAGCTTTGGCCCTCTTAGCATTTAACAATTTTATATCCAAATTGGAAATTTTATTTATAACGAGTTCTTCCAAAAAAAAAAAAAAAAAAAAACGACAACGGAACGCGCCATAGTATAGAAAATGATAGCTCAGTAGATATTGTAAGTGTAGATCAGTTTTTTTGGTCCGAATATAAAGGATTATAAATAAAGGATTCGATCGAATATAAGGGATTTTAAAATAAAATTTCAATCTGTGGGAATAAATGTTATAATTCCCAATGGTGCAGAGCATTCAAAATTTCTGGAGCTTAAAAATTATTTTTTTCACGTTTGAGTCAAAACATGAAAAACCAATAAAAGTTGTGCTTCCTGGTCTATACAAAATGCCAATTGATGATCTAAAAGCTCTAATGGAGTTCGAAGGTATCAAAAATATCAGTGATATCAAATATTTTAATATTAAAAATGTTGTGTATATACAGATCATACAGTTTACCTAATTTACTTTAAAAACGATACTAGCAGCCTAAAAGATCTGAAAATTTTTAATTCCATTGACAATACAATCATAAATATAACTCATACATTAAAACACAAACTAGCCCAACACAGTGTATGAAATGTCAAATGTTTGGTCATGGTGCGCGTAGTTGTTAGATGATCCCGAAGTGTAAATTATGCGGTCACTCAAAGGATAATTGCCAACTAAAGGAATTACAATTCGAGGAAAAAAAGACATGAAATTAAATGCTGCAACTGTGCTGGCCATCACTCAGTATCATATACAAAGTGTTCAAAAAGAGCAGAATACAACTCATTAAAGGAAAAACTTTAAACTAAAGTTATAAAACCTGCCAATAACAAATTTTCATTTAAATACGAACGAACAAACTTTCCTGCGATGAAGCCAAGTGAAAATACAACATATTTTCAGCAATTCGGTGCTTCTCAAAGAGGAAATATTGCACCGGTAAAGCTATCGATTATGATAATCTCTTCAGTTATGACGAAATAAAACAAATCATGCGGGAAGTTGTCAGCAAAATATTTAATTGCTGTTCTCGACAGGAACAGCTGGAAATGGTACTAGATATCACAATGAAATATTCCTATGCTACAACGAAACATGGTTAAAATTTTATTCTGGAACGCAAAAAGCATTCATATTTAGTGAATTCTATGATTATTTACTTAAAAATAATGTGGCTGTGTGAAATTTTTTTTAAAAATTAATGAAAATATATTAAAAAATTCTAATTATAGTTATAGGTTAGACAGAGCTGACCGAGTTGGAGATGGGGTTGCTATATTTGTAAGTAAATCTATTTTTCAAATACAATTAATGGTTCATTCAATACAAATTTTATTGAATCTTATCGGTTACCGTTCAAGCGCACTCAATTAATTTTATAATCTGTGCAGTTTACTTTCCCGGTATCAAACTCACCCAAAGCAAATTAAATGGATTCAAGAATGATTTGAGAAAATTAACTAGAAATGCTAGTAGCTTTTTTATATGTGGAGATTAAAATGCCCGACATCGAGCGTGTGGATGTACCAGAGCACATAGGATTGGTAATATTTTGTTTGACTTTTTAGAATCAAATAACAATATTAGTGTATATTACCATGATCGTCCAACATATTATCCCAATTCTTCAAGAGAAATTTCCTCGATACTATAGATCTAATATTATCAAACAATGTGCATTCTGTAACTTAACGGAAAGAATTAACGCATTAACGTGAACAAAGAGATGCCAGCCTTCTATTCATACAGTGGCGCTAATTGGTTTAGATTCAACGGTTATATCAACAATAACATAAGAGCTGTTAAACACTTTTGAGTAGGTATTTGAGGCAGCATGAAAATTTGTGTGACGCTTCTTTAGCAACGTATAAACACAAAATCAAAGAACTGGCTGAAGGATAGCGAGGTATTGTCAACCTTTGATTTTTTTAAGTTGCGAAATTTTTGTTGCAAAAAATGTATTTGAGGCATTCTGAAATTTTAGTACCTTTTAGTTTAGTATTTAATAAAATATAAAATAAAAAAGCCAGATCATTTAGTCGGGTCTAAAATGTTGCCAGGCGGCTTCAAAGTTGAATTTCATAGACTTCTAAAAAATATATTTGAGGCAAGCTAAGACTTAGACAGATAAATATATATATACCTAAAAAAACATAACTTCAAAAAGACAGGTCATTTTGATGGGGCTCTCTACCTGCTAGGTGATCGGGAATGTACTGAGTTCTTAAGAGCTTTTGTCGTAATTCTACTTTGCAGTTTTCTGTTTCGCTTATTCTATTACATCTAGTTATCATCAACACTACTACTTTCTTGAACCTTATTACTTGTTTCAACATTTTTTTTTTTTTCAATATATAAGCAGAAAAAATCATAATATTTACCTTTGAAATAGATTTTTCGAACCTATCAGCAGATTCGTTACATTCAGAAATAAACTTTTCACGTAATTTTGCATCTACTTCTTCAATATTTATCAAAAAATCTTTTTCTGCATTTAAAGCTGATTTTCCACTCGAAATATTGAAAAGTCGTTTCTGGTCGATGAGTATCGAATGGATTCATAAATTTGGAAAATGTATTGACAAATAATTGAATTTGTTTAGTGTCTTTGTTTAAATTATATTTTTCTAAATCAGCTGTAACATGTTGCCGTTTCCGTAGACAAGTAGCCTCATTATGTATATGATACAACAGTAGATCGAATCTCGTGGCTCTTACAGCAGCACTGCCGAGCAGAAATGGAGTTAATAAAATGTACTGCATCAATTAATCTTGCGTTGATTGTTTGTTCCAGAGTCAGATCAATTGGCTGTTTACAGAATGACTTGTCCGTTCTTTGGATTCCAAATTAACTTCTTTCCATGGATTCTTGTAATCGTGGATGAGTTTGTTCTAGTTTAATTAAAATATCGTGATATTTAACCAACCAACGTGAATAATTTGGCTGATTAAATACAAAGAAAAGATTGGCCATTTTTGGTTAAATAAATTTAAATAGATGAATATCGCCTGTCCGTAAACTGCGGCTTAACTTCTGACAATAATTGACGAGATTTATGTACGGCATATAAAATTGAGGCTTTTTACCATAAGCTCCATTCAAACGCGCTTCTTTATGTTGAAGATACGAAGATATGAGGTTTGAAGTATCACTATTTTGTAATAAAGCATCATAAGATAATTTTTGATCATTAAACTCCATCAGCTATGTACGTAAATTTTCTATAATCGTTATTTTTTCATTTTTCAAGAAAAATTGAAAATGCAAAATTTCTAATCCAACTGCCATCAGTGGGTGACATCGTTTACATCTAATAAAGTGCTTCCAAAAAGGATTGAATCAACAGATCCATTTGCTATTTTTCACTTTCAACAGCAATACTTGCAGTACTTCTTCAGCTATTTTTTAACTTTCTTTCAGTGTTTCGAGAACAACATTTTTAGAAGTAGTGTTGATGATAACTAGATGTAATAGAATAAATCTTAATCGGTTCAGAACTTATATGCTCCAAATGATATTGATGAAAAAATTGAATTTATAATAAATGTACTAAAAAAAAGCACAAAATCAATCAATAAAGAAAATTTCGCCAAATACATGCAACATATTAGGATTCACAGATGAATTACGATTTTTAATTGGTATAAGGAATTCAAAAAAAGACAATGGCAGAGGACTTGATCACCCTCAATCTATAATGAATACATGATTTTTAAAAGATTAGTTTATGAGGAGATTCAAAAATTCAGAAACAATAGATGGCATAATTTGATAAATTCTTTTAGACTAGGAGGCAAACCTTTTTGGAATACTACTGAACTTTTAACTAAAAGACAACGTCTGATGCTACCTCCAATAAAATTAAACTATTCATTCTTAATAAATAATACAGAAAAGGCTAATTGGTTTTCAAATCAATTTCTTAATGCGCATCTGACTACGGTTCAACATTTAAAGAAGCAATGTATTTTATTAACAATTAAACTATAATTTCTAATGAGAAATTTAAAGTATTGTGAATCTTTTGAAAACTTCGAAATCACCCCTCAATGACCCCATTAATAATAGAGTACCTACTTAAAAAGTGCCCAAAGAATTTTTTTATATTTCTGGCCTATTTATTCAATGCTTGTTACTAATTGAGTTATTTCCAAATATTTGGAAACATGCAATAGTTATTCCGATTATAAAACCTTCCAAAGATGATTCAAGCTCAGACACTATCGCCATATAAGTTTATTGACATCAAACCAGATTGAATCAAATAGTGATTGATAAATATATAACTCCTGCTGAATAATTTGGCTTTAGAAAAGGTCATTCTACTAATCATCAAGTTTTGCGCCTAGTTCGAAAAATAAAAGAGGTTTTCCAAGCAAAAAACTCCATTGGCATTGCGTTAATGGATGTAGAAAATGCCTTTGATATTGCGTCTGGCATGACGGCGTTGTTTATAAACTTTTTTCCGTATGCATACCGATATACTTAGTGAACATTATTCGCTCGTATCTGTTTAGAAGATCTTTTCAAGTCAAAATGGGAACATCATTATCTGAAATTTATAATATTCCTGCCGGAGTTCCTCAGAGTGCCAAACTGAGACCCCTTATTTAGAACATTTACATCTCTAATGTACCTAAAAACCTAATAGTTGCGATATAATAGTTGATGCAGACGATGTTACAATCACTACTACTTCGAACGACCATGCTATTATAAATTCAGTTTTCAATTTAGAAAGAGGAATTAACCAATTACAGGAATATTATAATAGGCACTAGAACCCAAGCAAAACCAATCCTACGTTTCTTTCTAGAAAACTACATAATAGAAATTTACCTAATCGTCCTCTTGAGTATGGAAACTTTTTGGTTCAAAGGGAAGAGACTATAAAATATCTTGGGATTACACTTAATAAATGGTTAATTTTTTCTAAACAAATAACTATCGCTATTTAAAAAGCTACTAAGTATATAAAAATTGTGTATCCATTTATTTCACGTATGTAGTTCAAACATATCTTATCTCTAACATAAGATCATAACTAAGAATTTGTATACCTTCCAATTAAACATATCTTAGAAAAAAATGTTTCATATGAAAATGCCTAAAAAAGGCTCAAAATAAATTTCAATTATGTTTCCTTTGGCCAACATTTTAAATTTTTTTTAAATTGTTATTTAACATGAAAAATGCTTTTAACTTGTGCTACATAAAAAATATGTCAATAAGTTTTGTAACATGTTATACAACATTGTTAGATAACTTATTATGTTATATAAACGGACGTTACATAACGTGTGTTGCATTTTTTTTAACTAAATGGAAACAAAAGATCAGATGACATTATCACGAATTTTTTCACCGAAAACGGTGCCTATTAGTAAAATATACGAATTAAATAATAAATCATTTTTGAGTAACATCTAATTTTAGTGAGCAGATTATAGCACCCTCTAAAGAAAACTAGTAGGCATTTTTGTAAATTGTGAACAATAATTTTATATTAATTCATTTTAATCGTTTGTTTATTAAATAATTATTTCAAAAAGAACAGCAAACTGTTAAGATTGATATACTGCTTAAGCTAACCTAGTTCTAACTCGGTCTCTCCAGCTTTCCAAGAAATCACGGATATTTTTACAACAGTAGTTTGAGGTTCAAATTTTTTATGTATCGATTAGTGAAATCGTAAGGTAAATCTAGCATTGTATGGAAAATGTACCTTAGCTCGAGCGTACAGCATACTAAGCTTCATTGTTAATATCAGAGCCTTCTAGAGTATAGAGCCATAATCATTATGACGTATTTCTTAGAAGCTTTTTTAGTGGTATAACTTTTCACTAATTTCCATAGGAATCCATAGTAAAAATGGTGTTTTTTAGCTTCAAGTTTTACAATGAAAAAAGCAAAAATATTACAAAATATTTATACAAAAGTGTTCTACATATATTTAGCAGCAATATAGAAGAAGGGTATATTGGTATTAAGTAAACATTAATTGCAGAAATATTAAAATTAAATTATTTCTAAAATATATTTTTTGAACTTTCATTTTGAAGAATACATCAAAGTTGGCTCTGATGAATTAAAATAATACTTGCTAAATTTATCTTTAGTTTTACTAGTGTACGTTAGATGTCTCAGATTTATACAGAAAAATACGAAAAAAATTGTTTAATCACAAAAATATGACACGTTCTTAATATTTTGAGAATTTGTTTTGCTTTTCCTACAATTTTTGAACTAAAATTTCCCCAGGTGGCAATTTTTCGTACGATTTTTCAAAATGTTTACTGCCCACTGCCATCTATGTATATTGACTTAATGCACACGATTTGTAGTAAGCTTTTTTTTTTTCAATTTGACCAGAATGCTGTTATTATGAACTTTTTTTTATATTTTGGTTTAAATAAATCAATTATTACAAGAAAATGAAAACGATTTACTTAAGCGAGATTTATATATGTTGAAATTCAAACATTTATGAAAATATTTCAGAAATCATAATTAAGAATTTGCAACGTTTTCATTTACAAATTTGTCTTAGGAGAAAAAGTGATTTCCCATATGTTTTATGTGTTTTACTATGGAAATTTTGGTTTATTCCTCTTTTCTAATTCCCTTATAAAAGCTTCGTTTTTTAGATTATGGCTTGTATAATCAAGGTTGCTTTGCCTTAACATGTTTTTTTATTTACAATTCGTCTTGTGAAGGGATCCTCAAAATTCAATCATTTCTTATATAGTTATCACTAAAGTAACGAAGTACTTTGACTGGTAGATGAGAATTGCCATGGATTCAAACCCAATTTTTACTTGTTCTCATCTATTTTGGTTCCCGTTTTAATACTAATTGTTTTGAATATTTAACGAATTATAGAAAGAGAAGCTCGCCTGTTTTATTAATATGATTATTTTCGGCTTTTATAGACAAAATATACTAATAACAATAATGGCATTGACAAAATTTTTTGATTGGTTAATCAAAAAAATAAAGAGGCCAATTTTTAATAATAGCTACCTGAAGAGTAAACCGAACTTTTCAGTACGAAACCAAACTACCAACATTTGGAACTCAAGGATGGTTCTCATTTAAGGGTAAAATACACTTTGTATAACCCTTCTCGTAAAGTCCGGGGGGCGGGGGGGGGGGAGGGATTGATATTTCTATTTGATTTAGGGAATATAATTCGCTAGATCAGCACGCTCTTCCTACGTAATGTATGAAGTAAGAATTATATTTGTAGTTTGGTCGTAGCTACGTGAAGATTCGACCGAACTTTTCAGTACGAAACCAAACTACCAACATTAGGAACTCACGGAGGGTTCTGATTTTTTTCTAAGGGTAAATTACACTTTGTATAACCCTTGGGGTAAAGTACGGGGGGAATGATATTTCTACTTTTTTTTGGTAGATATATTATTAATAATTGGCCTCCTCATTTTTCTGATTAACCAATCGAAAAATTTTGTGAATGCCATTATTGTTATTAGTATATTTTCTATAAAAGCCGAAGAAATCAGATTAACGATTTATCTACACCAAAATAGGTATTAAAATCTCAACATATCCAATTAAACATTTTCTCACCAAAATAACTGTAATTTTTCACTCTATAAATTAGATGTATACACAATCGTATATTCGAGTATTATTTTATGTGTAACAATATTAATTACTAAACCAGATAAAGATTACAAAATAAAATGCTAAAAATAATATTTAACAATGTTAGACTAAATGTATAATGTTGGTTTTTTGACATCTACCATATTCTATATATCATAATAAACCTCATATTGCCACTATATGTACTCGCACATAAGATCCTTTTTGTTATTTTAATCCGTCTCCTTGTAAGCTTTGTGATTTTTTTTTTCTGTGTTAAATAATTTCTTTCATATTTCAAAAATTAAATTATAACTACCTCGGCAAAAGAATATATTAGAGAGACAGAGAGAGTGAGAGAGCAA
The DNA here is from genome assembly GCA_963556165.1 of Tipula helvola. Taxonomy (NCBI): domain Eukaryota; kingdom Metazoa; phylum Arthropoda; class Insecta; order Diptera; family Tipulidae; genus Tipula; species Tipula helvola. Next base: position 49,666,605 of record OY744483.1, read on the forward strand.
AATTGTAACATTATACACATAACATACCTGTACATAGCTACTTCACGTGTTACAAAACATAAAAAGACGTAATGTCTCACAACACAAAACACACTTTGCTTTTATTTCATCCCATTTCTGTATACGTTATGTGATGTGAGAATATTTTTCCTAAAGATTTAGTTGTTGTTGTCATCATTTTATTATTATGATTTCATTGTTCTTGTTTTCGTGTATGATTACACATCCCAACAAGAGTGTCTGAATTTTACATACTTATAATTCTCACAAAAACATAAATATACGCAGAAAAGATTTTGTTATCCCGATTTTTATAAGCTTTTTCTGTTATTATGTAATATTATATGTGTATGTAGGAATGGGTGAAGCCTAAATGACTGTAGGCAACAATATAATTTGGTAATACAATAAATTATATGTTTAAAACCGTACTATGGTTGCGCAAAAGAACCAAAAAGGAGGGCAAATAATAAAAACTTGTGCAAGTATCGCAATTTTATTAGCATTTTTTATTTTTTTCTTATCAAACACCCGTTAAATTATGCTGAGTTTATTGTCTTCAAGATGTTCCTATACGTATATATGATGCGTGATATTTTGTCACATATGTGTATTAATAAATCTGTTGCTTGTTATTTTGGTATACAATTTTTTTTTTTTGTTAAAGTTCATATTATGGTACGATGTAAACGTGTATGGTAAAGGAAAAATGCTAGTACAATCTAAATCATAAAAATGTTAACAAGAAAAATGTTCGGATATATGGATGAAATATACAAATCTGTTTGATTTTTAGTAAGCACGGGAATAGAGAAATTTTTCCTAAAGCTAATGTATTTTGTTGTTATTTTAAGACTATAATAGAAACGTGTATACAACGAACAAAGATAATAGAAAAGATGGTAAAGAAAACTCAAATTCTAAGCAGAAGAATAAATGATGAATTTATTGGTTTGGTGATTGAAGAGTATATGAGCTTTTTTTCTCATCATTTCGCATCTCTTGTTGCTGTTTCATCTCTTTTAGTGTCTACTTTAATTTTTATTAATTTCAAAGGAAATACCTCGGGATACATAAAGACTTCGGATAGAGTTACATACTCGTACATCTGATATCTATATTTACATCAAGACAAAATGTACCAAACAAATTAACTTTTTTCGTTGTTATCATTTAAAAAAAATAAAATAATAAAAATTGGATAAAAAAGGGATAAATTTTATTTACTTTTGACAATTTATCTGTAGCTTTGCTTTTATGTTATATTTCATGTAGATCATGGGATATGTTTTGTAATATAAATTTCAACAGAATCTATTCGAGGTTTTGTTGGGTTTTTTTTTGTATATGAAATGAGACATCATTGATAAGAATCAAATACGCTGACAGTTGAATGGTATGTATGGTTTTATATCAGATCCAATAAATTTTAGAGAACTTTAAATTATTTTGGTATATTCCAAATTGATTTTTATAAGAAGAGGAGAAATTGTTAAGAGTTTGCAATTCAGTTTCGATCTGCGAGCATGAAAAATAAATCATCTTTCAGTACATCTCATCATCTGATGAGATGTACTGAAAGATGATTTATTTTTCATGCTCGCAGATCGAAACTGAATTGCAAACTCTTAACAATTTCTCCTCTTCTTATAAAAATCAATTTGGAATATACCAAAATAATTTAAAGTTTGATCATAGTAACCGCATGTATGCGTTAAATACAATAACATTGAAATTGTTAAAAGTTTAGAAAGGGGAATGTAAAAATTCGCTAATACTACAAGTGCACGGTTGATTCCTATATATAGGAAAAAAATCAGTGTAATAAATTAGCAGTTCAGTCGCTATAGCCTGATGAGATGTACTGAAAGATGATTTATTTTTCATGCTCGCAGATCGAAACTGAATTGCAAACTCTTAACAATTTCTCCTCTTCTTATAAATTTTAGAGAAGTTATTTTGATTTGGAAAAGTCATTAAGTTGAATAAAATGATTGAGGAAACACGTTTATAACCGCTGGATATTAAATATATTGCTAATAGTGCGAATTCTTGAAACGTAGCTTGCACAATTTTCTAAAACAAAAGTTATACCTTAACATTTTATATTTGGTAAATAATTTAATAGTTTAAAAACTCCAATTAATGAAAGTTTAGCAAAGATTTAACTAATCTCTATTTACCCAAATTATGTCAATATTTTAAATAGGCTAACCCGTCACCAATTGCGTCGATATAATGAAGTTAATCTACGAAAATCGCAGGTATTTGAGATTTTAATCAATTTGACAACAACAACATCTCCTCAAAAAGTGTGACAACAACAACTTATTATACAGTTCAAATACAATTTTGACATAAAATCGGCATTTCAAAAATGCAAATGCTACATAATATAATTTAACTATAATTTGTTTAGCTGATTTTAAGCTTAAAAGCTCATTAAGCTCTACACAATCTTCTATACCAAATGATTTTTCTGTTAGCACACTCAGTATAACATTTTATGCTTTTTACATTCTTTGCTATTTTAAAAGTTAGAATCATTGAAAGCTTAGTTGCGGTTTGACAGCTTTTTGTAGGCCTCAACCAGTTAAATATCTAAAACAGGAATGATTGATTTTAATATTTACATTGTGTGCAGCCATTGCACAAAAATTAAGCTGAACAAGAAGAATTTTCATATCTTGAACATTCTAGAGAGTTTCAAATTTCGAATTATCCGAAAATAAGTAAAACCAAAGGAAATGCTATACGCACCACCATGTAAAACGTAACCTAGGAAACTGAGAAATATCGATATGTTAGCATAATTTCGAAAAATCTACTAAATATTACGATTCAGATTTATATATGTAACTCTGCAAGTTTCCAGAACTCAAAGCTAAGCGCAGAACATTCCCATACAAAATTCAAATAAATTTGGAAACTTTTAAAAATTTCTAATAATCTAAGAAATGTCGAAAAATAAGAAAATCTCTCTTTCAGGCAAATTGATCTCAAACAATTTCAATAATACCGAAAAATTTGGATGTTAATGAATAATTTCGGAAAGCCTGTTAATATCTAGAAAACCCTTGAAAATTTCGAAAATTCGTGTAAATATCGAAGCAAAATGCTACTAAGCAAGTTAGAACTAAGCCCAATAAAACGATATGCATAAGAATAAAACCCTGAAATAATACTGGATAAGTTCGTTAATATCGAACAATAATATATTCTTCGACTAGGCTCTCTAATTCTCGAGTAACATCGAACTATATATCAATTACGCCCAATAATCTGAAAATTACTCGAATAATCTCGAAAATCTGAAAAATACTCGAATAATTTCGAAAAAGTAACGCATCTCATTTTCATGCTACAACTCCAATAAGCTCTAATAAGACTAATAAGGTTAAAACATGAAATCCGAGACAAAGGGATATGAAACAAGAGAACCTGATGAAAACAACAAAAAAAAAAACATCGCTAATTGCAAATTAAATTTGGAATTTGCAATTTCCTTATATTTCCAACAGTTTTTGAAAATAAACATAATGTTCCCCGGTTTACCGGTAATTGTAGTTTTTATTTACCGTTTGTCGGTAAGAAAAACGATTCGGCAAATGAAAAACTGTAAATCGAACGAATTCATTATCTAGAGATTGTCTGGCTTGGCTCAGGTATCCGTCGATTCCCTTTCTAAAGACAAACACGGTCCTAAGTAAGGAGGAAAACAAAAAACTGTTTTCCGTCGCGGTTAGCTATTTTTCCAGGAAGAAAGTTTCAACAATTTTTCACTTTCAAATTAAATTTAACCTTTTGCAAAAGAGGTTTGGTCTGTTGTCAATCACAATCAATTTTTTTGCAAATCAAATACAACCTTCTCTAATCAAAACTTGATTTATAAAAGGTTGAATTTGATTGGCAAAATGCTTAATTTATTTGTGAAGGGTTAAATTTAATTTTTGAAGTACAAAAGAGGTAAATTTGAAGTGCAAAACATGTATTACAAATGAATTAACCCAGTAAACACTAAAATCGTTATCAGCAATTGATGTCGAAAGCTTAAATTTCAAAAAAGTTTAGCAAATCTTCTTTTACATCTAAATATCCATCAGAACCTAAAGCCATTTTTATTTCTATGGAGTCAGATTACGTGAAGTTACTCCGATATTCACTTCATCTTCAGCAATCGAGAAGAAATTGTTAGGCCTGCCCTAAGAAAATATGTAATAGCAACTGGAACAATTTCTTCTTTCTCTAAAAGCTAGACCACCGCTTTACTTAAATATTTCGTAAAAATTTTCGCGTTCTACGATTTTGAAAGGGTGGTCTACTTTAAGCTAAATCTGAGATACCATCTATCTAAGCTTAATTTTGAACTAATATTCGAACGTTCTTGGACAATTTTTATGGCATATAAAATTAGTTTCGGCCTCACATTTTTTAGTCGCTTGCCTCAACTATTACGCGTCCAGTTAAATAATAGAAAATGAATTTGATTAAGGATTGGTTCTTTAAAAATAACAAAGAACATCGTATCTTCTTAACTTTTTATTTTTGTAATATAGTTTTAATTATTTCACAAATTTGTATTTTTAAGATTATGAGAAATAAGTAAATAAATACATTTGAATCTATAAGTTACTCGTAGAGTCAACATTCTCCGCAAAACCGTCAACACCTCCGTAAAAGCATATTGTTTTCTATAACTCAATTGAAGTTACTTCTTTAACCCAGTCTAACATTTTTTTATGCTTAAATGTTACAGCTCGAACTTATGAAAGCTTGTAAGTTTTGACAGTTTTCGTTAGGACTAAATCAGGTAAATACAAATACCAGAGAGGTTACATTTGGACCAAACATACGAATCTGGGAACTCAAAAGAATTTGAAAATTTTTAAAAAATTGACAGCAACAACATCTCATTTTGAATTTTGACAACAAAAAACATATCAGCATATTACAAGATTTTGGCTTAGTTTTAATTTCACTCAAATCTGTCTGAATGCACTAACATAGAACAATTTTTTTTTTAATGAAAGTATACATCACCGAGTTTCCGCCGTTCAGATTTAACAAATCATTGTAGGCTAAAGCGGAGGGTTAAATCTAGGGTTTCCTAAAGTGAATATGAAATTTGACAGATCGCACCTTCTTTACCATCGAAATATGATTTAATATTCAGAATGTCACGAGCAATCTCCATAGGTTATTATCCTTAACGGTGGAAATTTGTTCGTCATTATTTGAGACCTAGAATATCAACCAAATAAAATTCGCTATAATTTGATCAAAATGATATGCACAGATTATTTGCCCCAGCCTGCATAAATCTCAGCGAAGCCATTGAAAATCACTGGTCTGTTAGCTACAGAATTATTTGCTGCGGTCAGCTGGCTGTCACCAGCACAGCAGTATTCATTGTATGATGTGTCACTAAACATTTCATTTCTAACCGATTCTTCCAAACTATGAATGTAGACATGCGTTACATCACATTAACGCCTAGCTTTGACACATCAGTTAAATTCAAATTGGTCAAGGACCATAAACGCCCTCTTCGTTGTTCAAGTTTTGATTGATCATAAATTGTTTAATCCTCAGAACATAGCCTGTTAAAGACAGCCTAGAATTTCCAGCCGAAAGTTAAAAGTCGATAATGCAGATTATGGTATTTAAATTCCAGCCGCAAATAAAAAACATAGTGATTATCAGCCGAAAGTTAACAGGATTCATAGATTGCATAAACAACTTTTGTCAAAGTCTTAAGGGGAAAACTTTGTTTCATCTACTCGTGGAAATTATCTGAAAATCAGAAGAACTTAAAAAAATATTTAAAATTAAAATAAAATCATCCTGTAGAATTGTCTTTATGTTATTTGTCACTAGCCATCGCTGGAAAAATTTCAGTTTATATTTTCCGTGGAAAATCTGGAAAATTCGATATTCGAAAAATCGTTACAAACTTTGTTTAAAATTTGGGTTTAATTACAATAGTTTATTGTTTTGGAAAAATAGTTTTTCCACGGAAAACTTGAATTGAATTCTTTTCCTTTCTAAAATCGAAACTTTTGGATTAATTTTGCAAACGGTGAGATATGTTTTCGATTTACTCTTAGTCTAAGAATTCTTCAGCAATACATAGATAATAAGCGGTTAAACTTATCAGATACTGCAAGCTTATTTGACCCGCTGGAATTTATCGGTGTGAAGACTGTGACTGTGATTACACATAAAGTATAGCTACACAAATTAAGGAAAACCGAAAGCAAAAAATGTGTTGAAATTACATAAAAAGGTGTAAATAACAAACTGTACCAGGTATTGGTTTGTAACGTTGGGAGGTCATGCTCCTCGAAAAAAAATTTGTTGTTAACACATTTGTTGTTGTTCGAAAATTTTTTGAAAATTATCCAAATTACCTAAATTGTTCAAAACACACTATATAATCCTCAGAGTTGTTTGAGATTGGTCGCACAAACCACTTTTTATCTTAATAACAAAAATTGTTTCAAAAAGCTTGACCAGTATATTTTTTATGGAAATATAGGTCCACATCTGGTAACATCTCTGAGATTATATAGGAAATGGCGTTAGTGTAGCATCAGTTTTTGAATATTGTAAGTCATTTTCAAATTTTCACAAGTGTGTCGAACATGCCTAACCCATTTTATCTTAATAACAAAAATTGTTTCGGAAAGCTTGACCTGCCCACCTTATGAAAATATTGTCCCATACTGGTTCTGTTGGTTACTTACACATTTTACGAATGCCTACAATTTTTCAGCACATTTACACTTTTCGTTAACTTGTTCAGCTACATACTTTGTGTGAAATACCACACGCCGCCGGTCAGGAATTTGTATGCCCGATCAAAACTTAGTCTAATATTTCTTACCAGGTACTTTGGAAAATCAAGATTGATTCCTGAAGATCATGCATCAAACGAAAACCATCAGTCTAATAGCCTGTCTGAAACTACCTGCAGAATTTTGCTCGAGTTTAACATGGCGCTTTTTATTTGTTTTTCATTTAATGCGATTTATTTGGAGCTACATAGTAATTGTAGTGCCCACGGTATTCATCCGTATAGGCATAAAAGGACCTAACAAGGACATTCTTATTCTTATTTAAGGGCCATATGGACGTTCGGCCATCTCGCACTGCGACCTAAAATGCCTTTTGTGCTTTGGGACATAATTTGGGTGGCATATGTTGAATTGTTCATCGAATGGGCATTTATTACGTTTAGGGCAACAAATATGAACTGTGATAATCTTAAGAAAAATTTAATTTGTAGTTTAATTACAGTATAAACCCGCTTATTGTAACACTCGATAATTACAACTTTGAAATTTAGATTTGTGACGATTATACATTTGGCCTCGATAACTGAACTTTTCGTTTGCTCGATTTTCCTTTAAAATTACATACATACATATCTATTGTGTTTTTCTTTCATGTTAGGTGTATTGTTTTAACTGAGATAATTTTAAAGGAGAGTCGAAAAAACGAGTAGTTTAAATTATCGAGATTGGATTTCTAACATTGCGATTCTAAAGCGACATTTTTTTATAATAATGAAGATTTTGAATTCTATAATAAATATATTATTTTGATAATGCAAAAAATTTGATTTATTTCATATTAAAAATGTATACCCGGTATTTGCAACAATTCGCAATTTGCAACTCCGGGTTGCATTTAATTAGTTGCAATAAGCGAGTTTATACTGTATATTATTCCTACGTGAAAATTCACGTATTCGTGAAAACCGTAAATCCAGATTTTTGTGGCATGCTTTGTCAGACAATGCCAGTTGGATCGTATAATAGAAATTGAATTAAAAATTGAATAAAGGCCATTAATCATTACCGTATTAAATAATCAGCATATACGCAACCCAATACCATATAATTAAATACTAATTTGAATATTTTTATGTTACCTATGTACCTGCTTTACGCGCAAAACCTAAAAATCCATTTAAAAGTTATTTTTCTAATTACAGCGAATAACATACAGACATACATACAAAAAAAAATCAAAACAATAAAACCTTTTGCAAATTCAAACTTTAAATTATTTTGGTATATTCCAAATTGATAAATATTTCTCCTCTTCTTTTGCAAATAATTAAAAAGGATTTTTTTTTATTGTTGGTGGCTGCTAAATAGCGTTTTTCAAGCACATAAAATCCCAACAAAAAAAATTTATTATTTTCGCACTTATTTACATAGGATTTTGGAAAATAATTTTTAATGTTGCATGTATATGTATGTATTTGCATAATTAACGAATTAATTATTTTTAAACCAAACTCCAAAAAAATTATAACATTACATACATACATTATACTATGGTCCCCATTTCACCCCGTTCATGTAAATTAATTCAATTAGCATTATGCGTACATATTTAGAGGGATAATGTTCATTTTCATCGACTGTATCGCGATATTTTTTATGGTTTGGTTTAAAAAGCAGCAACAGCAACCTTAAAAATATGTGTGTTAAATAAACATTAGAGTATTTTAGGTAATTAGATTCTGATTTATTTATATATAAGGCGTAACCCACTTCTTCGCAGCAGTTTACCTGTTTCGGGTAATTAATCATTTTCTTATTTTATGTTGAATAATTAACACGTGGTTGTTCTGTATTCGTGTACGATTATTCATCCAACGTATATAAAGTCCAACCCAGCAAGTATTTAACATGAAAAGATTTATTTAGTGTATTATTTATTTAATATATTTTGAATTACTTCCGCATCCGAATATGACACTTCCAGATACATAACAAATAATTTAAAAAAAAAAACATTAAAGAGAACCAAAATCGGTATCCAAACAGAACAAACAATTAAATAAAGCAAACAAACAAAAAAATGGCAAAATGCTCACCATCATATCGTAAATAATTTCAAGTGTTTGAAATAAATCCCAAGTATCTCTCTCGATTACATAATATTATACTATATATACATAGGTATACCGACAAATATCTCATCCGTATCAACATATAATAAATTGCGGATGGCAAACATGAAAACTTGGAATTTTTTGTGTTATCAGCATCAAATACATACATATTATATATAAATGATATGAATTCAAACAGACGGATAGATTACATACAAATCATAAAAAGAAATCTTTTAAGCATCTTATTCATTAAACAAAAACGATTACACTGCTCTTCGCACAATGTACACATTCTTATGCTACATAGAATGTTGAGATGTATGTTATGTACCATAAAACCAGAAGAAAAAAAATCTATTTAAGAGCATTAAAAATGAGAATAAAATTCTTTTGTAATTAAATTGTTCATTTGAAGCTTTCATATGAACAATTTCAACATGAACAACTCATTAAATTCCAAACTTATTTTTTGCAAAATTCTTTTCTTTTTTTTTCAATTTAATTCTTTTCTTGTGCGCTTTTTAAAGACGATATCGTTCAAATAATTATTCTGACTTTATTTATTATATTTTTGTCAAATAAAATAAAATCGCACAAAAGCACAATGAATTTGAGCTTTACGTTTTTATTGTGCAATAAGCTTCTCAAATTTTTATATTAAATTTTTTAAATTTATTACAAAAAAATATTTTGAGGCTACGCTGATTTAATGCTTTAAGATTCAATGAATTAGTTGCTTTCCAGTCGACCGCCTCAAGTACTTATCAGAACTAAGGTTTATGTCTTTGCTTAAATTTAACTACAAGAAGAGCAGTTAAGAGTGGTTAATTTAACCAAAGGCACAAACCAAAGTACTTATAAGTACTTGCGGTGGTCGACTGGAAAGCAACTATTATTTTCACTTTTAAAATACTCCTTTAGTTTACGTTTAAGAACTAATAATCAATAAATAATGAATGAAGACTTTACCGTTAAAATTCGGAAATTCTTCGATTATAATAATTGTAATGAAGTCAATCATAAATTACATTGCTGTATAAATGCATGGTATACGCGTCCATCTTCTTCTGGGGCTTTTATCACGATTATATTAAATCAAATATTTTTTATAATTTTTATTAAATTTTCGATTAATATTTATTATGTAATATATTTAAAAAGAATAAATTAATACACGTTAAATTTTTTTTCGAAATACACAAAAATTATTTAAAAAATCAACCTTTCATTATTGTGATAATAAAATTAAATTTGGGAATACCGGTTTCGGACATTCGTCCTTCTTCAGTTCCTAATTGACTATCAGTCAGATAGTCAATTAGGAACTGAAGAAGGACGAATGTCCGAAACCGGTATTCCCAAATTTAATTTTATTATCACAATAATGAAAGGTTGATTTTTTAAATAATTTTTGTGTATTTCGAAAAAAATTTAACGTGTATTAATTTATTCTTTTTAAATATATTACATAATAAATATTAATCGAAAATTTAATAAAAATTATAAAAAATATTTGATTTAACATAAATTACAACCCACAAAAACGACGTGAGTCAAGGATAACCAGTACTGTGTGAGGATCTATGGTAACTGTTTCCATTAATCTTGTAGATTCCTTATTGTTTCTCTAGTTTTAATCCTTGTGTTCACACCCAATAAATTCAACACTATTACACAACTGGCACATGCGGGGTATTACCTTTTTTTATAAAAAATTCATAGTAGAATTGGAAGACACACCGCTGAAACCTAATCTCAATAATGGCAATGAAATGAAAATTGATTCCAACGGGTAAATGAAGCAGTTCAGAAAATTTCAATTCCATGTTTAAATTTATATTTCGTGGATTAAAATATGCCATTTTGTCATTTGTCAGTAGGTTTTAGAAATTATTTCTTGACTAAATTAGCATATTAGGGAATATGGAACTAATTTTAATATGGTTAAACAACACAAGCTTTTACAGACCACAGCAACACCGGTTGATACAAACGAACACAGAAAAATTTCCGACAAGTCGCAATGAAGCAAAGAGCAATGCCTAAAACCCGTATAGTTAAACAAAATACAAATACAAATAAAAATTCAAATACAAATGCAAATGCAAATGGAAAAACCAATACAAGTACAAAACAAATACAAATACAAATACAACAAATACAAATACAAATGTATATCGTCAGCGAGAAATGCAGAATGTGTAAGTCTATTTTTCCCAATTTTTCGTTTTTCATATTAAACGAAAGAGACGAACATTGTGCATCGATTACCATTGATAAAATATTATAAAAGTTATGTTAAGAGCGAAAAATTTGGAATGAAAATTAGAATTTGCATGTAGACAATAAGGAGAGTAAAATAGTTTTCTTTGTCTCCTGAACAAAATTGTTTTTGGACTTACATATTCTGCATTTCTCGCCGACGATATGCAAATGCAAATGCAAATAAAATCACAAATACATAGAAATACAAATATAAATACTAGTTACAAATACAAATACAAATGGAACAAAAACAAATACAAAAACAACTAATAATACGAACACAAATACCAACACAAATTCAAATACAAATAAAAATGCAAATGTAAATACAAATCCAAATGCAAAAGCAAAAACAAATACAAATGCAACTATATACCATATTTATTTGTTTATTTATATATGTAAATTAATTTTCATGCACTGTATCTTGAGCGTCGGCTCATTCATAAAATAGTGTCCAAAATGAGGTCAAATATGTAAATAAAACAAAACTGACGCCCCTCCATTCGCTTTATTTCGATCCAATTTTCTTGTGCTGGACCCACTGTTTTAAGAGCAAATTTTGGAGCATCACTTCAGTAAATCGCAATTAACGAATATCACGCTGAATGTTGGCAATTTATTTTCCAGATGTTTCAAGAGAGCAGTACAAGTTCCTGTATTTCACGCATCAAGACCAATTCGCAAATTTTAGAAATAACAAAGAAAATAAAAATTTAAAATTTTTGAAAAAACTTAAAAACAAACAGTCCGAATTGACTCAAAAGTCAAAGCAAACTGCAAATATAAAAACAAATACAAATTCAAACGCAAATAAAAATACAAATGCAAATAACAAACACAAATCCAAAAGCAAATGCAAATATAAAATTAAAATTCAAATAAAAATTAAAATTGAAATTGAAATTGAAATTGAAATTCAAATTCAAATTCAAATTCAAATTCAAATTCAAATTGAAATTGAAATTGAAATTGAAATTGAAATTGAAATTGAAATTGAAATTGAAATTGAAATTGAAATTGAAATTGAAATTGAAATTGAAATTGAAATTGAAATTGAAATTGAAATTGAAATTGAAATTGAAATTGAAATTGAAATTGAAATTGAAATTGAAATTGAAATTGAAATTGAAATTGAAATTGAAATTGAAATTGAAATTGAAATTGAAATTGAAATTGAAATTGAAATTGAAATTGAAATTGAAATTGAAATTGAAATTGAAATTGAAATTGAAATTGAAATTGAAATTGAAATTGAAATTGAAATTGAAATTGAAATTGAAATTGAAATTGAAATTGAAATTGAAATTGAAATTGAAATTGAAATTGAAATTGAAATTGAAATTGAAATTGAAATTGAAATTGAAATTGAAATTGAAATTGAAATTGAAATTGAAATTGAAATTGAAATTGAAATTGAAATTGAAATTGAAATTGAAATTGAAATTGAAATTGAAATTGAAATTGAAATTGAAATTGAAATTGAAATTGAAATTGAAATTGAAATTGAAATTGAAATTGAAATTGAAATTGAAATTGAAATTGAAATTGAAATTGAAATTGAAATTGAAATTGAAATTGAAATTGAAATTGAAAATAAAATTGAAATTAAAATTAAAGTTACAATTAAAATTCGAATTAATATTAAAATTCAATATTCAAATTCAAATTCAAATTCAAATTCAAATTCAAATTCAAATTCAAATTCAGATTCAAATTCAAATTCAAATTTAAACTCAAATTCAAATTAAAATTAAAAATGAAATTGAAATTGAAATTGAAATTGAAATTGAAATTGAAATTGAAATTGAAATTGAAATTGAAATTGAAATTGAAATTGAAATTGAAATTGAAATTGAAATTGAAATTGAAATTGAAATTGAAATTGAAATTGAAATTGAAATTGAAATTGAAATTGAAATTGAAAATAAAATTGAAATTAAAATTAAAGTTACAATTAAAATTCGAATTAATATTAAAATTCAATATTCAAATTCAAATTCAAATTCAAATTCAAATTCAAATTCAAATTCAAATTCAAATTCAAATTCAAATTCAAATTCAAATTCAAATTCAAATTCAAATTCAAATTCAGATTCAGATTCAAATTCAAATTCAAATTTAAACTCAAATTCAAATTAAAATTAAAAATGAAATTGAAATTGAAATTGAAATTGAAATTGAAATTGAAATTGAAATTGAAATTGAAATTGAAATTGAAATTGAAATTGAAATTGAAATTGAAATTGAAATTGAAATTGAAATTGAAATTGAAATTGAAATTGAAATTGAAATTGAAATTGAAATTGAAATTGAAATTGAAATTGAAATTGAAATTGAAATTGAAATTGAAATTGAAATTGAAATTGAAATTGAAATTGAAATTGAAATTGAAATTGAAATTGAAATTGAAATTGAAATTGAAATTGAAAATAAAATTGAAATTAAAATTAAAGTTACAATTAAAATTCGAATTAATATTAAAATTCAATATTCAAATTCAAATTCAAATTCAAATTCAAATTCAAATTCAAATTCAAATTCAAATTCAAATTCAAATTCAAATTCAAATTCAGATTCAGATTCAAATTCAAATTCAAATTTAAACTCAAATTTAAATTAAAATTAAAAATGAAATTGAAATTGAAATTGAAATTGAAATTGAAATTGAAATTGAAATTGAAATTGAAATTGAAATTGAAATTGAAATTGAAATTGAAATTGAAATTGAAATTGAAATTGAAATTGAAATTGAAATTGAATTTGAAATTGAAATTGAAATTGAAATTGAAATTGAAATTGAAATTGAAATTGAAATTGATATTGAAATTGAAATTGAAATTGAAATTGAAATTGAAATTGAAATTGAAATTGAAATTGAAATTGAAATTGAAATTGAAATTGAAATTGAAATTGAAATTGAAATTGAAATTGAAATTGAAATTGAAATTGAAATTGAAATTGAAATTGAAATTGAAATTAAAATTAAAATTGAAATTGAAATTGAAATTGAAATTGAAATTGAAATTGAAATTGAAATTGAAATTGAAATTGAAATTGAAATTGAAATTGAAATTGAAATTGAAATTGAGAAAAAAAATAAAAACAAACTTTAAATTTAATTAAACAACCAACTTTTGGATAAGGTGATTGGTAAGTAGTTAATGGGCTAGATACTCGATACTCAGATAAGCAGATAAACAGTTATTTTTTGCGAATTTGCTAGAAATGTTATACATGATAATTTAGCAATCCAATTTGTTTCTGAATTTCAGAAAATGACCTACTTTAACGCACTTTAACGTTTGTGCTGAATAGAAAAATATATTTTACTTTACTAAAATAATCGAGTAGTTTACGCAAGCAAATTTTCAATTAGCAAATCCGCCATATTTGCAGAGTTGCGAATTGCTAAAGTATCGAGTATCTGGCCCAATGTCACTAAGTTGAAAACCTCTTCTACTAAAATACAACGAAACAGTTTTAAATTATAAGGGTGAGCTAAGTAGTAAATTGGATGCACTATTGGATGCAATTGCATTATTCTCATGTCCAAAATGGCAATACTGTTGTTCGTGTGAAGTTCTGTTGTACGTTTTATTTTTTCCTGAAAAAAATAACTTAAGGTTTCATCAATGATATCTTTATAGCAGAATGAGATTTTCTCGTCAAAGAAAGTATTTTTTAAGTAATCGTCCTGAAAGTAGGCGTTTTTAGTATGATTTTTCAGTTCGAGGAAAATATTTTATTCACAATCAGTTGGTAACATTACTACATCGTTTCGAACCTCTTAAATGTTAGAAAGTGAGCGATTTCATTGGATGCACTTCAAGTGGTCAGTAATAGTAGAAAAGTGTTAATACTTTGTGTATAAACAGAACTAAGTATTAATATTTGGTCAAAACAAACGGTAATATTTTAGAGATAGGTTTTTATTTATGTTATAATGTTGCTTGTTTTATTAAATATCTCTAATTGTGAATAACATAGTATACAAACTCCGGCGAAAAAGAGCATTCTCGTCTCGAAAACTAGTTCACATCGAGACTACGCCTCTCGGTAAACTGAAGTTTTCTCTACAGGAATGGAATACATTCCGCGTCGGTATGTAATCTACTATTACCGACCTGTCCAGTAAAATGTTTACAGGACATTACTTATTTTGCTTATTTAGTTGTGAACAATTTTAACAGTAAGCTGTTTGATTGTAGAAAAACAATCTTGAAAATATCGTTATTTTTCTTTTGTTTTGATTGCATAAAAACAATCGTACGCCCTACTTCTCAATTGTCTGCTCGTCCAGTAAAACGCCATTTTTCGGACTCGTTGCGTAATATACTAAAAGAAAGCATTAAGCTTACCAAATATGGTGTTTTAGTTAAACACTTTAAACTTATAAACTATGCTGTTTCAATATTTAACAAAATCAATGTTTTAATATTTTTTCTAGCTGAATACATTCCTACTGTGGACTTGTTTAACAATTATATTAAAACGAAAACAGAAAAAGAAGCAATTTGAAATTAATCTTCTAAGGTATTATTTAAAATCATTGTTGCTATAAAGAAAACGATTTTTCAGCCTTTACATTCGATTTTGATTCTGGTTTTATTTGGACCACGTGCGGCTTTAACTTGTAACTGCGTCTCATCACATTTTTCTTCTATATAGGCGATAGTTCGTAAGGTCCGTTTGGTTCTTGGAACATTTCCATTGGTCGTTTGGTCTGCAAACTCTGAAGTACACTGAGCAAATAATGAAGTACATTCCTTAAGAATTTTTACCATCATCTCAATATTTTATTAACCACCCTTTGGCATATAATTTAAAAATCACACAAAAACAATTTAATATTTTCCAAGAATTTTTTTTTTTTTTTACTAAAATCGATATCCAATTTTAGAAACATTAATTCGTTATTTATTTATTTAATTTATATTTTATGTATAAACATAGTATAATTGAAGCTTGTATTTATGTTCATAATATAGCTTTTGTGTATAAACTAATAAAAGTTATGTAGTTTAACAAAAAAACAAAAAAACGAAAAATACGAAATATGATAAAACTGTATAATAATCATTCGCTATTTTTTATGGTTTTACATAAATTATTACAGCATAAACATAATAATTAACTTGTTCGCATGTTTTTCAAATATAAAACCAAACCAAATAACAACAACAAAATTGTTTAATCGGTTTGCTAGCTATGTCGAGTATACACGAAAATCTGTACGCGGTATATAAATTTGAATATTTGAAAAAAACTATTATGCGAAAACTGCTGGAAAAGGCATGTCTCCTGTTTTGGAAACGATAAATTTTGAAAGCTTATTTATGAAAATCGAATTGTGAGAGTAAAAGCTTTTAGGACCGAAAATTACGCTGGTTGTTTTTTTTTCTAGGGGAGAAACTTATGTAAAATCATTTTATTCCTAGCATATTATGAAGCAAGTATAAAAACTTATAATCAAATGTGAAAAACGTGATGCTATCTGAAACACGTAAATTGTTTTCAAATTATCACATATCTCAAATAATATAATTTTATGTGCGGAAATGCTATTTTTGTGCGTTGGATCATGATTCGTGCAAATTGGGATTTTTCTTAACGCAGCAGTCAGTATGTACCAATTTATTTTTATTTACATTTCAACTCAATAATGATTTGCTTTTAGTTAAATTAATTTATGTACAGATAAATATTATTTAAAAAACTATGCTTGGACTTAATTGTGGGTATTACACAACTGATTTATAAGTCATTTAAAGTGTTGCAACATGCACTCTTCATTTAATTCTTATTCCTCTCGGAATTATAAAGAAATAGTATAAACTACGTATGCATACTCGTATCAATATGTATAGATCTTAGGGTATTTTATGTTTATTCATATAATCATAGAAGCAATCTTTATATAAAAAATATTTTTGTTTCGAAAATTATGTAATCCCAATGTTCTTGTAAATTTTGATTAATTTCTCTGTAGGATTGATGCATACATTATTTGTTTGGTAGATTAATGTTGAGATTCATAACCTATAGATGATATTACGGCAGAAGTAATTAAATAAATGTCTAAATATATAATGAAAACAATTTATTAGTATTGGTTTAATGTGACACTTAATTAGTGTTGCCTAAGAAAACATCTTGTACGTGTTTTAATTTTGGTTTCTAACTGTAAAACAATATTTTCGTATTTAACAACACATAAATTATAGGAACATTAAAAAAATTGTGGATTTTTTTTAAAGCTAATAAGCGACTGATCCACCTAGTTAAAGTCCACCTTATACGAGTAGTTAAAAGATGATGATACTCGTATCATTACACTATCCTGAAAATAGACAAGCTTAGCAACTGTAAAGACATTGAGAATTCAAAAATTTGAATGATTTTTGTACCTAATTAACTATTTTATACATTGCATGTATACATTCAAAAAAATAAAATAAATATTTTAAATAATTGTTTCGAGCCAAAGCTTAGCTTTAAAATATTTTTTGGTTTCGTTTAATCTTTCAAAAATGTATCTGCATATTTCTTCTACTTCATATAGTACAGAATATAGATGGAAAATATACTTAATTTATAAATATTTTATTATAGTTGTTTAGTTTTCGGTAATTATTAACAAATGATTAAAATTTCACGAAAACGTAAAGCTTTTCTTGAAAGCTTCTTTGCTTCTTTTTTAATATTTCTTGTTTAGAGTAAACGAATTAAATCATTTTTTTTTACTTTTAAGACAAGCAGTACCTTGACCTTTAAATCTTTTCTTAACCAACGAAACCAACGACAAAAGTTGTTGAATGACTTGCAATTTTATATTTAGAGATTAGCCAATACCTGGAAAACTTTGTTTGGTTCAGACATTTTATTTAAAATACGTAAAACCTTGAGCCTTGAATCAATATTTTCGCAATCGAGACAGGTAAAAAAATTGATGTAACGTAAATATTCTTTCAAAAAACTAGTTGTGAAGCGCGTATAATATAGCCATGCTTAAATGAATCAAATAAGGAAATGAAGTAGATCTGGACTGACGTACAATTTTATCACAAGAAACATTTTGAAAACTATTTTAAATTGGTCAGGAATCGATGTTTCTTTTAACCGCTTTTACATCAAAATTAATGAATGAACGAGTATAAGATCTCAAGTCAAATACATCCCTGAATACTATATCTTCTTGTATGGATCTTCATATTAAAATATAAATCGGTTTGATGAGGTTCGGACCAGACAATTCCACGAACCAATTCTAAGAGTAAAGAAGTTGACGAACATACTATAAAGCAAGAGAGCTTTTAGAACGAGATTCTAGCCGTCGTGGGTGAGATCACGTTGATCTCAATTACGATTTAATAATCACGCTTGAGCAATTTATTGATCAGCAAATAATGTTTCTTGAAAGTGTTGATACGTCATAGTACGTGCGGTTACTAAAAAATGAACTTTGGACATCTTTAAACGATCTTTTCACAACAACGGTGCATGACGTTCAAAAGCTATAAATGTTCAAAGGCTTAAAGATAAAGCTGCTCCGCTAATTCGTCATATTTCTATTACCGCATGCAAGCGCTAATAAAATGGCTCCCATAATAGCAACACTGGTGGAATCATTTATGGAGCAGAAACCTTGTACACAAGTATTCGTGGGTTGCGGATACTGGAGCCAAATTATGGAAAGCGTGATCCATTCCTTATTCATATTTAATTAGAAAAGATTGATAGCGAAACAATTGTGGGCATTTTGCTAAGTTTTTTCCCAGATCGTCATGCATCATTTGCATATACAGACCTCACAAATTGCTCTATCAAGGGCAAAAAGAAATCCACTGCTTCTAGGACCGACAAAGTCAACAACAGGTAGTTCCACTACTGAAAAAATTCAAGAACCCAATAACCAGATTAATGTAGTACTACACAGTACACACACACTACTCGTCTATAAGCATGCATTAGTTTACGGTCAAGTCCAACATCGGCTGGAAAAGCAAGAGGACAAATCGATATCAACATATACTCACGAACACATAGAAATTATCAAGTAACAATCGCGGCTCATATTAACAACAATATCAAAACTTTGTTACCAATGAAGCCAGTAAATCTCAAAAATACAACTACTATACAATTGAATTTTCAGATCCCCAGTTTTATATAGCAATCTCGACGTATCTTTCGCAGTACTAAACCGTTGACGGATTATAACCTTACAATCTTCCAAACTCGGTTGGTTAATCGGCAGGAGCATAGCAAAGTTCAACGGCAAATATAACTAACCTATATATCACTAATAATACAGTCATTCAAATCACAAATAAAGATCTCTATTGGGAATTTAAAAAGTTCTGGGAAGTGGATGAAATTTTGTCCTATACAAATCCAGTTATCCCAATAAATATGAATGTGATCTATTTTATGAACTAACCATACCACTTGGAGTGGGAATGGCCAATTCATAGTTAGGGTACCGTCTAAAGAAGCAACACTTATAAGCTGCCTTTAAGCGATTACTTGCAATGGAAAGAAGATTTTCAAGAGCACCGGAATTTTTCACGGAATATCAAGAATTTTTGAACGAGTAAATTGCACTAGAACAGATGAGTTATGTACCACCTGAAAATATTTCAGTGCAAAATAAGACAAAATATTGTTTACCGAATTACGTTGCCGTTAAGCCCAGTAGTAGCACCAGCAAATTAAAAGTCGTCTTTGACGCTTCATGCAAAACAAGCACGAGAATGTCTCTTAATGATGTTCTACAAGTTGAGCCAAATCTACAGAGTGACCTGACTACAATAAATATATAATTTCGAAAACATGCAATTGCACTACATAGTAGCTGGCATAAAGAAAATGTATAAAGGCAAATTCTGGTAACGAAGCAATCTACCTTTATAGACTAAACCCAGTGACTTACCGTACCACAAGTGCACCCTATTTAGCAGTAAAATGAAGAAAGCAACCGAAAGTGCTGCTATGCTCTATCCAAATGATGCAGTTGTTATCAATCATGATTTTTATATTGAGGATTTGATGACGGGGTGTGAAAACGTTCGAAAAGTGGTGCTACTAAAGGAACAACTAAGTAATATCTTGAAAGAGAGCGATTCCAATCTGAAAAAGTGGAAATTTAATTCACAAGAATTTCCAAATCCGCTTTCACAGCATAACGTCCAAAATATCCCGAAACTTATTGAAGACGATTCCAACATCAAAACTCTTGGTGATATATGTAATCCGGGATTAGATACCTTTTCTTTCAAGGTACAGGAAAGTATGGAGCAAGTTAATTTCAAGCAAAAGGTTTTGTCAACGGCAGCCAACCTGTATGATTCTTTCGGCTGGCGTGCACCTACAATAATTTTATTTAAAATGTTACTGCAGAAATTATGGCTACTTATCGCCAAAGTTTAGCAGAACCTTATCAATCATTATATCGGAATTGGAAGCAATTGAACTTCCTCGGCGATTAACAACACTGAAAGGACACTGCCTCCGAAGATGCTTATGGTTGCTTTGTATATTTAAGAGCGACTAATGAGTTGGACTAAATTTCAGTCCATAAACGCAAGAAATGGGGGCACAGTCTTTTTATGTAAGGTTGTAAAAATTGGCATAGAATAGGGCGGACAGATTCCATGATAGTGCTCCACTGGCTGTTGTATATTCCTCGACGATCGAAAAGTTTTATTGGCAATAGGACGGCAACAACCCAGGAAGAACTCCTTTGAAACAAGTAGCAACATGTTGACTCAAAACATAATCTGACAGATGCAATAACCAGGGGAGTCAAACCGAGAGCGTTAATAAAATTCCAAATTTGATGGAATGGACCACAATTAACGGCACCATATGTGGATGACGCCACCTTATACGACTACTAATTTTTGGCTTGAGCTTTTTTAATTCAAGCAATTTCAGCCAGATCGGGGACATTTGTTCCGAAAGAGTCGGCGGTAGTGTTGGTTTTGTCTGGTTTGTTCATAACTTCATATTCATGATCGTCCATCTCGATTAGCCAACGAGTCAGTCTAGCGGAAGGATTACACTTTTATGAAGTAAAATTAACGGTTTATGGTCGGATTAACTAAGTCGGCAAAAACTATCGCTAAAATTTCTGTTTCTATCACAAAATACTCCGATTGTATTCCATAATCTATGATTTTGTGACCCAAAAAAATCGATTCCTTTGTAGCGGAAATGGCATTTAGAGGTTCAAGTTAAAGATTAAATTGCCAGAGACGTCGTAAGATTTCTTCCAATTTTGAATTGTGTTCAATAAAATCATGTCCATGAATGACTATGTCGTCTAAGTATACAAAAAATTTTATTTCATTTAAACCAATCAAAATGTTATTCATTGCACGTTGAAACGTAGATGGTGCATTTTTCAGCCCAAATAGCATTCTATTAAAATGATAATGGTTTGTTTTGCGTACTAAACACTGTCTTTTATTTGATTGTGTTATCCCCACTGAAAGTTTTCAGCCATGCAGATTGTGTTATCCCAGCCGAAAGTAGAAAAAATCGATAATGCAGATTGTGCTATTCCAGCGGAAAATAAAAAACGTCATCAATCGGTAGTGTTTATAGCCTAAAAATTACTAAGGATGCCTAGATAGCATTGAAGACCACTGAACATATACTTATATGGCAAAACCCTGGCTACAGATCCACGTGAAAAAATGTGAAAAATTCGCAAAACCACAAAAAATTATAAAATTGGAATAAAATCAGCCTCTATGGTATTATGTCTGGCGATGGATTACTTTAGTGTGACTTTTCAATAGCTTTCGCATGAAAAAACTAACTTCAAGTTTCCCTTGGGAAATCTGGGAAAAATTGAAAAAGTTTCCAGCCGAAATTAAGATATAAATGTATAAAATCAACCTCCAGAGTATTATGTCTGGAGATGTATTTTATTGATGTAAAAAGTTCAGTTGAAGCTTCCCGTGGGAAATTTCGGAAAATTCGATTGTTCAAAAATCATTAGAAAATCAAATTTTTCCAGATTTAATACAGAAGACTAGTACTTATGATAATTTTTTCCAGCATTATCTATTTACAGGCCGCATCAATGTAGTAACCCATCTCCAGACATAACATTATAGAGGCTGATTTTATACAAATTTTCTAATAATTTTTGGAAAATCGAATTTTCCGAGATTTCCCACGGGAATCTTAAATTGATTTTTTTCCAGTGATAGCTATTGACAAACCACATCAAAATGATTCACCTTCGGACATACACTCTAGAGGAAGATTTTATTCAAATTTTGTGGATTCTTCTGATATTCCGATATTTTTCACGATTAGGTGGAACAAAATTTTCCACGTATGACTATTTACAAATATTTTTATTGCAGCATAATTTTATATCTTAATTATTTAAATGATCCAAATTTATCTTTGATTCGGGAATATTAAATCGAGTCAAAAGTGAATCAACGGGTTTATTTCAAGGAGAATTTGAAATAACGATTCCAACACAAGCAGAAATATTTTTAATGCGAATTAAAGAATTGGGAATATACAGTACAGGAAGAATTTATTTAGCTTTGCAAACGTATTCTTCATCATTTTTGCAACCAGTGATTGGGAATTTAATTATTTTAATATCGATATCGATATTTAGGGTAA
Source organism: Tipula helvola (assembly GCA_963556165.1). NCBI lineage: Eukaryota > Metazoa > Arthropoda > Insecta > Diptera > Tipulidae > Tipula > Tipula helvola. Next base: position 49,689,442 of record OY744483.1, read on the forward strand.
CGTATAATCAGGATTAGGAATTTTATTCAATTATAACATATGATTTCTTGATAACATTAATAACTGAGATCATGTCGAGTGTTTTTAAGCTTTCCGAAACAAGTTGCTGGTTTTCTTTAAATGTTATGTAGGTATGATGTTCTAATTTACGACAATAACAAAAGTATGATTATTATTAGTTGGCAATCTAACAGAACTTCGATTATTATTAGTTGGTACTTAAACAATTGATTTTAGGGGTTAGGAGACAATTCTTATTACATAATTGACACTTTACAATATTTTCACAGGATTTTTTTCCATTACACTTTAAAACATTTTCTTCTTAAAGAGTTTTGGTTATGGTCTCCCAAGGCTGTCTCCAGCTAACTTTGTTTTAGTTATACATATATAAAATTATTCCTCTGTCTTTTTGAGAATTTCCAGACATTGACATAATGCCACAACAAGAGACAAATTTATTCAAATGAGTATATTTGTTTATAGTGCAACGTTGGAATAAAAGGAATTTTCACAATAATACGTTCTTTATCATTCATTCTATTCTTATCAGACGATTCTGTTTCGTAACTCAAGCGTTTCTTGCTCGTCATCCGAAGAAATCATTTGCCTCCAAACAACAAAAAACATTTTTGGAATATTTTTGTATCTACATAAGGTACCTAAATTGGTACCCTCTCAAACGCCTTGTACAATATATTGTACATCAACTTTCATCGCTTCGACCAACCGTAATTTTTAATTTTTGTCTCATTTCTCTTGTGCGATCGTTCTCTTATGTATTTATGTTCACACTACAGTTTTATGAGCAATGCCATATCATAGCAGTGCATAATTGTGCTACGTATTTTATTTTTGGAAGAAAGTCAATTTTAAATGGCGTTTGAAAGGGTTAAATCAGCATAATGCCGGAAATACGATGAAATTGTAGGTAAATGTGAATTATATCGTTGAATATCCATCTTGACAAATAATCGAACTAAAATTATGTAGATAAAGATCACATAGTAGGTTGTCTTAGCGAATTATACTAATACAGCAAAATTCATTTTCAGATTTTTTCTTCGTCACAACGTTAATATGACTATTGCATTTTTTCGTTAAACATTAAATTCGAGCCAAATTATTGACCAATAATTATACAACTGTTCGTACCTGAAAATGTTGTGTCGAAATAATATTACAAAATAAGTAAAAATATGTAATAATTAAAAATTGTAATTCCCTAACCTAAATATCGTACATTTAATTACCAAGCACATTCACCTTATACCATAAATAAAACCAATATTGCAGTAATAATTTTGCCACTGATATTATTGGCTGCGTGCCACCAAAAACCAAATATTTTTTCATCTGGGAATAATTTTTAATAATTTAATAATAAATAAACAATTGTATTTATTATTATTTAATTAACATAAAGATAAAATAAAAGAATCAGTTCAGTTTTTCATATATACTCATATCAGATTGATACAATGTAACATACCAAAATAGTTGTATTTTTATGTTGCACTGCTTGATTTAATTTGATGTTTTTTTTTTTTTATTGCTCAGCGTATTGCATACCCAATGCTCTGTATTATTTTTGTAAATATAATTGAATTAAATTATTGACGTTTTTGACATGATTATCGACAGGATTTTTATTTCCATTGTAAATTTAATTTACTTTTTCTTTTTTTTTTGTCAATTTAAATTTCGAAATCATTAGAGAATTGGTCAATATAACGAAAAAGTAAATTAATGTTTGGTTTTGTTAAATATTGTGAGTTCCTACATTTTGAAAATGTTATTTTGTTAACGTGGCAAAAGTGTAATTTAATTAACAGCTGACAATGTTTTATCTATGTTAGCAAGGAGTTGTTTATCAAACCATGTAGTATTTTTTGTGTTATTTGTTGATGTAGATTGTCGGAAGTACATTGTCGTTTAATGGAAGGAAATACGTGCATCCCTTTCACAATAGTTAATTTCATCCAAGAATGGTAATATCATGGTATAGCGTTTCGACAACTCTTACCGAAGTTTACCATTCAAGAACCTCGTTATAGGCAAGATTGTATTCACTAATTTCAGTGAGGGTTTCTTTCTTAAATTTTCACGCATGCAAAAAATCGTTTTTTTTTTGTTTTAGCAATTTTTACTTATTTACAAATTTATTCTGGCCTATTCGATCAAGCGCATGTATTGCTATCTCTTTCACTAAAAAAATTCTGTCATTCGGTGCTTTTTTCTTGCTATACTTTTTTTTATAATCACTAGTTCATAGCAAACAAAAACAAATCGAATTGTTTTGCGGTGATAGTTTTTGTGAAAACAACGAAGCCTTGTGATTTTATCGCACCGAATGACGAGATGCGCAAGAAAAGAAGAAACAGCTGTCAATCATACCTATTAAATTAGTTTATCATGATACAAACTATCTGAATATATGAAATATTTTAATTTAACCATACCAGTGAGAACATTACTGCTACAGACAATTCAATAGATTAAACCGTCTAATGAAAACTTTTTTTAATCAATACGAAATTAACCGATTTTTAACGATTATATGTAAAATGAATACCGACCCAGTTGTACTCTGTTAAATTTAGCCGAAAGTGTTCTAAAATGTCGATAATGCAGATTATGTTATTAAAATTCCAGCCGAAAATAAATTTTTTTGTGGTTATTAGCCGAAAGTAAATAGGACACATGGATTTTAATAAAAAAATTTGTAACTCACAAAATTGGAATGAAATCAACCTCTAGAGTGTATATCTGAAGTTGAATCGTTTTTATTATGTTTGTCAATAGCTGTCGCAGGAAAAAAATTCAATTTAAGTTTCTCCATATACATAGAGATTTTTAAGCTTACTCGTCTATTTGGCGCAAATATTTTGTAGATTTTTCGGTATTATTCAAGATTTTCGATACTGTTTGAGTTTAGTTTGGAATTGGAGTTAGCTTGGTTTGCAATATAAGCATTGACATTTTAGCATTGAGTTAGGTGAGATTATCTAAATCCGCGATTTTGAAATAATTGAAATTAATAATTGTTTAGTTGCTTGGTAATCTAATTTATTCGAAATTATTATTATTCGAGGTTTTCCCAGTTAATTATTTTTGAAGAAAGAGGTTTTTATCTTTGAACTGTTACAGTATTTAGAGTTTGCAAGATTATTTTAGGAATCTAAGTTTTTCGAGTCTTTTGGGATTTTTTTTTTAAGAATATCACGGTTGTTCTAGAAATTTCGGATTATTGGAGCTTTTCCAGATTTCCAGATTTAATGTAAATAGCGTTGAGTAGCTTGACATCGAATATCGTCAAATTCTCGAGATTATTTATAGTTTTGCGAAGACTGATATTATTTTTCGGAGTATTCAAAATTCTTAGTGACTTTTTGATTGTATAATATTACGGTAGGACTTTTAATTTATAGAATAATCCATATTTAAAGAGCTAGGTTAGGTTAGGTAGGAGTGGCTGCTTATAGGCACACTTAGACCGGTGACCGTTCATTGTGATATCACAGAATATATTCCCTTTAATCTTGCTGAAACCATTTTGAGGATGGAACGCCCCGCTCTTTACTGTTTTCGGGATCCGACAGGTTGTCCATCTTGAACTTACCAAGTGTTTGTGCGTTCTGAGTGCCAATCCCGAACATGGACAAAGGAAATAAACCAATGGATCTTTTTCCTTTTTGCCGAAACGGCTTCTACAGAAATAATTTGCTTCCAGGCCCAGCCGTCTTGCTTATACATCAAAAAGGCAATGTCCCATGAGAATTCCTACGACCGTTCTTAATTCATATCGACGTAGGGATATTAATGTTTAAGTGCGCACCAAATCTAGCTGTGGCCAAACTTGTCTTGCTACTCTACAGGTGAGGGTGTTAGTCCACCTTTTCTCTATTGAGGCTAGCGCCTGTTTCCTAGGTGCTAGTTTTAACACTGTGATAGACGTACCAGACTTGCCCTTTCCGGTTGCAGCTGGAGAGTCGCACCATACCTAGCAAGTTCATCCGCCCTGCAGTTTCCCTTGACGTCCAAATGAAACCAGATTAACTCAATGTTTGATTACACTCAATGTGTCATTAAGGCAGGTGACAACTCAACGCCTGCCGTGACGCCAAAGAGACTGATTCCAGCGACCTGAATACCGCTTGACTTTCCACGTAGATTGCGATTCCACTTGAGGATACTGCATTATGGTTCAGTTACGTCAAGGCCTCTTCAATCAATGTCATTGGTACACACTGCAGTCATCAGGGAGACGAATAGAAATGTTCACCTTTATTTTATCACAAAATATTCCATTCCCCATTTTGCCGTTTGGCGATCCATCCGTCCAGGATTCTCTTGAAGGGAACAAAATGTAAAATATATTCTCGAGGCATGGAAGATGTATAATGTAGTCAAGATTCGCCAGCTCATTATTCAACGATCTAACAATAAACGATCAGTGTCCTGTATTAAGATACTTCCACTGAGAGACGGCTGAAAGTTGCACAGCTCTATATGCAGCCATCGGTTTTTCAAAAATGTCTACCGGAAAGTTGCAATATAACCTCTAAATGCCCCGCTTTCAAGCATACAGGCTATTCTTTGCACCTTCTCTATTTTATTTCGATAAGTTACTTTGTTAAGAACTGGCCATCCTAAATCACCATATATATGAGTACAGGTCTCACTACGATGGTGTAGAGCCAGTGTCCAGTTATGGCTTCAGACCCCATCTATTATCAATGATGTACCAATGCTTAAGCGATAACTTCAATACCCTTTCTCCCCAGCTCCAATAGTAACCCACTTACCCAGATAAGAGGAAACAAAACCCCCTTAAGTACTCGCCTTTTGATGATGGAGTCCGCCAGCTCTGAGGTAACAATCCTGCTTACCGTGATTAATTAACCTCTAAACATGACAATCCCTGTCTGATTGCCTGTGCTCTTACATTATTAAAGCGCCCTCTATATCCAGGAAGGCCACGAAACCGAATTGCTTTTGCTTCATGTTAATCGATTTCTCAATAGTACGCACTAAGGGATGCAGACCTTTGTTCACAGATATATCCTTAATATATGTATGCTAAAATAGTTCACACTTACTTGGTCCTATTTCATGTCTAATGTATACATCTAAGAGCATTTCCAAGGTTTTCAAAAGGAAGGATAATAGAGCTATTGGTTTAGGTCCTTAGGATAAACATGTGACCTTTACATTTCGGAATAAAAACCATATTAACCTCCGTCCAGTACCTAGGGATATAAACCAGTTTCAAACACCTTTTAAATATAGCTGTAAAATAAGGAAACACCATTACTGAGTTGTTTTGAGTTTCCGCTGGTATAACATTTATATAGTTTAAAATCTTTTAGTGCCCATAGAATCCATTTCCTGGTTACGATTTCTTCTGTGCACACTGAAAGTATTTCCTGATGATTGCTATGCACCATCAGGTCGTCAAAGCTCCCTGAAAAGTAAGTGTCGAAGAGAAGCTCCAAAGACACCCCACTAGAAGCTGTCTACTGCCCGTCCGGTTTAATCAAATATCTGAAATTTTCTGTGCTTTTGGAAAGTATCATACTAATGAGAGAGGTTTCCGAGACCTCTTCCAAATAATCACTAAAGAGTCTCCAGGCCCTTCTTTGTGCCTTCCTTTTGTCTCTCTCAGTACCTCCTTATAGGAGTTTCAATCCCGAGACTACCTTGTATTTTTGGCGCTATTTAAGGCTATCCTGCAAGCCTTACGATAGGTAGTTCCCTTGACCACCATTCTGGTTTATGCTTTCTTTTAGTATGGTCTCTTTCGTTGATATCCGTGCTTCCCTAGATGGTATGATGCATATGAATACAGTGTACGCTCATATATTTTACTGATCGATGATCGTTGGGAGTACAGATATTGGTCTGTAATTTCCAGCTTCAAATCGGCTATAAGTTTTAAAAATGTGAGTTATTGTGGATATTTTCAAAAAGGGTGGGGAGAACTGTTTGTCGTTCACCCATGTGTGTTCATTGAACTATTTACAACAACAGCGAAGGAGAGGATAGGGATTGTTACCTGTGTCAGACTTGACCTGGTTACAGACACCTAAGAGATCGATATGTTAGTACTTTTTTATAACGTCACAATGACAACACAATTTATTGTAGATCCCTGGAATCCAAATGCCGCACTGCAATGTTCTGAAAAAGCTATCAAGGGCTTATTTAATTATTATTGTGTCACCACTATTTTTTCCATCGGTGGTTGCGGGGAAGGGGAGAGATTTCGTTTCATCATGATGTTCCCATGCGGGCGTCCGAATTTGTACTAACCATAGCAAATATTACTTGACGTTGTTGTTGAAGCTGATGCGTCTCTTCTTTCTTGTCTACTCGCCCCCGTATATGCGAACATTTCGGTTAAGATAATAATGTCAACTTTTTGGTTTATTGCAGATAATAAATGTTCTAGCCTGTCAATTTTGTTTTTTATTCTGTTAATATTAAGATAAATAATATTCAATGATAATAAATGGTTAGTCATCTAGGGGCCACATCTCTCATACAGATCTCTGGTCCGAGAATGTAGCTAACTTCACACGCCATTAGTACCATCCCGAATTTCTGCAAGACGAAGAGGTCCAAAATTTATTCCTGGGAACTTTAGGAAGACGAGGTGTAGTTCGTTGTTGACCAACTTTAATCTATCTTCCCGACAAGATGCTTTCTCCCATCTTCTTAACTTTTGTCAATTAAAGCTATAGCATCAAGACATGCTTCCTTAAGATATCGCTGAACAGCAATGCCTTCTTCAGTAACTTGGTACGCTTGCTGTCAAGTACTTCTACCTCATCCTGAGATCGCTATCTTTTAGACACGTGCCCCCTTTTGAGGTTCTGCCGTCACCAGTGCTCCTTGCCCACTGACACTCCTTGTTCCTCAATGACTGCCCCTCGAGCTCGAAGCCCACATGTCTAATATTCTAAATGTTGAGCGACAGTTTCTTTACCGCCGCTTTGCCGATGTGTTATCATCCACCCCTTTCAGTGCCATAGGATCTTTCTGCTTCACGACACTAGAGAGAGCCCATCCGTCTGATTCGAGGTACTTTCCTTTAATTTGTCTAGCATTTGTAATGCTAATTATTACAACTATGGAGGTCGCCTGGTATCCAAAGGGCTCCGTTCACGACTGGTATGATTAAATGGGCCTCAGCCTGGCAGATTATCAGCACAGGTAGCTTTACACCATAATAAGATCCATTTGTCATCATTTAGCGTAATCCGCCTTACAGTCACTTTTTTTCACTCGCTTAATGATCGTGGATCCGGAGGTGACGGCAAATATAAGAGTTTTTAAAGAGGTAAACCCAATATAAAATTCTAGCGGATGAGGATGGTTATGTACACTCGTAGAAAATCAAGGTCAGATGTTGGCCGATAAAAGCAAACTTTGATAAGTCGATTTTCTTAGACTTGGGTTAAATTAAATTTATAAATTGTCAAACAATGTCAATTAATAGATTAATCTTTGAACCGCTATTAAGTTTTAGGGAATTGGCTTTGTGAAATCCCAAACAGTTAAAATTTTGATAAATTTTGTGTTTTAATTTTTTGTTTTTTTTTTTTTAATTTAGCATAAGTTAGTTTTATTCATAATGGTTTTTACCTCAATTTACTTTATTTAATTTTTTTTTTCAAAGTTATATGCGCCAACAAATATGTGTCCAAGCCACAATCAAGGGGTTATTCCAAAAGTTAGACCCAAAAGAGAAATCTATATGTTTCTATGGTATGTGGCGAATACCATTACCTACATATAGGCAAATGGGCCATCTCTTCGGAGTAATTGATTCCACGGCTTGGAAAGTTGTCAATAAGGTTGCATCGTGGTTAGCCAGCGTTTCAAATGAGTATATTGTATGGCCACGTTCCGCTCAACATATCCAACAAACAACAGGATATGGGTGCTATAGAATAAAGATGGCACCCGCATCAAGATAGAGATATTACAATGCTAAAAATCGTTTCATCGACGTATACTGCGGTAAGCCATGCTCGATGCATGACGCTCGAGTTAGATGATCTCCGTTATTTCGCCTCGCTTCTCGGGGTGAATTGTTTAATAATCAAACATTTTTGTTAGGAGATTCTGCTTATCATTCGAATTTTTGGATTGTCCCACCTTACAAGGATACAGAAAATTTAAGCGAACAACAACACAAATTTAATAAGATCCATTCATAAACAAGAATCGTCATCAAAAACGCCTTCGGTTTGTTGAAATTCCGTATTCGCAGGCTTTTACATTTCACCGAACACTGCGATTTGGGAATTGTGAAAAAGAACATCGTAGCATGCTGTGTTCTGTATAAATGCTAGCTACCATTGGGATGAAATGCCGGTTGAAGTTCAAGTTACGACAAATATCCTTTCGGAAGGTGAGCAAAACGTGAGGTTAACAATCGATAAACAGAGCTTCAGCAACAAGTAGTAAATGACTTGGTTTTAAAAAAATTTGTTGTAAACAATAAAAATGCAAACATTTTAAAATTTCAATTCGTGTTTATTTTTGAATAATTCAATTAAATTATAAATATGTAGTTAAAATAAATTAAATTTAGTTAAATTATTTATTTTTTTAAATATTTAATAATTCAGAGTGCCACTGCTTCCTTTCTTCGTGCCATTTTCTTTGCTCTTTATGGATTTTTAATAAATCCTTATGTCTTTTTTGTTTATTGTTCTCTCTCTGGTATTTAGCTGCTTCTCTATTTTTTTAAGAATTCTAGCTTCTTAGCTACAGCGGATTTGTCTGGCGGTTTGTTTTTTATCGTGGTTGAGACGGCCTTTTAATATACTCGAGTAAAGATATTTCTATTTAATCGCCAACATCAACTTGGCTTTGGCTTTCTTTTTCTAATACTGGAGGTGCGGTAACTGGAAGTTGGTACAAAGTAGATGAACCGGTGACTTCTGGTCAAATATGATATTCTTTCATTCTAATGGAATCTGTGTTTTTATAGATTCAGTTGCAACTTTGGGCGGCAGGGATTTTTTTTTTTGTGATTGATATTTCGATCAAAACGTCCATGTCTATTTGGCTTTGGCTTTGTAATACCGGAGATGCTCTAACTGGAAGTTGGCATGAAGTATCTGAAGCATCTTTCCTTACTATTGGAATTGGTGACTTTATAGATCCAGGTGCAAAAGTGTGGAACTCTGCCAGTTCAGCTGGTCTCTCTGTATCGTAAAGCTCTTGGAGCAAATGTTTGTAGGGCCCTATCCTATATCCGGTTCCCGATTTGAAATTATTGTCCAGCGCATCTTTATAAGCCCTCTTTAAAGTTTTTCATTTAGTTTTAAACTCCTCTTGTGTGAATGGCATATTCTACAAGAAATTAATGTAATTTCATTAAATGTTAAACAAAGAAATATATTGCATAAGCTTACCGACACACCTGAACTTGTCATATCTTCTAGTAAACTTTGATGGACTATTTTTCTTTTTAAGGCATGGTTAAACTCATATTTTCTGTGGATGGCAAAAACCAAGAGAGTCCTATATTATACGTGTTAAAGAATTTAATATCGTTAATTTACAGTTAATTTAGTTTGATTCAAAATCATTTCTTCGCTCAAGATTGCATTCATAATTATTTGTGCAATATAGAAAAATTTAAAAGAAATAATAAATAAGTAAATTTAAAATTATTTTTGGCTGATTAAATTACAGTGCGCATACTACCCGTGGTCAGGTTTAATTACGCTTCTTTGACATCTCGTAAGCGGGCAAACAATTTGATGATAAAATCACCTAGAATCCCAATCCGCACAGTTTTGTTAACAGGAAATATTTGGACTTGCTATGTCGAAAGCATCTATTGCATGCTGTTAAACACTCGCAAAAGTTCAATTCGAAGCTCTGCCCTGACCGAGACAATTAAATATGTTTCTGGTATTTGTACAATTTTGCGGCAGTGTTTGTTTTTTGTGTATCAGAGCATTTGCGTTTGAAAGATAATGAAGGGACCACGAATTTATCATCATCTATAAATGTTGCTTCATTCATTAAATCGAAATTGAAAATTGACTGAGGTAGGTATAGTGAATCAACTGATGTATTAGTCAAAACTGATAGACATCATCCCGCACTTGAAATTGACTTAAACATAAAAACTGTTTCTTTACTCTATCAAAAATAGAAGGAAAATAAATCAAAAAGAAGGGATTATCGAAAGTCTAACTTTGATAATATCCGGCATGATCTCTCTATGATAAATGGGATGGATCTGCTTCACGATTTAAACACAGATGAGTCCGTTTCTAAATTTTATGAAATTGTATCATATATCAAATTATTCAAACGCATCTGCCTCTCGTTCATATTCTAAAAGTTCATACCCGTGTTGTTATACTAATAAAACAATTAGTTTAATTATAACATGCTGAAGTTTTCAGAATATGTAGGTATATAAATTGCTTGACTTGAATTTCGGTGTTGATGTTATTTATACAAATTTTCAAAAAGCTTTCGATAAACCCAATCATAATATTCTAAATGAAAAATTAAGAAATTTCCGTGTTGATAAACTTATGTTGGATACGTTCGTATTTAGTTAACAGAACACACTATGTTGTGTTAGAAAATCTGAAATTTCGATTTCTGGGCTAGAGTAAATTATCTCGTATGAAATAATGAGGGGCTGGGAAAACGATGTAATTTTAGTATTGCCAGATGATATTTTCTTTCTTTTCTGGGATGAAAGTCTGGGCTTCATATACATAAAAGTTTAGTTTAGTTGAACTTCTAATAACTAAAGGACAAGCAAAATCCTAGCTTTCCTAACTCTTTATCGTCTTCCAGGAAAAACAAAACAAAGAAATCCATATAGAGTATTTAAACTAATCAACCGTTATAAAAAAAATATTTTATTGTTTATTAATGTTGGCATGTTCGCATTTAAAATAATATTAAGTTCACATTAATGGAAGACCATTAAATCCAATTTCATAACCATTAAATGCAGCTCAATGAGCTTTAATAAAATTATCGTTGGCTTATATCCGTGTTTACTGAGTGGATTTCTTTTCTCCATTAACCGATTCTTCAAAATTTGATTATAAAAATATTAGAATATTTATTTAGGAAATAATTCAAACAAAGAAAAATGAAATTCACAGCATCTTCTTGTATACAAATATATTACGAATTATTTATGTATGTATAAGTGTAATAAAGTATATTATGTACACATAATATTTCCATCTTCAACTTTTGAGATAAAGAATTTTATTCTTTATTTCACATATAGCAAACAGTCTAAATATTTGTTTGAAAATTTGTTTGTATATTAGAATTTTTTTAATCAAAAAAAAAAAAAAAAAAAAAAATATAAAATAGCAGAACTCTTAGAAAAAATTCAATTTTGATTTTAATTTAAAACAATCCATCATAATCAGCTCATCAATTTGCATATCCATATCTATAGTACATACACACAAAACAACATTATTTTAATATTTGACTTCATTTATATGCAAAACATGTATGTTTGTATGTTTCTATAATCATGCCATTATTATATGATTATCTGTTACAGATAAAACAAAAATAAAAGATCCTTCACTAAATATAAGGAAAATTCGTTTATTGTTTATACCCCTAATTTTCATAAATATAATAAAATTTGCTTCCAAACAAAACAAACCATAGAAAATCATAAATAAAATTTAAATATTTTGACAATATGTAATGTGCGCACACTCGTTTATTATACGTCTGTATATTATAAAGTTGGAAAACTAATTTACAAAAATATATTCACATATACGGAAAATACAGTTTTCTCACTAATACTCATCGAACGCGTGCAATCACTCTCAATGTATAATCTTTATATATTAAATTTATACTATATTAGTGGAAATAAATTTCCATTCAAGGAAAACTCCAAAAACAAAAAGTTATTTCAAAAGAAATACAAGCGCACGTCATACAAAATAAAAAATTTTGCTAGAGGGAAAATAATTCGCGTGTACATAGCATATATTTTCCAAGCAAAATCATTTTACTTGTTCAACAATGAGCAACACAAAATATTGACAAGAATGCAAACTAAAAGAAGTTAAACAAAATCATGTTCTTATTATAATTCCATTTAAAAATACTAGAAGATGTTTGTTGTTGTTGTTTCGTGTTTCGTGAACAACAAAAATAAAAAAATGTGTAGAGTGCTTTATCACCGGCGTATATAGAAACATTTTTATCTGTTACTAGATTTTACCTACGTATACCGTACTCGTTGCAAAAAATGTACATTTTCTTAAAAGTTTTATCTTGTTAGAATAGAATAACAAATAAATTAAACTAAACAAATTAATAAAATTGAATTGAGAAGTAATTCATCCGTCTTAATATATTACGATGACATAGTTCTGCACAATTTTAGTATTTTAAGATATTAAAGATGCGCGGTGCTTATTTGTAAAATCTGCTTCTATTCTATATGAAGAAATTAAATATATGGTACACGACTTCTCGATTAAATTATTCGGATGAGTTTAATGTAAATAAAAAAAAATCCTGCTTAATGAGAGCTATTTAAGCTTGGACGGCGATGATATAATTAATGAATTCAATTATCTTGTCGTTTTGCCTAGAGTGCTCATTGCGGGGACGTTATTTTAACAAAAAAAATGGTAAAATGGCAAAATGGTATCTACAAAATTAGTGATTGTTAGTATTTTGAATTAAATTTGTGACAGCAAACTGACTTTAATTTTGGGACGATGAAAGTGCCATTCGAGGCCAAAAAAGAGCGTATATATAGCAGCGGGAAATTCTAGCCTAAGCAAATCAAGCCTCGATGCGTCAGGTTTAAGAGAAAAACCAGAAAAACAGGAAACACTTGATTTTAAACATTGCCAATTGTATAAGAACGGTACTAACTCGCAGTAGCAATTTAATCTATATTAAAAAATGTTTAGATTGAAATGTGAGTAGACAAATAAATAAACAAGCATTTAATTGTAACTGCGATTTAGGACCGTTAGTAAGTCTGGGGAGTTCTATAACAGCGCTTAAACTGTAAGATAAATGGTTCGAATAAGGGTAAAGGTGATAAATTCTGTGTCACTCCAACTAACTTAACCTAGCTTACTGAATTTTTAGGATATAATTTATAGCGTTTACAGAATTTATAGTATTTTTGAAATTCAAAGAATTTATTGAATTTATAAAATTTATAATAATTTTTTTTTTTTTTTTTTTTTTTTCATTTTATTTTATTACGACTGAGACTGCGCTCATCTAGCAATTTTTCTTTCAAATACAAATTTTTATATATCTAGTAAAATTCACGTTTGTTGGGGTGTAACCCACTGGTTAGCCCCATAATCAATTAAACCTATTTACTAATTTTAGTTTGGTAAGTTCACTAGGTCAAGTGGCCTCGTTCTTTGGAGTCTTCTTTCAACGACAGGGTTATCTATCATATGGCGAATATAGGGGTTTCCATGTTCCTGGAGCCTTATTTCGTGTTTTGCGGCATGCATTTTTATTTCCTCTTTGATGTATTCCATCCGTAGGTCCCTGTGAAGGTCTTCATTTCTTGCGTACCACGGAGCATTGACGATGCTACGAAGAACCTTGTTTTGAAACGTCTGTATCATTTTGGCGTTTGTTTGCTTGGTACATCCCCAGAGTTGTATACCGTAGGTCCATATCGGCTTCAAAATTTGCCGATATAGCAGCAGCTTGTTGTGAATTGTAAGCTCAGAGCCTCTACCTATGAGCCAATACATTTTTCTGAACTTTATGTTAAGTTCTTCTTTTTTCTTTTTGACATGCTCTCTCCACTTAAGCTTGGCATCGAGGGTCATGCCAAGGTATTTAGCTGTATTTGCATATGGCACGAGTCGCGAGTTAATTTCTATAGGTAGGTGGTAAGCCTTTTGATAAGTAAAGTTAATATGCGTGGATTTTGTCTCATTAAGTTTGATTCGCCAACGCTTTGTCCAGTTACAAACCGCATTGGTCATCCTCTGGAGTTTGCTCGTTGCATCAGCGACATTATTTCCAACTGCCATAATTGCTGTGTCATCTGCAAAGGTGGCTATGGTTCCTTCATTTGTGGTTGGTATGTCCCTTGTATATAGTAAATACAGGATTGGTCCTAAGACACTCCCCTGCGGGACACCGGCAGAGATTTTCTTTAGCTCAGAGTATTCATCCTCATATTTCACTCGAAAGTGTCTATTGGATAAATAAGATCTTAGTATGGCATAGAATTGTCTCGGTAGATCTCTATGCAGCTTGTATTCCAGACCACTGTGCCAGACTTTATCGAATGCTTGCGCGACGTCCAGGAATATGCTTGAGCATACTTTTTTACGTTCTAACGTTCTTTCAATTATGTTGGTGATTCTATGGACCTGTTCAATTGTAGAATGCTTTTCTCTGAATCCAAATTGATGTGGAGGAATTAGTTGTCGGTCCTCAATTATTGGTTTAAGTCTCTTTAGTAATAATTTTTCAAAGAGTTTTGACATGATTGGCAGCAGAGAAATTGGCCTGTATGATTTTTTATCGTTAGGTGGTTTATCAGGTTTTGGTATCATGATTACTTCTGCTACTTTCCATTGATTCGGAACATATTTTAACCGAAAGCTCGCATTGATTATGTGTAGTAGCTTACGAAATCCTTTGTTAGGTAGAGCTTTGATAATTTGGCAAGTAATCAAATCATACCCTGGGGCTTTTTTAACATTCATGTTACTTTTCACTTCTTCTTTTAATTCTTTGAGAGTTACTGGCCGTATTTCAAACTCATCCAGCTTGTGAATAGATATTATATTTTCATTGGCAGTTTGTCTTGGTAGGGGTTGGAAGGTTTCCTGGAGATACTCCGCAAATAGATCAGCCTTCTCTTTGTGGCCTCTTGCCCAGGTTCCATCATCCTTTTTAAGTGGAGGCACTTGCATTTTGGGTCTTTTGAGTCCCTTCGTCGCCTTCCACAGTGAGTAATCAGAATTTTTTTCATCAGTTAGGCTAACTAGATATCTGTTGATTGATTCATTTTTAACTTCTTTAAGAAGGGATTTGAGGCTGTTACATAAATTGTTAAGAATTGTTTTGTTCTCCGGTGTTCGATTAATTTGCCAGGTTTTACGAGCTCGTCGTTTTTCTCTTACCAACTCTCTAACTTCCATTGGGTAGGATATGTTAAGCGTCTTCTTATTTTGTAAAATGGGAGTGCTTGCCAATGCAGCATAGTGAATTATTTCATTGAGTTGCTCCAATTCGTCTTCCAACTGCCGAGAATTTCTTATCGGTACCTGGAGATTGATTTTGTCCTCCATTATTTCACGAAAGAGATCCCAGTTTGTTTTTGAATTTGTTAATCTGGGTGCACTTTCCCTTTGAATTACAGTTTCACTGACTGTCATGATAACCGGTGAGTGATCCGATACTAGAGAATTGCTGTTTTCAATGTGAATATAGTTCTGAGATATACCTCTTGCTACATAAAAGTCGATTAGGTCCGGTATCTTAGCTTCGTCACTGGGCCAGTATGTTGGGGAACCACCAGAGTAAAATTCACATTTTGATGTCTGGGCTGCTTGAAACAATTCTTTACCCTTTGACGTCGTAAGTCTAGATCCCCAATAGGTGTTTTTTGCATTAAAGTCTCCTCCAATAATAAAATCACGTCCTAATGATTTAAATAGTTTAATGTAGTCCTCCCTTTTCAAGTTATGCCGGGGAGGACAGTATATTGCGGAGACAGTAAGCTGTCTGTGTTTAATGTGAATCCTAACAGTGGTGACTTGCATTGCTTCTTCTTCGATTTCTGTTTCTACATGGTGTTTTATATTTTCTTTTATTAGTAATGCTGAACCACCTCTTGCTCTTTCTGCTGGATGAATGGAATGATATAAGTTATAACCCCGGATTTTAACAAACGAAGATTTAACAAAATGGCTTTCGGATATTAGAAAAATGTCGATTTTTTCTGTATTTAAAAATATTTCTATTTCTGGAATATGTTGCATAAGTCCATTCGCATTCCAGATTGCTATTCTGAAAGTTGTGTTCTTACTTAACATTTTTTATCGGATTGCGTTGTGGGAGTTGCATTTTCTTCAGTTGATCAAATATCATGTTGTTCAGGTTACTTTGGTCATCTAGCCGCTTTGTAATAGCTTCGATGCTGTTCATAATGTTTTCCATAATTCGATTATTTTCAGAGCCCATATATTTAGTTGAACCCGAGCCTTTCACTACCTGAGCAAATGTTCTTCTTTGCCCTGCGTTGCTTGGTTGTGGATTTTGATCCATCTGATTTGATGGTTGAATCCTTCGAATTTCATGATTTTGCGATTGATTTCGTGATTTATCTCTTAATTTTTGTAGGTGTTTAGCAACCTCACAGCCCCGATAATTGGCCGGATGTTGGCCTTTACAATTTATACACTTAGCTGGTACATCTCTCCCTATTGTACATGCCTGGGTAAAATGTTTACCTGAGCATTTTACACATCTCGGATCCCGGCTGCCATATTTTTGGGTGTGATTAAATCCCTGACATTTCTTGCATTGTGGTATGCGTGTAGTGGTTCTCCTCATAGGTTCAATTTTTACCTTTATGTGAAGAATTGCTTTTATACCATAAATATTTTGAACATTTTCTGAGTTATCAAATACTAGCATAAAAAGAGGGAGTCCCCTTTTATTGAAAGTTGGGTTTCCTTCTTGGTTTTCTATTCTCTCTTTTTTAATCATATTCACAGCATCTAGTATTTTAAGACCTTTATTTTTTAAGTCTTCCATTATTTCTTCGCTTGAGCAAGTGTGATGCAAACCTCTTGCCATAACTTTTATCGGACGAGCCTGTTTGTCCTCATAGGTAAACCACTGATACTTTTCAGCATTCAGCTTCATAGATAATGTTCTATAGGTTTCTGAGTCCAGAGTATTAATTTTCCAAACGTCATTGTTTAGCGCTGTTACCTTATATTCTTTGTCAGTAACCGATTTCATCAGTGACTGAATTATTGGGTAACTGGTTACTCCCACAATACTTATTGGTGGGGGGGGTTTTTCTTTCGGTTGCACCAGTTTTGGTGCAATGTTCTTGGTAGATTTACTACCTTTCGGTTGATTGGCCTCAGGTTGGACAACTTCCGGTTCGGTACTTGTAGTTCCACTAACATTTAGTTGTTCAACCTCAGGTGACGATTCAGCTTTTCTTTTCTTACCCTTCCTGGAATGTTTTTTTTTTCTTCTTTAGGATCCAGTTCGTCTCCCTTTCTAATTCATCCTCATCAGTGAGATAGTTGACTTTCTTTGGTTCAATACTCTCTAATTCGCTTTGTTCTTTAGCATCCCGATTCATTTTTAGAAGTTCATTTTCTCGCTTTAGATACTCAATTTCTTCGCTTAGCTTGGCAAATGATTGCTCCATCTTCTGTAGCCTCTCAAAGAGATCCATATTTTCCTTTTCTAGGTCAACAGTTCTTTCACTGAATTTTACTGCTCGCATTGTAAAATTTCCGCTGGCATCACTACTTTCATAATAATTAAAAAAATTTTTAGAAACATTAAAATTTGTAGTTTTTCAATTTATAGAATTTTTAAAATAGAATTTGTATAGAATTTATTGAACTGACAGACTTAAATTTGCACGGATATTTGTCTTCTTGATAAATAGTCGAATCCGAAGTAATTTTTTGCGTTGAATCCGAATTTGGTCACCGAATTACCCTATCATGTAAGGTTTTTGAGATATTCTAAACAAAAGTATCAAAAAGCGTATTTCTGGCACTTTAGCACTTGAAATAACTCAAGGCCAAAAATAGATTGGGCAAATCTGACAACGGAATCTTACTTAGCGTACCAAAATCTAAACGATAACAATCTGCAGATGATTTAGTTATTAAATGAGAAGGAATACAAATTGTGTGTGCTTATGAAATTCTTAGATAAAGCATAATTGAACTTATGAGAATGAACTTATGAAACTGAGAACTTATTAATACAAAAAGATTTCTTTTAATTTTGTTTATGCTTACTATATGGTTTTCCGTAAACTTTGGATAGCAAAATACGAGTGAGTTTTTATAAGTGCAAAACTCGCGTTTTAACACTTTTAGGTTAGAATATTTCAAAAACCTGTCATGATAGGGTGAATCTGTGGCCAGATTCGGATTCAGCGCAATCACTTCGGATCAAAGACGACTGTTCAATACAATAAAATAAAAACATGTATGTATCCCTTTTTTGCGGCCTGTGTAATTTATAGAACTCTATAGGTAACAAACAGAATTTTAAAACTTTATGCATAGCATTTATAGAAATTATTGAAGTTATAGAATAAGTAAAACTTGGATTTATAGAATTATAACATATATACACTTCGTATAGAATTTATAAAATTTATCTAATTTACAGAATTTATAAGAACTAGAGAATTATGAGATTTTTAGAATTTAAAGCACCTACTGAATTTTTAAACTTTATTTAGTTTATAGAAATTATTGAATTTACAGAATTGTTAAAGTTTATAAGATTTTTCGAAATTATTGTATTTACATATAAAAGAAGTAATATTTGAGTTTGTAGAATTTATCAAACATTTATACAATTAATAAATTTTATAGAATTTGTAGATTTGATAGGGTTTATAAAATTCATCAAATTTAAAAACTAATAGAGTTTATAGAAATATTAAAACTTATGAATTTATTAAATTTATCAAATTTACAGAATCTATAGAATTTAAGACTTTATAGAATTTGTAGAATTTACTGAATTTGTATATAGGAGTTATATTATTTATAGCGTTTAAAAAATTTTTAAATTTACATAATTTATTTACATAATTACTACAAATCTATAAACTTTATAAATTCTCAAAAATTGTGTATATGCTAATCGAAACTGCGATTTAGTATCGTTCATACATATGGGAATTAATTATAAAAAAATTTGAGAAAGAAAAAAAAAATTTTATGAAATTCTTTTATTTGTGGGTGGAACATAAGGGGTGCGGAGGTAGCTTCCCTCGAAATACAATCAAATTTTATCATTGTATCTGAAATATGTTAAAATTGACAAAATGATGATTTAACCGATGTGTGGGTGGAAAATAAGGGATGGGGGGGGGGAGTGGATTCCCTTAGGGAACACCACAAACTTGTATTGTCACCGAAGTTACACATGCGTGCCAATTTTCATGAAGATTGATAAAGTCTAAGCATTAAAATTTTGCAATACAAGATTTGATCACATCCGTGTAAGTTAAATAAAAGAATTTAAAATTTAATAATATTTAATATTTTAAACGCAATAAACGAAATTTGTTGTTTTTTGTAAAATTCAGATTTTTAATATTTTATCAGAGATTATTTAAATAAATTAAATTCCAGAATTCCGGAATCGAAAACATTCGAATTAAAAAATTCCGGAATTACTTTTTGACAAAAGTTGGATGCCTTCGTGAGTAAACACACAGCAAAGAATTCACGGAAAATAAAAATTACATGGCATTAATAGAAAAACCTCAGTAAATTTTTATTCGATAATAAAGAGAAGCTCACTCATCACAGTATAAAATATGTATAAGATAAAAGACCAAAAAATAACAAAACGTTTACTTACATAGGTGCTCTAACATCAAATCAGTTAGTCATTTTAAAGTTTTCTGGTAACTGATCTTCTCTAAAATATAAATAAAATTACATTATATAATGTAAATTAGTCCATTACAAATTTAAGACAATAATACATTTGGATTAGCGCCGTATTCATTAATCTGTATCGTTAACATTCTCCGTTTTGAACACAATAGCTCGTTCCTGTTGAGGTTTTAACTGTGGCTACTCTTGTAAATGTATCGTCCCCACAATGTATTTTGATGATTCAGGCCAGTCGCCACTTCAGGGGTCTCAGATTATCCCCCTTAGCTAAAACTAAATTTTCAATTTTTAATGGCTCCATTGGTTGGGGTGTCATCCACTTGCAATTTTGTTGTATTTCGACAAGGTATTCCTTAGTCCACCTGGACCAAAACCACTGCTGGATTTGCTGGATACTTTGCTTTATTTTTCCTCCTTTCGGGTACATCATTATCCGATTTGACTTGTGTAGATGATTCATATTTCTCGAGCGATGATAAAATCACAGGACTATTGAATCAAAGTTAATTATTGTAAGAATTCTTTAGGTACATATAATTCCAATTATCAACAACTGAAAGCTGCTCTATTCCTGTTACATGATTTGACACAAATAATTTCCAAACAAAGATTGAAGACTTTGTAACGAAACGATATTTGTTGTGGTACTATTATCAAAGTAAGACACCTTATGTTCCTTGTTCTAAATAAAATTAGTTCGTGATTGTAAAAGTAGGTAGAGCGTTAGGGAGGAGTATAGGAAAAAATGTTGGTAGACGACGCGAGGAGAAGAACGGGTCAGTCAATTGTTGGTGGTTTATATGAAAAGAGCTAAAATAAATTCAGTTTTGAGGACCAACTTAATTTTTTTTTTGTTAATAAGAAAAACAACTTGTGTATTATAAACTGTTTAATATAGTATAACTTAAGTTCCAATCAAAAGTTTTTTTTTCAAATTGTTAACAATAACAATTATATTGTGAATTAATTTAATACCTATAGAAAAAAAAAGTTTACGATTATTTTGTTTTGACCAATGGTAAACAAAAATAAAGAGAAATTCACTGATGATGGTGGAAGGACCGCAACAATAAATTGGAAGATAATGATTTTTTTTGTAATAAAAACGATTAATAGCTAATAATGTTAATTATTACTTCGTTTTAAAATTATTGAATTTTAATTCAATTAATATAAATAACCTACAAAGTAATCCAGTATTAACTTTAATACCAGCAACAAAATAGTTAAATTATGATATTATAATTAATTACAACTCCTAAAATAAAAAAAAAACGAAAAAATATAATTAATTACCAGTCAATTGGAAGGTGGGCTCATAAGATAAGTGAAAGGATACTTTACAGCTGATCCAGCTCAACAGCAGCGCTATTACCTCGTCGATATACCAATTTAATTATATAAATTTGGTAACAGTAAACATGGTGTTGTTAATTTAATTTTTGTGAGAAAAGCCAAATTTTTGGTGTGAGACCCAAATGAACTTGTTCGCCCGCTCGTTTTGTTTAGCACTTCAACATTTTCTGTTTATACGTCGGATTATAATACCCTATGTGATGATTATTGTTGAACCCGCCAATCCGGAAGATGTTACCCAGGCATGGAAAGTGCATCATCACACGTTGATACGAACAACGCCGATAGTTACAACTTGATCCAATGATATGTGATTGGGGAATCGGGTCAACATACTGTGCGGCTAACCTTGAAATTGATAGGTTGGAAGGACTTGACTTATAAGAATCGCTTAATAATGCCCAGTACAAAATTCCGTTACTTTCGTTGAGGAAGTGACATGATATCGGCGAAACAACACACTCCTATTTCTTCTGATAGATTCCGTGAAATTATGTGACACTTCAATTGTGGCAATTGCAATTCCAGAAACTCAGCTCGGTAGGTGGTCCATTTGCTGTAGAGCTCTTGAGTCAAAGAGGCATCCCAATCTTGCTTTACTTCCCAAAGTTTTTGTATAAAAAAAGGGTCCACAATTCTGGCAATATCAGATATCACAGTTTTTTGTCGGTTTTGGTCAGTCTTGTAGATTAACGCGAAAATGAAACATACCCACGTCCGGTTGTCAATTCAAGCCTAGAGTTTTAACGAAATTAGAATCTTCTATTGTACAATAAATAGATGAACAAAAGGTTCACGATCAGATCTGGTATCTTCTGTAAAGTATTAGGCTTACCATTTTTTAAGTGACGGTCCGGTTTGGTAAGCCTGATTTGCTTGTAAGTGGAAACATCACACCTCATCGATCCCCAGCCGTTTAAAGCACCTGGTGGCCAGAAAGGGTGCGGCACTCATTCCGTAAGTCACAATTTTGAGCCTAAAAGATTGAACAGTTGGTGCTCCTTCAAAAATTAACTTACCAAAGAAAGAAACATTGTAACATAATAATGTTTTATTTTTTTTAATGAATAAAAAAAATTGAAAATTGAAAACAATCAGTGATTTTCCCAAACTTAATTCCCGAAATTGGCATTAGAGGCGCCAAAATCCCAAAAAATATTTTTAAAAAATGACAACCATATACCAATTATACATTTCAAAAAAAAAAAAAAATTTATTTAGTCCAAACATTTTAGTTTTTTGCAAAATGTGGGATTGTCGAAAACCAACTTTTCGATGAAAAAGTAATGCAATACTGTTATTACTGATCTGTTTCTTTCAGTTAGATGATTCATTACGATTGTATTGCAAACTGTACTACGATTGTAGTGCACTCAGTCTGAAATAAATAAAAATACAGAAAACTTCGAAACATAACCTCACTATTTTAACTAAATTCGTGTTTCTGATTCCATTTTTTTTAATAGTTTCTTCAATTCAAACATCGCAATATGTGTCTAATAATTAAATCTAATACTACAAGCGTCTTATTTATTGCATAATATGTAAATGGACACCTTGATTTTACGCATAAATGTGAGATAAAAATCATCAAACTTTCGTGTTTTTATATGAAAGTTTCCGCATATAAATTTTACTGTCCCACTGTATACAGCAATGCTGCCCAAGCGGACAAAGATAAAACCAAAAATTGAATTTGGCAAATGGCTAATTGTTTACGTGAAACTTTGTTCTCTTTTTTAAAATTTGTTTTTTACTTTTTGTTTTTGTACAAATTTCTCTATTTTGATTTGTTTTTTAAAACGCCATACGTTCTGCTGCGCAGAAAAAGACGATTTTGAAACAGCTGTCGCCTGTCGATCATACCTACTATGGTATCAGTTTATCGTGCCATATACCTATATTTAGTGTTATTCATTTTAATGTAGGGATCACTCTATACATGTGTATTGTGTACATATTTGTCTAAATAAAAAAAAAATCTACAAATTACTGGAAAAAAACATACAGAAAAATTATTTTGATTAAAATAAATAAAAAAAATTAATTTTATTATAGGCATATTTAGATCTTTATCACAACTTAAAACATTTGTGGAAAACTATCAGCAGAAGCCATAGGAGCGCTAGCATTGCTTTGATCTGTGCCTGCAAGGTTGACGAAGCATTTTTCAATTTAATATCCAATTCGCTTCAATATATTCGTCGATGCTATACTAACCCAACGAATTAAGTTAACCAAAACACAATTTAGAAGCGTTAAGTGCGATATAATTCCTTTAAAAAATTCATTAAAATTATTTTACCTTTACTTCAAAATTTAACTTACCGCATGAGAAAATGAGCAAAAAAGATGAGCGGTAAGTTAATTTTTGAAGTAGCACCGAACAATATTTTGTGTCCTCCGGTGCTATTCAGATCTGACAATTCATTTTAGATACACCCGCACTGAAAACGTAAATATATGCTCGGGATCTTACAGGGATATACTGAACCGTATGTTTTGCGCAATATATCACACCATATGATTAAAGGATGTGGCCCAAAAACATATACTCCTCAATAAATTCGCCAGGTTGATCATGAATGTCAGCATTCCGAATTAATCTTATTGCCATACTTCAAAATCTATTTGTGGCCATGGCCTTCGAGTTGCCCAATGATGACGGTGACTCTTTAAATTTAGTTTGAACACAAATTGGCCTTAATTATGCGATTATGGAAATAGGTTATATCATGCAGAGCAGGATTTTTATGAAACAAGAATTGAAAACATTCTGAAAATTCCAACAACTTCGTGACGACACCCGAAAATATTCTCAGTTTAATTTTTGGAAGCCTGATCGAAAGTGGTTGCTGATGGTTGACAGTATGGCTTGGTTGTTTTCGGTTTCATCTAACACTCGAAACGCAATTGTAAGCATTTTTTAAACCCTGTTCTACGAAAGCCTTGGCGCCAATGAATCTGGTTCATAACTATTGGTCTTCTTGCAACTACTTTTGCGAATTTCGTTTTATTACTAATGGCTTGAATTTTATTCACGAATTTTAAGACACAATCATTCGAACTTTCTAGAAATCACGTGTCACTTTTCCACAAAATAACTGTTTCTATATTCTAAATTGGAAATCCGGTTGATCTAACCGCTCAGTTATAGGTATTAAGTAAAAGCCGCTTACCAGAATGAAAAATTGTTAATCTTTATAGAGGATAACTGAATGCAGAATTGCATAGTATACAATTACTATTGCGTATGTCGATTGTAGACCGCTACAACGGTGAAAATATCTAACCAAAATCCCGTAGATCAGCCGGTGCAGAATGCGGTTAAAGGTTAAAGAACTATGCTGTGCTACCAATGATGCATTTCAAGCTCTTTTGAGATTGTAAAATTCGATTTTTATAATCCAAACTACCTGCTTTGGCTGAATAAATCTCTTTGAGTGTATACACAGAAGAATAGTTCTAAACACTGAAATGGTGGCCATGATTCAGTTAATTTTGGCTTCATAATTCTCAATATATGGTTCTGAGCAGTAGCCAGTGGCTGGATTCTACCGTGATACGTGCCTTCCTAACAAACTATGACATAATACGATTTTGAGTTAACAGGTACAAAATGCATGATTTTCAAAGGCGCAATTGGACAAATTACGTATCAAATATTCCAGATAATTAAGAAGATTTTCAGTCTAACACTTCCAATTTAAAGAATTATCAATAGTGAGTCCAAGGTATTTAAATGTTGGGCGACATTCGATTTTAAGACAAGCATTTAAACATGCCGCCTGGTTACGTTCCAATTCATGATATATGATGATATGAAGAGAAGAACCATTAAGACTATATAAAACATAGATTTGGTTTTTGTGATCAGCAACATGGAATGCATATCGCGCTATTTTCTGAGCAATACTGTGTAAAAATGAATACGGTTAATATTCAATCAATCCTTTTTGGTTCATTGTACATGAACACTAAGTAATCTGTAAAAGCAACAATTACATATTAAATAAATCAAGAAAAGCCTTGGTCGTTCAATTCCATCATTAAGTACTAAACTTTGACTAACAAAATCATTTATTTTTACACTACGTACCCTATTCGACAAGTAAGAATTAAACTAGTTTCATATCGCACGAATATGACAAAAACTAAAGCTACAGAATTTCTTACATCCAGACCTTTACACCCAAAATAAATCACAGTTAAATTTTATGTTCACCTGAATACTGTCAAACTATTAGTTTCAAATACAAGAAATCGCATTACATTTAATAATTTCATTAACGTATAGGTACCACCAACCCACCGGCTCTTTTAGAAAAATACAGTTTCCAGCTCATAATGGTTAATCCGTACCTCCGATAATAAAATGTATTTAGACTTAATTTTCTTTGCTGAAACTGGGGGTGATTTAGTCGGTGGGATGATATTTAAAATACCCGAATTACAATTCCAACTGGCCAAATAGAGCAATCAGTATGCTTTCCTAAAGATAGAACTTCAATATTCCTGTTTTTTTGTGGTATTAGTGAGTTCCAAATGAGGTCACCAGAAAATTTAGTTAACACAGTCGCCAAATCATTCAATCGCTGAACTACTTACTGTGCCTATGTTTAGTTCCAAGCACACTGAACAATAATATTGAAGGTGTGGTGTTTCCATCAAAGTATTGAATACTGACAATGTAATGTTAGCACATTTAAGGTGCAAAGAGCCCCGCATTATGAAACCTTATCCTCTTTGCCATTCCACTCAGCAGTACATTTCCCACAGGGCATAATAATAAACGACTGAAGTGGTTACACGTGTTATTTTATAGTGTGCGACTGTACCCAAAATAGCGTTGAACAATCGCTATTGTTTCTTATATATGCTTGTTTTAAACTTCCAGGCCCTTATATACCAGGGGTCTACACCATTTATGTAATTAAAAACATTTAAATTGTAGAGTTCCTTCGAGATTGCACCCACGACAGCCACAACTGTAAAAACCTGCCTCTAAAATGACTCGAAGGTAACAAATATTTAGAAGCCTACTGTCTGTTTGAAAAATTATCCAAAAGGAACAATAAAAAATTTCGTTCTATCTCGTATTTCAACTTTACTCATTTTTTAAAGTTGGTAAAATTGTTATCTATTTATAAAACAGGTGTTTCAATAATGTTTCCATCGAGTGAGTTTAATTATCATCGAATTCTATTTGAAATATTGTGGCGCCTCCGTTAAGAAAGAAACGAGTTTCAAGGTTGATGATACGCCATAAATATTGTTCGTCCATTATTCAATTGTATATTGTATTAGGTATAAACGAAAAGTAAAATCACTTTCACAACAATAATCATATGTTTAGTTTTCACTGAAACGATTTTTAATAACAATATTGTGTATTTGACATTTTGATGAATAATCTTTAGTGGAGCATGAAAAGAAACGGAAAACCGTTTTTCTGATTATTGTTTGTATGTACGTACCAAACGATATATTATGCTTTTGTAATATTTTTATAAGCGTACATTCATATATAAGATGTTAATTTTTCACGCATTAGAAAAATATTTTTTTTTTTGCCCCGTTTCAGCCTTTTGTGTACACAGATGTGAAATCCGAGCGAGTTGAGCATTTTTGTTACATACATACATTTGATTAATGTTAGTTTAAGAAATCAAAAAGAACAAACCGTACTAATAATTTTTCCATACTATGTATGTATGTACGTAAGAATATTAATATTGAAATGATGAACTAAACAGAAAAATTTTTATTAAACCTTTTTGTGATTGGCGGGAAAATAAAAATTTTGTTTCCTCGCACAAAACCTCGTCAAAGTGTTTTTCACTCGTATACACATTCAAATTATTTTATTTATATTTTTTGTAATTTATTTTAAATCAAATATTAAACCAAAAAAATTTTTGAACGTTACCATTCTTTATATCTGATCAGTGAAAATGTGGTTTTTCATTTAAAACATGTTTGCCATATACGCAACATAGATTTTACCAAATTTGAAATTATTTTAATTTAATCTTGTATTAAAATTACATTTGTTGGTTTTGTTTTGTGTTAGATATATAGAAATAGTAATTATATACAAAAAACCGAACGAACTAAATAAATATTAATTACAATAGTAAACAAACCTAAGTGTAATTTACAGGTGTCTGTATATAGGTGAACCTATATGTTCAAGGTAATCTTGTAAAACGAAAGATAGATTTTTATTCAAAAGAAGTTATATTGTTGTATAAAGACGATAGATTCTTGATTAGATTTTGATTAAAATACAAACCAAATATTTGTTTTAATCGTTATTGTGTACATATCTATAAACATTAGGTTTTATCTATATTTAGAGTGAGGGTGAATTGTTCAAAGAAACTTTACATACCTTAGGGTAAAATTCAATTTGGTTTATGTACATTTCAATCAGTTGATTTCACTGGTATTTTGGTATATTTCAAGCAGCAGCTTGTTTGAGAAACGCAGTCATGATCTCTTTGCTCAAAAAATGTTATATCCACCTTATTACACCGTAATTATAATCTGTTTCAGCAAAATAAGCAAATTCAGATTTTCACTCGAATCTTAATTTAAGTTAAATCAGCTGATATCGAATAGTAAAAAATGGCGGGTTTTGCATCAACTTTACATACATTTCTGACATGGTCGTTCATCACATTAAAATATTTTAATTGCAATTAGGGAGATGAAAAAGACATTTTTTTTCTAACCTGTACACAAAGCGGTCCTTACTCACGTCCAACTTGTCATTTATAAAATACACTGTACAGTAATCAACCTAGTTCATTGCGAATACCTACAGACAGTACAAAAAGTAAAAATTTGATTTATTTTTTGATGATGTAAAACACATCAATCAAACCATACTTCACATTTTTTTTTTCTTCTCAATCTAATTTTTCTTCTAGTCTTGAATATTATTATAATAAAGCACCAACATTTTTATTTATTTTCATTTTTTTTGGAAAACAAAGTAAATCAAATAAAAATTAATAATGAAAATGGGTTTTTGATTATAACATAAATTATATTTAAAAAAAAAATCCTCATTCTCTAAATTGAGTTTAAAAAAATGTAAATTCGTATACCAATGAGCTTACCCGATTGCCTTAGCTACGGACTAAAGTAATTCTGTCTGTATATTATACAAGGTATACAACATACCGGTTCTAATTTATTTTATGTAGATTGGAATGTCGAAAAATTTAATTTCACCTCACTTTTTGTGTATGGTAATCTGCCGGTAATTTTATTTTAGCATTTTTATTTTTATTTTTTAACTATAAATGAAAATATATAAATATTGATTAATCTAAAATTATAATCAAAAATTATTAGTTTTGGAACATAAAACGTTCTATCTTAATTTTAGATCTTTAATTTATTTAGTCTACCTATATTTGTACTGGGTGATGGTTAATTATAAGAAATTGAGATATAAGACTAATCATGTGTGCAATCGGGAAAGTATTGGAAGTTAATAATGACAGCTATAAAAAATTACCGAGATTTTTGCTGAAACGAAACAGCTGCTGATCGATTCAATTAAAGAAACCAAAACCAACATATTTGATGATCGAACCGATCATATTGAGGGTGATCTCGATAATACAAACTCCTGTGTCAAAGCTTTACAATCTGAAGTAAATTTTTTAAAGCAACAGCAGTTTAATTAGGATATATTTATTTCTGATAAAGATGATATTTTAACACGACTAGATAAAGTCTACAATTTTGGCCTGGGAAATATAAAATCTAAGTTTCGGGAAAACGGAAAAATCCGCTTAAGATAACTATACTCAAATCTGGGAACTCCGAAAGACACTATAATCATATGGGAACGTTTAACCAAAACTACAATAAACGACATCTTGAAATGGCTTCTGGAGTTGAAAAAAAAGAAAATATCTTATTTTGCTAGTTTCGTCATAAACCTAAAATCATTAGGGATATAAACGACGTATTGTCTTTTTAAAAAAAATAGTTTAATGTTATTGATATTTTTGCTAATTTTCAAAAATTTATTGAATACTTATTCACTTTGTTTTTTCGTTTCTTTTACAGCCATATTATTCACTCGGTTAAAAAACGTGGTTTAACCGCATTTAAACCAAAAAAATAAACCGGACTAAACCACCCAATTTCAAACCAGAAAATTTTAAACCGTATCCATATTATTCACTACTTTTCTGGTTTAAATCTGTTTGGTTTATATTGACCTATTTCTTTATTGGTTTATTTTCTAAACCAGTTTAACGGCTATGAAATATTAGATTTGATCGATTTGACAGCCATTTGTTATTTCACTTTCCATATTAATCTTGCGTCATTCGTGTAAGGTAAGGTAGATACATTTCATGTGCAATTTTATGCATTTTACTTTCTTTTACGTAAATTGATAAATATCACCTTTTATTTTATTTTTCGTGTGTAATAATGAGTCCGAAAAATTGGGTTTCAAAGTGGTGTCGGTTGGTATATATGTCTGTCAGTTTGTAGTCCAGATGGTTTAACCAATCACACTGCAACTTCATGTTTAAAATTTTTACATAAATTTTGCGGTCCCAGCTCCCAGATTCTGTAAATCAGAAATTTTATTTTGCAAATATTTCAAAAATATAAAATTTACAGAAAAAAAGACTTAAGTTTGCAAAAAATTTGCAGAAGTTTCTCAAAATTCGCTGTTCATGAAAGAAAGTCGTGTGTTGGCCACACCTCAATTTTTTATTTAATAAATTGGTGTTTTTCGTCTGTTTTTGTCTCTTTTTCGTGTTATTTGTGTGGCGTGTGTGTGAAATAGTGAAATTGTGGTTTTGGCCGACGCCGCGCCGCACGGAGCATTTTGCTAAATAAATTTCAGCCGCAATTCCACTTCACGGGCTGGCACACATCAAATAGGACACATTGTTTTCTATGTATTTATTTATTTTTGTACGTTTTTCGTTTGGCTCAGTGAAAAATAAAACACCACAACAGCAACAAAATCAACGAAGTGACGAAAGGGAAGCAATGACAAATCGAAAAATCAAAAACATCTCCACCCGGTGAACTGATTTAAATGCGTGTGCAATCGATGGCACCGATGCACCGGAGAAAATCAGCTAACGCCGAAAATGCTGCTGCTTTTGCCAAACGCTCATCTTCATTCGCGGCATTCGAACGATAAAATGGAAGTCTCGCAAAATCACGCCACACGCACCTGTAGAAAGTATAATCAATATGGAACAATAAGCGAAATTAATGAAAACCTGAAAAAGCATATATATCCCTACCGGGCGGGCAGAATATTGCTCATTGTTGGCTGGGAAATGGCAATATAATCGACTGCCGTTTGCTCAAAGTTGCCGCAGGCAGCCATACGGAGTACAGCGAGCAATTTGTGTTCTGCGGCCAACTCACTTGAACTGAAGGAATTGAAAAAGAAAATTTATTTTGCAGATGATTTAAGCTAGTCACGCAATGTGTGGATGATAGTTGACAGCAGTTCGACCAAAATTTCGGATGAAGTCTCGCCATTACCAAATTAGGTAATAAGACTTCTCGAATGAAAATGTATGAATCCAAATGTCATATACGCAAAAAATGCCAATATAACCTCAGATAATATAATCTTTCGGAATACCGAAAAAATGAATAAAACATGTGGGATCGCCATCGATGTTGTTGCGAACCATGGCGTGTAGTCGCCAAAAAGCGTTCTTGTGTAGCCGAAAGTATTTGCGAAAGTCGATGTCGTCGTAGTTGTCGATCTTGGAGCGCTTGTAAGTACGATAAGGACGTCACACTTATCGTGCATATATTTCTCCCTCTGATGACGACATGAAGGTTCGCCAATTTCACGAAATACTTCCATTTCTGAATTATGGCAGTAAATAGAGTGATAGATTTCTTTTCTCTCATTGTGCCCATGCACAGCAAAGAGCACGAAAATGACGAAATCGAAGATGAACTTACCTTCAATCAAAACTAAATTTAATTTGACAAAATTCACAACATGATTGCACTGGTTGGATTTAAAAACGAGCGAATAATATGAAAACATGGATTAAACCAACGAAAATGTTCATAAACCGGCCGTTGGAGTGCGGTTTAAAATCGGTGTGGTTTATTGGCCAATTGGTTTAAAAATTTTGGTGTACATTTTTAAAACGATTCAAACCATGTGTAATGTTAAAACAAGAAGTAGCTGAGTTACCTCAGCTTAACATTACTAAGAAATTGTTTCTCGACCGCTGTTGTCACCCCTGCGGCATTTACCTGTGCTCAAGGCCGGTAGAGGTAAAATTAGTCATGGGTTTGGGGTGACACAGTTGAGAAACCTAGTTATACCGCGGTTGGATGAAAATATTGGGTGATCATTGAGATCACCAAAAGGATTGGGGATTAGAAACGTTGGACCTGTCTATAGTGACCAACAGAAAACTAAGTTATTTGTCCAGCATGAATGGACAGTTTTTGGCCTTAGCCACGCATTATTTGAAATTCACACAAAAAAAAAATAATTAATTAGCAAGTCCCTGTATGAGGGTTTGATTAGTAATTGACTTGGTCAGTAAGTAGTTAGCCAAAAGAAAAGGTAAATGACGCGGTTGAAGCTGTACATTCACCTGCCTCTAATGAGGCTATTGGCTTCCTACTATACTGACTGGACCTCTCTTAGTTAGTATGGTTTTTTTTTCTTTTTATACTCACCGTTGTTTTCCTCGATTTAGACCGCAACAAAACAAAACACCAAAAAAAAATTTAATTTATAAATTGCAAAAAAAAAATATTTATTTTCCCAAAAAAATTTTTTTATTTATTTTTTTTTTTTTTTTTTTTAAATAGAAAACTTCTAACCTGACGGTTAGCAAAAATCAACTAAAAAGAACCTCGAATAAAATTTTTGTGGAGTTTTTATACAATTTTTCTGCTGATCAAAAAAAAAAAAAACACATATTTTCTTTTTCTTTTTCTCTTCCAATCAACTTGAAAAATTCCATAATCACCCCACTGACATTTTATCCGAATTTCCGGACAATATGCACGAACTGAAAATATGAGGCACGTTTGGCTGCATGTGTAACCACATGAACTGCCCAAGTCGCAAAAAAAAAAAATTATATTTCCACGCTTATTTTTACCTTGAGACATTCAATTACATTGACAATGACCCAGGTTGAATAAACGGAAACGAAAATTGAGACTTCAACAAAAACAAATGTGTCTCCACACTGATTCAAGAATGTGTGATAATAAAAAAAAATATTCTTATGTTTGTTTACCGAAACTTGAGCTTCCGCAAATAAACATAAATGAAAACCAAGTCATATGGGCACGCGCCATTGGAGATAATAGGATTTTACATTAATTTAGTTGTTGGTTAAGAATCTTGCTTATGTGCATGTTTTAATATGTACAGACAAGATTATTCCAACACAATTAATGTAAATGTAATGTGAACTGTACCCGGATTTAGTCATGTAAATTGGTATTTATTAGAAGAAAAAAAAAACTTCAAATGTGGGGTACAGTTTTATACGCGAATTTGATGGATAAGATTATTTTGTGACGGGGATGACAAGCACCCGTTACACATGTTCTAAAATAAACCAAATTTAAACCGAGTGAACAATATGACCGTTATATTTTTATACAAAATTTCAAATCACATCAATTTACAATTGAAATTATATGGTGAAAAATACGTGAAATCACAAATTTTTGAAAGTCATATTTGAATTTTATGATTTTTATGATTAAACAAAAAATTTTGAAATGGTTTATTTTTTTTTGTTGTTGTTGTTGTTAAAGATACAGGGTGTCAAATTTTGGTGAAAAATGATAATCATGATGTTGTATTTATGGCAATAAAAAGAAAAATAATTATCCGATAATTATGATTTTGAGTTAATTTTAAAGGTAAGTTAATATAGTGATTAATAAAAAAATATAAATATGGTATGTTGTTTAATTTATTCTTCTTTAAATTTCCCGCCAAAATATTCTTTTTCAATTTTCTCAAAAACTTATATTTTTTTTTTTTGTAAAGAATGTGACAATTAATATTTTACAACATATCAAAAACCTTGAACACCGTTATTTTTTGTTTTCTTGCAAAATACGTTTTAGTATGACAATCTACAAATTTA
Source organism: Tipula helvola (assembly GCA_963556165.1). Taxonomy (NCBI): domain Eukaryota; kingdom Metazoa; phylum Arthropoda; class Insecta; order Diptera; family Tipulidae; genus Tipula; species Tipula helvola. The sequence continues at coordinate 49,722,638 of OY744483.1, forward strand.
TTATATTTAAAAGTATTTTACACGAAAACGAAACGAGATGCTGTCCTGATTTTTTAAGATGTCTAAATGGGGAAAGATAATAAAAAAAAGATGCAATTATGAGAAAATTGAAAAAAAACTGTTTCGGCAGCCATTTTGAAAAATAATAAATGAAAGATGGTACCATGTTTATACTTATTTTGATCATCCCTATTCATTTATCTTTAAAATGAGCCCAATCTTTTAATTTTCTAATAATTAGTTTTTTTTCTATAGCCAATAAATACAATACCAAGTGCATTGAATTTTTAAATATTTGACACCCTGTACCTTAAATTACAACAACTATGATGTAGTTTAAGTTTTCAATTAGAAAAAGCTACCCTCATTAAGAAATCACATTTTCACCCGTAATCCCCGTGATTACTTAATGAATTGTGTAAGTGTTGAGAAGTCGTCTGAAGTTCATTATTTCATGGGGACATCTCTGAGATCGGCGCAAGAAATTTCGAAATTGGACGTTTTTGATTGTGAGTATTGTGTTTCGTAATATGTTTAAGTCGCGGTTCATTTTCGTGATTTCTTAACGAGGGTAGTTTTTTCTATTTGCATAAGTATTGAGAAGTCGTGATTATGTATTGCATAAGTATTGAGAAGTCGAACATTTCGTGCTAACTTCCTTTACGAATGCCTAATCATAAATCTTAAATACTAAACATAAAGTTAAAGTTACTTTATAATTTTTTTTAAGTTTCATTAGTAATCAAAAAATTATCCTGATAAACACATTTGGGCGAGTAAATTACACTATGTAATTTACACAGGTTTTTTACATGTAAAAAACGTGTAATTTACATAACGTCGCGTCATAGTTATTTATTTTAGTTTTGACTGTGTAAAATTATTTGTTTAAATTTTCATTTGCTTTTATGACAAAATATATTTAAATGTATAAATTCAAAATCTGTATAAATAAAAAAAACTACAAGTTGTGAGACACGACAATTAAACGTATAACTATATCTATGCTTTGTGGTATGAGGGGGTACATCTGGCTTAATCAGCAGCAGTGAAAGTTTTGTTATAGTCAAAGCATGTTGTACCGACTTTCGTTCAAATAAAATTTTGGCTTGTAACAAGGTATACCCTAACCAACAGTCAAGATGAAAAATTAATTCGACTTTGCAAAAAATAAAAATTTAAATGTGAAAAAATAAAGGCTACCTTTTCTATAAAGCGATAGCACGTCAATTCTGCGAAAACACTATTCAGAGAAAACAATTTAGAAAAAGTGATAAGACTCGTCAATGTGCCAGTTTTTAATGGATGGCTCAATATGTAAGGTGCTAATAGAAGGCAAAATTTCGGATGCCTTCGAGATAACATCTGGAGTGCGGCAAGGAGACCCAATAGCTCAAACTCTATTCAATCTATCATTAGAGTATGTCATTCGTCAGCTTAATATAGCGCAGCGTAGCTGCCTGTATTATAAATCAACCCAGCTATTAGCATACGCTGACGATATTTGCATTCTGGGTCGCAACATCATCTCTCTGAAAGAGGTCCTCCTCCCGTTGGAATTAACAGCCCAACAAATAGGCCTTCAGATCAATGAAGCGAAGACCAAATACATGGTGACCGCGAGAAGGCAGACTCGTGGGGACTTCATTTCAGGAGATACTCAATATGAAAAGGTGAATGAGTTTAAATACCTAGGATCACTGATCACTGAGCAAAACTCCGTTTCTGTGGACATTTCATCGAGGATCGCAGCAGACTACCGAACATTTTACGCCAATATCAAAATTTTCAAGTCTCCTTATATATCGCGCAAAATAAAATTGGACATATACAAGGCGCTGATAAGACCAGTTGTCACCTTCGGTTGCGAGTCTTGGATACTAACAGCGCAAAACATCCAGAAAATCACTGTAACTGAGCGTAAGATGATAAGAAGAATTCTCGGTCCCATTAAAGAGGGAGCCACGTACAGAATGCGAATGAATCACGAGATCAGAAATGATCTCGATAAAGTCGACATCATAGGATTCATAAAATCGTCAAGGCTGAGATGGCTTGGGCACGTACTACGTTCACAAAATCGGACCACTAAACAGGCCTTGGAGTCGGCACCAGCGAAAGTAGGACCTCGTGGGAGACCACCTACCCGATGGATGGACGACGTTGAGAGGGACCTATACACACTCGGTCACCGTGTCTGGCGTTCTCTTGTGGCGGATCGGATTATTTGGAGGAGCAGCGTTGAGGCGGCCAAATCCCTTCATGGGATGTAGCGCCACACAGTTAAAAAAAAATAGGTTATGTAATGCAAATTGCATTACATGTAGGTCCAGTGCTAGCTTCCATCACAAAATAATGCTAACCTTGCATTAAAATAGGTTTTAATGCACAGTGCAATCATTTGTATAGCAGAATTTATATTAAATTTTAATGCAACTTTCCATTAGAATATAAAGCAAATTGTAAAAGAACCATCAAGCAACTGCATCAGAATTTATCAAAGACTGCATTAATAAAATATTTTAGAAGTATTAAATTTGTATGCAAATTGCATTAAAAGTTGTGTAACTTTAGCCACCATTTTTGATTTTTATTTCTGTTAATAAAATATTGGTAGCGTGGTTTTTCTGATGTTGATCTTAGTTTTTGGCGCCTTGAGCTGAGGGTCGAGACCTCAGAGATTCCAACTGTTTTGCGGTTTGGCGGGCTAGATCACTTTATGATCGCCCAAGGTAATAAATTATATTTTAAGAAATGAAAAGTTTACCTTTAACCTAATTAAAGTCGGCTTGAGTTAGTGAATTTTATATTAATAAAACAAAATACGTGCTTGAATTTATAATTCATATATACATTGAAGTTCGCTTGTTTTAGCGAATTTTATGTTGGTATAATTTTTTAATTTGAGGAGGTTACTTTAAAATGTTTAATAAAAAACTTTTAATGCAAATGCTGCTTTAGAAATCTTCGTAATTGCGTTAAAATTCATTTTAATGCAATCATTACTTTACAATTTAATACAACTTGCACATAAGTAGTAATGCAAGGCTTGTATTAAAAATTAAAGTTATTTTTTCAACTGTGCAGCGGAAGAAGAAGAAGAAGATAAGACTGAGAGAACGACTTTTCAGATAAAAGCAATTCAACGAAAATTCTTTACTGGAATTTTGCCGAACTAAAAGATTAATATGTATACAATATGAATATATGGGGTGAATATGAAACCTCTGCTTTCTGAATCAGGCTTAGTAGTCAAAATGAAATTAATTCCAACGTAAATAAAGTAACACCATAATATTTCCCATCTTTGATGTAAAACACGAAATAATTCGCAATATTTCAAAATTGTCCAATAGAGATTCCAAAATTATTATTTTAAATTAAATTAAAAATGTTACGAAATTTATGGAAAAGGAAGCGACTGATAATTTAAAAAGACATTAGGTTTTTAGTTATTTTAGGAGTTAAGCACTGCGGAAATACTTCATTATGAATTAAGTCCCAAATGAGAAAAGTCCCAAAAATTTGTGGAGTAAAATTGACAAAAGTAGATTAGCACATTTTCGCTTTTGATAGAAGATTTACTTTTAATTTTAAGCTTTTTGCACAACTGTTGGACTTTTTTTCAAATAAACTTCTCTTTATTTTTCAGTTAGAATTAGACAGAATTTTAAATTAAAACTCTACAAGTTTTATTTTTACTCAACAGTTGTGATTGCGGTACCTCTAAATACAAAATCTTCGGGACCTGTAATTATTGTACCAAGGTGAATTTAGATTGCATGATCATTTTCGTATATTTAAAAAAAATCGAAAAAATCAGAATAAATCAGCAAATGCTACGCTATACAAATCTAAATCGCCAATTGTGCTCCAATGGCGGTTCTTGATACCTCTAAAGGTAGGTATCGAACCTGCAATAGTTGTGCTAACGCGAATTTAGATTGCTTGATCATTTCCATAGATTTCAAAGAAATTCGATTTTTTAAAAATCACCTTACTATTATAAATCAGCAAATTCTGAGCCAAAAAAAGCCATATCTGCAATTGTAACACTGGCGGTTTTTTATACCTCTAAAGTTAGATTTCGGGAACCTATACGTTTCATAGAAAATTAGATTTTGTTGAAAATCACCCAGCAAATTCTATGCCAAAAAAATTCAAAATCTGCAATTGTGCTCCGATTAAGATTCGTTAAACCTCAAAAGATAGGTTTTTGGACTGTAATTGTTCTGCCAACGTGCATTAAGGGTGCTTGATTATTTCCAAACATTTCATAGAAAATTCGATTTTGTTTGAAAATCACCTTACTATAAATTAAAACAAATTTTTGAAATATTGGTTTAGGGCTCTTTTTATTTAAAAACTTAATTACAGCTTTAGCTTTCGATTCCTATTTGATATAAGGTTTTCATAACGCTTTTGAGAATGATTCCGAATAGGAATCGAAAGCTAAAGCTGTAATTAAGTTTTTAAATAAAAAGAGCCCTAAACCAATATTTCAAAAATTTGTTTTAATTTTAAATCATTGGCTCAATAAAATAAAACTTACTATAAATCAGCAAATTCTGAGCCAAAAAAATCCAAAATCTGCAATGTACTGCTGTTGCAATTTTTGATAACTCTTAAGATAGATTTCGGAAACTGTAATTGTTGTGCCAGCAAGCATCTAAATTGCTAGATTCCATAAACATTTCATAGAAAATTTGATTTTGTTTGAAAACCACCTTACTATAAAATCAGCAAATGCTGAGCCAAAACACTTCTAAATTTGCAAATGTGTTCCGACAACGATTCTTAATTCCTCTAAAGGCAATTTTCGGGACCTGCAATTATTATGCCAATGCGCATTTATGTTGGTTGGATTATTTCCATACGTTTCATAATAAATTCAATTTTTTGGAAATTACCTTACTGTAAATCAGAAAATTTTGGGGCAAAAAAATTTAAAATCTCTAATTGTGGCCCGATTGCGGAATCTTGAAATCTTTAAGAGAGGTTTCGGGAGCTGTAATTGTTGTACATTTCGTAAAAAATTCGATATTTTTAAAATCATCTTACATATATGTAAGTTACCAAATTCTGAGCCAGCGAAATCCAAATCTATAATTGTGCTATGATTAGGATTCTTGAAACCTCCAAAGATTGGTTTTGGGACCTGTAATTGTTCTGCCAAAGTGCATTATTTCTATTCATTAGTGCTTCATTATTTCCATATATGTAGTTCATAGAAAATTCATTTTTTTTTTAAATCACCTTACTGTAAACCAACTAATTCTTAGCTAAAAAATTTAAAACCTGCAATTGTACTCAGTTCGTGAAACCTCTAAAGATAGGAGTCCGGAGCTGTAATTGTCGTGCCAACGCGCATGTAAATTGCTTGATCATTTCCATACATTTCATAGAAAATTCGATCTTCCTTTACAAATCCAAAATTTACAAAATACAAACGGCTCGAGAGATCAGCCTACCGTTTATTATGCTCATCAATCCCCAACAGCCATCCCCTACGCCCGCCATACATCAAATAGTTTACAACACCTTGTTTACGTTAAATACATTTCTAATTATTACAGTAAATGGCTTTTATGCATGGTCAATTATTAGCCACCACTATACATCATAGCATCTTGGTCTATTATTCCTCTTCACCAGCTCTTTAATGAAACGGTAAAATCTTTTGGCATTTACCGAGGTATTCGGATTCATTTGTTGATGAACTATTCCTGCATAGTTGCTACCAACGTTAATATTGTAATGATCGATATATTATTTTGGAGCGGTTATTCATCTGATGCCTTGAATTGCTCCGATAAATTTAAGATTTCGGTGAATTTCTTAAATGATGATGGTACTGTTCCATTTAACCTTTGCTTCAATTTTAGTTAACATTGAGAATGTAATTTTGGTATTTTTGGCGTGCTCTCCTTGATAATTGTTGGTGGTCCCGTTATGCGAGGGCTTTTGATTTGTTCATTTTATTAATATAGTCACTTAAAAATCTTGTTCTTTATCCGTTCAAATAATCCATTGACTATCTAGACAAGATAAACACATAAAACTCTTAACAATTTTCTTTTCTTAAAAATTACAAAATTAATGTTGTTTTAGTGAGTAATGAAGCCATTTAGGCGATTTTTTTATTTTAAAAAAGTCCCTTGAATGGTCATAAAAAATAAACAATTCGGCTTCTGAAGCATTCATCAACATTAATTTTATCAATATAGGTACAAATAAAATGATTGTGATAATTTCTATATAGGTTAAATTGAAAGGACATTCCATTGAAATCTAAAATGCATCTCTGAAATTTTTCAGTATTAAATATGAAGTTATAATAAATTCCAAATTTTATCCTGTATACTCGTAATATGAAAGACAAAAAAATATTTGGTATAAGACCATTCCACATATTGAAGCTAGAATTATTGTATAATTGGTCCTTATCACTGTACCCAGTACATAATAAATATTATTCCAACTACACAGTTTCTTGCTTATATTCTTCCCGGTCTATTCTCAGGATGCCAATTTCATAAACATAATAATCAGCAAACTACGAGTATATAGTATAGTGTACAGCCATAAGGCAAATACACTTTTTCAACTTCTTGTGACGGCATTGATTAAAGTTGATGGTATGGTTTTTATGGAAAAATTCAAATTATTCTTCCCCAATGTTTTACTACACCGAAATGGGATACAATGTAATGTGGAACCATAAAAAATGATTAATGTTTGTACATAAAAATAACAACAAACTTTTTTTTTTTTGTACTTTCGAATATTTTTTTTTTGTTGTTGTCAAATTCCGGAGATGTAATAATATATTTATTTATTTTTTTGTTTTATTTTAAAGCAAACTGCAACCTAAATTCCTATATCCAGCTTGCATGCTATATATAAATAAAGTTGCTTATACAAATTATAAAAATTAGAATTTTTATTTTAGCTGATACTCAACTTTATATAACCAAAGCTTTCATTTTTTTGTATACTCAACTCTAAAGTTAGTTTTAGTTCATTCTTCTTCATTTTGCTTGTCATTTTATTTTTTGCTGTATACTATATGGTACTCTATTGTAGAATTTATAAAAAAAAAGCACAAAAAAAAAACTTTACATCAAATCAAATTAAAAATAAATTTAGTCAGCAAAACTAAATACTTCACGAGGAATGAAAAACGATTCAAGTTCTTGTTAGGGTTTTTTTTTGCTGCTTGTTTAAATTTAGAGCTTTTTGGTTTCTTTTTATATCCATTATAAGATTTTGTATTTAGTAATGTGAGTGTAGCTTTTATATTTTCTGTCGAAATAAACATTTTTTTTTTGTTCTGTTCAGTGGTTTTCTTCCTAATTTTAATTGTGCATCACAAAAACAAATTATTTTATGTGAGGGTTAAGTGCAAACTGTCACAAAAAATGTTTAGTGTTAAAAAAATAAAATTTGTAATCCCAAATAACTTTCATGTACCTTTTTGCTCACATTAAATATAGTACATATAACATAATTATGTATAGCCACACTAATTTTCAACCTGATGTCGTAAAACTTATTTTAACCGGCTTAAAAGTATAAAACAAAATTGTGTAGCAATTAATTGAATTTATTTTTTATAATTAAATTAAATTTTTTTTTTTCTTACTCATCTCAACTTTGGAATTAATTTTCATATAAACTTTAGTTTTTTATGTTTTCTTAATTAAAAAGCTTCCTTCAAAGATTTTCATGTCACATAATAAAAATAAAAAATTTTTTTTTTTTATATTTTTATTACTTTGAAGCAAGGATCAAAATATATAATTCTTGTGATACATAATCCGCAAACACAAGAAAGATCAATAATAAGACGTTTAAATATCAGAAAATAAATATCTATACATATAGGTTCTTGATATACTTAATAAAAACATACATATGTACGTATGTATATACATAAAGTTGATAGAATTAATTAGTTTAATACTACTATTATTAACATAATAAACAGCAGCAACAACAACAAAAAATTGTCAAACGAAAGTTTTCTAATTATAGAGAATTTCTTGTTAATGTTGTGAACACAGTTTGTATATATTTATAAAAGTTACAGTTAAGATTGATTTTCAGTTTGAAGTTTGAATAGAGGTTGGAATAAAATTGTTGATGAATTAATGATTTTCTTATTTATGCTGAAAAGTTCATGACTTGATGTACATTGCTGTCTTAATATATTAAATAAGAAATAATTAATTATGTTTTAATACAGTTTTTAAGATTTATTATGTATGTAAGTATGTAGGTATACGTTCAAAGCAACCAAAAACTTTTTTTTATGTGCACGTTTTTGTAAAAAAGTTATTTTTATAATATTTCGTCGAATGTATAACATTGGTGAGTGGAGTGCTAACCACGTCGTGGTCCCGTTTTCGTACTTAGTAAGTTTACAACCTATGTCGTTCGTACAATAATTATAATTACCGCTCCAACGGTCTCATACAGGTTAGGCCTCTACACCCAGAGAAATCGAAGTATCTATTATTCCTATAGCGGATTATCTATGCAAAAATTAAGTATGAAATTCAACTTGACCTATCACAGGAATAAGTTATACATAAAATGAATGTAACATGCATAAATAAGTAATCATTTCTCATGTCAATTTTGGAATGAATTGTTAAAAGAGTCTAGGCAGTTTTATGCATATTTAAGCATGATAAACTCCAGAACACAAAATGAGAATTCGTTCATCATGCCTATGATGGAATAAATTGTTCAAAAATTGGGGCAGATTGGTGCCTATTTCGGATGAATAATCATTCATCATTCCTATTTGGGAATTAATTTGCCGCTTCATCCATATTTAAGCATGATAAATTCCAGAATACAAAATGAGTATTGGTTCATCATGCCTATGATGGAATAAATTGTTCAAAAATTGGGGCAGATTGGTGCCTATTTCGGATGAATAATCATTCACCATTCCTATTTGGGAATTAATTTGCCGCTTCATCCATATTTAAGCATGATAAATTCCAGAATACAAAATGAGTATTGGTTCATCATGCCTATGATGGAATAAATTGTTCAAAAATTGGGGTAGATTGGTGCCTATTTCGGATGAATAATCATTCATCATTCCGATTTTGTAATTAATTTGCAGCTTCATGCATATTAAAGCATGATAAATTCCAGAACACAAAATGAGTATTCGTTCATCATGCCTATGATGCCTATGGCAGATTGGTGCCTATTTCGGAAGAATAATCATTCATCATTCCTATTTGGGAATTAATTTGCCGCTTCATCCATATTTAAGCATGATAAATTCCAGAATACAAAATGAGTATTGGTTCATCATGCCTATGATGGAATAAATTGTTCAAAAATTGGGGTAGATTGGTGCATATTTCGGCATAATAAATTCCAGAAGCCTTAAGCTTCAGTTGGAAATTCATTAAGTCTCGCTTAGAACGCCTGATAATTTCCAGCTTTATTTTCTACTTCTCAGGGTATATTATTCAAATTATTCTTTAATTAAAAAACAGTTTTAATTTCTATTAATATCACAAAATTTTTATTAGATAATTAAAATTACAGTTTATTATTTTAAATATTCAATCACGAAATTTATAAATTCATTAGTTTTATTATATTTTACAAAAAAAAAAGATTAAACGAAATTTAATAAATAAACTCTACAGAATTCTTGGCAAGAAAACTTTTTGCCCGTTTAGAAGTAAATGGATCTCAAATGGTTTTTTTGTATCTAAATCTTTAATATTTTTTAAGAAATTTTTATCTTTTTTTTCACCTAATTTGTAAACCCTCAAATGTTTGTTGAAACCAATAATTTTAATTTCTATAAGAATAAAGAACAAAGAGCTGTTGTCGTATACGATATCTTCAATTAAATATAATTTGGTATCTTCATAAATGTAATAATTTTTTTTGAATAAAGTTCCCTTATATCGCATAGCAGTTACTAAAATAAGTGAATTTAAATTAAGATATTGCTCCAAGTTCAATTCTTTATAATTACTTTTAGTGAAATCAAATCGCTTTTTAGTTTGTAGAATTTCAATGTCAGGTTCAAGAATCTGATTATTCAAAATATTATAAGCGAATGCATAACTGCATTTTTTCCCAAGCGAGTACGGAAGATTAATTCGAGAATTACACACTTTCGAATATTCCTTAACAAATTTATTTTTACTTTCAAGCCTCATACAACTTAATAATTTTAATGGACCCGAATATTCAATCAATCTGGGGTAGTGACATGATAAATGATGTTTCGGTTTCAGATTTGTGTTGAAACATTGCATGTATCGTGTATTGTGATCTTTTATCAATATTCGCAGATACATAAGTTCACTATTCGAAAATGAATCCTTAAGTAAAAATTCAACTAATTCATATAAAGTTAAAACGTATTTCCAACACAAATCGTTATTTGGTACATAATTGCCAACCAAAAGAGGAAGGTATCGAAGAAAGCAATAGCTCTCTCGGGCAGACATGTGCAAGTTTAAATCTCTTATGTGATCTTCTTTTATAGTGTTTGGTCTATTTTCTACTTCAATCTCACCATAACTAAAGCTTTCAATAGCGCTATTTAATAAATCTAATGTGAAATATTGTTTTTCAAATATAAAAAGTTTTAAAGCCTGGGCCAGCCCAAATTTAATAATCCCTTCGTAAACATCATGCATAATGTCACAATAAAAATTGTTTGTCACGTGAAAGGAACGAAGATTATTAAATGATGATTTGAACTTTATGCCAGTGGTTTTAAAATCGTCCTTTTCCAAATCTGACTTGTAATTTTCTATAGTGCGTATGTTGGTAGTATTTTCAACTACTGAAAATTCCATGATTGATTTGGGTTCTCTGCAGTGTCTACAATAAAAATTATGTGAAAATGATGAGCTAAATCCCATTATAGAATTTAATGCAAGATTGTCACCTATAATAAGGCCCAATACGAATTTCACGTTTTTAGTTTCTCCTGATATATCTAAATTAATTCCTTCATTTTCAATTAATTTTAAAGTATCAATAAGATGGCTTAGAGACTGATTAGCACCCAATTTTTTAAAATGTTGCGTTTTCATTAATAAAGCCACAAATATGTTACTTAATTTCAAATTTTGGAATGGTACCGTGGGAAAGAAAAAGTAAAATCCCGCGATTGACTGACAACCGGCGTGACTCCCTAAAGCATTGCCTGCTTCAAAATCATCATAATAAAGTATATATGGCAACACTATATCATTTGGCGGAAAAGTTTTCAATTTGTCCTTCCATAGTTTACCTTGAGAAAAATTTTCTATCCTATTTGCAACGCAAGTCGACAAACTATTTGTATTGGCTAAAGTATCTTGAAACACATTTGAATATTCGAAAAATGTTTTAATCTGATAGATAATAGGCAACATGATACAGTTGTAATCAATATTTTTAAAAATCGGTTGGCCTCGTTTAAATACTTGTCTTGTTTCTTTATGAATTATTCTTTTTTCAGGGGACTCATATTGTATCTTATTTTTTAATTCTTTAACTAACAAATGCTCGGATTTTACTTTATCAAATATGTTATTTAAGATATCCAATATTTCAGTAATTTCAATATTTGAAGTAGTAATCAATGTTTGTTTTAGAAGGTCCATTATACCTTGTAAAATACACCTATTAAACCCTTTTATAATTGTATCAATAACAGTGGTTGTCATATTAGTTTTAGAGTAAAGCTCTAAAACAAAAAGTAGTGCTCCTTGTTGTAGCTTATCTTTCAAATTAGTTGCGTCTAACATTGCAGGCGTATTAAATGATTGAATGTTCTTCTGGTATGTCTCATTAAAACTAGTGGCTGAGGTTTGAGGTTTTGTTTCAGGATCCTGAATGACAAAACTGGGTGTTTCATTGTGAAACGAAATATTCGAATGCTGGTTATAAAGGTGCCTTTTAAATGTGTTTCGGTTCGAAAACGACTGACCACAATTATCCTGGCAACATCGTAAAATATCACTTGATTTCATGAAATGCACATGTGTGAAATGAAACATTAGAAGTTCTACTCCACTAAATGAGCTATAGCAATCGAAGCAGATAAACATTTTATTAAAAATTTAAAATACTAGGTTTATAGTAACTAAAATTATTATTTCACTGAAAATTTAATTCTTTTTTTCATACTTTTAACTTGTCTAAAAAATTTCATTAAAAATTGTTTTTTTTTTAATATTTACTAAAAAATTTATTTTTTGAGTAATTATGCTTATTATTAAGTTAATTGAGATATAGTATCTATAATATCTGGGGTAATACAATCAAATTTTGTTTCGATTTTGTAAAAATTTTTTTGAATAAATAACCAAAATTTTGTTGATTGTTTTGGATATTGTAAATTAAAAACAAAAAAAATTTTAAAACAAACGTCTAAGGCTAATAAAAAATTTTCAAAGCTATAAAAAATACCATCATAAGTGACGCAAAACTGAGGTGTTTTAGTATTTACCCAAATTATAAAAGGTTGCACTCTCAAATTTCTTGATCTACAAAATTCCTTGTTTATCTCAATTTGCTTTGTGATGTGCGACGAGTCAAGTACTTCAATAACAAATGATTGTACTGAATCGCTGATTGAGACTTTCCAAAATTTAACTTTCGAAAGCCTTAGTTTACCAGATGGTTTCAAAATATAATGCATTAATTTGCATATTTGCAAATTTTGAATATCTGTAAAAGAAATTTATGGATTAGTTTATATTAAATTATTAAAATTTTATTATGCATTATAGTTTCACCTTTGTTCTCTGAATAATTTTTAAAAATTCCTTGTGCAGATTTATCCTTCAAGTTTTTATTGAATAAGGTTGTGGTTTTAATTTTGAAACTTTCCCAAAACTGTAATAATTTTCCATGATTTTCTGGAAATAATTTTTGAAAGTCAATCTCTATGTGAAATGTAAAAGAAGATTTAATTGATTGTTAGTATGTTGTTATGAATTGACCGCTATTACCACTGTGATAAACCAATGTTGTAACGAACCGCTATTGCCACTTGTAGTAATTAAGCGTTTGAAAATCCGTATCGTCGGTAATTTTGGGTTAGGTGGAATGACAAACACACACATACATTCACAATTTAAATATAGTTTTAATTTTATGCTAATTATTAATTTTTTATTAATTTAATAATTTTTATAAATTTATAATTTATTTCTATTAATGAATTACACTTTTAGTTTATATTATTATTTCAGAATTATTAATTTTATTTATGTGTTGTTTTTGGTACAAGCACAAGTAACAATAATGATTTTTGATTATTCTTGCTCTTCACAACTAACCTCGGTTAACAATATAATTTGGTAGTTGTGGAAGAGGAAAAAAACCAGATTAAGGTTTATTAATTTATTAGCTATAATGAGGAGAAAATTTATACAGTTTAGTATAAATAATTCAATTCACAACACCTTTCCCCTTGAAAAGATAAACCATATTGTGGTTTATCAAAGAAGTAAAGTAAGATAATTTAATAAACCTTAAAATAATTAAATTTTAAATTATAATATAATATAATGTAACTATAATGGAATGTTCAAATTAACTTTAAAAATATTATATAAAGAAATTCAATTTTAAGAAACTTATTTATTTATATGTATAATAATATAATATTTATATAATAATTAGTATAAATAGATTACTACTCATGAATTCAAATTTATAGCAAATAATTAATTGTATTTAATAATATGATAGTAACAAACGTAGAATAATCGAATTATTTGTGTTGTATTTAAAAATAGAATAAAATAAAAAATTTGTCTATAGCAATAGATTTCCATAACTATCAATAGCAGTGAATTATCAACATGATAATTTATTCGTCAATAAATTTTTTTAAACGATTGTTGTGAACTCTAACATTTTTTCTATTAATCTTTATGGTAGAATTTTCTGGAGAATCAATACTGACAACCTTATATGGACCCAACCAAATCGCATCAAGTTTACTCCTGTTTTCATTTTTTAGTAGTACTTGATCATCAACTTGGAAGTGGGGAATGTTTATTGTTTGATCATAGATTTGCTTAGCTTGTTCTTTAGATTTCAATAAATTTTCTTTAGCGACTTTCCAAGAGTGACGCAACCGATATTTTAATTCTTCACAATAATCATCGTAATTGTATATTGGCTGCTGAGGTCGTTTGATTGAACTTGGAATGTTTGGCTTGAATCCGTAAATTAGCTCGAAAGGCATAAATCCAGTAGAGGAGTGGGGAGTCGAATTATATGTAAACGTCGCAAAATGAATCCACTGATCCCAATTTAACGGGTCGGATTGAGTGTAATTTCTAAAGTATTCACCCAAAGTCCTATGTGAACGTTCAAGAGATCCGTTTGATTGCGGGTGGTAAGCCGTAGTATTATATTTTTTTATATCCAAAAATTTGCAAACCTTTGTGAACATTTCACTCATAAAGTTACTACCCTGGTCGGTTAAAATACTAGTAGGTGAACCGAATTTACAAATTAAATTTTCTACAAAAGCTTTTGCAACCGCACTAGCATCTTGAGATTCGAGGGATACTGCAATTGAAAATTTTGATAAGTCATCCATCATGGTTAATAAATAACGACTGCCTGTATGTGTAATTGGCAATGGTCCAACAATATCAAGAAAGATTTTCGAAAACGGCGAATTCGAAGTCGATGTTATTTTTAACGGGCATTTGGTCAAACGTGAGTATTTATTTTTCTGGCATAACTCGCACTTGCGGATAAATTTTTTAATTTTTGTCATCATTTTCGGAAAATAGTAATATAATTTTAATCGTTTGTAAGTACGCATCGCTCCTTGATGGCCGCCAAGTGGACTCGTGTGGAATTCCTTTAGAACATGGGTTATGTCTCTTTCATCAGAAATTTGAATAATATTATCGCGATTTAAATTAACCACATTGGGTATGGTGGTATTTGTAATATCCTTGGAATTGCTTAAATTGGTAATTGAACCAGATAAAGAAGGACTGTTTGAAGTATTTTGAGTAACAGCTTTTGACCGAGAACGCGTAATTACCGCCATATCTTTATAATTCGCCTCTTCGTCATCTGGAGAAACGGAACGACTGAGTGCATCTGCTAACACATTTGTTTTACCAGATTTGTACACAATTTTGTAATCGTACTCATCCATTATTATTCTCCAACGAATCAAGCGAGATGTAGGATTTGAACTCTTATGTAACCATATCAGAGGTTTGTGGTCCGTTTGAATGACGAAATGTCTACCATACAAGTATGGTCTAAATCGTTGAACGGCCCAAACAATGGCTAATAGCTCCTTTTCAACCGTAGCATAATTACGTTCGGCACTGTTTAGAATGCGACTAGCAAATGAAATAGGGCAATCAACCGATTCGTATTCTTGAGATAAAACCGCCCCTACAGCATTGTTGCTTGCATCTGTTGTTACAGTGAATTCTTTTGAAAAGTCCGGATATTTCAGAATAGGGGGATTTATTAAGAGATTTTTCAATTTGTGGAACGATTCTTCTGTGAAAGCGTCCCATTTGAACTTAATATTTTTCCTGAGTAAGGCATTTAAGGGTTCAGAGATTTTTGAAAAATTCTCAATAAATTTTCTATAATAACCGCAGAGTCCTAGGAAAGCTTTAATTTGCTTCGCGTTTGTAGGTTTATCATAATTTTCAATAGCTGCTATTTTAGAAGGGTCAGGTTTAATACCATTATTAGTTATAGTGTGTCCTAAATAAGATATTTCCTTTCTAAGAAAGTGACACTTGGATGGTTGTAATTTTAAATTAAATTGTCGAAATCGTGAAAGAATATCGATTAATTTATTATTGTGATCATTTAGATTCACTCCGTAAACAACCACGTCGTCAAGGTAGACGAAACATCGAATACCATTTAATCCCGAAAGAACCGTGTCCATGAGCCTTTGAAAGGTAGCCGGTGCTCCTTTTAAACCGAAAGGCATACGCAAAAAATGGAAGTGACCACGCTCGGTACTAAATGCGGTTTTTGTGATATCATTTGGAGCAAGGGGAATCTGATGGTAACCGTTAGCCAGATCCAATGTCGAAAAATAATTGGATTGACCTAATTGATCGAGTATATCCGTTATATTCGGTAATGGATAAACATCATTTACAGTCATTTCATTTAACCTTCGAAAATCTATTACGATTCTCCATTTCTTTTCTTGATCGGATGATTTCTTAGGTACGATTAACAATGGTGAGTTCCACGGACTAATCGAATTTTCAATTATACCATCGTCTATCATTTGTTGGACTTGAGTATTTATTTCATTTTTCGTAGAATGAGGTAATCGATAAGGTTTTATTTTCACTGGACGAGCATTTGGAACTAATGGTATTTCATGATATGTTGCAGATGTTGTAGAAAGTTGATCACCAGGTAAGAAAAAAACATCATTAAAATTTCTACAGATCTCTAAAATAGAATTCAGCTCCTCGTCATTAAGATTGTCTGTATTTACTAATGAATTTAATAGTTTGAAACGATCCTCTAGGGCGTCTTTATTTGATAACTGATTAGCGAGATAGATGTCATAATTGTTTATTGATTGCGGACTAATCGAAAAATTGCTGATAATTACATTCGAATCATTCGTGTTTAACATAGAAACTAACCCATTACGATTTCGTACACTGACTATTGATCCAGCCAAAAACACACCCTTTTCAATTTCTTGGGATTCGCAAATATAATCTCCATCTTGAACTACGTTGAATGGCACTTTAACAAATTTTTCTACACGTGCTGGGATAATTATATCTGGTATATAGCTTCCCAAAAATTTTAAAATTATTTGGTTTGACGGATTTGGCCAAATTTCAATATGCTTTTTGGCATAATCGATTTTACATTTGTTAGCTTCGAGAAAATCCTTTCCTATAATGCCTGTACAATCTAACGAAAAAGAATCTGGTACTATATGGAACGCATGAGAAATAGGAGGGGAATTTTCGAATGAAAGATTTGCTTTACATAATGCTAACGTTTGTATATTATGAGAAGTAATACCTTTAATATTACATTTGAGGTTTGGAAAACATTTAGTACTACCAATAATATATTGTTTCTTGATTATGCTTATATCAGCACCTGTGTCAATTAAAAACTTAGACGGAGTTGACTTAAGAATATCCAAATTAATTGAAACGAATTTTGAATCCATGGTATTCGTCAAAATAAAAACATACGACTTTATATTAGAAACAGTACTAAATTCAGATAATTCGCAAGAACTGTTATCAGTAAAAGAACCTTGTGAATTTAAAAGATCTGAAAAAGAATTAGTATTGTTATTGGAACTGTTAATATTTTGATCGACTTCGAAAGTATGGAAAGAGCACGATTTTAGAGCTTGTCTACTCGACCAGACGTGCTTGGCTCCTGATTGAGTACACTTAAGTTTTCCGAATTTATTTTATTATCATCGTTAGAATTGGACACTGTATTTACTAGCTCAGAGCTGATTTTATTCCTTTTAAGGCAATCATTGATAAGGTGACCTCTTCTACGACAATACCTACAGTATAATGATACTTGTCGAATGGCTTGATTAGGTGTAGAAGAATTCACGAATGATTTAGCTGTATTGGTTCTGAAATTAGTTGGATTTTGAGTCCACGTAACATTTTGATTTTGATAAGAATTTTTTATATTTGAAGTTTGTGGATTATTAGAATTATAATTCGATCTGCTGTTTAAAGAATAACACTTGTTGGCGCTATGTCCTTGCTTATTACATAATTGGCACTTAATTAATTTTAAAGAATGTTGTAATTGCAAATTATTTGATGATTCACTGGAATAAATTGTCTCTTCTTCAACTGCTTTAGAAATAGCTTCGGAAATTGTAGCAAACTTTCCCGCTTTTAAGATAATTTTGATATTATCTCTTAAACCTTTGATAAATGCATTAAGAGCTGTCCGGCCATTTAAATTTTTAATATAAGTAGCAGCATTTTCTCCTTCTTGAGATATGCATGCATCATTTAGATCAGAGAGGATATGTTCAACTCTACTACCATATGTTCGAACATCTTCCCTAGGATTTTGTCGAATTCTAAAAAGTTCAAATTGTAAGAGCTCAATTGATTGCTTTTTGGAAAATTCGTCATCAAGGGCTTTCTTTAATTCAACCCAAGAATTAAAACTACGATATTTTACAATATCGTAAGCTGCACCGGTTAATTTATTTTTAACCAAATCTAAAAACAAATTTTTATCATCTTCATTAATAAGAGGTTTGTACATCAACTCACAACTAGAGAAAAATTTGTGAAGTTGTTGATGATTTCCGTTAAATTCTGGAATGATCTTATAAAATAATGAAGGATTTAACACTGTAAGCTTAAGGGCAGCTGAACCAGCTTTATCGGCATCGTCATCACTCATTATAAAATTGTCGGAATGATTCGGACTACCAGAAATATTAGAATCGCTCAAATTATCACTCGAGTTTACACTGCTATTATTTTTAGTTATATTAATTCTATCACTTACCAAATTCAAACCGCTATCTTTGTCCGGTATTACTGTAGTATCGGAAGGTAACCTTGTTTTTTCGATTACTCTACCTCGCAACTTCAAATAATCTTGTTCTAACGGCCCGATATTATTTGTCATATGATTTCATGCGTATTTACTATGTACAATAATAAATTAGCTAAAATAAAATGTAAGAGAAAAAATTTTTTTTTTAGAATTTTAACAATTAAAAGAAATATTTATAAAAAAATGAAAAATACGTTCCTCGAATTTTGGTTTGTTGTATGAGTAGTTGAATTAAAATTGTTCTGCTGTTGATTTTCCGATGATGTTGACAATGATAAATGTAAACTCCAAAATTTTTGATGAATGTCCAAGATGATTTATTATTTACGGCAATTTAGTAATAGTTTAGTCGTTCTTCCAAGTTGGATTTGCGAACTTACTCGTATACTTGATGATCGCCTGATATTTTTTGTACTGCTCTGATTGATGCGATAATAATAGGAAAATTGGGTGTGGTGAACAACGGAATAATTTTGATACTTTAATAAGTGAATTGATAAATTATTTCCGTTTACTTTATTAATCAGTTAATACACCTCAATAAGACGGCTTTTGTTTCTATAATTTTGTTTTTTTCTTTTTGTCTCTCTTATAATTTTATGATTTTAATGATTCACTGATTAACACTGAATAAATAAATTGAACTATATGCACTTTGAATTATAGAAAACATTGTTTATGTTATAATTACTATACACGTACAATTTTATGCTCTGCATTCAATTTTAACAGATAGATTTTCAAATTTTCTGGTACACATTATAATTAAATTTTTGTTTGAACTTGTTTGTTTGTTTTTTTCCATTTTTTAGAACTTAAAAATTTACCGATTATGAAGATGGATTAAATTTTCAATTACATACTGTTTTTACCGCTGTCACCAAATGTTATGAATTGACCGCTATTACCACTGTGATAAACCAATGTTGTAACGAACCGCTATTGCCACTTGTAGTAATTAAGCGTTTGAAAATCCGTATCGTCGGTAATTTTGGGTTAGGTGGAATGACAAACACACACATACATTCACAATTTAAATATAGTTTTAATTTTATGCTAATTATTAATTTTTTATTAATTTAATAATTTTTATAAATTTATAATTTATTTCTATTAATGAATTACACTTTTAGTTTATATTATTATTTCAGAATTATTAATTTTATTTATGTGT
This sequence comes from Tipula helvola, assembly GCA_963556165.1. NCBI lineage: Eukaryota > Metazoa > Arthropoda > Insecta > Diptera > Tipulidae > Tipula > Tipula helvola. Next base: position 49,742,418 of record OY744483.1, read on the forward strand.
TGTTTTTGGTACAAGCACAAGTAACAATAATGATTTTTGATTATTCTTGCTCTTCACAACTAACCTCGGTTAACAATATAATTTGGTAGTTGTGGAAGAGGAAAAAAACCAGATTAAGGTTTATTAATTTATTAGCTATAATGAGGAGAAAATTTATACAGTTTAGTATAAATAATTCAATTCACAACAATGTCATTGTATAATAGCTATTATTAGGATATAAATAATAAAAGCGAGTGTGTTTTTCCTCCACAAAATATAACCACTTTTAATGTATATATGTGTAATGTATGTATATTTCTCATACAAAAAACGCTAAAGTGTCAATTACACGTAATAAATTGTAGTTAAACTGCCAAATACTTTAGGATATAATACATTGAGCGCGAACTCGTAATGTGAAAAAAATCAAAATTTCTTATGTTTCGGGAAATGAGGAAAAACATTTTAGTAATACTACCAGAAGATGTTGGGTGAATCTATCATAGATAAATTTGAATATACTCGTATGTTCACATATAAATGAAACTATAAATTCACTGCATTTTTCCAGAAAGACGAAAATTTTATTAACTCGCAGTCCCCATTCGCGCTCAAAAGGTCTAAACAAAACAAGGGATACAGCGGAAAGCGACACCGCTATTAAAATTAGAATACTCAAAAATCAAAGGATGCTCAATTGGAAGATGTCGACGGCGACATTTCATGGAAAAACGTATTTCATCGCCATAGTTTGTCGTTGTATCTCTTGTTATGTTTAAGTCTAAAGTGTTGTATGAGTATCCCTACTTACGAACTAACATCAACTACTCTTTTTTATAGTAAATTAATCCATTTTAACACTGTACCGAGATGTTGATAAACTTTCATTATTCGTAATTGGAGACACTGTTACTTCTTCAGAAAATAAAAGTAATTTAAATAAAAAAGTAAGAAAAATAACAAAATTTTATCACTACTCGAGAATTTGGAAGCAGATTATTAACAACACCAACAAATTGGTAAGTATAAACTAACGTGCAACTACTAACAATCGTGGTCGAGATTTCTTTAGACCAACTAATTGAGAGAAAATCGGCGTAATTGCTGTAATAATCGATTAGTTGAGAAGGAGAAATTTCTTAGCTTACGATTATTCAACTAACATAAAATATCTCCTGTGAGTCGGTTCTCTATAACTAACCATAGAAACCACTCACCATCTATAACTATAAAACACAGATAGACATCGAGTCAATAGCTTAGTTTAGAAAAATTAGTTTAATCGAATATAACCATCGATAAATCTACAATATTCATCTGTAGACTAGAAACATAATTTAACTTAACACCAAACATCAAACAATCTTAAACAAAAGACAATATTAGGTAGCACATACATAGACAATATATTTAGATATTACCATGAACACACATTTAAATAATATAATATTGACGCAGTAGACATTAAAAGACAATCACAATATTTACACATTACAATTACAATATTTAGATTTACAAATACAATATTGGCTAATTTCAATCAGCGATGTGATGTCACCGCTCATTGTACCGAAATCACTGTACTGTACGTTTCATTCTGTAAAAAGCAAAATGGTAAAGGAGACTAAGTAAACTACTAAAGCTTTTTATGAGTTTGTAAATTTCTGATATTGACTACACCTAAAATAATATCGCAAAATCGCAAACTCATAAAAGCAAACCCCGCGTCTCACCAGTTCGCAAATTTACACAAAATAATATTTATAACTGTAAAAAGTGTGTAATAAAAGTAATTATTAATTTATACATACCAATCGAAAACCAGTTGAATTTTTGTATAGTGGCCATTCTGTTAAGAGCAAATCATTAGTTTTAGTATTTTGTAGGTCCTTTCGTCTAATTCCCCAAGTATCGGTCCATTTATTTTCAATAACTTCCCAGGGAGTGCAATGAACTTTTAACCAATCTTTTGTTTCAGCATTTACTGAATTACCATCCGTATTCTCGCTGGTTATTTCATCATGGTTTTCGTCGAAATCTATACAAAATATAAAATAATAAAATAATACAAGTTTGAAAAATGGAAGCGTTTATTCTGAACGTTCTTACCTGAAGTAGAGGTTTCCTTGGTCTCTCGCCGCCGCCTTTTAACATCACTAAAGTATCCACTTTTTTTTAATTGTTTTGATAAAACTCTGTATTTATTATATAGCTTGCCTGTTGGATTTGTGTGCTGCTTGAAATAATATTCCTGAAATAATTATTAAATAATAATTTTAATTATAAGTAGAACATGTACTATTTTATAAGTTGCATAGGTGGATGAAATTAAATTACTGTTAAAAAATAGATTAAAAAATAAGCAGCATGTGATGATTACACTTACAGAGTTTTCTTCAGGAAACATAATTTTTATTTGCCTGACTATATCGCGAAAAACATTGAGGGTCATGGCATGATTATTGTCGACAAACTCTCGTACTATGAACGTACTGAATAAATCTCTACATTCACACGTGAAACCGGGAGGTGAATTCTCATCGTACAACGCCCTAATTCGTGCACCATTTGCATTTTCAAAAAATTATTTAAATCCTTAAATCGGTAGAAAGAAGAATATTCAGATTATCAATTAATTGAAAAACATAAACATTAAATTACGAAATTAAATCTGGATGTGGAAGAACTTGAACTTAAAGATGAATCACTTCTCTTTTGAGCTTCCTGGTCGACCCAAGTTATTACGCTAGTGTTTGATATAGTGTCGCTTCCGCTTAAATTTGTTCCATAAGTAAAGTTCTATAACATAATAATTACATTAACTATTATTGTAACTCATGCCACGTTTACACCAGTAGAATAAACGTATGTAGCAAAATAGTATCTTCGTGTGAACACCGACTAAAATATTTTAATTCTTTGACACATAAATTTTTGATTTTAAGTATATATTATAAAAGTATTGAATATGTGCTGATGGCATGTAAACTCAGTTTAATAACAATGCGAAAAGTCATTCAAGACTCTGTGTAAACCGAAAAATACTTTGTTCGCAAAAAAGTACTATGATATTAAAGTACGTTTCGTGTAAACGTGGTATAAGTATAATTGATTTAGTTAATATATGTATACATACATGGTTTTTTTTCCACTCGTTGAGTCTCGCACGAAATTTTGATCGATTTCCAAGATCCGTTTTGAAAATTTCGCATATTTCTGTTTCTGTTAAATACGCTAAACTCTCCATGTCAATATTGAATTCTTAAATAATACAAAATCACTTTAGAAATTTGTTGGGTATAGTAAACTTTGTATGTTACCTAACAATTTCGGTAAAATTGGTTCCATTGACCATTCCTTAAGTAGGTTATGTAAATTAAAATCCACAAAAATAACAGAATTTATGTCGATTTGTGCACTTTCGGGCTCTCTTAACGCGTCATCATGTGATGAATTCGTGGAACTCGTATTACCAGGATCCATATTGAAAAACTACAACTTGGCGGCTTATTTAAACATTTTCAGGAAAATAAAATAGATAAATAAAATTAAAAAAAATTATGAAGTATATTTTCTACAAAATATACAAATTTCAGTTTATCCAATCAAAAATAAAAAAAGAAAAATGTTTGTGAAACATTTTTATTCTTCAAAGGAAAAGGTAAAAAAATTCAACATATAAAATAGTAAACTAGGGGATTCCCCTACATGATTTTTTTTTCTTTTCTCGAAACGGGTTTGCATGAAATTGTATATGAAAAAAAAATTCGCTTTACGGCATTTCCATTTACGGCCAAATTTTCAGGAACCGATTTAGGGCGTATATCGAGGTATTGGTGTACGTACATACATGCTTAAATATTAAATTCCAAAATTTATAATCACTTTCGTACAAATACAAAAAAAAAAAAATCATAACCCCATCGTTTTTGTTTATTATTCGCACTATAATAGCTTAATAAATAATATTTGCACTTTCACTGTGCTATAATCTAATAAATAACATTTACACAATAATTATAATTATTAAATACTTACACAATTATTATTATTATTATTTATTCCATAAAAAATTATTATTTGTTTAATTTCACTAAAACACTTGACGCATCTATATAGTCCAAACTTTACACTTGGATTGAACATAAAAGTAAAACGTTCGAATTTCTAAAACTGTACACGTATACTGTCTTCCCTCGATTGTATCGGCCTAGGCGTTGCATTAAAATAATTGTTTTCCTTTATTTGAAAAGATAGTGTTTTTAATACTACGCCATATTGAGTATAAAGGCCGATTTAGATGAAGAAAAATGTTTGCCCGACAAAATTTTTGCATGTCGGTTAGAACTGCACGTAATAGAAAAATAAACACTGGTTAAAACGAGAAAGATAATGTAAACAAAAATGGCGATGCTATAATTTTTGAAGGCTGATAATTTGACGCCATATTTTTTACATTTATCGGTAGTGACATAAATTAAATTAATTGTGGGAAATTAATCAAAATAAAATAAATATGAAAGCTCTTAATTAAATTTTTGTATTTCAAAATTTTCAAAGATAAATGGTTCACATTCGACATGTCTGTTTTTGAAAATTTGGTTTTGCCTCCTATAAACTTTTGACGTCTAGTCATTGTATGGGTTTTCATAATATACTTTTATTGTGTCTAGATTGGTATGTTACTATAAAATATCAAAAAATATTGTCGGGTCGAATATATTTTATAGTTAAATTTTCATTTCTATAGTAACAATTGCTCAAAAAAAAGGAAACAACAGCCTTGCAAAATTTTGCATGTTTATATTGTCGTTCTTGTCATCCAAACGAAAATTGTAATGTACTAATCTCTTCTTTTTTTGCAAGGCAAACATTTTTCTACATCTAAATCGGCCTTAAGGCCTAAGCATTAAAAAAAAAAAAATTAAAATTTAATCCTTGCTTAAATTTATTTAAAAAAAATGATTTATTTTAAAATATCCATTCGGCGTTATTTCGGGGGAAGACTGTAGTTAACAGTAAATCGCTTGTAATGTGCATATTAGGATCAAATTATTAATTACGATAACATAATTTATACTTTATATTCATGAATTATTCCTTTATTTGTATCATTCTCAAAATTGCATGAAATGTATGCCAGGTCCCGATTTTTTTTTTTTGGTTCATTTTCCTTTGTTTTATATTCTGGAGGGGGTAATAGAAGATAACAAAAATTAAAAATTTGTGATCACGGCTAGCAATTTCTTCTCATTGGATCCAATAAATAAAAATTAATCTGGAGCCTAACCAAGCGCAAATTTTAGTGATAAATAGAAAAATTATTATTCGGTTTTAGTATGCTAGAAAAACGTACTTCCACATCAAAAAAAAAAAATTTTTTTGTAGCAAACGTATGTCTATTACTTATAATGTTTTTTGTTTATAAAATATATGATACTTTGACAGTCTTCTGTAATTTGTTTATAAGATTTGTTGGTGTGTTTACATTAATTCATTAATTACGAAACATTAGCGATATATTTTTCCTTATGAGTGTGTCTATACGTATCACTAAAATATGTTTTGCCTTAGTGATATTTTTTGTTTGGTATGGATGAAAAATCGAACTTATAGCAGTTTTGGATGCATACAGTTTTTTAGTAAAAAAATATTTTTCAAACGTAATTTTTTTTTATCACTAAAATTTGCGCTTGGTTAGGCTCCAGGACTGTATAATGCCTCTGTAAAAATTTATTGTATTTACTGGTAAACTAGCATATTCCGTGATTTGAATAGGAATTCAATCCTAGTTTTCCGAGATAAAATAATTCGTAACATCGGAATATTTTTAGAGAAATTATTAATAAAAAGCATGATTTATGAATAACCGGGAATGTTTTTTTATGTATCAAATGATCAAACTATGGTATATTTCATGAAAACTTAAGATTAAATCAAAATTATATTGAATCATATGTGATTAAATGGAATACGCATAATTTAATGTTATTCCTAGGAGGTTATTCCAGTGTTAATCATAATAAGTGAATATACTTTTCTCTGGGTGTAGGCTAAGAATTATCTATAGCCATCAATCAACCGATATTGGTTTAGCACTCTGTTTACGTATGACTTAAAAAATTTAGTAGCTGGTTAACGATTTGATCAAAGTGTTTTATACTGGCTAAAATTTGTGAAAAATAGCTTCATCTTATTATTATTATTATTATTACTTTGACAATCAGTGGATCAAAAACATATTATAATTTTCGACTAAGTTATTTCAGATTAATAAACTAGCGTATATTGACGATTGTAAAAGTAAAGAAAGCGCCTCTCGAGGGCAATAGTTAAAATGATGCACCTGATAAAATTACATTTGTCATAAATGCGACGAAAGAAAATTTAGCAATGCGGTAATTAAAAATTGTTTTTACAGTCCAAAATTGGAATTATTAGCAATCCGAAATTCTGCGCGTTGATTGGTGAAATGTCGGCCATCTTGAAATGTGTTTAAGGCTGTATGGTACTCATTTTACCAAAATAAGGGTATCGTAAAAATCAATTTGTGGCTACAAATATTTATCAATTCACAAATTTTTTTTTTATTGATAAAGCTTAAGGTATTTTTGAGGGATTAATACAGGATTATTTCAAAATTATTTATAGTTTACACGTAATAAAAATTCAAAGTTGACGAAATTTTGGATAATGGTGCTTACGGAAAATTCAATTTTCTTAAGTTTTTCTCGCTAAACCATGTATATCTTTTATATTGACCTATGCAGAAAGATATTTTTGAGGGATTAATTCACGATTATAAAGATTAATAATAAAATAAGAAAGATATAATCAAAATACTGAGAATATCGATATATTTATCGATACGAAAAAATTCAGTATCGATAAATATATTTTTTTTTGTCAAAAATGGGTATGACCTCGGCTAATTTTTGATTTCCTATTACTCTACGAGATGGCTAACCCCAAAAAATGGTGAATGTCCAGGATCTTATCGTTTTATAATAAATTATACATTTTAACATACTGAGTTGCCATAGAAACAACGAAAATGAATAACCGAAATAGTATATAATTTTATTCTGCAAAAAAAGGGAAAAAAGACAAGTCGACATACAGTTATATTTATTTTACATCAAAATAAAACAAAAATACAAAACGATATTTTTCTTTATTATAGACACAGTTTAGACGCATTTTTGGACATTTAAATATCGATACCAAAACAGAAATTTTTTTTGAGTACCATACAGCCTTAAGGTAAAATTTTAAAATTGAACAATGCTAAGGTGACCCTATTATTTTCAAATCAAAAGATGACATTTTTCAAAAACATATATACCAGCCTCCCCCCCCCCCCCCCCATTTCTCATATAAAATAAAAATTTTAAAGCGCATATAAAAATTTATAATAATATTATTAAATATTAAATATAATTCGTTCAACAACAGAAACATTCAAATTGCGTTCCTTTGACAATAAATGTGTTGCGTTCGTTTACGTTTAGAGATTTAAAACCGTTGAAATATATTTTAAATTACAATTATTCTACAATTTAATATCAGATTTATACGATATGATGAAAAATATGACAAAGATGATGATTTTTGTAAAATATGACAAAAAGATGGCATTAGTTTTTAAGATGACGATCACATTAAACATTGCTCAATTTTTCATACGTCAAAAATTACCTAACCTCAAAATATTTTGAAATTTTCATGTTGAGATTTGCCGGTTACAAAGGTTAAAAAATGAAATTTGTATAACAATTAATTTAAAAGACCTAAAATTGAAAATGAACGGGCAAAACAAGTTCTGTTGATTTTTAATTTTGCTTGTATTAATATGTAACACGTTCTTAATGCTATTAAATACAAAAAAAAACCCTATTATAATCCTTGATCTTAATTCAGGTCGAATGGGCTCTCGAACTAAATATCATTTTTCAATACTTGGACCTACGATTGCTAACGTGTCAAATTGAGTCATGCTCATCCGATGATACAACTTAAAATTGTGGTGATCGGTTAATCGCATTAAGGTAACTAGCAGCGCTTCGGATTCCATCAAATCCATTTTAATAAAATAGGTGAAACCCACCAAGTCTTTGGTTTCCTTTTAAAAATATGTTCTTCTTCTTCAATATTTTTTTTAAATAAGTATAAAAGACCGATATTTATAATTCGTTGCTTTCTTTTCTGAATTTTATTCATTTTCACTTTTAACTAAAACTAAAACTTGGCAACCGTCAATTTCAAAATTTTGAGTTGAATAAATTTTAGGTTATGTTTTATACGATGGCAAAAAGACCCTTAAGCTTAGTATGCAGCTCGCGCTAAGAGAATTTGTCCATACAAATTTGACGTAAAATTTAGCTAGCTATAAATAAAATAAATTTTTTATATCTGATAATTTCGCTGAGTGGTATGCACCTTTAAGTGCAGTGCGGGGTGGCTTGAACGCCCACATGGCCCTCAACTAATAATAATAATAATGCACCTTTAAGTGAAAAATATCAGTTGTTTCATTCAAATCTAGATTGCACCACTATAAATTTTCCAAACATTTTAGCCACAATTTATCTCACAAGGTCAATAATTTGAAGATAAATTTTGACGCTTTCGAATTTTGGTTAATTTTATAATCGAAGTAGGACGAAGTAAAATTAATTTATTTGTATATAAAGAAGACAGAAATCAAAATGGCCTACCAACATATACGAAGTCGAGTATGTATTTAGATCCAGGGCAGTTTCAGATTTAGAACAGCAACGGTTGCAACACCAATAAAAGTTATGTCCTCTTCGTCACAGGAATCCATTACTTTGTATACTTTTTATAAACTGTTTAGCAACTTTGAACAATTCTTTAGAAGTATCAAAAAGTAATATACTAAAAGAAACTTCATTCAATAACAAACGAGTAAAAGTCGATTTTATTTGACTTTTATTCGTTTGTTTTTGAATGAAGATTCTATCCAAATAATCCTCTAAATACTCGAATTCGTAATGTTGGTCGGCCATTTTGACCTCTGTCTTCTTTATATAAAATTAAATTAATTTGACTTCGTGGCTACTTCGATTATAAAATGAATTAAAATTCAAAACCGTCAAAATGTATCTTCAAATTATTGTCCTTGTGAGATTAGAATTTATACTGGCGCAATCTAGATTTGAATGAAACAACTGATATTTTTCCAAATATTTCACGCAAAGGTGCATACCGCTCAGTGAAATTGTCAGCTAAAAAAAAATTATTTTATTTAGCTAGCTAAATTTTACATCAAATTTGTATGGAAAATTTATCTTAGCTCGAGCTTCATACTGAGCTTTATCTGTAATTTAATGGAGACTTGTGGAGACCGTGCTAAAGTTTATCTTAGCTCGAGCTGCATTCTGAGCTTTACGGTAAAATATTACATGTATCGGTACCTTTAGAGTAATATGTCAAAATAAATCATATGTCAAATTTTCAAATATTGGTAAACAAGATAAGAAAAATATACTGAAGTTAATTATTATAAACAAATTATTAAATATAAATATTGTATCTTTATTAGGCCATCTAATCCGTGCTAACATTCCGCTGGCCATTGTTGTGTGTAAACCCACCTTTATTGTATTATAGCGTATACATATTACATAACTTAACATTATAGTAGATTAATGTACTAGATTTAAGTCTATTTTTATAGTTAATAGTTCTCTTTTTAAGTGAGATTAAAAATATTATTAGATTGCTACCAGAGCTTAAACATTTCGATATTTTAAATAATAATAAAGATAAATAAAAGATAAAATTAAAATAACAATAAATTTATTTAAATAAAAGATAACCACCAGCACCAATATAAGTCCTAGTTAAACCATTACCGAGTCTTCTGGGTACCAGCTTAGTAATATACAACACCATAAATCGCCTGATTCATCGATAGGCAGTCTGCACAATTTGTGTATAGGTCGTTAGATGTTTTTGGTGGAATTTTCTAATCGTATATCTACCACCCGTACTTCGCCGTCGCTTCCTGGATGTGTTTTTACAACCTTGCCCAGAGCCCATCATGTTGATGGTAAATTGGCCTCTGCAATTAGGACGATGTCATCGATAGCGAGGTTATTAGACTTGGTGTTCCATTTATTTCTCTTTTGGAGTACAGTGAGATAATCTCGATGCTACCTACTCTCATAGCGCTGCTGCATCTGCTTTACCATTCGCCATGTAACCTTTGGAGAGATGCCTTCATTTTCAACATTTTCGCCCGCAATGTCAGTGTAAGCTCCCCCGATCAAAAATGTGCTGGAGTTAGACAATATTCTGCTTGGCTTGCAGTTAATGACCTAGAATTCTTTATGGCCTCAATCTTTGTGACTGAGTAGTGTCGTGAACTCTTCCAACGTAAGTATTGTATCCCCGACTACTCTTCCCAGGTGAATTTTTGCTTGCTTTACTGCCGCCTCCCATATGCTCCAATGTACGGTATTGCTGGCGGGATAAACTTCCACTCAATTTTGTATTTTAGCAGTGCCGATGCTATGTCAGATGCCTTTAATTTTAAAAACTGCAACAGCTCCCTTAAGTGATTATTTGTTCCGATGAAGTTTGTGGCGTTGTCGGAATATATCGTATGACAGCTCCCTCTTCTTTATGTAAGACGTGTCGTGCTTCGAGGCAAGCTTCAGTTGTGAGATCGTATACAGTTTCTATATGGACTGCCTTTGTGCTTAAGCACACAAATGTGCACACGTACACCTTCATGGGTACCTGACCTCTTCTTCTCGTTGGTTGAACCTTGAATGGCCCACAGTAATCGGCACCGATATTATGGAATGGATGATTCAACTGGACTCGCTCTGCTGGAAGATTACACATCATCTGACTTCTCAATTTTGAATTATGCTTGATGCACTTGGCACAGCTATGCACAACTGCTCTGGATAATACCTTAGCTTTGATGATCCAGTATCTTCTTCTATGATGATGATCCAGTATCTTAGTTATGAAGCATGATGCTTCAGGGATAGTATGATTGGATGCTTCGTGTTGAATGAAGCATACGATTTTTGAATTCTGCCGCCTACGCGAATGACACCTTTATCATCTAGAAATGGATTTAGACTTACTAGATTAGTTTGTGGCGGCGAAGGTCGGTTATTTCGAAGGGCATCCAATTCAGTGGAGAAATCGGATTGTTATATGTATCTTATTATACTCAGCTCGGCTGCTAAAATTTCTTCTCTACATGATGTCTTCTCTAAAACTCGTCGATTGGCCATCTTGTGAAAACTGGAGTATGGTCTTATGAAATTATCCATTTCACTGTTTGTCGATGCTACGAATGTGTCAACTTTTGGTATCATAACGTATTTTGAGATAAATCACAAACAGTGGTACCACGAGAAGCGATGTTGGCAGGATTGTCCTTCGATTTTACATGGCACCAGTATTCCCTCTTATATTTTTGGACTATTTCGCTAACTCTATTGGCCACAAATGTAGTCCACGCCGACCACCAATCTAAAACTATTCCGGAATCTATGAACATTAAAATTTTGGTTATTGCGATGTTTCAAGATCCCTCTACCACTCTCATCAAATTCGCTAATAGCAAAGCACCCATTAGCTCTAGTCTAGGTAGACAAATTTATTTGATAGGCGCTACTCGTGATTTGGCCATAACTATGATTGATTTAAATCCGTCGAGTGTATCAACTACCGCATATATCACTGTGGCATATGCGTGAAACCAATCAAGATGATTTGGTTGGTTGTTTGTAACCATCGTAGGATTTTAATCTTTGTTGTATTACTCATATGTCATATCCCTTCTAATGGCTAGCCAGGATGATAGTATATCTGCAGGTAGTTCGTCATTCCATGTTAGGTTCTGCATCCAAAGGTTTTTTAAAACAGCATTTTTTACTCGAATAATTTATCGGATTTAACCAGCCAAGGGTGTCAAAGTTACGGCTGGCGTCCGACAATAGCGCTCTCTTCGTATGTACTGATCGTTTCCGGCAACTGAACGGACAATTTGAATACATCTTGGTATGTGTCCCAATAAAGGCCCAATATCTTCGGTGTTTTTGTGTTTTCTTCTATTTCTTTGATTTTTTCTCCCATCTCGATTTGGAGGAATGATTGCAGCTCCATGTTTGTTAGTTATAAACTTACGAAGTGGAAAACTATTGCTTGCTAACGCTCGTTTCACATTTGCTATTACATTTTTGGTTTCCGTTATTGAGCTTGCTCCAGTCATCATATAATCGACGTACATGTCACGACGTACCTCAAGCTAGAACAAGCCTAAACAATTTTATTTTAGATATATTTTGTCTTAAATTAAATTGCGACTCACTAGATCAGACATATGCTTTGTTTGAAGTATACTGTATTATATGTACCAATCAATATAGCACTGAAGCTGTAAAGCAATCATTTAGCCAATTTACTTCTTTTTCGCAGAATATTTACGCCCAAGAAAATAGTACTAAAACCGATGAAGTTGATTTTCAAGAACTTGAAGCTATAGTAACCATACATTTGAAAATGAAAAAGTTCATTACTCAAAAAGTCCGTTATATAAAAAATTCCTCAATTTATATCAAAATACACAAATTGAAAAACAACACGAGCGACCAGGTTTGACCGAAAATATTTTTCTTTTGCCCGGAATTTGTTCTGTTTACAATGCAGCGGTATTTTGCTTACCTTCCACTTTGGAATACATGCTTCTCCAAATATTTGAAATTAGAAGGGCCGCATGCCCAACTCTAATGCGGAGTTGTGGTTTAATCATGTGAAAAATATTTACACTGAAAATAAATACATGAGAATTGGGAGGTTCTCTATAGCTGTTACCGATGCATTGAGGCCAACGCCAAAATCTCGAAAATATTTAGAGTTGCATAGTTCGTACGAAGAGCCAGACGACCTAAAAAATTCAGAAAATTGGAATAAAAAAGTTACTTGTGTATTAGTCCCCAAAACATTTTGGCAAACGCGCTTTAAAAAGATATTCCGCAAAAGCATTATTTAATCCATTATCTACCACTGAGGCTGACTTTTGCACTGATTCGCTGATGACCAAACCGCTATTAACAAATGGATTCTCTTTTTCAAATGAAAGTAATGTGAAATTAAAAGTTTATTCGACCTGTGGATTCGATTCATTAATACAAATAATTACTACGGTTTTAGCAGATTATGAGCTTAACGGAATTGACATAGAATTCTTTAATTTCTTTATTATTATTATTATTAGAACACTTTATAAAAATATGCGGTTCGTTCTACATATATTAAACTAATTCAGTTGATTTTAAAGTGTTTTAATATAACAAATTTTTCTACAAAACGTCGAGCAAAGCTTTGTTTGCAATATTTCAAAATTTATTGAATATTTTTTATTCCGTTCTATTCAATTAAACTATAATTGCCCAAAATGCTTAAAACCTCACGAAAGAGACATTTTTTATATCCCAATTGACTACGTTAATTTCAAAGAAAGAGATCTTAAAACAATTAAAGATTCGTTTAAAGTTTACGGTTGCACTAATTGTAAATAGCAATAATGGGTTTGCTGTAGTAGATGTTCAACCACTGTTTCCCAATACAAAGTACCATATCAAAATAAACGAGATTCAATCAGAGCTGAATTTTGGGTCCACTAAGCTAGTATTAGTTGGTATTATTCACTATCAACATGAACAAAGTCGTGCACTGAAAAAAAAGATTGCTCAATTTAAGCAATATAGGTATTAGATTATGCAAAAATGCTGCTTCAATATGCGCTAAGCAAAGCTATTCTCAACATATTCTTATTGGAAGAATAAAGCGTCAATGATTTGTTAATTTTTAAAATTCTAAAATTAAAAATTTAAAATATGATTCAAGGAAATAGAGTTTCTCATTTGTTTAAAATTTTATGAGGCTTTATTAGATATTGGCTCAATTCATGCATATATTTTTTATTTGAAGAAAATGTTTTACCAAAATATTCTAAATTCAAGAATAGTTTGTATTGGGAACCATTAAACTTTTTTTAATTTAAACTCTATTTGTGAATATCTTTACTATTTTCAACGTAGGTTGTCCATAAAATTCTCAAAACAAGAAAAGTTTATTTTGAAAATTATTAAACTTTTTTTAAATTTAAACTCCGTTGTGAACAATTTTACTCTTTTCAAGAATATGTTATTGAAAAGTATTCTGTATTCAAGAATATGTGTGTAAATATTTGTAATTATGTAAAGTCAAATTAAATATAATTTTACTATGATTAAGAAGATAGTGGTCAAAATAATTCTAATTTCAAGAGAAATTGTCTTGATATGATTTTAAAATATAAATAAATTGAGTATATTTATATTTAAGTTCAAACAAATATCCATAAAACACGAAAAAGATAAGCCTGCTACACTTCACTTAAGAAAACGAGCAATGATTTTTTATTACTTTTTAAAATCCACTTGATACTACAAAGCTTATTTCATACAGCTTTCAAATTCTTAAATGAAGAATAAAACGTCTACATTTTATAGTTGGCTATTCTGGATTTGATGGATTTGAGGATACTGTGTAAGATTTCAAAATATTTTAAAATTCAATAAATTTCAAAATAAGCAATTAAAATTCAAAATTTAATTTTATAAATTCAATTTTTATTTTTCAATTCAAAAATAATTTTTGTTATAATATTATAAGTAGTTAATTCCATAAAAATTATTGCATTTTTATTAATACAGTTTTAACATAATAAAACCTATATATATATACATTAATTTTAATACAGCTAATTAAATTAAAAATTTGACAGTAGGTTTATTTTATATATTATAAATTAACTTAACCAAATATTGACAAAATTATATAGTCATTTTTTAACAATTATATTTAATTTTTTTATTTTTTTAACCGAAAATATAGTTGTAATATAAATAATTACATACATGCATAAAAATGATTCCACTTTTTTTTAAATAAAAGGAAATGAAATAAAAATTAGGTAATTACTTTAAATTTTAAAATAAAACTAAGCACATATTTATATAATTCATATAATAAATTAATATATTTAAACAGAATGAAAAATTTTAAAAACTCTTAATCACTTTTCATAACAAAGGAAATTTTGCATAGTATTTTCCATGTTGCGTTTTTCGCAGGGTTGTTAATCTTAACCTAATATTATTTAAATCAAAAATTTCGATTTCCATTAATTCTTTCCCAATCAAATAAATTTTAAAATGTTTATCGAATTTAATTATTTCAATATTTTGTGCAATTACAATTAGTTCGTCATCTTGCACCAAAATTTCTATTATTTTAAATATATATTTTTTAAATTTAATATCATTTTCAACAAAAAAGTAATCATTAATTTTAAAGTCAGTATTTTTATATGATATATGACAAGCTGATTGCATGTTTTGAAATTTTGGAGTTAAATTAGGCTTACAATTAGATATTAGTTCATTAATTTTATTGTCATTGTTATATTTAATAATCTTAAAACTATTTTGAATATGTTTGTTCATTAAAATTAAATGTATAAATTTAATATTACATTTCTTAGCAATCGAGAATGGTAAATTAATTCTTGAAAAATTTATATTAGTATAATTTTTTATTTCTCGGTGTTTTGACTCAAAGCGCATGCCCCAAAATAATCTTAGAGGCCCTGCCATTTTAATTATTCTTGGGTAATGAATTAACATATGGTGTTTCGGTTTCAAGTTTTCATTAAAAGTTTCAATATACAGTTTATTATGTTGAGAAATAACTTTCTGTAATTTTTCTAAGTCAACGACTGTATAAGAATGCAACAGCATTTGTTCTACCATATCATGTAAAATACAAATATATTGCCACTCTTTATCACCTCGAGGTACCAGATTCCCAAGCCAGCACGTAATATAATTCAATAAATTGATTGCTTGTCTTGCTGACAGTTTTAGTTTGCCTTTTTTTAAATGAATATCTTTCAAAATAGGTACTCGATTTGCTTTCTCTTGAGGACCATAATTAAAATATTGAATGCAAGAATTAAGTATATTTACAGTGAAATAAGCTTTGGTAAAAATAAAATATTGCAATGAAGGTAAAAGGCCATATAAAATTACACCTTCAAACACGTCATGCATAACATCAACGCACATATTCTCGGTGACGTGAAAACTGGGAATTTCATTTAATATTGAGCTTTCCTTGATGCCCGTTTCACTATATTGATTTTTCTCTAGGTCATCATCGTAATTCGATCTATTGCGTAATTGTAATTGGTTTTCATTATGAATGTGATTTAAGTAATCCTTGTTTACTTTGCAAAGCCTGCAAAAATATTTATGCGTGAAAGACCTCGCAAACCCTAAAATTGAATTAAGGCCCAAATTATCGCCTACCATTAAACCTAATACAAAATAAACGGTAAATTCTTCATCATTTACCACAATTTTAATGCCAACAGTCTCGAATTTCTTTAATAAAGCAACTAAAGCATACAAACACTTGGTATTACCGTATTGTTTAAGGATTTTTGTTTTTAATAACATGCTAACAAAAATATTATCGAGTGAAGAATTACAAACAGGAATTGTTGGGAATGAATAATAGAAACCAGCAATAGATTGATTACCAGCTGAACTACCTAAAGGGTCACCAGTCTCAAAGTCATCGTAATACAAGTAATATGGTATTACATTTTTGTTTTCAAAGCTTAACATTTTTTTTCGCCAAACATCTCCTTGAACAAAATTTGAAATACCATCAAAGTTACTGGTAAGTATTTGTTGGTTTGCTAAAGTTGATTTAAGCATCCCGGGTATTTCAAAAATTTTTTTTATCTGAAATTCCCTGGGCATTAAAACTCCCATGTCTAAATGAGTATGAAACCCTGGTTTACCCCTTTTAATTACTTCTTTAATTTTAGTGTTTACTATAAATTTATTCACAGGAGAATACATTTCAATGTCACTTAAAGTTTTAAATAACATATATTCAGTTTTAATGTTTTTAAATGGGTCTGCGCAAAAATTTAAAAAGTTATTTACCGATTCTTTATCAGATACAACAATAGGTAAAAACTATTTGTTTGATTTCATAAACTACAGGATGTAACACTATTTCAGTAAAGTCCATGATTAAATTTTCAATTGCCGTATTTGTAAGGTAACTGCAGCCGGATTGCTTACAATAAAATTCTAGAGCTTTCGAAGTTATAAGTTTTCTTGCTAAATTAAAAGTTTCCTCCAACGAAGAGTTTTCTTTTACATGGACAGATGGATTTAATTTAGGCATTAATAAATTCGGTCCGATATTTTTGGAAGGCTTAAAAATTAAAGGGGTTACAGAACTATCGCTCGTACTATTTAAACTGTTTGTAACATCGGAAATTAGATGTGAATTCTTCAAATGTCTTTTATAAGAATTCATTTTCGAAAATGTAGCTGGACAATTATTTTGCACGCACTTAAAATGCCCGTCATTAGTCAACAAATGATAATTTTTTAAATGAACGAACAATAAATCAACGCTAATAAAGCTTTTAGAACAAATAAAGCAAGTATACATGTTTACAATATTAATATGTAATGAATTCAACTATAATTATATTTTAATTAAATTCTAAAAAAAACAAATTTTCAGAAAATGTACTCAAAGTTAAATTAAATAAAAAAGTAATTAAATTAAAGTAAAAATTAAATTAAAATGAAATTATTATATGGCTTTAAAATTGGACAATAAAGTAATTAGTTTAGCATCGTTCATGTCATATTTTGTAACGATTTTATAAAAATACGTTTGAAATGTCCATACTTTCATTGACTCCAGTGGATATTTCACGTTAAAAACAAAGAACAATTTAAAGCAGCAATCCACTGCTGCTAATAAATTCGGAAATTTATAAAAAATATCGTCGAATACAGTTACAAACTGTTTTTCCTGGTCGGTTCCAACTATTATTATTAAGGGTTGTAGGTTTAACCCATACTCCGTGTATTTATTTCTTATTTCTTGCAATTTTGATGCAATTAGATCATGGCTGGCAATCTCCAAAATAAAAGAGGATATTGAATCTCTTATTGAAGGCTTCCATATTTGCTTCTTATCTGATGATTTAGTCGCTCTGGATGTTGGCGGTAAGGCGTAGTGTAGCAGTTTGAGGAGCTTCAAGTTTTTTGAATCTGTTGAAATTCGGAAAATGGTTAGTATCAGTAGATATGTTATTTACATAAAGTTATTTTTTACCTGAGTTGCTGATTGTTCTGATTTTTAGAAGATCTTTCTTGGCAATACTATCTTTTATGTGGCTATTTAGCATACGATCAGCGACTTCCATAAAACATGGCCACTTTGTCATCAAGAGGGTACCCTTGTTTTCATACATATGTTCGAAATCTATGTCGACCTTTGTTAGAAATGAATCATGCTACAGTGCTAATATAATTTAAAAAAAACAAGTGACCTACTAGCCTAAATCCATATGCTGACGTGAAAAGACACCATTCCTGCAAAAAACTGGTTATTTCGCCCCGTGGTGATTCAGTACAGCTAAGCTCATGTCTTCTTCCTTCGTAGGTGGCATGCCATTTTATTTCAACGGTCTCCCATGGCTCATGGAAGCATTTTAGCCAAGTTTTATTGGCTGTGAAATTATCGTCCGATGTATAGTCTGCACTCCTCGTGATGACTATTTCATCTACTGATAAAATATATACAATTTTAACTTTATTGATTAGTTTATAAAAATTAGTATTAATAGTTTTTACCAGAAGATTTTGAAGAACTGGAACGACGTTTCCGACCGGTAAAAATCCCTTTACTTCTTAGTCTACTTGAACAGTTCCGGTATTTGTTATAAAGGTAGCCAGAAGCAAATTTGTTTTGTTCACTGGGCGGTTTGAAGTAAAATTCCTTAAAAAAGTAAATTAACAAGATACAAACAATTAGACATTTTCTTAAAAAAATTTCAATTCTGCATGTAATAAGATAAAACAAGTTCAAGCGAAAAGAAAGGATTTATAATATCCTTTAGAACAGAAATACATTTTAAAAATTGTCATTTACACTTTTTGCATACGTTAACTCTTCGGCTGAACTTTTGGATATCTGAAGACCTATTATAAAACTTACTCCCTCTTCTGACTTGAATGTTTCTGTGATTTGTTGAGTTATTTTCCTAAAATCGGCTAGTTCCATACACAAGTCTTTTGCCATAAATTCATGGATTATGGAATTAACCAGGAAAATTCGCCCTTCGTCCGTTAATTTTGGTGGATCTTGATTTTGGTAAATGTTTAAAAGTTTTTTCCCTTGTGCTGATTGCATAAATGTTGAAAAAACCTATTTATGTAGTGTTTAATTTTTGAACAAATATTTGTCTAATTGATGAATTATTACATGCGATTTTGCTAGCTTGTGTTGTTTTCCGATGTACAAAAAGTGTATATGGATTCCGTACAAATTTAGCATTAAAGATATTTATTAAAATAAAAAATTGTATAATGTTATTTTGAAAACTCCTCTAAATGAAAATTTATTCATTTTTTTCGTTGAAGGGATGAAACAACTGACTGCAATGCTACTTTGGTTAATGTATACGTAACTGCACGAAATTTCCTTTACAGAATAGAAATATACTAGAAATAAACTTAATTAGATGGCAATCAGTCGCTTAATCCCTACAATGTATAATTTAAATAATTTCTCTGAATTTCATAATATAATCAATGTCATATTATAAAAGGTAAAAAGCATAATATAATTTTTATTTAGTATACATTTCTCATGCTTAATTTGCACGGAATCCTTATACAGATCTATTCAAGTATTTTAAGATCTGGAGGACGGCTATTATTTTCTATCGCCTTGTATTGTATTTTAAAAGTATAGGAAGAAAATGGAAAACAATTATGTAATTGTGTTTTCCTCTTTCTTATAGATTAATTTAATAATTATACGAAAATGATTCATAAATAATTAATTTTGCCGTATAAATAATTTCTTAATATATTTTAATAGTGTTACAATAAAATTAATAAATTGTGTAAAATTTATGCCCATATGTATGAACGAGGTTATAAACCGCAGTAATTAGTGTTCCTGAGAGATCCACAAAAATTTTAAACATGCATGTATTTGCTACCGCGTTTTGTACCGATCATACATTTGGCCATTAAATAATTTGATAAAAATGAGTCTGATGTAGATTTGTTCTTCCTATGTGTGGACTCGATGTTAAATAAATGATCTGCTTCTCTGTTTTGAAATTTTATGATTTATTGCAGACTGCTTTATAGCGAAATTGGTTGGCAACATTTTCAAGACTTTACAAACACAAAATCGAAATAAAAGTGGCACAGATAAAATCAAATTTGCAAACCATTTAATTTTGAAAATCATAACAATTGCATAGGATTAAACGATCCACTATTCATACACATAATGGGCCCCATTTTGGAACACAAAAATCTATATTGCTATTTTATTTTCCCGCGCTTCCTATACGAATTTATATTCAAAGAACCATAATACAATAAAATAATATAAAAGCTTTGAACTCAGAATCGGACTCATTATAAAATATTTTAGCCATACTTACAAATGATTCTTTACTATTCGACTCTTCGATTACCGGGCTACTGTTTGTGTTTTGTATCCATTTGGTAATATCTGCGCTAATGCCAGTGTTATTAGTAACGGTTGTACTAATGTCTTCTAATTCTGGGTAATTCTATACATAAAAATTAACATTATTACATTATATATAATAAATATTTTGCAGTAAATATAATAAACCTAATACACACATTTTGCTTACGCCATTGATTTAGTTGTCCTTCAAATATTACTCTACTGCCAAAATGCCCATCTTGGTGAAAAATTTTGTCGAGATGACCTTGCTTTAAAAACGGAAATGTTTCGACTGTCACGTTAAATCCTTTATTTGAAGAAATAATATTTGTCGTAGTTAAAAATATTTAAGAAAATGAACAATTTTCGGCTGTAAGATTTGAACTAAACCTTATAATTCAGTAAATTCGTGTGGTTTGGAATAGTTGGGCTAAATTATCCAAAACACATCATTCTTTAATCATATCATTTTATTTTGTTCAAAACCATTTGTGCAACATGAAAACATTAACAATAAAATAATAATAAATTAACCTCATCAACTAAATCATCTGGAGTTGAAATCGGCCGAGACCAAGGCAATTAAGTGATTCAAGGTTTTTTTTTTAATGTTGAGAGTAATTAGCTGCCGTAAGACATGAATTTAAACTTGGGCAGACTTTGTTCAAAACGAAATATGTAAGGGATATGTTAATATCAAAAATTTAAAGTGGGTTACTAAATAAATAAATCAGTTAGGCTTAAGATTCTAGAAGATGTTATCAACAAACTAATTTTAAGTTTAATTAATATATTATATACAACTTTTTTAATTTTTCCTAATTGTACAAATAATTTTGAACATAAAATATGGCTTTAGTAAAAGCAGCAAATAAAAAAGATCCTATAGACGCCTTAAAAATTTCAAAGTTATAATATGTTTTATATCCCGTATAAAATTTTTTTTTCCTTTCATACAATACAATTGTACAATAAAACTGAAAAATGCATACATACTTTTAAAAATTGGCCATAAATGAGGCAGTTTCCAAAATTCCAGAATATTTTGTACCGGATCAACAGTCTCATTCTGATGGGAATCTAATGTTTGGAATATTAGGGTTTCTTCATGGCTCGAATTACCCATTACCATTAACTCCTGATCCAGAGTATGGTGCTCCTCAAACGCCTCCAACTCATTGTTTTGAGTTTGCGACATATTTCGCTGTATTTTGATTTTGGCTTTTATACTTATGAATAAATGAACTTAGTAAAATTAAAAATATAAGGGACGCAGCCGGGACGGGAATTAGTTTACAATGTCAGAATTTCGTTATAATTATTTTTTAATTTTTATTTTTAAGGGTAATCCGATATATTCCCGTTATTATTAAAAAATATGTACCCACAAAATAAAAATTTAATTCTTTTTCAAAAATAACAATTCAAGCATTGGACCCGTATTCTTGAAATTTGCCCGAGAAAGTCACCGACGAATTTTTCGAACAAATTTCAAGAATTAGGGCCCACATTTAAAATGAATGAAAACTTGTAATTTTAAATATTCTATAAGATAAATTCTAATGTAAACAGATGTTGCGAACAAAAAAACCAGAATTTCGCTTTAAAAGAGATTTCACTGTTATTAAAATAATATTTACCTCGATTTTTTAATTGTATCAAATTATGCACTACACTAAAACTATATTAATATGTTCAGTTACCCACCAAATAAAAATTTGATAGAATAAAACAGTTTTACACTAAAACTAGTATTAATATTGAATGTACACTTATAGATGTATACAGTACATACTAAAAAACTGTATAATATTTTAAACACTGATTACACTGAAGACCGGTTTCCGCAAAATATATGCAAAATCGTTCTTATTATTATTCGACACTAAAATAATACTATACGTCACTAAATGCAATGCTATAAAACTATTTAATATATCACCAGAGTCTCGCTATGCGTCTATTCTATGTGCGTCTATTCGCTCTTGCGTCGGCTAAAAAAAAAACCAATCACCCGCTTAGCGTCGGTTCTTCGTTATGCGTCCTTTTTCTTTCTTTCCATTTTTCTGTTTTGTCATACAACTAGTGAGAATTTTTGTTGCTATCAGAATATTTGATAATTTTTTGGTTTATTTTTCCTTCGAATTTGTAGTATAACATGTAACTCGATATGCGTCGAAATTCAGTTTGCGTCTCTCCGTGTGGAACCGAACAGGGACGCTAAGCGGGACCTTGGTGTATATATATTTATATATATATATATATAATATATATATATATATATATATATATATATATTATATATATATATATATGTACTATTAAACACTTGCATAAACTGAATTATTAAATAAAATATAAGCACACTATCTGAAAAGTACGAGTAAATCCACGCACGTGTTATTCGCCTCAAATTCCTTCACAATCTATTTTTTCTAAGGAATGAGGTAGATCAAAAAATCAAAATCAAACACGTGTTGTGGATCTTCATCATAACGAGTTATGCTCTCATCATCAAACTTATTCTCAAAACAACAAATCAAAAAGAGTAACAATCAATTACTGTAGCCTCCACTTGAGCAAAGGGACTAAAAATTTCGATAAATCAATAACGATAGGCTTGCGTTATTCTCAATATTCACGTATCAAGAATAATTTTTGATTGTAATTTGGTCAAATAAAGAATATTTTTCCCGTTTTAAGATATGAAATATTCTCGAAATAAGAAATAATAAAGATGAATAGAGTGTTAGTATATTCGATTTATTAGAATATTTTCAGCTCGATTATTGAATCCGCGGGTTTGAATTAAATGCAATTTGAACTTTGAATTTAAGAAAGGAGGTTCAAACTGATTTTAAAAGAAATTCCATAGATTTTCTGAATTTCCTTACGTTCTTATATTTTTGCAACTTGATATAAGTATGTTAGTTTATGTTATTAACGGCCCTTACACGATACGATTGGTCGTACAACAAGTTGTATGACTTCAGTTGATTCGACAGATTGTATTAACGTTGTATCGTATGTGGGGTCTTAGTACGACCGGCAGTAAGTCGCGGTCTTATCGTTCGGTAGTACGGCATGCTAAAAATTTGGTGTTGGGCTGCAGTTCGTATGCAGTATGACGCGGTTGTATCGTTCTGTAGGATGTCAGGCTAAAAATATGTTGTACTATACTTGCCGTACATCCAGACAATTTTGATTGATTTATTCATCACCTTGTGAATATGATTTGTAAAGTGCGCCTGTTAGCAAAGTCACACATACTTCAAGGTAAAAACACGTCGTACAATAATCAGATAGGCAAATCGTACTCGTTTGTGGGTACAACTGCCTACGATTTATCTATCAAGTACAACTAACTGTACAACATATAATGCAACCAATCTTATCATGTATTGACCGTTTAAGAAGATCGAGTTGATGTATAAATACAATTGATTCAAGTTCCAAGCTAAGTTGTACTACAGTCCCAAATATGATGCAAGTTTCCTTTAATCGGACGAATCAACTGAAGCCATATAACTTTTAGTACGATAAAACGGTCTTCTATAGATCATTTAATAAATGCGGCAAAATTTGTACGTGTATACAGGGTAAAACTAAAAAAAACTAGATTCCATGGATATCACGCATTCTATTTTGTTCTACAAATAAATACTTTGATTTGGGTCTGTCAAACCTTACCGTTAATACAATAACCAAATAATGTCTTTACGACAATTTCAAATCCAATTCAAAAAAATGATTTTTTAGATTACTCGATTATTTTAATTTAGAGGTGAATTCAATGCAAAATACCCATTATAATGTGGACGATTTCGCGAATTCATATAAAATGTGATTAGCCTCATTTTTGCATAATTTTGTTTTTGATTTTTAAAAGGTTAAAGGGATAGGTATACTCTGATTTTTTGATATTTTTGGGTTTTTGCGTCAATATTTATTTAATTTGATCAAACTTTAAATTTACTTTTCGCAATACTCATACAGATCAGATCATGTGTTGAAGAAAATTGAATCGTTAGGCTTAATAATTGGATCACGTTTTGAAGCACGGATTTTTCGTCGAAATAGGGGACAATAAACGTTTACCTTTATTACGACAAACATACACAAATTTCAAATTCAATATTTATGAATCGAGAATAAAATGGCCCACACACGATACGACTTGTCGTATTATAAGTTGTACAACTACCCAGTTGTACAGATAATTATGGATATAGATAAATCGTAGACAGTAACAGTGAGGGTAAACACAGAAGATTGTTCTATCCGATTATTGTACAACCTGTTTTTACGACTTGAATTCTGTGTAACTTTGTTAAAAGGACGCACTTGACAAATCATATATTAACAAGTTGATGAATAAATGTAATCAATCAAAACTGTCTGGATTTACGGCAAGTTGTACAACATGTTTCAGCCTGACATCCTACTAAACGACAAGGCAGTTTTAGTATATTCTATCATTATTAGAAACAAAAGATAACAAAAGATAATCACTTGCACTTTGCGTAAGGGAAATAAAAATTTCTTAAATCAATAAAGGCTCGCGTTATACTCAATATTCACGAATCAAGAATAACTTTTAATGGTAATTTAGTCAAATGAATACTTTTCACGATTTATGAGATATGAAATATTCTCGAAATATGAAATGATACGCATAATTATATGATTTTAAATTCGATTTTTCAGGATTTAGTCAGCTTTATTATTGAATTTGCAACATGCGTCGAGTGCAGATTTGCTTATAAACAAAACGCGATATAATCGTCCAAAATCAGACTAAAACTATGGACAAGTTATGTAGGTGCATCGAAATTAGTATGAATTTGTTGCAATTCCTCAAATCCATTATTACAAGTTCAATAAATGACACATAATATGTATGTATGTAATGTATGTACATTTATCCGTAAATTTGTCTGTATATTATTATTTTCTTCTAATACTCCTATAATTTTATACATTTACTTTACACTAAAAGTGAGTCAGATTTTTATAAATTTGAGAATAAATATTTTAAAACAAAACAAAACTAGAAATATGTTTTGAAGATATCATTTTTCTACATTTGATTGTAAATTTTTGATTTAACTGGAGAATAAATATAGAACAATTTCACTAAATTTTTTAAAGTACTATTTAGAGCATAAAGTCTATAAATCAATCGTAATAATCCTAAAAATGAGTATAAATGATTTAAATTGTGAATTTTTTTAATCGATAAAATTGATAATTTAATTCTTAATCTATAAAATAGTATATTTTCATAAACTGAACATTTTTGCCTTAACTTAAGCAACTAAACCTTTTTATAAGCATTATAGTCTTGAAATTTCATCAACATCCAGTTTATTTATTTGAGAATTGCTTTTGCTTAATATTAGATTACGATTTCTCTCAGTGTGGTTTGTCAGGGTATTATACTTGCTTCATAAAAAGAAAAACCGGATTGTGGGAAATCCATGATGATTTATCCGAATCCATTATGGATACTAACTCGGAATCTAGAATTAACACCGCAACTTTAATTTACATTGACAGTAGGCCATAAAATGCCATTTACATTGCTAAGGAACCTGAAATCAGGTTTGACAAAAAATTTATAAATTAGGGCACCTGCAATTTAAGAAACCATCATTAACACTTTGCACAAGTTTGTCACACTGGAGGTGACAACACATAAAAACTAAAGATAATTTTATAATCAGATTTACTCAATTACAGTCAAACGCACACTATCACATTTTTTTTAGTAGAGCAGTTTGAAAAATTCATAAAAACCGTTTGACGGGTCGCGCAAACATTTCATATGACCCAAAACATCCCTAAAGGTACATACAATACGATGGCATACTCAGATACGCGTAGCCATCTCTGCGATTGCCTGTTAATTGCCGTCAAACGCACATCATCACATTTCTTTTAGTAGAGCAGTTTGAAAAATTCATAGAAACCGTTTGACGGGTCGTACAAATATTTCATACGACCCAAAACATTCCCAAAGGTACATACAATATGTTGGCATACTCAGATCTGCGTAACTGTCTGTACGGTTGCTTGTCAATGGTTCTCAAACGCTCAGTTGATTTAACTATGGGTTGAAACTGTTGTAAGGTTTTTTTGTATAGCGTTACACTTTTACTAATCCAATCGCATATTTTGTCATTTGTCATAAACTTCACGTTTGTAATTACAATAGTAACGCAAAATTTTGTAATGCAAGATTACATACCCAACCCAGTTTTTCTAGGTCCCTTATTTTAAGTTAATTTTTCATATGAGCAGGCATTTATGTACATTAAGATGGTTCAGATTCAATTACTAAAAAACAAATTTTAATAATTAATTTGCATACACACATTTTATTTAAAATTATAATTTCACAAGTTAGTTTCTCTTCTTGAGATATGTTTGAACAAATATAATAAAAATTAAACCAAATTTAATGAATTAGTGCTTCAAATCAATAAAGAGCTATATTATTTGTGATGCCTTTAAGGGAAGACGTTTTCTCTTTAGGCCGTCGATTTATCATGTTATATTTCAGCTTTTTTTCTTTTTCTAGATTTGGAAATAATTGTTCACCAGATCTCATTTTGTCGATTCGGTTTTTAATGAATATTGGTTTTTTGCCTAATCCATAGCTTATAAAGTCCAACATGCAATTTTCCAACAACAACTTGCAGCCTCCTATGCCAAGCCTCTAAATTGTTTTGAGTTCGTGGAAAATTATTCTCAAAAGAGTCAGCAATAGACCAAAAATTGGGACGATATACGTGGCGGTTTATTGTTTTTACCAGCACAATCCGAAATATAATTTGTATGTATCCATGATGCAATAATTTTTCCATCTTTATCCAAAACATCCGCCAATTTAGATAAATAATAACTAATTTCATCAGGTGGAACGAAGGCTAGGGCAGCCAGCATTCGAATCTTAATATTAAAATCTACGTCGTTACCATATCTGGAAGCCAATTTTTCTTTTCTGCACTTTCCACCAAATAATTTGGGTAAAATAAAATAAACAACCCTTAAAAATTACATCGGGAAAGGAAATTTTTTAGTGCGGAAACTGAAGCTAGTTCGAAATCTGAAATAATTCTTGTAGGAAGTAAATTAATGGAATGAGAACAAGCAATTTGGGATAGCTCATAAAAAAAATCATAATATGAAATTTTACTCGGCTATCGCCTCGTGGGATAAACTTATGCCTTCTGGATAATAAGTTTCTCGTTTCTCGAGTAACTAGTACCATAAATAACTGTTATCCATGCATAAAAGTAAACAAGTTTTTGGTGACAAGATTTTGTAAAACAAAATTTTGGAGAAAAGATTTTAGAAACAGTCTTTTGAAAAACAGTAATACGTGGTCAACCCTAAGCCGTTACGTACCATATGTCGTTTTAAAATATGCCGTTTTGAAATATGCCATAGTGTATCATATGCCGTAGTGTACGATATGTTTTAAAACCGTATCGACCGTATTATGTACACTACTCCAAAAAATTAAAGGAACACTAATTTTTTTCAATTTTTTTAGTGTTTTTTGAGGAGCTATATCTTTGTAAAATATGGTCGTACAGAGATGAAAAGAAAAGCATTTTAAAGCTTCAAATCTCTAGTTTTGAGACTTTTGAGCGGAAAATTTTTCTGAGATACCGTTATCACGCAATCATAAGAAAGAGCGCGAAATAAAAAAATTCGAATTTTTTTTTTTTTTTGTAAGGATCCATGGACGCGGGAAATTTTTTTTTAAGTTAAACCAATGCATCGGTCGGTTAGCCTGTTAATTAGGCGTCAATTTAATTTCATTCTGGTCTCTCTATGTCAACTTTTTGCTGAGTTATCTGACTTTGAATCAAAAAGATCCTTTTGCCTTTGATCATCGATATCTCGGCAACCAATGATTGCACAGTAAACTTTAGGGCAGCCTTAAAAACTTCAGTAAATTTCCTACAAGACCCTTTAATGATTAGTTGAGAACAAATTTTTTTTTTTCACCCTCAATACTGATTTGAAAAAAGTACAAAAAAAACGACTTTTTAGGTTGTCTTAGTAAATCTACTTTTACTTTACAAATATTGATGAAAAGACTAATGTTGCCAGGTCATTTTACAGTTTAATGTACTCCTAATAGCCCTGAATTATTTTCAAATTGATCCATCCAACCGTTTTTCCGGACAGATTGATCAAAGTTTTACATAACAATTAAAGGAACAAGTGATCATCAAAATAAAAAAACGACTTTTTCCACATTTTGCGTTAGTTATTTGTTAAACCTCAATGATCGTAAGATTTTTTTGCAATACTCGCAAAAGACGACAGAAATTAAATAAAGTTCTGCAATATGACCAATTATTATGAAACTTGGCAATTTCTCATCCGATTTTAGTGAAATTTGGTATGCGTTATTGAAATGGGATTCTAAAACGATTCGTGGATGAAGTTCTGGAAAATGGCCAACTAAGAAGAAACTTAGCCATTTCTTATCGGATTTTGATGAAATTCAGTATGTACGATGGAAATGGAATTCTAAACTGATTTTTGGATGAAATTCTGGAAAATGGCCAACTAGGGAGGAACTTGGCAATTTCTTATCCGATTTTGATGTAATTCAGCATGTACTATGGAAATGGGATTCTAAAGTGATTTTTGGATAAAGTTCTGGAATATGGCCAACTAGGATGTAACTTGGGCATTTCTTAACCGAGTTTAGTGAAATGTGGTATTCGCAATGGAAATGGGATTCTAAAGTGATTTTTGGGTAAATTTATGGAATATGGCCAACTAGGATGTAACTTGGCTATTGCTGAACCGATTTTAGTAAAATTTGGTATGGGCGATGGAAATGGAATTATAAAATGAATTTTAGCTAAAGTTCTGGAATATGGCCAATTAGGTAGGAACTTAGCCATTTCTTATAAGATTTTGATGAAATTTAGCATGTGTAATAATAATTGGATTTTAAAATTATGTTTAGATGAAATTCTGGAATAAGTCGTATTAGGATGGAACTTGGCCATTTTTTATCCGATTTTAAACAAATTCGGCATGTACTATAGAAATAAAACTCTATAATTATTTTTGGTTAAATTTATACAGTTAATTTGGAAGGCGCTTGCCTATTCCTTAAACGAATAAAAGAAATTCGACATACATATATGCTTTAAAAGTGAAAAACTAAAATTATTATTCCTTGCTTTTAATGATTTATTTTATCAATAATTTAAGAATTTCATTTTCATCGAGAATGCTGAAATTCATAAAAATAGGATAGACAATTTCCAAGTTCCATAACAAACGGCGAAATTCTGGAACTTTATCCAAAAATCACTTTAGAATCCTATTTCTAAGGCACGTGCTGAATTTCATCAATATCGAATTAGAAATGGCCAAGTTCCTACCTAGTTGGCCATTTTCCAGAACTTCATCCACGAATCATTTTAGAATCCCATTTCCATCGTACATGCCGAATTTCAGCAAAATCGGATGAGAAATGGCCAAGTTCCATCCTAGCTGGCCATATTCCAGCACTTTATCCAAAAATCACTTTAGAATCCCATTTCCATCGAGCATGCCGAATTTCATCAAAATCGGATAAGAAATGGCCAAGTTCCATCCTAGTTGGCCATATTCCAGAACTTTATCCAAAAATCACTTTAGAATCCCATTTCCATCGCACATGCCGAATTTCATCAAAATCGGTTAAGAAATGGCCAAGTTCCTTCCCAGTTGGCCATATTCCAGAACTTTATCCATAAATCACTTTAGAATCCCATTTCCATCGTATCTACATTCTGAATTTCATCAAAATCCGATAAGAAATGGCTAAGTTCCTTCCTAGTTGGCCATTTTCCAGAACTTCATCCAAGAATCGTTTTAGAATCCCATTTCAATAACGCATACCAAATTTCACTAAAATCGGATGAGAAATTGCCAAGTTCCATAATAATTGATCATATTGCAGAACTTTATTTAATTTTCTGTCATCTCTTATGGGCGAGTATTGCAAAAAAATCTGACGATCATTAACCCTTAAGAGACACACTGGGTTAAATTAACCCAGGTCATTTTTTTTAACGCGCGGTCATTTTTTTTAACGGGCCAGTGGATTAGGGAAGTTTGAAATGTCCACTAATATCCCTCCTTAGGCCAGATAAAGTGCATTTATAGAAGCTGAGCAATGAACGTCGCAAAAACAGGTATGGGTAAAAATCACCCAGTGTGTCTCTTACGTTAGAAAAACGTCTGATTTAAAAAATTATTTTTGTTAAATATTGTGTGTTTGTGTTCAACTTATGGCCAGTTAGGAAGAAACTTGGCCATTTCTTATCCGATTTTGATAAAATTCAGCATGTTCGATGGAAATGGGATCCTTAAACGAGTTTTAGATGAAGTTCTGGAATATGGCCAAGTAGGAAAGAAATGGTCCATTTCTTATCCGATTTTGATGAAATTCAGCATGTACGATGGAAATGGGATTCTCAAATGATTTTTGGATGAAGTTCTGGAATATGGCCCATTTGGAAGGAACTTGGCTATTTCTTATCCGATTTTGATGAAATTCAGCATGTTCGATGGAAATGGGATTCTTAAATGATTTTTAGGTAAAGTTCTGGAATATGGCCAATTAGGAAGGAACTTGGCCATTTCTTATCCGATCTTAATGAAATTCAGCATGCACCATGAAAATGGGATCCTCAAATAATTTCCAGGAGAAGTTCTGGAATATGGCCTATTTGGAAGGAAATTGGCTATTACTCATCCGATTTTGATGAAATTCAGCATGTTCGATGGAAATGGGATACCTAAATGATTTTTAGGTGAAGTTCTGGAATATGGCCAATTAGGAAGGAACATTTATTATCCGATCTTAATGAAATTCAGCATGTGCGATGGAAATGGAATTCTCAAACGAGTTTTAGACGAAGTGCTGGAATATGGTCAATTTGGAAGGCACTTGGCTTTTTTAATCCGATTTTGATGTAATTCAGCATGTACGATGGAAATGGTATTCTCAAATGATTTTTAGGCGAAGTTCTGGAATTTGGCCAATTAAGAAGGAACTTGCCCATTTATTATCCAATTTTAATGAAATTCAGCATGTACTATGGAAATGGGGTTCTAAAATTATTTATAAAACAGGTCATCAAATACATTAAATCATATTAAATTCCTTCCTAGTCGGCCATATCCAAAAACTTCATTTAAAAATAATTTTAGAGTCCTATTTCCATCCTACTTCCTGAATTTAATCAAAACCGGATAAGAAATGGCCAAGTTCTTTCCTAATTGGTCATTTTCCAGAACTTCACCTAAAAATCATTTTAGAATCCCATTTCCATCGTACATGCTGAATGTTATCAAGATCGCATAAGAAATGGTCAAGTTCCATCCTACTTGGCCATATTCCAGAACTTCATCTAAAAATCTTTTTAGAATCCCATTTCCATCGTACATGCTGAATTGCATCAAGATCGGATAAGAAATGGCCAAGTTCCATCCTAATTGGCCATATTTCAAAACTTTATCCATTTGAGAATTTCATCAAGTTCGGATAATAAATGGCCAAGTTTCTTCCTAACTATCATTTAAGAATCCCATTTACATTGGGAATGCTGAATTTAATTAAAATCGGATAAGAAATAGAATCCCAATAAAATTCTTATAAAAAAATCACAAATCCTCAGTTCAAGCACCTCACTTCAATGGACAACTTTTTTGGTCCCGTCGATGTCCGTTATAGTAAGGTATCTCTGTATATACCTACATATTTTAGTTCAAATCAAACAGACAACTTGGGTAATTTTTACCCGTACCTGTTTTTACGACGCTCATTGCTCGGCTTCTATAAGCGCACTGTATCTCTTCTAAGGGGGATACCGATTATTAATTTCAAAAACGTTTTTTTCTCACGCAAAATAGCCATCTTTTAGATTTTACCTCAATTTTGCTGTTTTCAAAAAACTCCTATTTTCGATTTGCAAAAAAAATATAGTTTTTGGAATGGATGGTAAAACCCATAGTACCATCTTAAGGTTCAACCACAAATCAATATATATTAATTTGTGGTTCAACTCTTTAGCTTTTCATCGGTCACCTACAGAGAGTCAAAATATTAATTTTTGATAGAAATATAAGCATTTAAAAAAAAGACGATTTTTAAAAAAAGTTCCGTTAGTTTTTTGTAAATATTTTTGCACCTAATTATTTGGTCGCAACATAATTATGTTTTTATGTTCTTGAGAAAATTTTCTATCAATTGAAAAAAAATTGATTGAATTTGATCAATTTGATCACGAGATATAAGCTTTCAAAGTATCGCTGGGTAAAAATCACCCAGTGTGTCTCTTACGTAACTTTTTGATAGTGTGTCCCTTAAGGGTTAAGGGTTAACAAATAACTAACGCAAAATGTGAAAAAAGTCGTTTTTTTATTTTGATGATCACTTGTTCCTTTAATTGTTTTGTAAAACTTTGATCAATCTGTCCGGAAAAACGGTTGGATGGATCAATTTGAAAATAATACAGGGCTATTAGGAGTACATTAAACTGTAAAATGACCTGGCAACATTAGTCTTTTCATCAATATTTGTAAAGTAACGGTAGATTTACTAAGACAACCTAAAAAGTCGTTTTTTGTACTTTTTTCAAATCAGTATTGAGGGTGAAAAAAAAATTTGTTCTCAACTAATCATTAAAGGGTCTTGTAGGAAATTTACTGAAGTTTTTAAGGCTGCCCTAAAGTTTACTGTGCAATCTTTGGTTGCTGAGATATCGATGATCAAAGGCAAAAGGATCTTTTTTGATTCAAAGTCAGATATCTCAGCAAAAAGTTGACAAAGAGAGACCAGAATGAAATTAAATTTACGCCTAATTAACAGGCTAACCGACCTATGCATTGGTTTAACTTAAAAAAAAATTTCCCGCGCCCATGGATCCTTACAAAAAAAAAAAAATTAGAATTTTTTATTTCGCGCTCTTTCTTATGATTGCGTGATAACGGTATCTCAGAAAAATTTTCCGCTCAAAAGTCTCAAAACTAGAGATTTTAAGCTTTAAAATTCTTTTCTTTTCATCTCTGTACGACCGTATTTTACAAAGATATAGCTCTTCAAAATACACTAAAAAAATTGAAAAAAATTAGTGTTCCTTTAATTTTTTGGAGTAGTGTATATTCAATTTGTATGTAAAGCACAATCATGTAAAATGTCTAGACATTATATTTGGATATTTAACAACTCTTTAACATCCTATTATATGAATCTTGAACAATAATATGAAACTTGTGTACACCCATACAAAATCTTCTATAATTAGAATATTCAGCAGACGAATTTTAGGTTAAATTTAATTTTTGTTCTCCCATATGCACACACAAAAAAACAAAGATGTACTGCACTCGTATTTTAAATGTATGTATACTCTCGTTTCGTGACATGTTTATTACGAATAAATACATTTTCGGTTCTAATTTTTCTTCCATGTTCAATATATATGTGAAAATGGTGGATTGCTAGTTCTTGCGAGTAGTTTTTTTTTACAAACTACACTTTTTTCATTACACACAAAACATTTAAATTTATTGTACGGGTTTCTATTATTCGCCAAAATAGCTACAAAATTGTTTACTTCCATATAGTGTTTTATGTTATATTTTGTTCTTTGATTTTTAATTCCATATGGAATAAAATAAAAAAATAAACAAAGGATCTTCAAAAGGTTGTTGTATAATTTTATATGTATACAAAACATTCTTGTTATCATTAAATTTTATGGTACTTCCACAGAGAACCTTCATAAGTCTTTAACCCTGTATATGTATAATATATGCTGCTAACATTAATGGCCGAACATTGTTTTTGTTTTTTTCCAAAGACATATTTTGTGCGAGGCTACTGAACATAAAAATTATGTTTCCTAGGGGTCACATAATTGGGTACACGCGTGTATACTTACGTTGATCGACAAATCATTGAACTTGACCTTTTTCGCAATCACACAGTAATAAAATAAAACCACTCATCGTACATAAATCTTAATCTAACTAAAATGTATTACTTCCATTAAACATTGTGAACATAAAGAGATTACCGTAGTATTCGCATATCTTTATATACAACAAATGGTAACTAATGAAATTTTAATGACCACACACACACACACACACACATTATACTATAAACGTAAAAACTAAAATTGAAAAGTAATGTTTTGTTTGTTGGATGGAGCGCCATTAGTGTGCCTATAGCTCTCTAAATTACCCAGGCTTCGCATATTATATAAAGCACAATTATATAACAAAAGGACCAAAAATCACGTAAACACAGACGTTAAAAAAATAAAAATAAAAAAATAAATCAAATCATCTCTAGATTTTCTTCATTATTCTTCTACATCTCTACGTCTTCTTCCTAATGATAACTTAATGTTCCCATTTTATATATATATATATTTTTGATGTGACTTTTTGTATAAAAAAATAACAAATTTTTTATTCTATGCACGCTAAAAATTTTATGGTTTCGCAACGATATAATTTTTGTGTTGTG
Organism: Tipula helvola; assembly: GCA_963556165.1. NCBI lineage: Eukaryota > Metazoa > Arthropoda > Insecta > Diptera > Tipulidae > Tipula > Tipula helvola. Next base: position 49,777,609 of record OY744483.1, read on the forward strand.
TATCCACCAACATTTCATGGTTAACACAATGTGAATTTAATTTTCTTTTTTCCTTTACATTTTCCCATAACGTTTCCCTTTCTCTATATATACAAGACGACATATTTACCATTCGTAGTTGTTCATTTCAACACAAGACAAAAATGTTGGTACCAAATTATAATATTTTCATATCTTTCTGGATATGTTCATCCGTTTTCCTCCTACTTTGGTACTCGTATAATCACAAGTCAGACATCACATTTTATTTTTATTTTTTTTGGTGTTGTTGTTGATGAAATCATTACATCAAATTTTCGTTTCAACTTCCTGAAAACGTGACAAAATGTTAATTATTTTTATTTTTTGATTTAATCTTATAATTGTAACATGGGCATAATATTACAAATTTTGGGCGGAAGGAAAAAAAACATTTTGTAACTAAATGCTGATTTCAAACCAGTTATTTTGTTATATTTGATTGGGACTGTGCTAACCAAATGGCTGGAGACATTTGATTTATAATGTATGAAACATAATGTCCTTGAAATTCTTTTATTTCAATAAAAAATATTTAGCATCCTAATCAAAATGCTAAAGGTTATTTTCAAAAAAAAAAAACCTTTTATCCGTCTAGACAAAAACGCTTAGGAATAAGGTGTACCTTTCAAAATATGATTTGTTTCAAATTTTGTCAAATGCGAGATTGTGAGGGTGAAAAAAATTGTATAAATTGATTTATTTATTATTTATTATTATTCATGTTTGAAAAATTTGTATAGTCGTTCTGTCACAAAGATGTATTTGATTCCAAAGCATCAAATTATTTGTCTTATATAATAAAGTACAGTTGTCGCTATATAATATATCCATAACGTTTGATCCCTTCTAGATGTAGCACATTATTGCGAGATACGCGCGAAAAATCAAGGTAGTTAGTTACCACAGAATTGAAAGGTATGTTCGAAAGCTATTGATCCAGTGAGTCTGTAAGAATTCAAATATTATCACCTACCCATATATAAAAACATAGCACAGTGAGGCTTAAAGAATGCAACAATTCTATCACTATTGATATGACCGTACGTAGACTTGGAAGTTGTTTTGTTGTAAAGAGGCGTAAAGAAATCCTACATTTGTTTACCACGCTGCGGTTGATTCAACTGTAGAAGGCTCTGTTTTAACCCATGAGTTTACAAAATTACTGTTATATATATTTTTCGCCATTGTAGATGTCATAGAAATTTAAAGGAGGTATCACTGGAAAGATATTGATATACAGTCGCAAGATAGTTGTCTCTGCTACCGTAAATATTCACATTTTCTATAGTCAAGCCGTTTGTGTATCGTTGTAAAGGTTTTAGATTGGAATGACTTGAAGAGGAACACAAGGAAAGTGTAAATTTGTTGACCCCACTTGAAATATTATTAACAAATACAAATTTAGAATAAAAATTTAGTTCTAAGGCTGCGTACCAATAGTTGGGTAAATTGCTCTTTTACCTACTTTTTAGCAGTGTACAGGGTAAATTGAAATACTGTACTAAAAAGTTGGGTAAAATATGAGAAACAAATTAATGACGTTGCTGTTAACTTTTTGACGTTTCAGTGATTTTTGTTAAAATTTCCGTGTTTTTCATAATAAATAATATACGTACTCAAAGGTAATAAAATAAATTTTATTTTTATTTTACGAAAGCAAAATAATAAAAAATATTTGACGTTTACTTTTGCACCTAGCAACCAGTGATTTTAACCCTCCGAACCTTAATTTGGGTCCATCAAACCATTTTTACTTCTAGACAATTGGTACGCCAATTGAGGTAAATATGTACTAAAATTGAAATTTACTGTACTAAATGATTTACCCGACTATTGGTACACAGCCTAAGAATTATTACCAAAGGCGGTATATCAATACAAAGCTATAGAGTTGCACGCAGGGCCGGCTTTACCCACTAAACAGATTATGCCTCGCATAGGGGCGCTGATAATTCTTCTCACGCTTTCTAAACAAATTCTTCTACTAAAACAATATTTTTTATTGGAAATTTTGAATTTCAACTCATCTCGATTACACTAGTTTCATCCAGTTTACAATAACTTTATCGAAACATGATAATAGTAATAGTTTCAATACTCGTTGTGCGAGAGCAGTAAACACACCAAAAAATACAAAAAACGCTCACGGGTTGAGTATGTAATCTCTCATTACAAAATCTCGCATTTCAAAATCTCGCATTTCAAAATCTTGCATTTCAAAATCTCGCATTGCAAAATCTCGCATTACAAAATCTTGCATTACAAAATCTCGCATAACAATTTCCCGTACGGAAAATTGTTATGCGAGATTAAATGTATGAGAAATTGCAAAGCAAGGTTAACTATATGGAAAATGTATGATAATTTAGCAGGTTCATAAATAATAAATAAATCATTAACACGTATTTAGTTTGAATTAATTCCAGAATAATTAAATATAAATTTAATATACTAAAAGCTAACTATAAGGGGATTATTATAAATGAAATTTAATTAAAGTTATTACAAGTAATATTATATAAAATACATATACTTACATATATGTAGCTTATTCTGAATATTTCCATTACCACGTCTAACAAAGGAGGAAAAAACTATTTGTCGACGGCTATTGCTACCATCTAAGCCAAAAAACCGAAAAACTTACAATTGGGTTTGAAGCAAGCAAAAAAATCAGTTATGTCTAGGGCGCGTGGTAACTCGTGTCGAAGGAGAAGAACACGAAATAGTAAAATGTACCTCAAACCATTCCCATTAGCCCATAGCACACGAGAAGATAGTCGCACAAGCAAACACAGATGTCAAACAATGTTCTAGAAATACGGAAACAATACCATCTCATATATTATATTGAGAGAATCAATCATAAATACACCAAGCCACTGACGTGTGTATCTTCCTACAAAAATGGCCCAAAAAATTAAAATTCAACGAGTTCGTGCTAATAAACCTAAACAACCTGAAGCTCTTGAAAATATAATAATTCCGGAAAATCTTCGTTACATTGATGGAGAATTATTTATATTAAATAAAGATTATTTTGACGGAGACAAAATTATTTTGATGGGGACTATTTCTTCCTCAAAACTCCTTGGTGAATCAAGTTGTTGGATTGTGGATGGAACTTTCGATGTAGTTCCATCTATATTGCGACAACTTTTTTCAATACATGAACGTATTGAGGGAAAAATATTAGTTCCGTTGATTTTTTGTTTAATGAGTAAAAAATCTAAAAAAGTCTACGATCAGTTATTTTTTAACTTAAGAAAAATATGCTTTGAATATGAAATCAGTGTCAATCCGGAACGAATTATTTGCGATTTTGAAAACACAATTGTATAGTCGGCCAAAATTGTTTTTCCAAACGCATCGTTTAAAGGATGCCTCTTTCACTTTGGCCAAATAATATGGCGCAAAATCCAAAAAGAAAGACTAGTGGCAAAATATGGAAATGAGCAAAAATTTTCAATCCAAAGCAGGATGATAAAAAGTTTAGCCTTTGTTCCACCAAACGAAGTCGACAACTATTACCAGCGGGTGTATTTTGGTTTTCCTTAGGAATAGGAAAAGGAAAAAAATTGACATTTTCATAGCAGTTTTATTTGGTTCCCCTAAATGCTTATTTTGGCAAGCCTTAATCGGAATTTTATTTTTCCTTGCATTTTTTGATACGGTAAATTGATTCCTATGTACTTTTTACTTTAACACTAAGTAGGCATTTTGCTATTTGTGTATGTTCGCCGAGACGTCAGATAAAAAAATAATAAAAATGGGTATATGTATAAAACCGACAAATTTCAGCGTAATAAAATAAATCCGTTTAATTATATCTTTATAATGTATAACAAAGTAAAACAAATTGTTTTTATTTATTTATATTAATAGAAAATTCTATTTTAACAACAAAATGTTTGCGTTTGATTACCTTTAACTGATCGCAGAGCCTTAGCGTAGGGAATTAAAACTAACAAAAAAATTCCTATTCATTTCTTCTTTCTTGCGCCAGAATAAACCATAGGAAAAACACCATAGGAAAAATTGCTATCAAAAATAATTCCTATATAGGAAAAAAATTCCAAATTCCTATGAAAAACCAGAATACACCCACCCGCTGAGCTCGTCTAGGAAATTTAATGACGGGGACGTAAAAAACATTGGAGTTATATTTTAAAAAAATTATATTGGAGAAGGCAGTCAACGGCCCAGATATAAACCTGAATTTTGGACTATTTGCGACAACGATAATGGATCGGAGACCTTCCCGCGAGCACAAAATATCGTAGAAGCTTGGCACCGCCGTGTCAAGGTAATAGTCTGAAAACGTCACGCCGGTATATACAAAATATTTGATGATTTGGGAAAGGAAAGCATTTTAGCAAAGGCGCAGGTCGGGAAAGTGCAATGTGGTGAAAATATGCCAAAAAACCAAAAACCTATAAAAAAAAAATAAAAATATAAAAAGAATTATTATGAAAAGGCTTAAAATTAAAAAAACAGATTTTTTGCAGCGTGTTGCGGATAATATTTTATTGGGATAGTTTTATTAATAAATTTTATTTTAAATAACATTTTTGAATTAAATTATTGTATGAACAAATTAAATAGATTATTTTTAAAAACAATAACAAGACTGTAATGCAAGATTTTTGAAATGCGAGATTTTGTAATACGAGATTTTGCAAATGCGAGATTTTGTAATGCGAGATTTTATAATGCGGGATTCCGTATAGCTCCCAGAAATTAATCCGCAATTTAAAGACAATGCTCTGCGAAAACGTAGAAAAAGGTTTTTTGATTACGAATGATATACTATGAAACTCAAACTAATCCCCAACATAAATTTAAAATTCGTTTTTATTTCCTATACTGTATACTGACTGAATTCGTTAGAGGAAAGATTTGAGGTCATAAATGCCCATATTAATAATTTTCAGTTTTTAACCGATGTTGAAGGAGTTTGTAAACCGAATGAAGAGGGACTTAAAGCACGTTGTGACGCGTCAGATCATATGTTAACCGACGGCGATGACAAAGATATTTTTGCGATATAACTACAATAAAGGACACAATAAAAAAGTGTACCAATACTAATACTGAGATCCATTGTTTATATTACAATACATTTACTCGAATGAACTATAGACTAGAGAATATATTTGTGAACGTAACGATTGCTTTACGTATATTTTTAAGTCTTCCAGTTTCCGTTGCAAGTGGTGAACGATCATTTTCAAAACAGAAAATAATCAAAAACTACTTGAGATCAAGTATATCTCAGGAAAGATTGGTTGGATTATCGAGTATAGCAATTGAAAAAGAAATTGGTGACAAAATCTATTTAAGTCAAATGATTGATGAATTTGCTACTTTAAAGGCAAGAAAAGCTTAATGTTTGTACCTGAATTATTCGAGTATATTATTTATTATTAAATATATTATTGGATTGTTGAACAATATTTAGGTACTCGCTTAGTTTTTTTGTTTGTTTGTTTTTGCTTTTAAATTTAATAGCTTTTCTCCCAACATTTATGCTCTGTTCTCTCTGGTAATTTAAGTAATTTTTATTTACCATTTAATTTAAAAAAAGAGCGCCTAAGAAGAACTTGCATAGGGCGCAAAGTGTTCTAGACGCGTAAAGAATTTCAGTTCAACAAAGCGAGAAGCAAAAATATTTTCATATAAGTTCAGCAACAAATACTTGAGAAAACTTAATAAATGCTAAATTAGCGAAATGTTCTGAAGTACCAAGTACCACGATCGAGTGATTAAAAAGTAATTTTCTCCAAGGGTCTATAAAACATTTAAAAAAACAACAATACTGTAAAATAATAAAGCTGCTATGCTGAAGACTGGTAAATTATCAAGTAATTTCGAAAAAATTTTAATAATATCAAAACATCTCCTCGAATCGGCAAAATTTCAAAAAAACTCGAATAATTACCGAACTTTCGATCGAAAATCTCAAAAATGTCGAATACTCTCGATATATCAAGCAACCCAATTCGCCTGTTCAAACTCACAATATCCGGAATAATTCAAAATTATTTCGAGGAACTAGATTTCGAGGAATATCGAAACCACAAGTTACCACGAAAAATTCGAATAATGTGAGAATTCTAGAAACATATCGATAATCTCAAAAAATTTGGAATTTCCCGAAATACTTGAATAAGTTCAGGATCCTGGAATAATTTTAAAAAATCAAGAAATATTTGAAAAATATTATGCATACATCGCACGAACAATATCGAAAATATTGGATAATGTCGATATTTTCACAATAACGTCGGTGCTAAGTCGTGCTATTTAAATCCGATCCGATAAAAATCTCGAATAAAATTAGATTTCTAGAAAAATCTTGAAAAATCAATAAATCACCAACAATCTGTAATAAAAAAGACATCTCAATGGTAAGCAATTCAAAAGCAAAAAACATTTTTCTCGGAAATAGATTATAATCGCATAATCATAATCACGAAAATATCGAATAACTTCGATGAGAAAACATGTAACGCTAGTTAGTCTACTCCAGAAATCTGGATTAATCCAAACATCTCAAAATCTCGGATTTCAGGACCTAACCCAATGCCCGCTTCTTAATTTAATCGAATAATCTCAAAAAATCTATCAAATCTCGAATAATTTAAACTCGAATCATTATGATTATTATTTGTCAAGGACAATTAACGATTTCATTAACACATTTTGAATTCTTAGAATCAATTAAAAAAACGTGTACTAACGGTCAGTACGAGTAACTAGGGTATGCCAATAAAAACTTGTAGAATGGATGTGATACTTATGATAACGATTTAATTAAGTGCAGCCCAATCAAATTAATGATATTATCTACATATATATATGCACATAACAACGTTTTCCAATTTGTTGATGTAGAATGTCGTCGAGAGTACGAATTATGGTTGATTCACGGTGCACAATTCACTATTCACAATTTACGTCGAGTAGTTCAAATCACACATTTAACGGCAAGCATAATTCACAGCATGTACAATTAATAATTCACAATTCACAGTATATCATTTTTGAATTGCCTGAGTGCTGGTGGAAAAAAACGTGCGTTTAATAAACAAGTGTCCGTTTTCTCAATGAGAAAAATAAAATTAAAACTAAGCATACATTAAAAATTGTCTTTGAATCAATTGTTTTCGAACAAATGCATTTTTTCCAAATAATACCTTATTAGTTTTTTTCGTGAAAGCAGTAGTGTGAATTAGAAAAGTGAATTGTGCACCGTGAAGTAAATATTTATTTTAAAAACAAACCATCTAGAATGAACTTCGAATAAGTTCTTTAAGAAAAGAAAAGAAATCGCATTCTATATAAAGGATATTTCTTTTACTTTGGGGGCAACGGATTGAAAAAATCAAAATGGCATGGTTCTTCATATCAAAAAAACAAGATGTCGGGCTCGTTTACATGTAAGTAGTGATTATGAAGTAATAAGGAACACAACCACCCAGCAGACGCAGCAAAAGCTGAAGCTCAAAAACATTTGGAAAACATCAGGAATTTCGTTCAGAATTCTTTTGCTGCTAGTATACCCAACAGCTTATTTCAAACAAGGATGTCGATGAACAGATCAGGAACTGTTGAAGGAGGAACTCTCTAAGTTTCAAGATACTTGACCGATATAAGTTTTTAGCAGATTGAACATTATTTTTGTAATTTGACAGTGGATCAAATAATGATGAACATCGATTGTTAGTTTTTGAAACATCTATAACAATTTGCAGATTTTTTCTAATTCAACCACATGGTTTTGTGATGGTTCCTTCACTGTTTGCGTTGCTCGTTTTACACAACGGCATTTACGAAAATAATGTTTTATAAGATTTTAATGTTTTATAAAAAATAACATTTACTAAAAACTTTCGAGTTACACAACCACATTTATTTAGTTTCCAAAATTTCTGAATATAAAGCTACACAGTTGTGTTAAAAGTTGACAAAATATATTGTTCCATCTCCTTAGTTGATTTTGTTGAATATGTAATACTTGCTTTTAGACTTTTGTTTGCTGTTGTAAGGTTTTTTTTTTGTCAATGTGTCATTATTCATAAACTTCACACTAACTCGTGACCACACCTTCTTTATCAAATAATGGTAATTACTGAATTCATTTATTCATTTAACAACTGCCCTTCTATATATTCACTTCGAACACCTAAATAAATAATTTGCATAAAAATTAAATCGTTCTTGTTTGGTTTGAATTCTGGCAGCCTCAATACCTTAAACTGCATGCACCACATAAAACAATGTGTCTTTGTTTTTAATCGAATACAATCAAGAGATACCACATTCACCTGAATCTTCAAAAATAAATAGTTCCAAACCTTTAGCAAACCTAACTATTATAGTTCACTTTACACTTGTTTTATGTCTTACCAAAAATTTTAGTTTTCACAAGGGGTAACAAAATTCACGATCCAAGTGAACTAACAAGAACCAGCAAGGTAACAGAATAATATTTACAACGACCAATCTCGTCTTGTTCCAGAGTCCGACGGAGCAGATACACAACAGATGATTTAACACGATTTCTAGGTACAGCAGACAGATTACTAAAGTTCAGATTATCTGGAGAAGCACTTAGAGGATCACACATTGAGAAGCCAATGATTATAAGCAGTGTTTAAATTCATTTTTTCGTTCTATTCTTTTATCTTTTTTTTCTCTCTTTGTGAAAGAAAACAAAAAATATTTTTGTTTGTTTCTCTCCCCGGGAACGAAATCGAAAAAAGTAAAATATCTCTCCTCATATAAAACACAAAAGATAGGAGAGGAGAGATATTTTATTTTATTTTATTTCATTCCGGAGCAAGAAACAAAACAAAATATATTTTCTCTTCTTTCGCAAAAAAAGAATAAATAAACGAACGAAATTTGAATTTAAACACTGATTGTAAGACAACAAGTAATATGTTGAATACCATGTAATCAAGAACATTTTTACTGGAAGAGTTAGAACATAACTATAGAAGAATTTACCAAAGTTTAGCAGAGACAAAACGTAACTATGGCTTTAAACCGTTAGAAGCTTCCAACCTTCAACCAGTTCGAAAAACAATTTTTCGGACTCAGGTGACCTCAAATCAGATAAATCTCTAAAAGCCTCAAGATGGAAGATTTTTATGTTTACTATATACTTTATTTTACTAACGTACAAGCAAGTAATATGTGTTTACTGATTTATTTTATAATTTTGGTTCAATCGCAAGTTTCACGACCACTATAAAGCCTGCTAGGATTCCAACCACAGTGACTACCAATAGAATATAAATAATTTGATGCTCTGTGACCGGTGATCCTTCTGGATTCCTTAACATATTCTTGTAACTGGCAAGGTCGTCCAACATTGTTATTTACTACTACAACTTTATCTGTTATGTCATATGCAATAACATGGTTAATTCTGAATCGATGAAAAATATGCAAAATACAAAGATCTTCAAGAATTGAAATATAAAGATTTTAAAGTAAATTTGTAAGTCGCGTACATACATACCACCAATCATTTGTTTTTAATATTTATAGTTGGAAGTGACTACCATTATAAAATACTTCCCTAAAATCGGTTTTAAATTACACGATTGGATTGGAATTTATTATTATTAGCAACATCAGGGACTATTGCGATTTTGCCGTGAGGATACGTCCTATTGATAACTTCTTCTTTACTAAATTTAACATTAAATCACATTAAAATGTATTTAATCGAATTTTTTGTTGTTATTCGATGAAGCTTGCTGTTTGCCAAGAGACATTGAATTAGGAAATACACAAATTGGGTAATCGCTACGGTTCAATAATTCGGCCAAATTCATAAACGGCACATCTGGGAAGCTAACAGCTAGATGAGAACTAAAAAAATCACCTAACGCACTGTGAATTGTAATTGCTATAGCGTCGATAGGCAAATTATTAATATTTAAATTGATCTCGATTTTGATTTAATAGAATCGAGAATAATTCGTCCTGGTGGTCTTGAGCTCGATGTTTTTAATTGGTATCCTACAAAATGAGCCAGAACACAAATTATTGCAAAGTTACTGTACTTGGTGAAAATTGACAGAAAACTTTAGGTTGGTTAAATCATATCGAACAGGCCTTAACATAGCATCTACCCTGCTGAGATGTAAATACGTCAATAGATATTTTCAGTTTTTAAATAAGTCTGGAAAGTAAAATTATTATTTTTTAAATATCTATTACGATTAAATAACAGACTTAAATTTGTTTATACTTACATGAATTGCAGCATAAAGTATACAATTTAATTAGTACAGCAGCGAGACGGTCATAGTGGGAAAAATTATTCTATAGAATGATAACATTTTTTAAATATAATCGTATGATTGCCTGACTACAAAATAACCCCAATTTTAACCGATTTTGATAGTTACTGTGCTGATATCATTTTACGCAATACATTAAAATAAATACTTTCACCTGTTATTAATATGAATTTTTCCTTTCCAAACATATTTGTCGAATGCTTTTAAATGACTGTCTAGTTATATTATAAATAGTAGGTAATTGCAAATCGATTTAAAAACAACAACCATTTTAATCATTTTAAATTCAAACTATCTATTCAAACTATATACTCGAACCAATGAAGGCAATTGCATTTTATCGTTTTAATTGAAGTGGTATAATAACCAATCACCAATCGATATCCTTTTACCATTATAGTGCAGTCAAAATGTACTGTACATAGTGGTATATCGCCTTTGGTCCTGGGTTTGCTTTGCGCTGATGCCAATTAAAAATGACACGATTGAGGCGTTGTATTGAAGATGTGTATGTTTGTCTATTGTGAATGCATTCAAGCCTTATATATTCCTTCCGTCCCAATAAAAAAAAATAGTGCACTGTGTCTGTATTAGTGCATGCACTTTATAGACCTGTATTGAGCAGACAGGCCTGGGCTGACCCGAGCAATACATATTTACCCTTTCTGCTCCAGTTAAAAACCTTACAAATCGGATTTTAAATATTGGCGATCAAATTAGAGTTTCAAACTATGTAATATTTCTTAAATGTAGGTATAATTTAATTTGCGTATTTCTTTTACATGTGCCGTCTAGTAGCATAAACAAAATATCGTCCTACTATGTGCACAATTGAAATAAAAAGAGTTTGTTTTTATTTCTAAACGTTTATGTTTTATATTTATAATTGGGAAATACCGAAATATGTGTAAAGTGTTATAATATAATTGTATTTATGTATATGATGGAATTATTTTGTACACGCCAAGGGTGAGGAGAGGCCTACGCTTCTTAAAGCAATTTCTTGCATCGGCCCTAGCACTTATTTTGCCCTCGCCATTTTCCCACTTAATGTTGCAAACTAAATTGCAACTTGTTTTCAGCAAGGATGGCTCCTTGTCGAAATGAAATATGGTTAATTGTTTACTCAATTAAATTCAAATTTATTCTTTTTTTCCTTTTACAAATTCTTACAGTTATATACTTAATTTTAACATACAAAATATTCTGTGATTGAAATTTTTTTTTTTTTTTTTTCGCTGTCGCTACATCCCATAAAGAGATTTGGCCGCTTCATTTTTTGAAGTTTCGTAATCATTTTTCTTAATGGATAATGAGTGATTAATTCATTGATCCTACCCTTAACCAGCCGTGATTTTTTCATCACCCGCCGGGAATCGAATCCGGGACCTCCGGAGCGTAAAGCAAGTATGCTAACCAGAACCACTGTGCCACCGGGGCGATTGAAATTTACTTTACTTATTAATTTGATTAATTGACAAAATTATATTCAATATTAAATTATTCAATCAGCGAATTCGATTAATTACTATACGTGCACGCGCTTACCTGTTTAACATTAAATTACAACAATATAATTGTGAACGCGCTTATTGAAATTAAATTCATGATTATATTACAATATATCTATCTATCTATCCCAAATTACCCCAGTCTCACCCTTCACATCGATATCTTTACAACGCAAAATAACTTAATTATGACCGCAACAGATAAACTTACGAAACTCGCATTCTTTAAGCCAATAAAGTCCATAGCAACATTAAACAATATTTGAGAGATATCCTTTTGTTCTTCAGCTTCCCAGAGATCTTTTTAACAGACAACGAAAAATCCCTTAATTCAAATTCCATATTGGCAATGATGGAAGATAGTCTAAGTATCAAGGCCTTTAAAACTCCCCCACATAAAAGCGAGGTAAAGGGACACATCGAAAATTCCATTCGACCCTCACTGAGATAATAAGATGAAAATTGAGAAAACATTTGAAAAACCACTCCAGAGATCAGTAAACAAATACAACCATTCAGTTCATTCTAGCACAGACAAAAAACCAGTAGAAGCATATTACGACAGAATTCCCAATATAGAACCAGATCAGTTTTAGTAATAAGTTGCCTCAGTAATTTAGAAAAATTAAGCAGAAACAAGGAAAAGACATGCAGTATCATAATTAAAAACGTAAAGCGATTAAAGTATACCAACCAGGACAGATTACACTGGTCGACAAAAAAAAAAGTTGCAGAAACAAGGATAGTCATTTTCAACGTATTTTTCGATGCCCTATCACGTCAGTATTATGGGATATCCTAACCTAAAAATGCAAAAAAGGCTGTTTTATGAGTTTTCAATATTTTATTGTATTGATAGGGAATTTCAGTAGTAAAAACTAATAGTGCCATCGTAAACTGTCATTGATACCCTCTCATTTCCTATTTGAAACGTCTAAATATCTTTATCTATTACCGAGATACAGTAAAATATTGAAAACCATAAAGACAGCCTTTTTTGCATTTTTAGGTTGGGGTTTCCAATAATACTGACGTGATAGGGCAATTATGCAGCCAGATTCGGATTCACCAACGAAAAATACGTCGGAAATGACTACCTAGTTTCTGCAACTTTTTGTTTTGTCGGCCGGTGTTATCTAAGTAAAAATAAACAAAAGATTAGGTTCGAAGTTAGCTGCCAGACATAAATCTGAGATAGTGAAGGAAGATAGAAACACAATTGTTCACTCAATAAAAAAAACAGTAAATCGTAAACATTTGAAATTTCAGGTATATAGTAGCAGAAATCCAAATACTCGATTATACAAACACTCAAATTATTTCCAAAAATAATGGTAAATCGAAGATACAAAACGGAACTTTTTGGTTAATTCGAACTAGACAATTATTAAAATTGTATAGGCAGAATACAATCATACAGTATTGAATAAACAAATAAGATATACAGACACCCTCAACACGAATTCTTGACTCACGAGTTACTACAACTACAGTCTTTATAAACTTATAAAAATAACGAGCTATGATTAAATGTTTAATCAGGGCGTTGCGGTAAGATTATCTAAACTACGAAAGAAATTTATCATTTCGAAAGTAATCGATAAACTGAGCACGTTTCGGCTGAATGTCTAGCCCTCACCATGATTAGTCTAACAAATTCTATGCGTGTATGTTAAATAACTTAAAATTATTTGTCTCAAACTCTCAACTAAAACAAAAAAAAAAACTTTTAAGGGTTTTCCGAATTACCAACAAAAAACAAGAAACTTCTACGACATAGCAAATTCTATTTACCTAATTCGAAACAAAGAAGTAACGTGACAAAATAATAAAATATCCTAATGTCATGAACCTGTCGTCGTCTAATTTTAAATTAAATTAACTTTATTTCTACTTTCACTTTTTTTTTGTTGGTCTATTTAAGGGTTGCTTGTAAATTTTTGTCTGCCTAGAAAAAAAAAAATACAAATGACTAAAAAATACAAATCGAATTTGCTGTTGTCATCATTTTGTGTATATAATATACCTACCTTTTTGTATATATAGTATGTGCGTGTGTAAAGCAACAAATTTAATAATTGAAAATCAAAACTAAACCAACCTATAGGGTATAAGATACTAATCTAATGATAATGAAGATGACAGAATTTATGTCTGTATCCATACAATATGCAACAACAAAACCTAATGATTTGGTTTTACAAATTAATTATTTTATGTTTTTTAATGATGATGTGGATCCATTTTACAATTTTTTGTGATTTTTTTATGTTTTGTTTTGGGTCTAGTCCATTGATAATTCTTAGATATTGTTTGGGATCGGATTTAATTTTATTATGATTTTTTTTTTTTTTTTTTGTTAAATTTGTGGTCAGTTTACTATTATTTTAAATAAGTCATTTGTTAGTTTTTTTTTGTTTACACATCTACTCTTATTTACGAAACATAAAAAGTCTGGGTTATATATTGCCTTTATGTCTTCATAAACAGTACATTAAAGGCTGAAGGTTATCAAACATCTGGCAAGCTCGTAACGCTTATAATGGGTGCCAGGTCATACTGGAGTTGAGGGAAATGAGGCCCCTGCCTCTTCTTTATTTAAACCAGAACCCTTCTGCGGCGTCACTAAGTGGTACCTTAAAGGGGCAGCGGTGAAACGTTGGGAGTATGTTCAAAAGTCCTCCTACTGGCGCAGAACTCCAGGTTTGCGTAAATAATAAATAAGTATGGGAGAGTCTCCGGTTGTGGGCACAGTTTTGTTGTTGACCCATAATTTTCCTTTGAGTCCATATTATGTGGAGATATGAATATCAATGGAAAGCTAGATGCATTAGCTAAATATACGCTAAACTACATTGATTCCGTCAACTAGAAAAATCTTACGACCAATTTTGTAAAGTCATCTTTTTTGGCAAAAAAAAAAAATCGTAATCGGTTATGGGCACCCTTCGAAAATTCGCTGAAAATGGGAATAGTTGAAGGAAAACGCACCTAATTCGAAAGAACTTCGAGGTTTATTAATTTTAAAGGCCTTCAGTGACAAAAATAACAAAAAAGGCTTTCTTAAAAATTACTTATATCGTCTTCCTCATCCTCCAAGGCAGGAACACAATGTTTGCATGTGAAATAGCTGGAATGCATGTTAGCGTACTTCAAATGATAGGGCCGATCACACGTGTTGCATTTGATCATTTGCAGCGGTCAAGTTCGATGGCAGGGGCTTCAAACAGATGATGCAGAAGTCGATATCATCATCAGATGGTGAAGAGTTCTTTTTTTTTTTAGAACGTTTGGCCGACAGTTTGGCAGGTGCAGTTGCTTTCTTATTTTTAATTCTATTCTATCCTATAGATGTCAACGTAACAATATGTTAGGTCGTCAGAAATGATGATATCTGACAGTTTTTCAGTCAAACAGACGCTTTAAATTAAATAAAGGGTGCCCACGACCCGTTACATTTAAGTGCCCACAACTGGAAAAAAAAAAATGTGATGCGTCATGATTTTGATATAAATCGATGTGGCATCCCAAATCACAACGAAAATACTGTAGACATATACATCAATAACACTCATCTGTTTGAGATTATTCACTTTGATTTATCGCACTTTAAAAACATTGGGAAATTACAATTGCGTTCATTTTTACGGACTTTTTTTTAATGTGATCGCAGCAAATGAACAAACTCGTCCATCCACTTCGATATTAGCTAGAAAACTGCATACTGTCAAAAACAAGTACAACAACAGTCAGATCAGCCGTATTAGCATTCTGTCAAAAGTTATGCAGGGGTGCCCACAACCGAGGGGTACCCACAACCGAAGACCCTCCCCTAAATAAATAAATATATCAAAGTTGTTGCCGTTATTGTTAGACAGCGGTAACAAACTATTCATTGATGATCGAAGAAAGTAAGAACAAATACTACACACATCAGTGTTTAGTAATACAATTATAATTTATTGGAGAAAATATAAAGTTGCATTATTAATTTAATCAAGGGTTTCAGTAAAAAAGCGGAACATTTCATATATCAAATCAAAAAATTATTTTCAATCAGTTCCTTTTTAATAACTACATTTTAAAAATTTGATTCCAACCCCAGAAAATTCTGCAAGTTTCTAAATGGTAAAAGGAAAGTAGTTTGGTTTTCTTCACCGATAATTTTTCAAAATTCATTGGCATGTCAGACCTTTGATATCTGCAATCTGATATTTTGAGTTCGTTTATGAATTTTCAATATGTCACTTATGTTTAATTGCTTGTAATCGTACTGAATTTAATTTAATAAAATTTACTGACACAGAGGTTTATGGTTTTTTGTCTTTCCTAGATTTAAATAAGGGGGTAGTTCATGATTGCATTCCAACCATCATTGCAAATTGTGCTGAGAGTTTAACTCCTTTCCTGGAAATATTTTTCATTCTGTGGACATTTATACGGTAGTATATAAGCTACAGAAGCTAAATTGTGAATTCATCCCTATCAAATTATGCAATTGTTCGCCTTCCTGATCGGTCTTTGTGTGACTTTCTAGAGTACCACAATGTAGTCGCATTGGTCTACTTCTGTTCTCATTATTTATTAATGAAGTTATTTAATGTCTTGAATTTGCACATTACCTTTTTATGGGGTGGAATTTGGCTTGTACTCTAATACAAAAAAGAATCTTCCAAAATAAATATTTCCAGACATTATTAACTATGTTTCAAAAACTCAGGCCCTTTTCGTAAAGGAAAATCGTTGGTTTCATTTTTTAATTAAATTATACAAATTAGTTCCACTTCTAAATTTTTATTTCAAATTTAAATTATTTGTTGTGTGTAATATGATAAATATTGTATTTTGAAAATTATAAAACCAAATTTGCAAATAATTCAAAAATAAAAATAATCAAGTTGTATATTTCTAGAATTTGGGTATTATTAAAAAATATTCCTTCCAATGTCAAAGTAAATCAAATTAGCCTTCCAGAATATTTCTTAATTTTAATACTGAAATCCTAGATAATTTATGAAATAATACAGATATCTAAAAATTAGACACACTTTGAAATCTTTATGCAAAAAAATGCTCGCTGCAACCACCCGTTCCATGATGACCATAAAACATGATAAAATTCCACCCATAGCAACAATCATTAAAATATAAATAATTTGATGCATTGTAACCGGCGATCCTTCTGGAATGCTTAACATATTTTCATAACTGGCACGATTGTCTAACACTATTAGCTTCTTTTGCAAGAAATTGGCAACTCCAGCTGTAGCCAATCGTATTATTCTAATTCAAAAAACAAAATAGAGGAAAACTCAGAACATTAAAGATAATTTCTAAATTTTATACACTTACCCCACATTCAGTTGTTCTTTATATTTATAGTTTGGAGTGACAAGCATTGTAAAATAGTGATTAAAATACTTTCCAGGAATCACATTTAAATTACACAATTGGAATGCTTTTTTCGCAACAACATCCGTGACGACCGCTATTTTACCGTGAGGGCACTTTTTCAAGACAACTTTTCCAAATGTATTTAACATTGAATCACAATCTAATGAATTTAAGCGAGGTCGTAATTTTTTATCAGAATTTGATATGATTTGCAGTTTGGATAAGGCCATTGAGTTTGAAAACGCACAAATCGTGTAATCATCATGGTTCAACAATTCGACCAAATTAGTAAACGGTAAATCTGGCAAGCGGATCGCTAGATGTGAACTGAGAAATGCACCGAACGCACTGGAAATTACAATTGTTAGTATCGATAGGCTAATTATCAATATTTTGTGTGATGCAAATTTTACAAATTCATCTCCGCCTTGATTTAGTAATATCGAGAATAATTTTAAAATTTCTGGTGGTTGTGAACCCGATTTTTTTAATTGATATCCTATAAAATGACCCAGCATACATATTACAGTAAACGATACGATAAAGGCTATCCATAATTTAATTTGAAATTGATCGAGGAAATATGTTTGTGATCCTTTTGTTGTCAAATTTGGTATCCAAATACTATTATGCATTGTGAAAATAGGTAGAAGACCTTCGGCGGTTAAAGCATTTCCAACAGGCCATAACATAGCATCTGCCCGACCGAGAAATACGGCAGGTTCTGTATAGTTTATGTTTTTAAATGAAAGTCTGAAATATAAACATTTTAAATATTAAAGTTAAACAACAATTTTAGATACTTGTTTATACTTAAATCTTAGCATAAACGACAATTCAATTAGTACAGTAGCAAAAGGGTCAAAGTGTTGAAAGTCATACTGAAATGATAAAATTTTTAAAATTTAATCGTTTAACATTATGTGATGACAATATTACCGCAACTGTAATCGATCTAGCCATATCTTCATTATTAATAGTCGGTTCATATCTGCTTTGATAAATATTGGTGACATCATCTTCTTCATCATTATACACAAAACGTTTCCGAAGCCTATTTTCCCTTTGTATTGACATCTCGAACAAAATGAATCGCGCAAATTTTTCCTTCCCAAACATATTTGTCGGCTGCTTTCAAATAACTGACTACGTGTTTATTGAGTATAATTACGAGTATGTTAATTATATTACAATAGGTAACTGCGTATATCGATTTGAAAACGATAATCGTCAATTAAAATTAAAATTTTTTTAATTGCAATCCACTCATTAAAGCAATTCCATTTTATCGTTTTAATTGAAGCGGCACAACTAATCACCAATCGATATGCTTTTACTATTAATAACTGTAAACTTGTTATTATAACCTTCCTACATATATTATATATTCGATAAATGGTTTATTTGCCTACATTGGTCCACAATAAAAGCTCTTTGATTACTTTGAATTTGTTTAATTCAAAACAGAACAAACATCCCCATAGCAATAAATACCAACCAATATTTTAATCGTTATAAAGATGTCTGCATTTAATTTATAAGTTGACCGACCGAAATTTTTGCCAGATTAAAAGAACTCTTTATGACTAAATGGATCATCATAATTTGGTGGGTGGTTTACCTTCAAACGATCAAAGATAGATTCAATCTATAACGACCATAGTTAAAAGTCACCACGTGGATAATTTCTCCACGTTTTTCGTTTTTCATAGCAAATAAAAATTCGCAATCACAAATTTGCAAGACAATCTGTATGAGGTTAGGAATCTATATAGGGTTATAAATCTATATGAACCTAGAAGAAATTATTTTATGCGTCAAAGTCCGTTTAAAAAACGTGGTATTTTAAATTTTTTTTTTTTTTATTTAAAAAAAAAAAATATTTTTATTTTTAGCAAGCCAAATTTTACGTCATCATTATATATGAGCCTCGTGTGCGGATAGGGAGAAACCCCAACCGACTTGTCGGTGGGTAAATGGGAAATAAAATTCTATTCGTGGACCAAAACTAGCTAGGGGTGGTTCCCTAAATATAATAACTACTATGGGGGACTCTAATAGGGAAAACCTTAGAGCGCAGGGAATCGGATACACAGTGCCGGCGACTTTGAGGGGTGCGCAAGTGGGCTCCCAGTCGTCGTTATCCAATAACCGCAATACTTAAGAGGTGATAAATTCTGAAAATCCATTTGGAAGAAGTTCCATAATGCCACGATCACCAACAAGACTTTATGCAATGCACAAGTCAGAGAAATTTATCACTCCAAGTGGTACTCCAGTCAGCCGACGGGACAATCCATCCTCTTCAAAAGCTGGCCCTGATTTTGAGGAGGGCCAAATACTGCATGCCAGAAGTGATGCCAGCAGAAATTTTACACTGCGAGCAGCTTCAGAAGATGGAGCAATTATTTGCCAAGCTAAGCGAAGAAATTGAGTATCTACATAAAGCGAGAAAATGAACTTCTAAAAATGAATCGGGATGCTAAAAACATATAGCGAATTAGAGAGTATTGAACCAGAGAAAGTCAAGTATTACACTGATGAGGATGAATTAGAAAGGGAGGTGGATTGGATCCTAAAAAAAAAACAGTCCAGGAAAGGTAAGAAAAAAAAAGCTGAATCGTCACCTGAGGTTGAACTACTAAATGTTAGTGGACCTACAAGTACCGAACCGGACATTGTCCAACCCGAAGTCAATCAACCAAATGGTAGTAAATCTACCAAGAACATTGCACCAAAACTAGTGCAACCGAAAGAAAAACCACCCCCACCAATAAATATTGTGGGCGTAACCAGTTACCCAAAAATTAAGTCATTGATGAAATCGGTTACTGACAAAGAATATATGGTAACAGCGCTAAACAATGACGTTTGGAAAACTAATACTCTGGACCCAGAAACCTATAGAACATTATCTATGAAGCTGAATGCCGAAAAGTATCAGTGGTTTACCTATGAGGACAAAACAGGCTCGCCCTATAAATTGTTATGGCAAGAGGTTTGCATCACACTTGCTCAAGCGAAGAAATAATGGATCAGAATTTCCCTATACCCGAGGGGGCTAATCTGGTAGGCTACTCTGACGATCTAGCTTTGGTCGTCTCTGCAAACCATGAAAAACAGCTGATGGATCGTGTAGAAGCTTCAGTGGAATTGATCTCCAGATGGCTTCGTGTGATTGAAGCACAAATTGATCCTACTAAAAACTAAAATGCTATTTCTATAGGCATACACTATTTCCTAAAAGTTACACGAAAGTTTCATGGAATACCTCCAAAAATACAAATACCCTAAAATAAAAATTATAAATACGAAAATCGCTGTCATTTACTTAAAGAATTTTTAATTTCTCTATGGCTGAAATGTCAAAAAAAAACTTTCGAATTCGTTGAAATTCTTAATTTTTTTTAAGTTTATAATTTCCCACTGGTTGACCCTTTAACAACATTTTTCTAATGCACTTTTTTCTAAAGGGTAAAAAATGTGATCATTTTGTGCCCGCAAATTATGTAGCCCCATTTTGTATTGCACATAAACAATAACAATTTGTAATTTAATATTTTTTATTTTGTTTATGTGTAGGTTCCTTTATTAAGTTTATAATTTTTCGCTGGTTCGAATGTCAAAAAAAATTAAGAAAAATGAATGTCGTTAAAATTCCTTAATTTATAATTTTTCGCTGGTCGAGCCTTAAAATACATACATAATAAAAAATTAATAATTTTGAAATTGTTTAATCGGTATGCTATGTTTAGTATTGCTCATGCCGTTGCTGATTTTGGTTATGCGGGCCATATAGGAAACAAAAAGTTTATAAGAGTGGTAAACATATTCGGACGCCATTTCCGAAAAATACGCGCAAGGAAGAAGCCGCAGGGAGACATGCTACCGTCTTTCCAGCTGCTATGATTTTACAGTCAAAATTGCGCTTTTATTCAAAATAGTGCTTTTTAGCGCAATCCGCCATATTTCATCGATATCGTAAAAAAATTGTTTCGCGACGTAAATCATTATAGGGCCCCTGGTTTGCCGTGACCATTCACAAAAGTTTAAATATGGAATCTTCAACAATTGTCTTGTATGAGTAATGGTGAATTTTAAAGCATTCATGGCAGGTTTATAGATGATTAACTAAACACAACTGTACTTTGCTCAAGCTCACCAAGCCATCGCTATACTGAAATATAGTCGGTTATAAATTTCAATTTTCAATTAAACAATTAGTGTCGGTAAGGTTCGTACTCCAAATCCAAAATAGAATAACTCATTGACTTTTTATCCCAAAATTGTATCGTAATTTAAATACTGAGCGAACAGTTCTCAGGCCCATCGAAGAGACTTGAAATGATTCAATAGTTGCAGGTTTTCACATAATTCTTTTGCGAGTTGAGCGTGAACTCGCCCGTTGTTTTTTTAGTAATTGGTCGGCCAGAGTGATGTAAATCTTTGACACAGATATTTCTAGAACAAAATCGAGCAAACCATTTACGCATTGATTTTAATTCACTCAAAAAATTCAATCACTTTTGTGTCACCGTTTTTTGTATAAGACGCAATATAAAGCAATTTTTTGTCTATTTTAATTTTAAGTATTATTCTATTTATTATGTCAAGTCAAATTTGTCGACTTTTTATCTGAAATTAAATAAATAAATAAATAAAATCTATTAATAAAAATTTAACGATTTTTTCATAAAAGTAAAAGCAAAGAAGTATTCTACTACAAAGAGTAATTATTTGGTGTTTATAAGTTGATTTCCTTTAATGAAAAAAGTTGTGAAACTTCGTACTCCGAAGTTGGATCCACCATTTTAAATTTAATTGACTTCATGTTTTTCTATATGGTATTGTAAACTTTTTGAATAACTACGAAACAGTCCTTAACCGAAGATTACCAGATCTTCAATTATAAAATTTGGGCCAATAGTTCAAAATCAGCAACCAAAAAATTTCTGGGTACCGAGTTTCGTTGCTGATCAAGTTGCAAATATTGTCGTTTCAATTAACAGTAATTTGCTAATAAAAAATTAACAAAAAATTGTGTTAAACTTTGTTTTAAATCGCATTTCAAAGCTTTCACAAAAAGATTCATCAAAATTAATTTAGAAATTCGGAGGTAAACGCTATAAAGGAACTCGACTAAATCGAAAACGACACTCATTTAAGCTATATATGTATGTACATAAAGACAAAATAACTGTTGTACGCTTATCTCCCTATACTTACGTTCTATTATACGTGATTAGTCTTTACCGGCACTCGTTCAACATCCGCGACAAATACCGCGGTTTAAAATCGTTTTTTTAATACTCATCTACGATAGTAAACACAAAAAAACTGATATTCACTGAACCTCTAGATTCAGAAAGTCAACATAGAGAACATCTTCATTCAGAAGTCAAAGCCACAGGTCATTAAAACCTTATCAAATATTCATACATGAAAAAGTTAAGGATATTAAAAATTATTTTATTTGTGTTGTAATATCTATGCCAAACTGTCAACATTCTAAAATAAAATTCAAAACTGATTCAACCAAAGGAGACAGTTGCGTAACTTTAAAGATATAAAGTACGAAACTACGAATCCTGCAAGTGATACTCTACAACAATGTTACATGAGAAAACATTCAATTTGACCTGATGAATTAGAATGGCTGAAGTGCGGGTAATCCTGAACTATGAATCTGCGTTTTTATTTTATTTTGTATTCATTAATGTGTTAAACCACCACATCTTATACACAATCTCTTATAAATGAGCTCCTGCTCAAAATAGATTATGTAACTAAGCTGTTGGTACATATAATGCAAAATTTATGTTGGTTAATAAACTGAACCAACCATCATATTAAAGGTTTTCCACTGGCTTCGAAATAAATGTATTGTAAATTTTATGTTGTGAACCAAATTCATTAACAAAATTCCTACATTCCTACATTGTGGCATCACTTTGCACGAAGTTTTTAACGAAAACTTGTTGACCGACTTGAATTTCCCTCTTATGGCTTCGTAGGTTATAAGAATTACAGTTTCTTTCGTAAGCCTCTTTAAGATGGAGCAGAATACTATTTTGAACTAGAGTCTGTCGATCAGAATTAGATATCCCCAGTTCTTTCCCACCCAGATTTTGCAGAAAATTCAACAATTCATACTGTGATCCATGACCTATATAATGTTGACCAAACGTGATGTAATGTGGAGATTGGTTTGTGCTCTGATGTATAGAGTTGCGCAATGCAAGTGCTATGGAACTGGTATGGATATCCCAAGTTTGGTGATTCTCTTGTATGTACGATCGAATTGCAGTTAAAATAGATCGATTCACTCTCTCCGACATATTCGATTGAGGCGAATATTTAGGCGTTCGAACTTGTTTAATTCCATATTCTTCCAAAAAACTCTTAAAGGCGTTGGAGGTAAATTGAATTCCATTATCGCTTATGAGGTATTCTGGCACCGAAAACAAATCAAAAACACATTCCTTCAAAAATGACATGACATTTTTAGAGGTAGCGTCTCTCATTGGCTTTAACAAGGTAAACCTTGAATATTGATCCAGCGCAACAAACAAGAAGCAATTTCCAGATTTTGATCTAGGATATGGTCCAAGGAAATCAACATAGATCCTCTCCCAAGTACGTGTTGCTTCCACATATTTTCCCATAGCAGGTCGGGTATGGTATTTGCTGGTTTGGAAACCTTACATACCTCACATTTCTTTATGTAATCGGAAACATCGTTACACATCCCCGGCCAGAAAAATTGTCTTCGTAATAATTCTAATGTTTTAACCAAACCAAAGTGAGCGGCGGAGGGAGGGCAATGTGCTTCTGCTATAAGGTTGGTTACTAGTGGCTTTGGAATGTAAACTTTCCATTTAGGTAAGTCGTTATAAGGATTGAGTGTTCCAAATGAGGAATTATAAAAAATCTGATCATTAATTACCTTGAAGTTAAGATCAGTTTCCGGTTTACTTTTAAGCTTTGCTAGCAAGTCTTGATAATCAGGGTCAAGAAAAATATTTGAATTCAGGTCTAAACTGCACGTCTCAATCACAATCATAACGACTAGGATTTCGGTTAACACAAATTTCATCAGCATGTTTTCGGGACAAGGCATCAGGCACTACATTTTCAGAACCTTTCCGATATTCTATTTTAAAATTGAAACCTTGCAATTTTAAACACCACCTCGCCAGTCGTCCTGTTAGCTCCTTTTGACTCATTAACCAGGTCAAACTGGCGTGGTCCGTTATTACAGTAAACTCAAACCCTTCAATATAGTGCCTGAACTTCTTGATACTGACTACAGCGGCGTAGCATTCTAATTCAGTCGTGCTATAATTCCGTTGGGCGGAATTGAGTTTGGCTGAAACGTAAGCTATTGGTCTTTCTTCATTTGATTCGGATTTCTGGAATAATACTCCCCCTATTCCTGTTTTGGAAGCGTCACACTGTATGAAGAAAGGACGAGTAAAATTGGGATGACATAATACAGGTGCAGAGGATAACGCTTCCTTAAGTGTTTCGAATGATTTTTGGGCGGCGGAATTCCATAAAAATGTTTTTGTTTTCTTAAGTAAGTCTGTAAGTGATGCAGTTACATCTGAATAATTTCGGATGAACCGTCTGTACCAGCCAGTCATACCCAAAAATCTCCGAAGTTGACGAATGGTATTCGGAGCGGGATATTCCGTGATTGCAGCTACTTTATTCAAATCCGGCTTTAAGACACCATTTCCTATAATATAACCCAAATATTTTAATTCTCGCAAAACAAAGTGACTTTTTTCCAAATTGATTGTTAAATTTGCTCTGTGAAGAAGATTAGCAATTTTGCTCAAAAGCTCCATGTGTTCGTCGAAGGTTTCGGATGTAACCAGCAAGTCATCTAGGTAGACGAATACCTTGTGATGCAACTCATGGGGTATAACTCTATCCATGAGCCTGCACATGGTTTGAAGAGCGTTGCAAAGCCCGAATGGCATGACGGTAAACTGATAGAGGGGTCTACCAGGAACAACAAAAGCCGTCTTATCCCTTGAACTCTCATCTAAGGGGATCTGCCAAAAGGCATCTTTAAGATCTATACTTGAGATAAATCTTGTCTTACCTAGCCGACCAAGCAACCCGTCGATGAGAGGTAAGGAATAAGCCGCCTTTACCATAACTGCATTTACCTTCCTCGCGTCAAGACACAAACGGACTTTACCATTCGCTTTCCTCACCAATGTGACAGGCGAGCTCCATGAACTAAAGCTCTCTTCGATCACACCTAGAGCGAGCATGCGATCCAATTCTTTGTAAAGTTCCTTTTGAACTGCGGGGGATATCGGATAATGGCGTTGTTTAATTGGAACAGAATCTCCTACATCAATAGAATGTGTCAAAATCTGAGTTTTTCCTAAACCAAGAATTTCAGCTGATGGAAATTCATTTATTGTCTGGTTCAGTCTGGCTTTTTGGGATGATGACAAATTATGAAAGATCAATTCAGACTCAACATTTCCTGCAGAAGGAACAGGTTTATTAATTTCCGAGATTTGAACGGGCTCATTAAGTGAAATGTGAATTTTTAATCCGAATGCCACCCAGAAATCAACTCCTAAATAAAGCTTTTGCCTAAGATTTGGCGCGATATGTAAGGTTAGATAGCGGGTTTCGTTCATAAATGTTACTGGCACTCTATAATGTGGCCTAAAATGGTCTCAGTAGAGCCACTAGCAGTTTTAAGAGAAGAACTTAAGTGATGAAATTTTACGTTGGGCCAATTCAGAAACTTTTCGCTGCCACAACCTAACACTGATACGTTTGCACCGCTATCCAATAACCCAATTTGGTTTTCTCCGAAAATTAGGACCTCTGCGTAAGGCCGACCATCCGTAGAGTTATTAATGAGGGATTCAGCTAATAATTGTTTATATTTTCTCCGAGTGTACCAATAATTTTGTATTCTTCCAGTTTTGAATTGGTTGGATTCTGAATCTTGGAACCGATAAGCGGATTTTAAGGCTTTGTTATAATAAGTTACGGGCTAGTGGGAGTCTTTTCGTTCGTATTGGACCCTTGATCCCGAGAAGTCATCGTCAGAGGTTTGTGTTGTTCTGGTCTGTCTGTTGTCACTTTCGGAGGCCAGGTACAGCCCATCCCTACCCCCTTGTTGGCGTTTCCCGACTTATGCTTGCAAATTGTGCAATATGGTTTAAGGATCCCTGGAGTACCACAACCAAAACAAAATTTGTGTTTCAAAGGAACCAAGCAATCCTTGAAAATATGGCCAGGTTGATAACAATTCCAACAACCGTCATTTACCTTAGCGGAAGGTTGCCTATTGGTAAACAAGTTTGTAACTGGGCGATAATTTCTTTTATCGGTATTGAGCGCAGCAATTTCTTCGTCAACATCCAATAACGGCAAAGAATTGCTACCTGGCTCATTAGAAGCGTCTAACTCATTGACTTGACGACGTTGGCACATCATCTCGGGAACAAAACCAGTTCTCACCCAAGTATCTTCGTACGACACACATAATTGTACCATTTGTTCTAATGTTGGGAAATGGCTATCCACGAGTTTATCCTGAAGTCCAGCTCTAATATTTCGCCGTATTGTGTACATTAATTGAGTATCTGACATCGGAATCTCGAATTGGAGTGATAAAGAAAGCATATCGCTATAATAATCTTGAAATGTCTCTCGAAATCGTTGCTTACGACACTCTAGAATATGTCGTAGATCATCGTCCGTTTGACGGTCCTGAAATCTTCTAATTATATCATCTCTTAATCTCGACCAATTCACCACACGGTTCTTCTCGATATAAATCCAGTACCATTCCTGAGCTATACCTTTGAGAACATAACTGATATCGTTAACTAATTGTTCAAAAGGCAACTTGTTAGCTTCTGCCAAATGTTCAAGCTTAAAGATAAATCTTTTGACCGGTGGACCTTTTGGAGAACCGTCAAAGGTTATGTTCCATTTCGTTACATTGCGCTGGAGGTAACAAAATTTACCGCCAGATTGATCAACTTAGGTCGATAACATATTTGGATCGCCAGAATTATATTTTGACGCTTAGACAGCACTTCATTACTTCGAGTTGCTTGGTCCAAACTTATTCCCGGGACATCAGGTGTACTATAGTTGTCGAACAACATCAATTCTTCTTCCAATTTTTTTGCTTGTGAAATCATTTCAGACTTGGAGGGACCGGTTTTAGGTTGTGATTCCTCAGGTTTGCTCTTTTCACCTAAAATCGATGAAATATCTGAATCCCCATCGCCATCAGGGATTGTTATTTGCTGTAAAACGCCTAATGATGCATTAAAGTCAACTTGTTTTTGAACCGTTTTATCATGAATGTCTATAATTTTACTGGTAGTATTTAAAAGATCCACAACGTCGCCGGATATAATAGAATTAATAAATCGGATGCGCTTTAATCGATTATTAAGATGAATTAATCTGGAGGACAGTCTTGATAAAGAGTTTTCATCAAAATTACCAGAGTACGCGGTTTTGATCAAAGAATAAATGTAATTTAACTTAATTTTCAAGTTTTGTAACTCGCCTTTGGGATTTAGTTTCGCACTCTCGTGAGGCAGATTGGGTCTTAAAACTGGATGAGCTTCCTCAATGAGAAGCATATCTTTAAGTTTGGTTAAACAGTCCAATGGAGACCCTTCAATGGAACGAAGAGAACATTCCACTTTAAATTCGTCAAATTTAAGATGCTCAGCATCCATTTTGGAGATTAAAATGTATACTACAAAAAAAAAAACAAATCTAATTTTTGAACGAATAATCAAAATGAAAGTTGAAACAAAATCAATACGTTTGAAATACAAATAAAGAAAAAAATATAACAAAAATAAATAATATATAATATAAATAAGACAAAAATAATTGTCCAATACTCAAACTAGTGATGATTCAAACAAAAAGAATAAAAAAAAACTCAAACAAATATTCACACAAAAAAAATATATACGCGTTTCGTAACACTAATATACCAAAAATAATTATTTAAATTCAAAGTATTCAATACCAAATATATCACAAACTGGGAACTTAAACTGATGATATGTCAAACAGCACTTATCGCGAAAACACATGTATGAAGGCATATAGACCAGTTAGTTGCAATTATGTTAGGGAAACATTTTATTAGAGAATATGTACAATCTGAAACAACCATGAATTCAAAACACAACAAGGCAATCAAAACAACGACGTTGGATACGACTATTGCGACATGAATCATGGCTATTATAAACTATTTACCAAACTCTACTCTTCATGCAACACAAACATTGTAATCAAAACCCAGACGGGGAATATCAATGCTCAGCATGAGGAACAGAATATCGAAAATGACTCGAAAGGTTGCATTACCTACAACAAAATCAAAACATAATCCACGGATATGTCATTGCTATTCACCTGACGAATCATCCCGATTAAAAAAAAACTACTAACATTTATAATTTACAGTTGGATTAAATTGAGCTTTAATGAAATGTACTATAACTAACACCAGTTCAACAATCGACAATTGGAGCATGGTGCGAGTACAATCAAAACACAAAAAAGAAATTAATTAAATTTAATACTGAAAGTTGGAAGAAGTATAAACCATAATTACCGTACGTTTGGGCGCCACTGTAACAAAACAGGCCTCCATATTAAGACCTGTTCCGTTAACAGAAATTTATTCTCGACTCACTCAATCAACCGTTTGCGGTTATTCTGCCAGCTGCTCAGTCTGGGGTGGGTCTAACTTGGTTGATACATGAGTCGAGGTAAGGAACCGCGCCGAAAGAAGTTTGAAAGAGAAAAAAAAATTGCACACTAACGCACCTACAGCATCATACTTACATCAGCCTAAGTTCCCATAATGTCCGTGTTAATTTACAACATACTCATTTTTAATTTACCAAAAAAAATCAAAGGCAAAATTGTTAAGCTCATGATTACATGAGGTGCTTTGTATTTACAATTCTCAATGGAGATCAAAATTAAACAAAAATCGTATACAAAAAAAAATTAGAGCGAGCAAAAAAAAATTCCTAATCCTAACTTAACTAGAATAATTATATAAAATAAAGGAATTTAGTAAATTATAATGTATGCGCATACTACTTAGTATAACTACCATTTAATTTAGATTAAAATACAAAAAAAAAATTTAAATAAACTAGTAATTATTATTTAACAACAATAATGGAATTTGTCAACGCAATTTATGATGACGTTTATTATATCGCTGGCGGCCATCATGTTAAATAAAATAAATGTTACATAGATCACATATACCATTGACCGAAAGATGAATGAAGAACTTGCAGTTGTTTATTTAATAGCATGAATGGATTTACAAAAGTATTTATTATTTAATCCCGCTTTGCCAATTTGTTAATGACTTTTATTATTAATTTTGGTTATTAACGTTTCTTATTCACTTTTACAACATAGTTTTTCGTCAATATTATTTTTAAGTTTAGATAACTGCTTTTTGCTCTTATTTCTAAACTAACGTCACAACAATATCACTTATATTTTCCCTTTTTTTTGCAAGCTATAATTTCTTTTTAAAACTGAACTTTTACACACGATTGGATAAATATTACCAGAAATTCTTTGATTAAAGGGTCTTAATTGTTTTCAAAATGAATGGTTTTGTTACTTTTGGTCTATTTAATTCATGTTACACGGTTTTTTTTTTCTAGAACAAATTGTCACACGATTCTTTTCTAGAATAAATTTGCATCACTTAAAAACACGAAAATAACAGGAATGAAACTTATTCACTATGTTAAGTCATCACAATATTTTTAAAGTTTAAATTTTAAACTTAACATACATATGTACCAACTTATAGAAATTGTTGGCTTTTTTTTTTTAAAAAAATTTGTTTGAATTTTTCACTTTAAAATCTTTTTTATATACCATTTATATTTCGTGAAATATTCGACGATAATTCGACGAAATATAAGTCGTGACTGACCATTTTTTTGTCATAACCCGACTATCTTTTTGTTTCAACCATCACCTCCTGTTTTATCGCTTACCCGTCTATTTATACCCTCTCCATTTTGTTTTTTTTTGTTTTTCTTTTGTTTTTTTTTTGTGTAGTTCATTCACCCATACATAGTCCAAGACAAGATTATATGGAGTTCCTTCACCGATAATTTTTCAAAATGCATTGGCATCAGCCCTTTAATATCTGCAATCTGCTCGCCAAATATTTTGAGTTCGTTTATGAATTTTCAACACGTCACTTATGTTTAATTGCTTGTAATCGTACTGAATTTAATTTAATAAAATTTACTGACACAGAGGTTTGTGATTTCTTGTCTTTCCTTGATGTAAATAAGGGGGTAGTTCATGATTGCATTTCAACCATCATTGAAAATTATGCTGAGAGTTTAACTCCTTTCCTGGAAATATTTATACGGTAGGTTTGAGGGCCGGCAATAACTGAATATATGCACAATTGCTCATTCGATTTTTACCTAGCTACATATAAGCTACAGAAGCTAAATTGTGTGTTCATTTAACTATATTTCAAAAACTCAGGCTCTTTTCGTAAAAGAAAGTCGTTGGTTTCATTTCTAAATTAAATTATACAAATTAGTTCCACTTCTAAATTTTTATTTCAAATTTAAATTATTTGTTGTGTGTAAATATTATGATAAATATTGTATTTTTAAAATTATAAAACCAAATTTGCAAATAATTCAAAAATAAAAATAATCAAGTTGTATATTTCTAGAATTTGGGTATTATTAAAAAATATTCCTTCCAATGTCAAAGTAAATCAAATTAGCCTTCCAGAATATTTCTTAATTTTAATACTGAAATCCTAGATAATTTATGAAATAATACAGATATCTAAAAATTAGGCACACTTTGAAATCTTTATGCAAAAATTGTCCACAATTTTCAAAATTAATGAAAAATATGTGTTGATCAATGTACTTTATACTCTCGCTGCAACCACCCGTTCCATGATGACCATAAAACATGATAAAATTCCACCCATAGCAACAATCATTAAAATATAAATAATTTGATGCATTGTAACCGGCGATCCTTCTGGAATGCTTAACATATTCTCATATCTGGCATTGTTGTCCAAAATCATTAACTTCTTTTGCAAGAAATTGGCAACTCCAGTTGTAGCCAATCGTATTATTCTAATTCAAAAAACAAAATTGGGGAAAACTCACAACATTAAAGGTAATTTCTCAATTTTATACACTTACCCCACATTCAGTTGTTCTTTATATTTATAGTTTGGAGTGACAAGCATTGTAAAATAGTGATTAAAATACTTCCCTGGAATCGGATTTAAATTGCACAATTGGAATGCTTTATTCGCAACAACATCCGTGACGACCGCTATTTTACCGTGAGGGCACTTTTTCAAGACAACTTTTCCAAATGTATTTAACATTGAATCACAATCTAATGAATTTAAGCGAGGTCGTAATTTTTTATCAGAATTTGATATGATTTGCAGTTTGGATAAGGCCATTGAGTTTGAAAACGCACAAATCGTGTAATCATCATGGTTTAACAATTCGACCAAATTTGTAAACGGTAAGTCTGGCAAGCGGATCGCTAGATGTGAACTGAGAAATGCACCGAACGCACTGGAAATTACAATTGTTAGCATCGATAGGCTAATTATCAATATTTTGTGTGATGCAAATTTTAAAAATTCATCGCCGCCTTGATTTAGTAATATCGAGAATAATTTTAAAATTTCTGGTGGTTGTGAACCCGATTTTTTTAATTGATATCCTATAAAATGACCCAGCATACATATTACAGTAAACGATACGATAAAGGCTATCCATAATTTAATGTGAAATTGATCGAGGAAATATGTTTGTGATCCTTTTGTTGTCAAATTTGGTATCCAAATACTATTATGCATTGTGAAAATAGGTAGAAGACCTTCGGCGGTTAAAACATTTCCAACAGGCCATAACATAGCATCTGCCCGACCGAGAAATACGGCAGGTTCTGTATAGTTTATGTTTTTAAATGAAAGTCTGAAATATAAACATTTTAAATATTAAAGTTAAACAACAATTTTAGATACTTGTTTATACTTAAATCTTAGCATAAACGACAATTCAATTAGTACAGTAGCAAAAGGGTCAAAGTGTTGAAAGTCATACTGAAATGAAAATTTTTTTTAAATTTAATCGTGTAACATTATGTGACGACAATATTACCGCAACTGTAATCGATCTAGCCATATCTTCATTATTAATAGTCGGTTCATATCTGCTTTGATAAATATTGGTGACATCATCTTCTTCATCATTATACACAAAACGTTTCCGAAGCCTATTTTCCCTTTGTATTGACATCTCGAACAAAATGAATCGCGCGAATTTTTCCTTCCCAAACATTTTTGTCGGCTGCTTTCAAATAACTGACTACGTATTTATTGAGTATAACTACGAGTATATTAATTATATTACAATAGGTAACTGCGTATATCGATTTGAAAACGATAATCGTCAATTAAAATTTTAATTTTTTTAATTGCAATCCACTCATTAAAGCAATTCCATTTTATCGTTTTAATTAAAGCGGCACAACTAATCATCAATCGATATGCTTTTACTATTAATAACTGTAAACTTGTTATTATAACCTTCCTACATAGATTATATATTCGATATATTGTTTATTTGCCTACATTGGTCCATAATAAAAGCTCTTTGATTACTTTGAATTTGTTTAATTCAAAACAGAACAAACATCTCTATAGCAATAAATACCAAACAATATTTTAATCGTTATAAAGATGTATGCATTTAATTTCTAAGTTGACCGACCGAAATTTTTGCCATATAAAAAAAAAACTCGTTATGACTAAATGGATCATCATAATTTGGTGGGTGGTTTCAGTGGCGGATTAATGTCGGTTGAGGCCTCGGGCGCAGAAGAAAAAATTAAGCTTAACAAAGTAGAGAGAGGCTGGAAAATAAAAATACATGTTAACGTATTTAGTCAACCTGGGTGTTGATCCTCTAAAAAATTAGATAATATCGCACGTGACAAAGAATAGTGACACAACTGAAAATTTCAAATTTCTCAGGAGAGCAAAAGAAAAAAATGCTAATTTCGAGTTTACTACACTATTCTCTATGTGCATCAAAAAAGGGAGATTAAAATAAATATGAAAACGCCACTACGTCAGGTTATAAAATCGATCATTGTCCATCTTTCTGACGAATTATCTCAAAAATTAAATTTTTTGAGTTAGGTCACTTTTCTAAGTCATGTGCGATGTGTAAACGTGAAACCTTGTAAAAAGCAAAGTTTACTTTTATGAGTTTGAAATTTTTCGAGAGGACTACCACTAAAATAATATCGAAAAATTGCAAACTCATAAAAGAAATTTTGCTTTTTACAAGTTTACACGTTTACACATTATCTTTAGAGAATAAGGGCACAGTTAGAAAATGCCTCATTTTGTATAACGAGTGGGTTGTTTGCGAAACGAGTGAACGGAAGGGCTGAAAATGTTTAATAATTTTTTGAACGTCGTATCGAATTTATTTGTTTGAGTGGTATACGAATCGGTCAATATCAGATATCCTAGAGTTTGTCGGGTAATCACCGTACAAACATATGATAGCTTAATGTGTCCTGATTGAAATGAGCCATAAGCCATTTCCAAACGGAAGGGACGAAAATGTTTAATCATTTTTTGAACATCGCACAATGTGGCCATTTCCATAAAATCTGCATTCAGGGGTTTTCTGGGTCGCTGATCACGAATCTGAAGTCAGAGTTTGGGTGCCGCGGGAACTTTTGGTGAAAAATTTGACTGACCGAATTTCAATCAGCATATTGCTATTGAAGCGCAATGAAATCAACCCTTTTTTAAAGGAAATCATTACTGGCGATGAAAAATGGGCAAAATACGAGAATGTCGTTCGAAAAAGATCATGGTCAAAGAAAGGTGAAAAACCACAAACAACCTCAAACCCAGGATTGCCGCCCCATAAGGTGATGCTATGTGTAAGGTGCGGGATTAGAAGGAAATTGTACATTATAAGGTTCTAGAGCCTGGTCAAATAATTGATTCTAATCTCTACATTCAACAATTAAGAAGATTGCAGCAAGCAATTTAACAAACCTTCCAGAATTGATCAATTCTTGCCAAGCTTGTTGTCTTCCACCATGACAACGCCAGACCACACACATTTTTGATGGCTCGGCAAAAATTGAGAGAGCTTGGCTTCGAAGTTTTGATGCATCCACGATATAGCCTAGACCTTGTACCCTCTGAACTACTGTTTGTTTGGATGTCTGCAAAACTCCCTTGATAGTCTAAAGTTGGCTTCTACAAAGGACTGTGAAAATCACTTGGCCAAATTTTTCCAACGATAAACCGCAAAAGTTCTACACCGATGAAATTATGAAACTTCTTGAAAAATGGCAGAAGGTCATAGATAATAATTGTCAATATGTTCATTGTTCATAAATAAAACTCATTTTGAATAAAAGAGAAATTAAATCAAAATTCACAAAAAATTTCCCCAACCTATTTTTAAAAAACTTTAATAAAATCCGAAAAAGCCAAAGGAGCCAATGGTTTTTGTATTTGGAAGATAATATTTTCACCTACCAGCTCTGATAAGTTTTACAATCGAACACGACGGAACAACACAACTTTTCGATAATCACAAATAGAATTTTACAGATTGGCATTGATAAAAAACGTTTATAATTGCTGCTTTTTTGGCATTTGAAGCTTTCAAAATTAGTGCATTAAATTTATTTGTATATTTTATTTACTTACAGAAGTTGATTCCATTTTGGCCGATAAGAATTGGTTGTGCTTTCGATTTTCTGTATTACTTTTAACAAGTGCGTTGTTCACCATTTCCGTAAAAATGTTGATACTACTCGAACAAAGGTAGCATTGTGACGAATATTCTAGAGCAGATAGAAGGAAACATAATCTACTATGAGTGATTCCTGAACGCTAGACATGTACTTTAGCCAAACCAATATAAAACAGAACCAATCTAAAAATTTTTTTAATTAACTTTTGGCCAGCTTTTTTGAAATTGGTCACATCGATACGACGTTCAAAAAATTATTAAACATTTTCACCCCCTCCGTTTGGAAATGGCTTATGGCTCATTTGATTCAGGATACATTAGGCTATCATATGTATGTATGGTCAATATCCGACAAACTCTAGGATATCTGATATTGACCTATTCGTATGCAACTCGTATCCAAACAAATAAAATCGATACAAGGTCCAGAAGTCGGAGCCCAGGGCGCGCGCCCGGTGCGCCCGCCGTTAAATCCGCCACTGGGTGGTTTAACTTCAAACTATTATCTGTATGGGGTTAGGAATCTGTATGGGGTTATAAATTTATATGTAGCTAGGAGAATTAAATTTGTACGTTTTAGTTCGTTTTAGAAAACGTGGTATTTTAAAATTTTTTATTTTTTATTTTTTAATTTAAAAAAAAAAAAAAAAATATTTTAATTTTTAGCAAGCCAAATTTTACGTTGTCATTATGGACCTCGTGTGGAGCTGCTAGACACTCCCATCGGACGCGTCCCCAGGTGGCGGATAGGGGAATCCCTAACCGACTTGTCGCCGGGTAAATGGGAAATAAAATACCATTCGTGGAGCAAAACTAGCTAGGGGTGGTTCCCTGAATATAATAACTACTAAGGCGGACTCTAATAGGGAAAATGTTACGGGGCAGGGAATCGAATACCCAGTGCCGGTGACTTTGAGGGGTGAGCAAGCGGGCTCCCATTCGTCGATATCCAATGACCGCAATACTTCAGAGGTGATAAATTCTGAAAATCCATTTGGAAGAAGTTCCATAATGCCACGATCACCAACAAGACTCTATGCAATGCACAAGTCAGAGAAATGTATTACCCCAAGTGGTACTCCAGTCAGGCGACTGGACAATCCATCCTCTTCGAAGGCTGGCCCTAGGAATTTTGAGGAGGGCCAAATACTACATAACCCTTTCCGATCGAACATACACATTTGTGTAGGCAAATGTTTTCTCCTTTCCGACCGAGCCAATTTTTGTCCTGAAACAACTTTGAGACACAGTAAAATAATTTTAACGTTTTTGTTTTTTATTGTGATTCCCCGTATGAAGTGAAATATTATTAAAAACAAACTAATGTGATTTTCCAGCTGCAACAAATTTGACAGATAAAAAAAACCGGGCGAAAACGACCCAGCAAACCTGAAGTCATATTAATTTTTTGCTTTCGTCTCATATCGGTCCTACATTAGTCATTTAGTGACATGCACATCAAATATTGATCATTGTGTTGACCACTACTCGTTAGTGGGTCTTATTGTGATCATTATGCTGGTTACTTAGCCATAGGGTATCATATATTGGTCGGTCTGTTGACCACTAAAGCATAAGAAATCATATATTGGTTTTCCGTATGATATAAAGTTATAAAAAGTCATACGTTAACCATTTCTATAACTTAGAAATAATAAGAAGTCATTTTTCAATCATAATTTCGACTGGCCATTTATCGAGTATACTGGTGCTAGATAAGACACTTAATGACTTTTTTTGTGATTTGTAACCAGCTTGTGCTTTATTTCGATAACATGTATTAAGTTATGGAATTCAATATGATCAAAATAAAACTCAATAGGATAATTCCCTTTAAAGTCATTAAAGTGTCTATAATTTAGAATGAGTGTGACTAATATTCCCAATAGTACAAGATGCTGTCAAAATACGATACAAATCTAACACAATTTAATTTTCACCAACCATGGATGATAATAAGATTTTCAACATTTAACAATGAGGTAAACAAACAGATTTAGTGTTAAATTCAGTGAACATGAAGATAATTTGGGAAATGAAAATTCATCGTTTGCACATCCATCCCCTTCAGGATTGAATAATTTATCAATTCAGCCATTTACGAGTTCACAACTATGCTCAACTTATGCTCAAGGTGATAGTATGCATGGTAGCGCAACTAGTAATGCTTTTAATGACAACGACGATATTGATTATTTTAGTCCAGAAGAAAACTATGACGAAAAAAAAAATAATGATGATACTATTGGTAATGTGAATGAATCCGCTACATGATCTGGCTCTAACGGAGAACGATTGCCATTCAAAGAATTTTTGAAATCCTGGACACACCACTATAATATACCACAAGCCGCTTTAAAACCACTAATCTATCAGATCATTAATGCAAACTCCCCGTCAAACAGGGCAGAGTTTCTTACAAATAGAAGGTGGTGAATATTGGCATCAGGGGCTTGAAGTATGTTTAAGAACATATTTCTCATATTTAAAGGAATCAATGTCGATTTCATTAAATATTAATATTGACGGTTTACCTATTTTTAGAAGTTCTAAATCAGAATATTGCCCAATATTATTTAACATATTTGAAATACCAGAATTTAAGCCTATGGTAATTGAAGTATTTTACGGAACGAGTAAGCCAAAACAAAATAGAAGAATTTTTGAAACCGTTTGTCGATGAAATGATTCCAATTCTCGACAATGGAATAGAGATAAACTACAATCTACTAACTGTGAAAATCCGATGTTTTATATGCGATACACCGGCGCGGTCTTTTATAAAAGGCACGGCTTATTTTAACGCTAAACATGGATGTTTAAAATGTACAACTGTAGGAGAATATTCACATACCTCAAATACGACAGTTTTCCATAATCAAAATGCTCCTTCTAGAACAAATGAGGGATTCCGAGCAAGAATGTATGGCTTACACCACAACAACTATAAAACCAAAGTACCTGAAGGTCCGATTTTTCGCACAAAAATGGAACCAATCACATCACCATTATTACGAATAAAGTCGTTAGATATGATTAAAGATATAATCGTTGGAGATCCTTTACACGTTTTACATCTGGGGATTGTAAAACGATTTTTAGTGGGATTTAAAGACGGCAGTTTAGGATACGGTTCAAAGTGGGACTCGAAAACAACACATCTTATTAATGAGAAGTTATTAAAAATTAAATTACCTCAAGAAATACATCGCGGAGTTAGAGGTATAACATAGATGTTCTTGCTTTTTGGAAGCGGAGCGAATTTGCTTCTTTTATTAATTATATAGTCATAGTCATTCTAAAAGATCACTTAACTGTGTGTTATTCTGTGCAACAATTATTTTCTCCTCTAACCATTATAAAAAGTATTGGCCATTGGCCAGGTCTTTATCAGAGCATTTTGTTGACAACTATACTATACATTGTATCCCGATCACGTAACATCAAATCCACACAACTTCTGTCATGTAGCAGATGAGGTTGAGCGTTTTGGGCCAATGCCAACAATATCTACATATCCGTTTGAAAATACTTTGTATCATATTAAAAAAAAAATAAAGTATGGCAGTTTGCCATTGACTCAATTGGCCAATAGGCTAACCGAAATAACTAAACGAGTAGGTAATCGAATTTCGACAGAAAATTACTCAGTTGTAAAATTTCCTTTAAAAATTGATAACACAAATACTAAACAATTTTTGTGTATAAAATTAAAGGATAATTTCATTATAAGAAATAATTTTGAAGATAAGTGGTTTCTAAATTTGAACAAAGATATTATTGCTATGGAATATGGCGTTGAAATAAACGAAAATCCTTTTATTTATCGACGTAAGATAAAATATCGGGATGATTTTTTCTTAGACCCTATAGAATCGTCTAATATTAATGTATGTTATACCTCAAACTCTACCGAATTTAGTGCTAGTGTTCCTATAGAGGAAATATTATGCAAGTTAGTACCAATAAATAATGGAAATGGTCGTGTTGTATTTATACCGCTGCAGCACACTCTGAACTAAAAAATATATGAAGTCAAAATAATCAAATAAAACACAGAGTTGAAATATTTGTAAATTAATTCATGAATAAAACAAATGTATGTATCTTAAAAGTAAAACTAAAATTCAGCTTTTTATTTCCAAAAAATTTCTAACTAATCTATATACTCCAAAAATGAATTCCTGTTTGTTTGTCTGTTCCGAATGGGCGCCTGAGCCGCTCAACCGATCGCCATGAAATGTTTACCATGCAAATGTTGCATGTTCAGGACCAATCTTACGATATTGTGAAAGGGGCTGGACCCCGGGGTCTAGGAGCCATGGTACAAATTATTTCAACAATTTAAATTTTTTTACGAGAATGAGTTTTGGAAAGGGGTTATATGAAATAAGAGACATGTTCGAATTCGGGGGGTCCGCCCCTGGATCAAAAATTCATTTTTACATGTAAAGATACAATTATTTGATTGTTCTGAAATAATGCCTTAGCCGCTTTACCGATCGCCATGAAATTTTTACCATGTATATGTTGCATATTCAGGACCAAGCCCACGATACTTTTGAAGGGGCTGGACCCCGGGGTCTAGGGGCTGTGGTACAAATTTTTTCTGAAATTTCAATTTTTTTAAGATTTTTTGACGGGAATGACTTTAGGAAAGGGGTTATATGAAATTAGTCACTTGCTCCAATCCGGAAGTCTGCCCTGGATCAAGAATTCATTTTTACATGTATAGATACAATTATTTAAATGTTCCGAAATAGCGCCTTAGCCGCAAATTTATACACCAAAAAGGATATCTAGCGTGCGATTGTTATACACAAATCATACCTCTACTATAATTGATTTAATTATTCAAATTAATTTTATTAATTTAAATTTAAGACAATCTTTCATCACTATTTAACTGAAGACAAATCTCTGAACACTTACATATCGTCCCTATAGTAATGAAATAGCGTATAAATTTAAATATTTTTTGAAAAAACTTTTTAAAATAAAATCTTTTATTTCATAGACAATTAAATTTTCTATAAAATAAAAGATTTTATTTCAAAATATTTTTTCATTAAACATTTAAATACGAATTATTTTAAAACTACTATTTTTCTTATACGCTGTTTCATTACTAGAGGGACGATATATTATCCATACTAATAATCCATTTTTACTGGTTTGACATGTACTGTTTAGTGATATCCTATTTATCATATCCTGTTTTGAAATGTACCATAGTCAGCGAGTTCTAATTTCCACATAACTTCAGAAATAATTAACATTCTATTTTAATCCACTATTGCAACCGGCGGCTTTTAATGAAAATGGTAGTTTCATACTAAACGCCAATAGTTTATTACTTTATTACTTAAATAATCAATGATTGTTTCGTAAAATCAATTCTAGGAAAGGTACTAAAAAATATTGTACGTATAAACTGATTTACTACTTTGAAAAGTACTAGCGTTTTATATTTGAAAATAGCATCTTCTACAAGAAACATCCTTGGATTCAAATTATTGTACGTGTAAAATTGCCTTAGTTTGAAAAAACTTCTTTTGTTTTTCGAAATGTCATTTTCAACCACAGTTCACGGTAAAACGTATCGAAGTGAACGTAGTTTTAATCGTTTTGAATAAATTAATATTAATTTGTGTTTCGGATGCCATTGTTCT
Source organism: Tipula helvola (assembly GCA_963556165.1). NCBI lineage: Eukaryota > Metazoa > Arthropoda > Insecta > Diptera > Tipulidae > Tipula > Tipula helvola. Next base: position 49,818,414 of record OY744483.1, read on the forward strand.
CGATTAGTTAGCTATATTGCAATAGAATAATTGTTGGTGATTATTTTCCAGGTATTGAATATTATTTCAAGTGAATATACATTCTTATTAGATTTAAGTTTTCAGTTTATAAACATGTTAATCGATGATTACTTTTTGATTGTAGATAACATTCGATTTTGCTTTAAAAAAATTCCGTAAAGACATTTTCAAACACAGTTCGCTGTGAAACGTGTGAAACGTTTTGATAAATTAATACTAATTTCTGTTTTGAATGCCCGTCATTCCTGATTAATTAGCTACACGTTTCATTTTTGCTTAAAAATGCCACCGAAAAAAAGATCAATAGGGCAGGTAACTGAAAAGTCGAAGAAGATTAGAGCCGCAAGGGTGGTTGAATCAAGTGAACAGCGTGAAGCACGACTTGAAAATTATCGAAGCAGTACGTCTTCTTCTAGAGCTAATGAAACAACTAAACAGCGCGAAACACGACTTGCAAACGTTCGAAGCAGGATGTCTTCTTCAAGAGCTGATGAAACAACTGAACAGCGTGAAACACGACTTGAAAATGTTCGAAGCAGGATGTCTTCTTCTAGAGCTACTAAAACCATTGAACATCGTGAGGCCCGGCTGGAATTCGATCGGTTACGATATGGACGATTAATAGAAACTTTTAGAGGTGATTTAAAGTTAGCAGCATTCAATTACGAGAAAGACTATGATTACAATGTTTCAATTGGGCAAGTGGAAAACATTTGTTTGTATTATCATGCTTTAAAGTTTCACAATGAATCGCCTGGAATGTGTTGTTCAAATGGAAAAGTGAATTTGCCTCCTCTGGATGATCCACCTGAACCTCTTCTAGCTTACGTCTCCGGAACTACTGAGTTATCCAGACATTTTCTACAAAATATTCGAAAATACAACTCATGCTTTCAAATACAGCGATGTAAAGAGAGAATTCTTGCATAACAATCAAGGTATTTGAATTATATACCTCCCGTGCAACGCCGGGTAACTCAGCTAGTACTAGATAAAATTCATTTACTAAAATGGAGATAACATAGATTTGACCAAAAAATCAACAATATTTAAATAAGTTTAAAAATGTATACCAGAAAGTAGAATAGATTCGTAGCAATCACCAGTAGCTTTGATGGTTAAGGCGGAACACATTCTGATGAGGTTATTGCATGTATGGTATAAGGGTTCGAATTCCAGCCGGAGTCAATAAAAAATAGGTAAGTGAAAATCATAATATAATTAATAATAATTCCAATGTCAAAATATAATTAAAAAATAATTAAAAGTTTTAGATGAAAAATAAAAATAATAATATCGTAGTATAGATTAAAAAAAAATAATGAAAGTGAGGAAGAATGGAAATAAATCTTGTGTTATTTTTATGACTATTTTCCAAAATCATAAGTCGGTTTTATATTAGTCATTAAGTGAAGCATTATAACCTAATCATTTAAACACCAAAGAAGAGTTATTGTGTGATCGGTCTTTCATCGGTCATTATAAGTCATTTAACGATCCATTTTTAGTCGTATTATTGAATCCATTTGATCATACAGTTGTTTCTAGGATTTACATTTATGACCTAGTCATAAAAGAAAATCATACAGAATTATATATGAATGAATTAAAGCAGAGCCTTCTAGAGTATAGAGCCATAATCATTATGACGTATTTTTTTGAAGCTTTTTTAGTGGTATAACTTTTCACTGATTTCCATAGGAATTCATAGTAAAAATGGTGTTTTTTAGCTTCAAGTTTTGCAATGAAAAAAGCAAAAATGTTACAACATTTTTATACAAAAGTGTTCTACATATCTTTAGCAGCAATGTACAAGAAGGGTATATTGGTATTAAGTAAATATTAATTACAGAAATATTAAAATAAAATTATTTCTAAAATATATTTTTCGAAATTTCATTTTGAAAAATATATCAAAGTTGGCTCTGACAAATTAAAATAATACTTGCTAAATTTATCTTTAGTTTTACTAGTGTACGTTACATGTCTATAATTGTTAGCAGAGAAATACGAAAAAAAATTATTTAATCACAAAATTATGACACGTTCTTAATATTTTGAGAATTTGTTTTGCTTTTCCTACAATTTTTGAACTCAAATTTCCCCAGCTCGCAATTTTTGTTACGATTTTTCAAAATATTTGCTACCCACTGCCATCTATGTATATTGACTTAATGCACACGTTTTGTAGTAAGCTTTTCTATTTTAATTTGACCAGAAAGCTGTTGTTATGAACTTTTTTTATATTTTGGTTTAAATAAATCAGTTATTACAAGAAAATGAAAACGATTTACTTAAACGAGATTTATATATGTTGAAATTCAAACATTTATGAAAATATTTCAGAAATCATAATTAAGAATTTGCAACGTTTTCATTTAAAAAGTTTGTCTTAGGAAAAAAAGTGATTTCTCATATGTTTTATGTGTTTTACTATGGAAATTTTGGTTTTTTCCTCGTTTCTAATTCCCTTATAAAAGCTTCGTTTTTTAGATTATGGCTTGTATAATCAAGGTTGCTTTGATTAAAGTCGTAAAAATCGGTCATTTTCGATCATACAAACATCAAAAATTGGCAAATGATGATGTTTTTATGATTTTTATTTATGACGATGTCATAAAATGAAACCATAGAAGAGGATATATACTCGATTTAAAGGCTCATTATACGATTTCTGGTTTGCTGGGGAGGCGACAAGATTACTAACACAATTACATTTCAAACGTCATTTAAATAAAAACTAAATATAATTAAATAAATTAACACGAAAAAAAATCTTTCATTGCAAAATTAACGTAGAATTGTTAAAATAATTTGACAATTAATACGTATACACATGCAAAAAACAAAAAATTAAGGAAACCGCATTTCTTGCTGTTCCAGTTGAAACGTCAAAAAACTAACCCGGTTTTGCCCCGGTTTTTTTTTTTGTGTAACTGGAAAACCACAAAAATTGAAAAAAGTTTAGTGCAGTGAGGAATTTTGTGAATGAAGTGTCGACATGGCGAAACGGATGAATCATCAAAAAAGTAAGTAAATAAAATTATTAAAACAATTACAAATAAAATTTAATTACTAATTGTATCAATTAGTGTATTTTAATAAAATTAATTTAAAAAGTGTAGTAGCTTTAGTGATGGGACGGTATTTTTAACGACCTACACAATTGTGTAGGCTAGGTTATTATTAACATGCAAATAATTTTCAAGTTTATGCTCTACAGAAGATCAACTAGCCGTTTTGCGCATCTTAGAAGAATCTGATTTGGAAGATTTTAGTGATGACGACGAAATATCTGATCCCACATGGATTTATGAACCTAGAACAATCGAAACGATCACTGAATTAGCAGAAGATGATGAGCCAGAAAACACAGAAGATAATGAATTTGAGGAACAGGTTCAATCTAAACCTGCCGCTGCGACAGAAAGACGATTTATTTGGAGAAATTCAAACTTTACTGGGATTCCTATTCCTGAAGGAGCAAATATTGCTGATAAACTACCAGGTTCTCCAATATCGTACTTTAATAAATATTTTACGTCTCAACACTTCGAATCGGCTGCAATGTTTAGAAATATGTATGCTCTTTTCAAACACGGAAAAGAATTGTCAACAACTAGTGTTGAGATCAGACAATTGTACGGGGCGCATTTGCTGATGGGGTGCATCCCATACCCCAGATTACGATGGTATTGGAGAAATGGATTTCGCATGGAACTTTTAACGTCAGTCTTCACTAGAGACCGTTTTATCTTGCTCAGAAACTGTCTACATTATGCTGATGCTGCTCTCCCAAACGACGTAGAGAACAAATTGTGGAAAGTACAACCAATTATTAATGCCGTAAGAAACCAATGCAAAGGAATATAAAGAATTGTGGGTCCATATTCGATTGACGAGCAAATGATTCCGATTACTGGCCGATGTTCCTTACGACAATACGTTAAAGATTAACAGAAACGTTGCATGCGGGGTCGTTTTTGTTTTTCGATAGATATTTTACGACAGTTCCTCTTTTGGGAAAATTAAAAGAATTAGGATTCTATGCTTCCGAAACCATAATGACGAATCGTCTCAAAAATATTAAGTTTAATAACGATAGGCACATGAAACGGGCTGACATGCAAGAATTTTCTAGTAACGATGAAATTGTAGCGGTAAAATGGCGAAACACAAAATCAGTGGTAATGTTGTCAACAGCAGCAGGTCAAGAACCGGTTGAAAATGTTTCAAGATAGTGTAAAAATGCAAAAAATTTCATAGATGTTCCTTATCCAGCTGTGGTCAGGAACTACAACAAATTCATACGTACGTTCATTAAAACGAAAAAGTGGACACTTAAGGTATCACTACACTTTCTGGACCTAGCAATAGTTAATTCTTGGCAGGAGTATCAACAAGATTGTACATTTTCCAAAGTGCCAAAGAATCGAGTGAAAGATCTACTTGAATTTAGGTTGGAAGTAGCCGAGGCTTTAAAAGCTTCTGTGGTTGATCTACCTAATCAGGGATCAGATAGTGAAGTTGAGACACCCCACCTAAACGGCCAAACAATTATTGCTCACCTTTACCGGTGGATGCTAAACGACATGATGGAACTAACCACTGGCCTGTGTGTGATGATTTAGATACTGCCAGAAAATGCAGACTTCATGGCTGTAAAAGTCGCACCAGATTTCGATGTAAAAAGTGTGATATTTATTTATGCATTACCAAATATAATAATTGTTTCGAGCAATTTCATTGCAAATAATGTTATGGTCAAACATTTTTAATTTTTTAAGTTTTAATATGATTTTCATTACGTACCTGAATTAAATATATGATGAATTAAATAAAAATACTCGTTTTTCAACTAATCAACCATTTTTGTTATTTAACTGCATTGTGACCACAATTGACATACATTGTAGACTACACAATTGTGTATGTAGTTTTCCAGGAAAACTATACGTGGAAATTAATTTTTTTTTTTTATTTTTATGTTAGAAAATATATCCTAATTAACACGGAAAATTATTTTTGTCGATTTTGGACAGAAAAATTCCTCGGTCGGAAAGCGGAAAACATTTGCCTACACAAATGTGTATGTTCGGTCTCAAAGGGGTCCCAGAAAAAAATTGGTTCGGTCGGAAAGGGATAACAGAAGTGATGCCAGCAGAAATTTTACACTGCGAGCAGCTACAGAAAATGGAGCCATTATTTGCCAAGCTAAGCGAATTAATTGAGTATCTAAAGTGAGAAAATGAACTTCTAAAAATGAATCGGAATGCTAAAGAACATAACGAATTAGAGAGTATTGAACCAGAGAAAATTTAACTATTTCACTGATGAGGATGAATTAGAAAGGGAAACGGACTGGATCGTAAAAAAGAAAAAACAGTTCAGGAAGGGTAAGAAAAGAAAAGCTAAATTGTCACCTGAGGTTGAACAACTAAATGTTAGTGGGACTACAAGTACCGAACCGGAAGTTGTCCAACCCAAGGTCAATCAACCAAAAGGTAGTAAATCTACCAAGAACATTGCACCAAAACTGGTGTAACCAAAAAAAAAATCACCCCCGCCAATAAATATTGTGGGCGTAACCAGTTACCCAAAAATTGAGTCACGGATGAAATCGGTTACTGACAAAGAATATAAGGTAACAGCGCTAAACAATGACGTTTGGAAAATTAATACTCTGGATTTAGAATCCTATGGAACATTATCTATGAAGCTGAATGCTGAAACGTATCAGTGGTTTACCTATGAGGACAAATAGGCTCGACCTATAAAAGTTATGCCAAGAGGTTTGCATCACACTTGCTCAAGCGAAGAAATAATGGATCAGAATTTCCCTACCCGAGGGGGCTAATCTGGTAGGCTACTCTGACGATCAAGCTTTGGTCGTCTCTGCAAAACATGAACATCAGCTGATGGATCGTGTAGAAGCTTCAGTGGAAGTGATCTCCAGATGGCTTCGTAACCGTCGGCTGCAGTTGGCTCCGGAAAAGACTGAAGCAGTGGAATTGGCAGGTAGAAGATCCCTTCACTCATTGAAGTTCAATGTCGAGGGAATTAAAATTAAACCTACGATGCGAATTAAGTACTTGGGTAAATGGCTAGATTATCGACGTTGCTTGCAAGAGCACTGATGACCAACGCTGGAGGACCAAGTGCAGGAAAGAGGAGTATTAGTATGCAGTTTTTAAGAGTAGGAATGTTGTAAATTTTTGTTAGTTCGCTTTTAAGATTATCTACATAGTTGTGCAACTGCAGAAATAGTATTTCCCTAGCTTAATTTAATAAAAGACCACAATAGAAATCTTCACACTAGTACTGTTAATGTGACAATGGTGACAAAGGAAATTTTAGGAGACGTTAATTCGCCCATGTAATGAAATAAAAGTGAACCGAAATAAAATTTGTGAAAGCTAATGCTATCTTTTAGAAACCTAAAATAGTGCCAGGTTCAGTGCTTCATAACAAATTGTACTTCAGACAAAACAAAATAGGACTAAGAAGTGTCAAGAAATACAAAAATGACGCCACTTTTCGATCGTCCACTTAATTATAGCTCTTAAATAATTGCCTGGTTAAAAAACAAAAAAAAATTCGATATTAAGTAATAAAAATGAAACTAAGAAGAACGGGTCCCGGTCGATACGGCATATTTCATTACGGAATTTGAAAAAATGGCATATTTCAAAACGGCATATTTCAAAACGGCAAATGGTACACTACGGCATATGATACACTATGGCATATTTCAAAATGGCATATTTCAAATCGACATATGGTACACTACGGCATAAGGTACACTATGGCATATTTCAAAATGGCATATTTCAAAACGGCATATGGTACACTACGGGATATGGTACACTATGGCATATTTCAAAATGGCATATGTCAAATCGGCATATGGTACACTATGGCATATTTAAAAACGGCATATTTTAAAACGACACGTGGTACGTAACGGCATAAGGTTGGCCACGTCTTACTACTTATCGAAGTACTGTTTCTGAAATCTTTTCTCCAAAATCTTGTTTACTTTTTTATATGGATAATAGTTATTTATGGTACTAGTGAGCAAAACGAGATATTATCCACAAGGGATAAGTTTGTCCCACGAGGCGATAGCCGAGTAAAAATTCATATTATGAGTTTTTTATGAGCTATTCGAAATTCCTTGTTCTCATTCCATTAATTTACTTCCTACAAGAATTATTTCAGATTTCGAACTAGCTTCAGTTTCTGCACTAAAAAATTTCCTGCCGGATTTAATTTTTGTTGTTTATTTCATTTTACCCCAATTATTTGGGGATCATCAATAGATGTATTAGGCAAAGCCAAATATTTATTTAAAACCGAATCGACAAAATGAGAACTGGTGAACAATTATATCCAAATAAAATATGTAGGAAAAGAAAAAAAGCTTAAATATATCATGATAAATCGACGGCCTAAAGAGGAAACGTCTTCCGTTAGAAGCATCGTAAATAACATAGCTTTTTATTGATTTGTAGCACTAATCCATTAAATCTAGTTTAATTTTTATTATATTTTTTCAAACACATCTCAAGAAGAGAAACTAACTTGTGAAATTATAATTTTAAATAAAACGTGTGTATATGCAAATTAATTATTAAAATTTGTTTTTTATTAATTGAATCTGAACCTTTATCTTAATATACATAAATATACATAAATGCATGCTCATGTGAAAAATTAACTTAAAATAAGGGACTTGGGAAAACTGGGTTGGGTATGTAATCTTGCATTACAAAATATTCATTTGCATTAAAAAATTTCGCATACAAAATTTTGCAATACAAAATATTGCATAACAATTTCCCGTACATTTTTTTCTCTATTCTGAGGAAAATAAATTGAAGAAAAATGACATCGACTAATTTAACTTGGAATTGTAGAGGCTAACGGCTTCGGTAACTCTCACGGGCACGCGAGAGGTCGCTGCGCTCCCCCCCCGCTTAGCCCTCCGAGGGGCCTTAGATTTGAACTTCGGGGGACGTAGGAGCCGGGATCAGCAAACATGTCGCACTGCGTGCCGCACGTAGGAGCGGATTATATAGAATCTCATAATGACACCTACTGCAAAATAATTGCACTATTCTGTTATGCAAGATTTTGTTAATGCAACATTTTGAAATGCAATATTTTATATCGATCCCAGAAAAACGATTTCACTAAATATTCATTTTACACTATAAAATAATCAAAATAATTATTTCGGAAAACAAAATTTTGATAAAAAAGATATTGTCCAACAAAATCATGGTAAACTATTTTTTATACGGTAAGAATTCAAAAAACAAGATTGAACGGCAAAACAAAATTTTGTCTTGCAGGCAAATACCCCGATCTCAATGGTATATGGTACAATATAGGGTATAAGGTACACTACTGCATGTATGATTTGATAAATTTTAAATTTAAAACGTTTAATATTTTTTTAATTTCTAAACCTGTATTTATCAAAATGTATCCAACATACATTTGAATTACAACGAAATTCTATTAAGCGATAGAAAATGTTTAGAATTAAAGAAAAATTCTAATAGGTGAAGGAAAATTTAAGTAAATAAAGGATTATTCTACTAATTCAAGGATAATCCTGTTAGGTAAATGTTTAAAGGAAAATCCGTTAAGTAAAGGAAAATTCTATTAAGAGAATGGATTTCAGCATAATTGGTTAAGAATAGTCAAGCTTCAACCTAATTGACAACAATCTAGAGTTTTATCACAGAGAATTAAGAAGAAAATTCTCTGTGGTTTTACCTAAAAACCATTTTAGAACCCTATTTTCGTCTTATAAACGAGTTCATACTAGTGATCCGAAAAAAGTCATTACTAAAATAATAAAAAATCCTAGAATAAATGCGCTATTATCCAATTATGTTGCTAAATTTTGATGTTGGTATAAAATTAGTTCCTTCTTTAAAAATAATTTCAATGAATAAGAATAAACCGGAAGGGCCAATATACATATTTTTACTTTTAAAATTAGATTTAAATAAAAATGAAAAATTATAGATATTAATAAGCACTTCCTGATTATATCTTTATTACCAATATTTTTATTTCCGTGAAGGAAAATTCATTAAACTGCATTAAGGGTAAAAAAAATTGCAATAGGTAAAGGGCAATTTTAGAAAGTATAGGGTAACTTTATAAGTTGATGATTAAAACCATTTTAGAATCCCATTTTCATCGTACTATTGAGTTTCATCATAATCGGTTAAGAAATAGCCGATTTTCATTCGAATTGGCCTTATTCCAGAACTTTATCTAAAATTCATTTTAGAATCCTATTTCGATCATATTTGTCGAATTTCATCATAATCAGTTGTGAAATAGCCAAGTTGCATAAAAATTGCCATATCACAGAACATTATCTAGAAACCATTTAACAACCCCATTTCCATCACTCCTTCTAAATTTCATCATAATCGGCCAATAAATAGACAAATTCTATCAAATTAACCATATTCCAGAACTTCTACTAAAACTCATTTTTGGATCCCATTCCCATCACACATATCAAATTTCATCATAATCGTTTAAGAAATACCCAAGTTCCATCATGATTGGCCATGTTCTAGAAATTTATATAAAATTCTTTTTAGAAGACCATTTCTAACGTATATGTTGAATTTCATTATATTCGGTTAATTAATAGGTAAGTTCCTCCCTAATTAGCCATATTACAGAACTTCGTCTAAAATCCGGTTTAGTATTCCATTTTCATCGCACTTGCCAAATTTCATCACACTCGGCTAAAAAATAGCCAAGTTTTAGAAAATGCCATATTATACCATATGCCATATGAAAATATGCCATCGTGTACCTTATGCCATAGTGTACCATATGCCGTTTTAAAATATGCCATTTTGAAATATGCCATAGTGTACGATATGCCATAGCGTACCATATGCCGTTTTTAAATATGCCGTTTTGAGATATGCCATAGTGTACCAAATGTCGTAGCGTACCATATGCCGATTTGAAATATTCCATTTTGAAATATGCCATGTTGAACGGATTCGAAGAAGAACATAATGATGAAATTTCTAACCAAAGCTTAAAAATATAGACCTATACCTACATATATTCGGGAATTTAATTAAGATAATATTGGGCCAGATACACGATACTCTAGCAATTCGCAAATCGATAAATATGGCGGATTTGCTAATCGAAAATTTGCTGGCGTAAGCTACTCGATTATTTTAGCAAAGTAAAATATATTTATGTATTCAGCACAAACGATAAAGTGCGTTAAAGTATCTCATTTTCTGAAATTCAGAAACAAATTGGGTTGCTAAATTATAGTGTATAACATTTCTAGCAAATTCGCAAAAATTAACTGCTTATCTCAGTATCAAGTATCTGGCCCATTATTTGGTGATTATTTCTAGGCATGTTATTTTGGCTGATTAATGCTTCAAATTCCTCATATTAAACTAAATTTACAAAGTAATCTAAAAGCTTTCATTATGGAACAGATTATGCAAATGAGTAATGTAACGGTAGATGTAAAACGGCTTGGATAGAACAATTTTTGGCAAATACGTAGATACTCAGTAAGGTTAGTAACAAGTTTACGCAGTAATTAATATTAAAAGCATATCGATTTGTGATTAATTGTGCCGCAATAAATTAAAACTATAAAACGGAATTGTTTTAATAGGCTTGAGTGGATTTCAATTAAAAAAAAAATGAAATTTAATTGACGACTGTCGCTTTAAAATCGATATGCCAATAGTTACCAATTGTAATATACAATAATTAATCTCATAATTACACTCAATAAAATCATACATCAGTTATTCAAAAACAGCCGATAAATATGTTTGGTAAGGAAAAACTTGTCCGTTTCATATTGTTCGAGAGATCAATAGTAAGCCAAAACAGTCTTCGAAAACTTTATGTGTATAATGATGAAGCAAGTGATGTCACCACTATTTATCAAAGCAGATACGAACAGACTATTAATAACCAAGATGTGGCTAAATCGGTTAAAATTGCGGTAATATTGTCGTCACATAGTGTTAATGTATTATATTTAATAAATTTTATCATTCCAGTATGATTTTCAGCACTTTGACCCTTTCGCTACTGTACTATTTGAATTGTCGTCTATGCTAAAGTTTAAGTAAAAATAAATCTTAATCTGTTGTATAATCGTAAAGTATTTAAGAAATACAAAATGTATTTTTCAGACTTTTGTTTAAAAAGACAACGGATCCAGTAACTACTATCAATCTTGGTCGGGCAGATGCTATGTTATGGCCCATTGGATATGCTATAAACACTAATAGTCTTTTACCAATTTTCACAATGCACAATAGTATTTGGATACCAAATTTAACAACAAAAGGATCACCAACATATTTCATCGATCAATTTCACATCAAATTATGGATTGCGTTTATCGTATCGTTTATAATAATATGTATGGTGGCTTATTTTATAGGATATCAATTAAAAAAATCGGGTTCACAACCACCAGAAATTTTAAAATTATTCTCGATCCTAGTAGATCAAGGTGGAGATGAATTTATAAAATTTATATCATACAAAGTATTGATAATTAGCCTATCGATGCTAACAATTGTAATTTCTAGTGCTTTTGGTGCGTTTCTTAGTTCACATCTTGCGATCCGCACCCCAGACCTACCGTTTACGAATTTGGCCGAATTGTTGAACCGTAATGATTACACAATTTGTGCATTTCAAAAATCGAGGACGCTTGAAAAACTGGAAGAAGAATTGAATTCTGATAAAATATTACGAGTTCGATTAAATACATTAGAATGCGGTTCAATAATAAATTTATATGGAAATGTTGATAATAAAACGTGTCCTCACGGTAAAATCGCAATGGTCGCTTATTTGGTTACTAATAAAACTCAAATGTGCAATTTAATACCGATTCCAGGGAAATATTTTAAGCACTATTTTACAATGCTTGTTACTCCGAACTATAAATACAAAGAGCAACTGAATGTGGGGTATGTATACAATTTCGAAATTATCTTTTAATAATTTTTGTATTTCCTATACTTTTTTCTGGTAAAGAATAATACGATTGGCTACTGCTGGAGTTGCCAATTTCTTGCAAAAGCAGATACCAATGTTGGACGACCGAGCCATATATGATAATATGTTGAGCATTCCAGAAGGATCCCCGGTTACAATGCATCAAATTCATTATATTTTATTGATGCTCATTATGGGTGGAATTTTATCAGGTTTCATGGTCGTTACGGAACGCTTGATTGCAGCGAGAGTATAAAATAAATGAAACGATACATATTCTTCATTAATTTTGGTGTGCTTACAGTTGAATATACCTATGTACGAGTATGTAATTTCACAAATTATCTAGGATTTCAATAAGAATTATTCTGCACTACTAAATTGGTTTACTTTGGCATTTGAAGCAATGTTTTTAAAATATCACTTTTATAGTAATATTGACACAGATCGCAAAAAATTTGAATTTTGAATAGACATTAAATTTTAATAAAAGAAATTTGAATTCAAAATTTAGAAACGCGAAATAATATGTATAATTTCGGAATTCAAATATAATTATAATTATGCCTAGAAATATTTTTTTTGGAAGAACAAAATAAAAAATCACCAATAAAATTGTAAACCAGATTTAATCGATAATGTTCAAGATGTATTTTTTCTAGAAGTGACATTATTAAAATAAATGTTTGTCTGTTTAAACGAATTTTAAGGATCCGCATTTTTTTATAGCCGTAATATAGTGGACCAAAAATTGGTGTTTAGTTTTATGTACAGTATAATTTCCATAAGAACATTTAAACGCTTACAAGTATCATTTTTTGGATTAATAATATCCCCTATCACCAATGGCAAAAATCTAGAAAATAGGAAAATTTCACTTACAGAATTTTTTAAGTTAAATTTTGTAAGTCTACTAACATCTAATTGTGGTGAAATAGTTTCCACCTCAGTTTCACCATATATTGAAATAGCTTTTTCCTACTAATTATAATATCTAATGCCACGATATTATCTTTGGTAACAAACTAGGTTAACAAACTTTGGACATATCTTTGGCACATACACCTTCTAAAACATCTGAAATTTACCGAATTCACTGAATATACAATTTGTTTTCAATCCTGTTTCTTGAAAGTTATGAGGGGCGGCAGACAAGAAAAAAGAGACACATCTATTTCAACAACAACGTTAAGCAACATTTGGTATGGTTAGTACAAATTTAGGTGACAGCATGGGAACATGATGGTGAAACGAAATCTCGCCTCTCCCACGCAACCATTGGTGGAAAAAATAGTGCAGACACAATAATAATTAATACAGGAGGCACATAAAGATTACGATTTTATATTAAACTAGCTGGTAAACCCGGTGTTACCCGGGAAAATATTATTAAATATTTGTGGAATTACCAGTATGTTAACTACGAGTATACCGGTTGAAAGTTTCTCATGTAAATCAGTGCTGTTTAGTAAATGTAATCTGTGGTCACCAATCATAATGGCGTAAATCTCAAATTCGAATTTTTAGAAAACCGTGAGTAGAAGCGTTATTTTTTAAGCTTAAGCAAGTGCTATAGTGCGAGCGAGAAAGGAACGTGAAGCTAAAATATCTAAACAGTCCCATAATGCTTCTATGGATGAACTAATGGCTAATCAGCAATCGTTTCTGTAAGAAGTTTCAATTTTAAATAAAAGAGATAGGGAAGTTAGGCTTCCTAGAATTAACATTCCTACCTTTTCTGGAAAATATTCTGAATTCCCCTCTTATAAAGACATTTTTGAAGCCTCAATTAACAGTAATGCTAAAATATCGAAGGTACATAAATTTCAATACCTAAAAGGTCTTTTAACGGGTGAAGCTGCCGTATTGGTTCGGCACATTTCTGTCAATGAAGCAAATTACATTGAAGCATGGGACAAAATAAAGCAGAGGTATGACAAAAGACGCTTGTGATTTCTACACTGATTGAACAATTTGTAGATCAACCAGTAATCACCAAATTATCAGCAAAAGCTCTTCATCAAATGTCTGATCTACCTGATGAAGTGTTAAGAGGATTAAAGGTGTTAGGTGGCGAAACAGAGAAAATGGATCCATGGCTAATCACACAAAAAAGTGTGTGTGTAGTCTTGAGTAAATCGCCACACGTACATGAGAGGAGAAGTTTTGTGTCGGACAAAAAATTATGTTTTAACTGTCTATCTCCAACCCGCCAGGCAGTTATATGCAGTTCAAAATATAGATGCGGTAAATGCCATAGGAAGCACCATTTGACTTTACAGCCCGAAGATGTGCAGCCAACCGAAGCGAATGAAATCTTAAACTGCAACGCATTAAACCTTTCTGAGGCGAGTGCTATCAATAATGTCCAAAATAACAACGCAATTTTATCGAGTTTCCAGTCATTACTAGCAACAGCGAGCATGCATGCAGCGATTAAAACTGTCACGATCAAAATCAAACATTTTAATATCTGGATTGACATCAGGAAAAATAGCTACCAGAGGAGTGAGTAGCTTCAATTAATGTGCAATCGCTACACTATTCAGAAGATGAAATTATGATAGATGCCCTTATAATCAGTCAACTGCCCGCTAAGCTATCTAGTTTTGGTTTTAAGTTGCAAGATTGCAGTTTTTTAAATGATTTGAAACTAGCTGATCCCGAGTATAACAAGGTTGGGCCAGTTGATATCTTAATCGGAGCCGATAGATTCTTTCATATTATCAAGGATGGGCGAGTCACTAATTTTGTTTGGTTGGGTTGTTTCTGGGATAACCGACAGTAGCAGCGTCGAGAGAAGCGAGGCAGTTCACACCAATATTTGCACTCTTAATCTTCATTTGAATGTCGACATTGATAGCACCCTGAAACGGTTTTTCGAATAAGAAGAAATTCCAAGTCCCAAGATGTTGAGCCCAGAGGAAAGTGAGTGCGAGGAACATTACAAATTAGACAGATTCCATTTAAAAAAATAGCAGGTCTGCTTCATAACTCAGTAAACGTGGCCAAACGGTGATTTCTAGCATTGGAAAGAAAGTTGCAGGCGAATACTTCGATCAGAGAAGAATACACCAAGTTCGTAAATGAATATTTAGATTTGGGATATTTAGCCGATTAAAACTGGCGAAAGTTTTGAAGATTCCAAGTGTTTTTATTTACCGCATCATTGTGTGTTCAAGGTTTCCAGCGAGACCACTATGTTAAGAGTGGTATTTGACGGATCTGTGAAATCGTCGACTGGAGTTTCTTTCAAACAATTCAACCTACATTATGGTCCATTTTTATGAGATTTAGATATTACAAGGTAGCATTGATCGACGATATTGAGAAAATGTACAACCAAGTGAACCATCGAACGAACTTAAGCATTACAAGCTTAGCAGAGCCACTTTCGGTTTAGCTAGTTAGCAAGTAGGTTTAACCAGCAAGACCATCCAGACATCGTTCCGCATATACTGGAAAACTTTTACGTTGATGATTTCATCTCAGGAGAAGATACGGTGGAAGAAGCTCGGCATCTGCAAAAAGTTATTATTCATGTAAGAAAGTAGAAGTCAAATGTATTTGACATTATGGTGATTCAAGATATAGATCCGATTTCTAGGTTTCAGAACCCAACCGAAGCAAAAATATTAGGACTTCAATGGAATGCCGCTGAGGACGCATATTCATTTAGACTTGCATTGGATGATGACACAAAAACCACGAAGCGTCGCATCATATCTGAATACTCAAGAGTTTTTGATCCTCTGGGTTGGCTGTCATCCTGATGAAAATAGTGTTCCAAAATCTGTGGCTAATGAAGCTGGGCTGGGATGATGAAGTACCAGGCGAGATCTCAAAAATTTACAAAAAAATCCGAGTTGAGTTAAAGCTACTAGAAAACCTAAAAATTAAACGAGTTATTCCACAAACCGGGTAAATTGAGATACACGGTTTTTCGGAAACAAGCACAAAGGCGTACGGTGCAGTAGTATATTGTAGAGCAAATGATGAGAATGGCATAGTAAGCGTGAATTTAATAGCGTCCAAAACCAAGGTGGCGCAAATCAAGCAGATTTCTCTTCCTAGACTAGAGTTGTGTGGGGCATACTCAGTTACCAAATTTTTAATTTATTTTGACAAATTGGGTAGCAAACAGGATAAACCCAATTATATGCTGCCTCACAATATACCATATAAATACAAAATTCATTCGAATACAAGAAAAATAATGATAATAATAATACATAAATCAGCAAACAATTAAATTATAAATTAAATTGACAAGCGAAATGAAATACATATTAGCAAAATGACATAACACAATACCATGGGACTGAAAAACGGAGCTCGAAAAAACGAAAAGAAAAAAAAAATTAATAACAACTATATTGCCATAATTTGAATTTAAGTTATGTTGTCAAAGTAACCGCGTAGGGCAATATTACAATTTGATTTAAACTGTGACAAGGACGTGCCAAAAAGATCCAAATCTCTGAAGTACAGTAAGTGGTTAGCTTCCAACCGATTTATTGGCGCTGAGAGACCAAGATTTGTTCTAACTGGCGATGGTTGAAACAATTTTTGATGTCGTGTCATATAAGCCGGTACATAAAAGTAATTTTAGATGATAATGTAGTATCAAGAAGGTTGTTGAGTATTTTAAATAATAGGTATTCATCAAGTAGAACCCGCCTGTTGTGAAGTGATAAAAGGTTAAACTTTCCGCAGCGTATCTCATAAAACATATCATGCGTTGAAGGCACGTACCTACGACATATCAATTTCGTAAATTTTCTTTGAACACTCTCAATTCGGTTACTATAATCGCTGTAGTAAGGATTCCAAACCTGTGATAGGTATTCAAGGTTTGTTCTAATAATGCAAGTAAATAGCAGCACTAGGCTTGACGGATCCTTGTAGTCTCTGCCACGCCTGAAAATAAAGCCTAAAAGCTTGCAAAATTTACGGCACATTAAATCTATGTGCATATCAAACCGCAATTTGGAGTCAAAAACGACACCTAAATCCTTTACCGTATCGACTCTAGACAACGTCGTACCACCAATGTTAAATAGATAGGTGATTATATTAATTTTCCTGGAGTAAGACATACAGACACATTTGCTTAAGTTAAGCGGTAGTCGGTTGGCGATGCACCAGTCATAAACAGAGTTTAAATCAGCTTGCAAAACGTCAAAGTCACAGGCTGTTTTGATAAATTTGAAGATCTTTAAATCATCGGCGTACAGTAAAAAACTGGATTTGATTACCTCTGAGACATCATTTATAAATATAATGAAGAGCAATGGACCTAGGATTGACCCCTGCGGTACTCCAGACGGAGCTACGAAATAATCCGAAAATATACCATTAAATAGAACAGTCTGATTTCTATTAATTAAATACGATTGAAACCACTTGAGCAAAATTGGTGGTATGTTAAAGGAATCCAGTTTCTGTAGTAAGATAGAATGGCACACCTTGTCAAATGCTTTAGAAAAATCTGTGTATATACAGTCCAATTGGTCGTTATCATCTACTGCTTTGAAAGCAATGTCGGAAAACTCAGTAAGATTGCTTAATGTGGAACGTTTTGAGAAAAAACCATGTTGCATTGGAGTAATTTGGCTTTTAATTTTATAAAAGACAATATTGTAAATCAATTTTTCAAATACTTTGGCAAGTGAATTCAACATGGACATAGGTCTATAGTTTTCAATATTAGCTGAGTCCCCATTCTTATGGATCGGCACTAAAAACGATTCCTTCCATTTTGACGGGAAGTAAGAATAATTTACAGACAGGTTATAAAGTAACGTAACCGGAACAACAATAACGTCCTTCAAGTTCTTCAAAAATAAATTCGGTAAGCGATCAGGACCAGCACCCTTATTAATACTGATACTAATGCTGGTGAAAGAGACTATTAAACGACCTGTCAAATGTTATGCGTGGACGGACTCTACTATCGTGTTGATGTGGCTATCATCCCATTCAGCTAGACACAACCCAGCCGATTACGGATCAAGAAGAGTACTTCCATGAAAATTGGTGAATTTAGCTCAATGGTGGTATGGTCCAGAATGTTTGCAGAAGCCTGACATTGTTTATGTACCTAAAAATAAAGATATCAATGAGGTAGAGTTTCTGTTAGAAGAACGAAAGACCAAATTTTTCGGGTTTAATACACATCAACAAGATGACGTAATAAATTATTTGATGCAAGAAATCAGTTGCCTTCGTCGGAAGTTAGAAATTGGCAAAAGCAGTGATATTATCTCATTGGCATCATTTATCGACGCAAACGGATGTTAGGGGTTAGCGGTAGGCTGAGACACTCGAATTATCTATATGATTATATAAGCATCCAATAATTTTACCAAAGGGCCATGTGTTTAGTCACGTTGTTGTAGAATACATGAACAAGCAAAACCTGCATCCGGGTCCATCATTAACGTTCCACCTAACCAGGCAGCAATTCTGGATAGTTGGAGGAAGAAGCATCATACGAAATATTGTTAAAAAAATGCATCGTGTGTTTCAAGGGCAATGCGAGAGCTTCCAGCTGATGGGAGAAATACCGATAGCGAGACTGAAAGCAGCAAGACCATATACATCATGTGGTGTGGATTATGCGTGGCCAATTCAGCTAGCGTCGAAAAGAGGGAGAGGCGCCAAATTTATCAAGGGTTATACCGCCATATTTGTCTGTATGGCGACAAAGGCTGTCCATATAGCAGCTGTAAACGACCTGTCAACTGATTGATGCCTTTATTGCCGTTTTGAAAAGATTTGTTTCGAGAAGAGGAGCACCTGCCCATATTTACAGCGATAACGGTTCGAATTTCATTGGAGCAAAACGGCTGATGAATGAGGTATACGAAATAATTTATAGCAATAACCATAATTGTCTCGTTGCAGAACATTTGTCTAAATCAGAAATACAATAACACTTCAATCCACCTGCTTAACCCCATTTTGGAGGCTTATGAGAGGCAGCCGTCAAATTCGTCAAGACGCATCTTATCAGGTGTAATCAAATACCCAACTAATTTTTGAAGAGATGACAACTCTGTTGAGTCAAATCGAAGCAATTTTGAATTCCAGACCGCTTTATGCAACTGTAGATGGCGATGTGTCCTTCAAAGTTTTAACATCTGCGCACTTTTTAATTGGCTCTTCGAATTTTTACTTGCTGGAAGAAGAAATAAATGAAGGAACACCTGCAGGTAGACTTACAAGATGGCAATTTGTGCAACAACGCGTTTAGTGGTTTTGGAGAAAATTCAGCACAGAATATGTTTACAATCTGCAACATAGAGCTAAGTGGCGCAAGATGTAGGAAAATTTTAACATCGGCGATGTTGTTTTGATAAAAGAGGATAATTTGCTCTCCTACAAATGGGCGCTTGGCAAAATTCTTCAATTGCATCCTGATAATCGTGGATTTGTATCAGTTTTGTTATGGAAAAATTCATTTTAGCACAGTATAACCATAGACAATCATAATAACTTTGCGCTATCAATTAACTTGTTCTATTCTATCCTAGGTGTTACCGTAACAATACATACATAATGTATTTCGACAAATTTTTAAATGACAACGTTACAAATTCTTAATTATGATTACTGAAATATTTTCATAAATGTTTGAATTTCAACATACGATATATCTTCATTTTTTAATGTTTGAAAAGTACTAATTTAATATGGATGTTTATTTACCATTGTAAATTTAGTTAAAAAGTACTGATTTTGATTGCTGGTTGATTAGCTCAATTGGTATGAAGAAAAAAAAAAAGTACTGTTTTCTATAGTCAGTAAAAAAATGGAGTAGTAAACACAAATAAGAGATGCCACATCCACTTAAATCTTCCAAAATAAATACGTCTAAATATAATTATTTGGATTCGTAGACAATGTCCCGGTTTCGTAAATGAAAGTCATGTGTTGGCCAAGTGTTTATTATTAATTAAATTATACACTTTAGTTCCACTTCTAAATTTCTAATTCAAACGTATTTTATTAAAATTTAATGACCGTTTAAAATTTAAAGTACAATAATTACGAATTGTAAATATTATTATAAATATGTTTTTTTTTTATTTTAAAACCAAATTGGCAAAAAAATCAAAAAAATAGTTCATTTGTATATTTCTAGGCACTCGTTATTAATAAAAAACATTTCCTCAAATGACAAAAAGATTCACTGAAATCCTAGATAATTTATAAAATTACACAGGTATTGTAAACAATTCTTACACCAAAATTAATGAAAAACATGTATTTATTCATTTATTTTATACTCTCGCTGCAATCACGCGTTCCATAACGACAATGAAACCTGATAAAATTCCACCCATAATGAGCATCAGTAAAATATAATGAATTTGATGCATTGTAACCGGGGATCCTTCTGGAATGCTTAACATATTCTCGTATTTGGCATGGTTGTCCAACATTGGTATCTGCTTTTGCAAAAAATTGGCAACTCCAGCAGTTGCCAATCGTATTATCCTTTACCAGAAAAAAGTATAAGACATACAAAAATTATTGAAATATAATTTCTATAAATTGTATATACATACCCCACATTCAGTTGCTCTTTATATTT
The DNA here is from genome assembly GCA_963556165.1 of Tipula helvola. NCBI lineage: Eukaryota > Metazoa > Arthropoda > Insecta > Diptera > Tipulidae > Tipula > Tipula helvola. Next base: position 49,839,088 of record OY744483.1, read on the forward strand.
ATAGTTCGGAGTAACAAGCATTGAAATATAGTGCTTAAATATTTCCCTTGAATCGGTTTTAAATTGCACACTTCAACTTTTTTAGTAGCCAAATAATCGATCATTGCGATTTTACCGTGAGAACACGTTTTATTGTCAACTTTTCCAAATACATTTATTACTGCACCACATTCTAAAGTATTTAAGCGAACTCGTAACATTTTATCAGAATTCAATTCTTCTTGCAATTTAGTAAACGTCATTGATCCTGGAAATGCACAAATCGTGTAATCATTACTGTTCAACAATTCGGCCAAATTCGTAAACGGTAGGTCTGGGAAGCGGATCGCTAGATGTGAACTAAGAAACGCACCGAAAGCACTAGAAATTACAATTGTCAGCATCGATAGGCTAATTATCAATATTTTGTGTGATATAAATTTTATAAATTCATCGCCACCTTGATCTACTAGGATCGAGAATAATTTTAAAATTTCTGGTGGTTGTGAACTCGATTTTTTTAATTGATATCCTATAAAATGAGCCACCATACATATTATTATAAACGACACAATAAACGCAATCCATAATTTGATATGAAATTGATCGAGGAAATATGTTGGTGATCCTTTTGTTGTTAAATTTGGTATCCAAATACTATTGTGCATTGTGAAAATTGGTAAAAGACTATTAGTGTTTATTGTATATCCAATGGGCCATAACATAGCATCTGCCCGACCGAGATATATTGCAGTTGATGGATCCTTTGTCTTTTTAAATAAAAGTCTGAAAAGTACAATTTTTATTTTTTAAGCACTACGATTAAACAACAGATTAAAATCTATGTTTACTTGAATTTTAGCATAAACGACAATTCAAATAGTACAGTAGCGAAAGGGTCAAAGTGCTGAAAATCATACTGGAATGATAAAACTTATTAAATATAATACATTAACACTATGGGACGACAATATTACCGCAATTTTAACCGATTTAAACAAATCTTGGTTATTAGTAGTCTGTTCGTATCTGCTTTGATAAATAGTGGTGACATCACTTTCCTCATCATTATACACATACAGTTTCCGAAGCCTGCTGTGGCTTAGTATTGATCTCTCGAACAATATGAAACGGACAAGTTTATCCTTACCAAACATATTTATCGGCTGTTTTTGAATAACTGATGTATGATTTTATTGAGTGTAATTATGAGATTAATTATTGTATATTACAATTGGTAACTATTGGCATATCGATTTTAAAGCGACAGTCGTCAATTAAATTTCAAATTTTTTTTAATTGCAATCCACTCAAGCCTATTAAAACAATTCCGTTTTATCGTTTTAATTTAAAGCGACACAATTAATCACCAATCGATATGCTTTTAATATTAATTACTGTAAACTTGTTACCAACGTTGCTTTGTACCTACCTATCCGTCGAAAATTGTTCTATGCAGATAGATTACTCATTTGCTTAACCTATTCCATAATTAAAGATTTTAGATTATTTGGTAAAATTGGTTTAATATGCTGAATGTGAAGCACTCATCAGCCAAAATAACATTCCTACCAATAAACACCAAATTATGTTACCTTAAATTCCCCGATACATTTGGGCTCTAATTTGTAAGCATTGGTTATAGAAAATTTATCATATGTATATGTATTTCTTCGTTTCACTTTCATCATTTAAAATTATTTTATTTTTTTATTTGAAAGGTCTTTTTAACATTCGTTTTTCGTTTTATGAATTAAAGAATTGTTTGCCACACAAAACAGGGAAAGGAGGCTCTTATTCTGTTTGAATGGTAAAGGAATCTGGTTTAAGCATTGTGGAGTACTTGGTCGCACGTCCATTTTACCAACGTGCGATAAACCGATTTTTTCGATATTCATTTGTAATGTATAGTAATATATAACTAATTATTTTTAGAATCAAAATGTTTTGTTTTTATTTTTAATTATATACCATTTAAATGTGTTAATATCGTTGGCTAATTTCAAAAATGTAATTTTTAAAGTTGTAATAATACTTTTAAAAATACAAATATATTCCGCACTTTTGAATTACAATTGAAGTTTTATTAATTTAAAAATATAAAGGGCTGAAACCTCACGGGGTGATTAGAACTTTGGTCTTTGGTGTGGATGTGAGAATACAATGGAGATATCATTCACCTGCCACCTGTGTCACAAAGTTGGTGTGACAGTTTTAACAGTATTGATTTATATTTTAACCAACATATATTTATTTATTTATTTATTTATTATTACCTACAGTAAAATATATACAATCGGTAAGTAAACATACAGAAAAAAAAAGAGACAAAATTTAACAATTACTAGACAGAAATTTAAACAACTCCTTTTTAAACGAATTTCTTGTCATGTTAAAGTCGAAAATATCGTAAACTGAATTAAAAAGCCGCGACATTCTCAAGACTGGTTCCGAAAGTGCAAAATTCGTAGACACCGGATCAATATGTAGCAAACGGCGACCGCGCAAACAGCATATGGGAGCGTAGATATTGAAACGAGCAAGTAATTCATCACAATCTATTCGGGAAGTCAGAACATCGTGAACGAATATAGCAGATGCAACGTCTCGTCGGTGATCCAAACGTTGTAGTTTTAATAAACTACAACGATCATTATAAGGTGGGAGAATATAATGATGCACTCGCTCAGTGGGTAATCCACGAAGGGCATATAAAACAAATTGGTTCTGAACACTCTCAATCCTATCTGAATGGCACCTATAAAATGGGGACCAGATCTGAGAAGCGTATTCTAGAACTGAACGAACAAAGGATACATACAAAGTTTTCAGTGTGAGCGGATCGCAAAAGTCCCAACAATTGCGCTTAATGAAACCTAGCATAATGTAAGCTTTTGTAATAATACAATCAATGTGTGTAGTAAAAGTTAGGTCACAAGAAAAGGTTATGCCTAAGTCGGACATGAGCTCAACTCTATCAACAGCAATATTATACAAAAAATATTGCTCGAATATTGGTGAACGCATCCGAGTGAATGACAAAATCCTGCATTTACCCACATTCAGCAACAATTTATTCTTGAACGACCAACTGCAAACGTTATTCAAGTCACCTTGTAATTTCACACAATCATCAACCTCATTAATTGGAGCAAATATTTTCATATCATCTGCGTAAAGCAGACAATGTGCAAATTCAAAACACTCAACAATATCATTTGTAAATAACGAAAATAAAAGCGGACCAATGTGACTTCCTTGAGGAACTCCTGAGGTAACACGAAATGACCGAGAGCTAAAATCAACAATCTTAACAAATTGGTAACGATCAGAAAGGTATGAATGCAACCACTTAATAGGGATGAACTGGCAATCTAGTTTATCCAGCTTATCGATAAGAATCGAATGGTCAATTTTATCGAACGCCTTTGAAAAATCGGTGTATGCTACATCTACTTGTTGCCTATGTTCTAGTCTACTATATAAATGCTCACAAAAAGAGATTAGATTAGTCGCCGTAGGCGTGTTGAGCAGGAGAAATAAACCTTTTTACATGAAAAAACAAAAATTTCTGTACCGTGGATTCGAATAGTTTTGGTATAGCAGAAAGAATAGCGATTCCGCGATAGTTGCTGACTTCACTTCTTTTGCCAGATTTGAAAATCGGACGGATGAAAGATAATTTCCAGAGATCGGGAAAAATCCCAGTACGTAGGCTATCATTAAAGATAATAGTCAGTGGAGGGGCTAGACTCATTGCACAATTCTTAATAAGGATTGGTGGAAAGCCATCCTGTCCTGCCCCCTTATCAACTTCAACTTGAGATAACCCATCATAGACTTCTGCTTCCGTAAATTTTAAAAAGATAAAATCAGAAAGACCGCAGTGGGTTAAATGCTTGTTACATAATACCACTGGCTCTTCATAGACAGACTCGAAAAAATTGGCAAACAAATTGGATATATCAGATGGCTGACTGGCGAAAGAGTTCTGAAAAGTCATTGGGGTAGGAAACCCAGCAACCTTCTTTTTACCATTTATGAAATTCCAGAATTTCTTAGGATGGGAAGTTAATTCTTCTTCGATTTGCAAAATGTAGTTATTGTAAAGAAACCAGTTTAACGTTTTAAACTCCCTACGAGCAGTTTTGAAACTAGGATAAAACTTAACACCGTGTAACTTATATAAGGTATGTAACTTATTACGGCGTTTTTCAATACGAACTAGCTGTTTGTTATACCATGGCTCCCTATACCGAGGTTCGTTTCTCACTAATGGAACACATCTTTCAATACCAGACTTGAGAAGCTCGTTGAACAAAAAAACACAATCGTTCATGTCTCCTCCTCGCTCTAGAAATAACCAGTCCGAATCGACAAGAAATTTGTTTAAAGAAACGTAGTCAGCATGTCTAAAATCGAAATGAAAAGAATCACTAGAAGTGCACATAGTATTACAATTCTCTTGAAAAATGTATATCATAATTGGAGTATGATGAAGTCCTCACAAGGCGAGAGCTCCAAATACATAAGGTCAGTTGAGAAAACCAAATCGAGGAATTTCCCTCGACTATTGCTTATTCGGTTCACTTGCATCAATGCTGTGCTAGCAAAATAATCAGTGACTGCTAGTCCTTTTTGGTCGACGGAAGAGGCCGTGAAAACTCCATCAACATCCATCCATGTAATATCTGGAAGATTTAAGTCACCAGTAACAATTAGTTGTTCACCAACTCGAACCAGTGGCGCAACAGCAGAATCGATGAAATTAATAATTCTAAGATAATATTCCAGAGTAGATCCGCAAGGAACATATGCAGCAACCACGAGGATGGAGGCACTGGCTACATTAATACGTACAGCAATAACATCATAAGTTGGATGGCATGTAATGAGCTCGTTAGAAATCGAACATTTAACAGCGATCAACACACCTCCCCCCTTCAGGCTGGTACAAAAATCATGTCGATCGTTCCTGTGAACGACGTAGTTAGGAGGAAAATACTCCGCCGAATTGAAATTTTTAGTAAGCCATGTTTCCGAGATAACGAACACATCGTAATCATTGTCCAGCACGCCAATTAAGAATAATTTAGCTTTACCTCGAATGCTAGAGGCATTATGGTAGTACATCGAGGTAAAAGAGGTTTGTCCGGAACTTATAGGCGGAAGCATCCTGCCTGAAACTACATCACTTAAATTACGGGAGAGTTGACTGGTACAGCTGGTATCGGAAATCTCACGCTGCAGGTTATTACTTGAGATAAATTTACTAATTATTAAGCTCTTATAATTTATTCTGTTGACTTGTTGAGAGCAGCAGTTGTCCGAAAATTCACTCGTGGAGGCAACGTTGCCCGAAAATTTTTATCGTAAAACTCCCGAATGTGTACACCGGTTGGCCAAGTATTAGGGTCTAGGGCCTTAATACGTACAACAGCTTTTATGCCCAATTTGAAGCAAACAAACTCCAGAGATTCGATGCTACGTAATTTAGGAACCAGTTTGAATGCTTTACAGTCTTCGATCTCCAAACAAATTCTAGCCATGGACGCAATTTCATTTTCAGACGTATCCGGATCAAATTTCGAGACGTGTAGCCATACCATCGGTACAATGACCTTTACCCCAAAATTTTCCGAAAATTGTCTGGTACCGCAGATAGTTTTTGTGCCCAGATTTTGAAGATTTTATTTATACAACAACAGCCAAACAGGTCCAAAGTTTCAGTAACAGGGGTACAGGCATCCAATATAACACGAAAAATCGTATTCTAGAACTTTATACCGAAAGTATTATACATAATTATACTGATATTTCTAAAATCATTTTAGAATCCCATTTACAATAACCAAGTTCCATCCTACTTGGCCATATTCCAGAGCTTTATCCAAAAATTATTTTTGAATTCCATTCCCAACACACATGTCAAATTTTTTGATACCCAGTTAAGGAATAGCCAAGTTCCATCATACTTGGCCATATTCCATAAGTTCATCCAAAATTGATTTTAGAATCCCATTTCCAATACATATGTCGAATTTCATCATAATCGGTTGAGAAATGGGCAAGTTCCAGGGCATATTCCAGAACTTCATCTAAACCTCATTTTAGAACCCCTTTTCCATTAAACATGTCGAATTTTATCATAATTGGTTGAGAAATAGGCAAGTTCCATCATACTTGGCCATATTCCAGAAAGTCATCCAAACAACATTTTAGAAACCCATTTCCAACGCACATGTCAAATTTCATCTTAATCGGTTGATAAATAGGCAAGTTCCATCATATAAACAATTTGTTAACTACTCACTACATCCAAATCCAACCTCAACTCAACTCCAACTCAACTTCAACTCAACCCGCAAATGAGCCCCTAGCTTAACCTTCAAATCAATTCCAAATTCAATGCCCAATTCAATAATCTAACCAGATCGTAAATATTTATAAAACCAGGTGTTTTGGGTCAATTCGTACGGCAGGTACCGCACGTACAGTCACCAAAAGCTTTTCAAATCTCCGCATTGGCCATAGAAACAGATTAGCGAAAAAAATTCTAAATCGGACAAGCCGTTCTCGATATACCACGAGTTCAGACATCCAGACAGACGGACGGACATTTTCTTTTTTTTTGCTTTTTCAGACTCAGGGACTTTCGTTCGGGACAAACGTCGAGAAAAGTGGTTTTGGACCAAGCAAAGTTTTCGTCATTTTTAACAGGATTTCAATACTTTGGTCTTTTTAGACACGTTAGATACATTCGCATGGTTTCAAAAGTATACTGCTTTTGATATCAAATTTTATATTATTGAATTTAAATCGTTTCGTATTTGATTCAAAAGTTTATAATTTTTGATTTCCAATTAGAGCTTACCGAATTGAAAAAATCATATGATTTAGGATTGCGTTTTATACTCCGCATATTATGCAAGCGACGTGGTTGTTTAACCACTGCAGGGGCTAATAAAAGTATTTATTTTCATTAACCAATCAATGATGAACATTTTTTATGATTCCTGTGGGGATTCAAACTTACTCTTATAACTAAAATTTAAATTTTCTATAAAATTATTTTGGAAAAATATGATTTTGTACTTAGATCTGAATTTTTAAATGAATCTAAATTCATGGTCTAATAAAAATTTCCAAAATTGTAAACCAGATTTAATCGATAATATTCAAGAAGTATTTATTCTAGAAGTAACATTATTAAAATAAATGTTTGCCTGTTTATGTTTTAACTAGATGAAGTTCTTAAATATGGCCAAGTAGGATGGAACTTAGCTATTTCTCAGATCGTTTTGTTGAAATTTGGTATGTGCGATGGGATTGGCATCCTAAAATGATTGTTAGATGAAGTTCTAGAATATGGCCAATTAAGATGGAACAATTAATCCTTTGCTACAATCTTTGGGCTATGTTTTTCGAGTATGATTGTCCGAGCGGCAAGATCGACTCGTATTTAAGCTGTATCGGGCTGGGTAGGTACTTTAGGAGTAGATTATTATAGATTGATTTTAATTTAATTATATAAGAAAATAAAATAAATTTAAATTAAAAACAAGCTGTATTTGCTGAGCAAAGTGTTCCTAGATACCACATATAATTATTGCAATGAAGTTGCCTGAATGTTTACTTTCCACCTGTACTAAAATGAATAAGATGTGTCTTCTAATAAATTAAAATTAAGCCTGGAGACCCATTGTTTTTAATTTAAATTTCTTTTATTTTCTGACATAGTTATATGAAAGTACAATTGTGCCATTTTTATAAGGCAAGTTTGATTTTTATAAATCAATATTCAGTAATCTACTCCAAAATTGTAGAAATGTGACGAGAATCGATCATTCTGCTTTTAGAAAAACAAAGTTGTCGCAATTTTGAAACACAAAAGGTACAGAGTACCTGCCCAGCCGGATACAGCCTAAACATAGTCGATCTTGCCGCTCTGACAACAATCATACTCGAAAATCATTACCCAAAGATTAAAGTGAAGGATTGGCGATGCAATTTGCTAATTGAACTTCATCCCGTAGATCAACTTGATTGTTCGATCCTAATTGGTCATGTTCCAGAACGTCATTTAACAATCATTTTGGGATTCCAATCCCATCGTACATGTCGAATTTCATCAAAATAGTTTAAGAAAAATTCAAGCTCTATCCTACTTGGCCATATTCCTGAACTTCACAAATTTCATCACATTCGGTTAATAAATAACCGAGTTCCTAATTTGCAATAATCCAGAATATCACATCATCAAACAATCGTTTTAGAATCCCACTTCCATCGTTCTAGGCGAATTTCACCAAAATCGGTTAAGAACTAAACGAGTTACTTTCTAACTGGCCATATATCAGAAATTCTCCTAAATATCATTTTAGAATAATGCGTGTGAAGTTTATCCTAAACTTGTCCTAAACATATCCTAAACTTTACAATTCCGTTACACTGTTAATCTTTTTTGTTCCTAATAAATAAAATGACTGCCGTATATTTATTGAAACTAATTTAAACATTCCTTTTATTTAAACAAACGTTAAAATCCATAAATAAATATAGGTGGAATAGGGGGGTACGTGAAGTCAAATTATTTAAATATAGTCATTCAACAGAATATCACTTTCAATTTATTCCCGTCTCGAAATAATTCGTATGTAAATTAAATTATGATGACTGACATAACGGATCATTAGCGGCAACAACAATTTTGGGAGGAATCGGGGGAATTGGGGTTTGATTTGGGGGTTCAAATTAAAATTCGCCTTCACGTACCCCCTATTCCCCCAAAAATTTTTGTTGCCATCAATGTTCCTTTAAGCATCCATGTTAGTAGTACATTTGTGTTTTTTCGTTTCTCGTTTTCCACTTTTATTATAGGGGAATTCCCTGTATACATATATATATTTCTCGTTTTTATTCACCAAAATACAAAATTTATAAAATAAATGCAACAACATAGCGGAACCGGCAAAAAATCTCTTGAAAAAACCGAAAAATACACTTGGCTACCCGGGTGGGTCGGGTGTGTACTAACGTAAATTTTTTTGGATATACACACAAGGGTTAGACTTGTTTAGTAGTATTAGTAACATTAACTTACTTGACAAATAATTTCACGAATTTTTGGAATTTTTTAAAATGTTCGTTGTTCACGAGATTACAGGCTTTCCAAAAATATTCATTAAAATCCAGATTCTTCTGTAGTATAATATAGAGTTTATTCAATTTTTCTGGAGTAATCGAGATTATTCCGTTGTTTATTCTAGGTTTCTACAAATCCTTTGCATAGGATTTCCTTCGGTTTTGCATAGTTAAATTATTGATATTTTCCAAATTACGTTCAAAGTTTGCGATGTTCATAAATTGTCATAGCATTAAGTTGATTGCAAGATGTTTTGTTTTATTCGAGGTCATGGAAATGAATCACATTTTGTTTCGTCTCAGGTTTGAGTATCACATTTTAATCTATTCAGTAACGAATTTAAGCAATATTTTGTTTAATTTTAAGTAAACGGTAAAAACTTGCGGTACTACAAGCCTATATAGTCTTTAGGCGCTTGAATGCTCGGTTTTTGAAACTTGAAAGTTTTTAGTTATTTTAACATCTTTAAAATTCATAGGAAATATAAACTTATAAAAATTACAAGTTACACTCGCTAGATAATTTTAATTAATACGAGGGCGGATAATATAAAGAAATGTGTATAATTGAAAGATTAAGATTTGTTTATTGGTACAAGAAGTATTTTAAGGGCCCCAGAAAATGTTTGCGGGGGTGCTCAAAATATGTAATTATGCCACTGGTTTCAATGTAAGACGATTTCGCTACACAATGAATTCTTTCGGCCGAATTTGTTTTGTAAATTGGAGGTCGACTGCGGCGTCAAAAAAGTCAATAAGTATCAAATAAGTATCGGTTTCGAAAACAGCTTAAGCTTAAAATAAGTTACGTACAATTTTTTCTTTACTATGAAACTATATGGGAAAACGGTTATTTTCACTTACAGTTTTAGTTTATTAGAAATGTGAGCTTTTGTTTTGTTTTTATACGAAAATGTACATAAACATGTAATGTTAATATTATTTGATTGAACAAATCGAGTCTTGAAAATGTTTATTTCTTAGAAAAAACCGTCCCAATGAGGTATTTTTGAAATTTGCAATATTGTTGTTTTTGTAATATACGTCATAAACATAACTCGAAATATATAAACAATAGAATAATCAATCTCTTTCATTCAGCCTCTCCACACTTTAATTCTTTGCTCTTGATCCTTTCTTCGTTTCCTTCCTCTTCACCTACAAGCTGCGGCGGGGAAATCTTTAATTCTTTTTTCATCAAAAATATTTTTTGATTCTACTGATTTCTCGCACCACTACGAAGATAAAATATTTCAAGGCCATTTTGTTTATTCTTCAAGTTGTCAAATTTTTGTCATTATAGAAAAATATTTTACGTGCACACATCGTATTATAACCTAAAAAACAAAGCGAAATTTTTTTTTTTTAATAATTTTTAAAAATACTTTATTAGTTTTCATTAATAATTTTTTAAATATTATATAAATAATGTCCGATTCATGTGAGAATTGGAGTCGGAAACAGACACTAAAATTAATTCAAGAGTTACAAAAATATCCGTGTTTGTTCGCCCCGCTTAATGTTAATTTTTTAAATAAAGTATTTAAATATGAAAAATTAAATTTAATGTTAGTTGAAATTAAAAAAATCAAGCGACACGTAACAATTGATATTATAAAACGAAAAATTCGAACGCTAAAAGCGCAATTATGGAAAGAAAAGCAGAAGATAGACAATTTGAAGAAAAGCTCACTGCAGCGATGCAGAATCAAGTTCTTCAAATTTAGATCTATCAGAGTAGTAGTTTAATGTAGCATTTTATATTAAGTATTTAACGATATATTTTATTTCCAGATTGGGATAAGCGAATGCGAAGACATTTCCGAAAATGTTCAACGCACCCGTAAGGTAAGTAAAAATATTGGAGTAGTATGAAAAACGAAATTTTAGTGAAATTTACAGCAGTTTTGTTCATGTCACATACAAAATCATTATTTATATCAAATTTAATTTGTTTTAACTTGTAAAATTTAAGCTCTTGATATAATTAATTAATTTTCTTTTATTTATTCGTTTTCAGAAACCAAAAATAACAGCACAAACTAAACAATTAGAAGCAGAATGCCATAGTGCATTACAAATGTCAAGGGAGTACTTTCAAAATCGAGCGGCTATACAACATTCATTTATTAAATCATATACTACCCCACCACACGTATGTGAAGTTATCCCAGGATTTCATCCCAGTAAATGAAAAAACTTGAATCAGGCAACCCTAGAAAATTTAAAGCTATATTTAATATTACGTGAAGTTAGCCCAGCCCAGGATTTAATTAAAATTAGGCTAAATACCAAAATGACATGTTATCCAATAAAATAAAATAAAATCCACATACAAAATTAATACAATTTAAATCTTCACTGATATATTGTATTATTTGAAAGATTTTACCTAGTACCTAAAAATTTATGGATGTTACAACAATTGGTACATTTTGCCGCAAATAAAAATGTCTCGTATTAGCGAAAATCATTTTTGAGAAGGGGATATCAAGAGCATAATTTAAAAAAAAATTCAAGAAAATCGTATTGTTCCAAGTGCCCCAAATATAGCCCTGGGCTGAGAAGTTTCATTCATTTTTATACTGTCGATCAGATATTCGTCTGGTTCGCCAAAACTAAAAATGTCTCGTATTAGTAAAAGGCAATTTCGAGAAGGGGATACCATTAGCATAATTTAAAAAATAATTCAAGAAAATCGTATTGTTCCAAGTGCCCCAAATATAGCCCTGGGCTGAGAAGTTTCATTCATTTTTATACTGTCGATCAGATATTCGTCTGGTTCGCCAAAACTAAAAATGTCTCGTATTAGTAAAAGGCAATTTCGAGAAGGGGATACCATTAGCATAATTTTAAAAAAAATTCAAGAAAATCGTATTGTTCCAAGTGCCCCAAATATAGCCCTGGGCTGAGAAGTTTCATTCATTTTTATACTGTCGATCAGATATTCGTCTGGTTCGCCAAAACTAAAAATGTCTCGTATTAGTAAAAGGCAATTTCGAGAAGGGGATACCATTAGCATAATTTAAAAAATAATTCAAGAAAATCGTATTGTTCCAAGTGCCCCAAATATAGCCCTGGGCTGAGAAGTTTCATTCATTTTTATACTGTCGATCAGATATTCGTCTGGTTCGCCAAAACTAAAAATGTCTCGTATTAGTAAAAGGCAATTTCGAGAAGGGGATACCATTAGCATAATTTTAAAAAAAATTCAAGAAAATCGTATTGTTCCAAGTGCCCCAAATATAGCCCTGGGCTGAGAAGTTTCATTCATTTTTATACTGTCGATCAGATATTCGTCTGGTTCGCCAAAACTAAAAATGTCTCGTATTAGTAAAAGGCAATTTCGAGAAGGGATACCATTAGCATAATTTAAAAAAAAATTCAAGAAAATCGTATTGTTCCAAGTGCCCCAAATATAGCCCTGGGCTGAGAAGTTTCATTCATTTTTATACTGTCGATCAGATATTCGTCTGGTTCGCCAAAACTAAAAATGTCTCGTATTAGTAAAAGGCAATTTCGAGAAGGGGATACCATTAGCATAATTTAAAAAATAATTCAAGAAAATCGTATTGTTCCAAGTGCCCCAAATATAGCCCTGGGCTGAGAAGTTTCATTCATTTTTATACTGTCGATCAGATATTCGTCTGGTTCGCCAAAACTAAAAATGTCTCGTATTAGTAAAAGGCAATTTCGAGAAGGGGATACCATTAGCATAATTTTAAAAAAAATTCAAGAAAATCGTATTGTTCCAAGTGCCCCAAATATAGCCCTGGGCTGAGAAGTTTCATTCATTTTTATACTGTCGATCAGATATTCGTCTGGTTCGCCAAAACTAAAAATGTCTCGTATTAGTAAAAGGCAATTTCGAGAAGGGGATACCATTAGCATAATTTTAAAAAAAATTCAAGAAAATCGTATTGTTCCAAGTGCCCCAAATATAGCCCTGGGCTGAGAAGTTTCATTCATTTTTATACTGTCGATCAGATATTCGTCTGGTTCGCCAAAACCAAAAATGTCTCGTATTAGTAAAAGGCAATTTCGAGAAGGGGATACCATTAGCATAATTTTAAAAAAAATTCAAGAAAATCGTATTGTTCCAAGTGCCCCAAATATAGCCCTGGGCTGAGAAGTTTCATTCATTTTTATACTGTCGATCAGATATTCGTCTGGTTCGCCAAAACTAAAAATGTCTCGTATTAGTAAAAGGCAATTTCGAGAAGGGGATACCATTAGCATAATTTTAAAAAAAATTCAAGAAAATCGTATTGTTCCAAGTGCCTCAAATATAGCCATGGGCTGAGAAGTTTCATTCATTTTTATACTGTCGATCAGATATTCGTCTGGTTCGCCAAAACTAAAAATGTCTCGTATTAGTAAAAGGCAATTTCGAGAAGGGGATACCATTAGCATAATTTAAAAAATAATTCAAGAAAATCGTATTGTTCCAAGTGCCCCAAATATAGCCCTGGGCTGAGAAGTTTCATTCATTTTTATACTGTCGATCAGATATTCGTCTGGTTCGCCAAAACTAAAAATGTCTCGTATTAGTAAAAGGCAATTTCGAGAAGGGGATACCATTAGCATAATTTTAAAAAAAATTCAAGAAAATCGTATTGTTCCAAGTGCCCCAAATATAGCCCTGGGCTGAGAAGTTTCATTCATTTTTATACTGTCGATCAGATATTCGTCTGGTTCGCCAAAACTAAAAATGTCTCGTATTAGTAAAAGGCAATTTCGAGAAGGGGATACCATTAGCATAATTTAAAAAATAATTCAAGAAAATCGTATTGTTCCAAGTGCCCCAAATATAGCCCTGGGCTGAGAAGTTTCATTCATTTTTATACTGTCGATCAGATATTCGTCTGGTTCGCCAAAACTAAAAATGTCTCGTATTAGTAAAAGGCAATTTCGAGAAGGGGATACCATTAGCATAATTTTAAAAAAAATTCAAGAAAATCGTATTGTTCCAAGTGCCCCAAATATAGCCCTGGGCTGAGAAGTTTCATTCATTTTTATACTGTCGATCAGATATTCGTCTGGTTCGCCAAAACTAAAAATGTCTCGTATTAGTAAAAGGCAATTTCGAGAAGGGATACCATTAGCATAATTTAAAAAAAAATTCAAGAAAATCGTATTGTTCCAAGTGCCCCAAATATAGCCCTGGGCTGAGAAGTTTCATTCATTTTTATACTGTCGATCAGATATTCGTCTGGTTCGCCAAAAACTAAAAATGTCTCGTATTAGTAAAAGGCAATTTCGAGAAGGGGATACCATTAGCATAATTTAAAAAATAATTCAAGAAAATCGTATTGTTCCAAGTGCCCCAAATATAGCCCTGGGCTGAGAAGTTTCATTCATTTTTATACTGTCGATCAGATATTCGTCTGGTTCGCCAAAACTAAAAATGTCTCGTATTAGTAAAAGGCAATTTCGAGAAGGGGATACCATTAGCATAATTTTAAAAAAAATTCAAGAAAATCGTATTGTTCCAAGTGCCCCAAATATAGCCCTGGGCTGAGAAGTTTCATTCATTTTTATACTGTCGATCAGATATTCGTCTGGTTCGCCAAAACTAAAAATGTCTCGTATTAGTAAAAGGCAATTTCGAGAAGGGGATACCATTAGCATAATTTTAAAAAAAATTCAAGAAAATCGTATTGTTCCAAGTGCCCCAAATATAGCCCTGGGCTGAGAAGTTTCATTCATTTTTATACTGTCGATCAGATATTCGTCTGGTTCGCCAAAACCAAAAATGTCTCGTATTAGTAAAAGGCAATTTCGAGAAGGGGATACCATTAGCATAATTTTAAAAAAAATTCAAGAAAATCGTATTGTTCCAAGTGCCCCAAATATAGCCCTGGGCTGAGAAGTTTCATTCATTTTTATACTGTCGATCAGATATTCGTCTGGTTCGCCAAAACTAAAAATGTCTCGTATTAGTAAAAGGCAATTTCGAGAAGGGGATACCATTAGCATAATTTTAAAAAAAATTCAAGAAAATCGTATTGTTCCAAGTGCCTCAAATATAGCCATGGGCTGAGAAGTTTCATTCATTTTTATACTGTCGATCAGATATTCGTCTGGTTCGCCAAAACTAAAAATGTCTCGTATTAGTAAAAGGCAATTTCGAGAAGGGGATACCATTAGCATAATTTAAAAAAAAATTCAAGAAAATCGTATTGTTCCAAGTGCCCCAAATATAGCCCTGGGCTGAGAAGTTTCATTCATTTTTATACTGTCGATCAGATATTCGTCTGGTTCGCCAAAACTAAAAATGTCTCGTATTAGTAAAAGGCAATTTCGAGAAGGGGATACCATTAGCATAATTTAAAAAAAAATTCAAGAAAATCGTATTGTTCCAAGTGCCCCAAATATAGCCCTGGGCTGAGAAGTTTCATTCATTTTTATACTGTCGATCAGATATTCGTCTGGTTCGCCAAAACTAAAAATGTCTCGTATTAGTAAAAGGCAATTTCGAGAAGGGGATACCATTAGCATAATTTTAAAAAAAATTCAAGAAAATCGTATTGTTCCAAGTGCCCCAAATATAGCCCTGGGCTGAGAAGTTTCATTCATTTTTATACTGTCGATCAGATATTCGTCTGGTTCGCCAAAACTAAAAATGTCTCGTATTAGTAAAAGGCAATTTCGAGAAGGGGATACCATTAGCATAATTTTAAAAAAAATTCAAGAAAATCGTATTGTTCCAAGTGCCCCAAATATAGCCCTGGGCTGAGAAGTTTCATTCATTTTTATACTGTCGATCAGATATTCGTCTGGTTCGCCAAAACCAAAAATGTCTCGTATTAGTAAAAGGCAATTTCGAGAAGGGGATACCATTAGCATAATTTAAAAAAAAATTCAAGAAAATCGTATTGTTCCAAGTGCCCCAAATATAGCCCTGGGCTGAGAAGTTTCATTCATTTTTATACTGTCGATCAGATATTCGTCTGGTTCGCCAAAACTAAAAATGTCTCGTATTAGTAAAAGGCAATTTCGAGAAGGGGATACCATTAGCATAATTTAAAAAAAAATTCAAGAAAATCGTATTGTTCCAAGTGCCCCAAATATAGCCCTGGGCTGAGAAGTTTCATTCATTTTTATACTGTCGATCAGATATTCGTCTGGTTCGCCAAAACTAAAAATGTCTCGTATTAGTAAAAGGCAATTTCGAGAAGGGGATACCATTAGCATAATTTTAAAAAAAATTCAAGAAAATCGTATTGTTCCAAGTGCCCCAAATATAGCCCTGGGCTGAGAAGTTTCATTCATTTTTATACTGTCGATCAGATATTCGTCTGGTTCGCCAAAACTAAAAATGTCTCGTATTAGTAAAAGGCAATTTCGAGAAGGGGATACCATTAGCATAATTTAAAAAAAAATTCAAGAAAATCGTATTGTTCCAAGTGCCCCAAATATAGCCCTGGGCTGAGAAGTTTCATTCATTTTTATACTGTCGATCAGATATTCGTCTGGTTCGCCAAAACTAAAAATGTCTCGTATTAGTAAAAGGCAATTTCGAGAAGGGGATACCATTAGCATAATTTAAAAAAAAATTCAAGAAAATCGTATTGTTCCAAGTGCCCCAAATATAGCCCTGGGCTGAGAAGTTTCATTCATTTTTATACTGTCGATCAGATATTCGTCTGGTTCGCCAAAACTAAAAATGTCTCGTATTAGTAAAAGGCAATTTCGAGAAGGGGATACCATTAGCATAATTTAAAAAAAAATTCAAGAAAATCGTATTGTTCCAAGTGCCCCAAATATAGCCCTGGGCTGAGAAGTTTCATTCATTTTTATACTGTCGATCAGATATTCGTCTGGTTCGCCAAAACTAAAAATGTCTCGTATTAGTAAAAGGCAATTTCGAGAAGGGGATACCATTAGCATAATTTAAAAAAAAATTCAAGAAAATCGTATTGTTCCAAGTGCCCCAAATATAGCCCTGGGCTGAGAAGTTTCATTCATTTTTATACTGTCGATCAGATATTCGTCTGGTTCGCCAAAACTAAAAATGTCTCGTATTAGTAAAAGGCAATTTCGAGAAGGGGATACCATTAGCATAATTTTAAAAAAAATTCAAGAAAATCGTATTGTTCCAAGTGCCCCAAATATAGCCCTGGGCTGAGAAGTTTCATTCATTTTTATACTGTCGATCAGATATTCGTCTGGTTCGCCAAAACTAAAAATGTCTCGTATTAGTAAAAGGCAATTTCGAGAAGGGGATACCATTAGCATAATTTAAAAAAAATTCAAGAAAATCGTATTGTTCCAAGTGCCCCAAATATAGCCCTGGGCTGAGAAGTTTCATTCATTTTTATACTGTCGATCAGATATTCGTCTGGTTCGCCAAAACTAAAAATGTCTCGTATTAGTAAAAGGCAATTTCGAGAAGGGGATACCATTAGCATAATTTAAAAAAAAATTCAAGAAATCGTATTGTTCCAAGTGCCCCAAATATAGCCCTGGGCTGAGAAGTTTCATTCATTTTTATACTGTCGATCAGATATTCGTCTGGTTCGCCAAAACTAAAAATGTCTCGTATTAGTAAAAGGCAATTTCGAGAAGGGGATACCATTAGCATAATTTAAAAAAAAATTCAAGAAAATCGTATTGTTCCAAGTGCCCCAAATATAGCCCTGGGCTGAGAAGTTTCATTCATTTTTATACTGTCGATCAGATATTCGTCTGGTTCGCCAAAACTAAAAATGTCTCGTATTAGTAAAAGGCAATTTCGAGAAGGGGATACCATTAGCATAATTTTAAAAAAAATTCAAGAAAATCGTATTGTTCCAAGTGCCCCAAATATAGCCCTGGGCTGAGAAGTTTCATTCATTTTTATACTGTCGATCAGATATTCGTCTGGTTCGCCAAAACTAAAAATGTCTCGTATTAGTAAAAGGCAATTTCGAGAAGGGGATACCATTAGCATAATTTTAAAAAAAATTCAAGAAAATCGTATTGTTCCAAGTGCCCCAAATATAGCCCTGGGCTGAGAAGTTTCATTCATTTTTATACTGTCGATCAGATATTCGTCTGGTTCGCCAAAACTAAAAATGTCTCGTATTAGTAAAAGGCAATTTCGAGAAGGGGATACCATTAGCATAATTTAAAAAAAAATTCAAGAAAATCGTATTGTTCCAAGTGCCCCAAATATAGCCCTGGGCTGAGAAGTTTCATTCATTTTTATACTGTCGATCAGATATTCGTCTGGTTCGCCAAAACTAAAAATGTCTCGTATTAGTAAAAGGCAATTTCGAGAAGGGGATACCATTAGCATAATTTTAAAAAAAATTCAAGAAAATCGTATTGTTCCAAGTGCCCCAAATATAGCCCTGGGCTGAGAAGTTTCATTCATTTTTATACTGTCGATCAGATATTCGTCTGGTTCGCCAAAACTAAAAATGTCTCGTATTAGTAAAAGGCAATTTCGAGAAGGGGATACCATTAGCATAATTTTAAAAAAATTCAAGAAAATCGTATTGTTCCAAGTGCCCCAAATATAGCCCTGGGCTGAGAAGTTTCATTCATTTTTATACTGTCGATCAGATATTCGTCTGGTTCGCCAAAACCAAAAATGTCTCGTATTAGTAAAAGGCAATTTCGAGAAGGGGATACCATTAGCATAATTTTAAAAAAAATTCAAGAAAATCGTATTGTTCCAAGTGCCCCAAATATAGCCCTGGGCTGAGAAGTTTCATTCATTTTTATACTGTCGATCAGATATTCGTCTGGTTCGCCAAAACTAAAAATGTCTCGTATTAGTAAAAGGCAATTTCGAGAAGGGGATACCATTAGCATAATTTTAAAAAAAATTCAAGAAAATCGTATTGTTCCAAGTGCCTCAAATATAGCCATGGGCTGAGAAGTTTCATTCATTTTTATACTGTCGATCAGATATTCGTCTGGTTCGCCAAAACTAAAAATGTCTCGTATTAGTAAAAAGCAATTTCGAGAAGGGGATATCAATAGCATAATTTGTAAAAAAATACAAGAAAATCGTTATACAAAAAAATACAAGAAAATTTATATTGGAACTTTTTAAATTTCGACGAACCAGTAGAAAATTTCAACTGAAATATAAAAATGAATGAAACTTCTCAGCCCAGGGCTATATTTGGGGCACTTGGAACAATACGATTTTTTTGAATTTTTTTTAAAATTATGCTATTGATATCCCCTTCTCAAAAATGATTTTCGCTAATACGAGACATTTTTATTTGCGGCAAAATGTACCAATTGTTGTAACATCCATAAATTTTTAGGTACTAGGTAAAATCTTTCAAATAATACAATATATCAGTGAAGATTTAAATTGTATTAATTTTGTATGTGGATTTTATTTTATTTTATTGGATAACATGTCATTTTGGTATTTAGCCTAATTTTAATTAAATCCTGGGCTGGGCTAACTTCACGTAATATTAAATATAGCTTTAAATTTTCTAGGGTTGCCTGATTCAAGTTTTTTCATTTACTGGGATGAAATCCTGGGATAACTTCACATACGTCCCCACCACAGTTTAATCATTTACCACCCTCACCCTCTTTCATATTATCTGATCATGCCGCAGCCCAATCCACAAGACAGTTTCGATTACCTGGCCCTTTCAAAGATTCCCTCGACACCACATTTAAGAGACAAAAACCAATAATACTACAAAATATTTTGCTAAAGCAGCCGTCAAAACATCCGTCCCTCACATTACAAAAGAAAAAAATTATCAAGGAAACAGAAATAGCGCAGCCAACCGATTTATTACAAATAGCCATAGACCACGTATTTCATGAAAACATTATCGAAGACTATGAATTATCCGACGACGAATACGCTTCAAAATAAAACTTAATAAATAAAAAAAAATTCTTTTTATTGTTCTTATATTTATTTAAAATATTTAAATTACAGTGCTCCTTCGTTGTTGAAATACTCGGTTAGTTGTTGTCTAACTAATTCACCGGATTTCGAATTATGGATATTTAAACGGCCATCTGCCTTCTTCCGTTGCTGATCTGCAGAATTACCAAGTTCATAAACATGACCTTCATCTCTGTACCACCTACTCCTTTCTATTAAGAAGTTATGAAGTACGCAGCAACATTGAACAATAATCTTCACTTTATTTTAATGAAGATTAATTGATCTCTGAAAAATTTGGAATCGATTACTGAAAATTCCAAACGCACATTCAATATTTTGACGAGTCCGGCTTAATCTTCGGTTGAATATTTTTTTCCTTTCATCCGTTGTTGTGAAGGGGTAAGACGTTATTAAATTTTCTGACAACGGAAAGGTATTGTCTCCAATAAACATATGCGGCAGTAATCCCGAATATCTCCAATGAATTTTTTTGATGGTAAATATCAGTCGGGTTGTTGCAGTACATACATAAAATTGGAGCGTTGCAAAACACCACTATCGCTAATTCTGCCATTGCACCTAACATCAATATAAATAAATTTCGCATATGCGTCTGCTACACCGAGTAGAACAACACTGTTAAACCCTTTATAGTTATAAAATAATGGCGCAATTTTTTTGGAAGGCCTAAATGCAACGTGCTTTCCATCGATAACACCTAAACAGTTTGGAAAACCAATTACCTTTAAAAATTCGTTCTTTAAATTTTTATTTATGGCCTCGCATACGTCTATAATTGAATGGTTTCGATAACTTGGAGCTATAATCTAGTTTCATGAAATTTCCTCCAGTGGCCAAGAACCTTAATGCAACGGAGAGTTTTCACTTGCACTGATTGCCGGCCTCATATATGTGTCTTGTTTCTCAATATCAGACTTGATTGCGGTTAACACAAGATTAAAAGAATCCTGATCCATTCGTATAAAATTCTTGTAATCGGCTGAATTCGGTTTCAATTCCTGCATTAGGTGTTGGGTGTTGCCATCTGGTTTTTCTATAATCTTTTACCCAGCATCGTCTTTTCGTTTTCTGTTCCTGTTCCGCTTTTTTTGCAGCTATTGATGTCAATGCCATCATTGCAGCATCATCATGTTGTCCATCATCGGTCAAAAAACAGGCATTAGTATTATTAGGTAAATTATTCATTTTTATTCCCACGAGTTTTTGTTAACAAATGTTAAATTTTTGTTATACGAAACGACAAAAATCATTTTACACACATACTTAAACAAAAAAACCCGCAATGAAACGCGCAAATGCGCATAATGTGGACGTCGAGTTATTTTTTAGTATCGTAGAAGCAGGAGGAAAGAATTAAAGTATGGAGAGGCTGATTGCCTGCATTCAATTTTGAATTCGAACGTCTTTCTATATTTATTTGGAATTTTCAAAGCATGCTAGATTCTTTTAATTTTTTGTTTTCCTCGCACTCATTGTATTGAATTATTTTTTCTGTTTGCCTCTTTCTGATTTATTTTATTTTGATTGTTGAGCGGAGGCATGCAGTCTTTTTTCTTACCATTGGTTCTAGATGTGGATATATGATTACGTCATTAAATTAAATTTTCTCTTTTTAATACGTATTATTATAGTTGTAAATTTTTTTTATTTTAATTTCCCTTATTTTCTTTTGTTTATTGCTGGAAAATAGAGAAATTTGAGAATCTGTGTTTTAAATGAGTAAAACATTGAGTTATTTGTTAGTGATTTCAGAAAAAATTATTTAACTGAATTTAACTTTTAATTCATGTTTTCAATCATGTCAATCGAAATCGCGCTTTTTCATACAAATTCTAGGAAACTAAATGAATTTTAAGTGTTTTTGTATCCCTTATTTTAAGTTCATTTTTCTAATAGCGGCTCTATTTACATCAAGTTGGTTCTAATAGTATTCTATTATGTGCTTTTATTGTTTTTGTTGTTTACGTGAATGCAAAGGAAATCTTTACGCGTCTATAATTTTGGAAACCTAAAGATCTTACCCATACCACGTTTTCCTTATCTGATTTCTTGTCTATAAGTCTGTCTTTGTTTCATGAAAATCGGTAAGTACTTTTCGAATTAATATTTATTAACAGACATCAATAGCTGGGATATTAGGCATGTCTCTCGCTCTAGCGCTTTGCTTGAATTCAGATGCCTAACACTCACGAACAATAGACAAATGAACTAAGAGTGATGAGTTGAGGACAAGTACCAACCCAATATACTTATGAAATTGGCTCAATAGATCTGAGTCAATTATCCACACCATTACACTAGGCTGGAAATGCAAAACTACGTAAATGTTTGTGAGACTTCCAGAGCGACGTCAAGATATGCTTGCTAATATGTGGCTTAATTCAAATTTAACAAGAAAAAAAAAATGGTGTCAAACTCATCAGTTTATAGTTGAATTTTTTTAGAATATTATTTGCACTACAAATCAGGAGTTTTCTAATTAAAAGAGAAAATTATTGATGTTCTAATTCATTTTTATAAAATTTGAAAAATTGTAGAACAAGATATTTCATTTATTTTTGAACATAGCTACGGCCTATTTTAATTTTAATATATTTGATATAGAAATTGAGTTGACATGTACAAAATATTCAGCTACAATAGGTTTTTTGAATTATTAATAAAATGCAATATGCATTAGCTGATAATATTATTTTGATTTAAGTGCATAGTTTTGTATATTTGTAAATGTTTCATTTTAATAAAATTAAGATTTGAAAATAAATGTGTTTTTTTATTAATTTAGCTAATACTTTACATTAAATTTTAGTTAATTTAAATTCTAATGGTGATAATCAAATGGATTATTAACAAAATAAAATATGCGTAAGGTTTTAAAATAATACTTTTATGTAAATTATAGTTGCATTACTCGTATACTATAATAGGCCTAATTTATTATATTTAATGCGGTAAATGCCACTTTAGAATATTGAATGCATTATAAGTGTATTGTGTGTTTGCTCTTGTCACACAATAGGGATTTGTCTTCAATATAGTAACCATTTATTTTTTAGTTCAAGTTGAATTCATTCAAGTAAAGTGTTTTTTTTAAATTTGTGCGTACCACATAAATTAGATTTGAAGGTACCATACGTTAGAAATTTTATTTTGCATAACGCGAATTTTTTTAAATGTGCAAACGACAATCATCAGTGTTTTACGAGTTCCTTCACCACGATTCCTCCTCATACAAGTCGGTTTTAGTCAGTTTTATTTTATGCCAATGGTCGCGGTCCTGCCAAATGGCGATTGATGCGTGTAGATTAATAATCACGAAAATCTCGAATAATATCGAAACTACTTTGAAAAACTAAATTATGTATTATATATTTTACTACTAATATTTAAAAATTTCAAAACTATCAGATTATCTTAAAATTGTAAGTTCTTTCAGAGACCGAGACTGTTTCTGTGCCATTTAGTTAATAGTTCAAATAAGGAGTACTGTGCAGTGTGCTTCCATTATCTTTCCAGTTCGACACTGGTAAGTGATTCCAAACAATATCTTGTGTTAACAACAATGGTTGTTTTGAATTACACAATTTCCAAAGTAATCAAAAAGATTTATTGGGGACTAATGCAGACAAATAAGCAGTATAACAGTTAATTAGTTAACAGTTACCTGGCAATGATCGAACAATTTTTGACTAATATGCCCTACAAGCTTAGTAACAAGTTTACAGTAATAATTAATGGTTAAAGCATATCAAATTAAACAAAATCAAAATTTTAATTGACGATTATCGTTGTGAAATCGATGTGCAGTTATCAATTATCAAATAATTAATACTCGTAATTATACTCAATAATCACGTATAGTATTCGAAAACAGACTACGCATATTTTTGAAAAAGAAAAAATGGTCCGTTTCTTATTGCCCGCGATGTCAATAAAAAGTGAAAATAGGCTTCAATATTGGTTTGTGTATAATGAAGAGGAAGGTGATGTCACCATTCACCGCTAATTATCAAACGAGATCAATCATCGACAAATAATAACCGGGGTCCAGGATACGGATAAATCGATAACAATTGCAGTAATATGGTTTACACTTAATGACAACAAACCCGTTTTGGCTTAGTATTGATTTCTCGAACAATATGAAACGGACGAATTTTTCCTTTCCAAACATATTTATCGTCTATTTTCGAATAACTGTATGTTTTTATTGAGTGTAATTACGAGATTAATTATGGTATTAAAAATTCGTAACTGCACATCGATTTTAAAACGACAGTCATCAATTAAACTTCTAATTTTTTTTTTAATTGCAATCCACTCAAGCCTATTAAAACAATTCCGTTTTTTCGTTTTAATTTCAAGCGGCACAATTAATCACCAATCGATATGCTTTTAATATTAATTACTGTTAACTTGTTACAACGTTGCTAAATATTCGCCGAAAATTATTCTATGCAATACGTTTCACAACTACCGTTAGATTACTAATTTGCTTTACCTATTCAATAATTAAAGCTTAAAGATTACTTGGTAAAATTGGTTTAATATGCTGAGTATGAAGCATTAATCAGCCAAAAAACCGTGCCTGCCTACCAATAAATACCAAATAATATTACCTTAAATTCCCCGATACATGTGGGCCTTAATTTTTAAGCATTGGTTAGGAAACTCATCGTATATGTGTTTCTTGGTTTCACTTTTATTATTTAAAATAATTTTTTTTTTAGCTATAGACTGGGCCATAATTAAGTGGATGGTCCGAAAGTGGCGTCATTTAGGTATTTCTGTACATTTCTTAATCCTGTTTAATTTGTTCACTTAATGCAGATGTGTATAATTTGTTATGCAGCACTGAAACGAAAAGAACTAGCCAAAATGTTTAGGTTTTAATAAGAAAATAATCTTCGGTTGCTTACTGAATAATACTCTTTGACATTTTGAGCTTCGGTACATTTTGAGCTCCCATTGTGACATCTCCGCCACATCGTGAAATATGAAATATCAATTTAATTCACTTTTTTTTGTTATAATAAAATAATTTTATTTCGTTTTTAGCTTAATGTATTATTTATTTTTATTAATTATTTAATAAAAACCCGACGTTTCGACGGTACAATCCGTCATTCTCAGGGGCACAATGTTTACTACAATTTAAAAGAAAAATTTTTATTTTTTAATAACGAATGTTTTCCTAACGTAACTAGAGTTTAAATTAAAATTTACAAATTACTCAGTTTAACCACTGATTAGTATATTAACCAAGATTGTTTGGAAATTTTTTTTTCAATTCTTCGTGGGAAAGGTGGATTTAATTACATGCCATCTAGTCATGAAATTGGTATGCATTTTGCCAACAACATAGTGAGAAAATTGCTTTAAATTCTCCATTTAAAAATTGCTTGTCAGACGAATCGCAAGCTATTGATTTGGACTGGAATAGCTTTAAAACTGAATTTGAAATGAGTCTAAAACTCTAAAGTCTCAAGAGTATGCCAGTACCAATAATTTACCACCTGATGACATTGAGGAGACAGATATCCATGTTTTAAAGCAAAATGCGTTAGTATACTATACAGGCTACTGTATTTTAAAGAAAATTAATTGCCAAAGCTGCCAGGAGAAGTTGGCGATGAAAGACGACGAAATAAAAATTTCGGAAACTTTTTTGACGGAAATTTTTTTAAGAAGAATGAAACTAACTTTGGTTCATTGAGTGCTCCTTCTGATGAATTTACCAACATAGCTAGATCTTTGGTAGAGGTCTTTGAAAAATATTACCATACAAATTGTTGTTCTCCAAATGTGATTAAATTTTTAACAAATGAATGTTTGAATGAAATTAGTTCATTTTTTTATACTTGTTTTTATGAGAAAGAACTGCAAATGGTCCACAGTAAATAATGAATTTTCCAAAATTAAAACTCATTTCGCTTCAAAACAAGCATCAAGAAAGCTTAAAATATTAAAAAGTTGATAATAAATGTTTTTATATATATTTTTATGCAATTTTATTACACTTATGTCTCTCCATTAACACGATAATTTGTTAGCGCGAATATAATTTAATTTTAATCAACGCGTTTTTGTCTCAAGCCACTAAATATGCCATTTTCACAAAAACATTCAAAGTTTACACAAAGTGATGGGCACGAAATTAATAACCTTTATACAACAACCAAATCCTATCTGTAATAGAAATTGAAAAAAAAAGAAATTATCTTTGTTTGTTTATTTTATTTTTTTCTTAGGCCGGTATTACATTATCACATTTGAGGAGTGTCTGATCAAAAGTGGCTATTTACGATATTCGAAAAATATTTTGTAATGATCTGGCATCTGGCTGTTTTAAACGCACATTTAAAGATTACTTTTTTATATAGCTTGTTTTGACTGTTTCTGATTTTAGGGACATTTTTGATAGAGAAATAGCCACTTTTGGTTCATTCTGATATCGAAAAAAAAATTATGTATAGAAAAAAAAATAATTATGCATGTTGAAAAATGTAAATAGCTACTTTTGATCAGACACTCCTCATTTATATAACTATATAAATATAATTATATTTTTTTACGAAGAAAATACTGTTATATTTAGGTTCAAGAAGCTAAATATAACAGTATTTTCTCTGTAGAAAAATATAATTATTAAAATGTGATAATGTAACATCCGCATTAGGTCGACTAGCATTTATAGCTGTATATGACCTACTATTATTATTTAAATAACGGTTATTCCAGAATCTTCTCGAAAGAAGCCATGGACATCCCCGAATATAATTTTAATCTCACTGAGTCACAAATAAGATAAGGAGTACCTCCAAAAACTTCAGAATAAAGCGATGCGAGTCCTGCTAAACGTCCCAAAAACAACAAGTATTCGAAATATGTTGGAAACATTATGTTTTATGAGTGTAAATCAAAGAATAGTATACAATGTATTAATAATTATTTATAGAGTTAAAAATAATTTGGTTCCTAGTTATTTAACAAATTTTATTTCTTATGTGAAAGATAAAACTGATTATAATTTAAGAAATAGAGATCTTTTGTTACCATTTTTTAAGAGAACTGAAAATCAAAATTCTTTGTTTTATAAGGGAATTGACTTATTTAATAAAATTCCAAGTGATGTTAAAGTTTGCCCTAATATAAATGTATTTAAGAGGTTGTTAGTCAAATTTATAAAAGAAAATGTAGATTAAATTTTCTTAGTTAAATATTAATTGTTAAATTTATTATAATTATGTAAAGCAAATATTGAAAACTAAATAGCTTCAAAAGCTAAATAAATAAATAAAATAAAAAATAAATAAATTTGTGTTACCTTCGTACTGCACGAATATTATGGGCTTTATACGATTATACATATAATAAACATTTTCAACTGTTAGTTATATCGTGAAAATTGTTTCGTCTATATAAAAATAAATTTTAAAAACCACATACCTTGCTTAGGGTTATTGCCACAGAATTGGTAATTTCCTACTTAACATTTTTATAAAAATTATTATGTACAATGTATTATTATAATAATGTACAATGTAAAAGTTGATTCAATTTTATAAATAGATTTGCACAAATTCAAGATTATAAGGGATTGTTCACACCAAGCACGAGTAGCGAATTACGAGTAACCATTTTTCAGAAAATTTTGACATAAAATACAGTTAAATAGAACGGATTTTTCCATTTATAATATAATTACGATTATTTAATTCAAAATAAACTAAATTAAGCCCTAAAAATGCTTTAAAATAACAAAAATACTAAATTCGTACAAAGATGAAATATTCGCGCATTCGCTAAAAAATAAAATTAGGTTCCACTCGTATTCTACATAATTTTTATTCGTACGAGTATTGACATTCGTACGAGTATCTTTTTATAAATCATTTCAAATACGATCAAAATGACTTTTAAAGATTAAATTAATATTATTTATATCGAATTATGTATTTTAAGCTTTGTCAAAACGAACAATATAAAAAAAACAGGTTTTGGAAATAATTACCGTATTATTAAAAATATTTGATCATGTATGGTATTGATTTTGACATATAAATTCGCTCGCGTTTAGTGTAAATCAAATTTGCGAATTCGTGTTTGGAATTTATTCGCAACTCGCAGTTCGCGTTTGGTGTGAGTAGTCTCTAATAGTTCATTTTATTCAAAATGTTTATTTTGATAAATGATTTTTGTGTGAGTGATCTGATCATATTCAATATAAATGATCCGTTCTGCTCAAGTCGGAAAAAACACATTCATAACAGAAAACTGCAAATAATTATTCGAACTTTTCATTTCTTCAAATAGCAAAGAAACAAATAAAGAATGCTTTAAGGCACATAATTATGTTACTTAAAAATGATATGCCTAGGTAGTCAAATTGTTATCAATTCAAATTTTAATCAAACTTATTATCCTTTTATTATTGTATTTGTTTCTTGCACCTAGGAAAACGCATCAGAAAGCATTTCAAAAGCAAGAAAAATATTATGTAACATCCAAATCAAAAGGGTGAATGACCTTAACCTTCATCCGTCCCTTAAGAAAGCAACACTAAAATTCCTTTGTGCAAAAATTACCAAAATAAATTCATCAGTAAATTTACGCTAAGCAAATAAAAAATTCACTTTTATTTTTAATTTTATTTATTAAAACGAAAGATAACGCATTAATTTAATAAGATATTTCAAAAATAAAATTCGATTTAGGTCAAAATGAAGCGAGGGACGGATGAAGGTTAAAAAAAAAATCATCAACAAACTCTTTTCACAAAAAAATGTATATTATTCCAAAATTTGGTTTAGTTTAAAGAAGATTTCAAATATAAAATATGTATGTGTATGTATGTATTTAATACAATAGGTATATATATTATGTTATGATCAGGATCACTGATCGTCTGCACGTGCATCATACATACTCGAAAATATTCAAACAAAATTACCAAACTAATGACCTTTTTTGTGTTTCATTCATGAATTTTTTTTTTTACTACTATTTTGTTATTTTTTGTTTTGTATTTTTTTGAAGAATGCGAAAAAAAAAGAAGCATATATATAGTATATATATATCTCGCTTCGTCGGTGCCATCACAAAATAATACGTTTTGAAATTTAGAATGACATTTTTTGCACTGAAAAGATCAATCTTATATACTATTCAGTGGTTTAACCGTAAAAATTAAAAGTTATTTAAGTGACAAAATTTTTTTTTTAGAAAATCTACAAAATGTTGTCGTAATAATTTAACAAATATTTTGAAATTTCCTGGATATTTAATAAATTTTGAGATACATTTTGGTGTTTTTTGATGTAAATGCTTTCTAAAATTAATCTTTTATTGAGATTTTGCTCCTTATTAAGCATCTTAGCGTCATCTATAGATAACGAGTGGTTACTTCCACGTAGATGATTCGATAAAGCGCTGTGTGACGGTTTGACGGTTAAACTCATTCATACGTAGAATCATAAATATGTTGACGAATTCGTTTTTTAAAATTTTGTTTAGTTTGACCGATATACTCTTTTCCACACGAACATTTTAATTTATTGTATTAGATTTGATTGTTACTCTATGGGAATTTGGTATTTTAATTTAGTGAATAAAGTCATGTCCAAACTGTGAAATTCTCTACCAACAAGTTGCATATCATAATTTTGTCAAATAATTTTAACATATGGGATCGAAATGTAAAATATGCGATTATTTTCAACGATTAAATTTGGATTTACGCGCGTATTTTCCAAAATATTTCCCGAATTACTTTACTATGTTTGTCGATAGCCTTTCTAATTCCTCTAGTAATTACACCTCTCGGATAGTCATTTTGTGTTAGAACATTACTTAAAATTTTAAAATTTTCGGCATAAAAAACCTCATCCGATAATCTCAAAATTTTTTCAGCCAACAGAAACACTGTGTTATTTTTGTAAGATGATGGAAGCCACCAGTTATAATGTAGATACCGACTCGACCAGGTTTTTTTATTATATAAATCTGTAGTTAAACTTCCATCCTCATTACGTATTACCATAATATCTAGAAACGCTAAACGACCTTGATTTTCAATTTCACATGTAAATTTAATTCGCGGGGTAAAACTATTAAATGAATCCAAAAAATTATCAATTTCCGAACTTGGAATAGCCGCAATAATATCATCCACGTATCGGTAAAAGAAGATAGGTTTGACGGAAGATGTTTTTAACACTTCGGTTTCAACGTGTTCCATTACTAGGTTAGACACTGTTGGACTAACTGGCGAACCCATCGGTGAACCATACACTTGCCTAAACCATCTTCCCCCGAAACTCCATTCAGTATGATCTAACACAAATTTCAACTCTTCTACAAATTGTTTCGACTCCAGATTTATGTTACTACATGCTTTTATGCTATTCCACAATTGTTTAACCAAAATAATTACCAAAGATGAGTCAACGTTTGTAAACAACGAGATCACATCTAACAACACTAATATATAGTCTGTTGGTAGAGACACATTTTTAATTTTATTTCTAAAATCTTCCTCGTTTTTTAAAGCCGAAAAGTTATTTCCCACGTAATGGTTTAAAATGTTAAACCAAAAATTTGGATATATTGTATAAATGAGAACCTAAATAGCTTACAATTGGTCTCAAGGGAATACCAATTTTGTGTATTTTTGGCAAACCATACATTCGTGGGGTCGTACCATGATAATTTTTCAGAAATTTTGCCTAAATGTTCCAGCGAGCCAATGATTACATTTAATTTAGATTGCATTGAAGAAATACCAACTTTCCGAATTTCACTATAAGTGTTGTTGTCCGACAAGAGTAACTCCATTTTTTCTAAATATTCAATTTTTGGCATAAGTACCGTTATGTTACCCTTGTCAGCTTTCAACACATACAATTCGGGGTGCGCATTCAAAAATTTCTTTGCCTTTTGAGCCCCTCGAATCAGTTGGACTTCTTCAATACTCACAAATGTTTTATCCAAATAATTGTTTGTTTTGAAGTTCGTCAACATAACAAGTTCGTCTATTTCTAATGTTACTATGAGCCGTCTGATCTAGTCCCCACATCCGCTATAATTTTGTGATAAGGAACAATTTCTTTTTTAAAAGGGAAACAAAACTTATTACCTAACTTTAAAACTTTTATGATGTCCTCAGGAATTTCCTTTATAAAATATAAAATATAAAATATAAAATATAAAATATAAAATATAAAATATAAAATATAAAATATAAAATATAAAATATAAAATATAAAATATAAAATATAAAATATAAAAATATAAAATATAAAATATAAAATATAAAATATAAAATATAAAATATAAAATATAAATATAAAATATAATAAAATATAAAATATAAAATATAAAATATAAAATATAAAATATAAAAATATAAAATATATAAAAATATAAAATATAAAATATAAAATATAAAATATAAAATATAAAATATTAAAATATAAAATATAAAATATAAAATATAAAATATAAAATATAAAATATAAAATATAAATATAAATATAAAATATAAAATATAAAATATAAAATATAAAATATAAAATATATAAATATAAAATATAAAATATAAAATAAAAAATATAAAATATAAAATATAAAATATAAAATATAAAATATAAAATATAAAATATAAAATATAAAATATAAATATAAAATATAAAATATAAAATATAAAATATAAAATATAA
The DNA here is from genome assembly GCA_963556165.1 of Tipula helvola. Lineage (NCBI taxonomy): Eukaryota > Metazoa > Arthropoda > Insecta > Diptera > Tipulidae > Tipula > Tipula helvola. Next base: position 49,870,816 of record OY744483.1, read on the forward strand.
AATATAAAATATAAAATATAAAATATAAAATATAAAAATATAAAATATAAAATATAAAATATAAAATATAAAATATAAATATAAAATATAAAATATAAAATATAAAATATAAAATATAAAATATAAAATATAAAATATAAAATATAAAATATAAAATATAAAATATAAAATATAAAATATAAAATATAAAAATATAAAATATAAAATATAAAATATAAAATATAAAATATAAAATATAAAATATAAAATATAAAATATAAAATATAAAATATAAAATATAAAATATAAAATATAAAATATAAAATATAAAATATAAAATATAAAATATAAAATATAAAATATAAAATATAAAATATAAAATATAAAATATAAAATATAAAATATAAAATATAAAATATAAAATATAAAATATAAAATATAAAATATAAAATATAAAATATAAAATATAAAATATAAAATATAAAATATAAAATATAAAATATAAAATATAAAATATAAAATATAAAATATAAAATATAAAATATAAAATATAAAATATAAAATATAAAATATAAAATATAAAATATAAAATATAAAATATAAAATATAAAATATAAAATATAAAATATAAAATATAAAATATAAAATATAAAATATAAAATATAAAATATAAAATATAAAATATAAAATATAAAATATAAAATATAAAATATAAAATATAAAATATAAAATATAAAATATAAAATATAAAATATAAAATATAAAATATAAAATATAAAATATAAAATATAAAATATAAAATATAAAATATAAAATATAAAATATAAAATATAAAATATAAAATATAAAATATAAAATATAAAATATAAAATATAAAATATAAAATATAAAATATAAAATATAAAATATAAAATATAAAATATAAAATATAAAATATAAAATATAAAATATAAAATATAAAATATAAAATATAAAATATAAAATATAAAATATAAAATATAAAATATAAAATATAAAATATAAAATATAAAATATAAAATATAAAATATAAAATATAAAATATAAATTATAAATTATAAATTATAAAATATTATAACATATGGGTCATTCCATTTATGAAAACGTACATGAGTTGGACGTGATGTCTCAAAACTTGTTCACTTGTTCTATATTTATTCGATTTATAAGTAAAAAAAAAATTGTTTTTGTAGAAAACAATTTTTTTTACTGACCAAACGGCGCAGTGGTTAAAGCTACGGCGGTTGGATCGGGAGGTACCGGGTTCGAATCCCTATAGGGGCGGGATGCAAAAGGGATTTTTCATCATCTGATTACGATCGGTGATGACGATGAACACATCTATGACCCCCTGTTGAGAGTGCGGAATCCATGGGCCGACCCACCTTTCATGTCAGTACTATAGGCTGGCATGAAGCAATGCAATGTGCAGGTGGTTTAAACGAAAGCGGGTCTATAGTCGTACGTCCTCGAGTTGGCTGGCAACGGCGTAAGGTAGGACGTTAAAAAGGAACTGCGAAAGTGTTGGGAGTGCCTTGAGCCCCAGAAAAAGATTGCAGAGATAGAAACAAAAAACAAAAAAAAACAAAAAAAAAATTTCTCTCTTTCATCCTCGAGTTTACACTCTCTCAAAGTTTTCTCATTTTCCAGGAGTTTTGGGAATATGTATTACGTTTTTGATCATATTTTCGGAACAGTTTGACCGATTTTCGTTTTCTCAACGGATTTTTAAAGCTAGAAGAATATGTAAAATTACGAAATAATTAGTTTTTAATAATTTTCAATTTAGGAATTTTGGTGATTTTTTGAATCTGTATTTCTTAGTATTTTGATAACAAAAAAAGTAATCTTTTTTTAATTTTCTAAGTTAATGTTAAATCACTTGTTAATAATGATACTTTAATCTGCGAAAAATGCAACTTGGCCGAATTAAAAATTTTGAGATACAGTCTTCTAAATTCTAAATTTTATAACCTTCCATACTAAATTTTATATCCTTCAAAATATAAAACCTGTGAGACATGTGAAAATAATATATTATTGATATTTTAATGTTTAAGAATATTATGATTAGTAATCTTTTACCCAAAATTAAAACTTGGTGAATTCGACACCGTAATAAAAGTATAGTAATGAAATTTGGGAATGCAGCCTTCTTTCTCTCTTCTAAAATGGGCGATGTTGTTTAATAAAAGATAAATAGAGGAGTAATATATTTATTGTCATCTATTTTCGTAAATTATGTCTGTAAATTATACTAAGAAATACAAATTCAAACAATCACCAAAATTCCAAAATTGAAAATTATTAAAATCGTATTATTTATTTCGTAATTTTACATATTCTTCTAGCTTTAAAAATCCGTTGAGAAAACAAAAATCGGTCAACCCGTTACGCAAATATGATGAAAAACGTAATAAATATACCCAAAACACCTTGAAAATGAGAAAACTTTCAGAGAGTGAAAGAGAGAAAAAAAATGTTTTCTACAAAAAAATTTTGTTTTTACTTATAAATCCAATAAATACATATAACTAGTTTGAACAATGTTTGAGATATCGCGTCAAAACTCATGTACGATTTCATATGGAATGACCCATAAAATACAAATCACAAAAAATATAAAATATGAAATTTACCATTCACATTGATCGATGAATTAATGTGGTAATAACCCAAAACAACATAACTCAAAATATAAATTGAATTACATATATGGTTTTCCAAACTTATTAAAACTAAGAACAACACATCAAAAGGAATATCTTCATAAAGGCCAAACAATCTTAACGATACAGATCGTTATCGTTAAATTGTTTCGCCCATATCAAACTGTTTCATTTGATGTATATAGTTATTCTAAATTTTAATAAATTTGAAAAAATACATAACTCGAGTTATGTCGTTTTGGGTTATCGCCACAGGTTGGTCTCGGATTCAAAAATTGCAAAACACTTAAAACTTGGCAAATCAAAACCAACATATACTGTAACATCCTTGTTAACAACGAAGGTTTGTAAAATATAAGTGAATACCTGAAAAATCAGACGTTTTCATTAATAATTTATGAAACAACTGAAGTACGTACATTCAAGTGTCTAGCGATAGTAGTCAAATGGTGCGTCAAAATGTTGATCAAAAACTATTGCAAAATACTAATCCATCACTGTATATGGCCTTGTATGCATTTGCCATTCAATTCATTTAGGTTCATCAGCTGCTTCTAAAAAACTTCCTCAAAATAATGAACTACTATTGTGCCCTTTACCGCGAGAAGGCAAACGAAATTTAAGGAATTTAAAGAGATATTCGGCGTCTAAGTTTTACTAGAAGGCTTTCGTTAGAAAATGTTGTGAACCGTAATTTAGAAAACTAGTGTGTTTCTTATAAATCAATATATTATGCCACATAAAGTTAATTGCATTAAAAGGCCTTAATCCAAATTGACCTGCAAAAAGTATTGTACCATTAAATTCCTGCTTTCCTAATACGGTCGTGTTAAATGATTTTGAATAATATTGGATGACTTTGAAGCATGGAGGACTTTTGGAACTATCCATGTACTGATAGCAATTTAGAGTTACAAGAGTTTTGGTACGCAATTTTTAAGAGTATGAATGGATTAAAAGAGCAAGTACTTCCAAATCTGAAAATTTTTGTTAGTTTGCTATTAAGTTTTCCTCATAGTTATGCAACTGCAGAGAGAGTATTTCCCTAGCTTAATTTAATAAAAGACCACAAAAGAAATCGCCTACGGCTCACTTGTGTGAGTACTGTTAATGTGACAAAACAATGGTGGCAAAGAAAATGTTAGGAGACGTTAATTCGGCCGTATAATGAAATAAAAGTGAACCACGAAATAAATTTTTTAAAATCTAATGCTATCTTTTAAAAAGCTAAAACGATAGCAGTGAAGCAACCGAAGCATTTCTGCTCGTTGTTTTGGCTTCAGTGCTTCATAACAAATTGTACAAATCTGCCATTCAGAAAAAATAAAACAGGACTGAGAAATGTCAAGAAATACAAAAATGACGCCACTTTCTGATCGTCCACTTAATTATAGCCCTTAACTAGTAGACTGGTTAAAAACAAAAAAAAAACGATTTTAAGGCGTACAAAACATCGAGTGTGAACTGCGAATTGCGAATAAATTCCACAATGCGATATTCGTAAATAGACGCGCATAGAGCATGGCGCGAATTAAATAAACGTCAAATATAAAAAATCTTCCGCAACTTGACGTTTATCGAATTTGCGCCGTGCTCTATGTGCGTCTATTTAGGAATATCGCATTGTGTAATTTATTCGCAATTCGCAATTCAATTTCACATATATATGTATATATGATAAAATCCCTAACCAAAGCTTAAAAATAAAGACCTACCTACATACATACTAGAGGTGGAAAACTATCGACAATTTCAACTATCGATAGTTTCGATAGTAACATAAAAAACAATCGATAGAAAACTATCGGCACAAATTGAAAGACTATCGATATACTATCGATACTATCGGATAATAAATTTATAAACTTTATTAAATTACATATAGGTTGACTACAACCAGAAACTATAAAGTCAAGGGAGGTTATTATAATCGGAAATTTTTCCACTTTGTTTTAAAAGCAGCCAAAATTATATCGCATAATAGCAAAACTCTCTTGTACGCATAAAATATCAATATCGACCTATCCAATTAAGACCATGAAAACGTCAGTTATCATAGTTTTAAAGGAATACGATTTTTGGACTCTACGATGTCGAATTCCTATGATGATAAAATCTTAAAGTATTATTTCTAAAATTGATAAGGTTATGACTGATTTTATATTCTTAAAATAATGCATTTTTAACTAAAAATTCAGTTAAAAGAATTCAAAGTCACTTTATAATACTCTTCAGTATAAACGATACAATTAAAGTGATCCGCTTATTCCTAGCAGCGAAAAGAACTAATTAAATCTTTATACTGCTCTCCTGAAAAAACAGTATTTTTCACTTATCATATTCTTACTTGGATAGGTCGATATATCGATAGTATATAAAAAGTATCGATTGTTTTCGATAGTACGAAACTATCGATATATCGATAGTACTATCGATAGATTTCCACCACTAATACATACATATGTTAGAAAATTTAATTAAGGTAATATTATTTGGTGTTTATTGCTAGGCATGTTATTTTGGCTGATTAATGCTTCAAATTCCTAATATTAAACTAAATTTAGTCCAGTCTTTAAATTCAAATTTCGTTCCTTGCTTTACTTCCCTTTTTGCGAAAGGAGAGAAAAAATATTTTGTTTTGTTTCTTTCCTTTGGAACGAAATTCAACAAAATAAAATATCGCTTTCCCCCTATCCTTTGTGTTTTATATGAGGAGAGATATTTTACGTTTTTCGATTTCGTTTTCGGGGAAAGAAACAACAAAAATATTTTTTGTTTTCTTTCACAAAGAGAGAAATAAAAGATAAAAGAAGGGAACGAAAAAATGAATTTAAACACTGAAATTTACAGAATAATCTAAAAGCTTTCATTATGGAACAGGTTATGCAAATGAGTAATCTAATGGTAGTTGTGAAACGATTTCGATAGAACGATTTTTGGCGAATATATACATAGGTATATAGCAATGTTAGCAACAAGTTAAAAGTAATTAATGTTAAAATCATATCGATTGGTGATTAATTATGCCCGAATGTATTGCAATTATAAAAATTTAAAAAAATATTTTTATTTCAAATCGATATGCCAATAGTTACCAATTGTAATAAATAATTAATCTCGTAATTACACTCAATAAACACGCATACACCGTACACTTAGTTATTTGGAAACAGACTTCAACTATGTTTGGTAAGGAAAAACTTGTCCGTTTCATATTGTTCGAGAGATCAATACTAAGCCACAACAGTCTTCGGAAACTGTATGTTTATAATGATGAGGAAAGTGATGTCACCACTATTTATCAAAGCAGATATGAACAGACGATTAATAACCAAGATATGGCTAAATCGGTTAAAATTGCGGTAATATTGGCATCACAAAGTGTTACATTATTATATTTAATAACTTTTATCATTCCAGTATGATTTCACACATGTTGATCCTTTCGCTACTTTACTATTTGAATTGTCGTCTATGCTTAAGTTTAAGTAAAAATAAATCTTAATCGTATCTTTAATCGTATAGTATTTAAAAAATACAAATTGTATTTTTCAGACTTTTGTTTAAAAAGACAACCGATCCAGTAACTACTATACATCTTGGTCGGGCAGATGCTATGTTATGGCCTATTGGATCTGCTATAAACACTAATAGTCTTTTACCGATTTTCACAATGTACAACAGTATTTGGATACCAAATTTAACAACAAAAGGATCACCAACATATTTCATCGATCAATTTCACATCAAATTATGGATTGCGTTTTACGTGTCGTTTACAATAATATGTATGGTGGCTTATTTTATAGGATATCAATTAAAAAAATCGGGTTCACAACCACCAGAAATTTTAAAATTATTCTCGATCCTAGTAGATCAAGGTGGAGATGATTTTATAGAATTTATATCACACAAAGTTTTGATAATTAGCCTATCGATACTGACAATTGTAATTTCCAGTGCTTTCGGTGCGTTTCTTAGTTCACATCTTGCGATCCGCTCCCCAGACCTACCGTTTACGAATTTGGCCGAATTGTTGAACCGTAACGATTATACAATTTGTGCATTTCCAAATTCGATTACGCTTGAAAAACTTCAAAGTGAACTGAATTCTGATAAAATGTTACGAGTTCGCTTAAATACTGTAAAATGTGATTCAATAATAAATGTATTTAGAAAAATTGACAATAAAACGTGTCCTCACGGCAAAATCGCAATGGTCGCTTATTTGGGAACTATTAAAACTGAAGTGTGCAATATAAAACCGATTCCAGGGAGATATTTTAAGCACTATTTTACAATGCTTGTTACTCCAAACTATAAATACAAAGAGCAACTGAATGTGGGGTATGTATACAATTTAGAAAATATCTTTTAATAATATTTGTATATCCTATGCTTTTTTCTGGTAAAGAATAATACGATTGGCAACTGCTGGAGTTGTCAATTTCTTGCAAAAGCAGATACCAATGTTAGACGACCGAACCATATATGATAATGTGTTAAGCATTCCAGAAGGATCCCCGGTTACAATGCATCAAATTCATTATATTTTATTGATGCTCATTATGGGTGGAATTTTATCAGGCGTTATAGTGGTCATGGAACGCGTGATTGCAGCGAGAGTATAAAATAAATGACACGATACATATTCTTCATTAATTTTGGTGTGCCCAAATTTGAATATACCTATTATGTAATTTCACAAATTAATAAAGATTTCAATAATAGTAATTCTTCAATACTAATTTGATTTACTTTAGCATTTGAAGGAATGTTTTTAAAATATCACATTTATAATAATATTGACACAGACTGCAAAATACTTAAATTTTGAAGGGTCATTAAATTTTAATAAAATAAATTTGCAATTATAATTTAGAAGTGCGAAAAAATATGTATAATTTAATTAAAAAATGAACATGTGGCTAACATCCGACTTTCTTTTACGAAGAAAACAAGATCGTACGCCCTGGAATTCAAATATAATTAATTATGCATAGAAATTTTTTTTTTGGAAGAACAAAAAATAAAATATGTATAACTAATTAGTTTAAGAATTAATAATTTTCGTTTTTATTTTTAATTAGTCACCATTTAAAGGTGTTACTATCGTTGGTTTAATTTAAAAATGTAATTTTTTTAGTTGAAAGAATGCTTTTAAAAATACAAATATATTATTTTTAATATAAATACATTTGCCTTGATAACTAACTTGCGTATAATTGTGAATTACAATTGAAGTTTTATTAATTTAAAATACATCCGAATCGTTTCAATAGTATACTGCTTTTGATATCAAATTTTATATTATTGAAGTTAAAACGTTTCGTATTTCCTGTGAGACCGTTCCTGTGGGGATTCAAACTTATTCCTATAACTAAAATTTAAATTTTCTATAAAATTATTTTGGAAAAATATGATTTTGTACTTATATCTGCCTTTTTAAATGAATCTGAATTAAATTCATGGTCTAATAAAAATTTGGGAAATTGTAAACCAGATTTAATCGATAATGTTCAAAAAGTATTTGTTCTAGATTGATTGATTGATTGATCAGAATGTACGACCAAGCCTAAGCAAGACTCCCGGATGACGCCGGGCCCTCCGTACACCCTTTACAAATAACAAAACCGAAGGAAATGAAAGGTATGTTAATAACAAAGAATCAACCTGGTTCCAGACACCTAAGTAGTTGATGGTTAGTAAATTTGTTAGTAGTATATTTTAGTAAATTATTTTGCACAAGACAACACCATTTCAAGTTCCTGGAAAGCTGTTTCAGGTTCTGCAAAAATTTCCTAAATTTAAAATCTGCATTAATCCTTTATTCTAAACTAATTAAGTGTAACTAAATTTAATTCACTAAATACCAAGATCAACATAAACAACCAATATCAATATAAATACCAATGCCAATACTAATACTAAAATTATACTACCATTAATACCAATAACAACTAACCAATTAATACCAACACCAATATCAATACCAACATTAATACTAACATTATGAAATTAATGATTCTATTCATGTTAAATGATTATAAAAACGTGCTATTCAGCCATATATAAATGTTTTAATTTTAATTCATATGAATTAAATAAAAAATCTATAATTGTACGATATTTCGAGCCAAATGCTCATCCTCAGGATACTGTTTATTAATTCAAAAGAAATTATAAAAAGAAATTATAAAAAATTTTGTAAAAAATGTGTAAAAAAATTACATCATAGTATAAACACATATAGTACTACCACCGTAGCTTCACCGGTGAAGTGTTAGATGGCGATACCGATATCGTTTTTAAATTTTCAACAAATTTTTATTTTCAAATTCGCCTAACTTATAGGCAAAATCGCCTAAATGTCATCTATTATTTCTATCTATTAAACTACAATCAAAGTAGTTGCGTCGAAATTTTCTTTTTCGTTCAACCAACGCAAAAACCGTATTTCTTTCCTTTGTTCGTGGATTATTCTAAAAAAAAATAAAATCGTAATATTTTTATCAATGAACAAACCAAATACATCCATAATGAAAGAATGAAAAATAAAAATATTTTCACAGCCATTATTTTGTTGTAAAGAAAACCGGTTTTAATATTATTTTTGGTTAAACCTTTTTATTCAAATTCGGTTTCTCTGTTTCGTTTTGTTAACAGAATGAATGCCATTTATTGATTTTGCACGTTAAATTAAAATTGCTTTTAAATGATGGCTGTTAACATGTTAGAAGCTACTTTTGGAAGCAACAAAAAAATTGGTTATGTACATGGGGCATTTGCATTTAAATCTCACATGTTTTTGTCCCCAAGGATTTTTTTAATGAATTCGATTTTTTTTCTAAATATTACACAGATAAGTTTTAAAGAGTATAAGTTTACTTATTGATCATAATACAGAAATTTATAAAAATGTATTTTTTTAAATTATTTTGGGCTTTTATCGTCATGAACGTTACTTTACTTTTCATGAACGTTGCTTTACTTATTTTAGATAAATTGTGAAATTCAAAAACATAAATTTAATTTACCGACGATTATTCACATTGGTGATAGAGGTCTACTTCCAAGTGGTATTTCCATAGAGGTCTTCTTCCAAGTGGTTTTGTATTTTCAAATTAATAATTTTAAAAATAACGTAATAACGTATTTTTAAGTAACGTTCATGAAATTGCACCAAATATTAATAAAAAAAAAATGCAAAACCCAAATCTGCTCACGCCCAGATTTAAAAGAAAAAGAAATATGATTCAAAAATTATACTTTAATTTTTTTTAATTCGTTTATTATAAGCATGAAACTTGAAAATATTGAAGTGTGAGATTTGGACGAGTGGACGTATGGTATCTAAACCCGACAATATTTTTCTAGAAGGAATTTTTTTTTCGTTGCGTTGATCAAATGCATTGTTTTATTATTCTTGTATTTTGCATTATAATGTACAACATAATTATAGTTATATAAATACATATATCTTATTTACATTTTTTGGACTAATTGTTATTAAAATGGAAAGCAAAACATACATACTTCCGAATTAAAATCTAATTAAAGTTTGAAATTTATTACAGGAGGTTTCAAATATAAAACATGTAATATAATAGACTTGTACATTAGTTAAAAAAAAAAAGGTACAATATTTAAATCATTTTAAAAATCAAAAAGCGGAAACCAAATAGGACACAATCCAAGTGGGACAATATCCTGTATTTGACATTGTAGTTTTTGTATTACAACTGGAATTTTCTCGGTTCCCTGAATTTATTTCTCATGAATTAATTCCGCCGAAAAAAATTAATTAATTTTGCGACAATTCCACCGAGAAGTTAGGTAAATCATTTGAATTATGAATTAATTCCGCGACATTAAGTATAATTAAGTATAAAATCGATTGCCCTTCGTGAAGGTATATGTTGTAAAATTAATTAACACTACAGTCCGGGCGAATATCGCAAAAAATGGCAAACACTTTTTCGTAAAATCGGTATAATTCTTAAACCAGCGAATCAAATAAACAGTATTGTAGTTAAATTCGCAGATTAATACAAATTTATTCCTTGAGAACTTAATTCATTTTCAAAACGAATTAAATGCGATAATATTCAATTTTTAAATTCGAATTAAATCTACAAAACATGAATGACTAAATTTCTATTTAGGCAAAAATATTTTAAAATTTTTCTGGATTCCACAAATAGTTGCAATATGCATCAACATTATGAATCACAAATATTTTTGCATCAAGTTTAATTCAGTTTGAAAGATGAGTATTCTTCATAATATCGTACTTTTCCTCGTTTCTGACCTACATATGTATATACCTACGAGAGGAAAAATCATGCAAAGAACACACGTCTGAACTAGGGTTCCTCAAACGGGATACTGGTCCCAGAAGTATGACCGGGAAATTCCGGGATTTCTCGGTTTTCAGTTTATTTAGTGTTAGTTGTCTTTTAATAAAATCCGCATAGGAAATTGAGGAATTCTCAAGTGAAATTTTGGGATCTCGATTTCTGTATCAAAAGTATGACCGGGATTTCCTGGTTTTCGATTTTTTTATACATATATACTGGTTTAACTACATAACGGCACAGAAATAATATATTACTAATTAGGGATTGTCCAACTCTGATTTCCGATTGCCCTTACACCTGAATGTAGAAAGTTTAAATATCCCGTATACAAGTTTATCCATCAATAGCATTTTCAAGTCAAATTCAGGCCGATTAGGAATGAACTTGGTTATTACTTAACCAATTATGATGAAATTCAGGATACAAGATGAAAATGGGATTCTAAAACTGGTTTTATATGATTTCTGGAATATGGCCAATTACGAAGGAACTTAGGCGTTTCTTAACCGGTTACCGGTTATTATCAAATTCAGCCTGCACTATAGAAATGGGATTATAAAATAATTTTGCATAGGTAAAGTTCTGGAAAATGGCTTATTAGGAAGGAACATGAACAGTTCTTAACATATTATGGTGAAATTCGGCATGCACAACGGAAATGGTGTTCTAAGATGAGTTTTAGTTGAAGTTCCTCCTTAATAGGCCATATTCCAGAATTTCATCTATAACTCTATGGTTGGCGATTCAATCAAAAACACTTTCACAGTTTAAAAAATGGTGCCCCTGAGAATGACAGAATGTACCGTCGAAACGTCGGGTTTTTATTAAATAATTAATAAAAAATGAAATATGAAGCAAAAAACCAAATAAAATTATTTTATTATAACATAAAGCTTAAAAAAGTGAACTAAATATAAATAAGGACCAATAAACGAAAAAAATCTTCTACAAGCCTCAATCTTTGTAAAAGGCACGTGACACGGCCCACTGTTAGGTAGAGTTACATTTTTAATTATTTTCTTTTTTGTGTAATCGCCTCTTTTGTAAACAATTTTAAAATTTTATAAATGTGTATACAGATTTCGCAGATTCAAAATATGAGATATTCTGAATAATTCGAAACTATGGTGGCGCGAGTTTTTAAAATTAATACTCCTTACAGCTGATTTTTGAATACTTGCGGTACTCCGCTATCAATTGTTAAATAGTCACTAAATACGTCGTGAACCTGAACACACCGAGTGCGGTCAGATAAACATGACTCAAGCAGGGCATAGGGAGTACCTCCAAACCCAGCGTGCTTCAACTTTAACAGTAATGCTTTGTATGTACGGTATCAAAAGTCTTTGTAATATCCAAAAACAACCCAGTAACCTTCTTACCACTATTCAAACCATCTTAAATAGGGAGCAAAAAATCTATAAGAGCATCCTCTGTTCCAAAATTATACTGATATCCGTACTGTTACTGTCTGTTGCTAAATAGAATATTTTTTAAAGAAATGCTATAATTCCAGAGTTTAAAAAAGGATATCATTTCGCTCTTCGCTCTTGATCTTTTTCAAGAGCGAAAATAAAAAATATTAAAACGCTCTTCATAAGGAGCGATATTGTAAAACAAAAAATACCGCTCTGAAGAGCAGGAGCATTATTTTTATTTATAAGGCTCTTGCTCTTCCGCTATTGCGTTTGTATTACCATATTTTCGCTCTTTGTTATTGAGCTATATTGAAAAAACAAATAAGCCCTGCTCTGATGGATAAAATCGTTATTAATATTATTTCGCTCTTGCTCTTGTTATTACGGAAAACGGTATTCTAAACCTTCTAAAATGCTCTGTTTAGAAAGCCTTATTTGTAAGCGAACTGTAACACATTAAAAAATATCTACTGTTCTGAAATAAGGCCAACTAGGATATAACTTGGCTATTCCTTAATCGATTATGATGCAAATCAATATGTACTTAAGGAAATGGGATTCTAAAATGATTGCTAGGTAAAGTTCTGGAATATGGCCAACTATGATGGAACTTCGCTATTGCTAAACCGATTTTAGTGAAAATTGACATGTGCAATGGAAATGTGATTCTTAAATGATTTTTGGATAAAGTTCTGGAATATGGCCAAGTTGGATGGAACTTGATTATTGTTTAGCCGGTTATATTTAAATTTTTCATTTGTGCGGGAAATGGTATTTTTGAATGATTTTTGGATAAAGTTGTGGAATATGGCCCATCAATTTTATTAAAATCGGATTGAAAATGGTCCAGTTCCTTCTCATTTGCCACTTTATTTTTATTTTTATCTAAAAATCATTTTAGAATCAAATTTTCCTGGTGTATGTTGATATTCATCAAAATCTGATAGGAATTGGCCAAGTTCCATCCTCCTTAGCCATATTCCAGAACACCATCTAAAAATTATTTTAGAATTCCATTTCTATCGTATATATCGAATTTCATCATAATCTATTAAGAAATGACCAAGTTCCTTCCTTATTGGCCATTCTCCAGAACTTCATCTAAAAATCCTTTTAGAATCCCACTTTCATCGTAAATGTCGAATTTAATCATAGTCGGTTAAGAAATAACCGAGTTCCTTTCTAATTGGCCATATTCCAGAACTCCTTCTTAATATCATTTTAGAAGCCCATTTCTATCGCATGTATCGAATTTCATTAAAATCGAATAAGAAATGGCCAAGTTCCTTCCTAATTGGCCGTATTCCAGAACATTATCTAAAAATCATTTAAGAATCCCATTTCCATCAAACATGCTGAATTTCATCAAAATCTGATCAAGAATGGCCAAGTTCCTTTCTAATTGGCCATATTCCAGAACTTTATCTAAAAAATAATTTAAAATCCTATTTCCATCGTATATATCGAATTTCATCAAAATCGAATAAGAAATGACCAAGTTCCTTCCTTATTGGCCATTCTCCAGAACTTCATCTAAAAATCCTTTTAGAATCCCACTTTCATCGTAAATATCGAATTTAATCATAGTCGGTTAAGAAATAACCGAGTTCCTTTCTAATTGGCCATATTCCAGAACTCCTTCTTAATATCATTTTAGAAGCCCATTTCTATCGCATGTATCGAATTTCATTAAAATCGAATAAGAAATAGCCAAGTTCCTTCCTAATTGGCCGTATTCCAGAACATTATCTAAAAATCATTTAAGAATCCCATTTCCATCAAACATGCTGAATTTCATCAAAATCTGATCAAGAATGGCCAAGTTCCGTTCCAATTGGCCGTATTCCAGAACATTATCTAAAAATCATTTAAGAATCCCATTTCCATCAAACATGCTGAATTTCATCAAAATCGGATCAAAAATGGCCAAGTTCCGTCCCAATTGGCCATATTCCAGCACTTCATCCAAAACTCATCTTAGAATCTCATTTTCGTCGTACATGCCGAATTTCATCATAATCTGTTAAGAAATTTTCATGTTCCTTCCTAATTGCCCATATTCCATCGTGCATGCCCAATTACTCCATTATATACGGCGATTGTGATCTTAAAGTGCAGTGTTTGCACAAAAATCAAAGCAGATTTTTTTTAATTTTGAAAATTTTTTATTGTTTGGTTGTATAAGTAGTGAAAAATGGTGGTTTTCTTTTCTCATCCTACCTGAAAATGTAGAGAGATTTTCTTCTACGATTTTTCAATCATTAATTCTAAACATATTGAGAATCCAATTTACCGAATAATATTATTCAATTCGAGTGAATTTTAGTTCATAAATATTTAAGCCAAAATGTCCAAATTTACATTAGTGGAAATTAAAGAAGTAATATTTACGCCCGTATTACGGGATTTTTCTTCTAGTTTCATCATAATCGGTTAATAAATAATCAAGTCATTCCTAATCGGCCTGAATTTTATTCGAAAATGCTATTAAACTGCTATGGATATTTAAACTTTCTACATTTGGACCTAAGGGACAATCAAAAATCAGAGACATGCCAATCGCCAATTAGGCTAATAAACCGACTGAAACGCTGAATAAAAAAAAAGCATTGATTTTATATGGCACTTAAACTATATCTTAAATTTTTCTCATCCAATTAACACATAATGCAGTCAAAAATAATCTTCAAAACCGGTTTTTACAATAATGTAATGACATAATGACATTGGCAATATATTATTGTTTCATTCATCCTTCATTATGAATGCATTTTTATTTTGCTATGCGTATTGCGGTTTTGTTTATTTTTTTTTCGAAGTTGTGAATGACGACTACCTCGCTAATCTAAATTAGTAGTATTGGTGTATTTTGTATACACAAAATCAACAAAAATGTCTATAAACATTTTTGTTGGACGCAGTATTTCAATAATATGAAATGTGTTAGAGTAGGATAAAACATGTACACGTGTACAAAACCAATACAAATGTCTATTAAGTATTGTGTCGTTTTGTTTTTATTGTATTAATTGGTTGCTCTTGCATATATTTAGGCGACTACTAGCGTTTTATCCTAAATGTTTACTAGCGATCGACGCGACGTCTGGAGCTTCACCGGTGAAACATTTTTTTCGTATGATGGTAGTACTATATGTGTTTATACTATGATTACATATAAATCAAAAATTAAGAAAAACTTACATAAAATAAATTAAAAAATTCTTAATTATATGCATTACATTTGCAAGCAACACTAAAAAATTTTACTTACACAATATTTAATTAATTGTCAATTCTTAATTATAATTTTAAAATTTTAATTTGTTAATTAATACAATAAAATTTGCTATCATTTTGCTGTCACTCATCATCAGACATTTGTATATTAACATTTTGTTAGCGCGTTAAACAATTTTTGCGTGGACAACTTGTCTAGTATTTACTAAAACAAATCCAATTGTATGTACCGGTTTTAATACTCATGCTAAATGCTTTTGTACATCAATTATCATCTATACATAAATACCTACATAGCTATACCTAAATGATGAGTCACAGCACCACAACAATGCAACAAAATTAACAAAATATTACCTAAGTATATAAAAGTTTGATAGGAGAAGTAACATTTTATTGTATATACATACATAAATAATATATAAATCATTCATGTATATTCCCTTCCATAATTCATGGGTGCACTATTATACGTCATAATCACAACAAAAATATACATGATAAATGATCATAATCTAAGTTTGTGTTTATCATGCATTCTTTTATTGTGTTCACATTGTGTGTGAAGGGACTGATTAAGGAACTGGTAATCAATAGAATTCAAACTCACCGATATATTGTTATCCAATAAAGTTAATTCTTCTATAAAACCTTTAAGTTGTTGGATACATAAGTTAATTTCTATACATATTTAGTAATTGTTTTGTCACTTTGTTGCGGACCTTCTTTGCTTGTTCCATATATTGTTGAAACCCTAGTTGTTGAATATCAATTCCTTTAGTTTTGTTTTTTAGGAAATTAGGAAACACTCCACATCTCCTGCATTTTAATAAGTAAAATCTTATTGCTTTCGTGATTTTATCATGAGTCCGGATAAATTTGAGAATATTTCTGTTGGTGTTGTAGTCATATGTTTTGCTCAGGACAAATTGGTCATTGCGGCTTCTTGTAAAAAACATGGCGTCACTTTACAACACGGACGCTTTTAATATTTATAGTTGATTATAAAAACGGCTGATTATATATTATTCATGTTAAATGATTATAAAAACATGCTATTCAGCCATATATAAATGTTTTAGTTTTAATTCATATGAATTAAATAAAAAATCTATAATTGTATGATTTATTTCACACACAACACAGAATAATTTTCTTTTTTCTTTTGAAATTTCCACATTTGCCACTTTACCTTCACTTTTAATATCAAACACAAAACAATACATCACTTTTTTTATTATTTTTATCACCATTAATACGTGCATAAGTATTTATTTAATTTAATTTAATTTTTATTCAATCACCAAAAAAACAAAACGTCAACTCTAAACCAGGGCTACCTGCCGTCCCTCCGTTCAAGAAGTATTTGTTCTAGAAGTATAAAATTTTAAAAATGAATGTTTGCCTGTTTATGTTTTGCCTAGATGTAGTTCTTAAATATGGCCAAGTAGGATGGAACTTAGCTATTTCTTAAACCGTTTTGTGGAAATTAGGTATGTGCGATGGGATGGGCATCCTAAAATGATTGTTAGATGAAGTTCTAGAATATGGCCAATTAAGATGGAACAATTAATCCTTTGCTACAATCTTTTGGGCTATATTTTTCGAGTATGATTGTTGTCAGAGCGGCAAGATCGACTCGTATTTAAGCTATATCGGGCTGGGTAGGTACTTTAAACCTAAAAGCAGAATGATCGATTCTCGTCACATTTCTAAAATTTTGGAGTAGATTATTATAGATTGATTTAAAAAAAAACAAATTTTCCTTATAAAAATGGTGCAATTGTATCTTCAAATTATGTAAGAAAATAAAATAAATTTAAATTAAAAACAAGCTGTATGTGCTGAGCAAAGTGTTCCTAAATATCACATGTATTTATTGCAATAAAGCTGCCTCAATGTTTACTTTCCACCAGTACCAAAATGAATTAGATTTGTTTTCTAATAAAATGAAATTAAGCATGGTTTTCAATTGTTTTTAATTTAAATTTTTTTTCTTTTGTTACATAATTATACGAAGGAACAATAATTGTACAATTTTTAGTATATAAGGAAAACTTGATTTTTTTAAATCAATGTATAATAATCTATTTTAAAATTGTAGAAATGTGACAAGAATCGATCATTCGGCTTTTTGAGAAACAAAAGTTGTCGCAATTCTAAAATTCATAAAGTACCTACTCAGCCGGATACAGCCTAAACACAGTCGATCTTGCCGCTCTTACAACAATCTTGAACTTCATCCCGTAGATTAACTTGATTGTTCTATCCTACCTACTTGGTCATATTCCTGATATTTATGAAATTATCCGGTACTATTTGAGAGAGATTCGATATTTTATTCACATTTTATCGTTTTGTTAAGCTAAGACTTATTTACATTAACTTGACAAATAATTCCACGAATTTTCGAAATTTTTTGAAATGTTCGTAGTTTTCGAAATTTTTGTTACAGGCTTTCTGAAATTATTCACTAATATCCAGATTTTTCTTTATTAATAATATAGAGTTTATTCAATTTTTCTGGAGTAATCGAGATTATTATGTTGTTCGGTTTTGCATAATTACGGATAATTCGATGTTTGAAATTATTTCGAAATTAATGATATTTTCCAAATTATGTTCGAAGTTTGCTATGTTTTATCGATATATTTAGAAATCGTCATAGCATTGCGTTGATTGCAAGATGTTTTATTTTATTCGAGGCCATGGAAACGAATTACATTTTGTTTCGTCTCAGGTTTGGGTATCACATTGTTTTTATATAAATACTAATTAAAATATTCTAATTAAAAAGTGTATTTCTCTATTCAATAACGAATTTAAGCAAGATTTTGTTTAGTTTTAAGTAAATGGTAAAAATTTGCGGTAAATGGACAAGTTTTTCACCGGCACAGAAAATATCCTCCACTGCATCAGCTGAGATCCGCTCAATATCAAAATAAAATAAATCAGAAAGAGACAAACAGACAAAAAAATAAATCAATACCATGAGTGCGAAGAAAACAAAAAATCAAAACAATCTAGCATGCTAGCAGGTAACGAAAGAGATGATTATTGTATTGTTTCTAAATTTCGAGATATGTTTGTGACGTATATTACAAAAACAACAATATCGTAAATTTCAAAAATACCTCCAAAATAAGCATTTTCAAGACTCGATTTTTTAATCAAATAACATTACATATTTTATGAACATTTTCGTATAAAATCAAAACAAAAGCTCACATTTCTAATAAACTTAAACTGCAAATGAAAATAACCGTTTCCCCATATAGTTTCATAGTAAAGACAAAAATGTATGTACCTTATTTTAAGCTTAGTAAGAAATACAGTCGATACTGGTGGCTCTGCCATTTAGGTATCAATCCTACGATAAAGCAAGATAAACAAAACTTTTATTTATTACGTAATAATTGGACTTGCATCAAAGCAACCTTGATTATACAAGCCATAATCTAAAAAATATAAAGGGCTAAAACCTCAAGAGGTGATCAGAACTTCGGCCTTTGGTATCTTCAATAAAATCGAGCTGTCAAGTTTGGGGAGGTGCGTCTGGTACCACCCTCCACTTATTGGACAGGGTTCAACGCCGCGTTATCAGAATAATACGGAATCCCAGACTTCCTCAAGAACTAGACAGCTTACAGCATCGCAGAGATGTTGCAGAACTCTGCGTCTTCTACATATGCTTACATGGTAAATGTTCTGCAGAACTATCGGAGAAAATACCACCATTCATTACAACAACAAGAGTAACAAGAAGGACAACCAATGCACATAGGTTTACGGTGAAACTCCCGAAACCTCGAACTGAAGAAATCAAGCGCGAATTTATATACCGAACATCAAAAAAGTGGAATTCGCTAATACATTTCAAATTTCCGAAGGAATATAAAATGAATAAATTTAAGGTAGGCTATTAATATTTACTTGCAGGATCGCGCATTGGGTGCAGAAGCTCTGACAGTTACAAGGAGCTAGGACCGTTAATAAGTCCGCTCTGTACCCAATTAAAAAAACTAATAAAAAAAAAAATGTCATAAAGTTGGTGTGACAGTTTTGACATTATTGATTTCTATTTTAACCAAATTATATTTACTTATACAACAACAGCCAAACAGGTCAAAAGGTTCCATCCTACTTAGCCATATTCCAGAACTTCATCCAAAACTCATTTTGGAATCCCATTTCTAACATACACATTGAATTTAATAATAATCGGTTGATAAATAGGCAAGTTCCATCATATAAATAATTTGTTAATTATTCACTACATCCAAATCCAACCCCAACTCAACTTCAACTCATCGCGCAAATTGATCCCTAATTTAACCTTCAAATCAATTCCCAATTCAATGCCCAATTCAATAATCAAATAAGCATATATCAAAAAAATCGTAAATATTTATAAAAGCAGGTATTTTGGGTCAATTCGTATGGCAGTTACCCCACCCTCTTGACGTACAGTCTCCAAAAGCTTTTCAAATCTCCGCCTTGACCATAGAAACAGATTGGCGAAAAAAAATTCAAAATCAGACAAGCCGTTCTCGAGATACCATGGGTCCAGACACACAGACATCCAGACAGACGGATGGACATTTTTTTTTTTTTTGCATTTTCAGACTCAGGGACTTTCAAAACGTCGAGAAAAGTGGTTTTGGACCAACCAAATTTTTCGTCATTTTTGACAGGATTTCAATACTTTGGTCTTTTTAGACCGAAGTAAAAAAAGTTCATAACAACAGCATTCTGG
Organism: Tipula helvola; assembly: GCA_963556165.1. Lineage (NCBI taxonomy): Eukaryota > Metazoa > Arthropoda > Insecta > Diptera > Tipulidae > Tipula > Tipula helvola. The sequence continues at coordinate 49,891,253 of OY744483.1, forward strand.
TCAAATTAAAAAGAAAAGCTTACTACAAATCGTGTGCTTTAAGTCAATAGTTGCTTTCCAATCGACCAACCGCAAGCACCCGCTAGTGAACCGCTAGTAGAATGGTTTATGTCTTCGCTAAATTAGCTATAGATAATTTAGCGAAGACAAAAACCATTCTACTAGCGGTTCACTAGCGGGTGCTTGCGGTTGGTCGATTGGAAAGCAACTAATATACATTAAGTAGATGGCAGTGATGGCAGACAAATTTTTTTTAAAACCGTACCAAAAATTGCCACCTTTAGAAATTTCAAGTTCAAAAATTGTAGGAAAAGCAAAACTAATTCTCAAAATATTAAGAACGTGTCATAATTTTGTGATTAAACAACTTTTTTCGTATTTTTCTGTATAAATCTGAGACATCTAACGTACACTAGTAAAACTAAAGATAAATTTAGCAAGTATTATTTTAATTCGTCAGAGCCAACTTTGATATATTTTTAAAAATGAAAGTTCGAAAAAAATATTTTAGAAATAATTTAATTTTAATATTTCTGCAATTAATATTTACTTAATACCAATATACCCTTCCTGTATATTGCTGCTAAAGATATGTAGAACACTTTTGTATAAATATTTTGTAACATTTTTGCTTTTTTCATTGAAAAACTTGAAGCTAAAAAACAACATTTTTACTATGGATTCCTATGGAAATTAGTGAAAAGTTATACCACTAAAAAAGCTTCTAAAAAATACGTCATAATGCTTATGGCTCTATACTTTAGAATGCTCTGCTCGTATAATCAAGATTGCTTTGATACTACTTTAAAATCATTTTCATTCAAGACCGATTTAGATGAAGAAAAATGTTTGCCCGACAAAATTTTTGCATGTCAGTTAGAACTGCACGTAGTAGAAAAATACACACTGGTTAAAAAGAGAAAGGATATGTAAACAAAAATGGCGATGCTATAATTTTTGGAGGCTAATAATTTGACGCTATTTGTTTTACATTTATCGGTAGTGACATAAATTAAATTAATTGGGGGAAATTAATCAAATTAAAAGAAATATGAAAGCTCTTAATTCAATTTTGGTATTTAAAAATTTTCAGAGATAAATATCATTCGACATGTCTGTTTTGAAAATTTGGTAATTTTTGCCTCCTATAAACTTTTGACATCTAGCCATTGTATAGGTTTGCATAATATACTTTTATTGTGTTTGGGTTAGTTTGTTACTATAAAATATCAAAAAATATTGTCGGGTGTATATTATATAGTAAAATTTTTATTTCTATAGTAACAATTGCTCAAAAAAAAACAGCCTTGCAAAATTTTGCATGTTTATATTGTCGTTCTTGCCACCCAAATGAAAATTGTAATGTACTAATCTCTTCTTTTTTTGCAAGGCAAACATTTTTCTACATCTAAATCGGCCTTCAATCAAAGGCAACAAAATTTTTGAACATAGTATCAGAGCCTACTGTATAAATAAAAGCGTCCAGTATCGACTGTATTTTTTACTAAGCTTAAAATAAGGTTCATACAATTTTTTTTACTTTGAAACTATAGCCCTTATGGCACTACTGGGTTATACCAAGCGATATTTAAAACGATATATATATCATATGTATATATATATATATATATATATATATATATATATATATGTATATATATATATATATATATTATATATATATATGTATATATATATCGCACCATCCAAACAATAAAACGATGACTCAAAAACATCGTTTTTCAGGAGAAGGCTTTGAAGTTTGAAATTATGAAGGAATCCCATGTAAAAACGTTTCATTAAAATTGAATAACTTGGGCAGGAGGACCTGAAAGAAAACACTGGTTAGACAGCTCTAACGTAAGCACCTTGCACAGATTTTAAAAATGCAATCATGCAATAAACGTATAACCAGCACTTATCGTTTGATTGTTTGGATGGTGCGATATATATATATATATATATATATATATATATATATATATATATATATATATATATATAAATAAATAAATAAAAAAGAATCTTATTGATTTAATACAGACAACTAAACTTCTCTTTTCATATATATATATATATATATATATGTATATATATATATATATATATATATATATATATATATATATATATATATATATATATATATATATATATATGGGTTACCCACGAAATCCATTACGTCATGATCCTTTTTGACAAAATCCATCTAGACCAAATCCATTTTTGACATAATCCTCTTTTGACAAAATCCATCATTTTCAAAATCCATTTATGATAAAATCCATTATTGACGAGATCCATTTTGTCAAAATCCATCAAAAAGCCATCGAATCCATCGTTTTTGTTATTTTTTACAAGCCGCTTGTAAAAAATAACAAAAACGATGGATTCGATGGCTTTTTGATGGATTCTTGCAAAAATAACAAAAACGATGGGTTTTTAGCTAAAGATGAATTTGTACCACTCTTCTGGCTCACTGGCTGCTTCTGGTAGTCCCACACTGTCATAACCGTTGTCGCATATGAAGCTATTTGTTCAGCAATTTGAAAATAATTTCCGAATCTTTATGACTATAAAATGTTTTTTTATACTTATACTTTTACAAAATAACATTAATTGATTACAATGAAAACCAATTTTTTTTAAATGCCGTGTTTTACCCATGTTGTTAAAAAAGGTGACTTTTTATTTTTCTCGAAAAATATATATTTATTCATCAATATATATTTTGTCAAAGTTGTTGTAAAGTAATCCCTCTCAGATATAATACACTTGTGCCTATGCTTTTTTCAACCCTCGAATCTCTTCTGATGCGGTTTTTATCTCCTCAATCGTCTCTGTTTTATCTCCTCTCTCCTCCCTCAACCGTCCGAAGAACAAGAAAAATTCGGTAGCTGAGGTATGATTACGGATGTCGCTGCCACACGTTTCATGCCCAAAACATCCGAAAAAATTGCATGGCATGAGCCAACTGATATGCTGACATCCTCAGAATCTTCTCTAATAGTAATTCTCCATAATAATTTTCTTTACTGATTCAACGTTTTCATCGGTCGTTGACGCGCTAGAGCGTCCAGGGTGGGCATCATCATTAACATCTTATTGGCCTTCTGTGAAGAGCTTGTACCACTTATAAACATTTTTTCGATTCTTTGATGTATTTTTACAATATATTCAGCTGCTAATAATAATAAATCTTCCATCCATAAAAATAAAATAAACTATTCGTATATTTTGATATAATGAAATATGTAATTATTTACTAAATATATAATTTATTTAAATACGAAATTTATTTTATTGATGACCGTACAATCAGTTTAGTGGCATTATACTGAAGGATTTTGACAACAGTGGATTGTGTCATAAATGGATTTCAACAATCATGGATTTCAACATCAATGGATTTTGCCAAAAGTGGATTTTTATAAAAAACGACGGATTTTAGCAAAATGGATTGTGGGAAGATGGATAACGGGGGGATCCCTATATATATATATCGACGATACTTTAATCAAACAGCACAAGCGCCAATTTTTCAAATTTATGTTTTTTATATCATTGGAAAGCGCTGATTTTGCTCTATCTGTCTGTTTACATTCAGTACAATTTTTGATAGGAAAACCCGTTATTTTCTACAAAAATGTTCTCACAAAAAACCTAACCGACATAATTTACGCAATTAGTTTGAGCTAAGCGACTGAAGTAGGTGGTAAACTGTCAAACGGTAGCGGTGTCATTAACATCTAAAAATATTAATTATTTTCACTGATACGGTAAGTTTATGTGATTTGAAATGTAAATTAAAGTGCGTTTTCTTCAATAAATATAAATAATAATTAGCAATATACGAAATAAATAAAAAAGTATTAGTTTGAAAAATTGTTTAATATGGTCGCTTGTGCCTTTTGATAAAATTGGAAAAAAATCGCATAAGCGACAGTAATTGCATACGATTTTGGCGCAAATTTAATTGGTATTTCAATGAATATATTGAATTACTTGAGATATTATAAATTTGTCAGTCAATCATAAATACGAAATATTTAAGATTTTGCGTTTCAATTATATTAATTTTTATAATATTCGCTAGTTTTAAGACATTATAAGTTTTATAATTTGGCGTTTGTGTTATTTGCGTTTTTCATACAGAAAATGAGTTCCAGAGATAAATTATTTACTGCATTGGCTTTGGCGCAAAAAAAAAAACGTAATCGTGAGCACACCATCGACGAGTTTATTGGATCTGAATGCAGATGTTCTCTTTCCATCAGTACAGGCGATTCCGGATCACGAACCATCAATCAGCTCAATCAACACTAACAGTGGAAAAATTTGTATAAATGTACCACATATTACGGTAATTGAAAACCCACTTATTGATTCCGAAGACCAGTTTGAAGTTGATAATTATAATAATGATATGCAGGAAAATATACTGTATGACCATCACGAGGTAATAGTAGAAGTTCAAGATGTGTTAGAGACCAACGCAACAGTCACTTTACCGCTTACATATCATTGTCTAGAAGATATGGACAATTCAGCATATCAAATTACACCAAATGACATAAATCAAAGCGAAATCTATGAAAGGAAGCCAAAGAAACCAAGAAGTTCTAATAGTTCTAAACGCAAATCGGGTGCAGAATATCATACTAAAAAGGGAATTTTAATACCAGAAAAACGAGTGAAATCAAATCCCTGTGAAAATCGTGCTAGTTGTTATAATGATTGCGCAAGTATTCCAAATGGAGTCAGACAACGATTGTTCAATGATTATTGGAACATAACAACTCAAGCAGGAAAAGACAAATATCTCAGCAATTGCATAGGCAAGAAAGTCATAAACCGAAAACGAAGAAAAAATTCAACAGTACGTAAATGTACTCAGGTTTATAGCCTAACATGTCCAATTGAAAATATAAAAAAATCTGTTTGCAAACAATTTTTGAAGAATACTCTAGATATAACCGCTTCCAGAGTCCGAACTGTTGCAAACAACTTCAAAAATGTTGATGTCATATTAAAAATCCCTAAAAGTACTAGGAGTTATCGCAGCATTTTACAATCTGAACAGCTCCATTTGGATCAGTTTATTTCAAGTTTGCCTGCTGTTCCTTCACACTATTGTCGATCTTCGTCGACGAAGAAATATTTACCTGCGGAAATTGGCACGTTAGCCAACTTACATATAGAGTGTATAAGCAGAAACAAACTGAATTAGTATTGAGCTTTATAGGATACGATATGTTTCGTACTGTTTTAAAAAAAAAACTATAATATTGGAATACACAAACCGAAAAAGGACAAGTGCGAAAAGTGCGAAGCTTATCGAAATACACTCCATAAAACAGCCGAATTGAATAATAAATACGTTGCCCATATTAAACTCAAGGACGAGTTAAAGTAAAAATGTTTAAATGAGCAGTCAGAAGCTAAACCAGATCCATCCCTATTAGTCTGTTCTTTTGATTTACAAAAGGTACTTAATGTGCCTAAAGGAAACAGTATGCTTTTAGGATACTATCGTAAGTTTGCAGTAGGTATATAACTTTACGGTATACGAATCAGCCACAAGAAATGGTCACTGCTATTTATGGAATGAAAATCAAGGAAAACGCGGAGCAAACGAAATATGTAGCAACCTCTTTAAATTTTTAAATTTAATTGATAACCGGGAAACGGTTATTTATATATCGCTTTATTGTGATAATTGTGCAGGCCAAAATAAAAATCGCTTCACTATCGGAATGATAAAACACTTTATATCAATGGCTAAACACGTTAAGGAAATAACGTTAACATTTCTAATTACCGGGCATACGTATATGCCTGTTGATTCAATGCATGCTGTTATTGAAAACCATCTAAAAACCCAAAAAGTTTGGTCATACAATGAATTCCCAACAATGCTTAGAAACTCTAGAAGAAATCCAAAGCCGTTTGATGTTGAAAATATGAAGTTCAATGACTTTTATGATTGGATCTCACTAGTGGTGAAGAATTCAAAAATTAAATGTATTCCTAAACCCTACAAGGAAATAAAATTAAAGGATATTAAAAAAATAAAAATTTGTAAATCTAAAATTGTTGTGGATACATACACAGAAATTGGCGTAGATGTAGAAATGAAAACGAAACCACATTTTCCTCGTATAGCCTATAATTCCGAACTTCCTATTAATATAAAGAAATACAGTGATTTAAATACTATGTGCTCAAAAAATATTATACCAGAAATGTATCATAATGACTTCAAAGTGCTACAAACAAGTTCGTCTATTCGAGACGTACTGAATGAGACTGATGAAGATGAAACTGAAGGAGATTTAGATAATTAAGACTATAAATGTCTGTGATCAAGTTAACATTGTTAACTAGTAACGAAGTGCCAATTAATAATCTTAATTAATGTGGCTATTAATATTTTAAAGGAAACGAATTATTTTTATTTTATTTACTGTATTTATTTATTAGTTTTGATTTTTAAAAATTAAGAACTATCTTATTTTGAATCTAATTAAAATAAATTGATTTTTCTATGAAAGAAAAATAAACGACAAAATCTATTTTTATTTAATCTTCCAAAAACACAACTGCCCTCAAACGACATTTTATCTAAGCCAATTAGCACAAGTGCCAAGGCATAAGCGCCGAATTCATAAATCATGACACACAATCGACAAGAAAACAGTTTTTAAGCTATAGTTCAACAAAAAATTATCATAATTCTACAAATTTTTAATTATAAGTTCTCTTAATACTAAATTACATAACAAATATAATAATAGACCGTTTTTATTAAAAATTTCTATTTAAAATTGATTTTCTCATTTCCTGTAAAATGTATCAAATGTCGCTTATGCTGTTTAATCAAAGTATCGTCGATATATATGCGTATATATATATATATATATATATATATATATATATATATATATATATACATATATATATATATATAATATATATATACGCGGTATCCAGTGATCAAAATATGTAAATAATTTCGTGCACCAAATTTATGTTAAGCGGCCACACAAACCTATGTGCCGCGTTTATTAATACAAAAAAAAAACCGGCGAGCTTGTATCCGAGCCACGAGCTATTAACGTAGAACTACGTAAAATTAAGAAAACTTTATTTGTACAGTTTAAATGAAACCAAAATTTAGAAGTTATAAATTAAAAATAAAACCGTAAATTATCAATTACCGTCAATTATTAATTAATTCTGCCATCTTTATGCATTAGGCTGTATTACCCTAAGAGTACCCATCGTACGTATTTTTTCTTAATTTTTATATTTATTGTTTATATAATACTAAATTTTATATTTCTCAATTCGTTATATCACAATGAAATGCCGTTCTAAAACAAAAATAAAAAATTGGGGTCTATCCGTCTCCTCGTACAACACTTTTCCCACAAAGCGTCCGTTAAAGATCACCAAACCAACCATTTATATTTTACAACCATTTTCTGTTAGTTTTACACAGGCATTTTCTTAAATTTGGAGACCTCTTGCCCAATATCACAATTGGTCACGACAATATAAATTTTCTACTCTCATGCCGCCAAATCACAGCTTTTGAGTTGCCAAATTCAAAAAATTATAAAAACTATTAAGTTATAGTATTCTGTGAGACTAACAAATAGGACATTTGCTATTAAGGTTTACATACGACCTTATAATGGGTCTATTTTTTAATTGAACCTGAGCGTGCAGTGCGTTGTCAAAATAACACACTGCGTTTTTTTATTCAACCAGATTAATTTTACTCTATACACTGTATTTTTTAATGTGAACTGAACATATTCTGAGCTTACTCCGTTTGTAAATTTTTGCTCTGAAATGAATGTAAGTGTAGAGAAAAAGAAAAACATTTAAAAACAAATATTTTTATAAAAAATGATTAGGATTCATTTATTTTTTATAGAAACATTTAGGCCCGTTGCACACCTAAGCTAAGCTAAGCGAGAAATGTAGTTTATATTAGCTTAGTTTAGCTCGCATAGCTCTCTCCGTTGCACATTTGAACTATGTAATTACATCGCTCACAAATACAATGATGAATTTATATAATATAACATTGACGTATATTAAAATTACAACATATTATTCTGTCAACATTTTGTACGGAATGGCAGTTGTATATTTTTTTGTTTTTTCAAAACAAAAAATAATATCTATGTATATGTGAGCGATATAGCTGACATAGCAAGGCAAAGACAACTCGAGCTAAGTTAGTTTGCATCGCTCATAACAGAAAAACATAGCTCGCATCGCATAGCTTAGCTTAGCTTAGATGTGCAACGGGCCTTACGCTCTAGGTACACTGGACAATTTGACACTGTCTGTACTCTGTACTCTGTTTACACCGGTTGAGTGAGTATACTCGCTCGGGGTGAATTAAAAAATAGATCCTATACGAGAATTTATTACTCCGAGTTTAATAAAGCAATTCACAAAATAATGTATCGATCAATATATCGTTGAAATTTCAATCATTAAAATGTCACAAAATGTCAATAAAACGTCACAGAAATGTCAATGACACAGAAATGGGATAACAAAAGCATACTAGATTTAATTTATTTTTAAATATTAACGATTCAAATGACGTATTAATCTAATTAGTTTCCGATCACTTGGAAACTTGAAGTCCCATAACGCAAAAACCTAAACATTTTTCGGCCTGATCCTGGCGACTATACATTTTTCTAGGATTGCATAGGTTATACAGCATATAAATTAAAAAAATTAACGCAATATTTAACATATGAAAATAAAAAAATTTTGAACTTTTTTATTTTTATTTTATAGCTTTATATTAATATGGCGTGCGGCATGTTTGATCAAGTTTATCACTATTTAATTAAAATTGAAATTGAAATACATATTAATAATTTGCTTTTTTAATATTTTTCAATCCAAAAATTTTTATTTAACTTGGTTTGATTTTTATAGTTTTTAAAACATTTCATTTATATTTATCCAGAGACATTGCTTTAATCAAATAAATTTCCAAAATACGTCAATTCCGTGACGCGCGTCATCACATTAAAATTTTGGTTTACCCCCCATATATAATGGAAACAAAGACGTAGTCCTACGTCAAAAAAACAAATTGTTGACTTACAAATATTGCGGATAAAATCCACCACCACTCTATAGTAATTCACTTTTCTGAGGAAACCAAATTTGAGGATACTAAATTAGTAGATTCACTAATAATACTATACGTCGGGCGAAATTTATTTATAATTTTTTATTTGTTTTATTAATCACTTTTGATTTAGATACTTGCAAAACGAGAAGTAAAATTGAAGTGTCAAATTTTCTTTTTGTCCAAGTTTTTGAGACTTTTTAATCAAGCACTTCTGTATTTCCGCAAACTTTATTTTTGCTGAATGAGTTTGTTTGGGGATGACGACAAAGACAATAGATGGTAATCATCTCTTTCATTGCCTCCATTCAAATTTGAATTCGAATATCATTCCATAGTTATTTTGAATTTGCAAAGCATGCTAGATTGTTTTGATTTTTTGTTTTTTTCGCACTCATTGCATTGATTTATATATTCTGTTTTTCTCTTTATGAATTATTTTATTTTGATTGTTGAGCGGAGACGTGTTGTCTTTTTTCTTACAATTGGTTTTAGATGTTCATATATGATGACGTCATTAAATTGAATTTTCTCTTTTTAATATATCTTGGTTTTTTATGAGAAACTTGTTAACTGCAACAAGTAAATTTTTCAGAAAACGCATTTGAAATAAAAACTCGCAGTAGCTTTCAGTAGTAATTTCTCATGTTTATTTAGATTTTTCGGTGAAATGGAGGAAAATATTGGAAAACTGAAATTTATTTTTGAAACTTTAGACAATTGTCCAGTTATTTTCATTCATAACTAAAAATCGATAAAAATGCAGTTAACTAGTTTCTCAAAAAAACCACAGATATGTATATTGTTATTGTTGTAGAATATTTTTTAATATTGATTGTTGCTAGAAAATACGGAAATTTAAGAATTTGTGCTTTAAATGAGTAAGACATTGAGTTGTTTGTTGACGATTTCAGAAAAAATGAGTTAATTGGGTTTAACGATAAAAGTCAATCGAAATCGCATTTTTTTTCATACAAAGGTTATTTTTCACATGGCGGCTGTATTTACATCAAGATGGTTCTGATACACAGTACACAAAATAGAGGTAATATACTCACTGGTTCTATTTTCGTTCATTTTCGCGCAGCTGTCAAAAATTGCCAATATGGCGAATGTTTGAGACCTGAATATACTAAACAAAATAATTATATAAATAAATTTATTTGAATTAAATAACTATTTTATTTATTTAAATAACTTTTTTATTAATTTATTGAAAATAACTTCTATTTTTTAAACTTTACTAGGCATGTACATATGCATACGTGTACATATTATTATAAAAAGGTCTCTATGTTCCGCCATTTTTTCAATTGGTTTTGTATTTTTTGACAGATGCGCAGTATATTACCTATATTATGTGTACTGTGGTTTTGAAAGTATTCTATTATGTACTTTTATTGTTTTTGTTTTTTACTTGAATGTATTGTAAAGGAAATCTTTATGCGTCTATAACTTTGAAAACCTAAAGTCTTAGCCATACCGCGTTTTTCTTATTTGATTTCTTGTCTATAAGTCTGGCTTTGTTTTATGAAAATCGGATAAGTATTTTTCGAATTAATATTTGTTAACAGACATCAATAGCGGGGATATAACGCATCTCTATCGCTCTAGCGCTTTACTTGCGTTGAGATGCCTAAAATTCACGAACAATATACAAATGAACTACAATTATTTAAGTGATGAGTTGAGAGCAAGTACCAATACAATATATCAAATTGGCTCAATAGACCATTACACTAGGCTGGAAATGCAAAACTACATAAATGTTTAAATACATTTGTTACATATCATAAACACTTTCAGAGCGACATCAAAATATGCTTGCTAATATGTGACTTAATTCATATTGAACAGAAAAAAAATAAAATGGGGTCAAACTCCTCAGTTTATGTTGAATATTTTTGAACAATATTTCCACTACAAATCAGAATTTTTCTAATTAAAAGACAAAATTAATGATGTTCTAATTTATTTTTATAAAATTTGAACAATTATAGAACAAGAAAATTTAATTTATTTTTGAACATAATTGCTACGGTCCATTTTAATGCGAATTTAATTTATTTGATAAAGAAATTAAGTTTACATTTACAAAATATTCAGCTACATATTAAAAGGTTTTTTGAATTGTTAATAAAATGCAATATGCATTAGCTGATAATATTAATTTGATTTAAGTGCATAGTTTTGTATATTTGTAAATGTTACATTTTAATAAACCTAAGATTTGAAAATAAATGTGTTTTTTTATTAATTTAGCTAATACGTTACATGAAATGTTAGTTAATTTAAATTCTAATGGATTAAAATGAAATGGATCATTAACAAAATAAAATATGCGTAAGGTTTTAAAACAATACTTTTATGTAAATTACAGTTGCATTACTCGTATACTTTAATAGACCTAATTTATTATATTTAATGCAGTAAATCCCACTTTAGAATATTGAATGCATTAGAACTGTATTGTGTGTTTGCTCTTGTAACACAGTATGGATTTGTCTTCAATATAGTAACCATTTATTTTTTAGTTCAAGTTGATTTAAGTAAAGTGATTTTTAAAATTTTGCGTATCACATAAATTAGATTTCAAAGGTACCGTTGAAACGTTAGAAATTTAGTTTTGCGTAACGCGAATTTTTTTAAATGTTCAGACGACAATTAATCGGTGTTTTACGAGCTCCATGTTCACTTGTCCTCAAACAAGTCGGTTTTAGTCAGTCTTATTTTGTGGTGGAAAAAGAGGGGCAAAATATTTTTTATTTGAACAGGGGATGCCAATAGTCACGGTCCTGCCAAATGGTGATTGACGCGTGTAGATTAATAATCACGAAAATCTCGAATAATATCGAAAATTCTTTGAAAAACTAAATTATGTATTATACATTTTACTACTAATATTTAAAAATTTCGAAACTATCAGATTATTTTAAAATCGGAAGTTCTTTCAGAGACTGAGACCGTTTCTGTGCCATTAAGTTAATAGTTATTCAAATAAGGAGTTCTGTTCAGTGCGCTTCCATTATCTTTCCAATTCGACACTGGAAAGTGATTCCAAACAATATCTTGTGTTAACAACAATGGTTGTTTTGAATTACACAAGTTTCAAAGTAATCATAAAGATTTATTGGGGACTAATGCAGACAAATAAGCAGTATAACAGTTAATTAGTTAGCAGTTACCTGGCAATGATCGAACAATTTTTGACTAATATGCCCTACAAGCTTAGTAACAAGTTTACAGTAATAATTAATGGTTAAAGCATATCAAATTAAACAAAATCAAAATTTTAATTGACGATTATCGCTGTGAAATCGATGTGCAGTTATCAATTATCAAACAATAATTAATCGTATATAATTAATTAGATTCAGACTAGGAATATTTTTGAAAAGAAAAAAATGGTCCGTTTCATAATGTCCGCGAGTCAATAAAAAGCAAAAATAGGCTTCTGAATCGGTGTGTGTATAATAAAGAGGAAGGTGATGTCACCATTCACCACTAATTATCAACGGTGATATGAACCGACGAATGGACCAGGGTCCAGGATATGGCTATATCGATAACAATTGCAGTGATATGGTTTACATTTAATGACAACAAGCCCATTATGGCTTAGTTTTGAGTTTTCGAACAATCTGAAACGGACGAATTTTCCCTTGCCAAACATATTTATCAATATACGCGATTAATTATTGTATATTACAATTTGTAACTGCATATCGATTTTCCAGTTGTCAATTAAACTTCTAATTTTTTTAATTGCAATTCACTCGAGCCTATCAAAACAATTACATTTTATTGGTTTAATTTGAAGCGTCACAATTAATCCCCAATCGATAAGCTTTTAATATTAGTTACTGTAAACTTGTTACCAACGTTGCTATGTACTTGCATATTCGTCGAATATTGTTCTATGCAATCCGTTTCACAACTACCATTAGATTACACATTTGCTTAATCTATTCCAAAATTAAAGCTTTTAGATTAGTTGGTAAAATTGGTTTTATATGCTGAATTTGAAGCAGTAAAAACCAAATAATATTACCTTAAATTCCCCGGTGCATGTGAGCCTTAATTTTAAGGCATGGGTTAGTTAATTCATCATAAATGTGTTTGTTGGTTTCACTTTTATTATTTAAAATATATTTTTTTTTTAACTGCAGACTGGGCATTAATTAAGTGGACGGTTATAAAGTGGCGTCATTTTGGTATTTCTGTACATTTCTTAATTCGGTTTAATTTTTTCACTTCCTGCAGATGCGTATAATTTGTTATGCAGCGCTGAAGCTAAAAGAACGAGCCGAAATGCTTAGTTTGTAATAAGAAAATAAATAATCTTCGGTTGCTTACCGAATACTCTTTGACATGTTGAGCTTCGGTAAATTTTGAGCTCCCATGGTGACATCTCCGCCACATCGTGAAATATGAAATATAAAATATAAAATATAAAATATAAAATATAAAATATAAAATATAAAATATAAAATATAAAATATAAAATATAAAATATAAAATATAAAATATAAAATATAAAATATAAAATATAAAATATAAAATATAAAATATAAAATATAAAATATAAAATATAAAATATAAAATATAAAATATAAAATATAAAATATAAAATATAAAATATAAAATATAAAATATAAAATATAAAATATAAAATATAAAATATAAAATATAAAATATAAAATATAAAATATAAAATATAAAATATAAAATATAAAATATAAAATATAAAATATAAAATATAAAATATAAAATATAAAATATAAAATATAAAATATAAAATATAAAATATAAAATATAAAATATAAAATATAAAATATAAAATATAAAATATAAAATATAAAATATAAAATATAAAATATAAAATATAAAATATAAAATATAAAATATAAAATATAAAATATAAAATATAAAATATAAAATATAAAATATAAAATATAAAATATAAAATATAAAATATAAAATATAAAATATAAAATATAAAATATAAAATATAAAATATAAAATATAAAATATAAAATATAAAATATAAAATATAAAATATAAAATATAAAATATAAAATATAAAATATAAAATATAAAATATAAAATATAAAATATAAAATATAAAATATAAAATATAAAATATAAAATATAAAATATAAAATATAAAATATAAAATATAAAATATAAAATATAAAATATAAAATATAAAATATAAAATATAAAATATAAAATATAAAATATAAAATATAAAATATAAAATATAAAATATAAAATATAAAATATAAAATATAAAATATAAAATATAAAATATAAAATATAAAATATAAAATATAAAATATAAAATATAAAATATAAAATATAAAATATAAAATATAAAATATAAAATATAAAATATAAAATATATAAAATATATAAAATATATAAAATATATAAAATATGTATATAAAATATATAAAATATATAAAATATATAAAATATATAAAATATATAAAATATATAAAATATATAAAATATATAAAATATATAAAATATATAAAATATATAAAATATATAAAATATATAAAATATATAAAATATATAAAATATATAAAATATATAAAATATTTAAAATATATAAAATATATAAAACATATAAAATATATAAAATATACAAAATATATAAAATATATAAAATATATAAAATATATAAAATATATAAAATATATAAAATATATAAAATTTATAAAATATATAAAATATGTAAAATATATAAAATATATAAAATATATAAAATATATAAAATATATAAAATATATAAAATATATAAAACATATAAAATATATAAAATATATAAAATATATAAAATATATAAAATATGTAAAATATATAAAATATATAAAATATGTAAAATATATAAAATATATAAAATATATAAAATATATAAAATATATAAAATATATAAAATATATAAAATATATAAAACATATAAAATATATAAAATATATAAAATATATAAAATATATAAAATATATAAAATATATAAAATATATAAAATATATAAAATATATAAAATATATAAAATATATAAAATATATAAAACATATAAAATATATAAAATATATAAAATATATAAAATATATAAAATATACAAAATATATAAAATATATGATATAAAATATATAAAATATATGATATAAAATATATAAAATATCATATATAAAATATATAAAATATATTAAATATATTAAATATATTAAATATATTAAATATATTAAATATAATTAATATATTAAATATTAAATATTAAATATTAAATATTAAATATTAAATATTAAATATTAAATATTAAATATTAAATATTAAATATTAAATATTAAATATTAAATATTAAATATTAAATATTAAATATTAAATATTAAATATTAAATATTAAATATTAAATATTAAATATTAAATATTAAATATTAAATATTAAATATTAAATATTAAATATTAAATATTAAATATTAAATATTAAATATTAAATATTAAATATTAAATATTAAATATTAAATATTAAATATTAAATATTAAATATTAAATATTAAATATTAAATATTAAATATTAAATATTAAATATTAAATATTAAATATTAAATATTAAATATTAAATATTAAATATTAAATATTAAATATTAAATATTAAATATTAAATATTAAATATTAAATATTAAATATTAAATATTAAATATTAAATATTAAATATTAAATATTAAATATTAAATATTAAATATTAAATATTAAATATTAAATATTAAATATTAAATATTAAATATTAAATATTAAATATTAAATATTAAATATTAAATATTAAATATTAAATATTAAATATTAAATATTAAATATTAAATATTAAATATTAAATATTAAATATTAAATATTAAATATTAAATATTAAATATTAAATATTAAATATTAAATATTAAATATTAAATATTAAATATTAAATATTAAATATTAAATATTAAATATTAAATATTAAATATTAAATATTAAATATTAAATATTAAATATTAAATATTAAATATTAAATATTAAATATTAAATATTAAATATTAAATATTAAATATTAAATATTAAATATTAAATATTAAATATTAAATATTAAATATTAAATATTAAATATTAAATATTAAATATTAAATATTAAATATTAAATATTAAATATTAAATATTAAATATTAAATATTAAATATTAAATATTAAATATTAAATATTAAATATTAAATATTAAATATTAAATATTAAATATTAAATATTAAATATTAAATATTAAATATTAAATATTAAATATTAAATATTAAATATTAAATATTAAATATTAAATATTAAATATTAAATATTAAATATTAAATATTAAATATTAAATATTAAATATTAAATATTAAATATTAAATATTAAATATTAAATATTAAATATTAAATATTAAATATTAAATATTAAATATTAAATATTAAATATTAAATATTAAATATTAAATATTAAATATTAAATATTAAATATTAAATATTAAATATTAAATATTAACTACAATTTTGGCTGATTAATGCTTCAAATTCCTCATATTAAACCGCACCCTCACATATGACACGGAAGAAGGGCAGCGAAGCATGGCGGTTACAGCGGGAGCAGCCCAGGGATCAATACTGGGACCCGACCTCTGGAATGTTTTCTACGACGGTCTGCTAAGAATAGAGACACCCGACGAGACTCGTTTGGTGGGTTACGCGGACGACGTGGCGGTGATTATTGCTGCGCGCGATACAAAGCAGGCGCAACTGAAGTTGAACCAGGTAATGCGAGCCATAAATGGATGGATGGAAGAGCACGGTCTAGCCCTAGCACTCAATAAAACCGAAATAGCTATTTTGACGAAGAGGAGAATCCAGCCATCTCTCCCGATGTGGGTTGGTAGCAACGTCATAAATGTTAAGCCAGTAGTCAAATACTTGGGTATATACATTGACTGTAAAATGAGCTTTTTCGAGCAGATCAGGCGGACTGCAGACAAGGCTGCGAGGGGGGTTACAGCTCTAAGTCGTCTAACGGCTAATGTTGGTGGCCCGAAAGCGAGCAGACGCCGGCTTTTAATGTCAGCCGTCCAATCTGTCCTTCTCTACGGGGCGGAAGTATGGGCAGACTCCCTGGAAAAGGAAACATACCGGAAGAGGCTATCCCAAGTGCAAAGACGGAGTGCGCTACGAGTGGCATCGGCCTATCGCACAGCTTCCGAAGCAGCTATCCTCGTAATAGCTGGGTGCATCCCTATACATCTTCTGGCAAAGGAGCGAAAATATACCTACGAGCGAAAGTCGGAGGTTGGACGAAAAGCAGCGAGTCTCGAAGGGAGGAGCCGCACCTTGGAGCTGTGGCAGAGTGCATGGGAGCAAGGAATTACAGGCAGGTGGACAGCAATGCTTATTGAACAAATAAGCCCCTGGGTGGAAAGAAAGCACGGGGAGGTCGGGTACTACCTGACGCAATTCCTCAGCGGCCACGGGTACTTCCGTGCATACCTTTTTAAAATGAAGAAAGTAAGGTCGGCAGAATGCCTATATTGCCCAGGTATGGAGGATGACGTAGAGCACACTTTCTTCCGGTGCCTAGCATGGCAGGACGGAAGAGCAGAACTGGAGCTAGAGGTGGGTATTTGGACGCCTGAAACGGCGGTAAACATTATGCTACGAGGAGCTGTTTGGTGGGATCTCGTCTCACGATACATAGAGGGAGTCCTTATGAGTAAAAAGAGGGATTTGGATAGTTTCTCATAAGACAGGAGGTAGCTCGGGGAGAGCAATGGAAAAACAGACTAGCCCGAAGTAATGTGTTAAACGGTCCCAGGCTAGTTTGAAGGAGGAGGGGGAAGGTGGTTTTAGTCGGTAGTTCTAAATGAGAGTCCGACACATCGTGCGTAAATGCATTTCCACCTTCCTCATAAAAAAAAAAAAAAAAAAAAAAAAAAAAAAAAAAATTAAATATTAAATATTAAATATTAAATATGAATTATTAAATATTAAATATTAAATATTAAATATTAAATATTAAATATTAAATATTAAATATTAAATATTAAATATTAAATATTAAATATTAAATATTAAATATTAAATATTAAATATTAAATATTAAATATTAAATATTAAATATTAAATATTAAATATTAAATATTAAATATTAAATATTAAATATTAAATATTAAATATTAAATATTAAATATTAAATATTAAATATTAAATATTAAATATTAAATATTAAATATTAAATATTAAATATTAAATATTAAATATTAAATATTAAATATTAAATATTAAATATTAAATATTAAATATTAAATATTAAATATTAAATATTAAATATTAAATATTAAATATTAAATATTAAATATTAAATATTAAATATTAAATATTAAATATTAAATATTAAATATTAAATATTAAATATTAAATATTAAATATTAAATATTAAATATTAAATATTAAATATTAAATATTAAATATTAAATATTAAATATTAAATATTAAATATTAAATATTAAATATTAAATATTAAATATTAAATATTAAATATTAAATATTAAATATTAAATATTAAATATTAAATATTAAATATTAAATATTAAATATTAAATATTAAATATTAAATATTAAATATTAAATATTAAATATTAAATATTAAATATTAAATATTAAATATTAAATATTAAATATTAAATATTAAATATTAAATATTAAATATTAAATATTAAATATTAAATATTAAATATTAAATATTAAATATTAAATATTAAATATTAAATATTAAATATTAAATATTAAATATTAAATATTAAATATTAAATATTAAATATTAAATATTAAATATTAAATATTAAATATTAAATATTAAATATTAAATATTAAATATTAAATATTAAATATTAAATATTAAATATTAAATATTAAATATTAAATATTAAATATTAAATATTAAATATTAACTACAATTTTGGCTGATTAATGCTTCAAATTCCTCATATTAAACTAAATTTACAGAGTAATCTAAAAGCTTTCATTACGGCATAGGTTACGAAAATGAGTAATCTAACGGTAGTTATGTGAACGGCTGGGATAGAACAATTTTCGGCGAATATTTAGGGACGTAGCAACGTTGGTAACAAGTTTACAGTAATTAATATTAAAATCATATCGATTGGTGATTAATTAGGATTACAAATAAAAAATAAAAATTTAAATTTTATTTCAAATCGATATTCCAATAGATACCAATTGTAATATACAATAATTAATCTCGTAATTACACTCAATAAACACATACAAAGTACACTCAGTTATTCGAAAACAGACTTCAACTATGTTTGGAAAGGAAAAATTCGCCCGTTTCATATTGTTCGAGAGATCAATACTAAGCCACAATAGGCTTCGGAAACTTTATGTGTATAATGATGAGGAAAGTGATGTCACCACTATTTATCAAAGCAGATACGAACAGACTATTAATAACCAAGAGGTGGCTAAATCGGTTAAAATTGCGGTAATATTGTCATCAAAAGTGTTACATTATTATATATATTATATTAATTAACTTTTATCATTCCAGTATGATTTCACACACTTTGACCCTTTTGCTAGTTTACTATTTGAATTGTCGTCTATGCTAAAGTTTAAGTAAAAATAAATCTTAATCTGTTGTTTAATCGTATAGTATTTAAGAAATACAAATTGTATTTTTCAGACTTTTATTTACAAAGACAACGGATCCAGTAACTACTATCAATCTTGGTCGGGCAGATGCTATGTTATGGCCCATTGGATCTGCTATAAACACTAATAGTCTTTTACCAGTTTTCACAATGCACAATAGTATTTGGATACCAAATTTAACAACAAAAGGATCACCAACATATTTCATAGATCAATTTCACATCAAATTATGGATTGCGTTTATTGTGTCGTTTACAATAATATGTATGCTGGCTCATGTTATAGGATATCAATTAAAAAAATTGGGTTCACAACCACCAGAAATTTTAAAATTATTTTCGATCCTAGTAGATCAAGGTGGAGATGATTTTATAAAATTTATATCACACAAAATATTAATAATAAGCCTATCAATGCTGACAATTGTAATTTTTAGTGCTTTCGGTGCGTTTCTTAGTTCACAACTTGCGATCCGCTCCCCAGACCTACCATTTACGAATTTGGCCGAATTGTTGAACCGTAATGATTACACGATTTGTGCATTTCCAAGATCAATGACGTTTACTAAATTGCAAAAAGAATTGAATTCTGATAAAATATTACGAGTTCGCTTAAATACATTAGAATGTGGTTCAATAATAAATGTATATGGAAATGTTAATAATAAAACATGTCCTCACGGCAAAATCGCAATGGTCGCTTATTTGGCTACTAATAAAACTGAAGTGTGCAATTTAAAACCGATTCCAGGGAAATATTTTAAGCACTATTTTACAATGCTTGTTACTCCGAACTATAAATATAAAGAGCAATTGAATATGGGGTATGTATACATTTAGAAATTATCTTTTGATAATCTTTTTATTTCCAATACTTTTTTCTGGTAAAGAATAATACGATTGGCTACTGCTGGAATTGTCAATTTCTTGCAAAAGCAGATACCAATATTGGACGACCGTGCCAGATATGATAATATGTTGAGCATTCCAGAAGGATCGCCGGTTACAATGCATCAAATTCATTATATTTTATTGATGCTCATTATGGGTGGAATTTTATCAGGTGTTATAGTGCTCATAGAACGCGTGATTATAAAATAAATGAATCGATACATATTCTTCATTAATTTTGGTGTGCCCAAATTTTAACATATCTGTGTAATTTTACGAAGTATTTAGGATTTCAATAAGAATAATTTTTGAAGGAATGTTTTTAAAATATCACATTTATAATAATATTGACATACACCGCAAAAAATTTAAAATTTGAATGGTCATTCAATTTTAATAAAATAAATTTGAATTAAAAATTTAAAAGTGCGAAATAATATGTATAATTTAATTACAAAATAAACATGTGGCCAACACACGACTTTCTTTTACGAAGGGAGCGACATCATACGCACCGTTTGATTTCATGTAAAATGATCCCTCCAAAATGCTTTTTGCTACTGACATTATGTTGTGGTATTTTTAAATTATGTTTGTTGTCTAATTTAGTTATAGTAGTGTTAATATCGTTGGTTTAATTCAAAAATGTAATTTTTAACGTTGAAATAATGCTTTTAAAAATACAAATATATTATTTTTAATATAAATACATTTGCCTTGATATCTAACTTGCGCAATTTTGAATTTGAATTACAATTGAAATTTTATTAATTTAAAATACGTTCGATTTGTTTCAAAAGTATACTGCTTTTGATATTAAATTTTATTTTATTAAAATTAAAATGTTTCGTATTTGATTCAAAAGGTTATAATTTTTTATTTAAAATTATCGCTTAACGAATTAAAAATATCAGAACTTTCAATTCTGAAGTGTGACACTTGAGCCATTTAATATTTATCAACCCTAATGCCATTTAGTCCTCGGTATACAACACACCATATTTGATTTGGTACATGAAACAGGTCTGATAGCAACGAAATTTAGAAGCAGATTGAGGGCGATGTATTAAATATATTATGTCTCTTGCGAGCAGACTTATTTTAAATCACCCATGTCAACAAGATAGTGATAAAAGAAAATTAGTCTTCTTGGGGCATCCGCCATATTAGATGTATACTGACACGATTTAGCTTATCGTGCAAAATTTCAAATGAACATCGATCATAAAATTTTGCCCACACAAACAACAAACAAACCAACAAATAGTTGAAGTTAAAATAAGCGTGGTAAAATAGTTCTGTGGTAAAAAATTAAAAAATTAAATTAAATGACGGTATTAGATTAGTACCAAAGAACTAAATAGTGGACTGCAATTTACGGTGGATGCTATAAAAAAATATAATAATAATTACAAATTGGGCAAACCATACAAATAATGAGTATGTATATACAAAATTCTAGTGGAAAAATGTAAACAAAACAAAATAAACATAAATGATGCGATTGACCCATTCTGCAAATTGTGGGACGGATTGAACGATGAAAATGTCCCTAAAGCTACTTGTAGAAATTCAAACTCAATACCAAATTAGAATTCCTGAACACTGAACTCCCTTTCCTATATATGCAATTTGTTTCTATTGGTAATTGTGTGTCGGTGTATTTTCACATATAAAGGACACATTAAGCAAGCTGAATGTTACTGTATAAAATACAGCACGATTCTCATTAATACATAATTAAAACATTTGTCCGTTTGTAAACCATTTAAACGTTACATCGTTATTTAGCCATTGGACTTATTATAAAACAATTCAACCTCCATAATATTTAAGGCAATCGTCATACCACATTCAATGCTTTCATTTCAGTTTTGCTTCCATTTTTTTGTTTTTGTTCAATATAACAATCTGAATACATAAAAATAAATGATACATACACATTTTTTTATGCTTCTACTGCTCTATACTCTTATTAATTTTCTTTGACTAGATACGTACATAACTTATGCAAAATTTTTGCAATCAGTGAACAAAAAAAAAATGTAGAGAAAGATAATGAAAAATATTTTCCCAACTATAATATAGTTGGTACATTTAATGCGGTTGCTACACATATCGTATCTCGTATTTTAAACCTTATAGATAAATGTACCAATTAAAAATTTTCTAATACAAATAGATGATGGTATAAATTAAAAAACAAAAAATGCAGATCCAACCATTTTATGTATACTCAAGTTTAGCGTATATACATACTGTTTTATTTAAGAAGCCGGTAGGTTGGTTTACGAAGAGCTCAAAGAATAGAATCCACAATATTCTTCTGCACTATAAATTATGCTGTGTTTTATGATTGTATCTCACAAACCAGAAGATTAAAATCATTTTACTGTTATTCATTTGCTACAGGTTAGATTACTTTTTTTTGCTTTCATCATATAAATATGTACATATGTATATGCATAAGATAATATATGTTACGTATGTGTACTTTTATTTCAATTACATTTTTGTAATGGGTTTGAAAATATTTTGTTGAATGCGACAAGAACAAGTAAAAATTGAAAATATCAAAAGGAAACAGTGTTCATTAAACACAGTTTTGTGATTTAGGTTAAAAGCTAATATTCTCGGGATATACGTATAGGTGTAGGAATGTTTGAAAAACGTTGAGTGCAAAATTGCTTCAGGAACAAGGATTTGGAATGAAATTTGAAATTTAAAATTTGGAATTTGAAATTTGGAATTTGAAATTTGGAATTTGAAATTTGGAATTTGAAATTTGGAATTGGAAATTTAGAAATTGAGAATAAATTTTGGATTTTGGAATTTGGGATTAGGAATTTGAAATTAAAAATTTGAAATTTTGAATTTGTAATGTGGGATTAGAAAATTGAAATTTGAAATTGAAATTTGAAATTGAAATTTGAAATTTAGAATTTGGAATTTAATATTTGAAATTTGGAATTTGATATTTGAAATTTGGAATTTGGAATTGGAAATTGGGAATTTGAGATTTAAAATTTAGAATTTGAAATTTGGTATTTGGGATTTAGAAATTGGAATTTGAAATTTGGAATTTGTGATTTGGAATTTGGAATTTGAAGTTTGGAATTTGAAATTTAAAATTTGAAATTTGGAATAGGAAATTTAGAATTTGAAATTTTGAATAAATTTTGGATTTTGGATTTTGGAATTTGGAATTTGGGATTTGGAATTTGAAATTTAAAATTTGAAATTTTGAATTTGGAATGTGGGATTTGAAATTTGAAATTTGGAATTAGAAATTAGAAATTAGAAATTAGAAATTTAGAATTTGGAATTTAAAATTTGAAATTTACAAGTTGGAATGTGGGATTTGAAAATTGAAATTTGAAATTTAGAATTTGGAATTTAATATTTGAAATTTGAAATTTAAAATTTGGAATTTGGAATTTGAAATTTGAAATTTGGAATTTGGGATTTGTAATTTGGAATTTGAAGTTCGGAATTTGAAATTTAAAATTTGAAATTTTGAATAAATTTTGGATTTTGGAATTTGGCATTTGGGATTTGAAATTTGGAATTTGGAATTTGGAATTTGGAATTTGAAATTTGAAATTTGAAATTTGAAATTTGAAATTTGAAATTTGAAATTTGAAATTTGAAATTTGAAATTTGAAATTTGAAATTTAGAATTTGGAATTTAAAATTTGAAATTTGTGGGATGTGGGATTTGAAAATTGAAATTTGAAATTTAGAATTTGGAATTTAATATTTGAAATTTGGAATTTGATATTTAAAATTTGGAATTTGGAATTGGAAATTGGGAATTTGAGATTTAAAATTTAGAATTTGAAATTTGGTATTGGGATTTAGAATTTGGAATTTGAAATTTGGAATTTGGGATTTGGAATTTGAAATTTGAAGTTTGGAATTTAAAATTTAAAATTAAAATTTAATATTTGAAATTTAAAATATTTAATTTGAAATTTAAGATTTAAGATTTAACATTTTGAATTGGGAATTCAAGATTTAGAATGTGAAATTTGGAATTTGAAATTTAAAATTTGAAATTTGGAATAGGAAATTTAAAATTTGAAATTTTAAATAAATTTTGGAATTTGGAATTTGGGATTTGGAATTTGAAATTTAAAATTTGAAATTTGGAATTTGGAATGTGGGATTTGAAATTTGGAATTTGAAATTAGAAATTAGAAATTTAGAATTTGGAATTTAAAATTTGAAATTTGCAATTTGGAATGTGGGATTTGAAAATTGCAATTTGAAATTAGAAATTAGAAATTTAGAATTTGGAATTTAAAATTTGAAATTTGCAATTTGGAAGGTGGGATTTGAAAATTGCAATTTGAAATTTAGAATTTGGAATTTAATATTTGAAATTTAAAATTTGGAATTTGGAATTGGAAATTGGGAATTTGAGATTTGATATTTAGAATTTGAAATTTGGTATTTGGGATTTAGAATTTGGAATTTGAAACTTGAAATTTGGAATTTGGGATTTGGAATTTGAAGTTCGGAATTTGAAATTTAAAATTAAAATTGAATATGCATTCGAAAAGGGCACATCTCTGAAAAATTAAATTAAATCCATTAAATTCTAAAATGGCACATCTGCAAGAGTTGTGACATTATCGAAATTATTGTTATACAGGCCGATACTGGTAGCTGTGTTAATACAAGAGATGTGCCTATTTCAAACAAAATAGGTGTGAGGATATATTTCCATCACATTTACGTGAAAAAACGATGTTATCAAAATATACGAGATGTGCCCTTTTCGAAATTGCATATTCAATTTAAAATTTGAAATTTTGAATAAATTTTGGATTTTGGAATTTGGGATTTGAAATTTGGAATTTGAAATTTGAAATTTGAAATTTTCAAATTTAGAATTTGGAATTTAAAATTTGAAATTTGAAATTTGAAATTTAGAATTTGGAATTTAAAATTTGAAATTTGGAATTTGGAATGTGGGATTTGAAAATTGAAATTTGAAATTTAGAATTTGGAATTTAATATTTGAAATTTGGAATTTGATATTTAAAATTTGGAATTTGGAATTGGAAATTGGGAATTTGAGATTTAAAATTTAGAATTTGAAATTTGGTATTTGGGATTTAGAATTTGGAATTTGATATTTGGAATTTGGGATTTGGAATTGGGAATTTGAAGTTTGGAATTTGAAATTTAAAATTAAAATTTGAAATTTTGAATAAATTTTGAAATTTGGAATTTGGGATTTGGGATTTGAAATTTGGAATTTGAAATTTGAAATTAGAAATTTGAAATTTAGAATTTGGAATTTAAAATTTGAAATTTGGAATTTGGAATGTGGGATTTGAAAATCGAAATTTGAAATTTAGAATTTGGAATTTAATATTTTGAAATTTGAAATTTAAAATTTGGAATTTGGAATTGGAAATTGGGAATTTGAGATTTGAAATTTAGAATTTGAAATTTGGTATTCGGGTTTTAGAATTTGGAATTTGAAATTTGAAATTTGGGATTTGGAATTTGGAATTTGAAGTTCGGAATTTGAAATTTAAAATTAAAATTTAAAATTTGAAATTTTGAATAAATTTTGGATATTGGAATTTGGGATTTGGGATTTGAAATTTGGAATTTGAAATTTGAAATTAGAAATTTGAAATTTAGAATTTGGAATTTAAAATTTGAAATTTGGAATTTGGAATGTGGGATTTGAAAATTGAAATTTGAAATTTAGAATTTGGAATTTAATATTTGAAATTTGGAATTTGAAATTTAAAATTTGGAATTTGGAATTTAAAATTGAGAATTTGACAGTTGAAATTTAGAATTTGAAATTTGGTATTTGGGATTTAGAATTTGGAATTTGAAATTTGAAATTTGGAATTTGGAATTTGGGATTTGGAACTTGAAGTTTGGAATTTGAAATTTAAAATTAAAATTTATAATTTAAAATTTTTAATTTAAAATTTTTAATTTAAGATTTAACATTTTGAATTGGGAATTTGGAATTTGGAATTTGGAATATGAAATTTGGAATTTGAAATTTGGAATTCGAGATTTAGAATTTGAAATTTGGAATTTGAAATTTAAAATTTGAAATTTTGAATTTGAAATTTGGAATTGGAAATTTAGAATTTGAGATTTGGAATAAATTTTGGATTTTGGAATTTGGGATTTGGATTTTGAAATTTGGAATTTGAAATTTCAAATTTCAAATTTCAAATTTGAAATATAGAATTTGAAATATGATAATTTCAATTTGAAATTTTTTTTTTTTTTCTTAACTCTATTGAGAAATAATTAAATTTTTCTTTTAAATATTTTTACAAGCATAACTATAAAATATACAATAAAATAAGATAAAACAATAGATGCCTTGTGGATAATAATCCAGTAGCAGGCATTGATTCTTTTAATAACATATTGAGAGAAAAAAAAAACAATTAAAAATTTACATATCCAGCTAAATACCAATTAGTTATCTAACGGAAATAAATAAATAATGTTACTAATACAGTTAAAGAACAACCGTATAACAAAACAAATCAAATGTGAAGTAAAATAAATGAGACACGTCTGCGGTTTCAAATAGCCAATTTCTGCCATACGGCAAAAATTGTTTAGCACAAATGTGACGTCTAATGTGTTCTGGTGGCGCATTAAAAAACATCGGAGCGGTAACAACAATGTAGCAGCGGACGTGGTCATTACTAAATCTGGGAATACTATTAACAAGACGATGATTAGCGCGAAAGTTATATCGAGCAATACTTCTTATTACATGGTGACCGCTGCGCTTAAAAAATACTCGCAAACCTTATAAATATACAAATGCCTTAACGGTAGAATATTGGTTGCCTTAAATAAAGACCAAGATGATTCTAATCTACTTCTCCTCAAGATTGTGCGCAAAATCATTTTTTGCTGAACGTACAATGGTTTGGACGTAGCTGGATAACAGCCACCCCAGCAAGACAAACCATATTCCAATTTGGCCATTGTAACAGTACCGACAGTAAACGGTCGGCTGTTATCAGAAATTTACCAGCATAGAG
Source organism: Tipula helvola (assembly GCA_963556165.1). Classification (NCBI taxonomy): domain Eukaryota; kingdom Metazoa; phylum Arthropoda; class Insecta; order Diptera; family Tipulidae; genus Tipula; species Tipula helvola. The sequence goes on from OY744483.1 coordinate 49,919,092, forward strand.
GTTTTGGAGCGGTCATTTGATAGCCGGCTCGAGCTCAGGGTAACGGGGTGGGGTTTTCCAAAACATATGCCAGTCGTGAATAGACCGCGAGGGATATTATTTAAGGAACAGAGAGGATACGAGGATAGGAAAAGGACACAAGGCAAGGATCTACTCACCAAGCTGCAGCGATTACGCTCACCAATTCATCGTCTTAGACAGGGCTTTTAGCCTCTCATACTGAAAGATAACGAATGCGGAAGTCACACCAAAAATAACGGAAAGAAAATGTTGAAAATTGCATAACAAAGTAAATCACTTAACAATAATTTATTAATATTCAATTTAAAAGAAAAAAAAAATGAGCTTCAGAAAGATACAAATGTTGTGAAAATTTCACTAATTACAATGAAAATTAGCTAAATTAACTATGACGTCAAATATTTCCTAACTAAAAATTACAAACAATAAGATACTGGGAGAACCAGATAAGAAAGTAAGAAAACGTGAAAAAAAAAATTAAATCTTAAAACTAAAATGAAATAAAATGTAATGTGAAAAGGAAAAGAAAAATTATATTAAACAAAAACCTGGTGTTATAGATGGTATGTTGATGATGATAGTAACGGATTTCTTTGTTGTATTTTAAACGGATTCCGTATTTTTATCAACTTGTAAATTTCTGTTCATTGATAATCAAAAGCCACTTAAATGCACATATCCGTTTAATTTATCACTACCGTTATGGTTTCTTAAACGATAATCACACATATTATTAGTTTTTAGTTTTTCGGCTTGATTTGTGTTTGGCTTGATTTATTTTGTTTTTAACTTAGCCATAACACGAAATCCACTCACAATTCACTTTTTGTTTTTTTTTTCTCAGTTTATATATTGTCATAAACATTAAATCATTAATGGTAAATACGGCACTTTTATATTAATGAAAAATTTCGATTCATGGGCGCACTTAGTAATTCATAATGTATTGTCCACAATTTATTGCCTGGTTTTTGTTCCAGAATTTTCGGTATACAATCACACGATTTGGATTTTATTTTATTTATTTTTTTGTTCTTAATTTTAATGTGATGTAATAAATTCTACGTTAACTTAATGGGCTGGTTCATGTGAACTCATTACTTATAAACTTAGGTATCCAACCGTTAATGTAATTTTCACAACGCGGTTGTAACTCATATTATTCACTAAGATTTATGCAACATTCACCACATAATCGGTCAACTATCTACCATTCTTGGTGTTCATATTTTTTTTATTCCCGGACAGATATCACTATTAATTGATAGACATTAATTTGACGTACACTTTATAGTTCTAAATTATGTATATTATTTAATTAAAATTTCTAAAACTACCAAACAAGAATTTTACTTAAATTCAACTATTTTTGGTGTTTTTTTTAAACACTGAAATTTTTATCACATAATTTCTGATCACACGATTCAAAAGATAAGGCAAAACTTTTTAATTACACGATCAAGATAAAGATCAAACTAAAAAAAAAACTGATCACTAAAATAGAACTGACCAGAACTTTTAACTTAAGAAAATTCTCAACAAAACTGATCCCGTATTTTAAAATCGTGTCCTATTTATAGATCCATAATACAATTAACCATCCCACCCGAAATATTGGAACGGAACCATAAAAAAAACAATTAATAATAATAAATTCCCCTTACAAGACGAGTTTTTATTTTTCGCGCGCTTTTTTTTTTTATTTTCCAAATTTTATTGTTTATGATAAATTGAATGATGTATGTATATCGTCAAAACAAAAATTCAGTGATCAACCAGGGGTATAAAACCAACTAAATTGGAACGCCGGTTGCACCGTCGGTCGTTACACCATAACCAAAGCATGAAACGTAATTTTCAGTACCGAAACTGGGCATAAATTATGGAGGAGGTAAAATGTACGTGAGGCAGATGCCATGTAACATTTTAGCTTGGACACATGCGTTTTCCAACTCCAAATGTATGCCAAGATACTTAAAAGAGCTGACTAGCTCAATGTTCAAACAATCCACATGACAACTAACAGAAGTACATTTAGAAGCACTATGATATGTTAATGGGAAAGCAATGGGAACGGCTGAAATGCCAGAAATTTTAAACCAGATAAACTTAGTTTTTTCACTTAGTAACAGGAAATGCTTATCAAACCATTTATGTAAGACCTTCAGATCAGAACTAGCCAAGGAAATAACGTCGTTGGCAGATTCCGCAGAATAAGCTAGAGCTAAGTCATCAGCATATCCAGTACTGTGACCATTTAAATTAAGTTTAAAAATAGAATTCATATAAATTAGAAATAGTAGGGGACCAAGCACTGATCCTTGCGGCACCCCCTAGTATTAACTCTCACCCTCACTGACAGTTCTATCATCTAGATAAGAAGCAAACCACATGTTAGAGACACCTCTAAACCCAACATCAAACAGAATAGATAATAGAAGTTCATGATCCACCATATCAAATGCCTTGAAGCATCAATAAACAACCCAGCACAGATCTTACTGCTGTTTAGCCCATTATGAATAAAATCTAAGAAGTCCAACATAGCTGATTCAGTACTCATACCTTTACGAAACCCGTGCTGATGAACGCTTAGTGTTTGACGCTGATCAAGGAAAATGGTTACTCTATTTTTAGCAGCTTTCTCCAGAACTTTGTGAATGACTGGCTGTAGTGCAATGGGTCTATAGTTACCTGTAATACAATGGTCACCACTTTTGAAAACAGGAAGAACAGTAGCGTACATAAGCCTCACAGGCACCACTCCCTGCTCAATAGAAAGATTAAAACATGAGCAAGAATAGGGCTGATAACTCTAGAAATAGCTCTCAAAATTATATTGCCAATACCTTCACTATCGAACGGCTCTTTCGGCTCCAACGAATCAATAATATCTGCAATCTCACCATTAATTCTGTGAAACCTGAGTCAAAAAGAATGTTTTCGAACAGTAATCATACGGAAGGTCATGATTTATTGTAGTGATATTCGAGAACAATTTTGTTCTAAGCTTTTAGGCAACGCTAGTAAAATAACAGTTTAATGCATTGGAAATATCTACTTCATTAGTAAGCAGAGTGCCGCTATCAGATAAAATATTTCCAATAGAAGATGTTTTAGGCTTTTTTGTTAAAATTTCATTTACAAGGCTCCAATTTTTTAACGTCACCTCCATTAATTGAGAAACGATTCATGTAATACCATTCTTTCTCACTCTTCACAACAACATTAATTTGTTTACAAATACAATCATATATTTCACGCAGACACGTATCATCAGATTAAGTGAGATCCATGGCTGTAAAAGCCTGATATTTTTGACCCGAGAATAAAAATAACACTGCTTCAAAATATTCGTAAAAATGCTATAAAATTTATCAAGAGCTAGAGACGCATCAACTAGATTCAGAACAAGAGTCCAGTCAGCCTGCTCGACGAGTTCATTTAACAATACCATATTAACAATTTTTTTCTGACCACAATAAAAATTAGTACGGGATGTCAAAACTGTATCAAATTTGAATAATATCTCAAAGAAGTGATCAATGCAAGTGGATAATGATGCTGCCACTCGAGTAGGCACATTAATCAACGGTTCAAGACGAAAAGAAGACATAGGAAACATACATATAATCTTCGCAATGTGGTGGAAAATTAAGGATATCAATATTAATGTCACCGACAATAAAAAGATTCCTCGACTTAATATTGCTAATAAAATCCGAAATTGCATGCAAAAATACATTAACTGGAGTATCGTGTAATCTATAAATACATAAAATTACAAAAATTTCATCAGACATGTTCCAATCCACCCTTACAATATCAGCCGAAGATAAATTAAATGCACACAGTGAACAGCATAAATGTGATTCATAATAAACATTCACACCACCAGCTCTGTATACGTCGTAATGATGGTTTCTTGTTATATGCATTGATATTGGCTATTAAAACGTCAAAAAATTTCCGAAGGCAAATATGACCACTAGAATGCCAAAGTAACATTAAGCTGGAACAAAATGATTCATCTCACAGGAATACTGTTTTAATTGCAAGTGATAATTGCTATACAGATTCCACAATAATATTTTAATCATTTGCAGTATTCTCCAATGGATGATGGGTGCGGTTGAGCCGAAAAATATCATTGAATGAACGTATACGCAGAACATCAGATCCCGAAGATTTTCGTAGTAATATATTCCCGGATTTACACCATAAATACTTAAAATTATATTTAGATTTTATAATCTTAGCTTCACGGTACAAATTCGATTGAAATGGTGTTAAGTAGTGCATTATGTAAATACGTTGTTCTGGATGATTTTGCGGCAAAATTACATCCAAATCCTTCGTGGACAGAGCTTTCTTTCTGAGCATATGTTCTAAAATCCTTTTTTTTAAATCAACTGAGCTTAACTTGACATTAAAAAATCTCTTAAAAATGGCTTTAATGGGTTGTCATTTTAGAAACATTTATGTCCTTGTGGATCGGGTCAACTGATACTAGATCCTCAGCTTGAATTTAAATGAATTTGGAATTTCATATTTGAAATTTGGAATTTTAAATTTTAAATTTGGAATTTGAAATTTGGAATTGGAAATTTGGAATTTGAGATTTGGAATTTGAAATTTGGAAATTGAAATTTAAAATTTAAAATTTGGAATTTGAAATTTGGAATTGGAAATTTATAATTTGAGATTTGGAATAAATTTTGGATATTGGAATTTGGGATTTGGAATTTGAGATTTGGAATTTGAGATTTGAAATTTAGAATTTGAAATTTGGAATTTAGGATTTAGAATTTGGAATTTGAAATTTGAAATTTGGGATTTGGAATTTGGAATTTGGAATTTGAAGTTTGGAATTTGAAATTTTAATTAAAAATTTAAAATTTTTAATTTGAAATTTAAGATTTAACATTTTGAATTGGAAATTTGGAATTTGAAATTTGGAATTTAGAATTTGAAATTTGGGATTTGGGGTTTCGAATTTAGAATTTGAAATTTGAAATTTGAAATTTGGGATTTGGAATTTGGAATTTGAAGTTTGGAATTTCAAATTTTAATTAAAAAGTTAAAATTTAAGAATTTTAATTTGAAATTTAAGATTTGAGATAACATTTTGAATTGGGAATTTGGAATTTGAAATTTGGAATTTGAAATTTGGAATTCGTCTTTTGGAATTTGAAATTTGGAATTTGAAATTTAAAACTTGAAATTTTGAATTTGAAATTTGGAATTGGAAATTTACAATTTGAGATTTGGAATAAATTTTGGATTTTGGAATTTGGGATTTGGAATTTGAAATTTGGAATGTGGGATTTGAAAATTGAAATTTGAAATTTAAAATTTTAAATTTAGAATTTGGAATTTGATATTTGAAATTTGGAATTTAAAATTTAAAATTTGGAATTTGGAATTGGAAATTTGGAATTTGAGATTTGAAATTTAGAATTTGAAATTTGGGATTTAGGATTTAGAATTTGGAATTTGAAATTTGAAATTTGGGATTTGGAATTTGGAATTTGAAGTTTGGAATTTGAAATTTTAATTAAAAATTTAAAATTTAAAATTTTTAATTTGAAATTTAAGATTTAACATTTTGAATTGGAAATTTGGAATTTTAAATTTGGAATTGGGTTTTTGGAATTTGAAATTTAAAATTTGAAATTTTGAATTTGAAATTTGGAATTGGAAATTTAGAATTTGAGATTTGGAATAAATTTTGGATTTTGGAATTTGGGATTTGGAATTTGAAATTTGAAATTTAGAATTTGGAATATGATAATTGAAATTTGAAATTAAAAATTTTGAATTTTGAATTGGAAATTGGGAATTTGAGATTTGGAGTTTGGAGTTTGAAATTTGAAATTTGAGATTTAAAATTTAGAATTTATTAGCAGATGTTATATGATATTAAGGTCGCATCGGCGTTTCCTCTAAATTTCTGACGTATGTATTTCATTATTGCTCTATCCGTCGAATTGTTGCAGTTCCTTAACGCAATTTGGAAATTTACTTATATCTGTTCGGTTTGTGGGGTTACAAATTTCGTTGTGTTTTTCATTGCTGCTGGAACTATAAGTCTCCCTAGTATTTCGAGTCTGCTATCGCTTTATTTTAGAACTCAATTATTTGTCATTAGGATGTTTCACCTTTTATTATTATAATTAATTATGACTGATTATTAAAAAAATGTAGTTACATTATTATTGTTTGTTATTATAATCTATTAATCACTTTCGATTATTGTTATTTTTACTTTGTTATTTCGTACATATAAAATATCGTAATAAATAATTTACAATATTCTCAGCTTGAGGTGTACTCATGGCCCTGTTCAACACAATCTTTATGAAAATTTACCATCCTGTCTAAATGACGCAACCCTCGGTGCATTAGGTTTAATGAGAAAAAACATAAAAACAGGAAAATTTGATTTTTCAATCAATTAATTATAGTATAGGATCCCACCTTAAAATGACCTTCACCGGGCTGGTTAATGGATGAAAAATATTTTATATTCAATTAAATACGTCAATAAATATATTGCAAATGGGTTGTCTAAAAAATTTCAGTCCAGAATACGATTAATTAACAATTAAAAAATTGTCTTTTTTTAAAGATTTCACTGGTTTGGTTAATAGACAAATTCCATACCAATCGAAAGTATGAAGCCCATAGAATATGCAAACGTTAGGTTGACTATTTTTTTCCCGTCACAACTCTTGGGTAGGCAGGTATAAACAGGTAAATCGATACTAGTAACTTGCACCGGTCTGGTTAATGAATTAAAGTTAAATTAAAATAAAGATTATTTCATTACGAACACGGTGGTATAGGGTAGTCTGCGAAAAATTAGTCCTGAATTCCGGTTGTCGAATTTTAAAAAATTAAATATTGCTGTGAGTGAATACGTGCGACAGAGAGGTCCCAGCGAACCATCCCATGCGATAGAAGAGTACACAGCATCGCAGCTGTGTGTAGTTCGACCATTGAAAGAAAGAGAGTGCGCATGCTATTGGTACTTGAAAATGAAAATGATAGCGATAGACTCGTACATGTTGCGCATCATTTTGGAGTAGCTTAATATTAAAATAGAAAACATAGTATTAAAATTGAGGGATGCTTTTTTCATTTTTTTTTCTAATAAATGGATATAATAAATTAATTATATATGTGTGTATATATTTTATATTTAAAGTATATACATCTTTATTAAATAAAAACGTAGTAGTAATACATATTTATATAATACTAATCTTGCAAATTTTATTTCTATTATTAGCAGATAAAATAAAAACAAAAATAAAAAAAAAATCTTATTTTTATTTTAATAAAATATAAATACAAAATTTTTTAACTTTTTCAGCTTATTCAGGATCCGAGTCATCGGACATGAAATTGTAATCACCAACTTCTGCACATTCTTCGTCATCGCTTTCTGTTTCAGTTGTTTCGACAATGTCTTCTATCCTTAAAGGTGTATGATCCCCAATGAACCCTACTGGTTTTAAATATTCATCTAAGAACCAACCGCAGTTCTCAGGCTGAAGTTTTACGCATACCGGATCCGTTGCATTAAGCCACATGGAATTTACGAAAATCGTTCGTAAAATTTTTTGAGTCAATGATATCCAGCATGGTGGTATAGAGTTGGAGTCAAAGCCTTTTATTTTTTTTTAAAACTGCTCGCTGTCTTCTTTAGCAGAGTAATTTTTTATAATGATGCGATATCTCGCATCATTCACTTTGGTGCAGTTCTTGATGCCATACATACTAGCAGTAAATTCTTGAACGGTGTTCATTTTTTCGTCAATGAAAATATCGGCTTCATCTGTTAATGATGCAAAAACTGTTTGATATCTTTCATTTTTTGAAAATAGCTTAAAAGGTTTTACTTTTCCTTTATTATAAAATGCTGCCGTGTAATCGCAACCTCTAAACGCATGGAAGGCGGGAAGACTTTGGCATAATTTGAATCCTAACTTCAACGCTAAATCGGTGCAATTAATGCAATCAACAGGTTGGTTATTAGTTTTTTTTTGTTGCTGAACTGGCAAGCCAAATTTCTGATTCAGAAATTGTGTGCATATTTCCTAACAAAATAATCAATACATCTGTATCAGAGGCTTTAATTAAAATTCTTGAGCCTGGTTCCGCTTTATAAGCATGAAAAATAATCCTCGTATCTGCCTCTTCGTGATGACATTTATAATTAATTTCTTCAGTTTTTTTTATGGAACTGAAACCTTGCAAAAAAAATTATTTAACAAATTTGGTGACCGTATTACGATTGAAGCGTCAACTGGAATACGTCACAAAAAAATTGTGTACAAAACAGACTTCGAGATTTCTGTAATGGCAAACAATTTAAAAGTTTTGGAGGCAAAAAATGATTATAAGTTTGAAAATGTTGCATATTATTTGAGAAACTGCATTAAATATATTGATGCTCATCCGCTTCCTCGCAACGTAACTGCTGATGACATCATTCGAGGAGAATGCGACTTTCCTGACCAATTAATTGAGTTTATGCGAAATCTTATTCAAGGACCTAATGTTTCTGATGACAAATCGGACAAACTGAAAGTTAAAATAACTTAAATAAAAAGGGAAAACTGCTCAATTTTACTAACAATACTGTGAATTACTTAATGTATACCATCGGTTTTCCAGAAGTATCGGCACCAGTAACTTACAGCTGTACATGGACTCAATTTTCAATATGTCTGATTTATTTTTTGCGTTAAACCAGCCCAATTATGCCAGATGGTCTTTATTACATTTGAGAAATTTAATCAATTTGTATACTAACAATTCATCTTTGGTAGATGAATTTCGTCGAGGCGCCTTTGGAATCAGACGAACTACAGCAAATTTTTCTCGATCACCGGTTGACATGACGCTAGAGCAGACCATCAATGCTGATGCTAGTAATCAATTAGCTGATAATCTTGCTGCAGACTCAATATCTGCACGACAAAGATGGGCGCTCAGTCACAGCACGAGGACGAAGATATTAACAACTATCAAACAAAATATCGGATTAACGAAAAAAGATGATACTTCGCACTCATTGCAAAAATGTAAAATATAGAAAGACAAAAAAAATCTGAACAGTATCATTGAAGCAATAAAATGTACGATGAATCCATTTGATAACACTATTGACAAAGATGTATTATTCAACATTTCGACGGGTAAAACTGCATCTAAAGAAGTTGCTGATTTCCTGCTTAACGTGAAGACAGCAGGCTATCAACAAAAATTAAATTTTATCTTGGAATGCTCTTCAACTCCCGCAAGATTCAATAAACCTATAAAACGAAACAAAATCTGCAATTTTGCTTCTCAATGCATGACTAAAGTTCTCACTACCAAAGACAAGAACAAGAAAGTACTATTGAAAATGGAACGAGACGTATTTGGGCGACTTTTGGCAATTAGTCTTAACAAAAAAATTAATCTCGAATATTGCCTGACTTTTCCACTAGCACCATTGCCACCTGCTCTTTTTTCATGTAATGGGGAGATCTTAAAAACTCTTAAGTCAACGTTAGCAAAGATTTTGAAATCCAAAACTGAAATGGTTGAGCCAACATATATCAACGTTGAAATAATTGATGGTTTTTACTACTTGCATTTAATCGGATCTTCTATGCCCCACACTTTTGATAAAATTGCAGAGTCAATACTTATAAAAATATGTTCAATAAACGCAACAGAAATACATTTAATTTTTGATCGCTACTTATCACCGTCAATCAAAGATTCTGAACGTGAAAGCCGAAAAGAATTCGATATTCCGTACAAAATTTCGGGACCTCAACAAACCAGACCTAAAAATTTTTTGCAAGGCCTTAAAAATTATCGTTTCAAAGAGGCTTTGGTGCTGTTTCTGGCTGATTATTGGGAGCACAACCATTTGGTAACAATAATCAAAAACAAAAAAAAATTTTTAACCGTCGACCATCAGTGCTACTCTTATCAAGTTCAAGAAAATTCCATAAAAAAAACTGAAGAAATTAATTATAAATGTCATCACGAAGAGGCAGATACGAGGATTATTTTTCATGCTTATAAAGCGGAACCAGGCTCAAGAATTTTAATTAAAGCCTCTGATACAGATGTATTGATTATTTTGTTAGGAAATATGCACACAATTTCTGAATCAGAAATTTGGCTTGCCAGTTCAGCAACAAAAAAAAACTAATAACCAACCTGTTGATTGCATTAATTGCACCGATTTAGCGTTGAAGTTAGGATTCAAATTATGCCAAAGTCTTCCCGCCTTCCATGCGTTTAGAGGTTGCGATTACACGGCAGCATTTTATAATAAAGGAAAAGTAAAACCTTTTAAGCTATTTTCAAAAAATGAAAGATATCAAACAGTTTTTGCATCATTAACAGATGAAGCCGATATTTTCATTGACGAAAAAATGAACACCGTTCAAGAATTTACTGCTAGTATGTATGGCATCAAGAACTGCACCAAAGTGAATGATGCGAGATATCGCATCATTATAAAAAATTACTCTGCTAAAGAAGACAGCGAGCAGTTTTAAAAAAAAATAAAAGGCTTTGACTCCAACTCTATACCACCATGCTGGATATCATTGACTCAAAAAATTTTACGAACGATTTTCGTAAATTCCATGTGGCTTAATGCAACGGATCCGGTATGCGTAAAACTTCAGCCTGAGAACTGCGGTTGGTTCTTAGATGAATATTTAAAACCAGTAGGGTTCATTGGGGATCATACACCTTTAAGGATAGAAGACATTGTCGAAACAACTGAAACAGAAAGCGATGACGAAGAATGTGCAGAAGTTGGTGATTACAATTTCATGTCCGATGACTCGGATCCTGAATAAGCTGAAAAAGTTAAAAAATTTTGTATTTATATTTTATTAAAATAAAAATAAGATTTTTTTTTTATTTTTGTTTTTATTTTATCTGCTAATAATAGAAATAAAATTTGCAAGATTAGTATTATATAAATATGTATTACTACTACGTTTTTATTTAATAAAGATGTATATACTTTAAATATAAAATATATACACACATATATAATTAATTTATTATATCCATTTATTAGAAAAAAAATGAAAAAAGCATCCCTCAATTTTAATACTATGTTTTCTATTTTAATATTAAGCTACTCCAAAATGATGCGCAACATGTACGAGTCTATCGCTATCATTTTCATTTTCAAGTACCAATAGCATGCGCACTCTCTTTCTTTCAATGGTCGAACTACACACAGCTGCGATGCTGTGTACTCTTCTATCGCATGGGATGGTTCGCTGGGACCTCTCTGTCGCACGTATTCACTCACAGCAATATTTAATTTTTTAAAATTCGACAACCGGAATTCAGGACTAATTTTTCGCAGACTACCCTATACCACCGTGTTCGTAATGAAATAATCTTTATTTTAATTTAACTTTAATTCATTAACCAGACCGGTGCAAGTTACTAGTATCGATTTACCTGTTTATACCTGCCTACCCAAGAGTTGTGACGGGAAAAAAATAGTCAACCTAACGTTTGCATATTCTATGGGCTTCATACTTTCGATTGGTATGGAATTTGTCTATTAACCAAACCAGTGAAATCTTTAAAAAAAGACAATTTTTTAATTGTTAATTAATCGTATTCTGGACTGAAATTTTTTAGACAACCCATTTGCAATATATTTATTGACGTATTTAATTGAATATAAAATATTTTTCATCCATTAACCAGCCCGGTGAAGGTCATTTTAAGGTGGGATCTTAGACTATTATTAAATAATGAAGTAAAAGAATTGGCTGTTTTTTGTAAAATTTTGTTTTTAATTTTTAATTAAAAAATCATTTTTCAATCAATTCCGGAATCATATTTTTGCCAAAAATTTGATGCCCTAGTGGTATCTGATCGCTTTCGGACCTCTATCTTTCATAAACTGCATCTAATTATCATCACGTTATTATTATTTTATTATTATGGCACATTCCATCATTATATCATACAAAGAATATTTTGCCACAAATGGCCTTCCTTAAGCACTCTAATTTATTCAAAGTAATTATACCGTTCCAGACCAGCACTTGGTAAATAGCACTAATTTAGGTAGATTTTATTGCACGAATAAACATACGTTTTGACAACTTCAATAATACGTCATAGCATCAAAATGATATATGACCAATTACGGTTTCCACCTCTGCTTGTCAAAAGTTCAATTTCAAACTTTTAAATCACAACCCCTTTAATACACAAGCTTTACCTAATTGGCCAAGAAGATAGCTTTTGCTAAACATAAACATGTTGGATAAAGCTAAACATTTTTGCTGATGACCTGTTAAGCTAAATCTGTTAAATTATTTTAATATAGCGCAAATTAGTTCGAAATATCATTTGAGTTTGTAACTTTTATTTTGTTTTTAATTTATAAGAATTTAATGGAATTTATCCAATTTTACCAAAATTATTCTATTTTTACCTAAAATGTGTTTAAATTAAATTCTATTGAATTCTATTATTCTAACATCAATTTCTAGTTTATCTGAATAACCCTGAGAATATATTTGAATTTGAATTTACCATTTACACCCCTGTTTATAGCTTAAACAAATAATAAAATCAAAAATCGTTTGATTTAATATATTTTGTCTTGAAAACAGTCAATCCAATCAAAAAAAAAAAAAAAAAAAAAAATCAAATTGAAGATTTAAGGTTTCATGTATGTAAGTGAATACAATTTAACTGGCGCCAATATGTATAGTATGTACAAATTTAATGAGTCAGTCTGAAGACCAACTGCCATACAGATTTTTTTAAGGTTTTACTATTATTACAATCAAATTTTCTAAGTTTATGATTAATAAAATATAAGCTCCATAAAAACAAAATAATTTTCCAACAATTTTTAGATAGTCTACCATAAAATAACATTATGAACCAGAACAAAAATCTAAAGTAATTTAAAAATAATAAATTCTTTTATCTTAATTAAAATTTAAATTATTTTTTTTTTTTTGTTTTAATTTGTACAAGAGTAGCAAAATTAACAAATTAATGGCTTAGATATCGTTATTAGATGAAAAGATGTTGTTTAAGATATATACTGTACATACATATACATATACACAATACAAATTTGTTATTTTATCGTTTTTAATTTTTATTTAAAATAAAAAAAATTTAACAACAACAACAAGAAAAGTAATAAAAATCTACATAATAAAGTTATTAATGTTTACAAAGTATGACAACATTTTTGTTGTTGTTAAGTTTCTAAATTTGTTAAACATTAAATTGAAAACAATGAAATTTATTATTCATTAAAAACAAGAAACTTATTTACAAAAAAAATTTAATTTATGCTAATAACATTAAGCTTAAAAATCAAAAGCTTCTGTTTTTTTGTTTAAAAAACGTTATTTTTTGTATTTTTTTTATCAATTAATTTTTTGTATTTCCAGAATTTACATAGAAATTACATTTTTAGTAGTGAGCGAGCGCAACAGCTGAAAACGAGCTGGTTTTAATTAAATTCGCATAATGAAAAAAAAAAACTTTCTTTTTTCTTGAAAATTGATAATAATTAGCAAAGTGTTTATTATGCAAGATAATTCCATCGATAAACGATTTGTTTAGTTTTTTGTAGTTTGAAAATAGAAAAAAAAAATCGGGATTATGATTTATGCTAATAAAAGATAATGTATTAAAAAGTCCCGATAGAAATGATTCATTTGATGGAGTCAAAATTGTGGCCTCGCAGCAAATAGGTTAGATTTTGAGAATGACTTGTTTGGACTACTGATCTGTACCCGGTACCCGCATATACCACTTTATATTTCGTCATGTGAATTCCCTCTTAACCTATACGCCAGATAAGATAATTTTAAATTGTTCTTATTTAATTTTATAAAAAGCCTTGCCATTACTTTCCATGTTCCGTGATAAAAATTTCACTAGCCCTAAAACTGAAGCAAGGAAAATTTTTTGAAGCAAAAATGCCCTAAATGGATATAGGACCATTCCCATATATTTATGTTGAACTTACTTTTTTTTTTTTAAATTTCAATAATAATAAAACGCATGTTATGCGAAAAATGGAAAATTTATTCAAAAATTCAAATGTGTACAATAAAATTTTCTAATTAAAATTGTATGTTTTTTGTACATAAATAATTCACTTTAACCAACAATAATTAGCTTTACCAATATTTAATAAAATACAAATATTTCGGTCAATATTTAAATAATTTGATTTCCGCAAAATTTAAATTAATTAGGTCGTTGGTGCAGTATTTTTAAAATTATTCTGTATAATTCCTGATCCTCGTGTGGCATGTAGTCAAACAAGGAATAGATTTTGATAAAAATTTGTAGATGCACAGAGCACAGTAATGCATTGTTGGCATTGCAATCTTAAATAAAGTTCATTTAAATTAAATTTATTCTCGATTTAATTAAAAATTAATAAAAAATTGGCCAAATTCTATTAGTGCTATTATATGATTCTCTTCCGAAAATCAGTGTTGCATTATATAACGATATTCTACCAAAAAAAAAAAAATATTGGAAATGTAATTTTTGTAATGATATTATACAATCTCGGAACATAACCTCAATTTCATAAGGTGGTACAGAGTCAACTATCGGTACAAGTATAAATCAACGTCAACTGTACAAGTATAAATCAACGTCAAATTCATAATATTCCTGAAAATCCTGCATAAGAGATTATGCAGCAGACAATAACCGATTTAGTATCAACCGTAAAAGACCTTAGAAATGAAAATAACATTTTGAAGAGTGATGTTGAACTTCTCAAGTTCAGGTTATTTAAATCTGAACAAAGTAAAATACAAAATAACTTCATAGTTACTGGTTTTCCTGTTATTGTATCTGGTCAGAATCTCAAATTGAAAATAGTTCAGATGCTTAAATTGATAGATGAGAAATTTAATTAGAGTTATGTTATAAGTGATGCGATGGTGTTCTGAACCGAAACCCGGTATAACCTACAAATATGGAATTTCCGTTGATGTAATTTTAAAAGATTAAAAGACCTACTAAACTAGCAGTAATTTATTTAAAAAAAACAAAAACAAAAAAAATATCTTAAATGAACTGGAAGTTGAAGATGGTTCATCATGAACTGGAAGTTGAAGATGGTGATGGCAACACGTCTAAGTTTTTGTTTTTTAGTCTTCTCGAAATTTATTAAGTTAATGACGGTAGAACTGGCTCCGATCATTAAGCATCTTATTAATGAATCTCTTAAGTCGGGGTTTTCCCTGGCGAACTTAAAGTAGCTCAAGTTATTCCTATTTATAAAAAAGAATTGGCTAAGAGTTTACCCGGTAATTAAAGACCTATCTCTGTCCTCTCGGTATCTAAAATCTTTCAACAGGTTTTAAAGTCCAGACTAGAAAAACATATAACTGATATTTAATTTATTGCTAACAATCAGTATGGTTTTCAGAAGGAGTCTTAGATTGAATCTAAGAAGAAAACTTTAGTTGTTTTAATTGACATCAAAAAAGCATTTAATAGTGTTAACCATGGGATTCTACTTCGAAAGCCAAATAAAATTGGTGTCAGGCGCTTCTGATTTTTGAAAGATATCTTACTAATATTGATAGGTACTGGAATTCCCCCCAAAGTTCCATTTTGGTGCCATTACTCTTCAATATATTTATTAATGATATTTCTGAACTAGACTTACATGGTATACTTTAACTATTGGTACTGATGCGGCTGTGATTTATGGTGAAGTTTCTTACTCTAGTTTGAGTATGGTGGTGGAGAAAGGTCTTACGGCAATCCTTAAATGGATGATGAAAAATAGACTCACAACAAATGCCAACGAAAGCATATTTCTGACCTTCTTCTCAGTTTCTTTGGGTATAGGACACTAAAGAACTCATAAGCAAAATTACGCATATAATTATGTCCTATTTGGAAGAATTTAGCACATAGGACTAAATATACTTAAAACGTTCAAAAACAATAAGGTTTTGTGGTATAGAAAAAAAAACATTTTCGAAACTGTAAGAGATACCCCAATATTGATCAAAAATTCTCAGGGAGCATGAAATACCAGAACCAAACGTTAACTCATTTTTGAAAAAATGGTCTATATAGGTAGGTCGAGAGGGAACTCATATGATGATTTGTCAGTACGTATGACTTACGATTACGATCAAGGGAAAGATAATATACATATGGTCCAAATTCCGCCCATATAAGAAAGTCAGATGAGAATTGAGATTTAGAAATTATTCGAAGAATATAACTGCCTAGATAGGATACGCAAAATCAAATTCAGGTATCAAACGATAATTTTCCATATTAATGCCCTGCCACCTAAATCGAAAAGCAGTAGAAGGTGCTGTGTAATAAATGGCTTTATTTTGTGTAGGAATGGAATGGTACACTTAACACGAAGTAGTATCAGGTAGGGAGTGCAATCCCGAGGGAAACAGGGATTTGGGGATTGACTAAAACACCGGGAACCCGTGTTTACTGATATTATTACGGTTTTAATAAAATGCGGCGGATTTCACAGTGATGTCTTTCAATCGGTATGCCGACCTGTGGGTCTGTCTGTCGGTATATCTGTCCGTCTGTTTGCCGGTATATTCAGCAATTAGCAGGTCTGACTTGGTATCGGTATGTCTGTCGATCTGCCAGTCTCTCTATCGGTCGGTCTGCAGGCCTTTCCGTATATCTGTCTGTGTTTATCGATACGTATGTCGGCCACCTGCTGGTTTGTCTGTACGTAGGCCGCTTTGCGTACCGATCTGAAAGGTTAGTTTGTGGGTTTGGTTAGCTCTCTCTCTCGCTCTCTCTCTCTCTCTCTCTCTCTCTCTCTCTCTTCTCTCTCTCTCTCTCTCTCTTTCTCTCTCTCTCTCTCACGGTGTATTTCCGTATTTGTATTTTTGTTTTTTTTGACATAGCTCTATTAAAAAATGTTTATGAAGAATGTAGTGTGAAGTGTATTTAACGTTTTGGGGATGTCGATTGACTGTGTGCATGCCATGTTCATGTTGTGTTTGAAAGGAAAGAGTTTGGATGAGGTGGTATTGCAAATGTTGAATGGATGAGGAGGGGAATTGTTTTCTAATGATTCTTGAGTTTATGGAAATTTATTTCATGTAATCTTGGGTTTAGGCTTAGTTGGTTAAGAGGGCGACGGGAGATTTAAATACCAAGCAATCAATTAAAAGGGGCCGAAGGAAGCGGGGTCGCGGGAAATATATAATGGGGATGGATAACCAATTAATATTGATTTCAGGACGCCAAGAGGGAGAAGCAGGTATTTACTAATAATAGACTAATATTGATTTTGTTTCAGAGATCACGATAAATTGGATTCAATTTATGGAAATTATATTAAACTTAAATTCAAAATTAATTAATTAAGAGGATGAGATTAGTTAAGTAAATTAATGCGTTTTGAATTTTAGAAATTAGTAGGCAGTTTAATCTTAATTTAATTACAGCACGGGAGTAGATTGGAGATGTGTTGTCATGGTTGGTTGAGAGTATCAATCAATGGAAAGCGGCCGGAGGCAGTGGAGTGTGGAAGGTATATATGAAGTAATTGATAACTAATTGATATTAACTTTAGGATGCCAAGGATGGAAAGCAGTTTATGGAAAAAATGTAGTAAAGTAATTATTAGAAAAATGTAGATACTAACAATTGACCGTCAAGGTGTTTGTAACCGGGTCGATCTCAATCCTATACTAACAATCCTATCCTATCCTTCCAAATAAATATAAAAAAGGGTGTACGGTGGGCGTCAACCGGGAGATCTTGCTAAATGCTTGGTCGTACATTCAAAATCAATCAATCAATCAATAGCTCTATTAAAAAATGTTTATCTCTTTAAGGGGTTACCTTGCTGATTTTGTCAACAAATGTTTTTTTTTCGTAATTGCTTAGAACATTTATAAATTATACTTAAGCCGTTCTTAATAAGCCATATTAAGACACAAAGGCCAAAAACTAAACCAAATCAAAAAGGGTACATGCACGGAAGGTTTGGCATTGCTCCAAAACTAGGTTGAATATTTATAAGCTATTTTCAGCATATAATAGTAAACAGACGTATCTATTATATACCAGAAATTTTTAGTTTTACTAGTATTTTATAGATAATTTTTCAAATTCAAAACTTGATCAGAAAATTCCCAACAATCTTTTAATTTGGCTGTATCTGCAGCGGAAACTTTAACCTTTGGATAAAATATTATTTCTAGAGAAACACGCGCTATCAGATACTGAGTCGAAATCAGTTTTAAAGTGGTGAAACAAAAAATTCATCTAATTTCAATCGTAAAATGGCTACGGACCTTTTTGTGTCTATTCCTAATCCTAGTAGCCACCCAAACCTAACCTTCCATCGTAACAATCGAATTACAACTTTTTTATTAATCGGAATACGAAAAAAGGAATTACACACTCTGATTCAGGACATTTCATATTAATAAAACACCAAGTTTGAATATGATAGTGCACGAATATAGTAATGGGTTAAAGGGTCCGAAACGTTATGTCGAAAATTTGATCTCTATATGACGGAATGCGATAATAAAATTTTTTAGTGATGAGGTAATTTTATTTTTGATGTGAAAACATCTTTAGCGGGGGTAAGTCAAAAATTTCATGTAAAAAAAGGAACGGAAAATCCGGCACGACTGAAATTGCAAATTATATACAAGAAAAACGAACACAAAATGCACCGAACTTGCATACGATATAATTCGAATTGCAATTTCCGTCAGATTAAAATGAAAAGACACAAAAAGTATGCATGTGTAGTACAAGTGATTAAAAAAATCTGAAATGGAAGTACGTTAAACAAAGACAAATGCACCCATACTTTAAATATTAAATATTATACATTTTAGCGAGCTATGAAAAAGGCACTTATACATTGATACATAATAAAATAATAATTTTGAAATTGTTTAATCGGTATGCTATGTTTATTGTTTAAGTTTAGTATTGCTCATGCTGTTGCTGAGTTTGGTTATGTGGGGGATATAGAAAACAAAAACTATAATAATTAATAATGGTAAACAGATTCGAATGCCATTTTCTAAAGATACGCGCAAGGAAGAAGCCTCAGGGTAGGGAGACATGCTGCCGTCTTTCCAGCTGCTATGATATTACAGTCAAAATAGCGCCTTTTAGTTTAAATCAATCAAATCAACGATGATATTTTGCTTTGTTCATATAGATTGCCGTAACCATTCTCAAAAGTCTAAATATGGAATCTTCAACAATTGCTGTGTACAAGTAGTGATGAATTTTAAAGCATTCAGGGCAGGTTTAGATGATTAACTTAACGGAACTGTACTTTGCTCAAACTCACGAAGACATGACTAGACTGAAATATAGTCGGTTATAAATTTCAATTTTCAATTAAACAATTAATGTCGGTAAGATTCGTCCTCCAAATCCAGAATAGAATAACTTATTGACTTTTTAAACCAAAATTGTAGTGTAATTTAAATACTGAGCGAACTGCAGCCGTCTATCTGCATTGGCTTCTCAGGCCCATTGAAGAGATTTGAAATGGTTCAATAGTTAAAGGTTTTCACATAATTCTTTTGCGAGTTGAGCGTGAACTCGCCCATTGTTTTTTTGGCATAGCTTTGCTACAAAAATCGTTACCTCTCCGAAATAGGTATTACTCTTCACCTACTCGTATATGTTTCGATTCTTATTACGAAAATCGACATTCGTACCAATTCTTACCCAAATCGGTAAATATAATCGATGAACATTGGTGTAACCTTCCCTTATGTCACGCTTATCAAAGACAATATCGATCAATGGATAAATTTGATAGGTATACATTGATAAAAAAATTAATGTAAATGTTTTTAAATTTTATCGATAATTCCGACGCTGTAGTGAAACTTTCTAAACTACTTTAGTACTTTAGAATATAATTATGTATATTATAAAACAAATTAATTTTATAAGAAGTTATGTTACATACACGATACACCTCCACACGATGATGACACACGTAAAAAGGATCTGAATTGTTTAACAAGATATTGATTGATCTTAAGCGGACAATAGTAAACTATATCAATCCAACAATACAAATTTTGTATAGTTGTTCGAAAACTCGTGCATCCTAGTTCTGTAGCGAACACCACCAACAGGAACAGCTTTGCACCCGTTGTCTTCAAAAAATTACCATGATATTCGTATAATCACTATTTTGCTCGCACATGATGATTTTTGTCAAAACTTTGATTTGATTTGGACGATATGTACGACTGTTTGAGTATAGTATAAATGTTTTGCGGATCCAACCGCATCAAATTGAATTTGTTTAATTTTTGTACTAATTGAGCTGCCCGTGCATCGTATACTATGCAAGTAACCGAACATTTATTTTCATAAAACGATTAAAACATTTCTGCTCGCTCTTATGGCGTGCATTGCTCCTAAGTAATTGTACTGGTCCGCATTTCACAAAAAATTAAAGCGTACTGAGAAATGTCAAGAAATACGAGTGTGATTTTCGATTTTGTTCGTTCACATACGTATCACGGCCTATCCTATAGTTTTAAAAATGTTTGTGCATCTCTTTTTTCGAAAAAATGTTTCCGAATACGGAGAAAACACCCATTACAAAAATTATCAGATGACATAAGGAAACTTGTTTGGTGGCCTTGGATGACCTTAGATGACCTTGAATGACCTTAGTTTTGAAAATACGAACATAAAACTTTGAGGCACAGCTAATGCCATAATTAAATGAAGAAGTTGTTTAGTTAATTAAGGACTATCTACAAGGTGCCTCAAAAGCGAGTCTTACCGTAAAAAAAATGTTTTTCTTCGTATGTTCAAAACATAGGTTATACAAGGTCACTAAACAATTTTCCTTTTTCCCTCCGATAATGGGTATTTTCTCTGTTCTGTTTCAATTCTCACTAGAAAAAGAGCACAAAAAAAAAACGCAAAAAAAACGCACCAGAAAAAACGCACAATAAAAAAAACGCACAAGAAAAAAAAACGTTTAAGAAAAAACACACACGGAAAAAACGCACAGGAATGAAGTGCATAAGATAAAACGAAGAATATGAAGGGCAACAGTATAAAACGCACATTTTTTAGTAGATTTGTTTGAGCGAGATGTCGAAGTTCGAAAAGTACGTTTCGTGAAAAGTTCGTGGAACGGAAATGATAAAAACTTTATTCCTAAGTACATTCTCCTCTAAGCTCAAAACATTTGGCCCGGCTTTTTTTCAATTCATTTATCCAACCTATGAAATGATTTTCCGGAAGATCTTCAAAACACTTCTTTAGGACTGCTATAAACTTGGCACGCTCTCCACACAGAAATCTTTTGAGATTTGGGAACAAATGGAAGTCAGAGCGAGTAAGATCTGGAAACATTTCTAAGAGCCGGTGCATTAGCTTGATGAGAGATAATATTTTATGTTTTAAACTGGGTCTTCTCTCACAAATTTGTTTATCCAGTTCATCCAAAAGGTTTCAATAATATTCTCCAATTAACAGATGCCATGAATTTTGTTACAAATGTGGTACCCATCTTGTCAACAGCTTTCTCATGCCTAATTGTTTCGATAAAATAGAAACAAGCCGTTCAGTTGAGATGCCCATAGCCTGAGCAATTTTAGAATTAGTTAGTCGTCTCTCTTCTATGACCATACATGTATAGAATTAATCATTTCATCGGCATGTTGAACACATTTCTTATTATAAATTTCGATAGCCTTTAAACCTATTATCCGCAAGAATTTAGTGACAGAACTTTGTTCAGTTTTTCATTTTAAAAAATTACAATCACGTCTATTTGACAGGTCGACTTGAAATTCCGTATGTGTTTATCTGAAGAGTGAATGCGTTCAATGCAGCTATAGATACATTGTGGAATAGGGAGCGCTGAAGTAACCATCCCGAATTCTATTATACAGTTTATGTTACTATTTCATAAATATTTTTCATAAAGTTAATTCCCTTTAATTTCCCTACCTTATAATTTCATAATTTCCCCATTGCCACTCTATTTGATGGTTAAGCACATTATATGTTCGCCGGATTACAGTTTCTAAGATATTGCCCGAAAAGTCTGACTTTTCGCCAATTTTTCTCAAAAATAGGTCAAACACCTTAAATTATGGTCAAATATATGTCTAAAAGCTGTCGAACAGAGTCAAGAAAGATCGGAAAGTGATAAAAACTGTTCGTATGGTATTGCTGAAAGAGAAAACATTTATTCTTGTTGGATATCGAGCACATGAGGAGTCTACCAAAAATACGTAGAATCTACATTTCTTAAATCATTTACCGTAATTCAGTAAAAACGAATGCATGGAAACAATAGATATGTAGTTTGTTAGGGGTTTAAATCAGGAGATCGATACGATCAATTGGTTGGTTTCTCTCAATATTCGTATGACGCGTCGATATTTTGCGACGTTTTCGGAAATGGTTTTTATACCTGCGTACATCATCTGGCCCAGATAACTAACTATTTTATCTTGCACCAGCATTGTTTTTAACCAAAAATTAACATCAGTACATCTTTGGCAGCAGGGCAGCCAGAAGATTTTTAGCTGGGCGCCCATGCAACAACTCTACCGGCGATTTTTTAATCTTTGGCAATGGTGTAGTACTGTATGTGCTTATAGGACAGTTCGCCTTGCTTCTTTATTGACTCTCAAGCTTAATTAAATTGATGCCGGGTGAAACGAGGCCATTATGTTTCCCTCTGCGATAAAATTGTTGAACTCTTTTAAGGCGAATTAAGCTCCATTCTAGTATACAACGAAATCAGGAAACCTCTCCAAAGTAAAAATTGACCTCAGTGAGGCATTTGAAGCTAACCAGTACAAACGCACAAAATTCAGTAACAGCCTCAAAATTGTAAAACCGTTCCAAAGGATTTTTCGGTTTGGCCGATCGCTGAAGTCCCGTATCGGGTCAACGTTTAATTTGTTGTAGATGTCAAGCTATTGTATGTTTCAGGAAACAAAAAACACGACTGAGAATCTGCTTTATCTTAACCATTACCCTAATGGCCTTCGTGCAAAATATCCAATACATTAGTCTGAATTCCAGATGGAATAACTACACGAAAGTAATCTGACTTTAATAGAATAACCTTGAATGATAAATCGATATATTTTTATAAGTTTGACGAAATTTTTGGCAAACCTGCCCTAATAAAATATGATACTCTTCTTAGAATAGGATCCACTTGTGTTCATTCAGCAATCTTTTTCGCATTGAGGAGAAAATATTGTAAACAAGATCATCTTTTCATTAAAGGCTTCATTATTATCATCAACATTTGTGTTTGGGCCCATAGGCACCTAGGTAGCCCCTGAGGATAATTGTCCGTCTCACTAATCGGTGTGCAGCCATCACAGGTAGTTTAATGTCTTGGCCCAAATAGGCGGACTAAGGGTTTGTGGTTTGCGATCAAAATAAATGTTCACCCTTAAAGATGAAGGAGGAACTATTAGGCTATAAATATTATTTAGAAAGCCTCCTTCTCAATTTGTTCATATCTTTTCTGCGCGTCAGTCATCGCCTATGACGCAAATGCGATACATCACGGAAATGAACTATATTCGCCAACTGTGAAACATTTTAAATGGAACTTTCTGAGATTTTCGTCCAGCTAAAGTTGCAAGTAGCATCGGACAGGTTGATCTTTGAAAAATAACGACCTACAAGTAACTTGTGGAGTATTTCCTTTGCGAGGAATACAGGTATATAGTATTGTTCGACTTGTATCCGAGAGCTCAATGTGTCCTTCTTTCTTTGCCAGTTGTAACATTGGCGGTGATCAACCAAAAATAGAAACCTCCTTCCAGATTCTGCCGTTCACAGCAGGTCTTGCAAATTTTAGGTTCAGCTTTCCTTTAAAACTATATATGTAGCTTTGTACGTCGAACAACATCCGGTTTTGTTTAGAAACATATTCGGATATTTTATAGTTTGTTCGAGCGCGCTTTCTTCCTTTCCGAATTTGTCCCCGTGTTTTTATTAATGTTATTTGAAGTCCCAAACGGTCAATGTTGAAGATACCATCAGAAGAAACCTGAAAATAAACACAAATTAGAATTTAATCTTAAGCAATTTACTTTTATAATTTTTTAAAACAATTTGAACAATTTGTATGTAATTTTTCTCACCTTTGTTTATATCCATTTAATTAATGACAGCTTGTATTCCCCTGAATATATGCAATCAAAACAAATAAACTTTGCCATAAAGTTGTTGTGTAAAAATCTGCCACCTTTTTTTATAACAAATAGTTAATTGTTGTGTAGAATCTGGGCCATCTGCCAGAATATTATTATACATTGAAGATTTAGCAAAAATAAAATTGTAAAAACTTTTTTTTTACAACCAACCATCAAGGCGAAAAGATTAAAATAAAAACGAAATTAATTACAATAAGTTAATTATATATTGATCAACTAAATATTCAAGTGGTTTTATTTTGATTGAGGAACCAACCATTGAATAGAGATTGTTATTGTACCTTTTTCTACCATTACCCTTTGGTACAATCAATGGTCCTTCGAGCCGGATAACCAACAAGCTGAATTTGGGTTTTTATTAAATTTGAAAATTGATATTGTGGAAAAAATATTTGGAAACCACGTGGAGTTATCAACCGTTTTCACCAGGCCACGTGGAATTCAACATTGGAAACCAGAAAAAACCTTATATCACAAAATATTTAACACAATAAATAAAATTCTTATACTTGCCAAACAAAAATTAACCAAATTGTTTCGAGAATTCATTTATTTATCAAAACCCCAATTGTTCATTAACCAATAACGTGAACCAATAAATCAAACATAAAAAAAATCAACTACTTCACCAAGCATCGAACCTGCTACTTCTTGCATTCTGGTCGACTGCACTAACACTCGAGCTAATTATACTTTTCAAGAATTTAAGTTAAATAGTGTGATAAATAGTGAAAGTGTTAAATTGTGAAAATCAAAATGGCGCAACTCGTATCTTTAAAGAAAAGACGTGCTACCATTAAGGGGAATGTAACTGAATCGTTTATTCTTGAAAGGGCTCATGTCCACTTTTTGTCAAAATAAGTATTATGACGGTTTTTTATCACAGACACGTATATACGTTTTATGACAAGACGAAATTACCATATGGTTAATGGAACGGTACCTACCTTGCAACAAAAAAATCATTTATTTCTAGAAAGGTCTCATGTCAAAAAAGTTTTTTTTATTTCCTGAATAATTTAAAAAAGTGGACATGAGCCCTTTCAAGAATAAACGATTCAACTAAATTAAGCGATGAAACTATGGTAGAAGATATCAAGACGCGACTTTCTCATATCGATTAACTGCGAGCAGAATTCATCGTTGAAGAAGACAAAATAGTAGAACTAGACGAAAAAGAAGAGTTAGATCCAGATTTCGAGGAGAATTACTATACGGCCGTTACAGGTTTTAAATCACGCGCTAAGGTTAAAATCAGACACTACAGTATCCATGAATGATACACTTGGAAATACCAGTGTCGGCGGTAACCACGCGGATGTAAAACTGCCTAAAATATCTATACCATTGTTTAGCGGCGACTACACGGAATGGCAGTCGTTTTTCGATTTATTTTGCTCTACAATCCATGATAACCCGAAGCTGCCAGCATCGCAAAAGTTACAATATCTAAAGGGATCGCTGAAAGGTGAAGCGGCAGGGCTGTTAAAGCATTTCAACGTTACTGACGCTAACTACATTGAGGCATTGAAGAAATTGAAAGGACGGTATGATCGTAGAAAACACACCATCTACGCATTTGTCAGAAATTTTATGTCTCAACCAGCAGTGAATACACCAAATAGCACAAACGTCCGACGACTTTTAGATACGTCAGACGAAATAATACGTGTGTCTGCACTTCCCCGTGCAGAATAAATATTCACCTAAAAGCAATCACATTTATTATAAATCTGAAATTAAATTAAACAAATTAGTAGATTCATATTTTGTTAACTAAAATTATACTTAGCTTAATAATTTTCACCAATTTCATGTACACAAAATGTAAATATTATTTGTTGTTGTTTAAATAATTAGAAACGTCACTTTGCGTGGATGAATTCTAATATTTATTTTTTCGGATTTGCGAACGACGCGACGTACCATGGATGATGATAAAATTAAATAAGCGACCAGTCGTTCGTGCTCGGATAAAAATGATGACATAACAAAAATTATTTTTCTCGGCCATTACCAGTGAAACCATTGTACAAGCAACACATAAAAAGTTTTTGTAAAATCTAAAAATTAAAAATAAATTAAAGTTGTACGTTTTATAACGTTTTATTTACCAAACTAAAACAAACCTGTTGATTTATTAAAACCACATTTTTGGAATAAAATTGGATTGTATGCATGCCGTATATGAAGTAAACCGAACCACGTTCCAGTATCCACTACCATCACCATACAGCTGGTCCTTCGAGCCGGATAGCGGAAAGTATCACACCACTTCAATATCGGTGCATCACGTCAAAAAACCTTAAGTATAATTTAATTTATTTGTAACCTAATTGTTTTTT
This sequence comes from Tipula helvola, assembly GCA_963556165.1. Taxonomy (NCBI): domain Eukaryota; kingdom Metazoa; phylum Arthropoda; class Insecta; order Diptera; family Tipulidae; genus Tipula; species Tipula helvola. The sequence goes on from OY744483.1 coordinate 49,945,745, forward strand.
TTTGTCTAAATAATTTTGTACACGTATAACGTAAAGTAAATCGGCTTAGTGAAAACGAAGTGAAATAAGTGAATTGATAGACCGGTAATTTTCTCTTATTCGTCCTTTGTTCAATTAATTATTTACCGTTAAAAATTTTATTTTATTATCGCATAATGGACGCTCTTAAGAGGCGACGTTCGGTGTTAAAAGATCAAATGTCCAGAATTGTGAAATTTGCTGAAGATATCGGAGAATCTACAAAGATGGAAGATATCAAGGCGCGACTAGAGAAAACCGTTAGTTTGTGGACCGAATTCGTAAGCGTTGAAGATCAAATTTTTGAGGTCAAGGCCGACGAGCCCTCGCTTTCGGAAGAATTCGAAAAAGGTTACTACCATGCGGTTGCGTTACTAAATGCTGCTCTTAAACCTTTCCATACACCAGCCCAATTAAATAACTCGGGAATGAATGATGCCATGTGTCAATATCACCAAAGTCCAAGTGAAGCAAGACTACCTCGTTTGAATATTCCCATATTCCAAGGGGATTTTCAAGAGTGGCAAAGTTTTGTCGACCTTTTCAAAAATTCGGTTCATTCAAAGGGGACGCTAGCGGCAGCGCAAAAGCTTCAATATTTAAAGGGTTGCCTCAAGGGCGAACCACTTAGTCTGATTAGACATCTAAGCATTACAGATGCAAATTATTTAGAAGCTTACGAAATTCTTATGAAAAGGTACGATAAGAAAAAAATCACAATAAACAGTTACATTGAGACGTTCGTTAAACAACCTACCATTACCCGCGTGAACTCTTCAACGATTCGGAAATTAGCGGATACTACTGAAGAGATTATCAGAGGTCTCAAAGCAGTTGGTCCACAAGGCGAGTTAAGAGATCCGTGGCTAATTTACCTTATTGTGAATAAACTAGACGACGATAGCAAACAATTTTGGCAACACGAGTCTTCGAAAATTGATCATCCAACTCTGCAAAATCTTATTGAATGTCTTCAAACAAGAGCAGATACACTTGAAGGAATTCGCGAAACCGTTACCAAACCAGTACCACGAATGACTGGAAGTATCAGAGGTATCCATACCACCACCATGTCTAATTTAAATTGTCCGTTATGCAATGTTGAGCATATGCTATACTTGTGCCCAAAATTTCGTGATATGAACACCAATGAAAGAAGAACACTTATAAACGAACAATCGAGGTGTTATAACTGTTTAAGTGACACGCATACGGTTAATTCTTGTAAATCCAAACGTTCATGTCAGGTCTGCCGAAAGCGACATAATAGTCTTTTACACTTGTCAAATGCGCCAAATTCACAATCCGTATCTCAACAATCAACGTTGCCGTCTGCTAATACCGTAATATCTTCACCCAACATATCGTCCAATGCATCATCGTCAACGAGTATGTCTCCGATCAATATTCCATCAACATCAATTTCGCAACCGATCTCACAATCAACTTCAACACATACCACTAACCTACCTCCACCCAACATACATCAACTCGGGGAAAACCAAATGTTACCGTCTACCAGTAGTGAAGCTCTACTAACAAAGCAACCCTATAATATTACCGTGCAATCGCTTTTACCAACAGCGATTGTTCATGTGACCGATGCCTTTGGTCAAACTCAACCATGCCGTGTACTTTTGGACTCAGGTTCACAGGCATCTTTTGTTACCGAGGACTGCGTCAAACGGTTGGCATTACCTAGATACAAGGCAAACATTGCAATCAGAGGTGTTGGCTCATCTACAGCGGGAACCACGAGAGGAGCAACGTTTCTTGAAATATCATCTAGATTTGACTCCAGCCCAAAATTGACGATAAACGCTCTGATACTACCAAGAGTAACTTCACCAATGCCGTCAACAAAGATTAATCCAGAATGTTGGGAACACCTAAAGTCGCTGCAGTTAGCGGATCCCACGTTTTTCAACCCAACCAACATCGATATATTGATTGGTTCCGAATACTTCTTCGAAATTTTGAGTGAAGGCAAAATCTCGTGCAGTCAAGGAAATCCAATGGCCCAGAATACCATATTCGGATGGATTATTGCTGGGAATACCAACACCAAACCGACTAATTGCGCAGTACAACTGAATGTGTGCACAGAGTCAGATATCGATCGATCTCTCCGAAAATTCTGGGAGATCGAAGAATTACCTGCAACCAAACACTTCACCGACGAAGAAAAGCTGTGTGAAGCCCACTTCGCTGCAACCCACCAGCGTACGAAAGAAGGCAGATTCATACTTAAATTACCTTTTAAGCAACCCAGAAGACCCTTGGGAAATTCCAGAGAGATGGCTATCCGGCGACTGTTTGCAATGGAAGCCAAATTTAGTAAAGATCACACCCTTAAAAAAGAATACACGGAATTTATGCGTGAATACATAAAATTGGGACACATGGAACGCATACCTCCAACCGCCACGATCAACGACCCAAACACCTCATTTTACATGCCACATCATGCTGTGTATAAGGAATCAAGTACCACTACCAAGCTTAGGGTGGTATTCAACGCCTCGGCGAAATCGGCAAGCAAAGTATCACTGAATGAGAATCTTTTAGTAGGACCTACCATTCAAGATAGCCTGTTCGAAATTCTAATAAGATTTGGAAAGCATGCAGTTGTATTCACGAGCGACGTAGAAAAAATGTATCGCCAAATACTAATAGCACGAGAAGATACCGATTTCCAACGAATCGTTTGGCGTGAAACTCCAGAGTCACCAATCGAGGATTACCGTCTGTTAACAGTTACTTACGGTACAGCTTCCGCACCGTATCTGGCCACGAAAACGTTAGTAACCATTGCCGACATTAATTCATCAAAATACCCAGCAGCATCAAGGATCATTAAGCAAGATCTGTACATAGACGACTTGATGTCAGGAGCCCACACCGAACAAGAGGCTCTTTTGCTACAAACCCAAATTATTCAAATCTTGGAATCAGCTGGCTTTCACCTAAGGAAATGGTCTTCGAACTATCCGTCATTGCTTACATCTATACCGGAAAGCTCCCAAGAATTATCACCGATCGATATTGTTGAGGGAACCCGATCAATTAAATTATTAGGTTTGGAATGGTGCCCGAAAAACGATAATTTTCATTTTAAAGTTTCAGCCAGTCCGAAGCCAACCAACAGCAAACGAGAGATGTTATCTGAGGCATCTAAGATATTCGATCCACTGGGTTGGTTATCACCTTGCACTATTATGGTAAAAACCCTATTTCAGTCATTATGGCTGTTGGATTTACAGTGGGATGACCCATTACCCGTTCATATTTCGAATAAATGGCATCAACTTAGACAAGAATTGAAGGAAATAGAACAAATATCTATACCTCGGTGGTTATTTACGCGAAATGATCACTTTCAATTACATGGATTCTCTGATTCGTCCGAATTTGCTTATTCGGCCGTCATTTATAGCAGAACAGAAACCAAAAATGGCACCATCCAAACCAACATAGTATGCTCAAAAACCAGAGTTGCTCCTATTAAGCATATTTCTATTCCGCGGTTGGAGCTATGTGGCGCATTATTACTAACCAGATTAATGAAAACAGTCGTCGAATCGCTACAATCCACTAATAAAGAGATATTCTATTGGACCGATTCAACAAATGTACTATGGTGGTTATCATCTCATCCGAGATGTTGGAAAAGTTACGTAGCTAACCGGACGTCGGAAATCCTCGAATCAACATCAAGAAACAATTGGCAATATGTACCAACCAAAGAAAATCCTGCTGATTGCGCCTCACGAGGTATTCTACCGTCACAATTACACAATTTTGATCTTTGGTGGAAAGGACCGACTTGGCTTCGTGATGATTCGAAATCCTGGCCCAGTCAACAACAGCTTTTATGCACTAAACCAAAAACCGATGAAGAAAAAACATCCAAATTAATCAAGCTGGATATTGTCATGTCAAATATGTTCCTTCATGATCTCGCCGAAAGATACGCCAAATTTTCCAGATTCGCCCGAATCATAGCACGACTACTCCAATTTATATATAACGCCAGGAAGTCATATAGAAATGAGTCAAAATCCATCATGTTATCACCTGAAGAGTATAAAAAGGCAACCGAAATAATCTTCAAATGGGTTCAGGCTGATAGCTTTAGTACGGAAATCTCGTGTATTAAAAATAACCAACCTCTACCAAAAAATAGCAAATTACGTGCGTTAAATCCGTTTATAGATGACCAAGAAATCTTACGAGTTGGCAGCAGAATCCAACACGCAAGTATTGAGTACCATACAAAGTTCCCCATCATATTACCCGCACAGCACATCATCACAGAGCTGATTATTGCAGAAAATCACATCAAATATATGCACGCCGGCCAATCATTAATGGTATCCACGCTAAGGCAAAGGTACTGGATACTTAATTGCAAAAATCTAGTGCGACAACAGATCCATCGTTGTATTCCGTGTGCCAGACACAAACCTCAAAAGATGAATCAGCTAATGGGCGATTTACCACCCGCTCGCGTAAACCTAAAATATGTTTTCAACCAAGCCGGAGTCGACTATGCCGGACCTATCTGGCTCCGTTCAATGGTAGGAAGGCGAAGCAAACCACACAAGGACTATATCGCGATCTTTGTGTGCATGAGCAGCAAGGCAGTTCACATCGAACTAGTCAGTGATTTGTCAACCAGCGCATTTTTGGCCGCCCTAAAGCGCTTTATGTCCAGAAGAGGAGTATGTTCTGACATATTCAGTGATAACGGGACGAATTTTGTTGGGGCCAAAAATCAACTCCAAGAAATTTACAATCTACAAAAATCACTAAAACACAATAATCTGGTTTCCAATTTTTTATTAAATTTTCAGACAAAATGGCATTTTTCACCACCATCCGGTCCTAATTTTGGCGGTTTATACGAATCCGCACGTGTTCTGGGAAACACCGTACTCAACTTTGAAGAAATGACCACCTTATTGTCACAGATTGAGGCAATACTAAATTCCCGTCCGTTGTGTTCACTATCACCAGGCCCAGATGAAATAGACATGCTAACACCAGCTCATTTTATAATCGGACATCCATTATCATTACCACCCGATCCAGATTTCCAAGCGGCCAAACCTAATACACTTACCCGATGGCACTTTATACAGCAATTAATGCAACATTTCTGGAATCGCTTTAACAAGGAATATTTGACCACACTCCATAACCGTTCAAAGTGGCAACGCAAACACATAAACATGAAAATTGATGACATCGTATTGATACGCGACCAAAACAGCCCTCCAGCTCAGTGGCCATTAGGCAAAGTTTGCCAAACACATCCTGGCACAGATGGACTTGTTCGAGTGGTGTCTATAAAAACCAAAGCTGGAATATTTCAACGTCCAATCACCAAGCTAGTATTGCTACCAGTAGCTTGAACACTTTCGGTTCAACGTCGGCGGTATGTCTGCACTTCCCCGTGCAGAATAAATATTCACCTAAAAGCAATCACATTTATTATAAATCTGAAATTAAATTAAACAAATTAGTAGATTCATATTTTGTTAACTAAAATTATACTTAGCTTAATAATTTTCACCAATTTCATGTACACAAAATGTAAATATTATTTGTTGTTGTTTAAATAATTAGAAACGTCACTTTGCGTGGATGAATTCTAATATTTATTTTTTCGGATTTGCGAACGACGCGACGTACCATGGATGATGATAAAATTAAATAAGCGACCAGTCGTTCGTGCTCGGATAAAAATGATGACATAACAAAAATTATTTTTCTCGGCCATTACCAGTGAAACCATTGTACAAGCAACACATAAAAAGTTTTTGTAAAATCTAAAAATTAAAAATAAATTAAAGTTGTACGTTTTATAACGTTTTATTTACCAAACTAAAACAAACCTGTTGATTTATTAAAACCACATTTTTGGAATAAAATTGGATTGTATGCATGCCGTATATGAAGTAAACCGAACCACGTTCCAGTATCCACTACCATCATCATACAACGTGGTTTCAAAGCATTAGGGGAAGATGCAGAAACGAGAGATCATTGGTTGATCCATATTATGGTCAGCAAGCTAGACGATGAAACCAATAGTTTATGGGCACAAGCATCAGCAGACAATGATCTTCCAACGCTGAAACAATTTTTTGAGTTCCTTGTCAAGCGAATCGATGCACTAGAATCCATGAAAACTCCAAACAAACGTCCGCAGTCACAATGGTACCAGCCAAAACCAAATATAAAAGGCCATACCATTGCTATTTCTGAAGCTCCACCATGTACCGTATGTCCTGAACAAAAACACAAGCTATTCGAATGTGACAAATTTGAAGAAATGCCGTTAGACCAAAGAAGAGAGTTATTAAAAAAAGAGAATCGATGCTTTAACTGCTTGAACAACAATAATAGCGTCTGCAACTGTAAATCAAGATTTAGATGTAAACACTGCAACAGGAAACATCACAGTTTAGTTCATAAAAATGTACCAGTCACAGCAGAATCTACCGCTGTTGTGTTAAATAACCAAACCAACCAACCAGACTCAATTCGCTATAAAATCAATATGAAAACCGGGACTTCTCTACTACCAACCGCTTTGGTGCATGTACTCGACATATCAAATGAAAAACAATTGTGTAGAGCATTGTTAGACTCAGGATCTCAAGGCTCATTCATTACCGAAAGTTGTGTTCAGAGATTGAAATTAAAGAGAAAAAACGCCAAGTTTGCCGTAACGGGCATAGGAGCTACTACCAATGACTACACAAAGGGTTCAGTCTCGCTAGCAGTATCACCGTGGAACAAAAATGAGCCATATTTTCAAATTGAAGCATTTATCCTATCAAAACTAACAGCCAAACAAGCGGCAACTTCTGAATTCAGCGATATCAGGTCTCTCCAGGAATACGAATTGGCAGACCCTTACTTCTATGAAGGAGGGGAAATAGATATCATTATTGAATATTTATAAGTACTCACTGAAGGTAAAATTATGACGAAGAACAACCTCATGCAAAATACGTTACTAGGTTGGATAGTGGTAGATAAAACAACTGCAGCTCAATCAAGACAATCCATCACAGTTAGTTTGAGTGATCCAGAAAACAAGGTAGAAAGCTTATTAAGAAGGTTTTGGGAAATTGAAACTGTCGAAGATCCACAGAACCAACTATCTCAGGAGGAAGAATTCTGCCAGAAACATTTCGCAACAACGAAAACGACTGACAATACCGGTCGATTCGAAGTACGTCTATCCTTTAAATTATCGCCGTCTATGTTGGGAGATTCATTTTTATCAGCAGTGCAACGAATGCATTCTATGGAAAGAAGATTTATCCGGGACAAAGAATTTGCATCACAGTACAAAGATTTCATGTCAGAGTACATATCATTGGGGCACATGAAGAAGATAAGCGATAAAGAAGTAACCCTCAGCGGATACTACCTACCACATCATGGGGTAATCAAGAATTCCAGTAGCACTACAAAGCTAAGAGTCGTTTTTGATGGCTCCGCTAAATCGACCACAGGAATATCTTTGAATGATTGTCTTGCAGTCGGCCCAAACACACAATCCACTTTATATGATATCTTAATCCGTTTTCGGCTATATAAAATATCTTTTACAGCTGACATCGAGAAGATGTTCAGACAGGTTCGTGTAGCAAATGAAGACACAAGATATCAACGAATAGTTTGGCGAGAAAAAACTAACGAACCTTTCACCACCTACCAGCTACAGACAGTCACCTACGGTACAGCAAGCGCGACATATTTGGCCACTCGCGCACTCAACGAAGCCACTGAAAAATGCAAGGAGATCTTCCCAGAAGCTGTAACCCATATCAAAAATAATATTTACGTCGACGACTTGATGACAGGATGTAATTCAACTGAAGATGCTATCAGATTATGCCATGAAATAGATACAATATTGTCCAGTTCGGGTTTTAATCTCAGAAAATGGCTTACTAACGACGAAACGCTACAAAAAAAATCGTACTGCACCAACCAACCAAATGAACGTTTTGGAGATAGAAGAGTCAAACGCAACCAAGGTTTTAGGCCTACATTGGAATCCCAAAACTGATTGTTTCCAGTTTAGAGTAAACCTAAATTCTCAACCGACTACGACAAAACGGCAGATCCTTACAGAAGCAAGTCGCCTATTCGACCCTTTAGGATGGCTTGCTCCTATAACAATTAAGGTTAAAATATTTTTCCAAACTTTATGGCTCAGAAATCTAGGATGGGATGATACATTAACAGACGATATAAAAGCAGAATGGCAATACGGGAGAACTTAGGGAAAGTAGAAAAAATCGAGATAGGCAGACATATAGGCACAACCTCAGACACCAAGTTAAAATTACATGGGTTTTCAGATGCTTCCAAGTACGCATATGCAGCAGTTATTTACATTGAAGTAATCAAACCTAATGGAGAGTCAATCGTGAGGCTACTCACAGCAAAAACAAAGGTAGCTCCAATAAAACAAATATCAATTCCGCGTCTGGAATTGTGTGGAGCATTGCTGTTAAGCAAATTGTTTATTTCAACCAAACAAGCATTAAAAACCAATATCACCGAAATCAACGCTTGGACTGACTCAACTATTGTGTTAGACTGGCTTTCACTCACCCTACAAAATGGAACACCTTCGTAGGTAATAGGACAGGCGAGATACTAACGCATATGAACAGATCTCAGTGGAGAGATGTCAGTTCACAAGACAACCCGGCAGATTATGCATCCAGAGGAGTTGACCCAGAAAAATTGCAGGAAATTGATCTGTGGTGGAATGGCCCAACGTGGCTACCTAACTGCAATAATTGGCCAACAGAAGTAAGAAGTCAATGTATTACGACCGAAGAAATCCGAAATCAAGCAATACACGTTCAAATTCCACCATTTAATGCAATAGACACTTTGATCGAAAATATATCAAGTTTCAGTAAAATAGTCCGAATCCTAGCCTACGTACTACGATTTATAGATAGAAAATTGAAACGACAACCAGAACCACCATCTACAACATATATACTTACCGCAGAACTCCGAAAATCTCAAATTTATATCTTCGGTCACCTACAATCCCAGCATTTTGCGCATGAAATTAAATGCGTCGCATCCAATAAAGCATTACCAACCTCAAGTAGCTTGAAATATCTAAACCCCTTTCTGGATGAAACAGGCATCTTACGAGTTGGTGGGCGAATAAAAAACGCAGCAATAACCTATGACATCAAGCATCCGCTTATTTTAACAGCAAAAGATAAACTGGCTGAAAGAAGCATAAAAGAACATCACGTAAGATATCTCCATGCGGGGCACACATTAATGATGGCCACACTACGGTATAAGTATTGGATCATTGGATGTAGAAAGTTGATTAGAAAGGTAATCCACAGCTGCATAAAATGCACAAAGTATAGTGCACGAGAACTTAACCAAATAATGGGTGACTTACCAAATCCAAGAGTAACACTGATTAGACCATTTCACAAAGTCCGAGTAGATTACGCAGGTCCAATTAAAACTCATTCGATTAGAGGAAGGGGCCAGAAGACTTTCAAAAGCCACATTTGTATTTTTGTATGCTTGGCCACCAAGGCTGTGTATATCGAGCTTGTTTCCGACCTCACTACAGATGCTTACTTGGCCGCACTCCGCAGATTCGTGGCTCGTAGGGGAATTTGCAGCGAGATCCAGAGGGACAACGGAACCAACTTCATTGGGGTCCGAAATCACTTACATGAATTCTATACATTTTTAAAACAAAATTCTAACACATTTTCAAAATTTTTATTGGCAGATGAAATACACTTTAAATTTATCCCACCGAGCTCTCCACATTTTGGAGGCTGCTGTAAGAAGCGTAAAATTCCATTTAAGAAGAATAACTGATGGCAATATACTCACGATCGTGGAGATGACTACGCTTTTAACGGAGATAGAAGCCATGCTGAACTCACGTCCAATATATGTGCTGTCGAGCGATGATCTGGATTACTTGACGCACGCACATTTCTTATTCGGCAGACCTACGACTCAATTACCCAGCAATCTTCATCATCGACGCACTCCCCAAATGCCGGAGTCCCTCAGGGGTCACCTTTGTCACCGACCCTGTTTTTGCTATACATCAACGATTTGCTGAATAGCACTGTAAACCCTATCCATAGCTTTGCGGATGATGCCACATTGCATTCTTCTATTTCATTCGAGGCGGAGCCTATCATTCCAGATCTAAATAATAAACGGTCAGAAGTCGTAACTTCTCTTAATTCCGATTTAAGTACAATATTTGAGTGGGGTAACAACAACTTAGTACAATTTAACGAGAAAAAGACACAAATATGCACATTCTCACGTAAAAAAACAACGAGCGAGTTCACCCTCAACTCGCAAAAGATTTATGTGAAAACTTTTTTGTATAACTATTGAATCATTTCGAGCCATTTCGTTATGGCTCAGAAACCCCTCCATAAAGGCGGATGTAGTTGGCTTAGTATTTAGACTAAGTTACATTTTTTGTTCATAAAGTCAGTAAGTTATAATTCTATTTTGAATTTGGAGGACCAACCTTACTGACAATTAAGCATGAGCAAAGTACAGTTCTGTTAAGTTAATCACCTAAACCTCCATAGTAGTAAATGGTCACGGCAAACTCACTGAACAAAGCAAAATCAGGTTACACGTATGTTAAATGATCGTTACAGTACTCGTTCAAAATTCTCAAATAAACATCGAACTCGTACTGTAATAACTCATTTACCGCCCTTGTGACGTAAATAACTATTGCACTTCACAAGCATAATGTGTTCCTTTTATTCGTATGTAATTTTCATTTTCAAAAACACTTGCTGCTGCGGCCATATATAGCATATATTTTCACAACAAAATAAATTAAAGTAGGCGGTTTTTTTTTAGATTTTTTTGTATTCGGCTCACGATGTTTTTGAAATGCCGGATGATGTTGTATATTGCATGAGTATGCGTAGATTTTGCATTGATTTTACGTTTTTTTTATTTTTTGTTCTTATTGATATCCACACATACCAGCAATATTTTTTGTTCGGCATTTTCGTTTCCGTAACCCGACTTCTATACAATTTTTTACTTACTCCTGCCGCTAAAGATGTTTTCACATCAAAAAGTCGCAACGACTACCCATTTGTGGTAAAAAACTATATCCTTATGGGTTGCGACTCAATTCGACTGCTTGGTGTTCAAATAAGTAACAAACTCAAATGGAATGAACACATTAGCCGTCTTCCAATGGGCAAAATTTGCTACTTGGAAGTACTTGCGAGTAGATAGCCAATGGAACGAGAAATTGAGTAACACAAGTAGAACACAGCCTTCTGTTTAGTTGTTTTTTTTTGTATTTTGTAAAGTTGTTTATTATAGTAATGGCGATATTTAAAATTAGATTCAAAATATGACAAAAAAAATGGACATGTAATGAAAGGAAAGCATTGATATTTATCGCATTGATATTTAAACACATTATCCTTAAAAATGTATCATCAACAACAAAATAATTTTGTATTAATTTTGACATTTTACATCATCAAAAAATAAAAAAACTCGAACGTATTAAATAACTCTCGAAAAATATCGAAAAAGGTCTAAAAGCCATCTATTGGAATTTTCGCAACTAAAATTCACTAGCGCAAATTTTATGCGTAACTACTTCTGTTTTCTACACCATCGTATGAGCATGGGTAGTTGTGAGTAGATACAAGTACTTGCGAGTAGTTTGCTTTCGCCAATGGAAGACGCTTATTGTTGCACTGGCTAAATCAGCTTCAAAAAAACTCGGGTTCCTGAATCGATGCAGAAGGTTTTTCAAATCGCATCAAGTTCTCCAGATATATAAAACCTTCATCCGACCATGTATAGAGTATTGCTGTCAAGTTTGGGGAGGTGCGTCTGGTACCACCCTCCACTTATTGGACAGGGTTCAACGCCGCGCTATCAGAATAATACGGAATCCCAGACTTACTCAAGAACTAGACAGCTTACAGCATCGCAGAGATGTTGCAGAACTCTGCGTCTTCTACAGATGCTTACATGGTAAATGTTCTGCAGAACTATCGGAGAAAATACCACCATTCGTTACAACAACAAGAGTAACAAGAGGAACAACCAATGCACATAGGTTTACGGTGAAGCTCCCGAAACCTCGAACTGAAGAAATCAAGCGCGAATTTATATACCGAACATCAAAAAAGTGGAATTCGCTAATACATTTCAAATTTCCGAAGGAATATAAAATGAATAAATTTAAGGTAGCTATTAATCTTTACTTGCAGGATCGCGCATTGGGTGCAGAAGCTCTGACAGTTACAAGGAGCTAGGACCGTTAATAAGTCCGCTCTGCACCCAATTAAAAAAAATTGATAGAAAAAAAAAAAAAAAAAAAAAAAAAAGACCTTGCAGATGTCAAAATTTCGAAGTTATCCAGATGGCAAATGCTACAAAAAATGAACCAGCAAATATGGCGAAGATGGCATTTGGAGTATCTCACAAATCTACAAAATAGAAGTAAATGGCATACAAAAGAAAACAACAATAAAATTGACGATATCGTTCTTGTAAAAGAAAATAACTTACCTCCATCAAAGTGGTTACTAGCCAAAGTCATGGAATTACACCCAGGAGCAGACAACAATGTAAGAGTTGTTACCCTCAAAACACAAAAGGGTCAACTGAAGCGTTCAATACATATATAAACTTTGTCGACTACCACTAAATTGAATCAACCGATTCAAGGCGGCCGGGATGTTAAAGATACCATCAGAAGAAACCTGAAAATAAACACAAATTAGAATTTAATCTTAAGCAATTTACTTTTATAATTTTTTAAAACAATTTGAACAATTTGTATGTAATTTTTCTCACCTTTGTTTATATCCATTTAATTAATGACAGCTTGTATTCCCCTGAATATATGCAATCAAAACAAATAAACTTTAACATAAAGTTGTTGTGGAGAACTCTGGCCATCTGCCAGAATACTATTATACATTGAAGACTTAGCAAAAATAAAATTTTAAAAACTTTTTTTTACAACCAACCATCAAGGCGAAAAGATTAAAATAAAAACGAAATTAATTACAATAAGTTAATTATATATTGATCAACTAAATATTCAAGTGGTTTTATTTTGATTGAGGAACCAACCATTGAATAGAGATTGTTATTGTACCTTTTTGTAGCAAAGGGTACAATCAGTCAACGCTTCGTCAAACTTAATTTCAGCACCAACATCTACCAGGAATGAAATTTTTTTTTATCATTATTACGTCTATCACCTTTTTCCGGTTAGTTCTCGTAATTTCAGCTAAAAAGACTTGTTCTGCTACCTCCAAAATTCTGACGTAATCTGACTTTTTCTTTTGTGGCTCAACTTGCTCTTAATTTCTAAACGATTTTCACAAACAGATTTTATATGGCCTATATAGTGGTATTTTGCTTGTTTATACCAAAAAGATTCCTTTTTTGTTTACATCCACAATCAGGGCGCGATTTTCAATTGTGAAACGATGACTTTGAGCGGTTGCTTGATTGATCCCATGTATGTACTACCATCAAAAGACCAAACTGAATCTCCCAAAAAAGAAATTTAAAATCTTTTATCTGTTTCATAAGTTCTAATGTAATGTTAGTTCAATTTATACCTTAGAGGATGAGGTTTTCCAAATTATGAATACAAACTTGGCCAAAATCGTAACTTCTCCATATTACCAACTTTTGAAACTAACCGTATCTTCCTCATTTTTCCATGAAATGTTTAACTACAAAAGCAACAACAACCAAAACAAAAAATTCAATCTGACACAAAATATATAATTTATGAATACACAAATTTCTGTAAAAAATTCCGGAGACACCAAAATAATTTTGTCACGTTTTGGATACACCTAAAACATATTTAACAAAATAAAAAGTTTTCAAAGTTTAATTTTTCGATTAAATTTTTATTTTTTTATTTTTAAACGAGCATCAAAATTAAAATTAAATAACCAAAAAATGTTTTATTTCATTTTGTTATTCGGTGTGATGAGCGAATTTCAGTTAAATATGTAAAAAAGGAATTTCCTGTCTATGTATGGTAATTTTTATTTTTCCTAACATTTCGTGATGTGAATTTAGTCTGTTGGTGTTGTTGCAGAAAGAAGGTGGTATGGTGTAATGTTAATGATACATTTATTTTAAAATGTTCTTTTTTAATGTCTAGCCCACAGTACGGTTAAATTATGAGTTTAATAATGCTACCTTTTGGGATTCCGTGGGATCCCCAAACAGTAGTCTTCTGGTCAAATATATATTTTTGGCTGTACAAAGTAATATTGCAAGTAAAGTTCATTTTACGACCTTTTATTACAAAGCCTAAAATAAATTTTCCACACACGAGTCAATAAAAAAATAAATTCCCTAGAAGCACAAAAAAAATTAAAAAATTGCAACACAAACATTCTAATTCGGTCGTGCACTATTTCATCAATTCTATTTACATTGATATTCCTAAATACAATTTTTACTGCTACACACAGACTATACACATAGAATTGAGTAATCCAGGGGATTTTACAATCCGAACATAATCAAAATCAATTTAAAACCAATGTAAAATAATAAAGCTAAATTTATCTGATTAAATAAACCAAAGCTCTATTTTATGCACGCATATACATACTACATACACATCAATGTATAGAAAAGCACAAAAGAGTAAAATAACAGAATCAAACGAAAAAAAAACACAAAAAAATAAAAAATGCTTGTCTCTATTAACCATTTCGAACAAAATATCCAAGCTTTTATATTTTCCTTCCTCCACCGCGAGAATCAATAAATGAACAACACAAAGCATTATTTATATCCCCCAAAACATATAATGGTACGTATAACTACCTATATACTTACATATATAGTAGACTTGCGAAAACAACAAAACCTCTTGAATTTTTTTTTATTTCCAGCTTTTATACAGCGCTTTCAATTTTATTATGCCTACACACAATACAGAAATAAAAATGTTGAGGAGAGCTTTTTTCGTTTTGTTTGTTTATTTTTTTAAAATTATAACAGACATTTTTATTGATTTAAGTTCAATATTCTGCTAAGCCACAATAAAAGAAAGGCAAAGATGGCAACGAATAAGAAAATTGTGAATTATTGGAAAAACAGTTTTTTTTTGACAGTTGAAATAATAAAAGTGGTACTTAAGTTTTAAGTAGTTTTTTCCGCACAACTATTTCTAATTAAAATTGTATCACTACAGCTGAGTTCTACAGCTCTAGAAGGTATAGAGGCTTTCTAAATTTCCGAGTTAAAACTGATCTATAATTGAATCCACAGTGTCTAGAAAATATTACATTATTCGGATTGAGAAATCTGGAGGTATCAGAGAAAACAATGCTAATGAAAATCGGGGTTCAGATATATGGATATGGAATCGACTGGGCTGCGAGTGGTACAGGAGATTCCAAATTGTTCCGATATAACTGCCTGAGAATGTCAGAGTAGTCTGAGTGGAATCCAGATTAAATTCCTGTAGGATGCCTTCAAATTCCATAGTTATTAATAATGCTTCGATCTTTTCGAATCTTTATTAGGCACTTCAAGCTGATTCATATTTTTCGTGATTCAAATATTCCGATGAAACAGAAGCCGTAGAGTATATGTGTATAGCTAACACGACGTCCATTAATAG
This sequence comes from Tipula helvola, assembly GCA_963556165.1. Taxonomy (NCBI): domain Eukaryota; kingdom Metazoa; phylum Arthropoda; class Insecta; order Diptera; family Tipulidae; genus Tipula; species Tipula helvola. Next base: position 49,961,496 of record OY744483.1, read on the forward strand.
ACTACCCCTGATAAACTTAGAAAATGAGCAGTTGGTTGACAACCATCAATGTACGACGGTTTTAATCATACATACTCATTTGGCACAGCCAAGTCTGGATGAAACCAAAAGCACATTGGTTACATTGGCAACAAAGCAGATGGTGAAGGGCAATTCTTTTCCAATTTGGTTATGTCAGTTTCTTCAATCGCTTTTATCATCTCATTGTTGGCACCATAGAAGTTTGTTCCATTATCCAAAAACATTTTTGCTGCATACCTCCTTCTTGCTATGAAATAATTGTACTATCTGTATTTGGTGAGCCTGGAATCGCCAAGTGGACGGCTTTGGCGGTTAGACACTTAAATACAACTCCTTATCTCTTTACAGTAAGTAGTCGCTTCACAGTCATGGTTATGGGCCCGAAATAGTCAAGTTCAATAAACACGAGCGGTCTGCTTTTCCTGGTTACTCTTTCTCCTGTAAGTTGTCCCATCTCTGGAATCTTCGGATTTGCTCTGGCTAATTGACACATTTCGTATTTGGCCCAAGCTCTTTTCAATGCTGTTCGTATGTTTTGGATCCAATAGCGTTGCCCCAATTCGTAAATGGAAATTTCTTGACCTGGGTGATTCATCTTTTCGTGATACCTTTAATAACTGCACCCAGCGATTCTTACAATCCAACATAATTGGGCGTTTCTGCTCCAACTGCAATTCATCAGCATTCTGGGTACGGCCTTCCATCCTGATAATTGCTTTCTCATCCAGGAAGAGTAACCAGGTTAGCAGACGACTCTTTTGACTGCCCCGTTTTCCATTCGTTAAGTCTTTGAATTCTTCCATTCAACTCATCTATTTTTAATACTTAACGTTTTCTCCAATAGTTAGACTTGTGACAGTTATTTCCAAAATGCATAATTCATGCTGCCATCATCCTGGTCCAGGACGAAAATCTCTCTTCATATTTGTCTGGCATTGGCGCCGACTTGATGACTTGGACAGAAAAACTTATAACTTTTATACCAAATATAACTTTTTGTGGACCAATAATCCTCCGTCTCCTACAGAAAGTCAGGTTTGTCTGTTCATCGACCAGAGGACAGAATCTGTCACCATCAACATCACGCGTAGCTTCATCTGCAACATTTTCTTCTGTTGGAATCCACCTCCAGTACCCCAAAAATTAACTGGGCCAATTTTTACTCCAGCTTTTTGTTGCCATGACTGAAGCTTGCAATTTAGCTCTCGATATTGAAATTGGCTTCAAAGGAGTTACTATCGTACCAACGATGTCGCTATATATTCCTGTGCTCCTGAACGGAAATACGTGTAGTTGCACAGGATCTGTAGGTACAATTTCAGATAAATACCACCGTTGTATTTTAACATCAGCTGGGATCATATTCAGAATTTCTAGCCATAATAACCACTTATCTTAGGCTCCGGATTCTATTTTATTCCCATCCAACAATAGATCTCCGCTTGTATCAATATTTGTTCACGCACGATGAACTTAGCTAGAAATCCTGGTGGGCCATACAGGTCTTTTAGTGGGAATCTTCATTCCATCTAGCAATTAAAAATCGCTTGAAGATAACAGGGTGTTCTATGATGACATATAGTGTAAAAAATTAAAATCGGCCGTCGATTTGTTCCTAAGCTGTTCTAACTATTTCTAAAAGCATTAATAAGCTTAGCCAATGGTGCCATGCAATAAAGTGGGACCAAACGATGATCTGTAATTTTTTTCAAGAAAATGGCTTGAAGCAAACAAGGTGTTCTATAGTGACATTTAGTGTAAAAAATTAAAATCGGCCGTCGATTTGCTCCTAAGCTGTCGTAACTATTTCTAAAAGCATTATTAAGCATAGCCAATGGTGCCATGCAATGAAGTGGGACCAAACAATGATCTGTAATTTTTTTCAAGAAAATAGCTTGAAGGTAACAGGGTGTTCTATGATGACATATAGTGTAAAAAATTAAAATCGGCCGTCGATTTGTTCCTAAGCTGTCCTAACTATTTCTAAAAGCATTATTAAGTTTAGCCAATGGTGCCATGCAATGAAGTGGGACCAAACGACGATCTGTAATTTTTTTCAAAAAAATCGCTTGAAGCTAACAGGGTGTTCTATGGTGACATTTAGTGTACAAAATTAAAATCGGCCGTCGATTTGTTCTTAAGCTGTCCTAACTATTTCTAAAAGCATTAATAAGCATAGCCAATAGTGCCATGCAATGAAGTGGGACCAAACGATGATCTTTAATTTTTTTCAAGAAAGTCTCTTGAGGATAACAGGGTGTTCTATGATGAAATGTAGAGTAAAAAATTAAAATCGGCCGTCGATTTGTTCATAAGCTGTCGTAACTATTTCTAAAAGCATTAATAAGTATAGCCAATAGTGCCATGCAATGAAGTGGGACCAAGCGATGATCCATAATTTTTTTCAAGGAAATCTCTTGAGACTAACAGGGTGTTCTATGATGAAATGTAGAGCAAAAATTAAAATCGGCCGTCGATTTGTTCATAAGCTGTCGTAACTATTTCTAAAAGCATTATTAAGTTTAGCCAATGGTGCCATGCAATGAAGTGGGACCAAACGATGATCTGTAATTTTTTTCAAGATAATGGCTTGAAGCTAACAGCGTGTTCTATAGTGACATTTAGTGTACAAAATTAAAATTGGCCGTCGATTTGCTCCTAAGCTGTCCTAACTATTTCTAAAAGCATTATTAAGTTTAGCCAATGGTGCCATGCAATGAAGTGGGACCAAACGATGATCTGTAATTTTTTTCAAGAAATCGCTTGAAGCTAACAGGGTGTTCTATGATGAAATGTAGTGTAAAAAATTAAAATCGGCCGTCGATTTGTTCCTAAGCTGTCGTAACTATTCCTAAAAGCAATAATAAGTATAGCGAATGGTGCCATGCAATGAAGTGGGACCAAACGATGATCTGTAATTTTTTGCAAGAAAATCGCTTGAAGCTAACAGGGTGTTCTATGATGACATATAGTGTAAAAAATTAAAATCGGCCATCGATTTGTTCCTAAGCTGTCCTAACTATTTCTAAAAGCATTAATAAGGATAGTCAATGGTGCCATGCAATGAAGTGGGACCAAATGATAATCTGTAATTTTTTTCAAGAAAATCGCTTGAGGCTAACAGGGTGTTCTATGATGACATTTAATGTAAAAAATTATAATCGGCCGTCGATTTGTTCCTAAGCTGTCGTAATTATTTCTAAAAGCGTTAATAAGCATAGTCAATGGTGCCATGCAATGAAGTGGGACCAAACGATGATCTGTAATTTTTTGCAAGAAAATCGCTTGAGGCTAACAGCGTGTTCTATGATGACATTTAGTGTAAAAAATTAAAATCGGCCGTCGATTTGTTCCTAAGCTGTCCTAACTATTTCTAAAAGCATTAATAAGAATAGTCAATGGTGCCATGCAATGAAGTGGGACCAAACGATGATCTGTAATTTATTTCAAGAAAATCTCTTGAGGGTAACAGGGTGTTCTATAATGAAATGTAGTGTAAAAAATTAATATCGGCCGTCGATTTGTTCCTAAGCTGTCGTAACTATTTCTAAAAGCAATAATATGTATAGCCAATGGTGCCATGCAATGAAGTGGGACCAAACGATGATCTGTAATTTTTTGCAAGAAAATCGCTTGAAGCTAACAGGGTGTTCTATGATGACATATAGTGTAAAAAATTAAAATCGGCCATCGATTTGTTCCTAAGCTGTCCTAACTGTTTCTAAAAGCATTAATAAGGATAGTCAATGGTGCCATGCAATGAAGTGGGACCAAATGATAATCTGTAATTTTTTTCAAGAAAATCGCTTGAGGCTAACAGGGTGTTCTATGATGATATTTAATGTAAAAAATTAAAATCGGCCGTCGATTTGTTCCTAAGCTGTCGTAACTATTTCTAAAAGCGTTAATAAGCATAGTCAATGGTGCCATGCAATGAAGTGGGACCAAACGATGATCTGTAATTTTTTGCAAGAAAATCGCTTGAGGCTAACAGCGTGTTCTATGATGACATTTAGGCTGCGGCCAGAGTGCGCGCGATAAGCGATGCGAGGCGAGAAGCGATGCGAGAAGCGATCACTTGCGACAAAACTGCACACATATGTTTAAATAGAACTGTCCGCAGTTAATGCGATGCGACGTGCGAGTGAATGCGAGTTTCAAAGCGAGAAGCGATAAAACTAAACATGTTGAGTTTTGTCGCTCGTTCTCGCGCGATTTTATGTAAATTTGCATACTGTTCTATAATTGTGTGCATTATTTTTTATTTTTTTTATTATTTTAAAAATTTTAGAGAAGTTTTACTAATAATAATAAATATAAATAACAGTAATATTATTAATATGTAATAGATAATTAAATAAAAAATTAATAAATATTTGAATTTGAAGTTAATATTTTGTAAATTAAAAACAAATCTTTCTATAATGATGATAGAAAAATATTTAATAATTAAAATACAAATACAAGGCACAGAAATTCAAAATATTTTCATATTAAAAAAGTTTTATTCAACTTTATAAACCGCTTCTATCGCATCCACTTTGGACAGCACTCGCTTCGTGGTTCGCGCGAAATCGCATCGCTTCTCGCCTCGCATCGCTTATCGCGCGCACTCTGGCCGCAGCCTTAGTGTAAAAAATTAAAATCGGCCGTCGATTTGTTCCTAAGCTGTCCTAACTATTTCTAAAAGCATTATTAAGTTTAGCCAATGGTGCCATGCAATGAAGTGGGACCAAACGACGATCTGTACAGGGTGTTCTATGGTGACATTTAGTGTAAAAAATTAAAATCGGCCGTCGATTTGTTCTTAAGCTGTCCTAACTATTTCTAAAAGCATTATTAAGTTTAGCCAATAGTGCCATGCAATGAAGTGGGACCAAACGACGATCTGTAATTTTTTTCAAGAAAATCGCTTGAAGCTAACAGGGTGTTCTATGATGACATATAGTGTAAAAAATTAAAATCGGCCATCGATTTGTTCCTAAGCTGTCCTAACTATTTCTAAAAGCATTAATAAGGATAGTCAATGGTGCCATGCAATGAAGTGGGACCAAATGATAATCTGTAATATTTTTCAAGAAAATCGCTTGAGGCTAACAGGGTGTTCTATGATGACATTTAATGTAAAAAATTAAAATCGGCCGTCGATTTGTTCCTAAGCTGTCCTAACTATTTCTAAAAGCATTATTAAGTATAGCCAATAGTGCCATGCAATGAAGTGGGACCAAACGATGAACCATAATTTTTTTCAAGGAAATCTCTTGAGACTAACAGGGTGTTCTATGATCAAATGTAGAGTAAAAAATTAAAATCGGCCGTCGATTTGTTCATAAGCTGTCGTAACTATTTCTAAAAGCATTATTAAGTTTAGCCAATGGTGCCATGCAATGAAGTGGGACCAAACGATGATCTGTAATTTTTTTCAAGAAATCGCTTGAAGCTAACAGGGTGTTCTATGATGACATATAGTGTAATAAATTAAAATTGGCCGTCGATTTGTTCCTAAGCTGTCCTAACTGGTTCTAAAAGCATTAATAAGCATAGCCAATAGTGCCATGCAATGAAGTTGGACCAAACGATGATTTGTAATTTTTTTCAAGAAAATCGCTTGAAGCTAACAGGGTGTTCTATGATGACATATAGTGTAAAAAATTAAAATCGGCCATCGATTTGTTCCTAAGCTGTCGTAACTATTTCTAAAAGCCTTAATAAGCATAGTCAATGGTGCCATGCAATGAAGTGGGACCAAACGATGATCTGTAATTTTTTGCAAGGTAATCGCTTGAGGCTAACAGCGTGTCTATGATGACATTTAGTGTAAAAAATTAAAATCGGCCGTCGATTTGTTCCTAAGCTGTCGTAACTATTTCTAAAAGCCTTAATAAGCATAGTCAATGGTGCCATGCAATGAAGTGGGACTAAACGATGATCTGTAATTTATTTCAAGAAAATCTCTTGAGGGTAACAGGGTGTTCTATGATGAAATGTAGTGTAAAAAATTAAAATCGGCCGTCGATTTGTTCCTAAGCTGTCGTAACTATTCCTAAAAGCAATAATAAGTATAGCGAATGGTGCCATGCAATGAAGTGGGACCAAACGATGATCTGTAATTTTTTGCAAGAAAATCGCTTGAAGCTAACAGGGTGTTCTATGATGACATATAGTGTAAAAAATTAAAATCGGCCATCGATTTGTTCCTAAGCTGTCCTAACTATTTCTAAAAGCATTAATAAGGATAGTCAATGGTGCCATGCAATGAAGTGGGACCAAATGATAATCTGTAATTTTTTTCAAGAAAATCGCTTGAGGCTAACAGGGTGTTCTATGATGACATTTAATGTAAAAAATTATAATCGGCCGTCGATTTGTTCCTAAGCTGTCGTAATTATTTCTAAAAGCATTAATAAGCATAGCCAATGGTGCCATGCAATGAAGTGGGACCAAACGATGATCTGTAATTTTTTGCAAGAAAATCGCTTGAGGCTAACAGGGTGTTCTAAGATAACATATAGTGTAAAAAATTAAAATCGGCCGTCGATTTGTTCCTAAGCTGGTCTAACTGTTTCTAAAAGCATTAATAAGCATAGCCAATGGTGCCATGCAATGAAGTGGGACCAAACGATGATCTGTAATTTTTTTCAAGAAAATCGCTTGAGGCTAACAGGGTGTTCTATGATGACATATAGTGTAAAAAATTATAATCGGCCATCGATTTGTTCCTAAGCTGTCCTAACTATTTCTAAAAGCATTAATAAGCATAGCCGATGGTGCCATGCAATGAAGTGGGACCAAACGGCGATCTGAATTTTTTTTCAAGAAAATCGCTTGAAGCTAACAGGGTGTTCTATGGTGACATTAAGTGTACAAAAGTAAAATCGGCCGTCGATTTGTTCCTGAGCTGTCCTAACTATTTCTAAAAGCATTAATTAGCATAGCCAAAGGTGCCATGCAATGAAGTGGGACCAAACGATGATCTGTAATTTTTTTCAAGAAAATCTCTTGAGATTAACAGGGTGTTCTATGATGAAATGTAGAGCAAAAAATTAAAATTGGCCGTCGATTTGTTCCTAAGCTGTCCTAACTATTTCTAAGAGCATTAATCAGCATAGCCAATGGTGCTATGCAATGAAGTGGGACCAAACGACGATCTGTAATTTTTTTTCAAGAAAATCGCTTGAAGCTAACAGGGTGTTCTATGGTGACATTTAGTGTAAAAAATTAAAATCGGCCGTCGATTTGTTCTTAAGCTGTCCTAACTATTTCTAAAAGCATTAATAAGCATAGCCAATAGTGCCATGCAATGAAGTGGGACCAAACGATAATCTGTAATTTTTTTTAAGAAAATCGCTTGAGGCTAACAGGGTGTTCTATGGTGACATTTAGTGTACAAAATTAAAATCGGCCGTCGATTTGTTCCTGAGCTGTCCTAACTATTTCTAAAAGCATTAATAAGCATAGCCAATAGTGCCATGCAATGAAGTGGGACCAAACGATGATCTGTAATTTTTTTCAAGAAAATCTCTTGAGACTAACAGGGTGTTCTATGATGAAATGTAGAGTAAAAAATTAAAATTGGCCGTCGATTTGTTCCTAAGCTGTCCTAACTATTTCTAAGAGCATTAATCAGCATAGCCAATGGTGCCATGCAATGAAGTGGGACCAAACGATGATCTGTAATTTTTTTTAAGAAAATCGCTTGAGGCTAACAGGGTGTTCTATGGTGACATTTAGTGTACAAAATTAAAATCGGCCGTCGATTTTTTCCTGAGCTGTCCTAACTATTTCTAAAAGCATTAATAAGCATAGCCAATAGTGCCATGCAATGAAGTGGGACCAAACAATGATCCATAATTTTTTTCAAGAAAATCTCTTGAGACTAACAGGGTGTTCTATGATGAAATGTAGAGTAAAAAATTCAAATTGGCCGTCGATTTGTTCCTAAGCTGTCCTAACTATTTCTAAGAGCATTAATCAGCATAGCCAATGGTGCCATGCAATGAAGTGGGACCAAACGATGATCTGTAATTTTTTTTAAGAAAATCGCTTGAGGCTAACAGGGTGTTCTATGGTGACATTTAGTGTACAAAATTAAAATCGGCCGTCGATTTTTTCCTGAGCTGTCCTAACTATTTCTAAAAGCATTAATAAGCATAGCCAATAGTGCCATGCAATGAAGTGGGACCAAACGATGATCTGTAATTTTTTTCAAGAAAATCTCTTGAGACTAACAGGGTGTTCTATGATGAAATGTAGAGTAAAAAATTCAAATTGGCCGTCGATTTGTTCCTAAGCTGTCCTAACTATTTCTAAGAGCATTAATCAGCATAGCCAATGGTGCCATGCAATGAAGTGGGACCAAACGATGATCTGTAATTTTTTTCAAGAAAATCTCTTGAGACTAACAGGGTGTTCTATGATGAAATGTAGAGTAAAAAATTAAAATTGGCCGTCGATTTGTTCCTAAGCTGTCCTAAAAAAGTGGGACCAAACGACGATCTGTAATTTTTTTCAAGAAAATCTCTTGAGACTAACAGGGTGTTCTATGATGAAATGTAGATTAAAAAATTAAAATTGGCCGTCGATTTGTTCCTAAGCTGTCCTAACTATTTCTAAGAGCATTAATCAGCATAGCCAATGGTGCCATGCAATGAAGTGGGACCAAACGACGATCTGTAATTTTTTTCAAGAAAATCTCTTGAGATTAACAGGGTGTTCTATGATGAAATGTAGAGTAAAAAATTAAAATTGGCCGTCGATTTGTTCCTAAGCTGTCCTAACTATCTGTAAAAGCATTAATCAGCATAGCCAATGGTGCTATGCAATGAAGTGAGACCAAACGACGATCTGTAATTTTTTTCAAGAAAATCGCTTGAAGCTAACAGGGTGTTCTATGGTGACATTTAGTGTAAAAAATTAAAATTGGCCGTCGATTTGTTCCTAAGCTGTCCTAACTATTTCTAAGAGCATTAATCAGCATAGCCAATAGTGCCATGCAATGAAGTGGGACCAAACGATGATCTGTAATTTTTTTTAAGAAAATCGCTTGAGGCTAACAGGGTGTTCTATGGTGACATTTAGTGTACAAAATTAAAATCGGCCGTCGATTTGTTCCTGAGCTGTCCTAACTATTTCTAAAAGCATAATTAAGCATAGCCAATAGTGCCATGCAATGAAGTGGGACCAAACGATGATCTGTAATTTTTTTCAAGAAAATCTCTTAAGACTAACAGGGTGTTCTATGATGAAATGTAGAGTAAAAAATTAAAATTGGCCGTCGATTTGTTCCTAAGCTGTCCTAACTATTTCTAAGAGCATTAATCAGCATAGCCAATGGTGCCATGCAATGAAGTGGGACCAAACGATGATCTGTAATTTTTTTTAAGAAAATCGCTTGAGGCTAACAGGGTGTTCTATGGTGACATTTAGTGTACAAAATTAAAATCGGCCGTCGATTTTTTCCTGAGCTGTCCTAACTATTTCTAAAAGCATTAATAAGCATAGCCAATAGTGCCATGCAATGAAGTGGGACCAAACGATGATCCATAATTTTTTTCAAGAAAATCGCTTGAGGCTAACAGGGTGTTCTATGGTGACATTTAGTGTACAAAATTAAAATCGGCCGTCGATTTGTTCCTGAGCTGTCCTAACTATTTCTAAAAGCATTAATAAGCATAGCCAATAGTGCCATGCAATGAAGTGGGACCAAACGATGATCTGTAATTTTTTTCAAGAAAATCTCTTGAGACTAACAGGGTGTTCTATGATGAAATGTAGAGTAAAAAATTAAAATTGGCAGTCGATTTGTTCCTAAGCTGTCCTAACTATTTCTAAGAGCATTATTAAGCATAGCCAATGGTGCCATTCAATGAAGTGGGACCAAACGATGATCTGTAATTTTTTTCAAGAAAATCGCTTGAGGCTAACAGGGTGTTCTATGATGACATACAGTGTAAAAAATTATAATCGGCCATCGATTTGTTCCTGAGCTGTCCTAACTATTTCTAAAAGCATTAATAAGCATAGCCGATGGTGCCATGCAATGAAGTGGGACCAAACGGCGATCTGAATTTTTTTTCAAGAAAATCGCTTGAAGCTAACAGGGTGTTCTATGGTGACATTTAGTGTACAAAAGTAAAATCGGCCGTCGATTTGTTCCTGAGCTGTCCTAACTATTTCTAAAAGCATTAATTAGCATAGCCAAAGGTGCCATGCAATGAAGTGGGACCAAACGATGATCTGTAATTTTTTTCAAGAAAATCTCTTGAGATTAACAGGGTGTTCTATGATGAAATGTAGAGTAAAAAATTAAAATTGGCCGTCGATTTGTTCCTAAGCTGTCCTAACTATTTCTAAGAGCATTAATCAGCATAGCCAATGGTGCTATGCAATGAAGTGGGACCAAACGACGATCTGTAATTTTTTTCAAGAAAATCGCTTGAAGCTAACAGGGTGTTCTATGGTGACATTAAGTGTAAAAAATTAAAATCGGCCGTCGATTTGTTCTTAAGCTGTCCTAACTATTTCTAAAAGCATTAATAAGCATAGCCAATAGTGCCATGCAATGAAGTGGGACCAAACGATGATCTGTAATTTTTTTCAAGAAAATCGCTTGAGGCTAACAGGGTGTTCTATGGTGACATTTAGTGTACAAAATTAAAATCGGCCGTCGATTTTTTCCTGAGCTGTCCTAACTATTTCTAAAAGCATTAATAAGCATAGCCAATAGTGCCATGCAATGAAGTGGGACCAAACGATGTAATTTTTTTCAAGAAAATCTCTTGAGACTAACAGGGTGTTCTATGATGAAATGTAGAGTAAAAAATTAAAATTGGCCGTCGATTTGTTCCTAAGCTGTCCTAACTATTTCTAAGAGCATTAATCAGCATAGCCAATGGTGCCATGCAATGAAGTGGGACCAAACGACGATCTGTAATTTTTTTTAAGAAAATCGCTTGAGGCTAACAGGGTGTTCTATGGTGACATTTAGTGTACAAAATTAAAATCGGCCGTCGATTTTTTCCTGAGCTGTCCTAACTATTTCTAAAAGCATTAATAAGCATAGCCAATAGTGCCATGCAATGAAGTGGGACCAAACAATGATCTGTAATTTTTTTCAAGAAAATCTCTTGAGACTAACAGGGTGTTCTATGATGAAATGTAGAGTAAAAAATTCAAATTGGCCGTCGATTTGTTCCTAAGCTGTCCTAACTATTTCTAAGAGCATTAATCAGCATAGCCAATAGTGCCATGCAATGAAGTGGGACCAAACGACGATCTGTAATTTTTTTCAAGAAAATCTCTTGAGACTAACAGGGTGTTCTATGATGAAATGTAGAGTAAAAAATTAAAATTGGCCGTCGATTTGTTCCTAAGCTGTCCTAACTATTTCTAAGAGCATTAATCAGCATAGCCAATGGTGCCATGCAATGAAGTGGGACCAAACGACGATCTGTAATTTATTTCAAGAAAATCTCTTGAGATTAACAGGGTGTTCTATGATGAAATGTAGAGTAAAAAATTAAAATTGGCCGTCGATTTGTTCCTAAGCTGTCCTAACTATCTGTAAGAGCATTAATCAGCATAGCCAATGGTGCTATGCAATGAAGTGGGACCAAACGACGATCTGTAATTTTTTCAAGAAAATCGCTTGAGGCTAACAGGGTGTTCTATGGTGACATTTAGTGTAAAAAATTAAAATCGGCCGTCGATTTGTTCTTAAGCTGTCCTAACTATTTCTAAAAGCATTAATAAGCTTAGCCAATGGTGCCATGCAATGAAGTGAGACCAAACGACGATCTGTAATTTTTTTCAAGAAAATCGGATGAAGCTAACAGGGTGTTCTATGGTGACATTTAGTGTAAAAAATTAAAATTGGCCGTCGATTTGTTCCTAAGCTGTCCTAACTATTTCTAAGAGCATTAATCAGCATAGCCAATAGTGCCATGCAATGAAGTGGGACCAAACGATGATCTGTAATTTTTTTTAAGAAAATCGCTTGAGGCTAACAGGGTGTTCTATGGTGACATTTAGTGTACAAAATTAAAATCGGCCGTCGATTTTTTCCTGAGCTGTCCTAACTATTTCTAAAAGCATTAATAAGCATAGCCAATAGTGCCATGCAATGAAGTGGGACCAAACGATGATCCATAATTTTTTTCAAGAAAATCTCTTGAGACTAACAGGGTGTTCTATGATGAAATGTAGAGTAAAAAATTAAAATTGGTGTCGATTTGTTCCTAAGCTGTCCTAACTATTTCTAAGAGCATTATTAAGCATAGCCAATGGTGCCATTCAATGAAGTGGGACCAAACGATGATCTGTAATTTTTTTCAAGAAAATCCCTTGAGGCTAACAGGGTGTTCTATGGTGACATTTAGTGTAAAAAATTAAAATCGGCCGTCGATTTGTTCTTAAGCTGTCCTAACTATTTCTAAAAGCATTAATAAGCATAGCCAATAGTGCCATGCAATGAAGTGGGACCAAACGATGATCTGTAATTTTTTTCAAGAAAATCGCTTGAGGCTAACAGGGTGTTCTATGGTGACATTTAGTGTACAAAATTAAAATCGGCCGTCGATTTTTTCCTGAGCTGTCCTAACTATTTCTAAAAGCATTAATAAGCATAGCCAATAGTGCCATGCAATGAAGTGGGACCAAACGATGATCTGTAATTTTTTTCAAGAAAATCTCTTGAGACTAACAGGGTGTTCTATGATGAAATGTAGAGTAAAAAATTAAAATTGGCCGTCGATTTGTTCCTAAGCTGTCCTAACTATTTCTAAGAGCATTAATCAGCATAGCCAATGGTGCCATGCAATGAAGTGGGACCAAACGACGATCTGTAATTTTTTTCAAGAAAATCGCTTGAAACTAACAGGGTGTTCTATGATGACATTTAGTGTAAAAAATTAAAATCGGCCGTCGATTTGTTCCTAAGCTGTCCTAACTATTTCTAAAAGCATTAATAAGCATAGCCAATAGTGCCATGCAATGAAGTGGGACCAAACGATGATCTGTAATTTTTTTCAAGAAAATCTCTTGAGACTAACAGGGTGTTCTATGATGAAATGTAGAGTAAAAAATTAAAATTGGCCGTCGATTTGTTCCTAAGCTGTCCTAACTATCTCTAAGAGCATTAATCAGCATAGCCAATGGTGCTATGCAATGAAGTGGGACCAAACGACGATCTGTAATTTTTTCAAGAAAATCGCTTGAAGCTAACAGGGTGTTCTATGGTGACATTTAGTGTAAAAAATTAAAATCGGCCGTCGATTTGTTCTTAAGCTGTCCTAACTATTTCTAAAAGCATTAATAAGCTTAGCCAATGGTGCCTTGCAATGAAGTGAGACCAAACGACGATCTGTAATTTTTTTCAAGAAAATCGCTTGAAGCTAACAGGGTGTTCTATGGTGACATTTAGTGTACAAAATTAAAATCGGCCGTCGATTTGTTCCTAAGCTGTCCTAACTATTTCTTAAAGCATTAATAAGCATAGCCAATAGTGCCATGCAATGAAGTGGGACCAAACGATGATCCATAATTTTTTTCAAGAAAATCTCTTGAGACTAACAGGGTGTTCTATGATGAAATGTAGAGTAAAAAATTAAAATTGGCCGTCGATTTGTTCCTAAGCTGTCCTAACTATTTCTAAGAGCATTAATCAGCATAGCCAATGGTGCCATGCAATGAAGTGGGACCAAACGATGATCTGTAATTTTTTTTAAGAAAATCGCTTGAGGCTAACAGGGTGTTCTATGGTGACATTTAGTGTAAAAAATTAAAATCGGCCGTCGATTTGTTCCTGAGCTGTCCTAACTATTTCTAAAAGCATAATTAAGCATAGCCAATAGTGCCATGCAATGAAGTGGGACCAAACGATGATCCATAATTTTTTTCAAGAAAATCTCTTGAGACTAACAGGGTGTTCTATGATGAAATGTAGTGTAAAAAATTAAAATTGGCCGTCGATTTGTTCCTAAGCTGTCCTAACTATTTCTAAGAGCATTAATCAGCATAGCCAATGGTGCCATGCAATGAAGTGGGACCAAGCGACGATCTGTAATTTTTTTCAAGAAAATCGCTTGAAGCTAACAGGGTGTTCTATGGTGACATTTAGTGTACAAAATTAAAATCGGCCGTCGATTTGTTCCTAAGCTGTCCTAACTATTTCTAAAAGCATTAATAAGCATAGCCAATAGTGCCATGCAATGAAGTGGGACCAAACGATGATCCATAATTTTTTTCAAGAAAATCTCTTGAGACTAACAGGGTGTTCTATGATGAAATGTAGAGTAAAAAATTAAAATTGGCCGTCGATTTGTTCCTAAGCTGTCCTAACTATTTCTAAGAGCATTATTAAGCATAGCCAATGGTGCCATGCAATGAAGTGGGACCAAACGACGATCTGTAATTTTTTTCAAGAAAATCGCTTGAAGCTAACAGGGTGTTCTATGATGAAATGTAGAGTAAAAAATTAAAATTGGCCGTCGATTTGTTCCTAAGCTATCCTAACTATTTCTAAGAGCATTAATCAGCATAGCCAATGGTGCCATGCAATGAAGTGGGACCAAACGACGATCTGTAATTTTTTTCAAGAAAATCGCTTGAAGCTAACAGGGTGTTCTATGATGACATTTAGTGTAAAAAATTAAAATCGGCCGTCGATTTGTTCCTAAGCTGTCTTAACTATTTCTAAAAGCATTAATAAGCATAGCCAATAGTGCCATGCAATGAAGTGGGACCAAACGATGATCTGTAATTTTTTTCAAGAAAATCTCTTGAGACTAACAGGGTGTTCTATGATGAAATGTAGAGTAAAAAATTAAAATTGGCCGTCGATTTGTTCCTAAGCTGTCCTAACTATCTCTAAGAGCATTAATCAGCATAGCCAATGGTGCTATGCAATGAAGTGGGACCAAACGACGATCTGTAATTTTTTCAAGAAAATCGCTTGAAGCTAACAGGGTGTTCTATGGTGACATTTAGTGTAAAAAATTAAAATCGGCCGTCGATTTGTTCTTAAGCTGTCCTAACTATTTCTAAAAGCATTAATAAGCTTAGCCAATGGTGCCTTGCAATGAAGTGAGACCAAACGACGATCTGTAATTTTTTTCAAGAAAATCGCTTGAAGCTAACAGGGTGTTCTATGGTGACATTTAGTGTAAAAAATTAAAATTGGCCGTCGATTTGTTCCTAAGCTGTCCTAACTATTTCTAAGAGCATTAATCAGCATAGCCAATGGTGCCATGCAATGAAGTGGGACCAAGCGACGATCTGTAATTTTTTTCAAGAAAATCGCTTGAAGCTAACAGGGTGTTCTATGGTGACATTTAGTGTACAAAATTAAAATCGGCCGTCGATTTGTTCCTAAGCTGTCCTAACTATTTCTAAAAGCATTAATAAGCATAGCCAATAGTGCCATGCAATGAAGTGGGACCAAACGATGATCTGTAATTTTTTTCAAGAAAATCTCTTGAGACTAACAGGGTGTTCTATGATGAAATGTAGAGTAAAAAATTAAAATTGGCCGTCGATTTGTTCCTAAGCTGTCCTAACTATTTCTAAGAGCATTATTAAGCATAGCCAATGGTGCCATTCAATGAAGTGGGACCAAACGATGATCTGTAATTTTTTTCAAGAAAATCCCTTGAGGCTAACAGAGTATTCTATGGTGACATTTAGTGTAAAAAATTAAAATCGGCCGTCGATTTGTTCTTAAGCTGTCCTAACTATTTCTAAAAGCATTAATAAGCATAGCCAATAGTGCCATGCAATGAAGTGGGACCAAACGATGATCTGTAATTTTTTTCAAGAAAATCTCTTGAGACTAACAGGGTGTTCTATGATGAAATGTAGAGTAAAAAATTAAAATTGGCCGTCGATTTGTTCCTAAGCTGTCCTAACTATTTCTAAGAGCATTATTAAGCATAGCCAATGGTGCCATTCAATGAAGTGGGACCAAACGATGATCTGTAATTTTTTTCAAGAAAATCCCTTGAGGCTAACAGAGTATTCTATGGTGACATTTAGTGTAAAAAATTAAAATCGGCCGTCGATTTGTTCTTAAGCTGTCCTAACTATTTCTAAAAGCATTAATAAGCATAGCCAATAGTGCCATGCAATGAAGTGGGACCAAACGACGATCTGTAATTTTTTTCAAGAAAATCGCTTGAAGCTAACAGGGTGTTCTATGATGACATTTAGTGTAAAAAATTAAAATCGGCCGTCGATTTGTTCCTAAGCTGTCTTAACTATTTCTAAAAGCATTAATAAGCATAGCCAATAGTGCCATGCAATGAAGTGGGACCAAACGATGATCTGTAATTTTTTTCAAGAAAATCTCTTGAGACTAACAGGGTGTTCTATGATGAAATGTAGAGTAAAAAATTAAAATTGGCCGTCGATTTGTTCCTAAGCTGTCCTAACTATCTCTAAGAGCATTAATCAGCATAGCCAATGGTGCTATGCAATGAAGTGGGACCAAACGACGATCTGTAATTTTTTCAAGAAAATCGCTTGAAGCTAACAGGGTGTTCTATGGTGACATTTAGTGTAAAAAATTAAAATCGGCCGTCGATTTGTTCTTAAGCTGTCCTAACTATTTCTAAAAGCATTAATAAGCTTAGCCAATGGTGCCTTGCAATGAAGTGAGACCAAACGACGATCTGTAATTTTTTTCAAGAAAATCGCTTGAAGCTAACAGGGTGTTCTATGGTGACATTTAGTGTAAAAAATTAAAATTGGCCGTCGATTTGTTCCTAAGCTGTCCTAACTATTTCTAAGAGCATTAATCAGCATAGCCAATGGTGCCATGCAATGAAGTGGGACCAAGCGACGATCTGTAATTTTTTTCAAGAAAATCGCTTGAAGCTAACAGGGTGTTCTATGGTGACATTTAGTGTACAAAATTAAAATCGGCCGTCGATTTGTTCCTAAGCTGTCCTAACTATTTCTAAAAGCATTAATAAGCATAGCCAATAGTGCCATGCAATGAAGTGGGACCAAACGATGATCTGTAATTTTTTTCAAGAAAATCTCTTGAGACTAACAGGGTGTTCTATGATGAAATGTAGAGTAAAAAATTAAAATTGGCCGTCGATTTGTTCCTAAGCTGTCCTAACTATTTCTAAGAGCATTATTAAGCATAGCCAATGGTGCCATTCAATGAAGTGGGACCAAACGATGATCTGTAATTTTTTTCAAGAAAATCCCTTGAGGCTAACAGAGTATTCTATGGTGACATTTAGTGTAAAAAATTAAAATCGGCCGTCGATTTGTTCTTAAGCTGTCCTAACTATTTCTAAAAGCATTAATAAGCATAGCCAATAGTGCCATGCAATGAAGTGGGACCAAACGATGATCTGTAATTTTTTTCAAGAAAATCTCTTGAGACTAACGGGGTGTTCTATGATGAAATGTAGAGTAAAAAATTAAAATCGGCCGTCGATTTGTTCCTGAGCTGTCCTAACTATTTCTAAAAGCATTAATAAGCATAGCCAATAGTGCCATGCAATGAAGTGGCACCAAACGATGATCTGTAATTTTTTCCAAGAAAATCCCTTGAGGCTAACAGGGTGTTCTATGGTGACATTTAGTGTAAAAAATTAAAATCGGCCGTCGATTTGTTCTTAAGCTGTCCTAACTATTTCTAAAAGCATTAATAAGCATAGCCAATAGTGCCATTCAATGAAGTGGGACCAAACGATGATCTGTAATTTTTTTCAAGAAAATCCCTTGAGGCTAACAGAGTGTTCTATGGTGACATTTAGTGTACAAAATTAAAATCGGCCGTCGATTTTTTCCTGAGCTGTCCTAACTATTTCTAAAAGCATTAATAAGCATAGCCAATAGTGCCATGCAATGAAGTGGGACCAAACGATGATCCATAATTTTTTTCAAGAAAATCTCTTGAGACTAACAGGATGTTCTATGATGAAATGTAGAGTAAAAAATTAAAATTGGCCGTCGATTTGTTCCTAAGCTGTCCTAACTATTTCTAAGAGCATTATTAAGCATAGCCAATGGTGCCATTCAATGAAGTGGGACCAAACGATGATCTGTAATTTTTTTCAAGAAAATCCCTTGAGGCTAACAGGGTGTTCTATGGTGACATTTAGTGTAAAAAATTAAAATCGGCCGTCGATTTGTTCTTAAGCTGTCCTAACTATTTCTAAAAGCATTAATAAGCATAGCCAATAGTGCCATGCAATGAAGTGGGACCAAACGATGATCTGTAAATTTTTTCAAGAAAATCGCTTGAGGCTAACAGGGTGTTCTATGGTGACATTTAGTGTACAAAATTAAAATCGGCCGTCGATTTGTTCCTGAGCTGTCCTAACTATTTCTAAGAGCATTAATCAGCATAGCCAATGGTGCTATGCAATGAAGTGGGACCAAACGACGATATGTAATTTTTTTCAAGAAAATCTCTTAAGATTAACAGGGTGTTCTATGATGAAATGTAGAGTAAAAAATTAAAATTGGCCGTCGATTTGTTCCTAAGCTGTCCTAACTATTTCTAAGAGCATTAATAAGCATAGCCAATAGTGCCATGCAATGAAGTGGGACCAAACGATGATCTGTAATTTTTTTCAAGAAAATCTCTTGAGACTAACAGGGTGTTCTATGGTGACATTTAGTGTAAAAAATTAAAATTGGCCGTCGATTTGTTCCTAAGCTGTCCTAACTATTTCTAAGAGCATTAATCAGCATAGCCAATGGTGCCATGCAATGAAGTGGGACCAAGCGACGATCTGTAATTTTTTTCAAGAAAATCGCTTGAAGCTAACAGGGTGTTCTATGGTGACATTTAGTGTACAAAATTAAAATCGGCCGTCGATTTGTTCCTAAGCTGTCCTAACTATTTCTAAACGCATTAATAAGCATAGCCACCGGTGCCATGCAATGAAGTGGACCGAACGATGATCTGTAATTTTTTTCAAGAAAATCTTTTGAGGCTAACAGTGTGTTCTATGATGACATTTAGTGTAAAAAATTAAAATCGGCCGTCGATTTGTTCTTATGCTGTCCTAACTATCTCTAAATGCATTAATAAGCATAGCCAATGGTGCCGTGCAATGAAGTGGGACCAAACGACGATCTGTAATTTTTTACAAGAAAATCTTTTGAGGCTAACAGGGTGTTCTATGATGACATTTAGTGCAAAAAATTAAAATCGGCCATCGATTTGTTCCTAAGCTGTCTTAACTATTTCTAAAAGCATTAATAAGCAAACTAATGGTGTCATGCAATGAAGTGGGACCAAACGATGATCTGTAATTTTTTTCAAGAAAATCACTTGAAGCTAATTAGGGTTTGCAAACCGGGTTTTCCCGGTCTCAAAAACCCGGGTTTTTATCAAATGTGATGAACCCGAAAACCCGGGTTTTTTACTTAAAACCAGGATTTATTTTTCAAAATCAATTCTGTTCAAAATGCATTATAAATATCTTAATCATCTTAAAGTACTCTTACAAATTAACTTAGGTCTATTGAACGATTTTCGAAATTTACTATCCTAATTAAATTAACGATTGAAGGATTAGGACGGGAGGATCCTAGTTTTTCCTTAAGAAAATTTGAATTTAAATATGGACTAAAACACCTAGATGCGCTCAAACTAATAATTATGGAACGTTAAAATGTCAGTTTAACGTGTTGATAAATTATCTGTCTAGTTGGAAGTTTGGAACAAACACGCAGTTCCGTAAAGTATAAAAACACATGTATTAGAATTGGATTTCTGACTTCTTATTTTAAATATTTTTGTCATTTTAATGAAGTTATACAAAACCCAGGTTTAACCCGGGTACCCGGGGTTAAGTATTTTCCAAACCCGAAAACCTCACATCAGCAGCTAAACTCAATCAGAAAATTTTATTTGTTGCGTAGTTATTGTCCAACTGAAATGCTAAAGACGTATTATTGCGGAATGATTGAAACGCTATTTCAGTATGGCATTGTATTTTGGGGTGGTACGTATTTTACAAGCTTAAAATTTATATTACTTGCACAAAAACATTGTTTAAGATTAGTACTAAATTAAGATTAATAATTAATTATTAAAAATCCCGCATGTCTCCGTCATTTCATTTGTTCTGCAAATCAAATATGTTGCAGCTTAGAAATCTTATCATAATATATACAAAGTCCTGGAAATATTCTTTAATAGAAGTGGTAATTTGGATTTGAAAGTGAATGTTTACACCTTATGAAATATAAATTCTTGTATGACGCCAAAGATCAAATTGGAATTGTCTCATAGAAATCTTATTTATATGGCGCCTTCCTTTATAATAAAATTCCTACACATTTGAAAAGTTCTGATATTAAAGATACTATGACAGCAATAAAATCATGGCTTCTTAATTTAAAGAATGCAGAAGATCAATCAGCCGGCGGTCTAATAATGGGACCTTCATCATGATAATTGATTAGCTTCCACATTCTTGTTCTAACAATTTTGTTTAATGCATGTAGTGGAGCTACAAATTTCATTTTTTATAGTTCAGATATTAACGTGGGTTTTATTTGACCATTACACTAGTTCTTAACATGAACGCGGTAAAATGATTGAATATCCTTATTGTTTTCCACCTACATAGATCTATGCTCAAGTTCCATAAAATTAAAATATCCTTCATAATATTTAACCAACAGAAACCATCGTAACGAATATCCTTCGTTTAATCTTTAGAGATTAATTTTCAATATTCTACTTGAAAGCATTCATTAGTTTATTTATACTAGAAAATACCAACAAAACTCTTATTAGATATAATAAAAGTAATATTTTCCTAACCAGTAGATTCTAATCAAAATAACAATAATAATTTATTTAAGTAGAAATATTTATAAATATAAAAAAAGAAATTATCGAGAACAGTGATTCTACTTAGACACCAGTTTTTTTCTCTAGATTTGTTTCACTCATTCATGAATGACAAACACTTTTGTTTTATATACATCTTATACAAAGCTCATATTTTCCAGTGAACTGGAAAATATCTACAAACACAAGACCTTCTCCTTTATGTTCATTTAATAAAGGAAAGCAAAAACATAATTTAACATTATGGGAAAGTACAAAGTAGAGAGATGGGTATAATATAGAATAAAAACTCAATCAAGTGTTAGAAAATTTTCTTGTGCTCGAACTTCGAATAATGTACACCACATCAAACGAAACAATAATAAAAAAAAACAAATAAACAAATATAAATTTTATTCAATCTCTTTGTATACCTATATCTATCTATACATCTAACGTTACAAAAAAAAAAAGATAAAATTGGAAATTCAAAATGAAAAACCCTTTGAATAAATTGGTTAAGGATTAAAATAAACTTAATATTTTTCTTGTACATAGCTATATAACACATAACATACTCGACCATAAAAATAAAATTCAATAAACAACATCTAAAAGAAATTGGGATACACATACACAACAAAATAGCTGATGGTTTTTATTTTATTTTTGTTTTTTTTATGTTTGGAAAACCATAAATAAAAATTTTTATAAGCCAAAGTGGAGAAATGAAAATTTATGTCTATTTTATTTCGTCTGGGTATAGACATTTTGATATCCTTTCAATTTGAATTCGAAAATCCACACACACACATGTGTATATATCTCCATACATAGATTGAAATTCAAAATGTCGATAAGTTAGTGAATTATATGCGGTTACGTCACTTCCTGAAATAAACACAACATTTTTTTTTTTTTTTCAGTTTACCACCGGTGACATTCAATTGACCCCACATATTATATAAGATTGGATTTGTACTAAAATAACATCGTCCTTTATGCCAAAAATTATATACGAGTATAATAGCCAACCGACAAAATGTAGGTCATATATGTACTATAAAATTTGCTATACGATAATTTTTTGTAACAAAAGCAACAAAATTTTAGGAATAAGAATAAAAAAAAAATGTTTCTTAAAAATGTAATATTTAAATTTATTATCCTTTAAAGGAAAGAATATTTATTTTAATTTTAATTTTCTTTTTATTTTTGTTAAATGAATTTTAAAGATGATACATTATTTTATTTTTGTAAAGATTAAAGAGATATATTGGGGTTTTTCATGAAACATTTACGTTTAACAGGCTATGTTAAATCTAAACATACATCTAAATGATAAGCATTTCCTCTTATACCTATTCAAAGTCGGCAGTGAATTTTTCAAAAGAAAATGACTCGATGACGAATTAACGAAATAAGTTTGTATTATCTGTGTGTGTTTTTTTTTTTGAGAAACTAGTTAACTGCATTTTTGTCGATTTTGAGTTATGAATGAAAATAACTCGACAATTGGCTAAAGTTTCAAAAATAAATCTAAATAAAAGTTAGCGATTACCACTAACAGCTAATGCGACTTCTTATTTCAAATGCAGTAACCATTTGTAGTGTACACGAACTGTGATCACTCGTACATAATTTTAATTTGCGTTAAATAAAAGAGTTGTCTTTAATAAATTAATATAATTCACATAACTTTATTATTATTACAAAAATGATTAAATTGAGATAGAATTTTACTTCGGTCTAAAAAGACCAAAGTATTGAAATCCTGTCAAAAATGACGAAAAATTTAGTTGGTCCAAAACCACTTTTATCGTCGTTTTGAAAGTCCCTGAGTCCGAAAAAGCAAAAAAAAAAAAAATGTCAATCCGTCTGTCTGGATGTCTGTACCAGTGGTATCTCGAGAACGGCTTGTCCGATTTGGAATTTTTTTTCGCCAATCTGATTTTATGGTCAAGGCGGAGATTTGAAAAGCTTTTGGAGACTGTACGTCAAGAGGGTGGGGTACCTGCCATACGAATTGACCAAAAATACCTGGTTTTATAAATATTTACGATTTTTTTATACATAAATATGCTAGTTTGATTATTGAATTGAGCATTGAATTGGGAATTGATTTGAAGGTTAAGTTAGGGGTCAATTTGTGGGTTGAGTTGAAGTTGAGTTGGAGTTGAGTTGGGGTTGCATTAGGATGTAGTGATTAGTTAACAAATTTTTTATATGATGGAACTTGTCTATTTCTCAACCGATTATTATGAAATTTGACATGTGTGTCGGAAATGGGAATCTAAATTGATTTTTGGATGAAGTTCTGGAATATGGCCAAGTGTGATGGAAGTTACCTATTTATCAACCGATTAAGATGAAATTAGACATGTGCGTTGAAAATGGGATTCTAAAATGATTTTTGGATGAAGTTCTGGAATATGGCCAAGTATGATGGAACTTGACAATTTCTCATCACATGTATGTTGAAAATGGGATTCTAAAATTGTTTAGGATGGAGTTCTGGAATATGGCCAAATATGATGGAACTTGTCCATTTCTCAACCGGTTACGATGAAATTCGACATTTGTATTGGAAATGGGATTCTAAAATATTGTTTGGATGAAGTTCTGGAATATGGCCAAGTATGATGGAACTTGCCCATTTCTCAACCGATAATGATGAAAATCGACATGTATGTTGGAAATGGGATTCTAAAATGACTTTTGAATCAGATTCTGGAATATGGCCAAGTATGATGGAACTTGCCCATTTCTCAACCGATTATGATGAAATTTGACATGTGTATTGGAAATGGGAGACGTCTAAAATGAGTTTTGGGTGAAGTTCGGGAATATGGCCAGGTAGGATGGAACTTGGCTATTTCATAACCGATTATGATGAAATTTGATATGTGAGTTGGAAATGGGATTCTAAAATGATTTTTGGATAAAGCTCTGAAATATGGCCAAGTAGGATGGAACTTGGTTATTCCTTACCCGATTATTATGAAATTTGACATTTGCGTTGTAAATGGGGTTCTAAAATGATTTTTAAATAAAGTTCTGGAATATGGTCAGTTACACGGTTAGAAATATCAGTTTAATTTGGTACACTACTTTCTGTATAAAGTTCTAGAATACGATTTTTCGTGTTAAATTGGATACCTGTGCACATTTTACTGAAGCGTTTGAGCTGTTTGGTTGTTATTGTATATGTAAATATATGCTCGTTAAAATAGAAATCATTACTGCAAAAATTGTCACACCAACTTTATGAAACAGGTGAATGCTACGTTCATTGAAGATACCAAAGACCGAAGTTCTGATCACCTCGTGAGGTTTCAGCCCTTTATATTTTTATTTTATTAATCACGACCGTAATGACGCGTAGCTAAATATTATTATTATTTTTTATTTTTATTCCATTATTAGGACAACACACAATATAAATACTTTTTAAGTGTTATCACAACAACAATTATAACAAAAATGTACAATACCCAAATATAATAAAGCATGCAGGTTTAATTAAACATAAATATAATAAATACAAACTTAAGATAACAATGGATAATAAATTATAAAAATTTAAATAACTAAATTTAATTTTGAAGAAAAGAACAAAAAGACATAAGAACTTAATGACACCCGTTTGAATAAAGTATAAACACAATATTTAAGGTCAATCAAAATACGAATTATTTAAGTAAAATCCGACACTTATGCTTAAATCCAATATACGAATCATTAAAAAGATCGATGATAGTAAATAATATATCATGATTAGCTTGCATTCTGAAAGATGGGGAGGAGAAGCCAAGATTTGTACACGGGATAGGGTTATGAAATAGTCTAGTTGGCCTTATGAAATAAGCTGGTGCATAAAAATTAATCTTGGAACAAATAACCGAATCTAACATATTATCAACAATTTTAAACAACAGCTATTCATCTAAAACCATCCGTCTAATTTCAAGTGACTTTAAATCAAATATGCCAAGTCTAACATCGTAGTTTAACTTCGCAGTAAATGGAACAAATTTGAAACATAAGAATCTAGTGACTGTTTTTTGAATCAGTTCAATTTGTGTAGCATATATTTCATAGTAAGGATTCCAAATTTGGCACCCATACTCTAAGGAACTGCGCACTAAATGATTAAATAGTATAATTAGTATAGATGGTGACATAAATTCACGACCTCTTCTAAAAATAAAACCAAGCATACGAAACGATTTTCTACATAAACTATCAACATGAGTATCAAATTTCAATTTGTCATCAAAAATTATCCCCAGGTCCTTAACCTCACTGTTCCTGATGAGCAAACACCATCAATGGTATAGTCAAAATAGATCTTGTCAACTTTTCTGGTGTAAGATACAATCATGCATTTACTAATATTTAAATATAGGTCGTTGATCAAACACCATTGAAAAACCCGATGAAGGTCATTTTGCAAAATTAACGAGTCAGACAAATTAAGTACCTCACTATAGATCTTTAGGTCATCTGCATAAAGTAAGCAATCGGATTCGATCACATCAATCAAATCATTAATAAAAATTAGGAACAACAGAGGACCTAATGTTGAACCTTGTGGAACTCCAGACGTAGCAGTGAAACACTGAGATTTATGACCATTAAACTATAACAGATAGGATTGAAAAAATACTACGTCTTATTGTGATAATCCAAAAGCCACTAGTTTCGAGCATAACATGGAATGATTTACTTTATCAAAAACTTTACTAAAATCTGTATAGATACACAATCAACTTGTCTGTTTTTATCGACGGAACTAATGACATAATCAGTAAATTCTAACAGATTAGTAAGAGTCGATCTTTGCTTATAAAATCCATGGTATTTATGAGAAATTAAATTTCTAACTATATGTAGGTTAAATAAATTACTATGCAAAATTTTCTCGAATATTTTAGCAAAAGAATTTAAAATAGAAATTGATCTGTAGTTCGCAATATCTGATTGGTCACCACTTTTATATATTGGAATTATATAGGACTGCTTCCATTTGTCAGGAAAATAAGACATTGTGATTGAATAATTGAAGATTTTGGTTAGAGGTTGTTACGTTTTGGTGTGTTAAAGATTCGTTGTTAGAATTAACTCGAGTTATTCCCTTATGTCATATTGCCACAGAAATAATATTTATTAAATTGTAAAGGTACAGTTTTGTTTTGATTAATTTTGATTTGGTACACGATGACCTGGGCGTAATAGGCATAAACAAGAAACAAATTTCTTTCGCCAAGGACACCAGCCAACACGTAATCAGCACTATGTGGTACACGTTAGTTTTTACTGATGATCCGCGGGCAAGGAGCTCTACTATCATGGATCAGATCACTGTAATTAAAATAAAAAAACAAGCAAACACACACAAAAAAAAATATTCGCCACATGAAAATAAAAGTGCTTTATACGGGTTAGTAGTTACCTACACGTATCCACTTAATTGCTTACCCCTCTTAAGCTCTCCGGACTATCGCTTGTTCGATGTCAGCTCTCAGTTGCAGGAAATCCACATGCGTCTAATCCAAATCTTCTAGGGTCGTCTCGACTTTCGGTAGCTGGTGATGAGGTTGATTCTCGGACAATTGGTTCCTATGCCCCAGATGACCGCTTCCCGTAGTTTGTGCTTGATGGCTTCAATATATTTATTGAAGTTTCGTCTTTGTTTTTGTTTTGTTTCTTTTGTTTCTTTTTGTTTTAATATCCGGAACGTATGGTTTGAGTACGATATTAACACCATACCCCGCAACAGGTAAATAAACCAAAATGGATTCACCTCATGGTGGTTAACACAAAAAAAAATGTTTTCTTTAGGTGTTTTTTTTTGTTTTTATTAAATATTTATCGCGTGGTTTTTTTTTTGTTTAGTTTTTGTTTTGTTTTATTAAAACTTTTTTATTTAAAAAAAATTGACTCGAATGGCGTTTTGCCACTCTTTATATACTCTTCAGTTCCCCCTATCGATCACCATGCCTCTATCAGCAACCACCCCTTACTACCAAAGAAATGTGCACGCAACCAAAATAATTGTGTTAATTAGTGTATTTTGTTGAGAAACTTACAACAACAATTGCATTGGATATAAAGCGCCGCATGATTTTAATAAAGCCGAAAAAATGTTTCTTTATTTAAATCGTAGTAGGTTTATAGGAAAGAATAGGACAAAAACTAAATCAAAACTGATTTTGTTTAAATTTTTCTCAACAAAATACAGCTAGTACCAATAAACGTAAATAATTAAAACATAAGAGAAAACAAAAACACCACCATCTGTCGGTCGTTATCCTCCCTGTTTTGTTGGTGTTGTTGTTGCTTGTTTGTGACAGGTAAGTAAATTCATTGTTTTCAATGTTTTGCTTTTTATGGTATTTAATTTTAATTATATTTTCTTTTATTTTTCAGGAACTAGACGGGAACATGAAAAAAAAAATGAATTTAGAAACCAAGTCAGATAAGTACATCTAATTTTAGAACCAGATTCTTTGTGTAACATTTTGATGTTTTTGTTTTCAGGTTAGAGTTATGGCTCAACCAGCGAATTAGTAACAACTTAACGTAATAATGCGATATACAGAAAGTACGTGTTACTGGCCAGCGAATCTTTTAGAACTTTTCGTTCAGTTCAGCTGTCACTTATACCAGAGCGAAAATTAACGCGCAAACTGAGGGAAATGTCAGAATACATCAAAATTTCCAAAGCATACTTTTCTTAAAAATAATAAATTTTGATATTCACATTACGATTTTAATACTGTATTTGTCAGTTGTTACGGTTTCGGTGGCCGATATGTCAAATATTCTGTAAGAAAATAATTTCGTCAAATTCTGTAAGGATTCTTACTGATTCGCTGGTTAGCCCATTAGACTAATGGGACTGGACAAGTAAAATATCAGCGAACAAAAAAAAAAACACCTCATCCAGTACTAATAAAGTGTAATTCAGGCGCACTATCCAATTCGAGACGCTGAGGGAGTAGCGAGATATAACTGAGTGAAGCAAAAGTCAACTGGAAAGAAGACAAAGCCCGTGAATGACATGGTGCAACAAAAACAAATGACGTGAAGTGAAAAAAAATTAATGAGTACAAAATGTACTGGAGTTAAAAAAAAATACAAAAAAAATTTACTGTGTTTTAAAAATAATGGAAATTGGAGAAGATGCCACACATCGTAATAAGGTTTGAAAAAGATATGCTTTAATCTTTTCACAAAAAAATTAGGAATAGAGTCAGATCCAGCTCTTTTATTAGTTTTTAAGCCAAAGTACACTAATTACATCCGACTCAGAACAAAGTAAATCAGAAAATTGATCAGTTTTACGTATTGTCACAGTAGAGGCTACTGAACTATAGACACTCTTGAAATTATCAGCAAATAAATTGGCAATTACGGATCCATCAGATGAACTACATTGGTCAAGAAACATAGAAGATGGAAAACATGTTTCATTTCTTAATGTTCTCGTGTAATTCCAACATTTTTTCGGATCGCAGACCTTTAATTCAATATCTACTTTTTTTCTAAGTTGTGCAAAAACCACACGATCACAAATATTATGGTAAATACGCCGCCTTTTCCTAATTTTATTCTTTTCAATGATTAGTGCTATAAGGCAACTAGAAAACCAACACGGAAACTGTCTTCCCGTTTAGTTTTAGTTGTACTGTATTTATTGACTACAGCATATAACACATCATAGAAAGCGTCAACCATTTCATTAACACCCTTACCATTAAATAAAACGTTCCAATCAATTTTTAGTAACTCATTTTTAATCAAATTATATCTAAGGCTACGAAAATTAGTCGAAGGAAGGAAATGAACAGCTTGAAACTTTAATTTATTTAAACGAAAAGTAATTTGAAGTGGAGGATGGAACCCGACAAACATTTCAATACCGACAGCTATTATCGGGCTCAAAAATACCGTGTGTCGGTAACGATTACAACAACAACAACCGAAAAATACCGATCGTCGGTCACAATTACAAAAACAACAACACAAAAAATATTAGTAACAATTTTTTTTTTATGGTTTTTGTTTATTAAAATACTTAACAATTAGAGTGGGTGAGGCAAATTATTACTTAACATCATGTCGTCCTCTACATTCATTTAAACATTTTATTTTGTTTGCGCATTGCCAAAAATATGAATTACAGAGCTATTACCGAATTACCAAACAAAGGCGATCAAATTACGGTAGAAAGGTAATTTGAATTGAGATTGAGCATAAACTAAAATTCAAAAACAATATAATGAATTTCTGACCAAAAACTATAAAATTACACAGCATAACGGCAAAGGTAAACTAAATATTGGTTGACACAATTATAAATCGCTAAGCAGAAATTAAAACTAGCGAATTACCGAGCAAATCCCAACAATTTACCGTGATATAGAAATTTCAGATTATCATACACCAAAATGCAAAAACAGAACAAAAATTTAGAATTAATTTTTTTTTTTTTTTTTTTTTTTTCATTTTATTTTATTACGACTGAGACTGCGCTCATCTAGCAATTTTTCATTCAAATACAAATTTTTATATATCTAGTAAAATTCACGTTTGTTGGGGTGTAACCCACTGGTTAGCCCCATAATCAATTAAACCTATTTACTAATTTTAGTTTGGTAAGTTCACTAGGTCAAGTGGCCTCGTTCTTTGGAGTCTTCTTTCAACGACAGGGTTATCTATCATATGGCGAATATAGGGGTTTCCATGTTCCTGGAGCCTTATTTCGTGTTTTGCGGCATGCATTTTTATTTCCTCTTTGATGTATTCCATCCGTAGGTCCCTGTGAAGGTCTTCATTTCTTGCGTACCACGGAGCATTGACGATGCTACGAAGAACCTTGTTTTGAAACGTCTGTATCATTTTGGCGTTTGTTTGCTTGGTACATCCCCAGAGTTGTATACCGTAGGTCCATATCGGCTTCAAAATTTGCCGATATAGCAGCAGCTTATTGTGAATTGTAAGCTCAGAGCCTCTACCTATGAGCCAATACATTTTTCTGAACTTTATGTTAAGTTCTTCTTTTTTCTTTTTGACATGCTCTCTCCACTTAAGCTTGGCATCGAGGGTCATGCCAAGGTATTTAGCTGTATTTGCATATGGCACGAGTCGCGAGTTAATTTCTATAGGTAGGTGGTAAGCCTTTTGATAAGTAAAGTTAATATGCGTGGATTTTGTCTCATTAAGTTTGATTCGCCAACGCTTTGTCCAGTTACAAACCGCATTGGTCATCCTCTGGAGTTTGCTCGTTGCATCAGCGACATTATTTCCAACTGCCATAATTGCTGTGTCATCTGCAAAGGTGGCTATGGTTCCTTCATTTGTGGTTGGTATGTCCCTTGTATATAGTAAATACAGAATTGGTCCTAAGACACTCCCCTGCGGGACACCGGCAGAGATTTTCTTTAGCTCAGAGTATTCATCCTCATATTTCACTCGAAAGTGTCTATTGGATAAATAAGATCTTAGTATGGCATAGAATTGTCTCGGTAGATCTCTATGCAGCTTGTATTCCAGACCACTGTGCCAGACTTTATCGAATGCTTGCGCGACGTCCAGGAATATGCTTGAGCATACTTTTTTACGTTCTAACGTTCTTTCAATTATGTTGGTGATTCTATGGACCTGTTCAATTGTAGAATGCTTTTCTCTGAATCCAAATTGATGTGGAGGAATTAGTTGTCGGTCCTCAATTATTGGTTTAAGTCTCTTTAGTAATAATTTTTCAAAGAGTTTTGACATGATTGGCAGCAGAGAAATTGGCCTGTATGATTTTTTATCGTTAGGTGGTTTATCAGGTTTTGGTATCATGATTACTTCTGCTACTTTCCATTGATTCGGAACATATTTTAACCGAAAGCTCGCATTGATTATGTGTAGTAGCTTACGAAATCCTTTGTTAGGTAGAGCTTTGATAATTTGGCAAGTAATCAAATCATACCCTGGGGCTTTTTTAACATTCATGTTACTTTTCACTTCTTCTTTTAATTCTTTGAGAGTTACTGGCCGTATTTCAAACTCATCCAGCTTGTGAATAGATATTATATTTTCATTGGCAGTTTGTCTTGGTAGTGGTTGGAAGGTTTCCTGGAGATACTCCGCAAATAGATCAGCCTTCTCTTTGTGGCCTCTTGCCCAGGTTCCATCATCCTTTTTAAGTGGAGGCACTTGCATTTTGGGTCTTTTGAGTCCCTTCGTCGCCTTCCACAGTGAGTAATCAGAATTTTTTTCATCAGTTAGGCTAACTAGATATCTGTTGATTGATTCATTTTTAACTTCTTTAAGAAGGGATTTGAGGCTGTTACATAAATTGTTAAGAATTGTTTTGTTCTCCGGTGTTCGATTAATTTGCCAGGTTTTACGAGCTCGTCGTTTTTCTCTTACCAACTCTCTAACTTCCATTGGGTAGGATATGTTAAGCGTCTTCTTATTTTGTAAAATGGGAGTGCTTGCCAATGCAGCATAGTGAATTATTTCATTGAGTTGCTCCAATTCGTCTTCCAACTGTCGAGAATTTCTTATCGGTACCTGGAGATTGATTTTGTCCTCCATTATTTCACGAAAGAGATCCCAGTTTGTTTTTGAATTTGTTAATCTGGGTGCACTTTCCCTTTGAATTACAGTTTCACTGACTGTCATGATAACCGGTGAGTGATCCGATACTAGAGAATTGCTGTTTTCAATGTGAATATAGTTCTGAGATATACCTCTTGCTACATAAAAGTCGATTAGGTCCGGTATCTTAGCTTCGTCACTGGGCCAGTATGTTGGGGAACCACCAGAGTAAAATTCACATTTTGATGTCTGGGCTGCTTGAAACAATTCTTTACCCTTTGACGTCGTAAGTCTAGATCCCCAATAGGTGTTTTTTGCATTAAAGTCTCCTCCAATAATAAAATCACGTCCTAATGATTTAAATAGTTTAATGTAGTCCTCCCTTTTCAAGTTATGCCGGGGAGGACAGTATATTGCGGAGACAGTAAGCTGTCTGTGTTTAATGTGAATCCTAACAGTGGTGACTTGCATTGTTTCTTCTTCGATTTCTGTTTCTACATGGTGTTTTATATTTTCTTTTATTAGTAATGCTGAACCACCTCTTGCTCTTTCTGCTGGATGAATGGAATGATATAAGTTATAACCCCGGATTTTAACAAACGAAGATTTAACAAAATGGCTTTCGGATATTAGAAAAATGTCGATTTTTTCTGTATTTAAAAATATTTCTATTTCTGGAATATGTTGCATAAGTCCATTCGCATTCCAGATTGCTATTCTGAAAGTTGTGTTCTTACTTAACATTTTTTATCGGATTGCGTTGTGGGAGTTGCATTTTCTTCAGTTGATCAAATATCATGTTATTCAGGTTACTTTGGTCATCTAGCCGCTTTGTAATAGCTTCGATGCTGTTCATAATGTTTTCCATAATTCGATTATTTTCAGAGCCCATATATTTGGTTGAACCCGAGCCTTTCACTACCTGAGCAAATGTTCTTCTTTGCCCTGCGTTGCTTGGTTGTGGATTTTGATCCATCTGATTTGATGGTTGAATCCTTCGAATTTCATGATTTTGCGATTGATTTCGTGATTTATCTCTTAATTTTTGTAGGTGTTTAGCAACCTCACAGCCCCGATAATTGGCCGGATGTTGGCCTTTACAATTTATACACTTAGCTGGTACATCTCTCCCTATTGTACATGCCTGGGTAAAATGTTTACCTGAGCATTTTACACATCTCGGATCCCGGCTGCAATATTTTTGGGTGTGATTAAATCCCTGACATTTCTTGCATTGTGGTATGCGTGTAGTGGTTCTCCTCATAGGTTCAATGTTTACCTTCATGTGAAGAATTGCTTTTATACCATAAATATTTTGAACATTTTCTGAGTTATCAAATACTAGCATAAAAAGAGGGAGTCCCCTTTTATTGAAAGTTGGGTTTCCTTCTTGGTTTTCTATTCTCTCTTTTTTAATCATATTCACAGCATCTAGTATTTTAAGACCTTTATTTTTTAAGTCTTCCATTATTTCTTCGCTTGAGCAAGTGTGATGCAAACCTCTTGCCATAACTTTTATCGGACGAGCCTGTTTGTCCTCATAGGTAAACCACTGATACTTTTCAGCATTCAGCTTCATAGATAATGTTCTATAGGTTTCTGAGTCCAGAGTATTAATTTTCCAAACGTCATTGTTTAGCGCTGTTACCTTATATTCTTTGTCAGTAACCGATTTCATCAGTGACTGAATTATTGGGTAACTGGTTACTCCCACGATACTTATTGGTGGGGGGGTTTTTTCTTTCGGTTGCACCAGTTTTGGTGCAATGTTCTTGGTAGATTTACTACCTTTCGGTTGATTGGCCTCAGGTTGGACAACTTCCGGTTCGGTACTTGTAGTTCCACTAACATTTAGTTGTTCAACCTCAGGTGACGATTCAGCTTTTCTTTTCTTACCCTTCCTGGAATGTTTTTTTTTCTTCTTTAGGATCCAGTTCGTTTCCCTTTCTAATTCATCCTCATCAGTGAGATAGTTGACTTTCTTTGGTTCAATACTCTCTAATTCGCTTTGCTCTTTAGCATCCCGATTCATTTTTAGAAGTTCATTTTCTCGCTTTAGATACTCAATTTCTTCGCTTAGCTTGGCAAATGATTGCTCCATCTTCTGTAGCCTCTCAAAGAGATCCATATTTTCCTTTTCTAGGTCAACAGTTCTTTCACTGAATTTTACTGCTCGCATTGTAAAATTTCCGCTGGCATCACTTCTTTCATGGAGTGTTTGGCCCTCCTCAAAATCCATAGGGCCAGCCTTCGAAGAGGATGGATCCCCCCCGGATGTATTGTCCAGTCGACTGACTGGAGTACCACTTGGGGTAATAACTTTCTCGGACTTATGCATTGCATAGAGTCTTGCTGGTGATCGTGGCACTATGGAACTTCTTCCAAATGGATTTACAGAACTTATCACCTCTGAAGTATTGCGGTCATTGGATAACGACGACTGGGAGCCCGCTTGCTCACCCCTCAAAGTCGCCGGCACTGGGTATCCGTTTCCCTGCGCCGTAAGGTTTTCTCCATTAGAGTCCCCCATATTGGTTATTATATTCAGGGAACCACCCCTAGCTAGTTTTGGTCCACGAATGGTATTTTATTTCCCATTTACCCTCCGACAAGTCGGTTAGGGTTTCCCCCTATCCGCCACCTGGGGACGCGCCCGATGGGAGACTAGCAGCTCCACACGAGATTTAGAATTAATGATAAAATCTCCAAAAACTACTTTGCAATTATGGAACAACGTCTTAAATTTAGTTGACATAATTATAAATCGCTATGAAGAAATTAAAGCAAGTGAATTACCGAGCAAATCCCAACAATTTACCGCGATATAGAAATTTCAGATTATCATAAACCAAAATGCAAAAACAGAACAAAAATTTAAAATTAATGATAAAATCTCCTAAAACTTCAATACCGCCAACTAAATGTCAGGCGCAAAGATACCGAGAGCCGGTGACAATTGCAAAACTAAAAAATCACAATAAATTTCTATCAAACAAAAGAGAAATTAGGTAGTAAAATATTACTCATACTTATATGACCACATATCATACGCAAAAATACCGAGCGCCGCGCCGGTCACAATTACAAAAACAACAAATCAAAAAATATGTTTCTATCAAACAAGAGAGAAAATATCATTCACTTCACTTCTCTTAATTAACTTTTACATTTTAAATTTTTTTGTTTTTATTTTAGCGAGAGATAAACAAAAAAATTGTATATTGCATTTTTTGTTACTCAATTTAATTATATGGTATGTTTAAAGTAAAAGAGTGGTACAAATATAATCCTTTATCAATTCAATTATATGTTTAAAGTAAAAGAAAGAGTGGGACAAATATATTCTTTTTTTTTCATATTTTATGTCGTAGCTTTATTTCGGTACTTTTTTTATGGTGCACCGGCACCGTGCACGTGCAATTCGATTTCATTTTCATTTCAGTGAGAAATTTACTAAAGCGAACAACGTACACCATAATCGTCTATAAAAGTGCCAAAGTGAAAAAAAGCAAAACACGTGAAATAAAAATTATAAAAATCAAAAATTATCCAGCTAAACTAATAGTTAAATTGTTAAAAACGGTAAGTTGAATTCTTATTGTTAATAGTTTTTAATCAAATTATTAATGTGTCGATAATGCACATTTTTTATTATTTCAATTAATAATAATTTCAGTTTTATTTTTTTGATATTGTGCGGTAATTTTACGAACATTGTGCGGTAATTCCTAGTTTGCAAATAATATTTCTAGTGCGTTTTTAAGGCGTTTAAGCGTTTTCATTATATTTAATATCTCCGGTAATTTTACAGAATTATTCGGTAAGATTTTTTCTCTTCCTGTGTATAACAATAATATAATTAATTGTTCCTTTTGTTTCTATTCTATTCTTAGTTGGCACAAAAATCTCTGCTCGGTTTTTTTCATAGTTTTGTTCATTTATAGTTTAAATTATTAATTAAATTATTCAATCTCTCAGTAATTTTATGTAATTTTTTCGGAAGTTTTTTTTGTTTTTTGCCGAGGCGATGTTTGAACAAAATTATTCGACGGTAATTTTACGGTTTTTTTTTGGAATTTCATATTTTGGTTCATTTCCAATAATTACTTCTCGAAAATTTGGTTATACTTACTTTGTTTGTATCTATTCCTCTATAACAATAGAATTGTTTCTATTCTATCTATTCCGTTAGTTGCCTGCAAAACTCTGTTCGGTTTTTCATATTTTTGTTCATTTGCAATTTAAATTAATAGTTCAAATTCATTATCCTTCAGGAATGTTCTGTAATTTTTTCGGTAATTTCTTGGTTTTTTTTTTGTTTTTTATCGGAGTGTTTATACAAAATTATTCGGCGGTAATTTTACGTTTTTTTTTCTTCGAAATTTCATATTTTGGTTCATTCTGGCTAATTCTTCATAATTTCCAATAATTACTTCTCGCAACATGTTGTGATAATTACTTTGTTTGTTAATTTATTAATTTTTTCAATATGTTATGTTAAGCAAAATGCCAAAATATAAGGACATTTTGACTTTGTCAAAACAAGCATTGAAACGGCGTTATACCACAGTGCCTATCAATACCAGCAGAATTAGCATCATTTTCTATTATCAAACAGAGGAGTTAATATATCGCCGAAAGAAATAATGGAAACGCGGACAGTAGCAAGGAATACTGAAAGCTTAAATGAAGATGAGCTAATAAATCAAAATTCAGATGATGATGGAGATGATGATAATGCTGAAGATGAAGATTGCGGTAAAGAGCCAAATGAGAAATTTGAAAATCTTTCGCATTTTATAGTTAGATGGGCCATTAAATATAATATTAAAATGAATGCTTTGAACGAGCTCTTAACATATTTCAAGCATATTGGATATTCCTGCATTCCGAAAGATAGTCGCACATTACTGCAGACTCCGAAATCAAGAGAGGTTCTAGAAATTCCACCTGGAAAGTATACTCATATTGGGTTAAAAGAGAACATCGAAGTCATTTTAAACAATATAACAGAAATACCATGTCAGAATGAACTAAGTTTCAATATAGATGGCGTGCCATTAACAAGAAGTAGTAAGAGTAGTTTTTGGCTAATTTTAGGTAAAATAGATAACATTCCTCGTAGTAGTGTTTTCGTTGTGGGTATCTATCATGGAAATAACAAACCATCTAGTTTTAATGATTTTCTTCGCCCTCTTGTCGAAGATATTAAAAATTCAACCCATGTTTATGATATTCCAATTAAAATTAATTTATTTATATGCGATGCTCCTGCAAAATCTAGTGTGTTGGGTATTAAATCACATTGCGGCTATTTTGGATGCGGAAAATGTACGCAAGAAGGAGATTATATAAATAATAGAATGACTTTTCCAGAACACGATGCCCAGTTACGCACTAATGTTTCATTCCGAAATAAACATGATGAGGATCATCATATTAGTACATCTATTTTGGAAGAGTTAGATTTAGATTTGGTGAAGCAATTTCCACTGCATTATCTACATGTGGTTTGTCTAGGTGTTGTGAAAAAATTACTAAAAATGTGGGTCAGTGGTAGGCCTCCAAATGTCTTGCCAAATCGAGACATACAAAAAATATCTACAAAACTTCTTCATATCTCATCAAGTCAACCTTGTGAATTTCAGAGGAAAATAAGAGGCCTTACGGAGTTACATTTTTATAAAGGAACTGAATTTAGAACATTTCTATTATATTCAGGACCGTTTGTATTGAAAAATATTTTGTCACCGGAGAAATATACAAACTTTCTTTTATTACATGCATCCATACTAATATTATGTGATAAAACACTCTCCAAACAAAGAATGAGGTTGCTAAAACTATGCTAAAGGCATTTGTAGATGGGTTTGCTGAGATTTATGGAAATGAGCATATTGTATATAATGTACATTCCTTGATACATTTACCAGATGATGTAAAGATATATGGACCTTTAGACAACTACAGAGCATATCCATTTGAGAGCTACATGTCCGTTATAAAACGACTTCTGAGGAAACATAATCAACCACTTTCTCAACTAAGCAACCGGGTTTCTGAGATAAATAATATGAACTGTATAAAGTTAAAGGAAAATATTAATGTCTTTCCTTTGTTAAAGAAAAAAACATTAACAGGAGAAAAGCCAGACCAGAAAAAAACATATGTAACAGTCATTATGGAAAACTTTAAAATCAATGATAGCAATAAAAATAAATGGTTTTTGACCAATAATGACAATATTGTTGCTTTTCAATATTTAGAGAAAATTGACAATGAGTTATACATATATGGATCGGAAATAACAGGAAAAGAGGACTTTTATGATATTCCGGTAGCATCAAGTAATTTTAAAATTTTCAAAACTGGTACGGTTGAAAGAAATCCTGTTTACTGGAAACTGGAAGACGTCGCACAAAAATTATTTTGTATGGAGTGCCCGGAATATGGATATAGAGTTTTTTTTCCATTACCACATAGCAAAGACATGTAAGCCATTGTATATCAATATATTAAAATTATATTTGTTTGGTTTTAAACTTATTTATTTATTTTTTAAATCTCCGCCGTTTCGGTGGTATTTCCCATCATTTTCAAGGAGCAATCGAAACCATATAAGCACAACAATATTTTAATGCAGAAATAAGCACAACAATATTTTAATGCTGTTTTTTTACTATTTAGGTAAACACCAATAGTATAGTATTATAGAAACCACTAAACCAAACGGAATCAAAGAATGTGTTGCAGCATGTTCCAAATGGATGGTTGATTCAAATTTAATGTGGCCTAAACATTACACTAGTTCATTTAATAATAATGAAGATATAGGGTCGGATTGGGTAGCATATAGCTATAAAATGCTAAAAAATAATATCGGTAAGAATAATTTGCAGCGTTTTGTTATTTGTCTATTTTAATTTTGCTGAATACTTATTTTCCAGAAACACAAGAAGAAGCAATTAGGGCAGAAAAAACATACGCTCAATATAGCAATTCAGAGTCTGAAAAAACCGCCCTTTTAAAAAAAAAATCTAAACAAAAATCTAAATATAATTTCAATGATTGTATGGTTAACGGCGAATCATCACATTTAAACCTGAATCAGAACACCAAAAATATTGAGAATGGTAATGTAATTGCAATACCTTGCCCAGCAAGCGAGCCTTTGAGCGAAATCACGATTTCCTCAGGTAATTCCATATCACCAACACCCACATACCACACTCACATACATACTATTCACATTAATAAATATATTTATATCTTTCTCAGGAAATAATAATTTCACCAAAGATGGAACCCTAGTTTTTCGCTGTGACGATGGACTCTTTGATGAATGTAACACATATATAATATATGTTGATGTCAATTCGTCAATAGAAACGTATCTAAAATAATTGAAAACAAATTTACGTTTCTAAAAACGTTTAGACCAATATCGATCATTATAATTTTGCTATAATTGGGCACTTTTAACGACATTGGTCATGTAGGACTAATTTTAAATGGTTTTAGATACGTACATTTTTGCTATATTTTTAGATACGTAATTGTGAATTGACATCAACGATATATATATATATATATATATATATATATATATATATATATATATATATATATATATATCGTTGATATATATATATAATTCATTTTTATACTTTTAAATACAGTTGAAGAGTTAAACGAAGAAATAAATAAAGTCGAAGAGATAGACGATTTGCAAAAATTCAAAAAAAAAACCTTGAAGCATTTAAAAAAAATTGAAGAGATGCAATTAAATCTGGAACAGAAGACTGATGTCATTTTTGAGATGCTCCAGTCACTTTCAGCAATGGTTAAAAAAATCTTAGAAAAAAAAATAATCAAAATAGAAAAGGATCATAGTTTCATTTTGCCGCAACTTCCCATAAAAAATGTTGAAAAGGTTGTGCAGTTCAACTCAAAATTGGCAAATGAAAATTACATGAACCAAATGGTAATACATAGCTATAGCTAACACGATTATTAAAATTTTATTTTTCTAATGAACGTATAATTGCATTTTCAGATTTTAAGTTTGATTATGCTTGTCACCGACAAGTTAAACACGTCGGTCAAACAAATTATGGAGTATCTATTGGACTACAAAGTCATCTGCCAGTATTCATGGACTGGGCAAGCTGGCCTACAAAAAAGTAATTACATTTGATAATTTCAATTTTATCTTTTTTTAATATTTTTTCAATTTTGCAGCTATCCAGAAGCTTGTGTTTAGCGACAATGTAGGAATTATTTCACTTGTTACTAATGTCGTCAACCACGGAAAGGTGGAAATAATTAATGATACGTTGGTTAAAAACGCCATTAAAGTATTTTTAAAACGATCTTCAATTAAAATTAAATTAATTGAAAAAAAAACTAAAATTAATCAATTTGAATAAAATTCTTTATAGAAACTTAATTTTACAGTTTTCTTTTATTAAATCTAGTAATGGAATGGAATAGCCCCTGAAATAAGTACTCAGCAATACAGGCTGACACTTGGCAGTAATATTGGAATTCAAAATTGCAAGTCCGTTCAGTAATAAAATCAGATCCCGATTTTGTGAAGTAAATTCGACCAGTAAATTTTTATAAATAAATTATGTGCATATTTAGTAATACAGATCGACATTTCACGGTAATATGCGTCATTAAATTATCGATTTGTTGAATCAGAAAATATCCTAAAACGTTTACGTATGCTTTTAGTAATAAATACTTGCTTGTTACAGTGATGTAAAACCACAAAATTTCCAATCCGGTAAATTAAAATCGAGACGTAAAAATCCGTTAAATGTATACGTAAACGTTCAGTGATACAGACTGACAATTTATAGTAATCTACAGTCACACATTTACCGACTCTATAATGTAAATTTGACATGTTAAAATTCCAAACAAGTTTACGCTTTATTTCAGTAATACAGACCAATCTTTTACGGTAACCTGAAACCTATTCGAAAAGTAAAATTGTCCCGGAATAATACTATATACATGTTCCTATGCATTCAGTAACAAAGACTTATGGTTTTCAGTAACATAAGACCAAAAAATTACCAAATAAATATAAACGTAGTTTTGTAGGTAATTTGTCAGT
Organism: Tipula helvola; assembly: GCA_963556165.1. Lineage (NCBI taxonomy): Eukaryota > Metazoa > Arthropoda > Insecta > Diptera > Tipulidae > Tipula > Tipula helvola. Next base: position 50,002,052 of record OY744483.1, read on the forward strand.
GATTGCCCGACACGGTCATCAGGATTTCTTCGGTAATTTTGTAGGTAAAAAATTACAAAATGTTTGTCGGGGAAAGGATCGACTTTAGAAAGAACACATACGCTCGATATTGTTTCCACATGTTTGGATTCAAAATTACTCAAAACTAAATCCAATACTTTATTCCGATGGTTTACCACTAGATTATGCTAAGACAACCCAGTAATTTCTAAAGTATTAATTAGATATTCAGCAGTTCTATTAAAAATTTAATGTTGGGAGGAGCTGAAACAACTAAATCGGTCAACAAATCACAAAATCGTTTATATTCGTCAAATTTAACACTGGTATTAAAATAAACAACACCCAACACTAAATATTATTATTATAATGATGCGAGATGCTTGCGTATCAAGTAGAAAACCGACTGGGTGTGTATGTACAAGAGAAAAAGAAATTTTGACAGGATGAATAGAAATGAATTGTTAGTGTTACGTTTGTCTTTTGTTGCTTCGCATTTTTGTACCGGTGTTTGGATGAATTGTGTTTGCGAATGTTTGCTGGTCGAGAGGTTGCGGTTATGTTGCGAGTGTATGCAAGACACATGAGAGCACTGACGTAAGTATGTGTGTGAATATATCGCGGGAATGAATAACTAAAATGTGTTGCTAGATTGTGGTGGTGAACGAATGAATTTATTTGAATGTATGAGCCGCTACAGGACTCCGCCGCAAGTGATTCCCCTCCTTAGGGAATAACTGTATGAGTTGGCGCTATATGGATGCTGAATACGCCACAAATATATCTCGGCAGCGAACGTTATAAATGACTACAACAACAACAAAATATAAATCAATCTGCTATTCAAATGTTTATTCAATTTCCTTTATTTTTATATTTGTATGTGTACGCGCACTGTTATATTGTTTAAAAATAATTATGCCGTACTAATTTCATTTTTTCATTTGAGCGTACTCGTAATAAGTTGAGTAAAATAAATAAAATTTTATTAATAAATTTATCTACAACCAAGTGTTAATTTTTTTGCTGTGCCTTCAACCAAGTGGTTACTTAATTCTACAACTAAGTATTCATCTTTAAAAATAAAAATAAATTTCTACAAGCCACGCGCTTCTCTACCGCCCAAAAACGCTTGGGACGCATCATTGGTGTCAGAAGTGGGATATTTTCCTGACAAACACTACAAATATCCACAAAAACAATTATCTGCAAGTCTACAATCATCTCCAGATCTACAAATAACTACAAGCAACGATTATCTACAAATCTACAAGCATCTTCAGAGTACTTCAAATTCGTAATCTACACATTACTTCATCATTTTACGCTTATCTGCACGTGCACGTGTTCTTCAACCTTGTATCCGCTGTTTAGCACCGTTATCAATTATAAGGTGATACGTGCAGTAAATAGTCTGCATATATTTGGTATTGTTTAAGGTGGTCAATTATTTGTCAAACCAAATCAAAAACCTCCAGGTAAATTCTTTTATTTTACTAAGTGCAAAATTTATCGTGAAGTGCTGAAATTATCTACGAATTTTCATATTAAAACGTATACAATTAACTGAGTGGTATCGCCACCATTTGCGCATTCTAGTGCTCTTAATTGTCAACGTTATTTAGACGATATAATCTTCATTCGTGTCTATAATGAACTTACTATTACCGTTCAGTGCAAAGTGACGTAATAATAAACCGTAGTAACTTGTCGTCAAATAATTTCACATCAGGAATATGATGGGAGCTAAAATTGCGAAAATAAAAACTCAACGCATCGTAGCGAATGGTAGATAAACCATTAGCACCAGCCTCTAGGGCGGCTCCAGCTAGTTCACGTCAAGTGAAACAATCTTCCTATATTTCTACAAGACCACAATATAAATGCGTTTTCTGCTCAATTATGGGACACTCGATATTCAGATGTACTAAATTCCTGTCACTGTTACCTGCTGTTCGTTGTCAAGAAGCCATGAAGAGCAAAATTTGCATAAATTGTCTAAAAATTGATCATACTACAGTGGAATGTAACTCCAATGATTTATGCAAACACTGCAATTTCAAGCATCATACACTGCTCCACCAAGGGGCAATTTCTGCAAATAAAGATGCACCATCAACTTCAGCTATAGTTGCCTTGAACATAAGGGTTCAACCCGAACCACTTCAACCAACCAAGTCAACGTTTCAACCTAACCATGCAACTGCAATACTACAGTCTAATATGGACAATCAATCATCAAGTCTCGTATCTTCAACGCATTCCGCATCCTATATTTTTTTAGCTACGGCAGTTGTTAAGGTCTTGGACAAATCCAACGTATGGGTATCCTGCCGAGCACTCCTTGATTCGGCTTCACAACTTAACTTTATTACCGACTCATTTGATTCACGGTTGGGTTTAAAGAAATCAAATATTTGTACTCCAAAAACAGGAATAGGAGACTCTACCGTCTTCAGTGCTTGGAAGACAATCGTGATACTACAGTCGTGTCATTCTTCATATACCACGATGATGGACGCTCATGTTCTACCAAGTATTACGGGTGTGCAGCCCGTGACCAGAATGAAAGTAAATGATTGGCCAATACCTGCGAATACTCCCCTAGCGGATCGACATTTCAATATATCGCAAAAATCGATATGCTCATAGGAGCCGAACTATATTTAGAACTACTGTCAGTTGGCCAGATCAAGGTTGCTGATCATCTCCTTTACCTCTAGAATACAGTGCTTGGGTGGATAGTATCCGGCAAATTTACTGCAAATTTAACCTCCAAACTTTATTGTAACATGGCTGCAACCGTTGAAATTGATTTGAATTCGCAGCTCGATCGATTTTTTAAGCAAGAAGTTAGCGAATACCAAGATCAACTAAGATGCACGCCCGAAGAAGAAGAGTGTGAAGAACATTATCGTACCACATTTCAACGCACCACAACTGGAAGATTTCGCGTGAGGCTACCACTCTCTTCACCAGTCAATTCTTTAGGCGAACCAAAATTAATGGCTCAGCGCCGGTTGTTGAGCCTAGAAAAAAATTTTGATCGAAATTCAAGTTTAAAATTACCGTACGTTGAATTTATGAGCGATTATAAATCACGTGAGCACATGAAACTTGTTGCTGAAAATGACATCAAATCGCCAAATTATTTCATGCCGCACCACTGCGTTTTAAAACTGGATAGCTTTGCGTGTAGTCATCGATTCTTCGGCGTCTACGACATCTGGCATGTCCTTAAATAACATACTTATTTACGATTACGATCTTTTCAGCATACTCATCAGATTTCGATACCCAAGATATGTTTTCAGTACCGATATATCCCAGATGTATCGCCAAATTGAAGTTGATGACAACGATACCCAGTTCCAGTACATTTTTTGGCGGAATAACTCAGCAAGCCCACTACAAATTTATAGACTCACTACTGTCACATATGGAACGGCGCGGCGGCCGCTCCATTTATTGCAACGCGCTGCTTAAAACAACTCGCAATCGATGAAGGTACAGAATATCCACTAGCAGCAGTTATTATTAATAATCCTATTTACGTCGATGATTGCCTAGTTGGTTTCGACGATCTAGATACAATTCTTCAAGCAAAATCGCAATTAATAAATATGCTAGACACAGCTGGAATGAGGCCGGTGAAGACATTGGGCATGTTTTGGGAACCCCTCGGTGATGAATTTTGGTTCCATGTCAACCTTACACAAATCAAAAGAATAACAAAACGCACCGTTATATCAGACGTTGCGTGGATTTTCGATACACTTGGCCTTATTGCACCAGTAATTCTGACTGGGATAATATTTCTTCAACAACTATGGTAACTACGAATCGGCTGGGGTGAATCACTTCCTCAGCATCTACATACACAATGGCTTCACTACAGACAAGATCTTATCCAACTAAATAAACTGAAGATTGCACGTCACTTATTCAATGCTACAGTTCCGAATGAAATCCATCTACATGGATTCGCTGATGCCAGCGAGAAGGCGTACGGCGCTTCCATATACACCAGATCTACAGATGCAAAGGGAAACACTATTGTCACGTTACTGTGCGCCAAATCTAGAGTTGCCCCACTGCACAAAACCACGATACCTCGATTGGAACTTTGCACTGCCGTACTATTGGTTAAACTAGTTCAGAGGATACGGCCAGTTCTTCCACTTCAGCCGTCTTAAGTCATTTATTGGACAGATTCAACAATTGTGATTCATTGGTTAAATGGGCATTCTGCAAAATTGAAAACCTATGTTGCCAACCGTGAGGCGGAGATCCAACAATCAAGTTTGAGTTCACAATGGAGACACGTAGATTCCAAAAATAACGCTTCAGATGTATTATCTAGATTAATAACACCTACCAATTTCTTGTCACAGTCAATACACTGATTCAATGGGCCTTCATTTCTAAACAAACATGACAAATTTTGGCCGAATGTTTTCACCGTGCAAGCAGATGCTGATATACCAGAACAACGCAAATCCAACACGGTGTTGATAGCCAGTCAGCCTACGCCATCAAAACCATCGCTATTCGATTTCTTCCTAAATATTAAGTACCACAATAATTATAATTCGCTTCTTAATGTAGTGGTATATATGCATCGATTCATCAATAATTGTCGACTTAGTGATTGGTGTGAACAACTCAGATAATATGGCCAGCTAACACCAGATGAACTTCAAACTGCGTTAAACTCCATTACAAGAGCACTATGTTCCGAGTTTTTCATTATAGAAATTGACATACTGGCCCCCAAGGACTACTCGCATCAAGTCCGACAGGAATTTTGGCCATTAAACAGATGAGCCGAGGCACGGAAAATTTGTAAAGAGTGGTACCGTTACTTCAAGATGCGGCCAGTGAGCATCTCTCAACTTATGGGTAATCTTCCTGCGACTCGAGTGCAGTGTACACCACCGTTTTGCAATGTTGGAGTGGACTTTTGTGGACCATTCTACACGCACTACAAAATTCGTGGAAAAACGCCAACAAAATCATATTTGGCAATTTTCGTTTGCTTTGTAGTGAAGTCAGTTCATATCGAGCTAGTCACGGAACTGACAACGCCAGCCTTTACGGCAGCGCTGAAACGATTAGTCTCAACCCGTGGCATGTGTAGTAATATATACTCCGACAACGCAACCAATTTTATCGGAGCGAGGAATGAGCTTCGCGAACTATATCTTCTGTTTAGCTCGCAGCAACATAAATATTCACTTCAGGCGTATTGCCAACAAGGCAGAATAAGTTGGGGTTCGCCTCACTTTGGAGGGCTCTACGAAACATCGGTAAATTCCGCAAAATACCACATTAAGCGGATTATGGGCAATACATCTCTCACTGCCAAGGAACTAGCTATAATAAGCAAGCAGTTGGAAGCAATCTTAAACTCCAGGCCTGTTACACCCATTTCTTCTGATCCGACTGATTTTCTTCCACTCACTCTAGGCCACTTTTTAATTGGGCGTCCCCTAAATGATATACCAGAATATGACGCCAGGAACGATAAAATTCCAGCATTAAAACGGTGGCAACTCACTCAACAACTTCATCAGCATTTCTGGGGCAGATGGCATAAGGAATATTTGTCCGAGCTACAAAAACGATAAAAATGGACCAAAACATCGAAAAATGTTAACATTGGCCAATTAGTCATCATCAAGGAAGAAAATTTACCTCCAATGACTTGGAAACTAGGGCGAATAGCTGAAATACACAAGGGACCAGATCAGCTGGTTAGAGTTGTTACAATCAACACTGCTTCAGATACGATGAAGCGAGCAATTCACCAAATATGTCCACTTCCATGCGACAACGATGAATTGAAAGTCAATGACTTTCAAGGCCGGGAGCGAACGTTGTAAATGACTACAACAACAACAAAATATAAATCAATCTGTTATTCAAATGTTTATTCAATTTCCTTTATTTTTATATTTGTATGTGTAAAAAATAATATTTAATATTAATAAATTTATCTACAACGAAGTGTTAATTTTTTTGCTGTGCCTTCAACCAAGTGGTTACTTAATTCTACAACTAAGTATTCATCTTTAAAAATAAAAATAAATGTTTACAAGCCACGCGCTTATCTACCGCCCAAAAACGCTTGGGACGCATCAGATGCTTTTGTGTGTTCGAAAGTTTGATGTGAGATCAGCTGAACTAAGAATTCCGTAAGCTGGTTTGAGTCGATCGATTGAAATGGTTTGGTTTGAAATGGTATGATTTCTATGATTGTGGTATATTGTCTTGACATGTATATGAAAATAAAACGAAAACGGTACATTGCCTGAAAGTTGGTGTTTATGATAATAATTAATAATGGGTATGGAAATTAACACAATGGCCAATTCAATTTCAGACTTTTAAATAGGTTGAAAAAAAAATGTTTCCTCACAATAAAAGCTGTCGAAATCCTCCAAATTACTATAGTTTACGTACACTAGATGTGAGATTTGAACCCGCATTATTGTTTAACAAATTTGCAATTTAAATTAGCTTTTCATATTATTGCATTTATACAAAATAATCTTTTTCATTTATTTTGTATGCGTCGGAATCCAAACTGTTATGAAATATAAAGTCAAACAATGCAAATTAAAAAATAGGTCAGGTGTTTGTTGGCAAAGCAGATTCAGGCAGATATCCCATTTAATTATACTCTTTATATTAATAACCATTCTTGATAAGATTCATTCTTCTTAATTGTAACAGCTAATTAAAATTATTTTAAGACTATGGTATTAAGTGCAAAATTTGTAGTAGCACAAACGTATAAATAAAAATCAAATAAAGCTTTAGTTTTTAGAAAATATCTTAATGTATAGAATACTCGAACGATTTCAAAAATGGGTTTTCATTTAGCAGATGTTGAAAAGCTTTCAATTTATATATCCTCATTGATGAGTGTGAAGTTTATGCTAAAAAAAAATAACAAAAAATTACACTGTTAAATTTAGAATTTTTTATAATTTTGATGGATTTTATAAATTATTGTATCTCCGATCACAGAGATGTCCACAATGTCTCACCTATATTTTCGAATAAGTTATCCATGTGCCAATATACGTGGCCAACCTGAACCAATTGTGACGAGTTTTACTATACTTCACAGAATTTAGAATTTTGAATAATTTTGATGGATTTTATAAATTATTGTATCTCCGATCACAGAGATGTCCACAATGTCTCACCTATATTTTCGAATAAGTTATCCATGTGCCAATATACGTGGCCAACCTGATCCAATTGTGACGAGTTTTACTATACTTCACAGAATTTAGAATTTTTTATAATTTTGATGGATTTTATAAATTATTGTATCTCCGATCACAGAGATGTCCACAATGTCTCACCTATATTTTCGGATAACTTGTCCATGTGCCAATATACGTGGCCAACCTGATCCAATTGTGACGAGCTTTACTATACTTCACAGAATTTAGAATTTTTTATAATTTTGATGGATTTTATAAATTATTGTATCTCCGATCACAGAGATGTCCACAATGTCTCACCTATATTTTCGAATAAGTTATCCATGTGCCAATATACGTGGCCAACCTGATCCAATTGTGACGAGTTTTACTATACTTCACAGAATTTAGAATTTTTTATAATTTTGATGGATTTTATAAATTATTGTATCTCCGATCACAGAGATGTCCACAATGTCTCACCTATATTTTCGGATAACTTGTCCATGTGCCAATATACGTGGCCAACCTGATCCAATTGTGACGAGTTTTACTATACTTCACAGAATTTAGAATTTTTTATAATTTTGATGGTTTTATAAATTATTGTATCTCCGATCACAGAGATGTCCACAATGTCTCACCTATATTTTCGAATAAGTTATCCATGTGCCAATATACGTGGCCAACCTGAACCAATTGTGACGAGTTTTACTATACTTCACAGAATTTAGAATTTTGAATAATTTTGATGGATTTTATAAATTATTGTATCTCCGATCACAGAGATGTCCACAATGTCTCACCTATATTTTCGGATAACTTGTCAATGTGCCAATATACGTGGCCAACCTGATCCAATTGTGACGAGTTTTACTATACTTCACAGAATTTAGAATTTTTTATAATTTTGATGGATTTTATAAATTATTGTATCTCCGATCACAGAGATGTCCACAATGTCTCACCTATATTTTCGGATAACTTGTCCATGTGCCAATATACGTGGCCAACCTGATCCAATTGTGACGAGTTTTACTATACTTCACAGAATTTAGAATTTTTTATAATTTTGATGGATTTTATAAATTATTGTATCTCCGATCACAGAGATGTCCACATTGTCTCACCTATATTTTCGAATAAGTTATCCATGTGCCAATATACGTGGCCAACCTGATCCAATTGTGACGAGTTTTACTATACTTCACAGAATTTAGAATTTTTTATAATTTTGATGGATTTTATAAATTATTGTATCTCCGATCACAGAGATGTCCACAATGTCTCACCTATATTTTCGGATAACTTGTCCATGTGCCAATATACGTGGCCAACCTGATCCAATTGTGACGAGTTTTACTATACTTCACAGAATTTAGAATTTTTTATAATTTTGATGGATTTTATAAATTATTGTATCTCCGATCACAGAGATGTCCACAATGTCTCACCTATATTTTCGGATAACTTGTCCATGTGCCAATATACGTGGCCAACCTGATCCAATTGTGACGAGCTTTACTATACTTCACAGAATTTAGAATTTTTTATAATTTTGATGGTTTTATAAATTATTGTATCTCCGATCACAGAGATGTCCACAATGTCTCACCTATATTTTCGGATAACTTGTCCATGTGCCAATATACGTGGCCAACCTGATCCAATTGTGACGAGTTTTACTATACTTCACAGAATTTAGAATTTTTTATAATTTTGATGGTTTTATAAATTATTGTATCTCCGATCACAGAGATGTCCACAATGTCTCACCTATATTTTCGAATAAGTTATCCATGTGCCAATATACGTGGCCAACCTGAACCAATTGTGACGAGTTTTACTATACTTCACAGAATTTAGAATTTTGAATAATTTTGATGGATTTTATAAATTATTGTATCTCCGATCACAGAGATGTCCACAATGTCTCACCTATATTTTCGGATAACTTGTCAATGTGCCAATATACGTGGCCAACCTGATCCAATTGTGACGAGTTTTACTATACTTCACAGAATTTAGAATTTTTTATAATTTTGATGGATTTTATAAATTATTGTATCTCCGATCACAGAGATGTCCACAATGTCTCACCTATATTTTCGGATAACTTGTCCATGTGCCAATATACGTGGCCAACCTGAACCAATTGTGACGAGTTTTACTATACTTCACAGAATTTAGAATTTTTTATAATTTTGATGGATTTTATAAATTATTGTATCTCCGATCACAGAGATGTCCACAATGTCTCACCTATATTTTCGGATAACTTGTCAATGTGCCAATATACGTGGCCAACCTGATCCAATTGTGACGAGTTTTACTATACTTCACAGAATTTAGAATTTTTTATAATTTTGATGGATTTTATAAATTATTGTATCTCCGATCACAGAGATGTCCACAATGTCTCACCTATATTTTCGGATAACTTGTCCATGTGCCAATATACGTGGCCAACCTGAACCAATTGTGACGAGTTTTACTATACTTCACAGAATTTAGAATTTTTTATAATTTTGATGGATTTTATAAATTATTGTATCTCCGATCACAGAGATGTCCACATTGTCTCACCTATATTTTCGGATAACTTGTCCATGTGCCAATATACGTGGCCAACCTGATCCAATTGTGACGAGTTTTACTATACTTCACAGAATTTAGAATTTTTTATAATTTTGATGGATTTTATAAATTATTGTATCTCCGATCACAGAGATGTCCACAATGTCTCACCTATATTTTCGGATAACTTGTCCATGTGCCAATATACGTGGCCAACCTGATCCAATTGTGACGAGTTTTACTATACTTCACAGAATTTAGAATTTTTTATAATTTTGATGGATTTTATAAATTATTGTATCTCCGATCACAGAGATGTCCACAATGTCTCACCTATATTTTCGGATAACTTGTCCATGTGCCAATATACGTGGCCAACCTGATCCAATTGTGACGAGTTTTACTATACTTCACAGAATTTAGAATTTTTTATAATTTTGATGGATTTTATAAATTATTGTATCACCGATCACAGAGATGTCCACAATGTCTCACCTATATTTTCGGATAACTTGTCCATGTGCCAATATATGTGGCCAACTTGATCCAATTGTGACGAGCTTTACTCTACTTCACAGAATTTAGAATTTTGAATAATTTTGATGGTTTTATAAATTATTGTATCACCGATCACAGAGATGTCCACAATGTCTCACCTATATTTTCGGATAACTTGTCCATGTGCCAATATATGTGGCCAACTTGATCCAATTGTGACGAGCTTTACTATATACTTCACAGAATTTAGAATTTTGAATAATTTTGATGGTATTTAGAAAACTTTTATGTAAACATTTTTAATACTTCATGCTTTTTTCAATGAAAAATTTAAAGCTAAAAAACACCATTTTTACTATGGATTCCTATGGAATTCAGAAAGAAGTTATACCGCTAAATACATCATAATGTTTATGGCTCTATAATCTAGAAGGCTCTGGTTTTACTATGGAAATTTTGGTTTTAGCCTCGTTTAAAATTCCCTTATAAAAGGTTTGTTTATAGATTATCATTATGGCTTGTGTAATCAAGGTTGCTCTGATCTCGTTCGTAAACCATAACAAAAATCTTATTATATTATTCGAAGCCATGGTGGCAATTTTTCATTGATGGCTTTGCAATCGATCACCGCAAGTAGTTATAAACACAAAAAATTATGACATGAGCATAAACCTCACTATAAGATTTATTTGTAATGTTACAATGGTTATAGTGATCAAAATCCATCACTATAAACGTTGCTACAATAGGCATTTTCGGAAATAGACCAAAGTAACTTCATAGTAAGTTTCATCTTTAAAGTTACCCATCTATTTACGAACGATCAAAGTAACTTCAGTAATGAAAAAAGTAATTTCATCAAACAAACTGACTCGAAATTCTTTCTTACTTTTTTGTATGTGAAAGGTAACTTGAGTAACTTTGTTACCAACATAATAAAAATTAAAACTTACTCTGAAGTTACTTTGGTCTATTTCCGAAAATGCCTAATATATCCAAGACAAGAAAGTAAATTCGAAATTCGTATCGAATTTTCTAAAAGAACGGAAAACCTGAAAAAGATGAACTGGTTTATCTTTTTTCGTAAAAGTTGCTCAAAAGATATACAATCCAAGTAACATTTTGAAAGGAAAAAATGAAATTTTGAAAATGCCTGTCTCATTTTTAAATATGGGTAAAATGTATTTGGCCTTTTCTTCGTGATTCAATTCTTTAAAATATATTAAAAATTATTAAAAATTCTAAATTCTGTGAAGTAGAGTAAAGCTCGTCACAATTGAATCAGGTTGGCCATGTATATTGGCACATGGACAAGTTACCCGAAAATATAGGTGAGACATTGTGGATATCTCTGTGATCGGTGATACAATAATTTATAAAACCATCAAAATTATTCAAAATTCTAAATTCTGTGAAGTATAGTAAAACTCGTCACAATTGGATCAGGTTGGCCACGTATATTGGCACATGGACAAGTTATCCGAAAATATAGGTGAGACATTGTGGACATCTCTGTGATCGGAGATACAATAATTTATAAAATCCATCAAAATTATAAAAAATTCTAAATTCTGTGAAGTATAGTAAAACTCGTCACAATTGGATCAGGTTGGCCACGTATATTGGCACATGGATAACTTATTCGAAAATATAGGTGAGACATTGTGGACATCTCTGTGATCGGAGATACAATAATTTATAAAATCCATCAAAATTATTCAAAATTCTAAATTCTGTGAAGTATAGTAAAACTCGTCACAATTGGTTCAGGTTGGCCACGTATATTGGCACATGGATAACTTATTCGAAAATATAGGTGAGACATTGTGGATATCTCTGTGATCGGTGATACAATAATTTATAAAACCATCAAAATTATTCAAAATTCTAAATTCTGTGAAGTATAGTAAAACTCGTCACAATTGGATCAGGTTGGCCACGTATATTGGCACATGGACAAGTTATCCGAAAATATAGGTGAGACATTGTGGACATCTCTGTGATCGGAGATACAATAATTTATAAAATCCATCAAAATTATAAAAAATTCTAAATTCTGTGAAGTATAGTAAAGCTCGTCACAATTGGATCAGGTTGGCCACGTATATTGGCACATGGACAAGTTATCCGAAAATATAGGTGAGACATTGTGGACATCTCTGTGATCGGAGATACAATAATTTATAAAATCCATCAAAATTATAAAAAATTCTAAATTCTGTGAAGTATAGTAAAACTCGTCACAATTGGATCAGGTTGGCCACGTATATTGGCACATGGATAACTTATTCGAAAATATAGGTGAGACATTGTGGACATCTCTGTGATCGGAGATACAATAATTTATAAAATCCATCAAAATTATTCAAAATTCTAAATTCTGTGAAGTATAGTAAAACTCGTCACAATTGGTTCAGGTTGGCCACGTATATTGGCACATGGATAACTTATTCGAAAATATAGGTGAGACATTGTGGACATCTCTGTGATCGGAGATACAATAATTTATAAAATCCATCAAAATTATAAAAAATTCTAAATTCTGTGAAGTATAGTAAAGCTCGTCACAATTGGATCAGGTTGGCCACGTATATTGGCACATGGACAAGTTATCCGAAAATATAGGTGAGACATTGTGGACATCTCTGTGATCGGAGATACAATAATTTATAAAATCCATCAAAATTATAAAAAATTCTAAATTCTGTGAAGTATAGTAAAACTCGTCACAATTGGTTCAGGTTGGCCACGTATATTGGCACATGGACAAGTTATCCGAAAATATAGGTGAGACATTGTGGACATCTCTGTGATCGGAGATACAATAATTTATAAAATCCATCAAAATTATAAAAAATTCTAAATTCTGTGAAGTATAGTAAAACTCGTCACAATTGGATCAGGTTGGCCACGTATATTGGCACATTGACAAGTTATCCGAAAATATAGGTGAGACATTGTGGACATCTCTGTGATCGGAGATACAATAATTTATAAAATCCATCAAAATTATTCAAAATTCTAAATTCTGTGAAGTATAGTAAAACTCGTCACAATTGGTTCAGGTTGGCCACGTATATTGGCACATGGATAACTTATTCGAAAATATAGGTGAGACATTGTGGACATCTCTGTGATCGGAGATACAATAATTTATAAAACCATCAAAATTATAAAAAATTCTAAATTCTGTGAAGTATAGTAAAACTCGTCACAATTGGATCAGGTTGGCCACGTATATTGGCACATGGACAAGTTATCCGAAAATATAGGTGAGACATTGTGGACATCTCTGTGATCGGAGATACAATAATTTATAAAACCATCAAAATTATAAAAAATTCTAAATTCTGTGAAGTATAGTAAAGCTCGTCACAATTGGATCAGGTTGGCCACGTATATTGGCACATGGACAAGTTATCCGAAAATATAGGTGAGACATTGTGGACATCTCTGTGATCGGAGATACAATAATTTATAAAATCCATCAAAATTATAAAAAATTCTAAATTCTGTGAAGTATAGTAAAACTCGTCACAATTGGTTCAGGTTGGCCACGTATATTGGCACATGGACAAGTTATCCGAAAATATAGGTGAGACATTGTGGACATCTCTGTGATCGGAGATACAATAATTTATAAAATCCATCAAAATTATAAAAAATTCTAAATTCTGTGAAGTATAGTAAAACTCGTCACAATTGGATCAGGTTGGCCACGTATATTGGCACATTGACAAGTTATCCGAAAATATAGGTGAGACATTGTGGACATCTCTGTGATCGGAGATACAATAATTTATAAAATCCATCAAAATTATTCAAAATTCTAAATTCTGTGAAGTATAGTAAAACTCGTCACAATTGGTTCAGGTTGGCCACGTATATTGGCACATGGATAACTTATTCGAAAATATAGGTGAGACATTGTGGACATCTCTGTGATCGGAGATACAATAATTTATAAAACCATCAAAATTATAAAAAATTCTAAATTCTGTGAAGTATAGTAAAACTCGTCACAATTGGATCAGGTTGGCCACGTATATTGGCACATGGACAAGTTATCCGAAAATATAGGTGAGACATTGTGGACATCTCTGTGATCGGAGATACAATAATTTATAAAATCCATCAAAATTATAAAAAATTCTAAATTCTGTGAAGTATAGTAAAACTCGTCACAATTGGATCAGGTTGGCCACGTATATTGGCACATGGATAACTTATTCGAAAATATAGGTGAGACATTGTGGACATCTCTGTGATCGGAGATACAATAATTTATAAAATACATCAAAATTATAAAAAATTCTAAATTTAACAGTGTAATTTTTTGTTATTTTTTTTTAGCATAAACTTCACACTCATCCTCATTGTTGTATATTATTTTGATACCCATTTTATCCGTCTTTAATTTCAAATGCAGTTTTGATATTTTTCATGGATTAATTTAAAAAGCTCTTTTCATTTGTTGTTGTTGTACATATTTATTTTGTTCTACAGGATTATTACTCTTCATATATTAAGTACCAAAGTATAATTGTTTGTTATATGAACAAAGTTTTTTTATATTTTATAGTGGTTAGTAGTTTTATGTATATGTATATATTTTTATTTCGATAATAGGTTTTACAATTAAGCTTTATGGTTTTCTATTTTATTTTCTTGTTTTACCATAAGAGATTGTTCTTTACTCTAACTAACCGCATATTTTATGTATACAGCTAGAAATATATACACACATCCAAATATAATGTAGAAATAACTTTCATTTCCAACTAATTGAAAATTCCTTTTCCAAATTTTTTTCGAGTCGGTTTTATTTAAAAACGTTATAAATTCTATTAATTAAATTAAAAATTTTAATTAAATTTCTTTACTGTTTGAAGACGTTAGAATAATAAACTTTACATGGAAGTTATAGCTATGGCGTATACACAAGAAAATGTTCATACAAACGCAAAAACGACACATGAAATAATAATGAGGGGGGATGAGTGTAAAAAATAATAAATAATAAAATACATCATTGGTGAAATGGTTTCGTTAAAACCACAATCATGTCATATTTTTGTGCTACATATTCAAATTAAAGTAGGATACGATGCTTATTTAAGAACACAGTTTATCTTTCAACATTTTATACAAAAAAGCTTTTATTAATATTATTAAAAATATATACAACGAGACAATGATTATTGCAAATATTTGCCAAAATATTATTAACTTATGGATGCAACAAATCATAAAACGCAATATTGAATATACCCCAGTTTATGTTCTATATTTAAACTTAAGTAATTTGGCAACGAATGGCTTCATAAAAACTGGGACACTTCATTTTGAAACAAGTACTGGGTATATCCAATTGCATTTTAAAGAATTCGACTGTTATCTAACATCGTTAAACAAAAATAACAAATTCACAAAAAAAAAAACCGAAATTTATTTCTATTTTATTCTCGGCCGACAACAAAAAGAAGTAGATGAGATAAAAATATATTAAATTTATTGCTCAATAAAAAAAATAAAAATAAAAAAATCGATTTTCATTTTATTTTATTATTGTTTTTTATTACTATTTGTCTCGATGTCGAATAAAATGAATGTCTCATTTTTTTGTTCGGTTGCTTAATTTTCTTCAATTTTCTTGATTCTGTAAAGCTCTAATTTCCATTTAACAATGTTACTTATGCTTATGATATACATAATTGAATTTACATTAATACCATTTTGAGCAATTTGACAAAAATTATTCCTATTTATAAATTTCATATCAATAATTACAATTCGCTTGAATATTGACAACAACAAATAATTTTGACAACAACAAAATACATATTTCTTTATATTACAATCAACATTCAGGGGTATTGATATTTACTTTAAAAAAATGTTTATGACGATTCAAAACGCGATGATGTGTAGCATAAGTTTAAATTAAAGCATTTATGTGTTCTGTTAGTTGTAATCCTATTCATTTACTTGGTGTTTATTTTGTTACTAAGCAATACTATATAATGTGGCTGAAAACGATGATTGAAAGTGTATAACCAAATCCAATCGTGCAGCCGAGTTAATGTTTGGTATCGTGGTATTTGTGAATTCCGATTTGTCCGGCTCAAAGTAAACTGTCTTTATTGACGAGACTCAAATTTTCGAACAGGTATTAATATCTGTTTATTAAAGCAATCGTAAACATCTCGAGGGATGAGTCAAATTTCTTTAATCGAAATGAATTGAACATTAAATTCGTCAATCAAATTCAACATCTCACAATATTAATGAATAATAAAGTATTATTAATACTACAACTCATTGTATTCGTATTAAACATGCCATCTTGAATTTATTAGTAATGTTTAAGTAAAGTACAGAAAATCCGGACGTTTACTATTGTTACGAATATTAATATCCTTCCTGATGTTTAGGTATTAATATTGAGCAATATAACAAACATTATTGATATATTTATAATTAAACTTGGTTGGTGAAGGAAATGAGAAAATGGAAAAACGTAAATAGAAAATAAAAATGAGAACATGAAAATTTCGAAATTTAATTGAGTAAAGAAAAATGAAAAATTGAAAATGAGAAAATGAAAATGAGAGTACGAAATTAAAAAAATGAAAATGAATTTGAGAAAATGAGCAAATGAAAAAATTGAAAAATGAGAAAGTCAGAATGTAAGAAAAGAGAAAATAAAAAATTCACAAAAATGAGAAAATGAGGCAAGAAATGAGAAAATTAAAATGAAAATACGAAAATGTGAAAATAAAAATGAGAAAATGTAAAGAAGTAATGAAAAATGGGAAAACGAAAATGAGAAAATGAAAAAATGTGTCAAGGAAAAAAGATGAAAATGAAAAAATTAAAACGAGCAAATTAAATTGAGAAAATGACAATGGGAAAATGAAAAGTAAATGAAATAAAATAAATAAAAATAAGAAACATAAAAATAATAAACATATAAAATTAATTGTGTAAAATTAAATAATTAAAACATGAAAATCAATTTGAAAAAATAAACATGAGAAAATATTAGATGAGAAATTTTGAAAATAAGGAAATACGAACACGAAAAATGGGAATCTGAGAAATAATAATTTGAGAAAATTAAAGTATAGAGAAACTAACAAAATTAAAGCATGAACACGAGAAATTGAAAAATTTACGAAAAAAGGAAATACAAAAGTAAAAAAACTGAAAAAGTGAGAAAATAAGAAATTGAAAATTATAAAAGATCAAAATCAAAAAATGAAATAAGACTGAAAATAAGGAATTTTAAATGTGAAAATGGAAATGTGAAAATGTAAATGAGCAAATACAAAGAGAAATTATAAAATAAAAAATTTAAAAAAAGGGAAAATTAAATGAAAATGAGTAGTGAAAAAGAAAATGTGAAAACAAAAATTGGAAAATAAGAAAACAAAAATGAGAAAATGAAAATTAGAAATTTACAATATGATCGTAAAATGATGAAATGATAAATGATTAAAATAGTACATTGGAAGATGTACCTTTCGCGAAAATTATTATTTTCGAGGTTTATTTGCTTTTTGCGACTGAGTAGTAAAAACATTAGGGGGAAATTTCTACAGAAATTTTAATGACAGAAATTATATGAAGTAAATCAAGACAATTAGTATTAAAGTATAATCATTTAATTTTTCATATTAAAATTTCTCACTTGCAACCGGAAAAAGAATACACCGCAAAATTATAAAATGAGAAAAGCTTGATAAAATGACAAAATAAAAAACTCAGAAAATAAAAATTACAAAATAAAAATGAGAAAATGAAAATGAAAAAATAAAATAAGTAAATCAAAATGAGAAAATAAAAATTAACGATAATGAGAAAAATAAAATCATAAAATGAAAATGAGTAAACAAAAATGATAAAATAAAAATGAGAAATATAGAAAACTGGAAAATAAGTAGAAACACAAAATTAAAATGAGAAAAAGAAAATAAAACAAAATTAAATGAGAAAATGAAAAATGAAACTTAAAAAAACAAAACAAAAAAGTAAAATAAGTACATAATAAAATAAAGAAAATAAAAATAAAAAAGTGAAAAAAAAGAATGCGAGAAATTAACACAATTAAAAACAGAAAAAAATGTGAATATGAAAATATAAGAAAATGAAATAAGAAAATAAAAATGAGAAAATAAAAATTCTAAAATGAAAATGAAAAAATGAAGATAAGAAATTGAGAAAATAGGAAAACTAAAAAAATTAAAAACTCGATAAATGAGAAAATGAAAAATGACAAAATGTAAAAAGAAAAAAAAATTATGAGGAAATGAAAATAAAAAATAAATTAAATTGAGGAAAAGACAATGAGAAAATTAAAATGATACAACTAAGAACAGACATTGAGAAAAAGTAGAAATCGAAAATGGTAAAAAGGGGAAATTTTGTGTAAAATAATAAAATAAGACAATGATATTGAGAAAATGAAAATAAGAAAACGAAAATGAGAAAATGAAAATCATGAAATGAAAATGAAAATTGTAAAATTAAATTGAGAAAATGAAAATGGTATTGTAAAATGAGAAATTAGTTATGTATATTTAAACGAAAATGAGGGAAAAAAACGTGAAAATGACGATGAGAAAATAATTAAATAAAAAATTAAAAATGAAAATATAAGAAAATAAAAAGATACTGAAAAAAATGAGGAAATAAAAATAAAAAAATTTAAATGAGAAAATGAAAAACTGGAAATTTTAAAATTAAAATGCGAAACCTAAAATATCAAATTGAAAATGAAAAAATAAAAATGTGGAAATGAAGATAAGAAATTGAGAAAATGTGATAAAATAAGAAAATGAGATCATGAAAATTTAAAAGAAAAGCTGTTTTTCGGGATTCAAAAAGTATAAAGGCGAAGTAAAACAAGAATATTATTAAGAAAATTAAAGAATGAGAAAACGAAAATGAGAAATTTAAAATATGAGTACATAAGAAAATGAGAAAAAGAAATAGAGAAAATGAACAAATGAGAAAACAAATAAGAAATTCTCAATGAGAAATTGAAAACGATCAAATAAAAATGAGAAAATGTAAATGAAAATGGGAAAATGAAAAATTGAAAATGAAAATGTAAAAACTAAAATGTTATGCCGGTGGCACAGTTGTTAGCATGCTTGCTTTAAGCTCCGGAGGTCTCGGATTCGAATCCCGGTGGGTCATGAAAACATTACGGCTGGTTAATGAAGGAACAATGAATCTCATTATCAGTTGAAAAAATGATTAAGCAACCTCATCATGAAGCCGCAAAATCCCTCTATGGGATGTAACGCCAGCGAAAAAAAAAAAATTGAAAATAAAAAAATAAAAATGAAAACCGAAAAATGAAAATTTGAAACGGTTTGAACTGGAAAGGGGGAATTTACTCCGCGGTAAAAATTGTTGCATTGCGAGAATAATCATTTTCAAGATGAATTTAATCGTAAACATCTAAAATTATTATTATTATTATTATCTTTATTTCAAATAAAAAACATAAATACAAAATCAATAGCTAATTAAAACAATACAATATGAATATGAAATAAAGTACAGCTCCTTTAGACATTATGTCTGTAGTGGAGCAATTTGAATCAAAAATATAAATAAAATGTATATAAATCTTGGTTACATTAAAATACAGATAATATATTGAAACATTGTAAAAGAAAACAATAAACTTCAACAAAATACAAGCTACGTTAAATTTAAATAGATGTAAATGCGAAGGTACAAATAGAACATAGTGCAATTTAATATTCAAACTAAAAATATTGCTCGATATCATCAATGTCAAGCAGCCAAGTCCGAATTTCCCTGTAAAATTTGTGTTTCCGAACAGACGGAATCATTTTCACATGTTTAGGTAAAAGATGAAACCAATAAGGTGCCATATATAAATAAAATCTCCTAAACTTTTCATTGTTACAACGAAGACCGACAAAACTGTTCGGATTTCTCATATTATACGCGTGAAATATACGACTATGATAACTATTGCTACGAACAAAAAACATTTTTAACACCTTAAAAACATACAGATACCTAAGAGGTAGCAAATTTAACTCACGAAAAAGTGGAATTGTGGGTGTATTTCTTGGGCGAGCATAAATTAATTTCACAATTCTTTTTTGCGCTATAAAAAGATCTGAAATGTTAGCAAAGTAAGTTCCACCCCAACTAGTTATACCATACATTATGATTGATTCAACAAGAGCATGATATAACCTTCTTAAAACATAAGAAGGGCACAAAGGTCGAAGGTTATAAAATTTATGCACTGCAGTAATAACAATTTTCCTGATTTTAGTTAGGTGGGAGGCCCAATTAAGCTGTGAGTCAATTGTAACACCTAAGTATTTAAACTCATTTATGCAGGGCAGATCAAAACAATGCCCAAAACATGCATTCTTATCACATGAGTAAACATGATACTTGAAAAAGTTTTGATGAACTGTTATGTAAGGTCGTCTAAAATGCATAACCCTAGATTTTTCACTAGCAACAAGTCGGTGATAAAAAAACCATTTACTTAGAGTGCATAAATCAGTATTAATAAACTGTTGAATTTGATCGTAGTCATTAGACGTATATGTTAGTGCCAAATCATCTGCGAACGCTGTAGCACACCCTCTGAGATTAATTTCAAAGACGGAATTGAAATAAATTAAAAACAATAAGGGCCCCAAACAGAGCCTTGAGGAACACCACATTTTAGCAGACCTGGAGGACTATTCACGTTATTAATTTTTACAATTTGACTACGGTTAAGAAGGTAACTGATAAACCAATCTAATATTTTGCCTCTAACGCCAATGCTAGACAATTTCATTATTAGTATGTCATGGTTAACAGTATCAAATGCCTTTGAAATGTCCATAAATACTGCTGAGCATTTCTGAGAAGAGTTAATGGCTAAATAAATATTGCTCAAAAAATTTAGAAGAGCTTCTTCCATAGATTTTCCTGCTATAAATCCAAATTGGTGATCACTAAAAAATTTTATTTTACCGAGGAAACGGGAAAATATACTAATAATAACTCTAAAAATACGGCAATACGATGTAATTGTACGTGTAATTTGACCATTACATATGATATAATAAAAATTGAATATATATGGGCAATTCAGCCTTTATAATTTGGTAGTGTAATATGACCATTAGCATTACAAAATGAAATTTATAAGGTTTTAAGTTCAAATTAAAATTAACATAACAAAACAAAAGATTTTGAAACGTCAAAATGCGGACATTCATGAAAATATTTAAAATTATTGTAAACAAAAATGTGAAATTGCAATATTTTAAAATGTGTAACTTCAGTAATAAAATAAGGAGACTTAAATTGAATTTATAAATATATCTCAGTGGAGCAACTATAATTTCTATTATAAACGTTTTGATTAGTTTGTGTTGGTGCTGATTGTGATTACTGGAGTACATGGATCGAAAATAAATTATTTGAAGTTTTGAAACTAATATTTGGTGTACAATTCTGTATCGTATATAATGTGTTAAACTATTGTTAAGGAATATAATGTCTTAATAATATAAAAAAATGAATGTAAATGAATAAATTTAAAAATAAAATAAAATACAAAAATATGATAGCAATTACAGTATTTACAGTTGTTGTTGTTTGTCTGCTGCTTCTGCTGCATTAAGTACATCTCGAAAGGAATTGCGAATTAGGTATACAAAAAATTTCATAACATGGTGCAGATTAGGTTATTACATAAAAATACTAACTAATATGTAATCTTTAAATTGGCAGCAGCAGCGGTAAAGTTACAATATATTGCGAATATAAGAGGCCCATATTGTGCTTTTCTATTTTTGCCACATTATTTACGAAAATGGCCTAGAAACATTTTTTATTTTTTGTTATCAGTGTTACCCAAGCCAATATAGTTCCCGAAGTTTTATATACTGATTTAGGAATTTAACAATTTTTTAGAATTATAAGAAATTTGAGAAGTTTTTGATTAAAAGAATTTTATAGATTCCAGCATTTATGGTCTATACACATGAATCTCGAGTTTTTTCGTACGAGTAAAAATGATTCACAGATTCTGTTGGAGCAATTGGCCCAATTTAAATCAATACTCACCTAAATTACAAATCTCATCCTGTAATACATCAATTGACTTAACCTAAAATCAAAATAACATTAAAAATTATAATTTATTTAAAACTTACCCCTTGCTATTATATAATTTATGACCATCTCTGAAAGGTATAATTAATAGGTTATTTAAAGTAAATGAAAAATGAAATAATATTTACTTACCTTAATTATTCCCAAATATTTTCTATAAACTTTGCCATTTTGACATTTCTCTTTGAATTTAAACAAATGTCAAGATGGAAATTAATCATTATAAATAACATCGACAAGCGCTTTTGCCGAAATACATAATCGAATATCCACTGAACGTAATATAATAGAATTATATAATTGGTTGGAGTCTTGGATTATTTCGAACATGAATTTGTGGCATAATGCGTCTTTAATTTGAGTTACCATATTTGACCAATAGAGTATAATTGTATTCATCATGCAATTTAAAATTTGTTTTCAACTCTGGCCACATTATAAAATTCATCTTGTCATTTTTTTTATCATAAAATTGTTTAGTCATAATTTGTAATCCAATTGTAAAACACAATAAAATTGTTATAACTATTAAAATAAATAATAAATTGTTAAATAAATTCTTATATATTAACAATTTGTTTGTTAAGTGAAATTGGATCCGACGACCTATTATTATTATCTTGGGAACGACTCGCAAGGCCACTTTTCCTTTGCTATTTACACAGCAAGTTTAGGCAAGTGGATTGCCCCAACATATGGTCCTTCGAGCCGGATGTGCTAAATACAACACGTGTTTCCAGTCGAGTGCTCGCCATTGAGCAAATAGTTTGAGGTACGTGTGTGTAATTTAATTACGGTACAGTCGAGAGTGCTCGCCATTGAGCAAATTAGTTTGAGATACGTGTGCTCATTTAAATTAAGGCGTATCCAATTTCGTGCTCGCCATTGAGCAATCCAGTTTTGAGGAACGTGTGAAACATTTAACAACGTGTTTCCAGTTTAGTGCTCGCAATTGAGCAATCCAGTTTTGAGGAACGTGTGTACATTTAACAACGTGTTTCCAGTTTAGTGCTCGCAATTGAGCAATCCAGTTTTGAGGAACGTGTGTACAATTTAACTACGTGTTTCCAGTTGAGTGCTCGCAATTGAGCAAAACAGTTTTGAGGCACGTTTGTGCAATCGAAGTTACGGTAAACTCCAGTTGAGTGCTCGCCATTGAGCAAACTAGTTTGAGGTACGTGTGTTCATTTAAGTTAAGGTGTAACCAGTCTAGTGTTCGCCATTAAGCAAACCAGTGTGAAGCAAGTGTATTCATTTAAATTACAGTGTATCCAGTTCAGTGCTCGCCATTAAGCAAACAAGTTTGAAGCAAGTGTATTCATTCAAGTTACTGTGTATCCAGTCGAGTGCTCGCTATTGAGCAAAACAAATTAAGATGGATGTACCAGCTCTTAAGAGGCAACGCGCAGCAAATAAGGGTCGGCTTACCGGTATTATCAATTATATCAAAGCCGCAGATGATGATACTCCAATCGAAGAATTCAGAACGCGCCTTGCTCGTGTAGAGCAGTTAATGATTGAATTTACCAACATTGAATCCCAAATTTTATCTCTCGATGATAAAGAAGGGCCAGATCTAGTTTATGAGGACAACTACTATAGTGCTGTAACCGGTCTTAATACCTTGATTCGATCTAGATCTATAGCTGCAGGCCACACATCGCAGGACGTATCATTTAATGCTACGAACAATGGTCATTCTCATGAAGTGAAATTGCCAAGAATCAATATACCCCCGTTCTCAGGGGACTATAAGGAATGGCAATCTTTTTACGATCTGTTTACCAGCACAATACATAACTCTGCCAGTTTAAGCCCGGTACAAAAATTTCAGTACCTGAAGGGATTATTACGAGGTGAAGCGGCAATCCTATTGAGGCATACAAGCTTAACCGAGGCAAATTACATCGGCGCTCTGAATAAGCTTAAATCAAGATACGATCGTAAGCGACACATAATTAATGTGTTTTTGCGTACTTTTATCGATCAGCCATCCATAACCACCGCTAATCCAGACAATATTAAAAGACTCATGGACACTTCTGATGAAGTCATTCGTGGCTTAAAGGCGTTGGGTTACAAGGCTGAGTCGCGCGATCACTGGTTGATCTATCTGTTGGTTATCAAATTAGACGAAAAGTCCAAATCATTATGGGCACAACACGTAGCTGATCTGGAAAATCCAGAATTCACGGATTTTATGGAATTTCTCTCAAAACGAATCGACACTTTGGAGACTGTCAACATGTCGCTTAAAAAACCAACCACACAAGCAAGAGTTAAGAGCCACGTCACAGTCGAAAATAAGGCCTACAATTGTGCAAAGTGCAATGCAAGCGATCATTCATTGGTAGCGTGTCAACAATTAAATCAGATGGATGCTGAACAACGCAGGAATTGGGCAAAAGAGGAAAACCGATGCTTCAATTGCCTAAGTCGACGACATCGAGCTGAAAAATGCCTTTCAAAGTATCGTTGCCAGCATTGTAAGAAGAAGCACCACACCTTGCTCCACGCACCGGACGATACAAAACCTGGGGTCAATTCTAATGAAGCAGCTGTTCCCATCGAATCAACAACATCATATTGTTCGCAAACCAATGTAAAGCATACGATATTACCAACAGCTTTAATCAACATTTTGGATTCAACTGGACGCATAGCCGTATGTCGTGCGCTATTAGACTCGGGCTCTCAAGCCAGTTTTATCTCAGCCTCATGCGTACAGCGGCTAGGATTACAAAGAACAAATGCTAGATTATCAATAACCGGATTGGGAAGTTCCAGCGCTGGGTATACGAGAGGAAAAGCTACATTTATTGTGCGACCAAAGTGCCATCCAGAAGTGCCAATGGAGGCATTAATTCTATCAAAAATTACTTCCAATTTGCCTCACCAATCGATAGAGGGAATTTCGTTTAGTTCATGGCCCGAAATACAATTGGCTGACCCACAATTTCACAAATCAAGTCGTATAGATGTCTTGATCGGCGCGGATTATTTTTTCAACCTGTTGGAGCCCGCCAAAATCGTAATAAATCAAGATGGATTAATCGCCCAAAAAACTGTATTCGGTTGGGTTGTTTCAGGCAGTTTTGAAAATAAGTCACAAGATAAATTGGTCTCGATGTTCGCAGTCCAAAGCAATGTTGATCTGGATCAAACCTTGCGCCGCTTTTGGGAATTAGAATCCATCACAACATCTAAACCACCCGCGTCTTCTGAGGAGTCGTTCTGCGAGAACCATTTCAATGCCAATGTAAAATTGGCCAATGACGGCCGATTTATAGTAAATCTACCATTTAAAAAATCGCCAGACAATCTTGGTAAGTCCTTGCACACTGCCATCCAGCGATTGAGAGCTATGGAACGCCGCTTTACCAGAGAACCCGAATTTCACTCCTTATATCGAGAATTTATGCATGAGTATCAAGGACTTCATCACTTGAAAGAGATTCGGCAACCGGAAACGATAGATGTTGGACACTACCTACCTCATCATGGCGTGTTAAAACTTTCCAGTACAACTTCCAAATTGAGGGCTGTCTTTGACGGATCCGCCAATGCAATAACCGGAATATCCTTGAACAACTGTTTAGCAATTGGCCAGAACGCAGCGGATTGCGCATCCAGGGGATTATTCCCGAAGGAACTCGCTGATCATCGCCTTTGGTGGCGTGGACCTTCTTCGCTACATAAATACAACGACCGCTGGCCTCCACAGCAAAATAACTACGGTTTCAATGAAGAGGAAAATCATAAGGCGTTCACATTTACCAATACGATCGATGATGGTCGAACACAATGGTTCGACCAGTTGATGTCAAAATATTCCACAATAACGAAAATTAATGCGGTCTTAGCATATGTACTAAGATTCATTACAATTATGAAAACTAATACACCGATAATGGACTGCCTGACCCGGGAAGAGTTGTTTAGTGCGCTGTTTAAATTGTGTGAGCACGAAAAAATGAGGTTTTATTCAGAGGAAATGCGACAACTGCGCGCCAGCCAGGAAATCTCTAAGTCAAGCAGTATAAAATCATTGAACCCCTTCATGGACAAAGTTGGGCTCATTCGTGTCGGTGGTCGGCTAGAGAATACTAATGTATCATTCTCTACCAAACACCCAATAATTCTACACCCCAAGTCGCAACTTAGTCGATTGCTGAGTCATTCAATTCACATGGACAACAAACATGCTGGACCACTATTGACATTAGCCATTTCCAGGCAAGATTATTGGATACCCGGGTGTCGCAATGTAGTACGACAGGTAATTAGCCGATGTATTGTTTGTACAAAATTTAAAGCACAAACAGCAAGTCAACTGATGGGAAATCTACCAAGCTGCCGAGTAGAATTAATTCGACCGTTTCTAAGGGTTGGAATTGACTATGCTGGCCCAATTCTAATTCATATGCGAAAGGGGCGAGGGCAAAGGTCATACAAATCATATATATGCCTATTTGTCTGCCTAAGTACCAAGGCAATTCACCTGGAATTGGTCAGCGACGCTTTCGTTGGAGCGTTAAAAAGATTTGTGTCCAGAAGAGGTGTTTGTCAGGAGGTGTTTAGTGACAATGACACAAACTTTATCGGCGCCGACCGCAAATTAAGGGAAGAATTTAACAAAATTGTCAAAAATTCGAAACTTATCTCAGATTATCTTTCCAGGCAATTTATAACATGGCATTTCATCCCTCCTAGTGCTCCTCATTTTGGCGGTATCTGGGAAGCAGGTGTAAAGGCAACGAAATATCACCTACGGCGCGTAATTGGCAACACCATATTGACACAAGAGGAAATGATCACTCTGCTCGCTGAAATCGAGAGCATCTTAAATTCTAGGCCTTTATGCTCCATAAATGCCACTGACATCGATGTTCTCACGCCGTCTCATTTCCTGATAGGACTTGCAGCCACAAAAATTCCCGAAGCCGATATAACCCATTTCAAACCAAGCCACTTGTCAAGGTGGCAAATGGTGCAGCAGCTGACTCAACACTTCTGGCGACGATGGTACATTGAATACCTCACCTCATTACAGCCAAGGTCAAAGTGGAGAGAGAAACAATCACAAGTAAATGTAAACGACATCGTGATCATAAAGGACAATAATACGTCCGTCAATCAATGGCCACTGGGAAGGGTCACGAAAATCCACCCTGGAACTGATGGTTTGATACGAGTCGTCACACTCAAAACAAAATCCGGAGAAATAACGCGTCCTATCCATAAGTTATGTATACTTCCCACGTCAAATAAGGATGAATCAAACACGCATCTCTTATCACCGTCATCACCAATTAGCGCACCAAATCATCCGTCAACAAGCAAAGGTTAAATGTTGAACCCGGTGGATCAAGGGCGGCGGTATGTTGGAGCAATTGGCCCAATTTAAATCAATACTCACCTAAATTACAAATCTCATCCTGTAATACATCAATTGACTTAACCCAAAATCAAAATAACATTAAAAATTATAATTTATTTAAAACTTACCCCTTGCTATTATATAATTTATGACCATCTCTGAAAGGTATAATTAATAGGTTATTTAAAGTAAATGAAAAATGAAATAATATTTACTTACCTTAATTATTCCCAAATATTTTCTATAAACTTTGCCATTTTGACATTTCTCTTTGAATTTAAACAAATGTCAAGATGGAAATTAATCATTATAAATAACATCGACAAGCGCTTTTGCCGAAATACATAATCGAATATCCACTGAACGTAATATAATAGAATTATATAATTGGTTGGAGTCTTGGATTATTTCGAACATGAATTTGTGGCATAATGCGTCTTTAATTTGAGTTACCATATTTGACCAATAGAGTATAATTGTATTCATCATGCAATTTAAAATTTGTTTTCAACTCTGGCCACATTATAAAATTCATCTTGTCATTTTTTTTATCATAAAATTGTTTAGTCATAATTTGTAATCCAATTGTAAAACACAATAAAATTGTTATAACTATTAAAATAAATAATAAATTGTTAAATAAATTCTTATATATTAACAATTTGTTTGTTAAGTGAAATTGGATCCGACGACCTATTATTATTATCTTGGGAACGACTCGCAAGGCCACTTTTCCTTTGCTATTTACACAGCAAGTTTAGGCAAGTGGATTGCCCCAACAGATTCCTCTTCAATTACATAGTAAAATTTAAACTAGTCACTTAAAAAATAGTAAGTAAACAATTCCGAATGTAATAAGATTGATTGATTGATTGATTGATTTAGTGTGTACGACCAAGCCTAAGGCAAGTTTCCCGGATACGCCGGGTCCACCGTACACCCTCTTACGAATAACAAAATCGAGGGAAAGGAAAGGTATGTTAGTAACAGAGACTCAACCCGGTTCCAGACACCATGGCGGTTGATAGTTAGTAAATAAGACAACACAAGACAACACAATTTCTAAACTACATGATTGTTAACTGCTTGTTGTTCCTGGAGCGTTGAGTCCGGCTATACCTTTGTTACTGAAAATTAGGATTAAATTTAATCCCTTTAAGAATGATTAATTCTGGAGCAATCTTAAATTCTGAAACAAATTAAATTATTCATCAGTATACTTAAAATAAACCCCTCTAAACACCTAAGATTTTATTAATTTAAGTATACTTAAAATTACATCCGCATCAATCCTAGCCTAGGCCACTTAAATAATTCAATAAATAATTTAAAAAATCCTCTAGTTGGCACCCCTACAAATTTTAACAATTAATTAATTTCATCAGCTTACAAAATTAAGACAATTTTTAATTTCAGCTTCTTCACTCCTTGTTGATCCTGGAAGGTTGATTTAAGCTGGAATTTAATTCTGAAACACGGGATTAATTTAATCCCTAATAATTACTAATTCTGAAACTATAATCTATACTTGAAATTAGCTTCTTTATTAGAAAGGATTAATTTTAATCCCTCTAATAATGATTAATTCTGGAACTGAGTTATATTCTGAAAATTAACTTATTAATCAGTGAACTAAAAAAGGAACTCCTTTAGATACTATTCACATATTAACAAAAATAACTGATAAACAAAATCAATAGGGTGCCAGTCCTTCCCGGAATCCCAATTTCACCAATCCGATCCAAAAAACTACAGTTTAACTCAAAACTACTATTATAAATGAACCATTTTCGTGAACCTGCCACTTAAAGTATAGAAGTTTCATCTGTGATGACTTTTCTGGAATGAATTACAATTAATATCACCAGTACCCAAAATTAAAGTTATAAGAACTAATTAGTTTCTAAAGTATGAATTCAGTTTAGGAATTCCGTGCAGTTCAGTAAAATTAACTACCCCGTATTAAAAATAATCATGCTTAAATAAACAAAAAAATTTTTTATATGAACAGTGAAATCTCGAAACAGCGCAGCCAAAGGAACCGGAGAAATGTATTTAATTATTTATTAATTTAATTTAGTTGTGTATTTACATATGCAAAGTTTTATTATTTTATTTCCTTATTAACCATATATTTTCACATAAACACTTATCACTTTGGCGAATAAAATTTCCTTGCGAAATTACAATTTCCTTAAATCAGTATTCACTATAACGAGACCTCACTGTATTATATACGATAGTTTCTGGTTCAACTCAAATTTACTCGATAATACAAAGTAAACAAATCCCATTAGAATCGAACACAAGAAACTTTTAATTCTAATTAAATTTCCAATTCAACTCAAAATTACTCGATTATACGTAGTATAAGAATCTTATTTGAATTGAATACATGAAAATTTTGCGTTGTGTAGTTCATTGTATATAAAGAGCACTATAAACACAAAGAATACAACAACGCCAAGTAAAAATAATAAAATCGTATTACAGTACAAAACTAAAACCACCAACGCACATAGAGAAAACAAACTTTTCATATAATCCTTCACGTGCGCAGCAGGGAAAGTATCGATGTGTACATAGTGTGTTTTGGTACATGCCTTCTCTATATTATATACATATATAATAGGCTTCAGTCTTCACTATATTATATATTACTGTATATATTTCCGAAAATAACCTCGTACACTACACATACACGACTGTGAATACAATTCAGAAGCAAATATCAACAATCGAACACTATAGAACCAATGTTGTCTTGATAGAAATTATATAATAGAAATTATATTCTTTTTATGTATATAAATAAAGAATATATGTGTTTGTGTCGTTTCCACATAAAACAAAAAATACAACACATACATAATCTCGTAAGAGGAAAGAGAGAAACCGAAAACTTGTATATTCATGTACAGAAACAGAAATTTAATGCGTAAATTTATTTATTCGATTTTAATTAAATTTAAATACGAGATAATGTATTTGACCATTCGAATTTTATGCACCAACTACACAAATTTAAGACATGCATTATTAAGCGAGAAAGCCAAAATTTGACTTGTTTCGCTATAAATATAAAAATAAAAATATAAAACAATGCCTGTTGAATGCATCCCGATGGATTGCATTTTATCCATATTTAAATTTTCACTATTCTTATGCACACACTTTTACTTAAATAACTTAAATTAAAATAAATTATATATAAATTATATATTTAAACACTTTACACTACATTAGAAAATAAAATAAAAAATAAAAATAAAAATAAATAAAATAAACTAAAAATTAATTAAATTAAAATTTTCTCGAAGAAGACGACAAAAACACGTCCTTCTTCTTCGAGCGTCAACGACCGACCACCAATTCCGAATGTAATAAGATTGACAATTTTTTTAGCAAACACGCCTTTCCTAATAAAAGCTGCAGAAAATGTTTGAATCGCTCCCATATTGGAAAGTTCGCGCGAGTAATCGCTTTTTTCTAATTTTTATTAGGAAATTTGCGCTTGCTAAAAAAATTATCAAAGATATTACATTTGAAATCGTTAACTTACTATTTTTCAAGTAACTAGTAAATATTTTACCATGCAATTGAAGAGAAATCGGTAGTCTACACGAAGTAATTAATCCTTTGTCTACTCGTGTAGACAATGTATGTAGAGTGTAGACAATCCAAAAAATGATGTCGACAATGCAGACAATGTTGACAATGCGTCGCCAATTCCCAGTAGCAAAATGAAACACTTCAACATTTACCTACACAATTTAACATATACATACATATTTCAAAATATATTTTTGTTTTACCTCTATTCTACGAGAATAGGATGGGTTACACAACAAACTCGGTTATTGCAATACTCGTTAATTACAACTTTACGCGACGGTATAATACCGATAATCATAATTTGTTGTCTGTTATATTTAGTCCATCCAGCACACAGAGCTCTCACAAAACAATGGATTTTTGGCATGTGAAATTTGTGAGGTTGACTTATTTTTAGTGATGCATCCCTGAGGTTAAAAATATTGAACAACTAAGGAAAGACTTTGAAAACATTGATGTAGTGCTTTTAAATTTTATTTTACAAAAAGAATTGGCCCTAATAAAAATCAAAAATAAGAAGAATTGTTTCATAAGGTGTAGAAAATGGCAGGTTTCTCGACTAGTGGACATATAAAAAACGTGTTCAAAATTATCGATAAAATTGAGATTGCGTTAGAATTAAATAATGACCTATAATAGTGTGACATGACATAAGAAAATCTGACCATTATTATAGACAGCCGCTACACGAGCATCTATAACAGAATTATTAACATTTGACGATTGTTTACACAGGTCACAGCTCCAGCAGATTTTATTTCTATTTATATCCTCAAGGATAGCATTTCATGTATTGACACAAGGAGCATTATTATGTCAAATTATAAGAGTGAAACTTAAAACCATCCCTATTTGCCCTTATTATACTCCTATCACATACTTTACACAACATTGTGTTAATCAAAGATTAATGGTCTGTTATTATAATTTTTATTTTATTAGTGGCTAATTATAGACCAATATTATGTTTTTTTATTAAATTTTATTTAATAAAAAGTTTATAAAAATTTGCCGAATTTTCGTTTTTTTAAAACATTTTCAAGGCAGAAAAATCACTAAAAAATATAATATACGTTATACACCAGAAAAAACCATAAATGCACTAACAAAATTATTTTATATACAATTTTTTTCATACAAACCTAAACTTCTCGTCACAACAAAAGTTTGTTATTATTATGACCTAGGTAAGGAAAACAATTTATTTGAAAAAATTCATTGACCAAGACTACTTAATTCATTATTTTTCTGAACAGCTGATTTTTTATACAAGAAAACTTTGTTCATTTCGCGAAAATTTTGATTATATGTTTATAATTTGTTTGCAATCGGTTAATGTCAACTTTATAATTTACAGGATTTTTTGATTTCCAAATTTGGCAAGCTTCTTTAAACAATCTTTTCTTCTTTTTTTGCTCATATTCCAAAGTGGCCGCGTTATCAAAATCAAAATCGTGCTTGTTTTTAACTTTATTAATAAAATTTAATAAAAAAACATAATATTGGTCTATAATTAGCCACTAATAAAATAAAAATTAAAAAACATTGTGTTACTAGAAATAGTTTGTGCACAAGTTAATTCGCTATAAAAATCGCTCAGACAGACCGCGTATTCACGACTTAAATTGTAATTATATAAACATAGCACAATTATTGTGCTTCAAATATAGATAAATATAGATAGAACTCACTGCACTTTTTTGTTATACGTTAAATAAAAATTTAAATTCCCTTAAATCACATAAAATCCCCTAACAAAACTGCGTTTGGGGAGATTTATTTATCCTATGATTTAAAATTGTACGATCGACTAATGCCTTGTAGTTTAGCTAGTAGCATGTAAAGTATATATACCAAACTGTCCGCATCTTCCTTCCAAAAAAATTTCTTTAAAGCAACCAGTATATTTCCATCAAATTTTCTAATCTTCAGATGAATGAAATCAATTAAAGTTAATTAAGCCAACATAATTATTTCTGAATTATTCTTCAATTTTGCAGAAACATAAAAAATCATCATCATTATAATTATGTTGTATAAAATCAAGTATATATACACAACATTTTAAAAATCTGCTTATCATTATCATTTTAACAAATTTAAGATGTGTAGTCGTCATAATACAATAAAAGAAAGAACACAAAAAAAAAATCTATTCATTTTCTAAATCCAATTAGAATATAGAAAAAAAAATAAAAAAAAAAAAAATTTTAATTGGAAGGAAATCATTCAAATGTGTGTATTATATTCTAGTTAGATACTAATATATGTTGTTATTCTGGATCTGGAAGAAAATTCCGTTTTTCAATTTTCAATTCTATATATTTATATAGGTATGTATGTACTATGTGAGTATGGCAAAAATAATAAATTAGAGCATAAAATAGAAAAATGGAATATTCTATAATCGTATTAGAGACGAACGAGTATACATATACAGGAGTATGCTTGCAGAAGTTTTTAACAAAAAAATTTAAACTCTATACGATTTTTTTTTTGTTTTTGTTTTTTGATAAGACGATAAAATGAATATGAGTATGCATTTTATTTTATTTTATTATTTTTAAATTTCTATTTTTTTATGGTTTTATTTTGTAAGCATACATAAATATTAGATATGTTGCAATATATAAAAATATTTTTGATATGGCAATTTATTCTTTTATTATTTCGTTTATATGTGTCTTATGTTTTAATATTTTTCTATTTGTACATACAATTTCTGTACGTACCGACCGAGTACATATAAAAATTGACGAAGCACTAACAAGGAGTATCCGTTTATGGATGAACATTTTGATGAACGTATAAAATTTAAGTACAAAACTACTGAGTCTTTTAAGTGATGCTGAAAATGATGTACAATTTGTGAAGTTTTTTCATTGCTACATACTTGGCTAATTACCCGTTTTACAGAACAAAATAAATAATTAATTTTTTAAGATTCGGTTTCATATCTAAATTCATTAAGGCCCGTCTATTTTTAATAACTTCGAAATTCAGTATGCATATGAACAACTTGGTCTTTCAAGACGTTAACTCGGATGGAATCCAGACTCTCGTAATCCAGGTGAAGAGATTGACATCATATGGAACTGTTGCACAGCTATCTCGGCCATAAATAATTGAATTCGTGCTAAAAGCTTTAACGCGTCTATTGTCATCTTATTATTAGGGGTTTCAATAGTTCAATAGTGATACCGATTCGATAATATCCTCTAAGAATTTCTAGGGACCGAAATAATTTTCTGGGTTAAAGCATTTTCCATTTCAATGCATTTTTCTGCGAGACAGGAAAATTTGTCTTCAACCAAGATGGTTTAACCGATCGAACCGACGCACCTTCATATTTAAGGTTTTTGCATAATTTGGTAGGTAAAAGTCAACGTTAGTGAAAATCGGCCACCTGGAAGTGATAACTTCCCTAAGCTATTAAACATAAAATTTTCAAAAAAAGGTACAAGTAAAAAAATAACAAACAAAAAAATTTAAAAATTATACAATTTAATTTGGCCTATAAACCGAGCTTCCGCAATTTCCACTGCAGCTTAAATATTAAGTACAATGCTCCTTTCAAATGAAATGAGGATTTTACTGATGGAGGTAATCGGTATTCAATTTACATTAATTGCCAAAGATAGCACAAGTCTTCTAATAGAGCTTTGGGGAACACCAGTTTACAAAATTGCGACATATATTTTAATCGCCCCCCCCCCTCTTCCACCCCAAAATTGCAATAATTATTAGTAAATTTACTGCTGAGCATTTTGGCCTTTCTTATTCAAGGATCTCAATTATCTCGCGAACCTGCCAATGCGGAATATATCTACAAGTTTATCTTTTGGCAGACACATTGATTTCAGTGTAGAATTTCTCGAATTTGGTAAACTTTGATTTTACAAAACATCAATCTTTTTTTTCGGCATAAGGAACTTTTAAAAATTAAAGATGTAATTACAATATATAGTTGGGAAAATTTCCGTAAACTAAATATTTTGATTTGGCATAGGAATGGAGCAGAGCAGATAACGAAATGTCTAACGAAGCTTAAAGCTTCTTTTAATATATGAGAAGTTAGTACGACATTTTCATCCCGAAAAGGTTTTGTTTTTGTTTTTTCAAAATGTGTATGTCTCGGCTAAAACTTAAGGAAATTTTCATTCCATCGAGAAAAAAATATTCAAAACTTTTAACCGACCGGTATTCATCCCGAAAAATTAGTTTAGAGAAATTGGCTAAGATTTGACCGCATTATAGCCACAATATACATTTCTAGTGAATAAACACTAAAATGTCAAATTTTAATTTCTATGTATCTTGCATCGATTTCAGATATGTCCTCCTGAAATGGCAAAAGATACTCATCTTCTCAAGACGGATCCAAATGCAGCTACAAAAAAAAACGGTTTAGACAAAAGATTGTCAAGGACCATTTAGATCATCTATCTGGCTTTCAGGTCAATTTTCAAGGGTATTTGAAGGTCAAGGTCATTTTTAAATGGAAACCTCTATTTTTCTCACCGGATTCGAAAATTGTGGAAAATTTTACGTCCGAATATGTATTTTCCATGCCCTCCCTAGGTCACCTGTAGGAATAAATTTTAGTTATATTGCTTATTACTCACTATAAAACCAACCAAACGGCATAGTGGTTAAAGCTGCACCATTTGGATCGGGAGGTATCGGGTTCGAATAGGGGCCTATAGGGGCGGAATGCAAATGACATTTTTCATCATCTGATTACGATTGGTGATAAATATATGAACCCAACTATAACCCCCTGTTGAGAGTGCAAAATAAGGGGGTATTCTGGACTAGAGGCATACATTTTGGGCGTTTTGTTGAGCTCGATCAAAATAAACAAAAAATATTTTTATCATTCTCTTTTTTCAACATATTTATTGATACTTTGACAAAAATTACCTCTAGTCATCTGAAACAAAATTTAAAAAAAGATTCGTAATTCGTTAGAATGTCGTTATAGCCCCTACTAGAGAGAAAACTGGAATTTTTTTCGCAAAATGGCGGCTGTCTAAATAAAAACGCATTTTTCGACTCTGTTTTCATAATTTTTAATTTTTTAAAATAGTAAAAAAACATAATTTTGAGACAATTCTAGTAGGAAGTTTTAAGCAAACGTTACAAGCAGTCGAACGGTTTAAGTCTAAAATTGCTAACTCCGCAAATTACTGAATTATAAAAATTTTCTCTCGAGGATATATTCTTAAAGGTCTAAACTTGAAGCATATGCAAAAAGAAATTATTTTTTTCAAAATTCTAGACCAGAAGGGGGTATCTTAAGAGAATGAGCAGATTCAGACGTATTTCCTTGCATCAGTTTCATTCCTCGTTTGTTTACCCATAAATTACCGAAGGTCATATTTATATATGTACAAAATATATTTTTTTTAACTAGAGGATTTTTACACACCCATAGACAAATAACAACAGTGAACCTGATTCAAGCAAACGCGTGTAAATGAAAACTGATTTTTTGAAAGCAGAGAAAGCTGATGCAAGAAAACAAGTCTAAATCTGCTCAAATCGCTTTATTAATTTATGCAACTAAAATGAAGACACTAGTAATGTGAATGTGAATTAAATGTCAAAACAAAACTTTTTTCTAAGAGATAGACCGTGTGTAACATTTTATGTCCAAATTAAATAAATTAATTGCAGGTTCCTGTTTTGCCGAGAAAACGAAACACAAGCTGTATACCGCGAAATTGGTATTCTTTGAAGAAGAGGTCAACAGTGCTAACTGTGAATGTTCTGCTTTCAACACTATGGAACTGCAGGTAAGACTTTAAATACATTTGGTGCCATTTGTGTTAGGTCTATGTACTTACAAAAATTTAAATTTTTAGGAAAACCGTCAGAGAGAGTATCACCGATGAGCCTGTTACAAGTTTGGCATCAACCAATCGTGGCAAAGCACACTACTAATTGTAAGACAGATGAAATTACAGATTTTCACAAACCAGTGGATGAGTGTACATACACAAACATGCTTGCGGAGAAACAAACAACGAGTCACCTACAAAATTTATTTGTAAAATATCGGGCAAAGTCGGCAATAAACATTAAAAGAAATGGGAACCCTTTGGCATATTTCGACGACCATTGTTGCTGTGCTAAAATGGAAAAAATAATTGTCGATAATATAAATAGAGTGTCAGATTTAGAGCGCAATCAAATAAAATGCAAAACCATTCAGCAAAATAAATCGTACGTAAATCTAGAATAACTGCCTCCATTGCTTCAGAAATTACAAGCACTGTATGCTCCGGAAGATATTGCAAGTCAGTTGCAAGGAGAATAATAAACCACAAATATTTCAGCACAGAAGCAACTCACATTGAGGAACACAACAATAATGCATCATATTAAAATAGCTTCGATTTTTCTGAAAAATTTGAACTAAAAATGATATTAATAAGGATTATTAATTAGGGAAATAATAGATGACTTACCTATATGTAATTAAAATTTAAACTGTTTGGTTTTCTTATAATTTTGTTTATCAAAAGTTTAATTCTCACACAATGAATAATTTTTTAATAATTTGACAGCTTAATCCAGCCACAAATCCAGCCATTTAAAATTTGCTTATACTCATGGAACTGACCAATGGGCCACTGTTCTCTTTTCAGATGAGACCAGAATCCAATTATGGAAACCAAATGGACGTAATATTGTATACAGAAGAGTTGGAGAATGCTATACGCACCGTGTAACATGGTGCAAACTGTAAGCTTTGATGGAGGTTCGATAATGTTTTGGGGTGGAATCAGTTGGGAGGGCCATACGGGGCTGGTGGAGATTGGTTTGAGGATGAATTCGAACTGGTATTTTCGAAACATTCTTGGCGATCACGTTTTGCCATATGTGGGCTTCATAGGTTATGAGAGTTTTGTGTTAATGAATGATAATGCTCCAGTCCACATTTTATTAATCAATATTTTCAAGATATCGGCATTCCTGCACTTAAGTGGCCACCAATGAGTCCGGATCTTAATCCGATCGAATACTTATGGGACATTCTAAAACGCCGTATTACCGCTAGAAATCTCGCACCAGATTCGATAGTAGAACTGAGAGTTGCAGCGCAAGAAGAGTGCGGAATCTCATTCCGCAAGAAATGATACGAAGCATTCTAATTAGTATGTCCAGAAGGATGGAAGCTGTAATAAGGGCACGTAAGAAATACTCATTACTAAATTAATGAAACTAAATTGTAATAACGCTAGTTTTAATGTTTATAAACCGCTTTTGAAAATTAAAATCATAAAAATTGTTCGACACATATTAACATTTTGCAATGTAAAATAGCCGCTATAATTCCATAACGCCACATTTGTGAATCTTTTGAGAAAAATATAAATTTGGGATTATTGGCGGGATTTTTTTTTATTACAAAAAAAAAAAAATATGCGTTAATTTTGTCCAGGAGTGTATGATTTATGTAACAAACAATTTCACTTCGTCCCTCCCTTGCACACGTAAAAATTATTTTTAACGATTCTATACGTCTACAACAGTACCAAGCTTATTAAATCGTTTGATAACGTTTTTAAAAAATGAGTTCTCACTTTATAAGTTCTTGAAGAATCTTAAGACGTGGCTTTTTACCATACTTGAAAATTCGTTTGGCATTTGTAGTTAATTTATCCCTTAACGAACGAGAGCTTTCGTTGTAATACTCGCCTATAGGTCGACAGAAAATTAGATGAAATACTGGATTAGATGAGGTTTTAGAATATTTTTTTTTTTTTATTTTTTATTTTATTTTATTACGACTGAGACTGCGCTCATCTAGCAATTTTTCTTTCAAATACAAATTTTTATATATCTAGTAAAATTCACGTTTGTTGGGGTGTAACCCACTGGTTAGCCCCATAATCAATTAAACCTATTTACTAATTTTAGTTTGGTAAGTTCACTAGGTCAAGTGGCCTCGTTCTTTGGAGTCTTCTTTCATCGACAGGGTTATCTATCATATGGCGAAAATAGGAGTTTCCATGTTCCTGGAGCCTTATTTCGTGTTTTGCGGCATGCATTTTTATTTCCTCTTTGATGTATTCCATCCGTAGGTCCCTGTGAAGGTCTTCATTTCTTGCGTACCACGGAGCATTGACGATGCTACGAAGAACCTTGTTTTGAAACGTCTGTATCATTTTGGCGTTTGTTTGCTTGGTACATCCCCAGAGTTGTATACCGTAGGTCCATATCGGCTTCAAAATTTGCCGATATAGCAGCAGCTTATTGTGAATTGTAAGCTCAGAGCCTCTACCTATGAGCCAATACATTTTTCTGAACTTTATGTTAAGTTCTTCTTTTTTCTTTTTGACATGCTCTCTCCACTTAAGCTTGGCATCGAGGGTCATGCCAAGGTATTTAGCTGTATTTGCATATGGCACGAGTCGCGAGTTAATTTCTATAGGTAGGTGGTAAGCCTTTTGATAAGTAAAGTTAATATGCGTGGATTTTGTCTCATTAAGTTTGATTCGCCAACGCTTTGTCCAGTTACAAACCGCATTGGTCATCCTCTGGAGTTTGCTCGTTGCATCAGCAACATTATTTCCAACTGCCATAATTGCTGTGTCATCTGCAAAGGTGGCTATGGTTCCTTCATTTGTGGTTGGTATGTCCCTTGTATATAGTAAATACAGGATTAGTCCTAAGACACTCCCCTGCGGGACACCGGCAGAGATTTTCTTTAGCTCAGAGTATTCATCCTCATATTTCACTCGAAAGTGTCTATTGGATAAATAAGATCTTAGTATGGCATAGAATTGTCTCGGTAGATCTCTATGCAGCTTGTATTCCAGACCACTGTGCCAGACTTTATCGAATGCTTGCGCGACGTCCATAGGAATATGCTTGAGCATACTTTTTTACGTTCTAACGTTCTTTCAATTATGTTGGTGATTCTATGGACCTGTTCAATTGTAGAATGCTTTTCTCTGAATCCAAATTGATGTGGAGGAATTAGTTGTCGGTCCTCAATTATTGGTGTAAGTCTCTTTAGTAATAATTTTTCAAAGAGTTTTGACATAATTGGCAGCAGAGAAATTGGCCTGTATGATTTTTTATCGTTAGGTGGTTTATCAGGTTTTGGTATCATGATTACTTCTGCTACTTTCCATTGATTCGGAACATATTTTAACCGAAAGCTCGCATTGATTATGTGTAGTAGCTTACGAAATCCTTTGTTAGGTAGAGCTTTGATAATTTGGCAAGTAATCAATTCATACCCTGGGGATTTTTTAACATTCATGTTACTTTTCACTTCTTCTTTTAATTCTTTGAGAGTTACTGGCCGTATTTTAAACTCATCCAGCTTGTGAAAAGATATTATATTTTCATTGGCAGTTTGTCTTGGTAGTGGTTGGAAGGTTTCCTGGAGATACTCCGCAAATAGATCAGCCTTCTCTTTGTGGCCTCTTGCCCAGGTTCCATAATCCTTTTTAAGTGGAGGCACTTGCATTTTGGGTCTTTTGAGTCCCTTCGTCGCCTTCCACAGTGAGTAATCAGAATTTTTTTCATCAGTTAGGCTAACTAGATATCTGTTGATTGATTCATTTTTAACTTCTTTAAGAAGGGATTTGAGGCTGTTACATAAATTGTTAAGAATTGTTTTGTTCTCCGGTGTTCGATTAATTTGCCAGGTTTTACGAGCTCGTCGTTTTTCTCTTACCAACTCTCTAACTTCCATTGGGTAGGATATGTTAAGCGTCTTATAATTTTGTAAAATGGGAGTGCTTGCCAATGCAGCATAGTGAATTATTTCATTGAGTTTCTCCAATTCGTCTTCCAACTGTCGAGAATTTCTTATCGGTACCTGGAGATTGATTTTGTCCTCCATTATTTCACGAAAGAGATCCCAGTTTGTTTTTGAATTTGTTAATCTGGGTGCACTTTCCCTTTGAATTACAGTTTCACTGACTGTCATGATAACCGGTGAGTGATCCGATACTAGAGAATTGCTGTTTTCAATGTGAATATAGTCCTGAGATATACCTCTTGCTACATAAAAGTCGATTAGGTCCGGTATCTTAGCTTCGTCACTGGGCCAGTATGTTGGGGAACCACCAGAGTAAAATTCACATTTTAATGCCTGGGCTGCTTGAAACAATTCTTTACCCTTTGACGTCGTAAGTCTAGATCCCCAATAGGTGTTTTTTGCATTAAAGTCTCCTCCAATAATAAAATCACGTCCTAATGATTTAAATAGTTTAATGTAGTCCTCCCTTTTCAAATTATGCCGGGGAGGACAGTATATTGCGGAGACAGTAAGCTGTCTGTGTTTAATGTGAATCCTAACAGTGGTGACTTCCATTGTTTCTTCTTCGATTTCTGTTTCTACATGGTGTTTTATATTTTCTTTTATTAGTAATGCTGAACCACCTCTTGCTCTTTCTGCTGGATGAATGGAATGAT
The DNA here is from genome assembly GCA_963556165.1 of Tipula helvola. Lineage (NCBI taxonomy): Eukaryota > Metazoa > Arthropoda > Insecta > Diptera > Tipulidae > Tipula > Tipula helvola. The sequence continues at coordinate 50,043,965 of OY744483.1, forward strand.
ATAAGTTATAACCCCGGATTTTAACAAACGAAGATTTAACAAAATGGCTTTCGGATATTAGAAAAATGTCGATTTTTTCTGTATTTAAAAATATTTCTATTTCTGGAATATGTTGCATAAGTCCATTCGCATTCCAGATTGCTATTCTGAAGGTTTGTTCTTACTTAGCATTTTTTATCGGATTGCGTTGTGGGAGTTGCATTTTCTTCAGTTGATCAAATATCATGTTGTTCAGGTTACTTTGGTCATCTAGCCGCTTTGTAATAGCTTCGATGCTGTTCATAATGTTTTCCATAATTCGATTATTTTCAGAGCCCATATATTTGGTTGAACCCGAGCCTTTCACTACCTGAGCAAATGTTCTTCTTTGCCCTGCGTTTCTTGGTTGTGGATTTTGATCCATCTGATTTGATGGTTGAATCCTTCGAATTTCATGATTTTGCGATTGATTTCGTGATTTATCTCTTAATTTTTGTAGGTGTTTAGCAACCTCACAGCCCCGATAATTGGCCGGATGTTGGCCTTTACAATTTATACACTTAGCTGGTACATCTCTCCCTATTGTACATGCCTGGGTAAAATACACATCTCGGATCCCGGCTGCAATATTTTTGGGTGTGATTAAATCCCTGACATTTCTTGCATTGTGGTATGCGTGTAGTGGTTCTCCTCATTGGTTCAATTTTTACCTTCATGTGAAGAATTGCTTTTATACCATAAATATTTTGAACATTTTCTGAGTTATCAAATACTAGCATAAAAAGAGGGAGTCCCCTTTTATTGAAAGTTGAGTTTCCTTCTTGGTTTTCTATTCTCTCTTTTTTAATCATATTCACAGCATCTAGTATTTTAAGACCTTTATTTTTTAAGTCTTCCATTATTTCTTCGCTTGAGCAAGTGTGATGCAAACCTCTTGCCATAACTTTTATCGGTCGAGTCTGTTTGTCCTCATAGGTAAACCACTGATACTTTTCAGCATTCAGCTTCATAGATAATGTTCTATAGGTTTCTGAGTCCAGAGTATTAATTTTCCAAACGTCATTGTTTAGCGCTGTTACCTTATATTCTTTGTCAGTAACCGATTTCATCAGTGACTGAATTATTGGGTAACTGGTTACTCCCACGATACTTATTGGTGGGGGGGGGGGGGGGGGTGGTTTTCTTTCGGTTGCACCAGTTTTGGTACAATGTTCTTGGTAGATTTACTACCTTTCGGTTGATTGGCCTCAGGTTGGGCAACTTCCGGTTCGGTACTTGTAGTTCCACTAACATTTAGTTGTTCAACCTCAGGTGACGATTCAGCTTTTCTTTTCTTACCCTTCCTGGAATGTTTTTTTTTCTTCTTTAGGATCCAGTTCGTCTCCCTTTCTAATTCATCCTCATCAGTGAGATAGTTGACTTTCTTTGGTTCAATACTCTCTAATTCGCTTTGTTCTTTAGCATCCCGATTCATTTTTAGAAGATCATTTTCTCGCTTTAGATACTCAATTTCTTCGCTTAGCTTGGCAAATGATTGCTCCATCTTCTGTAGCCTCTCAAAGAGATCCATATTTTCCTTTTCTAGGTCAACAGTTCTTTCACTGAATCCTACTGCTCGCATTGTAAAATATCCGCTGGCATCACTTCTTTCATGCAGTGTTTGGCCCTCCTCAAAATCCATAGGGCCAGCCTTCGAAGAGGATCGATCCCCCCCGGATGTATTGTCCAGTCGACTGATTAGAGTACCACTTGGGGTAATAACTTTCTCGGACTTATGCATTGCATAGAGTCTTGCTGGTGATCGTGGCACTATGGAACTTCTTCCAAATGGATTTACAGAACTTATCACCTCTGAAGTATTGCGGTCATTGGATAACGACGACTGGGAGCCCGCTTGCTCACCCCTCAAAGTCGCCGGCACTGGGTATCCGTTTCCCTGCGCCGTAAGGTTTTCTCCATTAGAGTCCGCCATATTGGTTGTTATATTCAGGGAACCATCCCTAGCTATGATAGTTTTGGTCCACGAATGGTATTTTATTTCCCATTTACCCTCCGACAAGTCGGTTAGGGTTTCCCCCTATCCGCCACCTGGGGACGCGCCCGATGGGAGACTAGCAGCTCCACACGAGGTTTTAGAATATGGCCAACTACCAAGGAACTTGGTTATTCCTTAACCGATTGTAATGCAATTCGACATGTCCAATGGAAATGGGACTCTAAAAAGATTTTTTATTAAGGTTCTGAAAATAGCCAACTAGAATGGAACTTGCCTATTCCTTAACCAATTTTAGTGAAATTTGATATGCACGATGAAAATGGGATTCTAAAATGATTTTTGGATGAATTTCTGGAATATGGCCAACTAGGATAGAACTTGGCTATTCCTTAACCGATTTTAGTGAAATTTGGCATGCGAGATGGAAATGGGATTATAAAATAGTTTTTAGATGAAGTTCTGTAATATGCCTATCTAGGATGGAACTTGGCTATTCTTCAACCAATTTCAGTGAAACTGGACATGCGCGATGAAAATGGGTATTTTAAAATGATTTTTGAATAAAATTCTGAAATATAAAAAGCATGTCGAATTTCATCATAATCAGTTCAGGAGAAGCTTAGTTCTATTCTATAGTTGGTTAAATTACAGAACTTCAATCAAAATCCATTTTAAAATGTCAAATTTCAATAAAAATCAGTTTAAGAACAACCAAGCTTCATCCTAGTTGCCACTGGTGGATTTAACGGCGGGCGCACCGGGCGCGCGACTTTTTTTTTCTCAAAATTCAATAATTTACTGTTTATAACAAAATTAGAAATAATCTTGTATGTAACATGTTAGGAAATATCTTTTTGTAACTTGTGGGATTTTGCGCAAATCGCTTCACTCGTTTCGTAAATATCCCACTCGTTACATAAAATGAGGCATTTTCTAACTGTGTCCTGAGGATGCTGATTCTCTACAAATTAACATAATGGGTGTTTTCTTTAATTCATTCCACAGAAAGAACATAAGGAATAGAATATTGATCACGTGACCTCGGAATATTCCGTACGTACCACAGTAAAAGAACAGCAACCTGATTCTCTAAAAAATAAGGTTATGTGTAGACCGTGTAAACTTGTAAAAAGCAAAGCTTACTTTTATGATTTTGGACTTTTTCAATATTATTTTAGTAGTAGGTAGGTAAGTGTTGTTGGAGGCAAACAGAATTCCAAAAAGAAACAAAAAAGGAATTATATATTATGTGTACCGAATGAAATTTGTGATTTGTACATGAAGAATTAAAACTAAACGGCAATATATAATCATTATTTTTCTGTACTTGTTCTATTGAACATATTGTACAGTTTTTAAATAATCGTATTCATTCAAACTTTTTGTTCATTTTACGGCGAACATTCACCTTTTCATAATCCCATTTATTATGTATGGATGTGATCTTAAGCCGCATTGGCAAACTGCTTGCCAAACCATATGTTTTTTTGCCAAATTTTTCAACAGCTATGGTAGTAATTGCTCCGTCCAGTTCTTTACCTTTCTTTTTGATGTAATATTGGGGACCTGGAAGTGTCGAGAAATCCATTTTGACGTAGGTCTCGTCGTTCATTACGAAACAAGAATCTTTTCTTTCGTTCAACCATTTGTTGTGTTTCTTTGCTCGATCGATCCCTCTATTAAATAGTACAACACTTCTTTTGGGGGTTTTTGACTTCTTGTATGTCCGTAGATTATTTTTGGTTTTAGCTCGTTCCACAATCGATTTGGTTGTTTTGGTTTTTCTGGCAATATCTCGCACAGACATCGAGGGATGTTTCGAAATGACTCTTACAATTTTCTGATCCAACATTTTATTTGGAGCACCTGATTTTTCTCCGGATCCGGGCTTGCGTGATACAGAAAGATTGATTTGACATTTTTTTTTACATTTGTTACCGTATTATTGGAAACAACGGCCAATTTACCAATTTTTTTATTGGTATACTCGGGATGATCATTGCACAATCTAATTATTAAATCACATTTTTCTCCTTATGATGGGTCCATTTCGAAACAAATAAAACAAATGTCCAATTTGACGTTTATTCATTTTTTTAAATTGTTTTTCTACAAAATAACGGTACCAGTTTTTTTCTTTTGCGTAGTAACCTATGAGATAATATAAATTTGGGAATCACAAATTTCATTCGGTACACATAATATCATAAAACAGAAAACTTTTCAAAATGTAATTGAATGTTAATTTCATTAATAAAAATCAATAGTAATAAAAAAAAATCATTGAATAAATTTTTATTCGTTTTATCAATTTTATATAATTCAAAAATTGTATGTAAAATGAAATATAATAAATTAATTATGTTTCTATTACCAATAATTTCCGAACTTGTTGTTAGTTGTTACCCGTGATGATGACCAAAAGGAAAAATAATGAATTTTAGTTTTTTGACGTACAGGAAAACTAATTTTCGTTCTGTGAAGCGCGAAAATAAAAATAGTAGCCAATAATATTATTGAGCTACCATTTGATCGATACAGGGTGAGCTCGAATATCATTGTTTTGTCGATAATGCAGATTTGTCCTAATCATCTGGTTTTGACAGAAACAATTTTAATAATAATAACATTGCAAATTGCAATGAAATTTGTTGATGTAAGTAGAATGTGTAATTATTTAATTTATGTATTTTTTAATAAGAATAATAAAATTGTTTTTAGGCTTTAGGCGTAAACAGTAAGTCAAATCGAGAAATTGCAAACTCATTAAAGTAAGCATTGCTTTTTACAAGTTTACACGTCTACACATTATCTTATTTTTTTTAGAGAATCAGGGTGCAGATTGGAATAATTGGTAACATTGTCCATAGTATGATGTTTTTTAATTTTTAAGATTAAGAAACAAATTAAGTTTATTAAATAAATAGTTTCATGTAATATTAATTTTAATTATCTTAAAAAATATAACCTGGGATTTTTTGTATCCGTCAAGCACTATTCAAAACTATTATCGTGTAATGAAACTTAAACTATTTTTTGCAAATATTTATTATTTTACGCCTTACATAATTAAATGTATCATAATTAATAATTTCATTTTCGATAATACGTACGATTTAATTCAATTAAATCATTTAAATTGTAAGCATCAAACATAATTACAAAACGTCAAATGAAATATTCCATTTATTCTACCTTTCGATGTAGTACAAAAAGAATACTTTCTGAATATTCCGAATAAATAAAAGAACGGATTGAAAAAGGAATAGAAAGAATGGAATGAATAAAATAACGATTTAGGTCACTTTCGGAATGTCCGGAATATCCAGAATGAATAAAAGAAACCAACCAATGTGTAAATGAGAAAATTACTAAAAAGTAAAGCCCTTTATAAGTATGAAATTAATTAGGGGCCTATTTTTTCTTCTGCGCCCGGGGCCTCAACCGACCTTAATCCGCAACTACTAGTTGCCCATATTCCAGAACTTCTTCATCTAGACTAAAATCATTTTATAATCCCATTTCCATCTGGCATGTTCAGTTTCACTGAAATTGGTTGAGGAATAGCCAATTTCTATCCTAGTTGGCCATATTCCAGAAACTCAGATAAAAACCATTTTATATTCCCATTTCCATCTCAAATGTACAATTTCACTGAAATTGGTTGGTAAATAACCAAGTTCCACCTTAGTTGGCCATATTCCAGAACTTCATATAAACATCATTTTGGAATCCCATTTCCATCTCACATGTCCAATTTCACTGAAATTGGTTGAGGAATAGCCAATTTCCATCCTACTTCGCCATATTCCTGAACTTTATCCAAAAATCATTTTAGAATCCCATTTCCAACGCACATGCTGTATTGCAACACATTCGGTTGATGAATAGCCAAGTGCCATCCTAATTGGCCATATTCCAAAAATGTATCCACAAATCATTAAAGGATCCCTTTTCCAAGACGCATGTCAAATTGCATGTCGTTTTTGTTCGAAAACAGGTTATCTCCATACCCTATTTCACATGTCCTCTTATAGAGGCCTTTCGATTTCTATGGCATAATTGTTTCGTCCTCTCAGCGAGGCCTTTCGTGCGCTAAGGGTTAATAATTTTGTAATTAAATATATTTATATTTTTATTATTTTTCTACTTTTATATTTAGTAGTTCCATAGTTTATCTTAACATTTTCTTTTTAACCATAATTTTTAACTTAATGTAATTAGAGTTCTATTTTAGTAAGAATTTTTGTTTGTGTTTCTTTTTGTTTCGGCAGAATAAGTTCAGGCTGAACATAGTCAGTTGTTTAATTTTATATAATATATTTTACTACCAATAATGTTGTATTTCCAATTTATCTAGGCACACAAACATATACAATACGAAACCAATTTCACAACACTTTGAAATCGATCTAAATATTTTCAATTTTCTAAATCAATTATTTTGTGTTATGCTGACATATAAAAATAGAAGAAAACAAATCTCATAATTTCATGCAATATTCAATGTCAAAATTGTAACATGAATAATAAATTTTATTGTGATTTTTGACAATAAAATCAATCAATTTGTTAAACACTACATCGTACACATCCAAAAATGTATGTGCATGAAAAACATGATATGTGTGCATATGTATGTACAAACACACAAAAAATAAAAAAAAAATTTCCGAACAAAAAATCACAATATCTACGGTATGCATATTTTCTAGGTATGTGCATTCATCTAAATGACATCATACCATGTATGTACGTATATTTTATTCGTACATATCTTAAATATTTTCTCGAAATCATAAATTCCTTTTTTCCCAAAATATTAAAAAAACATATGTTTGTAACATAAATCATATAAATGTTTAATAAATTTATTAAGTTTTATAACAATTTTTTTGGTTTAATGGCATTTTTTGGAGAAAAGAGAATTTTCGAAATATTTTTATTGTTCATCTCAAGTGGGAAATACGAAGTGTGATGGGGTGATGTTGAGAGCGTACACTTGAACATACAAAACTAAAATTTATGATTTAGTTTGGTTTAGTGTGTTTGGTGTGGTAAATCACGTAATTAGTAAATTTCAAACAAAAATTGATTAAGGGCTAGTTGACAATTTTATTTATGTCTCCTTTATCTCGCCGTGTGTGTCTCAATTTATTTATAAGGATTTTATGTTTTTATTTTTATGATTTAGTGAATTTTTATGTGATTAAAATTTATGATAGTATTCGGTACCATTTTGTGATAGGTTCTTTTTACTGAATTTAATGATTTGTGATACCACATTTTGTATTTTGTATAAGTGGTAGTAATGTATCAATATATTGCTTTCGATGGTTGACGGATAGAAGTCACCTATAAGTTGACGTATATAGACAAAGAAACCTAGATTATACAAAGCCATAGTCTTAAAAACGAAGCTTTTATAAAGGAATTATGAACGAGGATAAAACCAAACTTTCCATAGTAAAACACATAAAACTTAAAAGAAACCACTTTTTCCTAAGACAATTCTTTTAATAAAAATTTGGGGTAGGCTGTGTCTTCTACACGGCCGTAGATGTTTTCCGTGATAACGTTTATAGGAGGTGGGAGAAATGGCACGATGTATGGGTTTTTTAAAATAAATTTCTTTATTATTAGCATCATGAAATGAGAGTACAGTGATTGTTTGCAAACGATTAAGTACCGGGCGATGGTATGAGAAGTACGACATGAAGCGCAGGGTCTCACCGGAGATGTGCCTGATGAATGTAAGTTCCGCAGACAAGTGCCTCCCAAAGTCGCCGAGGCTAGTGTGGTGGATACGCAGTCTAGGTCAAATATATTTTGTATCAGAGTCCACACTGACATTTGACCTATCAGATAAGGATTTCCCAACCGACCAGCATAACTAAAACTGAGCGTGAGTCGTGTTCTGTCAAATGAATTTTTGGTTTCGTCTCTCTTTATTTACAATTTTTTTTTTAATATTTCCATAGTCGTACGTACGTAAGAAATAACACATTTTTAAGGTACCTATGTGAAGTTAGATTAATAAGTTATGAAATATTTTATACATGTTTTATATTCATTTTATTGCATTTATAGATAAATTTAAGATAATATGGCATGGTATAAATAATATTTCAATTTGGTTAATTCAAATACAGTTCAAATTTGTCTCTAATTTTTAATCCGAAATTTAAATAACTAATATTTATTCAATGTTTACAAATAAGAAAGCTTTAAAAAATGATTCAAATTTAACAATATTTTATTAAAATTACATTCCTTGAAATATAACTAAGCGGTTAAATTTATTTCTAATACAAAGAGATTTTTTTGTATTACTGCAAATGTAAAAAAACGAATATCCAAATATTTTTTAATTATGCATTTTAAAAGTAAATTATAGTGATCGTGATATGGAAACTCATTAAATAGACTTCGACTTAATAATTTTTTTTGAACATTAATAATAATTCTATTACCTACGGATTGTTTCACTACAGATAATTGAATATTGTCATTTTGAGTTATGTATTGACGAATTTCTTTTTCGGTTGTGCTACAAATTAGTACAGTATCTTTACTAGGAACTGCTAAACCTCCCCTATTTTTTTTAGCTATAAGTGAGCTAACTGAACTATTGCCTTCGAGATAATTAATGCATTCAGAGCAATGAAGTGTTTTGTTTAACCTGAAAACTATGAATCCAGCCACATATTCTACAACGTTCTCAACAAATTCCGAAAGATCTGGATTTTGAAATAATTCGGAATTTTCAGATAGAAAGACAGTTTCTTCGTCTGTAAGAACATCGGAATTGCCCGTATTCCAATTTTGATGAAGTGGTTGAAGCAAAATATTTTTGGCAGTTGTCAAATTTATCGCGTTTATAGGATTTAATATGTTTAATTCTTCTAAAGGTAAACAATTCCCTAAACCTGATTCTGTAATTTGTGTATGAACTAAGAGCCTTTTGTAAGCTGCAGTAAATTGTCGCACTGTGGGATTATTATTAGAGCCTAAACGGGCCCTAATACTATCAAAGAAAAGTTCAAGGTGGTCTTGATTTAGTTTGTAGAATGGTACGAACTTAAGAAGCTTAGTTTTAACGAATTTTTCAAATATAAAATTAACACTTTTTAACGTTAAAATCATACCAACAAAGCCAGTTTTCCGGGGTGACATAACAACAGGCTGATAATTACTTGGTGACATAATCTTAAGCGATCCTTAGAAGTGTATAGCGGAATTAACAAATATCAGAATTTGCTCTATATTCGCCGCACAAATAGGTTGTTTGATTCCTCTTTGAGACATATTTGAGAATTTAGAACATCAAAGACATTGTTAACGATTTAATTAAATCGCACCGTCGCTAGGCATCCTTCGAATTGCGGTAGATTTAGCTGATTTCTACAAAACTCGAGAGCATCCGCAACAGAAGTACTTAACGCTTGAGTAGCAAGCCGAACATTCATTTTGTGATTTTTGAAAAAAACATGGGCCTTTCGCAATTTATTTTCTAAATGTAGCTGCTCGGTATCTTGTAGCTGTAATAATAATTCTAAATAATGCCACGATATCTCTTCGCCGTTGTCATCTAATAGAGGACCTTTTTCAGCAAGTGTATTACGAATTAATTTTAGCATGTGACATGGATAGGGCAAAATAATCAAAGATTCAGTAAAAGGCTCATCATTGTACATAAACAAACACCGGATTTAAATAATCTAAATCTGTACAATTCGTTACATTTGTATTACATCCTAATGAATTTGCTAGGGAAAAATTTACTGGACATCAATCGAATGTAATTCCAATTATTTTAACCCCCGCGGCGTAGAGATTATGAAGACTGAGCGACAATAAATTACTTTTCTGCTCGCTATTTAGAGAAGCAATAGGAAAATATCCTATTGGTATTTTCCATCTCTCGTTGATCCCTACAACCATAAACACCAGAACCTGAGTAGCTACTTCTTCATTTTCGAGATCATTCCCTATATCTACACAACCAACTGTTCGTTTACCGTTCCATTCTATTTGACTGCGAATGCCAATTTCATCAAAAACTAAGTTACAGAAGACATCTTGATTATTTGCTCGTTCCATATCTACAAGAAGTCTCAACGTATGAAAAAATTCTTCTGTGAAACCAGCCTTTCCTTCTACACACTGATACCACTGTGCAATTTTTTGAATGAGGCAGTAGAGAACTAAATATTTTTCGAACGTAGTCATACGCTTTTGGGGAATAAAAGTTGAGGGTCATTGCAAACTTTCTAATTTCAATCGGGAAACGTTTGGGTAATGATAAGCCCTTAGACTTGTGAAGCTGTCTTTTTAAAATTTCTATAACCGGTTCTGACATTGATACCAAGTTAACAAAGTGCTCTTCCTGTAGCAAGTTTTGACTTTTAAGATCTTCTAAAATCGCCTCTAAACTATTTATTTTGGAATTGCGGCGAGAAATGGTTTGTTCTAAGCGATGATGTCTTTTCGTTAGCTCGCGATACGATTTTCTTAGAACGTTCAATTTGATTTTACGTCGAATATTTTTCTTGGGTGACGATGATTCCTCGGACGTTGATATCTTAAGTGACCTTTTAAGTGTTACTTTTTTTAAAGGCTATAAAGAACATGTTCTATTAGCATAAGGAATCAATCATTAAAAAATATTGAAAACAATACCTTGACTTTTTTTAAGCACGTCTTAATATTTTCTGAACAGCTCACGTCCATATTTTCTACGGCTGTTGATCCATCTTCGAAACTCATTTCAGTTGACATCGGTTTAACGTCGCTACATTCATCATACTCTTCAGTATCAGAAATAATTTTATCAGATGAACTGACAGAGTCCATAATCGCAACATCTTGAATGCGTTCAACCAAAACCAACAAAAATGTTTATACAAGCCGTGCCATTCGCTCTTTACACCGATCCTCTCTCAGAAATTGTGCTCTATGAGTTGGTATTGGTATGTCACAAAACCAACAAAAATGTAAACAATAATTTAGGCATTTGTGTTAGTTTTGTGTACATATATTTTCTGATTTATTTTATACATTACTAATACTAAGCCATAGGGTACAATTTTTATAGCTTAAGTGTTTGTTTGGCACGGCTTGTATAAACATTTTTGTTGGTTTTGGTTCAACCGACAAATTTTCATCCAACACAACTAAAGGGTATATCGCGATATATTCGACGAAGCATTTAGGCATAATCTTTTGCACGTTCCCCTCATATTCATGAATTTGTTCTCAAAATGATCAGAACAAATTCGATCGTTCCGGCCAAATTTTTTTGTAATTAATATTTTTTGCCATATTTTCCTCATTCGCAAGTTTCTGGGTAATCTGCTTTGGAAAACTTATTATTAAAAATTTATGCTTGATAAATATGGTTTCATAATAGCAGAATATACTTCAATTACAACAAACTTTATCAGAATTATTCCAAACAGATTTATTTTACTAAACACTCTTATGATTTATCTACAACAAATCAATTTTTAAATAAATAATAACAAATTATGATTTCTATAAAAAACATTTATTACGACACATACAGAAAATATTCTTTTAACAAAGTAAAGAAAAAAAAAATATTTTTCTCAAATCGGATAAAATACGTCAGTTTTCTGGTTTGTTATCTGTCAGCAAAATGAAGTATTTCCCGACACTACATCGTTGCTAGGCAACTTACTAAAAACAGTACTGGAAAGTATTCCTTGCCTAGGCAGAGAATACTTTCTAGTACTGATTATCATCTGTTTTTAAGAAATACATGATATAATTTTAATTTATTTAGTTTTTATTATTATAATTGTAAAATTACATATTTAACAACTATTTATTATTGGTTATATTTACATGAATTGTACAATTTGTACAGGTGTTGAAAATTGGCGCAGATGCATTACAATTAAGGTTAGTTGTAGCCACTGATGCACTATTATCGTTTATTTCGGTCATGTTAGGGTCCACATCTGGATTTTGTTCGGTAGTATTGAAAATTTTTATCTCGGTCATGTTACGGTCCACACCTGGATTTTGTTCGGTGGTATTGAAAATTCTGTTTGCAACTTCAATTTTATTATTTAGAGAATCATCAATGTACCCTTCAGCAACCGTTGCCGATTTCCAACCACCATGTCTCTTAAGGCAAGTCAAATCTGCACCTGTATCTACCAATATTGTAGCAGATGATCTGCGAAAACAGTGCCCTGTATATTCTATCGCATTTGGCAACTTCAAATAAGTAGCTACAGTTTGAGGCAATTTGCCAAACTGATGTATGCCCACTACTTGTCTGTTACCTCTACCGTTTGTTAATTTGAAAAAGAATCGAGGGTTATCGAAATCAGTGGGACGTAATGCTATGTATCTACGATATATTTCGATATACGCTTCATTTACAATAAATGATCTTGGCTTGTTCGTCTTGTTAACAGGAATGGTAATCAATATCCTATTTCCCAAATCTTGAATGTCATTCAAATTTATTCGGCATAGTTCATCTTGACGACATGCGCCAGAAATTCCAAAAATTAAGGCAACCTAGAAAACAAATTTTTTGTAAATAAATTATGAGCGCGTACATCTTAACATACTTTTGCCATTAAATATGTATCATCTGGAGCAAGTTCCATAAATGTTTCTATTTGTTGTTTCGTTAAGATTTTGCATTTTTTAGGCTTATATCCATCTGACTGACGTTTCAATAATGCGCGTAGTTTTCCATATTTGGATATATCAACATTATTGTTAATGCTAAGCGTCGACCTCACCATGGAATAGTTGGACCATAAGGTTGACGGTTTCATCTTTTGACATAAATCCGAAAAATATGCAATTAAAACGTTTTCGGAGAATGAATTGGCCTTGTTATTTATGCGATAATCCATAAAACGCTTGTATGCATTTTCGTACTTCTCCCTCGACTTCTGCGGCAACAAATTTAGTGTAGTCAATCTTGCTGTCTCCAAGATGCCAGGCGGAGTACCTGGGATTGAATTATCAAAATTGCTGTCCATTATATTTAAACTAAACCACAAATTAACGACGGGTATCGTTTGGTCTGAACAGACCTTTAAATAAATTGACAGCGCACGCGATTGTTATAATTTTAAGGTAACTTTGATAGTGAAATCTATTGAAAATATAAATTGGAAAATTTTGCGTATTTTAAAGAATATAATGAATAAAATGGATAATCTGATATACTGCCGATTAGAGAAAAAATCGTATGTGCAACTCGTGGAAAAACTATAATTCCCGGACTCTTATGGTTGCTGGAACTCGGCTGACGCCTCGTCCCAGCAACTTCCATACTCGTCCGGGAATATATCGTTTTTCCTACACGTTACACAATATACTATTCCCCGACACTGGGATTTTACTCTCAAGCACACAACTACATAAAAAAACTATTTTTCAAATGAAAAATATTAACTTTTGATTTTTTGGAATAAAAATTAAATTTGATCACGGTAAATTGTGTGGGCCCTCTAAATACTTATAATATTCTTGATTATAATATACATTACTTTAATATTCTTACATGCCATTCAATTTTATGGGCAAAACATATTTTACTAAAACTTACCTAAAATAACTTGTTGAACCTGGACTGCGATGGTTCTTAATATTCGTTACTCTAATGAAATTAGAGCAACTGGAAACACAACATTTCATTATATGTGGCATTTTTCCTAAAGTTTTATATGTTTCACACAATATTTTCTATTAAATAATTTGTTAAAACCAAAACAGAAATTCAAACAAAACAAAATTACGAAAAAAAATGACAGAAGTAGACTAACGCTTTTTCTTACTCTCTTTCATACATTTTGAATTTTATGTTCTCTCCATATATATTAATTCTCGAAGGGTTTTCCCCATTTATAGTGCTTTCTATCAAATTTATGTGAAAATTAATTATTTTAATTTACAATAAATTATCTGCCACAGTTTCTTTACGCACAAATTGACACCAGAATTACTCCGGTCAGATAAGTGATTTTAATGGTTGGTTGTAAATCGCTGTTTTGTACTTTGTAATTTTAATTAAAATGAATGTGGAGATTAATTATTTTAATTTAAAATAAAATATCTGCCACAGTATTATTAAGCACAAATTAATAACCGAATTGCTCCGATCTGATGAGGCATTCTCTTGCTATAGTGCCCTCAATCTCTATAAATCCCTGTTTTGTAGTTTGAATTTTTAATTAAAATTTATGTAATGATTAATTAATTTAATTTAAAATAAATTAATCACCACTGGTTTTTTACGCAAAAATTGACACCATCTAATCACCGATCGGATGGGCCATTCTCTCGCTACCCTGGTTCAAGCATTTAAATCGGTCGAAATCAGAGGTTCCCGGCGCGGGTTCCTTTGCCGCCGGATGACGTCATTGCAATAATATTATGCGTGACACATATAAAGCCGAAGGACCAATCTAAGCAACCATATCTTTAAATTAAAGGTAATGCTTATAGTTGATGAGTAATTGCCCCTGACCAAGGGCTAAATTTCGGGTAAGTTCTGAGCATGCGGTGTAAAACGTTATCACGTCAAAAAAATCCTTGTCTAATGACTAATAATAAGAGACACACTTTACTTATTAATTAACTTTAAATTCGGTGCTAAACGCCTAACCATGCTAGAAAATTATTCACAAAAATCAATCACTGCACAATAATTTAATTCGGTTAATTATTTTGAACAGACAATAACAAGCATATTAATGGAAAGCAATTGCTTCGGTTGCGCATACATACCTTGTAATTTATCATGAGGTCGCGTCGTGCTAATATTTTGTTGTCTCGAGAGATTTTTTTACTTTTCCCGCTATAACGATGTTATATTGGGTTAATATTGTAATCGCGAAAAAAATTTTGTTCCAGATTTTCACATTTCTCGACGAATTAGGTTACCAGGATCCCGAAACACCGATCAGAAAAATGTTGTGTCCGTCCTCCCATCCTTTCGTCCTTCCAGTCGCACATTTTTATTATTTTCACAAATATTGACAAATATTTTCATTCTCACATATTGATGGTTTTGGTCGAAATTTTGTACAAATATATATTTTAGTAATAAGCAGTTTGTGTTAAGTTTTAGGTCCGTTCGAGTATAGAATTGTGGAAGAGAAAATTGCCAACCGGATTTTCTCAAAAGTGAGACCGACGATTTTTTTTGTTATGTTGATGACAAATTTGACAATTCATCATCTAGTTGTTCACAAAATTTAAAGTCAAAAAGTAAAATACTTTGCTGGTGGCAAATAATATTGTCAACATTTAAAAATAATTATATCTAGTGAGCTTTTAAATTTAGTAAGATATTCACGTTTCTATGACATCGACATTTCTGTGCTGTACAGACATATATACAGTGATGCATTTTTGACATTTTAATGATTGAAATTTCAACAACATGTTGATCGATATACATTATTTGTGAATTGCTTTAATAAAATCGCCTGTAAAGTTTTATTTCTGAGCTGGGAGATACATAAAATGAAATGCCATATGACAAGAGGGATTCGGTAACAAATGATAATTAGCCTTAATTCTGATTTTGTATTGTTTGTGTATTATTTTATAATTTCGAATGGTTCACAGCGATGCCCCCGTCCAGACTGAAGCACTGAGAAAGAATTATATCGGCCAATTCTCACACTTTGTGGGAAAAGTGTCGTCCGAGGAGCCAGATAGACCCAATTTTTTTATCTGTGAACCAAGTTTCAGTTAGCTAAAATTATTCGAAGCGGGAGGGGTTGCTTTACGTTAATAAAATAATTTGGTGACACGAATATTTCATCATGTACGAATTACATGGCACAACCATATTTTAGCCACTCTTTAAAAAATATTAGTTTCTTATTTCTCAGGAGCATGATAATAATTAAGATATACTCGATCCAGAATATAAAATGTTACCAATTGAAATACTCGAAAATGATGGCTTTTAAACCAATCTACATTTCTTTTAACACTAATGTGAGCTAAATGAATGAAAAACAATGGTACTTCTGAACAGAACATATAAAAATATTGTTGAAAAAATGAAATTTTAGCGGGTAACTTTAATATTAAAGTTAAATATCACAAAAATTATCGTTTCCTCATTGTACAAAATTTAAATAACTTGAAATGTAACAATTATGTATTTGCTATATTTTAGTTAATGTATTTACAGGTATACATATTATGTATAACAACCTAAACCATGGCCTTTTCTTTAATTTAATCAACTTCCACTACCTTGTGGTTTATGTAAAATTTCATGAACTTGTATGGCCTAAAGCTGTTAATTGCCCCCACTACCTTTGGAAAAAAAAAAACTTAACAAATAACGGACGCACAAACCGACTACTGTCAACCAAAATATGCCATTATTCTAAGGCAGTGGACCAATTCTTAGGTAAATTTATTACTATGGTAAAAGTCGACTATAAGCGGTTTTCGCCTACCGATTGTAGTATATTTACCTCGACTAAATATTCTAAATCATCTTAAGAATTAGCTAGGAAATATTTGTTGATTAAAAAATTCTGCAAAATCGTAAGACTTTAATGTCACAAACGCGCGTTTTAATTAAAAATGGCTAGAGCAGGAGCATTTTAATTATATTACATTATAGCTAACAATTTTTTAATAGTGTCATTTGAAAGATAAAAAGTCACTACATTTTGAAAAATTAATTTTTGCCGTGTTTTTGCTCTCCTGGAGAAAAAAAACAAAGCATACATCGACATAAAATGCTATTAGTTGTAGCAAAGATAATCCCTAAAGGGGACTCCCTCTTTTTATGCTAGTATTTGATAACTCAGAAAATGTTCAAAATATTTATGGTATAAAAGCAATTCTTCACATGAAGATAAGAATTGAACCTATGAGGAGAACCACTACACGCATACCACAATGCAAGAAATGTCAGGGATTTAATCACACCCAAAAATATTGCAGCCGGGATCCGAGATGTGTAAAATGCTCAGGTAAACATTTTACCCAGGCATGTACAATAGGGAGAGATGTACCAGCTAAGTGTATAAATTGTAAAGGCCAACATCCGGCCAATTATCGGGGCTGTGAGGTTGCTAAGCACCTACAAAAATTAAGAGATAAATCACGAAATCAATCGCAAAATCATGAAATTCGAAGGATTCAACCATCAAATCAGATGGATCAAAATCCACAACCAAGCAACGCATTGCAAAGAAGAACATTTGCTCAGGTAGTGAAAGGCTCGGGTTCAACTAAATATATGGGCTCTGAAAATAGTCGAATTATGGAAAACATTATGAACAGCATCGAAGCTATTACAAAGCGGCTAGATGACCAAAGTAACCTGAACAACATGATATTTGATCAACTGAAGAAAATGCAACTCCCACAACGCAATCCGATAAAAAATGTTAAGTAAGAACACAACTTTCAGAATAGCAATCTGGAATGCGAATGGACTTATGCAACATATTCCAGAAATAGAAATATTTTTAAATACAGAAAAAATCGACATTTTTCTAATATCCGAAAGCCATTTTGTTAAATCTTCGTTTGTTAAAATCCGGGGTTATAACTTATATCATTCCATTCATCCAGCAGAAAGAGCAAGAGGTGGTTCAGCATTACTAATAAAAGAAAATATAAAACACCATGTAGAAACAGAAATCGAAGAAGAAACAATGCAAATCACCACTGTTAGGATTCACATTAAACACAGACAGCTTACTGTCTCCGCAATATACTGTCCTCCCCGGCATAACTTGAAAAGGGAGGACCACATTAAACTATTTAAATCATTAGGACGTGATTTTATTATTGGAGGAGACTTTAATGCAAAAAACACCTATTGGGGATCTAGACTTACGACGTCAAAGGGTAAAGAATTGTTTCAAGCAGCCCAGACATCAAAATGTGAATTTTACTTTGGTGGTTCCCCAACATACTGGCCCAGTGACGAAGCTAAGATACCGGACCTAATCGACTTTTATGTAGCAAGAGGTATATCTCAGAACTATATTCACATTGAAAACAGCAATTCTCTAGTATCGGATCACTCACCGGTTATCATGACAGTCAGTGAAACTGTAATTCAAAGGGAAAGTGCACCCAGATTAACAAATTCAAAAACAAACTGGGATCTCTTTCGTGAAATAATGGAGGACAAAATCAATCTCCAGGTACCGATAAGAAATTCTCGACAGTTGGAAGACGAATTGGAGCAACTCAATGAAATAATTCACTATGCTGCATTGGCAAGCACTCCCATTTTACAAAATAAGAAGACGCTTAACATATCCTACCCAATGGAAGTTAGAGAGTTGGTAAGAGAAAAACGACGAGCTCGTAAAACCTGGCAAATTAATCGAACACCGGAGAACAAAACAATTCTTAACAATTTAAGTAACAGCCTCAAATCCCTTCTTAAAGAAGTTAAAAATGAATCAATCAACAGATATCTAGTTAGCCTAACTGATGAAAAAAATTCTGATTACTCACTGTGGAAGGCGACGAAGGGACTCAAAAGACCCAAAATGCAAGTGCCTCCACTTAAAAAGGATGATGGAACCTGGGCAAGAGGCCACAAAGAGAAGGCTGATCTATTTGCGGAGTATCTCCAGGAAACCTTCCAACCACTACCAAGACAAACTGCCAATGAAAATATAATATCTATTCACAAGCTGGATGAGTTTGAAATACGGCCAGTAACTCTCAAAGAATTAAAAGAAGAAGTGAAAAGTAACATGAATGTTAAAAAAGCCCCAGGGTATGATTTGATTACTTACCAAATTATCAAAGCTCTACCTAACAAAGGATTTCGTAAGCTACTACACATAATCAATGCGAGCTTTCGGTTAAAATATGTTCCGAATCAATGGAAAGTAGCAGAAGTAATCATGATACCAAAACCTGATAAACCACCTAACGATAAAAAATCATACAGGCCAATTTCTCTGCTGCCAATCATGTCAAAACTCTTTGAAAAATTATTACTAAAGAGACTTAAACCAATAATTGAGGACCGACAACTAATTCCTCCAAATCAATTTGGATTCAGAGAAAAGCATTCTACAATTGAACAGGTCCATAGAATCACCAACATAATTGAAAGAACGTTAGAACGTAAAAAAGTATGCTCAAGCATATTCCTGGACGTCGCGCAAGCATTCGATAAAGTCTGGCACAGTGGTCTGGAATACAAACTGCATAGAGATCTACCGAGACAATTCTATGCCATACTAAGATCTTATTTATCCAATAGACACTTTCGAGTGAAATATGAGGATGAATACTCTGAGCTAAAGAAAATCTCTGCCGGTGTCCCGCAGGGGAGTGTCTTAGGACCAATCCTGTATTTACTATATACAAGGGACATACCAACCACAAATGAAGGAACCATAGCCACCTTTGCAGATGACACAGCAATTATGGCAGTTGGAAATAATGTCGCTGATGCAACGAGCAAACTCCAGAGGATGACCAATGCGGTTTGTAACTGGACAAAGCGTTGGCGAATCAAACTTAATGAGACAAAATCCACGCATATTAACTTTACTTATCAAAAGGCTTACCACCTACCTATAGAAATTAACTCGCGACTCGTGCCATATGCAAATACAGCTAAATACCTTGGCATGACCCTCGATGCCAAGCTTAAGTGGAGAGAGCATGTCAAAAAGAAAAAAGAAGAACTTAACATAAAGTTCAGAAAAAATGTATTGGCTCATAGGTAGAGGCTCTGAGCTTACAATTCACAATAAGCTGCTGCTATATCGGCAAATTTTGAAGCCGATATGGACCTACGGTATACAACTCTGGGGATGTACCAAGCAAACAAACGCCAAAATGATACAGACGTTTCAAAACAAGGTTCTTCGTAGCATCGTCAATGCTCCGTGGTACGCAAGAAATGAAGACCTTCACAGGGACCTACGGATGGAATACATCAAAGAGGAAATAAAAATGCATGCCGCAAAACACGAAATAAGGCTCCAGGAACATGGAAACCCCTATATTCGCCATATGATAGATAACCCTGTCGTTGAAAGAAGACTCCAAAGAACGAGGCCACTTGACCTAGTGAACTTACCAAACTAAAATTAGTAAATAGGTTTAATTGATTATGGGGCTAACCAGTGGGTTACACCCCAACAAACGTGAATTTTACTAGATATATAAAAATTTGTATTTGAAATAAAAATTGCTAGATGAGCGCAGTCTCAGTCGTAATAAAATAAAATGAAAAAAAAAAAAAAAAAAAAGATAATCCCATGATTATTCAGTCAAAGTTCATATTTATCTTTACACTAAAACAGGAGCAAATATATGTACTTAAGTAGTGCAAATCCTCCGCGAAACTGTTTGTTGTTGGATCTACTAACACATTTAACTCACTTATATATTTCTCTATGTACAAATTGTAAATTTACTATACCGCAAAATTTTACGCCGGAACAAATTCGTAAAAGAAAACCGCATCAATAAAACTAAAACCTGTTACCTCGGTTAAAATCGCGTTTTTCTTTAAATAAGGCGGCAATAAAGCAGCCGTCATATATTCACCATAAAAATATTAAGTAAAAGAAAAATTATTATCTCAAATATTTTCTGTGGTTTTATCTCAAATATATCTGCTAGGAAACTGTGGATACAAATTTTGCCTAATGCTCCCTAATAAAAGGATATAACATTTGTCACCAGAACAACAACAAAATCATAATTTAAATTTACCATTTGGAACACAAAACTATCATTTTATATTTTTAAACTTATGTATAACCTAAAAAAAAAATACCTAAGCAAGAAAGTTCAAGTATACAGATTATCTTGACTAAACCATAACGAAATAGAAATATTTTGCTGAATACAAAAATTTATTTTTATAATTTTGCGCGTTATGTGGTTTTACGGCTTTGAATTCAGGTTTTACCGCTCGCAATTATAAAACTCTGTACCTCGACAATTGTTGGGCACAAAAAGAATAAAAAAACTCTTGCATAATTTCTACATTAACAATAATACACTTGGAAAATTTTTATAATACAACTTTTATTAATAACAATATCACAACACAAAGGTAAGAAGTATAAATTCTTAATTATAACTTTCTTATATAGCGGTACTCGTTTTTTAGGTGTGTGTATGTGTAAACTTAAAAGTTTGTATTGAAATATAAAGCACAATAAAAAAAAATAGTTTTTATGTAACTTTTTGTTTTGTGTTATAATATTATTTTTAATTTAATTTAAATAAAAAGAAATAAAATAAAAAAAAATGAAAACTCAGTGTTTTTATTTTTTATTACATAAATGGGAGAAATGAAAAAAAGTATGAAAAATAATTGTTTAAATTAATAACAAATTTAACTTTCCACTTTATTTAAAGTATTTTTTTTTCTTCATTTTATTGTTTTTTTTTATTTTTATTTTTTAAATAAACAATAGACCAAAAGTTTGCAATGAAAAGCCATTTAATGGTTTTTCTACTTTTGTGCTTATAGCAAAACGACTGGGTGAATACCTATAGAAATATAATTGAGGTCGTTTTTAATGCTGTGACAGAGAATTGAAGTTTTTTAAATGATTTTTTGTTTTGTTTGTTTTAAGTTCGTTATAGTGGCAGAATTTCTGTGGGACAAAGGTGCTTTGTTAACTGGAATGGAATTTCTATTTTATATTTTATTTGGTGAAAGGTTTGTTTAGTGGTAATGCAATATGATAAACTTGACAAACTTAACCCTTTCACTACTGGTGCACTACTTAATCCTTTCATTACTGGTGTATTCTACGTAACACTGTTTTCTAATATTGTTCTTTATTGTTACAAAAATCACGATAAAAAGTGCTAACTGGAACATAAAATTATTTGATTTGTTCATTATAGATTATAATTTATAGTGTACAAATCATCAAAAGTCTGCAGTAGAAGATGGTGGGTACAAAAGTATCGGCGAGTCAGTTGAAACAATAACAAACAAATTTGCAGTTCAGTACGAAACATTTGTTTTGATCGCAGAGAAGTGAAAAAAAGAACTCTCCCATAATAGTATGTCCGTTGAGATGCGGCGTCCGCTTATGTGATTGTTCGTTCAAGTGACCTTTCACTTGGTTTGTATCTGGAAAATAACGGTATTTTGAGTGAATTTTTTTTTTTCAAAACGAATTTTGAAAATATTCCCAAATGTGTATTAGGTATAATAAATTTGAATGAATATACGAAAAATAGCAATTTACTAAAACTGCATGGGGAACAAATTTCCCAACTCGTCGGGAGACTGCCATATAAGGAGCTATTTTCTGTTTTATAGAGTTTAATGATGCGTCCACTTTAAGTTAAAGCTAAGATGCAACCCGAGATAACAGAACATCTGATGTTCTCTATACCCTATTGATTTTTTTCGGAATCTACAATAATTTTCTCAAGGTCAATAAATATCGGTTGCCTAAGAGAAAGTATTCACTTAAGATTTTCAGATTAGTTTCCATTTAAAATTTTAAGGTATATCTGTCATTACCACCATAATAATTACCGCATCGTCTGCGAACAATTGAATTTTACCAGAAAGATTCTGAGAAAAATATCATTTATATAGATAGTGAATAGCAGAGACCCTAAAATAGAACCTTGTGGTACTCCACACTTTAATAGCAGCTCTTTAAATTTATTGTTTCCTGTTTGATCATAGTGTTTACGATTATTCAAGTAATCTTGTAATATCAAAAGAGCGTTTTCATTAATTCCAATACTACTTAATTTATGAATTAAAAGTATATGATCTCATCTATGCAATCAAAGGCTTTAGCCAGATCAATGAAAATCCACGAAGTACACCTTTCAGCTTCTAGATTATTGTACATAATTTCCATAAAATTCATTCAAAATAGCAGAAAGAGTACTGGAATTTTTCTGAAACCCAAACTGATTAATTGGTTAAGATTCAGATAGTTCTCCAGTCTTTGATGGACAGTTTTTTCAAAAATTTTAGAAAACGTAGGAAGGACGGAGATCGGTCTATAATTGTTAATATTCAACTTAGACCCAGATTTGAATATTGGAGTTATACATGCTATTTTTAGTTCATCAAGCAATTTACTGGATACAAAAATTTCGTTTATAAAACTGCACAAAAGAGGAGTTATTGTAGAATTAACCCTCTTAATGAGTTTTGTTGATATATAATCCCAGCCCGATGAGCAAGATGGCTCCAAGCTAGAAATAATTAGCGTAATTTCTTCGGGGGTTGTGGGTTCAAAGTTACAAAATTTGATAGTTACGTTACGTTAAGGTAGAATATTGTAGTTAATATTGAAACCAAATGTAATACTCATTGAATCGGTTTGCAACTTCAATTCGACTTGTGACTAATTTATCATTAATAATTAAATTAATGGGGTCTTCTGCCATAGTATTACGATTATTTACGATTTGATTAATAACAGACTACATTTGTTAAGGTGTTCGTAAACTGTCTTCTAATGAATTTGTGTAGGCTTTGGTTTTTAGAGTAATTACCTTTTTTTCATAAGGTTGTTGTTTTAGATTATTAAATACGTTTTTGAAATACAAATTATTGGAATACCGTTTCTTGAGCTTTTGGAATTTAATTCGCGATTTAATAATTTGTTTAAGATCATTAGTGAACCACGGCTTGTTGTAATCATGCAAATTGATCACGAATGCAAATTCCCTATTGGTGCTATTTTGTTAAATTTAACACGCGTTCCCTATTGGTGTTATTTTCTATATGCAGTGCAACCCAGACAGGCATTTACAATATATTGAAATATGGTTTGTTCATTATACAGTTTTACGTGTTTGGTAATAATCATTCGTTTATTAGGGGTCATACAACGAATTAGTAGGTATTCATGATAACTAAAATCGGTAGACAAAACATGATCGATAATGTTACTGTTGCTATTCGAAAATCGTGATGAGTATTTCTTATCAATTGTGTTAATACTTTTATATGAAAATATTTGCAGGATAGTCTTGTAGTTAACCACATCCGTTTCATGTTCGTTTAAAATAGTTAGATTGAAATCACCAACCACAACACTTTATTTGTACTGGTCCAATGGAGAAACTTTGTTTGTACTGGTATATGGCCGCAGCAGCAAGTGTTTTTGAAAATGAAAATTACATACAAAGCCAGTAACTGGTTCAATCTTGTCGAAATTCAATTTGACCTCCGGGATATCACATCGCAAAAAATAAAATACCCACACATACTTTCAACCATCTCTCCACAAACTTTCGACTTAATCTCGGATGTGCTCCAAAAACCGCCGCAAACAAACCAATACGACGTATTAAAACGAACATTGTTGGAACGTCTAGAGCCATCAGATGAACGTCAGCTTGAATCACTAATATCCGGTCAAGATCTTGGAGATCGCCGCCCATCCGACAGCTTACGTCAGATACGTACACTCGCTGGTACCAAACAATTGGTGAGCGAAACTTTTATAAGGACAATATGGATCCGCAAACTTCCGGAAATCATAAAAATCGGGCTCATGGCGCAACCGGATACAACGCCAATAGAAGCACTAGCAAAGACGGCGGACAGGATGTTTGAGGCATTGAACATCAACAAACCAAATTATCAGATTCAAGCAGTTCAGTTAAGACAACCAAACCAAGGCAATTACCGACTAGCAAGAAACACGGAACGTACAGAACGTGACCGTTTAGCATGCATTGAGGCACGATTAGACGGCTTGTTCCGGAACGGCCGTAGCCGATCACAAAACAGACGATCACCATCTCGCCCACGATTCAGTGGTAGTACTAAAACCTATCAACCAGGCATTTGTTGTTACCACGCAGAATTCGGAAAAGCCGCCAAAAAATGCCTAAACCCATGCAACTGGGGCAAACCGAAGGCAACGACCAGCACGGATGTTGATACTACCCAAAAAAAACCAGTAACCCAACGGGTCACGACTACCAAGTCACACACCCTCAATTCAACTGCCAGTACGAGTTCATTACTAACTCGTCTCCACCTATACGACAAAATTACGAAATTAACCTACCTAATGGATACTGGCGCTGACCTTTCGGTTATTCCAGTCACACATTTTAAATATCTATATTCTGTTTATAAACGAAACCCTGATCTAGTCCTTTCGGCCTCCAATGGCACACCTATCCACACGTACGGCACTAAATTGCTACAAGTGGATCTCGGACTCAAACGCACCTTCACGCACGCTTTTATTATAGCTGCTGTGAATCATCCGATCATTGGCGCCGATTTTCTTTGCAAATTCGGACTTCTTGTTGACCACCTAAAGAACAAACGGCTGGTTGATTCAGCGGCAAAGCTGTCAATCAATGCCACCATGGTTCGTGTCGACACACCGACACCGATCCATTTCACGGTCAACAATGATTTCGGCACTCTGCTCAAAAAATTTCCTTCCCTTACAAGCAGAGCCGAACTATAACTTACCAGTCCGACACAACGTGGTCCACCATATTGTCACCGCAGGTCATCTGCCCGTGTCAAGACCACGTAGGCTAAATCCAATCCGTCACAAAGCTGCATTCACTGAATTTCAGCACATGGTTGTATTAGGAATTTGTCGGCCAACGGCATCTCCCGTCTCATGCCCATTGCATATGGTGAAAAAGAAAGATCAAGATCGGAGACCATGTGGTTACTATCGTCGATTAAACTCAGTAACAACGCCAGATCGCTACCCGATACCCCACATTTAAAATTTCTCCATGCATTTGAATGGTTGCAAATTTTCTCCAAGATTGATCTAGTCAGCGAATACCATTTGATTCCCGTAGCGCCTGAAGATGTACACAAAACGGCAATAACGACCCCATTTGGCCTCTTCGAGTTCACTCGAATGCCATTCGGTCTACGAAACGCCGCACAAACATTTCAGCGCTTCATGAACGAAGTTGTTCGTGACTTAGATTTTGTCTTCGTCTACATAGACGATATTCTTGTTGCTTCGCACCTCAGTGTGCAACAGCACAAACTACACTTAGAACAATTGTTCAATAAGTTAGCACCTGATGGTATCCTGCCATCAGAAGAAAGAATTAACGCTATCAGACAATTCCCAGCTCCTACTATAATCAAAACAATTCAACGATTTGCCGGTATGGTAAATTACTACCATCGATTTTTACCGAAACTCGCACAAACACTCGCACCAATTCACAGCCACTTGGCTGCTCTACTCAAAAAGCCAAAAACCGCCAAGAATTTCTCTTGGCCCGACGAATGCCAACAAGCATTCACGTCGTTTAAAACTGTATTGGGACAGATAACACTTCTGGCACATCCACTGAGCGACTCAAAGCTCAGTTTGACTACTGACGGATCGAACACTGCCGTCGGTGCAGTACTGCAACAATACCATAATGAGTGTTGGGAGCCTCTGGGTTTCTTTTCTAAAAAGCTCTCGGATGCCGAAAAGAAATATTCCGCATTCGACCGAAAATTACTCGCAATTTATCTGGCAGTCAAACACTTCAGATATACTTTGTTGAAGGTCGAGATTGTACAATCTACACTGACCACAAACCTCTGACACGAGCGATTCAGTCAAAAACTGAACGTAATCCAAGGCAATCACGCCACTTGGATTATATCACTCAATTTACGTCAGACATACAACATGTCTCTGGACATGACAGCGTTGTCGCGGATACATTATCTCGCACTACCGACAACGAAACGGCCGCAGTCGACACACATTTCGACTTAATCAAAATTGCAAATACTCAAAAAGTTGACCTAGAACTTCAGAATTTATTTTCTGGTTCCGAATGTCACAATAGTTCATCACTGAAACTAGAACTTTTTAAACTACCTGGCCTTGAAATCGTATACGAAACATCTACTGGGTACAATCGCCCATACATTGCAGAAACACTACGTCGAACAATCTTCGACACACTGCACAACATTTCGCATCCTGGTGTCCGTGCAACTCGTAAGTTGATCTCTGCTCGTTACTTTTGGCCCAGTATAAACAAAGACGTAGGCAATTGGGCTCAGTCTTGTTTATCTTGCCAACGTTCTAAAGTACAACGTCACACAAAATCACCCCATGGCAAATTCGAAATTCCACCTGGTCGATTTGAACATATCCATTAAGACATAGTAGGTCCACTTCCTCCATCTAATGGATACACATATTTACTTACTTGTGTCGATCGCTTCACTCGTTGGCCCGAAGCGTACTGCATGACCAATATGTCTGCAGCAACCATTGCCATCACATTCGTCAACAATTACGTATCTCGATTCGGCGTACCCCTAACCATCACCACTGATCAAAGAACGCAATTTGAGTCCAAGGTTTTTACCGAGTTAACAAAACTCCTTGGCTCAAACCGCTTACGTACATCGGCTTACCACCCACAAGCCAATGGCATAATCGAACGTTTCCACCGGCAACTCAAAGCCGCGTTAATAGCCAGAAGCAACACAACTCATTGGAGCTCGGAAATACCAATCATTTTACTTGGCATCCGAGCAACAGTGAAAGAAGATCTAAAGTGCTCACCAATTCCAACTACTGATACAGTCATCGACCAATTACGTGAAACAATGCAAAACCTTGTACCAAAAGCCACTCGTCAGTCCAAACAAGACGACGTTTTTATTCCAAAATCGCTCGATAATTGTGATTTTGTGTTCGTAAGAACGGACAAGGTTCGCACCGAATTATCTCCTCCATACGAAGGTCCATATAAAGTCATTCGACGCCTTCGCAAACAATTCACCGTGTTGATTAATGGGAAAAACCAAACCATTTCAATCGACCGGCTTAAACCGGCTTACGGCATTCTTTGTTCAACTGATCAAAAATCAGTTCATCGTACAACTAAAACTGTCCGTATTTCAGCCAAGTAATTTCTTTATGGAGGGATTGCACTTGAGGCGGAGTCATGTAGCGACTCTCTCATTTAAATCGCTAATTAAATTCGTTTATCGCCACAATTATTTGAAATGTAACGCATTTCAACTTGAAAATATAATTGTGATGGCACATCTCTTTTCGGTCAATAGTGATACCTATAATAGGATAGCAACTTGCTTGCAACTATTATAGTGGTTTATGTCTGTCTGTACTTAACATAATACATTTCCCTATATTTTAGTACAGTTCACTATTTGCATTAAATTAATATCTTGGATAAATTTAATGCAACACAGAAATTATCACCATCTTTTGTCGACATCGCAATCTAAATCATTTACCCATTACTGAACGCAAAAATTAAGTCTAAGTTTTTTTTAGATTTTAAAAACAAAAAAAATCGATTTTGATATTTTGACATGAACTAAAATTTTCAACAGACACACACTCTCTTTTCTGCTCTTGTGCAAGCGATACCTCATCGCCATTTTTCTAATCAAAAATTAATATAAAAAAAGCGACAAAGTAACTTACACGAAGTGAAGAATAATACCGGGCTATCTATCAAATTAAAAAGTAATTAAATATAGTCAAAGTGAAGTGGTGGATATTAATCCACATTTGTAAAAAAAATTTATAAATAAATTCGGCCACATATCATTAAAAACTTGTTCATTGTGTGTGCCCCATTTTAGTCCGGTATTTTTACTTGTGAAATCGGAGCTACCGCAACTTTAACGCGAATTCCAGGCATCACACAACAGCCTCCAAAGCTTCTAAAAATACGTCATGATGATTACGGCTCTATACCAGAGCCTTCTAGAGTATAGAGAGCCAGAACCATCTTCATGTAGATAGAGCCGGCATGTGAAAAATGAACTTAAAATAAGGGATATAGAAACACTAAAAATTCATTTATTTTCATAGAGTTTGTATGAAAAATCGCAATTCCGATTGAAGATAAAATATGAATTAAAAGTTAAACCCAGTTAAATATTTTTTTATGAAATCGCTAACAAACAACTCAATGTCTTACTCATTTAAAACACAGATTCCAAAATTTCTCTATTTTCCAGCAGTTATCAAAAGAAAATAAGGGAAATTAAATTAAAAAACATTCTACAACAACAACAATGTGTATTAAAAAGAGAAAATTCAGTTTAATGACGACATCATATCTCCACATCTAAACCCAATGGTAAGAAAAAAGACAACACGTCTCCGCTCAACAATCAAAATTTTAAAAAATCAAAAAGAGCCAAACAGAATAAATTAAATCAATACAATGAGTGCGAAAAAAACAAAACATCAAAACAATCTAGCATGCTTTGCAAATTCAAAATAACTATAGAAACATATTCGAATTCAAATTGGAATGGAGGCAATGAAAGAGATGATTATTGTTTTGTTTATAAATTTCGAGTTATGTTGATGACGTATATATTACAAAAACAACAATATTTAAAATTTCACACGTACCTTATTTTTCATGGCGATTTTCACTAAGAAATAAACATTTTCAAGACTTGATTTTTCAATCAAATAATATTACATATTTCATGAACATTTTCATATAAAAACAAAACAAAAGCTCATATTTCTAATTAACTAAATCTGTAAATGAAAATAACCGTTTTCCCATATAGTTTCATAGTAAAGAAAAAATTGTTTATACCTTATTTTAAGCTTATTAAAAAATACAGTCGATACTGGAGGCTCTTATTTATACAGTAGGCTCTGATACTGGAGGCGCTTATTTATACAGTAGGCTCTGCTAAAATACATCAAAGTTGCCTCTGACGAATTAAAATAATATTTGCTAAATATATCTTTAGTTTTACTAGCGTACGTTAGATATTTAGAGCAAAATTCCAAAAAAATTGTTTAATCACAAAATTATGGCACATTCTTAACAATTTATGAAATTGTTTTGCTTTTCCTACAATTTTTCAATTTGAAATTTCCCCAGGTGGCAATATTTGGTACGATTTTACAAAATGTTTACTACTATCACTGCCATCTATGTAATTTATTTTGACTTAATAACCACACGATTTATAGCATGCTTTTATTTCAATTTGACCAGGACATGAATTTTGGTCGCCTCATGAGTCAGTGAGGAAAGAATTACCTGATCGTGATGGTATTGGTTATTGTGTGTGTTCGAATGCTCTTGCTTCATGCTCTTAATGCTCTTTTAGTTTTTCGTTCAGTTATTTTTTGGTGTTTGTAGAGATTAGTAACGCTGTAAAAATTATTTTCTTCTGTTTTTTTCTGTCTTGTTCCGTATTGCTTATTACCAAAGATTGTTAATATTATTTTATAAGATGCACTTTATACACTTTCTCATTGGTCTCATTGGATATGGCGAATTATCGTAACATTAATTTGCGTTACATTCACAAAATAAAAAAAATCATTTCTTTAATAAACAAACAAAATAAGTTAAAACTAAAGAAATACATTTTTGTATTATACAATATTAGAACTTAGTAAAAGTAAAATATTCATACCATATTGCTTGAACAATGAACAACGCACAAATGTAAATTCTCTTGCTTCATAGCAAGTGAGATCTTCTCACACGCGAGCATAAGCACCAAAAATTTGAACCTATTTCAACCGATTGGCTTATTTTTTATACTTACC
Source organism: Tipula helvola (assembly GCA_963556165.1). Classification (NCBI taxonomy): domain Eukaryota; kingdom Metazoa; phylum Arthropoda; class Insecta; order Diptera; family Tipulidae; genus Tipula; species Tipula helvola. The sequence continues at coordinate 50,074,505 of OY744483.1, forward strand.
GTCACGAAACGATACACTAATACGAAGAACGTATATGACAGCACACAATCACAAAATGTATATTATACGCCTTGTACGTATACAAAATTCTCATGAGGCTTGTTATGAAACTTTTTTTAAATTTTGACATTTATTTATCTTGAAATTCAAATATTTATGAAAATATTTCAGAAATCATAATTAAGAATTCGTAACGTTATTTAAAAATGTGTCTTACTGTGGGTTTCCACTTGGGATGCCTTTGCGAATAATCGCAATCTGTTTTAAATTTTTCACACGGATAGTATACATTGAAAAAAAATACATATCGGTATATAAATTTGTCTACGCAACCATAGACAAATTTACAATACGATTTGCAATCAAAAGTAGTCATGCCTACATCTTTTTCCATTGCAAATTTTGCATTTACAACAAAAAGTAAAAATTTCCCTTATTTTGTTTAGGAACATTTTCAATCTTCTGATAAACAAAGCAAGCTGAAATTCTTTTCCTATGTGAATACTTCATTGTTTATATTATGATTTTTTATTGACGTCTAGAAATGTCGAAATTAACAAAATTATTTGGTAATACAAATACAAAATTTTTCTAACACAGTGACATGAAACAAAAAATTTCCCTTTGCGAATATTCGCAAAGCATCCAAGTGGAAACCATAGGTTAGGAAAAAAATGATTTCCCATATGTTTTATGTGTTTTACTATGGAAATTTTGGTGTTTTCTACGTTTCTATAGTTCCCTCATAAAAGCTTTTTTCGACTATGATTTCGTATAATCAAGATTGCTTTGTCTATACTCTAGAAGTCTCTGGCTATACCTCTCACTTTAGAAACAATAGAGCCTAGAAAACTTTATGTACCATGAAATAAACAAAAACATTATAAACCAATTCAGAATGCCTTTATTTGCTTCAATGGTTGTAATGAATGAAATATCTATGATGACCCTGTAAATAGAAGGGTTAACATTTCTTACATTAAATCTATTATTATAACATAACAAAAGTCAAGAAAGCAACAAATTATTACATTATTTTATTATCTGAAAATAAATTTTCCATTGTAATTTAACACCAATAAAACATAATACAATTTTCCAACAGAAAGGAAAATTTACAGCAAAAACAAAAAAATCTCATTTTTAATTATAAAACCGAAAATAAAAAAGTAAAAAAAAATTTTTTTTTTTTATAGAAATTTCAAGATTCATGAATTTTTAATCAAAACACTACAACAACAGTAAGGGGGAAAAAGCTCAATTTCTCATCCAGGACATAATTTTTTATTATTTTTATTTTATTTTTTTTCATTATTATCCAAATTTAATAAATTTTTATTATTTGCCATGGAAATTTTGAGCTTCTTCGTCTTATCTTTCTAATTTAAATTTTTTCCATTTTAACTACTGTCATCTGTTTTATTTATCTTCAATTTTCATCTACCTGTTCGCTTAAATTTTTTTTTATTGGCTTTTCGAATTTTTCTTTGTTAAATTTTATTTTATGTTAAAATCAATAAAAACACAAAAAAAAACTTTTTTTATAAATATTTCATTTTTATAAACAAATTATGGTTTATTGTTGTTGTGGCAATATGTATATACCACATAGTTAGTATAGTAGAGAAGCTTTTATTTATTTATTTTTATTTTTTTGGTATCTCCGTTTGTCGATCAGTTTATCATTGACATTGACGTTGTTGCGCGATATGGTTCGAGGTGACGGTCTGTTTTGTTGTCTTTTTTTTTTTTGTTTGGTTTTAATTGGAGAATATTTTATGACGGTAATAAAGATAAAGTTGATGAACGTTGGAATAAAGTTTAATTAAGTCACTTTCAGTTTGGATGGTATTGGGGGTTTAAATAGTTAAACAATGAAAATGCGTGGTGATGCAAGGTACGTTTTTCCACTGTCTTTCCAAAACTTTTTTTGAAAAATTAACCGAATCAGAACATTATAAAATCGAAAGCGTCAGCTAATGCTCTCTTTGGCAACAACAGATTTATATATGAAAAGAACCGTTTGATATAGATAGTCGAGTGCAATATAAGGTAGTACGAAGCTGACTCCTAAAATCAGTATTTCAATAAATTTGTCAAAATTTAGCAATTTATCAAATTTTAATTCATTATAGCTAAGATGATTTAGCCAACTTTGAATGTAACAAAAGCATTATGCCTTTAGTATACAATGCAGCAAGCACGAACCACACCCGAGTAGCAAATTTGAATAGCAGTTTCAAATGTTTGGTTTAAATTGAGTTAAAAATACAAATTTCGAACCTAAATGCAATGGATTCTACAGCTTTAATTATTTTTCTGTTTTCTTTACGTTCTTTAAACCTTTCATTAAATCGGCGACCCGTTTGTCCTATATACATATATAGTACGAACCTTACTAGAATAAATTAATTTCTATACTTTTGGATCCAAATTGCTGACTTGTAAACCTATCACTATTAGAATTATCGGAAGAATGCGCCATGGGATCACTAGATATATCGGAAGCTGTATCTTGTGCTATTTGTTTTGCTTGCGCTCTAGTAATGGCTGCAATAACTTTGTTTGATCCGAGTGACTCGAAATTTTCGGAAATCTTTGTACGGCTAAGCGAGTCTACATTTTGATTCATTTTACCAGGTTTGTATTCTATGTCATAATTATATTCGTCCAGCTCTAATCGCCAATGGATTAGACGAGAACTAGGTTTTGGATTTTTATTGAGCCAAACTAAGGGACGATGATCGGCCCTAATCAAAAACTTTTTCCCATACAGGTAAGGGTGAAATCATTGAGTCGCTCAGACTATGGCCAAGAGCTCTTTTTCGATGGTAGGATAATTTTGTTCGGCATCATTTAGAACTCTACTGGCAAGCGAATTTGGTAGGTCTTGCTCAACGAATACCTGAGAAAAAAATCGTTCCAATGGCGTAATCGGTGAAATGAAGCAGTTAAAATAAAGATTTTTTCGAAGTTAGCACGTTGCAGTATAGGGGATGACATAACAAAGTTTCGCAATTTATTGAAAGCTTTGTCGCAATGACCAGTCCATTCGAATTTTAAATTTTTACGCAATAATCGACTTAAATAAATCGCCGGTAGTAAACAGAAAATCCAAGAAAATCCTTCGTCAAATGGTAAGTACCTAACATTTTACCATGTTCGTCGGTTAAAATATAATTAAGGTTGCCTCTCTTCTCTTTCACGATTGCTCTAACAAAACGAAACGCAAATTTGCCTACGAATTTTTTGTTGCGTAACTTAGGGGCTGTTGTTTTACATAAACCGTCTGTCCTATGGTTAAAGTTCGTTTGCGGGTTCGCAAATTACACCTATTAGCTTATCGCTTGAAAGCCGCCTTTAAATGTTTCCGCACCTATCCGATGTCTCCACCCAATCTAGCGCACTTTCTTCCATAAGGTTTAATTCCATTAGGACCTTGTAATCATTGCCGTGTATTATTTTATGATAACCATATTTTATGAGTTAGATTGTCTAACACAATGAAAATTGTAATTTTCCCCGTAGCCGAACGAGGATACGGTCTATATAAATCTAGTCCTTCAGGTGTTCATCATTCTGAAACTTAACGCCTTTACGTAATAAATTAGTGATGGGGGCGGTAAAGTCAGCGAAGTTCGGTATAAAACGACGATACCAGCCTGCCATCCCTAACAATCGTCGCGTTTGCTTTACAGTGGTTGGTACTGGAAAATTCTTAAAAGCTTCGACTTTAGCAGAATCAGTTCTTAATCCACGCTCTCCAATTATGTACCCTAAATATTTCGTTTCTCTTAATAAAAAGTGACTCTTTTCAATATTAATGGTTAGTCTGGCCCTTGACAGTTATTCCGCTACAGTCTTGAGTATTTCCAGGTGTTCGTCGAACACAGCTGAGACTATAAGTAAATCATCCAGATAAACAAAAATATTTTCTCGAAGCTAAATATTTTCTCGAAGCTGATGTATGTGGGTGTATGTGGGTATAACTCGATCAGTCTGCAGTCTGCTCATGATTTGTGGTGCATTGCACAATCCAAACGGCATGACGCAGAACTGATAGAGAGGACGACCTGTAACTGTGAAAGCAGTAATCTCTTTACTGTGGAGCAAGCGGAATTTGCCAAAAGGCATCTTTAAGATCTAGGCTACTGATGTATTGGTATCTTGTATTCGTCCAAGGAGACCATTTATCAATGGTAGAGGGTTAGCATCCTTTTTGTCTTTGCTTGCCATTCGGTTTTTTAACTAACACAATCGAGGAGCTCCACGGATTGGAACTTACCTCAATTACCCCTAGCTCTAACATTTGATCAAGTTCCAGGTAAATTAATTCTTGGATAGCTGGGGATACCGAATAATGCTTTTGTTTTATAGGTACTGCATTGCCTAAATCTATCGAATGTTGTACTAATTGGGTTCGCCCGAGACCCTTCGCTGCAAAAGAAGGAAACTCCTCAATAATTCGATCTAATTTTTCCCTTTGTAATAAATCAAGCTCATGTTGATTCGTGGGCCTTTCCTTACTAATAGACAATTCACAAATAGTATTCGGAACGAAATTAAAAATTCGCCAGAAATCAATTCCCAAGTATATTTCGGATTTTAAGGTGGGTACTATACAAAATTTGAGGTTTGCGGTTTTATTTAGATATGAAACAAGTAACGTCACTTATGCATGTGTTGACCATCAGCGGTTTGAATATAGGACCTAACTTCAACATTAATAGATTTAAGGAGATCTTCCGAATTTTTCCCCAGTATGCTGATTATTGCTCCACTATCTGAAAGGCCTAAAAGTGACTTTCCTTTGATATTTATTTTGGCGTAAGGCCTTGGATCATTATCAACAGATTCGGTTACAGACGAAATAGTGCAGGCCCGATTAATTTCTCTTTGCATTTGGCAATAATTGTATATTCTTGATAATCTTAGGTTGGTAGGCGTAATTTGACTACTCTGCTGCAGATCTACCAACGTGACTGGTGATCTTACGCGGCATCTTTGGCCGTTCCGGGGGTTTAATTCCTGTCCGAACATGATTCCCCACTCCGTCGCACGTTGGGCGGCCGTTTCCTTCGGTTTTACTTTTACATCTTCTACAGTTATTAGCTACGAATCCCGCTAAACTACAGTTGCCGCAAAACTGATGTATAAGATCCATTGGGCAATCGCCATATCGGTGTCCAAGATCCTTACAGTTCCAGCACACAATAAACATTTTTGGGTGTAACGCATCAACATTTTCGGCCTCTGCAACTATCTCTTCACTGTTTGAATCCTCATTGTCCGTCTCCTTACTGATATTGCCTGTCTTATATGTAAGAGCAACTATCGTACTTTGTTGTAGTATGGGGCTTGGTAATCTGTTCTACGATTATAGGAGCGCGTTTTGGACGAGAATCAATTAACCGACGTGGATCATATCCGGAAGTAGACCACAACCTTTCGAAATTATCGCACACCTGTCGTAAATCTTCTAACAATCGAAATTTTGCATTGCAAAATTAAGTAGCATTTCTCAATGCCGGATTCATATTTTCCAATGTAACATCTGGTAATTTACTACTTCGGAGTGGTTTTTGCAACCGAGTATTTATACTTTCGATATCCAAGACAAAGTCGCTAAAATTTTCTTTTGCATATTGTGAGCGATGTATGATATAATATCGTTGTAATGCTCGGTCATTTTCTAGGTTGCTAAATCTATAAAGTATCGCTTTGCGAAATTGATTCCAGGTGGCGTTTCTTTTCTTTCGTATATAAATATGTATAATAAAATTTTTCGGTCTTTTCTGAAACAAAGTTTTTTACTAAATGGATTAACTCGTGTCTAGGTATTAGATCATGACTCGCATGTTCTTCAAGCTTCCATCAGTGCTCTGCACTGAACCTACGAATCGTGTCTCCTAGTAAAAGTTCTTCACCTGTTAAGGTTTCGAAAACTATAATTAACTCCATTTTTATTTTTAAATTAACTTCTATAATTATTTCATATACAATCGTCAGCGTCTATTGATATTTCGAACACAAAGGTTCCAACAATTCAACTAAACTTTCGCATACTAAAGGCTAACACACGGCCAATTACGAAACGCGTTTGAATTCTTAACGAGATAAAGCAAAGATTGATAATTTGCCAGGTATCAAATTTGATTTTGATTTGACAATCTATCGACAAACCTAAATTTTTTCTGGCTGCGTAAAACAAAATTAAAATAAAATTAATTGAAAATTAATTTAAAAAGAATTATTGATAATCCATTACACAAATGAGAGGTTCACATGTCCGGCATGCAAGGGAACCGAATAACGGAGCCTCAATTACAGCCGGCAACATGATCATCGATCATCCGTCTACTAGATTTTATGTTTTTATTAAACAATGGATTAATGGAGTAGGCAATAAAATTTGTAAACTGAGAAACTTGACCATTTGGTATAAGCACAATAGCCTGCAGATCGTATACTACTACAAGAACTCCGTCATTTTTATTCTTGATTGTCTTTTGGTCCCTTGCTACTTTTTTCTCAATAAGATGTTGTTCATAACTCTCGCGTAATTTAAGCTTCTTTTCGTCATCGGCATTTTTATAACCCTTCACAAAGGTCGCAAAGATCTTTGCTTTGGTTCAATGTTTTTAGAAATTATGACTTAAAATTTCTTCGGAAACTACTCCGAGGAACTTTTTGAATATACACTGTAGCAAGTGAAAAACTCTCACTCACAATTAGACAGCATCCGCATCCGCGAGTTCGTTACTTTAGGCCGCATAGTTAGTTTATGGGGTTGCAAAGTGGCATCACTAAATGATATTTTAAAAATTGAACAATTTTTGGATTGTTTTCACAGGGCATTGTTAAATTTTTATATAAATTTCACCACATCCATAAAACATTTAAATTAAATTACAAAAATGTTGTTATTCCGAAAATACAATTTGTGGCGTATGAGGTTTTTGGAATTAGAATTAGAGAGTGGGGATCCCCCACTCTCCGCACTTTTAGCTAATTCTCTATTAATCATGTTGGCACTCAAAGAGTTAAACCACATCACTTTTTTCTGGCTCCAATACCATAAATATAAATGATAATTTCAAAGAAAATGTTATTAACTTATTATATGATTGGTATACAAAAATAAAACTTTGATCTATAATCTCCAAACCACACATCAATTATATAAAAAATGTATATTTTGTATATTAAGCTTTTAAAAATATTTAAAAGCTTGATTTATATATTTATAAAATAAAACTAAAAACCATAAAAAATACAAATTTCCCACTTCCATTTATACCATTCATCACACATATGAACATTATGTATATATACGTAAAACCACCACAAACATCCAAATAAAACCAAATACTCCGTTATAATTCATTTTCAATTTATGTATTAAACGATTACAGGATTCTGTACTTTCATCCCTGTAAGTAGATTTGTATAAACCAACCGTTCTCAAATAAAATTATGGCGCAATTTTAACCATTTCACTACTCTTAACGTAATCATAAAAATGAAAACCACATCAAATAGAAAATAAAATTTATTTTTGAATTTGCGGGAAATCCATTTTCAATATGAACTTTTATGTAATTGATGTTTGTTTTGTTTTGTTTATTAATGTATGCCAATTATTAACTCAACAGGTGTTGGTCGATGATTTGGATTTCAAATAAAAATTGAAGAAGAGGGTTTTACTGAGAGTAGAAATAAAATTCGATGCTTATGCCAATTTGAATGTAAATGATGTTGTTAAATAAAATGATTTTGCTCGGTTGCCAAGATTGACATGAGATTTAGTCACACTCCAGATTAGAATATAGCTTTGCTGGTAGAAAATTATAAGAGTACGGTGTCACTTTTACAAGAACTTTAGTGTTGAATGTTTCAATGGAATGGTTTGTTCGAGATTTGATGTTCTGTCTCAACCTGTTAACTTGGCTTGCAGGTCAATTTGTAAGGTATTTTATCATTTATCTCGTACTTGTTTTATCATTTTGTCTCTTTCTTTTCAATTTAAATTTTACATATCATACTATGTATTAAGTGAGAGTTTCCAAATCCCACTTTATCAATCTCGATATTTTAATATTGAAAAATTTCAAAGCCGCGATAACCGATGTTTTCCGATACTGAAATTTTAATTATACAGGAACGAAAAACATAAAAAATATGTGGCTTTATAGTGAAGCGAGCCGCCTCTGGCGGTTCGTAGATCAAACATCTTAGGGATTAGTTGTACATAACTACAAAGAACGTTCAATTATCATTTCAAAATTTTCTAGAAATGTGCTGGTGCCAAATTTGTTGAAAATAAAATTGATATAACTATAATTATATTAGTTTAGTATAAAAAAAATTCAAGCATATTTCATAAAATTTACCCCCCCCTGTAATACCAAAATAAATGATTATTATCATACAAAAAAAAAACTATACAAATAAATTAAATAAAATTGTTCGCATTTTGTTTAACTATATACTCTATATGCATTATGAATATTGGTGTTCTGCATTTGACACAAGCATGACGGGAGTTCGGTTTGAACATTCAACAGATAATGTGCGAGAAGTATGTCCTAAATTTGTCCTAAAAGCAAAAACAACATTTTAGGACAAGTTTAGGAAAAACTTCATACGACTATATATGTATAATAGTAAGAAGTTTGTCCTAGATCCAAAAACTGTTTATTAGTATGTGTGAATGATGATGTTTTGTAAAAAAAATCAAGAAAACATTTCGGCGGATTTTTTTTTTGAGATTGACGTAATTATTGAGCTGAATAAAAATAAATAAAGTTTTGTTAAAAATCAAAACGTTCATGAACTTTGTTTCGATATGTCTAATAGGTTACTACAGCTGAAATGTACATTTTCAGATTGAACTAGATCTATTATATCCAAAAAATATCACTTTTCCGGAAAATGTTGGGGAAAAGTACGTTAGGATTCCACATTTAGTTGCTAGTACGTATAAATCAACAATCAAAATTTTCATGAATTTTCTTTCAATATTTCTAAGAGGTTACTACGGCTGAAATGTACATTTCCAGATTGAACTAGATCTATTCTATCCAAAACATATCACTTTTCCGGAAAATGTTTGGGAAAAATACTTTAGGATTCCACATTTAGTTGCTAGCCCCAACATTTTCCGGAAAAGTGATATGTTTTGGATAGAATAGATCTAGTTCAATCTGAAAATGTATATTTCAGCCGTAGTAAACTCTTAGAAATATCAAAAGAAAATTCATGAAAATTTTGATTTTTGATTTATACGTACTGAACAACTAAATGTGAAATCCTAACGTACTTTTCCCCAACATTTTCCGGAAAAGTGATATGTTTTGGATAGAATAGATCTAGTTCAATCTGAAAATGTACATTTCAGCCGTAGTAACCTCTTAGAAATATCAAAAGAAAATTCATGAAAATTTTGATTTTTGATTTATACGTACTAAGCAAGAAGCAACTAAATGTGAAATCCTAACGTACTTTTCCCCAACATTTTCCGAAAAAGTGATATGTTTTGGATAGAATAGATCTAGTTCAATCTGAAAATGTACATTTCAGCCGTAGTAAACTCTTAGAAATATCAAAAGAAAATTCATGAAAATGTTGATTTTTGATTTATACGTACTAAGCAAGAAGCAACTAAATGTGAAATCCTAACGTACTTTTCCCCAACATTTTCCGGAAAAGTGATATGTTTTGGATAGAATAGATCTAGTTCAATCTGAAAATGTACATTTCAGCCGTAGTAACCTCTTAGAAATATCAAAAGAAAATTCATGAAAATTTTGATTTTTGATTTATACGTACTAAGCAAGAAGCAACTAAATGTGAAATCCTAACGTACTTTTCCCCAACATTTTCCGGAAAAGTGATATGTTTTGGATAGAATAGATCTAGTTCAATCTGAAAATGTACATTTCAGCCGTAGTAAACTCTTAGAAATATCAAAAGAAAATTCATGAAAATTTTGATTTTTAATTTATACGTACTGAACAACTAAATGTGAAATCCTAACGTACTTTTCCCAAACATTTTCCGGAAAAGTGATATGTTTTGGATAGAATAGATCTAGTTCAATCTGAAAATGTACATTTCAACCGTAGTAACCTCTTAGAAATATCAAAAGAAAATTTATGAAAATTTTGATTTTTGATTTATACGTTCTGAACAACTAAATGTGAAATCCCAACGTACTTTTCCCCAACATTTTCCGGAAAAGTGATATGTTTTGGATAGAATAGATCTAGTTCAATCTGAAAATGTACATTTCAGCCGTAGTAAACTCTTAGAAATATCAAAAGAAAATTCATGAAAATTTTGATTTTTGATTTATACGTACTGAACAACTAAATGTGAAATCCTAACGTACTTTTCCCAAACATTTTCCGGAAAAGTGATATGTTTTGGATAGAATAGATCTAGTTCAATCTGAAAATGTACATTTCAACCGTAGTAACCTCTTAGAAATATCAAAAGAAAATTTATGAAAATTTTGATTTTTGATTTATACGTACTGAACAACTAAATGTGAAATCCCAACGTACTTTTCCCCAACATTTTCCGGAAAAGTGATATGTTTTGGATAGAATAGATCTAGTTCAATCTGAAAATGTACATTTCAGCCGTAGTAAACTCTTAGAAATATCAAAAGAAAATTCATGAAAATTTGATTTTTGATTTATACGTACTGAACAACTAAATGTGAAATCCTAACGTACTTTTCCCAAACATTTTCCGGAAAAGTGATATGTTTTGGATAGAATAGATCTAGTTCAATCTGAAAATGTACATTTCAGCCGTAGTAACCTCTTAGAAATATCAAAAGAAAATTCATGAAAATTTTGATTTTTGATTTATACGTACTAAGCAACTAAATGTGAAATCCTAACGTACTTTTCCCCAACATTTTCCGGAAAAGTGATATGTTTTGGATAGAATAGATCTAGCTCAATCTGTTCGGTGTCGTCAGGGTGTCATAATGAAAACCAAAACCAAGATTGAGACAATTGATCTGCCCTTATTGTTATATTTTATACTTACGTTAATTATATCCTAAAATAAAAGAAATATTCCGTCGTTCATTTTTAATATTCAAAAATGTATTCAGAAACCTAAACAAAACAAAGAATACTACTTCACCAGATAAAGGTTCTTGTCAAATCCAGATTATCAACTCAGTATTCTTAAAAGAATAGGAAGGAAAGGCAGAATCATGTCATCAAATTACAGCAGGTCTCATCTTCATATTTCCATCCAAAATTACATCCAAAATTCAACTAACTTACAACCTAAAAAGAAAATTAAATTAAAATTGTTATTCTGCGACATGTTTTCAATTCAGTATACTTAGCTTGTAAATAAAACACAATATCATCAAATTTTGAACGAATTATTCATCACTTATTTGTAAATTAGAAATTAAGGCATAAATATTGTTTATTTTAAGTTGTGACAGATACCAAGAGTAAAGAAAATTATAGCAAAACGCAATTGTACTAGCATTGTTATACGCGCATTGTATTCTTCACTCTTGATCTGTATTCATTTTGTAAACTATTATATTCTTTTTATAATGATATTTAAGCGGGTGTTCATTTTGTTGAGCTGTCATTCGTGTACGTACCATCGAAATTATAACCATGGCGTCACATTATTTTGATTAAATAATAAAATAAATCATAATTACATACGGTGTGTGTGCGTTTTAATAGTGTATAACGTGTAAAATTAAAGGTGAAGAATAACTGCGTACTATTTATGAATTCCAACAGTTCCAATCTTGTTTTAATCTCCGTTAGTGGAGTTCGTTCCGTAATGCTGTCTGCGAATTTCACCAGCCGGGTAATACTCCCCTTCGCTACCCCTCGCCGTCCTGTATATTCTCTAGCTGGGTCTGTCATGATGTGCTATCCTTCTATATTTACTAAATTAAATATCTGCTCCTTCGAACTTAGATTATGTATTATGCAGCTAGGTGATGTTGCGTTATGACAAGAAACACAATCACTTTCTTAATTCCCGACACGTACAACACGCTTTGAATAATGCGAATATGCTTTTGCATGTGCTGACGACTACGTAGTCTTCTATCGACTAACTCACGAATCACTGACCAATCTCTAAATAAATCACGAATTGAATTTAAACTGTAGCTGCATTAACGGTACTCTTAACGTGCTGATGAATATCTCCACTAAATCACAAATCACCGCTCGACCCACGACGAACCATGAATTGACTTGATCTACGCAAATCTGCCCTTATTATAGCTATAATTTTACACCTACTTACCCAAGAAGATCAGAAAGATTCGAATACCGCCTTCACAATGTCACTCCCTCGGTGTAACCAATCACTGAAGTCACCCTCAGTAATTGCGTTGATGTTCAGCAATGATGTATAAATACTGTGTCAACCCTTAAATCCACAATGTCACTCCCTCGATGCAACCAATTACTGAAGTCACCCTCAGTAACTGCGTTGATGCTTCGCAATGGATGACAAAATATTGCTCCGACCTTTGACTTCCCAATGACACTCCCTCGATGCAACCAATTACTGAAGTCGCCCTCAGTAATTACGTTGATGCTTCACAATGGTATTAAACCGAGTTGCTTCTTTGACCGTTACTGTATTGACTGGATGCACTGGCTGATACCACCACGTGATTACCGAAATAATAGATTTTATTTATAATCCTGGCGAATCGACTAGATCAATAAGCTGATTAAATGGCGATACCACGTTATTGCTTATTTATTTATGCAAATGACGATACACCGTGTTTGGTGTTATTCACTTGAGAAAACTCCGTTATGTAGCGACGCGACCCGATTGACTGACCCGGATTAGTAGTCGATTATACCACGATCGTTACTGAAATATTTCAGTAACCAATGAAAACCAAAACCAAGATTGAGACAATTGATCTGCCCTTATTCTTTTATTTTAGGATATAATTAACGTAAGTATAAAATATAACAATAAGGGCAGATCAATTGTCTCAATCTTGGTTTTGGTTTTCATTATGATACCCTGACGACACCGAACACAATCTGAAAATGTACATTTCAGCCGTAGTAAACTCCTAGAAATATCAAAAGAAAATTCATGAAAATTTTGATTTTTGATTTATACGTACTGAACAACTAAATGTGAAATCCTAACGTACTTTTCCCCAACATTTTCCGGAAAAGTGATATGTTTTGGATAGAATAGATCTAGTTCAATCTGAAAATGTATATTTCAGCCGTAGTAACCTCTTAGAAATATCAAAAAAAAATTCATGAAAATTTTGATATTTCAATTTCCGCGAATATTTATATTTTAATCCTAAGAATAAATACAAGATCATATACATAGTTTAATTTAGCAAATTAAACTATTTTATATTCAATTTCCCAAGACGGTGGTTAACGTTTTGTTTCCCAGTACGAAATAATGTATTACAAATATATAAGTTTTTATTATAAAAATTTATAAGTTTCGCCTAAATGGCAATTTTTTTTTACTAAAACACACACATTCTCACACGCACATTTGTTGTTGTTGGTTTAGGACAATTTAGGAAAAACTTCTCATCCGTCAACAGATAAACATAAAAAAAAAAAATAATAATAATAATTAAAATTAAAATCGTCGCAAACAATTAGAAAACATTAAAAAGTTATATTTATATCTTTTTTTTTCTTTTTGTTTGATATCAGTAATTAATATAATATACTCGTATAGTGTAGAAATAAATAGTTTTAAGTATATAAGAACTAAACATAGTGATTATTGAAAGTTAAATTAAATAAACTTAAATAGTGAAATAAATTAAGAAAACAATAATATCTAGTGCAGTGCTTTGTTAAAATAGTACTCAAATAGTAGTTTATTAATTATTTAGTATTAATAAATTAATGAAATATAAAGTGAAATTATTAATATTGAACGGTTAATTGCCGGTTCAATACCACATTTATTATTTATTATGCATGGAAATGAAACAAAACAAATTGATGACACACACCTAATAAAAAGAACACAACTGGAAGATGAATCAGTTTCAAACAAAATTAAAATTCATACACAAAAAGATGACATTGACATAATAAACATATTAAAAAACGAGAATGACCTTCTAAAAAAACAGCTAGCAGAAATAATAGCACATAATAATCAGAACAACCACTACCAAAAATCTCGTATTACTCGTGCGGAGTTGCTAGACTCCAATCGGGCGCGTCCCCAGGTGGCGGATAGGGGAAAACTCTTACTGACTTGTCGGGCGGGTAAATGGGAAATAAAATACCATTCGCGGACCAAAACTAGCTAAGGGTGGTTCCCTGAAAATAATAACCAATATGGGGGACTCGAAACGAGATAACCTTACGGCGCAGGGAATCGGATACCCAGTGCCGGCGACTTTGAGGGGTGAGCAAGCGGGCTCCCAGTCGTCGATATCCAATGACCGCAATACTTCAGAGCTGATGAACTCTGACCCATTTGGAAGAAGTTCCATAGTGCAAAGATCACCAACATCATTAGCTAGAACAGTTGAGATAGAAAATGCAGAACTACGCAGACAACTATGTAACATTGAAAAAATTACGTCGGATTTAATGAACGAAGTAAAATCTCTTAAGTTAGAAAATGAGAAACTGAAAAATTCTTTACAATCAAAGGAACCTGAGGAACAGGATGCTTCAGTTTTCCATGAGAGAAATGCTTTGCAACCCAAGAAGCCAGAAGAACAGTGTGCTACAGAGTACCACACTGACGAAGAAGAATTAAAAGAAGAAACTGACTGGATCTTAAAAAAGAACAGGAAGAAAAGACCTGCGAAAAAACGGAAGGCAGAATCTTCTCCAGAGATTGTAGCTTCAAGCCACACTTCAATAACTGCTGTATTAAATCAAAATCAGCAAAATGTACCAGCTCAGGAAAACCAAACTGCCAAAATTAAGGAAAAGGCTCCACCACCAATCAACATTATTGGCGTAACTGAATATAGTACTATCCAATCGTTAATGAAATCGGTGACTACAAAAGATTACAGAGTTGTAGCACTGAACAACAATATTTGGAAAATCAATACAACAGATATTGAAAGTTATAGAGCCTTGGCTTCAAAGCTGACAGATGACGGCAAGGAATGGTACACATATGAGGACAAAAATGATCGTCCGATTAAAGTGATGGCCAGAGGTCTTCATCCAACCTGTGCAAAGCAGGATATAATGGAAGACCTTAAACACCAAGGCTTCAAAATAGAGGATGCGGTAAATATCCTAAAGAAAGAAAAAACTGTAACTGATCAAGGGATTAAAATGAATAAAAGGGGGCTCCCATTGTTTATGCTTACTTTTAATAGCACGGAAAAAGTGGAAAAAATTTTCAATATTAGGGCAATCCTTAACATGAGAGTTCGAATAGAAGCGTTAAGAAAATCCACAGGCTTGATACCTCAGTGTAAGAAATGCCAAGGATATAATCACACGCAGAAATATTGCAAACGAGAGCCTAGATGCGTGAAATGTTCGGGAAAACATCTCGCCCAAGATTGTAGGTTCACAAAAGCTACGCCTCCAAAATGTGTAAACTGTAATGGAGAGCATCCCGCTAATTATAGAGGATGTGAAGTAGCCAGGGAACTTCAAAATCTGAGAAATAAAAAACAACAAGGCCCGCTAAACCGTGGGATGTTCAATAATAAGACAATATCTAAAAATCCAGTGGTAGAACTACCACTAACAAGTGCAATAGCAGGCCGAAAAACATACTCCCAGATTGTACAACAGCGGGAAGTAGTAAGTAACAACGAAGACGGTCAAAGCCTAATTCTTGAAAAAATTTTAAAGAATATAGAAGCATTAAACTTAAGGCTACTAAAACAAGAAAGAAGCCTGGACGCTTTAAATAAGCGGTTAAATAAGCAAGAAACAGTGAATGAAATCACTTCTATGATGTACTAATCTATGAAGATGAATAACACATTCAGAATCGCCAATTGGAATGCAAATGGGCTGTTGCAACAAATTCCAGAGTTAGAAATTTTCCTAAATATAGAAAAGATAGATATATGCCTAATTTCAGAATCTCATTTGACAAAAGATTCATTCGTTAGAATTCGAGGATACCAGTGCTATCACGCCATCCACCCGTCAGGAAAAGCGAGAGGAGGTTCAACCATATTTGTGAAGGAAAACATCAAACATTACGAAGGAGTAAAAATTGAAGAAGAAATTATGCAAGTAGCCACCATTAATGTTCGAATAAATAGTCAAAAGGTAATCAACATATCTTCAATATATTGCCCTCCACGTTATAATCTGACTAAAGAAAACTATGTTACGTTACTCAAATCGCTCGGTTTTAACTTCATAATCGGAGGCGATTTTAATGCTAAAAATACATATTGCAGCTGGTCGGGCACTAAACTGCGAGTTCCTGTCTGGAGGTAAACCAACATATTGGCCAGCGGATACAAATAAGATACCAGATTTGATAGATTTCTTTGTAACAAAAGGGATATCTGTAAACTACGTATTACTCGAAAACAGTGAAGGAATTTCATCTGACCACACACCTGTCATTATGACACTCAGTGATACCATTATCAAAAAAGAAAATTTACCTAGGTTAACAAATAATAAAACAAACTGGGACCTCTTCCGGAAAATAGTCGAAGACAATACGGAACTACAAGTACCAATTAAAACTCCGGCAGAACTTGAGGTTCAATTGGAGCTGCTGAACAACAGTATTCTGCAAGCAGCATGGCAGAGTACTCCTCCTACTTGTAATCAAACGGAAAGTTACATCAACTACCCAGTAGAAGTGAGAGATCTGGTTAGAGAAAAGCGGAAAGCTCGAAAAATCTGGCAGAGGAATCGAGCACCACAAAGCAAATCACGACTTAATTATTTAAGCAACAAATTAAAAATGCTTATCAAAGAAGTCAAGAACAAATCTTTTAATGAATACCTGGCTGGCCTTTCTGGCAACAAAGACACTAATTACTCCCTTTGGAAAGCAACTAAAGGTCTTAAAAGGCCTAAAGTACAAATAGCTCCTATCAAGAATGACGATGGAACTTGGGCTAGAAGTGCCAAAGAAAAAGCTGCATTGTTTGCAGACTATCTTGAAAACACATTTCAACCCCTCCCAAGGCAAACAGCTGAAGAAAATATAATTTCAGTAAATAAAGTGGATAACCTAAACATAAAACCTGTAACACTACAACAGCTAAAAGATGAAATTAAAAACAACTTAAGTTCAAAAAAATCCCCTGGTTATGATTTAATCACTGGACTTATAGTTAAAACTCTCCCAGAAAAAGGAGTACGAAAATTACTGCAAGTAATCAATGCAGCCTTCAGATTAAAATACGTTCCATACCAGTGGAAAGTGGCAGAGGTGATAATGATTATAAAACCTAACAAGCCGCCAAACAAGAAAACATCGTACAGGCCGATTTCCCTACTTCCTATAATTTCAAAATTATTTGAAAAGTTACTACTCAAGAGATTAAAATCAGTAATAGAAGACAGAAAACTCATTCCTCCTCACCAATTTGGATTTATAGTGTAACGACACCGCAAGATTTCGTTTGGCGCACCTTGGTTCAACAATCATGTGTGCGCCAGTTTAACGTCATCCTGCGATGTCGTTAACAGACATAGAGTAGCGGTCTGGTGCGGTCTTTCTAGCTGGCTAAGCTCAGGGATGGCGTGGGGGTGTCCAGACATTACTCTATGCTTGAATAACCGCGTTCGATAAAAAAAAAGGAAAACTGCATTGTCTACCTCGTTTACACGAACAAAAAAAAAAAAAAATTGACAAAATAAAAAAAAAAAATCTGAAGCTAAACCGACCCAAAATACAAAAACCTGCCCTAACACCCATCTCGATCAACCATTTATCACCTACTCACACATTGCACCTAATTCACACAAAAATCCCGAACTAAACGAACCAAACGCCATATAAACGACAAAAGGAAAAACCAAAAAAAAAACCAGAAAATTATTTATGGACGTAACTACAAGGTCGGGAGAGCTGAAAGAAATTTGCCTATAAAAAAAAAAATATATATGTAATAAAAACAAAATATAATAATAAAACACACCCCAGTCAAGTGAGGATTACAACTGTTAAAAAATAAAAAGAATCACGCGGTGTTCCCCAGTTCTTGTTTAATTTTCTGGGTACACCTTACCTGAACACAAAAAATATATGGGCCCGTCCGACCACTAAACATATATCAGCGCCGACGCAGCTGCCCCCTCTTGCGCGAACCCCACTCTGTTTGGCAGAGTTGCTGCCACAAACCCAAAATTTCCAATTTTCAACAATTGAATTCAGCACTTTTCTCGTTTGAAATTCGAGAATTTTTATATGGTTTTATTATTATTTCTTTAAATTTTTATGACGAATAATTTATTTAATAGTTGAGATTTTATTAAAGTGTTTATGAATTATGTTGGAAGTTTTACTTCATTTTTCGTATTATTAATCACTTGGCATAAGCACAACAAATCCACAAAAAAAAATATCGTCACCCAGTAACAGTAGCGGTTATAAGTGGAAAGAAATAATACACTATTTATATACGTAATATTATTAAAACTATTTATTTTGTTCCTTCTTTTATTTTTTTTTTTTTTTTTTTTTAGTTTTATGTATGGACATAGAAAATTATGACGCCTGACGCCATTTACACTTATCTGACGATAATATTTTAAAATTTATAATAATGTCATAAATTCCACAAAAAAAATAATCCAGCCTTAAAGCTTTTATATGAAACCAAGCCAAACCAATATGCATATAATCACTTGGTATAAAAAAAATATCTTTTCGTTATTTTTATTTTAATTATTACATATTTTTTTTTTATGTATAGACTTAAATTATTCCACAAGGCTTTACAAAAAAAAACTGGATCAAAAACTTTCTTTTCTTTATACACAACAATAGTTCTAATTTTTTTTTTATTTATTTCTAATTAACAAAACTTATAAATTTTTTTTCCACACTTGACCTTTTTACCCGTAAATATCAAAAAAAAACTCTAGTTAAAACTAAACTCTCCAAACTGTCACACGAGACGGATCATTATCGAAATTCCAAACTAGACTGTCCAATTTTTTTTTCTTGTTTCGCAAAAAAATTCAAATTTTATTTCTCTCGCGATGAGATAACAACAAAAAAAATATGGCAAAGACACTCGACCACGAACCGCAAAACTCTCTCGTTGCTTGTAGTCACGCCTTTTGTCCACCACAACACCAACAGCAAACCGCATGCAAACACCATTTACCAAAAACAAACAATATCCATCTAGAATTTTCCATCCGAGCCATCCAATCACAAGAAAAAAAAAACATACAAGTCAATCGTACGATCATCTTAAAATCAAACTCTCGCTCAGTCAACACAGCCAAACCAAGAATAAACTAGTACACGGAACTCTCACTCAATCATTCCAACAACATCCAAAAGTATCACTCAACTCAAAAAAAAACTACTCTTGATGGTGGTATATTGCCGGCATAAAGGCGCAACCGTCACCACAGACAGTGAGCAGCGATGTCTACACACATCCACTCGCACCAGACCAATGCGCGACTAGCCTGGAATGTTACGCAACAAGCGGGTGTCGTAACAATAGAGAGACACTCTACCATAGATCAAGTGCATAGAATCACAGATCTAATTGAAGATGCTCTGGAAAATAAAAAAATATGCTCAAGTGTATTCTTGGACGTATCTCAAGCCTTTGACAAAGTATGGCACCGAGGCCTGGAATATAAACTACACAGAGATCTGCCGAAGCAGTTTTACCTGATTTTAAAGTCATATCTAGCTGATCGACGCTTTCGTGTGAAATATGAAGAGGAATACTCCGAATTAAAGAAAATATCGGCGGGAGTTCCACAAGGGAGTGTTCTGGGGCCGATACTCTATATACTTTATACGCGAGACGTGCCAAGCACAAAAGGAACAAATATTGCAACATTTGCGGATGATACTGCAATCTTGGCAACTGGAAACAACATAGAGGAGTCAACCAGCAAATTACAAAACGCTGCTAATTCATTGAGTAATTGGACGAAGAAATGGCGCCTTCAACTCAACGAAACTAAATCTGTACATATAAACTTTACCAACAAAAATGTTAATTGGTTACCTGTTCGACTGAATTCACAACTTATTCCACATGCAAACACGGCAAAATATTTAGGAATGACCCTTGATGCTAAACTCAAGTGGAAAGAGCATGTTAAAAAGAAAAAAGAAGAGTTAAACATCAAATATAGAAAAATGTATTGGCTCATAGGAAGGAACTCTGAGCTAACATTACATAATAAACTGCTATTATATCGGCAGATATTGAAACCTGTATGGACGTATGGTATACAGCTATGGGGCTGTACCAAGAAAACTAACGTAAAAGTAATTCAAACTTTTCAAAATAAAGTCTTGCGTAGTATGGTCAACGCACCATGGTATATAAGGAATGATAACCTTCATAAGGATCTAAAGATGGAGTACGTCAGTGAAGAAATTAAGAAATATGCTAGGAAACACGTACAGCGCCTCAGTCAACATGAAAATGCGGATTTGCGTCGTATGCTGAACAACCAAAATCCAGTAAGACGGCTTCGAAGAACGAAGCCCTTAGAACTAGGACAGATAAATTAATGAAGTATCCAACCTGGAGCTAACCGATGGGTTATTCTCCTCAAACAGTTAACATCATTTAATATAGATAAATTACTAGATGAAATTGTATTCAGTTGTAATATTTGTTAAATAAAAAAAAATAAAAAATAAAAAAAAACTACCAAAAATCAAATAATGGCATCGAACACACCAATAAATTTGAAAACCTACCAATGAACGAAGATGATACAAATGATGATGAAAGCAATATTTCGAAGGAGGAACTATCAGCATTAGAATCTAACTTTGAAGTGGTAAAAAAACGCCTTAAGTACAAAAATCATAAAAATCAAACGTCATACAAATCCAAGGAGATCAATTCGGAAGAGAACTTAACTAACAATAATAAAAAAAATAATAGAAAAAACAAACCGCCACCATTAAATATACACTTTCAAACTATTTCGGAATCGATTAAATTGATGAAAAGTGCAGACATTTCCCAATTTGAAATTAAACGAATTGATTCGAAAAAACATACAATAATAACAGAGAGTTTAGAAAATTATTATAAAATTAAAGAATTGTTGAAAGAAGTTTCAACACCATTTTATTCTTACACCCCTTCCGTGGAAAAACTAAAAACCTTAGTTATCAAAGATGAAGATGAAGACGTAGACGAAATTAAGCAAGAACTATACAACTCCATAGATAATGCGGATAAAACAAAACTAAATATTATAAAAATTTACCAACTAAAAACCAATAAATCGATGGAAAATAACAAAAAACTGCCAATTTATGTGATACAACTCTCACCTGAGTCGAACCTTAATTTGTTACATAATATACAACACATCAATTACCAGAAAATCAAATTTGAAAAAATCATCAAAACTGAACAATTAACACAATGCTATAGATGCCAGCGATTTGGACACACAGCATTTAACTGTAATTTAGCTTACAGATGCGTGAAATGCTGCGAGAGTCACCCACCTTGAGAATGCAAGATTAAAGAAAAGTTCGAGAATAGTCTAATATATTGTATAAATTGTAAAAAATCGGGTCATCCGGCCTCATATACGCAATGTCCAATCTATGTAAGCACGATTGAAAAGCTTAAAAAAAATACATGAAAAAAAAGAAGAGCGAAGAAATAATAACCTTCCTCAAATAGAGTTCGATACCCAAAAGTATTCATTTGCTAAAATAGTTGGAGGGAATTTCAACAGCAAAACCGAAATAAACAGAAACAGTAACATTGGCCAGCACAGTGCTTCTAGTTTAGTAATATTAGAAAACAAAATTAATGAAATGAATAAAATAATTAGCCAACAAGCTGATCAAATAAATCAACTGATGGCCATAATAAGAACATTATGAAGGAGATAAAAATTATTGCACTAAATATTAATTCAATTATTTCAATATACAAAAGAGTAAACCTGCTTAAATTTCTGGAGCAGCATTCTCCGGATATATTACTACTCAGTGAAACAAAACTAAACTTCAGACATTCTATCGAATTACAAGATTATAGGATCATCAGGACAGATCGTGAAAATGCAAAACAAGGAGGAGGCACGGCAATTATAATTAAAAATCACATCCAATTTAAACAAATCAAATATAATAATAGATTTAGTGATGAAAAAATATTAGAGAACACCATCATACAACTAAAACTAAATGAAACCCAAAATTTAACTATCATCTCATTCTATGCACCAGCCAGTAAATACCCTTGCAATTTTGTGGAGCAAATAGAAGATCTATTCATAAAATTAAAATTAGACTCTTTAAATAATTTATTCATAATAGCGGGTGATTTTAATGCTGAACATGCAAAATGGAATAATATCAAGCAGAACGAACGTGGTATACAACTAAATAATTGGATTGAAAGAAACTCTGACATTTACAATCTGGCAATATTAAAAACGCAATCACCAACATATCCTGCAGCTAACTCTTATCTAGATATTGGACTGGTAGATGGCAGACTTAGTATAGAAAGCAATAATCAAAATGAAATACCTATAATACACTACAACGATAGTGATCACGAAGCCATCCTTATAAAAATCACAGTAAGCAAATGTAGTGAGGAACTATTCAGCAAAATAAACAAAAATCCACCATTAATCAAAGCTACAAATTGGAATAAATTCACTCACAAGACAGACACATTGGCACTATTAACAGTATATTATCCTTGAGTCTAAAGCAAGCAACGGTTGAAAGAAAACCTAAAAATAGTATGAATATCTATGTAAATGACAGGATAGAAAAATTATATAGAATGAAAAGTCGACTGATCACATTATTGAAAAATTCGCGAAGAACGTTTAATAATAACACGTTGAATATTACATAGATTAGTAAAATCTTTAATAAACAGAACTAATGAACTGATAACTCATAATTTAAAAATATCTATAACTAATTATTGGAAAAATAAAACTTCAAAAATTAACAATAATAATAATAACTCAAACATGTTTACTAATATCAATAAAATCTTCAGATCTTCAAAAAAAGTTCCACTGAAAAATATTATAATTAACAATACAGATAGGCAAGCATTAAACAACAATAACACAATTGATTAGGAAAATTCGTATACAACAAGCAACCCATACAAATTTGAATCAACCGTAGACCAACTAGATGTGATGGGATTGTATTTTGAAATGCAATTTAAGAACAAGGACTACAGTTCTGAAAATACCAGCTTAACTAGAAACATCAGAGAGAAAGTATTAGAACTGAAAGTAAATAAAACACAAAATGACTCAAAAGTGCAGTTCAGTGAAATAATTTTAGCAAATGAAATAACATCATCGGATTTAGCTGACAATTATTATTTTATTACTACTGATGAACTAAAAATTATTTTTAAATGTGTAAATAACAAAAAATCATACGGATGTGACAACATTCCAAATATCGCTTTAAAACATTTGCCGATCGAAATTATAAAGGAATATACAACAATTTTTAATAACCTATTAAATAACCACTACCAGAGCCTACTGTATAAATAAGAGCCTCCAGTATCGACTGTATTTTTTACTAAGCTTAAATTAAGGTACAAACAATTTTTCCCTTACTATGAAACTATATGGGGAAACGGTTATTTTCATTTACAGTTTTAGTTTATTAGAAATGTGAGCTTTTGTTTTGTTTTTATATCGAAATGTTCATGAAACATCTAATATTATTTGATTGAAAAATTGAGTCTTGAAAATGTTTATTTCTAAGTGAAAATCGTCATGAAAAATAAGGTACTTTTGAAATTTGAAATATTGTTGTTTTTGTAATTCTATACGTCATCAACATAACTCGTTTACAAAAAAAATACAATAATCATCTCTTTCATTGCCTCCATTCAAATTTGAATTCGAATATGTCTCTATAGTTATTTTGAATTTGCAAAGCATGCTAGATTGTTTTGATTTTTTGTTTTCTTCGCACTCATTTTATTGATTTATTTTTTTCTGTTTGCTCTTTCTGATTTATTTTAGTTTAATTGTTGAGCGGAGACGTGTTGTCTTTTTTCTTACCATTAGTTTTAGATGTGGAGATATGATGTCGTCATTAAACTGAATTTTCTCTTTTTAATACACATTGTTGTTGTTGTAGAATATTTTTTAATTTATGATAATTTCCCTTATTTTCTTTTGATTATTGCTGGAAAATATGGAAATTTGAGAATCTGTGTTTTAAATGAGTAAGACATTGAGTTGTTTGTTAGCGATTTCTTAAAAAATTATTTAACTGGGTTTAACTTTTAATTCATATTTTATCGTCAATCGAAATCACGTTTTTTCATATAAACACTATGAAAATAAATGAATTTTTAGTGTTTCTATATCCCTTATATTAAGTTCATTTTTCACATGCCGGCTCTATTCACTTCAAGATGGTTCTGCCACTACTTTCCAAGATTGTGGAAAAATTCAAAGGTGTATCCAATCGGTAAAAAAAATAAAGATCTTACGCACCCGAAAAATTATCGAGCCATAAATGGTGTTACGGCACCTGTTATGTGCGTAACATCAATGTTAATCGCGCATTGGTCTGGTGCGAGTGGATGGGTGTGGACAGCGCTGCTCACTTTCTGTGGTGACTGTTGCGCCTTTATGCCGGCTATACACAATAATCAAGATTATTGATTTTTTTGAGTGATTGATATTTTTGAATTTTGTTTGAATGATTGAGTGAAAGCGGGGTACAAAAGTTTTCTTGGTTCGGCTGTGTTGATTGAGCGAGAGTTTGGTTTTATGATTATCGTACGATTGAGGTGTGTGTTTTTTTTTTCTTGTGATTGGATGGTTCGTATGGAAAATTCTGGATGAGTATTTGTTGTTTTTGGTCCATGTTGTTTGCATGCGGTTTGCTGTTGGTGTGGTGGTGGACAAAAGGCGTGACTATGAAGCCACGAGAGAGCTTGCGGTTCGTGGTTGGATGTTTTTGAGATTTTATCTGTGTATGTTATCTCATCGCGAGTAAAACAAAAAAAAAAAAAAAATAAATAAATAAAATTGAAAATTTTTTTTTTGGCAAAATTTTTTCGGGAGTTAAGTCTGAAATTTTGGACAGATAAGATGTTGTGCGTCAGATAGCTATCAGCAATTATAGAATTTTTGGGTAGTACCAACAATATTAATTGTGTATTAAATAAAAGTTTGGTAGTTAAAGTTATTTTTGCCGTGTGGCATATACAAAAAAAAATGTTAGATTATTAGTTTTTATTATAATCTGAGTTTAGTGCCAAAGTGGCCTTATTTGTAAATAATAAAAATTATAAAAAATGTATTCATATATAGACGATGGATTTTTATTTTCATTTATAACTAAAGTAATTGGTGCTATTTAGTCCGATTTTTTTTCTTTTGTTGTTGTTGTGGGTACGAACATTGTTTGGAGAAGTGAAGTGCCGCGATTCATGAATTTTTGTTAAGTGGTGTAATCTTAACGGGATTATGACAGTGTGGACTTTGTGTCCCGGTGTAGTTTAAATAAAATAAAAAAAATAAAAACAAACAAAATCTTCTTAAAACAAAACTGTGAAAAAAATAAAATAAATATATGAGTGAAAATGTTGACAAGTGAGTCATATATATGGTATAAGAAAATCTAATCCTTGAAAGTTTAGTGTATCGAAAAAGAAAAATAAACTACTGCATAGTGTGATAGAACCAAAGCCAATTTATAATCTTCTGGCAGTTGGGTTAATCTTGAAAGCCCAGACCGTATACTGAATCTTTATTGCTATTTGTATTGTTGAGATTCTTACGGTGGGCAAGGTCAAGCCGCACCCTGGCAATTTAACGGGGTTTGTCGGCAAATTAATTTATGTGTGGCAGCAACCCTGCCAACCAAGCGGGGTGGGGTCGGTGATTTGAGGGGGAACCTGCGTCGAGCGCGATTTGAGCTGTTCCAGGGCGGATCTGACCGGATGGGGTCAACTGTCCGATCTTCAGGTATTGTTGATTTTATTGAGAAAAGGAGAAACGAAAACTCTCAGTTTATATTTTGTTATTTTTTTTTGCTTAAAGTTTAACTTTAGTATAATAGTAAATTTTTCTGATTTTTTTTTATAACTTCAAATGTTCATAATTAGTTTTTTTGAAATTTTGTTGTTGCATTCATGTTTTTTTGATTAATTTTTTTTTGTTAAATCTGCTGTTGTGAGCTGACCACTGTTTAAATTTTGTTAAATCGGCTAGTGTGCGCGCGTGCTGCAAGTTTTTCGTTTTCTATCTTTATTATATATTTATTTTATTACATAACTGGTTAAGTCTTTTCCTTTCGTATGTCAGTTTTTTTTCTTTTGGAAAATTTGTGTGAATTTTGTATCATGAGTGAGTAGGTGATAAGTGGTGGATCAAAATGAGTGTAGGGCAGGGTTAGGTATTTAGGGTCGGTTTAGCCTCAGATTTCAATTGATTTTAATTTTCGGTTTTTTTTGTTCCTGTAAACTAGGTAGGTAAGATGTAGTTTTCCTTTTTCTTATCGAATGCGGTTATTCAAGCATAGAGTAATGTCTGGACACCCCCACGCCATCCCTGAGCTTAGCCAGCTAGCAAGACCGCACCAGACCGCTTACTCTATGTCTGTTAACGACATCGCAGGATGACGTTAAACTGGCGCACACATGATTGTTACAATAAGGTGCGCCAAACGGAATCTTGCGGTGCCGTTACAATGTACTGCCTAGCATAAGTAAGATATTTGAAATTATTATTTATAACAAAGTTTTGAAACACACAGGGTCGGTCGTTGACGCTCGAAGAAGACGGACGTGTTTTTTGTCGTCCTCTTCGTAAATTTAATTTTTAATTTTATTATTTAATTTTTATTTTTGTTATACAGTGATTTTTTAGTTTTGGGTTGTTTAGTGTATTAAATAAATGTAAAATAATAATAATATTAAGTGAAATAAGTGCAATAATTAATTAATTATTATTAATAATAGCAATAGTGATAATAAAGTTTTAATGTGAATTTGGAAAATGTAATCCACCGGGATGTATTTGCCAGGCAATATTTTGAATTTTTAATGATGGAGATCGAATTTATTGATTTCTTGATAAATTGCTTGATTTTGGCAATAATAATTATGTGGTTGTGCATAAAATTTGGATGCATGTCTCATTTTTTTGATCAAATTAATATAAAAATTAAAATTAATCCATTTTGATACGCACTTAATATTCATGTTTGTTCGTGTTTCATTTTCTAATACTTATACGTATTTTAGTACATATTTCGTTTTATACATATACAATGGATTATATGGAAGATTAATTCATAGAACAATTATGTTGGATTAATTTTTAATTTTAAAATCTTTATATAATTTATATAATTTGTACATACATATAGTTTTAATATTTTAATATACATATATCTTTATATATATGTAATGTATATATAAATATAATTAGATTTTGTCCGCCATTGAAGTGTTGTGTGTGTAGTGTGAGTATGATATAAATGAAAACTTATTCTTATTGTTACGTCCCGACTATACATAATGCATACATATAAAGGATTAAATGAAATGAGAATGTTTTATATATGGATGCATTTTCATAAGGTACCCACCTTCATCAGGGGCGGCTTATGTTGTCTTAGAAGAAGGTTGGTGGATATATTTTTAAATTTAGAAGGTGACTAGTATGACGGTTTTTTGAATGGGAAGACACTAATTGGATTTATTACACTAGGTCGGATTTTGAGATACCGCTCTATAAGTTTATGAATGTAGTTTAAATAAATGATTATAAATTCCTTAGAAATAACGAATATCTAATTAAGTTGCTTTGAATTTTAGAAGGATTAATGACCTTAATGATGTGATATTAATTACTTTTACTATAGCCATTTTATCAACTAAACCATGATTATTTTATAGCTTAATAATTTTTAGTTTTAAAAAACAGTAATTGGTAACAATTAACTAATTTAGATCTTGATTTTCAGAAATATTCAGAGAAACACAATATAGATTTCCAGAAACTTTGTGTCGAATAAATTTGAAATTTAAATCATTAAGTGAGGTTGGGTGAAAATTTGTTTTTGCTATTATGAGATGAGAGAAGTTGCTTTTGTTCAACACCTGTAATAAAATACATTATAAAAGGAAAACTCATCAATTTAAGTCAAAATAATTAGTATCAATTTATTTATTGAATAATAATTTTCACATATTTTTATGACACATTTATTTATTATAGACTAATCTGATAGGCGATGCCAGCTGATGTTGTACCGATCCAGAAGAAAATCACCTGAAATGAAATTGCATTAATAACTAAAATCACTTATATTATAAACTAAACTTATCGGAAATTCACTGTGTTGTCGTACATACATCACCTGGTTGACCACTAAAGTTATAAGAAACCTAAAAAGAAAAGATAAAATGGAATTAATTCAATTTATTTGTAATTTAAGGAAAATTATTACTTACACGTAAAATTATTGTATTTTTGTAGAAACGTCAAAATATTCTAACAGTTTCATAATGTATAACACTTTCACATTATTTAGTTGCTGAATTCTAATACAGCTACCTTCATGTCATATTCACAAATTGTTATAATTTTAGTATGGACACTTTTTTATTAAGCTTATTGGAATTATGTAAAAGCAAAATCACTTCTCACAAAATTGTCAAACGTGTTGGTAATCCGAAAATAAAACACAAAATAAATTATTATAAAATTAAAATTAAATATTTGTATTCAAATAAAATTAAAACAAAATTAAAATCGTATATTTATTGTTGACGGTTTTACATGGTCCTTCGAGCCGGATTACCAACACGAAACAGCGTAGAAGTCGTATAATCAAACCTGCCTGCAGAAGTCATCACAACATCACAGCGCAGCAAAATAATTTCGGAAAAGTTTTATGTTGTAAAGTAAATTTTAATTTGTGAAGTGAATAAGTGTAAAGCAAACTTATTTTGAAATATAAAATCGCAACGCATTTGTTATATAGATCGTGAAAACATAACTTGCAATTATAACTACATGCGAAGACCTGTTATTCGTGAATTCGAAGTTTCTACAACATAATTAAAAAATTTTACCGTATTGTGAAAACGTGCCGTACATTGAAGCCATCAAATTAAACAGCAATTGGCTGAAATCTAACCTAAAAATTCATCCAGTTGCGTAAACGTGGTGTTCGTGAATTTGAGTTCTGAAAACTTAACCTAAGTTTTACCACACTGTGAAAACGTGGATTTGTATATTGGAATTCGGAACGTAGAATAAGCAATAAATTCAAGTTGCTGAAACCTACCTAAAGGTTTACCTAGTTACGAAAACGTGTTTTTCGTGAATTTAAGTTTCGAAAACTTAACCGAAAGTGTGACAACACTTTGAAAACACGTTATATGTATATTGAAATCGAATAAATTAGCAGTAAAATCAAATTACTGAAACCTAACCTAAACATCCACCAAGTTAAACGTGTTATTCTATGATTTTAAGTTTCGAAAACTTAACCTAAAAATTGTGAACAGTTTGAAAACGTGTTATTTGGAATTGAATAGTCGAATTAGCAACAAAGTCCAGTTGCTAAAACATAACCTGAAAGTGTATCTAGTTTGAAAACGTGTTATTTGGAATTGAATAGTCAAATTAGCAACAAAGTCCAGTTGCTAAAACATAACCTGAAAGTGTATCCAGTGGTGAAAACGTGAATTGAATAGTCGAATAAGCAACAAAGTCCAGTTGCTAAAACATAACCTGAAAGTGTGCACAGTTGTGAAAACGTGAATTGAATAGTCGAATTAGCAACAAAGTCCAGTTGCTAAAATATAACCCGAAAGAGTAACCAGTTTTGAAAACGTGTCAATTCTAATTGGAACGTCGATTAGCAATCAAGTCCAGTTGCTAAAACATAACGCGAAAGTGCAACCAGTTTTGAAAACGTATCAATTCTAATTGGAACGTCGATTAGCAATCAAGTCCAGTTGCTAAAACATAACGCGAAAGTGCAACCAGTTTTGAAAACGTGTCAATTCTAATTGGAACGTCGATTAGCAATCAAATCCAGTTGCTAAAACATAACGCGAAGGTGTAACCAGTTTTGAAAACGGCATTTGTAATTGGAACATCGAATAGCAATCAAGTCCAGTTGCTAAAACATAACCTGAAGGTGTAACCAGTTTTGAAAACGGCATTTGTAATTGGAACGTCGAATTAGCAGTAACGTCAAGTTGCTGAAACCTAACCTAAAGGTCTACCAAGTTTGAAAACATGTTTTTCTTGAATTGTAAGTTTCGAAAACTTAACCAAAGTGATACCACACTTTGAAAACGTGTTTTTCTTGAATTTTGAGTTCCGAAACTTAACCAAAGTGATACCACACTTTGAAAACGTGTTTTTCTTGAATTGTAAGTTTCGAAAACTTAACCTAAGTGATACCACACTTTGAAAACGTGTTTTTCTTGAATTTTGAGTTTCGAAACTTAACCTAAAGTGATACCACACTTTGAAAACGTGTTTTTCTTGAATTTTGAGTTTCGAAACTTAACCTAAAGTGATACCACACTTTGAAAACGTGTTATTTAGATATTGAAACCATCGAATTAGCAGTAACGTCAAATTGCTGAAACCTAACCTAAAGGCCAACAAGCGACGGAAACGTGTGTTCGTGAATTTATAAGTTTTAAAAACTTAAATTGGAAAATCGTGTCATTGATAATTGGAACCGTCGAAAAAGCAATCCAAGTCAAGTTGCTAAAACCTAACCTGAAAGTATACCAAGCGACGAAAACGTGTGTTCGTGAATTTTTAAGTTTTAAAAACTTAACCTGGAATCGTGTAGTTGAATATTAGAATCGTGTAGTTGAATATTAGAATCATCGAATTAGCAATCAAGTCAAGTGTTGCTAAAACCTTACCTGAAAGTTAACTTGCTGCAGAAACGTATTGTTCGTGTATTCAAAGTTTCGACAACCTAATTGAAAGTTACCACACTGAAAAATCGTGTTATTTGTACATATATTACAACCGCCGAATTAGCCATCAAGTTGCTAAAACCTAACATACAAGTTCAACAAGCTGCGGAAACGTTAGTGAATTTAAAGTCGAAAACCTAACCTAAGCCTTAAGGTTTTATAATACAAATTCTACGCACCGAAGAACTAGAGACACAGTTAGTTCAAGTTGAAGGATTGCTGAACCAACAATATTTCTACCGAGCCAGCTCAGATTATGTTGATATTCTCACACCAGCACATTACCTAGTGGGACAACAATTATTGCCAATTAATCAACCAGATATTACAGCAGGATACAATCGGTCAAATTATTGTCAAATCCCACAAAAGCAATGCACAAAATGGAAATTCGAAATAATAAATCTGGAGATTGTAGACCTTATAATGATAAAGGAAGACAACCCATTGATCAATCAGTGGAAAATCGATAAAGGCCCAAGAATCCATCCAGTCGATGATGACCTCGTTAGAACACTAACACTAAAAACAACTGACGCCGAAGTGGAGAGAGCAATAACCAAATTATGCCTTGTTGTACCTGTATCAAAAGCGATGAAATCTACGATGTTCATGGGCGGCGGTATGTTCAACACCTGTAATAAAATACATTATAAAAGGAAAACTCATCAATTTAAGTCAAAATAATTAGTATCAATTTATTTATTGAATAATAATTTTCACATATTTTTATGACACATTTATTTATTATAGACTAATCTGATAGGCGATGCCAGCTGATGTTGTACCGATCCAGAAGAAAATCACCTGAAATGAAATTGCATTAATAACTAAAATCACTTATATTATAAACTAAACTTATCGGAAATTCACTGTGTTGTCGTACATACATCACCTGGTTGACCACTAAAGTTATAAGAAACCTAAAAAGAAAAGATAAAATAGAATTAATTCAATTTATTTGTAATTTAAGGAAAATTATTACTTACACGTAAAATTATTGTATTTTTGTAGAAACGTCAAAATATTCTAACAGTTTCATAATGTATAACACTTTCACATTATTTAGTTGCTGAATTCTAATACAGCTACCTTCATGTCATATTCACAAATTGTTATAATTTTAGTATGGACACTTTTTTATTAAGCTTATTGGAATTATGTAAAAGCAAAATCACTTCTCACAAAATTGTCAAACGTGTTGGTAATCCGAAAATAAAACACAAAATAAATTATTATAAAATTAAAATTAAATATTTGTATTCAAATAAAATTAAAACAAAATTAAAATCGTATATTTATTGTTGACGGTTTTACAGCTTTTGCAGCTGGCAAATGATGATAACTGCTAAAATGTGGAAATGATGAGATTTGGTAGTCGGGATATCCAATTATTTTAGTATTTCTGGAACTCCTTGGATCATGTCGGGTTCATCTGTTATAGTTATGTTTTATAATAATTATCAAATTACATTAATTCTTTATATATTTATATAATTATACTTAGGTTCACGAGCTCCAACTACATGAATTAATATTGGATTTGAATTTTCAGAAATATTGGTGACCATGGTGATGAATTTAATTAATTAGTTACTTGCTCTATAGTAGATTTAACAATTAAATAATGGGGTTTTAAGCGCTTAATTAAGAATGTTAATTTAAATTTTAAAAGTAGTATTTAATGATAATTAGCTAATTTCGATCTTAATTTTCAGAAATATTCGTGGAAATTCAAAGCAGATTCCCAGAAAGTTAAAGCATCTAGCGGATAGGTAGTTTTAGAAACTCTGTTGTTTTTATTTATATCCTCCTATTACAGAACTTTGATTCTGAATTTAGACTTTAGATACTAATTTGTGTCTTATAATTTTAATTTTGGGTGCTGGTGATATTAATTGTAATTCATTACAGAATAGTTATCACAGATCAAACTGCTATAATTTAAGTAGTATGTTCAGGAAATGCTTAATTTATAATAGTAGTTTTGAATTAAACTGTAGTTTTCGGATCGGATTGGATACATTGGGATTCCAGGATGAACATGCCGGTTGCGACACCCTGTTCATTTTATTCATCAGTTATTATTTATTAATTAATATAAGTGTGAAGAGTATACATATAAAGGATTCTCCTCTTCCTTAATTTACTGATTAATAACTTAATTTTCAGAATTTAACATAGTTCCAGAATTAATCATTTGCAGCCTGATTTAACTCTCCAGTGTCAACAAAAAGTTAATAAGCTTGTAGTTTGGAAATTGTGCTGTCTTGTGTTAACTATTTTACTATATTTATTACTAACAATTTACTAACTATCGACTGCATAGGTGGCTGAAACCGGGTCGAGTCTCTAATACTAACATTCCTTTCCTATCCTTCGGTTTTGTTTTATGTAAAGGGTGTACGGTGGATCCGGCGTATCCGGGAATCTTGCTGAGGCTTGGTCGTACACTCGTATCAATCAATCAATCAATAACAAAGTTTTGAAACACACAGATACACATAACTTAATACCGCACAACCAATTTGGCTTTAAATTTGGACATTCCACGACACATGCAGTACAAAATTTAACCAAAGAGATAACTAAAAATTTAAACAGTAACTGCTGTACGGGTGCAATTTTATTGGACTTAGAAAAGGCATTTAATTCGGTGTGGTTAGATGCTTTGATCAATAAATTATTTCAAATGAATTTTCAAACAGATGTGCTTTACCTCTTAATAGATATGCTGTATAATCGAACATTTTTTACAACTGATGGAGATGAGCACTCTTCTATAACATTTAAATGTCAGAACGGTCTAGCAAGGAACAATTACAGCACCAATTCTATTTAATTTATATATTTCAGATCTGATTAGCAGCCCTACATTAAACACGGAAAATATCATACCAAAACACTAGCTTTTGCCGATAATATTCTTATTTATTCGTCCGTGCCAAAAATCCTGAATATATCATCAAATTTGCAAAGAGCCATTAATTATATATCATCACACTTAGAAAAATGGCAGATTCAACTGAATAAAAACAAATGTGAATGTATATTGTTTCGTAAGCCAATACAAAAAGCAAATAGGGATGTAAAAGAAAATTGGAAACTTCTGAATATAAAAATTGATGCCAATCAGACAATGGAACAAAAAAGAGTAGTAAAATATCTGGGAATACATCTGGATAATTTTTTATATTTTAACCACCACATAAAATTACAATTAGAGAAAGCCAATGGTGTATTTGGCTGTTTAAAACGATTATTTCGCTCTTCATTGTTAAACAGAAAAATTAAGGTTACTTGTTATCAAACATTAATTAGACCGATTCTGACTTATGGATGCCCGGTTTGGTTCAACATTTCGTCTAGCATGATGGAGAAGTACAGACTCTTTGAACGAAAATGCATCAGAAAATGCATGTCTTTACACCGAAAACCAGAAACTGGATACAAACACTATATTTCCAACAAAACCCTGTATGAGTCAATTGAAATTGACAGAATTGACATAAATATTTTGGAACAAATCCGCAACTATATCAGCAGAACAAATTTTAACTTAAATCCACTTATAAAAGAATTATATATGTAATCAAGAAAATATACAGTTACTCAATATAGCAACAAACGAATACATCGCCGCATGTTACATACAAAATATAGAGCAAATCCCTAAGATATACCACATTGGCAATGTAAATATCGAGTCTAATCCTTATATAAGATATAATACATCAATCAAATCATATGATCCAACGAAAACATTGGATCAATTCAAAGAAAAAATACTACTGGTTAAATGAATCAACAAATTAAAAACTTTTAAAATGTAAATATATTACATATATTTAAATGTAATTTAACACTCTAACACTTTTTCCTTTATTATTAATTTAAGTATAGAAAATATCAAATCTTTTTTTTTATATAGAGCCATTTTTTTAAGATTACAAAAACAACGGAAGTGTTTATTAAACAAACCAAATAACCCGAAAATGTTAATATTAAATAATTTTCTAAAAAAAAATTTTAAAACGTATTAATTCTAGAGCGCCTTATCAGGACATTTGGAATTCATATCACTGATATAATGATTTATTTTTGTATTCTTTTTCAATAATCAATAATATTGTAAAATATGGAAGGCTTAATAAAGGATATTTATAAAAATAAAAAAATAAAAACACAAGCATGACGGGTTGCCCGCTTTTTTTCTATTGTTGATAGCACATATAGCAAGCACCCTTATGTATTATGCGGCCACTGACGTTTTGGTCATCTTGGTCATCGGCACGAGATTCCTCATTATTCATACCTCCAACAGGATCGCAAAAAAAAAAAAACTCAATTTCACTTCTTATGATCAATTTTCCGATTCGATTTTATGATTTGGGTCTTACTAAAGGTATGCTCACTTGTTCTCCTAATACTTTTAGAGGGCTGTGGGTGCAATGAAATTCATATGACAGGCAGTGGCGTAGCCAGAAATTCGTCAGGGTGGGAGGGAGGGGGGGGGGGGGTTACTAAACAAACAATAATTTCTATAAGGTAATAATGCATTCGAATTTATTTTAATTCAATTTTTTCTTAGTTTTTATAGTTTTATATTGATTCGTCATGACACTAAGGCCAATTCATCGAAGACACAGTCTATTCATATAACCACATCTTCGTGAATTTTTAATGATGCCAGCTGCTTTCCATATCGACTGTGTTTCATAGGTAATTCTTAAGGCAACTGAACGTCCTGGAACTCTCCAATTGGAGAGATTATCCAGGTTAAGAGTACATACTAGTAAAAATCTGACAAATATTTTGTGCTATTTTTGTTATTATAGGTAGAAGCATTCAACCGGCATATACTCGATCGTCTTTTAAAGATTTTAATTAACTTCGGTTAATTAACTTCGTCCAGTAGCCATGGCCATGGATGAGATGATTGATATTTTCATAATCTTATTCTCATCAGTTTGAAACTGGATTAAATTCTCTTACAATTTTTCAGAAAATATTAACTTCATAATTAAAAAAAATATTTTGAAAAAACGTTTTCTTTTAATTTAGATTTTTTTAAGCGTTTACATTTCAAAAAAAAAAAAATATTTCTCTTCGAGATACTGCTACAATTTAGGAAATATATCAGAAATTCAAGACAGAAACCTAAACAATTCGAGTTCGGGATAACTTTAATGACTGGGTGATGGTAAACCAGTGATTTGAAAGTACTCAACTTTACAAATTTGTATTGTTGACCAGAATAATTAATTGGTGGAGGGCTATGTGTTTAGTAAATATCCTTGGAAAACGATTATGTTTTTAATAATCTTCTTCAACTATTTTGTATTGTAGAATAGGTAGCTTAGCACTAATTACCACAAACCATAAAAAATCGGTTAATTAACAAATTTAAGAAACTAAATATTTCATATATATGTGACAGCACAGTTTATTAAGATAAGCGAATATTTTAATTAAAATAATGTAGCAATTATTCATTTCGAAAACACCCAACAAACTAACAGCATTCGCACAACAACAAAAAGATGCATCACAAAAATTTGTCTGGCTGTTGTATATTTATATAATTTGCCATAAACTATTTTTTTTTGTTTTGTTAGACAACTCACAAAAATTGTTTAGTTCTTTCTCATACATTATAAAATATACCATGCCGGCTATATGTTGAAGTTAACATTTTTTTTTTTGTGTGTTAATTCATTGTAACACAAGTAGCATTAAATTGTGTACCACAATAACCATAACTAGATACAACAAAAAAAAAAAAAAACCAACAAAACGGCGATGAAATAAAATATTTTTGCAACACTATACAACAATAGTGTTGTTGCTGTTTTTTTATGAAAATCCAAATATTCTGCAAACAGTTCCGATCTGGAAAATAGTGTTACACACCAAACAAAAACAAAAAATTATAAATCAAATTGTTGAGTGTCAAGTTCAGATATCGCGGTTTATTTTAATATTATACAACGTTTTTTGTTTTTGTTCTGCACTAAAACTATAATTTACTCGTAGTTTGGTTTTTAATGAATGTGTATTGAAATGCATCTGGTGAATTATATTTATATACCCCTATATATATATCGACTGTATTATTAAACAATATATTGAATTAAACGCCTTGTAAAGGATTTCTGCAAATCTGAACAAAATATAAAACCAATTTAAAATAAAAAAAAATCTCAAGCAAAATAAGATCAACCTTTAAGACTATTCAAATAAGGGGAAAACGAAAATAAAAATTCAATTTATATTCAAATTGGTTTTATAAATCGATCGTATAAAATACACAACAAATAAAGTCGACAAAATATTCATATATTGGCTTTGGCTATATACATACTATATAGTATATACACATAAAGACGATATATTGTGTACGATTCATGGGTTCTGTCACACTTCATCACTAACTACGATATGCACATCAAGTTTTAAATCAATCCAGCTCGCGTGTTCCGCTCTTTGTTTAATTTTCCAGAATTTAGTTTTTTTTTATTTTGGTTTTCCTCCCTTATATCACATGTCAGAATTATAAACTCGTATAATTTTAAATCCCATACTATCCTCTTTCTATATTTCATGTATATACATACATACTTCGTATAATGCTTACTTCACATCTCTATATACACAAATACATAAATTTGCGCTTTTCTCAAATTTTCAATTTTCTTCGTTCGTATCACCATAATATTCAAATGGGGTTTCTTTTCAAAAGTTTGCATCTTTTTATACCGTATGTATACATCTTTCATCCGCGTATATCGTTCTTACTATATACTCGGTATATGTATGAATTTTCAACCGAACATGTACATTTGTTTACTTTTATCCTTTTTGCCGATTTTTTTTTTTTTGTTTTCTCTGTCGACAAAAAAAGGATTCAAGCGAAAATAATAAATAAACGTGATAAAAAAATTAAATTTTCAATGTTGATTTTATTCAAATCAATTTGTCTTCAAATTTTGTATATTTCGCTTTTATAAATATCCATACCGCATATATATATATGTGTGGTACCTACATGAGACAGCATAAGTGATTCTTTTCGATATGTTGCAGACTTCAGGCTTAATGTTTAGTGTGCCGAAAAGTGAATCGCTTTGCGTTTTTTTTTTGTGGATTAGCTGAGGTCAAGCACAGTTCGTAACATCAAAGTATTTAAATCCATTTGCATTTGAAAATCGTACCTCTTGGCTTTTGTTTGTACAAACCTGCTTTAACATCAAAGTATTATATAATATGGTATAATATGCAAAACAGTTACAATTTTACTACCACCGAGTAAATATCAAAAGAAGAATCAGAAGTTATAATTTTTTTTTTAAATATTGTGATGCTTATCTCCGCCTCAAGTAAAAAAGGCTGGGCCAAACCAGCAGATAGCGATGCTATCTTTTTGTATAAACGGTCTAAGAGGGCGAGGTGTATACTTTTTTTTTTGGATCACTGTATGTACACTGAGAAAATATAAAAATCGAAATAATTACGTGAAATACGCGAAAAATTTACTTAAAAGTGAAAAAAACTTCGAAGCTCACAAAAATATTATAAAAAATAACACCGAGTTGAAAAAAATATTTACACCAAGATTAAGAACAATCACAAAACAGCTAGAGACGTTAGATGATACGCTCAACTATATAACGCCAAAAACTAGAGAAACACGAGGAATACACATAATATTTGGAAACATCACATAATATTTGGGGGGTCTATTATGAAATTTTTACGATTTCGTAAAATTCGATCCGCCGCGGATATTCCAATTATGATTTTTTTTTGTTTCGTTAAATTAGAAAATCGTAAAATCCGCCTTATTATGAACCAAAAAAAAAAAACGAAATCGAATTTTTCAAAAAGCAAACGTCAAAATCCGACTGCTTTTTATGTGACGAATATCGTATTTACGAAGGTAATGAAGAAAGACGCATATTAAAAATTAATATATGCATAATAAAATAGATACATATTAAAATTTAACATTAATTACTTTTTAAAATGTAAATTAAATAATTATTTTATACAAA
This sequence comes from Tipula helvola, assembly GCA_963556165.1. Taxonomy (NCBI): domain Eukaryota; kingdom Metazoa; phylum Arthropoda; class Insecta; order Diptera; family Tipulidae; genus Tipula; species Tipula helvola. The sequence continues at coordinate 50,113,730 of OY744483.1, forward strand.
TTGATTTACAATTTAATTAAAAGTTGTTTAATTGTTAAAATTTGTAGGCACATAACATAAAATTGGCAAACTTTATTATCGTAAATTTTACGAACAAAATGAAAGTTTCATAATAGGAATCCGGATCGGATCGGATCGGATCGGATCGGATCGGATCGGATCGGATCGGATCGGATCGGATCGGATCGGATCGGATCGGATCGGATCGGATCGGATCGGATCGGATCGGATCGGATCGGATCGGATCGGATCGGATCGGATCGGATCGGATCGGATCGGATCGGATCGGATCGGATCGGATCGGATCGGATCGGATCGGATCGGATCGGATCGGATCGGATCGGATCGGATCGGATCGGATCGGATCGGATCGGATCGGATCGGATCGGATCGGATCGGATCGGATCGGATCGGATCGGATCGGATCGGATCGGATCGGATCGGATCGGATCGGATCGGATCGGATCGGATCGGATCGGATCGGATCGGATCGGATCGGATCGGATCGGATCGGATCGGATCGGATCGGATCGGATCGGATCGGATCGGATCGGATCGGATCGGATCGGATCGGATCGGATCGGATCGGATCGGATCGGATCGGATCGGATCGGATCGGATCGGATCGGATCGGATCGGATCGGATCGGATCGGATCGGATCGGATCGGATCGGATCGGATCGGATCGGATCGGATCGGATCGGATCGGATCGGATCGGATCGGATCGGATCGGATCGGATCGGATCGGATCGGATCGGATCGGATCGGATCGGATCGGATCGGATCGGATCGGATCGGATCGGATCGGATCGGATCGGATCGGATCGGATCGGATCGGATCGGATCGGATCGGATCGGATCGGATCGGATCGGATCGGATCGGATCGGATCGGATCGGATCGGATCGGATCGGATCGGATCGGATCGGATCGGATCGGATCGGATCGGATCGGATCGGATCGGATCGGATCGGATCGGATCGGATCGGATCGGATCGGATCGGATCGGATCGGATCGGATCGGATCGGATCGGATCGGATCGGATCGGATCGGATCGGATCGGATCGGATCGGATCGGATCGGATCGGATCGGATCGGATCGGATCGGATCGGATCGGATCGGATCGGATCGGATCGGATCGGATCGGATCGGATCGGATCGGATCGGATCGGATCGGATCGGATCGGATCGGATCGGATCGGATCGGATCGGATCGGATCGGATCGGATCGGATCGGATCGGATCGGATCGGATCGGATCGGATCGGATCGGATCGGATCGGATCGGATCGGATCGGATCGGATCGGATCGGATCGGATCGGATCGGATCGGATCGGATCGGATCGGATCGGATCGGATCGGATCGGATCGGATCGGATCGGATCGGATCGGATCGGATCGGATCGGATCGGATCGGATCGGATCGGATCGGATCGGATCGGATCGGATCGGATCGGATCGGATCGGATCGGATCGGATCGGATCGGATCGGATCGGATCGGATCGGATCGGATCGGATCGGATCGGATCGGATCGGATCGGATCGGATCGGATCGGATCGGATCGGATCGGATCGGATCGGATCGGATCGGATCGGATCGGATCGGATCGGATCGGATCGGATCGGATCGGATCGGATCGGATCGGATCGGATCGGATCGGATCGGATCGGATCGGATCGGATCGGATCGGATCGGATCGGATCGGATCGGATCGGATCGGATCGGATCGGATCGGATCGGATCGGATCGGATCGGATCGGATCGGATCGGATCGGATCGGATCGGATCGGATCGGATCGGATCGGATCGGATCGGATCGGATCGGATCGGATCGGATCGGATCGGATCGGATCGGATCGGATCGGATCGGATCGGATCGGATCGGATCGGATCGGATCGGATCGGATCGGATCGGATCGGATCGGATCGGATCGGATCGGATCGGATCGGATCGGATCGGATCGGATCGGATCGGATCGGATCGGATCGGATCGGATCGGATCGGATCGGATCGGATCGGATCGGATCGGATCGGATCGGATCGGATCGGATCGGATCGGATCGGATCGGATCGGATCGGATCGGATCGGATCGGATCGGATCGGATCGGATCGGATCGGATCGGATCGGATCGGATCGGATCGGATCGGATCGGATCGGATCGGATCGGATCGGATCGGATCGGATCGGATCGGATCGGATCGGATCGGATCGGATCGGATCGGATCGGATCGGATCGGATCGGATCGGATCGGATCGGATCGGATCGGATCGGATCGGATCGGATCGGATCGGATCGGATCGGATCGGATCGGATCGGATCGGATCGGATCGGATCGGATCGGATCGGATCGGATCGGATCGGATCGGATCGGATCGGATCGGATCGGATCGGATCGGATCGGATCGGATCGGATCGGATCGGATCGGATCGGATCGGATCGGATCGGATCGGATCGGATCGGATCGGATCGGATCGGATCGGATCGGATCGGATCGGATCGGATCGGATCGGATCGGATCGGATCGGATCGGATCGGATCGGATCGGATCGGATCGGATCGGATCGGATCGGATCGGATCGGATCGGATCGGATCGGATCGGATCGGATCGGATCGGATCGGATCGGATCGGATCGGATCGGATCGGATCGGATCGGATCGGATCGGATCGGATTCGATTATTTTACTATACGAGATGATGAGGCAGATAAAAATGATGTGTGGATGGAATTGTGAAGTCTTCGCCTGCTAGCTCTTCCATGTGGCCTAAATTGAGGCATTCATCCATAAATTTTATGTATTCCTGTTTGAGGTTATTATTAGCATTGAGCCTTCTTTCTAAACCGAAAAATTTTGAGGTTGCTTGCGCTAATGAATCTCCAAGTGCTGGTGGGTTCGAAAGGGACGGCCGTTTCTTTACGAATCTACCTTGGTCATCACGGTATGTAGATTTCTGCAACAATTCTACATTGTTGCTCTTGTTGATTTGTTTGATTATTCTCTGGCATTTCTTCTAAGTGCCAGAATTTTTGAAGAGTATTGTCAATGTTGAAATCAAGATTAACATTAAATGATTGTTGCTTTGGCATAGGAGTGTCACCTCTACCGATTATCCCGCCGAACTGCGTGTTTTGGGCGGTCAGTTTAATCGGACTTTCTAGTTGGTCAGCGGCTAATATTTTTAGAAAATAACCGACACCCATGACTAGGTCATAAATCGTTCATAATGTAAACATCCATTTCCAACTTTAATTCTGGGTGGAAATGGGGAGATATCTCAATCTTTGTTAAGTCTCGTGTCGTGCTTTTGGATGCTATTCCCATAACTGGATATCGTGCATTTATTCGTGACAGATTAAGTCTATGAACGCATGACTCGCTTATCATGGAGCTATTAGAACCAGAATCCTATACAGCATGCGACCCACGCAGCTTTGTCCAAACCTGTTATGAATGATAACACGAGCCGTAGGCAACAATGGAGTAGAAAGTAATGACACATATGTATGTAAGTTGGCGGCTTTATTATTCGTATTTAATGTTGGTTTCGATTGCGAAGAGCTTGGCTGATTTATTGACGCATTGGGTACTACGCTCCCTTCCTTGTGAAATAATGGTTTGTCATTGCTTGCTTCTGATGGCATTAGATTAATATCATCGGGTGTATGTAAACTAGTATGATGCTTTTTCCAACATAATTTACACCTTCTGAATGATCAACATACCTTGGATCTATGTCCAACAGCTAAACAATTCAAGCAGCATCCTGATGAAGCGACAAATTCTTTACGGTGGTTTAAATCAAGAGCCTTAAAATCCTCATAGTCTTGTAAACGATGATTTTCTGAACACTTTCTGCATTTAGTCATATACGCGACGTTGTTTTTGATTGAGAAGATGGTTGTGTGGTAACGTTCGGTTTCACTGGAATTGCATGATTTGTGATGATACGAGGACATGGCTTATTTATTGATGATCGCTTGTTATTTATGTCACAACTTTCGAGCGCTATGCACCTTTTCTCTAAAAAGTCGAACAGTGACTCAAGTGTGGGGTATTTAACTTCCACTGTTTTGGATATCATCATCCAGTTTGTTTAGTAAAATATAATTCTGCCAAATGCCGCGTGATTGGGCATCATCGCCTAGTGCTTTCAGACCAGAGAGCACTTCAGTGGCAGTATCGAGAATTTTCCGTATATATATTGGGCGATGCCACTCGTCATACCTGGTTGTTCTAAAAACCTCTTTACAAATGATTGAATGACTTGAATTGGTTGATCATACCGCTTACAATTTTTTCCCGAGTACCTTTGTAATTTGCATTGGTTACTGTAATATGGCGCACGAAAGTATACGCGTCGCCCTTCATTAGACCTTTGAGGTAGCCAAGCTTCTGGCAATCCTACATGGCTGTGTTTTGATCGACGATTGCCTGGAACAAATCTTTAAATGATTGAAACTCTATACAGCCCTTTTGCCACAAAAGGACAGAATGTCTAATGGAGGTAGCTTTACGTCTTCTTTTGGTATACAGCTGCCATGCTGGTTTCACGCATTGACTCTAATAATTCCCGTTGGTGAGTATAGTAAATGACGACATAGTTTCGATTAACTGTTTCTGGACGGCTGTTAATAACGGATTGATTTCATGGACAACACCGCGAAGCTTTGCTTTGAGTTTTAGAAACCTCCGGTCAAACTCTGTAATCTCTGAAGAGTTAGCGTCGATGTCTGCTATTTTTTGGTCATATTCTTTAAAATCGCGATAACAACGTTCTAACTGCTCTAGATTAACATATGCGTCTTGCAACTCTATTTGATTACCGAGTGCAGTGATAACATTTTCTAACCGCGTATGAGAGCCCCACGTGCCTAACCTCTTCTTTTAATGTATTCCGTGAATTGCTTTTGCGTCTCTTTGTCCATGATTATTATTATTCTTATGAAAATTCACTAATACACACACAACGCACTTTTATCAATGTCAAATCGGCCACCACCGATAAATAAACTTTTTTGGGCTTAAAATTTTGCTTAGAATATCTACTTTTTAATGCCGTGTGGCGTTTTTAGTGTTTTTGGTGTCATAGATTACACATTTTTTATTATTTTTTTACAATTCCAAGATGGCGAATCCAAGATGGCCGCCAATATTGGCAAATTTTTCAACGTTCATAAAGATCATTAGAAACATGTCCAAGAAGGTTTTAGGGGTCGCAGATCACGAATTTGAGGTCAGAATTTTGATATTCAAGGTGGCGGACACAATATGGTGGTCGAATCTGGCCGAAAATAGGCTAATTTTTCGACATTCATAGAAATCAATAAAAACTCGGTGTAGAGGGTTTACGGGGTCAGTGATCATTAATTTAGGTTCATGATTTGAAAATTCAAGACGGCGGACCCAAGATGGCCGCCATAAATGTCAATTTTTCAACGTTTATGATAATCGATAAAAACATGATCTAGGGGGTTTTCGGGGTCGCTGATCACAAAAATTCTCTCAAAAAAGTACCAGATTCTCGATAAAAATTGTTAGTTTTAGATATTTTTGCAATAATTGTGTGCAGTTTGGTTCAAATCGGTCAACATGTGTTGAAACATACAAACAATCACTTAGAGATAGATAGATAAATAGATAATATTAGAAAAAATTCAACTTACAAACAGAATTTCGGTTCCCAATTTTTTCCTTTAAAGCAGTATCATAGAAAAAGAACCTAAGAATATCCCTTTGCTTATATTGGAATGGCACACGAACCGTCAAAATAAATAATAATTATGAAAGTACAACAAGCCAATACAGAAAGAAACATCTAATAGTTTTAATGATGTTCCTGTCTTTGTTGCGCATCATTTTACAGGAAAATAAAGGATATGCTCGTTTTGCTGAAAAACCAGTGTTGCAACCATATGATTGAGTTACACTAGTTTCTGTGTATACAAAACGAACCATCGTTTCAATGCCGTTATTTATTCGTTATTTGGTCTGATGACTTTGATGAAACTCTTGCTTAAATTAATAATGAAACTTTGTATTTTCTTAATCGCATTCAAAATATATTGAATCAGTTGATTAGTTTTCAGCGTTCAAATCGTACAAGAGTACAGCGCGTTTATTGTTCGTAGTTACGTTTTGGGTGCTGAACCAAAAAGGATCAGAGATCTTAGAAAGTGCAAATATGTTTTATGGTGGGCTTCAATACGTGTAGTCGTCATTCTAATAAAAATATAAAGTCATTCAAAATATAAAGTTTCATTATTAATTTAGGCAAGAGTTTCAGTAAAAAATCAGAAACATTTCGTATGTCATCGTACATTTCGTATAATAACTACATTTTGCAAATTTGATGTCCAATCCCAGGAAATTTTGCAATTTCCTAAATGGTAAAAGGAAAGTAGTTAGGTTTCCTTCATCGATAATTTTTCAAAATTCATTGGCGTGTCAGCCATTTGATATCCGCAATCTGTCCGCCAAATGTTTTGAGTTCGTTTATGAACCAACCACTGCATAATTTTCAACACGCCACTTATCTCATAGTTGCTTGTAATCGTACTGAATTTAATTTAATAAAATTTACTGACCCAGAGGTTTATGATTGCATGTCTATCCTTTATGTAAATAAGGGGGCAGCAGATGATTGTATTCCACCCATCATTGAGAATTGTGCTGAGAGTTTAACATCTTTTCTAGAAATAGTTTTCATTCTGTGGACATTTTTACGGTCGAATGTATGTATTTATAAAATTGTTCATTCGATTTTTACCTACCTATAAGCTACAGAAGCTAAACTGTGAGTTTATCCCTATCAAATTTTGCAATTGTATACCTTCCTGATCGGTCATATAATTAATGGTTTTGCTTCTCATTTAATACGTGTAACTTTAAAGAGTACCACAATGTAGTCGCATTAAATTATACATATTAGTTCCACTTCTAAATTTTTATTTCAAATTTATTTTACTTTCAAATTTAATGTCCGTTCAAAATTTAAATTATTTGTTGTGTGTAAATATTATGATAAATATTGTATTTTTAAAATTATAAAACAAAATTTGCAAACAATTAAAAAAAGAAATCGATTTGTATCATATATTTCTAGAATTTCGGTATTATTAAAAAAACGTTTCTTCAAATGCCAAAGTAAATCAAATTAGCTTTGCAGAATATTTGCTAGATGATTTGTGAAATTACACAGATATCCAAAAATTGGGCACACTTAAATATCTATATGCTAAAAAATCCTTCAAAAGTTTCCAAAACTAATGGAAAATATGTTTTGATCAATATATTTTATATACTCGCTGCAACCACACGTTCCATGATGATCATAAAACCTGATAAAATTCCACCCAAAGCAACGATCATTAAAATATAAATAATTTGATGCATTGTAACCGGTGATCCTTCTGGAACAATTAACATATTCTCGTATCTGGCAAGTTTGTCCAACGCTATTAACTTATTTTGCAAGAATTTGGCAACTCCAGCTGTAGCCAATCGCATTATTCTAATTCAGAAAACAAAATAGATGAATAAAAAGGGCATATAAGTTAATTTTGTTAATTCTATACACATACCCCACATTCAGTTGTTCTTTATATTTATAGTTCGGGGTAACAAGCATTGTAAAATAGTGATTAAAATACTTCCCTGGAATCACATTTAAATTACACAATTCGAATGCATTATTCGTAACAACATCAGTGACGATCGCTATTTTACCATAAGGACACGTTTTAAAGATAACTTTTCCAAATGGATTTAACATTGCATCACAATCTAACGTATTTAAGCGAGCTCGCAATTTTTTATCTGAATTTGAAATGATTTGCAGTTTAGAAAGTGCCATTGAGTTTGAAAACGCACAAATCGTGTAATCATTACGGTTCAACAGTTCGGCCAAATTCGTAAACGGTAAGTCTGGTGAGCGGATCGCAAGATGTGAACTAAGAAACGCACCGAAAGCACTAGAAATTAAAATTGTTAGCATCGATAGGCTAATTATTAATATTTTGTGTGATATAAATTTTATAAATTCATCTCCACCTTGATCTACTAGGATGGAGAATAGTTTTAAAATTTCTGGTGGTTGTGAACATGATTTTTTTAATTGATATCCTATTAAATGAGCCACCATACATATTATTGTAAACGACACGATAAAAGCAATCCATAATTTGATTTGAAATTGATCGAGAAAATATGTTGGTGATCCTTTTGTTGTCAAATTTGGGATCCAAATACTACTGTGCATTGTGAAAATAGGTAGAAGACCTTCAGCGGTTACAGCATTTCCAATAGGCCATAACATAGCATCTGCATGACCGAGAAATACGGCCGGTTCTGCATATTTTATGTTTTTGAATAAAAGTCTGAAAAGTAAACATTTTTGAATATTAAAGTTAAACAACAGTTTTAGATACTTGTTTATACTTAAACCTAAGCAAAAACGACAAATCAAATAGTACAGTAGCAAGAGGGTCAAAATGTTGAAAGTCATACTGGAATGATACATTTTTTTAAATATAATCGTGTAACATTATGTGACGACAATATTACCGCAATTGTAATCGATTTAGCCATATCTTGGTTATTAGTGGACGGTTCATATCTGCTTTGATAAATAGTGGTGACATCATCTTCTTCATCATTATACACAAAACGATTCCGAAGCCTATTTTCGCTTGGTATTGACATCTCGAACAAAATGAAACGCGCGAATTTTTCCTTCCCAAACATATTTGTCGGCTGCTTTCAAATAACTGACTACGTGTTTATTGAGTATAATTACGAGTATTAATTATATTACAATGGGTAACTGCGCATCGAATTGAAAACGACAATCGTCAATTAAAAATTTATTTTTTTTTAATTGCAATTCACTGATTAAAGCAATTCAATTTTATTGTTTTAATTGAAGTGGCATAACTAATCACCAATCGATATGCTTTTACTATTAATTACTGTGTTATTATAACCTTCTTATATTACATATGCGATATACTGTTTATTTGCCTACATTGGTCCACAATAAAAGCTCTTTGATTACTTTGAATTTGTTTAATTCAAAACAAAACAACCATCCCTATAGCAATAAATACCAAACAATATTTTTATCGTTATAAAGATGTCTGTATTTAATTTAAAAGTTGTCCGACAGATATTTTACCAGTTCTTTGCCTCAGGAAGGCGAGTCAAAACGGTATCCTATTAATCTCAGGTTATTAATTTATGTAAGACTAAAACTTCTTGTTTATTTAATACTCTTGAAGTCATTGGAAGATAATGGAAGTGCGCTTTATAGTGCTACTTTGATAGTTTAACAGAAAACAAAATGTAGGGTATTAAAAACATACAGGGTGTCCGGGTTTGGGATGCTGATCCGTCAAGGGGTGATTCCTTGGTTCATTTTTAGAAAAAAATCATATTGGGAGGGGGTCCATTTTTGATATCTTTTGAAATACAGGGTGTAAAAAAAAATTTGGTTCAGAAAAAAAGTACACCTAAATATTAAACCGTAACTTCCCATATATTCATCGGAGAGCAACCAACTTAGTCTTATTTGAATGGTAATTGTATACGTTATTATTAAGATTTAAGTCGTTATCTCGCAACTGCATCCGTTTGAGAACTATGTTGCTTCTAAGAATATTGTATTTTTATAAAATTGAGTTTTTCTCAAAAAATAACGTTATAATTTTTGTTTTTTTTTTACTTAATTTTAATTCGCCATCTTCTCCCCTACAATCACACAATACATTATTTGTACCCACGTGCCATAGTTTTCTTCGTATTCCGTTTATTCTCAACCTAATTAAGAGATGTTACACTGAAAAAAATTTGTCATAGATTTAAAGTTTTTGTAATTAATTTCAATGAATTTCTGACTTGATCTGGACCCTATGTATTTTGTACATAATTTTAATTAAATAAGGTGTAAGTTTAATGTTCTGATTTGTATATCAAATTTTGCTTGGTTTTAAGGAATCTCGCTTTGAATTTAGTGACTAATTTCAAGGCTGTCATATATAAAGTTCAAGGACAAAAATCCTAAGATTTTGGAAAAAAAAATCGTAAACATTTTCATTAAATTTATGTATTTTTTTATAAAAACGATTTAAATTTGATGAATTTTTCATAAATTTTGTTACTTACAAGACATAAATTAAAGAACCTTTGCGTAGTATTGTTGAGCAATCTTACATCGAATGGAGTAAAATAAAATTCTAGTTTTTTTAATAAAACTATTTATTAAATTCATCTTTTAATTTTAAGTGCTATTTTTTATTTCAATATAAATATATTTTCTTATATTTATTCAATAAATGTATATCAAATTAAAAAAAAAATGATTTAATTGCGTATTTCTTAATATTTACATAGATTTATTTTAAAATAATGACGGTTTAAAACAAACTCTTAAATCAATAAGGCTAAATAACAGAAACGGTTTTAAATAGGTTCCACCTAATTTCAAATAAGCGTATTCAGATTCAAGACGCCCAACTATAAATGCTCTTAAATGTTTATCATAATGTTCTATAATTTGTCGTTGTGTAATAAGATAAACTTCATTCTGTTTAACCAAAATATCAATAATTTTTAATAATTTATTTTTTCTTTATCATATAGAAAGAAATTAATTTTGTATAAAGTTTTATGAAACGTGATTGATTGTACTAACTGATAATAGTTCGATGTTAAGTTAAGTTTATTATTAAGAAAAATAAAGTATGGTTTATTTGATAAAGAACACCGGTTCTTTAATTTATTTATTACTAAACGATCTTCAAATCCAATATTCTCTAAAATCGTAAATGCAAAATTTGATAAGCACTTCTTAGCTAATGAAACTGGTAAATTTTTTCGTAAGGAAGTGCAATTAGTATAAGATTTCATTTCTCGGTGTTTCGATTCAAATCTCATACACCAGTAATATATGGAGGGCCCTGACTTCAAAATAATTGTCGTATAATGCGATAAAAGGTGGTGTTTTGGTTTCAACTGATCATCAAATACATGCGTATACATTTCGTTATGAAGCGCAATTTTGTCTTTCAATAGACTTAATATAGTCTCAGTAAAATTATCATAAAGTAAAATTTCAATAATCTCATCCAATAGACAAACATACTTCCAAACCCTATCATTTTGTGGTACTTTATCACCAATCAGCAAAGAAAATACATAATTGTAAAAATTTTAAACATTCTCGCGCCAACATTTGAAGTTTTTTGTTTTTCAAATGATCGTCTTTTATGCATGGTATTTGATTCGTACATTGTAATTCCCCATAATCAAAATATTGTATTCTATTGTTTAATTCGTCTAAGGCCCATATTACACTATTACATTTCTACGTCGTTGAAATACTTCATTACTTTTATATGACATAAAGACTGTTTTAGAAATACTATTATATACTTTGCTATATTACACTACGTCGTATTTTTCAATCACATTTTCATCATATTACTCGAAAAAAGAAGAAAAAAATATTATGTGCTCGCGCAGATACAATATCTGCAATTTGTGTTTTGCGGCTATTTTAATAAACATTTCATTCCATAATTCATTTTTTGGTAATCAGCATACTCCAGTCATACTTTTCCGAAATTTTGAGCAGCTGTCAAAATAGATATTATAGTTTTTGGTAATCAGCATACTCCAGGCATACTTTTCCATCATTTTGAGCAACTGTCAAGATAGATATTATAGTATTTAGCTCTATGAAGCTAAATATCATTAGAAAAATACAACGTCTGAAAAATATTATTATATTTCCATATTACACTATCATATAAAAGTGATGAAGTATTTCAACGACGTAGAAATGTAATAGTGTAATATGGGCCTAAGGAGAAATATTGTTTTTCTCTTATAAAATAATTCAGAGCATTAGACAAACCATATTTGATTATTCCTTCAAAACAATCATGCATGATATCCACACAGAAATTTTGAGTCACATGAAACCCTTGCAATTTATTAAAATATGACTCAAACTTTATTCCCGACAGCTTGTAATCGTTTTGACTCAGATCGTCTTTATAATTTTGGATTGTCCTAAGCTTGGAGCGATCTTCATATTTATATTTATCGATTTCGTCTCTCATAACTTTGCAAAATCGACAAAAATATTTATGATTAATTGAAGGGCTAAAACCTAATAAACAGTTTAGACCTAAAATATCGCCAACTATACTTCCTAGCACAAAGAAAACTTGAAATTTAGTACCTTTAATATTTAACATAATACCCGTTTCTTATTTTGTAATACTTGTATTCATTTATGAGTACTTTTATTGTACCCGTATTTTTTAATAATATCAGTTTTAACAAACATTGCAGGGAAAATTGTTGATAAGCTTGAAATATTTTGAGGAAGAGTGGGAAAATTAAAATAAATTGCTGCAAGTGATTGATTGCCCGCACGACTTCCTAATACGTTACCCGTTAAAATGTTTTGTTTTTTCCTTCCAATTTGTACCATGTATTAAACTAGAAATTTTTGAGGAAGCGTTATATTGAAGTGCTTTGACATTTTCTAAAGTTTTTTCCAAAACACCTGGTAACTCAAAAAATTTTCGAATTTGGAACTGTATAGGCATTAAAACTCCAATAGATGCCTTTTTATCTAGATGCGAAATTCCTTTTTTCAGTACTGGAGTTACTTCAGAATTAATAGTAAATTGCTCTGCTGGTTTGTACAAATCTAACCTTTTTAGTTGTTTTAACAATAAATATTTGCTGCTAATTTCAATAAAAGGTTGTGTACAAATGTTGAATTGAAGTTCACATGAAGGTTTCATTTCTTCAATAATACATGGTACAATTTGATTTTTCAACACATTTATAATATTAAGAATTACAATATTGGAAACATCTCCTATAATAGTTTTTAACAGGAAAATCGTGGCGTTATTCATACCATTCAATTTACAAACAAACTTCAATGCAAAATCAGATATCTTTCGTTGAAAATCTGAAAAGCTATTAACTTGCAAATCTTGTTTTTGGTATTATTTGTATGGTCGTCTATATAAATTTTTGAAGAGCAATTTAGTTGGTTTGAATATGTTTGTGAAATACAAGGCGCACATTGAGACTCACTAGTAATTTAAGAATCAATAACGCTAAATTTTATACAATAATTATAATTACGTTTTAATTTGCCTGCATTAGAAAAAGTTGATAAACATTTAGCATTTGGGCATTTAAAATTGTTTTCAGATGATCTGAATTTATGGACTATTTTTAAATGAAAAATGTATCAATCAAATTCATGACAAACAAAGTTACAATACAATATTCGCAATTCATTTCAATTAATAATTATAAAAATACAAAAAAAATTTAAAAGTTTAAGGGATTTAAAAATTTAAGTTATTGTAGTAATTAAAGAAGAAACTTCAACATCTGGCTTATCACTTGAAGTATGTATATCAAAAAAAAAAAAAGTGTTGTAAAAATAATCACACTTTATAGCATTCACTTGAATAATCCAAATTTAGTGCAAAATGTATTTTGAATGCTACGGAAACGCAATCCAAAATTTTTGAAACAGTAAAAGATTTCGTTGTAACAAACCGCAAATTTCTTTTCCTGTTGTTCTAATATAATAATGAAGGGTTGAAATTTTATTCCATATTCGTGGCAAACCTCTTTTTTCTTTTTTATTTCAGCCTTTAGATTGATAACGTTATTTAGTTCTAAGAAGAATGCATTAATCGAATCCCGAATCGAAATTTTCCAAACTTTTTTATCAAATCTTCGAATAAGCCGTGCCGTCGGTTTTAATAAGTAATGAAGTCCTTTTAATATCAACAAAAATTTTAATTCTGAAAACGTATAGAGAAAAACAAAAGCAATAATGTTAGTATACCTCTTGTAAATTTGGATAAAAATTTATGAAAGCAAAATGGTAATGCCGAATAGTATACCTTCATTTTTAGAATTCTTCGTATCAGCGAGTTGGTCAATAAATTTTTTATCTTTAATCTTATTGGTTATAATTGGAATTATTTTATCAACGAAGTAATTCCATTTCTTTTTTAGGCAATGGTCCTTATCGGGAAAGAGCAATTAAAACTCGAGATCAATCTAAGGTAATAAAAAATCAATTGTAAATAAAATAATCATTTTAATAACAAATTATAGAAAAACATACAACTCTAAAAGCCTCAGGATTGTTGTATATGATCCAATCCTCGTAAAATGTGTGTATTTTAAAATTTTTGTTTGAAAGTTCCTGCTGGCAACATTTGAATGTGTTTTTAAATTTAATTTCTACTGTGCTTCAAGGAACATCCATACATTGTAACCATTCTTTGTCCCTCTCGTACTCTTCATATTTCACGAATTCGGTTAGGTTCTCATTTAAACCATGGCCGTTATTTGAATTTTCTAGAAAGTAAAAACAAACAATTATAAATCGATATCGATGTGAGACATACTAAAATTTGGTAATACGGGGTATGGTACTGGTTATACCTTTTGATTTTGGTGAATCGATCTTAATCCTTTTTAATGAACCGAAGTATCCAATTTTGTTTAGTTTAGGGGCTTCATTTCTGTATTTATTGTAAAGCTTCCCGGTAGGTCTTCTCTTGTCAATTCGATGATAGTAAAATTCCTAAATCAAATAAAAATAAAATATGAGCATTTACATATTACCAATGTGTTAATTTTACTTTTTTTTCGCCAACAAAAGCGCTAGCAATATCGGAAGAAATTTTACCGAAGTCATTATAACTAAGTGATATATTTGAAATGTAATGATATTCCAAAATGCCATCTACAAGAAATTTTCTTTGTAAATCTCCTAATTTAGGAGGGTTTACCGATGAATAATTAGTCCATATTTTTCTTCCTTTGTCTGTTTGTAAAAATGATTTTAAATTCTAAAAAAAAAATGTTTCAAAATATTAAGCTGATAATTTAGTTTAAAAATATCATACAAAACGTGAAGCATCATTTCCTGATGTTATTTCGTGAAGATTTTCAGTGTGTTGGGTTTCGAGCCAACAATTCACAGATGAGGTAATAGATTTGGTACTCCTACTAAGCAAGTCCACTTCTACGTTGTATCCCTAAAATAAGACGGTTAAAAATAATTCACTTGAAATTTTTTTAAAGTATTTCATTAATAGTTTGATAGATATAACTTTGCTAAGATTTTTTTATATGATAATTTGTTTATTTTAAATTGAAATTCAATAAAGTGTATTTCTTACTGATCAGTTTTTCATCACAAGCCAGCGGAAATTATTTTAGTCTTATTTTAATATTTAAGAATAAATAAAGATTAGATAAATGCTTTGAGAAAAAATAGTTATGACTTTGATAACTTCAAATTTTAAAAAATCTGCATTGTGAAAATAAAACATGAAATTTAGTTTGAGTGAATAATAATTTCCAACAAGAAATTCAATTTAGAAAAATGAAATAACTAATAAAATATTTACGTTTTGTTTGCGCCATTCAACGATTTTCCTACGAAGTCGAACCTTGTGGCTTTGCTCTTGGTATGTTGAAAACATTTGATCCAGTTCGAGTTCTGATATTGATTGCAAATCAGAAATCTGGTCATACCCTGCTTCTGTAATACAAAACAAGTTATTAACTTGTATTATTATTATTTAATAATGAACTTGAATAAAGTTATGATACCTGCAAATTTTTCTCGTAAATAGAATAGATCCCACTCAGACAATAATTGTTCCAACTCGTTCTTCGCTGTAGCTTCACTTGATACATTTATCAAAATTATTTTTTGACTCTCTTCTAGTTCATTATTTTCAAGAAATATCACGTTGTTCTCGGATATATTTGTTATTCCACTTTGTTCTTTTGAAATAAATTCTGTTTCTAATCGAAAATGACACACAAGGATGATAAAATTACTACCGGGTATTATAAATATCGAATTAAAAATTTAACCAAAAACACTGTAATTACCATTCGACAAATTCGCAGCCATTATTGATTAATTGCACGTAACGCCTATATACTAATGTTAAAAAATATTGTTTAAAATTCAACCTAATCAAATCACTTAAGGAAGCTAAATACTTTAATAAGATCAAAGAATACTTTACAAGCCAAATCACTTCAACACCATATTTATTATTAATATATAATTTTAATTACCCTTTATTTTTTATTACAAACATTTAATAAGTATTTTTGAAATTTTCAACACTATCAAAACTATTTTTAATTATTTTTGTGTAAAATTCCATCACATCACTTCTATTTATTGGAATATCGCAACACGAATGATGAAATGTGTAACAAAAAAATGCATCGTAAATATTTTACCGTTATAAAATCTGTATTAGGTATTGGAAGAAATACTTTTAGTTGAGGAAAATATCCTAAATTTAATGTTTTGTTTGTTGTTTAGGCACAGAAAAGAATGAACAGATATGGAAGTTCCATGTTAAGTATTTACATAGAAATATTCAATCTAAAAAATGTATTCCTACTCTAATCTAACCAGTTAAGACAGAGAAAATATAATACGATAATATGTTTCGCTCCTCTTCTTTTTTGTTTTTTATACAAAGAAGAGAAGCGAAATATGTAATATTGAATTATATTGTCTCTGTCTTAACTAGTTAGATTAGAGCAGGAATACATTTTTTTGATTGAATATTTCTATGTAAATACTTGACATGGAATTTCCATATCTGTTCATTCTTTTCTGTGGTTTAGGTACATACAAATTATGTTTCAAACTATTTAATTAAAGTTAATTAAAGGATTGTTCTACGCAAATGTGAAAATAAAATTAGGTTATGTTCTACATAACTGAAACAATTTAATTGTTTTTATATCGAGATTTGCCGATAATTGATTTAATTGTTCATCTTTTGTATAGTAGTACAAAGAGTAAAGTCCATTACCCCAAAATTTTATATTATCATAAGATAATTGAATTTTGTTTTATTGACTTTTAAGAATTTTATGGGAATATTAAATAACGTACCTATTCAAAAAAAAAGTAAAAAATTGATGTATGCTTTTTGTTAATTATTGTAATTAAAATGAATGATCTAGCACTTACTTTAATTTAATGCTTATTTTACTAAGAATTATATAAAATTCCTTAAATTAAAATTATTTTGTATATTTTTGCTTAATTTAAGGAATTTTTGAACGCCTAGCCTTCTGGAAAAATCAAAATATAGTTTAATGTATTATTTGATTAAATTCAATTAATTTTTACATTAAATCCATCAAAATCTCAATTTCTTGGCTTTTTTTTTGGAAATTTGCGATTCCTTAAAACAAAATCAGCATTTCGTAGAATTCATGTCGGATATTTTTTTCAGTGTATAGTGTTAATATTGTACTAATTTTTTTTTATCTGTAAAACAGTATAGGCGATGATTATCAACTCATTTGTTTAAATGTTGAGTAAAAACAAACTAAATATTTTCAGATTCAGTCATTAGTTTCGAGATATTATTTAGCGTTGTATCAGTGTTGTGAATCAAAATTTTAATTAATTTAATAAAATTAATATTATCATGGCAAAGTTCTCAGGTGAGGAGTACATTAATATTCATTTTGATTACGGATTTTGCGATGGTAATGCAGCACGAGCTCGCAATGAATATCAAGGCAGACTTCCAACACGTCGCATTCCTGACGCAAGAGTATTTATAAATATTCATGGGAGACTGCCAAATATCGTAACAAGCTTCCACACATGTACAAATAAATTTATTATAATTTGTAAGCCATCTAACGGAAGAATAAGACCTACGTTTAAAGTATTCCTACTAGAGATTTGTAGTCTGCAAATTCAGAATTGAGAATTCCACTGGTAGCGTTATCTATACTCATTTAGCACAAATTGTAATGTAAAAAAAATGATCAAAATACCATTTTTTCAACTTTGAAGTTACCTAGCGGCTAAACTACCCCTTTCCCCAAAAACGATTTTCAAAGGTTGAACTATTATCTATCAAATGCTATATTACGTTTTTTGATTTGTTCACAAATTCATCTGCTCTCAACTCCTTAGATAACGCTATTTTTCAAAATTAAATTATTATAGAATTTAGGATAAAATAGATAATTTGCATATTGGGATAGTATAGTCAAAAGCGATAACCATTTTTTATTGCTAAAATAATTGCTTTACCTCACCAGGCAATTTAAATCAAAGTGAACTAGAAATTAAATTAAATAAGTTTGGTACACGGAGAAAAAAAATTACTAATTTATTTCCTATATATTTATAGGAATTTAATTATAGCATCCAGTGCTATATTTTTCGTAAAACATACTATGTACATAGCTGACTTTCCACTCTGCATAGTATGAAATGCAATATTGGAATCGCTACTATAATAAGAGTTAATTTATTATGCCATATAGGAATATTTCCTAAATGCATTTCTACAGTACCAATGTATTATAGGAATAATTCCTATAAGATACAATTTCCTTTATTTTGCACGATTCTCTTTTTTTTTTAAAGTAAAATCATTAAAAATAAATTGAATCCTCTCCTCGAGAAAGAGTTTGTGTGTCTAAAATAGGGACCACTACTATAAAAAGCAATATTTAATTTACCATAAAATATAGCTGTTATAATTGCATTCGTATTCTCTGAAACATATTCATGTTATTTTCATTTCATGAATATAATTCGCTAAGTCAGTACGTTCTGTTGATACTTATGGTATCAGGCGAGAATTGTATTTTTGTAGTTTGGTCGTATGAAACCATAGAGAAGTCGAGGAGGGTACTCACTTCTCATTTTTGAGAGTCGATACATTTGTATTGACTCTGGGGTAAAGTAAAGGTGGGGGGTAATGACAAATGATATTTCTACTTTTTTCAGTAGATATATCATGATGGGGAGTGGTTGGCATTTTTATGATTTGCCAAATCGAAAATACTGTAAATGTCATTACTACTAATATATTTCCTATTACGACCTGCACGCTGCACCAACACCATTAAACATTGCAATCGCTACAAAAATATACTGGGGAAAATACCAATTTTATGGCAATAAATACTAACTTGAAATGCATATTTTCCT
Organism: Tipula helvola; assembly: GCA_963556165.1. Taxonomy (NCBI): domain Eukaryota; kingdom Metazoa; phylum Arthropoda; class Insecta; order Diptera; family Tipulidae; genus Tipula; species Tipula helvola. The sequence goes on from OY744483.1 coordinate 50,132,809, forward strand.
TTACTAAATAGGAAGCGCTTATTACTAAAATAATACATTTTACTATTTTTTATGGTACATTTTACTATTTTAATGGTAACAATTTGTATTCGCATCTCTTTAAATTAACTATGTGTTATAGTAAAATGCTTTCCTATATTAGGCCACAATCCTGTGGGCTCCTATAAATTATAGAAATGTCTCCTATAATTTTTTTTCCGTGTATGTGGAACCATAAAGAAAATAAAAGTGCATCGTCGCCAAAAATGAAAGTGCATCGACGACATATGCACCTACTATTAACTAATAGAATCAATATTCTTTAAACGTGATTCTTGATTTAAATCCTAGAGTATTATTTGTGTTTGCCAGCGATTTATTGCTATAAAACAATTGTTTTTATCCTTGGAACAATAATTTTTTTAAGGCTTACCAATATTATTCTCGTAAATTTATGACAAATTTAGGACAGGCGTGGTCACGTGCATAAATTGTAAATCTTTACCAAAATAATTTTAACACATCGTCTGGATACCATTTTACACATTCAATAAAATTTAATCACGCGCATCATAAACATTCGCGATCGATTAAAACGTGTTAAATTTTCACACATATGATTTTACCGAACCACTTGAGTGGAAAAACAATTAAAATTTGTTTTCATTATTATTATCGGTGTTTTGTGAAATGCGCTGAAAACGATTGGCCGATAAAAATAAATTTTATTTATTATTGTCTATATATAGCTAACTGTTTTTATTCGTTTATTTCTATTATAAATAATAACAGCATAAATAATATACAGTACCAGCTATAAATCCGTAGAACAAATGGGTCTCCTTCATATTTATGTACGTACGTACACATACAATATAAACGGTAAATTATTTATTATTTTGTATTTGGAACAATTGGAAAATGAATTGAGTTGAAAAGAATATATTGAATTTTATTAGGAAAACAAAAATATGGATTGCAAAATTATTTTTAATATTTTCCAGTATGATACAATTTTTTTTTACGACACCTTGTTTGTACATAATTTTCTCAATTTTTCACATAATAAACCGTTTTTTTTGCATTTTAAATGAAAATGAATACTTTTGCACCTGCTGTTGATTGATACGGTATTTCTAACAAAAAAAATACTGTATGTATTGCAAAATATAATAATGGATACACAAAAAACATTTTTTTATCATACATCTTTGTTTTGTGTGGGTGGTAGTTTTCCATAAATAACGAAAAATGGAAATAAAATACATATAAAAAAAAATGTTGTGGTTTTCCTTTTTGTGAGGAATGGTGAAATACTCGTACAATTCATAAACCATGCCCAACCATGCCTAACCCTCCCTGATTATCTACTGATATCGTATTGTAAGATCGACCCAAAGATTTGAGGTGGTTTTGAAAATATTTACTCTTGAATTTATTGCGTAATCGCGTGTTCTGAAATTCAGTGAAACTGAAGTATTTCATTTTATATGACCCTATTCTATTTTTCCTATTAAATTTCGACATTACATGGCTTACGTTATTGCTAACCTGCAAATATGTAATATTAGGTGTAAGCCAACTTTTATGGGGACCTGGGTCCTGAGCAGACAAGAGGTACTAAATACCACACTTGTCTCAGATTTTATTAGGGATAACTCGATGAATTGGAAAGTATCTGATGACTCTTCCTTTTCTGATCTCTGCTGTCTTCAGCATGAATTTGTTATGAGAAACCACAAATGAAACTATTTTTACAAACAGGAATAAACCTGATTGAGATACCTTCAGAACTATTCCATGTGATTTATTGCCATAACCGGTTGCAAAGCCCCTTGTATCAACAAAGAAGCTGGATAACTTAGTAGACAAGCTAACTGATGCCTTTCAGGTAGTTATGTTGGAGCGTCTCCTTTTAGTAGACGTTTGGGCAAACCAAGGCCATCTCAACGGTCGAAACAGATCCAAAGTTTTCGTCAAAAATGCAAAAGGTTCCTCAAAAGAGCCAAGTGAACAAGAACTGTTTCCGATTAGGGCCACTATAACGAAGTTCCCAGGCTGCGAGGCTACGTCAAGTACTGGCTTCAAGTCCTACCATCTCGGATGGATTTTGGACCACAAGCCCAAAACTAGTGCAACACCTTTCAAGTTATTACTGATAACCCACTTTCGCAGTCCTCCGAATTTGCGCCTCAAATGCCCAGTGATATTAGTGGTTTAGGTTTTACCTACATGTTATGCTTTTTTGTTTAATGTTTCGTTTTCAAAAGATTCCCGATTCTAGATATGTATGAATTCGATGGAGTCAATCTCTGAGCGTGATGTCGAATTATGTGACCATAACCTTTACAGTGGGCTAGATACTCGATACTCTGGCAATTCGCAAATCGGTAAATATGGCGGATTTGCGAATCGTAAATTTATTTGCGTAATATATGATCAATAAATATTTCCACAAATATTTACGTAGATGCGGATGCTTTAAACGCTCGCAAAATTTCTACGATTTGCTTAAAAAATATTTTTTGATATTCAGCAACAAATTGGGTTGCTAAATTATCGCGTATACCATTTCTAGCACATTCGCAAAAAATCACTGCTTATCAGCTTATCTGAGTATCGAGTATCTAGCCCAGTGTATTAGGTCACGTTTCCAACACATTCTCGGGTTCGGAGAGTGTTCTCCTCAGATCTGACGGTGCGGATTCTACTACTGGAGGGCTATTTGGGAATTCGATTCGAACGTGTTCGACTCTTCGATGTATAAGATTCGTATTTGATTTAAATAAGAAACGATCGAATCTGATTCAATTCAAATAAGAATCCAATAATCGAAGGCTCGAGTGCGATCGAATCGAATTCACAAATAGCCCCCCTGAACCCAGGAAATTGGATCCTAGCAGCTGCCTCTCTAACACTCCCAAGCAGGCCCGGCCTGCCACTGGAATGTGGTGTAGCAATACACTAATTATTATTAATCAATAATTACATAATAACTCACAAATACATAATCGCTGAATTTTACAGTTATTTTAAAATTTAAAGGCAATGAATATTAGAAATCTGTTGAGTTCTGTACCAAAATTATTGTAGCACAATATTGTACGTAAAGTACTCAAATTCAAAATGATAAATAATATTTAAACAAAATCTTAAAATCAATGTGAATAAATAAAAATAACTAAAAGTGATTAACGAATTTCAATTACAGCCTTGAAATTATTGCTAATATATGGCCAAAATAAACATCAAAGAAAACATTTTACAATAATTTTGGGGCAACACAGGAGTTGGCAGCAAAAAGGTTCGGAGCGAAAAAAAAATTCGTATTCGTGACAATAATTCAGATTTCATCTATTGGACGAGGAAAAGCTGAAAGTTTTCCAGATGGGGTTGAACCGGTGAATTTTAAGTTCACCGAAATTTTTTGGTTTTATACCCCTCATGCTTGGGTGCTCTTTATCAGATGGAAAAACGGCAGTAATCAGTGCCGGATCATCATATGCCCCAATTGGACCATGGCCCCAGGCCCGTAATTCTAGAGGGCCCGGATTAGCGAAACACTTTTGCTAAAAAATTAATTTAAAATTTCTCATAAAATCAATCCAACAACCATACTGACCTACAAGAAATGTAAAAAAAATCAAATGAGTAGCTTTACCTGATGCTACCATAGTTGAACGTTTTATTGAATTTATTCCGTTTAATTCTCACACAGCAGCGAATCTGGTATCAATTATCTTACAAAAAGTCAAATCACTTGGACTAAACATTACGAATTGCAGAGGGCAAAGCTACGATAATGCTGCAAATATGTTCGGAGTATACAATGGAGTACAAGCTAAAATTAAAGAAATTTGCCCTGAAGCCGTTTATATTCCATATGCTAATCATTCACTCAATTTAATTGGAAATAGTGGAGCTGAGTCGGGTTTAACTGCTGTACATTTTGTTGGTCTTGTTGAAAAGATTTATGTATTTTTATCAGCATCTACACATAGATGGTCAGTTGTAGAAAGGTGTCTTAGGACCTCTAATCATTCAAAAGTTAAACGTCTGTCAGCCACTCGATGGTCATCTCGTTACCAGTCAATTAAATCTTTGAAGCTAGGTTATTGTGAAATTAAACAAGCTTTGAATATTTTGGCAAACGATACATCAACAAAGTATTCTGTTTTGACTGTCGTACTGTGCGGTTGTGTTTTTTAATAAAAATTCTTTAAATTAATCTAATTAATTGATGTATTGGCTGTTTTGTATGCATATACGAGTATAATAGTGTTCATAATATTGTGCTGTGTTATTAATTTATCTTATCATAATTAATATAATATGTAATCATTTTCCGAACTAAACATTGATTACAAATCTCAAATTTAAGTGAAATAATGTTTAATAACAACGTGTCCATTGTGCAATACGAAACGGGAACATAGCAAAATATAAGAAATATAGACTCATTATTTTATTTTTAACGGGATATCTATTACGATTTAATCTGTGTACGAATAATAATTAACAACTAGTGATTCATCCATAAAAACTCTGTGATACAACTTATAATCATAATTATAACATTTATATTCCCGTTTGTTATAAACATTTAAATATTTTAATACAGTGAATTTTTAATACTGATAATGTCTTGTGTAACATGTAATAAAGTTTTTGATGTGAAAACATCTTTAGCGGGGGTAAGTCAAAAATTTCATGTAAAAAAAGGAACGGAAAATCCGGTACGATCGAAATTGCAAATTAAATACGAAAAAAACGAACATAAAATGCACCGAGCTTGCATACGATGTAATTCGAATTACAAAATTACCGTCAGATTAAAATAAAAAGGCACAAAAAGTATGCATGTGTAGGGTGATTCAAAAAAACTGAAATGGAAGTACGTTAAACAAAGGCAAATGCACACATACTTTAAATATTAAATATTTACGTTGATACACAATAAATTAATAATTTTGAAATTGTTTAATCGGTTTCGGTATACTATGTTTAGTATTGCTCATGCTGTTGCTGAGTTTGGTTATGCGGGGCATATAGGAAACCAAAAGTATAAGAGTGGTAAACAGATTCGAACGCCATTTTCTAATGATACGCGCAAGGAAGAATGTGCAGGGAAACATGCTACCATCTTTCCAGCTGGTATGATTTTACAATCAAAATTGCGCTTTTATTCAAAATAGTGCTTTGTAGCTCAATCCGCCATATTTCATTTAGTTCAAATGAATCAAATCAGCAATGCCACTTTGCTTTGTTCACCAGGGCCTCTATCATATTCTATCCGACCCGCTTCAACTTTCTAATCATGAATTCCGTTATCGAAACGGCTGCAAACGCATTCATTAATGACGTTTGTCAATGTACGCGGCACTATTTTGAGACTAGTTTTGATTTTAGTTTAGATTAGATCACAATCCTCAACAATAAATCAATCGGAAAATTGTCCGCCTTATTTTTGTTGGCGGAATTTTTCTCGTTATTGAATAGATGGCCAAAAAGTGTCGTGTTTTGTGATCCCAAATTCACGATATTGTAAAAAAAAAATTTACAGCGGAAATCATGATAGGGCCCTGGTTTGCCGTGACCATTCACAAAAGTTTAAATATGGAATCTTCAATAATTATCTTGAATGAGTAATAGTGAATTTTAAAGCGTTCAGGGCAGGTTTATAGATGATTAACTTAACAGAACTGTACTTTGCTCAAGCTCACCAAGACATCGCTATACTGAAATATAGTCAGTTATAAATTTCAATTTTCAATTAAACAATTAGTATCGGTAAGGTTCGTCTTCCCAATCCAAAATAGAATAACTTATTGACTTTTTAACCTAAAATTGTATCGTAATTTAAATACTGAGCGAACAGTTCTCAGGCCCATCGAAGAGACTTGAAATGATTCAGTAGTTGCAGGTTTTCACATAATTCTTTTGCGAGTTGAGCGTGAACTCGCCCGTTGTTTTTTTCTACTACTGACGTCGTTTGATGCAAACTTTGTGACGTACGATTTTGCTATGATTGTTGTGGTATTGATCGCGCCGCTATTAACTCTATGAAAAAGTTTGCGAATTTATGTTACTTCTGCAATAGCTGTAAAATTTGGTTCATAAATAAGGATATGACAAAGCTCTTAAAAAAAATTGACGTGATTGTTGACAGAGCTGCCGAAAAATTGGACTTGAAAAAAATTGAAACGGAGGTTGCTGAAAACCGCAAATTGATCAATGCCTTGCTGGATAAAAACACTAGTGATATTGCTAATAAACCATTATCTGCAGTAGTAGCTGAGACAGTGTCCAATCCCATTAGCTATACTTCGCCAGGACTAACACAAGTAGTTGTGGGTACTGGCACTCAGATCGACTCGATTAGAACTGTACCTTTGCCGAACAAAAATTTTTTATATATTAGTCGTTTTGATCCATCTGTCACTCCTGAGCGAATTGTGGAATACATTTGTGATAAACTGCAGGACTGTTCACCAGAGGACGTTGAATGTAAATTATTACTAGCCAAGGATCGTGTTATCGATAAATCACTAACATTCATCTCATTTAAAATCGGATTGAAGGAAACCCATTACAATATGCTCAATAATTCTGAGGCTTGGCCACTTGGGGTCATAATTCGGCCATTTACCAGCTATCCACGTGTGGCAAAAAACCGGACCGGGGTAACATTTCCTTCCAAACAATAACATCTGCGCCTGCCATTACACCATCTTTTAAGCGAACAAATCCCCAGCCTTATTCATTATTAAATATATATTACCACAATTCGGGCGGCATTCGAACTAAATCTAAGTCTCTATATCTGTCAATCTTGGAGGAAAATTACGACGTTATTTGCATCACGGAAACGTGGTTGACTGCTCACTACAGAACCGAGGAGTATTTTCCACCAACTTATGCTGTTTATCGGAGAGACAGACATTTACAGCAGGACACTTATGCCAGAGGTGGTGGTATTATAATAGCTGTCTCTAACAAATATTCATCTATGCCGATAACGTTACCCGACTGTGGTACTGAAGTTGTTGCTGTGCGCTTACGGTTTCATTCATACTCGCTGATAATTTGTGTCGCATATATACCATGCCATTCAAGCGTTGCGGTTTATGATATGTTTTTGGACACCGTGAAACTTAATATTACTACAATCCTCCAACCTGAGGACCGCTTATTTATCTTTGGTGATTTTAACTTGCCAGGTATTGTATGGGAGTATATGGATGACAATTTAACTCCCATAAACATGAACGATGATGTGGAGAGGTTCATATCTGAAATTTTTTCGTTGGGACTGAAACAATGTATCAATGTGAAGAATTCCAGTAACAACGTGCTAGACCTAGCCTTTGTGCCAATTGATCATGAAATGACCGTCACAACCTGTGATGATTTAGCTGGATCTTCAAGTATTTATCTTTTTTTTTTTTTTTTTTTTTTTTTTTTATTATTTTCCGAAAAACATACATTTTTATTTTGGAAAACATCAATAATTGAAATAAAATGTATACAAATATTATTCTTTTTTTCCTTAACCAATATTCAACATAATTAATTAATCTAGTTAAACAAACAAAGAAGTAAAAATACAATTAAACATTAAATATATATATAATAGGTATCAACTAATATAACTATAGTACATAAGTACATACAAACAAAAATTAATCATCAAATCAAGTAATGAACAAAGAAATCAGTGGTTTAATTCATATTCAAAAACAAATTCAGTAAATAAGCGACTTTTCATACTCGTTTTAAAGGCTCCAAGTGGCAAACTTTTCAATACAGGCTCAAGTTGGTTGAACAGTTTTAATCCGCGATAAAATAAACTATCTTGAGACAGTTTATACAGATAATTTGGTAAGCGAAAATGCGCAGCATCTCGATTAGAACGTTCCGTTATCTCATAATTATATTTGCCGCTGAATATTTCAGTTTTGTTTGAATACAGTGAATTAATCGAAAATAATACTGACTCTGTCATCTATAATTTTAAAATGGGCGATTATGTTTCTTTAAGTGCATTTCTTGACGGGTATAATTGGTCTTTATTTTATAATTGTAATAATATAGACGATATGTTGGACGAATTTTATAAAATTGTTCATATGGGCATTGAAGCATTCATTCCTAGACTGGTTGTTTCAGGCTCCAAGAAGGAACCGTGGTATAACAGTGAATTGATAAATTTGAAAAATAGAAAGGATAAGGCTCATAAACTTTATAAACTTTATCCGAATACAGTAAATTACAACTCATTCAAGGTTTTACGTAAAAAGTATATATTTCTTAACCGATTTCTTTACAGTAATTATGTTTTGGAGGTGGAATCACAAATTAAATCGAAACCCAATCATTTTTGGCATTTTGTTAACTATAAAAGAAAATCTGATGGTTACCCTTCCACAATGTATTTGAAAGACCGAGTCTGTGATAACATTCTAGATAAGGTTAATTTGTTTGCGGATTTCTTTGAGAGCGTTTATAATCCAGATTCAGGTTCTAATTTCTGCGGCTTGAATAATGTCACGAGCAATATGAAATTTTCAATGTTTCGTTTGGAAATTGATACAATCTTATCGGAATTGTCAAATCTTGACATTAACCATAGTGCCGGCTTTGATTTGTTACCGCCTTTATTTTTAAAATTGACCGGTAACGCAATTGCAGCCCCGGTGTGCTTTCTATTTAATAGAAGTCTAAGAGAGGGATATTTCCCTACTCTTTGGAAGCGATCGCTTATTAAACCTATTTTCAAATCCGGGATTCGTGGTAACATTGAGAACTATAGGGGTATTTGTATAATTTCAGTCTTACCCAAGTTGTTTGAGAAACTTGTTAAAGAACAATTATTTTTTCATGTGAAAACTTTTATCTCTCCAAAACAGCATGGTTTCTTTCCAGGCAGATCAACTGTTACTAACTTACTCTTGCTTGCCAATTGCGTCTCAAATGCCTTATATAGGGGGAAAATTGTGCAGGTTGTGTACACTGATTTCTGTAAGGCCTTTGATAAGATTGATCATGACTTGCTGTTGAGGAAACTTGATTCCTTGCATTGTAGTTTTCTCCCACTGGACTGGATCAGATCTTATCTTGATTCCAGAACTCAGATAGTAAAGATTGGTGGTTTCACATCCAGAGTTATTAATGTCACCTCGGGAGTGCCTCAAGGTAGTCATTTGGGTCCTATGCTTTTCATACTATTCATTAATGATGTAGTTGATTGTTTGAGTTATTCCGACATCCTCATCTATGCGGACGACATTAAAATTTTTAAAACCATCTCATGCATCAATGACGCAAGAGATTTCCAATCCGACTTAAATAATTTTAGTATGTGGTGCACAGCTCAGAATTTGACCCTAAACATTTCCAAATGTAAAACAATCCGTTTTACCCGTGCAATCGCGCCCGCTAGTTTTGATTTTTTCCTGGATGGCTGCATTATTGATAAGGTTGATACGTTTGTGGATCTAGGTATAACATTTACGTCGAACTTATCGTTCAATAAGCACATTGACATTTGCATTTCTAAAGCGAATTCCATGCTTGGGTTTATTAAAAGGTTTTCGAGGGATTTTCAAGATCCTTATTCTATTAAAATATTATATATTTCGTTTGTGCGTTCGTTGTTGGAATATGGTGCAGCAATTTGGAATCCGTTTTATAGTAACTATTCAGACCGAATTGAAAGTGTTCAAAAGCGCTTTTTAAGGTTTGCTCTGAGAAGGTTGCGCAGAGATGAGAACCTACCCGCTTTTATACTTCCACCGTATCGTGGTAGATGTAAATTAATAAATATTGAGCCGCTCTTTATCCGCAGAATCGAAATTGGCGCGTTATTGGTTAGAGACTTGTTGATGTCTAAAATTGACTGTCCTGAGATTTTGGTATTGTACGATATATATACTCCGTTACGGACCTTTCGCGTTAGAGACTTCCAAATTAAGCTGCCTTACATTAGGCATAACTACCCTAAATGTGAGCCTATTTATCAATCTACTGTTTCTTTTAATAGAGTTCGATCGGCTTTCGATTTTAATCTGTCAAGGGAGGCATTTAAGAAATTGATGTCTAATGTTCTTTTAACTTATTGGTAATTTTTCATGTTTGTTTTACTTTGCTTTTAGTATATATTATTGTATTATTGAAAAATTTGTAACCAGATTGTATATAATTATAAAGTTGGTAAATAAATAAATAAATAAATAAATAAATAAAAAAATAAACAAAGAGAGCAGCGCAAATTGAAGCCCTACAACTAGCAACTAATATGGAAACAATCGAGTTCGTTTTACATTTAGTGATTTGGTATGAAATTCTCGAGCGATTTGATGCAACTAATAAATCTCTACAAAATCCGAAGGCAACTCTAGATATGGTTGCCGATCTTTACAATTCATTGGAAGAATTTGTGAAGTCAATTCGAAACAAATTTGACGAGTTTGAGGAAGAAGCTAAGAACATTGCACCTAATTCTACTTTCAGAGATATAGAGAGTCGTAAAAAAAACTAAAACGTTTTTTTGATGAAGGAACTGAGGAAGAAAATGAGATTCCTTCAGCAGGCAGACACGAATTCAATTCACGTTTTCAATGTTTGTTTAAAAAATCAATAGCTAACACCGATTTTTCGGAATTGTTCGTTCATTATAAGAAAGATATTAATTGTACAGAACTAAAGAGTGAGCTGTTCCATTTTTTAAACCTGAGCGTGATACAAAAAAGTGACAATAAACCTGAGGAATGGTATAAATTTATTTTGAATACAAATTTAAATAAGACATTCCAGAATTTGGATGTCCTTTTGAGAGTTTTTTGACAATTCCAATAAGTAATGCAAGTGGAGAACGATCCTTTTCAGCCATTAAAACGGGTAAAGAACTATTTAAGAAGCACATTAGCCCAACCTAAACTAACATCGTTGTCTTTATTATATATTGAAAATGGAAATATTAATAAACTTAATATAAACGAAATTATTAATGAATTTGCAACATCGAAAGCTCGCAAAAAGTTAATACAAAATTAAATTATGTTAGACCAACTATCATTTCACTTGTCACAGCTCCCTCTTTAGTTCTAATTTATTATTATTTTTATTATAATTTCTAATTGTAAAAATGAATAAAAAATATATTTTGAATACATTTGGGGGGGGGGGGGGGGGGGGGGAGGCCCTTAAATAATATTGGCCCAGGGCCCGGAACACCTATAATCCGGCACTGGCAGTAATGAGGAAACCTATAAATGCTTTTGCAATGAATGAGGCTTCCATCATTAAGGATATCTGAAATGGTTCTCGGATGATTTTCGATTGGTCATCCTCCGAAGCGCATTTTATTGTACACCTTCTCGGATCCTCCAGAATATTCCCAGTTTCGATCAAGGATTTGAAAGTGGTCCGATACGAACGAGAGGCCAATCGTTAATCGATTATTGTTATGGCTGATTTTTAGACCTATGAGTATCTTATTGATTCCAGCATGTAATGTTGCAATATTTTATCTTCCATTTGATCCTTCTCATCCTCCTTCGTCGGAGCGACTTACTAAACTCTTAAAGTGCAGTAAGGATATAAACATGCCAAAGCGCATTATGCTCTCTAAGATAGCATATTAATAACAGGGGTTGCGCCTAGATTTTCTCAAAACGAGATTCTGGGATCCCGTTTTTGCCTTAAAAGTGTGACCGCGAAATCCTCGATTTGTTTTATTTGCTCGTTTAAGTATACACCGGCATAGGAATAATATATTACAGTGAAATCTCGGTTTAAAAGCCTAATTGGGGATTGCCCTGCCTCTGATTCCCGATTGTCCTTCAGATCCGAATGTAGAAAGTTTAAATATCCCGTATAGAAGTTTATCCATACATAGCATTTACAAGTCAAATTTAATGGTGGTTATTTATTAATCGATTTTGATGAAATTCGATTTGCACGATGCAAATGGGATTCTAAAATGAGTTTTCAATGAAGATCTGAAATATGACCAATTTGGAAGGAACTTAGCCATTTTTTAATCGATTATGACGCTTGTGATTACAGCTTGAACGATTCTAAGATGAGTTTCAGATTAAGTTCTGGAAAATGGCAAATTATGGAGGAATTCGGCTGTTTCTTTCACCGATTTCTTGTGGTATTTATCGAAATTCATATTCCATGGTCATTTTCATCGAATTTCACCATAATCGGTTAATAAATAACCACGTTCATTCCTAATAGGCCTGAATTTGCCTTGAAAGGCTATATACTTGTATATGGATAAACTTATATACACCATATTCAAATTGTCCGCATTCTTGTCTAAGGAATAGTCGGAAATAACAGATATTTTAACCACCAATTAGTCTCTTAAAATTTCCATGAGGTTTTACATAATAAATCGAAAACTGGAAAATACTAGGATTTCCCGGCCACACTTTTGATACAGTAAACGAGATCCCACAATTCCGTTTGAGAATCGCTAGATTTCCTATATGGATTTCAGCTAAAAGACTAGTAATACTAAATAAATTGAAAACCTGAAAATTCCAGGATTTCACCGGTCATACTTTTGAGTCCGGGATCCCGTTTGAGAAACCCTTCTCCGCTTTGTTAAATTATATAACCTCATTTGTGTAGAAATGTTCAATACAGGCGGTGAGGAAACTTTAATGATTTAATGCGGCGGGAAGTTATTGATATAAATCTGCGTTCGTTCTCATTAATTGCTGACTTAATTTTAAATTGGAGGGTAACAAATGATATTTTGACTTTTGACTACAGGCACATTTCTTATAACATCAACATTAAAAGACCACGTCTTAAACCATAGCAGAATCGAAAATTAACCGAAAATTATCTATTCTCTTTCGAACTTATTTCCCTAATTCGCTCGGTTAAGGACATTGAGTTACAAGCTTGCAAGCTGACAAAAGCATTTTAGGCTGCTTTTCAAAATTCATGTCGACTTATTACCAAACAAAAGGTTGGGAATAGACCTTTTTGGTGCTCTACTCTTAAAAGTAAAAGGAAGCATAATAGAAAACCGAAGAGAATAATGCCAAAAATGCTAATCTGAATTGTTATTGGGTTGTTTCCGTTTAGCTCAAAAGTAATATAAAAAAAGGTTAATATCCTTTCACATAACCGCATGGACAAACTTCCGTGAGGAAATGAACGCGGTCGCTACACTTAATAGATCGTTGGCTAAAAATGATACCTGTAAACTTGATGCTCTTCGTCTATATTCGAATGACAAGTTTAACTCTTCGAAAAATGAAGCGAGCGAGTTGCTTCTTTTGTTCATTTGCCTGAGTGTGCCTTAACTCTGATGCTGCTCACTCTCTAACTCTTAAGAATTGCAATGAAGCTCTCCATTGGGAACTAGCGGATTGGCTAATTACGTTCGAAGTTCTGCGTTTTTAGTATTTCTCTATTAAACCGTACAAATCAGGTGGTCGTGATGAGATTTTCTCGGATGAATTACAGCATGGTTTTCCTATTATTAAGCACCACTTAAAGCATGCGTTGCTTTCAGCATTGCTCCAGATATGGTACAAGAGCAACGTTGTTTTATTTCGAAAATTGACAGATCAGATTATACTGATTCCAAAGCATTACGGCCTATCAGTTTGTCCTCAAAACCACTCAGTCTGTCCTCACTCTTATAGAATAGGTAAGATCTGTGAAAAAGCACCACATTAACTTGTTAATAGGATCGAAAGATCCCTCAATAATAAGGAATTTCGTGTAGGTACTTTCCTGGACATTACGGGAGCATTTACAAGTATAACGTTTTCGTCGATTACTAACGCCTGTACCAATTTCGGTATTGATCGCATTGTTAAGGTTAATTTGTTTGCCTAATCTCGGTTAGAGTGGTCAAAGGTTTTCCTCAGGGACCTGTCGCATCTTTGTTATGACTTTTGGTGATTAACGATCTACTTGTGAAATTACAGCAGGCCGGCTTTGATGCTCAACTCTTCGCTGACGATCTCATTATTACAGTTGCTGGAAAGCACCCTAATGTGTTATCCGATTTAATGCAGAACGCTTAAGGTATTGTGGAGGCCCGGTGTGGTGGAAAGAATTTACTCGCCATCCTGGAAATTTCACGTGGGGTATAAACTTCAAAAATCTATTGCCATCTTTTGGCAGAATAGACGAACCTTTGGGAAAACCTGGGGTCTAATTACTGCTTGTAGGGCCATTACTGGAGCTATGGCCTCAACTTCCCTAATTGCGATAGAATCAATTCAATTCAGTTATATTTTCCACAGTTGCATCCTTTCATTCTAAGCACACCATATTCTGCTGCGTTTCGGCTAAGGTGCATTTAGGTATGTGGAACATTTTTGGATTAGTCGTGTGGGTCGAGTGGTAAACTGTTGTCTGGACTCAAGTTCGCTAAATTATATTCGGTGGTGTGCCCTTCTAAAGATCAGTGAATATTACTGGATTTCGTGAGATATTTTTCTTTTCTGATTGCTCTTGCTCCGATAATAGTTTAGGTTATAGAATGTTTTATCTGAATTTATCAGGCTGCCTGGGTAGATACTGCTCTGCTTTTCAAGCGGAAGTAATTGCTCTTTCGCTCTGTGTAATTGAGACATTCCATCTTGCTGTTACAAATAAACATTATGCTTTCTGTACAGTCAGCTTATCTGTGCTGAATTCGTTGGGTAATCCCTTTAAAATTTGTTAAGAATTGTAAACACTTTACTCATCTTGTCTGTTCAAGCATCGAGTGACGATCAAATGGGTTGCTGCCCATAGTGGCGTTGGGGGCAATGATATTGCTGATTGTCTAGCAAAAACTAGGGCTGGATTTAAATCTCTCAGTTCCGAACGAATGTTAAGAAAGCGATCAAAAACCATGCTCCAAGCAAATTAAATCAGCATTGACCTCCTACTTATAGTTGCCGCATTGCGAAACTTTCTATTAGTGCACCTAACTTAAGGGTCACTAGGTTTGATTTATCTCTCGGCAGGAAACAATTGAGAGCCTTCAACGCGACTCTTAGTGGTCACGGCCATTTAAAGTGGGATGCTGAATGCGAGGATTGTCTTGAAGACGATGATGACTGTATTCACTTCGTGTGTAGTTTTACTTCAGTTTATTAAGGCTGCAGTACGTATGTACGATGAGATTTTAATTCCATCCATAATTAGTTACGTCATTGAGATAACACGATTTGTGGATCATAGACGATACCTTCCAATTTTCCGGAAATTTACTGGGTCTTAGGCTCTTACTAAGCTATACACGTAGAGGAGCAGACAATTCTAGAGCAAGTAAGTTCAGTAAAGTAACCGGTAAACCATTTGGATGATGACTTTTGGAACTGGCCATTTTTAGTAGTGTTATATTCTGTGTGGAGTTTGAACAGAAACACGCTACTAAGAAAGACACTACTAAATAAATCAGCAAATAAATTTGCAAATAGTGACCAGATTATTTTATTTATGACCGTTGAACCAAGCCAATCTGGGAAATTCTATTATTCAAAAATCATTAGAAGCTTTGTATAAATGTCTGGATGATTAGTCAATAGCTATGGCTGGAAAAAAATTCAGTCGAAGTTTGTCGTGGGAAATCTAGAAAATTCGATTGCTCTTGACAAACCACAACTATAACATCCATATCCAAAAGCAATAGAGGGTGACTGTTATATACAATGTTTCTATTGGTTTTTGGAAAATCTAATTTTTCCAGATTTTCCACAGGAAACTATTAGCGAAAGCTATTGGCAAATCTCATCAATGGAATCTATCTCTAGAAATACCAATCTACAGGAGAATTTTATGCCAATTTTAAATTTTTTGGAATCTGCAGGTTTCCGATGTGGACAACCACGAGAAAGTGAAATGATGTTTTGCTCCAAAATGTAACTATTGTCAAAAGTGTTCTTTACTTGCCATGTTTTAATTTGGCTGAACACTTTCGAATTTTTTTTTACTTTCAGCTAATATTTTACCCGCACTAATAAAGTCTGAACGGATCAGCCTTGCACATGGTAACTATGAGATCCCTTAGTTTTTCGACTCAATAAATCTCGAAAACTCGGGTCTGTGACCACTATGCTCAGCTCTACTCGGTGAAATGATTTATCGAGGAGAATACCTTTCTGCAAAATGTGGTGCCACCCCTGGAAGCTGGAACCCACACACGGCAAACACACCACCAGAATCGCCAACATGTATGCTTGTTTATTGCCGCTTCTTTTAACTATAACTGATCAGCTCATCTGGTGACAAGCCTCAAGAATTGCAGTCGGAGAGGTTGCCTTTTTTTTATGTGTCGTTTTATACCCTCTTTGTGACATTATGCACTCAGAGAAAAAATATGATAAATGAATGATTGAAATTATTTTGTTATGATCCAGGAAATCATATTCAACTATATTTGATATATCCTAATATATTATAATAATAAATATCATTTATCTAATTACTAGAATTATGTATGATAAATTTTATTAAAATATGATAAATGCAATAATTTTCGACTTTAATGATTGCAAAAATCATGCGATATGATTTAATATAATCGAGACAATCATATAGTATGGTTTTATATATGATCTGCAATATTTAAATATAGTTAGAGCAATCATAATACAATAGGGTCTATCATAATATAATTAGGTCTATCAAAACAAAATAAGGTTTATTGGAAATTATTTGTAACTCCTCGTGTTTGCTATGGTCATATCAAAAAGAATTTGTACTCTAACAAGGTGCAATTATTACCTAATCTCGTGAGAAGTCTTAAATAAAGAATTGTTTGTTTGTTTGTTTGTTTCTATCTCTACAATCTTTTTCTGGGGCTCAAGGCACTCCCAACTCTTTCGCAGTTCCCTTTTAACGTCCTACCTTACGCCGTTGCCAGCCAACTCGAGGACGTACGGCTATAGACCCGCTTTCGTTTTAAACCACCTGCACATTGCATTGCTTCATGCCAGCCTATAGTACTGACATGAAAGGTGGGTCGGCCCATGGATTCCGCACTCTCAACAGGGGGTCATAGATGTGTTCATCGTCATCACCGATCGTAATCAGATGATGAAAAATCCCTTTTGCATCCCGCCCCTATAGGGATTCGAACCCGGTACCTCCCGATCCAACCGCCGTAGCTTTAACCACTGCGCCGTTTGTTCGGTAAAAAGAATTTGTATTTAATTAATTTATTATTAACGTTAATAGTTAAAAAGTGTTTTAGTGATGTTAGTAGTTTTGAAACCTAAAAGTGAACTTTTAGTAGGACAAATAGTTATTAAACCTTATAAGGGTGTATGTAATTGTGTCTTGCAGTGGAACACTACGGCACGTAAGTACATTTTTTTTATACTACAGAGCATTAAACACTTTCCGAATATTTACTCGTTCAGTGTTATTAATTATTAAAATAAAGAGTGTTTCCAATTATTTAATGTGTGGGTTTGGAATCAATTTTAAGAAAACAAGTGTATAAAAATAGTTTTTGAGAATTACAAATTCAATTTTCTAAAATAGATTCAAATGAATTAAAATAGACATAATTTTTCAATTACATTTAAAATTTTATTCCACTAAAAAAATTGTTAGCCCTTAAAAACAAATTTATTAAACAACTATCCAACTAGTTCGGCTGAAATCGGCAAACCAATTACGCTTGTACAGAGCAACTTAACAATGTATCTGTGGTGATAATTGAATATATCATCAATTGCAACCTAAATAATTTGTAAATAGTTTTATTAGAATCAAAATATAAATATCTTTCATTGAGGTTTCTTTAGGCTTTTTAAGGATGATTTTACAAAATTCGCGAAATTTGTGCAGACGTTATTTCCAAAAGAGCTACACTGCCATACTAAGGAAAAAAGTCACAAACGCCAAAAGTCGAAAAATGTGTTAGGGGGTTCTACAAATAAATACCTGTCTTTCACAATCACATTATTTAATAGTAAGGTTTCATACTAAGACAAGGCAAACAAAAATAGTTAAATTGAAATTACACAAAACTACAAAAAGACAAATGTGACTTTTTTCTTAGCAAGGTAGTAGGAGACGTACTTTATTCCATCTTCCGGAGGTTGCATTGCCAAAGGTAAAATATAATTTGTATTAAAGTATATTATAAGAATGCTCAGTGAAGTTATTTTTATTTTCAGGAAAACTATTCAATGTTTACACCAATTACAGCTCACCTTTCTTGCTCTGAATTAATAAAAAGATGATCCATGTCATCAACAGCTACCTGAGCCATCTCAAATAATGTGAAATGTCGAATTTAGGTAAATTAATAATAAGCTCTTGGGCTGATAGATACCCATTTCTATGATGACATTGACTATTTAAAATGTAGATGACTGCGGGGAGCTTTACGAGCGCTGGTAAAAAACAATAGTTATAGAATTAATTTATTAATACATATAGCAACATTTGAATATTTGAACCTGTTTTATTCATTAAAAGCGGAATTAATTTCTAAATTGTTTAGTTGAATAAATTACTTGCGTCTTGTAACAATATTAACAAATATTTTTCCACTATTCCCCGATGATCATTGTGCTACCCTAAAACATCCAAATATTGATACCTCTGAGCAGTGGAATTTCCGAAAAAATTATTGATTAAACCTGATCATCTTTGTATGGCTTTGGCCCACGCCAAAATAATCTTTATAAGTGGTTAATAAATTAAAGGCCAAGAATAATTTTTAATTGTAATTTAAAAATTCGTTCTTTTAAAACACTAAGGCAACAAAATTAACCTAAATTTCTCAAAAAAGACTGGTAATTTTTTGCCAAGATGGTGTTTTGAAAAAGAAAACGAAAATTCGGCACAATTTTCATATAATTACTAAATAAAAATTTAATAAATTATTTTTGGTGTATAATTTAGCCACTTATAAAAAATATAAAATTTAAAGACCACTATTGAATTCACACATCTTTAAATTTTTTAAAAACACTTGTGAAATATTTCGCAAAATTACAAAAGGTTTAAAAAAATCACTCGATCGATTTCGGCTTATTAGGCCATCATCAGGAGTATCTAATAAACTGAAAAATTTAAAAATGTGTGTATTAGGTGTGTTTAGCCAAGTGCCTACAGTAGAAAGTGTAAAAAGCATTATTGAATTCAATATTCAAAACGTTTTATTGCCTAAGGCCATGTCACATACGCAAACGGCAAACTATGGAATTTCAAACCGACAAACCCATTTTTTGTTAAAATTGTTTCATTTGCAATATCAAAAATATGAAAAAAATGTTCAATAAGTAGGTACTATCTTTTTCTAGAAAATTTTATTAAAACTGATTTAATCTCACGGACAAATTTTAGCTTGACTAAAATGTGAAATGATAGCAAAATATAAAATTGCTGTTTTTAAAATATAGAACGGCTTCTCTAATTCGAGTTGCTGTTATTTGGCTGGCAAAACTCCTACTTTTCTTAGTTTCCTTTATTTATTGAAATATTTTTCATATAGTTGCCCCTTAGGTGCTTTCCCGTTAGTTTTATAATAATATAATACCTATTGTATACCTATATTGGTTTAGTAATATGATAAAGTACTCATTTTTGAATATCCTTAACATTTTTATTATTAAAATTGTTATTATTATGTAAATTTATTACAAATTTCACAGCTAATTCAATAATTATTCTCCTATTTTTTGTCAAGTCTAAAGAAAGTGGAGGGGTTACTGGGATGATCGTACTGTCTTTATTTTCATTTTAAATTATTAAATTACTTCTAGAATGACTAGCTGACGGAGTTGAGATACTGTTTTATTTTTCTGACCTATCAATTTAGGCAAAGTGAGTAAAATTACTTCTTGTTTATGCTTCTTCTAAAAGTATCTAAATTTGAAAAATATTTCTTACAACCAACTTCATAACAAAAGTATTCACTACTTTTCCCAAGAGCATGAATGACTTTTAAATGGACTATTAGTACGTCTGGCGATAAAAAATCGTTTTTACATATAAAACAAAACATTTTTACCCTCAAACATATTAAAGAAAATATCGAAATCTCAAAACCAACTTATTGACTAAAATCGTAAATTTCAATTAAGGTAATCAGCGGTGATAGTCCTAAAATTACATTAAATTAAGCGATTTAATATATTTTACAATCATCTAAATAACATAAAACGAAAATTTAAAAAATTACTTACATTCACCCGTTGCCATATGCCAATTTATGCTGTAGTTTTATTTGTATTCCAAGTAGTACGTAATATTTTTTTAAAAAAAGTTCCCAATGCTCCAGATTTATGTACAATAAGGCTTCGAAATTTATGCCTGCATCTTGAAACAGTAGACAATGTTAAAGCAATGAATAGTTCAGAGTCAAAATTGTTTTGTCCTTCGTTAATTTACCTGCTAAGTAGTGACTTCATAATATTTGATTTAGTTATTTCTTCTTTAGATAATCCAATTTTGAATAAAAATTGATCCAAAAAGTAAAAAACACAAAAAGGTCAAGTCCAACTGCACTTCACACCCCAATTCCCATAGTCGTGTCATTTCAGGCGACGTGACTTAAGTCACGTCACGTCGCATAAAAATTGGTATTCTTCAAGTCGGTTCAAGTGACACGACTGTAACTAAAAAAATGTCGGCCAAGTTACAAACAAAATCGTTTTAGATCAAAAAAATATTAATTTAAACAACAACTTATCTAAATAAGTGAACAAAATTACACAATTAAAAACTTTAAAAAAAAAGTTAAGACTAAAATTTCGCCTTTCCATTTTGTTGTAGTCGCCTGTCACTTACAAAATTCAAGTGACATCAGCTGTCGTATAATGTGACTTTAGACGTAACAAACGACTAAGAGAATAGGGAAATTGATGTGACGTGACTATAGTCATGAAAATGACGTGATACGACTATGGGAATTGGGGTGTTAATATAACACTCACTTCACAACTTTTTCAATTTTTATATTGACAAATTACTTCACGTGTTGAGCGGCTGGCTATTAAATTAAAACTAAACTAAGTTGAATTGTTTTAAAACTAATTTCGACGATCTTACAAGAATGGTTCTGAATAAGACAAAACTTTATAAAACTTACCTTATTGATTGTCAATTTTACAATAATTTAAAGTGAAATTACAAAATATTTGTATATTTCACTAAAATTTGACAAATTTATAAAAAAACATTTTCATTTTTATAGTATTATTGTTAAAATCGAAAATCGTGTCTTTTAAAGGTACAATTTTTTGTACATTTTATAGTAAGAATCCATAATAAAAATCA
Organism: Tipula helvola; assembly: GCA_963556165.1. Classification (NCBI taxonomy): domain Eukaryota; kingdom Metazoa; phylum Arthropoda; class Insecta; order Diptera; family Tipulidae; genus Tipula; species Tipula helvola. The sequence continues at coordinate 50,154,061 of OY744483.1, forward strand.
TAATTTTTTTATACATTTTACGCAAGCTATGTACAATCTACAATGTTTTATTAAATTTATAAAATCTACATACGTCATATTTTAATTCACGCAACTAGAGTAGTTTTAGGCATTAAAATCCTCAGTTCCAGGGGTATTTTAACGACATTAAAACCTAGAAACGTTCGAATATACCATTTTAGCAAAGAAGATATAAAAATGATCGTTAAAATAGCAAAATATTGAATAGCAAACAAACTATTTGAAATTTTACCAATCTAATTTCAATCTCAAAGAGTTTGTTTGCTAATTGGTATTCTGCTATTTTATCGATCATTTTTGTAAAACACACAAAATAATTCGTCTAGTTTAAAAAAAATCGTAAGTTTTCTTAATTAGTTTTACAAAAATAATTGTAGACTGTCATTTTTTCCGACTTTTATGTTCAATAAATCTTACAGAAATTTTATTAAATATATTTGTATTTTGTGATAAATAAACGTATTTTAAAATAAAATGTAAAAAAACCGAAATAAATTTTAACAAATTGTTATTAAAATTACAAAAATGATCTGTAAATCAAAATAATTCCGAAATAATTAGTTTCAAAATAATTTGCGCAAAAAAAAAAAATTGTTAAATTTAGACAAATTTTTTAAATTGACAAAAATTCAAATAAATTTTACAAAAAGTTTAACAAAACTGACGATTTTTTATTAAATTCACAATTTCGTTTTGTAAGCACTTTTACAAAAATAATTTTGTAAATTCCACTTTAAATTTTTTTTGAGTGCGACACGGAAGGAAATACTGAATTTCTCAAAATTATTTTTATACGTGAACCTTTAGAAATAATTCATGTGTGAGTTTTGCGGGAAAACGTACATGTTTACGAATGCTTTAGAACCATTAAATACTACCTTTAATTGTTTGGGTATAAATGCTAACTATCCAACATTTTGCGAACATATGTACATGGTTTTGATACAAAAAGCCATACAAAACATCATCACAGACAATTTTAATGATTCCAGATGTATTTGAAGATAATACTTCCTATTTTCCTAATGAATCACTTAATTCCTTAATTTTTTAGTTTAACTAATGAATTTGGCTCAAGATACTGGTTTTGTATGTCGCAGTCTAATGCTCGGTTTCACAAAAAACAGGCAAACTCCAATTAGTGAATATTTCATCTCTTTCTTCTTTTATGAAATTGCGATTTATTTTAATTTCTTAAACGCACGCTAATTTTATTTCGTTTTTACATGAAAATTTTCACTGGAGAGCTAAATATTTAGCTGCCCAATTTCGTTCAGCTAATTATTTAGCTGAAGGCTAAATATTTCTATGTAAAATAAAAATATAATTAACTTGCATTGAATTTTTATTGTGAAATAAAACGCAATTTCATAAAAGAAGAAAGGGAGGAAATATTATTTAACTATAGAGTTTGGCTATTTTTTGTGAAACCGGGCATAATGAAACTAAGAAATCTGGAAATTTCACAGAAATATAAGTTTGCGCAACAAGAGAAATTGTTTAGCACTAATTTCAAAAAATTCGGAAATATTATCCTAAAGAAAGGACCAGTAATCCACTTAAATTGTATTCCTAAATTTGTTTTTGTTAAATGGTTACTGAAATATAAAACTGTAAAATATATTTAGTGATTACACGAATTAAATATTATTTGATTAAAGTTAAAATAGTAAAGAAAATTATCAAGAGAATTTGGCTGTGTTAGTATAATTCGCTAATACAACCTGCGCAGTTCATTCTGTATAATATAGAATGAAAATCGTGGTACAATCAGCCCAGTCGCCGCGGTCTGATAAGAAGATTGATTTTTTTATAATCTTAATCTTATCAGTTCGAACCTGGATTAAATTCTATTACAATTTTCGGAACATATTAGCTTCAAATAAATTAAAAATTAGAAATATAAAACGGTATATTTTAGTTGTATTCAACATTTGGAAAATTTAAGCTTCAATTATCATTATTACGGTTTTAAAATTGAATTTGTGGAGCAATTTTAAACAATCAAATGACTAAAAGTTTTATGAAAAATTTTAAGAACTTATATATAAATAATGTTTCAAATAAAAATATAAAAATAAAAAATAATTTCGTTTAGACCACTAATTTGGATATAATTATACTATGTGTACTGTACGATAAATTAATTCAAAATAAATGTACATTTCAAGAACTATAGAATATGTTTTGTTATTTAGTAAAATATTACAATATATCGATGGTTCAAAGGTAAAAGTCACTAACTGCATTTTCGTCGAAAATGATATAAGTACATGTATGACTTTATAATTTACTAAACTTTAGTCTTGTAAAATTATTTTCTATATTTCCTTCATTATATCTAATGTGGAGTTCGATTGGGCAAAAATAATCAAGTTACTGTCAAAAAAATGATTATAATCATTTCGCGTGTACGATTGGGCAGAAATAATCATTTATTTTTTGAAAGATTTAACCAATGCCAACAAAAAAGAAATGTCAATCACAATTGTGACAATTCTAGACGTCAAAAATTTCGTAATTTTTAATCACTTCTTAATTTTTACCAGTTCGTTATTTATTAATAAATAAGTTGTGTTATTAAAATAATTTTTGTGACAAAATCTGTGTAATTTTGTGAACAATCAAACTAAAAATTTACTGACGGTTAACATAACCTCAAAAAAAATATTCACATACATTCACCAATACAACAATCAGATAAGTCATGCTGCTGGTGTGTACGATTGGGCATCAAAAACTTGATTATTTTTAACAAGCCCAATCGAACTCGACATAAGTATAATGAAGGAAATATAGAAAAATAATTTTACAAGACTAAAGATTAGTAAATTGTAAAGTCATACATGAACTTATATCATTTTCGACGAAAATGCAGTTAGTGACTTTTATTACCTTTGAACCATCGATATAATATACTTATATGGTATGATAGCTGCTATCACACCCCGCAGTATATTTCATTAATTGATACGATAACAACTATCACAGCATCTGTTGGGCTTTATCATATGAACATACTAAATTCAATTAATTTATTGATAACATCTATCATAATATCTGATTGTATTTATCATCCCCAAATGATGAATTCAATTATATTATTGATAGGATCCATCACAATAGCGATATATTTAATCATGGATATGGTTAATTCAATAATATTTGCATAATAACGTGCATAATTTATTAAGTAGATACAATCATTATTATTAATTGTATACATCAAGGTATGATTTTCTTAATTATTGCATCTAATCATAAATATGATGGTCACTTTTATGATCAGCTCAATCATATTTTTTCTCTGAGTGTGTAGGTTTGTCATCTCTTTAACCCTCTCAAACGCCTTGTACAATATATTGTTTGTACATCAACTTTCATCGCTTCGACCAACCGTAATTTTTAATTTTTGTCTCATTTCTCTTGTGCGATCGTTCTCTTATATATTTATGTTCACACTACAGTTTTATGAACAAGCCCATATCATAGCAGTGCATGAATGTGCAACGTATTTTATTTTTGGAAGAAAGTCAATTTTAAATGGCGTTTGAAAGGGTTAAACATCATGATGTCCAAATGAATATAATATTGTAGAGTCAGCCCAAATTTTGTAGTGGTTTGTGACTAATATAAATAATATAATATATATTTCTAGTAAGGATTTTTCACTTTCATTTAAACGACACTTAGGATTTGTTTAATTAAATCCTCAAAATCGAGAAATTTTGCGTGAATTTAAAATGTATCATCCTTAGAGGGAATACCTGACTCCTCATAAGGCAATTATCTGAGAATCTAGTATAATACGCAATATATTATAGCTACTCACTGTTGGAAGATCATTTTGGAAGTCTTCTTTGCGCTCATAATAATGATTAGTTTCTGGATATTCTTATTCAGTAACTTTCAAATTGGTAGTTCCCAAATTTGAATACCTTGAATTGTTTTGATGCATTAAAATAAGTTTAAATGGTTTCCTTGAGCATGTCATAATACGGCAAGTATAGGAGTACTCGATTGGTCTCATCGATCTCCCGATGTCCAAATGGCGATTAACGGTAATCGTATTGTATACACTCAACGTTTAGTATATATAATACCCACCCACTTTCCAGGTTTTTTGTGACATTGAGGCGATCAGCTTTTCTTGAATATTTATGAAAACAAACCTTTGAATTCAAATAAACCGAATGGTATTGGAAATACGCATGGACCTAGTTGATTGAGGAAAAACATTTGCATACTAAAGTTTTCAGTTGCTATTATTTGGATGGCAGATTTTAGGCGATTTAAGGCGTGCTAAAGCATGGCGCAGAAAATCTGTTGTCACCTAAATTACATAAGCTACACCTTACTGAATAGAGGTATCACCATATTCCTCGATGGTTCTAAAACCTCAGTTACAGACGCAAGTTTTCTAAAAAAATTCACCTTAATGTGACACGAACTATTTTAGTATTATATGTTTCTATGTCTATCTCATCAGCCTTCAGATTACTCGGTGTGCACGTGCAATAGTAAAAGTTTTGTAAATAGAAATTTGTTATGGTTTACCTGAAGTTGTATACCGTATTTAACAAAGTACACGACTAAAATGCAGTTTTTTCACACAGACGGGGGTGATTTATATTTACAACTATTCCGTAACTGAATATTTGTAACTATTATTACACAAAACAATTTATCCCAATACTACTTGAAGAGAAATCATACTTGCATTAACTAACGCCAATTATACGCGATAAAATGCGGTTATTCAAATAATATTTACGCGAAAATGTATTACTTATCTGCTAAAATAAAATATTTATTTTAAAAAATTCTGGTTTTAGTGGTTTACCAAATGTACAACTATACAAAAAAAAACAAAAACATTAATTTGATAAAAAATATTCATTGTCTACGAATATAAATAGTCGGAAAATCGTGCAATATACAACCACATTCTGTTTTAGTATCTTGTACTTTGTGCATATTGTGTTCAAAACCATGAAATTATCATACATTTGGAAAAGTACTTTGCTATTTTGCATAACAATCATAAATCTTTGTACTAAATCACAACTTATCCGAGAATACACCACGCCATGGATTGTTTCTATTCAAAAATATAATTTGTCCAATCTCAACAGTGCTTCTGTTCATCACTGTACCGGAGTTTTAACAACAAATGATGCCGTCTTGACGAGTGCAAAATGTTTGGAAACATTTCCAGAAAATGCTCACATGATTTTGTATGCTGGCGCTGTTGGATATAATCTCCACGGTAATTTTTTGCAAAAATTTTTACCATCCGGGCGTTATTTTCTACAAACTTCCCAGATTAAAACATTCATTGCACCACCAATTGAAAGAACCCGATATGTTGATTTTATCGCAACATGCTTTGAACAAAATTGTAGATTTGATACAATGTATGGTTATCAAATTGGATGGGACGTCAACAACACTAACAACTTGCAAATGTTTCAATATAATTTTTCAAATTCATCCGAATTGTGCTTGGAAGTAAATGAACTCTCAAAATATAAATTTTGTACATATCATAATTGTACCATGGCTATGAATAATTTTGGTGGCGAACCTTTAACTAAAGTTCATAAGGGGCAGGTAAGTAGCAAGAAAATCTGTTGTTAACAATAATTTTTATTTATTTTTATAACGTAAATTTTTTGCAGTCATATTTGATGGGATTTTGGGACTATGATGCGTGTGATAAGAATATACGTGTTTTTGCTAAATTGAAGCAGTTGATGATCTAACAAAATAAAAAGGGCTTATATTCTATAAATATTGAATTGTGACACATGATTTACAACCGAAATAAATAAATATGTAAATGTTTAGTCAGTTTTTGTGCCTATCTGTAAATAAATTTAATTCACCAAAACATGTTATTTCATTTTTTTATTTCACAAGATTAATTTAAACTTGCAGTCAATAAGCAGCCAGAAGATGTGAAAATTGTATTGAGAATTTTAAAAAAACATTTTTAGTATAAGATTTCTAGTAGTAACTAGGCCTTAACGAACCCACCCTTTAAATTTAATAAATAAGCGAAGCCAACGTCAAATTTTCGAGTCAACAAAATGTATCACGCCCTTAGCTTTATAAAAACTAATTTAGCAAATGAATAGTATATACGCATTGTTAGGTGTCTTAACCATATTCCGCCTATCTACCAGCTTTTCAGATTAATGATAACGTCATGAACTTCTGCACTCGTTAGGTCATTTTTCTGAAGAATTAAAACCGCTTGCTTCATTATTTTTAAAAAGGTGTTGAATGGAAAGATAAGTTTATCGCAGTTGTCTTCCCTCTTATTTAAAAAATACAAATTGACGAGTTGTCATTTTTTACCATTTGTGAATATTCTACAATAAAAAAGTCAAACCAAAATTTTAGCTCCCTAACTCTTGTTGTGGTAGATGAAAATTCTGAATAAATTTTACTGACGAAGTTTTCTATATCATATGATAGCTATTTGCAGACATATTTTGCTGCATTATGCACAACATGACTGTTACAATTGCTTTTCAAAATATTTTCATTTACAGAATTTAATTTCTGTAAAACAGAGCAGTGATCCCCATAATATTACATTATTACATTATCAGCAGTGTATGAAATCACATTCCATTTTTATTCAGACATTCGAAGATCAAGAAATTTTACAATATTTACTAAAAAGTTACATTTTTTTTTAGTTGCACTAATATTCTATTTGAACTATTTTGCAACGTAATTTATTGATTTATATTATTGCAAGCTGTAGATCATGAAGTTTCTCACACAGATAACAGGACTTTATTAAAAAATAAAAATAAAAGATTCGAAATTATCTCATACTTTGAACGGTTTTTGGTTCTTTAAAAACTCCAGAAGGCTCTTTTTTTAAAGCTTATGACATTATTTGAATATTTAATCTCTCTTGGCAGTGAGTTAAACTGCGACAAACTACTACTTAAGATATTTAAATTTTTATCTGTATTTTGTGCTATCATAAGTAATGTGAAATACGTCTAGTCTCATGGTTATGACGACTTCTTATTTGTTGAAAATCCAAATCGTGCATTATTAAATTATTGGTCAGTTTATACATCAATATTAATTTTTCAATTTCAATTAGCAAATTCAAACTTTTAAAATTTTGAAATAGTAACAAACTAGGATATTTAAAAGGTAAATGACACATGTACTTTAATGCTCGTTTCTGTAAAATAAATTATTCATCATGTTTATATGTAACACAGTTACTCCAGATTGGTAGGACGTATAATATTCGTGACAAAATAAATGAGTTACATATGGCAAGTAAACATTTGAAAGGCACAAAGTTGCGAAACCTTTTAATAACAAATATATAAGGAGATATAGATGACTTTACTTTATCAATATTTTTTTTCCAGCTTAGCAAATTATCGATGACCACACCAAGATAAGTATACTCAGTTACATGATCAATTGGTTGATTATCGTAAGACAATGTGAAACGCGCCTTCTCCTCAGATTTAATATTTTTGTTTCCAAAAAGTAAAAGTTTAGTTTTTCCGGCATTTAATATTAACAGGTTAAGGTCAAACCATTTTTTAATTTTGACAAGATCGTTTTCCATTTCAGAGTGCATGCTACCAAGACCTTCATTTTCGTAGCATATTACCGCATCATCTGCATAGAGAATAATATTACCAACTAGATCTATTTTCGTGATGTCATTAATAAAAATATTGAACAAAGTTGGCCCTAGAATTGAGCCTTGCGGAACACCTTTAGTAATTTTCATATTTTCACTTAATGTGTGGCCTAATTGTACTACTTGTTCTCTATTTGTTAAATAATCTGCGAAAAAGTCTAATTGATCTTGAGAAAGAGCTAACTTTTCCAATTTCATTAACAGTAGCTCGTGGTCTACAGTATCGAATGCCTTTTTAATATCAATGAAAATACATCCAGCGTAACATTTTCTAATAAAAGCTCCATTCACAATATTCACAAGTCCCAACACCGCAGCAATAGTACTTGCATTTTTCCTAAATCCAAACTGTGAATCTGACATAATCCTATTTACCGAGAAGAAAATATTTAATCTGTCCAGTACTACACTTTCTAATATTTTAGATGACGCATTTATTATTGATATTGGCCTGTTATTGTTTAGCAGTAAATAATTCCAGATTTTGGTATCGGAATAATCTTGCCAAATTTCAAGGAATTTGGAAATTTACTATTAATAATTGCATTATTAATACAATTTGCGTAAACACTTGCAAGATTTCCAGAAAACTTTGTAATAAATTTCGCCGAGACTCCATCGATTCCTATAGAAGCACTTAGGTTTAGGTTCTGCATATGTTGTTTAACCTCTACTTCATGGACACGAGTAAACTATAAAGGAACAGTAATGGCATACCAAGAATTTGAGAGTATCCCAAAGATGTGTGAACGCGAACTCTTTTTTAAACTCCCAACACCGTCGATATAAATTTAATTTGTAAGCAGTCAAATGATCTCGGAAATAAACAAAGCGGTCTTTGCTAATGTTTGTAAACCCCAACTGATTAACGGTAATCTTCTTAGTTTTCCGTGCTTGTAAGATTTCTGACTTGGTGCTACAATCTTTCAGACGTATTAATATTAAATGTTGTTTCGGATTGCCTGGATTTATTTTATTTCGCATTAGTGCCACTGATTCGATTTGCTCGTCCGTAATTTGTAATTTCAGAACAGAAAAAACTTTACGTTCTATCTCAGACGGTGGAATTTTAATTTCATTTGGAATTCCAGCCAAAATCAAATTATTGTCTAATTTTTCTTGACGTAATGCCTCTAACTCATACTCTAACTGATCAATTTTATATGTTTGTTCTGACTGTTGTTTTGTTATATCCGTGATACAGTTCTTTAGCACCCGATTTTCTTCGACCAAATGCTGATATCGCTCCTCAAAATTTTCAAATTCTTCACGTAGTAAACGAATTTGTACCAGGATCGTCCTACATATTTCGCCTTCGTTTGCACTTGAATTCAACTGCTTTTCAGCCACTGGACACGAATCTCGCGAAGTATTTTTTAATTGTGAGCTGGCTAAAGGTGATTGTTTATTTAAATCTACCTTGGTTGGAGTATAGGGCATTTTACCACGACATTCCTCGTTACAATACCAGAAACGTTGTGACACAGCCTTCTGTATATGTTGCCCAATAACACCTTTGCAGCGAGGATGAAATGTTAATTTGCACCAATCACACTCTAAGTAAGTATGCGCCTCAGTTATTGGCTTATTACTTTCATAATCATCGGCGTAAAAATATAATATTTTATTTTGTGTTCCAAGTTCTTTTGTAAAATAGGTTACTATTAATGGAAATAGCTTAATATTACCTATGTATATGTGATGCATCACTTGATATTGTAAAATATCGTGGGAGCATCTTTTAAAATGAAGAGTTGTAACCATTTCAATGGCTTTAGGCGCTAGGAATTCAATTCTTATGAAATAAAATAGCCATTCAATTTCTTCTTTGGAATTTGATTGGGTTTCTAAGGTTGGTTGCATTTTGAAATTTTGTATGGATGAAATACAATTTTTTTCGTGAATAAAACATTTCACATGTGAGATTTTCTACATTTGTCACATGTAATGCATATTTTTTGTAGTTATATATGCCAACAAAATAGTCAAAGAAACAAATTTATCAACGCCAATTGTAAGCAAGCTTGGAAAATACTACATGTATAGTGCCTGTGTAGTCTCCCCACTGAAGCTGCTTTTGCTAGGAATACTACATTCTGTTTGTAAAATCGAACGCCGATTTTACGTATGAGGAAGTATATTGAGACAATAGTTAATTTTGATATGATAAGCAAAAATTTACTTTATAAATAAAGTTTGACAAATACATAAAATGTACTAATTTAAATATTTTATAATTTATTTATTAAAGTCACAAGTGCTTAATATTTTATAGTAAAAGTGTAATTTAATTTTTAAAAAAATTTATGATATTAAGAAACTAAATTAGAATTTAATAATATGTAATTGTAATTGTTTGAAAATATTCTTTCTTCGATTTGGGAACGAATTTATTTTTATTTTTTTGTCATTCTCTTCGTAATACGATACAATCAAAATTTCAAGCTTTTGTCGTTCCCTTTCTCTAAAGCGATAAAATAAAATATATATTGAAAATAAATTTATTAGGAACAATAGTAGATTGTTCTACAAGTAAAGAAAAGTGAGTTTTCCAGCGAGTGTAATTGTTTAATTCATGAGCGAGCGCTAGTGAGCGAGTGGATTAACAATTTAACGAGCATGGAAAACTACTTTTCTTACGTGTCGGACATGCTATTTTTTCGTGTATTTGACGACAAACCAGGAAAAAATAAAAAAGGTAGATCCAGTTTGGATCAAAGTATGTATGCATAGCATGTACATAACAATTGCAGTAAGCAAATAAATAAAAGTCAAAAATCCAAAAAGCATTTGGAAAAAAGCGTTTCTATGAAGAAAAGTGTTTATAGTGAAGAAATGTGTTGCTAAGGAGAAAAGTAGCAATTTTCTTTACTGTTTTCAGCCAAGAAATGACGCACTTTGCCATTAAGTACACGAAAAATTATTTTTTCGTGTCCTTAATGGCAAAGAGTGCCATTTCTTGGCTGAAAACAGTAAAGAAAACTGCTACTTTTCTCCTTAGCAACACATTTCTTCACTATAAACACTTTTCTTCATAGAAACGCTTTTTTTCCAAATGATTTTTGAATTTTTGACTTTTATTTATTTGCTTACTGCGATTGTTATGTACATGCTATGCATACATACTTCTATCCAAACTGGGTCTACCTTTTTTATTTTTACCTGATTTATCGTCAAATACACGAAAAAATAGCATGTCCGACACGTAAGAAAAGTGGTTTTCCATGCTCGTAAAATTGTTAATCCACTCGCTCGCTAGCGCTCGCTCGTAAATTAAACAATTTTTTCGTGTACTTAATGGCAAAGAGTGTCATTTCTTGGCTGAAAACAGTAAAGAAAACTGCTACTTTTCTCCTTAGCAACACATTTCTTCACTATAATAGTATATTGTGTAACGTGTAGGAAAAACGATATATTCGCTAGTGCTGGGACGAGGCGTCAGCCGAGTTCCAGCAACCATAAGAGTCCGGGAATTATAGTTTTTCCACGAGTTGCACATACGATTTTTTCTCTAATCGGCAGTATATCAGATTATCCATTTTATTCATTATATTCTTTAAAATACGCAAAATTTTCCAATTTATATTTTCAATAGATTTCACTATCAAAGTTACCTTAGAATTATAACAATCGCGTGCGATTATACATTATATCATGTATTTCTTAAAAACAGATGATAATCAGTACTAGAAAGTATTCTCTGCCTAGGCAAGGAATACTTTCCAGTACTGTTTTTAGTAAGTTGCCTAGCAACGATGTAGTGTCGTGGAATACTTCATTTTGCTGACAGATAACAAACCAGGAAACTGACGTATTTTATCCGATTTGAGAAAAACACTTTTCTTCATAGAAATGCTTTTTTTCCAAATGATTTTTACATTTTTGACTTTTATTTATTCGCTTACTGCGATTGTTATGTAAATGATATGCATACATACTTTGATCCAAATTAGGTCTACCTTTTTTATTTTTACCTGATTTATCGTCAAATACACGAAAAAATAGCATGCCCGACACGTAAGAAAAGTGGTTTTCCATGCTCGTAAAATTGTTAATCCACTCGCTCGCTAGCGCTCGCTCGTAAATTAAACAATTTTACTCGCTGGAAAACTATCACTTTTCTTTACTTGTAGAACAATCTACTATTATTTCATACTATACCGAAAATCAATGTTTACGTGATTGATTTCAGTCCGGGAAATGTATCATTACGTCAGAGAACAAAAGTGTTCGGAAAACGAGCTATTACAGTAGAATAGACTATAAAACCAAACAAAAAAAAAAATAACTAGGGTAACTTGATAATTTGAAAATTATTTGGATTGATTTTCTCTAAATTTCAAACTCATGTTTTTACTTTAAAATTTAATTTTAAATGAAAAAATCGAATTAATGTCCCATGATGTATGAAATAAAACGTTGTACGTTACACGTACGTAAAATGATCATAAACGTCGAACTCGTACTGTAACAACTCATTTACCGCCCTTGTGACGTAAATAACTATTTTTTAATGTTTACTAGCAGAAATGTGAACAACACGCAAAAAAAAAAATTTAGTATGGGAATAAAAGAAAGAAAAACGAACGACAAAAGAATGAAAAAGTACACTCTGATTAAAACTCATTCGATTAGAGGAAGGGGCCAGAAGATTTTCAAAAGCTACTTTAATACCATCAAGGCTGTGCATGTCGAGCTTGTCCCCGATCTCACTACAAATGCTTTTTTGGCCACACTCCGCAGATTCGTGTGAAGGTGCAGATGGCATACACTTTAAATTCATTCCACCGAGCTCTCCACATTTTGGTAGCCTATGGAAGGCTGCTGAAAGAAGCGTGAAATTCCATTTAAGAAGAGTAACTGATGGTCATATTCTCACGATCGAGGAGATAACAACGCTGTTAACTGAGATAGAAGCCATGATGAACTCACGAGCAATATGTCTTCTCTGGAGCAATGATCTGGATTACTTGACGCCAGCGCATTTCTTAATCGGCAGATCTACAACTCAATTACCCAGCAAAGACCTTGTAGATGTCAACAATTCAAAGTTATTCAGATGACAAATGTTATTGTACAAAAAATGAACCAGCAAATATGGCGAAGATGGCATATGGAATATCTCACAAATCTACAACATAGGGTATACAAAAGAAAACCACATAAAAATTGACGATATCGTGCTTGTAAAAGAAAATAACCTACATTTATCAAAGTGGTTACTGGCCAAAGTCATGAAAGTACATCCAGGATCAGACGGTAACGTAAGAGTTGTCACCCTCAAAACACAGAAGGGTGAAATGAAGTGTTCAATTCACAAACTTTATACGACTTCCAGTAAGTTGAATCAACCGATTCAAGCTGGCCGGGATGTTGAAGACACCAGCACTAAATATACCGAAAACAAAATATAAAATACTTTAGTTAACTTACCTTTAAAATATTTGAATTTTTGTAATTGTCATTAACTAAAAGCTAAAATGAAATAAGAATTGGTATAATTAAAATTCATTTCAAATCAATATATTAATTTATTACTTATCTTGAAGAAAATATTTTGAAATAATTAATAATTTACTAAAATTAATTCATGTAAAATTTAATTGTTTGTTTTTAAATTTGCTCTTTGCTTTTAAACGTGAACAGCCCAGATTTACAGAGACCACTCAGGGGAGGTGCTGGAGGGTTGAACAAAATCATGAATATTGTTGAGGTTAAGTGTATAAATTAATTGAATTAAAGTGATTATATAAAATCAAAAACAAAAATTAATTTAGATTGAATGAAAATTAAATTATTAAATAGAAAATGAAAAATTGCTAGAATACATAATAATAATTTAAATTAAATATTATTTCAAATTATTATTTTTTAAAATTTTTTTTTTTTTTTATAACAATTATTATGTTATGTTATTTTAATTATACAATGTTAAAAGAGAGAAATTAATTCATTTGAAAAATGAAAAATCTTCATAATAAAATGTTATAGAGATAATACAGATAATAAATATAAAATGATTCCAAAAGAAACCATCATTGTGTGAAAATGAGTCGATCAAAATTAAACGTAGTCTTAATTCACTGTTTATAATTAATTTTATCTACAAAATCACACAGTACATATTTTACATTTCTCCATTCACTGATATTTTAGGATATTTAGTAAAGACTTTCTGTATATAAGTGGGAAATTATTCCTTATATTGTTATATTTGACACAATCGTTAATAATATATTCATTATCTACTACGGTGTTACAAATCTCACAATTTGGTGTAAGTTCAAGTCCAAAAGGAATTTAAATTTTTTGTTAACTGTATGGCCCTCGTGCGGAGTTGCTAGACTCCCATCGGGCGCGTCCCCAGGTGGCGGATAGGGGAAAACTCTTACTGACTTGTCGGGCGGGTAAATGGGAAATAAAATACCATTCGCGGACCAAAACTAGCTAAGGGTGGTTCCCTGAAAATAATAACCAATATGGGGGACTCGAAACGAGATAACCTTACGGCGCAGGGAATCGGATACCCAGTGCCGGCGACTTTGAGGGGTGAGCAAGCGGGCTCCCAGTCGTCGATATCCAATGACCGCAATACTTCAGAGCTGATGAACTCTGACCCATTTGGAAGAAGTTCCATAGTGCAAAGATCACCAACATCATTAGCTAGAACAGTTGAGATAGAAAATGCAGAACTACGCAGACAACTATGTAACATTGAAAAAATTACGTCGGATTTAATGAACGAAGTAAAATCTCTTAAGTTAGAAAATGAGAAACTGAAAAATTCTTTACAATCAAAGGAACCTGAGGAACAGGATGCTTCAGTTTTCCATGAGAAAAATGCTTTGCAACCCAAGAAGCCAGAAGAACAGTGTGCTACAGAGTACCACACTGACGAAGAAGAATTAAGAGAAGAAACTGACTGGATCTTAAAAAAGAACAGGAAGAAAAGACCTGCGAAAAAACGGAAGGCAGAATCTTCTCCAGAGATTGTAGCTTCAAGCCACACTTCAATAACTGCTGTATTAAATCAAAATCAGCAAAATGTACCAGCTCAGGAAAACCAAACTGCCAAAATTAAGGAAAAGGCTCCACCACCAATCAACATTATTGGCGTAACTGAATATAGTACTATCCAATCGTTAATGAAATCGGTGACTACAAAAGATTACAGAGTTGTAGCACTGAACAACAATATTTGGAAAATCAATACAACAGATATTGAAAGTTATAGAGCCTTGGCTTCAAAGCTGACAGATGACGGCAAGGAATGGTACACATATGAGGACAAAAATGATCGTCCGATTAAAGTGATGGCCAGAGGTCTTCATCCAACCTGTGCAAAGCAGGATATAATGGAAGACCTTAAACACCAGGGCTTCAAAATAGAGGATGCGGTAAATATCCTAAAGAAAGAAAAAACTGTAACTGATCAAGGGATTAAAATGAATAAAAGGGGGCTCCCATTGTTTATGCTTACTTTTAATAGCACGGAAAAAGTGGAAAAAATTTTCAATATTAGGGCAGTCCTTAACATGAGAGTTCGAATAGAAGCGTTAAGAAAATCCACAGGCTTGATACCTCAGTGTAAGAAATGCCAAGGATATAATCACACGCAGAAATATTGCAAACGAGAGCCTAGATGCGTGAAGTGTTCGGGAAAACATCTCGCCCAAGATTGTAGGTTCACAAAAGCTACGCCTCCAAAATGTGTAAACTGTAATGGAGAGCATCCCGCTAATTATAGAGGATGTGAAGTAGCCAGGGAACTTCAAAATCTGAGAAATAAAAAACAACAAGGCCCGCTAAACCGTGGGATGTTCAATAATAAGACAATATCTAAAAATCCAGTGGTAGAACTACCACTAACAAGTGCAATAGCAGGCCGAAAAACATACTCCCAGATTGTACAACAGCGGGAAGTAGTAAGTAACAACGAAGACGGTCAAAGCCTAATTCTTGAAAAAATTTTAAAGAATATAGAAGCATTAAACTTAAGGCTACTAAAACAAGAAAGAAGCCTGGACGCTTTAAATAAGCGGTTAAATAAGCAAGAAACAGTGAATGAAATCACTTCTATGATGTACTAATCTATGAAGATGAATAACACATTCAGAATCGCCAATTGGAATGCAAATGGGCTGTTGCAACAAATTCCAGAGTTAGAAATTTTCCTAAATATAGAAAAGATAGATATATGCCTAATTTCAGAATCTCATTTGACAAAAGATTCATTCGTTAGAATTCGAGGATACCAGTGCTATCACGCCATCCACCCGTCAGGAAAAGCGAGAGGAGGTTCAACCATATTTGTGAAGGAAAACATCAAACATTACGAAGGAGTAAAAATTGAAGAAGAAATTATGCAAGTAGCCACCATTAATGTTCGAATAAATAGTCAAAAGGTAATCAACATATCTTCAATATATTGCCCTCCACGTTATAATCTGACTAAAGAAAACTATGTTACGTTACTCAAATCGCTCGGTTTTAACTTCATAATCGGAGGCGATTTTAATGCTAAAAATACATATTGCAGCTGGTCGGGCACTAAACTGCGAGTTCCTGTCTGGAGGTAAACCAACATATTGGCCAGCGGATACAAATAAGATACCAGATTTGATAGATTTCTTTGTAACAAAAGGGATATCTGTAAACTACGTATTACTCGAAAACAGTGAAGGAATTTCATATGACCACACACCTGTCATTATGACACTCAGTGATACCATTATCAAAAAAGAAAATTTACCTAGGTTAACAAATAATAAAACAAACTGGGACCTCTTCCGGAAAATAGTCGAAGACAATACGGAACTACAAGTACCAATTAAAACTCCGGCAGAACTTGAGGTTCAATTGGAGCTGCTGAACAACAGTATTCTGCAAGCAGCATGGCAGAGTACTCCTCCTACTTGTAATCAAACGGAAAGTTACATCAACTACCCAGTAGAAGTGAGAGATCTGGTTAGAGAAAAGCGGAAAGCTCGAAAAATCTGGCAGAGGAATCGAGCACCACAAAGCAAATCACGACTTAATTATTTAAGCAACAAATTAAAAATGCTTATCAAAGAAGTCAAGAACAAATCTTTTAATGAATACCTGGCTGGCCTTTCTGGCAACAAAGACACTAATTACTCCCTTTGGAAAGCAACTAAAGGTCTTAAAAGGCCTAAAGTACAAATAGCTCCTATCAAGAATGACGATGGAACTTGGGCTAGAAGTGCCAAAGAAAAAGCTGCATTGTTTGCAGACTATCTTGAAAACACATTTCAACCCTCCCAAGGCAAACAGCTGAAGAAAATATAATTTCAGTAAATAAAGTGGATAACCTAAACATAAAACCTGTAACACTACAAGAGCTAAAAGATGAAATTAAAAACAACTTAAGTTCAAAAAAATCCCCTGGTTATGATTTAATCACTGGACTTATAGTTAAAACTCTCCCAGAAAAAGGAGTACGAAAATTACTGCAAGTAATCAATGCAGCCTTCAGATTAAAATACGTTCCATACCAGTGGAAAGTGGCAGAGGTGATAATGATTATAAAACCTAACAAGCCGCCAAACAAGAAAACATCGTACAGGCCGATTTCCCTACTTCCTATAATTTCAAAATTATTTGAAAAGTTACTACTCAAGAGATTAAAATCAGTAATAGAAGACAGAAAACTCATTCCTCCTCACCAATTTGGATTTATAGAGAGACACTCTACCATAGATCAAGTGCATAGAATCACAGATCTAATTGAAGATGCTCTGGAAAATAAAAAAATATGCTCAAGTGTATTCTTGGACGTATCTCAAGCCTTTGACAAAGTATGGCACCGAGGCCTGGAATATAAACTACACAGAGATCTGCCGAAGCAGTTTTACCTGATTTTAAAGTCATATCTAGCTGATCGATGCTTTCGTGTGAAACATGAAGAGGAATACTCCGAATTAAAGAAAATATCGGCGGGAGTTCCACAAGGGAGTGTTCTGGGGCCGATACTCTATATACTTTATACGCGAGACGTGCCAAGCACAAAAGGAACAAATATTGCAACATTTGCGGATGATACTGCAATCTTGGCAACTGGAAACAACATAGAGGAGTCAACCAGCAAATTACAAAACGCTGCTAATTCATTGAGTAATTGGACGAAGAAATGGCGCCTTCAACTCAACGAAACTAAATCTGTACATATAAACTTTACCAACAAAAATGTTAATTGGTTACCTGTTCGACTGAATTCACAACTTATTCCACATGCAAACACGGCAAAATATTTAGGAATGACCCTTGATGCTAAACTCAAGTGGAAAGAGCATGTTAAAAAGAAAAAAGAAGAGTTAAACATCAAATATAGAAAAATGTATTGGCTCATAGGAAGGAACTCTGAGCTAACATTACATAATAAACTGCTATTATATCGGCAGATATTGAAACCTGTATGGACGTATGGTATACAGCTATGGGGCTGTACCAAGAAAACTAACGTAAAAGTAATTCAAACTTTTCAAAATAAAGTCTTGCGTAGTATGGTCAACGCACCATGGTATATAAGGAATGATAACCTTCATAAGGATCTAAAGATGGAGTACGTCAGTGAAGAAATTAAGAAATATGCTAGGAAACACGTACAGCGCCTCAGTCAACATGAAAATGCGGATTTGCGTCGTATGCTGAACAACCAAAATCCAGTAAGACGGCTTCGAAGAACGAAGCCCTTAGAACTAGGACAGATAAATTAATGAAGTATCCAACCTGGAGCTAACCGATGGGTTATTCTCCTCAAACAGTTAACATCATTTAATATAGATAAATTACTAGATGAAATTGTATTCAGTTGTAATATTTGTTAAATAAAAAAAAAAAAAAAAAAAAAAAAAAAAAACTGTATGGCCTGAGATTAATCTATAAATTAATCTGGTTTGACTGGATGCGAAATTAGAATCTTTAAAAAGGAAAGATGATCTTGGAGAAGGACAAATTTGTTTATCAAAATGACCGAATGAATTACATATGGATGTGTAAATTTCATTCCACTTATTATCCATACATTTGCGGGTGCATTCTGGTTTCCCTTAGGAAGTTGGAATTTTTTTCCTATATAGGAATTTTTTTTGTTAGCAGTTTTTCCTATGCTATTTTTCCTATTGTTTATTCTGGCGTAAGAAACAAAAAATGAATAGGAATTTTTGTAGGGAGTCAGATAAAATAGTCGGAAAAGGAGCAATTCTTAAAAAGCCTAAACAAGCTCTCAGATAAGCATTTTTTATAGATTGCCAGATTTTAAGATCTTTTTTGTATTTGGTGTCTGTAAAAACATATGTGTAATGTGTATTCAAGTTTTAATTTAACTATAACAATTAAAATAAAACTAATTGTGTAATTATTTTGTATGAGATTTTAACGTATTCTGGGCGGTATTATTATAGTTTTTAATAATGTCAAGAATTTCAGTGTTTTTAAATTACACAGTATTAATATTAGAATTGAGGTTATTAGGAGAATTAAGAGAGGAGTCAAAGGAGAAAGAAAAATTATAATTTAAAAAGTTATTGGCTAGTATGGAATCTTCTAAAATTCTGTAGTTGGATTGTGTTTTATTTTTATTTTATTGATATTGAGATCAGAGTTATTGGTTTTATGGTTGATTCTCCTTAAAAAAATTTTCAAGATTTTTTTTTTCTTTTCTGATTGTTATAGTTTAAGTTTATGTATGGCTTTTTTAATTCAATAGATGTAAAAATGTTTTTGTTGTTAAAATTAATTGTTTGTCTTTTTTAATATTCCATAATCTCTGTAGAAGGTCATTCCACCAGGGTTTTGATTTGAAAGTGTTTTTACTTGTGATAATAGAGGTGTTTTTAGAAATTAATTTTTCTAGAAGTTCTTCAACATTACATTTGTCATCAGTAGTATTTAGATCAAAATCTTTCAATACTTTTGACCAGTTAGTGATTTGTTTTTTTGGTAATAGTTTAGTCTGAAGTCAAAAGTATTGGAAGATGGTCACTTCCTAAATTAATGGGATCAATTTTCCATGAGAGTTTCTCAATTAAATTGATTGAACACCAAGTGATGTAAGTGAAGTCAGTGCTGAAGAAATATTTAGTAATTTACTTATGAGTACATTCAATATCACAGAGAACAACTACCCATAGCACACCTATTGTTAATTTTAAAAACTAAAATGTTGTACTACCATTCAAAATTGAATTATACTACCATTCGTACTATAACCATTTTGTCACAAAAAATTTAATTCCCTCTATTTACAACCAACCAAATATTCAAATGGTTTTATTTTCGATTGTGGAACCAACCATTGGAATATAAATTGTTATTGCACATTTCTGCACCAACTGGACATCCCGATCCGTCTGAGTTAGCAAACATTTTCATGTAACCAATCTGGAAATAAATAGTAGAGAGTAAACTATGCATTTACTATCGTGGTAGAGCTAATGTAATAGTCAATAAATATTTAGGTACATAATACATATCGACAATAACGACTATCACAAAAATTTGCATTTTTCAGGAATTAAGAAAAAAAGGAAACTGATTTTTTCTCATAATGAGCTGCTTTACTATAAAACTCACAGTTTTATCTCTCAATTTTTTTGTTTTATCTATTTCTGTTTGCTACATCTTACGTGTATATGTGTATGTACGCTACATTTTCAAATCTGAAATCTGCACTTGGAACTTGTATTAGTTGATCCAAAAGGCGTAAGGATCGCTCGATTAGTTCGACCAATTTCATTCCCTTAGCTTTAATTCATTAAGCAAATATTAGTTAATTAACTCGTAATCGCACAAAATACCAGTTGCTATTGAACCCAGCAAGTTTATATTTATTCTACGATAATTTTAATATAAAAATACAGTATTTCGGTGTGTTCCATTTAGATGATTTACAAGAATTACAAACAATATGGTTCCTGGTATATGTTGGCTAAAAGCTAATTTATCTTAAAGCTTTTAAACCCCATTCCATCCAGAATTTCAAATAATTAATGTAACAGATGTACCACGTTTAAAGCAACACGCGGGAGTATTTTTTTTTTTATAAATTCAACTGTGTCCTTTTTCTTCAATCGGTCTGTCGATCGACCAAAATAGGTTAGTTAATAGGTTTAAAAATTTTAATTTTTGTATGCACAAAACTCGGTTATCCGAGTTACACCTGTACAGTATACAATAAACTTTTAAGCTATGCGCTAATTCTACTTAAACTTATAATGTAATAAGAACATAAAATTACAACACAAGAAATTTTTTTTTTTTTTTTGTTTAAACAAAACAAACGAAAACTTTTAATTTATATTTTAGATTAAAAGTTTTGTATATTATCTCGATTTATTATTTTCATTTCCAAGTTTTTTTTTTTTTTTTAACATAAAATAGAAAAATTGGAAAGGTTTTCATTATCGATTTTCTTTTTCTCGTATACTTTTGTTTACTTTTCTAATTAAAATCTTACTAATTTTTTTTAATTTAAGATAAATTGTTATGTTCTTTAATTTTATGTGTTGTTGTTTCGTTTTTTTTTATTTTTTTAGAGGAGAGAGGTAAGCATATGGTTAAAACTCTAAAAGTAAATTATTTTGATAAAAAATGAAAAAGTTTTCGTAAAGTTTCAACATTTTCTGGAGGGATATACTCGTACATAGGTAGATACATAAAGACGAAAAAAGTTTGGTTTTTTTAATTTGAAATTTTGTTGAACTATGGACGATTTAATATTTTTAGTGATTAATTGGATGAAAGCTTAATTTTGTTTAGTGGTTTCACAGAGAGAGTCAATGTGCCTGCGGGTAAAATTAATAAACCGTATTCTGGTTTTCTCGAACACACAAACCAAAGCAATTCATTTGAACAAATTAAAACTACACTAAACTGCGCTATGTTAGTCGAGAGCGCAAACACCTGTAAAAAAAATTAATTAAAACTTTTTGATTTTTTTTTTTTTTGCCAGCGTATAGAAACCAATATTTTCCGATTTTCCAATCAAATATTTTCCATTCAACTTAAATGCATTTTGATTTTTTGGTAATCAGTTTTTTTTTTTGTTTTTGTTTCTATGTTCAGGTATTCAATTTAGATTAAAGCTCCGTTCGATTTTTTTTTTGTTTTAAATAAATTTGCTTCGAACTTTTTCTATTAAAAAAAAAATCGAGAACTTATTTCCAATTCTCATTTCTGTGAAATGGAAAAGTTATTTTCCTGTAAATTAAACAAAATTCAATTTCTGTTGGGAGAGATTGAATGACTTTTTCAATCAAAATTTAAGTTGAAAAATTAATAAACAAAAAAATATTAAATGATTGGAAATTGAAATATTTAAAAACCAGAAATTAATTTTTAATGAAAAGCGTTTGGATGAACAAATGTACATAATGTTTGAATTTTGTTAGTTCACTTTAGTCTAATGTTGTTCAGTTTAAGACTATACAACTAGATGGGACTCGATTATTATGAAGAAGGTCTGGTTATTTCGTGAATTTTCACGTTAGATTTTTTTTTTTTTTTTTATAGAAAGTGTATTTGTTTTAATTATAAATAAAGTTATTGTGTTTAATTAAAATTAACTCAACTTTTGCGAATTTAACGTGATATCAGCTATGGCAAGCAGTTAATAATGGATTCCCATTATTACAGTATTTATAATGAGGAATCTCGTAGAGCCGTGGCTACAATTTATCAAATAAACTACATCGCAATAAAGTAAATCTTCACTTCAACAGAACTTGCAAAAGATTGAAAATTACCACTAATTACATCATAGTGTTAAAATAAAAAACAAATGGCGAGCTGCCATAAGTGCGAAATGTATAAGGCTGAAAATCATGGTTACCTTTATACTAAAATCAATTCATTAACGGCGAAAGTTTATAATGCTCAATTACTTCTTTCAGGTATATTCCATCATATTGAATATGTCAATATTATTGGTCAACTCAAAGCATCGCTAGATGGTATAATCAAAAAGAACAGGCAAGTCATCAAGAAGAAATTGAAGTCATTAAAAATAATACACTACCAACGAAGATGCAACACAAATCCCGCCCCCCCTCCCCCCGCCTCAGTACAACAACAAACATAAATTTTACAAACGAATTAATAATTTAACTGACATTGAGTTCAGCGTAGAGGTAGGAGAATTGTTGAACAAACGCTTGAAATACAATATGACGCCAAAAAATAACAGAAACGAAAAAATAAAACACTTGTTAAACATTGAGAACACAATCCTAAAAACTGGCAAAGACCACCAAGATGAAATCAGTACATTAGTTACCAATAATACCACTAAATGCAATACTAAATCGGATACATTCAAGCGCCCTTCATCAGACTTAAAAGTGTCCTACAACATATGGAAAAAGCTTACTGACAACAAAGCGTACATCAAAAAAGCAGATAAGGGTAACACCGCTGTGGTGATGTATATTGCTGATCATAATCTGAAAATCAAAGAATTTGTCGAAAGTAACAACATCCAGAAATTACGGATATCCAAAACAGACGACAAATTTTCGATTGCAAAATTATCAAGCCAAAGGCACCTGTAATAACCGGTTTACCAAAACTGCATAAGCAAAATCAGGTCGTTGATTAACTATACTACTTCACCATCATACCGAATTGCAAATCATCTATGCGAAATTATTCTTTCATCAAAAGTTTCTTTCAGTTGGAACCGCATGTCAGCAAGATTAATGCCAGCTAATCGAGGTACGAAAAAATTTCTAATCATGTCCCTATACCGCTCACCATTGACAGTAATATTCTGACCATCATCGTTTTTGAAGACATATGAACCAATGATCCCGCCAGCCCATAAAGCGCACCAAACAGTAATTTTCTGTGGATGTAATGGTGTTTCGACAAAA
The DNA here is from genome assembly GCA_963556165.1 of Tipula helvola. Lineage (NCBI taxonomy): Eukaryota > Metazoa > Arthropoda > Insecta > Diptera > Tipulidae > Tipula > Tipula helvola. Next base: position 50,177,668 of record OY744483.1, read on the forward strand.
ACTTGTGGATTATCCTCACTCCAAATCCGACAATTCTGCTTATTTACGTACCCATTCAACCAAAAATGGGTTTCATCGGAGAACAAAATTTTGAAAGGAACAGAACCATTATTTTGATAAAAAATTTCAACAATTTGGAAGCGTTGCTCTGACGTAAGTCTATCCATAATGAAATGTCAAACCAAACTAAACAAAAAGCAACTATCAGATGATACGCTCATTACAACTTCAGCACCAACCCTTGTAGAAGCTGTACAAAAAGTAAACGAAGATTTAGAGAATTTAAGGAAATGGTTGATGTTCCACAAACTATCACTTAATATTTCAAAAACAAAGTACATGGTAATGTCAATAAGGACCAAAATAGAATGTGATGAAAACATAAAAGTAGATAATCAAATCATAGAACGTGTGAAACAGTATAAATACCTGGGTGTTGTTATTGATGAAAATTTAAATTTCAACGATCATTTGGACTATATTGCTAAAAAAATGAATAAAAAATTGGGACTTTTTAATAGAATTAAGGACAATTTGCCACTCGAGACAAAAATTATATTCTACGAATCAATTGTCGCCCCGCATATTGACTATTGTTCATCAGTATTTTTCATAATGAACCAATCACAAATATATCGTCTTCAAAAGATACAAAATAAATTTATGCGAGCTATTTTAAGGGCAGAAAGTAGAACCCATATAAAAGAAATGCTTGGAGTGTTCAGGTGGAAGTCCATAAATCAGAGGATTAACTTTAATGTTCTAAAACTGTTGTTTCGCCTTGAAAACGGAAACCTTCCAAGTTATTTAGATTCAATGCTTTGTACTAATAGAGAAGTTCACAGCTATAATACGAGAAATACTCATTTTCGTTTACCGCTGTACAGTAAATCTTTTTCACAAAGGTCATTAGGGTATAATGGAGTTAAGCTGTATAATTTATTAAATAATTTCTATACTTTAGGTGAATTACGAGAATTGAAGTACGATAATTTTCTAAGTTTATTGAATATATTCATCAAAGATAACATTACTATTTAAATTAAAACTTAAACAAATGTCACTTTTATTTATATAATTAAAACAAAAAAACAAAAATGTCATATATTGGTAAATAAATAAAAAAAAAAAAAAATAAATAAATAAATAAAGTAATGGGTTGTCAAATAAAGCAGTGTTGCCAACTCAAAGTTGTGAACCTATAAAAAACACCCTTTAGTTGGTTAAATAATAACATAATTTTAAGTCAGAATCAGTCGATCATAAATAATATGGATCTGTTTAATAAAATCCAAATGATACATATTCCAAGTGGCGCGAAACTTGTTTCGTTCGACGTCACCAATATGTATTCCAACAATCCAGTCATAGTGAGACAATAAACATAATTGGTGATCTCTTAAAGAAGAACAATGTTGAACTAAAATATATAGCTGAAGTCAAGGATTTACTAAAGACAATTAGTAAACAGAATTATTTCAAACATAACAATAAATTGTTTACTCAATGTGACGGCCCACCGATGGGAAGCCCGTTATCAGAGACTTTAGCAAACATTTAACTGAATCACATCGAAACCACTTATATTTTAAATTCAAAGAACAAGCACTTCAACAATATAATTTACTTGCATAGATATGAGGATGACATCGTATTATTATTTAAAGGTTCCATCAGGCAGTATCATCAATTACACAAATACATTGATAAGATTCACAGCAACAAAAAATTCACAATTGAAATAGTTCTCACAATCACCAACATCAATAATAAACACAACTTCAAGATTCACAGGAAATCCACTCAAACCATCAGTCATACCATTCATAGCGCTTCACATCACCCTTATCAACACAAGATCGCCGCTTTTCATCACTTGATTAATAGATTATACCATGTTCCTATGGCTAAAAATGATTTCGACAATGAATTTAATACCATCATGTAATAGCTCATTGTAATAGCTACCCATATAGTATTATTGACAAGATTATGCGGAATTTGTAAACATTACATTACAATGCGATGTTATCACGAAAAAATACGTTACGATTGATTATAATAGAACAACCTGTAATATCATGAAAAGTGTCCTGCATAATTATGGTTACACTGTCTCTTTCATCACGAATAATAAAATACAACGTTTTGTTAAAATGCAGTTCAATAATACTGCTAAAATGTAATGATTGCCAAAAAATTTTATTTAGCTCAGACGGGGCGAATCTTCCAGATCAGATTTAATGAACATATTGATGAGTTAAACAATACACATAAAACAAAATCTTTATTTAAATCAAATTTCGCTCAACATTTATCTGATAATAAACAACAACAATTCCACGTTATTAATTTATTATCATCCATCATAATTTTTCTTAGTTTTTTTTTCGATTCACCCCAATTTAAATTAAAGCTCTTATAAAATAGTTACTATAACCACTGATTAGTATATAAGATTAGTCTTTTCAGTGCAAAAAAATGTCATTCTAAATTTCAAAACGTATTATTTTGTGATGGCACCGACAAAGCGAGAGAGATATATATATGCTTCTTTTTTTCGCATTCTTCAAAAAAATACAAAACAAAAAATAACAAAATAATAGTAAAAAAAAAAATTCATGAATGAAACACAAAAAAGGTCATTAGTTTGGTAATTTTGTTTGTATATTTTCGAGTATGTATGATGCACGTGCAGACGATCAGTGATCATAATATATATACCTATTGTATTAAATACATACATACACATACATATTTTATATTTGAAATCTTCTTTAAACTAAACCAAATTTTGGAATAATATACATTTTTTTGTGAAAAAGAGTTTGTTGATGATTGTTTTTTTTAACCTTCATCCGTCCCTCGCTTCATTTTGACCTAAATCGAATTTTATTTTTGAAATATCTTATTAAATTACTGCGTTATCTTTCGTTTTAATAAATAAAATTAAAAATAAAAGTGAATTTTGTATTTGCTTAGCGTAAATTTACTGATGAATTTATTTTGGTAATTTTTGCACAAAGGAATTTTAGTGTTACTTTTTTAAGGGACGGATGAAGGCTAAGGTCATTCACCCTTTTGATTTGGATGTTACATATTTTTCTTGCTTTTGAAATGCTTTCTGATGCGTTTTCCTAGGTGCAAGAAACAAATACAATAATAAAAGGATAATAAGTTTGATTAAAATTTGAATTGATAACAATTTGACTACCTAGGCATATCATTTTTAAGTAACATAATTATGTGCCTTAAAGCATTCTTTATTTGTTTCTTTGCTATTTGAAGAAATGAAAAGTTAGAATAATTATTTGCAGTTTTCTATTATGAATGTGTTTTTTCCGACTTGAGCAGAACGGATCATTTATATTGAATATGATCAGATCACTCACACAAAAATCATTTATCAAAATAAACATTTTGAATAAAATGAACTATTAGAGACTACTCACACCAAACGCGAACTGCGAGTTGCGAATAAATTCCAAACAAAAATTCGCAAATTTGATTTACACTAAACGCGAGCGAATTTATATGTCTAAATCAATACCATACATGATCAAATATTTTTAATAATACGGTAATTATTTCCAAAACCTGTTTTTTTATATTGTTCGTTTTGACAAAGCTTAAAATACATAATTCGATATAAATAATATTAATTTAATCTTTAAAAGTCATTTTGATCGTATTTGAAATGATTTATAAAAAGATACTCGTACGAATGTCAATACTCGTACGAATAAAAATTATGTAGAACACGAGTGGAACCTAATTTTATTTTTTAGCGAATGCGCGAATATTTCATCTTTGTACGAATTTAGTATTTTTGTTATTTTAAAGCATTTTTAGGGCTTAATTTAGTTTATTTTGAATTAAATAATCGTAATTATATTATAAATGGAAAAATCCGTTCTATTTAACTGTATTTTATGTCAAAATTTTCTGAAAAATGGTTACTCGTAATTCGCTACTCGCGCTTGGTGTGAACAATCCCTTATAATCTTGAATTTGTGCAAATCTATTTATAAAATTGAATCAACTTTTACATTGTACATTATTATAATAATACATTGTACATAATAATTTTTATAAAAATGTTAAGTAGGAAATTACCAATTCTGTGGCAATAACCCTAAGCAAGGTATGTGGTTTTTTAAATTTATTAAAATTCAGAACAACTGCATGAAAGGAGCATTTTTATATAGACGAAACAATTTTCACGATATAACTAACAGTTGAAAATGTTTATTATATGTATAATCGTATAAAGCCCATAATATTCGTGCAGTGCGAAGGTAACACAAATTTGTGACTCAGTGAGATTAAAATTATATTCGGGGATGTCCATGGCTTCTTTCGAGAAGATTCTGGAATAACCGTTATTTAAATAATAATAATAGGTCATATACAGCTATAAATGCTAGTCGACCTAATGCGGATGTTACATTATCACATTTTAATAATTATATTTTTCTACAGAGAAAATACTGTTATATTTAGCTTCTTGAACCTAAATATAACAGTATTTTCTTCGTAAAAAAATATAATTATATTTATATAGTTATATAAATGAGGAGTGTCTGATTAAAAGTAGCTATTTACATTTTTCAACATGCATAATTATTTTTTTTCTATACATAATTTTTTTTCGATATCAGAATGAACCAAAAGTGGCTATTTCTCTATCAAAAATGTCCCTAAAATCAGAAACAGTCAAAACAAGCTATATAAAAAAGTAATCTTTAAATGTGCGTTTAAAACAGCCAGATGCCAGATCATTACAAAATATTTTTCGAATATCGTAAATAGCCACTTTTGATCAGACACTCCTCAAATGTGATAATGTAATACCGGCCTAAGCAAAAAAAAAAATAAACAAACAAAGATAATTTCTTTTTTTTTCAATTTCTATTACAGATAGGATTTGGTTGTTGTGTAAAGGTTATTAATTTCGTGCCCATCACTTTGTGTAAACTTTGAATGTTTTTGTGAAAATGGCATATTTAGTGGCTTGAGACAAAAACGCGTTGATTAAAATTAAATTATATTCGCGCTAACAAATTATCGTGTTAATGGAGAGACATAAGTGTAATAAAATTGCATAAAAATATATAAAAAAAAATTTATTATCAACTTTTTAATATTTTAAGCTTTCTTGTTGCTTGTTTTGAAGCGAAATGAGTTTTAATTTTGGAAAATTCATTATTTACTGTGGACCATTTGCAGTTCTTTCTCATAAAAACAAGTATAAAAAAATGAACTAATTTCATTCAAACATTCATTTGTTAAAAATTTAATCACATTTGGAGAACAACAATTTGTATGGTAATATTTTTCAAAGACCTCTACCAAAGATCGAGCTATGTTGGTAAATTCATCAGAAGGAGCACTCAATGAACCAAAGTTAGTTTCATTCTTCTTAAAAAATTTTCCGTCAAAAAAGTTTCCGAAATTTTTATTTCGTCGTCTTTCATCGCCAACTTCTCCTGGCAGCTTTGGCAATTAATTTTCTTTAAAATACAGTAGCCTGTATAGTATACTAACGCATTTTGCTTTAAAACATGGATATCTGTCTCCTCAATGTCATCAGGTGGTAAATTATTGGTACTGGCATACTCTTGAGACTTTAGAGTTTTAGACTCATTTCAAATTCAGTTTTAAAGCTATTCCAGTCCAAATCAATAGCTTGCGATTCGTCTGACAAGCAATTTTTAAATGGAGAATTTAAAGCAATTTTGTCACTATGTTGTTCGCAAAATGCATACCAATTTCATGACTAGATGGCATGTAATTAAATCCACCTTTCCCACGAAGAATTGAAAAAAAAATTTCCAAACAATCTTGGTTGGTTCGCCCTGTTAATATGTTTTCCACGTCGAACTTTTCCTTCAAAATATCAGCTAGTAAAATGTTAGCTTTTATGCTGATTTTAAGACCTCTGAGAAACTTAAAATAATTTTCGTTCTTTGAAAGAATGGTTACTTTATCTAAGAATGCCAAGCTGTCTTCAAGAAATGGGTAGACATTATTACCAATCTTGAGTGGTCGTTCATAAGGAGCTGAAGATTTGAAATGTCGGCAATTTAAACAATCGAACAGATCATTAAATCTTTGCACCATTTGAGCGGTTGGTATAGCGTTGTTCAGAAATTCACCAAACGTTTCCTGTTTAACTTTCAATGTTGTCCTAATTGCACTGGCTACTGTACTGCTCAATATATGACCTGCCAAACTGACATTCATTTTCTGAAACGTATTTGGTTCGAAATGGTGGATGGTAAGTTTTGGCATCAGTTTAACATTTTGTTTTGTGTCAAATTCGAATATTTTTCGAATAACATTAACATCGGCCACTCCAAAATCGAAATGTTGAAATTTATTTTTTAAAATGGCGTTTCTAACCGATTTAATTAGATGCGGAGGATCGAACTGCGCCAGAATTTGTGTATCGTTAACAAAAAAATATGGTGCTTCTGGAGTCACTCCAAGTGTTTTGTAGGTAGCGATGTTAGTAGCTGCTTGATCGCAGGTTACCAAAACAACATGTAATTTCAACATATCGTTGCAAATCTTTATATTTTCTTTTATTAAATTTGATAAATAAAAAGGATCAGCAGATTTGTTAATTAAAACATAGCTGAGAACATATTTCCAGTCATCCACCAGTCCGCGCAGCATAAAAAACAAAACTGACGTTGCCAATTCGTTTTTTCTTTCACGGCCATCGTCACAAAACCCTTCAACACGGGCTAAAAATATATTTATGGTTAGGTCTTTATTTATGCACATTTCGTCGAAAGATAATACACAAATTTTTGATTTTGTTGCCATATTTTGGAATACTTTCTCTAGTTGAGTTAACAAAACTTCATTTGTTCCTGGTGGAATAAATTTAATGGGAGACCATTTATATATAGATGAGGTAGATGGTAATTTTAAATTCAATTGGTCCCTCAAATACTTGTACGTTGAAGCCGATTTATAAAATAATGACTGAGCAAATATTTTGTCGCTCTCATTATAGTAAAAATCTTCTTTTACAAGACGTTTACAAACACTTTTCGTGGTTTCATTTACTTTTCAATTATCAATGTGATCATCAATTTTTTTAAATTTATTATGTTTAAGTTTCATTCTACTTAAGCAAAGCTTGAGAATCTTGTAGGAGGCTTTCAATAAATTATAGTCTCGTTGACTTTTTTCAATTTCTTCTTATATAATTGAATTGCTCTTCCACTTTTAGCACATTTCAGGCAAATATATGAATTTTCTTTCGGCGTCTCACAGTGGAGACATTTGATTTTATCAATAAATTTCAAAAATTGTATTTCTTCGTCAGTTTGGTCAGCTTGGGTACCGATTGTTTCCAAAACTAGCGATTGCGATTGAACCAATGATGGAATGTCCTGTTCCAGATCGAAGTTATTCAAATTATTAGATGAGAAATGTTCTTCATCAATATTAGACCTTTGAACTATATGTAGAATTGGCACAGCATTTTTCGTTAAACGATTTGTACATGTAACATTTTCCTTCAAAAAGTGCCTTTGACACACGAAATTTTTCTTATTAATAACTAAATTGTATTACTCGCCCTGACGAGTAGTGGGGAAAATGGATGTGTATGTGTATGATAATAATAATACCTTGACCGATAGAATAGAACGTTTCTATAATGATGGAGAGAAGAGGGAAAACGAACTAGTTACTTCAGGTAACTGTAAATAATTTGTAGATGAGTACTTAATTCCTCTCCATCATTACGTGGTAAATGGGGTGAAAGAGCGGGATCTTTTGGGTGAGGCAAATGTAGTTACGAAATATAAAATTCGAATTTGATTTAAATAAGAAACGAACGAATTTGATTCAATTCAGATATGAACTTTGAAGATTCGAATGCGTTTGAATCAAATTCACAAATAATCCTCCGGATCTTTCAAAAATATTTTTAAAAAACGAGAGTGTATTATTCATTTTCTTAAAAAATTTAGAACGAAAACGGCAGTTGGATACTAGGAAACAACACGTCACCTGTATTGTTCCAAATTGCAAAATTACGCCAAGGAAATCGGATTTAAAATTTTTTTTATTACCAATTCATTTTTTTTTTTATATTTGCCAATTTCTAAGGTAATATTGAAGAAAGTAAGATATCTTCTTCTCTTTATATTACCTAAAAATTGGAATGAAAACGTACTAACAGAAAACTAGATTGAAAATGAGCAAGAGCCGATTACGGCATAAGTCGATTTACGCCCTTTTAATTCTTGCGTAGATGGTATCCCATTAAACTTATTCACCAGGAACAAATGAAGTTTATTATGATAAATGATTGTCATGTTCTCCTCAAGTCGGAAAAAACACATTCATAATAGAAAACTGAAAATAATTATTCTAACTTTTCATTTCTTCAATTAGCAAAGAAACAAAGAATGTTTTGCGGGACGTCCTTAAAAATGATATGCCTATGTAGTCAAATTGTTAGCAATTCAAATTTTAATCAAACTTATTATCCATTTTATTATTGTATTTCTTTCTTGCACCTAGGAAAACGCATCAGAAAGCATTTCAAAAGCAAGGTAAATAACATCCAAATCAAAAGGGTGAATGACCTTAAAAAAAAAAAAAAAATTCATCAACAAACTCATTTTCAGTAAAAAATAGATATATGTACATAGCTATATTATTCCAAAATTTGGTTTAGTTTTAAAGAAGATTTCAAATCTAAAATATGTATGTGTATAATATATATATATATATATATATATATATATATATATATATATATATATATATATATATATATATATATAATACAATAGGTATATAGATTATGATCACTCACAGTTTATGCAAGGTAATATATTGCGCATGTCAGAAAATTACAACAGATCGAAAATGAAACATCGGAGTGTATATTATTGCACGTGCATCATACATACATACTCGAAAATATACAAAAATATACAAAACAAACAAAATTACCAAACTGGATTATTCCAAATATTATTCCAAAATTTGGTTTAGTTTAAAGAAGATTTCAAATATAAAATATGTATGTATTTAATACAATAGGCAAAACCTTCTACAATTCTCTTTTGAGAGAATTATTTTAGCAGGTTTTGACAATAGGTATAAATATTATGATCACTGATCGTCTGCACGTGCATCATACATACTCGAAAATATACAAACAAAATTACCTTTTTTGTGTTTCATCAAAACCAACACTAATGTACTACAAGCCTGATTCCGTGATGAAGTACACAGATCCCCTCTTACATTTAATCGCTTATACTTGAAAGTGTTGGTGCAAAAATTCCTTTGTTTTCTTGTATCGACAATTTGTATGTTTATTTTTACTCATTTATATAGTGTATCCGATCACCAATACTTTCATGTATAAGCGAAAAATAAATTTATAATATTGGTGGTAGTCAGGCTTGTAATTGTTGTTGGTTTTGGTTTCATTCATGAATTTTTTTTTTTACTACTATTTTGTTATTTTTTGTTTTGTATTTTTTTGAAGAATGCGAAAAAAAGAAGCATATATATGATATATATCTCTCGCTTCGTCGGTGCCATCACAAAATAATACGTTTTGAAATTTAAAATGACATTTTTTTGCACTGAAAAAACTAATCTTATATAGCTAATCAGTGCTATAACTACAAAAATACTTTTTTTTCAGAATTCTTAAAAGATTTTTTCACGTTACTTAATTAAATAATTTAGATTTTTTTTTTTTTTGTTTCAAAATATTCTCATAAAAAATTTTTTCCGATGGTTTATTTACTAATACTTTTTCTCTTCTTTTTTTACAAAAAAAATCAACTCCAAGAGCTACTCACTGACTCACTTAAAAAATCATAACCACTGCTATTTATTCATCTTTTAACAAGAAACTTTCTCCGGCGCGAAATTTCTAGTGGTTTGCCTTTTTTTTCATCATTGAGATCGTCTTAGCATTACCTACCCCTATTGGTAATCCAATCTGTTATTGGTTTGCGCTTTTCGATTACCAATAAAAAAAAAATATTTACTGATTTGAACCATTCAGGCGTAATAACACCCACAAGAAAAGATATTGGGACGACGCATTTATATGATATCGCAAATCGTGGGGGACGCCTCACACCCTGAGGACGTCTCATGCCGAGTACTACATCCATGAATCACTTAAATTATTCCTTCGGGTACTAAGCATAGCCAACAACCAAAATCCAGTTCGTAAAATACTTAAATTAATGTGACGTACGAAAATCTTTCATGTAGTACATTCCTAAAGTTTTTCTACACAACATGTTCCACTTTTTCCTCGATAATGGCTGGGATAAATTTCGAAAAAAATTTATTAACCTCGTCGTTTTGAGCAAATGTTAACACTACATCTAAAATGATGAAGATGTAGACGTTGCCACGCTTTGAACCGGGATATAGTCCCATCACTTTGGAAAGGTCGCTCCGATTAAATTAATGAACAATTTTTGAATTTTTATCATCAAATTTAGAGTCTGACGGTCCAGTTAAGTACTGCATATATGTATTCAGACATAAGATAAATCCCCACACCCATAATAAACATGAGGCAAAGTGTTACAGAATATAAAGACTTTCTATGTCATACAACAAATATCCGCAGTAGGGGTACAGAAATAGTATACATATACACATCTTATTATTTTTTGCAACAAGAATAATTGAAGTGCTTACGCACTTAAGTCAAGACGAAAGAATTGTCAAATAACCATCTAAGGCAGCTGTGGCAATTTCTAAAATCAAAGGCATCGGCGGGAATGTACCGAAATGGCATACTGGGCGACTAGTTGGAGAAACAATACTCATCATAGAAGTATTTTCAACTCTTTTAACAACTATTGAAGTGGAAGATGTTGACTACTTAACCGCAGTTAACTTTTTAATCGGACCACCATAAACCAACCTGACGGACGGAAATGTTCAAAGTCAAATTATTCCACAAATGGCTAGATGGCGATTGGTCAAGCAAATGCAGCAGGACTAGATGGCATCAAAGTTACCTTATTGTAGGCCAAAAGAGATGCAAATGGAGTGTCGAGCCTAACAACCTCGCCATGGGAGATGTTGTATTAATTGTAGAGAGCAGCTTACCTTCAATCTGCTGCGGGTATTGAGCAAAGTTGTTGAAATCCAAGTCATGTATTTGATGATTCATGACCGACGGAATATTAATTTTACACCCTAAGATAAGCTGACCTGAAAGAAAACACAACGTTAATAATTTTCTTTATTTTAAATAAAATTTTTAAACCTGTCTTACAAACAGATTATTTACTTTAATTCGATTTTTCATTACATAATTTTTTGTGGGACAACCAAACATTTACAGCAAATTCTCCCAAATTCAAGCATTGTTTGCGGAACTACAGCGTTCACAAGCATTTTTATCGAAACAGTTCGATGAGGTTAAAAACCAAAATAATTTAATTTTATTGGAGAACAAAAACTTGAAAATGGTACTGGATATGATAAAAAAACAATTAAGCCAGCAAATTAGCATCACTAGTAAATTGGAAATGGAAGCAGATAAACCAAAACAGCGTGAATTAATAAACAACCTTATTGTATCCAACTTACCACATAAACAGTTATCACCAAAAATATTTACCGACAATGGACGAAGTCGGAAGCAATATCTATATATTGTATGAAAGAATGTGGTCAACAACTCATCTGAGCAAAAAGGTAGAAGTGAATGCAGCATAGTATTCCTACTCGTGAAATTCAAAACAGCACAATCTAAAAACATAATACTGACCAAATTGTATTCCATGTAACCGACAAACATCAGGTTTACTTGATAGAACATCTGACAAATAACAAGATGAAGTTATTCCGAGAGTGGCTCTACATAAAAAAGCTACAAAAATTTTAGCATATTTGCTAAAAGTAATAACAGTCAACAACAACACAACCTAAACAAAACGTTTATAATAGAAATTATAGTTACCCCACTGATATATACATTCAATTTAAGTCTCTTTAATTTATTACTGAAGTTACACATTTTAATTGATTGCAATTTTACATTTTTGTTTGTAATAATTTTAAATGTTTTTATGAATGTCATTTTGACGTTTCATAATCTTTTGATTTGTTATGTTAATTTTAATTTGGATTTTAAACCTTATAAATTTTATTTTGTATTGCTAATGGTCATATTACACTACCAAAATATAAACGCTAAACAGCCTTATCTATTTAATTTTTACTATAATACATAATTATGTAATGGTACAATTACACGTACAATTATTTGGCTTATTGATTTACATGTTTTATGAGTGATTTGTGTATACACCTTAATATTCGAAGTTTGAGAGCAAATTTTGACATGTTTAGTAGTGATTTGATTTTTGTTTCTGAAATTTGAATTTATTCGAACGAACGTACAGAATTTAATTTGCCTAATTACAACTTTAAAGCATGCTGTAAGCTATAACGATAATTACCGCGTCGGTGGAGTTGGTGTCTTTATACATAAAAATATAACATTTGTATCATGCTAGATTTGTAATTGGAGTTCAGCTGATTTTCTTAGATTGGACATTCAACTAGGTAAAAGTGTTTGGGTTTTCTATGTTTTTATCGTTTTTGTAATAGTGATCTTAATGATTTTGGCAATGATTTGGATAATTTGCTGGGAACAATTAACAATATATTTGAGAAATTACTAAAACGACGATTGGTTAATCTACGGAAGTAGCTCTCTTAAATTTTTTGAGTAATATTTAACCACTGCTAACTACGACATACTAATAATAAAATTACCAAGTATTGTGTTAGAGGCAAAATACTAGATTGGTTTATAAGTTACCTTCATAATCATAACCGTAGTTAAATTGTAAAAATTAATAACGTGAATAGTCCGCCAGGCCTTGTAAAATGTGGTGTTCCTCAGGGCTCAGTTTTAGGACCCTTATTGTTTTTAATTTATTTCAATTCCGTATGGAATTTTAAATTTTAAATTTTAAATTTTAAATTTTAAATTTTAAATTTTAAATTTTAAATTTTACATTTTACATTTTACATTTTACATTTTAAATTTTAAATTTTAAATTTTAAATTTTAAATTTTAAATTTTAAATTTTAAATTTTAAATTTTAAATTTTAAATTTTAAATTTTAAATTTTAAATTTTAAATTTTAAATTTTAAATTTTAAATTTTAAATTTTAAATTTTAAATTTTAAATTTTAAATTTTAAATTTTAAATTTTAAATTTTAAATTTTAAATTTTAAATTTTAAATTTTAAATTTTAAATTTTAAATTTTAAATTTTAAATTTTAAATTTTAAATTTTAAATTTTAAATTTTAAATTTTAAATTTTAAATTTTAAATTTTAAATTTTAAATTTTACATTTTACATTTTAAATTTTAAAGTTTAAATTTTAAATTTTAAATTTTAAATTTTAAATTTTAAATTTTAAATTTTAAATTTTAAATTTTAAATTTTAAATTTTAAATTTTAAATTTTAAATTTTAAATTTTAAATTTTAAATTTTAAATTTTAAATTTTAAATTTTAAATTTTAAATTTTAAATTTTAAATTTTAAATTTTAAATTTTAAATTTTAAATTTTAAATTTTAAATTTTAAATTTTAAATTTTAAATTTTAAATTTTAAATTTTAAATTTTAAATTTTAAATTTTAAATTTTAAATTTTAAATTTTAAATTTTAAATTTTAAATTTTAAATTTTAAATTTTAAATTTTAAATTTTAAATTTTAAATTTTAAATTTTAAATTTTAAATTTTAAATTTTAAATTTTAAATTTTAAATTTTAAATTTTAAATTTTAAATTTTAAATTTTAAATTTTAAATTTTAAATTTTAAATTTTAAATTTTAAATTTTAAATTTTAAATTTTAAATTTTAAATTTTAAATTTTAAATTTTAAATTTTAAATTTTAAATTTTAAATTTTAAATTTTAAATTTTAAATTTTAAATTTTAAATTTTAAATTTTAAATTTTAAATTTTAAATTTTAAATTTTAAATTTTAAATTTTAAATTTTAAATTTTAAATTTTAAATTTTAAATTTTAAATTTTAAATTTTAAATTTTAAATTTTAAATTTTAAATTTTAAATTTTAAATTTTAAATTTTAAATTTTAAATTTTAAATTTTAAATTTTAAATTTTAAATTTTAAATTTTAAATTTTAAATTTTAAATTTTAAATTTTAAATTTTAAATTTTAAATTTTAAATTTTAAATTTTAAATTTTAAATTTTAAATTTTAAATTTTAAATTTTAAATTTTAAATTTTAAATTTTAAATTTTAAATTTTAAATTTTAAATTTTAAATTTTAAATTTTAAATTTTAAATTTTAAATTTTAAATTTTAAATTTTAAATTTTACATTTTAAATTTTAAATTTTACATTTTACATTTTACATTTTACATTTTACATTTTACATTTTACATTTTACATTTTACATTTTACATTTTACATTTTACATTTTACATTTTACATTTTACATTTTACATTTTACATTTTACATTTTACATTTTACATTTTACATTTTACATTTTACATTTTACATTTTACATTTTACATTTTACATTTTACATTTTACATTTTACATTTTACATTTTATATTTTAAATTTAAAATTTAAAATTTAAAATTTAAAATTTAAAATTTAAAATTTAAAATTTAAAATTTTAAATTTAAAATTTTAAATTTAAAATTTTAAATTTTAAATTTTAAATTTTAAATTTTAAATTTTAAATTTTAAATTTTAAATTTTAAATTTTAAATTTTAAATTTTAAATTTTAAATTTTAAATTTTAAATTTTAAATTTTAAATTTTAAATTTTAAATTTTAAATTTTAAATTTTAAATTTTAAATTTTAAATTTTAAATTTTAAATTTTAAATTTTAAATTTTAAATTTTAAATTTTAAATTTTAAATTTTAAATTTTAAATTTTAAATTTTAAATTTTAAATTTTAAATTTTAAATTTTAAATTTTAAATTTTACATTTTACATTTTACATTTTACATTTTACATTTTACATTTTACATTTTACATTTTACATTTTACATTTTACATTTTACATTTTACATTTTACATTTTACATTTTACATTTTACATTTTACATTTTACATTTTACATTTTACATTTTACATTTTACATTTTACATTTTACATTTTACATTTTACATTTTACATTTTACATTTTACATTTTACATTTTACATTTTACATTTTACATTTTACATTTTACATTTTACATTTTACATTTTACATTTTACATTTTACATTTTACATTTTACATTTTACATTTTACATTTTACATTTTACATTTTACATTTTACATTTTACATTTTACATTTTACATTTTACATTTTACATTTTACATTTTACATTTTACATTTTACATTTTACATTTTACATTTTACATTTTACATTTTACATTTTACATTTTACATTTTACATTTTACATTTTACATTTTACATTTTACATTTTACATTTTACATTTTACATTTTACATTTTACATTTTACATTTTACATTTTACATTTTACATTTTACATTTTACATTTTACATTTTACATTTTACATTTTACATTTTACATTTTACATTTTACATTTTACATTTTACATTTTACATTTTACATTTTACATTTTACATTTTACATTTTACATTTTACATTTTACATTTTACATTTTACATTTTACATTTTACATTTTACATTTTACATTTTACATTTTACATTTTACATTTTACATTTTACATTTTACATTTTACATTTTACATTTTACATTTTACATTTTACATTTTACATTTTACATTTTACATTTTACATTTTACATTTTACATTTTACATTTTACATTTTACATTTTACATTTTACATTTTACATTTTACATTTTACATTTTACATTTTACATTTTACATTTTACATTTTACATTTTACATTTTACATTTTACATTTTACATTTTACATTTTACATTTTACATTTTACATTTTACATTTTACATTTTACATTTTACATTTTACATTTTACATTTTACATTTTACATTTTACATTTTACATTTTACATTTTACATTTTACATTTTACATTTTACATTTTACATTTTACATTTTACATTTTACATTTTACATTTTACATTTTACATTTTACATTTTACATTTTACATTTTACATTTTACATTTTACATTTTACATTTTACATTTTACATTTTACATTTTACATTTTACATTTTACATTTTACATTTTACATTTTACATTTTACATTTTACATTTTACATTTTACATTTTACATTTTACATTTTACATTTTACATTTTACATTTTACATTTTACATTTTACATTTTACATTTTACATTTTACATTTTACATTTTACATTTTACATTTTACATCTGTACTTGTATTCTAAACTCTCTGTATTTTTTGTTACGCTAAGCAAATTTTTCCGGATATTTTATTTTTGGTTCAAACTCGGTATGAAGATTTTATTCATCAATATTTCTAAATGTTTTATTCGGTCACCAGCACCCGAATTCCGGTTCAATGATAAATAAAAATGAGAAATGACCTGAATGCAAAAATGCAACCGACCAGTTGCAATAAAAAATCAAGTCATTTTTAAGTATCATTTGCCATCCATCGAACTGCAATTCGGGCCCAGGACTATTTTTAAAGCGACAAAGTGCGATGAGCCGACCAATTTGGAAAGATGTAGGACACCTTTGTTGCCTTTGTCAAATTCAGCTTGAAATTTGTTTTCTAGGAATAATTTTATTGTATACAATTTTTTGTTCCAGAGATTTGCCGTTTGTGTTGAAAAAAAAGGTTTATAAAATATTTTGTGGACTTCATACTCGTAGGTTGAGGATACACATCTTAATATGTTTTCTCCACTTCACAAATTGCTAACTTGATTTTAAAATTATTTTACCTTTATACGAGTACTTCAAAAAAAAACTAAAAGCATTTTGTCTCGAAAATTACTCATCTCGTTAGTCGTTGTTATACCATAAAATAGAGCAAAAATGAGACGAAAAAACTCTTCATTTCGGTTACATTGTTGATTTGAATTTTCCACTTACATAATTTTCATTTTATAACAATAATGTTGACTTTCAACGAGTATAAACATTTAATTTTTTTTTTTTATAATAAAATAGAACAATATTAAAATAAATGATTTTTTGAGATACATGAAATTGTCATTACTTTTCTTCATATATACGTTGGAGTAAAATATCTAAATGAAAAGTGTACATAGTGAAAATATTATGATGAAAATCCACTTAAATGAAAATAAAATATATTTACAATTTTACAGTGGATGTTTGTAGGTACGTATTATGGCCAAGAATAAAAGATTTAAGAGCAACATAAAACATGTACAGTATTTTTGTATCATATATGTATGTGATATTGCTCAGTTTTTAATGTAAACTGTCGAGTCCCATTATTAACACAAGTTCGTTACGCCAGTTATGTACACAATACAAAATACGAGAAAGTAACACAATGTTGGCTTTATAAATCAACATGCGGGTATACCTAAATCAAAAGTATTAAAATTGAGTCGAAAGCTTCTAGTCCTACGTATACCCTAGACGGAAATAATTCTCTATATATAGACTGTACAGATTGAATATTTTAATTGAGATAAAATCTAATGAAAAGCACAACAATAATTATTTTGTAAGTTATTTTCGTACTTTACTATACGTACTCGTACATCCATACATACGTTAATGATTTTTATTCAGCTGGAAATTTTTAATTAACGACAAAGAGAACCTAGAACAAAATCGATTTATCCATGGCTGAATGATAATTGGAAATAAATAAAAATAAAAATCTTGAGAACTAGTCGAACCTGTATTATGTACATAACACATCGTATATATTCGTATGAATAGATTCATTTCGTTCGTTGAAATACATTGAAAATTTTATTTGGATTTCCGGAAACAAAAGAAAACTGGATATTGGGAATATACAAGTTGGATAACTTTCTTGTTTAATTGAAGTTTGATTTGGTGCTAAGCAACACTTCATAAATAATGTTTTGTGCAGTTTTAATTGAATTACAAAATATTAATGACGTATTTTCTCTCATGCTGAAACAACCTGACCTGTTTAACGATTTCAAATTTGGTGCACCAGCTTGAATTAAAATTAAGTAAATTAAAATTTGTTCATTTGCGACTTTCTCAAAATTGAATGTCGTTACTTTCATATTGATTGAATTATTTTGAAATAATATCAAGCTTTACCATGAATGAATAATAATTCAAAACAAAAGATTTAATCGAACATGGCGAAATAAACATTTCAACTGGTTTATAATAAATTGGCATTAATTTACGCAACACAATCAATTTAACTGACCACAAATAATACGAACCAGCTTGAGGTAATCGTACTCTCATATATAAACAACATAAACATAAAATAACCAACACCTGTTTCATATCACTCGCAGAGCAAGCTAAATACAAATCTATCCACCACGCGACTTATTTCAATTCGCACAAAGTGATTAAATTTCAATTGAGGGAAAACAAAAATTACAACACCAAAATTTTATGTTGAAACAAAATATTCCGCGCATCGGTATGAGAAATCAACATGCGGTTACAAAAACTATGGTAATTAATTACAAGAGTTTTATTTGATTGTTAGTTCTCAGTTCAAAAATACCTAACATATTTGTCCCACTTTGAGTTTGGTATTTATACAGAAATTGCTTAAAGTAAAATAGAAAATTAACGGATTTTTCTTTATTTTCAATTTTCCAAAATACTGTAATAAATTATAAAAAAAAAAAAATAAAATAAAACTCAAACGAAATAAAACACAATGAATCGGTTTTCTTATTCTAGTACTTGATGCTCGTAGAGGATTTTAGAAAATACACTTGTTGAAGAGATTTTTTTTATTTCTTGTACAGAATTTTAATAATAAAGAAAATTGTAAAAAGATTTTTCATTCTAATTTAAAACGAAAATATTAAGTGGTTGCAAAAATTTGCGACAATGTACGCACGCTATACAATATCGTATTCCGTATGAATATTTGATTCGACCCCTACGCAACATATTAAATCTATTCTCATTCATCAAATAGATTCTTGTTGCTGTTGTATTATTTTATTACCGTTTTTTTTTTTCTGGTAGATTTTCACATTATTATCTTTGTGTTATATAAATTATTATGTATATATATATGATCATCATGATTATCCAGACATTATTATCGTATATCCATTTCGCTATATACTGTGATCTTTAACATTAAATATAAATGTAAACACGCAACACAACAACACAGCCAGTAAATCAAAAATGTTTAGCATAAATAATCGTTTAACGCTTAATATTTTATTGGAACACTCATCTCGTTCGTTTGTGTAGCTGCTGGTGTATGGGATTAATTTTGGTGGATTGTACACCACATAATATCCAAAAAATATTTTGATACGATTTGTAAAATCAATCGAGCAAGTTGCGAGATTGGTTGTGTGTACGCGATTTAAATCTAAAAATATGCGTTATACATACATAAAATGAACTGTTAAAAAAATTTCGGGTTTTTTTTTTAAATTTTGAGTATTCGCGTCTTTTTTTTTTTTTTTTTTCAAGGTTATATTTATATTCCATTTGGCCGGGGTCTGGATTCAATTTAATAACTTAGTCATGAAATCAATAAAAAAATGTAATGCAAATTGTTAAAAAAGAAACAAAAATTTTATAGCCGCAAAATTTCTTGAATTTTTTTTTTATTGTATAATTTTTAAGTTGCTGGATTGGTGCCTAAACAAATTTTAAAAAATCGGATGCGTTTTTATTTGTTTATGCGAGATGTAATAAAATGTTTTCATTAAGAGCGTGATTAAATAGAAATGTATTGGGAAAAGTCGCATCCCTATATCATTTTAACCAATATTTAAAAGTCGATAATGCAGATTACTTTGTACATGCCATCCGAAAATAAGAAATTTAGTGGTTATCAGCCGAAAGTAAACGAGATACATGGATTACAATAACAACTTTTGTAATAGTTTGACGTGATCCATATTTCAAAACTACATTTAAATTCATTCTACGTATAGAATCGCATTTCCATCGCACATGTCGGAATTCATTTAAATCAGTTAAGAATAATATTCAAGTTCCATCCTAAATTCCCTCGCATGACTACATATAATTCAAGAGCGCCCAGAAATAAACTAACCATGCTTCAGTATGCGGTCTATCGACTTGCAATTAGAGAAGATTTTAGCATGTTGCACAATTCACAAAAATTATTTCTACATAGTGGATAGTTGATATGTATGTGAGAATTGAGGGCACTAGGTTACATTTCATTCGACAAATGAATTCCGACATATTAATGCTTTCTGAATGCACGATCGAAGTAAATAAAAGCGCTCAAGCATTGATAAGATTCTGCTCCACTTAGTCTTACAGTCATTTATAAGCAAAAGTTCCTTCCCGAATTCTTCACTTACGTATTTTTGCAGGATGTCATCGTTCTTCGTATGTGATGGTCTAAATAGACTAACGATTTTCCTTACTTTAGTAATGACATTCCCTACTCTAATGTTAGTCACCTCCTTTGGCCGTCTGGCGGTTTTATCGACTAATCCATCTTCACAACGCGCTTGTTCCTCAAACGATTCGCTATCGCCCTCTGTCACATATTTTTCATCAATATCTTGAAAGGATTCGAGGTGCTCTTCATTTTCAAAATGTTTGTATAAAACATTAGCAAGTTGAATACCATGAGCAAAACATAGTTGCTGATTCACTGGTAATAATTTGCCGATTTTCTTCATTACACTGGCGCCATCCATCATAAGAGAGACTATATCAGTGTGGAGATTTAACGAATGCAGAGATAATTTCCGCTCTACTAATTAAATACATCTTTCTGCTGGCATTGTGCCATTCACTCGAATCAAACCTAAACCTCATAAATTGGATTGCTGTCCATGTATACGTTAATATTTGTATAGCGCCTGTTTCTTAATGACGTACATTCATCAAATGATAATGAAAATTTCTCTCCGCTCCGTGTGTCTGCGTAGCTAGTTTCTTCCCTTTAATGTCTTCAATCACAATATTTCTAATTCCTTGACTGTATTGCAAAATCATTTTACAAATTGTATTATGTGAACTTTGCAAATTGTTAAATTCCATTGCAGAAATCGCTGCTCGAAGATCTGAAGAATAATACAATACACCGAAAGATAACCAATTAAGAGCAGTTAAACGTGCTAAAGAAGCAGGCAGAGATTTTTATTCGTTATCAATTTTGGAAAAATTATTTTTTATTGTTGCAGCCCACTTTTTGGGGGTCCTTCTCAGGTATTATAGCAATTTTTTTCAGTGATATTTTTTGTGTTGAATATAAATGGGTATGTCCCTTTGTTGATCCACCGCCAGTTTTTAAAATTTTTTTGCAATCAACTATTTTACATATCGCAGTTTCTCCTTTTTCGAAGAAAGTGTTTCCATACCGTTGAACCACTGTCTGTCAAATATTCCTTATAATTAGCCATTTTTAACCCCTAAAATTAATTTATATATCATACATACTTCAAAATTTCGTAATGATATTGATTAAGTTTTTTTATTTAGTTTTTGTTAAGGCCGGTGTTCACGTACAATTAAACTGCGCAATATACTTGTGTGACGTCAGAACATTGCACAATATGTATACTCAAATTTTATTCAAAATTTTTGAATTTTATTGTGCAATATTGAAGTCACACAATTATATTACGCAATTTAATTGGATGTTGAATACCGGCCTTTACAAATTACAAATTTATTTTGTTACAGTTGCATTTACCTTCAATAGGTTTATCTTCAATAAATGTATTTACTTAATTATACCAACGGCCAACTTCGAATATGTATATGCGTTAAATGAAAATGAAATTTATATTTGACTGACCGTTAATGCTGAGCCGAAGTAATACAACTTACTATCCTTTTTATATTCGATCATTTAACTAATGCAGTTTTATTAAACTTTTCATTCATTCAAAAACTAAACAAAAGTAACGTTATGTATGTCGAAGAAAAAAATCAAAGTGTTTGTCCTACTTCATTCTGTTGTATTATGAGTTAATAATGGAATATATTTACCTCGTTTTCGCAAATGTGTTATAGCCGTTCTATTTTTGTTGTCGCACAGCGTATACAGAAAAAATAATGCTGTTTCGCTTTTGCCGGGATCCCGGGATTGCAGTCCCTAAGCCCAACCATTTACCATATTATATGGTAACATTCAGAAATTTCGTATGGTCCCTTCAAAAGTTATAAACGGATCTTATTAACTTCAACTTTCAAAAATTTCATGTGAACCAACCATACCCAACTTGCATTAAAAAATGTTGCAGTTTTAGTATTTATCTGCAACATAACCTTGCGTATTCATAAAAGTTTTATTATTTTTTGATATTTTCATTTTAAAATTAAATTCCTCATTTTCCAAAATTTATATTTTTGGTTAGTTTCCTTTCGTAACCGAAATCCCCATTTTCCCGAATTTATAAAAATCAAGATTTTGTAAAACCAAGATTTCCCGTACATTTAGAGAATCGCGCGCCCGATTTTCTAAATGTACGGTTATTGTTATGCGAGATTTTGAGATGCAAGATTTTGCGATGCAAGATTTTGAAATGCCAGTATTTGTGGCACTCCCAAAGCAATTAGTACTTATGGTTGGTTCATATGTAATGTTTGAAAGTTGAAGTTAATAGGATCTGTTTTTAACTTTTGAAGGAGTCATGTGATTATTGATTAATTATTTGAAAAATTTCTAATTTAAAGTCTCCCATACCAACCTTTTGAATGGGTTGCATAATTCTCAAAATTCCTTTATAACATTATAAATAGATGTTCTATATGACGAAATCAAATTTGTGGTAAAAAACTACCGGTTGAAATATTCGGGTGGCTTTAGTTAAAAGAAAACAATGTGATTTTAAGGAAACATATTATTTGGTTCGGATTATTCTAGGTCATGAAATATTTTTCAAAATTGAGTATGTTTCTGTTTTATTCAAATATTTAGAATTATATATTTAAAAATGTATTTGTGTTGTTCCTTTATTTCATGTTAACTTTTACAATTTAGCTAATACTTAAACCGTTGTCGTGCTGACTTGTACTAAATGTAGAAATTAAAGATGCAAACCATTGGTGTTACCATTGCGTTTTCGGTTTTTTTTTGTGTTAACTTCACAGACATATAGTTATATCCTAATTGGACATATGCCATAACTTCATCTTAATTCATTTTACAATTCCGTTTTTATCGAAATATCTAGTTTTGTACCTTATGTTATTTTAGAACGTATCATTTCAACCATAAAATGACTGCGATGACTTTTTTGCCAGATAATTTCTTTTTCTTAATTTCAAGTCATTATATCATTTATTTACTATCAATTTTAGAGTGGTTGATCAATAAAAACCTTCGTATAACCGAACACCTCAACGGAGTAACGTCTAAATCAATAGGGTTCTGCCTCTTAGATTGCTTGGCTGGAAATTAGCTACCAGTCCATATCCATACCATATACGTTCCATATCAACCCAATGTGTATGTATCCAAGCTACAACCATTCAATAAATTATATCAGAAATCGACATATCATATCAGAATCCGAGGTAAGTATTATGTCAAAATTCGATATGTCACGTTAGAATTTGAATTTTTATTCCAGAAAGAGTTATTTCATATCAGGATTTGATAAATCATATAAAAATTCGATATACCAAGTCTAAATTTGAATTTTTCGTATCAAACTTCAAACAACTTCAAGTTAAAATTAGATATACAATATCCAAATTTGCATTTATGATTCAGAATTCGATATATCACGCCAGAATTCGTCAAGTTTCATATTCGAAATATTATGCCAGAATCCCAGTCATGTCAGAATTTGAATTTTTCATGCCACTATTCGAATTAACATGTCAAAATCTAATAAATGATGTCAGAATTAGTTTTGCAATATCAGAATATATATTTATGCTGTCAGAATTCCATCTATGTATTATATAAGAATTCTATATCTTATGTAATTTGCCACAGTCAGAATTTGAATTTGTAATATTTTCGATATTTTCAGATTTCGATAAGTCATGTCAGAATTGGAATTTGTGATGCCCGAATTCGATATAATATGTCTAAATTTGGTATGTCATGTCCGAATTGGATTTTTGATTTTGGAATTTGGTACATCATTTATCATATCAGAATTTGATATGAAATACCAGAGTTTGAAATTGTGAGATCAGAATTCGATATAGCTTCTTCAGAATAAAATAAATTATGTTAGAAATCGACATATAATATCAGAATTCGATGTTTATGTCAAAATTTGATAAGTTACGTTAGAATTTGAATTTTTGATGCCAATAATAGATACTTCATATCTGGATTCGATACTTCATGTCAGAATTCGAAACGTCATACCAGAATTTGATTTTTTGACGCAGAATTCGGGTTATCATGTTAGAATTTCAGAATCATGTTAGAATATCAGAATTTTTATTTATGATGTCAGAATTCTTTATATTATGCCAGAAATCGACATGTCACATATTCGAGATATTATGCCAGAATCCGACAAATTACGTCAGCATTTGTTACTTCATGTCAGAATTCGGTACGTTACGTCAGAATGTGAATATCAGATGTTAAAATTTGATATATGTATTATGATATCATGCCAGAATTCGATATGTCTGAATTTGATACATCATGTCAGAATTTACATTTTTGTTGTCGGGTATCATATGTGTCAATCATGGCATAGTTCAATATGTCAAACCAGTATTTGATTTTATGATGTCAGAGTTCGATATATTGTGTCAGAATTCGAAATATCAAGCCAAAACTTGGTAAATCATATCAGAATTTTACATGTTATGTCAAAACTCAATAAATAATTTTAGAATTCGATATGTCATATCAGAATCCGAATTTATGTATGTAAAGTTAGAATTCAATATATCAAGCTATAATTCGGTTTGTCCTTTCAAAATTAGAGTTAATACTGTCTAAATTCGATGTCTGAAGTCAGAATTTGAATGTTTGGTCAAGAAAAATTCGATATAACATGCCACTGAATTTATAATGTCATATGAATTTATAATGTCAGAATTAGATTAAATTTAATATATCAGAATTCGTTATGTCATTCCATAATTCGAAAGGTCTTGTCAGAATTTAAAAAAATCTGTGATAAAGCCTTCAGAATTCCGTATATCATCTCAAAATTCGATATTTTATGTCAGAATTCCATATGTTATGTCAGAATTTCAATTTTGTTTGGTGGACAAAATTCGACATCTTTTCAGCATTCGATAAGTCTTCTCAGAATTTGATATTTATCATCTCACAATTCGAGATGTCATATCAGAATTGAATATATCATCCCAGAATTCGACACAATGTATTGAATTTTGGTACGGTATGTAGAATTTTGACATAACATCTCAAATTTTGGGCTGATATATCGAATTCTGAAGTGTTGAGAAGATATATCAAAGAATTCGATATCTCATGTTAAAATTTAATTAATCTATTCCGCGTTTGATTTTATGATGTCATAATTCGATAATTCATATCAGAGTTTGAGTTTTGGATGTTAAAAATCGAAATGTCATGCCGAAATTTGATAATCATACCGGTATTCGTTAAAATATATCAGAATTCGATAAGTCGTGACAGAAATTAATTTTGTGACATCAGAATTTGAGTTATTGATGTCAAAATTCCATAATCGTTTCTGAATTCAATATATATTCTAGAATTTGGATTTTTATGTCAGAATTCTACAACAGGACAGATCATAGTTCAATAAGTCATTCGAACTTACAATATCAGAATTTGATATATCATTCCAAAACTCGATAAATTATGTAATAATTCAAAATCAAATCTCTCCCATTTCTCAAATTGGCCTTATGTAAATTATAAGTTTTTTACGTAGTGTAATTTACTCGCCCAACTGTGCTTCTAACCTATTCTCTACTATGGCATCCTTACATTAATTATCCTTTGCAGTTGTAAAACGGCATACTTCCAATAAAATGTCGGATTCCACCTTGCTCTAAATTTGATTTATTATTTTCTTACTAAACTCCCAATTTCATATTTCATCTCTTTATCAATTAAAGTAAAAAAAAATAAGAGGGGTGCACCAATATTTCTCGCACATGGTGCCCAAAAGTTTCGGAAAAGTCAGAAAGCTGACGTATTAGAGCGTTGTGTTCCATTTATTATCAGAACTCTTACAAAATAGCTTCAAAGGCATCCAAATTTTACCGTTTTGTTATTCAAACTAACTGATTTATGTAATCAGCGAAAATAACTTCAATCCAGGAATTAACAGTTCTGAATATTTTGAGTTTGGCTATGTTATTTATAGATGGGAATACAATGAGCATTCGAATCATTATCACGTCGAGACTTTAATCTCATTATGAGCGAAGGTATATTCTATTTTTAATTAATTCTTTAAAAAGGAGAATTCAATTTTTAGAATCCCTTAAAATTCGCATAACTGAAAGGAGAAATAAGGATTACATTTCAAATATTAAGTATTTACAGAACAGTATTATAATCGTGAACTGACGCCACTGAAGAATATCTGCCTTCTAGCACACCGAACCCGCTTCCTGGGCTCCGGTTCACATCTTTTCGTTGCTCTATCTACATAATTTGCCTGTACCCTCCTTTGCCGCATTCTTTTTTTTTTCACCTTGTATAAGTCATCACAATTTCGTTGCCTCTTCTTAACTTCGTACACATACACAGTTGCGAATCCTAATTCAACAAAACTAAGGATATTGCTATAGCATCGAAATAAATATTAAATCGTAAAAAAGTTTTATTTCACATTAAGTTATTATTGACGAATAAACGAATGTATAAAAATAAATAAATATTTAATTGTTTGAATAAAATTAAATATCGGAAGAATCGCGTAGAACTAAAAACCTTGCTAAATATTTTTTCGCGAAAATAAATAAAATAAAATCTCGTTTAGCAACCTGTCGCATAAAATCACCCATCTTATGAATGAAAATATTTTTAATTTATTTTTTGCTAGAAAACCGCATAGAGAATAAAATTTAGAAAATGTATATAAACACTAAAATATTATATCCGCGCTATTTTACATAAATTAGCCGCCCTCGCACGCTCCAATTTTAATTCGTGCTGTAAACAACATTGAATTGTTCATGTAACTGTTTCCCGATGTAACCGTTCTAAATTATCGCATAACTGTCAACCATATATCAAATGCATTTTTCTAATTTAAATCTAAACGGTATATATATTCAAGTGTGTGCGTGTGTGTTTGTAAACCAGCGGCATGAAAAAGAAATTCTTTCCTAAAAATATCAAGAAAATAATTTAATCTGTCACCAAATTTTTGTTAGAAAAATTCAATTTTTTTTTTTTGTGTATGGAAAATGAAAATTACGAATTTTCACATTACTTGCGTTTAATACACAAAGATAATTAATTAGAAGAGCCAGCACAAAATTAAAATCTTGATATTTACAAAAACGGGAAGATATAGAATAATGACATATATACACCATTATAATAATATGTGACTGACAACTTATGACTGTGTATATTATCGTGGGTAACTGTGTCTTTGTGTAACAAAAATGCTCATGATTCTTTAGTCGTACGATTTAAAGTATAAGATTTGTATGTAGCAGAGAAAATTTAATTTCATGCTAAGTCATTTTGATATCATATACATGGTATAGGTAGGTACCACCAAACATAATCTAACTGTGTGCTGTACAATTTTTTGTGTCGGATTTTCTTGTGATTGATATGTATACTTGAGACGTAGTGGAAAATTACATATAATCTAGATGTATGTGTGTGTGTTCAAAAATGAAAAAAGTTTAATTCGATTTTTATTTGTTCGTGGGTATACGATATGTGAACGTCTGACAAATAGATAATATGGATATCAATGAAATTCAATGACTAATGAAGTTTTTAAATCATATAACCAGTGAATAAGAAAAAATTGGTACATGAGGATTGATGGCCGACAGTGAATAAAGTGATAAGTTGTGTGATATACTTGAAATGAAGAATTGTATTAGTTGGGCACGTTTTTATGAATTTTATACTGTGTAAAAAGTATAACAAACTGTAGTTTTCAATCAATTATTAACTTAAGTTGGGAAGCGGAAAGTTTATTGCTAAATATAGTTGTACTTATCTATAAAACTGTCAGATTGATTAAAACATTCAGTATTAGCTTCCCGGCTTTACTGAAGCTGGAGAATACTTTCCATAACTTGGGTGATAATTTAGCCAAACTAGAAACAAAAATTACTGCAGTCCAGAATGACACTTCCAGCAGCTAAAAATTATTGAAATAGATATGAAAAACATTTTTGACCAGTTATATGATCTTTAACACTTAATTAAAATGTTGGAAAGTAAAATTAACTTCATTGAGCGAGATCAGAAAAGCCCAGATCTAATTATAAGTAATGTACCGAGTTTAAAATACTCTCAATCTCAGTAAGAAGGGTAATCATTTCCTCAATCGTAAGTATTGAGTCAAAAATTACGCGATGCAAATGAAATTTCACCGCTTCCCAAAGACCGCTAGAGTGAGGATTACTGGGCGGTATAAAGTGCCAATTAATTACATTCCTGAAAAGAAAATGAGATATGTCATTAAACTGAGCTGTACAACGTTCAAATGTTTCTTGAAGTTGGTTTTATGTGCCAACAAAATTGGTGCCGTTGTCACTGTAAATTTATTGGCAACATCCACGACGAAAAATGCACCGCTGCTGAGGTCACTAACTAATTCAAGGTGCAATGCCTTCATACTCAAGCAAATAAATAAACATCTATGCTTTGTAGTTTTTCTGACTTCTTCCTTTAGCCAAATGGATCAGCAAAGTTCCAGCGTAATCAACCCCAACTCTCAAATATGGCCGTATCAGATCTAATCAATACTTTGGCAGATTGCCCATCAGGTGGGTCTCACTTTTAGCCCATTGCTGATTTTGATGATAGAATAATGGGAGCCCTTCTAGAAAATGGTAGTTCGCATTTCCCCAATCTGCCACCGACTCGTAATACTCCAGATTCATCAATAAACGGAGTGATTGATTTAAGGTTGCTTGTATATTTTACTGTATTCATCTTCTGCATGCCTTCAATTTCTTGTTTGAACCACTTTCGTTGATCATATCGGCATACCTTGAAGAGTGCTTCATACAGTTCTTTCCTGGTTAGGAATAAGGAGTTACCTACTTCCAATTGGCCTTTGCTTTCTGGACCCTGCAATAAACCCTAAGCGAACGAGGAACACTTGGAAATTAAATTTTCGAAGATATCATAATCGGCGATTGACATAAGTATTATATTTTCGGTTAGAGAATCAAGAAAACTTCTTGAATATTGAGGCTATTTCTCTTTGGGCCAGATATATCAAATTTGTTAGTAATCCTGCTCCACGAAGTTCTTTATAGGAGCCACTTTGGTTTTTGATGTGATTAAGTGACTGTAAGTTTCTCCCTCTGCAGTTGTCACCTTTTAGTAAACTACTGCGGCATAAGCAAGTTCAATTTTTGATAATTTTGTTGTTCGAACATAACGTGGAATGGAAATTTGTCCTATTTCTGGCAGTATAAGCCGCAGTTGTTCCCACTCCATGGCTTCTTTCTCTAGTAGATGATCATCCCAATTCAAGTTTAAAATCAAGAGCCTTAGAATAAAGATTTTAATTTTAATGTTGATTGAAGCGATCCAACCGAGTGGATTAAAGATTTTACCGGCTTCAGACAGTATAGTTCGTTTTGTAGGCCTTGAATTCAGCAATACCTCGACCCGAAATTTAAAAGTGACTTTCCTTGCATCATACTGCAGACCTAATACCTGCACTGCCTTGTCACTGGCTGAATCTTCGATTGTTTTCAAATTGTGTTCTCGATCTGCGAGGGGAATGTCTTGCAAAATGGCATTAGAATTAGATACCCGCTTCCGCAAATTAAAGCCGTAGTTGAATAATGTGGTTTTTATTGAAGTTTTCAGCCTTTATGTTTCTTCTAATGTGTCTCCACCCGTCATGAGGTCGATTGTTTTAGCTGTAACTGGATCAGAATTCACTAAATTTTGAGCGATTTGATTAAGTGCCTGATTAAGTTGTGGCTAAATAAGGAGCAAATTCCAATGTTACTGTATTTAATTTATAATACTTAATGGGATGAGATGGTTCTTCTCTCTATACAATTTTCAGGAATTTGGTATCGTCGTCAAGAATGCGAATCTGCCTATACATATTCCCAAGGTCGGCACAAAAAACTGTACGATGCTTCCGAAAAAGTAAAATTATGGAATATAATGTTGATTGTAATGTCGGGCCAACCGCTAAACAGTCGTTCAGCGATACGCCAGAGCTAGTTTTCGCGGAACCATCACATAGAACTCGAAGATTCGTAGTAGAACTATCCTTTTTAATGACTCCATGGTGTGGAAAAGAAACCGTCAACAGTCTCTTGAAGAATTTCTTCCATATGACCAAGAGACAAATATTCCTTCATGAAATTTTTGTATTTTGTATATTTGTTAGCGCAGTTGGAAGAATTGATTGGGCGGTGATATTTCCATTACAGTACGATAAGACTGCATTTTCGCAACTTGTACTAGGTTCGTTTTTCTTATCGGTTGTCACATCAGTATCTGGCAAATGGAGAAGTGTGTTATGCTTCCCTCTACATACTGGACATCATCGTTTGAATTAACATTTACAAAACTGTTGTTCTTAATTAGCTGTCTACTCTCATATACCGTTGAATACTGGACATTGATATATTAGGTACATCACCTATATCTGCTTGACAAATAGGGCACTTGCTATCATGAACTGTTACGTGACCTTTGATCAATGGTTGTTTGTTGATCGAACTTGAACTTCATTTTGTTGTGTTGTGCAATGATTCCAAAGCATCACCTTTTGCAAATAATCATTTAATGTTATGAGTATTGTAAACAATAGCTTGATGATAGAGGGCCGCTATAATTTATGACCACTACACCGATTAACATCATGCTTGAAATAGACTTTGATCAAACTTTAAAGTGGCCCTTTCTTACAATTTAAATTGAAACTACCTTTCCAAATCCTAATTTCTTGTTTTTTATTTTAAACTAGTCATAAATATAATGATAATTACATTAAATCGGCTTGTTTTGCCCTTTTCTGTGTAAACGCCACTTTTCTGTTAATTTTACTAGCTACATTTTTCTGTTAAGTGAAGTACTTCACACCGGTCTATTACTCACATAATAAAAAAAGGAATTGACGGTTTACATTACAACCACAAGATCAAAATATCGAAAATCTCTGCAAATTACCTCTAAACTATTTTTGTGAAATCAACATCCATTTCTCAACTGGGACTTAAATTAGAAAAATGACCCAGTTCGCATATATCCCGAAACGATAAATTACGCAGATGGAGTGAAGTATAGAACCTATTAAATTTGTGAATTTGTACAAACAGAATATGTGGAAAGTTTTCAATCCAGAGTACAAAAGCCAGATGTAACTGCGGCCATGCGGAGTTAGGAGACGTTTTCTGTATCGTACTTTGACAATTTTTAGGTAGAAGAATTTGTAGGCAACATTTCGGAAGAGCAACGTGAAAACTGAAATTAAATCTTGTGTGGGATCTTAAAATTTGTATTATTTTAATCTGTTATAAAATTTAATTTTGGGTATTGTATTTAAAAATTTTCTGTGATTTTTTTTCAAATTAGGTTTGATTCAAACAAATTAAAAACCAAACTTTGAGTTGAAGTTACTACCTGAAAACGTTATATTTTAAAATTTAATTTTCCGTGTTAAACCACTTAACTAAAATTCCAGGTATATCATAATTAATAATCATTAAACCATAATAATAAACGTCTTATAAATTTCAATTGATCCACTCGTATATATCTACGAAATGAACAAAATTAATACAATCAATCATTTTATCGACGATAATCTTTCAAACTCTGGTCCAAAATTGAACCAAACGAAAATACAAAATAAAAAATTTCCTTCTTATTTTGCCTGAATATGTTGTGTATGTAAGTATTCATGGACAAAAATATCTGTTATAAAAAAAAAAAAAATTGGATTAGATCGTATTAGACATTTATCATATTTCTTACATACAAGAATGTACGCGTAAAGCACAAAAAAAAACATCCGAATACCTAACCTATCTAAGCCATATTACATTAGTCTACTTTAGAGAGATATATTTAACTGTTGTTGTTGAGAAACAAGCAAATGAGCTAGGAAGATTATTGAATTTATTATTCTACTCTTATCTGTATAAGATGTGTACATACATATATGAATTTCTTACTTCTCGAAAGATACGTCAACTGAATAAATATCAGTGCTTTATGTGAACACACATAAAACGACGTTTACACGATATATGTAAAGACTTTTCTTCTATTTATGAAAACGAACTAAGACGAACACAAAAAATTTGTAATTCTGTGTTATCAATAATCTCTAACCTTTCAAATGAGATAACAGGCTAATCATATCGATGTTTGTAGCATTTTTACTAGTAAATTGTATCAATATTTATACACTTTGTGTGTACATAAGATGCAATAGAAGTATGACATTTTGTGCGGAATTTACAGATTTTGTAGTGGCATGACACAAATTTATTATTTTGTTTATTTATTTTGTGTGTAAGGAGCATTATAAAATTATCAATAACTGGAAAGCAAAATTCTAGAATGCGCTTGTTATTCATCTTGATTGAACAAATAAGTGTATTCAGCTGCAGTGAAGGTCGTACAAATAGTTTTAAGCGTTGTATCATTGGAAATTTTGAAATTTTATTATCAAGTTAGAATTACTTACTGTGCAAAACATCCATTGCTCAAAATATAAATAGATTTTAAAATCGTTAAAAAAAAGGAAGTTTTGCTTTCCGCACCATCGAGTCACTATGTCATGTTTTTAAATTGTTGAGCTAGTTTAGAGTATTCTTAATGGGGTAAGACCAATGCCGACTAAATGTATTAAATAGTGGATATAAAGGCACTTAAATTAAACATGCCCGATTTCTGTACGATATACGCAGTACTTTGGGATATTATGTAGTAAGCAGGTCTTAATTCGTCAGGCATTAGTACAATATTTGAAGGATTAGACAGCCAGATATATTAGTTTTCCAACCATTATTAATACTATTGGGTTAAACGACAAAGTTTCCTTCTTTGTCTTTCTTTGGATTCAAAATGTACAACCCTTACAACATACATTATATTGGATAAGTATTATAATCGCGAAAAAATTGTTGTTCCAGATTTTCACATTTCTCGACAAATTAGGTTACCAGTGCCCGTCCTTCCGTCCTTCCATCCTTCCATTCAAACATTTTTATTATTTTTGTTTTGCCTCCCACTCTCTCAAATATTGATGGTTTTGGTCGAAATTTTGTACATAGCTAGATTTTAGTAATAAGCAGTTTTTGTTAACTTTAACCTTAATCCAACCAAGGTGTGCCATTTTGGCACATTTCATTTTTAAAATGCTAAATTAGTACTGTGCAATTTATATAAACTAATTATTCTTATAGACTAGGAGATGGTGACAGGTGACGTTCTCCCATTTTATACCGCATGCCTTTTTAAAGGTTGATAATTGACGCTAAGATATGAAAGATAGAAGGATTCTTGGCCGCTGCACGCTTTCCGGCCATAAGGAAAATCGCTTTTCTTTTTGTGAACAATTTTAATGTTTTTCCGTGATATTATATTGCCTGCCTCTGTAACATAAGGTAGTATAAACAAATTCAAGCTCTAATAATTGAAGGCATGCAATTCGCAGTGGTCGAAAGGACTCAAAGGGTTACGTAAAAATGAAAAAAGTTACAGGGATTTCCGTGTTTTCAACTTGCATGCCGATGTAAAGGATTAAAGTTTTAGTCACAAAAACACTCTGGGAAAATTGGCCGCGATTTCAAACTGCATGCCATTTAATCTATACTTAATTTGTATAATTTATTGATATTAGAAAATTTGGCATATGCACACCAAGATGTTGCAAAATAGAGACATGCATGACGAGAGTTGCATAAAACACTGTGCAAATTTATGTGACTTTGTTTTGCATACCGTTTTATATTTCATTAAAAAATAGTATGATATTTCAAGTTAATTACGAAAATGGCATGCATCTAGCTCCACATACAGACCAACATACAAAAACTATGATAAAATTAAATAAACATAAATTTTTCAATTGAAACAAAAATCTGAAAAATTCCGTGACTTTTTCTTGCATGCCCCTTTGTATTGTGTTATTAAGGGTGTCCGGGTTTGGGATGCTAATCCGTTAAGGAGGGATTCCTTGGTTCATTCTGAGAAAGAAATCGTATTGGGAGGGGGGGGGGGGTCCATTTTTGAAATCCTTCGTAATACAGGAACAGGGTGTTTAAAAAATTGGTTCAGAAAAAAAGTACACCCAAATATTAAACTGTAACTTCCAAAGATTAAAATGGTTATCTTGCATCTGTATCCGATTGAGAGAAAACATTTTGTTTTATAAAATTCAGTTTTTCTCAACAAAAAAACCGTTATAATTTTTTTTTATTATTTTAATTCCCCATGATTTCCCCTATACAATACCCCAATACATTAATTGTACCCACGTGCCATAGTTTTTTACGTCAACTGTTTATTCTCAATCTAATTAAGAGATGTTGTAGTGTTAATATTGTAACAATTTTTTCTAATCAGAAAACAGTAGGCTATGATTATTTTTATCAACTCCTTTGTTTAAATGTTGAAAAATCAAAAATTAAATATTTTCATTCTAAATTCTAAAACTAATTGCATTGCTATGCAACACTTCCACGTTTCTTACCTCTTTGCCTACAAACTTTGTGGAAGGAGTAATAGTTTTGTTGCGTCGATTTCAACAAAAAATGTATGGTGGACAAATTGCAACTCTCCAACACAAACAAAAAAAAAACAATCAAAATAGTTAACATTTTATTCATCTAGTATGCTTACAATAAAATATTACATATATGTACATAGATGAATAATGACAGTTGATGCAAATAACAACAGCAAATGCATGCAGATTTTGATTCAGTCATAGTTTCGAGATATTGGCTAGTGTTTTGAACCAAAAATTTTAAATAATTTAAGAAAATTAATATTAAGATGACACAGTTCTCAGGTGAGGAGTAAATTGATATCTATTTTGTTTACGGATTTTGCGATGGTAATGCATCACAAACTCGCAATGAATATCAAAGCAAGTTTCCAACGCGTCGCGTTCCTCACGCAAGAGTATTTAGAAATATTCATCGAAGACTGCGAGATATCGTAACAAGATCAAATACCCAGGCGGCGCCCCATTCAGTCTCACCAAATCATTTGGATTACGACGAAGAAATAATTCGGAATGCAACAGCATATCCTTCTATTAGAATAAGGAGGCTCGCTTTACCATTTAACGTCTCTCGCTATCGAATCCATCTTGCACAAGGAGAATCTTCATCCATACCATACAACAACTGATCAAGAACTATTACTGATAGACCACAATAAAAGATTGGAATTTGGTTGATGGAAAGGAAGCCGGACCATGATATAGTTTTGTGAAACGTATTCTATGGACGGATGAATCTCAATTCACAAGAGATGCCATAATAAACTTTCACAATCTGAAAATCCTTTTTCGAAAAAACAAACATCATTTCAGCACCGATTCAGTGTAAAAGGATGGGCTGGTGTAATTTGATAAGTTAATCGAACCATTCATATTACCATCGAGATTAAATAGTGAACGTTATTTACAATTTTTAAAAAACCATTTACCATACTCCTCTTTGATGATGTTCCTATTTTAAGTAGAATCTCGCACACATACCAACATGATGGTGCACCTTGTCACTACGATAATAATGTTAAAAATTTTTTAAACGAAAATTATCCAAATAATTGGATTGGATAAAATGGTCCAATTCATTGGCCTACAAAATACCCCGATCTTATACGGTATTGAATTTTTAACTATGGGGAACAATAAAGGCCCTTGTATACTTCAAAGAAATTGAGACAAAAGAAGAACTAATACAACGAATACACAGAGCAGCACTACAGATAACGGAAGAATTACCAAGAATTGAAATAACCAAAGACATACTAAAACAAATATTAGCCTGTATTTAATCACAAGGAGGACATTTTGAGCATCTTTTCTAACTCTAAAGTTTAATGATCCGAAAACGCAATAAGCTACACGAAACAATACACGTATACCAATACAATTGAACAGCTTTCTTATAATTTATGAAACCACTATTACAAAATGAAATATAAGCTTTCAATTGAGTTTCAACATGTACACTGAGACAAAGAAAGTTTATCGGACGTATTAAGCTGCGTTTAGATTTCAATTGAAAATTTTCTGTTTTTTGTATTTATAATTTTTTGATGTTGGAGCTACATGCATGTCATTTTAGCCATAAACTTTGAATAATATTTTTTTATGAAATACAAAACGGCATGCAAATCAAAAACACGGAAATGTTTACAATATTTTGTGCAACTTTTATTATTATTTATAATACGATGGTCTTATTTAAACATGCATGCCATCTGCCATTTGCATTAGATAATTATTTCGTTATAAAATTAATATTTATCTTTATTAGGAGTAGTTTGAAATCACGGAGAACCTTACTGTACAAGGCGCGCATGCCAATTTTCCCAGAGTGTTTTTGTGATTTAAACTTTAATTCTTTACATCGGCATGCAAGTTGAAAACACGGAAATCCTCCATAGTTTTTCTCAATTTTATGTAACCCTTTGAGCCCTTTCGTCTCCCATTAGAGTTTCTATTTGTTTGTACTACCATATGTTACAGAGACAGGCAGTATAATATCACGAAAAAACACTAAAATTGTTTACAAAAAGAAAAGCGATTTTCCTTATGGCCAGAAAGCGTGCAGCGGCCAAGAAACCTTCTATCTTTCATATCTTATGGGAGAACGTCACCTGTCACTATCTCCTAGTCTACAAATAAATTTAATTTGTAAAAATTTTACAAAAGAATTTACGTTGTGAATAAAACTATATAAAAAAAAAATATTTTAAGTGAAGTGTTTGATTTGATGGCACGGATTTTTCTTGATTTGTTTGTTTTTTTTTTTGTGTGGAAAGTTCGCGTTGCGGGTTCTATATAAAAAATTGTCTGTGAGTTGCGTGGCACGCGTTGAATATCGTGTTTGGGGTATGATCAGTGATAACGGCCCCAGGAAAAGATCAGCAGAATTGACAGTTGGGTGAGATCATAGACAGTATTTAAAGTCGGACGCGACCCTGCCAATCAAGCGGGAATGTGTGAGCGAATGACAGCGACCATGCTAATGAAGCGAGGCATGTGTGAGCGAGTAACGGCAACCCCACCAATCAAGCAGGGTGTGGTAGGTAAAAGAGGGGAAACCTGCGTCGGGTGGAGCTACAACATCACAGACAGGATCGTCCCGGTTAAGATTCTCCGGGTATTGTGGTTTTTTAATTAAGATAAAAAAACGAAAACGACAAAATTTTTGTATTTTCTAAATTGAAATATATATTCACATTTTTTTACTGCTCATTGCTTAAATTAAATTTTTTTTTTCTGATTCTTGAGATTTTTCATTTCAAGAGAATATCGTTAACTTTTTATATTGATTCAATTTTGTTGTGAGCTGACCTTGACAGTCGCGCGGTCTTCGGTTTTGATATCATATTTTTTTATTTACTATATATAGTATCATTTTATTGCTTAGCGATCTTTTTAGATTCAGATATTTTTTTTGTTTTTTCCTATAAAATATTTATTATTACAGATTACTGTTGATTACCGTTGTTATTTTCCGCTTAGATTTAGGTTGATTAACTTACCGTTGCCTTTTCATCCATTTTCATTACTAGAATTCATCAATCATAATTTCCACTCTCAAACAATTATTCATAAGTAATAGTTATTCCTATTTTGGGGTTTTTATAGGTTTTTTTTTTTCTTATTATCACTTTTATGGTTCTCTTTATTCTTGATTGTTTTTGGTCCGATATTACCATGAGGGAGTAATTTCTGATAGTAAGATTAAGGTGAGGGTCAGTTCCTCTATATTCTTCTATCATGATGTGACTATATCGTTCTCTCATGACAGGCTATCGGAGAGAACATATGTGTGAAGCGTTCCTGATAGGGATGACGACTTTCAGCAAGTGAGATCGTCGCGTTGTTCGTCGCGATTCCGGTAGACTGACCGATGATAAGGCGGCCTACTCAGCAGACTGTGTGAGGATTCAGCGGAGTGGAGTTGTCTCCCGAACGACAACACCCAGCTTATTGCATGGGATCAAGTCTGGAAACCCCACGATACGCCGTGAGCTCTAGCCAGCTACTTAGACCGCAATAGACCTCTGATTCCCATGGTCTGTTAACGAAATTTAGCAGTTTCATTGCAGTGGCGCCCAAACTTACGTGACTATACCTAAATTAATTAATTAATTTTTCTTTTTCGTCTTTTAGTTCTCCACAATTATTTACTTGTTGTGCGCATTAATCCGATATTTTGGTAATCCGATATTTTGTTGATCCGATTTTTGCTCGATAATCGAGATTTTGTCTCGTCCAGGTTACACGCGTTTCATGATATTATTTACGTGGAACTTTCTTCCAATTTTGTTTCTTGGTAAACCAACATTTTCAGACAGTGTTGAAATCTTTAGAATAGCTATAGGTAGAATCTAGGAAATTTTGGTGTTACGTTTATTTTATTTTGTAGTAGATGGTCCAGTCCTGCTCAAAATAATTTACTGTTGATATATAACACCTGAAAATGTATAGGAATATTTGATATTTCTATTCCTAATATGTGTATTGAGAAACCATAACATAATTAGTAGCAGTAACCTGATTTTTAAAAAAAAACTTGTGATTTTCTGTTTTAATCTTCCAGTAAAACCCTTTCTTGAGCTCCTCTAATTTCTACTTGCGCTAAAAATTATTCAACCGTGGGGTGACAAGAAAAAGTCACTACGTGACATACTAAGACAATGGAGTAATGGACGATTTTGTGAAATATTAAGAAATATTTTGTGTCCTACAACACATTAATTTGTTTTTATTTTATTTTCTATAAATTATCAGTTACTGATGAAAAAGTACTTAGTGAGTTTTTCCTACCTTAAATAGTAGTTAAGTAGGGGTGGGTAATAATGAACACAAATTGAGATTTTTTATGTTTTATTGAGAAACCAAAAAATGATTCTTATTACAAGAAATTTAAAGAAACTAATTAAATAATTATGTCAATAAACAGATTAACTAGTAATCAACTACTTCATTTTCTTCAACATAGTTTGGCTCTGGTAAGCGATTACTATTTCTTTTATGGTAAACTTTTATACCAAATAATCACTTCCTCTGGTAAATGTTCAGCGTCGGCTTTTTTTGTTCCGATATAGGGATTTGATTCTTGTTTGCAGTATTCTTGCAGATTCTTGTTCGTGTCATATCTCTAAAATATTATGTTCGGGTATTCCTTTTCAAATTTAGTGCATTTTATCTTAAGCCATGATACTGTATCGCCATGGTCATCCTTATTTAGATTCTATTAGGTAGAGGCCAAATCATGTAGATCATAAAAATCATTAAATTTGAGCAAGTGCACCTTGTATGCTCCGTTTATTGTATGTGCATTTTTGAAGTTCGAGTAGATTCAAATATGTCTACCCATAGTCCTGAATGGTGTACACCGATTTATATTTCTTTGCAGACTCTATAGCTGAGTGCATAGAATCACACTCCATGTGCGAGTAGCCTGACTCTAAGAACTTGAATTTTTTTTATTTTTTAAAGTAGTTATGGCTTGTACAGCATAGAGTAACATTGCAGCTACTTGTTCATTTCTATTTTGGCTTCCATAAGTATCACAAAAGAGTGAAATTGCCCAGATTCAGGAAGAATGTGATTTTAAAAATGATATAATATAGGACCCTATTTCATTACTTCCCCTTTTACTATGCATTTCATTCCAAGTGTAATATTGAGCTATTTGTATCCAACATAAATGATCAGATTGTATAGACACAAATTTTCTTTGCATAGTAAAAAAAAAGATACATTTGAATCAGGCAATCGCAGAAGACTTTGGAGATCAAAGAAACAAGTAATGAATGAGTCATTTTTACATCTAAATTTATCATTTTCTTTGCTTTTATTGCATTGTTGTTTTTCTGATCAAGTGGAAGGTATAATCAGTTTCCAAATACCTATTTTCACTATCTACGGTATGA
Organism: Tipula helvola; assembly: GCA_963556165.1. Classification (NCBI taxonomy): domain Eukaryota; kingdom Metazoa; phylum Arthropoda; class Insecta; order Diptera; family Tipulidae; genus Tipula; species Tipula helvola. The sequence goes on from OY744483.1 coordinate 50,218,103, forward strand.
CGGTACGACGGTATGTTGTTTCACTCACTGGTTTAAGATTATTGTTAACATAAAAATCATTTGTATAAACTGTAAATTTGGAAATTGAGAAGTTGCTATCTAGATGCAACATTTTGAAGATTTACGCACATAGTGAGCTTCCATAATAGGAAATCTTTCAATATGTTCTTTTACCAATCTCATATCTGTATCACATCTTTTGTTGGCAGGATATTTTTTCCTCGTTTGCCTTCACCTAAGAAGCAGCCATTAGAGCTTGTACTTTTGGTTACTGAGTTAACTGGGCCATTAGATATACATAGAGTTAATTGAAAAAAGTGTATACCACTGCTATTATTCAAGGTAGTTCTGTCATTCTGTGTAAAGAAAAATGCACAGTTGTATTTACAATTTAAACAGTCAACAGGTTTAGGAACTTTTGCTGGGCAATTTTCCTTTTTCAGGTCTATCTGAAAGTGTAATTTGTATTAAAACAACACGTACCTAATAATATGATTAAAATAACATTAGTATTATAATATATGTCATATTTATTTTGAAATCAAGCTTACAGGTCTATTGCCATTCTCCATATCCAAAGATATCTCGGGTAAATGAATATTCATGGATGTTTTATAATTTTCAAAATATAGACCTTTTTCAGAATTTTATATAGATAATGCATTCTGAAATAAAGAGTTTGCAGGCTATCATTTCGGATATCATTTTGTTTCAGCTATTAATATGCTTCAGTAGGTAAAAGTGTTATTTTGTTGTTTTTTACGCCTACACACGATCTGACTTGTCGGGCCGACGGTCGGTCCAACCAAGTCGGGTGTTGCATCCACATGACCCGACAAACCAACTGATATTCGTTTTCACTTTTATTTCTGATGAATACAAACGATAAAATTTTGACATTTGTGATTTTAGTGTTTTACTTGTTGGACGTGAAAATTTATACAGCGAAGTATTTAATGCATCGATTAACAAAAAATAAAAGGATTGATATCGCGGTCGTGGCGTATTTAAATATTAATAGTAAAAAACGCAAAATATTGTCTAAAAAATGGTTATTAGACCGTAAAAAATTTAGTCATATTCCGCTATTAAAACAGTTAGATAGTGATGACTTCCGAAATTACTTACGGATGAACCATAAATGCTTAGATATATTATTGAATTTAGTACCGCCAACAATTACTACACAAAACATTATTATGAGGAATACTCCAGAGGAAAGGTTAATAGTAACGGTGCGATATCTTGCTACTGGACGGGAGTATGCCGATTTACGGTTTAGTAGCGCTATTTCTCCACAATTACTTTCAAAGATAATTCTGGAAAAGTGCAAAGCTATATATAAAGTTTAAAAAAATATATGCAAGTAATATCAGCCTATATTAATTAATGTAGAAAGCATTGATTGGGTCGTGGTAGCAACTTGCATTCTACATAATTGTTTAAGGAAAAGTTCAAAAAACTACATATCCAATAATTGTGTAGACATTGAAAACATGATACATTTAAAGATGGTACCTGGCGACAGCAGAATAATATGTTGCAGTTAAATAAAAATCCCCAAAATAGTCTAACGGACGATGGTAAAAATGTGCGGAATATATTCCTCAATTATTTTAATAATAAAGGTATCGTGCCATTTCTTGACAAAATGATAAATGTGCTGGGGGCCAGAATTAATTAGCTAAAGAGTTGACCAATTTTTTGTTCAAAAATAGAATTAATAAAGATTTTTTTAAATAAATAAATATTCAATGTTTTATTTTAATTCATAACAATTTTTAATAAATACTGATAATTCAGTTCAAATGGACCATATGGAAAAAATTCGGCCCGTTTTCTTTACTTGTCTGTTGATCCCGGCTTCTTTCTTCTTAGAAATAATCAATAATAATGTTAAGTAATGATTTAAACTGTTTATATTAACTTTGAATATTTTTATTATAACGTAGTCGTGAGAGGTAGTGTAATTGCTTCTTCCAAAGGTAATTTATTATTAAAATCTATAGCGTTATCATTTCGTGGTGCGCAAACTTGACCAGTTGGTACCGGTGTTGATGCAGCTGACGTGTGAAATGATCACCTTCTCGAAACCACAACAAATTCAATTAAAAAAAAAATAATTAAAATTAACGACAAACTTTAAAATTTCTTAATAAAATCTGTTTTATTTATTAAAATGTATGAACGTTTTCGACCACTAAGTGGTTTTGTTTTTGACAGGATTGTATTTTATTTTAATTTAAATTTCGCTGTATTAACTTGTACATACACACACATTAAGTGGCGATGTTAAGAATTTCTCCTCTCTGTGTCCTTTTTCAATGTATTACAGCGCAAATAGATACAAAAGTGTTTACGCGGGCATGTTAATAACTTTAGTCACAGTTGTAAATGAAATCTGAAGATGACCACTTAGTGGTCGAAAACGTTCATAAATTTTAATTAATAAAACAGATTTTATTATAAGAAATTTTATAGTTTATCTTTAATTTTAATTTTTTTTTTTTGTTAATTGAATTTGTTGTGGTTTCGTGCAGGTGATCATTTCACGAAGAACTTAAACACTTTAGTTATGGAAATCACGGCGGCTCCACACTACAGGAACTTGTATAATTCCTGACGAACTGCTGTAGAAGAAACCAGGTGATGATGATGAAGGCGATGGTGTCCAAATTGCATTTGTTGTTTCATTCAAATGTATGCTTCTGTTTATAGTTAATTTATCCATTTTTTCATAGAAAATTATTTTTGAAATTAATTTTTCAGCAATAATCCTCTGGTTTTTTGTCATTTCTTGTAATTGGTGCCCTGTTGATATTCCGTAAGCCTCCAAATGGTTATCTTGTTGAGAAATCAACTTATGCGCCGCGTCTATCAACATTTCTTGGTTTTTTTGCTTACCGTAAGAATTTTTTTTAATTGGACGTGCTTGGGATTTACTTGGAATTTCCGTTACCTGCAACATAAGGTTAATATTAAAAACTGCTGGTGATATATTCACACAATTATAATGCATATAAAACTTACTTCTTTTTCACCATCATCACATGTTAATGTGTCAACACGGGTTATATTTAAGGAATCATATTCATGTAGGAATGTGAAGTATTCATATAATACCATATAGTGTAGACACATAAACTTTATCGCCTCCTGCCCCCGTGCTCTTACCATTTAGTAACTAAATTTGATGAGAAAAATTGTTGGGTTATGTAAATAACCAAAAATAATTAAATTATAATTAAATAATTGAACTTTCAATACACATAAATATATGTAAATATAAGTATATTATTTGTTAATTTGTGTACTTACTTTTGTTCATTCTGTTTTATACGAAGCCCTCATATTTTCCTCATATTTGCAATGCTTGTTTTCGGGCATCGCGATTGCTATATTGCTGGCAGGCTGAATCCCACAACCACCTAACAAACAACCTAATATTAAATTATTAATAAATCAACATTAATATTAAATATTACTTTATTGATAAAATTTGTTTTATTGTTTATTTATTACTAAAATAAGTTTATTAATTTATTAATAATTTTATTTATTAAAAATACGCTAGACATACCTAACAAACAATATTTTTTAACCAACCATCCAACAAGGCTACACACAACCTGATTTGGTCAGGCGGTTGGGTAGTCGGGTGATGGTTGGATGGTTTTTACCATCTGACATACCCGACAGAAATTTTGTCATACGATAAACCTATAAACGACCCGATTTTACATCAGACCTGACTAAATAGACCCGACCGCCTGCCCAAATCAGGTTGTGTGTAGGCACCTTAAAGAAACAAGTAAACAATTTCGAATTGCAATGTGCCTAATACATTTAAAGAAATCCTAAATACAAATATTTTTGAACTACATTCTATACTAAATAAATTGAAATAAATCACATATCAAACGCATGTGCCTCAAATCATCCAATAGGATTTAAAGCGACCATAAATTTGTTAAGACTTTTCCAATATATGTATATAGAAGTCAAGATCACATAAATCTCTACAGCCAATAAATCATATATGTATATGTTCAATTAAAATTATAAAAATTCAATTTAATTAGCGATAAGTGTGTGTTTATAATTCGACACAATACTTTGGATTTACATCTGTATTAATGTGAAAAGATTAATGTAATTATAAAACACTTTAATATAAATTTTTTTTTTTATATATTTTCGAAAATAAAATTATCAAATAAAAATAAAAAAACGAAATTTTGTTCTTATTTTTTTAATTTGTATAAGATACTACTCACACATCACACAATATTTTATAATCTTCTCGCTAGTAATAAACTGGCTGCTGTATTGAAAACACAAACAGTTTGTCTTTTGTCTATAAATTGTATATTGTGTCAAATTTGTTTTTTTTTTGTTTGCCTTCCTAAACTAAAACTGTCAGTTGTAAATCGTGGTGTGTTGTGTTGTTCGTACTATATATCTGTGTATGTACTTCATTCTCATTCGTGTATAGTCTTGGCTGTTTAAAAGCAAAAATACTATTTTCTAGTGTGATATTGTCCAGTTTTAGTATTTAGTTTTTTTAGTCTATGTACCGCTTATCTACCAATTTGTGTACATTCGTTATTTATGTCGTTTTTATAAAACTTATTACAAATAATTAAAAATTTCTTAATTATTTGGGCAGCAGCACAACACATAAAAATACAAACAATAAAAACGTGTATTCCGGGATTGTGTCTCTGATCAAACACTTTAAAAATAATAATTATTTTGTTATTTATTTAAAACAAAACAAATAAATTTATTATAGTTCGGCTATATATTATATTTATAAATAGTTATCCTACATAACTTTTTATTTTGTGTTTTTTTTTTTTTTTTTTTTTTATAAAATAATTTATTTTTATTATCCATAATATTGGTTTTATAATTTGTGTCATGTGAAATATTTTTTTTGTGTATGTTTTCTAAAAAAAAAATCTCTCAATTTTCTTCTTTGGTTTTTCTTCACATCAGACAAAACAGACAAGCACAAAATAGATATTTAGAGGGAAAACGGCGAAAAATATTTTTTTATATAGAGAATAAAATTATTAAAACCCAAGAAAATAATAAGAAATATTGATATATGTGATTTTTATTTATAAATAAATGTGATAAAAAAAAAAAAAAAGTGATAATTTTGTTTTTAATAATATTTGTTATTGTTATTATTTATATTTAATTGTTTTTATTTGTGATAAACTTTGTGAATTGCTTTTTAACATTTACTTCTATATTTACATATTTGTGTTGTTTTGTTTATTAGTACGTTGATGGTAATTAATTTTCTTTTTTTTTTTCTTATTTTAATTCATGAATATGAAAACTTTTCTTTTACACCCATTTCAGAGTCTTTGATTTTTATTTTTTTGTTTTTGTTTGTTTTACAGTCATCCCATATGCTATGGGGCAGTAAGTATACTACTCATTTTTCACTTGTCGGCATTTATTTTTTTTGGAAAATGTGTTACATTTCGAAATTTTTATGGAAATACCAAATTTATTTTTGGAAAATTTGGCCTTACAGTAGAAACCATATGATTATGATCGTGTCGCACATTTTATTGACACCAACACATTTTTATGTTTGTGTTTTTAGCAATTGAGGTACAAGTGGGTTTTATTCGAAACCGTTTGTTTCGTTTATTTATTTATGTAAAAATTTTATCGATTTTAGCACTAATAACATCATATAAAAAAAATTTATAATCAGCAATATAAATACTATAGCAGTGTTTTATTAATCAAAGTTAAAATTTAAAATAAATTTTATACGAAAGAAGAATTTGAGCAAATAATAAGATTTAACTCAAAATTAAAAAAAATTTAAGATGGTATTCTTTCAAGTTGAAGCGGTGTTAGAAATTAATCATAAGTTAATCGTTGATTATGGAATGTCCTACTTGGTGCATTAATAGAGATGTTTCCAATAAATTGATGTGGTCAATTACGATATTTTAGTCATATTCCCAGCCAGTTTTTTTAACAGGAATATCAAGAACTTTAAAATAGAATATGTCTTGATATCCATACTTAAAGCTCCTAAATCATCCGATTGTCTTTTTGTCGCTTGCTGTGCTAGAATAGGGTCCCAGCAATTCCATGTAGATTTTCTGACATGGCCTCAGCAGCAATAAAGCCTGCTTGCCTGGAGGTAGACGTAAACACTGGTGTAAATTATTTACTGGCGGTATAACCATTTTAGGCCAGTAAAGCCTGTCAAAGCGATGTTTGATTTAGGTTCGATTCTAAGCAGACAAGGCGTCGGGAACATTAATCTCACTACCTTTTTGACATCTGTAATCTGTGCCACATTTAATCATAGGACATAGCACCTACACATTTTTTAAAAATCGACATTTTTTTTTTGATAGAATCTATTAGAATAAACCTTTAAGAACATGGTTTTAATAATATAAAAGTGAAATTCATTAAAAAAAAAATAGTGATCATAAATAGCAAGGCGCGTCAAGGTCGTTTTTCAATGAATTTCGTTCAGTTCGCTACTACATCGAATTTCTCACAGTAACATCTGCTATATTGTTCTCTTACAGAACAGATGTAAAAGTAGAATGGGACATTTTAACATTTTATTTTTATACATGTATATTTTATACATTTAAAAAAAAATGTTGTATATTAACTTTAACGCGATGTTCTCAACACAACGTTTATCAAGTTGGTGGGAAAGATTAAAAAAAAACATATTTATCCGATCGTTCTGAAATTTGAACACGTTAATTAACACACGTTAATGTTCAGAATGAACTATGTCAGCCATTTTGTTATTTTTCAACCAATTTTTTTCGTTTTAGTTCATTCTATAGCGGCTTTGATGCTGATTAAAACCCCGTTTTTATTTTTTGTTTCAGACTTTTCTGAAAGCAGAAATCCCGCCCACCGTGATATTTTGGTGTTTTTTTTGAAAAAATTCTACCAGACGACGCGGGGCCAAAAAAATTAAAAAAAATTTTTTTTTCAATACTTAAATACTAATAAAACATATGTGCAAAGTTTGCTGAGTTTCACATATCATTAAATCATTTCACGGTGATGTGTCGATCCACACAGTAAACAAAATCATTTATAATTCGAATAAGGAAAGTAACTAATACCTATTATAGGTATAAAATATGGTACCCGTAACATATTTTGGATGCTTCACTTAAAAGAAATGTATGCAACAACTTTTTTCCAGATTAAATCGAAATTAGATTACCTAAGCGAAATTTTGCTTCTTTAAGAATTGCCTACGAAACACAATCGGAGAGGAACGACTAACTGGATTGGCCGTATTAAATATTCAAAGAGATGTGGTTATATCAATAGACGGTGAACTCGATTAATTGGCCTTATTGTCACGATCACGACGAATCAATATAAAATTATAAAAAACTATCAATTTGATTTTTTCGACTTTTTATAGACAATAAACCAGTAACAATGGCATCTACAAAAATTTTCGATTAGTTCAGAAAAATAAAGAGACCAATAATTTATGATATGCATATCAATACCAAAAAAGTAGAAATATCAATCCCCCCGTACTTTACTGCATGATTCATAGCAATGCATCGACTCTACAAAAAAAATGGGAACCCTCCTCGAGTTCATTATGATGGTTTGGTTTCGTACTGAAAAGTGAGGTCCACTACTCATCAGGTAGCTACGATACAAATAAAATTGATATTAATCAATCAATAAATTGATATTAATAAGCAGACAAACTTCTCTTAACTTCTTAACTATTGGTGTGGGCATTACACACACACAAATGAGGATTTCCCTTGAGCTTTTTGATTTTAGTGCATATAATTCGCTAGATTAGTACGTTCTGGCTTGATACTTTTTGTACTTAGCGAGAATTGTATTTTGTAGATTGGTCGTAGCTACCTGCTACCTGATAAGTAGACCTTACTTTCCAGTACGGAACCAAACTTGGTATGACTCTTGGGGTAAAGTACGGGGGGGGGGGGGATTGATATTTCTTTTTTTAGTAGATATATTATAAATCATTGGCCTCTTTATTTTTCTGATTAACCAATCGAAAAATTTTGTGAATGCCATTATTATTAGTATAGGTATTGTCTATAAAAAGCCGAAAACAATCAAATTGATTTTAATAAACAGGCAAACTTCTCTTAAAAAACTAATAAATTTTTAATTCAAATAAATTGGTAATTTTTGAAAGGAAATAGTTATAAAATATTTTTTTACGCGATTCGCGGTGGACGTCTGGTTCATGTCTCAATGAGACAGTGAGCATCAAATCCCGAGGTGTTCCAAAAATTATCGAAATTATTTCAGATTTTCCTTAAAGATGCGGTAGTATTGATCACCATTTGTTGTGTGGGATTTTTCAAGGCTGGTTCCATGTTATCCAACTAGATTTCCAAGAGGTCTTCATTGTACATTGGCTATATTAGTCGATAATTGGTACTGGGGTGTTGAATTCGGATCCGGGTGTATCTGCGGGTTTCTCGTTCTCTGTATCTTTTCTGCTAAAGTGATCTAGTAAAAATAAAAATAAAAATAGTGGAAATCCCCAAAACTAAAAAAATCAATGTTTAAACTAAATAAACTTACCATTATACAAAACGAAATAATTAGTCAAATTAAAGTAATTAACCCTTGTGCCAACATGGCTTATGTAAATTATCTAAGTGTGTTGTAAATTATCTAAGTAGACTTATAAAAAAAAAACGAAATGTAACAATGTTTAGAACATGAAATTTATAATAATGATCAATCATATAAACTCATAATTTTAATTCATTTCACAATTTTGTAAGCAAGATAATAAAATAATATCTGTTGTCAAGTAACATGCGATCTAAAGAAAGGAGATCAAAATTAAAATTTAAAAAATGCATCACTAGAAGAGCTACAGGCATCAATCACATTGCACGGTCATCTCGTTCCAAAAAATCAGCTCGCAGTGTAAATTGGGGTAATTTTCTGCTCTTTCTAGTATTATATTCTGGAAAGACACAGGATATATATTGGAAAAAAGCGGAAAAATTATTTAAAAATATTTTGTGATATTGCATTGTAGCCAAATTTAAAAAACCGGACTTTTAACAGAAACACTCATACAGGTTTTATACTTCAAATTGAACCTTTACATTTCAAATTCAACCTTTAGCAAATTATATGTATGGCCGATTAGGATGGAACTAATCTATTTCTTAACGGATTTTAATTAAATTCGACTTCTGCGATGGGAATGGGATGCTAAAATAGTTTTTAGATGAAGTTCTGGAATTTTGCTAAGTATGATGAAATTAGCCTACTTCTCAACCGATTATTGCAAAATTTGACATGTGCGTTGAAAATGGGATTCTAAAATGGTTTTTAGGATAAAGTTCTGGGATATGGCCAAGTCATACTGGATTTCGAGGTGTCACTTTACAATGGTTTCGATCTTCTCAATCTGATAAATCTCAAGTGGTTTAGATTGGTGATGTTTTTAGTAAAGAACCGAGTTAGGCCTCAAGCTTTTTTTTGATCTACCTAAACTCAATTTTTTATTTAAATTTTCCTTTAAGGTTGATAGCTTCTACCGATGACCTTATGGCACTGGGTAATCAACAAAATGTCAATTTCGTTAAACTTTCACTACACAAAGAATTGTTGTAGGGTTTTCTATTTCATACATATAATTTTTATTATAACAAATGAATTTAAAATCCACCACCACTTATTTTTAATATACTACCTTAACCGCGAGGGACTAACGAATTTGTATCCCACTACTTCACGTAATTTATTCGCGGAACCAAATAAAATGTAACAAATTAATAATCGGCACGGAAATTATTAAAGTTATTTTGTACACGTAAAATGATGGCGTGTGTATCTCGTACGAGAGCAAAAAACTATAAACGTATTTTCGGTAGGAAAATTATTAGCAGAATGACGTATAAAAATTATACGAGATACATAAACAGCAAAAAAATATAGAGTTGATAATTTGTGTCTCATCCAAGTAATGTTTTGATAGGTTGTGACAGTCGACAATAGATGGTGATGAGGAATTTTCGGTGGAATATATTTAATTTGCTAACCAAAGATACTCACCCAAGTATATTTAGTGAGTCAAATATCCTAGGGGCGTCAATACATACCGAAAAAAGTTATTTTACACACAATTATATTTAAAAGTTGAAATGGTCTAAATTTCAAACAATTGTGGTGATAAACACATGAAAAGGATAATTGAAATGCGTGAATCGCGACAACCTATTTTTTATGTACAATGAGCAGTTAGAAAGAGTAATAACATCCACTCTATGAATTCTGATCTAAGATGTCTGAGAAAATGGAGTAAGTATTGTTCATTCCATGTTTCCAAACATAAAAATTATAGGTATATTTTTTAAACTTAATAATGACGTCGGTATAGTGACCCAAACGTCACTTACCATGATTTTAGTTGTGATCACATAACTTGTTGTGCTGATTGTTTTAAAATTGAATTCATTTCAAAGTTTAAGTACCGGGGACTGTTTGTGGACACTTCTATGCGATGGTTACCACAAATCGAAACTCTCTATAATTACATGTATGCGCTGACACGAAAATTTTATATTTTGAGTTCAATGTGTCCGACAGCAGTCTTAAGAAATATGTATTATGCGCTCTGGTTAAATCGAGGCTCTTGTATGGAATAGTATGCTGTTAAGGGACTTATAATTCTAGAATTCATCCACTTGCTGTAGCTCAGAAATATGTAAAACGAATTATGCTCAACACATGAAAAATTATTTTTAGTAATAGTAATAGTTTCTTAAAATGTTAAGTAAGCCGAAGCTTTTGAATAAAAATCATATTTACAAGTTTTCAATAAGAGAAAAAAACAAAAATTTTTTGTGCACAGTGACTGGGAAAAATTTAATTTCTCATGCAAATACAATGCATACCCGATTTGATTATACGAAAAATAAAAACGGCAGTTCTATAGCTGTAAAATTGAAACAAGTCGCATCCAAGAATTATATCTTTATACTCAGAGACATGATCAAACTATTTAAGATCATAAATATATCGAGTACAATTATTAAATGTAACCTCAAATATACGTCTTAAGGAACTATCACATTTGTTATAAATTACATCACAATAGCTGAAAATGGGTACAACCAAACTTTTAATTAAATAAATTCTTAAGTTAACAGGGCAAAACTTTTTTATCAACCTAAGCGTGTACAAGATATAATTAACACGTTGGCACAAGGAATTCACATGGTCATTCCAAGTAAGATTTGAGTTACGTACTACGTACGAGCCCTAAATTTTTTATTGTTGGAACAAATGAGATGATATCATTGCCCAAATTTTTAGATGAATTTTTGGAAAATGACTCATTAGTACCTACGCAACCTGACGAATAAGAAATACGGCCGCAATACTCGAGGATGCAATACTTATACCTTCAGAGCTATTTGGCCATGTTCAAACTAAATCAAACAATTATTTTACAATATCATTTCTGTTGCATAATTCGAATTCTACCATAATTGGTTGAGAAACAGCCAAGTTCCAATCCGATCAGCCGTCCTGCCATCACATGGCGAATTTTCATTATTAGTTAAGAAATGGCCTATACGTAACATTTAAAAGTAGAGTATCGAGTATTTAGATACTTCTAACGTTTATAATCTTCAAATCTTAAAAATAGAAAATGAAAACAAAAAAACAGTATTTTTCAAGCACATTTATGCTTAGTAACGGAAAAATTTCTTGTTCATGTTAAACCATACAGGGTGCGTCAGGTATTTAAGGATATATGAATTTAAAACTAAAATTTCAAATTTACTAGAAAATTTATTGTATTTTGATGAAATGTTTACACCAAACTATGTGACTCATAGGCAATATAGTTATTCGATAAAATCATCTTCAGCGGCAATAATAGCTTCAATTCTCTGCCGAAGACCCGTTCATATGCGCCATTACTCTGGTAATAGCTGCTTTGAGGGACTAAAGGGTTTTATGGGGATGTTTATTAGTCTGTCGTTCAACAACGCCCTATACATAATTAATAATCTAAAGGATTAAGATTCGGGTAGCTAGATGGCCACATGTTTGGAGTTATGTGATGATATAGAATCTCGGACAATAAATCTGGCGTCATCAAGGCTTTATGTGAAGGAGCAGAGCCTTGCCGATATGTAGTATGGCCTCGCCACGCACGCAGCTTATGCAGATGTTTACAACTGTTTCTAAAACCTACGGGTTATGCACTCAGAAACCTGAAGATCTCTCAATATGGCCATTAAGGACTTTGAACCGTTTTCATCAATAATGCTCTGGACATGCTGCATAAACTGTGATGTTCTAGCCATCAGATTTTTGTAACTCTCAACGAACTTTGTGAAGAATCGATCGGGCGATATTCAAAAATTACGAGATTTCAAGATCGCTGTGATTTGAGTGTTTAGCGACGTTAAAACCGTATTTTTACATTGCCTGAGTCAGCTTATTTTCCTCCATTTCTGATCTGAAAAGAAAAAATAACTTGCCGCGAAATGGCAAGCACATATGTGAGTGTCCTCAAATACTTGATGCACCCTGTAGTAGTAGCGTGCTAATCCAAACAGTTACGTAGTATTCCAAATCTACAACAGATCTTGTTTAACATGAGATTCGTACCATACCGAATCCACTCCACATATAATGTTCGACCGTTTAGACAACCTCACTCAATAAACGCTGAATATGAGATCTCAGGGCAATATGGCATCATTGAAGACAGTATGAGTCCTTGGAATTCTCTGCTTTAAAAATCTATAACCACAGAAAAAAATGTAGAGTGGTTGTGGATTACCGTAAACTAAACCAAGTCAGCATCGATGATACTATCCTCTTTCCACCATTGCCGATATCCTGGACAAATTAGACAAGGTTCAATATTTTTCGACCCTGGACTTGCAGAGTGGTTACCATCAAATTAAATTGTACATCACTAAGTGACCACAATACCAATTTCTAAAAATTCTAAAGCAAGAAATAAGGTATCTCGGGCATATTGTGACACCTGACGGTATTAAACCTGATGAGACAAAAATTACAGCATAGTTAGAAATGTTTCCGTACCTAATAATCCTACAGAGATAAAATCATTTTTTGATTTAGCGCGATATTACCGTTAATTTATTTCCCAATTTTCAGGAGTCGCAAAACCTATGACCAACCCTTTAAAGAAAAATACACCTTTTCTATGAACTTCAAAATGTCAAACCCTTTATTCTTACTTGTGATGCGAGCGAGATAGCTATGAGAAATTCTAAATCGAATGTTAAAATAAAATTTTAGCACCCCTTTTCATAAGTAAATAACTAGAACCCCAAAATACACCCACCAAATATATTATTTATTATAATTGTATGGCAAATATAACAATTTATTTTAAGTACCCCACTTCACCTCGGCATATATTGTACATACTCGTATATTGATTAGTTCTTAACTAAAATTACAAAAATACATATAATTGAATTTCAAAATCGAGAGAGAGAGAGAGAGAGAGAGACTGGTTATCTGTTGTTGGAGGGAAAAATTGAATGGAAATAACTTTTATTAATTTCATTAATATTTAATTTACTCTGTACGCTATTAAATCGAATGGAAATAATAGTATTTTGTCTATTTAGAATTTTATTTATGTTAGATATATTTGAAGGTTTGAATCACACACACAAATACATATTTATATATTTTATTGAATCGGAAATAATAAAATTTTCCAATAAAAACAAAAATGTTTGAAATATATGGAAATAGTACGTACATTTATTGGAGGGGGATATAATGGTATCTACACATGCCTTCGATTCGGTTCCCAATTCACAAGGAGTAACTTTTCTTGTCCAGCATATTGTTAATTCGGTATTAATTTTTACTTTCATAGCGAATTATTACAAGGAAAAAAACGTTTCATATAAATTATTTAAAGTTTCAATTGAAATTACGATTTTATTATCAATATAATAAAAATAAATCTAAAATTAATTTTTAATGGCCCTAAAAGAATTAATCTTACTAATAACAACAACAACAAAATGTATTCGCAACGGAATGAAAGAAAAGTATTTTCTCCACGAATTATTCGCAGTTCATTTTCCTCTTTGACTGCGTACCACGGAATATAATGATAATTTTAATGTGATTATCGATAAGCATCGGAAAGATTTAATGAAATAGAAAATTGACATTATTTTAGGAGTTTCTGTTGTGAACAACACAAATAGAAATTTATTGGTTCGTAAGCAAATCAAAATTATGATATTTGGTGGAATGGGTTTTCAGATACGCCAGATATCTGAAAATAGAAATGCTTTAATCTTAAAGGATTATGACTAGCATGACTAGCTATGTTGGGATTTGTATTCTAGTATATTTCGTTTCAGTTTCCAGAGGCATAATATATAGAAATAATATTTTTAAATATTTATTAAAAAAAAAAAAAATTTATGCTATGTTTGTACACAAAAAAAAACGCTTTACTATTTTTAGACAAAAATATTTTGAAAAATTGACAAAATAAATATTTTAAGACTATGAATCATATTAGCGCATCTAAAAATATTTAAATTGAGTGAAAATGAAAATTTTAATTAATTTAAAAATCGAAATGGATCATTTGATCCGCGACAAACGAGATGATGATCTATAATTAGGTGTGCGGTATATAAATAGGAACTTGTAGCACAATTTCAGTTATGGATTTTTTTGTATAATTAATTATTATTATTTTTGTTTTTTAATGTATATTTTATGGAGTACATATAAGACGACATGTGTGGCATATAAAAAGCAATTAGGTATATACGAAACGCTGTATTTAAATCATTCTCATTTTTCAAAATATATGAAAACAGATTTGAAACACAAATTTTATTTAAAAATCGCTGCTAATGATGGCTGCTAATTTAATCTAGTAGACAGTCAAAATTCATCGAACGATTTTCTAGTATCGACACCTCCATTTAGTAAAAGCTTTCAGTTTTAAATTCTGCTTTATGCAGCTCTAAAATACGTAATTTTGAATGAGTCATAGCATTGAAGAAGATTCGTTAGAGAAGCTCTTAGAAAAGAAACATTCAAAATAAGCTTTAATTTGAACTTGGTAAGTAAATGCTTGATTAATTTTACTAGCGAGCTTTAAAGTCTTGTTTGTAGGTTAATTTTTACCTAGCTTCCCACAAAATTAAATCTTCTGTATTTCATTTAGGTATCCAAGCACTTATTAATTTGTTTTCCTTTATTTCCGTCTAATGGCTCTTGTAGTGACTTTTCGATATATCAAATTGTTTCTTTTAATTTTCAATATCTGAATAAATAATTTTCGTATTGATAATGCTATAAGAAAACCAATATGTAAAATTGTTTACTTAGCGAAAGGGGAATGAAAAGCACACTTCAGAACACTCCGTAATAAATTTGTTCTTGCTTTCGAGTCGCGTGCAACTTAATAATTTTAAGGGGCTCGAACATTCAATAAATATAGGATAGTGGTAGAGAAAATTATGCTTAAGCTGCAAATTGGCACTGAAATAGTTTCGACATCGTATATTACGATTATAATAACTGAACTTTTATTGGTTTTGAGCTCTTTAGGTAAAAAATTATTTTATAGCTTTAGCTTTCGAATCGTGTTAGGATTATTCTCAAAAGCAGAATGATTTTTTTTTATTTTTCGAAAAATTGTCTCGTCTATACAACAATAACAGAATAAAATTAACAAAAGAACAAAAGTTGTACAAAAGAACAACAGAATAAAATTAACTTTAGAAAAACCAACAGAATCTGATAACCAAATTTCCTTTTTGGACATTCTGTTGATTCGTGAGCCAAACGGCAAAATTTCTTGTGATTGGTACCACAAAGATCATTAATTCATAATTAGATATACAATAAAAGTATTTGCATTTATGATGTCAGAATTCGATATATCATCCAGAATTCGCCATGTCACATATTCGAGTTATTATGCCAGAATCCAAGTCCTGTCAGAATTTGAATTTTTCATGCCAGAATTCGAATTATTATGTCAGAATCCAATAAATAATGTAAGTAAATAAGTGTAATGTCAATTTATGATGTCAAAACTCGATATAATATGTCTGAATTTGATATGTCATGACCGAATTTGAATTTTTGATATAGGATTCGGTACATCATTTCAGAATTCGATATCATGCCAGAATTTGATATGAAATTTCAGTATTTGAAATTGTAATGTCAGAATTCGATACATCATGCCAAAATTTTGTAAATCATATCAGAATTCGATATGTAATGTTCTGATGTAGTATGTAGTTAGGTATATTATGTCAGAATTTGACATACCAAGGGAAAATTCAAAAATAATTTCAGAATTCGATATATCAAGCCAGAATTCGATTTGTCCTGTCAAAATTAGAGTTAATGTTGCCTAAATTCGGTATGTCTGAAATCAGTCTTTGAATTTTTGGTGTCAGAATTCAATATATCAGTATTCTATATACGAAGTTAAAATTCGATATGATATGCCAGAATTGTATATCTTATACCGTAGGCAGATATAAACCGAATAATCGCGAATTCTAGATTATTAAAGGATTTTTGCTTGACTGGCATTACACAATTTTCACAAAAACAGGATTATTTCGTTTTCAGAACGCGATTTTTGAGAATCGGAAAAAATAAAAATCGCGATCAATTTTGTGTCTGTCTAAGGTACTACCACAGATAAGAATAGACGGATGTGGATCTTGTATGGGCTATATTTACATACTAAATTATAATAACCAAATTCCAATCCAATCCGTTTAGAACAGGCGTATATATTATAAAATGAAATTTACATTTCTGTCTCTTTTTATCCTTTTTTACGCATGGCTATTTTTATTATATCAAAGCAATCTGTTTATCATTATCTGTGGTATTATGTCAAAATTAGATGATGACAGAACTCGTTATGTGATTCCAGAATTTGAAAGGTTGTCACAAGTTGATAAATCTGTCAAGAAGCCTTCAGAATTCCGCAAATCATCTCAAAATTCGATGTTATCTCAGAATTCGACAGGTAATATCAGAATTTCAATTTTTGGTTTTAGAATTACATATCACAAGTCAAATTTTATATGTCACGTCGATATTTTAACTTTTTCCTTATTGGACATATTCGTTCAAAATTCGACATGTTTTGTCAGAATTCGAAAGGTCTTATCAGAATTTGATATCTCATCTCATGACTTCAGAATTCGAAACATATGTATCTCCAAATTCGAGGCGTCATATCAGTATTGAATATATTATGTCATATTCTGACATAACATCTCTAATTTTGGGATGATATATCGCATTCTGAAGTCTTGAGATGATTTATCCAAGAATTCCATATCTCATATCAAAATTCGATAAATTTGATAATATAAATTTGAAATGATGTCAGAATTCAATAATTCATATAAGAGCTTGAGTCTGCATGTCAAAACTCGAAATATCATGCGGGTATTCGATAATCATACCAGTATTCGATAAAACATTAAAATTCGATAAGTCGTGGCAGAAATTAATTTTGTGACATCAGAATTTGAGTTATTGATGTCAAAATTCGATATATCGTGTCTGAATTCGATATGTATTCCAGAATTTGTATTTTTATGACAGAATAATCTTATGATGTCAGAATTCGATATCTCATATCAGAATTCGACATAATATTTTCTTAGAATTGTACCCAAAACAAAAAATTATTCCGAATTAGAAATTTGAAAATATAGGTGCATATTACAACTAAAATTGAATCGGTACAAGAAACGGATTATTTTATTTTTAATAGAAGAGATATTTTTGATTGAGCTTTAATATTGTTATACACAAGTTAACCTAATTATAGCGAAATTAATAAAGTTCAAAAAAAAAAAAATCAAAATTTTAAAAAACTATAACATGTGCCCTTTACGCACATAACCGACTTGTTCTTTAAATAAATTTATACTTCGTTACAAAGTGATAGGTAACCAAGACCTTTTATTCTCCAAATTTAAAGGTAAAACCAAATAGATTACAACTTTTAAATTCAATTCAATTCTTTTCTGCTAAAATTCTTCTTAAGCCTCGTCCAAAGCTAAAGATATATTAATTATTTTATGTGTTTTCCTTGTTCTGGAATAAAGCGCTCTAATGATTTTACATTTATATTCTTTTAATATTTATTGGAATTGTGCAGTTATAGGCTCTATAATTTGCTTTATTGGGAAGATCTAGTTGTGCCAAAGTTTTAACTACCTTCAGAGCTTCAGATCTGTGTATGAACTCATTATACTGCGACACCCGAAAAACTACCTTTTCGATTCTCGAGCGTTGTTTCCCTATATGACGCAGTTGATAAAACAAGGTATTTCGACGTTATCAAACTTTTCTGGTAAGTTTCGTCCTTCTTAATTTAGCGCTCAATAGTTACACAATCTCTGTCACAATCATTAAAAAAATGACCTGCAACCGACAAAATATGATGGATTTGTTTGAAAATTTGGTTAGAAATGAGAGCGAGCTAGAAAGAATCGGGCTATTGTGAGATTTTTGTCCCGACCCAGACAACCATATGAAAAGAAAACCATTTTTCAACCGTTTTTGGAATATTTTTTCGAAGTAATTTTTTATAAAAATGCAAACTTAATTAGAGCCTTTCCGAGCTTCACGGAAGAATAAAACGTAACTTTGCCTTTAGTAAGATTATACGCAAAATTCAAAAGCTCATAATTGTCGCATTGTAAACAAATTCTTGAATCAGAACCCCTGGCAATGGTAAATTTTGCATGTAATCTATGACAATTTCCTTTACTTTTTCAACTTTCAGCTCTCCGATTTCTTTGAGTTTCTCGAAATATTTTTTAGCTATTCGTCTATGTACGCTATACCCGCTACTGCCGCACGCTTAGCAACGCCGAGTAAATCTTTGTTGCATATTTTTTGTTCATCACATTCGATCACATCGATTTGCGATCTTCCAAAATGATAACTCGAAATTTTCATGGAAATACCGTAAAAGGTATTGATACTTCACCTTCACGATATTTTTAAATTATCATTTTTATAAACAAATATTAAACACATAACCTTTACTTTAAGTTTAGCTGGCAGATATTATTTTCTACGGATTAATGAAATGGTGAATTCGTAAACATAAAGCCCCTGGAATTCCATTATGACTAGAACCAGCTGTTTTGCCACGCAGATCGTTAGAATTCGTGCCTGAACTTTGCAAAATACATAAATTACAAGACAAGCTCTACTTTTCTGCGTAAAACTACTAATACTTTCTTGCATACATAAATTAATCTACTTTATAGTTATAGGAATACGTAAAATGTTTTGAATACGAGAGCTTACCCTTGGGACATTACTTTTGTTTACGTTTTTTCTCTATAGTTTTGCAAATACGTATCCAGCAAATTTTTGCTATAAAAACAATTGATAATATGCAATAAATTGGCTTTACTCCCTTCTGGAAGTTTGCAAACTTAAACTTAAAAAATTGTAGCTGTGCATATTGTTGTATGTTAAACGTTTAATGAAAAAAAAAAATTTTTTGACTTAGCCGCAGAGAATTCCAGATTTCTTTCCGAGACAGTTTTTCCTACTTAGTTAATATGAGCCAATTCTTTAATTTAATTTATAATGGTCGATGTGACTTTTTCACAAATAATGCCGAAAACTCGTAGCAAATCACGCCTATTTAGAACTGTTGTGGGTATTGGTTATTTTTTTAGAGTGTAGCAGAAAGAAAAGCGGTATTTCTGAAAAGACAGTAGATGTGACCTTTCGCACAGATCGATTCAATTAATGTTTTGTTTAGATTTCTTTATTAAAACGCTAATAATAATTTTGACATACAATATCAATTTTATAGTTAGGTAGGGTTTGTACTCATTAGGATATAATTAAGCTAAGTTTTTAAGACGAGTAAGTAGCTATACAAAAAATAAAAGAATTATTTTGTATGTACATATTTCGTACGAACTTATCACAATTATTCAATAAAAATAATTAAATATAGTCAGTTTATTAAACGTACGGTATAGTTTTATACGTTTTTTCATACATTATGTATAAAATGGCCTTATGTAAATTACCCGTTTGTTACGTGTAAAAAACTGTGGAAATTATATAGTATGTAATTTACTCGCCCAACCGTGTCCACCGGTGCGAAGTTTTTGCACACTTTTTTAATTGGACAAAAATGTATGAAAGTTTACTGTGAAGTTTTTGGGTCAAAATTGAGATTTAAGGAAAAAGTAAGTTTTTGATAAAAGCGCGTGTACAACTATCTCTAAGCCTCAAATAATTTCTAACATTCATTTCCAATTTATTTGCATCACATCGAAGAACTTAGCGCCATTTTGATATGAGCCGTAGGGCATAAAAATCTTCAAATCACTCAGTGCCATTTTGATATGAGCCGTATGGCTCTTGTAAAAATATTTAGAAAATTAACAAATTGACGAATTTCGCTTGGAACAAGGACGTTGTTCTCTATTATATCAAATAACACGATTTTCAGAGATTGGCTCGTAAAGTGGCACCTACACGGTAAATAAAAATTCACTAGATGTGAGCATACTAGACAATCTAGTTGAATCAAGTAAAATTAAAAATACTAGATTTCTGGTTGTAATAAAATATGGCGATTTTACTTTAAATACCAATCTGTAGTACTGGAAATCAAGTAAACAATTCTACTTGATTTTACGACTGGAATTCCGGTAAAATTATGAGAAATACGGTTTTTTAGTTAGATTTCAAGTAAAATCGAATACTAGATTTTCTTGCAAAACTATAAGATTTCCTGTATTTATTCTACTAAAGTTCTAGTAAAATAACCGGAAAAAATATGGAAAAAATATATACTTTAGCAGAATTCTAGTTAATTCTACGTCATCATTTTTTATTAGTTTATCCATTGATTATACTAGATTGCCGTCGAATTCAATTTCAAATAATAAAAAAACGTTTTTGAATTTTATTTTAATTATAGATATTTTTTATTTCAGAGATTTGAATGCAAAGTACAGTTTTTGCAGTTAACTAGTTTCTCAAAAAACCACTGTATAGTTGATATGAAATGAGCTATAAATCCCAGAAGTAGGTGTTCCTAGAAAGTCGATAAATTCTATGGATGGTTCAATTGCTTCGCTGCGTAAGGAATCAATAACCGATGGATAAGTAATACACGATAATTGTAGTGCCAATAAAATTTGTAGTCCATCCAGTTTTCTTACGTAGTCCTATTTTAATTTGCATCTCTGCAAAATCCGTGTTATTTAGGCAAATAAATGCAGATTCATCGATTTGTTGGTCTATACAGTAAAATAAAAAAAATTAAAATATTATTTACACTCGCATACACACATCCACACGCAATACGTTTAACTAGAATTTTGCTAGATTTCAGATCAACATGAGAAAAATAATTTTTAATTGAAATATTTAAATTGTACCTACGCACAAAATCAAGACGTACCTACATATATAAAAAAGTTTACAACAGAATCGGAAATAAACAATAAAACTATAAAGGAAAATCGTTTTCATATCCCCCATTTAAAATCAACTGTGCACTTTTACTTTTAAATTTTTAAAAGTCAAAACAATAAAATTGAAATAGAAAAAGAAAAAAATTCCTATTGTTAATCAAAACACAAAGTGTCTGTCTGTATATGTATGAACCAATATAGTTTTTCATCTGCCAAGAAAATTTTCTTTTTTATAAAAGCAAAAAAAAAAAAAAGAAAAGAACAAAATCTAAGAAACGTTACAATTAATTTCACTTTTTTTTGTGTTGCTCATCTTTTGTTTATCATTTTCTATTTAATTACCTATTAATAATAAATTAATAGAATTGTAACAAATTTTGACTGACATACTGCCGACTAATGATTATTTACTCAAAAACATTTGTGCCGACTATTTTTAGAATCAAAAATTAGACAAAACGTTCACATATTTCCTTTGATTGATTGGATGAGTAGTTGTCTTGAACTTGTCATATACAATACTACAGTAAATGTCGGGCGATATTTAATTTGTAAACAAAACGTTGTATAATACCCATAGTTAGACAGCTGGCTGATATTTAAAATTATGATTTGTGGATGTGTCGAAATATACGATTTATCGACACTTTGAACTCTATGGCGTAAATTAAATTAAAATTTAGTTTGCCAAAAATAACACATAAGTAAAATTTATTTGAATTTTTCGATTGAAACAATATTTTCGTTTCTAATCAAAATATTAAATTGTAATCCAATAAACTAAGTTGAATAAAAAATTGTCGATGATCGGATGTTCTTTACGACTTTGCCACATTAAAGAGGAAACGCACTCATCATATTACAGAAATAGATTATATTAGCTATACATAAATATAAATAATTAATTTATTGACGTAGTAATTATGACCATGACTTGTACATGATTCCAATTGCTCAAATTGATGAACGACGATTGCTTTAGCCATAAATTGGCTAAAATAACGCGCGCGCGTGTTTTAATAAATATTCTTCTTAACAACGGGATTTTATAATTTGGGATTTTAAAAAATATTCTTAAAGGCTGATTTATATTATACTTCATTTTATTGTAATTATGTCCATATTCGTAGTTACATTTGTAAAATTAAAAATTTGTTTCACTATAGACAAATGTATATAAACGTGAAAATTTATAAAATAAAAGATTCAAATTTGAGCAGTGAACAATAATACATATACAATATGAAAGTTGTAAAAAATAACAAAGGAGGGAGGAAATTATTCCATAACGGATATGCCTATCATCTAGATAACGAACATCTTAATACGTTTAAATGGAGGTGTGCCGATAGAAAAAAAATTTTCTGCAAAAGTAAAATAGTAACAACGGTGGAAGCTAATCAACATAAAGAAATTCAAATATCATGCGAACATTCCCATGCTCCCCGTGCTGCCGATGTTGATATTGCAGAAGCGAATGCCGAACTTAAAAACAAAGCTGCCTCGACCACTCAGCCACCATCACAAATAGTTCGTGAAATAACTGTGGAATGTGAACCAAAATCTCGTATTTACCTACCAAACAAACAAGCACAAAACCGTAAAATCAAGAGGATTCGCTCGGGTGTTATTAAAGAGCCAACAAACTTATCCGAAATCGACGTTCCACAGAACTTGCGTTTCTTTAAGAAGAATTGTTTTTAATATCGGAAAGGAAGTTCAAAATGATAAAGTTATTATACTACTTAGCACAGATTCCAGTTAAAAAATTTTATCTGTGTCGTCTTGCTGGTTAATGGACGGTACTTTTTATGTAGTACCAACAATTATGGCGCTACTTTTCAGCATCCATGCACAACTGGAAAATAATCAGATAGTACCGCTGGTATTTTGCTTGATGAGCAAGAAAATAAAAAATGCTATACAGAATTTTTTTTTGAACTTCACCGGATCGCGGCATATAACAATATTCAATTGAAGCCAAATCGAATTATCTGCGATTTTGAACGAACCATTTAAATTGCGGCACGAGAGTTTTTCCCGTCAACTGATTTTAAAAACTGATTTTGGCGCCAAGTACAAATATTTAAAGTAGCAACCAAATATGGAAAGAACGAAAGTTTCAGTTTAGAGATCAGAATGTTAAAAAGCCTGGCTTTTGCTCCTGGGGGTCAATTCTCGTTCTATGAAAAAATGGAATGAAAAAAATCTTTCCATTTGGTTTCCATCACGTCTTTCTCATTAGTATCTTTTCACGAAACTGCAATATGCGATTCTCGTTGTCCAAATGAAAAAGAACTATGAAAATACGCTGAATACTACACAGCAAAACATATTTTATCAAGTTGCATATATATTTCCGCTAGGTGCGCTAGGTAAATGGTGCAAATAGTAGCTAAATAAATGATTCAAGAGATTATAATTTGTAATTCGATTTAATCACTCTCTCAAAGAGAGGTAAATAGAGAGTTAAACCATTTTTCGTCATTGCTTGTCAAAATATAAAATAAATTACTAAAATGGCCAAATTTTATTTAAACTAAACGAAACTAATTATTTAGGGATTTTTCTAAAATGAATTGAAATTTGTTTAATAAATTTGCTTATAAATTAGTTTTAAAGTGACTAGTATTATAGTTTGGTTGCACATTTAACATTAAAATTGCAAATTTAGGTGTTATAAAACTGAATTTCCATATTCATTTATATTCCCACGACCAAAATATTCGGTGAGAAAGTTTTTTTCATATGAGAAGATTTTGACGTCATTTTTTTCCTTCTCATGAAACATGAATCGGAAATCTGTATTTCTCACTGAAAATACTTTTCATTGTACTTTTCACAGAACGAGAATTGACCCCCTGCTTTGGAAATTTTTCATTATTTTAAAGAATTGTATAAACATTTGGAGGACCCCGATTTAAAAAAAATTGCAAAATGGGTAAAATCAAATTATATTACAGGAAACAACGACACTGAGCCAAGATATGATCCTAGCTTTTGGTCGATTGAAGATGCGTGGAAAGAAAATTTTCCGAGAACCCAAAATAGCGTGGAGGCGTCGCATCGGCGACTAAAAGTTGCTATTGGAAAACGCAATTGCGGTCCATATAAAATTATAGAAAATTTAAGAAAAGAATCAGTTCTATCTAAAGTAACATACGAAAAAATTAGAAGTGGTGAACATTTTCCACAAAACAGAAAAAATATTAAACAATATAAGCAAATTAAAAGAGTAATCAAAAAACGATTGACGGTTCCTAAAATTGATTATCTCCAAAATATAGCGCACAATATCCATCTTATGAACTAAAGAATATCAGGAAGTATGGAATATTCATTTTTTAATTCAAGTCCGTATACTTGAATATAATATTACGTATTACTGTAACCTGGAATTTTTATATTGGGCCGCACATGTTTTAATAAAAATTATTCTGAAAATTGGGGATTTTTTATTTTGGGATTTTGCGAATAAAAGTTTTCAATTTGGGATAAAAAAATATTTTGGGATTTTGTCAACTTGGGATTTTTTTTGTTGGGATACTGTACCGCTCCCTCCAAATAAATTGCAAAGGACCAATTTGAATAAAAATACCTCATGTAGAAATCTGTTGTTTTTTTTTTTTAAATTACATACCGACATAAAAGATGGATCACCCTGTATATTATAGGTATATACAGGGTGACGAAAAAGTATGGAAACCCCTAAAAATCTCGAGGAGTTCGGTCAAACAAAATGAGCAAGGTTTATTCTTAGGTAATTGTCAACAAGGAATTTAGTGGTGAGCTTGGTTATGACCTTAACTTGCATATTCAACGTCATTTTGAGGTCAAGGTCATTTTTTTAAACTAGAACCCCTATTTTTGATGACAGAATCGAAAAGAGCCATCAATTTTACGTCCGAGTATGTATTTTCCATCTGAAAGAATTTACATTGTATGATTTACAAAGTATGGAAAACCCCAGAAATCTCGCGGAGCATGTCAAAAAAAAAATAAGCAATATTTAGTCTTAGCTTGTTTCCAACAAGAAATTTAATGGTGAGATTGGTTGTGACCTTGACCTTAATCTTCAAGGTCATATTGAGGTTAAGGTCATTTTTAATAGGGAAACACCATTTTTTGACATCGGATTCGAAAAGAGCAAGCATGTGAAGTTAGCCCAGATTTTTATCCCAGCAAAAACAGAAAGTTTCATCAGGCAATACAATTTCGTCTTATCCCAGTTTTTTTATATTTGCGATAGTATGTATCAATACGAAACGAAGGTAAAATTTTTTTCCTATCCTAACCCAGTTATTAAAAATTTTATTTTATTTTAATGTTTTGAGATACAATTTCCACCGGCCCCATATGATTTTTTATATGGAAAATTCAAGAAATATTTTCCTTATTCTTGAAACTTTTTGGGCCGGAAAATTTGTTTATTGTTTTGAGTTTGCCATAGATTAGGGCAAATCTTGATAAACTCACCAGACCAAGTCTATGATTCAAATAGCTGCAATCGGCCAATTTCCATGACCTCATATGATTTTTTATATGGAAAATTCACGAAATTCATGGTCACTGAAATTGGCCGATTGCAGCTATTTGAATCATAGACTTGTACAGGTGAGTTTATCAAGATTTGCCCTAATCTTTGGCAAACTCAAAACAATAAACAAATTTCCCAGCCCAAGGAGTTTCAAGAATACAGAAAAATATTTCTTGAATTTTCCATATAAATACTCAAAAGGGGCCGCTGGAAATTGTATCTCAAAACATTATAATTGCAACTCAAAACATAAACCACATGTTCCGGACCGACTAGTTCAAATGATATAGAAATATTTTTCTTTTAATTGGTTTCATAAATAAATCAAAATCCGAAAAATAAAATAAAATTTTTAATAACTGGGATGGGATAGAAAAAAAATTTTACCTTCGTTTTGTATTGATACATACTATCGCAAATATAAGAAACTGGGATAAGACAAAATTGTATTACCTGATGAAACTTTCTGTTTTTGCTGGGACAAAAAACTGGGCTAACTTCACATGCTTAAAAGAGCGATCAATTGTACGTCCGACTATGTATTTTCCATGATCTCCGAAGGTCACCTGAAGGAATATATGTATTTTAATTGTAAAGGATATGATTTGATATGAAAATTAAAACCAATGGATTGCATCAAGCGACTCTTGTGGAAAAATGGTTTACAGTTCACTTAACGTTGCAAGTACCTATAATACTGATGATTGCGCTCTAGCTGGTAATGTTGAAGTTAAAAAGCATTACGACTAAAACCAAAAAAACTGGAAAATAAATGTCAATAAAGGTTCTATCACACTAAGCGCGGCGCGTCGGCGGCAAATTTAAATACACGTGTTTTTGCTTATGTAGTAAAAGTAAATCATAGTTTGTGTAAAAATATAAACTAGCGTGAAACGCGAGATTTTTTGGCCGTTGGTGTTCGCGGGCGGCGATGAAATTTCATTGTATACCATTTACTTAAAATTGTAATTTTTCTATTAATAATATAAAGTTTGTAAATTGTTTTATTAATAATAATTTTATTTTTACACACATTTTTAAAATTTTTTAAAAACACTTGTTAAATATTTCGCAAAATTTTGCGAAATATTTAACAAGTGTTTTTAAAAAATTTTAAAAATGTGTGTATTAAGTGTGTTTCGCCAAGTGCCTACGGCAGAAAGTGTTAGAAGAATTTTATTTTTGTTCAAGCTATGATTTCCTATCACTACATAAGCAAAAAAACGTGTATTTAAATTTGCCGCCGACGCGCCGCGCTTGGTGTGATAGATCCTTAAAGCGAACAGTTCTGAATTTGAATAGTCTTAGAAATTTTCTATATTAATTAGGGAAGACGCCAATATATGATCAATGATTTATTGAAAAGAAGATTGAGTGGACAGTATATGCATTTTGAACCTGAGACTGAGTAATTTCCTCCGTATTTAAATACCAATATACAAAAGCCCTATCTGAATAAAAAGTTGTTAATCCAAAGACTGTAAATTAAAATAAATATTCATAATAATGTCTGATGTAATAATAATAAAAAAAATAATAAAAAATTCAAATCTTTATGGATTTAAAACTATAAAACTATAATTTTCCATGGTAATATCATGATTAACATTCTGCCACTTGGGACAAATAAAATTTGCAATTACGAAAAATTAATAAAAATAGAAAATCGTAAAAAAAAGTCGGATCAATAAATTGAATAAGCGTAATATATAGTAAACAGTTCAAAAATAATTTCAAATCACAGACGGACGGATTTCCCGGGAAAACTATTTTTGTATGCCATGAAAATTCCATTATGATTTTTAATCAAAAATATTAAATTGTGTATTGGCATTGAACATATGATACAAAAATGAGAGCTTTCACAAACAACCCCGCTATATGTATACATGCATGTATTCTATATACCCATAGAATAATACACATAATGGAAATCTCTGTTTTGATTGTAAACAATGAAATATGGAAGCGTTCCTATATATACTGTGTACACACGGTTACATATGAGGAAAACGAAACTGACGGATAACAATTGAAAATTATTGAAAATTTTAATATTTTTTTTTTAATTAACTTCACAATATGAGTATATGTACTGTACATACCTACCCGTTCATAATATGTTGTTTATTACAACTAAAAGGTATTGTTTTAATTGTCTGCCAAGTTGATGTGCTGATACAGAATAATGGATTTGTGTATTTAATATACAATCTAACGATATATATACAGTTCAATTTAATTAAAATCGAGAAATCCTACCAGCCGAAATATGATTTTATTTTCTGCGCTGCTTGGCATGAACACGTAACTAGCTGTTACAATATATGATATCAGGTGTAGTCCAAAATAGGACTTGAGTTTGTTCAAAATATGTAAAGAAAAAGATATTGATAGAGTAGTTAGCAATATTTTACTTCAGTTCTGAATAGCTTACACTTTTTTGGGCTTAACTTTAATCCGGCAGCTTGTATCCGATCCAAAACCTCTGCCAAGTTCTTTAGATGCTCGTCGAAGTTATTGCCCATGACGATGATGTCGTTCAGATATATTAGACACGGGTTACATTGGAACTCCTTTAGAACGCTCTCCTTTAATCGTTCAAAAGTCGCAGGGGCATTACATAATCGGAATAGCATAATATTAAATTGCCAAAGCCCGTTACTCCCTCATGGACTTCCCACCTGCCAATAACTGCTTTATAAATCTAAGGCGAAAATATTCGAGCATCTGATAACACGTCTAACGTGTCGTCGATCCTTGTCAGTAGGTAGCTACCTTTTTTAATCACAGTAGTGAGTTACGCAGACTCTCATGCTACCATCCTTCTTCTCGACAAACACTACTGCGGTGAGCTAAATGGGCTGTTTTGCCAATAGTAACCTGCTGGGTGGTTGACGAATCGGCATCTCTGTTTCGGTGATTTTCTATTGAGGTCCTTCCGGTATTATCCGATGTACTGCAGAATATGGACACTGTTTGAGTAGTTGATGCGCAGAATTTTTCTGTACCACGATAAGATCTTCGGTCCATTTCTGCATGAGTTGTACTACCATTTCTTCTGCTCTTGCATGTCGGCTTTTCCAATTGGACTTTTCTGATCACATTTTACTATCGTTAATTTCTCATCACATTTACCGATGACTGTTCCTATCTTGATGGTTTTTGTCGTTTCCAAGAGATTTAGAGTCCTAATTGGTACTCTGTAATGGTTGTTTGGTTTAACTAGGGCTTTTCCGATTATAATTGTCTTGGCTTCATCCTCCTCTTCATTAGCTTCCACAAACCACAACCTGGGTGACCCAGAACCTCCCTAAAATCTTCCCAACATGATCGTCTCCTAGATTGGTGGCAGTTTCTCCTGATGATCAATAATAATTCGCCTAGTAGTTGCTCCTGCACTGCTAGCTTGAAGTGGCAACGCGACGTTATCGTAAGTTAAAACTCCAAAACTCCTCTTCCTCGACGTTATCGTAAGTTAAAACTCCTCTCATAGAATCCATCCCCACAATTATTTCATCCACAATATCTGCAATCAGCACTCCGTATTGAAAAAAAATTCTCTTGATCTTTATTTTTACGATCTTTTTGCCTTTTATTATTGAACTATCTCCAGTTGCCGTTTGTAACTTCAATCCATTAGCTGATTGTATGCCAGCCTGACTCTTATTAATTTAACGGCTCCGTCGTCATTTGGCCACCCTCATTCTTGGCCACTGCCTGCTCTACACTTGGTCATCACTGCTTAGGTGATTGCGGTGATGTTTCCCGTTTCCCTCTTATTTCCCAGCAGTCCCGAGAGATGTGACCAACCTTTCACATGCCCAACATCTGATTTTGCTACTTCCGTCTCAGTTTGGTGATGGCTCGTGCAGTCTTATTCGTTAACACCACCGCTTTGCGTAAATGAAAGCGCCAATCTTAAATATTTCTATATGATCGACCACCGCTTCTGGTCCCTGCTGTATTTCCGAAGCAGCTCCTTCATAATTTCGAGATAACTGTTGCGAACTTTTTCCGAAATGGTTTGTGAAGCTTCCGCTACTTCAACTTTAAGGGCCACTGTTAGGCTTGCAACAAGATCTTCATCGTTCCAATTAAATTGAAATTTGAAAATGCCGAAAGATGTTCTTGGTCTGACTCATTTGCGTCGTTGTTCCACTTGCGCTTTGACATCAGTTAATTCTTTCTCGAGACGTTGAAATTTCTCTTCAACTTGTTGGACCACCGTTTGTAATTTTTGTTCAATCTGTCAAACCTAGGTTTTGAAAAGTTGATTTCAGTTTGTAATTCTGTCTGCAATTTCTCTATTTCACCATGAACATTTGTAGATAATTCTAGAATTTTCTCGTCCATTTTCTTTTGTCCTTCGGCAACTTTCCCCATCTGACGCATCATAATTTGGATTGGTTGTTTAATTTCGTCCATTTGTTCTTTCTTTCTTGGTTTGACTGGATTTGTTGTCTCTAACTGATGCTCGTTTTGTTGTTGAATGCCGACCTTTTGCTTGTCCAAATGTCGCTCCATCATTTGGTTTGACTGCTCTCCTTGTTGCGCGATCATCTACTAACCCTTCTCTCTCCATGGCGTAGTTGCCCTTCTAAGGCTGCTTTAACACAATCAGTGAGCAATCCCCGTTTCTTAAGTTCCTTCTTTAACTCTGGAACTCTGTAACGAAATCCTCAAATTTCTTAATGAAATTTGGAGATTTCGCTAACAGACATAATGTCAGCGGTCTGGTGCGGTATAGTAGCCGGCTAAAGCTCAGGGTTTGGCGTGGCGATTTCCAGACTTGACAGAATGCTTGAATAACCGCATTTTATATCATAATGAAACGACAAAAGTAAATAGGAGACACAATCGCTTTGTTCACACTACGGCATGATTCGACCCAACACAAAAATCTTACCTCCCTAAACCCATCCTAATTCCCCTACGTACTACTCTACTCAATTATACCAGTGAACATAACCTCATAAAAAAAAACAAAGAGAAAGAGAAGCATCCACAGCACAGCTGTCCAACACCGTCCCAACGATACGATTTTCCAGACTAGAGTGATAGACTCACGGTAAATTATGTTGTGACCAGAATTACAAAAAAAACAATAATTGAAACCACAGAACCTTAATGATGAAATTATTAATTATTACGGTAATGACCGACCACTTAATAAAGCGAAAACTCACAAAACTGATAAAATAGAAAAAGAACTTAAGAATGAAAACTGAAATCACTACAAATGATGACGCATAAAATAGTAAGCTATATATCGGAAACTACCGTGTGTTCGGTAATATCGTGATTGCAGACGAGAAGGCTGTGAGGGAAAAAATGTTATATAATGAAAACAAATATAATATATACACGGACACGAAAACGCGATAACAATCAAATTAGGCTCACATGAGAAAAAAAAATTGCATCTAATCTTAAATTTTAATTTTACTTTAATTCAAACAAAAATTTTTGCAAAGCAATAAAACAGTAAATTAAACTCTACGTTATAAAATCTGAGAAGAAAATTTGTGAATTTACGTTAAAGCACCACTTATGTATGGGCAAAGAAAATAAAAATTGGTTATTGTTGTTGGTCCGTTAAACAATGGATCAAAGAAAAACAAACAGTACCTGTAGATATTTTTTCTGCGTACCACATCCGGTACTTTCTGGTCTGGAACGACTTACTGTTGGTGACGACGCTGGTACCCCCTCTTTAACACCGACTTCGTCCCGCTTGTTGGCAGGACTGCTGCTACAATAAGCTCAATAGCTATTCAGGCCAGCTCAGGTTAAAATTTGTTTTTTTTTTTTTTTTTTTCAACGCCAATATTACCCCACAATGACTTGATGTATTTTGACTAAGCCAACGAGCCCATATATAACATACACGTTTAGCTGTGCCACATTTATTTGTTCGGCACTACGTCATTCACTGCACTGGACTTGGTCTACCAATTTATAGTTTTTAATTTTTTCCACCACAGAATAATGGGTAGGAGAATCACTTAAGGAGTTGGTAATAGTTTGTTTGTGTTTTTTATTTTTTTTTATTTGTTTATTTAGGTAAGAAATATCCAAAACAAAAAAATTATTATTTATTAATCAATACTTTCGTAATCGTAATTTATTTATTTCATTTATTATACATATATTTCTTTGGCGTTTTTTTTCCAGAGTGTATCATGACAGTTAATACACCTCTTACACCACAAATCACAATATATTTATTATCCAATTATAATTTCATTACAATTTTTAAACTGTTTTTTTTATATATACATAGATTTAAACATTTATCGTTCAATACATTTTATATAAATCAAACTCAAAAAAAACTATTTACAATCGGATTAACTTTAGCTATCCAACAACATAATCACTAGCCAATCTTCACTATACAATTTTATAAAAAAAAACAAAGAAAAAAAAATTCAAGAATTGGCTCTTTATATGTGTCTATATAAATTTATCTTTTATTATTTTTTTTATTTAATACAAAAAAAAACTGGCAGTTGAGTCCAATCGACTCATCAACCGCACTTTAAAAAACTCCCAACTTGACTGTCCAAAAATTAAATTTTTTTCTCCCAAGATAAAAAAACTTTTAATCAATCAAAAAAAACCGACACACGTACATCTTAAGCATTCATCTCAATCACAGCTCTCCCGCTGCTGCAATCACGATACTATCACCAATACATCATCAGATCAATATAAAGAAAACATTCATCGCTCTCGCGATAGACTATTCTGGAAAATCGCATCATTGGTTTGGCCAATCAACGTGCACCGCATGATCGACCCACCCAATATTACAACTACCGACGCAGCATCTCATTCTCATTGTCGACAGAGAAAACCCCCTCAATAAGTATCATGCTATCATAACATCTACTATACCAATAATGTAAACTGACTATCACCAGTAGTCATTAAGGAGTAGCAAACGTAACTGAACCGAGCTGGGCAAACAAACTCA
This sequence comes from Tipula helvola, assembly GCA_963556165.1. NCBI lineage: Eukaryota > Metazoa > Arthropoda > Insecta > Diptera > Tipulidae > Tipula > Tipula helvola. The sequence goes on from OY744483.1 coordinate 50,251,176, forward strand.
TCCGCACCAGGCCAAACGCACCAACACCGCATGTTACGCAAACGAGGGAGGCGTAACAACTCTTAAATAATTTTTTTTTGTTTTATTATTCACAATCCCGCCGCTGTCACCAATTGTTTCGTTTTTGCCTTGTCAATCAAGTTTCGTATCACTGGATTGTGAATAAAACAAAACACTTCAATTTATTACAAACGGATTTATTTATAACCATCAAAAACAATTCAACACAATTTATTAACCAAAATTCACAAAATCACTTATTATAATTTTTACCCAATTGTACTGTTCACTTATAACTTTTAATTTGCACTAAAGCACTTTTTAAATCACTTTTTAGTCTTCACTTTATCGGTTACCAAATACTAATGTTTTAATTCGAATTCGTTCGCTCCTTATATATTCAACAAAAACTCCTCGAAATTTCATGATTGTTCCTGTATGAGCAGTTTAGAAACATTTAGAACAGTTTTAGCATTGAAAATTTCATTTTAGTTTTAGTACAGTAGAACCAGAGACAACGCGTCGATACAGACGTGGTTCCTGGTAGAACTATTCGCTATCTTATTAACTTATTCTATTCTGTCCTAGATGTCACCGTAACAATATATTAATTGTAATTGTTGCTGTTTATATAATTACGAGTACAGTCGATTAACAAAGTTGAGTTATGTATATGCTGGTAGAAGGTTTATTACGGTCTACTCCTCAATCTAAACACGCATTGGCCGTTGTAATTTTTTAATATTTTGAAAACTGTTACAAACCGAATGATATCCAAGCCCCACTTTCCAATCTTTTCTGCGCCAGTCAATTAGATTAACGTAGTTCCTACAAAAAAAATCTAACGACGATATAACTACAGTCTTGCGGTTTTCCTTTGAAGGGCAAAATCATCCCATACCACTTCGTATGCATTTTACCATAAAACAGCATTTAAGTGTCTTCCAACTTATTTGTTTAATAACGTTAAAAGGGAGTATTTGCCGCAGACAGGTTAAGGCCAGTAAAATTCGAAGTCGTTGTCAGCCCAAAATATAACTTCCTACGTTGATATACAAATTAAAAAAATTGATACAATATATTTGTAACACCCATTTACATATAAAGTCACATCAAAACCACGCAATATTTCATAATTGTAAAAATCATCAATTATGTCAAACCGCATATTCCCAAAGGACTAATAATTTTAATTATATGAAATTATGGAGATTGTTAATTTACAAATGCATTATTTCGACATTAATTACAGTAACACCACATAAAGAGCTAAAATAATATGAACCGATCGATCGTTTAACTCGTGTATCCATTTCAAACACAATTTCAATCAGAATCCACTAATGAATATAAATTCAACACAAAATGGTGACGAGAAATTTAATTAAATTTTACATATTGCCATGTTATAGTATAGTGGCTGATTAAAACTGTATATAGACACCAACACCACATAATTTTCCAAAAAATCAACACTGATAAATCATTTTCATGTTAAATAAATGTCGATATAAATTATTTGCGTTGATAAAATCTGCAAAAATGGTTATCTCATGGGGGTATCTACGAATATGTATGTATAAAAGATTTTTTATGTGTATATATGCAGCAGCAGTTAACAGTTTTACAGTTAACGAGTTTTCCCTAAAAACTACCTAAAATCTATTAGAAAAACGGAAATTACGAAAAATAAAAAAAGTTTTCATCTGCATAAAGCACATCTCTGTATATTCGCTTTCAAAACATAACACTATGCACACTGACATTTTCAAATACATAAATGAATGATGGTTTAGGGACTTGGATTTTTTTTTTTTTTTCATTAAAATGATATGTTTTAGACAGACTTGCATATCATAAACTTTTCAATTTTTAAATGAAAATATTTTAAATGACAAAGTTGATAAAATGTATGTGTAGAGTAATAAAGCATTTGCAAGCTTTTGTATTAATTACGTATTACGGTTTTTTTTTTTATTTACCGGACGTCTTACCATAACTACATTTTCTACAGACATTCGAGTTAACCTTTAATTGTGTCGATATACCGTTTTTTTCTATTATGCTATATATGGTAACATAGGTCATCGTAATCTAAATAGATTCTAGATATCCTTAGAACCAGCATTGTAGCAAAATAACGAAAAGAAACTGATTAAAATTCTCCCCACAACATCAAGAAATACAACCCATAAAATTAGAATCGGTTAAGTAAAATGTCAACAAAATACCGCAATCATTAATTCAGATTACATAAATAATTAATTTCTTCTTGTGTTTTTATAATGTCGTCGTATACAGTCGTTGTCGTCTCAACCAAAAAATTTTCTCTATCTCACAATATATTGTTGTTGCTTTTTTGTTGTTGTTTTTTTTTGATTAAATTTCGATAAAATAAACGAAAATTAAATTACAGTTGTAATGAAAAATTAGAACAACCGAGAAAAAAAAATTTAATTAATTAAAACTGGAAAAATCTCCAAATCCTAATTTTCTTATCTTTCTGTGTATATATGTATGTATGTAGTATTCGAGTGTGTATCGTTTTCTCTTTTACTCGAGAAATTCCTCAATGACATTAATTATCATTTATCATCATAATCATCACAGTTTTATTGTTATTTTATTCAACAAAATTATTTATTTTCTAATTTCCATTCCACCCAAAAGAGCTCATTTATATAATTTAGCCTGTTCGGTGTGCTGTTATCAAAATTATAAAATCAACACAATTAAATTCAATTTTTCATTTTTATTGTTATTATGATTATATGGCGTGTATTTAGTTTAAAAAATAAAAAAAATAACAAAGTGGAAATTATACAAAAAAAAAAATTAATTTTCATGTTTTTACTCGTATACACATTTACACAGTATTTACTGAGTTAAATAGTTCTGGGGAAAAATGAAAATTGTCTGGATTCAATTTTTTTTTGTTTTTGATGAGTTTGAAATTTTAAAGACATAAATAATAAAAAAAAATAAAAATTTGACGCCAGACACTTATAATTACAGTGTTTTGGTTGGTCGTTAGCATAATGATGGGATTTATCATATAATTTAGGAATAGAGCCAGCCTACAAATGGGCACACCAAATTCGTCAACTATTATGTTGATATCCCATCTATAAGTCAGCAGAAATGATTGGAGGGATGAAATCCGTAATAAGGTTCCTATTAATTGAAAACTATTACCAAGCGTTTCTTTTAAGAAGCGTGCTACAAATTTTAATTTATTGAACCATGTGCGTGTAAAACTAACCAACTATTTAGAAAAGTCAAAAATTTAATTTGTTAGATGGCTGTTATATACATAAATACTGTATGCCAGTTGCCAGAGCTTTAGACACTGGTTGCGAAATGAATTTTGTAGTAACGTCAAAAAACATCAGAAATAATTTTGAATCGATTTTTCTTAAGAACTATGTTTTTTATTAGAAATTATTTAATGACCCTAATATTTTATGTATTAAAAAAAATTTTTTACATATCCCTTGCGATTATATCCTCTATGACAGTGCGTCTCAAACTTTTTCATACTGCGGCGCCCGAAATCGGAAAAAAATCCAAGGCTCCCAAAAATTGTGTGCAATAATAAAGAATTTACAGCTGAGTATTTTGGACATTCCTGTTCAAGGATCTCAGATGTCCCGCGCAGCTTATCAATAGTATGTAATTCGTATCTGTGTTCCGCAATTTAAAAAAATCCCTAGTGGAAAAAAATGGTTTGAAACTACTAAAACCAAACTTACGCTTTGATATAAAAAATACCAATTATTTAACCCTTAAATAACACATGGGGTTCAGTGGACCCCAAACCATTTTCAATCGTACATATTTAAATGTTTCAGCTGGAAATGCATCTCGTGTCTCCCTCCTTGCTATAGTTGAGATATTGCGCACTACATGTTTACGAACTCAGCGCCGGCTTGTTGACTGCTAGCAGCTGTGTAGAAATGTCCAAAATCACGGTGGGGTCGGTGCAGAGCGAGCCACAGGCTAAGCTAGCACCATAGATTGGAGCGGAGTTATGCGATCAGTATTTATATGTAACGCAGTTACTACAAAAAAAATACTACAGTTAAAGTTATTGTAAAAGTTATTTTATTCGGGAAAATTGATGAAAATAAATTTTAAAGTGAATTTCTAATTGTGATTTAAATTGATTGCCGTTCAGAAAGCTGTTTTAAACGATTCAGCTCTACCCGTTTCTCAGCCTATTTCTTCTTTTCGTTGATTTTTTTGATGCGTTCGAATGGAAACCCAGGCTCGAAGAATAAACCATTAATGTTCCGAACTCTGAAAAACGCAACATATGACATTCCCAGTGCGAACTCAGTGTCTCCAATATTTAAACTGCTTGATCTAATGTTAAGCCTTGTGACCGGTGAATGCTGATTGCATATGCGAGCTGTATAGGGAATTGTTTTCTGGTGAATCTGTTCGAGCCCTTCTTAAATGAAACAGTCACTGGTGGAATTGGCAATATATTGCTGTTCTGAAGCTTTGGACCTAAATATGATGCGAATTCCACCATAATGCAGATTGGAAAATCGTCACTGAAACGGCTGTCTTCGCGGTGGTTGTAGACAATGTCAACAACTTTACCAATTGCTCCATTGCACAATACCGCAGCAGTGAATAGATTTCACCTGAGTATGACTTGTGCACCTTCACACAAATACAGCTCAGATACTAATCCTCTGGCATCATCAGAAGATGCTGTTGCAGCCCTTGGATCATTGTGGATTGCGGTTATGCGAACAACAGGTTGACTGACATTCCTCAACTTCTCTAGATTAAACGAGTCGATTTCTTTGTTCGTTGAAATCAATCGAATTCCATCCCGAGTTGAGGATACAGTACTCTGATACTTTGAAATGAATCTCGTCTCAATCAACTTGTAGTCAGAGGCCGTAATTTCACCTACCGCCAACCTATGCAAACAATCTCTGAATTGCTTTTGGTCATCACCCACTTACCTCATGATTTGGTTCAACAGAAACACTTTATTGATGTGTCGGTAAACAATTTGGCTTGTACTGCTACTGTATTTGAGCTCTTTGGAGTACCATACAGTGGGACGTCACCGACAGGTTGTAGTTGATTGAAATCACCGAAGAAAACAACAATATATCCTCCCATGATCTCATTGAGTGGTCTTGCCTGCCGTAGACGGTGGTCAATTTAACCTAGAAGTTTCAAGCCAATCATCGAGAATTCGTCAATGGTCACAATCTCGATAGCTGCCATCTCTTCCTGAAATTGCTGAAGTTTCTCGGCTGACATGTCCCTCTGTTGATAGTTAGACAACCGTAATGCACTATGAATTGTCTGCCCGTTGATGTTATTTGCTGCGACACCGGTAGGAGCCATAACCAACACTTTTTCATTTCCGATCAAACGAACAATTTCGTTGATAATGCATGATTTCCCTGTACCTTCCGCACCAATTACGATTGCTAGCTTGGCTTCAGTGAGAGAATTCAAGGCAGAATTCACAAAACTAATTGCCCTAGATTGATCAGAATTGAGCTGGACCAGCATGGAATTCGACTCATTATTGCGGACGAAAGCTTCTTTAGATGCTTTAATGAAATTTAAATCTCTCGCTGCTTCAGGATATCTTTCTATACCCCTGTTCCAATTCATTGCGCGATCGATCTCACGAAATCCTAGATCAACCATCTCTAGGGCAATTCCCGGCATTGCTTCTGCAAGAGCCATCCATTCTTGTGGGTCTCTGACTGCTTCTTGAGATTCTTCTTCAGGGTCTTCGTCAGCTACTATTTGAGGCAATTCCCAAGTAGTGATATTAACAGAAGGGAAAGATTCTTTCCACGAAGACTGTGTCTTTAGTTGATTCATGTCTCTCCATGGCAGATTGAAAACCAATTTCTGTTTGCAATAAATTTCATCTGTTTCCTCCCCAGTGCCGAAGACCACTCTGGGAATTAGCTGTACGATTCTTTCGGAACGATTACGACTTCCTGTTGCTGAAAACTTGCGCGTAAATTCACGCAAAGAAAGGTTTTCTAAAGATTCGTGACGTGAGGCGTTAACATTGATCAATTTGTTGTGAGTTCTGTGCTCTTCATCTTGATTTCGGTTAGAAATTCGATTTGAATAGTTTGGCAAACGATCTTGAAGAATGATACAAACCTTCTCCAAACAAAATGTGCATCACTTCACAAGCTGAAACATCTCTTTGTGATATCATTTTCATCAACAGTTTAGTGATTGCTTTCGATGCTGGATCGTTATTACTTATTTGCTCAGCAATGCGCTTGAAGATGTCTTTAAAGTTTTCAGAACTTGGTTCGCTCTTGGAGGCATATTTAGTGATGTAAGCTACAATTGCATGCTCCGAGGCAATGATTTGGAAATCAGTGTTTGCTCGCCAGGCTTAAGAAAAGAATTTGTTGTATGGGTTCAGCAAACAATCATTTCTTCTTGGAATGAAAACGAAGTTACCTTTGTCATCTGCAGCTAAAGTTGATTCTGCCAAACATTCCTTCGGGAAAACAAATCTGCATTTTTGGTTCTGTGCTTGGCCTCGCAAACAGTAAGCTTTTGAGCATATACAGTGTGCTGCTGAACTCTATTCAATAATTGCGACAACTGCAGTTCATTTTCAACATCAATACTGTCAGTGGTAAGTCTTGATGGATGGATGAGAGCTTTGTATGCCGTCGGAATAGGATTCCAAGCACTCATCAAGGAGTCGTAGACGTTTTTTGCTTCCATGAGTTGTTCTATTGTGATTGTAGGAAATTTCCTTACATCAGGCGCCCCTTCGATCCAAAAAAGACCATGAACATGAGGGCTACCACGATGCTGGTACTCAAAACGGTACCAATAATCGTTGATTTGGTACTTCTTGCGAAGGAGGTTCACAAACATTTCCACTCATTTTGCAAAATACTCGTCAGCAATCAACGGGTTAGAGGATAACAGTTTCTGCATTTCTCTTGACAGGACAGACTCTGTTTTGTTTGATGGATCATATTCAAAGTGCTTTGCCAAACATGGCCACCATAAATCTGCCGAGCTCAAATTTAAGAAGAAGGTGGGGACACCTAGCTGCAAAACCATTGCTTCGATGTGCAGCAGCCTTTTCATGACAGCTGGATTGCGATTCACGTCACACAAAAGATCTTCAACTGTTCCATTGAAATTACTTATGCTAGCGGAAATCGTACCTCGTTGTAAAGCATCATGACGTTGGATTGTATTCAAGCAGAAATAGCGAAAACGTGGATCTTGTGCAAACCGCTTGTCTTTAAAACGAAGCATATGGAGTGTCCATTCTCTGAATGTAACTTTAGATGTGCGAGAGTAGTCATGGAAGTCAGCTTTTCCATATGGAAAGAGATGAGGGAAAGCCTTGATAATGTACCCGGCATGCCTGAACCCGTTGATTGGATTTGAGTCAGCTTGAGGCCATTGTAAGATGTCTGAAATCACTGCTCTTTGATTTTGGTCTTGTAAAATAGGCAAACCATTAGTTGCAATGTTGTCAACCTCTAATTCTTCATTAGAAATGACTCCTTCTTCTAGAAAGCGCAGCTGTTCGACAATGTCACCATCGGGTGGTAACACTGACATTGCTTCGTAATTAATAGTCAGATCGGAATAGAATGGATTGTGCCTGATAAGCCAAGACAGAGCTGCTGAAACCTTTGCTCGTCTCACACGGAAGTCAGTATAACCTGCCATTCCTGCTCTCCTGACTAAAATAAAGTTTAATTCCTTTGGCATTAATGGAAGCGTAGTTGCCACTGGTTGAAGATCTTGTTCGATATTCAAGATGTTGCCTGAGTAACGCAGCTGTCCCTTGCCGCGGCATGCACGAACTTGGTACACTCTGAGAATAGGCTGGACTCTGCTGATCAGCATTTGTTCAATCGGAGTCAGATCTTGCAAAGCATCTGGTTGTTGTATTCCAGGATGCATATTGTTGTCTGCACTGAACTTTGTTGGCTTCTTCGTACATGCTGTACAATGCAGCTTGCTTGTAGTTGTCAGCTTCAAACCATTGCAAGTGAGACATGCTTTGTAGCTGTAGCCAGACAAGTCTCTCTCGAATGATTCTAGAAAGCCAGTTTCACGAGTCGGATTTCGGACATTCTGAACGGCATGAGTTATGCGATGACGTTCTCCCTCGGTCTCTTGGTTAGTTCTCTGGGTTGCTTGTAATCTCTGGCGATTAGCATGTGCAGTTCATCGTCCAAATCGAGATCTTCGAACAGGTGGAGCAGCTGGCATGTTAAATCGTATGAGAAAAGGTCTTGTATGTTAGTGAGACCTAAGAAATATTTACAGCAGTTATATTGCTATTAATTTATGTATAACAACGTTCCTCGGTTATTGCTGGAAGCTATGAAAAAAACAGAATCAAAATCAGATAAACGGTTATAGCGTGAAAATGTAGCAACGAAACTTACTCTTTGAATTAATCCCGATTTTAAATTATATCGGATTTATCTCCGGACCGGTTCTAGTTATGTCTGGTTTGTTTTCTCATGATTTAGGATGAAAATTTGAAAACTCACTAAAGCAAGCCTTGTTTTATATCGATTTGAGTAAAAAATATAGAATCAACTTACAGTATATTTTTTCTCTTTAATGTCAATAAATATGTACATATGTATATGTATATGTATAATGGCCTAAATACTGAAACTTATTATGAATTAAATTAATTGATTTAATATAGTTTAAAAATTCTCTTTAGAATAATTAATTGCAAAAAAACGCGCGAATTTTGCCTAATGTATTTTCCCATAGACAATTTGTTTTTCTTTGATAATTTTTTTATTTTTCATAAATTTTTAATTCTGGCTTCGTCACGACCTGAATATAAATCTGTTGCACATTTTAACGAAAAAAAATTGAAAATCGGCCGAAAATTCGCTTAGATCTGCGATCTGTTACATTCGCCATTCGAGTCGCTCCATGAGAGCTTCGCTCGCTTCGCTTGCTCCGCTCCAAATATCCGATCGGTGGGACACTATGTAACACCGATTCGGTGTTGTGGTGACCATTTATTTTTTTGTGTGTACTGAAACCGACAAAGCAAGTATAAATTAGTCATTATATATATTTCAGTTTAGCACATACATATTTCGTCTACAAGAAATTCAGAATGTTGCGTAAAGAATATGGAGATTGAGATACTTTTCATTGCGCCTTTAAAAAAATTATGCTTTACACTTAACGAATTGCTAAACGCCAGCAGTAATTGCGTAAACAAAAATACACATCACATATCCTACAAAAACCATTAACAGCACAGAAAATTGTAGCGACCATTGATAATAGGTAAATTCAGAAATTTGTGTGCGAGGAATTTGTGCTGTTCATAAGAGATATTAAGGCGTGGTTTTAATTCTCCCCGGCAACAGCTTCACAGCTCCTTAAGGAGCCGCGGCCCACAGTTTAAGAAGCAATGCTCTATAATAACTAAACCAATTAAATCATAACGCATAAAGTTACTCGCAAACTAATTTTAGAAATAAATTTTAATTTGGTTCCAAAAAATAAAAGTAAATAAATGAACATAAATGTACAATAGCAACGAAAATTAAAACCACCCGAGGGATAATTTTGAAAAGTGTCGTATACCATTAATTTTATCTCTCATTACGACTAACCCAGTCTATATTACATTTTATTAGTGTTATGAACCTATACCTACTTATATACATACTATTTTATAGTTAACAACAGATCTTAAGGTACTCATATATGTATAAAGACTATTTATGCACTCAAACAGCAAAACATTACGATACAAACCATAAATCTGAGCAACAAAATAAAACCAAGATTAAATGTTGGCACGCGCGTCTGCCACAAACCATTCATTATACAGAGTGTATATCACGTGGGAAAACCGACTGGAAAATGGAAAATTTTTTAATTTTTAAATTAACTCATAAACACAATCAACAACCAAAAAAAGTAACAAATACGTTAGTTTATTTAGAAGTAAGTAAAATACGAGTGTGTATATATGTTTGTATTTAGTATGATAAAAACTTAAAATAATTACATTTCATAACATATAAATTCAATTAATAAATTTTTCATTTCCATTTGGTAGAACAAAAACAACAATAACTAAATAAAAATATTTTATTAAAAACTTTTTTGCATTTTATTTAAATTGAAAAATAATTTTATTGTTTGAACAAATAAATAAATAAATAAGGTTGTAATATAGTATGTGTGGTACTTAGAAAAATATTGTTTAGTTTTTAAAAATTTTGAATAATTTTAATTTTTTTGTATAATACAAAGTTTTAGTTTGTACTGTGTCTGGAGCAATTTTTAAATAGTTTGTATATTTGTGTACACAAAATATGCTTTGATATCAACCCTTAAAATATTTCGTAAATTAGGTGTCATACACAGGTATTGTTAGGGGTGGAATTTCTTTTTGTTACATGTTTTGTAAATACCATCCAATTTACGAAATAACACACCAGTGGCCGGTAAAATTTTATTAAACCCCTTATAAATTTCTTTACAATTGAAGCCATACTTATGTGTTATACTAGAGTAAACAATACATAAACTATGTGTAATATAAGAAAATAAATTTTATGATTTTTTTACATAATTTTCCACGCTTATAAACGAAATTAAATTAATAGTTTAGAATTTTTTGACTTGGACGGTTCGGAAAAGTCATCATAAAACTCTAAAGAGCAATTTAAAATAAAGTTTGGTTGGCCTAGGAAAGCCATGCTTTTACTGCTATTAACCGCTGTCATAGTAACGGGGAAGATCAGTTGATTGTTCTACAAGTTAAGAAAAGTGATAGTTTTCCAGCTTATTGTTTAATTCACGAGCGAGCGCTACCGAGCGAGTGGATTAACAATTTTACAGCATGGTAAATCACTTTTCAGTTTTGATTAAGTATGTATGCATAGCGTGTATGTAACAACCGCAGTAAGCTCAAATAAATAAAAGTCAAAAATGTAAAAATCAATGCAAAGAAAAGTGTTTCTATGAAGAAATGTGTTGCTAAGGAGAAAAGTAACACTTTTCTTTACTGTTTTCACTCAAGAAATTACGCTCTTTTCCATTAAGTACCCGAAAAAATATCTTTTTCTTTACCTATAGTACAAAATAACTTAGGTTTTTGTGTAAATTAAACTTAATTGAGAAAACTTTTTGCGGAAATCTATCATGTCTAATATGTATATAATTACCCAATTCATTGGCTGACTCCGGAATGCTTTTCTAAGCGTAGAGTAGCCTATAGACCTGTTAACAACAAATTTCGAACAGAAAATATTTCGAGTTCGATGCTCACCAAAGTTAGTATTAGTTTTATGTTTTTTTTTATTTGATAACGGCATTTCATTTTGGCATACGAAATAAAATTAAAATTTTGTGTTAAGTGCTGTAGATTTGATATGTAACAGTAAAACGTAAAGGTTTTAAGCTTATTTAACATTTATTTGTTTGGTGTTGAGACTTACTTACAATAAGAAACATTATTTGAGATTTTATATCATAACTTTTTGAGATTTTTGCAGATTTCCGATATTCATCGATTTAAGTTTGAAGTTGGATTAAGCATATAGAGTTACATGATAAGATTTCCTTCGAGATTTTTGGGATAAAAGTTTATTCGAATTTTTACGGATATATTTGCCGTGTTTTTTTATAAGTCTCGATAGATCTCAATAGATCGCATCTAGATGTTCTCTATTTTTGCGGTTAAGCTGCAATTGATTCAGTTTATTTTAATCAAGAATAACTGTTTATTCAACATTTTATCGTTTTTAATTCATTTCTTTGAATTACACAACTTATTAATTGTACATGAAAATCTTGCATTTTATCCAGATATTCTATCGAGACTCCCTAATTCTCTAAAAAATAAGATAATGTGTAAACGTGTAAACTTATGAAAAGCAAAGCTTACTTTTATGAGCTTGCAATTTATCGATTTGACCTATTACTAAACGAATATCGAAACATTCCAAACCCATAAAAGTAACTTTTGCTTTTTACAAGTTTACATATTTACACATTATCTGATTTTTTAGAGAATTAAGGTGCAGATTTTCCCTTTTATGAGTAAAGACACACATTAAAAATTTGCATTTTAGCATGAAAGCATACCAAAGTCAATTTTTAGTATATCTATCATACAATAGGAAACTAGTAGCTGATTTACATTTTGCTCTATTTTAAAAGACAGAAGATGTACGTTGAAAGTATTCATTTTATTATTATTTCCTTCCATTATGAAGAGGCATATTCAAAATGTGTTATTTAATGCTAACCGCAATCAATTTTTTATACAAGTTTTTTTTGGCGAAAAAGAATGGAAAAATCGAAAAATGAACCTGTTTATCATTTTTCGTAAAGGTTGCTCAAAATTTAAAAGATCATAGTAACCATTTTGAAAGAAAAAAAAAGTTTTAGTATGTCCGTCTCATTTTTTTATATGGATAAAATGTATTCGCACTTTTCTTCATGTATTTATAATACATACTTTTGGAATAATAAAATGTAATGAAAACAATAATGACCTAGCGTTGTCAAAATAAAAACACAATTCTTAGTGCTGCGAGTGCCAGTATTTTTAAGTGGATGATAGAAGAACCTACAATTTCTCATTTTTTATTTTTGCAAATAACTGAATAGATCTATCGAGACTTATAAAAAAACACAACAAATGTTTCGGTTTAAAGCCGCGTACACATTGAGCGAACGAATACCGAATTTCAAGCGAACAGCGAACAGCGAACACCGAACACCGAATGCAAATTTCCTTAATGTGAACTATGAAGTAAACGCGAACCGAATGTTCGATTCGCATTCGCTTGCGTTCGCTCCAAGAGTGGTACGTCAAAGGAAATTGATGTTCAGTATATGGACGATAAAAACGGAAAAACAATACAACGAACGACGAAAGCAAATAAGTTTTCTCGTTTACAGAGTGCGGCGAAAGTCAGGAACGACTTTTATAATTCAATATCTTATAATTTAATTTTTTTATTTTTAATATAATTTTTCATTAAAAATATGTATGTAATACAAGTTGTTTTTAAAAATATATCCACATTCTTGTTCACCAATTAATTTTGCAAACGAATAGCGAACATGACAGATACGGCAAATTCCCTTGCCGTTCGTTTGATATGTATCGTCAATGAACGAACAACAAACATTCGCTGTTTGGCTTAACACGGTTTTTTCTTTCTTTTTTATGATTCTATATTTCATTAGTTTAAACAAAAAGGACCCCGCAATAATTCATATGTAAATTGGGTTTCGGTCAAATTTTCTGAATTTTTGATATGTTGTATATTTTATCATCCTGTAAATATACAAGTTTATGTTTTTGAGGTCGCTGAATTCAAATCTGATGTCAGATTTGAAAAATTGACAGTTGACAGCTGACAGAATTCTGACAGCTGTCAACTGTCAATTTTTCAAATCTGACATCAGATTTGAATTCAGCGACCTCAAAAACATAAACTTATATATTTAAATAATTAAAATATGCTTTTGCCATCTATAAATAGTATTAAAAATGAATAGTTTTGTATGGGATCTGTGGAGCTTCGGAGCTCCGTAGTTGCCAAAATATTGAATTTGGAGCTTTGTGCCCATGGAGTCTTTTGTTCAGGATAATAAAATATACAACATATCAAAAATTCAGAAAATTTGACCGAACCCAAATTACATAATAATTATTGCGGGGTCCTTTAGAAACATCTGTTGTAGTACGCAGATACTTTTGTATGTATTGATTTTTTCATTTTCTCTTTGCTTTGCACACAGGATTATGTTATTTGACACATGGAAGTATTCCATATTCGTAAATTATAGCTTTATAATAACTACACTACGCCAATAATACTACGTAAATAATAACTACACTACGCCAATTAAAAAACGGAACAGAAATTTTCTTCGAAAAAATACCCAGATTTGAACGCTATATTTTATTTCTAGTTGAAGGAAATTTTGTTTTCTTTTCGATATTGGCAACCGTTTTATTTTATTTTGTTTTTTTATGACTTTTTTGAGTAAAACAAAAGGTATCAAAAAAAAAAATTTGCTGCTGTTTGAAACTGTAAACGAACTTGCTCGATATTCCATTCAAAATTCCAGATCGGCCATTTTATAGAGAATTTAGAAACCTTGCAAAATGATACTTGGAAAATTTCTGTGCGATCACTCCTTGTCGAGTTATTGAAGTTTTAGTGTGTTAAAGTTTTAGTGTTAAAGTGATTTAACATTCAGAGTGCTAAGTTTACAAGATAAAAAAATTTACTTCTACGCTTTTTGATACGTTTTCTCTAAAACAGCAATAACTCGACAAGGAGTGGCCGCACAGAAATTTTCCTAGTATCATTTTGCAATGTTTCTAAATTTTCTATAAAATGGCCGATTTGGATTTTTGAATGAAATATCGAGAAAGTTCGTTTAAAGTTTCAAACAGCAGCAAATTTTTTTTTTTTAGACACCTTTTGTTTTACTCAAAAAAGTCATAAAAAAATAAAATAAAATAAAACGGTTGCCAATATCGAAAAGAAAACAAAATTTCCTTCAACTAGAAACAAAATTTTTTTTTGAAAGGTGTTATTTCACCAAGATACAAGAGTTCAAATCTGGGTATTTTTTCGAAGAAAATTTCTGTTCCGTTTTTTAATTAGCGCAGTGTATTAATGCACATATCTTATTGTTTTGTTGCACTATCACTCCGTTCCTGCTGCCTAATTAACCATTAGGACCGTTAGTTTTCAAACTATAAATAAGGAAAGATTATTTTATTCAGTTCAGTATTTTATGTGAAATTAACAGGTGTGAACTAAAATAACCAGTAAGTAAAATAAAATTTAAAACCAGTTTGTTAATTTAGAGAATTTTAATTGATTATGTTTGTTAGACAAAAGATTTTTATGGAAACAAAGATCCAAATGTTGGATCGTTTACGAAGTGGTGAAGGATCTTCGGCTGTTGCTAAACACTTTAACCTTCATGAAGCTACTGTACGAACGATAAAGAAAAATGAGGAATCAATCCGATCTAGTGTGGCCGCTGGAACATCAATTAGTGTAAAAGATACCTCATCTAACATAACTTTGAATTTTTGAACGATTAAAAGAAGCCACGCCAAGCACTAGCCAACAAACACATTGTAAATTAGATTTTGAAGCAAGCAAAGGGTGGATTGAAAATTTAAAGTGGCGACACAATTTGCACAATGTGAAAACAAAAGGAGAATCTGCGTCGTCAGATGAAGTGGCTGCTTCAGAGTTTCCACAAATTTTGTCTAAAATTATAGAAGAAGGGGTAAATACAGCTGACCAAATCTTCAACGCAGATGAAACAGGACTATTCTGGAAGAAAATGCCAAGCTGGACATTCATATCGAAAGCAGAGAAAACAGCCGGGGGTTTTAAGGTATCCAAAGATCGTATTACCTTGCTATTTTGTAGCAATGCATCTGGCGATCATATGATGAAGCCGATGTTGATTCACAGATCTTTAATCCCAAGAGCAATGAAAGGGTTAAATAAAAATAGCTTACCGGTTTATTGGCGCGCGAACAAAAAAGCGTGGATAACTGCGAGCATATTTATAGACTGGTTCTACAATTGCTTTATTCTAGATGCAAAAAACTGCATGAAGCAAAAAAATTAACATTTCAACATCTAACTGCTAGTTGATAACGCTGCAGGACAACCAATTGATCTACATTACAATGTCAAACTCAAATCCTAACACGGACCAAATAATGAATTTAAAACTTTATGTGGGCCACAAAAAAAAAAAACTTAAATATTTATAGTAAACTAGGTTTAGAAATTTTTATTTTTTATAAGGTTTTTAATTTTGCCTTCAAATTAGAATCGCACTGGATATCGATAACCTGCATTTGCATAAGGTTAGGTACTGATTCTATATTTATTGAGAAAATTGAAGAAAACAAAGAAAACTTGTCTTCCAACGATTTAAAATCAGCAAATCTTGTTTCAAATTCAGTTCTTAAGTTTAAAATTTTTTCCGTGTATCTTTCATATGATACAGTTTCACCTAAACTGGATTTATACATGTTGCATGTCTGAAAATGCATTAAATTTTTATTTTTCAACTGCTTTTCCCAAAGAACTCATTTGAATGCATTAACTTGGTTACACATGTTGGTAATGATCTGATCGTTACCTTGCAGTTTCAAATTTGAATCGGGTAAGTGTTTCGTTATATCAACCATGAAGGATCAATCTTGCCACCACAACGTATCACAAAACAAGGTGATGTTTTGATTCTTGGATATTAAAAACTGACATATTTCTTCTTTGAAATCCCAAAATTGTTTAAGAACCTTGGATCATGATATCCAACGTATCTCGGTATAGTATAACAAACCAGAATATTCGCTTTCTAATTCAGTTAGGAACCTAGAGAACTGTCGTTGATTTAAGCCTCGAGATCTTCAACACATTTTCCATTTTTATTACTTTCGTACATAATACTTCCTGATGAATAATGCAATGGATATTATTAATCTTGGACCCATCATACACTGCGCCAATTAAAAAACGGAACAGAAATTTTCTTCGAAAAAATACCCAGATTTGAACGTTTATATCTTGGTGAAATAACACCATCCAAACAAATATTTTTGTTTCTGGTTGAAGGAAATTTTGTTTTCTTTCGATACTGGAAACCCTTTTATTTTATTTTTGTTTTTTTTTTATTTTTCTGTGCGACCACTCCTTGTTGAGTTATTGAAGTTTTAGTGTGTTAAAGTCTTAGTGTTAAAATGACTTAACATTTTATCGTAGAGTGCTAAGTTTACAAGATAAAAAAATTTACTTCTACGCTTTTTGATACGTTTTTTCTAAAACGGCAATAACTCGACAAGGAGTGGCCGCACAGAAATTTTCCTAGTATCGTTTTGCAAGGTTTCTAAATTCTCTATAAAATGGCCGATTTGGATATTTGAATGAAATATCGAGCAAGTTCGTTTACAGTTTCAAACAGCAGCAAAAAAAATTTTTTTTTAGACACCTTTTGTTTTACTCAAAAAAGTCATAAAAAAACAAAATAAAATAAAAGGGTTTCCAGTATCGAAAATAAAATAAAATTTCCTTCAACCTGAAACAAAAATTTTTTTTTGAAAGGTGCTGTTTCACCAAGATACAAGCGTTCAAATCTGGGTATTTTTTCGAAGAAAATTTCTGTTCCGTTTTTTAATTGGCGCAGTGTATATTTCACTTAGTTTTTTTTGGAGTAATGCTACAAAACCGTTGGTTTTAAGGAGCTCCATCTGTTGATAGAGGGCTGCAAAGTTATACGTTGTGGGCCGCAAAAATTATCACAAATCCCCTAAGCCCAGTCCATTGGCAATGATTTTCGAATGTCCTCATAAATTCGTTTGTACGGGTAAATTACCGCATAGGGGGGACCAAAGCTCCTGAGGCTGCAAACGACAACATCACAGTTAAGTTTGTCTTTGCTAACCCTCGGTCGACTTCATATATATTTCTGGCCCCCCTTGCTGCTAATGCGGTTTTGGTTTTGAGGCACAACTGAAATTTCGTTTCGTCGCCGTTAAAAATTCTTGTAGGATCGTGTATTATTTCAAAATAATTGTTTTCTTATAAATATTTTTTAATTGAATAAAACATGGGGGGTATTATGTAAGCATTACGAGTTTCGAGTTTCTCGAAATTGCGACAAAACGCGATTATGTAAAACTTTACGAGTTCTCGTAAATGCGACTTGTTGTTATTGTTTTACTCGTATAGCTTTTTATGTACGACAGACAACTCGTAATGATTCAAAAAAAAAAAAATCAAAATATGCATAACAACCACAATACTGTGCATAACAACAACAAAATTGTATGCCGAAAATGACGCTATCGGGCAACAAAAAAAAGTGTTTCTCGTGATTGCTTACATAATTGCGTTATGATGCAATTACGGCATACTAAGTTTCGAGTTCTCGAAACTCGTAAATCGAATACGAGAGATACATAATCACCCCCCAGGCCTTAATATCATTTTCGCCTACTGTGGCACTCGCAGCTGTCACCGGATCTGGTGTTCTTAATGAGATAGTCGGGTGTCTTTTCAGAAAAGCTCGAAACCATCCATTACCTGGCACATTATCAGTACCAAAAGGATGTGCTCGTTGCGTAGATTCGATGAATTCTTTTACTTATCTTCTTTTCTTTGGGGAAATCCTTTTTTCTGTGAGGTGATGATCCATTCTTCTAAAATATTTTCTTCTTCTGCGGTTAGCACTGTCGAAGAACCCGGTCTAACTTTCTTGAATTTTTCTTCCATACGGAATATTAATGTGGTTCTGGAAATACGATAATATTTTACCGCTGCTCTTTTTGACATTTTTTCGCTTTTAATCGCTACAAGAGCATTTTAAAGATCCTCCTCGGAGTAATTATTATTTGTCTTAGGCATTTTTGTACTAAAAATAAATTTTCGAACCATTTTATTTATTGTCACTCTTTAAAACTACAACTATTGACATAGTGTCGATTATTGTCTTTCAATAGATTACAACTATTGACACTCTATAACAATAAATGAATATAATCAACAGATTAATCCAATTATTGACACCCCTAATAGTTATCTTGTTATCTTATTTAAAAAAATAAGGTTTAGATAGCACATTTGTTAATTTTGTTCTTAGTACCACATAATTTATTGAACCTATTATTTAAATTTAATTATTAAATTAATAGGAAGTACTTACAAATTCTAATTCCTTAGCAAAACTCGGCCCGTTTGACCAAATGCCAAAAAACACTTGCCAAACATGACATTTGCCAAAAAAAAAAAGGTAAATTGTAGTGAAATTGTCTACTTCTATCATCCACTTAAAAATACTGGCACTCGCATCACTGAATTGTGTTTATTTTGACAACGCTACGTTGTTTTCATTACATTTTGTTATTGCAAAAGCATAAATACATGAAGAAAAGTGCGAATACATTTTATCCATA
Source organism: Tipula helvola (assembly GCA_963556165.1). NCBI lineage: Eukaryota > Metazoa > Arthropoda > Insecta > Diptera > Tipulidae > Tipula > Tipula helvola. The sequence continues at coordinate 50,270,194 of OY744483.1, forward strand.
TATAAAAATGAGACGGACATACTAATCTTTTTTTCTTTCAAAATGTTACTATATGATCTTAAATTTTGATCAACTTTTACGAAAAATGATAAACAGGTTCGATGGAGAGCAAAGAGTGTTTTGGTAGATAAATTAAAGTGAAAAGTTATAGAGAGTACAGAATTGTAGGCACAAACGAAGAATAGGCTTCCCATGGAACGAATCAAACATACCCAAGGGCGTTTCTATAGAGTACTAGGCCACATGTGTGTGTATGTTAATACTCTCTTTTTGGCAGAATGAAGAAAAGAGTTGTGGCACATACAAGAGCACCATGAGCTCTGAGGATGTTTTCTTTCACTACGTTACTGTTCAATATTATAATGAATAAACAAATTCAAGACGATCATTTTAACAAACTCATCTAGATCTGTTACTGTAATTTTTTTTTAAGGATGTATTTTTACAAGGGGCTTGCAGGATTTAAAATTAATAATCTTGAGCACTTGAATAATTTTATTTAACCCTTGTGTGCATACCCGGCTACCCGGGTGACTATTTCGATTTTAAATGATCGAGGATTGAGTAAATCTAGTGGTAGACTTTTCAAACCCCGTGACATCCTAGATTTGAATATATTTTACCGATTTTTTCAGAAAAGTTAATTACTAATTATTGTTTGACAAAATTATTCGCGAAAACATTTTGTTACCCTTGTAATACCTGGGGTGGCCTGTACAAAATACGAGGTTTATTTGGTAAAAGTTTGGTTTGAAAATAATAATTAATTCAAAACTTAGCATGCAATTGTAAACTAATTGCACCTTTCAAGTTTACTTCATCCTGAAAATATAAAACAGGGTTTACACTTCAAATTGAATCTTACACTTCAAACTAAACCTTTTGCAATTCAAATTTAACCTTTTAATATTCAAACTCAACCTATAACAAATTATAGTTAGGATTTCAGTTTCTAATTAATCCATTAAAGTTCAATATTTTTCCAAAGCAAAACAAAAGTTTTTCGAAACTAAAGAAAATATTTTCAAATTCAAATAAAACTTTTTAAAATAAAATAAAACCATTAAATCAACTAAAACTTTACAAAAATGGTTTTATTTCAATGTAAGGTCTCAACTGCTTTTGGCAGTCTCATCTACATATTTGTGTTATAATTTTTGGAATTAATATTTGTAACGCTTCTTTTATCATGTTTACCTTATCAGCCAATATTTTTGCTCATAATTCTTCGAGCAGCCAATTTCACCTATAAAGAAGTATTTGCATGTATTGTACAAGTATTCAGGATTTACAAAAATTATTTAATTTTTGAATAACTTTCGAAAAGATTTGCTTAAAGAGCTTAACAATTCGCAATATCCACGACTTAGTACCAACATTGAACTGAAATAATATAAGTGGGTGTGTTAAAAACTAGCTAGTTACTGCCAAAATAGATCATTTGGAAGTTAAATTTTTGAGTGAAACTTGACTAAATACATTCACGAAAAATGACGTGAATATTGATTTAGCTTATAGTATAATTTATATGAGACTATATGGGGTATTAAGAAATACAATTTGTTTTGATAAATATAATTTGCAAATGGTTGAATTTGAAGTGTAAAAAGTTGAATTCGGAGTACTTGAACTACATCGATCAAAACTCCGCAAGCAATATGTTAGTCTCGCAATAATATTTATTTGTTTTATGGCCATCGCCATAGAAAGTAACATACCTCTCCATGTCCTCACCATCCAACGATCCTTCCAGTGAAGTTTCAAATTTATTTAATTTTTACACCGAGCCTACCATTAGGCGCAGAGGGCGTAAAGGCCCCTATGTGATATGTAGTGAAAATTGGGCCCCTCGTTTTTGTACTTTCGCATGAAGATAGAGCCTTGAAATTGAAATATATGTTTAATCACATCTTTCGAAACCTGTCTGCAAAATATGAGCGGCAGCCTTTTCTTCGTTTTCCAGAAACTGAATTTTTACTAGACCAATTTTTACATGTGTAAGCATAGGAAAGCATAGAACAATGGCATTTTACATATGTTCGCATTGAGATACAATTTTGATTTTTCACATATATGTTATATAAGAATCGTAGAACAACATACTAAAAATTCTCTAGCAGCCCCTTCTTTGTTCGCATACAATTGGACTAAAAAAATTATTTTTATGCAAGAGATGTCAGATACACATTACACATTACTCTCAATCTCAATCAGTACAATTTGGTTCATAACTTTTATGTTTATATAACAATCACATATATAACAGACTATACAACTCATTGGAAAATAGACCAATCAGATAGTTCAATTTAACACAACTAGTGGTGTTTCGGCCACAAACAAGTAAATCATATTATGTTATAATCATATCATCCATGAATATAAACAAACAATTAATATTTTTGACATTTCGCAAAAATGAGTTTATTTGGTGCAGTTTTTATTTGGTTGTGTAATATATTTGGTTGATTCGTTGTATAGTCTTAACGTATACAACTCTAGCTTCGAAAATCATCTGAATATACAGTTGCGGGCTCGATGTGTTACCTAGGAAACACATCTCGTCCTCTTAACTGTATATTAGATTATTTTCGAACCTCTTGTTGTATAACTACTGTTGTATAAATCGTATTTCAAGTCTTGTTTTGAGTAATATAACTTGTGTGTAACATAATCTTTAATACTTTTACAATTCGTTAACTTGTGTGTTCATCATCATTAGAACTGTTTGACTTAACACTAATGGGTCCAGAAGGTAAAATGTACTTTTTATATTTATTTTGCATGTAATCTCATAAAATTGTTTATTGTAGTTGAACGATCTCATATTCTCTGTCGCATATGTAAGTCACGCATATTGAAATGGCGAGGAGTTTGCACTTTAGGAGCACCTTCTTTATGGATAAATGTTACTACATACTCAAAAAGCGTAGGAAAGTCATATAATCCAAATAGTTATGCCTGTTTGAAGTGTCATTCAAGATTAAAGTTCAAAAGATATCACTTACTGCCTGGTAATACAGCTGAGGGTAATACTGTGGACAATAATTTGCATAATTATGAAATGGATATAACTCCTGATAGTTCTTGTTGCACTACATCTTCAGAGATTGATTTCCAGGCTTCAACCATGAATAGTACAACTTCATTTTCGACATTAGAAAACACAAGTACTGAATCTCAATCTGAAATTACATCTGAATTTCTCAGTAGTCAAGCTTCTGTAACGTCAAGCAAAGTTTCTTCTGTTCCAAGAAATGGAATTATAGTCAATCTTCCTAGCTGCTCTGGTACACAGAGAATCGATATGTGGAAAAGAAAGAAAATTGTTATTCCAATGAGCAATAGATGCTGTCGCTCACATTTTGACAAAAATGGCTTGTTTAATAAGAAGACTTTAGAATCATTAGTTGCAACTAAAGAAACAATAGTATTGTCCGCTGAACATATTACAGCCACATTAGGTGGCGAGTCAGTAACCATCAGGGCCATAAAGGGCTGTCCCCAAGGAGGTGTACTATCTCCTCTTTTATGGTCATTGGTTAATGATAGACTGCTGATCCTCCTGAATAGCCATGGGTTTGATGTCCAGGGCTATGCGGATGACGTGGCTATCGTGATTAGAGGCAGGTTTGATGAGATCATCTCTGATCTCATGCAAAATGCACTCAACTTGATATGGCAGTGGTGTGACAAGGAAGGACTTAGTGTCAATCCAAACAAAACTGTCATTGTCCCTTTTACGAGGAGGAGAAAGCTCTCGCTTGTAGCTCCCTCGTTAAACGGTACTATTGTTGCCTTTTCCAAAGAGGTTAAATATATAGGGGTTATCCTGGATCATAAACTGAACTGGGAACAACATATACAAAAAATTCAAAATAGAGCCACAAAGGCTTTTTGGGCCTGTCAGAGACTCTATGGACGTATTTGGGGACTACAACCAAAAATGATCTACTGGTCATTTCTAACAATTATTAGGCCTATGATCACTTACGCATCGCTAGTGTGGTGGCCTAAAACTCAACAAAGGACAGCGCAAACTTTATTGAATAAGGTTCAGCGTATGGCCTGCATTGGGGTTACGGGCTCAATGAAAACATGTCCGACCGCAGCAATGGAGACACTCCTAGGACTAACTCCATTGCATCTGCATGTAAAAAAGGATACTGCTACTATGGCCCTTAAGATGCAGGCGGAGGGTAACATCAAACCAGGCAATATGGTGGGCCATCTGGAGATCCTTAAGGAGTTTCAGACAGACCCCACTATAGGAATGCCTTCCGACTGTATGCCAGCCAAACTGGATTTCCACAAACCATTTTGTGTTAGATTACCTAACCGGGAGGAGTGAAGTACAGGGGGACCATCCTTTGAGCGAGGGTCATTGGTGTGGTTTACAGATGGATCAAAAACGGAAGATGGGGCGGGGGTAGGAATACATGGGAGTGGAGTATCACTCTCGAAGTCCTTGGGTACCAATGCAACCGTCTTTCAAGCAGGAGTGCATGCTATAGAACTTTGTGCTAGGATAGGCATTTCTAAAGGCCTAAACGACGCAAAGGTTTATATAGTATCAGACAGCCAATCGGCCTTAAAGGCTCTTAGGTCTTTTACCATTGAGTCAAGGCTGGTATGGGATTGTCTGAAGGTTATTAAATTGCTGGCAAGCTCAAATAAGGTAACACTTGTTTGGGTGCCAGGCCACACTGGAATTGTGGGAAACGAGGCAGCTGATGTCCTCGCCCGCGAGGGATCTGCCTTTCCATTAATTGGACCAGAGCCCTTCTGCGGCGTCTCTAAGGGGCACCATAGGGCAGCAGTTAAACGCTGGGAGGATGTGCAAAAGTTCTCTTACTGGCGCGGAATTCCAGGTTTGCGACAGGCGAAGGAATTTATTTCACCTTCGTCGGCCAGGGCCAAGGAATGTCTCGTACTTAGGAAACCTGAGTTGAGGCTGCTTACCGGCTTCCTCACAGGTCACATCCCCTTAAGGTATCACCTAAAGAAAATGGGCCTAAGTTCGACGGATAGATGTCGCTTCTGTGACATGGAAGCGGAATCAGCGGAACATGTTCTGTGCCATTGCCCAGCCATTTTCTGCAAAAGGTTACAACACCTAGGAGGGAGAGTAATGAGCCCGGATGGTATGCACCATATACCGGCCGGCAGTATTGTCAGGTTCATTAAGAGCCTGAATATTGACTGGACGGCTCATTAAGTAGGGTCCATGCACAAAAGATCTTTTAGGTCGCAGTGCGGGGTGGCTTGAACGCCCACATGGCCCTCAACTAATAATAATAATAATAATAATTGTCCGCTGAAGATATTGAAGAATTTTTCAATGCCGTTTACTTTAGTAAGGCCAACTCATACTCTAAAATCGATTTCGACAACGGCTCTCCAATAACTCCATATAATTATCAGAAATTCACTGGGATTTCACAAAAAAATTTCGATTGCCTTCATGCTTTTGTAAAGCCACACATCAGAAATAGTTGCAACAGATTTACGAGAAATGCGTTAGGAATATTCCTAGTAAACTTGTCACAGGAATTTTTGGCATATTTATTCAATGTATGTAGATGGTCAAGCAAGAGTGTCTGCAATCTTTGAATCTGTTCGAAAAGCTTTGGATGAGCATTTTGTCCATCTTCATTTAGGTTATAATCATCTATCACGAGAAGATGCAATGAAACATCAAACTAAAATGGCTCATAAACTTCTGGGTGCAGATGAAAATTCTATTGTAGTTATCATTAATGGTACTTATCTATATGTTCAAAAGTCATGTGATCAGGAGTTACAATTATTGACGTATTCCAATCATACATACAGAAACTTATTGAAGCCCATGATTTTGGTTTTCCCTGACGGATACATTCTTGAGGTTGAAGGTTTGTTTTTGCAAACAACGACAATAGCGATTCAAAAATTTTAGAATACTTGATTTCTACCCCTTATGGATTTAAAAAATATTTCTTAGAGAATGATGTTTTACTTCTCGATCGTGGGTTCAGAGATGTCATAGAAAAGTTGAAATTGCTAAAACTTAATCCAATAATGCCTCATTTACTAACCAAGGGACAAAAGCAGTTTTGCACAAAAGATGCTAATGAGTCCAGAGCTGTGACTATGAATCGATGGATAGTGGAAAGTGTGAACAGCAGAATCAAAAAATACAAGTTCTTTGCTTCAACTATTGAAGTCACTTATTTCCCCAAGCTGTCATCTTTAACTAAAATTCCTTGTGCCTTACTGAATGCATACAGTCCTCCTATGTTTATAGAAAACGAAAATCATGCACGTTATGCATAGAAGGCAATGAGCAAAATGAATGATGACAATTCTCTTCAAAAGAAGATTGAAGAGCTAGGCCTTGAAAACAAACGAATTTGTTGGGAGGAGGCTACTAATCAGATTCAAGACTTTCCATGTTTATCAGAAGAAGAAATTAAAAATATCACTTTAGGTATGTATCAGTTAGACCAAGGAAAATGATATACTTATGAACACATGAAGGCAGATTCTAGTTACAAGATCTTTATACATAACGAAATGAAGAATTTGATAAGACGCAAAATTGAATTCGTTTTTCGTCAACTCGGATTCATCAGTTATGGTTAGAATTCTTTCCTAATGGTAGTGGAGCCGAATCAATTTTAGGATATTACTGTAAGTGCAAAACTGGGAGCAGAGTTGTCGGTACATGCAGTCATATAACTTCAGTGATATGGTATTTGGGCTACGCAAGACACAACCCACATGTATTATCAAAGCACCGCAAAGGTCTAGCAGATAATATTATAAATGCTATGAATTCTGGTTGTCAAATCTCAGACTCCGATTCAGATTGAGTCTCTACATAACTTGTTCTAAAGTTACAATAGTTTAGTAAGGAATGTTTCTATGGATAAGTTTGTTTTGCTCCTTCCAAAATAATGTGAATTTTTTATGCTGCTTATTTTGGAATAAGGTTATTTCTGCGCTTATCCAAAAATTCTCCGGTAAAATAAAAACGATAATAAATGAAATACCAATTGAATACAATTTTTAGATTTTTTATTAATAATGATCGCACTTCTGTTTGGCTTGGTAGTGTGCAAATTAATTATACAGTCAAGTACTAAATGATAGCCGCACTCCTAATTTAAGATTTATTTAATTTCAAATAAATTCTTTTAAAATTCTTCCTTTGCAAAAATAATACTTTTCACTTTACCAACTTTATTCTCTGCGGCGTCATGGAAAATTTATGGGTAACCCTCATTTAGTATGGTAATAAAAGATAGCCGCACACAATATTTTATTGTTTTTAATAGGAAATAAATATAAAAAGCACAGTTATAAAAATGATTTTTTATTCCAATTAATATTTTGTGTTTCGGCCATTGTTTTTAATTATTTCGAAAATTCGATTTGGCATACTTTTGTACAAGTTTTGGCATATTAATTTGAAATATTAGCCAATTCGCGTTGTACTGATGACTTTAGTTCATGAACGCTGCTGTATTGTGTTCCTTCAGCATATACAACTCTGCTGAGTACACCCCATATGTTTTCGATGCTGTTAATGTCGAGTGACCTTGCTGGCTGTTTCAAAACTGGTATCTGAGCCTCCGTAAACCAATAATTTACTATCCCGGCGGTGTGTACGGCTGCATTATCCTGCTGGAAAATAAAGTTTGGGTCGTCATTTTGTGCATCAACAACTGGTAATGTTTCGGGATAGCATGGATTTATACCGGTTGCTGTTAAGACGACCGGACATAAACTTCACATCCATTCTTCCTCCATAGCCAATTGCACCCCAAACAATCAGAGATCCTCCACCTCGTTGACGCCTCGATAGCACAAGAAGTTCTTTTCAAAGGTCGTGAAAATAATATTGCCATTAATCAAGGCTATACATATTCAATTTTTTTCGTCACTAAAAATAACGCGCTGCCACTTTTTCTTCCACGACATATGTTCCTTCGCGAAACACAATTTGGCATCTTTATGATTTGATAACAGTTGTGGTTTTCTTTGTAATTTTTTGATTTGTATATTATCTGACTCTCTTAATACTTTCCTCACATTACAAATCTTTGTATTATCTCAAGCTTTTAACGCAATTTGTTGCACGGTGCCAATAAAATTAGAGACGTTTCGTAAAATTAACCGTTTTTCTCTATCAATAAGTTCCACTGGCCGGCGGCCTGCACTTTTATGCGAACCGTATAATTGCGAATTTTTTAAATAATTTAGCACTACCTTCTCACTCCAACTAATATTTTCTGCTATTAACGGATACTCATATTACTTTTCTTAATAACGTCAATTTATCAAACTCGTTCAAACTACCTTTTCCACCCATATTTAAAAAATAACAAAAATCGGAATAATATTTAACGGCTATAATACTTAAGCGGCTATCTTTTATAACCATACTAAATGGGGGTTCTCCAATTGTCCATGATCCCGCAGAAAATAATGATTTGTATTTGTGCACGCATTGGTAAACTGAAGAGTATTATTTTTGCATATATAGGAACAATTTTAAATGAATTTATTTGAAATGAAATAAATCTTAAATTAGAGGTGCGGTTATCATTTAGTACAGGACTGTACGTCACTGTAGTGTGCAAATTAATTATAATTCGCATAATTAGGCTAACATACACCATAATTACTGTTTGGAATATTTTTTTATTCAAAACAAAGCAATTTATTGAATTTAGAAAAATATAAAAATTATAAAAATGACAAATGCATAAAACTGCTGTAACACCCTGTAAACAAGTGGGAGGGAGTTGCGAAATATTTTTGCAATTATAAAACAATATACTAAAGAACCACCAATCCTAAAAAGTCGCAAAAAATATTTAGAAATATCGAAAAATGATGTATATTCAATTATGTAATATTTGCATTCAAAACCGGAAGTGCGTCACTGTAGTGTGCAAATTAATTATAATTCGCATAATTAGGCTAACATACACCATAATTACTGTCTGGAATATTTTTTTATTCAAAACAAAGCAATTTATTGAATTTAGAAACATATAAAAATTATAAAAATGACAAATGCATAAAACTGCTGTAACACCCTGTAAACAAGTGGGAGGGAGTTGCGAAATATTTTTGCAATTATAAAACAACATACTAAAGAACCACCAATCCTAAAAAGTCGCAAAAAATATTTAGAAATATCGAAAAATGATGTATATTCAATTATGTAATATTTGCATTCAAAACCGGAAGTGCGTCACTGTAGTGTGCAAATTAATTATAATTCGCATAATTAGGCTAACATACACCATAATTACTGTTTGGAATATTTTTTTATTCAAAACAAAGCAATTTATTGAATTTAGAAAAATATAAAAATTATAAAAATGACAAATGCATAAAACTGCTGTAACACCCTGTAAACAAGTGGGAGGGAGTTGCGAAATATTTTTGCAATTATAAAACAACATACTAAAGAACCACCAATCCTAAAAAGTCGCAAAAAATATTTAGAAATATCGAAAAATGATGTATATTCAATTATGTAATATTTGCATTCAAAACCGGAAGTGCGTCACTGTAGTGTGCAAATTAATTATAATTCGCATAATTAGGCTAACATACACCATAATTACTGTTTGGAATATTTTTTTATTCAAAACAAAGCAATTTATTGAATTTAGAAAAATATAAAAATTATAAAAATGACAAATGCATAAAACTGCTGTAACACCCTGTAAACAAGTGGGAGGGAGTTGCGAAATATTTTTGCAATTATAAAACAACATACTAAAGAACCACCAATCCTAAAAAGTCGCAAAAAATATTTAGAAATATCGAAAAATGATGTATTCCATTTCATGCAACTGGGCCCAAGCTTATCTATGGGGAAAATAGAAAATACGTTGTTTTGGGCCCAATTTACTATGCTTATCCTATAGGGTCCTTTATGAATATATTTTACTTAACGATAGACATTAAAATTTTAAGAACTTTATCAAACGTTTCAAGTAATCCTTGGCTAAACATTTCTGATTAAAATAATTTACAGTATTTTCATCCCCAATGAATTTTAAAAATCTCTTTGCTACTTAGCATATGTATGTATGTATATACAGAGTATTCGTTTTGATATCACAAAAAACTGTTCATTGTCCCATAGAATAGCATATTTTTGATAACAAAATTTATGTAATATCCTAAAAACATTAGTATCACATTTATCATTTAAATTGCATGTCCTTAATTTAATTTCGTACAAACAAACAAAAAAAAAATCTCTCTGCAAACACCAACATAACACAACACATTATATAAGAAAACAAATAACAATATACAACAACAACAATAATAATAAAAAAATGTCCTTTTCTTCTAATTTTCATAACATCATCGGGACATGAAATAAAACATAAAATTACAAAACATAAATTTTGAAATATTCGTTGTACATAAACGAACACATCCATACATAAAGCATAAAATACGTAGAGAGCACAAGAACTTTTGATTTTTTTTTTTTAGAAGTAAAAATTACTTGAATTAATGATGCAATCAATATAGAACAACATAAAAGCTATCATTAATGATCTGATATTTTTGCCATCATCCCAGTTTTGTTGTTTTGGAAAATCTATTGTCATGCTAGAAGAAAAATACGTTATCAATTTATATCGTTTTTTTTATCAATTTTTTATTCTAATGTAGACAATTTTTTGTTGTCTTTCTTGTATGTGTGTGTATACTATATATTTACACGGGTATGTAATGGTTGGGGATATAAACTAGCATCGTGCACAATATATTGGATACATTGGAAGCACAATTCGATTATTGGGATATAGACAACAAATATAGGATGATGTTTACAAATACCTCGCTATTTGATGATTTTATTGATTTTTTTTGTGCTGCTGCTTTCTGTTGATCGGATTTTTTATGCAACAAACACTATATAGTGAGATATGAGATTGTAGAACATAAAAAAAAATATGCAAAAACCATAAGCACTGATTGATTTTCATCACTTATCAATAATATAATAATAACTATATTGCGACGGTGAAACGATAAATTTGTAAAATTGGTTTTTGAATATTATGGCTTGTCAGGAAATTAAGATAAGCCATAATTTACGGTTTTTATTATTATTAATGCTTTTAGTGTAGGAGCTTATATTAGATGGTTATTTTGAGGCTTGCAAGTCAGGATATTTTATTAAAAGCTTGGCGATACCATAATTACCAAAGACAAAGATTTTCCAACTTAAAAAAATTATTATTTATTTGGTTTAAAATCAATCCTTCATTTTTAGATATTTTTTAGAACCTTCTGATTACCGATATTTTCGACGAGTAACTTACCTAATTAATTCTTGCGGGAATAAAGGTGAGTTACTTTTGGTACCACTGATGCACCGCGGTACGTGAATTTCTCTCTCTTTATTAAAATTAACCGAAATTTGGTTACGCTACTTTGAACGCTAAAAACCTGTAGGATTTTCGAATTTCCGATAAAATATTTGGTTCTGGACGTAATTGGGCAAGTAAATTACACCGTGTAATTTACACAGTTTTTTACACGTAAAAGCGTGTAATTTACTTAAGGTTATTTTATACATTATGCATGTATAAAATGTAAAATACCGAGATTTAATATTTTAAAAACGCCATCAAATGTAATAAAATTTCGAAAGAGGAAGCTTGTCTGTATTAAAATCAATAAGATTCTATCGACTTTTTCTAGACAAAATATATTAACAATACTGCATTCACAACATTTTTCGACTTGTTAATCAGAAAAAATGAAGAGGCCAATCGTTTATAATATATCTACCATCCTCATTTTGATTTAGTGAATATGATTCGCTAAGTCAATACATTCTTTCCTCATACTTAATGTATGAAGTTGGAACTTTATTTTTGTAGTTTGGTCGTAGCTGCCTGATGAGTAGACCGAATTTTTAGTGGTTTAGAGGTATAGTGAATAACTATTGAACTAATAAATTACTGCGCACCCAACAAGTTAAGATCTCACTAAAAAAAAATAGGTCTCACACATCCTGGATGAATTACCTCACTAAAAGTGTAGATAATCTCACTGTTTTAGTGACGCGAAAAATTTTTGTTTTCATTTCAGTAGATCATTTGGTAGATTTATGATTTGAGCTTGCACTCTGTGGGTTCTGTTGATGTTGTGTGGATTATTTCGAATTTTATGAGACACTGCAATGCGCGTGTAGAAAAGAAAGTGTAGAAAAAAAGTTCAAAATATAGAGTATTATTTTATAAAACCAGCATCGGTGCCAGCATCACAAACCAATAAACAACCAGAAGCGATTATCGTAACAGGATCGTTGGTAGAAATCAAAACAGAACAACTAAATACCTCAGAAGTAGAATTTGTGCATGACATGAAATGTCGTCTACTAACCTTAACTCAACCACTGAATTCTGTTTTGTCGAAAATGAATTTGAAGAAATTACATCGAACGAAAGCAATACACCAGCTGGCACTTCCGAACACTCTGAATCTCTCGACGAAAATATTGTAGATACTTCGGGGGAATTAGTTTACCCACCAACCAAAATAAAGCTCCAGAAGAATCCAAATGATGCAATCCGAAATTTTCAAGAACAGAACGTAAGAATCGAAAACGACGAATTAAAGAAACCGACCGACGCGACGGTTACAATTTGCCACGCGAAACCAATACACTTAAAAAGGTTACGTCAAAGATCTTATAATGACCGAAATTAATAAAATAATAATTTAATAAAATTATGAATTAATAAAATAGTTTAAATTGAATTGTATTCCTAAAATGTATTTCCTACATTTTTTTAATTTGTTTTATTAACCTAAATTTAAATACATACTTTTGATACAAGTTTTGATACAATCTGTTTTAAGCAAGGGATCATTCACAACTGAGTTGGATCAAGTAATATAACAAATATAGCTTGTTTGGTGCCAGGATCACAGTTCAGCCCTTCAGTTCCATTTGGAAGCCCCGATCTTCATGTCGATTTCCTGCATTTGGATTTCTGCGATCTTCAAAGAGATGGCAATTGTCGACCTTTGCTGGTTTTCCTGTTGGTGGCACAGTTGTTAGCATGATTGCTTTAAGCTCCGGAGGTCCCGGGTTCGATTCCCGGCGGGTGATGAAAAAATCACGGCTGGTTTAATGTAAGGATCAATGAACTAATCGCTCATTATCTGTTGTAAAAATGATCACGAAACTTCAAAAAAAATGAAGCGGCCAAATCCCTCCATGGGATGTAGCGCCAGCGAAAAAAAAAAAAAATCACAACAACTTATTGTAAAAAATACAATTAATTTAGAAATATTAATTTTACACAAAGAAAACAAAAATCTCGAAAGTGAAAGCCTATTTATGGAACCGTGTCAATTTTGTGCCATTTGTTTCGATACCGATGCAGCCCTTTGTATGTCCAATATAACCAGAAGGCGCCAAGAAGCAGAAAACACGGACTGTACTGTATACTACTAAACGGTATTTTCAAAGCTTCACTGTAGCTAGTATTTTTAACTTTCACAACATTGTGACCTACAAAATTTATTTTTAAATTTTTCATTGTATTAATCCTACTCGTGCTGCCCAATCTGTTGCGAACTCTTGCTCAAAATAGATTATAAAAGCTTGGGGTGTAGGGTTTAGCAAATTAGTATTAGGTTGGTCGCTAAGTAATAATAAAATTAATATTCTTCAGATCTTTTCAAATGTCCACTGAAATGAACCTCGCAGGGAGACGCCATAGAATCACGCATCGGCGCTGACCTTGGTGCTCACTAACAACGCCAGGTGAATGGTTTCTACTTAATCTCTACATGCCCAGTGTACGTTTCTCGTAGGATCCTTCCTCAATGTGCTTCTCTCCGGTCTGTTCAAGGGTATATTACAAAGAGTTTCTTGTCTTTATTTGTTGCCGGTTTACATTAAATTAATCATTGATTTTACATCTCTAAAAATGTTGGCTTACAATTTGAATAATGGCTATTGAATATCGGAGTCACCTCAATGTTAAAGTTTTTATTCAAAAGACAATTTACGGAAATACCCATGTGAATCCTACGATTTTATCTCCAGCACATCTTCACATGTATACAAATGAGAATATTCTGCATTTTAGAATATCTCAAAGAGTAGACCTTAACGTGCTGGATATATCTACTTATTATATCGATAATTTTACAATTTACTGCTGATACTGTACACTAGAATTCAGCATTGGAATTAATCAGTTAATTTCACTGTATTATCCAGCTACACTAAATGAAAATGAAAAGTACTTAAAGATTTGTTGCACTTTTCTTATATCCCTTATACATATATATACATGATGATATTAGTTTATCAAATTGTGATTAACAAAATGAACCAATGTTCACTGAACAAAAAATATCCCGCTGCTAAAACAAAAAATTGGCTCTGGTTCACTTAAAATCCGCAGCTTTCGACTGAGTAAATGGAATTTAGAATTAGAATTCAACTGCGAGTATAAGGAATTTAGATTTTGGAAATTTCGGGAAATTTTAACAATTTCTGTTGTCACGGTCGAAAGGCGGCTCGCTATCCTGGTTTACGAACACCATCGCAATTTCGTTTGATGTTGGTGTGTTGAATCGTCACTGATCAGATTGACGGTCTAGTTTGAAAACCAAGTTTACAATTGAAAACCCCTCTCCAGCTTGAACAACTGCTTGCACGGCTTGTGCTTCGATCTCTCGCATCATTAACCGATCCAGACGGTTGAGGAATTATAGATTATATTGCTCATTTGATGGGTGATTCTGACGAATTTTCGTACTTTCTGGACGATCCGGAACATTGAGTTGAGCCAACTGTTGTGTTTGACCATCGATAGGCTGCAAATATGAAGTCCGGTGATTGGGATCATTCTGATCGGATAATAATCTTTGCATGAAACCTGTATACGGCTTTTCCACGTCGTTTTCTTTTAATGGCTTTGTAAGCTTGAATTTCACCGACCACAACATTATTACGTCTTATATTGTTGAATTCTTGCTATTCAGCTAAAATGCTACAAATAAAATGGTCCACTGGATTCGTTGTTCAAAAAACATAGTACGATTTAAAAAAAATTTAATTCTAGTGTTTTCAAAAGTTATTGGGGTTGTTATTATACTAGTGAAATAATTTAAATGTTGTTTTGAAGCATTTAAATTCAATAGTTTGTAAACTGGTATAAGTTGGCTATTTACCGCATTCAACTTATCCCACACTTTTATTCAAGAAAAATTTAAAATTACCTCAGACACTACGCGAATAAAATCTCTCACAAACTTTTTATTATTCATGTTGATTCGAAAATCCCAAGCTGTTTTAATTACTATTACTGATGCTGGACTAATTCGAAAATCGGTTTGTCCGTGGGGGATTTTCCTGTGACATAAAAATTGCATGACTCTTCAATTCTGAATTATGACTAAAATTTGAAATTAACTTATTAAAGCACAGATTAGTATACAAATGAGAAGTAAGGAAAATTTGATTTATTTTCCAACTATGCATTTGCTTTGTCTAACTGAATATCAATAAAACATAAAAATATCAGTGTATATCTGTCAGCAGCGAAGCAATTATAGAAAAAAACCGAATAAATATTTAAATGTAGCATTGCTTGCATTTGTTTAGTGACATCATTGGGGTAAATTTATAAACGATGTTCAAATTTTTTGTTTTTAAATAAAAAATATAAAGGGCTGAAACCTGACGAGGTGATCAGAACTTCGGTCTTTGGTTTTTTCAATGAGGATTGCATTCACCTGTCACCTGTGTTATAAAGTTGGTGTGACAGTTTTGACAGTACTGATTTCTATTTTAACTAACATATATTTACTTATACATGCAACAACAGCCAAACAGGTCAAAAGCTTTAGTAGCAGGGGTACAGGAATCCAATATAACACGAAAAATCGTATTTTAGAACTTTATACCGAAAGTAGTATACAAAATTATACTGATATTTCTAACCGTGTAACTGACCATATTCTAGAACTTTAACCAAAAATCATTTTAGAATCCCATTTACAACGCACATGTCAAATTTCTTCATAATCGGTTGAGAAATGGGCAAGTGCCACCTACTTGGCCATATTCCAGAACTTCATCCAAACAACATTTTAGAATCCCATTTCTGACACACATGTCGAATTTCATCATAATCGGTTGAGAAATGGGGAAGTTCCATCATACTTGGCCATATTCCAGAACTTCATCCAAAATTCGTTTCAGAATCCCATTTCTGACACATATGTCAAATTTCATCATAATCGGTTGAGAAATGGGTAAGTGCCACCTACTTGGCCATATTCCAGAACTTCATCCAAAAAACATTTTAGAATCCCATTTCCAACACACATGTCGAATTTCATCAAAATCGGTTGAGAAATGGGCAAGTGCCACCTACTTGGCCATATTCCAGAACTTCATCCAAACAACATTTTAGAATCCCATTTCTGACACACATGTCGAATTTCATCATAATCGGTTGAGAAATGGGGAAGTTCCATCATACTTGGCCATATTCCAGAACTTCATCCAAAATTCGTTTCAGAATCCCATTTCTGACACATATGTCAAATTTCATCATAATCGGTTGAGAAATGGGTAAGTGCCACCTACTTGGCCATTTTCCAGAACTTCATCCAAAAAACATTTTAGAATCCCATTTTCAACGCACATGTCGAATTTCATCATAATCGGTTGAGAAATAGCCAAGTTCCATCATACTTGGCCATATTCCAGAACTTCATCCAAAAATCATTTTCGAATCACATTTCCAAGGCACGTATCGGATTTCATCATAATCGGTTGATAAATAGGCAAGCGCAAGTTCCGTTATATAAAAAATTTGTTAACTACTTACTCACTACCCCACCTTCTTGACGTACAGTCTCCAAAAGCTTTTAAAATCTCCGCCTTGACCATAGAAACAGATTGGCGAAAAATTGAAAAGATTCAAAATCGGACATTCCGTTCTCGAGGTACCATGGGTCCCACACAGATATCCAGACATCCACGGACTTTTTTTTTTTTTTTGCACAGGGACAAAAACGGGAATTTGTTTCAGACTCAGGGACTTTCAAGACGTCGAGAAAAGTGGTTTTGGACCAACCAAATTTTTTGTCAGTTTTGACAGGATTTCAATACTTTGGGCCTTTTTAGACCGAAGTAAATTGTAGGTGTCTGAAGATGTTATTGATTGTCGATTACTGGCTTCTGCTAATAAGAATGTCACCAGGTTCAATTACGTTTCCTTCAAAATTGGTGTGGATCCTACATTGTTTCATCGGCTACTTCAACCCAGTCTGTGGCCAGCAGGTATTTTGGTGAGAGAATTCACCAGCCGTCCAAAAAACTTAACTCCGGTAGTTTTACCCATCGTCTAGCACAGTCGTATAATTCGCATTCATCATCAACGTTCGATACAACCAAAAAAATTAACAATAGTTTACATACGTATTATACTAACAACAACAGTGAAATTGCCTCCAGCTACGTCCCGCCATGTGCTATTGCTGCCATTAATGTACCAGTCGACCAGTTCAGCAACACACTGATTGCGATATTATGATTCTTACCGAAACTTAACCTGTGAGCCCAACAATATAAAGAACGTTGGGGGTGGCGTTATTATTACGCATACTTAATTTTACAGAATACTATGGAGTTTGATCAACTCAACTTAATTTGTAGCTCTCGAGAGTCACTTATCGTCAAGGTCAAATGTGGCTTATTTTAGCTATTTGTTGTGGCGGTTTACATACCTTGTGGAAGCACTGCAGATGTATATATCATGGATTTATGGAATTTATTCACAATAATGTTTTGCCGTTACTTAATGGTGAAGACCAGGTATTATTTGTTGGTGATTTTAATGTACCAAAAATTTCTTGGTGCTGGATAGACGAAGTTTTGTGGGTTCTACTGTCGATGTCACTTCCGGCTATGTGTTGGATAGCTTTGCTAAAATAGGAACTCGTAAATTCAATGCAGTATACAATAGCTACGGTCTTATTTTAGACTTTGTTTTTTCATCGGTGGAATTTATTGGCGTGTAAGCATGTCGGGATTTAGTGGAGCACTCAAGTATGT
This sequence comes from Tipula helvola, assembly GCA_963556165.1. Lineage (NCBI taxonomy): Eukaryota > Metazoa > Arthropoda > Insecta > Diptera > Tipulidae > Tipula > Tipula helvola. The sequence continues at coordinate 50,288,327 of OY744483.1, forward strand.
ATATACCACGCACCACATCTAATTAAATATTATTTTATTGATTGTGGCGCAGGAAATTTTCTTATCAATGATTTTGAATATGATTTTAGGGCTACAGATATTCGTTCATTAAACAAGTTTTTGGATAATGTTGATTGGAATTTGTCATTTGATGGGCTGAGTTTTTCGGCCGCCGTCTCTGAATTTTATAAAATTTTGTCCCGAAGAAATTAGCGTGTTCCGTTTACACTGAGCTATGGTTCAATCGTCGCTTCAAAAACATAGCCAACAGGAAATTTAGAGCGTTTAAGGCATATAAGCGGTCTGGGTATGTAAATGACGGATTAAAATGTCGTGTATTATGTAAATAATTTAAGGTTCTCAACGAATTCCTGACTATATCTATAAATCAAATGGCGTAATCCAACTTTCTCTCTCAGAAATTATAAAGGGATTAAATGGTTTAAATACTGCGGGTAGTACGGTCCAGATGGAGTGGCACCTTTGATCCTGAATAAGTGTGCCCTATATTTGTTCGAACCGCTTTGTTATTTGTTTAATGTTAGTATTTGTAGTGGAATATTTCCTGATATTTGGAAAAATTCATTTGTTGCCCCATTTTTAAGTCAGGTAGAAGAAGTGATGTTACATGATATAGAGGCATTTCGATCCTCTCGGCGATTCCTAAGCTTTTTAAATCTTTGGTGAAATCTAAAATAGAGTTTCACATAAGACATAGAATAAGTTTTCGTCAACATGGCTTTATACAGGACAGATCTACGATTAATAACCTTATGGTTTTTTCAAATGATGCATTCAACATTGTTGGATCACGTGGACAAATCGATGTTATTTATACAGACTTTTCGAAAGCTTTCGATAGGTTAGATCACAAACTTCTAATTCAAAAATTGTATAACTTTGGATCCGATTTTATTACAATTAAATGGATGATGTCCTATCTAACTAAGGGACGGCAATGCGTAAGGATCTCAGCAGCTAGATCTTTCATTTTTTAGATACCTTCCGGTGTTCCACAGGGCAGCCACCTTGGACCACTTCTATTTACGATTTTCATTAATGATGTTATCCAGTGTTTCAAGTTTTGTAAATGTCTTATGTACGCCGACGACCTAAAAATCTATGCGAATATTAATTCTATAGTTGATTGTGGAAGGAGGAACTTAAGGAGTAAGTTGCCCTTGAAAATAAAGTTGTATATTTTGTGCAGAGAACCCATACATTTTGTTAGATACACAGATCAATAGAGTATCTGATATTTGTGACCTAGGAGTTGCTTTCTCGTCTAACCTGTCTTTCAATAAGCATATAAATTATATAGTAGGTAAAGGCTACTCTTTATTGAGTTTTATCAAGCGTAATGGGAGGTAATTTTGTGACTCGTTTGTGTTAAAATCCGTTCACGTGACTTATGTTAGATCAATTCTAGAATATGCTTCAGTGATATGGAATCCGTCCTATCAGACTCATTCTGATAGATTTGAGAGTATCCAAAAACAGTTTCTGATTTATGCACTGCGACGCTTGCCTAAATCGAGTCATGGTTTTGTTCGTGAACCATACGTTAAACGTTTATTGTCGTTAAAGTTACAAACTTTAGCAATTAGACGTAATATCGCTTGTACCGTGTTCTAAAATCGATTTTCCTGAATTCCTTGAGAAGTTTTGTATTTACGCCCCTCAGCGAAAACTTAGATTGCGGTCGGACTTATTACGTATTCCATTTAGTTCGAACAATTTTAATGGTACGGAACCGCTAATTAATGTTTTCAATGATAACTGCGGCAGATTTATTTTCGGCATGTCGAGGGACTTGTTTAAGAGAGGGTTAAAGCATATGACTATTAAATTTCGTTACATAGTTTTTCTATTTTATTTATTTTTATTTTTATTTAATTTTTACATTACCTAATACTTTTAAAATTCTGTTCGTTACATATTTTGCTGTATTTATATGCTCTTTTCTATTAAATAAATCATGTGGTGGTGGTGGATATATTGTGTCGCATTATTATCATACTTTGTAAATTATCATACATAACCAGACAAAAAAATAAACAAATAAAAAAAAATTTGACGTTTCATTTTAAATTTGCCGCTATTCAAACTTTTTGTACTAGATTATTCTACAATTTTTATCATAGTATTGTAAAATTATGGTCGGTAAATATGGAGCGCTACTCGATTAAACAATGCGTAATTTTTATTAAAATTTGTGTCAATTTGGTGAAAGTTTTCAGAGGTAGGAGAAAAATTTCGTATAAAAAATGGTCAAATAAATTCTCCGTCAAGCAGGTGCGAAAAATATGGTAGATCTGGAATTTGAGAACAAGCTACCTATTGCTGATATGACACTAATTTTTCACAAAGTGAATAATTTTAAAATATATGTTTAATAACCTGCAAACAGAAAGGATGGACCCGACTCCCGAACTGGGAGTAATCTTATTAGAACTGAGTTTTCCTTGTTTACCACATTGTCTTTAAATTTTTAAAAATCAAAACAAAAGCAAATTTGGGAAGTGAGAAATTACCAAAAATAGTTTTGTTTGTGAAGAGGGAAGATTTAGCATCTTTGCTATGGTCAGTAGCAGTGAAGAACTACTACTATAAGGATTTATCTATTTCACAGGCCTGTAATATTTCTAACGTTGTTAAAAGGTCACTTATTACGGTCACAATATAAATCGATAAATAAATCATTATCAAACTCGGATTATCTTTCAACTTATTGCATAACAAACGAGGCATTAAATAATCATATTTCACGTACTATTCGTTCGTAATCTCATCATGATTGATTTATACACCATCCTTAAACCTATTTAATATAAGCACCCAATCAATTTATTAACATACCCACACAATTATGTAGATCCATATATAGTAAGTACATAAAATAATTTGACTGACAGATGAACAAACAATTCATTTAATTTCGTTACAAACTTTCTTCTAATATCGTCTAGTTATGACATAATTTTGTTAGTTTTGTATTATGTTTATGTATTATGGGTATAGTTTACTTAGGCCCAAGCGTATCAATCATACTTCTTATATATTATATTCCTTTCTTATGGTCGATTCTTGTGTACACAACAACTATGTATATTCGAAAAGAAAATCTGAACCACTATACTCGTACTCGTACTCGTTCGACCGTTTTTGTTCTGCTGTGTATTAATAAACCGCACCATCCAGCAGAATGAAGGAAAAAATACTATAAATGGACAAAATGTGTACAGTAATAATAATAATGAAAATGTCAACCAAAGAAAAATAATAATAATAATAATAATAATAACATTGGTCAACAATACTGTCGCTTATAATTTTATTATTTTTTTTCTATTTGTAGATATTTGTCAATTTTTTATTTTATTTATTTATTTATTTGGTATACTGTTTGTTTTATTCTATACGCTGTCGTTTTTCTCTTTTCTAGAAATTTTAATGCTTTAAGCTTTCATTTCCCATTTAGTTTTTATATATACAATTTTTTTTTACAGTACATTAAAGAAAGGATATAAATTATTAAATTTTGTTATAAGTACGAAAACAACTACATACTATAATAACAAAAAAGTGGGCGGCAAAATATAGAAAAACTATTGAAAAATTAAAGAATTTTTCTATTATTCTGTCGATTTTCCATCAGTTTTTTTTTTGTATGTCTTGTTTTTTGATTTAGTTGGGTTTTTGGGTTGGAAAATCTATTATGTCGAAGACGATGACGACGACCATGTTTTGTTTTGGAAAAGTCCGGTTTTTTTTTTGTATTTTCTTGTTTTTCCAATAATAGGTACAGTAAATAACGAATTATATTTCTTTATTTATATTTAATTAACTTCGGTTTTCAATTTTTTTAATCAACCATACAAATTCTTGTTATAGATGATTTTATAATGTTAATTGATTGAATTAGTTGAGTTGTGTAGTTTAATAAACAACAATATTCCGATAGAACATAAAAGCTTTTGCTATGGAAGAACAATTTGAATTGCAATAACGGTGTTAAACCGTAATATAACCTTTAGGTAACCCGTCACAATTTTGGTAACTTGTCGTTATACGAACGTTTAACCAACCACTTTGTTCGGGCACTCAAATTTCACTTTATTTTTATAATTTAAAAAACTTGGTATAGTTTTTAAATTTTATTATGAAAGTTTATAATTTTATAATTTTGAATAACTCTGAATTTTATTAATTTTTTTTTTGTTATAGTCTTAATCGACTGCCGCTTATATACTGACCAAAAAATTTGTTTCTCGAATTTTTGGGCTATATCCGATTTATGAAAAGAACAATGAAAAATTACTATGTACATGGGTATGTATAAGTATCATACTATATTTAATTATTTGGCTTCAAAATTTAATAGGGGAACGAGTTATAAATTTCATCAGTATTGAAAATTTCTAGTTGCGGCCGTACATAGTTATGTAATGCATAAATGCATACACATTGAACGTACTACGTATACATATGTAAATACAGTATAACCATTTCTCAGCCAAACTACTTTGAGTGTTATAAGTGAGATATTGTGGGTTGGATAGATGAAATAAAACTCAAGCCTACTTAATTTTATGTAAATAAACTTTGTATTCACTATTACTTAAAGTCACTGGAATTATACATTTTTTATGATAATTTAAAGCTTAAATTAGATAAATTAAATTTTAATTAGGAAACTATTAAGCACCACCGATTTTACGCGTTTTAAAAATTATTATTATGTTGCAAAATGGTTTGCATGAAAATGGTAGAAGACCGACTTGCTTGCTGGAATTGAAACGAACGAATGTGTGTAAAGTTTTTGGAGCGGATGAATAAATGTCAAATGAATTATTTCGTTTTTGTTTATTGGTGTTTTTAAAAACCTGTGCAGTGAATTAACAATTTATATACTCGTTGGTCGCGGGAATGAATAAGTACAAAATCAATTATTCATGTGATTAGATTATGGTGGTGAGCGAATGAATACATCTTAAATGCGTGAGCTGCTACAGGACTCCACCGCATGTGATTTTCCCCTCCTTCCTCATAAAAATAATAAATATGTATATTTTACCAATCTCAAAGCAATTCTATCTATATTCAATTGGGTAAGTGGATAGATTGAGTTTATTTTAACATTCTATTGGAGATAAGCAATTTGTTTAGTGTTAGTTTCCAAACAAACACTATATCACTTACTCCGTAGATGCAGCCTCATCAATAAAAACTATGTGTACAATGTACATGTATGAATAAAATGTCACATGTACTGATTTAGATGGTGGCGGGATCGGAGGTATCATTGTAAGTTCGTCCGTCATGTACGCTGGCTTCAGTTTGTCAGGGATTTAGCTTCTGGCCAGCGTGTAAATCTGTCTACAATCGTAAGGATGTAGTGATTACCATTAGATAGGGGTAATGGTACGAAAATGTCTATATGTACATGTTCAAACCGTCCTGAAGGAATATTAAAACGACCATCTGTCCGAGTATGCCTAATGATCTTTGACTTCTGAAGGAATGCATGTCTTAGACCAATACCCCATATCTACCTAAAATCATGCTTGGCCAATAATATAGGGACGCAATTAATTTGCGTGTGGCTCGTACTCCTGGGTGAGAAAGATTGTGAATCATCTCTTGTGGAATGTAAGGTCGTAAGACACTGGTCAATGTATCGTATCAGAATGATAGACCTGACATGGCATCGGGTAAAGGTTCAATGTTGCGTTTAGATACTTGTAAAGAAACTAATTTCTCTAAATCGAGTGCTGTATGGCGAATTGTGACAATTGTGTATCTTCCGATCGTGACAAGGTAACTGCTACGACGGTATTTTCGCCTTTGGCATACCATATATCGATTGTAAACTGGGAAATAAATTCTAGCTGGCGACTCTGACGTGGGCTATGCTCCGACTTGGACGAAATTGCAGCAGTCAGTGGTTTGTAATTAGTATTAATAATTATGCTTTCCCGGCATGGGAAAGTTTTTTGGAAAGAAACCTAAGGGTTCCCAACTTCTGGTATGAAGCTGCTCCAATACGGCACCCAGATCAGTACCGGAAGCATCAGTGCTAATTCGAATAGTTTCATTTACCTTGGGATGAGCTAGAAGGGTAGCCTGAGCGAGGGCAACGTTGGTTATATTCAAAGCCGCTCCAGAAAATGGATGCTTTTTACTGACGTTTCCGAGCTTACGGTCATCTTGTGTATTAAAGCAAGATGTTCGGCTAAATGAGGGATGAAACGATGCTAATAATAAACCATGCTCGCGAAACGCTGCACTTGCCTACCCGAAGTTGGTTGAGGGAATGAATGGATTGCCGCGATACTATTCTTATGGTTTGACACCATCTTTGTAGATATCGTGGTTAAGGAAGGCTAAGCAAGCTGCACCTAATTCGCATTTAGACGCTGAAATAAAACGCTTAGATGTTCGTGGTGTTCTTGTCCATGTCGGCGATGTAAACGTAGACGATATGCAAGCATTTTGTGATTTCATCCATTAGAGGTTGGAATATTTATGCTGCGTTTCTGAGACCGTACGGCATCCTCGTGAATTCAAAAAGTCCAAAAGGTACGGTGATTGCTGTCTTATATATGTATATCTTCTACAGCGACAGGTAGCTGGTGATATGCACGCACGAGGTCTATTTTGGAGAAAAATGTGCAACCGTGTAGGTTGAGAGAGAAGTTATGAATGTGAGGAGGAGGATAAAAACTTGGTACGGTAACTGCGATCAATCATCGGTAATCCCCACAATAGTGCTAGTTATTGCTGTCACATTTCGGTACTAAATGTAACGGTGAAGGAGTGCTGGTAGAACTCTGCCTAAAGTTAAATGTCCTTCTTTAACAATTCGATGCACGACTTTGCGTTTTAATGGATATAGTCATAACGGGTCTGCTCTGTCAAAGCTGGGTATCGGCGGAGAAGTTCGCCGTACGGGCCGCCGACAGTAAAAAGTCGCGGTAATATATCAAAGGGGACTTTAACGTAAATTGTATTGACGGAAAGATTAGTGTTTGTGTGTAGGAGACGCTTGTGCTTTAAATCAACGCCTAAACCGAATTTTGCTAAAAAATCAGCTCTAATTATTGGTTTCGTGACACCAGTAACAACAAATTGGGTGTCGAAAATCTCGACCCAATTCTAAATCTATAGATAAAAGCCGAGTTCCATATGTGGTTATAGCCGAACCATTAGCTGCAACTAAGCGATTCTCCGAATCGGTCACTAAGATATTGTAAAGTTACGAAAACGTCTGCACCGGTGTCGATGAGAAAATTTAGTTTGGTAATTGTGCATCTGATACTAACAAGGGGATGATCCCGAACCCGAAAATTCAAAAAATAATGAAACTTTGGAAACATGTACATCTCATATAGGTATGTACTACGCAATTTTTTTTTTCTGCGGAAAAACACTCTGACTGGGTGAAATGGATTTTTGAAAATTGGAAATTTTCCATTTTGCATCTGCGCATAACTCGTTTAATTCGTTAACGGTAAGAGGTATATAAAAAGGGGGTGCTTGCTTAAGACAGCAGGACGGTGAGCATGGAAGTAAATAAGCTTTTAGAAATGTCAGTTTCACGATTTCACGTCAATCGGTCTTGTCCGTAAGAATTCTGAGCGAGAAACCGTCAATGACTGGACTATTAATAAATCTCATCCAAACAAATATTTTTTGTGTTTTTCATTAATGAATATAAAAAACTGACATTTCTAAAACCTTATTTACTTCCATGCACACCGTTCTGCTGTCTTAAGAAAGCACCCCCTTTTTACCTACCTCTTACCGTTAACGAATTAAACGAGTTATGCGCAGAGGCAGAATGGAAAATTTCTAATTTTCAAAAATCCATTTCACCCAGTCAGAGTGTTTTTCCGCAGAAAAAAAAATTGCGTAGTACGATATACATACTCATAGTATGAGATGTACATGTTCCCAAAGTTTCATAATTTTTTGAATTTTCGGGTTCGGGATCATCCCTTGTAAGTAGACGATTGTGAATCGTCTATCGCGCATCTTATGCACTTTGGGACGAATTAGTTTTCCGGCTAAGTCATAAAATAGTAAATAAACGATGTTACTAAGCCTTTAAACTAACTTGGCTCGTAGCACAACATACATAGTTATAAAGGAATTTTGTTGAACAAAATTCAAAAGACCGAAAGACAAATGATTTTACTCGAATGTACGTATGTAACAAACATTTATATTACACAAAACCACAAAAAAATGAGTGGAGGGTTCCTTAAATCAAACCAAATGGATTATATGTTTCTTGGTTCGCAGAAACCGAATACGAAACCTGTTTTGCCCCATCACGTCAGCGTTTTTTTTTTCTAACCTCAAAAAACAGCTTGAAACTATAAAACCCAAAAATATCAACCATAAAACCTTATAACCCTATACCTTCATAGCTCAATTACCTTGAGATCGATAACCTATAATCCTAAAACCCATAACCTCAAAACTCATAAATTTCACATCCCAATAAAGTTCAAACCAAAAATGCAGCAAAAACAAACAAAAAACCTTACACGCAAAACTCAAACCTTAATCTAGGAGAGTTTTAGCTTTATAATTCCTTATGTCCATCACTAGATAACCTCAAAATCCATAAACCCCACCATCCTGTCATCCATTATGATTTGAGATTTATGAGTTTTGAGGTTATGGGTTTTAGGGATCTCAAGGTTATTGAGCTATGAAGGTATAAAGTTATAAGGTTTAAGGGTTTTTTGAGGTTAAAAAAAGACGCTGCACTAATTTTTTTTTGTGGTCCTCTGTTATCAAATAACCGGTCTCTTCGGCCAGAAAACTTCGAACAACTATGAACAAAACCATTATTGGGGAATTGTTGCATTTAATTCTGTTGTTTTAATGTTCTGAAATACATTAGGAAGGACAACATCATCTGGCTCAGAATACTTTATCGAGCTTAGAGGGTGGTAATTCCCGCCAAATTCTGAATCCAGGGAGTTGGGATTGAGAATTCTTCAATCCCGTGATCCCAGGAAGTAGTTAAAACAAAGCAATTTCCTGGTCAATTCACAGAAATTGTATTGAAATTGTAAAAACAGTAGTTCCAGTTGAAATATTTTCTTTTATTATTCATCGAATTATCACAAACCCATTGCAATAAAAGGATTGTTATTTATTTTTTTATTTTATTTAAATTTTAATTTTTTACATTAACATATTACTTGACAAGTATAAACGAGACAAAAAAAGTAAAAAATTCTGGGGAATTCTGAGCCGAACGAACGACAGAATCGAATACACCATAAAAAAATAAAAAGTGAAACAATTAATAATATTTACAATTACTAAGAAAAATAATAAACTAAAAATATAAACTAATAAAAATTAATAACCATAAACAACAATAACTACAACAACAAACCAGTTATCAGATAAAGCCGTACACTATATCAATTTAAAATAAATAAGCAATGCAAAACTATTATGTGACAACCCGAAAAAGAAATGTGATATCAGCTGTTTCAAGAAGCCACTTTTTGGCTCTACATAAAAATGATTTTGAATGAATATGCCCTCTAATAAAACTAGGTAACGCGTTGAAGAAAACTGGAGCAGTAACAAGGACATATCGGCGAAAGTGGTCAGTAAAAAATCGGGGAACATTATAAAGAAAACTCTGGTTACCGCGAATATTGTAACGAATAAAGCGTGATTTACATGTATCGAACAAAACTTATACTCGATGTCCACCAATTTTTGTTAAAACTTAGAGCTATGTATGCGCAATAGAAAAAATTTTCATGTTATAAAAAAAGAAAAGTATAAAACAAAAATGTCGGGCATGCTATAATTTTTTGGCAGAGAATAGAGCGATGATTCTACTTTATTTATCAAAATTACCACTTTTTTTTGGCTAAAATGAAAACTTTTCGAACGTAAATTTTAATTTTGAATTAAAATTTAAAAAAAAAATAGAATTAAAGTGCTATAAAAATTGTTTTTGCGTTTCCATAAAATATACTCGGGTCGAGTATATTTTATAGTTCAATTTATGCTGTTTATATAAGTAGTACCAAATGTAAAAAAAGAAAAAACGCCAAACAAAATCTTGTTCGACATCGAGTAAAATTTTGTTTGTTTATGTTTTATCCCTTTCTGACAAAAGAAAATCATGATATACCTACTATCTTTTTATTTTTAGCTAGGTATCGTGTAAATCACGCTTAAGGCTCCTTATGTTTGTTGCCCACTACGCTTAAAAAATACTCTCAAAACCTTATAAACATACAAATGTTGTATGTTTATAAGGTTTTGAGAGTATGGCCAAATGACCAAGATCTGCTTTTTCTCAATAAAATTCTCAAAATAATTTTCTGTTGTACACATAAATCATGTAAAGTAGTTACACAGCACCCACCCCAACATGATAAACCATATTCCACAGATAATTTTTAGCACAGGAACAGGGCAAAAATCATGCAGGAGATAGAAAATTCTTGAAGCAGACGACAATTAAAGTTTTAAAGAAGAGACATGAGTTTTCCACATAAGATTACTGTCCAAATGAACCCCAAGATATTTAAACGCGTGGACACCCAGCAGATGCACACTTGGAAATATCATGATAAATTACCTGATTACATTTTCTGCTGATGTTGTGCCAGTCAATTTGAATAACATATAATTTGTTTTATCACTTAGAATTAAGGTATGCTTATCAAACCATACAAATAAGACTTTAAGGTCAGAATTAATCATAGAAATGGCGTCATTAGAAAATTTGCCAGTGTAAGCCAAAGCTGTGTCATCGGCAAACCCGGTGTAATGACCACGTAAATTGAGTTTAAAAACCGAATTAGTATAGATAAGAAATAGCAGAGGGCCTAATACTGAACCTTGGGAACACCAACGTCCACAATTTTTGGTTCACTTAGAGTATTACTAATTTTAACTCTAACCGATCTGTTGGCAAAGTAAGAAGCGAACTACTTGTTAACAACTCCCCTAAAACCAATGTCATATAAAATATTCAATAAATAAACCAGTACACGCTTGGCCAACGTTCACTCCGTTATGAATTGTGTTCAAAAATTTCAACAAGGCCGATTCGGTACTCATGCCTTGACGGAATCCATGTTGATGGTTACTTAATACACTAATCTGATCTAGAAAAGAAATGACCCTAATTTTCACTGCCTTCTCTAAAATTTTCAAAATTCCTGGCTGCAGGGCTATATGTCTATAATTGCCGCCTTTATCATTACGATTGATATTTTTAAACAACGGAATAATAGTAGCAGTTTTCAGTTTTTCAGGGAATATTCCTTGTGCGAAAGAAAGATTGAAAATATGGACAAGTACGGGGCTGACATAATTAGCAATAGCTTTGAGTATATAATACTAAGACCATCATTGTCAACTGACTGCTTCGGTTCCAACGAGTTAATGATCGATATAATTTCATAATTGAATACGGGAGTCATGAAAAAAATTTTAGAACAATAGTCATAAGGCAAATCGTAATTAACAGGCGAGTTTTCGGAGCCAAACACTCGTAAAATAACAATTAAACTCATTGGACATTTCGAAATAACTAGTAATAAGCTCACCGTTTTCAGATAGAATGCTTTTAACCGAAGATATCTTAGGAGTTAGAATTTCGTTCCCGAGATTCCAGTTTTTTAGCATTTCCACGATTAATAAGGAAACGATATTAATAATACATTTCTTTTTCCATCTTAATGACACCATTAATTACACCTTGACGTTTTTTCAACTTATTACGCAATTTGTTTCTCTTGTTAATACGACTGGCAAGATCAAAAGAATTCCAAGATTGTAAACGTTTGGTTTTAACCCGAATAAAGTGTAACAATGCTATAGTATATCAGAAATAATGATAAGAAATTGATTAAGAGCTAAAGATGGATCGTCACGGCAAACCGAGGACGTACGGCTATAGACCCGTTTTGTATAAACCACCTGCACATTCATTGCTTCATGCTAGCCTATAGTGCTGACACGAAAGATGGGTCGGCCCATGGATTCTGCACTCTTAACTGCGGGTCATAGTTGTGTTCATCGTCATCGTCGATCGCAATCAGCCACAGCTATAATCACTGAGCCGTTTGGTCGGTATATTGCCTGTCTTAATTTGTTAGACTTAATTTGTTGTCGGTCGTGTTCAATATTAGATACAAAATGTTTAGTAACGTTTGTAATCTCTCCGAGTTATTCTCTGAATAGAAATTAGACAAACTCAGATCGTTTAGGGTTTTACAACACAGTCATGTAATTTTAGAAAAAGGACGAGCTTTGTTTCTGCGCTTGTTTTACAGTGAAACAGTAAATTTAATTCTTTCCCACGGTTAACTTTAACATGATTCTGTAAAAACGAGTTTCTAACTACAGATGATTTAAATATCTAGTTTTGCGACAATTCTATCACTTTTCAAAACGATGTTATCAAACTAAGTACCTGGCTCGTCATCCGGTTTTAAGTTTATCTAGTCTCACAAGGTGAGTATATTTAATGTGTCATTCACAATACAACACGTATCCCGAAATATTATTGATACATATTTACTTTTTATATTTGAAATTTTTTGTAATTTTTCCCAAATTGGGAATTTTAATTAGAGAATCCCGGGAACCACCCTCTAATCGAGCTTCGTGTAATATTTGATACAAAATCTTTAATTTATGTGCCAACCGCGAAACATTTCATTAAAAATTTGAAACCAAATTAAATATTGCAAATAAAGTTCGGAAATTTCTCTTGACTCTACTGTTGAGTAAATGTCGCTTTGTGAGCCCGAGCAGAATTTTGTTGAAAGGTCCAATCAATATATGGATATTGAACACAAGCTCAGAGAAGAACTACTTCATGAAGATTTTCACGGCGAAAAATTTCTTGGTTCACTTTGACATCTTCATTGATGAATTTAAACGGTAGTTTTTCCGGAGGGTGTTTCTAACCAAATACGGTAATTTTGATGATAGTACTATTGTTCAATTGCGAGCAGCTTCTCTTTGGTGCTCAAACGAATGTTTCTGGAATTGTTTCCCCCCGAGCCGCTTCAGTAACACTTTACATATTTCAAGTCATATGAGAATATCAGCTTTTTGGAGCTTGTACGGATTTTTGTTAAAGTTTTCTTTGGCTATTTTTGTTACCTATCTTACATATAAATCTAGCTCTAAGCGACCAACTAGACCGTCGATGATAGGCAGGGATAAGCAACTTGAACCGTAACCGCATTTACCTTCCTCGCGTCAAAGTACAAACGGACCTTGCCATTTGCCTTCCTCACAAATATGACAGGAGAACTTCATGTACTGTAACTTTTTTGTAACAGCGGACGAAATTAAGTAATGACGCTGCTTTATTGGTTTTGCACCTACAACTTCAATTAAATGAGATAGTTTTTGGGTCTTACCCAACCACAGAACGAGATCAAGACGGAAACTTCTTAGTAATTAGCCCAAGTTTAGCCTATTGCCAATTTGCAGGTTTATGGATGATTTTGTCAGTTGTACTTTCACTGGTCATCTCTGATATTTGATTTTGTGGTTTATCAATAGGAATAAAACTTTTTTAGACCTAAAGCTATCCAAAAATCAACTCCCAAAAAAAGATTTTCGAAGAGATTTGAAGCTGTGTGCAGAATTATTGTTTTAGTTTGACACATAATCGTTACTTGAGCGCGAGTGTAACCCAAGATTGTCGCGGCAATCGCTACTTTGTAAATTCCGAGATCCTTTTGGGGATAATATTGAAATTATTTAATATCTAACACCGTTTGGTTTGTGTATCAAAGTTGGATTTTTACTTCAATTTTTGGTTTGCCCCTGACTCAATGTTGTGCTTTTTGCTAATTTTGCGTACATTAAACATTATGATTTTCGCAAGAGCATCTCGGTTTGTATGGGAAGAATAATTCGTCATTTACAAGGCATTTCTTACCACTTTGAAGAGTTCGTACTTTGTATTGATGTAAACTCTGTGCATTTCGCTGATTAAAGTGGCATATGTTTGGCCGGCAGAATAGAATTTGGTATGTAAATAGAATTCTTAGATCACGTATCATACCTTTGACAAGAGGTACATCCAGTATTCGACCTTTGACAAGAGGTACATCCAGAATTTAATCATACTCGGTTAAAAAATTGCCAAGTCATAAAATGTACCATTTTTTACTATATGCGCTACTGAAATATGCCATAGTGTACCATATGCCGCATTGAAATAGCCCGTAGTGTACCATATTTCGAACTGAAATATGCCGTAGTGTACTAAATGCCTTATTGAAATATGCCGTAATGAAACGTGCCGTATACACCATATTGTACCATATTGGTATTTCTATAATACCATCAGTTTCCTAGAGCTCTCGAAAAGCAGTGGTTTCCAAATCCTAATTAAAACATTTTTTTTCAATGTATAGGCATTTTTCGTGTGTACAATATTAAATGTGAACATTTATGCACGGTGAGGTTATTTTCGTGCCCAAATTTGGTGTGCGCTTTTTTTTTTGTTCACTTTTTCCCTAGGATCGGTTCGGTTTAACGTCTAAAAATATTTATTTTAGAAGATTTGGTCATGGATTTTCTAACCGTAACCTATTCAAAGTTTGTCTGATCCCGCCCTCTTTTCCCTTTCGTCACCAAGCAATAATCGAATATTTTCTGCTAACCAAACGCTTAAAAGGGAACTAAAGCGGTTATGTTAGACTGTGTATATGACATGTTACGATTAATTGAAGGAAATTAACTTACCATGGAACGTAAAAAGGTTAAATTTAATTAATCATCAAAATCGTAAAATAAAAACTATTGGCAGGCATCATAATATATGCATCACCCCATAATTTATTATTAAACCTCAACTATCCAATTATATTCGATATTTAAACGAAATTACGAAATTTAATCAAACTCTAATAAAATATAACAATAAAATATTTACTAACATGCGCCTTCCCAAAAAAACAAAACTAGAAAGATTTCAAATCCAATATATAATTATATACCTTTTACATAGCCATCCATCCACATACGACGAGTATGGTGTCCCATTTGTGTACCTATGGCAACTCGAATTGGATACATAAAATGTATGAAGACTAATTGGATTTAATGTTGTTTCGAAAAATGTATGAAGTAGATAATCATAAAATATGAAATAATAGAATTTAATATTTTCGATATATAATAGCAAATTGCCAGAGTCATTAAAATTCTTTTTTTTCAGCCATTAACACTGTTTAAGCGATATGTATACAGCCTAAACGGTGGAATGAAACATTTTTTGTTTCTTTTACACCCAGCAAGTAGTACTATTGAGACATAACCAATACGTTATATTATGTAAACATTTCATTCAAGCCCGCACAAACGTGGACAAATGAGAAATTTTGTATATTGACGTAACAATAACAAATGTTAAACCCACTGAAGACCAAAACAATCAAAAACTTTAAGGAAGCATAAAAATCCATTTTTTTTTTGTTTTATTTTTTATTTTTCATCCGCTCAAGGATTTCTCAATTTTCAAAGAAAATCTACTACAAATAATAACTGTAATAAAAAGCTAATAACATTATTTATTTATTAAAAGCTTGAGGACGACAATATAAAATCAATTTGTGTAAGTAACAATGAAAGAAAGTTTTCTGCTTGTACAATACATAATCGTATATACCTATGTAAGTGCACCTATAATATACAATGCCACATCCTACAATACCCAGGTATTACCAAGGCATCGAATTAAATTTATTCTGTAATTATTATTTTTCATAACGAATTTTTTTTTTGTTTTGTTTTGTTATTTTTCCTATCGAACGTAATCAATAAAATATTAATTGGTCGGTATTAACTTGAATGAAACTCTACACCATATATAAATAGTATGGACATAATGAAAATCGATTTTTATTATGAATGTTGTTGTAGGTGGATAGGGATTGGGGAATTGGTTAAAAGTATCGTAGAACTGGACATATAAAATTGTTTCGTCGACTGATTCGCATGGTTATATACAGGTGTAGTATTTATTTACTATGCATACTCTTAAATGCACTAGTTTTTAACAGACACCTGAGTGAATTGTGGTTATTTTTGGCATGTCATTCTAATTTTTTTTGTTTTCTAAATTCTTCAATTTAACTAATTAGTTTATGGTATATGAAATTAAAAGCTCTGTTGTCAATTTGTCGATCGGAAACCAAATATTTATGGAGATTTCAAATAATCCATTTTTAAGGAATTTTCTATTAAAAATCAAGCATTAAATTCAGATCCATATGGGGGTGCAATATATTTCAGAGAATTGTATTGTAACATGGAATTTGGATAGTGAGACATATCGCATAATTGAAGGCCGAAAGAAATTCAAACAATCACTAGCTTTTGAGCTTACAATCACAGACAATCTAGTTGAATCAAGTAAAATTAAAAATACTAGATATTATAATAAAATCAGTGGTAGTTTTACTTGAAATTTTATTTATTTATTTAAAAAAGTATACAATCCGTGGATAGTTACAACCCAAATTGATTAGTAATAAACTAATAAGTAAATCAAAAACTAATGATGTGTGCCTCATGTCTTTTTTCGACTAAACTAAATCACGCTACATTAACCACCAGACGGCTAACGAAAAGTCTCCTCGCGAGGATGCTTTTCGTTTTAGTTGTCATTTTTATTGAGAGTGCTTACAGCTCCTACAAATTCTCGTATTCTGAATAAATGGAGCTCATAAAAAATTGTATAATGGATTATACCAGAACCATAACAGTACTCTGAGCCCTCTTGATTTTTGCTGCAAAATTTTAAATATTCCGATATGCTCTCTTTGACCCGCTTCAAAATTATTATCATATATTCATACAAAGTAAGCTGATGATTTGATATTTTCCTTTGTGAGTAACATTACTTTGAGGTAGTTTTGGTTCGAGTGATAATTTTGCTTTATAATGTTAAATTAAATATTTTTGGTTTGGTCTTTAACTATTGTATATTGAATCAAAGGGTTTCATTTTTAATTTTTGGCAACTCAAGAAAATGAAAATACAGTTTAAGTAGTAATCGAACGACAATTTAAGTGGGCGCCACAAGAAAAAAACAAATAATCGAAAAAATCCTCACATTTTTTTGCTGGCGGTATTTTTTCCAGACGGAAAGGTGTCAAGATTGGTGATCTAAAATTTACGATATCGTGTAACGAAGTACTTATACAAAATTTCGAACAGTAGGCCTGGATATTTCCGTCAAAGAATAATACCTTTCATTTACTGAAGAATTATCATCGAGCCCCTCAATGAAATGTTTCTTATGCGCCTTAATTAAAACCTCGTTGACCACTCTCCAGCTAGCTTTAATACCTTTTGTATTGTTGAATTTATGTGTACAGTTATTTTATTTCTCAACATGTTTCATGTTTAAGCTTATAGGTAGGTCGTTGACTCCAGTAATTAATGTTCACCAATAAATTCAATAAAATTTTAAACACTAACTATTATTTTTATTTTCATTTATTTTAATTTTATTTGAACATAACAAGAAGTTGACGAGATGACTGAAGCCATCAGCTTTTCTAAATCGGCATCCGAGACTCTTCATCCGTACTCGTTGTCTGTGCGGCGGTTATTACACTGAAAAAAAAACATACGCATATACAATAAAAAAAATTATTGTGGCAATGATTTTTTTAATAACTTGGATCCTTAAACCTTGTTGATTGATTGAACAAACTCAATGTTATTAGATTAGAATAGCATTTACTAAACGCTAACAAATTAATATATACAATGTAACTATTCATATTTTTTTGTCAAAAAAATTAATAAATTTTTTAATTAATACAACGCAACACAAAATTATCATTTTGTAACTAATTTGGTTGATGTTACAATTTTTTATTGAATCAATGTACAAATTTAATAGAAGTTTATGCTGTGGTTTATATTATTGATGAATTAATTAATTAATTTTTCTAATATTTATGAAACAAAATAATTGATACAACACCTATATTTATTAATTTAAATAACTCATTCATTGGCACAATGTAAATTTTGTGTTTAAATCAACGAATAAATTAATCTAAATTGTAGCAACAATGAATGGGGGGGGGGGGGGGGGGGTATATATATATATTCGGGAATATATGGCTTGAAGGATATAGTTTAAAACGCTTGGTTTAATGTTCAACATAAATTTTTGTATTTTAACGATATTTCCACTTATTATAATACATAGTTACAAATTTTCAATGAAAATATTCAATATTTTTCAATTCACAAAATAATTAATAATACAATAATAAAAAAAAACTAATTAAACTTTAATATTTAAATAATAAATAATAATAAAGCAAAATTTGATAATAATATTAAAAGTACTCCATTTTCTAAAATTTAATACATATTTAATAAATTAAGTAACTAATTCAAATTTATTTACGAAGTATTTCGTTCAAACAAACATTTACTTTGGTATTTTTAAGTTTAGCTGTTTTTATCCCATAAAATAGATCCTGCACGAAACGATAGAAATTCCTACAAGCGATAGGATACTCCAAATTAAAAATATGGAATATTTTAAAATACATGTCTGTTGCCCGCAAATTCTGTTAAATTCGAATCGAATACCATCGAAATATACAAAAGTCTTAGTAATTTCTTCAGCAGAATTTCCCACAGCCAAAATTAAAGGCTGAATAGGCGCTTTTTTAGTGCATAAAAACCGGAGATGATCTTCAATCTCCTGGATTGTTTTCCCTACATATATAAAACACTCTCGTGAGTTTTTGATAATGAATTTGGTAACAGTCTTTTAGCCCGTGTTGGTTTTTGTTACCATTTTCTGTATTGGCACTAAATAGCCATGTAATGCCCATAGCAAGAACGAGTCCAAATTATCTGTAAATATATAACCAATACCAAACATCACATTATGTTCTTGTTATTAATGTATTTATGTACCTATGTCGAGTACTTTGGGGCCAAAAACAACTGCTCTAAATCAATTTCTACTAAGGTTTTTTATTTACATCAGTTTTTTTGGTCCTAAAAAACTCGACAGAAATACATTTAAATTTTAATGTAATGTTTACTTACTTTCCGAAATATCATTTTCCCCTAATTTGTATAAAAACGAAATAATACCCCTGTCTTTTACATTTCCTGATTCTGTAAGAAATTGTTTAACTGACATTTAATATTCCTGCCATTTTATTAAAATATCATTCGCCTCTGCAAATAGAACCTTGAAATCCATGTCAATCTGGAAATGAAAAAATATTGTTTATTATTATTTTAATTTTCTGCAAATTTAAAAACTTACTAAAGGATATCCCGAAGGCTGTTTGTAGGATGGCCATTTTCCAAATACCGCAGCGGTGCTGCCTAACTTTTTAATATCAATGAACCTATAATGGCAGCAAGCTTGCCAAATACGATTAAATTCTTCGGCGGACAATTTATCATATTTTAATGATTTTTCATAGCACTCTGCGTCTGTTTCAGGTAAGGTAATAAAAGAAATAAAATATTTAGCTTATACGAAAAGTTTGAAAGATATCACAAAAAAAATTTGAAGGGCAGTCTAACAACTAACTGTATCTAAATATTCATTTGATTTTTAGAATATATTATGGCCTATTTTTATACTGTTTGGGTAAGATTTGTTTTGCGAGTTTTAAGTTAAAAGATGTTCTTAAAATAATTTTGTTTAGTGATATTAAATGAAAGTTGGAAGAAAACTATTTCTTATTCTAATTTAATAGCCCTAGACTCATTTTTGTTTAATCAGCCCACATCCCAGAGATAATATAGGGTATTTATTCGAATAAAAATTGTTTTTTTCCAACTTTCATCTAAAATATAAATAAGTGAACATACTATAGATACTATTTTTACTAAGACTTAAAAGGGAAAACGGCCATACTGCCGTGCTAACCATATTTTACCTAACTACATTTGTGGCCAAATTGAGTTATTGATGCCAATCGATAGCTAATAATAAACTTTATCATTAGAATTTTAAAAAAATAATAAAAAAGCGAGAAACGCGTAATAAGAAAAATAGTTTTCATTTTTGCTTCAAAATACACTATCAAAACTTTATCATCGATTCAAAACACATTTTCTGTAGTTATTTAAAACATATTTAATACGGCATCATAATACACATCGATTTTTCCTTTCAAAGATCAGAAAACATGCATTATATTTTATATTCAAGCACGTTTAATATTATAATACATACTGGGGTATATCCTCCAACAGGTCGCACATAAACTGTTTGCGCCTCAAAATCTGACTACTCGATTGATTTTAACATGAGTTTTTCAAATGAATTTTTTTTTTTTTGCTTTTGCGACTGAGTAGTAAAAACATTATAGAAAAGTTACCACCGACTTTTTGACGATGCAAATAAAATCAAGTAAGTCAAGAAAATTAATACTACTCAGGCCGTGTGCGAAACGGTTAAAAAGTTAAATATTTTAACTGTGGTAAAAATAATAAAATTTACCACAAATATAAACCGATTTGCTGTGCGAATTGCAGCCAGTTAAAAAGTTAAAATTTTGACGTCCGCTTGTTTTTACTTTTGGAAATAAAATTGAATAATTAATAAATAACTTAGAATATCGAAAACGAATACTAATTTTGGCTTAAATATTTGCTTATTTATAATAATTTAATTAGTAAATTATAGAAGAATACAAAATTATAAAATTTAATTTCAAAATTCTACAATACCAAGAAAAGTGAAAGTATCAAATAATTATTATTAAAAATCTTTACTGATTACTTAAGAGTAATATTTGGGAGCCCAAAACAAGTCTCTAAAAATTGAGGTACTTAAAGCATAAAGTTATGAAGTTAGGGATGTTCATCAAAAATGATACAAGATAAAAATTTTAACTGGTCTGTGACCAGTTAAAATTTTTGTGGTGAATATAATGTCAAAAATTTAACTTTTTAACTTTTTATACGATATTTTTTTCGTTTCGCACACAGACTCAGTCGCAAAAGCAAATGAAACACAAAAAAAAAGAAATTTCAATTGAGAAACTCATGTTAATATCAATCGAGTAGTCAGATTTTGAGGCGCAAATAGTTTATTTGCGACCTGTTGGAGGATATACCCCACTGTAACAATTTTACGCTTACCTTAATAATTGAATATGTATATTACATTATTTATCTGGAAAATTGAATTTTAGATATTAACTTTTTCATATTAACTTCTTCACAAAAACACCTTTTCATGTAAACACTCAAAATCGAAATGAAGAGGAACGCCGAACGCGGTTATTAGACCAACAAGACAGCGACCGGCACGATTAGACAAACAAGACGCGAAAAAGTAGAAAATCGTTACAATTTTAACACTACAATTCATTAGTTCAATTAAAATTTTAATGTTGTTTACGAAAATATTTATTGACTTTTGATAAGCTTCATTGAATTCATTAAATAATTTATAAAATTCAACAAATAGTTTAAAAATTAAAAAATGTTATTATTTGATTAATTTTTCCTTTAATGCCATTAAAAAATTTATTAGTTTATAATTTTGTTTATTATGTGTATCAAGTTAAGCAGGTGCATTTTTTTTATAAAATTTCACAAGAGTATTTTAGCGTATAACATTTTTAGCACAATTTTACTGGAGAATGAAATATTTATTCTAGAATAAATGGCCGTCCATTCGTTGAATTGCGACTCTAAAATACTGCAACAAGAGTTAACGCGATCAGAAAGGAGAGACAAGTAGAACGCTAAGACGAATTCATGGGATGCAAACAAGAAAATACTCAAGCAATATGTTATATGTATATTCTAGAGTATTGTGGTAATTTGCTTATAGTCGCATAGCTTCTCGATTTGCATCGTTTTTCACGTTTACTCTGGTGGCTGCCTACGATAATGAAAGATTTTTTAGGGATTATTAAGTACAAGTTCTAAACCAGGCTAAAACCTAATTTCAATTCTGACTCTGAATTGCGGTCAAGAACACCATTACCACCAGACAATTTAAATAGTTTATCGATTCAACGAATTATTCTTTCAGAAAATCATTTAAGTAAGTATATTTAATCCATTAATCATTTCTCAGGTGGAATAAGCTGGTTTTTATTAGTTTTTTTTATTAACTTAGTTTATGAAGTTGTTAAAACTTTTATTAATTTCCTTAGATTTCAGAATATGACGAGAAATCGGTCAATAAATGGCTATTAATTGAATTGACGACGCGATTATTAATTTATAATCGTGTTTATTTCAGAATTAATATGACCAGTTAATAAATTCATTGGTTCAAAGAATTTTTCTTCCGAAAAATTTAATGAAATGGATTCATTGAATTATTTTTTTCAGTGTAAAAAGTCAAATTCTCACATTATTGGAGTCGATCCACGTAATCAATTATTAAATGCAATGAAAGGTTTCAATCGAGGTTCATTAGAATGAAGTTAAATTTAAATTATTATTAACTTAATAGTGCACAACAATTTTTAATAGAAGTAAAAGATACTATTTGATTTTGCGACTGGAATTCTGCGGTAAGATAAGCAGATTTACTATTTTTTAATTAGATGTCAAAAATCGAATGCTAGATTTTATTGCAAAACTATTAGATTTCCTACGTTTGTTATACTAAAGTTCAACTAAAATAACCGGAAAAAGAATATATAGATACTTTACCAAAATTCCCCTTGGTTATGTAAACTAAAGCCTTGTTCAGACTACGTTTGTAATTTAGTCGAGTAGCGAGTATTTTAGTAACTAAATGTGTCTGAACACCAAAATTTTAGTCGAATAGATCCATTTTATTCTATTTTTTTTAGTCGAGTGACGCCCTCACCACTCTTTAAAACAAAACATAAACCAAACGCGAACATGTTGATTTAGTCGAGTCCCGCTATTATGTCGTCTCATTGGAGCGAAGAAACAACGAAATATAGAGAACTTGGGTCTCTATTTAATTTGTTGCGTATTCTCTTCATTTTGAAACACTGCTCACTCACTTGTAACTTGTACTCGACTGTAGTGAGAACATTTTTCGGTCAGTCCATCAATTTTAGTTACTAAAATACTCGCTACTCGACTAAATTACTAACGCAGTCTGAACAAGGGTCTATTTTTTAATTCAACCTGAGCAAGCAGTGCGCTGTCAAAATTGTACACTGCGTTTTTGTATTCAACCAGAGTAATTTTACTCTATTCACTGTATTTTTTAATGTGAACTGAACATACTCTAAGCTTACTCCGTTTGTAAATTTTTGCTGTGTAGAGAAAAAGAAAAACATTTAAGGTCGCTGCACGAGTATGGATATAAATCCGTACAATCTGAATCCGAACGAAGTTAGTAATTTATTTGACCTTTTGCTAAATAAATTTTATCAACTTCTCTTTGCTTTTAGTTTCAATAATAAACAAATACATATATGATAATTTCAATAATAATAAAATAACAAATTTTTTTATAAATCGAAAAGTCAGAAATAAGCAAATAAACAAACAGTTGGGGAAAAAATAGCTCGTAATACATATTTTTTGGTATGGTTATGTTGGTTTTCTGCGGATATTTTGCTTAATGTTGAAATAATTTTAACTCGAGAGGAGAAATAGGGGAATATTTTTTTCGGTCACGTGACAATATTTAGGTAATTTCATTGGATGAATGACCGGATTCAGATTGTACGGATTTATATCCATACTCGTGCAGCGACCTTTAAAAACAAATATTTTTATAAAAGCAAATTATAACAAATTTATTTTTATAGAAACATTTACGCTCTGGGTACACTGGACAATTTGACAATGGATCTATTTTTGATTCGCCCCGAACGAGTATACTCACTCAACCGGTGTAAAGAGATTACAGAGTACAGACAGTGTCAAATTATCCAATCACCTGTACATCTCACACATCTGGGTTTGTGATTGCAATAAAATTTGATATAACCGTATCTTTGGCCAGTAGTGCATTGTACCATTTCACGCTTGGCATGTGGCTTTTCAACTTCCAGGACAACTGAATGCATCAGTCTTATTATCGAATGTATTTCTTTATTTGATTCACTTATTCGAAGCTCAACTTTTAATAGTGCAAGTGGTTTCGTACCACTTTGCGTCTTGTTGCAGATATTAACAACATCTTGGCCCAGGTTAATTAACTCCCTTTCAAATGTTCAATGTTAATTGATGGGTGCAAATGACTATACCTGGTAGGTTTTGTTCACTTTCTCTTGGAACAAATGGAATTCGGTGTTTCGCTCCGCTACGGATTCTTAGTACAGCCCATGAATACTTTCGTTTTTAAATATTGTGATTTCACGGCCCAATCGTGTGAGTAAATTTGTTTTACTAGATGTTTCTGGAGATGTATTATGTGCAAGTAAATGCTTATCAATTGCACGTTAAATTCCATCCTTTAATGTTGAAGCTATTGCAGAAGGAATGGATCTCTAGTCAATTAAAACAAAGTTTTCATTAATTTGTTCAGTTTCAATGTCACCGCAATCTTGTGCTGAATCGTCATCAGTATTCGATATTTGATTCCTTCTGTCATCTATAATTTATGTTATCAAATTTATTAAATCAGCTTTTTGCAAATTCGGATATAAACCATGGTACGATTCGAATATTAATTATTTTCGACAACCACGTATCTATTATGCAAATATTGTAGAAGATAATGGTGTTCGTCTTTGTTTTATTTGTTGCAACAACGTTGATGAAATCTGACGACCAAACGGTGTATCATATTCACAAATTAGCCAACATAAATTCAAATTTTGCATTGCAGCAATATAGCAAATTTGAATTAAGATTAAGACGACGTAATTCATCTACTGCAAATTTAACAGGTAAAAGTACGGCAATCATTTCCTCCTAAATCTTAAATTCGTTCTCAGTAAGCATGTTATTGGATAAGACCAATTTCAAATCAATTAAGGACTTTTGAACATACGATCTCAATTCGTGAAACCTTTCAAATATATTTTATTTTAATTTTATTTTATTATTATCAGTTCGGCAGCAAATAGGTTAAACCCAATTATACGCTGCCTCACACATTATATACAATATTATACATATATTGATGAGATTCTTCCAAAAATTAAATTTAACTCTTTCCCACCAAATTCCATGTGCACGTATTTTTGAAAAACTTCGTCGTTTTTAGTAGGCGATCGCTCTGAATACCTTGACTACTCTATGAATCTTATTGGTAAGAGAAAAGAGATGATTATGTGAAATAGTTTGGAAAATTTCTTCTTCATGGATTATAGGTATCTAAGTATTCTTCGTCGTCATCAGATTCAAAATAATTTTCATGGTTTTCTGGATTAATCTTTATTTCATCTAATAATTCATTTTCAGATCACTGGTGCGGCATTGGTTGATTTGGAATATAAAGCACATATAAAACAGCAACCTGTTTTCCACGCGCGAAACATAGGTATCGATGAACATTCAATATTCGACAGTTAATGAAAGGCTAATTTTAATTAAGCTTTCATTCAACAATCGAATACAATTTTCTCACTATTCAAATACACTTGGGTGCATAAAAATCGCACATTGCTCAATTTTCCGCAAAAGTGCAAAAATATCAAAAAAAAAAAATCCAATATTTGTTTAATTTTTTTAATGCAGGTTCAAAGTCTATTTCAATACCTATCTCTGGTACCTTTTTTGTATTTATACGTGCCATCAAACTGATTTTTGGGGGTAAACATCTGAGCTACACGTTTTTGTGAATTTGTCAGCATGAAAATTAGTAGTAAAAATCGGATTAAAACATGGAAATCAGAAAAAATATTTTTATTAATAACGAGTATTCCCTCCTCTGGCCCGAATGACAGCTTCCATTCGATGAAGCATTGATCTCACCAAAGTTCTCACAAAATCTTGAGGTATCATCTCCCATTCCTCGACGATCGCTTGTTGCAGCTCCTGGAGACTCGTTGGAGCAACATCTCTGGCTCTTCTTTTCAACTCGTCCCAGATATGTTTGATGGGATTGAGGTCTGGGCTTCGAGCTGGCCACTCCATAACTGGCACATCCACCTCTTGAAGGTACTGGTATACTACACCAGCCGTATGCGGTCTCGCATTATCCTGCATGAACAGAAAATTTTCGCCAATAAACATACTCCTCGAGTACTTCCTCAATGTACCGTTGAGAAGTCATTCCTCTTGATTGACAGCCAGTATTGGCTGGGGTGATGAATACAAGATCTGTCTTCGCCTCTAGTGAAGTGCCTCCTCAGAACATGCACGATCCATCGCCATACGGGACACGTTCTTGGATGCAACATTGTGCATATCGCTCTCCTTGTCTTCTGTCTACTCTTCCGCGTCCATCGGTGCCATATATCAACACATCCTGCACTCGTCAGAGAACAGGACTATTCTCCATTCTTCTTCTGTCCAATTCAAATGCTCTCGACCGAACTCACGACGGGCTCGTCGGTGGGCTGGTGTCAATTTCAGCCCGTTTGCCGGTCTGTGTGGAGTCAGATTAACTACTCGAAGTCGTCTTCTAACTGTCCACCGACTGACTTCGACTTCACGAACTTCTTGGAGTCGCCATCCCAGTTGAACCGCATTCATAGGACGATTTCGCAACGAAGTTGTTACAAGAAAGCGATCATTACGCTGTGCTGTAGCATGAGGTCGGCCAGATCCTTCTCGCCGTCTGAAGCCACCAGTTTATTGATATCTCTGCCACACTCGACGAACGGAGAATCGGCTTAAATTTAGTTGTCAAGCCACTTCAGTTTGGTTCTGCCCCGCTTCAATTAGTGTGCAATCACTTGTGCGGCTACCTCTGGTGTGGTATCCATTTCGTTGCTCTGGTTGAAGACGTAATTATTAGAGGACCGTTCAGACTAGGCGTCGATATGCGAATGATGACAATTCCGAGCGAGATATTTCATGCCATGCTATTGTATAGATCTTGTTGAATTATTTTTAGAATTTAATTCGAAAGCCTGCTGTATGCATTTGACAAAAAATCACTTTGTTGGCATGGTACAAGTACAAAAAAGGTACCACTGGATAGGTATTGAAATAAACTTTGAATCTGCATTAAAAAAAAACAATGAGCGAGCTCACCCTCAACTCGCAAAAGGTTTATGTGAAAACTATTATGTATAAATATCTATTGAATCATTTCAAGCCATTTCGATGAGACCGAGAAACCCCTGCATAAAGACGGCTGATGTTCGCTCAGTGTATAAGCTAAGTTACAGTTTTGGTTCAAAAAGTCAATAAGTTATTCCATTTTGAATTTGGAGGATGAACCTTACTGATATTAATTGAGCATGAGCAAAGTACAGGTCTGTTAAGTTAATCACCTAAACGTACCATCTACGCTTTAAAGTATATCATTACTCATACACGGCAATCTTGTTCAAAATTCTATAATAGTGAATTGTCACGGCAAACCCGCTGAACAAAGCAAATACGCATCGCTTTGTCATTGATCAATTTAAAATAAATAAACTAAAGCGGTTCTATTAGGGCGAAATGTTGACCGTAAATTCATAGCAATTATAAAGGCGGTAGGGCAAAACACTAATAACAAAGCGTACCGATTAAACAATTTTAAAATTATTATTTTATTATGCACCATGTAGGTATATATGCAGTTTTCACAGCTCGCTATTTCCATTTAATTTTTTTGAGTCACTTAAGGCATTGCCTCGCATGCAAAACGGAAAACCGGCATTTAAAACCGTCAAACTCAATTTTTGGCTAAGCTTAATTTTCATGTTGAAAAACAAACAATTTTGTCAATTATTTGATTTCACGGTTTGAAATGCTGGTTTGCCGTTTGTGCATTACACTACATAAGCATAATTTGTAGTCCTTTTGCTTGTAATTTTCATTTTCAAAAACACTTGCTGCTGCGGCCATATATAGAAAATATTTTTACAACAAAATAAATTAAAGTAGGCGGTTTTTTTTAATTTTTTTTGTATTCGGCTCACGATGTTTTTAAAATGCCGGATGATGTTGTATATTGCATGTGTATGCGTAGATTTTGCGTTGATTTTACGTTTTATTTATTTATTGTTCTTGTCGATATATACACATACATGGAATATTTTTTGTTCGGCTTTTTTGTTTCCGTAACCCGAGTTTTATACAATTTTTTACTTACTCCTGCCGCTAAAGATGTTTTCACATCAAAAAATTAAACAAATATAGGATATTTTTGATATATTCTTTTACATAAAAGTCCACTCATGAAACGTGAAGTTAGTAAATCAATTATGTAGTAGACAAATTTCTCATTTCCTCTGTTATTAATATTTTTTGTAAATATTCAAACATTATTTTTCTGATCGTATTAGCTGACTAAAGCACATCCTTGTATCCTTGTGAGATCAAAAGCATTCTTAAGTCTTTTGATCTATAACCAATAGAAAATCCATCACTGCAGTCCCTCTTGTTAAGATAGCTAGGCTGAAAGGAGTATGACGATCCTGTTGATTCTTTAAGTAAATTTAATGGCTCACCAATATCTTCATCTAAATTTTGTTTGCAAATATTAATATTATGCATTGACCTTACATGGTTATGCAAAGCGGATGTAGACCCTCAAGCACGTTTCACAATTTTTTTACATGTCTTGTGTTTTGCGACTTGGCCATTTGTCACGCAAGAATTGACATTTTATTTGTTACCCTGAAAATTAAAATTAAAACCAGCATATAAGAATTAAATGTATTCCAAAATTAAACTGCAAACGAATTAATCATACAATAACGAAACAATAAAAATCAAACAAACTGAATTATAAACTTTTGCTCAACTCTGATACACTTGACCGTGTTTATTGGCCTGCAATTATATTAAATAAGCATTAAAATATTTGTATTTCCTTCTAAAGTAATCGTATCCCCTAAGTACTGTTAAAACTATTTGTAACTCGCCCACTAATATTACAGTGGTAGCATAATATCCGTCTGTAAAAATCGGAAATTTTTTCAAATGCTAGTTGACTTCTAAAACTTCATGAAATATAATTCTTAATTCGAGATTACTTTAAATTTCTGAACATTTGTGTTAACCAGAATCTGATCTGGTTTTAATGTATTATCAGAGATTTAATGTGAAAATTAAGAGCTGGATCAAATATCTTGGATCCTAGGATTTTTCTGAAACCTGAAGAACTCTCAACTCTATCGCTGCTTACTTTTAATATTCTGCCTTCTGCATTAAACAATTATTGGTATTGTACAGCTTCAATCCAGCCAGTATTGATAATATTAGTAAGATGGTTTCTCCCTTACATTACCAAAAGTTGGAAAATTTCAGCTAAAACTAAATGTACACTCAGAATCACAAATTTACATCCATTAGAAAGGTTGAATCATTCAGTTCTAAATGGTATTCCGAACTATTTTGTAGAATGGTAGCTATCCTCTTTTCAGGTCAAAACAAATTTAACGGACATATGAAATATTAATAAAACTTAATTAATAATTACAAATGTAAAAAATAAATTCCCATTAATTATAAATTATAATACTCAATTTTTTAAATAAAAATAAATCAAACTATCGGAATTAACATAAATGAAGGGTTCACCCCCTATCAGCAATTACTTGCCACAAAAATAATGTAAAATTTGTGACCAAAACTCGTCACAAACTGTCATCTCGTCCCGTAATAAAAAGCAACTTACACCTTGCAACAGACCGGGCCAAAACTTCATGAACACCATTATTTGCTCGGGTATAACTTTCTTTTACCAGTAAAGGCTCCCCTATACCACCCGATCCATTCTGTACAATACCTTGCTAAATGATGTAGTATGTACAACGAAATCTAATCAATTTTGAGGACGTTACAACTAAGGACTCGACATATTTCCCAGTTGTACAGCGTAGAAGTACCCTCACAGAGTTTGCACAGGAAAAACATGTGAATTTTATCATCAGTTAAGTAATTACCGCTACACTTTTTAAACAACTTGATCGTACAAAAAGACAAAACCAATATATGTACCCCTGTGTTGATCATGGACACACAATATGATTAACCAAAATATCAGCTGAGTCACAAACTGATTTCAAGCCAGTATTCCAACAATACAATTTTAAACAGCAACACCTCATTTTTTTGCACGCACAAAACAACCCTAATGCTGTGTACCTTTGGTCGATTTTTTTCATTTAAAGATTACATTATGATACTCATCGTCAGGCTGGCAACCAAAATTCTCCTCGCGAGGTTACTTTATAGAGAAAGTACTTGGATTATTATGAATTCAATCTGTCCACGATTATTATTGATATATCTATATTTAGTCTATAAAAAACTAATTAAATCTTTTATGAAATTTTATGCAAATTACACAATAAAATTCCTGGTTCAATGTTTTAAACATCTTCATCATATTTAATTAATCGGGTTGTAAAACGTGTGATCTAAGCGAAGTAAGGTGAACGACCATACCAAATGAGTGAAGGACCGTACCAAATTTACACAGCCACTTCTGAAAGTAAGGGCCATTCCGTTAGGTAGGTCACAACTTCAACATAGAATATAACAAAGAATGCTTGGTAACTATACATTTGTTTTATCCGTTATTCTTTATAATGAAAAATAATTGACGAACCTGCTATTCTATTATCCAGTAGCCACCACCATCTATAGTGAACTTTGGACCTACCAAAGGGTATCAGAGAGGACCGAGCTGAGATTAACTCTGTGTAATGCATTCTGCATGATTCGGATCAAATTTCTGATTTTTTCGATTTTTTTTAAAATCGAATATCATCGTCGTATTTAGGGCCAAATCGAATATCGTTATTCTTAACCCCACCATTCCAACGCAAGTCTATTTACTACTGCTAAAATTCATGACACATGTTCTTTAAAAGCTAATTCAATCACGCATTGAAATTTTCCATTTTTGACTTTTTCACCAAAAAATACAGAGCAAGGAAAAACACGAGGACCAGCACGAACTATACCCTATGGACCTCTTTAGTTCGTTGAAAAAATAACAAATTATGCAGTTTTACTTAAAAATGAATTTTAATCAAAGCACATTAGTAGTGGGTGTTTCCTCCCTTCGCCCGAACCACTTCTTTCAGGTAGTCAGATTCATACTCAAAACAATTTAAGGCGACCCATTTTTAAATGGAAAAAACTTTTTTTATTTTTTCAATCGGGCTAAGAGCTCAAACTATTTGATTCTATTAGAAATGAAATCATGCTAATTTTCAGGTCGATCGGACCACGTTTAGATGTCGCTCAAATTCGATTTCCGCAAAAAAAACACTAAAACGACCTTTAGTGAAATTTAATCCTCTCTTTTCCTTCAATTCCATCAAATAATGACAGTGTAATGTTTTCTCAGTATTTTTGAGTATGCCCGATCGACTAAAATCATAAAAAAGGGGGGTTGGCATAGTAAAAAATTGATTTTTGAGCTGTTTCTTTCAAAAAATTTAGAAATCAAGAGTTTTAGCAAATTTTTAAAATAGTACCTATTCTTTTTTTCTAAATTTCACAATTTATTATTTTAGAGCAAAGCAAAACGAATAAAAAGAGATATTCCACGTCATCATAACTAAAAAATTAACAATAATTTTATAGCCTAAAAACGACCAAAAGGCACATATCTCAAACCAATTCTCTACTCACAAGTCATAACATCTTATGTCACTAGCAAAATCATAAGACATAAGATGTTAGGACTCGTGAGTAGAGAATTTTGATTTTAAAATAAAAAGAAAGAAGCTTAAATAGATAAAGAAATATTTCTGTGTTTCAAAATTTATTACTGCCTTAATAATGTTTCTGAGATACATTGCTAATTAGTCACAAAGCCATACTTTGTAAAGATGAGGGTTTTGGTTAAAGGAGATGGAACAGATTGAAGAACACATAGAAACACATTTCATATGTAATTAACAAGATTGTTAAATTGTTTTATTTTTTATTAGTTTTTGTGTTGCAGAGTAGCCTTGATATTTGTTTTCGTTACAAAAAGAATTGTCTTATAGTGATCTTCTACAACTTGTAATAGATACTGCTTGTATTCCTTTGATGCGTTAAAATTGCGTTGTAATTTTTAATGAACCCTATTCCTCTTTCTGCAGCGTCATTTACTACTTGCAATTTTTTTACAATTTCCTGCATTCTTAAATATTACGAGTCATCCTTCCATGTATTAGGGTAATTTTCAATAAAACTTGGCATCCTTCCAAGTAAAAATTCAAAAAACTGCTGAGTATTTCTGGACACAAAATCTTCTATTTTGGCATATTTCACATTCTCAGGTACGACCGCTTTCTTCAAATTTTCAAATATAAAATTTTATATTCGTTTTCTTCTTCTAATTTTCGAACCATTACCGTTTTTTCTGGCTGTCTACATCCTCATCGAAAAATGAAACGGCTATGAGAATATCACTTAAATACCATAAATGGTTTGAAAAACTTTTCAATGCAACTAATGATACCGTTGGATTGATATTTTTGTATGCTACTAGCTCCTTCAGTAAGTTTAAATCATTTCTTGGCGCTGATGTTGGGTTCATGCATGTAAACCATTTTTTTAAATAAATTTTAATTATAAAAATGTTGAAGTCGCGCAGCCCTTTGGGTTCAGATGCTGAAAAAAGAAAATGAAATTAATTCAGTTAGACAATCATTTTAAAACAATCATTTTAAACCAAGTATATTTTTAGGCTGTAAATAATTTTTGACATCCATCGCGCTCTGCTGGTGGCACCTGGGTACCGAATTGTAAATGTAAGTGGTTCTCCCAGAAACAAAAGTGATAAACAGAAAAATTCTTTATAATCATCTCGCCCATTATGTAATTTTCCAAGTTGATCATTTATAAAGGTAATAATACATTCCACCTCTAGGGAACTGAAAATTTCTTGGATACTTGAATCAGCTAAACCAGCGTTTATCTGGTTATGATTAAAAGAATTCCATTACTTTTTAAATTTTTGAAACAGCTGAATATAGGGCCCACTTGATATTTCCTTTAACAAGTTACTAAAAACAGCAGATATAATTAATTCATATATATGATGTCTGCAAGCAAACCACAATAAACTTCTGCCAATTCTTTTTTCAAGTAGACTGCAGGCTTAGCCTACTGACGTTGCTGGCACTTGTATCGAAGCACATTCCTCTAATATTCTCGGTAATATTTCAGTCTTCAAGCATTTTAAATACAATCTCGCACAGGCACTGCTCTTTACCTTTTCCTTGTGTAATCATTGGAACCCCCAATAATTTGGATTTACGACAACCGAAAACTATGACGCACAATCGGTCAACCATTTTTTTTTTGTTATATATTCTAACATTTTTCCATCCCAATGTACAGTTAGAATAGAATCAGGACTGAAAGACTTAAATATTTCATCACTAATTCCCTTCCTGACTCGTTGTCGACTGCGACGTATGGTCTGTTTGGAAACTGCAATTGAATTTAAATCATGCCCTAATACATTTGCCGTGGTTGCGATTACAAGAGCAGCTCCTGAATTGCTTATTTTGGATCGATCCAGCGTATCTACATTCTTATCAATGACGTTCTTCATATGTAGCGATGACAGAGATGAAGTGGCATAATTTGTTTGCTTTAGTTTCTTTTCAACTGGTCGAAATGATTAAGTGTATATCTGTTTCTTGAGATCTACTTGTTGAAGGCTGTAGATTACTAGTCGCCAATGTGACATTGCTCTCATCAATTGATCTTAACGAACGAACATTAAAAGCATTAATATTTCTTTGATGCTCAAGAAACTGCAACTTTGACGGATCAGCTATTTTTTGAATATTAAGACCATGTGCATTGTGCAATGTCAAAGAGTATCCATCCATCATGTAAGAAAATTTCTCTTTTATTTGTTTCAGTTTCACTTTTCCTATTAATATTTTTTTTTAAGATGCCGATATGTATCATGTAATTTAATGATTTTTTTAGTAATATTCCTCTTCTCCTGATGAGAAATCCCAAACTTCTGCCAAATAGCAGCTAGCTCATCTGCAACAATGCTAGCTTGCACAATTTAAATTCGTATTTGTCAGCTTGTGGAGGAATCGACTAATTACGTCTTGATTCGTTGGAAGGTTATCATTCGGTAGATTTTCAATAGATTCACCTACGAAATTTACTTATATTAGCGGAAAATATTAGATATAGGATTTAAAATACTAAATGCTTAATAATACTTACCAATCAGCCAACATACGGTTTGTACGTTATTCTCCATGATACTTAATCACCCCGACTATTTTAGAAACTTCTTTACAAATTTATGAAATTTTCGAATTTAAAAATTACGCAGTAAAAACAATTAATATTTTGTAGGAATTATTTTATTATTTGAACAAAATATGTTGCTGGTCCAACTTCTAAAACAATAATCATTGTTTAAATTAAATGAACTTATTTATATAGAGAATTTTATCCCTAGCAACAAATTGGTAGTCATCATGAGTCATGCGAAAAGCAATATCATAAAATTACGTTTACACATAAAATAGGAGTACAAGAAGTACCTACTTAATTGCACTTTACTTACCTCCACGAAAATACACTAAATAAGTACACGTACATTACAATAAAACAGATGTTTTATTATAGATACATATGCAGGTCAAAACGACCTTTTGGTCGTTATAAGGCTATAAAATTGTTAATTTTTTAGTTATGATGACATGGAATATCTCATTTTTTCGTTTTTCTTTGCTCTAAAATAATAAATAGTGAAATTTAAAAATTTGCTAAAACTGTTGATTTGTAATTTTTTTGAAAGAAACAGCTCAAAAATCAATTTTTTACCATACCAACCCCCTTTTTTATGATTTTAGTGGATCGGGCATACTCAAAAATACTTAGAAAATATTACACTGTCATTATTTGACGGAATTGAAGGAGAAGAGAGGATTAAGTTTCATTAAAGGTCGTTTTAGTGTTTTTTTTGCGGAAATCGAATTTGAGCGACATCTAAACGTGGTCCTATATATCTAAACGTAGCATGAGCTCATTTGTAATAGAAACGAATACTTTAAGCTCTTAGCCCGATTGAAAAAATAAAAAAGTTTTTTCCACTCAAAAATGGGTCACCCTATAACAGTTTTGAGATATAAGGGCCCTTTGCTACTCATTACCAAGAGCCTGTTCGAATTGGTTTAGGGTCTCGTAAACATGTTTTCTGGACCCAAACCTTTGAAAATGAACTGTTTAACGGAACTTGTATGCACCGATCCGATTTCATTAAGCCTTTGGAGAATACTAACCTAATATACAACACTTTTAGAAATTTGGTGTACTTACACTGAAAAAAAAGTCGTAGTCATATTGATAAATTTACGATTTATTTACTAAATTTGTATTTAATATACAACCGATAACATACTATTATTAATAAAACTGCACATGTTATCAATAAAACAATTCTGTCCTTTTGAAAATTGCTTGTTACCAATGAACACATATTTGATTAAAATGAAAAATGGTATACCTGCTATTTGAAAACATGTTTTAGCGATATGATTGTGAAAATGATCGTTTTATTTCAATACCAGTACATATTATTCAATATGAAAATGAAATATATAAACAAATCATTCAATATGATGGAAGAAATTTCATGGGTATTGATGATGTTAGTATGTTGATAAATAAGAATTATCATACTAATAATGAATAAACTATCATATTGAAAGCTGAATTCGGTCAATATACATAACTCGTACCATCAAATATTTAAGCATGTGTGTAAATTAAAAAAACCGCTCAATTGCCTTTTTATAAACTAATTCAAAATTTATTGAAAAATATAATAAAATAATAAAATATGTAAGTATAAAGGAGCCTTTAATTTGAGTTTTATTTGAATTTTTTCTTCGATTTGCATCACTGGATCACCTATCAAAAAAATTGAATTTTGGGAATCCTCAATTCAAAATTTAACACACGCCTGCTTGGAAGTGCTTGGTGCAGCTCTTATCTCTTTAGTCATAGGTGTTATAAATGGACGAAGAAGATACAGCACAGTAGTGTTTGTGGCATCTGTAGAATACAAAAAATAAAAATTATCAATGATTTAATTAAATAATTATGAAATATTAAGTTCACAAATCTTGGCTCGAGAATCTTACCTTGCGATAAACTATGGTTGGATAGCAGTTTGTCCAAAAGATGTTTGTTGGTTGCGTCCTTAATTTTGTCTAACTCTAACACTGCACAAGTCGAAGTAAACACGAAGAATGAGGCTTATTTTAAAATAAATGAAGAATTCTTCGATTTTGTCTTCATATTGAGAACATTCTTTCAATTTCAAATTATGTGTTTTCAATATGATGTGGTTCAATTATATTGAAAATAACAGAGTGTTTAATGTGAATGTAGCTTTTGATTTCTTTCAAATTGAAAGTTGTGTTGGTGATGAAATATGAAGTGTTCAATATGAAGTGGAGTTATATTTGAGTCCTTCATATAGAAACAATCTGTTTTCAATATGAATAAGTTTGACAAATTCTCATTATTGATAACAATACCATTACATTGAATACGAAATATTTTCGTAGTGCAATTTTTCTCTTCAATTTGAAAATATTTTGTTTTCTATTCCATTACAAACTTTTCGATGCTTTCAATTAAGGTTTAAAATGTTGCTTACAGTAAAACTTATTGAATGACTGCTTACTATTCGTAATGAATATATATTTTTCAAAATGATGAACCGTTAGTTTCAAAATAATAACTCAACATTTAATGGGAAAATTTGTTCAATTTCTCAATCAATATGACCACATGTGGCTCAATTGCGCTATATTTTACTCTTATTGAAAACTATCTATTGATATAATAGTAACAATGTTATACCAACAATTTAGTATTACAATTTTTCAATAAGAAAGTCGATTTTTTTTCAGTGTACCTTTCATAAATTATTGAAAACCACTTGAACTTGATGCACTTTAACAAACATTATTACACGGCACACAACTATTTTTAATAGATTTACACATATAATTTTTACTTAAAACACTAACTATGCACAATAATTAATAAACTAAGTATTTTCAGATTAATATTTACAATTATATCAATATTAATTGATTAATTAGCATGATGAATTAATATTAACAGGAATTGCAAAAAAATTGACAACAAGTTTTTACATAGATAAATATTTCCTCTATAAAAAAACAAAACCGTTCGCTAAGGCTACTCGGTTCTCCGCCGAATTATAAACTTTTGCTCATTGGAATAAAATATTGACACAAAGTAGCGCTCAATTTACCATTTATGTTTATTCAATGCCATCTGTGTTTTCAACACAGAAACAGAAGTAGTGTTCATTTAGAATTTAATTAATTGACGTTGCAAGCAAAATTTGTGGAAATGAAGTGAAAACCGGGTTTTTTGTTTTAAAACCGCATACCGGTTTTACTATCCCTTGTCGCATTTAATTAAAATCTAATGGGGTCTTCTGGCAATTAAATTTGTGTTTTTCGGGATTTTTTTTTTTTTTGAATTTTTATTGTTGAGAATTGGAGGTTAACTAAATAACTTTTTTTTTTTGAATTTTGTGATTTTGAAAACAAAATTTTAATTAAATTTTTATATTTTTTAACTATAGTTAAATTCCGGTAAATTTACACACTGAGTTCTGAAATTTCGTCATAATAAAATAATATACTAGCAAACGCAACCGTGTGTCGATTTAGAAGAGGTTAGCATTTTGAAACTATTTTCTCAAAGAAAAAAAAGAAAATTATATCGTTCAAAAAAGGATAAATCACGTTTCATTTGTTTATTCCAAATGTTTGCCAAAAATATATTTCGATGCTGCTTGCTAAAAATGGTAACTGTTGAACACATGTAATGAACAAAATTTTGTTTTCTTGTCACGTTGTCATTTGAAACCACAATTTTCTATAAACTCTTCAAAGTACATACTAAACTATACAGTCATCCTATTAAAAATGCGGTCAACATCATTAAATTTTCTTCATTTATACCAACTTACACAACACCAAATCATAATAAAACCAATCCAGTCGATTAATTATATAATATAAAATTTTGCTTATCTTATTCACTTGAAGACATTTTAAGGACAACAACAAACAACAACAACAAAACATAAACAAATCAACAAGCCATCGTGCAAATTTATATATATATATATACACTCGCAATTTGCATAGATACACACATACATATACATAGGTACCCCATTTATCCGAATGTAATAATCATAAATATTTTAAAAGATGTATCGTACGTAATACATCTAACAGTGTAACATAAAGCTGACGCGGCACATATCATAATATACTCGTCGTGTGTACAGTATACAATTTGCGCAGGCTTTCGGAAAGAAAACGTTTCGAAATGTACATACTTCTCCTCGCTCGCACATATACATACATAATTCATAAACACCGAGTACATGTGCTAGTAATTTTCCTCAATCTCGTTTGTTTTTAAATAAAAATAAAAATATTGGATTTTCCTGGTTTTTCATTCAATTTTCCATACATTATGTATGTGTGTATGTATGTATGCCTGTACGTATTTTCACCACGTTATTATGTGCTAGTGATGGAAATTATTTTTTTATATTATTTGGTTTCATTATTATTGTTGTTGTTTTTTATTTATTTATATTTTTTTTTTATAATTTTATTTAATTTTATTACAAAAACCGATTTTTTGTTTTTATTTTCATTTTCTTTTTTTTTTTTTTTAGTTTATTAAAATCTAACAAACGGTTCGGAGTGGAAAACAGTTTTTTTCTTGTGTTTAGTGTCGTTAATTTGGTTTCGAGTTTGTTTTCTTGTGTTGTAACGGAATTTAAAGTTTACTGAAGGGTTCTCGGAAAATTAGTGGACCCGAAATAAAGCGCGCGCAAAACCAAAATCATATAAAGGATTAGCTTAGTGAATTTATTGTGATATTTAATTAATTATTGTGATTTATATTGTCTATATAAATTAAATTATTAAAAATAATAATTAGTGTTTTTTTTTGGGTTTAATTAAATTAAAATATTTTTGTGAATTTAAATTAATTACCGATGATTTTTTGTTTGATACAATTAAAATGCAGAAAAATTGAAAAACTACGTGGAACATAGCTCGACATAATCATAATGTAATTATATTTGAATTAATTTTTAATTATTTCACTCGTTTATTAATAATTTTTTCGCTCTCTAGACGTACTTAAAAAATAAATAAATAATTATACATAAATGGAACAAGACTATACAGTGTATAACAATTTTATACAAATGAAAAAATATTTTTTTTGCTACCTGTTGTTAGCACATTTTCATTATGTTTTCCATTTTATTTATTTTTAAAATTTTATATTTACATTTATAATAATGTTATCGTTTTACGTTTTCTCCAAAATACAATTTTCCGGTTTTTATTTTGAATATTATTTAACAATGTATATAACCTCTTTAAATAGTTATAATTAAATTATAAAAAAGGGATATTCTGATACGGTGGTGGAAATAATTATATTTAAAGCATTTGATGTTTTAATTATGGTATTGTGATAATTTTATTGTAACGATAGAGGCTTGGTTGTATAAATACCAATAAGACTTGTTTAATAGGGGGATTGTTAAGCAACCGGAAATTTGATTTACCGGAAAGTAACATGTTTGCATCTGCTGTTTGCATGTATCCAAACTTTATTTCAAAAATGTTGGAATGTTTGTGCTACAATTTGCAAGCCATATGGCATTCGAACAAACTCTTAAAGAGTAAACGGGACCGTAATTGTTGAATATTCTTAGAAAAATTATAAATATGGGTAATGAACTAATGAGTAACGATCAGCACCGTTATCGCATTGAGTATCCTTAACTGGCTACTAACCCATTTCGGCACCAAGAGTAATGTTAAAGAAACCGAAGAATCGGGCGGTCTACATAAACCTAACATAGACATATCTTAAAATTCAGAAGGTGTTATTTTATTACGCTACCTGTCAGAATTTTCCTCAATCAAAATAGGAAACGAAGAAGTTAACTATATTAACTGACACAGTTGTTTTATTATCTTTCAAAATTCAGTTTTTGAGATCAATCGTTAAAATGTTTTGGCAGGTATGACAAATGCATCAGCTCCGTATCTACTAAAAAAATTAACATCGTCGAATTTACGATAGCAGCTCGTCGAATTTACAATGACAGGGCACGGTTTTTCGAACTACGTGGTATAACTTTGGTGGTATTATTGCTAAGCTTATAATGGTACCAACAAATATATTTGTGACAATCCTGACTTTTCGAACGATTATTGTTATTCCTTCACTCTCTTGAAGCCAGTATCTGAACGAGAACCGGAATTTGGTTTCTCCCACCGATCAAATCTCAAAAGCAATCAATTGTTTGTCTTTACTAACTTTTACTGAAATATTGTTAGTTTCTGCAACACTTTTATTTAATCATTTTGTTCCACTAATGATAGAAGGCCAAGGTAACGTTTTTTGCCATATTGTACCGGCTGATTCGCTTAATTCAGTAATCAAGTCAGACTCTTGAACCATGACAATAGCTTTGATGGAATCTGGCAATCTTTTAAGCTCTAAAGCTTTTAATATTTGGGTATTTACTACACCGGATAAGTCAGCAAATTATTCGAAACCGCGTTAAAATTCAAGGTTTGTCTCCCATTACCACACCTTCAGGAGTCCATCCAATTTATCTGTAAGTAGAAAAAATAGAAAAAAAACAAACAAATGACAACAAGCACATGTTAAGTACATTTTTGTGTCGTTTGTAATTTGTCTCACTTGAAATCCAGCCTCCATTTGAGTAAACCATATTCAGGCTAATAGCGGACACATGTGATACCGCACACAAAAAAAATATATGGAAAGATTTCGAAACCTGACCGGCAACGTGTTTACAAAATGTCCCACCGATCTTTTTCTTCACCAAACGAAGATGATGAAATCTTATATGGTATCATCTGTAGTTCTCCAGCTGCTTCGACTTCAACAATTGCCACAATTTAAAATTCCAATACTCCGCTCGGTGATTTTCGAATTTTCGGGAATTTAACTGCATGCCAATATATGTATAATACAGGAAATGACTTTCAGGTCAAACATTTTATGCCACCGCAAAAAAACTAATTGCTGATTAATCTGACTCACCGAAGCTAAATTAGGTAAAAAAAAATATAAAATTCAAACATGTCTCAAAATAGAGATCAAATCCGAACTTAGTTTTAGAAAAAATCTGGGAACAACTCAACACAAGGTAATTCATTATTATTAACAAATCGCCATGAAAATCACGAATAACATCGAACATCTCGAGAAATTTGAAAAATTTCGAAAATCTGCAATCGGAATTTGTAAATTTCTTCCTTCTTGAATGTACATAAAACGTAGAAGATTTTCAAATAAATCTAAAAAATTAACTGAGAAATTTCACTTATTCTCGAAAAAATGTCTAGGATATCGAAAATTTCAAATATTTACCTGCAAATTTAGAAAACACTAAAAAATGTCAACAGATCTAATATCAGAAATCTAGTATTACTATACTACACAATACTGTGTATTGGTCTGTGAAATATTAAGCAACTCTAAGTTATAAGCAACATTCCTATTTTCTGTTTATCTTGTTATTTGCGGAGTTGCACCTAAAAGGCCAGCCCATATCTAAATTAAGTTTAGTATTTGCAGTGACGTGCAAATCAGTCATAGAGCCAAGCTGCTAACAGGTTCATCAATTCGTTGAGAAAGTCTATAGTTAATCATTACAGATGTATATTTTCCGGTAGACTTCAATTGTCGTTGCTGTCTCCAGTCTGACTCGAATATTTTACTGCACTGCAAAACATCGATCCGTAGATACAATTTTTCAGCCAAAACCTCCGATCTTTCATCGCGAAAAGATAGAAATGCAGTTCGACTATTTCATGCGAATACTTTCCGAATGATCTACATAATAGAAAACTCGGGATGTCCGTTCAGCGTCGTCTAAGATTACTAATTCCTTGATTCGAATATGCCACAGTAATGAAGAAGTTCCAATATGAATTTGTTTGCCATTTATGAAAATTTTTTAGGCGGATTGCTGTGGCTATAGCCGGTGGTGGCAGTTGATTAATTGGCATAAATTGTATACAATTTTTTGTGATATATATAAGTGCATAGGTGGTGCGCAGGGGACCGAATTTTCGTTTAAAAGCCTCGCTTTGAAATCGTATTGAAGATAATCTATCTAAGATTTGCCGATGGAAAGAGTTGCCTTAGTTTCCTGGTTAATTTGGGTGCTATTTTATTACTTCGCTGAATTAATCACTGCCCATTTGGAGTTCTTTTTCTTACTGTACGCGAGCCAAATTTTCACGACGGGCTTCCTTTTGTGAACAGTTCGCCTTAACGGGCGAGTAAGCTGTAACATAACCAAGCATAAATTTGTAAAGCCCCGAGGTGCACAAACAATGAAAATATTTGTAGAACATACATAAAGTTCCAACATTCCACCTATGAGAGAGGGGTTCGAGCATTCGGCTTAATCGACTTTAAGCTGAGCAAATTGATTCATTGATTGAGAGTGTACGCCCAAGCCTAAGGCAGTTTCCCGGAATATGTCGGGTCCCCCTTACACTCTGTACAGATAACAACACCGAAGGCAAGAAAGGTATTTTAGTATTAAAAGCTAGACCAGGTTCCAGACACCTAAGTATTCGATAGCTTTTTGTTACATTTTTTTGTGATAAATATTAAGCACAAGACAACGCAATTTCCCGCCTAATACAGTGTCTCCCGTTAGAGCTGCAAGTCTTGAAAAGCAGTCATCATGCTTCTGGATGAAACGTAATTATTTATTATTATTTTTACTCTAATTACAACTATTAACTACTTTTTCCACTAATTTTCTCATCGAGTGGGGGGGAGGGGGTTCAGGGAGAGAGGTAAGATTTCATTCCATCATCATCATCATCATCATCATCATCACTTTACTTCTGCATGTTCCTATGCAGTCACCCAAATTTGTTTTATACTATAGAGGATGGGGCCAGCATAGTAAATACTGCTTGACATTGTTGTGGCAGTTGCTGCGCGCGCCTCTTCTTTCTTGCCTACCCGCTCCTACGTCCAAACTTCAATCAAATAAATAAAAGCAAATTAAATTTAAAGTTTGGGGTTATCCTTTGTTTTCTTTCGATGTTAAAATCCAGTTTGGACATGAATCCAGTTAATTTGGACATGAATCCAAGCACAACCGCTGCTTTCAAATCATTAATCGCCTAGAATTGGCTGTTCTTACTAAATAATTGGTAAATACTTTGATACCTTTTTGTTTGAAAAAACCATTATTAATTAACAAGTGATTCGCCGATGAGAGAAAATGTAACCTTGATGACCCTAAATGGTATTAAACATTATTGGAGGAATCAACGGGCTTTATCTCCGTCAGACACTTTTTGATTTGTCAAAAATCTAACGCTTGCTTGAATGGTCATCTTGTTGATCAGACTAGACCCCATTAAAAATGTATGGGGAGTATCAGTTGAAAAAATTTGCGCGGTTAACCGACAATTCTATAGACGATTAATGACCAGAGAACAACGGTTAAACTTGCCTGGCGTGAATTACTGCGCGAAATCATTAATTAGTTAATTGGCATCATGTCCAAACGGGATTTTAGAGTCAGGGGAAAACAAAGGATAACCCCAAAGTTTAAATTTACTTTGTTTTTTTTTATTTGATTCAAGTATGAAGATTTTTCAAAAAGTGGTAAAATAAATTAATTATTTGATAATAATATCTTTAAGTTCTCCATAAGTAAGCTCACAAAATTTAGTGTCTCTTCAATAGACCGAATATCTCAAAACAGGTATTGAGAAACATCAAAATACTTTGAGTTTTTTTATATGATCAATGGGTCTTACTAGTCTTGAAAGAGTTAGTTTGAGTTAGTTTGTACAGTATTTAGTAATGTTATGGTTTGCCAGAGAATAGACAACGGAAGTTTTGAA
This sequence comes from Tipula helvola, assembly GCA_963556165.1. Classification (NCBI taxonomy): domain Eukaryota; kingdom Metazoa; phylum Arthropoda; class Insecta; order Diptera; family Tipulidae; genus Tipula; species Tipula helvola. The sequence continues at coordinate 50,332,390 of OY744483.1, forward strand.
ATAATTATTTTGTAATACGAGTAGGCTAATTATCAAGTGACTTTAAAAATGTCTGCCACATAATGCCTGTATTCCATGGGAAAAATTGACTGACAGTCAAAAAAACGAAAAGAGAAAAATAATTTAACGTCCCATATAAGAGACAAAGCCAACGTGTTTTTTATTTTTGTTTAAAATTGTTTTGCTATAAAATAAAAAATAAAAAAAAGCGTTGTCTTTGTCTCTTATATGAAGTATCAGATTATTTTTCTCTTTTCGATTTTTTTGACTGTCAGTCAATTTTTCTCATGGAATACAGGCATTAAACACGTTCCAACTCGAACAAAACAAGAAAATAAGAACATCAGAACTGAAAAAACAAGACGGTCGCTTCTTCAACCAATGAAAATTTTATACTCAGGAAGCGAATTTAAAAGAAATGAAAAATGCTGGTGCTTATACAATAGTGGTCTAACATATACTATATAAAAATAGTACCTTGTGGATTACATCATTTTTTTGTTTTTAATTTATGTACGTCTACGTACATATTTATACATTGGAAGCTAAATGGAAAAAACAAAACTTTCGCTTAACCTTATGGATAATGAAACATAATTACCCAAACACCAATTTTCAGTTTCAAAACAATTTCGAAACCTATTTTAAACTAAGGTACCAAATCCAAAAAAAATCATAAAAGGTTTCAGGAGCTGCACAGATACTGTACAGAACCGTACCATTACTATGTTTGTTGAAACATTTTAAATTTTATTGAAAACTTGACGGACATAAACTTTTCTCAACTTTTCGGTAATTTTTTTCCCCACCATACCAACTTAAAAAAAACATAATTCTTTTTTCCATACGAGAAAAAAAATTATGTTTTTTAAGTTGGTATGGAGGGGAAAAAAATTTACAAATTATATGACAAAATTTTAGGTCCGTCAAGTTCTTCTGTTGCGAAATTACCATAAAAGTTGCTGAATTTTTTTTTGTAGTATGCGGCTTCAGAAATAAATTAGAAAACATGAAAACGGTGTAAAACACGAATGTGAAGTTTTAAACAAAAAGATAAAATTAACAAAACGTATATATATATGAAATTTGTTAAATTAACAAAAAATGTGCATGTATTGGTGAAACAGTCGGTAAAAGCAATGCAAGAAAAATTAAAAAATTAGATACCATTTAAAAAACAAAAAACATTAAAAACAAGTTATTTATGGTTCCAGTGAACAAACAGAGATAGATAATATTATCCTCGAGGAATAAATTAAGGTTATCGCATTAAGAGACATTATAGAATATTAGTTGTTCCCAGTATAGGAGATTGGCCAGCTCACAGAGTTCTCTCCGGGTTGCCGCTTCTAGAGCAAATTGGCTACTATATGAACTAATATAAAAATATTTGGATTAAAAAACTACGGGGTTCAGTCAATTGTTGTTGGGTCCGAATATTCAACATTTCTGTAAAAAACGGATTTTAGTTGTTTACTTTATTGAAGATTGGCCAGCTCACAGAGTTTTCTCCGGGTTCTCGCTTTCTGAGCAGATGAGCTAATAACTGTTCTTTGAAAGAAAAATATTTGGATTAAAAAACTACGGGGTTCAGTCATCTGTTATTGGGTCCGAATATTCAACATTTCTGTAAAAAAACGTATTTTAGTTGTTTACTTAATTGAAGATTGGCCAGCTCACAGAGTTTTCTCCGGGTTCTCGCTTTCTGAGCAGATGAGCTAATAACTGTTCTTTGAAATAAAAATATTTGGATTAAAAAACTACGGGGTTCAGTCATCTGTTATTGGGTCCGAATATTCAACATTTCTGTAAAAAACGGATTTTAGTTGTTTACTTAATTGAAGATTGGCCAGCTCACAGAGTTTTCTCCGGGTTCTCGCTTTCTGAGCAGATGAGCTAATAACTGTTCTTTGAAATAAAAATATTTGGATTAAAAAACTACGGGGTTCAGTCATCTGTTATTGGGTCCGAATATTCAACATTTCTGTAAAAAACGGATTTTAGTTGTTTACTTTATTGAAGATTGGCCAGCTCACAGAGTTTTCTCCGGGTTCTCGCTTTCTGAGCAGATGATCTAATAGTTGTACTATGAAATGAAAATTTGAAGCGCTCAGGTCACTTATTAAAATAATAATACATAAATATTTAGTTCTTGCAATAAAATAAAATTGCAGGGTTAACATAAATCTGGTCAGTTTTTATTACAGGAAATTTTTTAAGATCATCGTATACTTTCCAATTATTATTGGGGCGTTTTATAATTGCGGTATAGTGTTTTAATGAAACATTATAGTTTACTACAGCTTTTAATAAAAAATCCTCGTTATTCAGTTGAATATTTCCTTGGATCTCGCTTAGTTTTAAATTATAATTTTCATTATTGTATGATTGAACATCTGCTATAGCTATGCCGTTGTTAGTAATAATTTTGTCCAACATTAAATTTGCGCCACAATTTGAACAAGTTAAAGAACCGAATGAGAGTGAACTTTGAATGTTACGCAATGTGTTTTCGTTAACCGTAAAAATGTCAAAAGGCAAATAACAACTGAGAGAATTGCGAACGCGTATTACATTTTCTTCGATACATTTTTGGTAAACTAAAGTAGGTTGCGGAAACATTTTATTAATCAAATATATAATTTGACATTCTGCATTTATTTCAGTGGTATTATCGAATTTTTTAACGCAGTTTATGCCTTTAAATACATTAAATATTATATTTGTTCGCTGGTCATATGTGTCGGATGTTACTTGGTTGGTACCTATTATGGATGAAACAAATTTAAAAAACTCATTGTCTATTTCTCTAAATTGAATTTTTAAAAATTCACTGTCGGTTCCTAAACAAACTAAAATCTCCGTTAAAGAATCGAACCCACATGTATTCGTCACTGTTATGGTTTCTTCTCCGTAAAGCTTCGAAAACCCGTTCGTTAAAACAGGTAGCTTCTGGACATCGAAGCCTTTAATGCGATTACTGCTTTTGGAATCTAGTTCAAAAACTTTTTTATTCATATATCGGGTTAACACTTTTTTGCCAAAATGTTTCGGAGATTGAGTAGATGGTCTTGGCTTTTTATTCCACTGTTCTTCATTCAGCATATTCTCAGGAAGATATTTCCTCTTTCTGCTTTTCCTATTTCCTCTTTCCTCTTTCTGCTCGGACCCAATAACAGATGACTGAACCCCGTAGTTTTTTAATCGAAATATTTTTATTTCAAAGAACAGTTATTAGCTCATCTGCTCAGAAAGCGAGAACCCGGAGAAAACTCTGTGAGCTGGCCAATCTTCAATAAAGTAAACAACTAAAATCCGTTTTTTACAGAAATGTTGAATATTCGGACCCAATAACAGATGACTGAACCCCGTAGTTTTTTAATCCAAATATTTTTATTTCAAAGAACAGTTATTAGTTCATCTGCTCAGAAAGCGAGAACCCGGAGAAAACTCTGTGAGCTGGCCAATCTTCAATAAAGTAAACAACTAAATCCCGTTTTTTATCGAAATGTTGAATATTCGGACCCAATAACAGATGACTGAACCCCGTAGTTTTTTAATCGAAATATTTTTATTTCAAAGAACAGTTATTAGCTCATCTGCTCAGAAAGCGAGAACCCGGAGAAAACTCTGTGAGCTGGCCAATCTTCAATAAAGTAAACAACTAAAATCCGTTTTTTACAGAAATGTTGAATATTCGGACCCAATAACAGATGACTGAACCCCGTAGTTTTTTAATCCAAATATTTTTATTTCAAAGAACAGTTATTAGCTCATCTGCTCAGAAAGCGAGAACCCGGAGAAAACTCTGTGAGCTGGCCAATCTTCAATAAAGTAAACAACTAAATCCCGTTTTTTATCGAAATGTTGAATATTCGGACCCAATAACAGATGACTGAACCCCGTAGTTTTTTAATCGAAATATTTTTATTTCAAAGAACAGTTATTAGCTCATCTGCTCAGAAAGCGAGAACCCGGAGAAAACTCTGTGAGCTGGCCAATCTTCAATAAAGTAAACAACTAAATCCCGTTTTTTATCGAAATGTTGAATATTCGGACCCAATAACAGATGACTGAACCCCGTAGTTTTTTAATCGAAATATTTTTATTTTAAAGAACAGTTATTAGCTCATCTGCTCAGAAAGCGAGAACCCGGAGAAAACTCTGTGAGCTGGCCAATCTTCAATAAAGTAAACAACTAAAATCCGTTTTTACAGAAATGTTGAATATAACAATGTCCAATAACAAATGACTGAACCCCGTAGTTTTTAATCGAAATACTTTTATTTCAAAGAACAGTTATGAGCTCATCTGCTCAGAAAGCGAGAACGCGGAGAAAACTCTGTGAGATGGCCAATCTTCAATCAAATGAACCAAAAAATTACACAATAAATTGGTTGATCTCACTGCTTTTTGCAAGACGTTTTTATGCTCGATTTGATTTTAAATTATGTAGGTATGTGTTAATACAATATTGTTCTCTAAATTATTGCATGCATTAAATACTTCTGTTTTGTTAATTTCAAAGCAATGTTTTACAAACTAAAATATTTTTGACCGGCTGTATAATCAATGCACCATTACATATAAATGTTTTGTTATTTGTTGAAAACTTCACATTCGTTGTAAAACCGTTTATAAGGCGGTTTGTAAAGAGCCGATTGGTTTTTTGTACACCATTTTAAATATGTTTTGCCAGAGTTTTAGAAATCCAGTAAATTTTTTTTTTGTAATTTACTTGTAAACATCAATGTTTATTAACAAAACAAATAATTCTTCATTTGAAACTCATTTAATTTCCTAAAATAATTTTTTGACATATTCATAAATACTTTTATATTCAACATAAACAGACTATTCCAGAATAGCACACTTAAGATCCTAATAGATGACGTTATGTATAGTATGTATAACCTTGTTTATTTCCTTTTAGATTAATGATATGTATATGGTTTAGTGGATTCTGTTTGTTCATAATTGTATTATCTTTAAGTTTCTTAAAGGTAATGGAGTTATTCTGGAACACCCTGTTTTATGTATAGCGTATTTTTAACTTAATTATAAAAAATAATAAATTAATGTCCTAATTTAAGACTTCTGGTTAACCTGCTTCTCAGATGATCTGTTTAATCGTGTACTTGCCGAATTTAAATATTCCTTTAAAAAATATAGAGAGGAGCCCATACTCCGTGAAACTATCAATTTGCTTTTTTTACTGCCACCTTAATAATATTTTGCATTTCGCAAAATGGCAGGAATGGCTTTTAACATTGGTACCAGTGTACCACCCCAAAAATATAAAATAAGAACTGTATCTAAAATTAGCCTTTTCATGATGTTACGGGCGCATCCACTAGCATCCGAACGTTGATATGTACGAAATTTAATTATAAATAAAAATAAAATATGTATATATTATGGATTAATTAGTAAACATATTTATTAGTGGTAAACGGGTGTATAATAAGTAATTGTTTCTGAAACATTTAAAATAAATCATTGTTTGAATCTACAAATCGGATCCGCGATCTGGTTCAAATAAACATACGTTAAACAAATTATTTGTTACTGAAACTTACTTTCCAGAAATATCGAGCTATAGAACCATTTTCGTGTTAATTCTGCCAACAAAGTTCCAAAGGTTTTAATTATACAGCCTTGTAACTCAACTTTAGTTACCTATGATTAATGCACATTCTATTTTCCATCTCATTAGACCAGTGTTGTTCTAGGATTTAGATATGCAATCCAAATTTTAGCTCACTACGCCAATATTGTAACGGTACAATATGTTAGTTTTGTTTTAGTAATAAATTAGATAACCGTTCTCTTTATGCAATTAAAATATAGTATATTAAACTCATAACAACTTGAAGTGAGATGAAGTTTGGAAGATTTATCTAAAATCATCAAATATGATTTATCTAACCTAGTATAATATGTTTATTAAAGTTTTATTATTTGGCATTTTTGCCATTTTCAAAATATAACAATAAAGTTTAAAACATTATAAAACTATTCTCTAGTCTAAGAATACATCACCGATATTAATTAAATAATTTAACAGAAATAATTTAAATAATTAATTTAAACATGTTTTTTTTTCTTTTTAAAAATATTGAAAACTTCTTACAACTTAAAAAATTTCTTTCTGATTAAATTATGATTAAATAAATGTTTAAGTTGTAAGAAGTGTTACATTATACTAAATTATCTGGCTTTTTTATTTTATATTTTATTAAATACTAAACTAAAAGGTATTAAAATTTCAGAATGCCTCAAATACATTTTTTGCAAAAAAAATTTTGCAACTTAAAAAAATCAAAGGTTGACAATGCCCCGCTACCCTTCAGCCAGATCTTTGATTTTGTGTTTAGACATTGCTAAAGAAGCGTCACACAAATTTTCATGCTGCCTCAAATACCTACTCAAAATTGTCTAACAGCTCTCCATCTATATATTAAATAGAATGAAGCCGGTTAAGAAACACCAGTTACAAGAACACTTATTTGAATCTAGTGGTTTGGTTTTTTGGAACTTTAGCTTCATTTTGCTATTTGGGTAAGCAGCAATAACAAGTTTTCAAAACAGTACTTTTAATATGAGTAAACTGCAATCATAATCAAAATTTTGTTGGTTCAACTATTTTGTAACATCCAAAGTTATTTTACCTAACACGAATATATTACTAATTGTAGAATATCGGCACTAACGAAATTGAAATTTTATGTTTTAGAAAATCATTCAGTTTTGACAAATACTTCAACTCCTTTCGATGAATTTATTTCATTACAGAAGTCATATAGGTTGTAGTTCGGCAAACACCTCATTCACACTTTAATTAATCATGAACAATCGAAATGTATGTAAGAAAAATTAATAGTATATCACTACAACGAGTCAAATCCAAATGGATTTAAATAGAAATGTTAAAGAACAGTCCAAGGTCAGAAAGATCTCGGATTGAGTCAACAATATTTTGATCAGTCGCAGAAAGAGAAGAATTATTAATATTTTTTAAATTATTAAAATCTAAACTCATTTCCAGCGCAAATTTTATAGATTCTCGAAACGTTAAACCCTAATAAAAGCTTAACCTTCCTATACATTAATACCGTTAAATTTTAATCCAATTCGTTAATTTTTCAAATCTACTAAATTAGAAGGCATTGTCACTAAAGAAATCCACTTTAAATAATAATCAAAAGCTCAAATTGTTTTAACTATGAATTTTAATTTTAAATAACGGGACACAGACACAGCGAAAATATAGTGGGTTGCCAAATTATTAAGGATGGATATGTTAGCCTCTGGTGACTAACTAAACATTTTTAAAGCTTAACCTTCATCCGTCCCTCGCGTCATTTTTGACCAAATCGAATATTATTTTTCAAATATCTTGTTAAATTAAACCTTTAAACATGTTTTTCTTTGTGACTTTAATTTATATGTAATAATTATGTTTTACTCAAAGAATTGGAATTTTCTGATTAACCGTTACCCTGCTACGAAATAAGTAACACTAAAGATCTTGTGGTCAAAAATGACCAATAGATGAATTTCACATTATTTGCTATTCTAATTTTCGTCTAATGGTAAACTAAAATCATTTTGTACATATGTATACATAATACATAATATTTTCCAAAGATGTCAACGGCAACTGAAGAAGAATTAGCTGAGGGAGGGCACATCATTTTCACCTGATGATACATGTTCTGAAATTTCGGATTACGTGAACTTCATGTAGATTCTTGGGAAAGTAATACTTCTAAAACGGTTCAAAGTAATTTCAAGAGTCATGTCATGAGACGGATATATTACCGAATAAAATTTACCGAAAAGGGCTTCCTGATCCTTTCTGTCGCAGACGTTCCTGATGTATCTGTCTTCCTTAATTCTCTTTTTGCCCTTCTAATCAAACAATCAACATTTTTGGCACGATATCCCTTGCCATTTTCTTCAAATTTGCCCAAAAAGTTTCAATTGGCCTTAGTTGTGGAACATTTGGTGGATTGCATTTTGTGGGGATGTTCGCTAAAACGGGGGACCCCGTTCGCTAATAGCCAATCACAACATAACTTTACCTGGCAACTTGGTCTTATGAATAAACTTCTCATTGTCTGGAACTTCGTGATCGGGATACTCGTACTAGTATTTTGGCTGACATTCATTACCTTCACCAACGAAATAAGTTTCAAATATACAATCCAAATACAGATGCATTTTACATTTTGTTCATAATTTATTCCTCATGTTAAGAGTAAAATTAGTACATTTGTACAAATAACTTTAGTACACAAATAAAAATTACATTTTAAGTATAATCCCATTATTTGGGTCACTTAGAAAAATAACCTTTGTTTATGTACTAAATATTATAAGTACTAAATAATGCATACACAAATACGTACTAATTTTAAATATATGAATCAAAATTTATAACGTTCTGACAGCTACCACAAAACGCCAAATAAGAGAAATATGAACAATTCATTCATTTATTCAATATTTTGAGATAGTTGTGCTAGAAATAGATATTTCTGAAGTGTTAATCTAACGTATTTTTATTTTAGTACATATATTATTTAGTACAAAACTAAAATGTGCTTTTTGAACGCACCTAATATTTAGAACCATATTTTTAAACGTTCCTTGTGGTTACGCTTTAAAAATGTTCAGTTAATAAGATAAGACGCCTAATATCTTGGCAACGGGTTTTTATACAATTTAATGGTTGAAGCAATTAGACTTGAAAATCCAATTTAAATTATTTTTTATCTGCCTTATTAGAATTTTTTCCAGCAGATGATTTTGTTCAACCCAAATAAAACGAAAAATGACAAACAAAAAAAAAACAAATTCCCAAATTTATTTCAATAATGTACAACACAAAGTCAACCTTTACTCAAAAATGTCTTGAACTGAAAAGTGTGCACATACTCTTATGCACGGAACACATTAAAATATATTTTTAGGACAAAGAACGGTCTTTAAAAGGAGAGAATTGAATAATAAGCCAGCCGAAATTCCTAGAAATTCTGAAAGATTCCTATAAATTAAATGGGCTTGATTGAATATTGCCAAGGTTTCAATCCAAATCATTGTAATTTACCTTAGGATAAATTTAATTCTCGACATGTTCGCTTAAAAATTGTTGTTGCAGTACAAAAATGATTTTTATAATATTGATTTTGTCTGTATTCAAACCTACATCACAATAAGATGTCGTTCTGGGAAGCAATTAACCTTATTTTGTTCTCATTTGACAAAATTTTTAAGTTATTGAAAGATGAAATATTATAGCGTTTTTTGTTTGTTTGTTTTTTTTTCAGGACCTTCAACATATCATAATAATTTACTACAGGGATTCAAATTTTGGATTACACATTTCAAATTTACAAAATTAAACGATGTGGTGTGGTAAGTTAAACAAAATCAAATATATCGCATGTTTTTAAGAATTTCACATGATCCCTTGGGAGGAGAGAAACTATATATCAAACATAACTATAATTTAATTACGAAATTAAGTTATATAAATATATAAATTCAATGTCAACGACTATATAAATGCGTATTATAGAAGGTTTGGTTGATTTAAAATAAGAAATGCGCAAATTTTCGAGACTCGACTCGTAATAGCTTCATAAATTAATATCATAAAATCCACCCACGCCTAAAAACAGACTAAATTTTTGTCGTCTTCCCGAAAAAACAAAAAAATTCCAATTAATCAATCAGCACCACCCGTGAATTAGTATTTTTTAAATATTATGTCGCACAAAACATACTACGGTATCTATCACATTAAGATGAGATAATTAAGATGAGCTAATTTCATCGAACATTTTTTTTTTTTTCATTTTCAGCGCGCCAAAAAACAAAATTAATAGACGCTAATTGATTCTTTAAAAAAAAATTTTCAAAAATTTCTAAACCTTTCATCATAATTAAACAAAAATTAATTTACCATCTCAAAAAAGTCTAATTATGTCATTAATATTATTTTGTTATGCCGCGCGTCTTTATTTCGGATTAAATTAAATTTTATAATTTATTCGGTTTCTCAAACTCGCGCGTCAAAAATTCGCGTCGCGCGACAACTCCAGCAACAAAATCAAACTCCAATACTAAACTAAAACCACCCTAGAGAAAATGATTTTCTCTTTTATGTATACCTATATGTATATGTACATTATATTATACTCGTATACATACCAATTAAATTAATTAATTAATTAATTATTTTATTGTATTGATCTAATTTATTTAAATTTTAAATACTATTCTGCACATTTTCGTATAAATACTACTCTTGTTTTGGGGAAATTAAAACAAAAAAATGTAAATTAATTAATTCATTGGTTTAATGTTATTTGCATGAATAAATATACGAAATTTTCATCAATTTTCAACTCTTGCTTATCAACAGGTGTCATTTACCCCATCAACAAAAACAACAACCGCACTATACTATATACATATACGTTGTTTTGTTGTAGTCTGTATACGAGGCAGACATGAATATAACAATGTCATGCCAACAACAACTATTTTTTTGGGAGAATTACACGAATTGTTTTTGTTGTTGGGGAAAATTAATAAAATATAACACAACGAATTAGACAAATTAGAATGGAAATTTAAGTATTTCCTGATTAGTGTGCGATTGAGGAAATATTTGAACAAGGGTGGAATTTTTCTTCTTTTTTTTTTTTTGAATTTAATTAAAATCGAATTTGTTTATTAGATTGTTTGAAAATAGGTTATAAAAAACTTCCGAAAAGTCGTAGTGTCTCTAAAATTAAATTTAAGTAGGAAAATTTTTTTCGTATTAGTTTTAATTTAAAAAGTAAAATTATTTTAATTTTTTTATATTTAAAGAAATTTTTTTTTAATAATTATCGCTCATTTTCATTTTATCGATATTATACTTTGAAATGATTAATTCTTTTTATTGGTGTGTTATATTGTTATAGACCTCGACGATTTTCTTCACACAATATGGATGATGCCATGCCTCCACAGATTTTGGAGTATGAGTGAAATTCTCAGTGACTGCTTCGGCAACATACCAAAATTCGGGATCATATTGCGGTTTATTTTGGCGTCTTTTACCACTTATATATATATATATATAATATATATATATATATATATATATATATATATATATATATATATATATATATATTGTTTTGAACCAAGAAGCCACTCGTTTTATATCTTTGTCGATGACATATCGTATATTTGGAAGCAAGATGCTCTTTTGAATTTCCCTCTAATTTATTTGACTTAAATAATGATAATTTAATATGCCAATCCCAATCCAGCTTGAAAAGCTCATAAAATAATTGAGAATAACAATATTCTGTCACGATGCTCATCAAACAAACGATAAGGGGATACGTTCGTTTTCAAGTTTTCTATGCATTGTAAATAGCTGTCGCATAATTATTGGCACTACGCGAAATGGCCCGTCCATTATCCAACAATCGGGCTGAGACAAAATTTGAAGTTTATTTCCAGTATAATTATCTTTTCGCCGTTGAACTCTGTTTCATTCATTATGTTTTCGATTTCTGAATTCCGGAATTGACTTTTTATTAAATAATCTTTGATTAAAAATTAAATATCAAAATTTTACAAAAAACAAAATTTTTTTTTATTTCGTTTTATAATTAATGTTCATATTTACGAACGATGCTAAATTACTACCTACACAATTTTTACCCTCCGTGGTCGCACTAGGACGATTTCATCCCAAGTGAAATTTCACTTGGGGATTACCGAAAAAAGGGGCAGGGTCTGGCGCCCCTCTCTAAAAAAATTTCAGTTAGTTCTTGAGCAATAGCGGCACAAAGCGGTCGAGCGGACAAAAAGTTTCCAGTGCGGCCATAAGTTTATGTGAAAATTGAAAAGGGGTGATTTTTTTGTCAAAACCTGCTAAAATTCTCTCTAGAAAGCCTTCTCGTTTTGCTGATACGCAGATACACATAATATAATTTTTAGGTGTCTTATGCCCAGTTTCACAAAAAACAGGCAAACTCCAGTTAAATAATATTTCATCTCTTTCTTCTTTTATGAAATTGCGATTTATTTCATAATACAATAATAATACTAATTCAACGCAAGCTAATTTTTTTGTTCTTTTTACATGAAAATTTTAACCGGAGAGCTAAAAATTTAGCTGCTCAATTTCGTCCAGCTAAATAATTAGCTGAAGGCTAAATATTTCTATGTAAAAAAAAGATATAATCATTTTGCATTAAATTTTTAATGTGAAACAAAACGCAATTTCATAAAAAAAGAAAGGGAGGAAATATTATTTAACTAGAGATTGGTTATTTTTTTTGTGAAACCGGGCATTAGTCACTACGAAAAGCCATATAAAAAATTATATTTAGTCGTTTATCACTCACACCACTCAATGTGTTATCAAACACATTATTAATGCCGATCGATATTTGAGCAGTTTCAGTCTATATTCTGTGTTCTTATTTTTCGTAATGACATTTTTGCAGTGCAAATGATCTTAATCGAGGAAATCCTCGATTTCTCTCTCGTTGAAATTAAGCATATTCAAGTGGCCAAATAATTATAATTTTTACGGCAGAAACGGTCAAATCCCGGTTTTTCTTGAATATTAGGTTGTTTATTATGAGAATCAATGGTTATTTATGTTTTGCTATGGCGCACTTTTTAATTGCTGAAATTTAGACCAAGGCACGTTTTCCTAGCGCTTTCTACACCAATTTATTGTAAAAAATTAAATAACTTTTGTACTTAAAACATTGTGGATTCTCATTCTAGAAGGGTTCAAAAGTCATCATTCTACATTCTAATATTTTTATAAATTCAATCAATTCATTAAGAATTTATAAATTCTTTAAATTTTATATGGGTCCTATAAATTGTTTTAAATCTGTCAGTTCTAAAAATTCTACAAACCCAAATTTTACTTATTCTAAAAATTCTATAATTTCTGTAAATTTTATAAATTCTACAAATTTCATAATTCAAAAATTTCGATAAATCCTATGAACTTAAATAATTCTGTAAATTTAAAAATTCTATAAATTGCTTATTGGCTTATTGTAATAATTCCTCAATTTTTATAAATTCAATAATTTCGATTAATTCTACAAATTTTGATATTTTTAAAAATTCTTTAATTTTTATAAATTTTACAAATTCAATAAATTTTTTGCATTCAAAGCAATGCAAATTTCTATAAAGCCTAAAAATTCAGTAGGCTAGATTAGGTTAGTTGGAGTGGCACATAATTCCAATTTGGGGAAAAAATGATTTCATATATTTTTTGAGACAACAGTAGAAATCATAATATATTTTTTGAAACAACGTTCCTGCAATGGGCGGTTTCAGTTCTCCCAAAACGTTGGCTTTGAAAATTTACTGATGGAAAAAATGAGATTCTCTATCACATTGCCATGAAATTTTGCAACATGTTGCCAACAGTTTGTGGACCTGAAAGCGCCCATTGATCATTCTGGGCCAAGGCACAAGATTATTGAATTCATCAAATTTATAACTGGAATTGGATGATGGCAAAGTTTTTGAATTTGGTTGTTTGAGTCCGAAACCAGAATATATATGGGGCTATATATTTATTATGTACTAAGTACCTTTTGCAGTTTAAAAACTAAGAAACAATACACCTCGCATTTACCAGGTGTTTTTTAAATACGGATAAAATTAAATATGTAAATGCGTCAGGTAATTTTCAGGGACGAGAAAAGTGAACGCAAAAGGGTAATACTCTAGAACTTCCAAAAGTAGCCACCTCCCTGTTTGACCAGCTCTCTAAATTAATCACTTCTTGGCAATCTCTGAAATATTATTTATAACTATTTGTTATATTGAATTTTCAAATTATTAGATTGTGTTATTGCTTAAACTAAGCACCTCGATAGGTTGACCAACATTTCTGGGTCCCTTGAATAGTGACTTTAGCGAAGTTTCTGTGAATATAGTTTTTTTTAGTACAAGAAAGACTATAATTACATAAAATTATGTTGACATTACTTAAATTAGTGTGATAAAAATTCAATAATTCCGGATTAAGTGTTTCCAATTCTGGAATAACCGAAATCAAAATATGGCCCGGTATTCCGGAATACCGGTATTTCGAATTCCGGAATCCATGTAATCTGGAGAAAAAACAATGATGTATTTCGTTGGGCTTGCGAGTCTAAATTAAAACTCTCCTGTAGAGGTCGTTTGTGTACAGTAATTAAATCTGGTCATTCGATTTTTAAATTGCCCAGCATCCGCAGCCATGAACCATCAGCTCACCAGATAAACGTTTCATAGGTAAACCTGCAAGTAAAAGAGGCTGCAATTAATATTAGTGTACTAAAAATATCAACCTAAAGGAAACGTTTAGGAAAGCACTCAATTCTAAAAATATTAGTACTAATACCAAGTAGCCAGACCATCATTTATTGTTTGACGTTTATGTTTTATAATTTTCTTTCTTAAGTATACCTATAACTGCAAAAGGCGAAGCCGATGAAATTACATTACAACTTTTCAAGTTATTCAGAATTAAAACCCGCTAACCGTATTAGAATTAAACCCGCTAAACCTCAACGAACGAAACCGAATATTCCGCAACAGAGCCATTGCAACCAATTTATCCCTATTCTTCTTAAATATTCGCGTAATGTTCGGTGGGAACGCTCTAGTGCCCCATTTGACTGTAGATGATAAGAAGTTGTATTTAATTTCCTAATATTTAAAATTTTGCATACATCCGAAAATAGGGAGCGCCCCGAAATCTTGCATTACAAAATCTTGCAAGTACAAAATCTTGCATTTTTTAAAAATCATGCAAATCAAAATCTTGCCAACCCAAAATCTTGCAAGTAAAAAATCTTGCAAATACAAAATCTTGCAAATACAATATCTTGCATTTAAAAATTTTTGCAGTTTTAGTATCTGTACCTGTCTTTAGTATCTAACATAATATTTATTGCGTATTCATAAAAGTTCAATATAATTAAAAAAAATAAAATAAAAAAAATTGTGCAGATAGCGATCCGGATAACTATAGTTATGCGTGCTAATATTAGACTTAGAATGGAAATCTCCATTTTTCAAAATATTTCAACAAAATGTTCTGGATAAGGAAGATTTAATCTTCATTTTCCAGAATTTAAATTTTCGTTTCTGATTAATGAAGATCTAATATTAAAGGGATCGGTATAAAATATTGCGTTTCAAAATGTTGCAGTAACAAAATGTTGCTTTTTTTTATTAATTTTGCAACATCAAAATCTTGCAATTACAAAATGTTGCAACTATAAAATGTTGCAATTACAAAAACTTGCATAACAAAATAGTGCAATTATTTTTCTTTTTAGTAGATGTCACTAAAAAATATTTAATTTAGTTATAAATTCATAACATATTTTTATTTTATTGAAATTCATAATAAATTAATAGTTAATACAACAATTTAAATTTATATACACGTTTTTAAATTTTTTTTTATTTTTTTTTAAAAACACTTGTTAAATATTTTGCAAAATTTTGTGAAATATTTAACAAGTGTTTTTAAAAAAAAATTTAAAAATGTG
Source organism: Tipula helvola (assembly GCA_963556165.1). Lineage (NCBI taxonomy): Eukaryota > Metazoa > Arthropoda > Insecta > Diptera > Tipulidae > Tipula > Tipula helvola. The sequence goes on from OY744483.1 coordinate 50,347,995, forward strand.
TGTATTAAGTGTGATTCGCCAAACGCCTACGGCAGAAAGTGTAAAAAGAATTTAAATTTAATTTTAAGTTAAATAATTTAATTGAGATTTGTATTTTGAGCAATTCTCTTTAAATACTCTGTTTTACCAAGTCTCTCTCATTTCTCCATAGTCTTTTTTATTCGTTTATTTTTTGTTATTCGTTTATTATTCGTTTATTTTTTGGTATTGCTGTTCCCCATTCTTAATTTTCTCCACACGATGTTTGGCCGCAATAAGCTCATTTGAAAGGTTTTGTATCAGCGTATACAACCCAGCATGGCGTTTTCCCACAACAACTTTTAGACAACGGTGCCATGCTTCTACACTATTCTGGGTCCGCGGAAAATACTCCGTGCCTGTTTCTGCACTCCCTACAGTCCAAAATTTAGGGTTATATTTAGGCCGTTGATTTAAATCTGCTATGTAGTTTCGCTTGAACCAGCTCCCAAGTTTTTTCAAATCATCGTCCACAAATTGATTGCTTAAGCTGCAGTAATAACTGGCCACTTCGTTTGGTGGCACAAACGCGAGATTTTTGAGCATTTGGAGTTGTAAAGAAAAATCCTCAGAAGTAGGTACCGTACTTGGCTGCTAATTTACTTTATTGGACTTTACGCCAAATAATTTGCCCAAAATGAAATAGGTAGCCCTTAAACGATGTCTGAGGGAAAAAAACCTTTGCGGACGAAACAATGGCTTTTTCAAAATCACACAAAATTCTTTGTGGATTAATGTTGATTTCATTCTCAAGGCATATTTTCCTTAATTGAAAAAACATTTGTTCGTAACATTTCTTTGTTTTTTTACTCATTAAGCCAAAAACTAGTGGTACTATTTCCCCTTCAATGTTTCCATGTATAGAAAACAGTTGCCGCATTATGGAAGGAACTACATCGAAAGTTCCATCCATAATCCAACAACTGCATTCTGAAAGTAGCTTTAATGAGGAGATGGTGCCCAGTAAAATAATTTTGCCTCCCTCACAAATTTCTGCGTTTAAAACATATAACTCTCCTTCAAGATATCGTAGTTGTTGAGGAATATCAATCTCTTCCAAACTGTTGGGCTCATTCGTGGTACCAGCACGCGCACGATGAATCTTATTTTTTTGCGACTCTATACCAGGCAGATATACCCGTGATTCGCTAGATGTAGCAACAATTGCCTCTATAATTATACAGGACGGTGGTAGGTCGGTATTTTTAGCCCTAGATTTTATATTTTGGTTGGTTTCTGCAATAACTTTTTCATTGGTGATTGGTGCATGGGAATGTGCGGATGGTGGTTTAATCACTTGATGTTTATTATTTAATAAACATGTTACAACGCGCACTTTACAGAAACATTTCTGATGCTGGCTGCATTTCCAATTAAACGTTTTTTTCGTTTTTCGCCCTAAGTGATAACTATACCCGTCGATGAATAATTTATCTTTGCCTTTATTGGAGACAACTGTTGAAATAGAGAGTAATACAGTTAACTTTAATATAAAATACTATAAAAATAATCATTAATGGTACTTACTTGTGTATTATGATATGCAAAAATTTGCGAAACAAGCAAAACTAGAATTATGTTACGATGGAAACGTTATGTTACGATAAGGAAAATTGGATTTCATTTTACTGTTCTTGTATTGCCACTTGCAATTATCACAATACAGTATAATTGCATTACAAAATGTTGCATAATATTTTTCCGCACATTTATCGAATCGCGCGCGCGATTCGATAAATGTGCGGAAAAATGTTATGCAACATTTTGTAATGCAATATTTTGTAATGCAAAATTTTGTAATGCAATATTTTGTAATGCACTATTTTGTAATTACAATATTTTGTAATTGTAATATTTTGAAATGCAACATTTTGTATGCAACATTTTGTAATGCAATATTTTGTAATGCAATATTACATACCCAACCCAATATTAAAATTAAAATGGAAATCTCCATTTTCCAGAATATCTCAACATAATATTCTGGTTAAGAATATTTAATCCTGGACATTTGATTTTTGGTATCTCAAGCAAAATTCTACTGTATAATTATCATTATACAGTAGAATTTTGTCAATGCGATTTGTTATCTTGCATAACAATTTCCCGTACATTTATAGAATCGCGCGCGCGATTCTATGAATGTACGAGAAATTGTTATGCAAGATTTTGTAATGCAAGATTTTGTAATGCAAGATTTTGTAATGCAAGATTTTGAAATGCAAGATTTTGTACTTGCAAGATTTTGTAATGCAAGATTTTGTAATGCAGAATTTTGTAATGCAAGATTTTGTAATGCAACATTTTGTAATGCAAGATTAAGGGGCTAACCCCCGAAAATATTTGTGACATAAAGTTGGAACCCTGATCAGTAACTATAGATTGCGAGCAACCGAACAGACTAATCCAGTTTTCAACAAATACCCGAGCTATAGTTTCAGTTTCTTGATTTGGCAAGCATAATACCAAATGTAAATTTAGTCAAGTCATCCTGTAATGTTAATATGACTTTGTTACCGTTTCCGGTAATTGGAAATGGACTAACGATATCTAGAAATAGTTTCTGAAAGAGAACATTAGCTGTTGTTGTAATTTTTAGTGGACATTTATAAAATTTTAGAACTTTTTTGGCAAAGTGGACATGTTTTTATATAATTTCTGATTAATGTTAAAATTTTCTGAAGTTCTGAACATTCCCTGATGTCCTCCTAATGGATTATAATGAAAATGTTGCAACATTTTTTCGATGTCATTCCAATTTTCGAAGTATGCAATATTATTTGTTGGTTGCTTGTGATGGTATAATTGTAACGCAGACCTAGAAGTGTCTATTGAATTATCCAGACTATCCGAAATTTGTGTAGGGTTTTGAGATATTCAATTTGAAGTAGTCAATTTAGCTCTAGACCTAGTTACTATATCAATAAAAGGAGTTTCTTTTTCAGAATTCGGAAGTTCGATTCGACTTAAGCAGTCTGCATTTCGATTGTCTATTTCAATTTTCTAGCGAACAAGTCGAAATTAATGGTTTGTGGTCGGTTTTTATTATAAAGCTTTGTCCGAAAAAAAAATTCCCTAGACCGTTTTAAAGCCCAAACGATAGCGAGGAGTTCTTTCTCAATCGCCGTATAATGCTTTTCTGATTTCTGTAACACTCTACTCCATATGCAATAGGAACGTCAATATTACAATCAGAGTTCTGCGAAAGTAAGGATCCAATGGCTGCATCGCTTGCATCAGTAGTAACTATTTTTTTTAGTAAAATCTGGATACGCAAGGATAGGAGGATTAATTAATGTTTCCTTCAATTTGTCAAAAGAATCTTCACAATAAGCCCACCAACTAAATGAAACATTTTATTTAAGCAATGCTGTAAGTGGTTCTGCAATATCGTAAAGATTTTTAATTAAGCGCCTGTAATAACCGCATAATCCTATAAATGATTTAAGATCCTTGGTATTTTTTGGTCTTGGGTATTTTTTGATAGCCCTAATTTTCGATGGATCCGGTTTGATCCAACGTCAGTAATAATGTGTCCTAAATAACTGATTTCCTTCTTTAGAAATTTACATTTTGAAGGTTGTAATTTTAGATGATTGTCTTGTAAATAAAAAATAATAATTTGTAATTTAACATTATGATCTTCTATATTGTAGCCATATATGACAAATCATCAAGATATACGAAATATTTTGATCCAGACAATCAGCACAAAACCAAATACATATATCATTCGCTGAAAAGTGGCTGGTGCGCCTTTTAATTCAAACGGCATTCTATTAAAGTGATAATAACCTGAACTAGTGCTGAACGTAGTTTTTTGTTTGTCTGCTTCATTCATTGAAACTTGATGGTATCCATCAGCTATAGATCTAATGTTGAAAAGTACAATAGTTAGATTTACCAAGCTGGTCTAAAATATCTGTAATATTTCACAGTGGGAATGTATCAGAAATAGTAACGTCATTGAGCTTTCTACAAAGTCAACTACTATTCTGGAACGTTTATTACCTTTATCTGACTTTTTGGGACAACTAGTAATGGCGAATTCCAAGGACTATGTGAATGTTCAATAATACCATTTTGTAACATAGTTTCGATTGGTTTATTTATTTGACTTTTGGTCGCACGTAGTAATCGATATTGTTTTATATTTACCGTGCGAGCATTGGGAATTAAAAGAATTTCGTGTAAAACTGTATCAGTGCTAGTTAGTTTATCATCCTGTAGTAAAAAAATTTAATTATGATCCACAAATCTTCATCAGAGAATCACGTTCCTCTTGATTTAAGTGACTAGTTACAACGCTGTCTTCCAATAATTTTATTCTTAGCACGATTGGATTATTGCAATATTGCAATTCAAGAATATGATAATTTTCTAGAGGTTCTGGGCAAATATTTAAATCATTTATTTAAAATTGCTAGGCGAAATTGGGATTTATTTGTTCGAATAATTGTATTGCCTACGTAAACACCTGGTAACAGTTCAAATGAAGGACAAAAATAATTTCTATCCTTTGGAAGTAAGTGAGAAAAGCTAATAATTTGTTCAACTCTAGGTAGGCGGAATAAGGTTGTTTATCATACACTGCTAACAAAGTGGTAAAATTTTTAATTTTATGGGAATTTCCAGGACTTCTCGAGAATAATCGATTTTTCAGTTATTTGAATCCAAAAAATATTTTCCTAAAATGCCCATAGATTTTATAAGGAATTGATCTTCAACGATGTGAAATTTGTGTGGAATTGTATCGATTTCACTTAATGCTATATTTGCTTGGCACAAAGCTAAAGTATGAACTTTAGTTATGTAGATTTATTCCTGTAATGGAACATTTTAAATGGTTTTGACATAGGGTACCTTTTATAACAAATTCTTTTTTTATCACGCTTATATCGGCTCCGGTGTCAATAAGAAAACAAGATTAGGCAAACAAATTTGCTGCTATTGTAGTTTCATAAATTGATTTCGGTAGTTTGTTTGGTCTCGGAATTTTATGTGAAGGAATTGGAACACAATTTCAGAGATTCTCCACTCGAACCGCTGTGTTCAGCTCAGTTTGTGCGAGTGGTTTGTCGTTTTCCGTTTGCTTAATGGTATTTATGGACTGAATATTATTTGTAAATCTATTAGCTTCAACAGACTTCAGTTTGCGGTAGTCCTGATTTAAAACAGGACTAGGCAAATTCGGTATGAAAGATTTAGTAGAATTTTCATAACCTCTATAACTAGTTGGGATATTTTTATGATCAGTTGTATTTCTACGAAAACAGGTTTCAACTGTATGCCCAATTATTCTGCATATTTGGCAAAATGGTCGATAATTTGGTTTCGAAGTACTGAACTAAGCATTTTTAAATCATCTAAAATTACTAGAATCGTGAATATTGGATCAGTAAGGGACTCGACAGTGGTATCCAAAAATGTGAATATGGCTCTGTGAACTTCTTAGATGGGTGCAAAATTGGTACAAAATTGTCAAAATTTTGCGCCAGAGCACACTCCGATATATTTCGATAGTGTTGCAAACCATTTAACTTCTAAGTCCATTGCAATTGGATGAGGTTGACTGGTACTTGACCAAGCTATCGGAAAATGTGCACAAGACTCTGTGGATATTTATTTTAAACCATCAATAGTTTTATTTAAATTTATAAATTCTGTGAAATATTGCCAAATTCATCATATTCAGCTTGGCCAAATGGGCAGGTGCATAGCATGGCCTAGATATCCGAAAAAATGGTCGGTACTCTCGAAACATCTCTAGAAATAGCGCTAAAATTAGATTAGTAAAATCATCAATCATCAGTCTACTGTTAAATTATGTGAAATAAACTAAGATTCAACGCAATAGATACCCGTGGCCATCAAGATAAATAAAGATAGACAAATTTCAGTAGTACAAGTTTCAAAATTGCAAATAATTTTTTAGTTTTAAATTAATAAATTCCGGCATAATGATTCCGATCCGCGATCCGACGTCTAGTCACCTCGTTCTGGTTTTGATGTTTTAATAATTTGAATGGAAGGAGAGGAAAGTATTGTAGATTATTCGAAACAGTTCGAGCTTTTTGATAGTTTCATGTGGTTGAGGTGCGCTTGACGTTATCGAAAGTTTGAGACTACTCCAGTTTTTTCTGGGTTTCCGTACTTCGTTAAGAAAAAAGGTATACTTTTAATATTTTAGAGAATATTTCAGATTTCGGGATACCTCGAGGTTAGCTATAACTTGATTGATTAGCTTTAAGTTGTTTAGCGCCGTGATAGGAGTTCAGAAAAATATTTATTTTTCATTTTCACCGTGAAGGTACAAACATTTATTTTAGACGGCCCTGACAATAGGTTTAAAATATTTGTCTAGCCAGTAAACAAAATATTCGTGTAACTTTCATGTTAGATTCAGCGAAAAAGTTTGCTAGCTCGTCATCACGAATTGTTGAAATTTCGTCATCATTTTTGTCCCGTTCAATTTTTTTTTACTTGTTTTATGATTGCTCTTTTAAAAAAGTAAAAAAAAAAAATTGGAGGGAGTAAAAAAATGACGAAATTTCAACAATTCGTGATCACGAGCTACCAAATTCTTCTCTTTGAATCCACCATCAGTTTTAAAGAGTAAATTGGTAAGGGGAGGGTTACTGCGATTCTATAAAGTGGAATAGCTTCCACAGTGATTTTTGTAAAAATTTCGAAAGTGACCTTTGCATAGCAAAATATTCGTACTACCCTAAAAATCCCTACTTTAAGAAACTGACCGGCATAAATAAGGCTGTTTCCGAGCGAAGTTGTTAATTCTTCTCAGTATTGCATTGTTTGACAATATTTCATAAGTGTTCAATACGATTCAATTACGAGGAAACTTAAAAGTTGCTTGTTCTGCTCTACTTCTTTTAAATAAAAAGTAATCCACGCTATAGCCGTGACCGACAACAATGCCAATTAGACATATTATTAATGTTTTCATCCTCCTTTAAGTGAACTCTATATAATGAATAACATTTAATTCCTTACTGAGAGAAGAGATGTTAAAACAACCCATTAGTCGCAATATTAGATCTAAATCATTTACATGTCGGATCTTAGGATGCGTAAAAGTAATAAATACATTGTCATTGGTCTTTACATTCTATTTCCAGAGAAACACTCACATTTATCTCATTTTATCCTAAATTATATCCCTAAAATAGTATATAGGCAACAGTTTACCTCCTACACAAAGTTAAAAACTTTTCTCAAATCCCTCGACAGCACAATGACTCCCCATCAAAAGATGAAATATTAAAAAATAACGAACTCCAAAATTTAGAACAAAACAAATCCCCCCAAAAAAAATAAATTGATTCTGATGATTTTGACAATTTTTTTTTTTAGTTTATTTCATTTTGTCGATAAATTTTATTGATGATGATAATAGTTTGGGATTTTTATTAAATTATCATTTTTCACAAAAAAATTTATTTTATTTTCTTGTTGTGGGGTGGAAAATTCATCTCTAAATGATTTAATGAGGTCAGAAAATGAAAATATTTTCAATAAATTGTTTTTTTTTTCGGTACTTTTGGGATGCTGAGCATTTATTTTCTTGGAAATCAAACGAGAAAACAGCAACATAAATAAAAAAAATAAATGTGGAAGTTAATTTTTAATGTGGATTGAGATACGGTTGGAAAAACTGGATAATAGGAAAAATATGTCCATCAATCATAAAAAAAACAAAAAAATAAATTATTTTGTTCGTTTTATGCAGTGTGACATTTTAATTTAGTGTTTAACATGCCAGATAGCAATAAGGTGAAATCTTAAATAAATTTCCATTTTATATTATTTATTACAGTTAATTAGTATTAGGAATTTTCTTGGACATATACAGTTTGTTAAAGTTTCTAGTCTCAAGATACCTTCAATACAAATTAAAGTTAGCAAATTCCGCAATACGAAATTCAAGTTTTTGTTTCAAATATTTTAAAAAAATGGAAAACAGCAAAATAAATCTCCCTCTTCATCCAAAAGTAGCTTTAAAATTTGCTGGAACAACAAAAATGAAAAATTGAGTATTTACGATTTCAAGGAAAATGGTATCAAAAAGACGACGATGAAGAAGTTGCGGATAAAATCGTTGAAGAAAATTAATTTTTCTTTTTTACTTTGAACTTTTTTGTTTTGTTGTCTTCTTATTGTGATTGAAAAGAAAGTTGTTTTTTTTGTGTTGAGTACAATTTTCGTTTCAGGCCTAATGATCACAATTCAAAAGTTTTTTTTTTCTTCCTTTTTTTTGTAATTTAATGAACGATTGTTTTGGTTGGAACTTTTATTGGATTGTTGTTTGCGTTTTAGGTGAAATGCGTTAATTTAATGTGTCATTCACATTTTTTTTAGTAAATAGATTTTTGTAAGTAACATTGAAGGTAACTATACTATACATGTACTAGTAGACCTATTCGTTACGGAAAGTTACTATGTAGATTAATGCAGTGCACTTATCTAATCAGGCGAAATTGTAATGTGCAAATAACGTTAATTGTTTAGGTGACGCCCAACAAATATTGATTTGTAGTAAAGTGATGCGAATGATATTGTTAATATGTTAAGCATTTGTGAATGCATATTTTTGCGAGAACCAGTTATTTTGTTTCAAGCTTTAAAGCTTTAAGCAGAAGCTCATTTAATACTTAGCTGAGTTTCTCCAGTATTTCGGGACTTGTAGATCAGTATTTAAAGAATTGAGTTTTTATATTTTACTGTTTTGAATAATAAGGTTTTACACTTTTACTGGAAAATATTGTCTTAATTCATTAATATTGCTTTAATATATTTCATTCTATATGAAGACTTACGAATTTTCAGCACAATCCTCTTATTTCCTTCAACAGTTTGTTGATATCACTTATAATAAACTACACTACCCACTTTTCCACTATAAGTAACAACGGGTCTAAGAACCAATATCTCAGGATGTAACTGGTTCTCACCATTATACCTGTATCTCAAATAATTCTCGACTCCAAGGAAAATAGGAATTTGTAAACGCGAAGAAAGAAAAACTAAGGTAGAAAAGGTTATTACGCACGGTATTCTGGATCCTGTAGACTATTGCAACTGGGGAACACGTATTGTGGAGTTAAAAAAGCGGATTGGTTGGCATATTTTGGGCTATATACAAATTCAAAGTTAACAAGGAACTTCGAGTATACTGTTTCCCATTACCACCGGTTACCGGTATATTCTTAACTATTCTTCGTTGCAATAATTTGTCAATATTTGATCTAACGAAAGCTTATATACAGAATACCATCGATGGAACTGCAGTACTCAGTTAAATGGTTGTCCCCTATCTCGATGATATCATCATCATTTCAAAATTTCAGAAGTCTTACTATAAATCAACAAATTCTCAGCCACAAAAATCCAAAATCGGTTCTTAATACCTCTATATAGACTTCGACTCCGACTCCAACTTATCCATGTACTCAAAATATTATAAAATTCATAATCAAATTAAAGGAAAATGAAGAAATAAACGGAAAAGAAAAAATTTCAACAATACAAATTTGTTACGAATTTTGTTCTTAAAATTAGTAGGGCCTCAAGAATGTTGAGAATCGTATACTTCTCTTGATTTTTTCCACTTTCTGCAAGGCATCGAAAAATTAAATCCTGAATTTTTGTAATTCAATGTCATGTAGATTTCGCAGGTTGATCTAGAAATTTTCCGAATTCATGTGTTTCTTTTACTTCTTCAATAGGATTATCATGGCGGTTAATAGATGAAAATGGCGACTGGTCAATATGACTATGCGCTTTTTGGTAATATACCTATAGTGACGGTTTGCCCCTATTTTATTGATTATCACTTAATATTACTCTAACTTTAGGGTCCACATTAATTCCCGACATTTCGAGAGTTTCTAGAATTTATAAGCGATTTTAAATCCTTATTTTCAAGAATTTATAATTTTTATTTATTTTCGTTTTAAAATAAAAATCCTCATTCTCCAGAATTTATAGCGACTTTAAATCCCCATTTTCCAGAATTTTTATCAATTTTAATTCTCCATTTTCCAGAATTTATCGCGACTTTAAGTCCCCATTTTCCAGAATTTAAAATTTTTGATTATTTTCGTTTTAAAATTGAAATCCCCATTTTCCAGAATTAATAGGAATTTTAAATCCCCATTTCCCAGAATTTATAGCGATTTTAAATCCCAATTTTTCAGAATTTATAGCAATTTTAAGTCTCTATTTCCCAGAATTTGTAATTTTTGTATATTTTCGTTTTAAAATTAAAATCTCCATTTTCCAGAATTTATAGGAATTTAAAATCCCCATTTGCCCGAATTTATAGCGATTTTAAATCCCCATTTTCCAGAATCTATTTCGATTTTAAATCCCCATTTTCCAGAATTTATAGCGATTTTAAATCCACATTTTCCAGAATTTATAGCGATTTTAAGTCCCCATTTTCCAGATTTATCACGATTTTAAATCTCCATTTTCCAGAATTTATGATTTTTGTTTGTTTTCGTTTAAAAATTAAAATCCCCATTTTCCAGAATTATTAGCGATTTTATATCCCCAGATTCCAGAATTTATAGCGATTTGAAATCCCCACTTTCCAGAATTTATAGGAATTTTAAATCCCGATTTTCCAGAATTTATAGCGATTTTAATTCCCCATTTTCCAGAATTTAAAGTAATTTTTAATTCCCAATTTTCCAGAATTTATAACGATTTTAAATTTACATTTTTCAGAATTTATAGCGATTTTAAATCCACATTTTCCAGAATTTATAGCGATTTTAAGTCCCCATTTTCCAGATTTATCACGATTTTAAATCTCCATTTTCCAGAATTTATGATTTTTGTTTGTTTTCGTTTAAAAATTAAAATCCCCATTTTCCAGAATTATTAGCGATTTTATATCCCCAGATTCCAGAATTTATAGCGATTTGAAATCCCCACTTTCCAGAATTTATAGGAATTTTAAATCCCCATTTTCCAGAATTTATAGCGATTTTAAATCCCCAATTTCCAGAATTTATAGGAATTTTAAATCCCGATTTTCCAGAATTTATAGCGATTTTAGTTCCCCATTTTCCAGAATTTAAAGTAATTTTTAATTCCCAATTTTCCAGAATTAATAGCGATTTTAAATCCCCAGTTTCCAGAATTAATAGCGATTTAAAATTCCCATTTTCCAGAATTTATAGCGACTTTAAATCCGCTTTTTCCAGAATTTAAAGCAATTTAAAATTCCCATTTTTCAGAATTCATAGGAATTTTAAATCCCCATTTGCCAGAATTTATAGCGATTTTAAATCCAAATTTTTCAGAATTTATAGCAATTTTAAATCTCTATTTCCCGGAATTTGTAATTTTTGTTTATTTTCGTTCTAAAATTAAAATTCCCATTTTCCAGAATTCATAGGAATTTTAAATCCCCATTTCCCAGAATTTATAGCGATTTTTAATCCCCATTTTTCAAAATTTATAGCGATTTTGAATCCCATTTTCTAGAATTTATAGCAATTTTTCCCAATTTTTCCCATTTTTCCCAATCTCCACTTCCCAGAATTAATAATTTTTGGTTTATTTTCGTTTTAAAATTAAAATCCAAATTTTCCAGAATTTATAGGAATTTTAAATCCCCATTTTCCAGAATTTATAGCGATTTTAAATCTCTATTTACCAGAATTTATAATTTTCGTTTATTTTCGTTTTAAAATTAAATCCTCGGTTTCCTGAATTTATAGCGATTTTAAATCCCCAATTTCCAGAATTTATAGCAATTTTATTTCCCCATTATCCGAAATTTAAAATTTTTGGTTATTTTCGTTTTGAAATTGAAATCCCCATTTTCCAGAATTTATAGAAATTTAAAATCCCCATTTGCAAGAATTTATAGCGATTTTAAATCCCCATTTTCCAGAATTTATAGCGATTTAAATCCCCATTTTCCAGAATTTATAGGAATTTTAAATCCCCATTTTCCAGAATTTATAGGAATTCAAAATCCCCATTTTCCAGAATTTATAGCGATTTTAAATCCACATTTTCCAGAATTTATAGCAATTTTAAGTCTCTATTTCCCGGAATTTGTAATTTTTGTTTATTTTCGTTCTAAAATTAAAATCCCGATTTTCCAGAATTTATAGCGATTTTAAATCCCCATTTTCCAGAATTTATAGCGATTTTAAATCCCCAATTTCCAGAATTTATAGCAATTTTATTTCCCCATTATCCGGAATTTAAAATTTTTGGTTATTTTCGTTTTAAAATTGAAATCCCCATTTTCCAGAATTTATAGAAATTTAAAATCCCCATTTGCCCGAATTTATAGCGATTTTAAATCCCCATTTTCCAGAATTTATTGCGATTTTAAATCCTCATTTTCCAGAGTTAATAGGAATTTTAAATCCCCATTTTCCAGAATTTATAGCGATTTTAAACCCCCATTTTCCAGAATTTATAGCGATTTTAAATCTCTATTTCCCAGAATTTATAATTTTTGTTTATTTTCGTTTTAAAATTAAAATCTCCATTTTCCAGAATTTATAGGAATTTTAAACCCCCATTTTCCAGAATTTATAGCGATTTTAAATCTCTATTTCCCAGAATTTATAATTTTTGTTTATTTTCGTTTTAAAATTAAATCCTCAGTTTCCTGAATTTATAGCGATTTTAAATCCCCAATTTCCAGAATTTATAGCAATTTTATTTCCCCATTATCCGGAATTTAAAATTTTTGGTTATTTTCGTTTTAAAATTGAAATCCCCATTTTCCAGAATTTTTAGAAATTTAAAATCCCCATTTGCCCGAATTTATAGCGATTTTAAATCCCCATTTTCCAGAATTTCTAGCGATTTTAAATCCCCATTTTCCAGAATTTATAGTGATTTTAAATCCAAATTTTCCAGAATTTATATCAATTTTAAATCCCCATTTTCCAGAATTTATAGCGACTTTAAATTTACATTTTTCAGAATTTATAGCGATTTTAAATCCCCAGTTTCCAGAATTTATAGCGACTTTAAATCCCCTTTTTCAAGAATTTAAAGCAATTTTAAATTCCCATTTTCCAGAATTCATAGGAATTTTAAATCCCCATTTGCCAGAATTTATAGCGATTTTAAATCCAAATTTTTCAGAATTTATAGCAATTTTAAATCTCTATTTCCCGGAATTTGTAATTTTTGTTTATTTTCGTTCTAAAATTAAAATCCCCATTTTCCAGAAATTATAGGAATTTTAAATCCCCATTTTCCAGAATTTATAGCGATTTTTAATCCCCATTTTTCAAAATTTATAGCGATTTTTCCCAATTTTTCCCAATCTCCACTTCCCAGAATTAATAATTTTTGGTTTATTTTCGTTTTAAAATTAAAATCCAAATTTTCTAGAATTTATAGAATTTTTAAATCCCCATTTTCCAGAATTTATAGCGATTTTAAATCCCCAATTTCCAGAATTTATAGAAATTTAAAATCCCCATTTGCCCGAATTTATAGCGATTTAAAATCCCCATTTTCCAGAATTTATAGGAATTTTAAATCCCGATTTTCCAGAATTTATAGCGATTTTAATTCCCCATTTTCCAGAATTTAAAGTAATTTTTAATTCCCAATTTTCCAGAATTAATAGCGATTTTAAATCCCCAGTTTCCAGAATTAATAGCGATTTAAAATTCCCATTTTCCAGAATTTATAGCGACTTTAAATCCGCTTTTTCCAGAATTTAAAGCAATTTAAAATTCCCATTTTTCAGAATTCATAGGAATTTTAAATCCCCATTTGCCAGAATTTATAGCGATTTTAAATCCAAATTTTTCAGAATTTATAGCAATTTTAAATCTCTATTTCCCGGAATTTGTAATTTTTGTTTATTTTCGTTCTAAAATTAAAATTCCCATTTTCCAGAATTCATAGGAATTTTAAATCCCCATTTCCCAGAATTTATAGCGATTTTTAATCCCCATTTTTCAAAATTTATAGCGATTTTGAATCCCATTTTCTAGAATTTATAGCAATTTTTCCCAATTTTTCCCATTTTTCCCAATCTCCACTTCCCAGAATTAATAATTTTTGGTTTATTTTCGTTTTAAAATTAAAATCCAAATTTTCCAGAATTTATAGGAATTTTAAATCCCCATTTTCCAGAATTTATAGCGATTTTAAATCTCTATTTACCAGAATTTATAATTTTCGTTTATTTTCGTTTTAAAATTAAATCCTCGGTTTCCTGAATTTATAGCGATTTTAAATCCCCAATTTCCAGAATTTATAGCAATTTTATTTCCCCATTATCCGAAATTTAAAATTTTTGGTTATTTTCGTTTTGAAATTGAAATCCCCATTTTCCAGAATTTATAGAAATTTAAAATCCCCATTTGCAAGAATTTATTGCGATTTTAAATCCTAATTTTCCAGAGTTAATAGGAATTTTAAATCCCCATTTTCCAGAATTTATAGCGATTTAAATCCCCATTTTCCAGAATTTATAGGAATTTTAAATCCCCATTTTCCAGAATTTATAGGAATTCAAAATCCCCATTTTCCAGAATTTATAGCGATTTAAATCCCCATTTTCCAGAATTTATAGCAATTTTAAGTCTCTATTTCCCGGAATTTGTAATTTTTGTTTATTTTCGTTCTAAAATTAAAATCCCCATTTTCCAGAAATTATAGGAATTTTAAATCCCCATTTTCCAGAATTTATAGCGATTTTTAATCCCCATTTTTCAAAATTTATAGCGATTTTTCCCAATTTTTCCCATTTTTCCCAATCTCCACTTCCCAGAATTAATAATTTTTGGTTTATTTTCGTTTTAAAATTAAAATCCAAATTTTCTAGAATTTATAGAATTTTTAAATCCCCATTTTCCAGAATTTATAGCGATTTTAAATCCCCAATTTCCAGAATTTATAGAAATTTAAAATCCCCATTTGCCCGAATTTATAGCGATTTAAAATCCCCATTTTCCAGAATTTATAGGAATTTTAAATCCCGATTTTCCAGAATTTATAGCGATTTTAAATCCCCAATTTCCAGAATTTATAGAAATTTAAAATCCCCATTTTCCAGAATTTATAGCGATTTAAATCCCCATTTTCCAGAATTTATAGGAATTTTAAATCCCCATTTTCCAGAATTTATAGGAATTCAAAATCCCCATTTTCCAGAATTTATAGCGATTTAAATCCCCATTTTCCAGAATTTATAGCAATTTTAAGTCTCTATTTCCCGGAATTTGTAATTTTTGTTTATTTTCGTTCTAAAATTAAAATCCCCATTTTCCAGAATTTGTAGGAATTTTAAATCCCCATTTTCCAGAATTTATAGCGATTTTAAATCCCCAATTTCCAGAATTTATAGCAATTTTATTTCCCCATTATCGGGAATTTAAAATTTTTGGTTATTTTCGTTTTAAAATTGAAATCCCCATTTTCCAGAATTTATAGAAATTTAAAATCCCCATTTGCCCGAATTTATAGCGATTTTAAATCCCCATTTTCCAGAATTTCTTGCGATTTTAAATCCTCATTTTCCAGAGTTAATAGGAATTTTAAATCCCCATTTTCCAGAATTTATAGCGATTTTAAATCCCAATTTTTCAGAATTTATAGCAATCTTAGTCTCTATTTCCCAGAATTTGTAATTTTTGTTTATTTTCGTTTTAAAATTAAAATCTCCATTTTCCAGAATTTATAGGAATTTTAATTCCCCATTTTCCAGAATTTATAGCGATTTTAAATCTCTATTTCCCAGAATTTATAATTTTTGTTTATTTTCGTTTTAAAATTAAATCGTCAGTTTCCTGAATTTATAGCGATTTTAAATCCCCAATTTCCAGAATTTATAGCAATATTATTTCCCCATTATCCGGAATTTAAAATTTTTGGTTATTTTCGTTTTAAAATTGAAATCCCCATTTTCCAGAATTTTTAGAAATTTAAAATCCCCATTTGCCCGAATTTATAGCGATTTTAAATCCCCATTTTCCAGAATTTATAGCGACTTTAAATCCCCTTTTTCCAGAATTTAAAGCAATTTTAAATTCCCATTTTCCAGAATTTATAGGAATTCTAAATCTCCATTTGCCAGAATTTATAGCAATTTTAAATCTCTATTTCCCGGAATTTGTAATTATTGTTTATGTTCGTTCTAAAATTAAAATTCCCATTTTCCAGAATTAATTGAAATTTTAAATCCCCATTTTCCAGAATTTATAGCGATTTTTAATCCCATTTTACAAAATTTATAGCGATTTTGAATCCACATTTTCCAGAATTTATAGGAATTTTAAATCCCCATTTTCCAGAATTTATAGCGATTTTAAACCCACATTTTCCAGAATTTATAGCGATTTTAAATCCACATTTTCCAGAATTTATAGCATTTGTAATTCCCCATTTACCAGAATTTATAATTTTTGTTTCACATGGGTTTCGACCTTGTTCAGGTTTGTAGCTCATTAAATGTATGTAGTCCAAGCGTTTTGACTCTGAATCGCTTGTTGATAATATTTACATCGATTGTTCAAAATGAATCAGATATTTTTGTTCACTATCTGAAACTTGCAGCGAAAAGCTGAACGAGAAAGTTACATTTTGCTGATGTACACTAGCCTAAGCCATACAAACAGGTTAGACAAATACTTTTTCATATTTTTTTAAAAATACTATTTGTCTTCAATAAGATTCTTTCGGCTTATTATAGGCAAAATATATTAACAATAATGGGACTCACAACATTTTTCGATTTGCTAAAAAATGAAGAGGCCAATTATTTATCATATATCTACCAAAAAAGTAGAAATACCAAAATCCCCCCGCCCCCCCGAAAACCTTTCTTGAGATTTCTATCTGGTAGTTTGGTTTCGTACTGAAAAGTTCGGTCTACTCTTCAGGTTGCTTCGACCAAACTACAAATAAAATTTTAACTACATACATTTCAAGAACGTACTGACCTAGCGAATTATATTCACTAAATCAAAAACTCAAGGAAATCCCTCATTTCTGTGTATTTTATGCCCACACAAATAACAGAAAGAGAAGGTTGTCTGTATTAAAATCAATAAGTTTTTAGAAGATTTCAATTAATTCTAGATTCAGGTTTTACAAACGATTCAATCATTTGTTATTTTCTTTCCAATCAAACTTAACTTTAATTTTGAATTTAAACAAATAATTAGTGTAAACATGAATTCTATTTGAATAAATTATTGTGGAACTACTACAGTGTTTCCAGTTCACTACAAATTAATTAATGATGAAGCTTTTTAAAGAGATTTGTGATTCAATAACCCTGTTCGCAGGCCAAAAATAAACTACACATTTTTACCCACCTGTGCACCATCCAAACATTAGGACATTTTCCATTATTGGCTAAATTTATACACCATAAACGATCTCATTTTAGTATTGTAAAATACAAAATGGTTTCAACATATAAAATTGAAATAAAGGCAAAATTAATACCCGTAATCTTTTTGACGGCCCTTAGAATACCTCCCTTTATAAATTTTGTTGATTTTACAGTTGAATACACAGTATCATCAATTTGCTGGAATTGGATTAAAGAACAAAAACAAAACGTAACTGTTCATTTATATCGACTCTCATCTCGCATCTTTGTATTTTTTTTTTTGTGCTCTTAAGTTTAACAAAGTAAAAAACGAAGAAAGGATGATTAACTGTGTATTTGTGTGTACGTACGTACTATACGTATCCTCTATATACGAGTACATACACGAAAAATTGATGACAAATTTATTTTTATTTCAACTTTAAAGGTGATTTTCTATTTTAAAATGAAAATGGAAAAAAAAATGTTGATGAAAGGTATATAAAATTTTCTTTGTTGGGTTGGCGCAGTCTTTGTTTGTATCTACTATATACCATTATATACGGTAACTATGGGTGGGGACGATCCACATACAAAATTCATACACAATATACACTCTACAATTTATTTATTTATCCACGTACAAACCCATTATTCTTGACACGAATTTAATAATGTCACAGTGGCGTTTATCATCACCTTGTCGCCTGTGCGAGATAAAAAATAAAAAAATTAAAATTTACAACAATTTCTGGTATCTTAATTATCTCTCACACAGCAAATTGTTTTTCTCGGATTTTTATAAATTTGGCACAATCAAAAGCAAGCGTTATTGTTGTTGTTGTTGCTGTTGTTTGGAATATTAGATTAGAACATTAAATTTTTTATTTAGAACATTATGACGTGTAATACAAAATTTGTGATTTTCATAAATTTTTCTACACATACTCGTATGCTCAATAAAAAAAAACAATTTTAAATCATAAAAACTCACTGGAAACATGAAGATGAGTTTTCCTCAGGTAATTAAAATCCTATTTCAGGCTACAATTACGTCAAAAGTATCGTCTGTATATAAGTATACATATATTATGAAATATCGTAGACGTCAGTCTTAAGGTATGTAGTATATAAATAGAGTCGGAAATGTCAATGAAAAATTATTTTTAATTTTTGAATCAATAAAAGTGATGTGGAATGTAATTCAAAAATCAGATGATTTAGTTGAAAAGACGTTAAAACTATAATTTATAAGCGTATGATGAATGTGTTGATTGTTTAATGGGTCTGTATAATGTGTGGCGTTTGAAACATGTGCGTTCCTATTTGCACAAATAAAAAAAAAACGTTTTGAGATCATAAATTATTTGATTAAGTAGCTACATAAATGTTGGCCAATTACACTTTTCTTTGTTAGATTCAAGAAAACATGAAACAAAATTTCAGGACGGGGTCACTTTATTATTTTGAGTTTTTGCCAAACATGTGCGAATTCTTTAGATAAACCTGCCTGCACAATATCCGTTAAATGCTTCCACTAATTAAAAAATCTTGTTCCTGATGTTGTTTTTTTCTTATATTACAACTGAATACAAATTCATCTACTAATTTATCTGTATTAAATGTTGTTAACTGTTTGAGAAGTATAACCCATCGGTTAGCTCCAGGTTGGTTACTTCATTAAGTTACCTGTCCAAATTCTAAGGGCTTCATTCTTCGAAGCCGTCTTACTGGGTTTTGGTGGCGCTGTACGTGTTAGCATATTTCTTAATTTCCTCATTGACGTATTCTATTTTTGGATTCTTATGAAGGTTATCGTTCCTTATGTACCATGGTGCGTTGACCATACTACGCAAGACCTTATTTTGAAAAGTTTGAATTATTTTACACTACTATTTTTGGTACAGCCTCATAGCTGTATACCATACGTCCATACCGGTTTTAATATCTGCCGATATAATAGTAGTTTATTATGTAATGATAGCTCAGAGTTCCTACCCATGAGCTAATACATTTTTCTATATTTGATGTTTAACTCTTCTTTTTCCTTTTTAACGTGCTCTTTCCACTTGAGTTTAGATCAAGGGTTATTCCTAAATATTTTCCGGTGTTTGCATATGGAATTGGTTGCGAATTCAATCGAACAGGTAACCCATTAATATTTTTGTTGGTAAAGTTTATATATGCACACTTTTAATTTCGTTGAGTTGAAGGCGCCACTTTTTCGTCCAATCACTCGTCGTTTTGTAATTTACTGGTTGACTCCTCAATGTTATCTCCAGTTGCCAAGATTGCAGTATCATCCGCAAAAGTTGCAATACTTATTCCTTTTTGCTTGGCATATCTCGCATATAAAGTATGTAGAGTATCGGATAAGAAATGGCAAAGTTCCTTTCTAATTGGCGATGTACCAGAATATACCATTTCCTGAATTTCATCAAAACTGGATTTGAAATAGAATCCCAAGAAAATTTTTATACAAAAAAAATAACAAATCCTCAGTTCAAGAGACACCTCACTACAACGGATTACTTTTCGGTCCCGTCGACGTCGATGTCCGTTATAAAATTGTCGTCCAAAGTGTCTGGTAGGTGGGTTCCCGAACATTCGTTAACAATAAGTCCGGTTGCATTTTTAGTTGCCCGCATTCTGCTGGGTTCGTCTGCCACAATGTTTGTGCTTTCCTCTCTATTTACGATATCGCAATCGTAATTTTCGAGTTCAAGTCTCCATCTCAGTATTTTGGAGTTCTTTTCCAATGATTTTATAAACGTAAGCGGCGTATGGTCAGTTATTAATGTAAACTACTTACTATATATAGACGGTTGGTATGTTTTTTGCCGCCTATATTATTGCCAATAATTTTTCATTATAGTGGCATAGTTTGTCTCAGTTTTATTTAAGGTCTTGGTTCCTGTACGCGAAAGTGGTTCGGCTTTAGATATTATTTTGTATTTGCGAGAGAACCACAGTCCACACCTGACGCGTATAATCTGGCAAGTCACTATGAATTGTTTTTCGAAATCGGAATAAGCAGCTATCTGTCATTTGCTATTGTTTTTTTTCAGTGTTTTGAATAATCTGATGTATTCCTGATTCGTCAGAGCCATTTCCAGATGCATCAGAAATTCGCATTTATCGAGGTGAAATTTTAGGTTAAACTGAGAAAGTCGCTTTAAAATTGTTAATGTTGTTTATGTGTTTTTGTTGAGGTTCTCCCTTACTTCAACACCCTAAAACACCTCGCAATACATTGTTCATTGCTCTTTGGAAAGTGGCCATGCCATTTTTCAATCAATGCCCCTTATCCGTATAGAAAATGCAGTTCTTTCCTGCGATTTCATATGCATCGGTATTTGATGGAATCCGGATTTTAGATCCAAAGAGTGGTGAAGTATACTGTTTTTTCTAGGTTGTTAAGAATCTCTTCCATTTGGGGTATCGGAAATTGACTACCAATTGTCTTTTCGTTTAACTAGCGCTAATCAATGACGACCCTCATTTTCCGTATCGCAGAAGCGTCTTTTTTGTTTTTGGAACTACCTAAATTGGGAAGAGTATGAACCAGTTAAATTTTTCGTGGTGCCACTGTTCAACATTCCTCGAACTTGATCCTTCGCCTCTTTTTTAAAATGTTGGGGGTATCCATAAATTTGCATATAGATCGGTGTTTCAACTTTTGTGTTTGATTATAGATCTTGCCGACCATTTTTCAATATTGTCTGATTTCCATAAATTGTATTAACTAGAGGTGATTTTTCACTTTGAAGTTTTAATTTGGGTAGCAATCAGGTGGTTTCGGATCACTTGTGAGAATTTACTTCGGTCTAAAAAGACCAAAGTATTGAAATCCTGTCAAAAATGACGAAAAATTTGGTTGGTCCAAAACCACTTTTCTCGACGTTTTGAAAGTCCCTGAGTCTGAAAATGCAAAAAAAAAAAAAATGTCCGTCCGTCTGTCTGTGTGTCTGTGTGTCTGTGTGTCTGTGTGTCTGTGTGTCTGTGTGTCTGTGTGTCTGTGTGTCTGGACCCATGGTATCTCGAGAACGGCTTGTCCGATTTAGATTTTTTTTACGCCAATCTGTTTCTATGGTCAAGGCGGAGATTTGAAAAGCTTTTGGAGACTGTACGTCAAAGGGGTGGGGTACCTGCCATACGAATTGACCCAAAATACCTGCTTTTATAAATATTTACGATTTTTTTATACATGCTTATTTGATTATTGAATTGGGCATTGAATTGGGAATTGATTTGAAGGTTAAATTAGGGGTCAATATGCGCGTTGAGTTGAAGTTGAGTTGGAGTTGAGTTGGGGTTGGATTTGGATGTAGTGAATAGTTAACAAACTATTTATATGATGGAACTTGCCTATTTATCAACCGATTATTATGAAATTCAATGTGTATGTTACAAATGGGATTCCAAAATGAGTTTTGGATGAAGTTCTGGAATATGGCCAAGTAGGATGGAACTTGCCCATTTCTCAACCGATTACGATGAAATTCGACATTTGTATTTGAAATGGGATTCTAAAATGTTTTTTGGATGAAGTTCTGGAATTTTAAAACGATTTCTGGATGAAGTTCTGGAATATGGCCAAGTATGATGGAACTTGTCTATTTCTCAACCGATTATTATGAAATTTAATTTGTATGTTAGAAATGGGATTCTAAAATGAGTTTTGGATGAAGTTCTGGAATATGGCCAAGTAGGATGGAACTTGGCTATTTCTCAACCGATTATGATGAAATTCGACATGTGTAATGGAAATGGGATTCTAAAATTAGTTTTGTATCAGGTTCTGGAATATGGCTAAATATGATGGAACTTGCCCATTTCTCAACCGATTATGATAAAATTCGACATGTGTATTCAAATTGGGAATCTGAAATGAGTTTTGGACGAAGTTCAGGAATATGGCCAAGTATGATGGAACTTTGCTATTTCTTAACCGATTATGATGAAATTTGATATGTCTGTTTGAAATGGGATTATAAAATGATTTTTAGATAAAGCTTTGGAATATGGCTTTGTAGGATGGAACTTAGTTAGGAGTATTACTTACCCGTTTGTTATGAAATTTGACATGCAATTTGTAAATGGGATTCTAAAATGAATTTTTGGATAAGTTCCTGGAATATAGTCAGTTAAACGGTTAGAACTATCAGTATAGTTTGTTATACTATTTTCGGTATAAAGTTCTAGAATACGATTTTTCGTTTTAAATTGGATGCCTGTACCCATGTTATTGAAGCTTTTGACCTGTTTGTCTGTTGTTGTATAAGTAAATATAATTTGGTTAAAATAGAAATCAATAATGTCAAAACTGTCACACCAACTTTATGACATTATTGAAGATACCAAAGACCGAAGTTCTGATCACCTCGTGAGGTTTCAGCCCTTTATATTTTAACGATTGTTTTGTTGTCCAAAATTTAAACTTCTAAATTCCGGTACTAACCAATTACCGTTTTGTTTGGTTTTAAAAACTACTGTAGGTATGGTTATAGAATTTATCTGTTGGGTAATAACGGAAAAACTCTTGTAATCTATTTTGGCTTTGGTTTCCGCCATATACTGGGAGCCTAAGATCTCAGCGAAGAATTTATGGAATTATAGTTCATGAAATATCTGTTCTACTAGTTCATTAAATATATCTTCACCTAATAAATTAATGAAACCCTTTTTATTCGCTTTATAAATTCCGAGGATATTTATTACTGACATTTCTTGGATTCCTAGTAAATTTGTTGGAATGATGCCGGGATTTATTGTGTTTTTATTAGCGCCTTTGATGTTTTTATTTAGGTTCTCGTTATTAAGGGTAGGAAATTCAACCTTCCGTATCCGAATCGTAGTCCATATTCCGAAAATGTATTTCCCCTAAACCAGATTCCTGTAGGTATTAATTCTCTCCTTCTTCCTGTTCATTTGAACATATTTCATGATTTATTGTAATTTTTTATTAAAACTATTCCTACTTCTTAAAGATGGTTACAATTCCATCGAACTTGGTATATCATTTGTTTGCCATTTATTTTGCTTTAAATTAGATATGCTATTAAATCATTTTGGCTTCGCCGCTCGTGCGTAACCAAAACAGGATTAACGTAAACCTGACAGGAACGCAGCTAACTCAATCTCGTTATAAGAATTATTATACATCCGTGACTTGTAGTAGGATAGCTCTTATCTATCTCCCAAATCTTCCATCAAAATTTGTTTAATTTCCTCAACCGAATAAGGGTTACGCGTTCCAGGATGGACTGTTGTTCAGTAACCATATTGGTGCCAAGAGGGAATTTTTGAGGTGTCAACATTTTACCAAATTGTCCTGTTAACACGTTCAGATGCGAACAGTTAATGTACCTTACTCCGTTTTTACTCAAAAGATCTTGGAGCAATTTGAATATAAATTGCTTGCCATTATCGCTTATTATAAATTCTGGTATGGAAAAACGAGAAACACATCGTTTTTCAGGAAGTTACAGATCAATGCAGCAGAAGCTTCGCGTAACGGTATTAATAGCATAAATGTTGAGTACTCAAGACCTAAGAAGTCAATATAAATCCTCTGAAAAGGACGTTCGGAACTAACCAACCCTCCCATCTAAGGCCGGGTGATATATTTAACCGCCTTATTCATTTTACAGGTTGTACAATTGGAAATGAATTCCTTAACGTCAAGGCCCATTTTATTCCAATGGAATTGCCTCCGCAGCCTCTCGATTGTATTTACTATTCCCATGTGAATTTCCCAAGTGTGCATGCTCGACCAGTGAATGTGTGAGTTATATGGGAACAACCAACCGCCACTCAGGTATATCTGTGTCCTCGTAATGTGCCCCAAAAGAAGGTGAAAACAATAATTTATGATACCATCTTTGACACAAAAATTTTTGCTATTTGTTTTCAAGTTTTGTACTTTTTTGATTTGAGCATGATACTCGGCATTGTTGTGTGGTTCTTCGTTTATGGTACTTTTTTCTATTTTAGATTCCTGAATGACCGTGTTTCAGGAGAAGAAATTTCGCCTGGATCATCGCTAAAGCCGCGAGATAACACATCTGGAACTCCGTTGATTGGTCATTTCCTATATCCAATGTCAAAATTGAAGGCGTGTAACTTCAGACGCCAACGAGCAAGCCTTCCAGACAAATCCTTCTGAGTTATGAGCCAGGGGAAACTCGCGTGGTCTGCATATATGGTGAAATTGTAGCCCTCTATATACGCGCGGAACTTTTTTACGCTAAGTGTACCGCTGCGCAACACTCTAATTCCGTCACTGAATAGTTAATTTGAGCGGCATTCAGCTTTTGTGACATGAATAAAATGGGACGTTCATTTCCGTTGGAATCAATCTGAAACAATACACCACTTACTCGCAAAAGCACCCACAAATGCTTCTCGAAGTCAGGATTTGCCAGGTCAGGTGCCGTTGAGAGTCTAAGTTTCAAAGCAACGAAAGCTTCGTTGGCTTTATCTGACCAGTTAATCGTTGCCCCCTTTTTGGTGAAACCTGTGAGAGGAGCAGCGATCGTGGCAAAATTTTGGACCCACATAATTCTAAGAAACTTTGAATCTGTTTGGTTGTTTTTAGCACTGGGAATCCTCGAATGGCTGGAACCTTTTCGGGATCAGGGCGAAGGCAACCGTCACCCGGCAAGTAACTCAAATATCGTACTTCCTTTAACACGAACTTACTCGTCTCAACGTTGATGGTCAGAAGAAATGTTCCGCTAGGATTTCAGATATGACCAAGAAGTTATCTAAATATACGAAGATTCGGTCATGACGGGATCACCTGGTGCAAGAGGCGGCACATTGTCTGCGGTACATTGCTCAGTCCAAAGGGCATGACCGTGAACTGATATAAATGTTGTCCGGATATCTTGAAAGCCGTCTTATCTCTGGATTGCGGGTCGAGTGCGATCTGCTAAAAATCGTCTTTTAAGTCAGTACTGGATATAAAACGGGTTTGACCCAGTCGACCCAATAATCCATTGATAAGAGGTAAGGGGTAAGCATCTTTTACGGTTGCTTTCTCCAGTTAAAACTCACTAGAGCATTTATGTACCCGAATATACGTTACGATGGTCCACTAGCTGTGGTTACGGTAGATGGAAAATTATAAAATCTGTGGTTTTATTATTCAGATATTTATCCGATCTAGCTGCTAATACGCTGATGTAGCACTAATATTCAAAAGACTATTGTATTCGATACAATTTGTTGTTAGCTGAGCATAAGGCTGCTTGTCATTTGAATCAATTGGAATTATAGAGGATGCTATATTGAATTTCATATTTCTGCGTAACTTCCAATATGTACGACTTATTAATTGATGTTTCAAACTGTATTGACGTTTATTACTTATTTGTTTAATTGAAATGCAATTATTCTGCTCTACAATAGTTAAGGTATTGTTTTGAAAGTTAGCAACGGTTTCTGGCCAGGATTGGGCTGAACATATCTTGGGGGACCCTGGTTCCCAAATTTCGACTGCCCCCTCTCACCGTTCCCCAAACAATTTGGGCACTTCGGGGTTACTGTATCTTTCATACCTTACACTTATAGCAAAACCATTAAGTAGGTTGCACTGGACACTCGGTAAATACATGACCGATGTCATCTCAGTTAAAACAAATCGCATATGTATATGTTCACGTTAGGTGGATTTCAGTTTATGTTTACTGATGGGATGGCCCTTCCAGTTGTTGAAATCTATTTGATGGTACGTTTGATCTATGACTGGCAGCAACTTGAGTAGGCAAGTAGTGTGCAACAAATGGAGTTGGATTTAACTCAGTGTTAGTTGCAATATCAAAATTTGGTGGTTGATCTAAAAAGGAATTTATGGCTCATCTTTGAGGCACGACTCTAGTATTATTCTGATAAGTTGCTCGCTTATATGACCCAAACGAGTCAGGATCTATTTTTAAATCAGGCCATTTATTCTCCCAACTCGTGTAGCTACTTATCAAGTCCCAAAAATACGTACACGACATTCTATGTCTGAGTCAGACGCCTATTTTGTTACCAAAACGTACAATACCAAAGTGCATCAACTCCCTTCAGAACGAAACTAGCTTCAGTTAGTATTTGCTTTTTCGTGAGATTCATAAAGATGCTGCCAATGTTTCAAGTTGAATCAAAAATAAATTAATGGGTATCTCTGTTGGAGAACCAACAAAAGCGAGACCAGTTCTGGACAAACCGCGGTGTTCTGGAATGTATTTCACATTGGTTGGTGTCGAATGTTCGTAATTATTCCCATACTGAATAGAGTTAAATTGTGCTAAAGAAGTAGTTGTCTTGTTCGTGTAATTAATACCAGGAATTTGGTTGATAGTTGGAGTAGCGTGCGTGATAAGGAAATGTGTCGTTGTTGCATTTCCTGGCGGATTTGGATGCAGTACGTTTTGACAGTGGCGCCCAAGTATAGCTTCGCTCCAGTAGTTTTCCTATCCTATAATTCTAATTTAATTAATTTTTTTTTCGCTTCCAGTCCGAATATTAATTTGTTGAATTGGCGTTTTTGTATTGCTTCGGTTAAATTTAATTTCGTTTGACTAAAAACAGAAATTTTAGTGTTTTCTAGATGTTTTAAAGTTCTATACATGACAAGATTAATGTTCGATAAGATTTTAATATTTTTATCACTGGAGCATTTTGTGTATGCGGATTAAAACACACATTTTTAAATTTTTTAACCTTTAAACGGCTGAATAGGTACAATTGTAACTTTTGCGTTTTAAATTTGTGAGAACTTTTTTTTTATGAAGCGCCGAGGGTCAGAACTCCGTGACATCTCTACGTTTTTGGAATAGATTATTTTAACATAATTTTCATAAAAAAAAATTCTCGTTTTCCCAGTGAAAATGGCTCAAGTGGTTTTTACAACATATTTCGGCTGGATAGGTACAATTGTACCTCCATGTAATTTATATGAAAATACTGCGAATAGAGATAAAATAAAAAGTGTTTTTCAATAATAATTTCATTTTTTATTTATTATTCATAAGGAAAAATGCATTGTTCTGTGGAAGGTGAGTTTTAGGCTGCTTGGTTGCAGTAAATACATGTAGTCTTATTGGGTATACTGTGTTCATCACATGTGGGTTTTGCACAATAAACGCATATTTTTCTCGTTTTTCGTTGTTTTTGGTTTAATTGTCGGCAGATATAGCAACTACCGCAAATAGGGCTGGATCCTCGGCTTTCATGAAGCTTTTGGCTGCTAGTTGGATTTTCTATAACTGTTAGGCGACGGTGAAGGACCATTTCAATCGCTGATTTTACGTAATGATTCTTCGTCATTTGTTGATTTTGCTGCGCGATTCAACTGCAGGCAAGCATAGTTCATGTGCTAGATCCTTTAAAAATTTTCGTCGGTGATCATTCGCTCGAAATCTTGGACTATGTTCCCGATGGATTAGGCATGCTGCTAATGCAGCCACATCGACCATGTTGTAAAAAAACGCTAAAGGTCATCGTTTTATTTTCCGTTTCACGGTGCATTCACTCAGCATCTTGCCCATCGTGTCAACCCCGCCTATAGTTTTATTATAATATTTCATATTTTCCGTTTTCCATTGTGGGTCTCGTGAATCTCACTTGTTCTATGCATCGATGACAGAAGAATCACTCATTTGTTCTTCTTTGGAACATATAAGCACACTGTTGCATCTTTGTTGAATGCAAAATTAGTCGAACCATATACTCTAGGCTGCATATTAGCAGGTAATAATGTTTGTTTCTTCGAACCGTTCCTACTAATGTCATATTCCATGAGCTCAATGTTTTAGCCAACTGCACACTTGTAAAAAAGTTATCGGTTGTGATATTCCTTCCAGATCCTTTGTATAATGCAACCAAATCCAAAACAGTACGCTCACCAACATTTGTTTGCCGAGTAGGACAATCGGATAGCTTTCCAGTGTAAAGCTGCGCTTGCAGAGGGTAAGCGTTAGCTGAGTCACAAGCCCAGAAAATATTTATCCCATACTTAGCCGGTTTGGATGGAATGTACTGCGTAAATCTCATGTGTCCCCTGAAATGGAATAACTGCTCATCTACAGTTATAGATTCGAATGGGGTGTAACATTTTTCGAGGTTTTTATTCATCATCGACCAAATATTTCTAATTGAAGCAGCTTTGTCAGTTTTAAGACGTTCACTTCTTGTATTTTGATGGTCGAATCTAATAAATCAGCAATAATTTAAATTTATTACGACGCATAGCTGCTCTATTGAGTGGTAAGGCATTTAATGCCCACATTTCGTCAATATTCTCCTTATTGTTTCTGTGAACACCAGCCACAATCAATATTCCCAAAAAAGTTTATGTGTCTTGATCGTTAAATGGTAGAAATTCTTTGGTTGATGGCCGCTTCGAAACGTCATGGTACTTTTTTTTTAATTGATTGTTATATTCCTCCACCACTCGTTTTCGTTTCCTATTGGTTTCTCGCAAAATAATGTCACACAATTTCGCAAGACAAAATCGATTTCAGGGTATCTTTCGCCGTATATAATTTGCTGAAATTTGCAGGGCCACCTTTTCGTCGTAGAATATTACGTGACAGTGTTTGTGCACAGGGTAACGGAGCGGTGAGCCATGTAGTTCAATCCTTTTCAACAATAATTTCATTTTCTTCCACAAATGATTGTTCAATTTCAAGACTTTCATCAGAGTCAAATGGTTCGACCGTTTCTATAACCAATTCCTGTTCATTACCCGATTCTTCGTTGTCTACAGTTTGGAGTTCTGGAATATATTCATCTTCGTCTGATGCATTGTATGGTTCTTCTCCAACTTCAGAACTATCAGACTATTCTAATAAATTTCGCAGTACAGCAGACGTAAGCCCATAATATACAGATAACAATAATTCTTATTTAATTTTTTACAAAACTATAAACAAAATATTTGTTTTACCTTTGATTCCGCCTTCTTCGCGAAGACTCGCTATTTGATCCAGCATCACTATTGGTAATATAAAAATCCATGTATGTATATTTTTCTTTTAGACTTTACAAAACAAAATTGCGCTTACTACTGATGAATATCCTAGTTGTAATATTATTTTACTAATAACCGTTACAATATACAAAAATTTATTTTTTTCTATACTTAATCATAAGCCGGAGTCAGAAATCTGATACACTCAGAAACAATCAAAACAATATGAGTATGAAGGATTAACTAATTACACTGTTACTGTTTACAGCAGTACCGTTATGTTATTTTATATGCGCATTTACTTTTAACATAATAAATTTGTATGTAAACATAATAAAATATCATATTTTTATATTTTATGCAATTTTATGCAACATTAAAATACAAGTTATTATCATTTCCCATATAAATTATATGAAGGTACAATTGTACCTATTCAGCCGATATATGTTGTATTTTTCTTCAGCCGGATAAAGGTTAAAAACACTTGTTAAATATTTCGTAAAATTACGAAAGGTTTAAAAAATCATTCGATCGATTTCGGCTTGTTTAGCCATCAGTAGGAGTAGGTATCTACATATAACATATCTCATCAGGAGTATCTACTAAACCTAAGATACTCCAGATGACGACCTAACAAGCCGAAATCGATCGAGTGATTTTTTAAACCTTTTGTAATTTTACGAAATATTTAACAAGTGTTTTTAAAAAATTTAAAAATGTGTGTATTAAGTGTGTGTTCGCCAAGTGCCTACGGCAGAAAGTGTAAAAAGTACGAATTAAAACCGTAATAATATTGGTAGTGGACGGGTAAGGATAAACACGTAGTATGGGTATACAAATATAGGACCCTTTTCTTTAAAAGCACTCCGATGACGGTAATAAAACTGGGAAATGAGCTTAGCCTGCGTCGACAAATAACAATTTCAGCTACGAGTGGGTTTAACATTCATTAACAACTCTAGGAATTTCTTTCAAATAAAGAAGCATTCAATTTGGTTACGAGCCCTACATCTGACAACTAAATAATAAAAATATCGCTACTTCTTAATTTGTGTTAATACAGTAACATGTCACTGAAACAACTTGTAAATAGCAAAATGTAGACTCAACAACGATTTATTAAAAAATAAAATAAAATAAGTATACAACTAAATAATTTTAATGCCTTCATCATGTTTGATATGAGTTACTCATACATGAAATGTCCAAATAATTATTTCGCACCTACCCATTAGAACATGAATGTAAACACAGATTCACGGAACACACGCGGGAAGCAAAAAATACAGACATAGTGTGAATGAAATCTGTTGTGTATAAATGTTAAAAGTCGTGTTATCAGACGTTTTATTGGGGTGATATTTCTGGGATATATCGCTCCGTTTTGGTTTGATGCCAATAAAATTATTTCCATCACTGTTTTTATTACAATAAAGTGTAGTCACTGAACACGCAAACAATTTTTTTTTTTTTTACAAGATTACATATTAGTACATTGTCTCTTCGTACACAGCGATTAAATTAATTTGTTCAAAAGATTTAATGTTTATAATTAATAGTGTAAAGTAAGATAAAAATAAGGATATAAATTTTCTTGCTGTCTACCATATTCATTCATTGGCTGGTTTTAAGATTTTTTTTTTTTTTTAAACAACAAGCTTGAGAAACATGAGAGCAAGCAAATTGCATTGTTTGTTTATACAAGTAGCGCCTAAACTAGATTTATTGAGTCTGTACGACATAATGGCAATAAATTTTCAAGAGTAGCTGCAGCTCTTTTTTAAACATATGTGATTATGTATGTGTTCGTGTGTGTACTATTTATCCAGCAAATTGAAATGAAATTATGTGGGAAGCAGCGAGAGGTAATGAATTATTATTTGAAGACGGGGGACTAGTGTGTGAATTGTTCAAATAAACCACATACCATATATTACACTTTACATTTTAATTGTGCAAATAGACTGCAACTTAAAAATAAACAAAAACACCTCGATCCAATTTTTTTTTTCTAATGGTACAACTTAATTCTATTTTAATCTCATTTTAATCCTCTTTATATGTGTACGAGATAGGAATTATTCCTGTAAATTTGTCATGAATACATGTATTTAGCAATATAAACTACTGCTAATCACGTGAAAGTACTAAAATTTAATCCAAACTCAAATTGCCGCATTAAAATGGGACACAACAAAAAAAATCAGAAACCGAAATGAGCACACATACGCTTACGCCCCTTATTTTCTATAAACAAAGTACATACATATGTATTTACGGTTATGTATATGAATACTAGAGAGATATGATAAGATAAGATAATCTAACGTATATATTTCAAGACTATATTATACACACAGATATTATAAAAATGAAATAAAAGCATGTATGTACACACAATTGAAGAGATAGGGCGACTGACTAAATGACAACAAAAAATTAAACAACAGACATATATAGAGTGCGATAAGATAACGAACCTAATGTTTAACATCTAACAAACAAAAAAAATTATTTCGTAAAAATACCTGCTACACAAAGTGATGTGACGTATATGTACATGATCACCGACCGGATGTGCTCCTACCCATAGTGATGATGGCATTCAAATTCAATTAAACAATTAAATAAATAGACTTCGTATGTAGTACGAACACAAATTCACTGTGTACACAATTTGACTAAACACACAAGAACTCCAAATCGGAAATGAATTTTGTAATAAAATTTCGCATACAAAAAAAATGAAAACTATTTTTTTTTGTACAAAACTATCGTACTATTTACATTACATATATCAATATTTACGCAAATAATTCGGTTCACAAAGTTTCTACAATTCCAAATAATTTTTTTTTATTTTATGAATATTTTATTTGTGCTGAATTGACCATTTTTCATATTTTATTTGTGTGAGGAAATTCAATAAAAACTATTTTCGATTTTGATCCGTTGACACACTCGACACTATGTACATACATACATATTGTACAAATAGAGAATTATGCAAAAAATTTGTTTGTATTGTGCCTCCGGTATATTTTGGTACACATAATTAAATATTAATATTAAAAAAAAATTTAAAATTTTAATTAAAATCTTAATTTCGATTTAATATATGGTTCATTTTGTTCTTGTTGTTGTCAACAATAAAACAAGTCAATCGTTAATGTTTAACTAGTCCCAAATACCCAAATAGTTTTATGAATTTGGAATATCCATTCCAAATGTGTCCACATTGTTTGACAAAAGATTTGAAGAAGTTGATAATTGAGTAACTATTATGTGGGAGGGTAGTTTCTCATCATTGGGGTACAAACCGTTGAAATCGAATTTTGATCAATCAACAGCATAAGCTAAATTTTTAATTCGCTTGTAAAATCTGTTAGTTGATGTTAATACGAGTATACCCCTCAGGCTTACTAATACGAGGTACGAAGTTGTTTTTAATTAATCACCAAATTACAAAGTAATATCATGAATTTGATCAATGTACCAGGGACTTGTTGGATTTGTCTCCGCCCCGAATAGCAGAATAACTTTTAAAACATCGAAAAAATTCACGAAAACAAAATTTATGAAGAAAACTCATTTTCTCATATATGTATTTTGTATAGAACGGCTTTTTTGATGATATCTCGAGAACGGATTGACTGATTTCGATAAATTTTTTGTTTTTGTTAATTTTTAATTTTCACGAAAATTTAAACTTTTAAAAAAAAATAAAATCTAAATGGTTTGTTTACAGAAAAAAGACCAACCATATATTATTTGTCTTTATTCATCTCTCTGCAACTGACCACGCTTGAGAAAGAAGATGTTACATGGGAATTTGTTGTTGTTTTCGTTTGTTTCTGGGCTAAGTATTTGATGTCTCTTTTGCATACCATTGAGCACGTGCGCCGCAATTTATCAGCATTTTTTTTCGAGTTTTCAACAATTTTCATTCAGTTTTCGACGGTTACTCATTTGAATTCGATTGAATGAATTCTCTTCAAACGATTTCTTCTGAAATTCATCAGTGAAAAGTGATTTCAAAGAGTTCAGTTTGATGAATTGCACATTGTAAAAGGTTATACAGTTTGTACCAAATAAAAAACGTCATACGTGCCAAAATTCCTAATCCCGAAACCGATGCAGCCCTGCATGATGTTGTAATTACGAACATGATTCACGGTCCGTGTGGCGCCATCAACCACCAATCACCGTGCATGATCGACGGCAAGTGTTACAAACGTTATCCACGAAATTTGACGGTAGAGACTATTACTGGCAACGATGGTTATCCACTGTATCGGCGTCGATCACCCGAGGATAACGGTATAGAACTAACACAAAGAAAGTGAAAGGAAACGATTTCGTGGTCGACAATACTTGGATTGTTCCGTATTCGCCACTTCGTTCCAAAACATTCAAGCCGCATTGCAACGTGGAGTATTTCAATTCAGTGAAGTCCATCAAATACATCTGCAAATATGTCACGAAAGGCAGCAATATAGCGGTTTTTGGCGTTCAAACTCCCAATACTAACGATGAAATCACGCACTGTAAAGTTGGTCGATATGCATTCATGAATATCATCCCACTTTTGTACATTTGGCGGTGCATCTGGAGAATGGTCAAATATTATTGATTTCAACGCATCGAATGTTGCTCAACGTGCTGAAACACCTCCAGCATCAACATTGACCAGTTTCTTTTCGATTTACCAAAGTGATCCGTTTGCACGAACATGCTCTACCCTGGTAGATAGTAGCAGTTATTAGCTTCATCTTGGCCCAGCAAAGAACCTCCCCAGTCACTGCACGCTAGCCGGCT
This sequence comes from Tipula helvola, assembly GCA_963556165.1. NCBI lineage: Eukaryota > Metazoa > Arthropoda > Insecta > Diptera > Tipulidae > Tipula > Tipula helvola. The sequence continues at coordinate 50,382,140 of OY744483.1, forward strand.
GAAAAAGCTGCTTTCTACTTGCGGTTGTTGCAGGTGAATGTTCGTAGGCCGACATCGTTTGAATCACTTCGAACTGTCAATGGTGTAGTGTGCCCAACGTTTTGTGCTGCATGTCAACAGATCGGCAAATATGCGAATTGCATTGATAAACGATATATCTTCCGAAGATTTCTCAAAGCAAAATTCTGACTATCGGTAATGGCCATGTTCCTGTCGACGAATCGAACGGATTGATTTCGGTTTCTGCCGAATTTTTGCAATTTCGTCTCAACGGAGGACGAGCTCATCAATAAAGTGTTTCCGAACAGCATTGCTAACCACAAAAAACACAATTGGTTGAGCGAACGAGTAATTCTTGCGGCAAAGAACAAAGATATGGATCACTTAAACTTCACAATTAAAAATCAAATCGTTGGTCTACTGCATTCCTTCAAATTTATCGACTGTGTAACAAGCGAAGACGAAGCAGCCAACTATCCAACTGAATTTTCCCAACTGAATGAACCAACCAAAACTATGTATCGGAACGCGTTTGGTGGTGAGAAAATCCTTGGGCAATGTGATTCACGCGACGATACTCAAAGGAAAGTTCAAAGGTGAAGAAGTTTTCATTCCGAGAATTTCAATGATCCCAACCGATAGATATGCCATTCGAATTTAAACGAATTTAATTTCCGATTCGTATGCATTCCCCATGATGATCAACAAATCATAAAGGCAATCCTTGAGTGTTAAAGGTCTGAATCTGGAAAATGAATTTTTCTCTCACGGTCAATTGTACATAGCATGTTCACCTGTCGGCAAACCATCCGGTTTGTTCGTTCGCGCACCTGACAACAAAATGAAAATATTCGTATATCACAAGGTGCTTCAATGAAGGGAATCGACCAGAGCGCAACCCATCCAGCAAATAGTTTAACAGAAAGTAGTGCAAAAATGTCACGCGAATTATTTCGATTCACTTCAATAAAGCAAATGCCTTGCTGTCACGTGAATTACATTCATTCCAATGTAATTAAAATACATTTCATTTTGATTTTTATACATTTATTGAACTTAAATTATTTTGAGTATTCATTTTATTTTAATAAAAAACTGAATTTAATTCAGCTTATAAGTTAACACAACATTTATTGATCCTTAGGTGATACGAAGTTCGCCGGGTCAGCTAGTGTACATATATAAAAATGAATTCCTGTTTGTTTGTTCCGAATGGGCGTCTCAGCCGCTCAACCGATCGCCATGAAATTTTTACCATGTACAAGTTGCATATCCAGAACCAATCTTACGATATTTTGGAAGGGGCTGGACCCCGGGGTCTAGGGGCTGCGGTACAAATTTTTTCGAAAATTTTAATTTTCTTTAAATATTTCCACGAAAATGAGTTTATGGGGCTGGTTATATGAAATTACTGACATGTTCGAATCCGAGGGGCCCAGCCCTGGATCAAAAATTAATTTAAATATTTGATTATTTCAAAATTACTTCTCAGTCGCTCAACCGATCGCCATGAAATGTTTACCATGCAAATGTTGCATGTTCAGGACCAATCTTACGATATTGTGAAAGGGGCTGGACCCCGGGGTCTAGGGGCCATGGTACAAATTTTTTCAAAAATTTAAATTTTTTTACGAGAATGAATCAAAAATTCATTTTTACATGTAAAGATACAATTATTTGATTGTTCTGAAATAACGCCTTAGCCGCTTTACCCATCGCCATGAAATTTTTACCATGTATATGTTGCATGTTCAGGACCAAGCCCACGATACTTTTGAAGGGGCTGGACCCCGGGGTCTAGGGGCTGTGGTACAAATTTTTTCTCAAATTTCAATTTTTTTAAGATTTTTTTGACGGGAATGACTTTAGGAAAGAGGTTATATGAAATTAGTGACATGCTCCAATCCGGAAGTCTGCACTGGATCAAGAATTCATTTTTACATGTATAGATACAATTATTTAAATGTTCCGAAATAGCGCCTTAGCCGCAAATTTATACACCAAAAAGGATATCTAGCGTGCGATTGTTATACACAAATCATACCTCTACTATAATTGATTTAATTATTCAAATTAATTTTATTAATTTAAATTTAAGACAATCTTTCATCACTTTAACTGAAGACAAATCTCTGAACACTTATATTATCCTGTTTTGAAATGTACCATAGTCAGCGAGTTCTAATTTCCACATAACTTCAGAAATAATTAACATTCTATTTTAATCACCTTTTGCAACCGGCGACTTTTAATGAAAATAGTAGTTTCATACTAAATGCCAATAGTTTATTACTTTATTTAGTTTATTACTTAAATAATCAATGATTGTTTCATAAAATCAATTCTAGGAGAGGTACTAAAAAATATTGTACGTATAAACTGATTTACTTTGAAAAGTACTAGCGTTTTATATTTTAAAATAGCATCTTCTACAAGAAACATCCTTGGATTCAAATTATTGTACGTGTAAAATTGCCTTAGTTTGAAAAAACTTTTTTTGTTTTTCGAAATGTCATTTTCAACCATAGTTCGCGGTAAAACGTATCGAAGTGGACGTAGTTTTAATCGTTTTGAATAAATTAATATTAATTTGTGTTTCGGATGCCGTTGTTCTCGATTAGTTAGCTATATTGCAATAAAATAATTGTTGGTGATTATTTTCCAGGTATTAATTATTATTTCAAGTGAATATACATTCTTATTAGATTTAAGTTTTCAGTTTATAAACGTGTTAATCTATGATTCATTTTTGATTGTAGATAACATTTGATTTTGCTTAAAAAAAATTCCGTAAAGACATTTTCAAACACAGTTCGCAGAGAAACGTATCGAAGGGAACATTAAAATCGTTTTGATAAATTAATACTAATTTCTGTTTTGAATGCCCGTCATTCCTGATTAATTAGCTACACGTTTCATTATTGCTTAAAAATGCCACCGAAAAAAAGATCAATTGGGCAGGTAACTGCAAAGTCGAAGAAGATTAGAGCCGCAAGGGTGACTGAATCAAGCGAACAGCGCGAAACACGACTTGCAAACGTGCGAAGCAGGATGTCTTCTTCAAGAGCTGATGAAACTACTGAACAGCGTGAAACACGACTTGAAAATGTTCGAAGCAGGATGTCTTCTTCTAGAGCTACTGAAACCATTGAACATCGTGAGGCCCGGCTGAAAGTCGATCGGTTACGATCTGGACGATTAATAGAAACTTTTAGAGGTGATTTAAAGTTAGCAGCATTTAATTACGAGAAAGACTATGATTACAATGTTTCAATTGGGCAAATGGAAAAAATTTGTTTGTATTGTCATGCTTTAAAGTTTCACAATGAATCGCCTGGAATGTGTTGTTCAAATGGAAAAGTGAATTTGCCTCCTCTGGATGATCCACCTGAACCTCTTCTAGCTTACGTCTCCGGAACTACTGAGTTTCCCAGACATTTTCTACAAAATATTCGAAAATACAACTCATGCTTTCAAATGACATCTTTTGGAGCAACCCAAATTGTTAAGGATGGAGGTTTTATGCCCACGTTTAAAGTACAAGGACAAATTTATCATAAAATTGGATCACTTCTTCCTCTCTCTAACAACGACTCCAAGTGTTTACAAATTTACTTCATAGGCAACGAGGAGGCGGAGACTTATCAACGTTGTGCTATTAGTCTCGGAGCAAAACGTGAAATAATATCAAGTTTACAGATTTTATTCCATGAACGCAATCATCTGGTAAATTTATTCAAAACTGCATTGGAGCATAACGTTATATTATAACGTTTACGTGTAATTCAACATGGACTGAGATTATAGATTTACTTTTAATTGGGCACTCATCGACCTATCGGCATGATCTGACAGCTACAGTTTTCAAACAGAAACTCATAAATCTCATGAACCTCATAACTAAAAATCATATTTATGGAGAAACTCGCTGCTGGATGTATTCTATAGAATGGCAGAAAATAGGCCTACCACATGCTCACATTTTGATTTGGTTAAAGGACAAGATTACTCCGACTCAAATTGATAGTGTTATATCAGCTGAATTACCCAATCCCCAAGAAGATCCGATACTTATTGAAATCGTTAGCAAAAACATGATACATGGGCCATGTGGAGCCGTGAATCCCAATTCACCTTGCATGAAAGACGGAAAGTGTTCGAAAAAATATCCCCGAAAGATGTATCAGGAAACACAAACTGGTAACGACGGATATCCATAATACCGGAGACGAAAACCCGATGACGGAGGACACACAGCCACTATCAAAGTAAACAATGCGCATCATGAGGTAGATAATAGCTGGATTGTTCCCTACACTCCGTTACTGTCGAAAATATTTAAAGCCCATATTAACTTTGAGTACTGCAACTCGGTTAAGTCAATTAAATATATATGTAAATACGTCAACAAAGGCAGTGATATGGCAATTTTTGGACTTTCGAATACAAATTCACCATTCGATGAAGTCACGCAATTTCAAATAGGACGTTACATCAGCAGTAAAGAAGCTGTCTGGCGAATTCTGAGTTTTAATATTCACGAGCGTTATCCAACAGTTGTACATCTTAGTGTACACTTAGAAAATGGACAACGAGTTTACTTTACGGAAGAACATCTGTTACAGAGAGCTGCGCAACTAACGAATACGACATTAACAGCCTTTTTTCAATTGTGCGGAACAGATTCATTCGTAAAAACGTTGCTGTATCGTGAAGTTCCAAAATATTATACATGGACCACGTCGAAGAAGCAGTTTTTCAGAAGAAAGCAAGGCACAATTATTCGGGAGTACCCTGGAATACGTGGTTCTGATGCCTTGGGTCGCTTCATGAAGTAAGAGAACCAACGTCTTTTCACGCACTGAGAACTGTAAATGGCGAATTATGTCAAACCTACAGAGAGGCATGTCTTAAACTGGGCTTACTTGAAAATGATGAACACTGGGATAGAACACTAACCGAAGCATGTCTTATGTGTCGTCCAGCACAAATACGCAAGCACAACATGCACATTGCACACCTTCCGATCCTAAAGGTCTTTGGGAAAAGCACAAAGAAAGTCTTAGTGAAGATATACTGTGGCAAGCACGTAGAACAAATCCCGATATGGAAATACAGTTTTCAGCAGACATATTTAATGAAGCACTTATATTACTCGAGGATGCATGCTTATACATTAATAACAAAGTCATTTCCCAACTTGGCTTGCCAGCACCGACACGCCATGGAAACATTGTTCGTGATAGAGATCTATTACGAGAACAAAATTACGACGTTAGTCAGTTACGAGTTTTCGCTGAGACTCAAAAAAGTCTCTTAGTGGATGATCAAAGACAGGCATACACTAAAGTGATGCAATAGTGCTCAAGCCACCCCGCACTGCGACCTAAAAGATCTTTTGTGCATAAGCCCTACTTAATTATCCGTCCAGTCAATATTCAGGCTCTTAATGAACCTGATAATACTGCCTAAAGGTACGTGATATATACTATCTGGGCTCATTACTGTCCCTCCTAGATGTAATAACATTTATTTCTGCTAGAAAAGCGGTAGCATTGGGACTCAAGGACTTTGAGAGGGCAGACCCATTCCCGTGTATTCCTTCCCGTGCCTCGTCTACCGTTTTGATTTGACTCTTGCGAGTTGCTGGGAATAAAATGTCGCCTGTAGGTCACACAGGTTTACTACAGGAGGGCTAAATAAAACTGGCGGGTGCCTGGTATGCAGAGTCCGCATATATAGACTGATTAACCTATCAGCCATTCATCCATCGGCATATGCTGTTCCACCTCAGATTATGGATTTTTTGTCAAGGTTTTCTCCTTTAGCGCCGTACTTTAGCCTGTCACAAAAGTCTATATTCAGCCTAATGGTTACAGTTACCAGTGGTTGCCACGAGGAGGCAGTACGTACACTTGCGCCTACTGGAAGGTTACGGAGCCCTTCCAATAGACGCCAAACCACCGGGGGCACTGGTAAAACATTCCTTCTTAATTTGATACTTGCTGAAGTAAGACAGCAGAATACAATCGGCCTCGCTGTTGCATCATCTGGAATTGCATCCACTTTGCTCGATGGAGGACGCACAGCACATTCAACGTTTAAACTACCATTGAATTTGAATCAAGCCGATAATTTTTCTTGCAATATAACACGAAATTCGGGAATTGCCACGTTATTAAAAACATGTAAAATCATTAATTATTTGGGATGAATGTACCATGGCACACAAAAAAGCATTTGAAGCGGTTGATCGCGATTTGCGACAAAATAACCGACCAATGGGAGTAGCTCTAACACTACTAGCAGGTGATTTTCGTATATTAAAATTCCAAATATTATTTAGAGGCAAATTAAATTTCTAAACAATATAACTGTTTTTTAATAATATTTCATTAATAAAAATTAAATAAAAATTATAAATTTTGATTTAATATTTAGTTCTAGTGTTTGTCTTGAAGTTCGTCTAGTTTTTGAACTAAATTGCAAATTTTAGATATATTGTACACTTGTACAGTCTTTTTTAGGTCCTCCAGGTTTAGGCGTGTAATATTTCAATAAATACACTTGGTATAACATGGTATATTTCAAAACCGAATATTTAAAAACGACATATGGTACACTACGGCATATTTCAAAACGGCATATGGTACACTATGGCATAAGGTACATGACGGCATATTTCCATATGATATACATATGGTATAATTATGGCATTTTCTAAACCTGAGCTATTTCTTAGCCGAGTATGATGAAATTTGGCAAGTGCAATGAAAATAGAATACTAAACCGGATTTTAGACGAAGTTCTGTAATATGGCCAATTAGGGTGGAACGTGGTGAAACTTACCTATTAATTGACCGAATATGATGAAATTCAACATATACGTTAGAAATGGTCTTCTAAAAAGAATTTTAGATGAATTTCTAGAACATGGCCAATCATGATGGAACTTGGGTATTTCTTAAACGATTATGATGAAATTCGACAAGTGTGATGGAAATGGGATCCTAAAATGAGTTTTAGTAGAAGTTCTAGAATATGGTTAATTTTGATAGAATTTGTCTATTTATTGGCTGATTATGATGAAATTTGGAAGGAGTGATGAAAATGGGGATTGTTAAATGGTTTCTAGATAAAGTTCTGAGATATGGCAATGTGTATGCAACTTGGCTATTTCATAACTGATTATGATGAAATTCGACAACTATGATGAAAATAGGATTCTAAAATGAGTTTCAGATAAAGTTCTGGAATATAGCCAATTCGAATGAAAATCGGCTATTTCTTAACCGATTATAATAAAACTCAACAGTGCGATGGAAATGGGATTCTAAAACGGTTATAATCTAATCAACTTATAAAGTTAACCTATGCGAAAATAAAAATATTGGTAATAAAGATATAATCGGGAAGTGCATATTAATGTCTTTAATTTCTTTTTTATTTAAATCTAATTTTGAAAGTAAAAATATGTACACTATTCCAAAAAATTAAAGGAACACAAATTTTTTTCAATTTTTTTAGTGTTTTTTGAAGAGCTGTATCTTTATAAAATACGATCATACAGAGATGAAAAGAAAAGCATTTAAAGCTTCAAATCTCTAGTTTTGAAATTTTTGGGCGGAAAATTTTTGTGAGATACAGTTATCACGCAATCATAAGAAAGAGCACGAAAAAAAAAATTCAAATTTTTTTTTTTTTTTTTTTGTTAAGGCTCAATGGGCTCGGGAATTTTTTTTAAGTTAAACCAATACATAGGTCCGTTAGCCTGTTAATTAGGCGTACATTTAATTTCTGGTCTTTTTATGTCAATCTTTTGCTGAGATATCTGACTTTGAAGCAAGAAAGATCCTTTTGTATTTGATAATCGATATCTCAGCAACCAATGATTGCACAGTAAATTTTAGGACATCCTTTAAAACTTGAGTAAATTGCCTACAAGACCCTTTAATGATTAGTTGAGAACAAATTTTTTTTTCACCCTCAATACTGATTTGAAAAAAGTACAAAAAAACGACTTTTTAGGTTGTCTTAGTAAATCTACCGTTACCTTGCAAATATTGATGAAAAGACTAATGTTGACAGGTCATTTTACAGTTTAATGTACTCCTAATAGCCCTGTATCATTTTCAAATTGATCCATCCAACCGTTTTTCCGGACAGATTGATCAAAGTTTTACAAAACAATTAAAGGAACAAGTGATCATCAAAATAAAAAAACGACTTTTTCCACATTTTGTGTTAACCCTTTACGACCGTAAGATTTTTTTGTGTTACTCGCCCATAAGAGATGACTGAAAATTAGATGAACTTCTGCAATATGACCAATTATTATGGAACAAGACCATTTTTTATCCGATTTTGATGAAATTCAGCATGCACGATGAAAATCAATTCTAGAGTAATTTATAAAACAAATCTTTAATCATTTTACTATGTCACTTTTAACGCACATGTCGAATTTCTTTTATTCGTTTAAGGAATAGGCAAGCGCCATCCAACTTTAACTTAACCGTATAAATTTAACCAAAAGTAATTTTTTTTTTGTCTCTATCTCTGCAATCTTTTCTGGGGCTCTAGGCACTCCCAACTCTTTCGCAGTTCCCTTTTAACGTCCTACCTTACGCCGTTGCCAGCCAACTCGAGCACGTACGGCTATAGACCCGCTTTTGTTTAAACCACCTGCACATTGCATTGCTTCATGCCAGCCTATAGTACTGACATGAAAGGTGGGTCGGCCCATGGATTCCGCACTCTCAACAGGGGGTCATAGATGTGTTCATCGTTATCACCGATCGTAATCAGATGATGAAAAATCCCTTTTGCATGCCGCCCCTATAGGGATTCGAACCCAGTACCTCCCGATCCAACCGCTGTAGCTTTAACCACTGCGCCGTTTGGTCGGTAAAAGTAATTTTAGAGTTCCATTTCTATAGTACATGCTGAATTTGATTAAAATCGGATAAAAAATGGCAAAGTTCCATCCTAATACGGCTTATTCCAGAACTTCATCTAAACATAATTTTAAAACCCAATGTTCATTATACATGCTGAATTTCAGATCAAAATCAGATATGAACTGGCCAAGTTCCTTCCTAATTGGCCATATTTCAAAACTTTATATAAAAATCATTAAGAAACCCCATTTCCATCGGACATCCTGAATTTCATCAAAATCTGACAAGAAATGGACAAGTTCCTACCTAGTTGGTCATAGTGCAGAAATGTATCCAAAAATCATTATAGAAACCCATTTCCATAGTACATGTTGAATTTCATCAAAATCGGATAACAAATGGCCAAGCTCCATAATAATTGGTCATATTGCAGAACTTTATTTAATTTTCTGTCGTCTCTTATCGGCGAGTATTACAAAAAAATCGTACGATCCTTAAGGGCTAACAAGTAACTAACGCAAATGTGAAAAAAGTCGTTTTTTATTTTAATGATCACTTGTTCCTTTAATTGTTTTGTAAAACTTTGATCAATCTGTCCGGAAAAACGGTTGGATGGATCAATTTAAAAATAATACAGGGCTATTACTACGAGTACGCACTTTTCCAAGTGTGTCGTTTTGTGGCAGGTTTGCATTATCTGCAAAATGTAGTGCACTGAATATTACATTAAAACGATGTCTTCTCATAGTCTTGGGAAATAAACGAATTATTGCAGTCATTAAGCCCAGACCAGTATAATTTTCTTCTTGGGTTTTTGTTAAATCCTGAAATAATTAGGATTCCAATGAACGCATAAATCTCATTACAGTCAAGGTTTAATGATGTTTTTATATTAGGGTGAGTATTGATTTGTGAAATCGAGTACCATTTGCACAAATCCTTCGTTAAAAAATAGCTCAAAAAATTCCAATGCTTGAGACTCTTTCGATATTATTAAATCAGGAACAACTTTTGTAAAACTGTGGAGTTTTGGTGTGCTGGATAAATCAATATCACCATCAATACATTTGGATTCCAGTTTATTGCTGCTTTTCAATTTTAACCGTTTTTGCTCCTAAATAATTTCTGCCCTAATATTTTCGCTTGCATCGTTTTGATGTGCAATTGTATCCGTTCAGTTTCATTCACGTCTAAAACCACTTCCATTTCCGTTCTGAGCATTGCACTAGATAGACAGTTGGCGTTTGGAATTTCCTCATCCCCAGAGTTCTCGTCAATTTCTCCAATTGATCCAGTACTTCGTCAAGCATAAGCTTTTTTTTCCTGAAAAATGGGGCTATATCGATTACGACGCAATTCATTACATATGTATGTAGGAATTCATTTTTTTTTTTAGGAAGAGAATTAAAGTTGTACTTACCTACACAGCACTATTTTTTTTTTTTTGATTGGAAAGGAAGAGAGAAAGAAAATTTTTATGAGGCTCAATGCACTTAATAATACAAACACACACCCTCACACACATCTACAACTTTACACCCAATCGTGACATTTTTTTTTCTTTGTCACTACCGGAAATCGAACTCGGGACCCTCGGATGATAAAGCAATCGCTCTACTTATTCTGCCATCGAGAGCGATAAATAATAGATATTTACGTCACAAGGGCGGTAAATGAGTTGTTACAGAACGAGTTCGACGTTTATTTTGAACGAGTACTGTAACGATCATTTTACGTTTTATTTCATACTATATGGGACATTAATTCGATTTTTTCATTTAAAATTAAATTTTAAAGTAAAAACATGAGTTTGAAATTTAGAGAAAATCAATCCAAATGATTTTCAAATTATCAAGTTACCCTAGTTATTTTTTTTTTTTGTTTGGTTTTACCATAGACAATCATAATAGATCTCTCATTTGACTAAAAACAGAAAATAAAAACAAAAATTTTCCATTCAAATATTATCGGTGTATTGCATATACGTATTATATTTGCAACGCATTCTAAAATTATTGCCTTATAAAATACACAACACAACGATACATTGGAATTATCAGAAGTTTTTGTTTTTTTCCTTTAGTTACTATGAAATGAGAAATCTAGTATGAATGTCTATGGTTTTACAGTCCACTCTACTGTAATAGCTCGTTTTCCGGACACTTTTGTTCTCTGACGTAATGATTCATTTTCCGGACTGAAATCAATCACGTAAACATTGATTTTCGGTATAGTATAAAATAAAAAAATGTACAGAATAATATTCTCATAGCTTACTACAACTCATAATATAACAGTATTTAAATTTTTTGAAGCAGTATTCGCATACACTTATTCGCATTATCATTAGTGTTCCTTATAATTGGCCAATTAGGACACTCAAATATTCCTCATTGCCCACGTCACTATATTTTAACTTTCTGTAAACATTATCTAAACGAACAGATAATTTAATAATTACGCAGTAATTGGGTTATTACTCTGAAAAAAATATTTTGTAATATCAGCTCGTTGTTGTTTTTGGGTTGTTTAAGCATACATACATTTCCTCCGCTATTTTATCATTGAAAAGCTGATATACTCTCCCAAACTGATCAAAACATAGATAAGGATTTATTCAGCTCAAATCTAAGGGTGCAGTGACTTATGAAAAAAAGATTTAATCTTTCTGTTGTAATGACTAATTCTTAAACTAGATGACCTCTTTGCACCAAACACATGTTAAGGTGGTACATTAAATAAAATTGAAATAATACTACGGCACTAAAAATCATAAATATTATCATCTATCGCTAAACTAAAAATAAACAAATCACTGACACATCTACAAGGGACCATGCCTTTCTACGTATATACCGTATCGTACATGTATCGCGCGTTATCTACAATTTCTTTTTTTTTAGTTCACTTCGTTTCCTTATCTTATCCAATCCCATAATCGCATCATATAAATCTTTCCCCTTGTGTATTTGTTCGTATTACATATCAAAAATCATATACGACTACATTTATTATCAGTATTTAATTTAACTTTTTTATTTATTTATTTTTTTTTTTTCTAGAAAGCAAATAAAACACATATACACCACCAGAACAACGCCAGCTCTAAAATATCTAAAATTATTAAAAAAAAAAAACAAAAAAGCAAAAAAAAAATGTGTATTACTATTAATACGGCCCAAGAACAGTCATCAATGTATCAACAATTATGATATTCAAAGTGCTTTGAAAACAGCGAGAATATTTTTGTAAAAAATAATTTATTTGGTTATATTTGTATTTTATATTACAAAAATAAAAAATTAAATATTTTTTTGTTTGTAAAACCGTCTTGTGAAAACTTCTTTTAAATAAATTATAAATTTATTGTGGAAATTACCAACAAAAAAAAAAAAAAAAAAAAAAAATTGAGTTGTTATTATTTAATTGTTGTAAATATTTTATTTAAGCCTATTTATTTTATGTGTGTTTTGTTCAGTTGAAAAGTTTTTACAAAAAAAAAAAATTATTTAAATTGTTAAAAAAAAAATATTTATTGGAAAAAGCTTGTTTTTTGTGTTTATTTTATAAAATTATTTTTTTATTGAAAAGTGGTGTAATAAGTTATATTTTGTACTCGTTTAAATATTTAAATATTTTTAATATTTCATTTGGATTGTGTGAAAATATTGTTATACTACTACTAGTTTGTTAACGGTGAAGTCGCCCGCGCAAAACCAAAAAAAAAAAGAAAAAAATGCTTAATTCATTAGATGTACTGGCTGGAAAAATATCGCCAGGATCAATTGATGGCCAATTAGAGAATACCGTACCAAATGAGCTAAAATTAAATCATCTAAATCATAATAGTATTCATCCATATGTTAAACCAAATTTTAATCATAATAATCATTCGAATGAGCATGAGCTGAATAGTATTTGTAATAAGCACAAGTGAGTATTATGTATTTTGAAAATAATTTTTGTAATTAAGTTATATAAAATTTTTATTTTGTTTGATTATGTTATCTAAGACGTGTACGTACATATGCGCATTTACGGTAGTATACGTAAAGTGAATATTTTTGAGTTTACCTGTTAAAATTTATTAAGCTTCACTGTTTATGTTACACTTGTAACGATTTTTTTTTTTTTGTTGTATTTGTTGTGAATGAAAATCCTCTATTTGTTCTTTTATATGTATGTGCTGGTTCGTTTTTTTGTACAGTTCTATATAATAATCTACTTAGGGTTTTGTTAGGTAATTTTGTTAGAAATGAGTTAATCAACTTTTAATGTCAACAGTGTATAAAAAGAGGTAGGTATTGTAAGTGTTATAAACGTTTTTATTTATGATTCGTCAAAGATAAAAAATGTGACAAAGTTATATTATTCACATAGAGATTGTTAATTGACGTCATTTGAAATTTTATTTATGGCGTAATGGAAAACTATTTTATGCATCAACTTGGAAAAATTGTATGTGAAAACATATATTTGTAAGACCTAGCGCTTCTAGACAAGATTAATCGATTTGAGGTAACTAAAATTTGTGAAAATCAAATTATTATGCTTTAAGTTTTGGAGCCGCCGATACAAAAAAAAATAATCGCAGTTCAATATGTACGCTTTATTATTTGCTGTTATTCGCTCCATTTTTAGTATTTTGCAAATTTTTTGCTTTCTTGCTTCTAAGTTTCTTCTGTTTCGGATTTGCAGAAGTGCGCCCTCTTTATCTTTGGCTGACTTGAGCACATCTCATACATGATGTTATCGAAGGACCAATCCTGAGGAAAGTGCTTGATCACAGGTAATGCTGACAAAAGGGGAGCGATCAGATGAGGCAGCTTACCAATCAGGGTACCAAATGGCCGAATCGACAGAGATTGGACCTACTAAATCACGTTTAGGTCTTCCCTTTCACCTGAGGCAATAAGAAGTTAAGCTTTAAAGTGAGAAACACCTCACAAGACGATATGCTTCGTAAGTTGCTGCTACCCAAGGATTGTACAATCTACAGTACACTTATCTACATCTCCTTTAAAATTGGGCTGAAAGAAGCAATTTATTGAGCAACTTTTACATATGGCCTCCGGGTGTGATTATCTGCACGTTCATTAATTATACTAATGACGTCTCCGATGTTGCGCCGCCCAGTTTGAGAGCTTGCACTTACTTGTTATTTATTATGTTGAATACAGTAAGTGGAAGACTAATATTTGGTTAATATTTAATGCGGCCCCCACGTGGCCCAAACATTCACGGATGGCACTTTTCAAATTATTAACTGAATTACATTACTGTCCATTTCCACAAACTTTTCCGGCTAGGCCCACCTAAAGGGGTTTTAAGGACTATTGACTATCCAAGATCTCAGCTTGCCAAAAAGGTCTAATTCGCAAAGAAGCTACACGAAACCGTCTACCATGCAGGCTAATATAGGAAAAATTGGATCTTCCTGTGACGACTCGACCATTATGAATAGTTCACCGAACATACAATGGACGAAACTTCAGAGCAAACCACGTTTAACGGCCATGCATACGAATAATCGGCTCAAATTGAAAAAAAACAACATGGTCGCACAACAACATTGTGCAAAAATTAATCTTTATTCGCATTAAATTTGAGTGATCCTTATTTTCATAAACTTTTGTGTAAAAATGTGCTCTTTTCATAACAATCAATGAATATCACCGCCATTAGAAATTCTCGTGATCAATTTGTGATTTATATTTCTTGTATAATTTGTACCTAACTATATTGGTAAATTTGTGGATCTATTTTTTTACAAATTCGATGTATAATTACCACCTCAGGTATACCTTCTACCTCTGTGGTCCAGACGGTGTTCCTTCAAGGTTTCTAAAAAAACTTGGTTATGAGTTGGCTTTTCTTTTGTCAAAATTATTCAATGGATCACTTTCGTTGGGTATTTTTCCAACTGTCTGAAAATCCTCTCATATTATAGGGGCATTTCTATACTGTCGGCTATCCCTAAATTATTCGAATCAATTATCTGTGACCACATGTATTTCGGACTGAAGTCATTTATAACTTACGAACAACATGGATTTGTCCGTGGTAGATCTACTGTGACGAACTTAATAGAATTTTCGAAACGTCCTTTGGAAGTGATTGAGGTTAAGGCAGAACTTGCCGTTATTTATATTGACTTTAGCAAAGCATTTGACTCGATCAACCATGTTATTGCATTGGAAAAATTAAAATCTTTTGGCATTGCTCATAATTTGATAAAATGGATCGTACCTTACTGAACGCGTGCAGTTTGTAAAAATTAATGACATTTTTTGTAATCCGCTTAAAGTGCATTCGGGTGTTCCACAGGGCTCCCATCTTGGACCCCTCATCTTCATTCTATTTTTAAACGACATCACCAATTGTACCAAATTCGCTCATTGTCTAATTTATGCTGATGACCTAAAAATATTTGCCCCTATCAATAATGCGCAGGATGCAATTAATCTACAGAAGGACATTGATGCAATTAGCCACTGGTGTGAAAATAATCGGTTATGTAAAGTGACGTAATTTACCCACTTATTGTCGTATGTAATAAATGACTATAGCATTAATAATGTTATCTTGTTGTGAATAACCGAAGTAAGAGATCTTGGAGTCATGTTTGCCCAAACCTTTTCATTGAATCGGCATATTGATTTGATAATAGCACAAGCATGTTCTATGTTGGGATTTCTTAAAAGAACCATGAAAGAGTTCAATAACCCAAATGTTTTATTGTGCTATATCAGTCTCTTGTCCATTCGCAACTTGAATATGCGTCATGTGTATGGTCTCCTCACTATGCTAGTCATATTAGTAGAATCCAAACGGTACAAAAAAAAAATTCTCATTTTTTATGCGTGGAAAACACACCAATTTAGGTTTATTTTTAAGGATCTGCCTTCTTATGTCGAGAGATGTAAAACTTTAAAGCTTGATCCACTTGAAATTCGCTATCAGCATGCTGATGCCATTCCGATCTTCTAAATGGCGCAATATCCAGAGCTCATTCTTATTAATGAATCTTGGATTATATGCTCCGGAAAGGAGTTTAAGATCTCGATCCCTTTTGAAAACTGAATTTCATAGGAATAATTATGAAGACAATGGGCCTTTGAATCTGATATCTAAGTCATATAATGATTTGAGTAAGCTTTGTGATTTCAATATGAGTAAATGTGAGATCAGACGATCATGAAAATTTGATTATTTTAATAAATGGTAACTTTTGGATTGTGTAATGTAAAATTAAAAATGAACTTCTGGTTCAAATAAAATAAAATAAATTATCGTTGTGCAATTGTATAATGCTGAAAGTTTGTGACCCGAAATAAGTTGTGTTTTCAATATTTACAATATTAGTAAACAATATTGAGAGTCTGCAAGCTGTTAAACTCAATTCAATGTTCATCAGCTTCCATGACTACAATGATCAATGTTAGGAAGAACGGTCCGCTGTTTGCTAAGCAAATATTAACATATTGTAGCGTTAGTGATATCCAAAAAATTTAAATACATAAATGAACGCATGACGTCTTTTAATTTACGAATCTTACGACATTGATCGTGATTTGATAAAATCAAAAAAAATATCAAAATGTTACTTCAATAACCATAGTCAGTTTGCGTGAATTCCTTTATTAAGGAACAGTCATTAAATACCGAAATAAGGCAGCCATACTGAATAAAAAATTAAAAGCAGATTACTTTAAGGATCAGTTAAATAACGCAGGTGGAAATCTAACTAAAAAATGACGTATATTTAACGAACTGATCAGGTTTGTTGTGATTTGCCGCCTTTAGTCGATCATCTTGGCAACGGTATTTCCGATCCAATTATTATTTGCGAAGAATTTAATAGATTCTTCATAAACGCTTCTCAGCTATGCAAATCAGTTATTCGCCCTTCTCTAGTTGATTTTAGGACTTTCTTAAATTATGATGTAGGCCGCCGCATGCTGGAATTTTGTTCTGTCATTGAAAATATAATTTTACAATTAATCCCAAATATGAACCAAAATTCAGCTGTGGGTCTTGACAGTGTTCTATTGCAATTGGTGAGTTTACTACTATTAAAAAAAAAAGCTTGTGTAGTGTCAGTGTTTAAGTAGTCGACTTGAAAAATTTTGATTGCGTGTTTGTATTCAAGGATTATAATAAGAAGGTGGCTATGGTAAATGCTATACCGATGAATTTATTGGATCACGTTAAAGAATGGCTTAAGTGGGTTTATTATAGTTTGGATATTTTTCGTTGTATTAATAATTTTTACGTTACTCTGATATACTACAGTTCTTGTGAAAATTATGAAAACTATTACCAATGATCCTGAAGATTTCTTTGAAAGTGGTGGCTGGACTTTCTTGGATCCGGAATCTAATGGCGAAGGTCAGATTCCCTGGTGTACCATTCCAAAGCACTGTATAGTTTTAAAGTCCTATGCAACAGCCAAAGCTTTTTACACCATCCACACAATAAAACGTTCCATAATAGCGTTTAGTATTGATATGAAAAATATTTCATCCCAAGAATTCGGCATATCAACAATAAGATTCACAAATGTTATATGAGGTATAATACTTTTGAAATCCCTCCCCTGTGGTATTCGAACGCAGTACTTTCCGATCCAAATATAGCCGTTTTAACCACTGTGCCAATTGATTGGTTAGTTTAAATTCATTCCAGTCAAGTCTGGATTAGCACAAATTTGACCGCAACGTATTTTGAATGACACAACATGTTTATTGGTTTCTAAAACATTTTATGCCAAAAATAGTTAAAATCAATAATTTTTTTGTTCAATTCGGAAATTATTAAACGTATAATACTATGGCCCGAATTTATGGTTGTTACTACAACTATAACTAACGTTATAGTAACAGTTTTCGTATTTATAAACCTCACTATAAGAATGTGACAAGATTTAGGCCCGAATTTATAGTCGTAACTATTGCTATTATTATAGCAAACAATTTTGGAAAATCATTTCATAATCATGTCAAAAATTCGATACGAATTGCGAATTTACTTTCTCGTTTTGGATATGTTGTAGCAATGTTTATAGCAGAGACTGGAACCGAAACTGAACCGAAAACCGAAACCGAACCGAAATAAAATATAAACTTGAACCTGAACCAAAACTGGAACCGAAATTAATTTTCGTTCCGGTTCAAATTTTTGCTATCCGGAAAAATTTATACAATTATTTTCAGTTTTTAAAATTGTGCAAATTAAACTAATCGGACTCCGCTTCCGTCTTACGCAGATTTTTGTATCTATAATAAAAACTATTTTCGTTTTTCGTTATTATTATTTTAATTAAATTTTGAATAAAAAATTTGGAATCATAAATAGAAATCTTTTATTAAAAAACAATTTTTAACCGGTTTTGGAGCCGAACCGGAACCGAACCGATATTTAATGGCCGAACCGGAACTGAACCAAACCGAAATTTACAAATTAGGAACGTAACCGAAAACCGGAACGAAAAACATTTCGGTTCCAGTCTCTGGTTTATAGTGACAGATTTTGATCACTATAAGCGTTGTTACATTACAAACAAATCGTACATTAAACCTCACTCCTTGAGTGAAATAGCAATAGTCATCATAAAAATAGCAATAGTCACGACCTTAACTTCGGGCCTAAGCGTTGTTACATTAGAAACAAATCGTTTGTTGTGTTGTTACTGTTAACTGTTACTATTATATAACAGTATGTAGTTATAGTTATAGCAACGACTATAAATTCGGGTCTTAGTGTCATTAAAGGCTATTGATAAATTTTCATATTTCCTTGTTTTATCAATGAAAATATTCGAAATTTATATTTTAGTGATAAGCACAAATTTCTTCAATGTGTATAAAACGTTTTATGTCGGAAATACATAGTTTAATTAAATCAATTATTTTTGTTGTTCAATTTGGAAATTATTGAACGCAAAATGTGTCTTTGATGGTTCTGTATAGTATCATTTAGGGGTATGGATTGATTTTCATTTTCCACAAATTAATGAATGAAAATTGTCAAAATGTATATTTCTGTGTAAAGCACAAATTTCTTCTTTGTATGAACTAACTAAAAATATTTAGTTTATGGGTTAATCTTATTTGGTTTCCGCTGAAAATCATGTTTTGTATATTATAATATTTTTGTCATTTTCTCGGCTCCTGGACTAGCACTAATTTTTTCCAATGAGCACTAATTAGCACATATACGGTTCTAACGGTATGAGAAATTTGTAGCTTATTAGTTCGAATTAATCTCAGAAACTGCTCAATGAATTTGGATGATTCTCTCAATAATCGAAATTATACTCCCTCCTGATGGTTATAGGCTAATTTTTAAAATGATTGGAAATTTCCAAATGATTGGAAACTTCCCAAGCTGCTCCAAAATAAAGCCGAAAGGATAAGAAAGACAAAAATTAACTTATTTCCATTTACTTTGTATGAAACTATGCGCTCTACCAAAAACCGCACTGCGCGGTAAAACAATCGGCTTACAAAATTAAACATTAAAAACTTTTATAACTAATAAATTAAAAAAAAATATTTCACTCATAAATTCTCAAATGAAAAATAAAATCCAATTTAGTGCAATCAGAAGAACTCAATCTCGCATTCTCAAAACAATTAACTATTCGTTCCTAGATGTCACTAGGTTAGGTTAGGTTAGGTTGAAGTGGCTGCTATCGCACACTTAGGCCAGCAATGGCCCGTTGTGATACCACAGGATCCCATCTCCCCATTACTCCCGTTGAAACCAACCAGAGCTATTTATATAGCGTAATAAATCTCGCACTCCACAGTCCGCGAGTTCCGAAAGGCTGTCCATACCGTACACACCCAAATACTTATGCCTTCTGTATGATAGCGCCGGACATGAGCATAGGAAGTGTTCCAAAGTCTCCTCCTCCTCTTCGTCCATGCAACTTCTACAAAAGTCATTCGTCTGTATCCCCAGCCTTCTCGCATGCTCCCCAAAAAGGCAGTGACCTGTCATTATCCCTACGACCAATCCTATTTCTTGTCTTCCCAGGGATATTAGTACCTTGGAGCGCCGCAAGTCCAGTTTTGGCCAAACTTGCTTTGCTACCCTGCACGTGAGAGTGTTGATCCACCTCTCATTTGTCAAGGCGATTGCCTTTTTACTGAGCGCCCATTTTAGCACTGCCATAGGCCTCCCCAGACCTACCATTTCCGGCTGCATCTGGAGAGTCGTACCGTACCTAGCTAGTTCGTCCGCCCTAGATGTCACTATCTCTCGCCAAAAATATATCACTTCGAAAAATCACGTTTTAAATTAATTAGTGATTTTCCCAAATATAATTGCAACGCTTGCTGACTGGCGGCTAAAATATTTCGTATGGAGTTTTATATGGTCAAACATGTGTTTGAATTTTTCATTAAATTATTAATTTCGACTAAATTAATTTTAAAATTTGATATTTATTATTAATCGCAACATACTCATCATTATTAATCATAAAAAAAAAGTAGGGGGACATCCACTAATTTAGACAAGAAACTTGTATTTGTAAACATGATTTTACGTGTTTTTGCATGTAAAAAAAAAAAAGTAGTCAGCGCTGCCCAAGCGTGGGGACAAATGAACTAAAATCGATATTGGGAAATTTCCCTCATTGGTTTGATTTCCCCTGAATAATTTATAAAAAAAGTGGAAAGAATTATTTGGTCGCAGGTGTATTTTTTGCCAACCTTTAGAAATAATTGTAGAACATAAATTTTATAAATGGATTTAGTATTTTATATTACGATTATGAGGCCATAATATGCTTGCTTGCATATTTCGATACCTACATATTAATAAACTGAAACAACAAATTCCTTTTCAGTGTTCATCAAACTGGTATTAGGCCCGATTCTGCCTTCCAAAATGTTATGTTATGTTATGTTATTTTTGTTTTTTCAATACAAATTCATATTACCCGATTTCAGAACAAAACAGCAATTCGCCAGTTAAATAATATTTTCTCTCTTCCTTCTTAAATGGAATTGCAATTTGTTTCATAATTCAAAATCAATGCCTACCTGATTATATTTCTTTTTTACATGAACATTTTAACAGTAGATTGAAATATTTGACTTTTCAATATCGCTTAAATAAATATTTAATTCTCCCTTTAAAATGCTCATGTAAAAAAGAAATATAATCAGGTAGGCATTGATTTTGAATTATGAAACAAATTGCAATTCCATTTAAGAAGGAAGAGAGAAAATATTATTTAACTGGCGAATTGCTGTTTTGTTCTGAAATCGGGCATAGGAAGCGGGGAAATAAAATAACATAACATGAATTTTATCGTTACAGAATCGGGCCCATTATGTATTTTGAATTTAAGTTTTTTGCATCACATTACCCTAGAAATATTTTCAAAGATAAACAGACAATCACTTCAGATTTTATTGCAAGAAAGAGGTAGAAGAAAAATTACCCGCAATTCTTATTCAAATTAGAAAGTCTACACAAAAAAGTACACATCGGTACGGGATTTGGGAAACAGCCTTACTTATCTCTCTGAGAATCAAACACTAAAAGTAAAATAAAGTTAAATACTTTTCATATAGAGAATTGTGCTATTAATATGTATTTGAATACAGATGTCTCGAGTATTCTTATAAGCACAGATGTCGCCAAACACATTTAAATTCTTCTTTTGCACAATCCGATTGTTTTCAAATTGTCAAATTTTTTAAAACGTTTATTCGATTGTTCAGTAAAAATCATATTTGAATCATTTTTTATCGTTTTGAAATCATTTTTAATTTAATTCGTTCGTTTGTATATTTAGGACGTAAGACGATACAATGCCTAAAAGAAAATCTCAGTTGAATAGAAATACCTCTGCTGCTAAGCAGATAAAATTAAGACGTTATGAGAATCAAGATCAAAGCGTTACTTGCCATTCAAAATATTCGAACATCACAAGTTCGTGTTAGAGAATCTAGTTCCGAGCTGTCTAATGCTTCTAGACATAATGCTCAGAAATCTAAAATGAAGTCGGAGCGGCATTCCATTATAACCCAAACTTCGAGTATTCTCAACACACTGCAGTCCAAATAGGGAAAATGAACAAAATGTGTACCAAATACAATGTAAAAAAAATGGGCTAATGAACCAAACGGAATGTGTTGTGCTGCCGGCAAAGTAGTTTTGCCTGAGGTTCTTGAGCCACCACAGTAAATTAAAGATTTGTTAGTAAGCAATAAATTATATACTGTCAAGGCATTTCTATCTATTTCACCCTATTCCAAATGACATGCTTCGGCGAGAATGAGATAAGGGAAGAAAATTTCGTGCCTACGTTCAAGGTGCAAGGCCAAATATACCATTTCATCGGAAGTTTACTCCCTCCTATAGGCAACAGTTCTGAATATTTACAAATAAAATTTCTTTCGCATCAAGACCAATCTGCAGATGACTTAAAACTCATAATATACATGCAGAACGACGGCCGGTAAATGAACATAGAGGTCGCTACAATGCTCAAACTACTAATGAAGTCACTGTGCTTTGAGTTAACGAAGAGAAAGGACCAAGGGGTATTGTGTTGCACTACCGATACGGACAATTATCACGTACATCAGAATTTCATCGGTAGTATGTCGCTTTACTCGTTAATATTTACTATAGGAGAAGATGAGTACAGCCTGAACGCACAAATTCGCCACGAAATAAAATAATTACATGTATGCAGTACATATACGAGAAGACGTAAGACGCTATGAACTAATGTCAGAAATTTCGGCAAACCAGATTTATTGGACTGAGGTCAAGGATTAGCTATTTCCTAAACAAAAATATTTTGATAGGCATGACATCATAGCACGAGTGTTCAATTTAAAAATTAAAAAGTTAATAAAATTGTTAAACCAAAATGATATATTCGGTAAAACAAAGGCTTATCACCAAAGGAATGCGAGCCAGCATTATTAAATCGTATTTAAAATCGCCCGCGGGCCGCATGCTGCAATATGTAACAAATATTGTAGTGATTTCATATCTATTCCAGGGTGATAAACTCTTCGGCCCTGGATACATACATAATTACCGGATTGTCCAGTTGGCTTTTTATTCAAATCGCAGTTTTAATGCTCTAGTTATTTAGAAAATTTGTCAAAAATACTCATTTGGCTTGGACGCCCCTGGTCTAAATCCTTCAGGGTTTCCACTACATTGCCTTAAAATGAAAGTTGGAATACCAATTACTTTATTGCGCAATTTGAATCCTCCAAATCTATGCAAAGAGACAAGACTGCAAGTCAAATTGTTTAGAATCAACGTCATCGAAGCTACCATCCTTACGGGCCCAGCATTAGGGCAATTGGCTCACATACATCGCAATCCCATGATGTTTACAGATTAACCTTTTTCCTTGGTGGTTTGTCGTCTATTGGAGGGGATAGGGACCAAAGTTGAGTAGATTAATCTACCAACTCCGTAATATTCCAGTAGGTTGCGTATCACGTAAGTTGTTCTGGTCATATGTTAGACAGCTGCATGATGGGTACAATTGTGTAAGAGGTAACCTGATCACAATTCGCAAGTGTACGAGTTGCTTCCTCGGGCCAACCACTGGCAACTAAGGACATTTGGAACATTTTAGCCAATTGGCACAGGTTAAAGTACGGCGCTAAAGGAGAAATCGTTGACAAAAAACCCTAATCTAAGGTGGAACAGCATATGCCGGTGGATGAATGACTGTTAGGTTAATCAGTCCAAATATGTAAACTCTGGATACCAGGCACCCTCCAGTTTTATTTAGCCTTCTTATAGTAAAGCTGGGTGATCTACAGGCGACTTTCCATTCCCAGCAACTCGAAAGAGTAAAATCAAAACGGTAGACGAGGCAGGGGTAGGAATATACGGGAGTGGGCTGCCCTCTCGAAGTCCTTGAGTCCCAATGCTACCGCCTTTCTAACAGAAATAAATGCTATAGTAAACATGAGCCCAGATAGTATGTATCGCGTACCGGCCGGCAGTATTCTTTCAAACCTCTCAAACGTTTTTTTCTTAATTTTATGATACCTTAACGGAGAACTATTTAGTAAATGTTGTAAATAAAGTTTCCCTTGTGTGAGGAAAGTGTTTGCTGTACATACTATAAATGTGCTGTAAGAACAGAAAATTTCAATTAATAGCCAAGTGCACCGAATAAACTTATTTGGATAAAGTTAATAGTCGACGAACAGTTAGTTTTTAACTGGTACCCAAAATTAATTTGTAAGCTGCATTTTACAACATCAGAAACTTTTCTTACAAACTGTTTAAGTTCGCCCATTTAATATAATTTCACCAATATTTTTTTTTTTTTGTATATATGCAAATTATCAATTTAAAACTTTATTTTACAAATTGCGCACAGCAATAAAAATGTATATTGCCATATAGTAAATGGCATAATTAAAACTTTTCCAATAAAAAATAAAACTAAAAGTACTGAACATTAACTCGACAATATACAAAAAAAAAAAAAAAAAATGTGTAACAGCTTGCAACTCTGCAACAAAACGAATAACAATTTAAGTTTTTCGCTCTATATATAACACATTGCAAGTTTATTATCTTGAGAATCAATTTTTTTGTGTTAAATCTGAGTTATTTTCGGCTATTAGACATTCGATATTTGCAAGATATTCCCTTAGTATCTGTACATCTGTATTCTTCCTTAATAGTAACATTTCTTAATGAATCTGTATTATACTCAATATCCATTATGAATCCTAATTTAAATTTCGAGGCAACCTTCGTCTCTTGTGTATTTTATTCTGAACAAAGATAAACAAAAGCAGCATGACATTCATATAAATAAATTTAAAATTATAAAATTTAATTTTATTATTTATTAAAAGACAAAAAAAAAAGAAAATAATTTCGTATTTTTTCTATTTAAACTTAAATAAATTAAAATTACGTCAAACGGAATAATTTAGCAGAATTTAAGACAAATGCTAAAGAGAGCTCTATCTCTAAAATATGGCACACGTCATAGTCGCGTACGTATATCTAAGTAAAGTAATAAAATTATCTGTTAGTAAAATGAGCGGATCATAAATTTTTTTTGCTTTTGTTAAATCTGATTAAATTAGAATCATTTAGATGGATTGATGTCATATTTTATTTAATAATATGAGATGGAAATTTTTTTTTTATTTTTTTTTCGTGTGTCTTCAACGGAAATTCCTCCAACAAAATGATTTTTTTTCTGTTTTGTTTGGAGAATGAAAATTGAGTCAATTATTGATGGGCGGATTTTTTTTATTATCATGTCTATGGTTTTTTGTTTTTTGTTTTTTTTGTAAAATATTTATTTAGCCAATTTCGTGAATCGTATACAGACGAAACGATGTGTATAGAAAATCATGATTGATTGAGGTAACATTGAATTATGACAGATTGTATATCCAGTGGGCGTAGAAAATTGGGCGATAAATTGAATTTATATTATGTTCGTTATTTATTAATTTACGTTTGTGATGGATGGATAATTTTCGATTCGTAACTAAATTAAGAGTTGGGTGACGAGTTATGTATGTGCACTAAATGGATTATAGTATATACACTGAGAAAAAAAAGATATTAAAAGCCATTTAAAAGTCACCGTAAGTTTACTATATCCCAGGTTATTTTACACCAGAAGGTCACCCAAATTATGGAGATTATTCACGTGAGATATTTATAAAAACTATTCCCAAAATGCATTTAAATTCGTCAGTCCAACCTATGGATTTAACGTGGAAGAATTTGTATATAGCGATTCGACGTCAAATCGACATAAAATTCGATTCGACGTAAAATTATACCTTAACGGTGCTATATTAGGTGTTATTTCATTTTCCACTTCTACCAGTTTTTGATTAACTCTATGTCAATTCGAACGTAAAATATAAGTTGAGATTCCCTAATTTTCAACTTTGTTGACATAATTTTAATAAAATTCTCCTAGTTTTGTAAACTATGTTATTTTATTATAAAGGGAAAACACAAAATGGTAAATAATATAACCTATTAACGAACAAATAATACACATTCTAATACTCGTAACAAGGAAAAAATTGATTTTGGAATAATTCAGCTTGAAAAATGTTGAGTGTTGTTAATGGATTCAGTTGACTCGAATTTTGAGAAGACTCCTCGATGTTTCATGAGAATCACAAAGAATAATCCACAATTCCCAATTTAATGTACTTATATCCATTGAATTTGGATAATAATAAGAATAATTAAAAAACACCAAAATTTACAAACGTTATAAAATTTTAATTTATTGAATTTTAAAATTAACTTACTTCAACTATGCACTGCTATGATATGGCATTGCTCATATAACTGTAGTATAAAATAAATGCATAAAAGAACGATCGTACAAAAGAAATGAAACAAACGGTTGATCGAAGCGATCAAAATTGATGTACAATGTATTATACAAGGCGTTCGAGAGGGTTAAATTGCGTTACCATATTCCATTTCCACTCATTTAGGTGAACATTTAGATACTAAATAGGTCTAACATTAAAAGTTGGTGTTTTCCGGTTTAATTTCGTGCGTAATTCGATAGGTGAGTATCAACGAGCAACGTTTCCAAATACAACTTTATGTCATGCTTTCCATCTCAAGAATATTAATTTTATGTGGATTTTCTAATAGCATTGCGTTCGACTACTGCTATGAAATCCAAATATTCGTAATATTTTTAATAGAGTGATTGCAGAATGTGTAGTGTGTGTAAATTTGTCTGCTTGTTGAAAATTAATCTTATCGAAAATATGTTCTTGTTTCAAAATATCCTCCGTCAAAAATACGGTCACTAATTGCATCAGAAAAAAATAACGGGCGAGTTCAAAAGAATTATGTGAAAACCTGCAACTACAGAATCATACGCGATTCAAAAATTTTAGAATACATGATTTCTACCCCTTATGGATTTACAAAATATTTCTTAGAGAATGATCTTTTACTTCTCAATCGTGGGTTCAGAGGTGTCATAGAAAAGTTGAAATTGCTAAAACTTTATCCAATAATGCCTCATTTACTAACCAAGGGACAAAAGCAGTTTTGCACAAAAGATGCTAATGAGTCCAGAGCTGTGACTATGAATCGATGGATAGTGGAAAGTGTGAACAGCAGAATCAAGAAATACAAGTTCTTTGCTTCAACTATTGAAGTCACTTATTTCCCCAAGCTGTCATCTTTAACTAAAATTCTTTGTGCCTTACTGAATGCATACCATCCTCCTATGTTTACAGAAAACGAAAATCATGCACGTTATGCAGAGAAGGCAATTAGCAAAATGAATGATGATAATTCTCTTCAAAAGAAGATTGAAGAGCTAGGCCTTGAAAACAAACGAATTTGTTGGGAGGAGGCTACTAATCAGATTGAAGACTTTCCATGTTTATCAGAACAAGAAATTAAAAATGTCACTTTAGGTATGTATCAGTTAGACCAAGGAAAAAGATATACTTATGAACACATGAAGGCAGATTCTAGTTTCAAGATCTTTATACATAACGAAATGAAGAATTTGATAAGATGCAAAATTGAAAGTCGTTTTTCGTCAACTCGTATTTATCAGTTATGGTTAGAATTCATTCCTAATGGTAGTGGAGCCGAATCAATATTAGGATATTACTGTAAGTGCAAAACTGGGAGCAGAGTTGTCGGTACATGCAGTCATATAACTTCAGTGATATGGTATTTGGGCTACGCAAGACACAACCCAAATGTATTATCAAAGCACCGCAAAGGTCTAGCAGATAATATTATAAATGCTATGAATTCTGGCTGTCAAATCTCAGACTCCGATTCAGATTGAGTTTCTACATAATTTGTTCTAAAGTTACAATAGTTTAGTAAGGAATGTTTCTATGGATAAGTTTGTTTTGCTCCTTCCAAAATAAATTGAATTTTTTATGCTGCTTATTTTGGAATAAGGTTATTTCTGCGCTTATCCAAAAATTCTCCGGTAAAATAAACACGATAATAAATGAAATACCAATTGAATACAATTTTTAGATTTTTTATTAATAATGATCGTTAGTGTGCAAATTAATTATACAGTCCCGTACTAAATGATAGCAGCACTCCTAATTAAGATTTATTTCATTTCAAATAAATTCTTTTAAAATTCTTCCTTTGCAAAAATAATTCTTTTCACTTTACCAATGCGTGCTATAAATAGAAGTCATTATTCTCTGCGGCGTCATGGAAAATTTGTTATAATTATAATGCATCTAAGTTTCTTTATTTCAATTATTATTTTTTTATTATAATACATGTATCAAATTATTTATTTATTGGTTTTATTAAGTTTTAAGTTTTAATATCGTTAATTAAATACAAAATTATATTACAGTAGTATAGGAGGTGGTTAATCTCCAAGTGACAATTCTCGACTGACTGATCATTCGATTGTTACTTCTGTCGCTTAGTATAATTACAATTAACCTGTTATTTACAGTACAAAACAAATATATACAGGGTAACCATTACACCATCCCCCCAAAAAAAAATAAAACTATAAGTTTTATCATAATTACATAATTTGTTATAAATTCCTATTTACATAAAGGTAATTTTGATTTTAAATTTTTTTATTTTTTATTTTTATTTACATATTTCAACATTATAAATTTTAATTACATATTCGTTTTTCTTAAATCTAAGTTACAATACAATTTTTCAATGTTTTATTTTACTTTACTAGAAGATTTTTCCTTTGTGAAAGTGTTGTGCATAATATTTCTATTTACCAACTACCAACATAATTTGTTCTAGAATCGGATATAATTTTTTTTCCCTATAGTTTATCAATTTTATTTTAGCGAATTTGAAACATAACGTTTCATGCGATTATTGTGAATTATTTTTAAACTTTTCCCAATGCGAATTTCTGAATTTTCCGGTGATATTTTACGCATAATCTCATACGGTCCGGTCCATAAAGATTTCGTTTTAGTAGTATTGGTTTCATCGCGTAATAAAATTTTGTCTCCAACATTGAACGGTGTGTAATGAACAAGTTTTAAGAGCTAATTCCCAAGAAGTTTGAAATCGATATTTCATTTCCAAATTGTAATCATCATAGTTATACAAAACTTCAGGTCTTTTGGTTATAGACGATGGGACTTTCGAAACTCTACCAAATAACAACTCAAATGGCATAAGGCCTGTTGTTGTATGTGGAGTGCTGTTGTACGCAAACATTGCATACGAAATCCAATTATCCCAGTTACTCCTATCTTGTTCAGAGATAGTGCGGATATATTCATCTAACGTTCTGTGGGATCGCTCTAAAGCACCATTTGACTGTGGATGGTATGCTGTACAATTCAAGCGCTCAATTTTAAGGATTTTGGACATTTTTTTTTAATACAGATGACATAAAATTTGATCCTTGACCAGTTATTACTACCTCAGGAAGTCCAAATATGCATACGAATTTTTCTATAAACGATTGTGCTATCGTTTCTGCTTCTTGGTCGCGTATGGCTATACTTGTTGAAAATTTTGTTAAATCATCTTGTATTGTTAAAATATAGCGCATTCCAGAATGCGATGGAGGGTTTATTGGACCAACAATATCTAAGAATATTCTCTCAAGGGGATATTTGGCTGTATCGGTGATTTTCATGGGAACTCTTAGTATGCGGCCATATTTATTTCTCTGGCAAAAATCACATTTTTTATGTAATTTTTTATTAGAGCTGCCATGTTCGAAAAATAGTAGTAACGTTTGACTCGATTGATTGTACGACTCACTCCTTGATGGGCACCAATTGGTGTAGAATCAAATTCTCTGATAATTTTGTTAATTTGATCTAGATCGTTTATTTCCATTATACTATTTCCTGATTGAGCTTGAACTGATTTATTTAGTGAGGTTGATGATGACGTAATATCGGACAAGGAATCTTCGTCCTGGCTCTCAACACAACATTCCTTAGAACTTTTAGAGCGAGTTACAATATTGACGAAATTATCACAAATGTCCGTTTCGGAGTTGGTTGAATTTACTTCAATCCTTGATAGAGTATCTGCGTTAGTGTTTAATTTACCCGGTTTGTATTCTAATTTAAAGTTATACTCCTCTAATTCAAGTCTCCATCGTAGTAACATCGATGTAGGAGTACTTGTTGAATAGAGATACGTCAAAGGTTTATGGTCTGTTTTGATTGTAAATTTGTTGCCATACAGATAATGACGAAATTTTCTTACTGCCCAAATGATTGCCAGCAATTCTTTCTTTATAGGCGAATAATTTCTTTCAGCAGGATTTAAAACTCGAATAGCGTATGCTATTGGTCGATCTTTATTTGCCTTTAGCTGAGATAATATAGCTCCAACTGCCACATCGCTAGCATCAGTTGTTAAAATGAACGGTTGTTCAAAATTAGGATACTGAAGGATTGGTTCATGGCACAAAGCAAATTTTAATTTGGAAAACGCTTCTTCGGTAAAAGCATCCCATTTAAAATTAACGTTTTTCCGTTTTAAAGAAGTTAAAGGATCGGCGATTTTGGCATAATTTGAAATAAATTGTCTGTAGTAGCCAGAAAGTCCGAGAAACGACATCACTTCTTTTGTGTTTTTAGGGGTTGGATATTTTAAAATAGCTTCGATAATATGCGGATCCGGTTTTGTACCTGACCTTGTAATAATGTGTCCGAGGTACTTTATTTCTGTTCGAAGAAAATTGCATTTTTTCGGTTGCAATTTTAGATTAAATTTTCGAAATCGCGAAAGAACATTCTCTAGCTTCTCATTATGGTCATTCAGATTTACGCCGTACACAACTACATCATCAAGGTAGACAAAACATTTAAGGCCATTGAGTCCACTAAGAACATGATTCATTAAGCGCAGAAATGTGTTGGGAGCCCCTTTTAATCCAAAGGGCATTCTCAGAAAATGATAGTGACCATAGGAAGTGGTGAAAGCCGTTTTCTCCTTATCTTGCGGTTCCATTTGTATTTGGTGGTAGCCATTCGCAAGATCAAGGGTTGAAAAATAATTGGCTTGGCCTAACTGGTCCAATATTTCGCTAATATTAGGAAGCGGAAATACAGTATTAACTGTTAATTCATTCAAGCGACGAAAATCGACTACGAGTCTCCATTTCTTTTGACCACTAGCTGATTTCTTTGGTACAATTAGTAATGGTGAGTTCCATGCAGATAGACTGGGTTCAATAATCGATTCGTTTAACATTTGAGTGACTTATGAGTTAATTTCTTGTTTAGTTAATTCAGGAAAACGATATGGTTTCCTATTAACTGGCTGTGCACCTTCGACTAATGAGAAGTGTCGACTTCCGTTTCTAATATTTGAAGACGTTCATTCAAAGAGTCGTTCCAATTGTTAAGATAGAATAAATTGTATTGATCTAAACAATGTGATTTAATTTCAATATTTTGTAAAGTAATCGAATTTTCATTATTGTTCAAGATACTAAATGTATGATAGAAAAATTATTCTTTGGCTTAACAATACAACTGGCTAGAAATACACCATGAGTCAGTTCAGAAGATTCACAGAAATAGCTAGTATTATTTTCCATTTTATATGTAGGGAGTTGCACAAATATTTCTGATCTTGGTGGTATTAATAATTCTGATTGTGTGTTATGCTCTTGTGTCAGGTTGGAAACCATAGGAATTCTATAAATGGAATTAGCATATTTTATGTTAAGTGTATTTGTCCCACAGTCGATTATGCATTGATATTTATCTAAAAAATCCGTCCCTATAATTCCTGATGCAGATAACGGAAAATCGTCCGGTACCATATGAAATGTCTTATCAATGAAAACTTTTTGACACACGTTTATTGTACCGTTTAATAATGCTAACGTAGTAATATGCTGATTTGTAATACCCCTAATTTTAATTTTTTGTTCAGGGTAACAGGAAGTATCCGGTCGGACGCAACTTTTCTTTATTACACTAATATCTGCTCCCGTATCTACCAAAAAGTAATGCTTTTTATCAGTTCGTAAAATATCAATTGTAAGACTAACTTGATTAGGAGTATTACTTAATTTGTTTAAAATTGAAATAGAACTATTCGGGAATTCCGCAGAACTCATTTCGTGTGGATTTTGTTCAAAATTCGAGTCGACCTTATTACTTTTCAAAAATAATGGATTGCAAAGTACTGAGTTAACGGAACTTTGACTGGGTTGATTTGATTGTTTCGAACACTTATTTATATGTCTTGGACCCGAGCAGCAGTGCTCAGTTCTGAATTGGATCCGTTTGAGTTTTCCGAATTGTGTAATTCGATGTTATCAATTTGTTTAATATTTGATGTTATGTTAGTTGGTTTAGAGTATTTTTGGTTGTAAAACTTCCTCTGGTTGCAGTTACCAATTTCATGACCTTGATTTTTGCAGTAATTGCAAAATGAACTGTAAGTAGTACCTTTATAACTATTATCTACGGTATTAGAACTGCGGTTGGAAACAAATGTGCGAGAATTTCTATTTTTTCGCTTATAACACTGACTTATAACGTGTCCAGGAACCTTGCAATAGTTATAGTTAAAATAATATCTCGTTGAAAATTCCTATTCCTTCATTTTCGAGTAAAACAACAACAAAAAATGAATTTGTTGTTGTATTTACTCGGGATGAAAGAATAGGAATTTTCAGCGAGATATTATTTTGACTATACATATGATGAAATTATTTTTAAATGTAGGTTTTTGATTAATGTCCTCTTGAATAGATAACGAAATTGCTTCGTTTAATTTGTTAAAACGTTGCGATTTTATTATAGTACGCAATGGTTCGTTGAGGCCATTTGAAAATGAATTTAAAGCCGTATTTTCGTTCAAATTTCGAATTATGTCTGACGACTCTACGCCTTGGCTATATATATACAAATATCATTTAATTTATTAAGGAGTTCTTCTACCTTAAGAACATATTGTTGTATGTTATTAAAATTACGCTGAGAAATGCTTATTAATTCAGCAGAGACAGTTCCATGAGATCTTCAAAAAACAAATTTTGACTCTAAAGCTTGCTTAAGATCCTCCCATTTATCAAACTTTTGATGTTGAACCATTTTATATGCAAGGCCTTCTAGTTTTGCCTTAATTAAATCCATAAATAAACCCTGATCATTTTTATTTTCTGTTGTTTTCCATACAACTTCACTACACATACAAAACTTATGAAAATCATTCATATTACCGCTAAATGTTGGAATAATTTTTAACATCCTATCAATGTCGAACGGCATTTGTTGTATTAATTCGCTATTTTCACAAAATAAACGGGAAAGATCACAATTCTCAGAATCACTTTCGGAGGAAGAAATTTGATAAACTATTCGGTTTCTTAACTGTCGGAACGGCATAAAAATTGACAACACAATAATAATAAAAAAAAATCTTCTTTACAAGAACAATTAAATAGATGTCATTAGGTTAAAAGTTTTCAATTGTGCCTTAAAGGGTCTACACACGATCCAATTTGGTCGGTCCAACCAAATTGGTATGTCGGTCCAACCAAATTGGAGTTGCCTACACACGATTCAATCGGCTGGTATATGTTGAGTACAGACGATCCAATTTAATCGATCCGATTTTGGCGTTTGTTTGAAAAACAAAACACTTCGTCAAGAAATAACAACATTATTTATTCTATTATTTTTTTTTTCTAGCTCAGCAATCAATGAAATTTCACTATACACTAGAAAATTGCCAACCGAAGTACTACACACGATCCAATTTGGTTGGTTGGTTGGTTGGTCGGATGGAAATTTTCATCCAACACATCCGACAAATTTTTTTCAACCAACATGCATACACACGTACCAATTTCCAATCAAATTGGATCAACCGTCCGACCAAATTGGATCGTGTGTAGGGCCTTTTATACCCAACTAAACTTTTTAAATGTCATTCAAATTTCATAAACAACTAGATCCAAAATATTTTAAATAATTTGTGAAGGTTTGTTACAGAAATATTTTTATTTTATTTGTAGGTAATACGAAACTATAACAAAACTGAAATTTACAAGCATATATGTATGTATGTATTCGCTAATGATAATGGTTATACCCTCGAACACTTAAGAGTGTCTGCTAATTCGCTTAATAAAATATGCGGTCTATTTGCCCAACATCAATCTTTTAAAGGTTTCAAATTTTCAATAAAATTTCGTGTTTCTATATTGGTTGGCCAGTGGGGCGAGCTATAGGGTCACTGGTATAAGTTTCAATATATCAAGATATACTGTGGGAACAATTGTTCAAAAAATTCTTTGTTTGTGAAGCTTAAAGTAATAAAATTGCCAAGTTTAGATTCATATAGTCTTATTGGCGAACAATTTAATCGACGATCGACCACTTCGATATTTTTGAAATCGTTAAGTGCTATCGATGGATGATACATAAAAATTGTTGTTCATCGATGAATGCCACCTATCAATCAATAGTAAATCTATTGTAAATTTTTTAAATTCTAATTCGCAACCACCGTTGTGGTTTATTGATAAGAAAAACCCAGCAAGACTCGGAAATTGCGGTCTTATCGGAGAATGCAGAGATTCAAATGTGCAAAATCCTGATGGTAGAATTCGAGATTAAGATGCGGGGTGCCTAATCAAACTGAATGGCTGTTGCTGTGATTCCGGCGTTAAACGACTGAGTAATTTTCTTTTTCATAATATGTTATCCAACTCTTTTAGTGCATCTCTGTTATGAATGAGCTCATGCTCAAAACAGAATGTACCAAAAGCTTGTATTAAATCAACCTAAAAATAAGTTTCCTTTGTTTTTCAATTACATTTATAATACATACTACGCATACTACATGGTTTAAACAGCACGTCCTACAAATTGAAAATTCGTCGAAAAGCAACCTCGTAAATTGACTTTTCATCTAGCATCTGTGAGGAAATAGCGAAAGCTTCAAAATTTGAAAAGTTTAATTTGAAAAGTCTTCTGAGGCACACAGCAATAGATTGTCTACACGAGTAGGCAATTCATTAATTACTTCATGTAGACTACGCGGCACAACCCAGACGCATGGTCAAAAACCTAAAATTAACTAAACTATACTGGTTACAGTAAGCTTAGCTAAACGACTAAACATCTAAGTCACATCTTCAGATTTTGATCAAAACCATAACGAGGCCAAATTTTTGGTATTGTCTATTATTACTAATAAACAAAATAAAATTTTAATTCAAAAATATGGCATTTAATTATAATTTTTTTTTATTACTTCCACCGGGAAAATTGCCGAGTTTCCTCTATTTTTATCCGCAATTTTTAAAAAAATAAAAATTAAAAAAATTATTACAAAAAATTAATATTTTATTTATTTATTTATTTTTACGTAAAAATCCAGATTCCAGATTAATTGTCACATAAACATTTTTCATGTTTATTACAAAAAAATATTGTACATTATGTATATAAAAACATAAATAAATAGGAAATTTGATTTTTAATTGTTTATTTTAATTATGATACTAAAAAAATTTTGATAAATTATGATTTTGTGTAATTGGGTCAGAATTTAAATATTTAATTATTTTGTGCTATGCAGCAGCCTCATCGCGATAATAAAAATGTAAAGTAATTAAAATTAATCGTGTTATTGCTAATCACAAACAACTTAATTATCTTGTCCGCCAAGCCACGTAATAAATAAATTATTGGATTCAACGTTGTTTTCCATGAGCTGAATAACTTACTGTGTACATATATACCAACGGAAATAATTTTTTTAAGTACCTTGTCATTTTGAAAATTGTTCGATACCGATGTTTTTGTAATGCACCAACGTTTATTCTTATACCCGTATTTACGGTAGCAAAGTTTTCCACATTGGAAAAATTCAATAAATATTAATAACGTTTGAAAGCGATATAAACCATAAAACTGTAACATAAGCGATATTTACATATTTATCGAAAAATTTTCTAAAGAGGTGATAATGGCATTATTATTTTTTATTATCAGTTTATTACTGTGTTGTGCTCGTGCATATGCCATATACGTACGTACAGATATAATTTCTATTTACCATATCATTACGAATTTAGCGCATAGTGAAATTCCTCGACAACACCATTGGTGTGCGCGCGCGGTCGTTTCAAAGTTCATTAACACTTCGTGCTCGCGTACCTATATACCAACACCAAAGGCACACACGTTTCATCACATAATGTTAATTAAACATTTTATTATGATTGCACATATAACCAAATGGGTCCGCCGGGAATCCTTTCCCAACAATTATTATTAATCAGGATAATAATTGCATATTTCGTACACACAAAAAAAAAACTCATAAAATGTAAATTCAATTTATGATGACCATAAATCAATATAAATAGGCGAAATGAAAAATTTGTAAAGTTTTCGTGATTTTTAATTTAATGGGGACTAATAAAAATTAAATGGGAGTTGAAAATATTTTTCGCCGCGCTTGACAATTGCGTCAAGAGATTTGACGTCAAAAAAAAATGTTATAAACAATTTTTGTAATAAATCACAGGCAGCGGTTATAATTTATGATGACATAAGAATTTCGTCATAATTTTCCAGAAAAAAATTTTTTTTTTTCTGTTTTGCTTTAGGCTAAAAGAGTCTTTGTTACGATGCTCGTTCGAAATGTTGAGAAAATTAAAAGGGTTAAAAAGGATTTTTTTTTTGGTTTTGGATTGATCCATTTGAAATGAAGAAGTGTTAACCAAAACTTTCGATTGACGGATTAGTTTTTGTCCAGCAGATTTATGATATTAGTTAAATGAATCAAAACCTAAATGTGTAGTTAGCTTTACTTGTTATGTTGAAATAAACGGTTAAGTGACGCCAAAAAATAAATAGATTTTGACTATTCTAGGAATAAGACCTAGGAAGTGAATAACAAAATTGTTGCAGCCCTGTTTGCGATGAAGTTCATAATTCTTAGAGTTGTGAAACCATTGAAATGCAATAGATTGAAATTTGATAAATTGAAACTCGAAGGATAGTGCCAAAGTAAGCTAAGAATATCAAAAAAATAAATTGTTTGGAATTTAAATTATCGAATTTGAAAATATTATTTTATAAAATATCGAATACCTAAATCAAAAAATTTAAAGGCAGCTTTGGTAAAAATTCTTTAGGGCGAAAGGAGCGATCGGCTCGTTTACATAATTTTCAATTCTATTGAAATTATTAAATGAAATATAAAAATATAAAGGGCTGAAACCTCATGAGGTGATCAGAAATTTTTTTTCCCGCTGGCGCTACATCCCATAGAGGGATTTGGCCGCTTCATTTGAAGTTTCGTAATCATTTTTTTTAACGGATAATGAGTGATTAATTCATTGATCCAACATTAACCAGCCGTGATTTTTTCATCACCCGCCGGGAATCGAACCCGGGACCTCCGGAGCCTAAAGCAAGCATGCTAACCACTGTGCCACCGGGGCGGCGATCAGAAATTTGGTCTTGATTAAAACCACTCCCAAATCAATCCCGGAATAAACCTCTTAAGTCAATTTTCAACTCAACATCCAACTCAATTTGCAACTTAACCTCCATCTCATTCACAATACAACCCTAAACGCAATTACCAAATTATTCGCCCACCAACCTTTAACTCAATCACCAAATCAAATTTCAAATCAACCCTTAACCTAACTCCAAATTAACGCTTAAATAACCCCCCCCCCCCCCCCCCCAACCTAACAACTTACTTAACCATACAAGCTAACTAAATCCTAACTCACTTCAACTCAACTTAGCTTGAACCAAATCTCAACCCTCTTCCGCATACGTATACTCTCGTAACATCATAACCTTAAACAAACATTCCACCATATCATTATTCCTTAATACCGTCATGACATTATACTATTAAGCCATCATACACTTAGCCATGGTAAAGTCGAACCATCAATCCATGATATATATCTCACCATCAATCCACTATACCACCACACCATCATACTATCACAATATCATATACCATTATACCATCGTACCATCATACCATCTTACCGTCATGTAATCATACCATCATATTCAAGAAATTTATCCAAAAATCATTTTAGAATACAATGTCCTTCGCAGATGTCAAATTTCACTAAAATCCATTAAGAAATAGCCAAGTTCCGTTGTAGGTAATTGTCCATATTCCCAAACTTTATCTAAAAATCATTTTAGAAGCCCATTTCTAACGCACGCTTGTCAAATTTGA
Organism: Tipula helvola; assembly: GCA_963556165.1. NCBI lineage: Eukaryota > Metazoa > Arthropoda > Insecta > Diptera > Tipulidae > Tipula > Tipula helvola. Next base: position 50,420,278 of record OY744483.1, read on the forward strand.
TCATATACGGTACATGAATAGCCTAGTTCCGTCTCACTTTGCCATACTACAGAATTTAGCCTAAAAATCATTTGAGAATCCCATTTCCAATCTCAAACACTGAATTTCATCAAAATCGGATAAGATATAGAATCCCAATAAAATTATAAATCCTCAGTTTAACTGACAATTCAGTACAAATGACAACTTTTTTGGTCCCGTTGATTTCCGTTGTAGTGAGGTTCACTAAGACCCTAATTCAACCCCAAATTAACCCTAATTCAACCCGTAAACGGAATCCAACTCAACCTCCAACATACGTCAAATTTCATAAAAATCGGTTAAGGAATATAGCCAAGTTACATCCCATTCGATGTCGAAAGGCCGAACGCCAAAAGACCAAATGGGTCGGAAGGCCAAATGTCGAAAGGCCGAATGTTGAAAGGCCGATTGTGCCGAAAGGCCGAACTTCAAAAAACCGAATTGGTCAAAAGGCCGACACAAATTTGTGGTAGAACTATCAGTAGAAGCGGTCTGAGCGATACGTTTCCTTTGATCTGTGTCTGAAAGGTTGACGAAGCAATTTCCATTGTCGTAAATATTAAGAACTTTACGGAAAAAGTAAAATTCGATAGACATTTTATAAATTTTAATTTTAATTGGGTCCGCACTTTGATAATTGCGTTTCTGGATTTTAGTTGTCTGGGATTTTTATTTTTCTGATTTTTTTTGTTTCAGGATGGACTGAAAATGTTTCTGTATAATTTTTTTCTAGATAAGGTAGCCAACCCTTGCATTTCTTTGTTGTTTGATAAATTATGAATCGATCTTTATCAGATCAACCGTTACAAAAGGGTTGGTGTCGTATTCCCGAAAGACAAAATCCCGAGGGACAAAATCCCACAAATCAAAATCTCGAATGTACAAGGTCCAGAGGGTACAAATTCCTGAGGACACATAATCCCGAGGGCACAAAATCCCGAAGGGACAAAATCCCGAAAATAAAAATTCCGAGGGTACAAAATCCCGTAATTCCGAGGAAATACCGAAATGTCATAATCATCGAGTTGGTATCTATCCAAAATAGAAAAATCCCAAAAAATCAAATTCATTAACAAATTTATGAAATAATATTTTAATTTGGTGTATACCTTGTACCATATGGATTTTGTACCTTCGGGATTTGGTATCTTCGGGATTATAATATCCTCGGGATTTTGTGCTCTCGAGATTTTTTCAAACCCTTAGGATTTTGTACCCTCAGGATTACGATACTTGGGAATTTGTCTCTCTCCCGTCTCAAAACGCAGCTTATACACGATTTTAAAATTTCCTTGTCAAATGAAAAGCTTCATACGATCAAAAAATGTACCTTATGTAGCAAAGGCGCAAAAAGGCACACCCTAAGGATATTATTTAAAACTCAGTTTTCAAAACGTCTCTAAATAATGTCAGTGTCGAACAGCTTGCATATTAAATTTTTTTCTACAAACTTTTTATCATGGGCGAAAAAAACAGAAACTTCAAAACGCTGACCATTTTACTCGTAGAAAATAAATAAATACCCAAACGGTTAGTAATTTCAACAGATTTCACTTCTACTTCATTCTAATCGCTATTTAAGATTTTTAGTTACATGAAAAATAACATTTTGTTGCCACCTTTAGTCCCGCACAATTGTGGTTGAGGAATCAACTTAACTAAACAAATTCGAATAACCTAATTTTAATTCTACACTTACAATTTAACGCAACAGCACTACGGTGAAATTGACATTGAGGATCACGAATTAGACCATTATCCTTCCCTGGCTAGCATCTCAAATCACAACGTCCGTAGGGGAAAAACATTCATCGCAAACCAATCATAATAGTACAATATTCAAATCAAGACATAGGTTATTACACCCAGAGGAATTATTGTACATATAATCAAAAAATTGTAATAATTTGTACCAAATCTAAGCACTAATTTGAGCTAATCCTGTGTACTGTACAAAACTTGCAATTTTCTAACAAATGGGGATCATTTCTGCAATAATAAACTGGTTGATTTATCGCAATCAAATTGATTAATTTTCAAAATTGTTAGAACATTTCATTCAATTCCTTATTAAAAAAATGTACACCATGTTCCATTAAAAGTATTATTTCATCTTTAAAGTATGTTTGTATGAGCAATACAATAGTGCGGTTGTTTTTGTGCAATAAAAGCACTTACTACACCGAATAAACGGAACGATTGTATTCCTCCTAAGAGATGAATTGGAAATAAATGGGATAAAGTGTTCCATCAAACGAATAATTTGATTGCTCTGCGATTTGTACATAACATACCGTTTTTGTGCAGGCAAGCTTCCACAGTATGATACGTTGCGTGCAATTTAAGAGAAATCAGAATGGGATCCTTCTTCACTTCCTAATTGGTCACCAGTGTCAAAGTCATCGTAATAGAGAATGTACGGCAGGGAAATGTCATGTTCCGAAAACAAAGATAGCTTTTCCCTCCAAAGGCGACCCTGGACAAAATTTTCACTTTTACTGGAATACTTTTAATAGGTCGGGTTTCTCAAAAAATATTTTTATTTGGTAAACAACTGGCATGAGCACGCAATCATAGTCAACATTTTCAAAAGCTGGGACACCTTTTACAAAAGTTTCTTTGATTTCACTGTGGATTAATAACTTCTGTGGAGTTTCAAAATTAATCTTTTCGTATAACAATTTAATGGTTAAGCACTTTGATTTTACGTTATCAAAAACACAAGAAATGCAATCGAGAATATCAAAGAACTCGTTTTCATGTTCAGGTGGCAATTCAGGAAATATATTTGTCAACAAATCAATTAAAATACAAATTATCTTATCATTTAAACTCTGCACAATAGAATTTAGGTATAGTACTTGTCGTCATAGGTTTGGCGTATAGATCAAGAATGAATAAAAATATTTTTTTCGTAATTCGGATTTAATTTTAACTATTTGATTAGCTTGCAAAATATGTAAACCCGGTCAAAAATTTCATAATAAAATAAAATGTGAATTAAATGAATAAATTATAAAAGTTACTATTTCAACTCTATCAATACAATATCAATTATATCAGGCGCCATGTTATCGAACGTGGTATCAATACCGTAAAAATTGTTTTGAATAGATGTCTAAACGTTTTGACATTGATTTGGATACTTCAATTTCGAAGAAATCGTCGAAATTATAAAATATGTCGTCGTACACCACAAACAATTCTGGGTGCTTTTGATCTATAGGTATATTATTATAACAGGCTGCAATTTTATACAGTTTAAACAGCCGATTACAATGTAGTTTCCAAGATAGTGAATTTTTAGAAATCATTCGTGACAATATGGATCCAGCGTTACAAAGTATGTTACAATTATGGCAAAATTCTGGGCATGTTCCTCGCCAATTAACGGAACCTAAATTTAGAAGAACTTATAATGTAAACGCTATTTACCAATATTCTAATAATCCAGTCAGGCTAACTGAAAACGTCGAAGAAATTTCAAATTCAATGCCGGAATTGCCTGAATCGACCCAACCAAATGTAGAAGCGAGTAGTACCAATCCAAACGTAAATAAATTTTCATTCCGGGATAAACCACATAATGAATCAAGCAAATTTCTAATTTGTTGGAACTGTCATGACTTAGCTCATCGATACCAAGATTGTCCAAGATTGTCTGTGGAAACACTGATGTTATCAAAGCACAGTGCACTTATTGTCAATGAAAACTTTTGGGAAACGGCCGTCCGGTCGCGAACAAATCGGGTCCCTTGCGTCCGGGGAATGCAGTTCTAAACCCGAACACACCAACTACGACTTCGGAAATCCAAATGGATCCGAAACATTAATTAAACATGACCAGACAAACACTAAAAATTAATTACATACAAAGTTGGACGGTTTAATCAAGTCCACTAACTCTCACAATACCAACTGCATAAATAGCTACACTCAAATGGATATTGTCGAATCAGCCCCCACTTTAAAATAATTAGTTCATACTGATTTATCTAGTTTATCCAAACGGTTCAGTCGAATAATCCAATATTGGAAAAAACGCAAAATCAATCAACATCTTTGTGAAAGCACCATTATTTGCGACAAAAATGACCCTCGGCCCCATGTTAAAGTGAATCTATTTGGTAAAATTCTTTTGGGTTTGCTAGCGGGCATCCATTAGTGTGTTAGGTAGAGGAGCAGAGGTGATTTTATCTAGAGCTGGCATTAAAATGCATAAAATGACATCTTGCGTTAAAACAGCTGACGGAACGAAGAATAAAAGTTTGGGCTTTATTAATCAACCAATCACTTATGACGGGAAAACTAAAATTATAAAACTCTACATTGCTCCAAGCTTAGACGCACAGCTCTATTTAGGAATAAATTTTTGGCAGAGTTTTTCCATTGCACCATTAATTATCAGTGAACTTTCGGATAATGAACCTAAGGAACACGTACTGACGGAAGATCAAAATCAAGAGCTACAGTCTATTAAAGATTCTTACCCATCCTACAATAAGCACGGACTAGGCAAAACTCATTTGTTAGAACATAAAATCGATGTGGGCGACAGAAGTTCTGTTAAACAACGACATTATCCGGTGTCACCAGCCGTGCAGAAATTAATTTATGGTGAGCTAGACCGAATGCTGAGCATGGGAGTTATAGAGGAAAGCGAAAGCGCTTGGTCCTCCCCGGTCGTCCTTGTACGAAAGCAAAATGGAAAAGTTAGGCTTTGCCTTGACTCTCGCAAAGTAAATTCCTTAACGAAAAAAGACGCGTTTCCTATACCTAATATTGCTGGTTTACTGGGTAGGTTATCAGAGACGAGGTTCATCACGGGAATTGATTTGAAGGATGCCTTTTGGCAGATACCGCTTGAGATTAATTCTCGCAATAAAACAGCTTTCTCAGTGCCAGGCAGACCCTTGTATCAATTTCGCGTGATGCCCTTCGGTCTCTGTAACTCCCCACAAACAATGTCAAGACTGATGAGTAGAGTAATTCCGCACGAGTACCACGACCAAATCTTCGTCTACCTAGATGATTTATTGATAATATCTGCCACTATTGATCAACATTTCAAACTTTTAAGATTAGTATCGACTTGGTTAAACAAAGCTGGTTTGACAATAAATGTAGAAAAAAGTCTACGGGACTATCACATCCCGCGTGTGTTGAAGCTTAATGCTAATAAATTAAGTTTTATTAATAAATATGTTCAATATGAAGGAAAAGGTAAAAATTATGAAATTAATTCAATTAATGAATGCTTATGGAATATAAATTCCAATTTATTAGCACCGAATAACGTATCGCACGTTTACCTCACCCGACGCCATTTTTAATATTTTTGTTTATAGAAATGCTAATGGTAGTGGTATAGTATATGTCAGGTGGAGAGGTAGGGTAATGTTTTTTTTGATTTTTGTTCCATATCAACAATTTGTTTTTCTAACACCGTTATATTATTTCGGTATTCATAATGTTTGTGTTCCAATTTATCAACACGACCTTTCAATTGTTTATTTTTAACTGAGAGATCCGTTATATTATGCACTACTCCATCAAATTTTGCAAATTTGTTTTCAAGAATAGATAAGCGATCACCAAATACACAGTTTAACACATCAATGGATTTCATAACATCATTTATTGTGTACGTGCGGGTATCATCATATTTAATGTTTCGTGAATCACAAATTTTACAATACCATGATTTATTTTCCAACTTAAATACAGCAATTTCACTAGGTGCTAATTTTGCACATACATGGTGGCAAAAACCTCCACATTTCCCACTTTTTATGAAGTCTTCCGGCGAACGACGAAAAAATATTTTAGACGGACATACAATGCAATCACATGTTGCCATAAGGTAAGCAAAAATTGTATGCAACTATGAAAAAAGCACAATAAACACACTATAAATAAACAAAGATATAGTTTATTCTTGCACAATTAATACAATCTAAAATATTAAAATTCCCAAGTACATAATTAACATTTAACACACTTAACACTTATATTCCAAAATATATTAAATAACCCGTTATTTTTTTTTAATTTTATTGAAATATTTGGCAACTCTGAAAACGATGAGCACCCACCGAGATCAACATGTATACTGACGATGTTATAATGGGACAAGTATTATAATCGCGATAAAAATTTTGTTGATTTTCACATTTCTCGAAGAATTGGGCTACCAGAGCCCAAAAATTCAATCAGTCATAAATTTCCATACATCTTTTTTTTTTTTATTTTTTTTTATGCTACCAAATATTGGTAGTAGCTACTGGCCGAAATTTTGAACAAAGTTGGATTTTAGTAATAAGCAGGTTGTATCAACTTTTGGGTTTATTTGTGTAAAAACTTCAAAATTGAGTAATTTTAACAAGAGGGTGATTTTAACAAAAATTAAGAAACATAATTTAGTTGAACTGTTTGTCGAGGTATAATGCAAAACTTTTCGAAGAAATATTTTTCTACAGTTAATAACCTTCGCCAAGCCAATACCATCAGTTACGCCATAGCTTAGTTTAAAACTAAATAAATAGGTTACCGCGTAATTTGAAATTCAATTTTCAATTTTCTAAATGTAACTGTATTTGTTAATAATTGCTATAGATAATGTCGGATATGCCTAATTTTTTTTTTTTAACATTTTAACTATTTACTCGTTTACTATTAATTCATTACCCTTGCATAAAATGCTTAATTTATGCACACAAGATATTCATGAAAAATCAGTTCTGTTGAGCATTTTTTTATTCTTAAAAGGTGCCTCAGTTTGCTTATTTTATGAATTAGTTGCTAAAATTGTTTGTATTATATTTAAAACAAGCCTAATTTTTGATTTACTAGAAACAATAAAATCATTTTCTTGTTTGTAGTAAAATAATTGTCTCCGTGTATGACGCTAGATCCTAAAACAAAAGGAAATATATTTTTAGCTATGCAAAAATAATTAGTTTTACTGGCTTACAAATGGAATATTAGTAACATTTTGTAATTTCAGCATAACTGATGAAGTTGATACCATTTGGTCGGCGTTTATCGCAATCCACAACACGATAGATGAGTTATTCGAAAGCGTTATATCGCCTGCGTCACAAGAAGTTTTAGAAAAATTCTGTAAATAAATAGATGTCAAATTATGAGTAGCAATGCATAGCTACATCATACTAACTTGTTGTTTTTTCCATTCAACAAATTTGGCCTGAAATAAGGCTAGATTACCTAAATCAATTGCAAATAATTTTTGCAATTCTATTTCGGTTAGATATGGGAAATTTACCATAATAATATTATACTCTTTAAAAATACAGTGAAGTTCACTTATAACAGCTTTCCAGTAGCTCTTTTAGTCCATTCTTCATCAGCGCAAAATAAATTTATAATGTTGGTGGCAGTCAGGCTTGTAGTACATTAGTGTTGGTTTTGATAAATTCACATTTTATTTAGGAACTCCGCACTAAACACATTTATTAGAAAGAAACTTATTTGTGTTAAACTAACCGAAAGGAGAAAAATAGCAGTTTTCTGGATTAATTTCTATAGAGAAAAGAAGTTTTGTAGCATTTACCACATCAGCAAGCACTAAAAAGTAAGTCTGTAAAAATAATCGAGCTAGCTAAGAGCAATTTGTCACAACCCTTACAGATCTAGAAACTTATCGTTAGAGCCACCAAACAACGCAATTGGACCACAATAAAAACTCAATTTTCTATAAAATGGGCTTAGGCCAACTAAAACAGTTCCAATAAAAATTCCAAGGCTACATTAATTTATAATCACCAATAATTTTGTTCACTGCGTACGCAATAAAAATGTATATCAAACGACCAGATACGAATCATTTTTTATGAACTGGTTTTGTACATTTTTTGATTATCAAATATAACTGACTGTACGCGTCACATTGTTCTTGAATTTGTTTGAGAAAACGTACAATTCGGTCCAAAATTCTAATACCAACAATAATAACAACTTGTTTACAAATAGTAATTAGTGTTTTAAAAACCAGAGAGTAGTAGTCTAATTAAAAATTATTGTTTTAAATAAAGATTTTCTTAAGAAAAAATAAAAAAATTTCTTTTGCTGATAGTGCCAAAAAACGATAAACGCAAAATTTATTTTAACAAGCCTTTATTATTGTTAATAATACAAACAATAAAAAACCAAAAATTATATTTAAGTTTTTCGGGCACGGCTTTATAATTTTAGAACATTTGGCTCCTTTTTTCTTGCTTCATCGCCTTACTTGCAGACTATATACATATACATACAACAAAACGAGGGTTTAATTTAGTTATTTGTATAATTTTTACTTAGTTAACCCAAAACAATAATAATGATAACGATAATAGTAGATGATAAAAATAATCGTAAACATTTTTAATTATATTATTTCATCAAAAAAGAAGAAAAATTAAAAAAAAAAACTTGGGAAAAATCTTTATGTGAAAATATGGGGTACACAATGTAAATAGAGAGACAACACAAAACAAAATGTTTTTGTTCTGCTGCTGCTGCTGCTAACAAACCAGAACTTTTGGGAGATCTTTTGATATGTTTCAATGGGTAATAATTTGTGATTATACAAAATTATAATCTGAAACGGATTGTTTAATTATATCATGTATACATACATATATTATGTACCATGTATCCAAACATACATAATTATTATGTGATTAACATGTCACATTTACATGATGTGTTGGATTTTTGTTTAATCTCTCCTTTTTTTAATGATCTTTTATCAGTCACTGAAATATGATGCACATGGGGGTGGATTTTATGATGAGCTGTTTTAAAAACCGAAATACATACAATGTAGTAAATAAAAGAATTTTTGTTTTGTCATTGCAAAGCTGCTGCGACTCACGTTACTAGATGAATCTAGAGGTTTTTTATTTTCCAAAACATTTTCATGATTATCTGTATATTCATCCTGCATAGGAATAGACTGTATGTATACATTGCCTAATATGGTTTATCTATGGCTTAGCTGTGGCTAATCATTTTTAATATATCTACCAAAAACGTATAAATATCAAAAACGCTCCCATACTTTAACCCAAGGGTCATACAAAATATATCTACCCTGAATAATAATATGTGGTAGTTTGGTTTCGTACTGAAAAGTTCCTACGAACAAAAGTTCGGTCTACTCATCAGGTAGCTACGACCAAACTACAAAATACAATTCTAACTTCATACATTATGTATGGCAAAAACGTACTGACCTAGCGAATTAGATTCACTAAATCGCGAATTATATTCACTAAATAATTTGTGTGGGCATAAAACACACAGAAATGAGGGTTTTCCTTGAATTTTTGATTTAGTGAATATAATTCGCTAAGTCAGTATGTTCTTGTCTCATGCTTAATGTATGAAGTTAGAATTGGATTTTGTAGTTTGGTTGTAGCTACCTGAAGAGTAAACCGAAATTTTCAGTACGAAACCAAAGTACCACATAGAAAACTCAAGGAAGGTTTTCATTTTCTGGGGTCGATACACTTTGTATGACTCTTAGGTTAACGCACGGGGACCTCTTAATTTTTGCTGATTAACAAGTCGAAAAATGTTGTGAATGCCAATATTGTTAATATATTTTGTCTATAAAAAGCCGAAAGATTCTTATTGACTTTGATTTAATAAGAACGGGGCTAGAATCAACTGCAAACATAATTTGCATAATTTCATAAAATGATTTGACATTACCCGTTGTTACATCAGAAAGGATGCTCTAAACCGAGTGAACGTTTTTAGATAATTCACGCATTTTCTCAGAAAGTAGGCAAGGTATATAGTTGACGCAAATTAGTGTTTTGTTTGGTTGGTGGACACATAATTTAGAATATTTTTTCAACTAATCATCTGACGCAGGAAAGCTGGCGAATCGCCCAACATTTTAAATTGCAATATGGATCAAGCGTGTATCAAATATGGTGTAAAAAATTGTATATAAAGACCTACAAGCATACGTGAACTAATCTCAAGTTAACTCAACGTAACCTTTATCTCAACCTTCAAATAATTCCCAGTGTGACTTTGCATTTAATCCATTTAAGCTAAGTCAACCTCGACTCAACTTCAACTCAACCATATAGCTTGAGCCAAATCTCAATGCTCAAGCGACCCACTCAATTCCGAAATCATCTTAACATCAAAATTAATATCCCATCGAATCCTTCTCACAACCTCAACTAGAAACTCAATCCGTTCATTATACATATGTAAGGAATCCTTATAACCCTACCATTTTCATTACGGATATGCGATCGCATCACTTTGAAATTTAATCAAAAAGTGATTTCACTATAGAGATTTTGAAAAATAAATTTTTATTAATTCCATATTTGTCCAATTTTTATGTTTTTTTAACGTCAGAGGACCTTCGATGACCATATGTAAAGAGTCTACTTCAATATAATCGGGTTTGTGATTCTCTGTCGTTACATGAAACATGTAAGTACAAAGCGCCTTCATCCAGTTTTTAAATCGGAGAGCAGAAATGAGATTACTAACACTATTGTTGCCATTTTCTCTGTCACTACCATTCCGAAAAATATTTTTTTTTTCATCAAAGAAGTTGAAGATAATGGGATACACTGAATTCATTCTGTTTAACCTACCTGTTCATCTCAAATTAACCCTACTAAACTAAAACATCTTTATTAAGTTACATTTTCACTTCAACACTTTCCTGGTTGTCAACAACTTCAGCCATTCAGAAGGGTGGCAGATATTTTAGCAGGCCCAAGAATTCCTATCGATTTACCATATGTGGTTACTAGTAATACTTGTATCATTTTGCACGTGCAGAACATCATTTTTAATTTTTATTTTTTGATTAAGGGTGATGCTTAGGAATTGCTTCCTGAATGTGTGGTCATAACCGAAAAAGTAATGAAAGGTCTTAAAGGGGAATGACCAGAGAGAATTAAACAGGATCGGGAGTTTAGTCTTTAAGATTTCTACTTTTGGTATTGAACTTGAATTTCTGGAAATTGTACGCCACAGAGAAGGTTTCATCGTCCAGCCCATTTCATAATGGGCGTTCGTAAATTAACGAGGCACCTACCTTCTTTAGTTGATCGGCCCAAGAAATCTTATTAGATAAAGTTAAGCCGATTATGTCAATAAATTCGGAGTACCTCACATAAAAGTTCTAATCTAGAAAGATATTGAATACTTATAATTTCTTCTAGTTAAATCCAAGCCTGTTTGCGTCACCCCATTTGAGAATTGAAACAAGATCTTCCTCAAGCTGAGCTCTCGAGAATGTTATTTCGCGATGAAGTAGAGAGTGGGGGATAAAAGATGATTGATAAAAAGTGTAGTTAACAAGTACGTCCCTGATTGGCTTTATTAAAGAACTTATCCGTTTTTTATCCAAAAGGGTATAAAACTAGTAGTCTGAAAAACATTTATTAATAAAAAAAATTAGACACATTGTGTTGCTTGAGTTTGAAGTTCATTAAATCGGAGTCGCTTAAATCGAGGTTTTACTGTGCTATGTATGTATTGTTTTATACTATTTATCCAGACATTTGATTTTGTCTCCAACAATGTGTATGCGGGCGGCTTACCCCGGGCCGCCTACTTTGGAATTTTAATGGGAAGCACGGACAACTCAAGTCCGCCTGTCTGGATATCTGTACCCATGGTATCTCGAGAACGGCTTGTCCGATTTGGATTTATTTTCGCCAATCTGTTTCTAAGGACCAGTCGGGGAATTGAAAAGCTGTTGGAACATGTACGTTAAGAGGGTCGGGTACCTGCCATACGAATTAAAATCACCTGTTTATAATTTAGCAATTTTTTTTTAAATGTGCTGGTTTGAAGTTTGAGTTGGGCATTGAGTTTTTCATTTTTGGGTTGAGTTGAAGTTGGGTTGGAGTTGATTTGGAGTTAGATAGGGTATAGTGAGCAGTTGACTAATTTTTTTGTATATGCTTTGAGGATTGAGCTGGGCGTTGAGATTGCAGTTGAGTTAGAGGTTGAGTTGGATTCCATTTGGGGGTTAAATTGGGGTTGCGGTATGGTTTATTTTAGGGTTGGGTTGTATTGTATTAATTTCGAGTTTGGGGTTCAGTGGGAGATTAGATTAAGTTGATTGTTGAGTTAGGATTTCATTGGAGTTAAGTAAGTTTTTCGGTTGGGGAGTTAAGAGTTTCATTTCGGCCTTGTTTTGAGGGCTAAGTTAATTTGCAAGGTCGGAGTTCTGATCACCTCGTGGGTTTTCTGCCCTTTATATTTTTACACATTAGACGCGAAGGAAATCACATGTTAAGAAGTAATTATAGAGAATGTTGGTTGAAAAATGGCAGTCCTGTATTCAAAAACACAGATTGGACGAACCAGATTATTACAAATTATGTAGTAATACATACCTGACTCCTACATGATGATGATAAGGTATAATAGTAAAATGACTAAAAGGGAACAGCGAATATCAACTTCTTTCGGGAGACAAAAGTCTACTATTAACATTAAAACAGAAATTCAAGAGGTTGAGTATGGACACAGTTTGAACATTTAACATAAAAATTCGATACATCATGACTGAATTTGATTTGTCCTGTCAGAATTTGAATTTCAGTTGCTAATATATTATACCGGAAATCGATACGTTATGTCAGAAGTTGATGTATCTTATCTGAATTCGATACATCTTGTCGATACACTATACAACAATAGAATAAATTACAGTCGAACTTGGTTATAACGAACCACAAGAGACTAAACATTTTGTTCGTTATAAGGAAGAAACGTTATATCAACGCTTGTGAAGTTTATCCTAAGTTAGAACTAAACCAACAAAAACAACAGAATATGTATGTAAATGTATTGGCAAAAATGACAAAAATGACATTTAGGCGAACATTTTTCAATAAATAATTTGAAAACTTTTATTTGTTGTTTTAAATAAATTAAGTTTTGTTATATTCAAATTGAATTATTTTGTTAACATAAAAAATATATAAATACACATATTCTATATACTAAAATTATATAATTAGAAAAGTGAGTGTCTGTTAAATAACTTGTAAAGTTATGCTTTTCATATTGCCACATTTGGAAACATACAAATTAGGATTTTCTTAAGAAAGCCTGTATCTTAAGATTTTCCATATTTATCTCCAACGCCACTATGATTTTTTGGAAGGCCTAATCTAAGACTACGAGCATGCTTAACCATTTGAAAAGCTAATGCCTTTCACATGGTCAAATTGCAATATTTGTGAATTTACTATATAGGATTTTCTTAAGAAAGCCTGTATCTTAAGATTTTCCATATTTATCTCCAACGCCACTATGATTTTTTGGAAGGCCTAATCTAAGACTACGAGCATGATTAACCATTTGAAAAGCTAATGCCTTTCACATGGTCAAATTGCAATATTTGTGAATTTACTATATAGGATTTTCTTAAGAAAGCCTGTATCTTAAGATTTTCCATATTTATCTCCAACGCCACTATGATTTTTTGGAAGGCCTAATCTAAGACTACGAGCATGATTAACCATTTGAAAAGCTAATGCCTTTCACATGGTCAAATTGCAATATTTGTGAATTTACTATATAGGATTTTCTTAAGAAAGCCTGTATCTTAAGATTTTCCATATTTATCTCCAACGCCACTATGATTTTTTGGAAGGCCTAATCTAAGACTACGAGCATGATTAACCATTTGAAAAGCTAATGCCTTTCACATTGTCAAATTGGAATATTTGTAAATTTACTATTTAGTATTTTCTTAAGAAAGTCTGTATCTTAAGATTTTCCATATTTATCTCCAACGCCACTATGATTTTTTGGAAGGCCTAATCTAAGACTACGAGCATGCTTAACCATTTGGAAAGCTAATGCCTTTCACATGGTCAAATTGCAATATTTGTGAATTTACTATATAGGATTTTCTTAAGAAAGCCTGTATCTTAAGATTTTCCATATTTATCTCCAACGCCACTATGATTTTTTGGAAGGCCTAATCTAAGACTACGAGCATGATTAACCATTTGAAAAGCTAATTCCTTTCACATTGTCAAATTGGAATATTTGTGAACTTACTATATAGGATTTTCTTAAGAAAGCCTGTATCTTAAGATTTTCCATATTTATCTCCAACGCCACTATGATTTTTTGGAAGGCCTAATCTAAGACTACAAGCATGCTTAACCATTTGAAAAGCTAATGCCTTTCACATTGTCAAATTGGAATATTTGTAAATTTACTATTTAGTATTTTCTTAAGAAAGTCTGTATCTTAAGATTTTCCATATTTATCTCCAACGCCACTATGATTTTTTGGAAGGCCTAATCTAAGACTACGAGCATGATTAACCATTTGAAAAGCTAATGCCTTTCACATAGTCAAATTGCAATATTTGTGAATTTACTATATAGGATTTTCTTAAGAAAGCCTGTATCTTAAGATTTTCCATATTTATCTCCAACGCCACTATGATTTTTTGGAAGGCCTAATCTAAGACTACGAGCATGCTTAACCATTTGGAAAGCTAATGCCTTTCACATGGTCAAATTGCAATATTTGTGAATTTACTATATAGGATTTTCTTAAGAAAGCCTGTATCTTAAGATTTTCCATATTTATCTCCAACGCCACTATGATTTTTTGGAAGGCCTAATCTAAGACTACGAGCATGATTAACCATTTGAAAAGCTAATGCCTTTCACATGGTCAAATTGCAATATTTGTGAATTTACTATATAGGATTTTCTTAAGAAAGCCTGTATCTTAAGATTTTCCATATTTATCTCCAACGCCACTATGATTTTTTGGAAGGCCTAATCTAAGACTACGAGCATGATTAACCATTTGAAAAGCTAATGCCTTTCACATTGTCAAATTGGAATATTTGTAAATTTACTATTTAGTATTTTCTTAAGAAAGTCTGTATCTTAAGATTTTCCATATTTATCTCCAACGCCACTATGATTTTTTGGAAGGCCTAATCTAAGACTACGAGCATGCTTAACCATTTGGAAAGCTAATGCCTTTCACATGGTCAAATTGCAATATTTGTGAATTTACTATATAGGATTTTCTTAAGAAAGCCTGTATCTTAAGATTTTCCATATTTATCTCCAACGCCACTATGATTTTTTGGAAGGCCTAATCTAAGACTACGAGCATGATTAACCATTTGAAAAGCTAATGCCTTTCACATTGTCAAATTGGAATATTTGTAAATTTACTATTTAGTATTTTCTTAAGAAAGTCTGTATCTTAAGATTTTCCATATTTATCTCCAACGCCACTATGATTTTTTGGAAGGCCTAATCTAAGACTACGAGCATGATTAACCATTTGAAAAGCTAATGCCTTTCACATAGTCAAATTGCAATATTTGTGAATTTACTATATAGGATTTTCTTAAGAAAGCCTGTATCTTAAGATTTTCCATATTTATCTCCAACGCCACTATGATTTTTTGGAAGGCCTAATCTAAGACTACGAGCATGCTTAACCATTTGGAAAGCTAATGCCTTTCACATGGTCAAATTGCAATATTTGTGAATTTACTATATAGGATTTTCTTAAGAAAGCCTGTATCTTAAGATTTTCCATATTTATCTCCAACGCCACTATGATTTTTTGGAAGGCCTAATCTAAGACTACGAGCATGATTAACCATTTGAAAAGCTAATGCCTTTCACATGGTCAAATTGCAATATTTGTGAATTTACTATATAGGATTTTCTTAAGAAAGCCTGTATCTTAAGATTTTCCATATTTATCTCCAACGCCACTATGATTTTTTGGAAGGCCTAATCTAAGACTACGAGCATGCTTAACCATTTGGAAAGCTAATGCCTTTCACATGGTCAAATTGCAATATTTGTGAATTTACTATATAGGATTTTCTTAAGAAAGCCTGTATCTTAAGATTTTCCATATTTATCTCCAACGCCACTATGATTTTTTGGAAGGCCTAATCTAAGACTACGAGCATGATTAACCATTTGAAAAGCTAATGCCTTTCACATGGTCAAATTGCAATATTTGTGAATTTACTATATAGGATTTTCTTAAGAAAGCCTGTATCTTAAGATTTTCCATATTTATCTCCAACGCCACTATGATTTTTTGGAAGGCCTAATCTAAGACTACGAGCATGATTAACCATTTGAAAAGCTAATGCCTTTCACATTGTCAAATTGGAATATTTGTAAATTTACTATTTAGTATTTTCTTAAGAAAGTCTGTATCTTAAGATTTTCCATATTTATCTCCAACGCCACTATGATTTTTTGGAAGGCCTAATCTAAGACTACGAGCATGCTTAACCATTTGGAAAGCTAATGCCTTTCACATGGTCAAATTGCAATATTTGTGAATTTACTATATAGGATTTTCTTAAGAAAGCCTGTATCTTAAGATTTTCCATATTTATCTCCAACGCCACTATGATTTTTTGGAAGGCCTAATCTAAGACTACGAGCATGATTAACCATTTGAAAAGCTAATGCCTTTCACATTGTCAAATTGGAATATTTGTAAATTTACTATTTAGTATTTTCTTAAGAAAGTCTGTATCTTAAGATTTTCCATATTTATCTCCAACGCCACTATGATTTTTTGGAAGGCCTAATCTAAGACTACGAGCATGATTAACCATTTGAAAAGCTAATGCCTTTCACATTGTCAAATTGGAATATTTGTAAATTTACTATTTAGTATTTTCTTAAGAAAGTCTGTATCTTAAGATTTTCCATATTTATCTCCAACGCCACTATGATTTTTTGGAAGGCCTAATCTAAGACTACGAGCATGCTTAACCATTTGGAAAGCTAATGCCTTTCACATGGTCAAATTGCAATATTTGTGAATTTACTATATAGGATTTTCTTAAGAAAGCCTGTATCTTAAGATTTTCCATATTTATCTCCAACGCCACTATGATTTTTTGGAAGGCCTAATCTAAGACTACAAGCATGCTTAACCATTTGAAAAGCTAATGCCTTTCACATTGTCAAATTGGAATATTTGTAAATTTACTATTTAGTATTTTCTTAAGAAAGTCTGTATCTTAAGATTTTCCATATTTATCTCCAACGCCACTATGATTTTTTGGAAGGCCTAATCTAAGACTACGAGCATGATTAACCATTTGAAAAGCTAATGCCTTTCACATAGTCAAATTGCAATATTTGTGAATTTACTATATAGGATTTTCTTAAGAAAGCCTGTATCTTAAGATTTTCCATATTTATCTCCAACGCCACTATGATTTTTTGGAAGGCCTAATCTAAGACTACGAGCATGCTTAACCATTTGGAAAGCTAATGCCTTTCACATGGTCAAATTGCAATATTTGTGAATTTACTATATAGGATTTTCTTAAGAAAGCCTGTATCTTAAGATTTTCCATATTTATCTCCAACGCCACTATGATTTTTTGGAAGGCCTAATCTAAGACTACGAGCATGATTAACCATTTGAAAAGCTAATGCCTTTCACATTGTCAAATTGGAATATTTGTGAATTTACTATATAGGATTTTCTTAAGAAAGCCTGTATCTTAAGATTTTCCATATTTATCTCCAACGCCACTATGATTTTTTGGAAGGCCTAATCTAAGACTACAAGCATGCTTAACCATTTGAAAAGCTAATGCCTTTCACATTGTCAAATTGGAATATTTGTAAATTTACTATTTAGTATTTTCTTAAGAAAGTCTGTATCTTAAGATTTTCCATATTTATCTCCAACGCCACTATGATTTTTTGGAAGGCCTAATCTAAGACTACGAGCATGCTTAACCATTTGGAAAGCTAATGCCTTTCACATGGTCAAATTGCAATATTTGTGAATTTACTATATAGGATTTTCTTAAGAAAGCCTGTATCTTAAGATTTTCCATATTTATCTCCAACGCCACTATGATTTTTTGGAAGGCCTAATCTAAGACTACGAGCATGCTTAACCATTTGAAAAGCTAATGCCTTTCACATGGTCAAATTGCAATATTTGTGAATTTACTATATAGGATTTTCTTAAGAAAGCCTGTATCTTAAGATTTTCCATATTTATCTCCAACGCCACTATGATTTTTTGGAAGGCCTAATCTAAGACTACGAGCATGCTTAACCATTTGAAAAGCTAATGCCTTTCACATTGTCAAATTGGAATATTTGTAAATTTACTATTTAGTATTTTCTTAAGAAAGTCTGTATCTTAAGATTTTCCATATTTATCTCCAACGCCACTATGATTTTTTGGAAGGCCTAATCTAAGACTACGAGCATGATTAACCATTTGAAAAGCTAATGCCTTTCACATAGTCAAATTGCAATATTTGTGAATTTACTATACAGGATTTTCTTAAGAAAGCCATTGGCATGATATGTCGAATTCTGAAGTTTTAAGATGATATATCAAAAAATTCATGTCAGAATTCGATAAATTTTTTCAGCGTTCGACTTTATGATGTCAGAATTTGATATTTCATGCCAAAGTTTAAGTTTTGTATGTCAAAATTCGAGATATCATGCCGGAATTCGATAACCATACCAGTATTCGATGAAACATATCAGAATTCGATAAGTTGTGGCAGAAATTAGTTTTGTAATATCAGAATTTGAGTTGTTGAAAATTAGATATGTCGTGTCTGAATTCGATATGTATTCCAGAATTTGCATTTTTATAGTTCGATGGTAGGTTCTGGTTCAGTGTTCATTGAAAACCTTTCTAAGATGCTGCTTCAGAGATCGTTGGATAAATCCCACCAGAATGCAAAAAGAAAGTTCGAATCCACCAAAATTCTCAACGAGGACAAATATTTTACGTTAATTTGCAAAGCTTTGTTGGAGTTTGGGTTTTTGAGTTAATAAGTACATTTTACTCCAAAACTATAGTGAACTTACCTATACAGACCTCTATTAAAACAAAGACGTGTAATGATTTTTTTCTTTTCTAAAATGAAAGTATTTCGAACCAAATTTTCCACTAACTTTACTGTACGTAAATTTTTCAAGTTATTGTTCTTGTTGTCGTCTTTATAACTTAAATACGTTTTTTCTTATGTATTTTATATAGAAAACATGTAATTGACTATTATTGGAAAAATAAAAAAATAGAAAAATATTAAAAGTACATTACACTAAGTACGAGAGGGGAGGTTTCATGTCGTATCTTTCGATTTTCTATCAACCGTGATCAAACCGTCTTTTCGTTATTACGATATTTACTGTTGTTAAACGGAAAAATTTATTTTTTTATTTTATTTTCCATTTACTTGAATGTTAAAGATTGTGTTATGTCGTTTTTGGCTGATTGAACAGCAAAAAAAAAATTATTTGATAGCCAACGATCATTTTACCTTCAACTTTGAAAAATTTCTCAAGAATGTTGTTGAGTTTCTTTGTAATTATTCTGTCTTGTGGAAATGGTGTAATTATGACAGCCATTTAAATTGAAAGAAAATCGCAAAAGTTTTTATTTTTAATGGACTCTAATTATCGGGATGAGTTTAGAATTTATAAAAGGTGGGAGGGTCAAGATTGTAATGCAAGAGATGGTATTTCATGGAGTGTATAAAGATTTTATGGTTGTTTTGGAAATGTTCAGTTTGTAGACTAACACCATATTTATGACAATACTTACTGTAAAGAGACTACAGTTAAGGTTACACAAATAACCCAGCTAAAATGACCCCTTTTATTTTATTTTTGTACTCCACTTACATCGTTGAATTATTAACGAGACATTTACTTCTTTCACATGACTTGTATCAAACAAAAACCCACCATATTTTTTTGTAAAGTAATTTATGTTGACAAAATCAATATCTGTACGCTATATTTACAACACAAAATGTATATTTAAAAACCATTCTAACAACCAGCATTATTTTTTTACGTGTTTACTCTAATTAATTTTCAATCAATAATCGAACACAACAATACAAAAAAAAAATATTGAAAAGCATATGGCGTTTTCCCTGAATCGAAATGACATGTACACAAATAACGGTATATACATAGGTATACTAATAATATTCAATCAATCGTTATTACGTTTAAACCACTCACCTGTCAATATACTGGAAAAATATTTTATTCGAAGTATTCGTTTGATAATCTCTGGCACTAATCGGGAAGGTCTAATTGTAGGTTAACAATTTTAACTGGTGGCCTAGAGTTAAGCTCAACTTTAAATCGATTTGAAAATTTCGCAACCATAAAACTTTTTGAGCTGCGGCGGAGGGTGCCATGTACCCTGCATCCGTTGTGGAAAGAGCAACCGTTGGCTGTCTCTTGTTTTTCCAAGAAATAGCTCCTCCCTGAAGCTTAAAAATGTAGTCATTAACCGATCGTCTATCGTCTATGTCGTTGGCCCAATCCGAATCAGAATAACCAATTACCTTTGAATTACGGTTTTTTGAAAATTCCAGTCTGGCTGATGCAATACCACAAAAGTATCTCAGAATTCTTTTAACCGCGTTCCAGTGCGGCAGACCAGGGTTGTTATTGAATTTGCTAATGGTGCTGATTGCATAGCATATATCTGGACGAGTAACATGAGTAGTGAACAAGATACTCCCAACTACTTCCTGATAAGGAACATTTATCATTTGAACGGCTTCATTATCAGATTTAGGTGACATACTTTTCGTTAATTTTTAATTTGCATCAATCGGTATCAACGCTGGATTACAATCGGCCATACCAGACTTTTTAACATTTCTTCGATGTATAATTGTTGGCTAATCCAAATTTTTCCAGCTTCACGGTCCCGAGTGATTCGCATTCCTAAGCACTGTTGAACTACTCCCAAGTCCTTCATTTTAAAGGTATTCGATAATTTTATTTTCAATGAATCTATTAACTGTTTGTTATTTTTATTTTTTATTTTTTCGCTGGCGCTACATCCCATAGAGGGATTTGGCCGCTCCATTTTGAAGTTTCGTAATCATTTTTGTTAATGGATAATGAGTGATTAGCCTTGATTTTTTCATCACCCGCCGGGAATCGAACCCGGGACCTCCGGAGCGTAAAGCAAGTATGCTAACCACTGTGCCACCGGGGTGGCAAATTGAGAAATATATTTGAGAATAACAAAAAATCATCAACGTACACGGCTACTAAAAAAATACGACAAACTTTCAACGATTGGTTCCCATTCTGGTATCCTTCCGGTTGGCACATATAAATTTCTTCCTGTAATTCACCCGGTAAGAATTCCGCAACTGCATCCATTTGATCAATTTCTAGATCATACTTAACTGCTAGTGCAATTATCTGGCGAATATGCGTCTCTTCATAGTCGATATCTTCTCGTTGAGAACAATCTTTAACTACAAGACGCGTTTTATAAAGGTTGATGTTTCCATTAACATCGCATTTGGTTTTGTAGACCCGCACTTGCATTGGATTCCTTTTCTATTCGGTGGAATATTTGCTAGAGCCCAGGTTCCATTTTCTTAAAGAGACTCATATTACTCTTGCATCGTGTTTTTCCACAAATTGCATTCAGGACTGCTCATAGCCTCTTCATAATGTTAAAGGATCTGAGCGTACTTCAGATAAATTGGCATTGTAACTGAGTTCATAATCCTTCCACTTTGGCAACTGGCTGTCTCCTGATGCGTTCCTTACTTTCTTCGATTACTTCTACATTGTTTTCTATAATTTTAGAACCTAATCCACCATTGGAATATAAGCAGCTTCTATGAATGTCCGCGTTTTCTTCACTTCTTCTATACTGCAATAAAAAAGCGTGCTTGATGATTCCCCCACTTCATGATCATCGTTTGTAGTTATTGGTACAGACGATTCAATGAAAATTACATCACGACTCTTTAATATGTCACCATTTTATTTACTGTATAATCGGTAAGCTTTTGAATTCTCACAGTAGGCAACAAAAATGCATTTCTCAGATTTGAAATTCCATTTTTTACGTTTTTGTTTCGGTATAGCTTTTGCACATAGCTCAAATGGCGCAGATCCGGGTTTACTCCAGACCAAATTTCTTCGGGTGTCTTGTCAAGACCTTTCGTCGATGAACGGTTGACAAGATAAGCAACTATTATAGCTATAGCTACCGACCAGAATAATTTTTGTAACTATGAATCAGACAACGCGCGCTTTCTCCACGAGAGTACGATTCATTCGCTCCGCCGCGCCGTTCCATTTATTAACATACTCGGAACCATTATCGGTACATATGATTTTCAACTGCTGTTCTGTTTGCTTTTCTGCATACAATTAAAAATGCTTGAAAAAACCAATGACTTCGTCCTTAGTCTCCAAGAAAATAAATGAAAACCTTCTTCTAATAATCATCCACAAATGTCAGGAAATAGCAACTTCCGCCAAGAGATTTTGTTTCCATTGAACCGGAACAGATCCGAATGTACGAGTTCCAGAAAATCAAATGGTTGCCGATGCAGTTTGCATTTGGCGCAGTCTATGCAAGTTTCATTCGAACAATTTTGAAAATTAACGCCATTGGCATAATTGTCATGTAAAAGTTTCATACTATTTGGATTTATGTGACCCAATCGACGGTGCCATAAATCAAACGGATTAGGTACCGCACGATATCGCCAAAAGTGCTCGATCATTCACGCTATATCTCGTTTGTCCGGAATTTAATTTTGATGAATAAAACTGTAATGGTTGCCAATCGGCCGATTACTGTGTCCGATGCATCGACCATTAGTGTCTAGTTTCATTGCTGCCGATGAGTGTGCCAAACTGGTTGGTTCGCTCAGTTGTCTTTTAAGCGTTGGAAAGTGCTTCCTGCATTTCTTAAGCCGAACGGCATTTTCGTAAATTCAAATAATTCAAAAGGTGTTGTGATCGCCATTTTTGGTATATCTTCCTCCTCGATCGGTATCTGGTGGTATGCTCGCACCAGGTCTATCGTCGAGAAAATTGTTGCACCTTCTATAGATGTTTGTGAGAAGTCTGGGGGATCGAGTATAAATTTCGAATTGTATTTTTGTTCAGCGCCCGACAATCTCCACATGGTCGCCAGTCTCCGTTTTTCTTTGGAATTAAATGCAGTGGGATGGCCCATGCGCTATCGGAACGCCGACAGATTCCTTGATCCACCAAATATTAGAATTCCTTAGTCGCTATGTCTAGTTTCTCCGTATTTAATCTTCGAGGCCTGGCAAATACTTGTGGTGCTTTTGTTATATTGTGATGAGTTATGGTGTGTTTGATTGGTTTGGCCGTTTGTGTGTCACATGTAATTTTCTTGTATTTATTTAGTAACTCGACAATTTGTGTGTCTCTGTTACTATCTGCTACCCGAGCGTTTAGTGCTGCTTCGGTGGATATGGTCCTGACTGAATAAAGCATGGTGAGTGGTTCAATTAATCGTGCATGTTAGATATCGACGAGTAGTCCGGTTTGTTTTAAGAAGTCCGTGCTGATTATGGGCAATGTGACTCCGGCTATAATAAATGTTCAGTAGAATTGCCTCCTGAGGCCAAGATTTAGCTGAATTCTTCTTTTACCGAATGTTTTTAGTTTACTCTCGATTGCGGCATATAGATAGAAGTTAACTTCGCGGATTTTGCTACCCTCTTTTGAGACTGGCATCACTGATACGTCGGCACCAGTTTCTATTAAATATGCTATGTGGGATTCTTTATCCGTGATGTTTAAGCGACAATTTGCTCTCGCACCTTCGCATGTCGCTGTTTGCGTCGGTGACTTTTTTAGATTTTTTGTTTTGAATTCTTCCTAGCGTGGGCCGGTCGGCTTACAATTTTCTGCTAAATCTTTGAGCCGGAAATGGGAATAGCATAACCGTGGAGCGTTGCTTTAATTTAGTGAAATATTATCTGCGACTGGGACGTTTGTTTTTGACCTGTTGTTCGACTGACTGCGAGGTCTATTGTTGACTGTATGGAATCGTTCATTGTCTCGCTTTTCCATTTATTATGTGCATGAATACATCGGAATCAAAAATTTTTAAATTATTAATTTGCGCCTTCCTTTCCACCAACAACTCATACGGCGATGTTTTTGATACTGTGCTCGACCCGGTTCGATTCAAAACATGAACTGCCGGATTTACCGTCGCCGCCCAAAATATCAAAGCCCATTTCTGGATTTCACAATCGTTCGCATTTTTCGCTCAGCGTTGCCAATTTATGTGTACCCACCGTACGTTGATATTAAATCCGTAAACTAAAATTACTTTAATTATTGATAAATTCCCTTCCATTGGCCGACCTGAATATGCGAATGTTGTATCCATGTGCCTTTTGCGTTTGCCATAACTCCAAACATTTTATAACACGTGTTTTCTTATCCGTCTCCTCTTCCAATTTTTTCTATCTGATTTTTTTACATGGCGTCCCTTGTTTTCCATTGTTGATATTTTTGCTCTAACTCTCTCCAGGAAACGCACATGTCGACTGGTTGGAATGACTTTCGTCGATTCTGATACCGTTGTATTAGTAGCCGGTTCGTCTGTTGTTTCTTCTTTTGTTGTCGGTCCCACCTTCGCCATTGCTTGAATGCCGGTATGGGTATACCGCTTGTCGGCAGATAAGCTGGCTATGCGTCAGGCTCGAGTGAACCGAATCGTCTAGCAGAAATACGTGGGTCGCAAATCTTCATGCACGAATACTTTTGGACTTCCGTGCCATATGCAAATCTCTATACACGAATACTTTAGAACTGCCGTGCCACGCCGTTGTTGTTCGACGAATGTTGCTCATTGCATTTTCTTAGGTCGATGACTGTTTGTGTCGCTGTCTTCTTTGATGGCTGCTGGTCGAAAAATTCATCTCGAATGCGAAGCGTTGTACCGAAAACGAGTTCGGCCGATGTGAATTCAAATCCTCTTTATACGTTGATCGAAGGCCGAGGAGAATAGTTGGTAAAGGCATCGTCCATTTTTTAGTATTGTGGCAGAGAATTGCTTCCTTCAGCGGTGCCATCTTTCGATGAGGCCATTTACTTGTGTATGATACGCCGTTGTCCTGTAATGCCGAGTTCCCGCAGAGTTCAGATCAGCTCGTCGAAAAAGTGCGACTCAAACTGAGAACCTTGGTTGGTAGTGATTGCTTTTGGCACACCATATATTGCTATCCACCCCGAAATGAGGGCGGTTGCGACTATTGATGCTGCCATATCGAGAAGTGGAATCGCTTCTGGCCACCGTGGGGAACGATCTATTATCGTTAAACAGTAGCGATTTGGGAGCGTCGAATCTCTCCAGTTTCGAATGCGTGTGACGTCCAATTTTTGCGCGTTGGCATTTTAAGCAGCTTCGAACAAATTTCGTAACATCTGAAAGAAATGTTATTACCTTCCGCCAGTAGAGATTTTATTTCTGCGTTGTTTCTCTGGTCATCAGCCAAATTCTCGTAATTGATTTCCGCACTCGTGTGGATACTTCCTATGCGAGATAAGAGATCCGCCGTTACATTGTCGGCGCTCTTTACGTACCGAGTTGACTCGCTTAACGATCGTTCGCTTTTTTGGGTTTCTATGCTAAGGCAAATGTAAGCGGCTTATGATCGGTGTAGATGTGACAACTTCTTCCTTGCAGCATGAGTTTAAAATGTTTAACGACCAAATACATTGCTGTGAGCTCACAATTATACGTGCTGTATCGAAGTTGCGCTTTGTCGAATTTTTTTGAGAAAAATCTAACGGTTGAAGTCCGTTGTGGACGACTTGATGATGAAGTCTTGCACCAGCCACGATGTCGGAAGCGCCGACATACAGCAAAAGCTCTGCCATTTTCAATAATTTAACTTGAGTCTCTATGGCGTTTGGTAAAATCATGCGATGGCAGTTACGTGTCGCCAAAAAACTTTTTAGTTGATTTACCATTGTCGGAAGTGGAAATGATTTAATGGCTTCGATTTTATCGGGCAGCGGCAAAAGTCCTTCGGTTGAAAGACGAAGTCCAGGGAAATGAACCTCGTGCTGGCCAAATTCGCATTTGGCAACATTTATTGTTAAATTGTATTGTTTCAAGCGCCTGGTGCTCTTCGAGTGTTGTAGATGCGATTCACAAATCGCTGGAAAGTTTGTGCAGCGTTGCGTAGACTAAACGTCATAAACTTAAACCCAAAGATTCCGAACGGCGTCGTAATAGCCGTTTTTCCAATGTCCTCTACAGCGACTGGAACCTGATGGAAAGCTTTTTGCAAGCCGATCTTTGAAAAAATGGTCTTTTCTTGCAAATTTCCAACGAAATCGTTCACATACGGAATGGGGTAGCGATGTGGAACTGTGATAGCGTCTAAAGTGCGATAATCACCATACGGGTGCCATAATCCATCGGGTTTCTTTACCATGTGAAGCAGGCTTGTCCAACTGCTGCTTGATGTTCGACAAATTCTGGCTTTCATCAATAATTCGAATTCTTTTAGTGCTTAGTTAGTGGAGTTTCTCGGGTTTCAATCCTCGAGGTCGAGCATATACAGAGTATCCTGTCGTTTGCTGTACTCTTCCAGTCAGCGTAATTCGAATTCAACTGGAACGTTTTGTATTCGGTCATCTCTTCCAAATGTTTTGATTTCGGTGCCGTTTGCTGCGAACAATTTAATTTCCGATGGTTTACAATAGCCTGCTGACCGACTGCGTGACATGAATGATTCGTCGGCGCCTGTATCAATCAAAAATCCGATGTTCGTAAAATTGTCGTAAATTTTCAGTCGGTTAATGAATTTGGATTTAGGCTGTTCGTTACCTAAATCCGACACAGGCTGTTGACGTCATTTACTATTTGACTGGGCGGCATTCGTGACGTCGAAATTGCATGGCTTGCGGCAACGGTTGGCTTTATCGACAAACTGGTCTATTAGCGTTCGCTGAATTATTGCGACTGCGGAAATTGTCGAATTTTCGTTCAAGCTCAGCCACTTAAATGGACAGATTTTGTAGCACACACTGATTTCCGACGATGCTACTGAGTAAATTTCAAATTACACGATGCTGTGGGTTGCTGCGAAGTCGTTTGGCGAATTGATTCAAAAAATGCGTTGGCTGCTATGAGTCGATCCTTGACTGGTGTACTATTCATTTGAATAACTGCAGTTTCCGTTAACAGATCGGATGCTAAATGTTTTAATTTTTGATAAACTGGGTCGGTTTTACATCGCCAAGTTGTACGTCGTTAATCGATTCTCGGA
The DNA here is from genome assembly GCA_963556165.1 of Tipula helvola. NCBI lineage: Eukaryota > Metazoa > Arthropoda > Insecta > Diptera > Tipulidae > Tipula > Tipula helvola. The sequence goes on from OY744483.1 coordinate 50,447,447, forward strand.
ATCTATTTTCTTCACTTGTAAAATCTTCCTCCACAAAATCAATGTCATTGTTTCACAAAAACTTGTTCACGTATACCACATTTTGCTATCCTGTTCGCTCATACCATATCAACGAAGTGAAATTTTCTTTATTGCTATATTTGCCACAACCGTACCAATGACCTATGTCTCACCAATTTCAAATAACATTTGAAACAATGCATTACATCGAACTCCCTCTGCAACGATAGCTCCATCCTTTATAATTTTATAGCACTTATTGACCGATCGCAATTCATAACAACGACATAACTTTTCCCGAAGAAAATAAATTGAAAAATAAATCCGATACATTAAGGGCATTCTTAATCTGCCACTGAATCCATTCACTGCCCATTGAACACAAGAGTGATCACATAGCTTTTCCTTCGTGTCGTAAGATTTTTCCGTTTTTCCCAAAAAATAAAACAAAACGAATTCGTTAACGATTATTTCGGATGGCTTTATTTCGAATCTCCTCTTATTCCAAGTGTTCTACAATTCAAGCAATGCCAACTATTTTAAATGTTTATCACTAAACACGACAATGTAAAATAAATAATAATTCAAAGTATATATTTATATAAACGGTTTTTTCAAATTGAGTACATTCGCCAAGATATTTATACAATTTTCATGGCCACAGTCGGTGATATCTCCTTATAATATTGAAACCAATCGCAGATGTTGGCCAATATTTTATTCGGAAATTCTCTCACAAATATTTACAAGCTACTTTGTATACCATTTACAATGAGTTAACTTTGTCCATGAAGCATAAAATGTTTCTATTTGACCTTGACATTTTATATTTACCACAACCATGCAATAAAAATTAAGACTTCCGTAGCTCGTACAAAAATTATGAGAGGATATGAAATACCCCAACAACACCAACATATTCCTCCGCATATGTACCAAAAATAAATGACTCTAAGAAAAGAAAAGAAAAAAACGGAAAGCGTAACTCCATTGGCACAGATCCAAATTTGTTGCCCTCATCAATACATAAACAGTCACGCTAATAAAATTATGAATCATCTCGCGCACTCTAATCACTTTTTTACAAGAGAGAGATTTTCATTTTATTCTTGATATAATAAAATCTGACGTCGAAGACAACATCATATTTTATGCGAATCTTTCAGTTTTTTTTCTCTTTTGTATGGTAATTATGCTGTATAACAACATTTTTATGTTAATACATATTTTTAATGTACTACAATAAATAAGAAGACGCGGGTGAGTTCATATAATTCAGTGCGGCAGAATAATCAAATAATTTACCAGGAAGGAGGAGCAAAAATGTTTTAAGACGGCGGCTGATTTATTATTAATAATGCATGTAGATGGTTCCGTTCATTTTACCCGCGTTAATTATTTTGTGTGGTCGTATAAATTATTTTTGCTTCTGTACGTATGAGATACATGTTAGGTATGTTGTGTTGAGCTAATTTCCTTAAGCCACATAATTATACAGGAAAATCGTAAACACACATTGGTTGATCATAAATTAGAGGCTTAATGTAGAATTTTTAATGTAATTTGTTAGACAAATGGAATTTATTAAAAAAAGGCGAATTTTTAATTACTGGAGGGATTATTAATGGCAGACGCAATAAATATTTTTTGTGGAATTTAATTGTTTTATGCAATAAAATATGAGAAATTTTGGCTGTGAAGCCAAGTTGTAGTATAGGAAGAGGCTTTTTAAATATTTACATAATTTATTTCAAAATTCTGTTCGACGATATTAAAATATACTAACAATTTATTTTTTCTTTTAATTTCAGGTGAGTACTGTTCAATTAGTTAGGACATTCTTAAAATGAAGAGTAAGTAAAATAAATTTTCTAAGTCACATCTTATAGGTTTATCTTATACTAGAAAGTCTTCAGTTTGCCAACGGCAGAATTATTTTATTATATTTTCCCCAACGTCGAGGACTGTCATATTGCTCCAATAAGGCCATTATGTAAAATAAGGTGCCCACTGAAACCTTCATGATATTTTCTTTCACTACAACAATAAAACTGAAAGCAGTTTATGGAGAATATTATGCTTCACGGGTTTAATGATTTTTTACTTCGATTATGGTTTGATTAAAAACCGGTTCAAATCTAATTCACATAATTCAAAGATTATGTTTGTATTTTACTAGCTACTGTAAGTATTCCGAATAATTTAGTTCTCATATATGTAAATTTCCTTCGCTTTAATGGAACTTTACAAAACCATCGAGGGTCATAATCTATCTGGTCTCACACCCTTTCATATCTATTACGCTTAGAGTTCGCAGTTCGTCAATAGTACGTGCTGTTCCCTGATAAGGGAAGGTGATATTCTTTAACGCATCAGGAGTCATATTCATATTGAACCGGTGCGGTCAAAAGACAAATTCAATCACTGTTTTATTTTGTAATCGATGCAAATTCACGAAGCGTGAAATGGAGGTTTCGAATATTTTGATATTCCCGGATTTAAAACTGGGTGATGATTCGTAAGATTTATCTCTCACATAGCCTGTGCGTTTGATCCGATTTGTACTATAGCTTGAATGAAATATCACCAAAAACAGAGCAGATAGAATTTACTTCTACCTGTGAAAATAAATCTGCCACTGATCTTATTAATCCCTTAACCTGTGCTACTGTGTCATGATTTATGCTTCATTTGTTAAGATTTGTACATTCAGCGCGTAGGCTGTCTACTTAAATTCTAGTAGCATCTGTTGTTTTCGATATTAGGCCACTAACCATGTACTCAACTTCCCGTTCTTCCGGCGAGAGATTATTCAAAATAACATCTTGTCTAATGTACAAACGTATATCAATTAATTTAACCGAATAATTGCGTTTCTAATGAACCTGAGAACATGTTCAAGGCAACATGTGATTTTAAGAAAATTATACCCATGCAGTTTTATGACATTCAAGACATATTAACTAAGTATTAAATGACCTTCGGGTCCCTATTTCGGCACCATTTATGTAACGGATCTTTTGCCGTCCAACACGCTCTTTTTTCGGGTATGCTGAGATCTACATGACAGGTTCTTTACCGCCAAACGCTTATCTTAAAAAAATATTTTATCTAATTTTAATAAAATGTACATAAGGCGATCAAACTATTGCTGACCCAGATGACCCCATAATTTATATAGCGCCCATCCCAAGATAAACAACATACAAAATAATCTTCAAAGAGCAATAAATTTTACTAGCGATTACTTGCACACGTGGCGAATCAAAATCAATATAAGTAAATATGAAACAATATTGTTTCCCAAACCTATGCAAAATGCTAGGTATGACACAAGAAAACACTACAAAGACCCTCTCAATAAAAATCGACAATACCGTAATTGAACAAAATCTCTTGGTAAAATATCTTGGGATAAACATCAACCAGTTTTGCTATTTAAATGAACATATAACTATGGAACTAATAAAAACCTTTCTGGCCTTCATAAGCAACCAGAAAATCATTTACTCCAAGTACATTGACGAAAATGTTAAAATAATCTGTTACCAAACAATAATCAGACCAATTTTAACATATGGATGCCCAACTCGGTACAATATGAGTCCAGGCTACATGAAAAAACTAAGAATATTCGAACGGAGATGTATACGACATTGTAGAGGTGCATTCCGTAAAGCAGAAACAAATTATCTCAACTATATACAAAGAAGATATATGCAGAAACAAATACCTCCACTGTAGTCACAAGGCATAACAGCTTAAGTCAAATTTAATAATTTTTCTAGAGAGGTAGAAAAAGTTTAATATTAAATTAATTTTTCAATTATGCCCTTTAAAGCTACTATGGTTTGGGACTACAGCCTTTGGCCAAACGGCATTGCCACTTAAGTCAAATTTACTGCAGTTAGAGGAGAGATAGAAAATATTGAATACTTAAAATAATTTTTGATTTAAGTCGAGTTAAGCGATTATGCCTTGTGACCACAGATCGAGTAAATTTTATGCCAACAATACACAAAAAAAAATATTTTATTAAGCATTAAATTATTCAGACTTATAAAAAATTCATAATCAGGAATATCCATTGGAATCCATTGAGATCAGAGGCCATCAAAATGGTAAAACAGATCTTTTGTCAACTATGATGTTAATGTTAAAGCTCAAAATAAAAAATCTATTGAAAAAAAAATATGGTGCGTCTCACCTACGAAGCGCGACTGGAATTTACTCCTTAAAAACTATTGTGGAAACTTACCAGATCCGAACATAAATGAGTAAGATAGATTAATAGCTCTTTCTCGAATCTATGGGTGGTGGTGCATGACCGTTCTTAGTTCGTGTAGTGATTTGTCTGGTATTATTTCGATAACGAACGAGACTCAAATTTCTTAACTAGATGCCAGCAGGGTTATGGTGTATAAACTTTGCAGATATTTTTCCTCTGTTATACTATGCTTCGCACGGGGTGTAGTTTTTATACGTATATTGAGCAATAACAGCTCTGTGATGCCATTAGATGCCCTGGGCTGCACGTGTGCTACAATAAAATTTAAAAGAAAAGTTAATTAGAAGATAATATACAATACTACAAACTTTTAGTCCAATCGATCAATAAATAAAATTTTTAGAGCCAAGTACATTTTTTCCCTCAGCTAACTTACCTAATGTCAAGAAAACCGTATAAGTTAGTGAGCTACTAAACTAAGCTGTTTTTACCGTGGTAATGATCATAAAATCGCATGACAATAGTTGTTTTACAATACTTAGCCTCCAACGCTTATTTTAATAAAAATTGATTTTCGAAATTGCCTTACCGTTACATAAATTTTTTTTTATATGTGCGGTATCAGTTCCATATCTAATCGCTTTATACCAAATAAACATTTAGCACTAGAAGCCCGTCCTAGGACGAATACAATTTATATATAATGGTGATGTCCAGCAGCCGCTGCCACAATCACCATTTCACTATTTGATATTTCTTTAGCCTTTAGAGATTAAAGGCTTTTAAGGATTATTGTACCTGAAATAGACCTTAAACCATAGATTAAAGGCTTTTAAGGATGATTTTACATCTATTAGGGCATCAAACAAAAACACTACAGACCGACAAACAGAAGCTGTGCTTCTCTTAAAAAAAATATAAATTTAAAACACAAAACAAAACTGCATTGAGCACAATCGAGCTTAAGACCTTAGCCGATCTAGTACAATATGTTACTACTAAGCAACATCCAACGTAAGAAAATTTAGTTAATTTTCACTTGTATATTGGTTCAAACATAACATGCTATGAAGTTTATGATTTGTTTATCCAAAAATGTTCATGGCTTACTACAAATAATAATACAACAGGTTTAAATAATTTGTAGTAGTATTCGCATACATTTAGGCGCATCGTAAACTTGTACTACGTATATTTTTGTGTAGTTACTGTAATAATTAAAAACCGGAATATTTAATTTATAGGAAAATATTTGATCATTACATGAATAATAAAAAAAATAATAATAAAAATAATAAAATTGGATGAGAATCGAACCGAAGACCTTTTCACACTATAGTCCAGTGCATTACCACTACGCCTCAAACGATTTAATTTGTATTGTTAAATTGTTCTATTATTTCAAAGCATAACGACTTCACTTTTTGTTAACGCTTAATTTTGCTTCCCATCTAATTTATGTATCGCAGGCTATACACAATATAAAAATTATGATGCGCCTAAATGTATGCGAACAATACTAGTACAAATTATTTAAAACCTGTTATATTATGATTTGTAGTAGGCTATGAGAATTTTTGGATAAAAAAATTGTTTCCTATATAAACTTCTTAGCATGCTATGTTTGAAACAATAAAACAATATAACAATGAAAATTAAATAAACTTTGTTACGTTGGATGTTGTTAGTAGGAACGTATTGGACTAGAGCGGCTAAGTGTAGAGTTCGATGGTGCTCAAAGCATTTTAGTTTTATTTTTCAATTTATATTTTTTTTAAGAAAACAGCTCCCGCTGTTTGTCGGTCTGTAAGGTTTTTTATGTGAAACCCCGACACATGTAAAATCATTCTTAAAATCACTTACTCCTTGGTTTAAGGTACAATAATCCTTAAAAGCTTTTAATCTCGAGCTACTCCTACTCGGATAAAAAAATATCAAATGAAAGATAACTAAAAGTATATACATGCTCTCAGTATTATAAGAAATGCGTTTATTTACCCCCTTTGTCTATTGTATACCGTCGGAGCTGACATGCACCATTTTTTTTTTTACAACAAACAATAATATTTAAATATCATGAATGAAAAACGAGAAAAAAAATTCTCTCTACTCAGGACAGAGCTATGAAATACCGGTTCTGACGTTGTTTGACAGATGTTTTTGATGGTGCCCACACCAATAATAATTAAAGACGCTTAAGGTATAATAGTGCAAAAACCATACATAAAAATTAGAAAATGCATTAAAATCATTTCTTCTTTCTATTTGGCGATCAAATACATTAAATTGGTTGATTAAAAAAAATTATTCATTTCACACTCAATACTCAACAAACTAGCGCAATAAACTTTTAAGACGAAAAACGATATAAAAATTTCGATATTTTTTAAAATTCTTCTTACGTAATCGAAATTTTTGGATTTTTTGCGTTTCACTTAATTTATTTCCTTTTTGGTGTTAAAATTTATTTGGCACCTGCGTTTGCATGTGGTAGTGCTAAATAATGTTTCGCTAGTTTTTATAGAGTGGGAAAAACGATTTCATCTTTCAAATTTTTTAAACCTCCCATCTTGTTTCAAACCACCTTCCATGACCAAATTTTTTTAAACCGGCAACTTTTAGTTCTGAAAAATAATGACACTGTTCCGTCAAAAAAATTTCATCGATTTCAGTTTACGAGCAATATTCTTAACGTATGGATTTAAGTACGACAGTTCACGAAAAATTTAATCCTTTGAAATTGATAATCTATTATGGAATTCTTCTAATGCAACTGAATAAATTTTTAAGTCTACAGGCAACCCAATTTTTTCCTATCCGACTCTACTTTAGGGATTTTAATGAGAGCTTCTGACATTCTCATCCTAGGAATATTTCAGATATTTCACCAAGTTTTTTTTAAAAAAAAATATCGATTCCGAATGAAGCTGATGTATTAGTGCTCTTTTAATAAAACACTGAGTTACATCTTGAAACTATAAAATAATTCAGTGCGCACTTTAAAAATTGCAAATAAGCTTTGTTTCTTGTGTGGGAGAGGGTTTTTAAATATTCTTGAAAAACAGTCCAATTTTCTAAAATCCATTCAATGCATTTTTAGTAAGATTACGTTTCTGAGAACATTTTTCTCTACATTCAAATTTGTTTGAAATTCCTCCAACTACTGCATCACTTTGAATTTCCAGAAAAGTAATTTGCAATTAGATAAAGTATTTGCTTTACTTGCAATTATTGTCGATAATAAACCACATAAACCTAAGAAAGAATTACTTTCGAGTGAATGGAGTTGACCGTATAGAAAAGGTTAAGAAAGAAGGCGGACTCAACACAAAAAAGGATCAAACCAAAATTCCTTCAAACATCCCATAAATATATGTACTCAAAGCATATAAAATTACTTTGAGAGCTTTAGTAACAATTTAAAATTTGTGATATTTTTATCGAAATTTAATTTTTAATTTTCGCAATAACTTTAATATTTCTTTAAGTGCTGTATACTGAAGACAATAAATAACCCAATTCCATCGTTACAACAATAACATTATCGTTTTTGATAAACCACAACATAAACCATAAACCAGATGTGTTGACAACCAGAATATGTATATACATAACATTCTATATATACATGAAATGAAAATGTTTTTTTTGTTGTTGTTGTTGTTGGGAAAAGGAAAAACAAAACAAATGAACAAATAATATGGAAAAACATTAAAAGCGCCGGCTATAAAGTTAGTCATCAAAATTGATCTCCAAAGAGTTTTTTTTATTTTAGGGGTTTTGTAATTTTTATGACACGAGCACGAAACACAAAACACTATTGTCCTTATTTCGCATCTTTATATATTAGATGTAATCTGTAAAAAAAACTGTTAAGCGTATAACTTGTGTGTGTTCTATTTCGATTCTCGGTTTACTTTTATTATTTTGAACCCAAAAGCTATTTAAACTATACGAGTGTGCATAGACACAGATATTAGATATGCGATAGTTTTAAAAAATAAAGAATAGATATACAAAGGGCGAAAATCATAAAAAGGGGGTTTATTATAATATATATGTATCTACACGAAACATAAGAACAATATTACTTAAAGATTTTAGAAGAAAAAAAAAAATATTTAGATTGTAGATAATCTAATGGCCAAACATGGGTTAGAATTAATAAAGTAGATAACGATTTTTTATTGAGTTGGGAAATCAATAAGCTGTGTTTGTTTTATGTACGAGTATATATAGTTCTGTGGATTATCAATGCTGTTATCAGTTTTATTGAAATCGATCCTTGTACAATGTACAAATTATTATTATGATTATCTTGTAATTTATGTGCATGTTTCATGAGACCATAAGTAGATTGAATAGAATAAGCAAAAATATATCCTCGTATATTACCTATAGTATCATATCACTTCACCGTATATCTCTACCTACATTATGTCTACATTTATATTGTCTTTAAAATATACCAAAAGTTAAATATTTATTTTTTCACTTTTTTTTACGGCAGTGTGTAAATATTGTTTAATTTAAAAACTTACTTAAATTAAGCAATGAAACAAACAAATAAACAAATAAAAAATTACAAAAGAAAACACGAAGTAATTTAATCTTGGAAATGTTAAGAAATTCACGTAAGTTTGTGGTGAATACGTTGTATAAACTCGTATATCGTATTCTCATATCGTGTGGTTTGAGAATGTCGGGTGTAAAATATTTTATTTTTTGTGTTTTAATAAGAAGGGTGAACAAAGAATATGATTCTTTGTGTGCAAAATCTTATTAAATTCCCATATACTTAAGACATCTAACAATTGGGGTGGGGATGTAATTCGAAACGAATATGTATGAAGTGATAATATGAAAAGAAAAAAGAAAATAACATTGGGAAACATAATTTTATATCATGGTTATAAGGTGTGAGAGGCACGGGAAGTGTGTAGGTGCTCAGAGGGCTAGACAAATTACATATTCAGCTTATTTTATCGTTATAGTTCTGTAAGAAACCAAACACCTTTGTGTTTGGTTTCTTACAAAACTATAACAATAAAATGTCGTAACATAAATAAATAAATTGTTGTCGCAGTTGATCTGTTTGAGAATTACTATCCGGTACATGATAAACTATGGTAACCATATCTGAAGAATAGAGTATGTCAATAGAATCCAACACAGTTTTGCTTCACTCACTGTAAAGTTTGTGTAAAATGACATACGTCAACGAACTATAACCGTCGTTACACCTATTATAAGCGGAATATGGCCGAAAGGTCGATTGTCGAAAGACTGATTGTTGAAAGGCCTAATAGTTCGAAAAGCCGAATATCGAAGGGTCGAATGGGTCGAAAGTCCGAATATCGAAAGACTGAATGTCGAAAGGCCAAATGTGTCGAAAGGCCGCATCAAAGTGAGGGGAATTAATTGAAAGAAAATTTTCTAAAGTAAAGGATGATTGTATTAAGTGAAGGAGAATTCTATTAAGCCAAGGAAAACTATATTAAATCTAGGAAAATAAAAAATTTCTATGTGAAACATTTCAGTATAATCAGTTAAGAAATAGGCAAGTTCCACTTTAATACTTAAAAAATCATATACTGTAATAAAATATGCCGTAACGTTCACCACCCGTTTCAAAGGAACTGATCATCTTGTCGGAATATAGTACAAACAAAATTCAGGGTGGGCTGTTTCGTCTACACGGCCGTAGCTGATTTTCATGATAACATTTAGAAAATGTTGATATTAAATATTTAAATTTAAAATAAATTACCTTACCAATTGATGCTAGAATGACTCTAAACAGATGAGGCATTCTCCTTTACAGTGCTCTCAATCTTTGTAAATCGCCATTTTATAGTTTGGAATTTTAACTAAAATTTATGTGCGGAGATTAATTATTTTAATTTAAAATAAATTAACCACCACTGTTTCTTTACGCTAAAATTGATACTAGAAGTGATCCGGTCGGAATGACCCATTCTCTCGTACAGTGGTTCAAGCATTTAAACCATGCGAAATCAGAGGTTCGCGGCGCGGCTTGCCTCGCCACCTAATGATGTCATTGCGATAATATTATGCGTGAGGCATGAAGCCGAAGGACCAACCTAAAAAATCATACATTTAAATTAAAGATATAATTCTTACAGTTGATGAGCAATTATCCACGACCAAGGGCAACATTTCATCTCAATTTTCTGAACATGCGGTGTAAAACGTTATCACGTCAAAACAATTTTTTTATTTTGAAATCAAACAAAATATGTTTTTATAAATTATAGTGCTCGAATTATAAAGAACTATAACACAGTTTCAACGAAATTTTGGAATTTATTATCATGTAAAACATTTTTTTAAATCTTCTATCCTTAACAAATCAAAATGAGAAATTTTATTTTTTCTTACCTAATTAATTACTAAAAGAGGCGGCAAAATATGCTCACAAATAATCAAATAACAATAACCCCAAAAATACATAAAAAAGACACACATTCGGCCATTCGACCCAACCGGTCTTTCGAAATTCGGCCATTCGACTGATTCGGCCTTGCGGCACATTCGTCCTTTCGACACATTCGGCCTTGCGACCCATACATAGCCTTTCGATATTCGACCTTCCGACCCATTCGGCCTAACGGCATTCGGCCGTTCGACATTCGGCCTTTCTACTTTCGGGCTTTTAACATCGAATATTATAAACGGGACATGCATTCAGTGCAATTGTATTGTAAAATCAGTCATGCATCTCTTATGCTCGAACAATCATAATGTATAGAATGTAACTTATTAACGAACGAATGTAACTTATTAACTTAGCTGCTTTAACAAATGTTTTAACAATGGCGCATTAAAAACTCACGATACCATTAGCAACCGTCATTATCAAAATAATAATGTTAGGTTGTCGCGCCCAGGATCAAGGATCAGTGAAAATTTAAGGAAAATCAACTTGAGCACTAAATGTTGAATAAACTTATCTGAAGAGACAAAGAGACAAGTTGCTAAGTCGAACACAGCCACCAATCCAATGCTGAATCGAAGTCGAATTTCCAATGTAAAACGTTTAACCCGCTGCGCTGTAAATCAACTTCGCCAGCTCATACAATAACCAGAAATTGTAAATCATTTCTATCGGTCCGGTCTACAAAATCAACTACATCTTATCACCTTTAAACAATGGTCGACACACAAATTCCTATGCCAGATTTATCACATGGTCGTGAGTCTACTTCGATGGTCTGCAATTTTAAATCAATTTCATTGCCGTACCTATACTGACCAAATTTATGCAAAGAGAGTCGATGAGACAGATTATCGTTCTACAAGTCTTATAAAAAGACCTTTTACTACTAAATGCGGCCGTAAAAAGTAAGCTTATCTACTTTGAAACCGTATAGCGTGTTCTGGCCACTGTATGGATGCTCTTTCCAATCAAATCCTAAAAGAATGAGCCATGAGATCGGCAAAACTGAAGACCTTCGTTCGTCTACTGTAGGTCGACTACATTGCATTTTCCAAGAATAGTATTAAACAACAATTCAGACAAATAAAACTCGTTGACACCGAATTAAAATTGAAAGTTGTACCAAGAGAACACAATCATTGTCATTTAGCTGTACTTATTTTATGGCATTCGCAGTTATATTCCAACATTTGCGCTCAGTTACTTCAAGTGAAATGAAATTTTCACTGGTCCCCAAAACAAACCGGATAAATAGAAAGTGAACAAATTTCTGTGTCAAAAAGATAATGCAGTAGCTGCATGAAATGTTAAAATTTCATATTTATCGTACATGAAGATGAAAACGTAGTGAAAAATGTGTTAGAGATAAAATTGAGATTTCTGTATATTCTAGTATGAAAACACCAATTTCGCTAGCTAAACTTTGTACTGCAAAACGAAATTTGGTAGTGAACTTTTCTTATTTGATTTCGCTTCTGCCATGTTTATATGTAGAATTTTATATTGCCTTTACACTAGACTTTCCTATTAAATGTTGTATGTAATACGTTTACACGGAGTCTCAAACAAGGGAGTTTACGAACCGCTCTATTCTAAGACCCTCAGTCTTCCAGCTTTCCAATTCGTTTGCTAGATCAATCTCCGGAAAGGACTAGACGTCATTTTGGTTCATTTGCTTACGACTCAACAGAGGCATTTGCTCATGTTGCAAATATATAAATAAGAGGCCGAAAGCCATGTGGCTCAGTAGCAGGTATAGCCACTATTATTCTTAAAAAGATTGGAGATTGAATTAATACTGGTTCTTTCTCTGGCGTTTCATAAGTTTTTAGAAAACAATTCGCCTTATGACTGATTCTGAGAGTAACAGTATTTTTTCTACTAGAGAGACTCATCTGAGTCATCACCAAAAATATTAAGTTACGAGGGACGTATTATAAATAAAAGCGGGAGTTGCGCAATTTCGATAATGAAATTATAAAGCACCATTGCATTCTGTGGCTTTAAGCAAAGCAAGTGGCAATACCGAAATGTTTTTAAAACCTCGGAAAGTTTTGTAAATTCCCAAAAAGTTGCGGAAGCAATTTATTGCTCTGAGATCAGGTAAAGCAGGTAAAGCTAGTATTGGTCCAATAAAAAAATGTTTACTAACGTAAATGGTACTGCGCCATTTGAGTCGATGGGTCCACTAAATGGTACTGCGCCATTTGAGTCGATGGGAAGAAGTGGGTGGGCGGGAGTTTAGAATCTTATTTAGTTTTTGGTTTCATAGTCTTTTTTCCTATCATGAGATTCCATACCCAAAGAGTTTTTCTCATCCCATCCGAGCGCCGTTCCTTCCCCCTTTCCCACCTCCAAGAAACATTTCAAACAAATTTTTCTCTGATTTTTCTTTGAATGGATTGCTAATGTCATAGATAGCCAAAGTAGGAGTACCTTTTTAAGAAAATCAGAAGAAATTCAAAGAACTAAGTGGATGTAAAACCCCTTCTGAATTGCTTCTGAAAAACAGGAAATGAGTGATCCAGTAAACTGGTTTGCTAGTGTTATAAGTTGCTTAATTTCTGAATGAGACACAAATTTGCCACATTTTCGGTGACTAAGTTATGAATCATAGCAAAATCGTAGAAAAGCAAATCAGGCTCAATTTTTGTTTTGGCCAAGATGTTGTTTTCTAGTGGCACAACGACACCAATGTCTTAACTGAAATACTATTGATTAAAAAAAAATTCAGACCGAATGAACGAAGGAACGAAGGCAACCACGAATCCGCCTTAAATCAGTATTTCTGGTTCCGTTTGACATAAGTATCCAACGCATTGTTTTGTGAAATTAGCTTATTTGAGCCTTCCATCGGATAATATATTTATAAAATAACTAACGCCCGAAACTAAATCGATTTAAAGCGATCGAAAGCTCCATTTTCTCCCATATATTTCTCTGATCACATACGCAGAAGTATAATTGGATTGTATTAATTATTTGAATAAAATTTGATCAGTTTTCGAGGGATTTTACATAATTAACGAATTATCTTCGGTTTGTGTCGGTTAAGCATATAATTGAAACCGCCTTGTATGATAGGGTATTTTCTTCCGAGGCTTAAATCATCATCTATCCATTTGATAATATTATCTGTAAGAAAAGCTTTGTGATGGAAACATCGTGTTAGGTTGAAGCATTGATAAATTTTAAAGACCCGTCAAGATGCTAGAAAAGTAAGAGTTATGATATGAGGCACATACATACAGATTAATAAATAACATATACATATGTGTTAGGGCGCTCTTAAATTGGTTTTTGTTCCCGCCAAAATTATGGCCATTCTTATAAATACCCTCCCTCCTCCTTTCAATTTTTTCTGAAGTTACTGAATTATTTGGGTCTCTTTGAAGGATTTTTAAACTTTTGGATTACCCAATCTACTGCTGTAAAACCTTGGGTTGCCAGTGAAAACATAGATTTGTTATTTTAACCCGCCGTGTTCACTGGATTTAAATATCACTGAAAACGTTTGAAGCTGGCTCGCTGGCCAACATTTATGAAGCGGGGAGCCAATTCGAGACTACTATAATGCTGTTTGCAGTAATTTATGCTCTTTGGGTAAAAATTTCATTGGATTATGATTCTCTTAAAGGCGCAGAATTTTCAAACCAATTTCAAAGAAATAAGATAATCTGCACTGCGGACTTAAAAGGACTAGAAAGTAATTAATAATAAAATTAATCGAAAGGGCCGCATAATTTGAACATATTCCGAAAAAATCTCGAAAATTACTATTAATTTCTTGTTTCAATTATTCGTTGTTGTTATACTGATTAATTAGTATTACTAATCCCACGCTCTGCGCTCAACGCAAATATTTTTGTATTCTTTACAAAAAATTGTAACGAAATGCATTATGCAATGGAGTTTGAGTCCGAAAACCAAACCCCAAGGCACGTCAATTATCAGAATACCCACGTCATTTTGAAGAGTCTCGCGGCGATCATTTTACTGGCTAGAGCTCAGTGGAAAGGCGTGGATTTTTCCGAGACATGACGTAGATCGAGACCGCAGGAAGTGAAATTGATATAGTAGGAAACAACAGTCTATCATGCTACTTACTCACTCTCGCAGATTTGCGCTATTATCATGTTTTTTCTCGTCCATTCGACCCATGTACCACATTTATTTGTTGTTGTTGTTGTGTTTCAAAAACCCTTGGTTGGAACGACGAAAGCAAACAAAATTAATGTCTCAGTGCATTGGTCGTAACAAATTGACAAACAAATTTGTAATAAAAAAGTCTAATTGCGCCTAATCATGTGAACTGGAGTGTACATCAATATTGTTCTGGTACTTACGTGAAGCAATGCAATATGCAGGTGACTTACCTAAAACATCCTATATAGTCGTACTTCTTCGATTTGGCTACTGTGAAGGGTAAGTGAACAAGTAAGTTCAAAGTGAACTGCTAAAGAGTTGGAGGGTCTTGAGTCCCTGTAAAGATTGCACATATAAGAAACAAACAAACAAGCTTTAACCTATATTATACTATGTAGTAGATTTTTCCAATTGTTTCATTTCTCTTGGAGGTTCGATAACATAAATTATTCATCTTAACTAATACACACTGCAATAATAAATAAGAAACCAAATATTCCTAACAAACTGCTTTATCATTAGAAAAATATATTAAATCATGTTCCGCCGAGATCGTTTCAAGTCAAATATGTGTATACAGACAAATTAAATTTGCCTTCATTATTTTAACAAAATTGTTTTAGTCTGTACATCTCATCTCTTCGCTATAATATACGGTTTGTACAATTTCCAAACAGAAAATGGGTATTTACTCGAAACTTTTTTTTTTTTTTGTGGGGATATTATTACTGATAATTTTAATCAAGATTTCGTAATAAGTTTTCTGTTTTTTTAAACTTTATTTAACGAATTTTTCCAGTTTTCCACACGGAGAGAGGGAATAATTTTATTTCATATGCTTATTTTATCAAAATAAGGAAAATAAATTTTTAACAAAGTTTTTTTTTTTTTTTTTTGATGGAAAAGCTCAGAAGAAAAACTTAACAAAAACAAAACAAAAAAATGTGTTTGGTTTTCAAAATTTTTAAGTTTCTAATTTAATTAACCGTATATTTTACTAGTTAGATTAGATGACAGAAATAATATGGATAATTATATTAGGTGTATACCTTATTAGATGCTTATTTAGTAAGTTATTCTCTTCACTTTCTCGTTAGGTTCTGAATTATTAAGCAAAATGAAATCCATAGAATTTCCTTGAATCTTTTTTAAAACAAATTATATACCAAAGCAGTTGCCCTAAGTAATCTTAGGGATAATCTTGATTTTTTTGAAAGTGTCCACTTCTTTAGCTGATTAAGTAGCCGCATTCGGTAAGTTATTAGCTTAAGAATGTCTAAGACTCCAATAAATGCCAAAATGTTTGAAATACTTAAACTCGATTAATTATAATAGAAATAAAATTTCGGAATTATTCAGAATTGTAAAATTAAGGTTAAATAATTAAAATTGATTGAACGGTTTGTAATCATTGATTTAATAAGTAGCGATATTTTAAATTTTAAATGTGGTTTTCGTCAGGGAAGTGTATTGGGGCTATTACTTTACATAATTTTTATAAACGATATTTCACGTTTGCCATTAAGAGGACATATTCGGTTGTTTGCGGATGGAACAACAATTTTGTATGAGACTAAGGATCCGAATTTAATAATAAGAGATATGAAACAGGATATCGAAATTCTACTCAATTATTTCAAATGCAATATGATCGCTTTGATCGAAACAATCGATAACAAAATTATTGTTTTCCACTCTCCAAAAAAAACGGTTTGTTTGCCACCTTTAAATGTAGATAATTTAGAGATGAGATGGAGGTCATTACATATCTGAGACTTTTATTTGATACAAATCTGTCGTGGAATGAACACATACACACACCATTTGTAGAAAAATTGCTCCTCTAGTAGGGTTATTGAGAAAGTTTTCATACTATGTTCCAAAGCATGTATTAGAACTAATATATTTTGCTTTTATACATCCACATATTGTATATACGGAATAATGATTTATGATAATGCCAATGTTACTAAGCTAAGAAGGATTTAGATAATGCAAAATAGCTATCCTCTCTTTGAACATTGAAGAGTACAAATCGTAATAGAATTAAAATCTGTGATAAATTAAATTGACAAATAAAATTTATATTCAATGGCATTTATTGTAATATTGTGACAAAACTTTCGGTTTCGGTCAGTTGATCATAAACAATTGATCGTGGAAACAATTGATCGTGGATTGGTTATTTATACATACAGTATAATGAATACGTTCTCGAGTGTTATCTAAACTAGAAAACCTGCTCCTATACTCCCGTTCCTATAGAGTTGTTGACCACTCAATGCCGTTCTGCGAACAAAATTCCATTGCTTTAGACTGCCACGCTTGCGACAAAAATAATTCTCTAAGCTCTTTTAGCTCCCGACGAGCACCGACAAAATTAGTAGCATTATCCGAATATATTTTAGAACATAATCCACGACGAGCTACAAACCGACGAAGACAAGCTAAAAATGACTGTGTTGACAAATCCGCTACCATTTCCAGATGTACAGCCTTAACAGCAAAACATATAAATAAACAAATATACGTTTTGATTCTTAGCTTTGACCTAGTATTGTTCTTTATTAAGAACGGCCCACAAAAGTCGATGCCAACAATTGAGAATGGTCTCGACTTTTGAACACGGGTTGCTGGTAAATCGGCCATTATTTCATTAATATATTTAGGTCTTACGCGAAAACAACATATACATTCGTTATAAATTTTCCGACATAAATTTCGACCGCCAATTATCCAATAATTTAAACGAATATTGTATAGTAAAGCCTGAGGTCCGACATGCAGTAATCGCGAATGCGTTTCACAATCGAGCAACCTGGAAAAATGATGATTTGATGATAGCAAAATTGGATGTTTTTGTTCATTAGGGATGTTGGCATTTGATAACCGGCCCCCAACACGTAATATTCCCTCTGAGTCTATAAATGGCGACAATGACTGTAATCGACTTTTATTACAAACGAACTTATGATTTTGTAGGGTTTCAATATCATTTTTGAACTCTTGTTGTTGCACGATTCGGACTAAATGTTTCAGAGCAACGTCTATTTCATTGAAATCTAACTCAGTTATAACGCCGTGTCGTTGTACTTGCTTTTTTAGTTAACAGTTTCGCGAAAATCGCAAAATCCAAGCTGTTACACGTTTCAGCCGTGTAAATGATGAGAATCGCTCAACCAAACCAAATTTGTCTTCCGCTAAGTGGTTACATATTTGTGTTGGTGGTCGTGTTTCAAGGTTAATTAGCTCTGAGCTTAATTTATTATTATGATATTTAGGCCAAACATTTTTATCACTGGTTAAATACTACTACCAGTCAAAATCAAACTTAATATCCAAAGAAACCTCAGCCACAAGCAAAGCCGCACACAATTCTAACCATGGGATAGCATGTTGTTTTAAAGGTGCTACTCTGGACTTAGAACATACCAATCTCACTTGGTGATGACCGTGTACATCACTGGATCTAACGTAAAACACACAACCATATCCATTCATGCTAGCATCACCGAAGCCATGGAGTTCGACTCTATGGTAATTATTCTTCAATATATATCGAGGTACAACGAAATTCTGAATCTTCATCAGTTGATCTTTAAATTCAATCCACTTCTTGCTATAGGTTTGAGGTAATTGATCATCCCATTTTAAATTAGGAACCGTCCACAACTTCTCCATAAACAGTTTAGCCGTGAGAATTATAGGTAAACATAAACCTAGTGGATCAAATAATTGGCACATCTCAGATAATACATTACGTTTAGTACAAGCAGTATTCAATTTTACTTTATTAAACGTCATCTCAAAAGTGTCATTTTGATTATTCCATTTCAGCCCCAAGATCAAGGAAACTTCTAACGATGAATTATTATCTGATAGACTACTACAATTTGATGAGAATTTTCGCAACTCAAAACCACCACATTTCAACAGACTGATTAAATCAGACTTTAGCTTTAATGTTTCTTCAACCGTGTCACCTCCGGACAAAACATCGTCCACGTAAAAATCTTTTAATAATACGGAAGATGCCTTTGGGTAAGCGTTCATTTCGTCCAAAGCTAACTGCTTCAGCGTTCGAGCTGCGAGAAAAGGTGCACTAGCCGTACCGTAAGTTACCGTTTGAAGTTTGTAGCATTTCAATGGATCATCTGGACTTTTACGCCACCAAATTCGCTGAAGATCAGTTTGCTCATTTTTTATTAAAATCTGTCTATACATTTTAGCAATATCTGCCGAAAATGCTATCCGATGTTTTCTGAACCTAATTACTATAGAAAAGAGATCTTGTTGAACGACCGGCCCTACCATCATGCAGTTATTTAGCGAAAGGTTTGACGAAGTTCTTGAACATGCATTAAAAACTACATGGAGCTTAGTCGTTGTACTATTCTCTTTCAATACATAATGATGCGGTAGGTAGTAAACATTACTTGTTTCTGAACTCATTTCCGCTGAATCATTAGCAAGAACCATATGAGACAATTACGAATACTCCTCCATAAAGTTACGATATTCATCATAAATTTCTGGTTGGCGACTAAGTCTCTTCTCAATTTGTAAGAATTGCCGTTTAGCATTTTCACAAGAATTACCAAGGCCGTTAATTTTTGAATTTAGGGGTATAGCTACCACATATCTACCTGTCGACATTCTTTTATAATTCTTCTGATAGTGTTCTTCACATAATCTCTCTTCAACTGACATAATAGTCTTGACACAAACGGTATTCAATTCCCAAAATCTTCGAACTTGGCGATCTAGGGTATCCAAACTATTTACGGTCTGATGACACGAACTGACTAAACTATTACAATTTTGAGACCTAATGTCCGAATTGATCTTGCCACACGCTACATAACCAAAAACGCTCTCATAAAAAGGAGGAAGTTGTTTCGAAATTCTAACCGTCTTTCCAGAAAACAATTCATGGTATAACTCAGCTCCAATTAACATATCAATGCCATGTGGCACAAAGAAATGAGGATCTGTCAATTCGTAGTTCGATGATATTAACGTCTTATCATATTTAACAAGCGATGAAGGTAGATCATTAGTTATTTTTGGAATGGTGTAACATGTGAGAGTAATCGTGAAGTCATTTATTCTCGAAGCTACGGGTACGAACACCTTATGTTTTATTGGTGTGACATCACCACCTATTCCTGACACTTGTTTTGACGTTGTTAGTCGTTTGATATTCAATAACCTGCAAGTCTTGTCATTAATGAAGTTCAAGTGGGATCCGCTGTCCAATAAAGCTCTTATATATATCTGAGATCCATTAGATGATGTTGCTTTGAGGATAACAGTGCCTAGTAAAACTTGTTGTTGCATCTGTCTGACCAATCTGTTCGACCTTATAAACTCTAAACGCATCTTGGGAGTTAATTTAATATCCGAAAATGAATGACAGTCCAAAATGCTATGATTACCATTACAATAGTGACAAGACTGTGAATTAGAAATTAGAAACGTATTAAACGTGTAAATTAGAAACGTAGAGGATTTATACGATTGAACTTTTCTAACTGTATTAGTAGTAGTGAATTGGTTTGAAGACTGGCCTGAATTCGAACTGCTAGATGGTTTAATGGCTTCTAAGAGCTGAACTCTTCTCTGTAAAACTTTAATGAATTCTTCAAATTTTAAAACCTGTTGAATATCCGTGGCATTGATTACAGCTACACGTGTGGAACTATCTAATTTATGAAGTAAATGATGTATGAGTATCAAGCTCCAATTGTCTACATCCACCTTTAAAGATTTGAGTGCATTGTAATGTTTCACTGCATGATCCACAAATGATTGAAGAGACATCGATTAATTTTCTACAGGTGGCTTGACATCGTACAAAGATTTCACGTGTATTCTTTGAATCGCTATTTCATTATTGTATTTATTACATAAAGTTTGCCAAGCGAGTGCATAGTTATCTGCCGTCACAGGTATATGTTCTATTAATGAAAATGCTTTTCCTTCACGTATGTGCGACACTAAATAATGGAATTTAATGGAATTATCGATTACTTTTTTGTGAACCAAATCCTGAAACGTATCTCTAAACGCCAGCCACTCAGTTTCGAAACCATTAAATTTAGGTAACTTCACCTCGGGAAGTCGAATACCTACTGAAGTAGCACATCCGTTTGATAGCTCAGTCATAGAATTATTGACACTTGAATTAACTGTAGATTCGAAATTTTTTAAGATCATAAATTTGATTGACAATGATTGTTTCAAAATCCCCGTATGAATCTTCAAAACTATCCCTATCACCCATAGCACTTATATCCAGCAACTCAATGTTTGATTGCACATCAGAATATTTATCATAAATACCCCGTATGCGAAGTAGCACCGACTCACAAGCTCCTAACGTCATAAGAGCACCGTCACCATGTTTTTTTTTAAAAACAGTTAGATGCCCTTTAAACGAGCTACGTTGTTTCTTTAACAGCTCTAATCTTTCCAGTTCTTCCGGTTTCAAACTCATTATAATTATTTAATTTTCAGATAATAATCTCAATTTACGATCACTAATTTTAATAACTGAGCACACTTTTCAAACTATGACTAACATATTTAAGATGGCAATTCGAGGAGTTCCGTTACATAAAGTATAACGGCGAACTTTGACGAGAAAGTTCCACAACAAAACTACAAACGACGCGACACTATACAGTTGAAACACACTACCAAAACTAACACGATTCAAAAAACTTAATAACTATTCGCCAAATAAGAAAAATGTTACAATAATAAATTACTTATAAACTTTTTGTAACCCCTTATACTCACAAACTTTTCTTATGCTGCTATTTGGCCGATGATGTAGATCAGCAAAATTGTTCCGGAACTCTGGTAAATCCCAATTTCTGGATTCAATATATAAAAATGATGTTCGAAGCAACTTTTAAGTTTATTTTGATATTCGTAATTTAAATGTTGACTGCTGCTCTATACCAATCCAATATGATTGTTCCCAATGGTTTAAGAAACTTTGTTCCTTCAAGTTTCCAATTGCTGAATGTTGATCTGTGCTGGTTTATTTACCGATAGTTATGTGAGATTAACCAACAACAATACTATAACTGCAACGAAACCGATGTGCGGTAATCCCAATGAAGACGCGTGAAATGACCTTTATTTAATTACTAAATGGCTCGACGAATCTTGTCAATTTCACTTTAAAACGGCTATGTAATCCAAACACTGTCTTAGATTATTCGGTCTCTACACACTATACATCAAATACGACCAAATAATGTATAATTATATTCTATTCGAAGCCGTTTGTCCAGAGCATCCGGCTCGAAGGACCAAAAAATGTGCACTCTTTAAAGAATCGATGGAGTAACACTTATATAATTTCGACGAATCCAAATGAAAACACAAATAATTTAAACAACTTCAAAATACGATAATTAGGTACAACGTACTTTGTGGACTGTATTTAACTTTATTTTAATATATTTAGTTTTATTTAAAATTCTCTTTTTATTTTTACTTGTGTTTACAATCAGTGTTGGAATTGAAGTAACCAAAAAATGAAAATAAGTGATCTCAACGGTAAAATGAATTGTTCATCCGCATCAAAATAAGTTTTATTGTACTCAATTCATTCCTCAATTCGCGCATGGTAACTCTTATAATTAGTGCGTTTACATGTTGCGTCAACAAGAGTTGTAAATTCATATAAGCCCTAAATTATTTTCTAAAGCCCCTTGGAGAGCTAAGTGAGGATGCGGGGGGGCACCGACTTCGTGCGTCCCCGTGAGAGTTACCGAGGCCGTTAGCCTCTACAATTTTAAGTTAAATTAGTCGATGTCATTTCTCTTTTTCCGAGCGTAAATAAAATTGTAAATATTTTTACAAAAAGTGGAATTAAATTCGGAAAAAAATTGTTTACATTACGCGTAGACTATTACTGACTAAAATACCCTATTTTCAAACGCTTGTACCTTGGTGAAATGTCGGTTTAAAAATTTTTTTTATTTTTAAAATGCAAGAAATTTAGTCTAACATACTTTCCGACTTTTTTGTGTCAAACAAAAATGTTTTTAAAGCGAGGAAAAAAAACGCAAATTTTAAGACTGTCAACGAACTTTCCTGGTGTATCGTTCACGAATCAAAATAAGCCATTTCGTAGAGAATTTAGAAACTTTATGAATGAAACTATTTAAATTATTGTACGACAAATCGATGTAGAGTTATTGCAGTTTTAGCGAAAAACATGACAAAAAATTCGAGCACTTGAGTCCGCGTAATGTTGGTTGAACAAGGAAAAAATAAATCTTTAAAACAACAAAAGCTAATAAACGGTGTTTTATAACAGAATAACATTTTACACTTTATTCAACCATAATACAAAAAACAAAATAAAACGGGTGTTTCTATCTCTAGCTCGCATTACGTATTTGGGACATAGTAATCTCTTGCCATGCTTATTGCAAAGCATCTCTGAAATCTCGCAAATTTGTTGGTTGCCTTGCCCGTTTTCTGAGACGTCGCGTCGCTCCAACATAACCCATAAGTGCTATAGGGTTTAAATCTGGACTTCGCGGAGGATGGTTTATTATTTATTTATTTATTACCAGCACTAACAAATAGCACAGGTTAATAGCATAGAATTTTGTTTATAAAAAAAGTATTGCAAATTATCATTATTTCGATTGCGATTCTTAAAAACATTTTCTTGAAATGTTAAAATCAAAAAATTCTGAATATTGGTTGTTTGTTTGTTTGTTTGTTTCTATCTCTGCAATCTTTTCTGGGGCTCAAGGCACTCCCAACTCTTTCGCAGTTCCCTCTTAACGTCCTACCTTACGCCGTTGCCAGCCAACTCGAGGACGTACGGCTATAGACCCGCTTTTTGTTTAAACCACCTGCACATTGCATTGCTTCATGCCAACCTATAGTGTTGACATGAAAGGTGGGTCGACCCATGGATTCCGCACTCTCAACAGGGGGTCATAGATGTGTTCATCGTCATCACCGATCGTAATCAGATGATGAAAAATCCCTTTTGCATCCCGCCCCTATAGGGATTCGAACCCGGTACCTCCCGATCCAACCGCCGTAGCTTTAACCACTGCGCCGTTTGTTCGGTGAATATTGGTTAAAATATTTTTTGGTTTCGCATGACCGGTTCATCAACTCTATAATTCGTACGATGAAAATCAATACTCAACATTAACTTTCGTGGACGAATACTTCTCGTAGGAACGTAAAATGAATATAAGTCAAGCTATACTGGACAATCAATCTTAGCGCAAATTACGTTCCGAGCAAACACTGCATGAATCACCTCCCTTCTGAATTCAAGACTACGAAGGTTCAAAAGTGGACAACGACCAACATAAGGAGGTAAATTAAATCCGGCATTTGACCTCGGAAGTCTTTGGAGGGCAAATAATAAGAACTTGTTTCGAATCCGTTCAATACGATCGCTAAAAATTTTATAACTTGAATGAACTCCTGATAACTATAGCGTATTCCAAAATAGGCCTAACAAAAGCAATATATAATGTCTTGAGAGTGTATGGGTCAGAAAATTGACGAGCATGTCTCTTTACGAAACCAAGCATCGAACCAGCCTTAGCTACAATCATTTCTATATGTTTAGCAAAACTTAGGTTACCTGTAAACAAAACACCTAAATCAATAAACTGAGTAACTCTATCAATTTCCACATCTTGTAAACTGTACGATGCTATAATTAAATTCTTGATTTTTGCAAATAACATAGTTTTACATTTGGAGATATTAAGAGCTAAACGATTTTCGACAGTCCAATCACTAAACTGTTGTACCAATAAAATGTCAGCACCATTTCGGATATTAGCGTAAATTTTTAGTTCATCTGCATATAACAAACACTTACAAAACCTGAAACATGTAACAATATCATTAACAAATAGAATAAATAATAATGGACCTAAATAACTACCCTGAGGAACACCAGATGAGACTGTGAACTTCTCAGAATAATGTTAACCAATACGTACCAGTTGAGACCTTTGCGACAAATAAGATGATATCCATTTTATAGGAAAAAAATTGGAATTCACAAAGGCCTTGCTGAAATCTGTATAGAGAGTGTCAGCTTGGGCACCTTTTTCTAAAGAAGATATCGTATCATTAACAAACACCGCCAGATTGGTTATCGTTGATCTACCAGAAAAAAACCCGTGTTGTTGGGGAACAATTAAGTTTTTGATATTAAAATAAATACAATCTTTGACCAATTTTTCAAAAAGTTTAGGGATAACAGATAAAATAGCTATTCATCTATAACTCTCAACTAATTTTTTTTGGCCCAGATTTAAATACTGGGATTACGAGGGTTTCCAACACTAGGGAAAAATACCTTGCCTAAGGCTGTAATTAAATAAATGAGCTAAATGGTCACTTAAGCCTTCGGAACAATTATTTAAAAGTAATGAGAAAATACCATCAGGACC
The DNA here is from genome assembly GCA_963556165.1 of Tipula helvola. NCBI lineage: Eukaryota > Metazoa > Arthropoda > Insecta > Diptera > Tipulidae > Tipula > Tipula helvola. The sequence goes on from OY744483.1 coordinate 50,472,750, forward strand.
CATAGACATTTTAGGATTGAAACCAACTAAAGTCGTTTTAATTTGTTCCCCCGTAAAAGAAAAAATACAGACTTCCTTTTAGAGTTTATATAATGACTAAAGCACGATCGATGGATTTGACTTGATACCAGATTTAATTTCTATTAGTATGGAAAAGCAAAGCGTTAACAATTATTAAAAAAATGTGTGTTAACACTCTTTTCCTGTAACAAAAAAATCGCATATTGGAAAGTGTTGTTTGAATGTAAAAAAACATGCATAGCACAAACCTATACATGTATTCAACATAAGTATGTTGTACATACATATCCTGCATCCTAATAAAAACATAACAAAAAAATGTGTAGCTGTTGGGAATATGATAGGTATTTGCTGGAATTTTTATATTACAAAAATAGATGGAGGATTTAGATTTATGATGAGTACAAATACAAAAATAAAAATCCTTTATATTTCAACAAAAAATTGTAAAAATAATTTAAATAAAAAAAGAAAAACTTTACTCATTAAATACAAATACTTTTTCATTCTATAACACTTCATTACGTTACAAAAAAGCATTTACAAATTATAATTCGAAATATGCCCATCGGCGACAGCATTAAAATTTGATCCAAATTAAAACCTAAAATTAGATTACTTGAGGGGTAAAAGATAAAAAAAAAATTCCAAAAATAAAATTAAAGTACAAATATATAATAAATAAATACAAATTGGATTTATTCAAGAAAATTTTAAATACTTTGTTGTGTATAAATTTAGGCGAAGGTTCTTCAGGACCAATTCTTTTCCTTATACAATAGAATGCGACTTTTAAGTCCTCTTTTAAGTGTGGGTATGTTACCATCGCCAATGCAAAAATTACAAAACCAACTACTATATAAAATGTCGATTTGCATTATTAGCTTGAAATATGTTAGTAGCTAAATTTTGCTCATAATTCTAAACGTACGAGTTATAATCTTTTGCCCCTATTCACAAAATGTAAATTATAGTCTAACGTACATATAACTTCCAATAGCATCTACACACTAGCAAGAGTTCAAGTTAGTGTCATTTGTTTTTGAGATTTTATTTAGAAGGCTATTCGTTGAATCCCCTAAATGTTGATGAAATCGTAAACGTGATTCAAATTCGCGAAAGGAATACATAAGGCGCAGTAAAAATAGACATTCTAGCTAGGTCGAGTGCTGTTCCACCCGCTGTGGGCTAAAGAGATGAGATGGGGCAAAATGGTATTTTACAAATTTTGACAAAATCTTGTTGAAGCTGAAAAATGTATATTTAATTTGTTTTTTTTTTTATTTGTAAATAAAAATCATTGGCTGAATTATTATTGTTTGCTAGAATTTCTGCTCTTCTTTTAAAGCCTCTGCAAACTTCATCAAGGGCAGCAATTAATTATTTGTAACTTTAACACTAAACAATTCACTTGTTTAAATTGGAAATAAATCCGATTCACTTTAGTTCCGTTGGCTTTATTACACGGCACCATAGTTGTCGTGTGTATTTTAACCTTTATAAATATTATTAATGATTCGAGTTTATGTAATAGTTCCCAATTTTGTATTTATTAAAGAAAATAAACAAGACGACATCACATTGAGTATATGTAAAATGTACATCGGTCAAACAGGCTGATTTTTCCATAAGATATAAAGAAGTTTTCAGCCCAGTATTTCTTTTAAGGCCTAAGATTTGTACCATAAAAATTATTGCGGAACTTCATGGCACAGTAAGATGTTTGCTATGTTGTCCGTTTTGTACTGCTGAAAAATTCGGTTCACCATAGTTGGTGGATTAGTGTATTATTTTGTAAATATGCGTTGTCAATTTAATTCAGAGGACGAATATACTCGCAGTTTATAAAAGCACATTCCATTGTGTTTCAAAGAAACATCATCCTTCATGGTTTCAAAGTCGACTCATAAATTTAATAAATCGCAAATTTAATAGTTAAGAGAGAAAGATAAAAAGTGGCCTGGAATCTTTCTGCGCTTTAAGATGTAATTGAACGTTTACTTTAACCAAAGTACAGTGCTTATATCTAGCTAGAGTCCAAGAAAAAATTAAAATAACGAGTCTAGCAGCATGAGATCTTGCATTATCGTACATTAGCACGAAATTATCGTCTATAAATGGTACAGTAGGGAACAACATATTCTCTCAATATTTCGTTAATATTGTGATAGGTCGTTATTGATCCCATTTTAACCAGGTGAATCTCGGTGCGTGTTTTCATTGAAATTCGCGCCCATGCCCATTAGTGATCTGCCCGAACGTTTTCGCTGACGGTGCATGGAGCATAACGCTCCACCGGTCGCCTCCATATTCGTTCTCGTCCATCAGGCGACTGCATACAACATCTCGATTCATTGGTGAATAAGACAGAGGTTCTGTCCAATATTCATATTCCCTGACAAATTGTAGCCGAGCAATAATTAATTAGATATAATGATTGCTCGGCTGCAATTAGAATTTCGTTGAGGGAGTATAATTGGTGAGTGTATATATGGCATAAAATTAACCTTAGAAAAAAAATCCGCTGGAAAAAAATTCAGTTAAATGCAGCACGGTAACTTTTGGCTGAACGATATCGGCTGATACCGACTATATTTGTTATTTTCTGCTAGGATTACGTTCTGGTAACCCATTTTTTTTGTAACTTTAACAGAATAATGGTATTGAGTATTTTACTGTTGGAATATAACCAACTGGAATGGATATAGGGCATTTCTTAGAATATGACAAATTTCTACGAAACTTATGTTCTTTATTCAAGGAAGAAAATTGATAAGCGTTTGGATGGAAGTTCAACGTCAATAAGATCGGGTACCACATTGACCAATTTTTTTTTTACGCTGGTTTCAGGATTGAGTTGGGTTCCATTTGCGGGTTGAGTTGGAGTTGCGTTGGGGTTGGGTTAGGGTTAAGCGGGAGGTTTACCTGGGAATTTATTTGTGTTTTGAATTGGCGGTTGAATTAAAATTAGTTTAAGTTGAGTTCATGTATGCATGTAGTTTTTAAGAACATGTTGATTTGGAACTTGAGTTGGGCTTCAATTAGGGGTTGATTTAAGAGGTGGATTGCAGGTCGAGTTAAGGTTGAGTTGGAGTTGGACTAGGTCTGAGTTGGGATTTAGTTGGAGTTGAGTTCGGATTGAGTTGAGAAGGACTCAGCGGTTATATTGTGGATTTATTTGGGGTTGCGTTGCGGGTTCAGTTGGAAGTTAGCTTTAGTTATTTTGAGTTGAGTTCATGTGCAAATGTAATTTTTCAAGTCGCCTTGACCTGAGGATTGAATCGGACGTTGAATTTTAGGTTAAGTTAAGAGTTAAGTTAGGGGTCGAATTAGAGGTTGTTGGGAGCTTGTAGTTTTCGCACAGTGCTGATTTAGGGTTTGAGTTGACCGAAGAGTATATTTTTCAGTTGTGGGTTGAGTTTGGGATTGAGCTGACGGTTGAGTTGGGGTTAAGTTAAGGCTGAGTTGAGGCTAATTAGTTTTTGAAAATAATTTGGGATCGAGTTGAGGGTTTAGTAAGAGGTTAGATTGAGTTGATTTGAGTTGCTCACATGTAGCTTTCGAATCGCGCTGATTTCGGGATTGAGTTGGCAGTCGAGTATATAGTGTTGAATAGAAAGTTAAGATTAAGATTAAGTTAAGACTGGATTCGAGCAAATTTGAAGATGTGCTGGGGTTGAGTCTCGTTGTGTTGGGGTTGAGCGATTGGTTCGGTGGGGGGAATATGTGGATTGGAGTTGACTAGGGCTTTTATATTTACTATATCACACGCCAGTATTTCTCAACTGATGGTCAGCGAACCACTAGTGGTCCGTAAGGTTTTTCCACAAGTTATAACTAGTAGCAGATGGAATGCTATTCAGTCATTTTTGAACAAAAGTTGGCATAGAAAATACCTGCACGGGTCGACGACACTGGTCCAAATATACCATACATATCGCCGCACCATTGGGGAATTCGGATCATCAGAGCTCAGTTCCTTCATAAGGAAGAAGTATACCTCCAAAATGGCGACTCTGGCAGTATAAGTACGCTGACTGGTTGGAATTGAATAAGTTTTTCCGTGAATTTTAAATGATCTAACACCCAAAAATTTGGCTGCATACAACCCTTGTCTGTATTAATGCACCAATCCATATCATAAGGTATTTCCCCATCTATTTGGAAAATAGCCAATGTCCAACCAGTACCTAAAAAGGGCAGCACATCGGACCTCTTCAACTATCGCCTATTGGGGGATAGTCTTTATCCTAACAAAGGTGATGGAGTCAATCATTAATTTTCCTAATGAAATATCTAGACCGCCTTACATTCGATCAACAGAACGGTTTTATGTCACAGAGCAATGGAATAGATGTACCCATATTATATCTGGTGAGGCTCAAGTTATAGCTCTTTTCAAAGGCTTTCGATCGTGTCTGGTAATAAAGGTTTGTTATATAAGTTGGAGCAATTAGACTCCACTCTTTGCTGAATTATGGATTGAGAATTTTCTTTCATGTTGCAAAGTCCAACTCTAACTTCTATCATTAATTCCCAATCACATTCATTCTTATGCTGATGACAGTACTATCTCCTCATCTTATTGTTTCCCATCTTCTACTATACTTCCTCGCGAAAGAAAGTTCCCGGAGGGTCGAATTTGGGAAAACCGACAGTTACTCTCCATCTTTTACGATAAACGGATTTAGTGTTGACAACTCTAATTCCATAGAAATGCTAGGTTTAACTATAACCAGGATAATCTCATAGGTCAAACCAATATATAAGGCAGCGGTGAGCGATACGAAATGCTTGGGACATTTAAGCCGTTGTAAATTCTTTTTTTACTTCAGCCAAAAACGATTTCGAATATTGGTCGCTCTTCCTCCATTGACGCCCTCTCCCACCGACGGACCAGTTCATCGTTTCAACCTTGAAGTGAAATTTTCCCACACTAATAAGTTCAAAAATTCGTTTTTTTACGAACCACCCGATTATGGAACGGACTGGTCGAGAAGACCTTTCCACTGGCTTGTAGTTTACAAAGATTTAAATTAAATATCAAGCGCAGAATATTCGAAGACTGCAAGCAATCTCCTTTTAATAATCCTTCTCCTTTGCTTTATTTTCCTTTTGATAGTGCTGTGTGCTCGCCGCTTATCTTCGAGGACATTAAGCAATTATTAAATTAATGTATACCGGTGCAGACCGGTCATTATAAAACTAAGAGAAAAACTTTTTTAAACCCAAGATTTAAAATTAAAAGTTTACTCCCAATTGATTGAATGGTTGTCCCATTTGTTGGTTGGTGTTAATTAGTGTTGGAATCCCATTCGAGGAATTAACCACACATCTGCTTCCGTGCCAATCGAAAAGGTAAACTTTGCATTTGCACATTTTGAACTTTGGTAGTAGCAAAACTGACCGTTTGCGTCTGAGTTGCAAGACAAACGACTATTCACATTTGTTGAGCGACTATAGGTAAACGAGGGAAATGTACGTGTGGACCGAGAGACCGGAGTCATTTTGTGATTGATTATATCATAGTATCAATATTTGAATAAGGTACATATATCGTACGCCTTATCAGCCGGTGTGGAAGAAACTTGCCGATTTCTTGGTAAACTCTACTACGGATATGAACGCTTTTACTTCGTGAGAAAAAGCTCGTAACAAGAACGTTTAAATCATATTATCAAAGATTCAGGCATAGGGTAGTTACTAAAGTTCTTGCAGAGATTGATGACAACAAATTAACTAGCCTCGACGATATAGTAACCCAAGTGCCAAAAAATATTCAACTAAACTTTTATTTATTCGGTTACACTTCAATCTGGAAAATAGCTAATGTTCATCCTGTGCACAAGAAAACTGATCAGCGTCGAATTGTTGTGTTGTGTGATTCTTTCAATACAATTAATTTTTTTTGCCGATGACAGCACATACCCCTTGCGTTGTTGAGAAAACTGGTTATCGTGAATATTTTCAAAACTAAAAAGTTGGCGCTTACACCATAAGATAGAATTATGATTTGCTAAAGTTTCACTTGTTCTTGGACAGGTCAAATAAATAAGCTGTGGGGGCCTAACCCCATAGTTCGGAGCTTTTACAAATTTATGAATCATACGTGTATCAGACAGAAATGGGGAATATAAAATATAAGGTACAAATTTGGGTTGGCACCCGGAAAACTCACCTGGCTGCCCTCGACTGAGTTTAGCATGATTTCTGATTCTAACATCTCCTCTTTTGTAATTTTTTTTGTTTGTGAGGGGTGAGAAAATGTTACAATGTGTCGGCCTCCTTGCCTTGCAGAACAACTGGCTAAAAATCGACTCCTCCTTCAGACAGAAAATCCAACTCGGAACTATTTTATTATTACATCAAGATTGTGTCTCGTATATTTCTTTTCTATGCTTCGTCTTCTATATTCGTATTATAAATAACAGCCTTCACGTTCTATGGTGGTTGTCCATTTCTGCTTTCTTTTGTTGTAGGATCGATTCTACGAAATTCGCCACTGTATCCCAGTTCTGTTTCGATTCGAGCATGATGCCCACGACATTATCGGGTGTCACCCTGTCAACCTTTCTTACTAGTTCTTCACGTCTCCTTTTCCACAGGTCGCAATTGAAAAAAGTGTGTTCTGCATCAGCAATTACCGTATTGTCATAGATACACGACGATTCTTCCACCTTGCCCATCGTTTTCAGATATTTGCAAAAGTACCCATGACCCGTGAGGAATTGAGTCAAAAATTAATTTACTTCGCCCTATTTCCTATACCCTATTTTCGTCCACCTTCCGCAGCTCTCGGTCTGCTATCTCTCCTGCCAGCAAAGCATGAGGTGTTCTCTGGACGCCTTTTTTTGCCTCTAAAACGCCAAAATCGCTCCTTCGGTCATATGTAGCTTTATTTTCCTTCACCATTAGTGTATGGGACCACTCCAGCAATAACCAACACAGCAGGTTCTGAGACATTTCTGTAAAAACTGCAGATCCTGAGTGCCCACGACGTTGTGCAGCTGCCATTTTTTTACGGTGTGTTTCCTTTTTAATTGTGTCTGCCCACATTTCGCACCCAAACAAAAGAATGGAGTTCGTGACTGACATTAGAAGCCCCCTTTTTCCAGCCATTGGGCCCCCGATGTTCGTCATCAATCTGCTTAGGACAAACGTTACTTTCGACGCCTTTTCTGAGGACCGCCTAACCTGTCCTCCAAAAATTCAATTTTGTGTCCAGATGTACCCCCAGGTGTTTGATTGCTGTACTGTACAGTATCTGTGTTGATTTCCTACCTGAAACAGCACATCGGTTGTAATTTGCCGTCTCGTAAGCAAAACTAATTCTGTTTTTTTTTAATGCTAGGGACAGAACATGGCCAGTTAGCCAGGAGATAGTTCTCATTACTTGGTTGAGCTTGCGTTGGGCTTCGTCTATAGCCAGGACGACTATTACTGCTGCAATATCGTCTGCATACCCAACCATGAAGGTGTCATCTGGCATTTTCATTCTCAGGATGCCGTCGTATGATGCGTTCGAGGGCGCTTGCTTCTGCTTACTCCTAGTTTTAGCTTGGTCCAGGGATTGCCTTAACATTTGGTAAGCCCCGACCCGGGTGCATGTTTCAGCCTTTCGGGCCCAATTTCCTGTTCCTGGCAGAGAAAACATTTTGGCTGGACCTGACAATTCTTCTTTAGGTGGCCCTTTTCCCCACATTGGATACATATCCCTAGCTTCATTCTATCTGGTCCTCTGCAGCTCGTCTGATGATGGCCAGAGACAAAACAAGCGTAGCACCTTGTTACTACAGTTTTTCGCAGGATTCTGCAGTATAGCCATCCTATTTTAATGCGGTCTATCGCCATCCGTTGTTCCCTAGTATTTGTTTTTGTAAGTGGTACATTTAGCTCTTCAGTAGCCCCTTTAAGTTCTCTCTTAACGTCCTCTTTTACCTCACCTTCCGTGGTCAGGTAGACTAGATCTCTGATTTCGAGAGTGAGTTTCGGTACCAATTTTCGCACCATAGCTGTCTCTCTCAAGGCAGTCCTTAAGGCGTCGTTGAAGTTTGCCTTGTTTCCCGATTTCGCTCCAAATTCTAGCAGGACATCGCCCATTCTGGTGCGTCGTACGAATTTAATTTCCGTTTTCGAATCCTCCGGCTTAACAGCCTGTCCTTTATCATACCAAGAACCCAAGCAAAGGTTTTACTATCTCCAGCTTTACTATCAACAAGGCTTCTAGTTTTACTTTCTTCTGTCGGCGCCTTCTCTTTCTCCGCTTTCTTTTTGGTTTTGGAGATCAACACACCCCCCCTAACAAGATTCTCTTTCCCACAGACAAAATGTAGGAGCTTACTAATCTTCTTCTAATATTTTCAGGGCGTGTCATCGGCGGAGCCTTCAGAAATTGTGACTGCCCCGTCCTGAAGTATAAACCCAATATCAAAAATAGAATCCTCCATATAATTTCTCACTTCTTCAGTGCTGTGATTATCCCTTTGGTAAAAATGCTGTGTTATATTGCGTACATATTTGTAAAAAACATATTAAGCAACAAAAGCGCTTAAATTTCAAAAAAAAAAAAATTAAAGAATATATCAATGTTAAAACTTGCATCTACATTTTATTTTGTTCATGCGCTGCCTATCAAAAAAATTATCTATTTAAAAGTTATAGGATTTTACGGGGGCAATCGATTGGTTACCTTAACTTGGGCCTTAAAATCTGTTTTCGAGGTTATTTGAAGGTTAGCCCGTTTTATTTACGAGCCCTCATTTTTGACTCCGAATTCAGGTTAAATTACGAAATGGTATGAAATGACTAGGTAAAAGGAGGGTATTATTTATCATTTAATGACATTTATGCATCACTGTGGTGGAGTAACAACTTGAAATTCGTTTAAAAAAATGCCCGGCGACTTTCTAGTAAAATACGTCATTTCAGTCGAAAATTTAAATTGCTTTAAGAAATTTTTCAGTGAATTTCAAGAATACTGTATAATTAATAAGACCGTGTAATCCGCAATAATGCACTGCTTTGGCTGCAAAACTTAATTTTTGACCGACTTGTGGTACAAACTGTGCAGCGGCTGCATGTTTTACCTCAGTCCTACTTATATCATCTGCACATATCTCTAATGGTTGAAAAATAAAAACATTGAGGTTTTACAAAATCGTCTTTCAAATTTTTAAAAATTGTAGCAGTTTTCGGGAATAAGCTTCTAACAACGCTTAAACCTTTACATACACTGTAGCTTTACTAAAGAACTTTAAGTAGTTTACAAGTTTAGGAGATACTTTAAATCAATAATGAAAATATTTTTGATTGATCTGCTCACGATGTTAAGTGTAAGTATTTTGTCATAGTCCAGATGTTTAATTACCCAATAAAGTTTTAGGTTCGTGATCCAACATGATCCTGTTAAAGAGCTACCACAATTAATTTTCTTATATCTTAGCTATTAATAAAATAAAAACGAAACCAATGAACCTCATCTCAACTGACTTATTGCTCATATCCTTTTTTATTATCTCTCAATTTAATAAATGTACCAGCAAAATTGTACATAAGCGAAGAACATCCCTTATCATATCTTTCCATATACTGTAATATATACCCTTACTCATAAAATGAGTCCTAATAACAATAATAAACAATAATTTAATAATAATGAAGTGTTTTTCGAAAAGTAAATTAAAATTTAATTTTGAAGATTTTCTTTTTTTCCTCCTCAATTCGTTTGCGTCTTGTTCCCATTGTTACACGAGAAGGGTATGGTTGAATTATATTGGAATACAAAAACTTCAAAAACAGAGGCAGCAAAAACACAAAAAAAATAAAATAAAATCTGGCTGGAAAAAAAAATGAATTTAATTTGATTAATATTGTCTTCTGTTGTGCTTTTTGCTTTATTTATAGCCGCGGCACGACAATAGGGGAATAGGGGAACACAGAAAAAAAATTTAATTTAATTACAAAATTGGCCAAAGGTGTTTTACGCGTCTCAATATACATAAGCTCTCTCAGCGATCTAATCATATTTCACTTTATTCCTAGACAATCGATAGCAACACCAAATCATTAATTTAACAAAATTATAAATTACACCACAAACAAACAACAAGCTGACAAATAAAAATCCAATAACATCGATGGAATGCAGTTGAAAAAAATTTAAATGACGTGCATTCGATTTCATGTGTGCCGCACCCTTATGTCGAAGCACATATTCAACCCAAAATACAGCTGTTTCCATTGCCGTTTGCGGTCGATCACGATACAGTTGTGACAAATTGTGAACACGTTCTTTGTACGAACTATTTGTGAGCACATCATGTACAGCTTCTTGAAAATCATGTGCCGTTAAATTATTGAATGTTAACATTCGGCCCCAACCCTCAGCCACCACATGTTCTGCATTACCAATTTGATCGCCAAACACAGGCATTAAAACGACAGGTACACCATGGTATTTTGCCTCAATAATACTGCCCAGACCACCGTGTGTAATAAACATTTTTAGATTTGGATGTGCAAGTAAATCATTTTGTGGCAACCATTTTGAAATTTTAACATTTTTCGGGAGTGACGCTATTTGGGCGTTATCGAATTTCCATAGGACATTTTCTTTTAAATTTCGAAACGTATCAAGTAGAATATCCATTTGGTGAACGGATATGCTGGAACTGAGCACGTTTGTACCCAAGCTAAAGAGTACTACACCGTTTGGTGAGTTATTCAGGTATTCTGCTAAATCTTCAGGCAGCGGCTTTGTAGGCATTATATGCATTCCACTCACCTCTATAATGCCGGGCACCAGTGGCCGAACAATTCCTTGGCTAAAATGTGTATTTATCAACATCAAAGATACGTCACGTCTCAGTTCATCAATCGTAGGATATTGGGGTGGTGGAAAATGTTCATTGTATATCGAAAGCATTGCTGTAGCGGTCAATATTCGAAAAACTGCCATCTCAAACAATGCTGTTAGGAAATGGATAACACGGGTCACAAACCCCATTGGATCCCCGTTTGAACTTAAATACGTATTTGGCACATATGATATACTCATTGGATTTCCCATGCGCTCAAAAAATCCCAATGTCGGCGAAACAGATGCCATTTGAATACTGGAACAATTCAATTTAACCGCCAACCCAAGAAAAATATCACCGATTCCACTTTCCGTAATTAACAGATCAATATTTCCATTGTTGTATATTTTTTCCATGTCCGAGTGATTGAGCGTCTGTCGCGTCAGTTGTGAAAATAAGTCGGCCATGCCGAAAAGACCTCGCAGCACGATCAGTTTATCTCCTACATTGTCCGTAAAAGTGTTCATCGCCTCTAAAAAATTAGAAAAAAAAAATCAACGTAAATCACTTAATATAATATATGTATAAGACCATTTGTAACAAAATCACTTACTTGTTAGATTCTCATTTGGTGGAACAATAATCGCATTGTAATTATCTATTGGCACAGGTTTAGCATATTGTGACACAACTGTTACATTGTGACCACGCCGACTTAGCTCGATTAGAAGTGTTTCGGCAAATAAAAAATGGGAATGGCTCACTGTTGAGTAAACACACAAAATATTTGCCGGTTGGGCGATTTTTAACAGCCCGATTAAAACCAATACAAGTTGCACTTTCATTTTGACAGAGTGGTTAAGACTGACTAAAAAATTACATTGTAACCGTTATTAGATAAAAACATTCTGTCTTATCAGTGACATGACTTGTTTATTTTTTTACGTTTTAATTGTGTTATCTTATATGAACAACCACTATAGCATACTTAGATAAGATGCTGAAAAGTAAATAAATTTTGGTAATGTTTGTGTAGTGATGATTGTTTGATTTTATTTTTGCGTAGAACTCAGTATATCTATTTAATTTCTACGTGGGTGCCAATCGCTCAGAAGTCATGTTAAACAAAAAAATGTTATAAACTAAAGGTTTCGGGCCGAGTAATTGTTGTACCAAGTATGGGCATTACCGTCTCTCGATTATCTCCACACATTTAATAGAAAATTCAATTTTATCGAAAATCACTGAGCTACACAGTATACAAAATTTTGGGATCAAAAATCCGAAATCTGCATTTGTGCAGATTAGTCTGTGGTTCATTGGACCTGACTTATTGGGGCTTGAAATAACGAGAAATTTAGACGTGATATAGGTGAAATAATGATTAAATAAAATAATGATTGTCCTTTAACTTTGTACTGAATCCAGTGGCGTAATTAGGTACTCACCGTGCCTATAGCCACTGTATGTTTGATCGCGCGCCGCTCGAATCAGTTCAGCGATTTTGAAGAACTATTTAATCAAAATTCCTAACTGCAGGGAATCATTTGTAATTAATTCTGAGTAATGAAGTATGTAAAGTATTTATTAAATTGTAATAATTTGTGAGAATTGAAACCAACGTTGGAAACGTAGTAAATCAAATCTTAAATCTATTTTTTAAATATAAGTCAAATGAGAAGGCCGCCCCGGTGGCACAGTTGTTAGCATGCTTGCTTTAAGCTCCGGAGGTCCCGGGTTCGATTCCCGGCGGGTGATGAAAAAATCACGGCTGGTTAATGGTAAGGATCAATGAATTAATCTCTCATTATCCGTTGTAAAAATGATTACGAAACTTCACTATGAAGCAGCCAAATCTCTCTATGGGATGTAGCGCCAGCGAAAAAAAAAAAATGAGAAGGCGAGTCATGGAAGACACTAGGGTTTAATTGCACATTGCTAAAAACCCATATAAATAAATCGATTCAAAATTGTGCTGTTTTAAGAAGTTAAAAAATAAAATTTGTTCTTCGGGAGTGGCTGACTTAGACTATACCTCTATATGTATGTTGCTATCAGAACAAATGAGAAAATAAATTTTGAATATTGTGAATGTTCTGACGTAAACAGACATTAGATTTATTACTTATTAGAATTGAAAAAATGTTAAATTATACAACGGTGGAACGGTGGTAAGATGTTACAACAAAAATATTTCAAATTAATTTTTCTGGTCAAGATCGAATCTAGAAAATTTCTATTGCCTGTTTGTTCTTCCAGAAGAGTTATTGTTTTAAATAATGTAACAGGCAAACAGGGCATAAAACACATAAATGAGGGTTTTCCTGGAGTTTTTTTGATTTAGTGAATATAATTCGCTAAGTCAGTACGTTCTTGCCTCATACTTAATGTATGAAGTAAGAATTGTATTTTTGTAGTTGGTTCGTAGCTATCTGAAGTAGACCGAATTTTTTGTTCGAACCAGCTCGTTATTTTTTAGGTGATTTTGTCTATTTTGGTTATAAAAAATTTCAACTACATACAATTTTTGCTTTAATCATTTTTGTATTCAAATTCTAAATTCCAAATTTTTAATCTTAAAATTTCAAATCTTAAATTTCAAATTTTAAATTTTAAATTTTAAATTTTAAATTTTAAATTTTAAATTTTAAATTTTAAATTTTAAATTTTAAATTTTAAATTTTAAATTTTAAATTTTAAATTTTAAATTTTAAATTTTAAATTTTAAATTTTAAATTTTAAATTTTAAATTTTAAATTTTAAATTTTAAATTTTAAATTTTAAATTTTAAATTTTAAATTTTAAATTTTAAATTTTAAATTTTAAATTTTAAATTTTAAATTTTAAATTTTAAATTTTAAATTTTAAATTTTAAATTTTAAATTTTAAATTTTAAATTTTAAATTTTAAATTTTAAATTTTAAATTTTAAATTTTAAATTTTAAATTTTAAATTTTAAATTTTAAATTTTAAATTTTAAATTTTAAATTTTAAATTTTAAATTTTAAATTTTAAATTTTAAATTTTAAATTTTAAATTTTAAATTTTAAATTTTAAATTTTAAATTTTAAATTTTAAATTTTAAATTTAACACTGCACAAATGCAGATTTCAGATTTTTGATCCCAAAATTTTGTGTACTGTGTAGCTCAGTGATTTTCGATAAAATTGAATTTTCTATGAAATGTGTAGAGATAATCGAGAAATGGTAATGCCCATAGTTGGTACAACAATTACGCGGCCCGAAACCTTTAGTTTATAACATTTGTTTATTTAACATGACTTCTGAGCGATTGGCACCCCCGTAGAAATTAAATAGATATACTGAGTTCTACGCAAAAATAAAATCAAACAATCATCACTACACAAACATACCAAAATTTGTTTACTTTTCAGCATCTTATCTATGTAAGTATGCTATAGTGGTTGTTCATACAAGGATAACACGATAAAAACTAAAAAAAATAAACAAATCATGTCACTGATAAGACAGAATGCTTTTCTATAATAACGGTTACAATGTAATTTTTCAATCAGTCATAACCACTCTGTCCAAATGAAAGTGCAACTTGTGTTGGTTTTAATCGGGCTGTTAAAAATCGCCCAACCGGCAAATATTTTGTGTGTCTACTCAACATTGAGCCATTCCCATTTTTTATTTGCCGAAACACTACTAATCGAGCTAAGTCGGCGTGGTCACAATGTAACAGTTGTGTCACAATATGCTAAACCTGTGCCAATAGATAATTACAATGCGATTATTATTCCACCAAATGAGAATCAAACAAGTAAGTGATTTTGTTATAAATGGTCTTATATATTATATTAAGTGATTTACGTTAATTTTTTTTTTCTAATTTTTTAGAGGCGATGAACACTTTTACGGACAATGTAGGAGATAAACTGATCGTGCTGCGAGGTCTTTTCGGCATGGCCGACTTATTTTCACAACTGACGCGACAGACGCTCAATCACTCGGACATGGAAAAAATATACAACAATGGAAATATTGATCTGTTAATTACGGAAAGTGGAATCGGTGATATTTTTCTTGGGTTGGCGGTTAAATTAAATTGTTCCAGTATTCAAATGGCATCTGTTTCGCCGACATTGGGATTTTTTGAGCGCATGGGAAATCCAATGAGTATATCATATGTGCCAAATACGTATTTAAGTTCAAATGGGGATCCAATGGGGTTTGTGACCCGTGTTATCCATTTCCTAACAGCATTGTTTGAGATGGCAGTTTTTCGAATATTGACCGCTACAACAATGCTTTCGATATACAATGAACATTTTCCACCACCCCAATATCCTACGATTGATGAACTGAGACGTGACGTATCTTTGATGTTGATAAATACACACTTTAGCCAAGGAATTGTTCGGCCACTGGTGCCCGGCATTATAGAGGTGAGTGGAATGCATATAATGCCTACAAAGCCGCTGCCTGAAGATTTAGCAGAATACCTGAATAACTCACCAAACGGTGTAGTACTCTTTAGCTTGGGTACGAACGTGCTCAGTTCCAGCATATCCGTTCACCAAATGGATATTCTACTTGATACGTTTCGAAATTTAAAAGAAAATGTCCTATGGAAATTCGATAACGCCCAAATAGCGTCACTCCCGAAAAATGTTAAAATTTCAAAATGGTTGCCACAAAATGATTTACTTGCACATCCAAATCTAAAAATGTTTATTACACACGGAGGCCTGGGCAGTCTCATTGAGGCAAAATACCATGGTGTACCTGTCGTTTTAATACCTGTGTTTGGCGATCAAATTGGTAATGCAGAGCATGTGGTGGCTGAGGGTTGGGGCAGAATGTTAACATTCAATAATTTAACGGCACATGATTTTCAAGAAGCTGTACATGATGTGCTCATAAATATTTCGTACAAAGAACGTGTTCACAATTTGTCACAACTGTATCGTGATCGTCCGCAAACGGCAATGGAAACAGCTGTATTTTGGGTTGAATATGTGCTTCGACATAAGGGTGCGGCACACATGAAATCGAATGCACGTCATTTAAATTTTTTTCAACTGCATTCCATCGATGTTATTGGATTTTTATTTGTCAGCTTGTTATTAGTTTGTGGTGCGATTTATAGTTTTGTTAAATTAATGATTTGGTGTTGCTGTCGAATGTCTAGGAATAAAGTGAAATATGATTAGATCCCTGATAAAGATTATGTATATTGAGAGGCGCAAAACACCTTTCACCAATTTTGTAATTAAATTAAATTTTTTTTCTTTGTTTCCCTATTGTCGTGCCGCGGGCCCGCGGCTATAAATAAAGCAAAAAGAACAACTGAAGACAATATTAATCAAATTAAATTCATCTTTTTTCCAGCCAGATTTTATTTTTTTGTGTTTTTGCTGCCTCTGTTTTTGAAGTTTTTGTATTCCTATATTCAACCATATCCTTCTCGTGTAACAATGGGAACAAGACGCAAACTATTGTTTATTATTGATATTAGGACTCATTTTATGAGTAAGGGTATATATTACAGTATGGAAAGATATGATAAAGGATGTTCTTCGCTTATGTATAATTTTGCTGGTACATTTATTAAATTGAGAGATAATAAAAAAGGATATGGGCAATAAGTCAGTTGAGATGAGGTTCATTGGTTTCGTTTTTATTTTATTAATGGCTAAGTTGTAAGAAAATTAATTGTGGTAGCCCTTAAACAGGATCATGTGGATCACGGACCTAACTTTATTAGTTAATTATACATTTAGACTATGACAAAATACTTATATACGCTTAACATCATGAGATAAGATCAATCAAAAATATTTTCATTATTGGTTTAAAGTAATCAATATTTCATTCTCATTCTAGTCTCGGCATTTGAAGCGATAACAACAGACCAAATAAATATTTAAATAAAATAAATTTGCATAAGTAACGGTATTTTTTTTTTGGTTTGCATTGTAATAATTGTTGGATTCAAGTTCCATCACAAATTTATTTTGCACACGTTGGATTTCATCCAAATTGGGTAAGAATTAACCAGGTTATATCCTAATTAGTTATATGCCATAACTTCACCTTAATTTATTTTAGAACATTTTCATCGAAATACCCTTCGTTTTGTACCTTATATCATTTTGGAAAGTGTCATATCAATTGTAAAATGACTGCGATGATTTTTTCGCCAGGTAATTTCTGATTAGCTACCGTTTATGAAAAAGTTCACATCAATACATCTTTTATTTTATATCAATTTTAGAGAGGTTGGTCAACAAAAATCTTCATATAACCGAACACCCTAAAAGGAGTAACATCCTAATCAATAGAGTTCTTTCCTTTGGATTGCTTGGCTGGATGATTAATTTAAAAATTAAGTTGATATATCTATCCATGACTGCGTCCACAAAACCCACAGAAATTAACTGCCAGTTATATATTAACCCAATGAGATGTTATGTATCCAAGCTACCACCATTCAATAAATTATGTCAGAAATCGACGTATCATATCAGAATTCAAAAAATTCAAAATTCGGTATCTCGATATAATTCTATATCTTATGTCAGAATTCGATATATCACGCCAGAATTCGCCATGTCACATATTCGAGGTATTATGCCAGAATTCCAGTCACGTCAGAATTTGAATTTTTGATGCAGAATATAATAAATGATGTAAGAATTAGATTAGCAATTCAGAATTTGTATTTATGATGTCAGAACTCGATACATTATGTATGAATTTGATATGTCATGTCCGAATTTGAGTTTTTGATGTTAGAATTCGATACATCAAGTCAGAATTCGACGTATCATGCTAAAATAAAATAAATTATGTTAGAAATCGAAATATCATGTCATAACACATCATGTCAAAATTCAATATCTGATATCAGAATTTGAAGTTTTGGTAGGATTCCATACTTTTTGGCAGAATTAGATATGCAAAATTATAATTTGTATTTAAGATGTCAAAATTCTATATACTATGCCAGAATTCGATATATCATGCCAGAAATCGACATGTCATATATTCGAGATATTATCCCAGAATCCTATAAATTGTGCCAGAATTCGTTACTTCATGTCAGTGTTCGATACGTCATGTTATAAATTAAATATCAGATGTCAAAAAACTCGATATATCATGATATCAAGCCAGAAGTCGATATGTCGTCTTAGAATTTGAATTTATGATGTTAGAATTGATATATCACGTCTGAATTTAATACATCATGTCAGAATTTTCATTTTTGTTGTCGGAATTTATGTATTAAATGTGTCAATCATGGTGTAGTTCAATATGTCAAGTTGGGATTTGAATTTATGATGTCAGAGTTCGATATATCATGCCAAAACTTGGTAAATCATATCATAATCCGATATGTCATCTTGTGATATAGTGTGTAGTTCGGTTGGCCAAACGCAATAAATAATTTTAGAATTCTATATGTTAAGTCAAAATTCGATATATCAAGCCAGAACTCGATTTATTCTATCAAAATTAGGGTTAATGCTGTCTAAATTTGATACATCTAAAATCCGAATTTGAATTTTTGGCGACAGAATTTTATATATCAGAATTCTACATATACGACGTTAAAATTCGATAAGACATATCAGAAAATGAATTTATAATGCCAGAATTATATATCTTACGTCAAAATTAGATAAATGATGACAGAATTCGATATGTTAAGCCAGAATTTCAGTTATTTTTGTCCGAATTCAATACATCAGAATTCGTTAAGTCATTCCAGAAAATTTCATAAATCTGTCATGAAGCCTTCATAATTCCGTAAATCGACTCAAAAATCAATATGGTATGTCAGAATTTGATGTGTTTTGTTAGAATTTCAATTTTTGGTTTTACAATTCTATATAAATGACGTAAGAATTCGATATCACAAGTCAAATTTTATATGTTATGTCGATATTTTAACTTTTTCCGTATTCGACATATTCGATCAAAATTCGACATATGTATGTTTTGTCAAAATTCGAAAGATCTTATTAGAATTTTATCTATCATCTATCATGACTACAGAATTCGATACATCATCTCAAAATTTGAGGTGTCATATCAAAATTGGATATATTATGTCATATTCTGACATACTCTCTCGAATTTTGGGATGATATATCGAATTCTGAAGTTTTCAGATGAAATATCAAAGAATTCCATAGCTCATATCAGAAATGATGATGTCAAAATTCGATAATTCATGTAAGAGCTTGAGTTTGGATGTGAAAATTCGAAATATTATGCCGGTATTCGATAATCATACCAGTATTCGATAAAACATAGAAGAATTCGATAAGTCGGTAAGTTATTGATGTAAAAATTCTATAGAAGAATTTGTATTTTTATGATAGATTATGTTCAATAAGTCATTAGATAACTCATATCCGAATTTGAACTTCCAATTTCAGAATTCAATATTTCATCGAAAACACCTTCCATGACCAATTTTTTTTAAACCGGCAACTTTTAGTTCTGAAAAATAATATTCGATTGACGGACAGTTTTTCGTCAAAAAAATTTTGGTCGATTTCAGTTTTAGAACAATAACATAATGTCTGGATTTAAGGTAATGTATTTTGGAATTCTTCTAATGTGACTATATAAATTTTGAAGTGGGCATGCAATCCAATTTTTCCCTATCCGACTCTACTTTAGGGATTTTAATGAGTAGCCATCCTAGGAATATTTCAGATATTTCACCAAGTTTCTTTTTTTTTAAATTATCGACTCCGAATGAAGCTGACGTATTAGTGCTGTTTTAATGAAACACTCAGTTATTTCTTTAACTTTAAAATAATTCAGTGCGTACTTTAAAAATAGTAAATAAGTTTTGTTGCATGTGCACGGCAGAATTTTTTTTAAATATTTTTGAAAAACAGTTCAATTTTCTAAAATCCTTTCAATACATTTTTGGTAAGATAACTTTCCTGAGGTTCGAAGAATATTTTTCCCTTCATTCAAATTTGTTTGAAATTTTTCCAACTACTACATCTCTTCTGGTACTTTAGGCAACGCCAAACAAGCTTTGCGTGCAATTATTGTCGATGAATGATAAACGTATTTGACAACTAACTCAGTAGGATTAAGATCCTTAAGTATCGAAGCAATTTGGAAGTTAAAGTTTGAAATTTAAAATTTGAAATTTAAGATTTAAAATTTAGAATTTTAAATTTCAAATTACAAATTACAAATTACAAATTTCAAATTTTAAATTCTAAATTTTAAATCTTAAATTTCAAATTTTAAATTTCAAACTTTAATTTCCAAATTTCAAATTCCAAATTCCAAATATGTAAATATTACTATCAAATTTTAAATTCCACAAATTCCAAATTTCAAATTTTAATTTTCAAATTTCAAATTTTAAATTTTATATTTTAAATTTCAAATTCCAAATTTCAAACTTTAAATTTCAAATTTTAAATTTTAAATTTCAAATTCCAAATGCCAAATGTCATAATTTCAAATTGTAAATTCCAAATTTTAAATATCAAACTTTAATTTCCAAATTTCAAATTCCAAATTTTAAATTTCAAACTCCAAATTCCATCTTTCAAATTCCAAATTCAAAATTTCAAATCCCAAGCTTCAAATTTTATATTCTGTTAACGAATTTCATCAAAATGTTTCCAATCCATGTCCAAACATACACTAAGTTGTGAGTATTTTGTATGCGTAACTCCGTACTCGTCTTATTCAAGTACAAAGTACTTACAAATATTCGGATAGAGGATAAACAATAACAACATACATGACCGTGCTCTATGCCCTTGTACAGCAAAAATAACGAACAAACTACGCATACAAAATACGACATTTAGGTACAAAACCAATGAAAAATCTTCCTATGAAGAAGGAGCAATACATCCAAAATACTATCAAGATTTAATTAGAGGTTATTAGGCTGTTAATGTTTGTTCGAATTAATAATTAACCCTGGTTATAAAGCCTATTTATTATAAATATAAATATTTATTCGTGTCGAACGGTATCAAGATTCTTAGAAATTACAGTTGCTTACAATAACATACAATATTTATTCCGATAAGAACAATTCAACTAAGCCGAGCAATATACTATCTCAAGAAATACAAGATATGTAACAATGTTGTTGTTGCATTGTATATTTCCCATTCCCATCATAAACATATACAAACATAAATTATTATTATTTTTCTACTTTTGGATAACCGATACATTGTATTAAAACTTGACATACACAAATAAATGATTTTCGACACTCGATTATATGAAGTATAAGAATCCCACTTGAATCGAATATAAGCACATTTACACTGCGTATACACAAACACACTTATGGCAAACCAGTTTTATACCACACATACAAACAACTATTAAGAAGAGTAGAAACATTAGAACAGAATAATATGTTCTACAAATGTCATGTATAGACTAGAAATATTTAACTGCATATCATACAATCCTAATTATCCTAATTATTTTTACACAATTCATATCTCATATATGTATATTGCCCAATACATGTAGTATGAAAATACCTGTCTAACGGTACGTGGGCAGTACCGTTATTATTTTTTGAACACATTTCTCCTTGTTCATTTATTTCACATCCACTTTCCATGAATTTCACTTTTGACTAAACTCATTTAATATATTCACTGCACATGCAAACCACGATAACACACACTCAAACCAAAAAAAAATCACTCACGAAACTTATTAATTATTAATTTACATTATAAAATATATACAGCACTTCATACCAAATTAAATAAATAAATAAAATTAAATTCCCGAAAAAAAGACAAAAACACGTCTTTCCTCTTCGAGCGTTAACGACCCAGTCCCCAAGCTGTTACATTTTAGTTAGTTGGAAAATTTTCTTTTAGTACAATAGTATACTTTTACATATCGACGTGTCACTTTCGTATATGTATTTACGAATCACCACCATTCTATTTGTAGCGACGGCGTGTGCCTATTGTGAACGGAAAATCTGAGATGGGACTAATTTAATATTTTTTAATTTATTTTGTTTTGTGATGTATATGTATCTCGCGATTGCTTGAGCAGATATGGCACGAGAAATTAACCCAATACACCAGAGATATTGTAAGGAAAAATTGTCAATGGATGTGACGTAGATGTTGTAGATGGTAACAAGAGTGTTGACTGGAATGTATCTTGAATATTTTAGTGGTGAATTGGGTGAACCGCTACAATTCTCTGAGAACAAATAAATGATTTGCAATTACCGAAATAATTTAAGATTCCAGAAATGGAACTTATTATTACCTCTAAGGCAACAAGTACTTCATGAAATACTCATGATTTTGCTATAATTTTTAAAGACTGAGACAGTATTGATTAGCCGAACAGGTTCCGATAACAGAGCCAAATTTGTCTTCAAACGAATTTCACTTCCATTTAACGTTGAAAATTTTTTGTTTGGTAGTTTTCTTACGGGTTTGGTATTTAGTTCATGTAACATCCCGAGATAATTCTGATCACAAACTTCCTTAAACCGAATTTAGCTTGATCGAAACATGGTAGTTTAGGTTAGGTTAGAGTGGCTGTCCTAAGGGTTGTCCTAATTAATTAAAATACAATAAATTTTCAAAAAAATTTCTTTATTTTAAACTAAACATTCAATCAAATAGTTCGAAATGCATTTGAAATAAATTTTCACCTATACTTGAAAAAGAGATTATATCAGTTTCATCAACTATAACTCTTTCTTTGTCTCCGCGACACCTAACAGCAACATGTGGATGATCTAAATATCGAAATTGAATGCAGTACGATTCTTCTGGCAATAGTTTAAGAGATCTGCCAAAGCTGATTACATGATATCTGGAGCTCACACCTTCATTTACAAAAGTTAAAATTTTTGATTGACTTTGTGACGAAATTGTAACTACCATTTCTCCGCTTTCTCGAAAATTATTGCCAACTCGTATACCAGTTAACAATAAGTCTTGCTTAACAGAAAAACGTGTTTTAAAAGTGTTATATTCAGATCCAGTTATACAGTTATGTATGAGTCCATCCGATTCAAATTTTGTTAGATCATTAGAATCTAATTCACTAGCATCTTGTGGTCCTGTTATAATTTCGTTAAAAATCGATTTCAACTCTGCTTTAGTAAAAAGATTTGGATTGGCTGTGGCACATTTCGAAAATTGCTTCAATGTTAATAATGGAAAACGAATTAATCCGAAAAGTTCACTGCGCACTTGTGGTTTCCGGGTTAATTTCTCTTTATTTTTAACCATCCATTTAATCAATCCATTCAGAATGTCAATTTGAGGTACATTTAATTTAGCAAGATCCAGTTTCAAAATACTTTTAATAAACGAAGCACTAAGGCTTGGAAAATATTCTGATTCTATAAATGATGAAAAATCCCTTCCAATATATTCTCGCAGAGATTGCGTGATAAGGTCATAATCTTCATCATACGAATATTGATAAAGTAATATTGATAAACTTATTTTATCTGCACACATTCTAATAATAAAATTCTCCAGCTTTGGCACAACATATTCACGGGCCATTTTCATCAAATCAATCACATTTTTTTTGTTAATATCACATGCATCGGTGTACAGGAACTTAACGAATTCATAAACACTTTCATAGTTAACGTCTTTAAAAATTATATTTTCATATTTTTTCGAATTTAATACTAATCGCTTTTGAAAGATAACACTCCTTGCGATCAGCAACAGCGAATGCACATAAATAACTTTTCCTTCTACCAAAAACTGTACGTCTGATAAAAATTGATTGTTTAGCAGCTTTTCAAAAATTGTGGAAATAGTTGCGTCAGGTATCTCATTCACTTCTAGCTCCATTTTTCACTCAATTGCACAATAATTAATAAATACTAACGAGTTTTTATTAGCAAAACACTATTATTTATTAAACACGGCTGTCTTAATTAAACGATTAGACTTCTAATATTCGTACTCTTATATTCAAGCATTTTAATCAAATTGGACTTGATAAAATTGTTTACTAAATTTTGCGATAAGCTAGTTGTTTGTTCCACTTAAAACCCATAATTAATGATTAATAACCCATGATTAATAATCTTTTTGTTTTATAAAACTTTTTATGTAACGCACCAATACCTTGAAGAATATTAGCAATTTTTAGAAAATGTGTTGAATTAAACGAATTCCTTGAACATACACAGCTTTGGTCAGCTAATGATGTTGTTAGTTTTTTATTTAGTAAAAATTTCTTCCTATCTGTATATGCTCTCTATATGGCCAAGGCAAATTTACAATTTCTACCGGACGCTACCTAAATTATTA
This sequence comes from Tipula helvola, assembly GCA_963556165.1. Classification (NCBI taxonomy): domain Eukaryota; kingdom Metazoa; phylum Arthropoda; class Insecta; order Diptera; family Tipulidae; genus Tipula; species Tipula helvola. Next base: position 50,496,883 of record OY744483.1, read on the forward strand.
CTTACAAAGAAGGTTGTTTAAATACGGTAAGTGGTTAGGATTAAATAGATTCATATTTTGTTGTAAATGTACATTATGAGACTCACTGATTGAACTGATAATCATTTGTGAAATCTCTAGTAAGAAGGCGTACTTTAAAATAATAAAATATAAAGGGCGGAAATTTTACGAGGTGGTCAGATAGATCTTCAGTCATGAAAATTAATTCAACTTCCAAATCAATTCCTTACTGAACTTCTTAACTTAATGTTCAGTTCAACGAAATCACCACCTAAATTACTAATTCAACCCTAAGTCAACTTTCAACCTAACTCCAAATATTTCCGGAACCGAACTCTTCACTCAACCGAAACTAATTCAACCCCAACACAACTTCAACTCAACTTAGCTCTATTCATATGTAAACTCTCTACTCAACTCAATCAAACCTCTACTCCCAAATTAATCCCCAACTGAACCCATCACTCCAATCCAACGCAACTTCAACTCAAACCCTATTCAACCCTAGCTCGGCCTCAACTCAATCCTCAACTCAACCATTAATTGTACCATGGACTCAACACCAACTCAACGTTCAACTCAACCCCTAACTTACCCTCAATTCAACCCCAAATTCAACGTTAAACTCAAACCCTAAATCAACATGGTTGAACTTATTCTAACCTACAATTGAACTTCCAAATCAATCCCCATGCTGGGGCAGTACATCCGTATATGAACTTAATTAAGAACAAGGCAAGCTAATTTCCAACCCAAATCTCAACTCAACCCCCAAGTTAATCCTTAAATGAATGGCTGATGGACCCACATTTCAACCCATAAATCAACGCCCAACTGGATCTTCAAATCAACATTTTTCCGAACATTGGTCCGACAAAATACATACGTAAATGAACTCAACTCGAGCTAACTTCCAGCTCAACTCAGTCCTAACATAACTCCCAACTCCACTCGCAACTCAACCCTCAACTCAACCCCAGTCTCAATATCTAAACCAATACGGTGCGAAAACTCCATGTGTCTTTTAACTCAACTCAAGCCCAATCTAAGCCACTACTCGACCCCCATAACTTCCAATTCAACCATCAACCTCAAATAAATTCCCAACTAAAACTGTTACTCCTTCTCAACTCAAGTCAAACTCAACTCCAACTCAACCCCAACTCAACCCAACTCAACCCCAACTCAGCCCCAATCCAATACTATCTCACCCTTGCCTCGTCCTCAAACCCAATTCATATTTCAGTGAACTGTTCACTAAACTCTAACCCAGCTCCAATTCAACTCGCAAATAGAACCCAATTCAACCCTCAATTCAATCAGCAGCCTGTGACTATACGATTTCAACATAAATAATTGTTAAATTTAGCGGAAGGAACCATTTCAAAATTCGTTGAAAAACAATTTTGTTGACTACGAATGGCTGAGTGGAGAAACCTTTATATTTCAAAAATGTTGTTTTCAGAATCACAAATCACAATCTCCCTTCTGTACTACTCTACAAGTAATGATGCTAAGAGTCTCACCATATTTTTGCAGGTCATTAAATGTTTTTTAAAGTAGCGAGGCCACCATTCCTTAAAGTTTGTATTGAATCGTTAGTTACTCTTCTCACTTCAACTGGCGGATTACGCTTTCTCGCTTTTCGAATGATATCTTCGAAACATTTCGTACATTTGCCTTTCTGTTATATGTTATACTGTTATATGTTACTGTTATAGAAGTGTAGTGAGCCTCTTTTTTTGGAAATGATGAAATGTGCTGACTCTTGCCTATAATCGTTGAATCAAGGATGTTTCCACAATTTGCATTGTTTTCCTCATAAGTCAACAGGATTTTGATTAGATTCGAAAAGCTTAGGCGTTGATAAGCATTGTTTGAAATTGAATGTAAACTTGCGTAGGCCTTACAAAAATTTCAACCTGACAGGATCACTACATTACAACATACTTAAATGAAGACGATATTTATAGCAATGGTTTTTCTCTCAATCAATCCCATGAGGTAAGTACCTCTTTCACCACAGTCTGGCCCAGTAGTTTTCGCTTCCACTAACAAGCCTTTACTAGTCACAAATTCCTCACCACTTTAACCAGCCAGAACACTTTCCTTCAAATGCAAATGCTTATTGACCTTGCCACTTTTTCTTCATGGTTCACATATTGCTTCTTCCGATTCAGGCATCCATTATCTGATAATTCCATAACAATTCACAAATAAACTAAAAGCCACGTTTACACTTTTACACTAGTCGCACTATTTAAATATAGCTTTTTTCAATTTATGTATAATCCAATTAAATTTCATCCGTGTTTTTGTGTACTCAAATCAAACTACTAGAATAACCATCGGTTTTCCAGTAAGATTATTCGAGTTAGAGCACTAGTCCATGTAGAACAGTTTACCTGTTGCATTTTAGTTTGTAGCAAAATTTTCTTCTAGTACAATGGTATACATTTACTTTAGAATACTTTTAGGCTGCGGAACAATAGTCGGGTAAATTATTTAGTACAGTAAATTTCAATTTTAGTACAATACATATTTACTGCAATTGGCGTACTAATTCTCGAGAAGTAAAAAATGGTTTAGAGGATTGAAATCGCTGGCCATTAGGTGCAAAAGGAAACGTCAAACATTTTCTATTGTTTTCCTGTCGTAAAATAAAAATAAAATGTATTTTATTATCTATGACTACATGTTTTATTTATAATATAAACGCGGAAATTTTACCAAAAATCATTGAAACGTCAAAAAGTTAACAACAACATAATTTATTTTTTTTTCTCATATTTTACCCCACTTTTTAGTACAAAATTTTAATTTACCCTATACTCTGTTAAAAACTAGGAAAAAGAGCAATTTACCCGACTATTGGTCCACAGTCTTAATATATAATACTCTAACCGACGTGTCACTTTTGTATATGTATTTACGAATCGCCGCTATTTTATGTGTAACGACAGCGTGGTCAATGCAAAATCCGAGCTGAGACATTTCATTTTTTTTTTTTTTAATTTATTTTGTTTTATCTTTGTTTATGTGTATGTCGTGCCCGATTGGTCAAGCTGATCGAAATCGGATCGAATTCCGAATCTTCATAATTGATAAAATAATATTTTACTCAGAAATTCAAAACGAAACTTGATGATAATCCAAGTAATTACCTGAACGTGTGTGCTTTATTAACGGAGGTCAAAATGATCATTGCCGGAAATAATTTTAACAGTATTTCATAGATGAACATTACGTTGCAATATCCACTAAAGTTTCTACACGGCAAGCATATGGATATAATATCAAGATCAATCAATTCCAGCTTAATAAAATATTTGATAAAGTCAACCGCATATTGCTGACAATTGAGCCAATAAGTCTAATTGATTGCTCTGCATCAGTTTGAACCAAACACAGCTTCGTTTCTTAGTAACATTATAACTTTGATATAACCTTAAAAAATATATGACTTCAATATATTTGCTGGGGGCCGAAGCAAAATGACGGCCGAATGAAAGCATAGGGAGTTGGTAATTTTGGTTGTAAAAATTGTATGACTTAATCTAGAACATGAAAATGAAATTTTTTAGAATAATCGTTGAACTATAATAGATTTGCTTTAATCAGCTATACCATCAAACTTAATTCGAAAACATGGCGCCTCGTTATCACACAACACACAGCATTTTATCTCAAATTCTAAGTAATAAAAACTTTTTTTTGTCGTGCACAATTCAATAAACTGAAATAAAACTGAATGTGAAATCAAATGTAAATTGCGTTTCATTAATTTTCATTGGGATGATCTCTCTCTGCAAAGGAATATAATTAAAATACTTTTGAAACTTTTTTTTATATTTGATTACCCTAAAACTCAACACTGTTCATAATACATATATATATAGTATGTATATACGATTCTACATGAATGACGTTTAGACACAAATAAATTGTTGAAATCAACCAAATTTACAACAACACAAAAAGCTTTCAAAAAAGTTTCATATCACAATTTAAATTTTTCATCCCGCGTTGTACATACATACATTGATATAGTAATTGCCCTGCTTATTTATTTTCTGTTCGTTTGATTCATTTTCCAATTTTTTTTTTGTGTTTGTGATATTTGTGCGATTCGACATGCGACAATTCATTGGATTGTTAATTCTATTGTACTGTTTTGTGTATTTGAGTTGGATAAACATTTAAATTAATGTAATTTAAAAGATTTTTTTTTTTTTTTGTTTTTGCTTGTTGTGCTCAAATTTGCTGAAAGGAATTTGATCGTTGTTTGATGATTTGACCTGTAAAATCAAAATGGATATTTTTTGTAACAAAAGTCGATGATGATTGACAGCGATTGAATGCTTTTAATATAGACAAAATGGGGGGTTTTAAATTCATTGCAAATATACAATGATAGAAACCAATGTTGTGGCAAAAACCCAAAACAGCATAAGTCGAGTTATGTAGTTTTACGTTTTATTTTATTTTTGAGATCTCCGTAATCGATTTCATATCATATCAATTTTTTGTAATATTCCGGAAACTAGAAATAACAGTAAAAAGCGTTTACAAAAACCAGATTTCTAAAAACTCATACGTTTTGAGCAACTCTTAATTTTAAAAACGTTTTCCTAAAAAATCCAAATTTTAGACTTATGCTGTTTTGGGTTTTTGCCACAGGTTTAATGTTAGAATTTGAGACAGTGGCAGTAAACACACAAGTTGATTCAATATGCAAATTTTATCAAAAACTTTACAATATTCTCATAATCTTAAATATAAAACTTCCAAAATTGTAAAAGTTGAAAAAATCAAAAAATTTCGCAAATGGACCAACCAGCAGGCAATAAAATTCAAATTTTCGACTTTTTACCTCTAATTTTGCAATGTAAATATCAATATGGGTCAATATGAATGGAAGGCCTTCAAGTATTGAGGATCTAAGCTATCAAAGCTTGAAGCAATATTCTGAAATTTGTATCCAACGAACCTCTGGTATTAAAGGTTTCAATTTGAAATTTTAGTTTTTTTTTGTAAATTCAGATATTTTTAATTTTGAATTATCAAATTTTTAAATTTCAAAATAAATCATTAAATGTTGAAATTTCAACAATCAATTAATATTTTTTGAGGCATCTAATTTTTAAATTTGAAGGATTGCTACCGACTAGTTTTTGGATTTTGATATTTGAGCCATCAATATTTTTCATGATGTAAGAAACATCAGTTTAGTGTTCAAAATAGAAAATGGGAAAGCGTTGCTGATAATAGACCAAATCCTTTCAATTTTCGATGACTTATTCCACAAAATATCAGACATGGAACCATTAAATGGTTGAGGTTTACACTCAAAAATCAAATTCTTAAAATGTTGATTTAATATTAAGGCATGAAATCATCAAGGGTTTGATATTTAATTTAAAATTAAATTTTTTCAGATTTGAAGCTATTAATCTCTGAGACAAGAACATCTAAATTTAAAACCTAAAATATAAAGGGCGGTAACCACACGATGTGATGTGAACTTCGGTCCTGAAAATTCGCTCAACTCTTAAATCAATCCCTAACCGAAACCGAGCCTCTTAACTCAATGTTCAGCTTAACTCAATTAACAACTCAACTACAACGCAATATTCAACGCAATCACCAAATCAACCGCCAAAAAGTATTAAACCTCAAATCCATCAAAAATGCAGCCCTCAACTCAACATCAAACTTAATGCGCCACGCAATCCCTAACATGGTCCCAAAAAATGAACTCAACTCACGCAAACTTCCAACTATACCCACAACTTTCCCCAAAATAAATCCAGAACTGAACCCCTAATCAAACCTCAACTCAACCAGAACTTAACTCCCGGCTCAACTGTTAACTCCAAACTCAATCCCTAAACCAATACAATCCCAAAACTACAAAAATCTATCAATACAACTCAATCCTAATTCAACCTAAAGCTCGGCGCCTAACTCAACCCCCAACTTAACCTCAAACTCAACGTTCAACTCAATCCTCAGATCAACGCGACTGAAAAACTATACTCGTACATAAACTCAACTTAAAACAACTCAAGCTATGTTCAAAATCAACCCTCAACCCAACCCCAAAAAGATTCGCAACTTAACCACTGACTGTTACTCCACGTAATCCCGACTAAACTCTAACTCAACCCCAACTCATCCCTAGCCCCACCCCAGATTAACGTTAACTCGACCTGCAACGCAGTACTCAACTCCCAAATCACCATCGTCTTAAAAATTAAATGCGTGGATCAACCCAACTCCAGCTAACTCTAATTCAACCCCAACTCAATCCGCCCGCAAAAAAAATTCTCAACTGCAATAGCACTACTAAATTCTAATATAATCATATCTCAACTCTTAACCTTTTAACGTACAGCTCCCAAAATCTTTTAAATTCTCATCCTTAGCCATAGAAACAGATTAGTGAAAAGATGACCAATCAGACAAGCCCTTCTCAAAATACCGTCGCTAAGACAGACATCCAGACACATGGGCAATACCGTCGCTAAGACAGACATCCAGACACACCGACAGACAATTATGTCGGTCCATAAAGACCAATGTATTGAAATTTTGTTAATAACGAAAAATATTTGATTGGTCTAAAACCACTTTTCTCGACGTTTTGAAAAACGTCGAGTCCGAAAAACCAAAAAGAATGTCCGTCCTTTCTGTCTGAATGTCTGCAAGAGGTTGGGGTGCCTGCCATACGAATAGATCCAATACCACCTTAAGTAAAAAGAAAAACGTAAAAAGATAAAAGTAGAAAGTAAACAAGTAAAAAGTATAAAATAAAAAGTAAAACGTAAAAAGTAAGAATAAAACGAAAAAAGTAAAAATAAAACGTAAAAAGTAAAAAGTTAGAAGTAAAAAGCAGAAAGTAAACAGTAAAAAGTAAAACAAAAAACGTGAAAAGTAAAAATTAAAAATAAAACGTAAAAGTTAAAAGTAAAAAGTTAGAAGTAAAAATGAAAAAGTAAATAGTAAAAAGTAAAACGAAAAACGTAAAAAGCAAAAAGTTAAAATTAAAAAGTAAAAATAAAACGTAAAAATACAAGAGTAAAAAGTTAGAAGTAAACAGTAAAAAGTAAAACAAAAAACGTAAAAAGTAAAACGAAAAACGTAAAAAGTAAAAATTAAAAATAAAACGTAAAAAGTTAAAAGTAAAAAGTTAGAAGTAAAAAGTAAAAAGCAAGAAGTAAACAATAAAAAGTAAAACGAGAAACGTAAAAAGTAAAAAGTTAAAATTAAAAAGTAAAAAGCAAAAAGTAAAAATTAAAACGGAAAACGTAAAAAGTAAAAAGTAAAAATTAAAAAGTAAAATGTAAAAAAGTAAACCGTAAAAAGTAAAATTAAGAAGTAAAAATAAAACGTAAAACGTAAAAATTAAAAAGTAAAAAGAACAACGTAAAAAGTTAAAAGTAGAAAGTAAACAAGTAAAAAGCAAAAAATAAAAAGTAAAACGTTAAATTTAAAAAGTAAAACGTAAAAAATAAAAAGTAAAAATTTAAAAGTTAAAATTAGAAATAAAACGTAAAAAGTAAAAAGTTAAAAGTAAAAAGTTAGAAGTAAAAGTAAATAGTAAAACGTAAAAAGTAAAAATTAAAAAGTAAAAAAAACCTTAAAAAGTAAAAAGTTAAAAGTAAAAGGTTAGAAGTAAAAAGGAAAAAGGAAAAAGCAAAAAGTAAACAGTAAAAAGTAAAAAGTTAAAATTAAAAAGTAAACAAAAAAGTAAAAAAGTTAAAGTTAAAAGTAAAAAGTTAGAAGTAAAAAGTAAAAAGCAAAAAGTGAAAAGTAAAAATTTAGGGCCATATTTATAGTCCGCACTACAACCACTGTTGTTACTAAAGCAACTCTTTTGGTATTTATAAACCTCACTATAACAACTGTTTCAAACAGTTGCTACAACTATAGTCGTGGATATCGGCGACTAAAACTGGGGCCTTACTATGCAATTCGACGACTATTTTCGACGGCTATCGTTTTGTATAACAAGATGCAGGAAGAAAAAAGAAAACAATAGTTATTGTGTTCCTTTTTCTTCTTGTACTTTCTAATACAAAACGATAGCCGTCGAAAATAGTCGTCGAATTGCATAGTATGGCCCCCAGTTGTTACAAATTTTCGAAAAAAAAAAAATTTTGTTGTAAATTGTGTTCGAATTTCGAAATTAATGTCAAAAACAAATCTTTATAAATATAATTGTCATAAAATCAGTGTAAATATATTTATTTTATTGTTTATATACAACAAATAAATAAAATATTTTACTCTTAAATGGATTCTTCATTTTCTTCAATATTATCATCCGAGTCAGATGGTTCTGATTATTTACTAAAAAATAACTGTGTTCGAAAAGAAAAACGCTACAAAGAACGAATCACAAGATTTTTATACAGATGAGGAATTTAAAAAAAGATTCCGATTTACGAAAATAGCCTTAAGGTATTTGGAAACGTCAGTGGAAAATGATCTGAAGCATATTGATAATAGAGGTTTACCTTTGACGGTAAAGCAAAAAATCGAGCGCGTTATTACGTGACTGGTTGTTTTCAAATCCTCTTCTTTTCATAATAAATTCGCTGTGCCTCGTATCCCTTTCCTTGTGCAAAGTAACATTTCTCCTTTGCTTCATTGCATATGCATTTACTTTTTGATAACAAAGCTTTCTTTTGAACCGTCGTAATTTCTTTAGATAAATCTGAATTACTAGTATTTCGTTTTTTGCTTCGATTGAAATTAGCAATCACTGTTGGTGCCGCGATGGCTTGTACTGAAGGCATATTTGATGTCTCGCATGTTGTTGATACGCACGGTGGCGCTTGTTGTACAGTCATAATATCTTGATCATTACAGTCACTGGCTTCTTCACTGTCCAGATTTTCGTATGGATTCTCTTCAAAACCTTGACAATTTTGACTGTTTTGCTCCTACAAATTTAAAATAATAATTAATTATCATATACGATTCGTATTAAGTATGGAATTTATAATTACCCTCTCATTCCTATATCCTGAATCATTATCGTAACAGTTTACTTGCGGACTAATCGTTGGCAGAATTAATTCAATTAACTCACCATCAGCCTGAGAGAGTTTTACTGTAGAAGAACCACCACCAGTACCTAGACCATCCTTTTTTTATGTTTGGTAGTTTTGCCTTCATGTTTGGTAGTTTTGGGCGGATCGATTATTTGGCTATTCTATTCTAAACGACACTCTTCCAACCTTTTTTTTCTGTATTTTTCACCGAATCAGTCTTTTAATTTTCTAAAACTATTTTATATTTTTTATGATACCAATAAGAGTAATCCTATGGTGAATCCTATCGGTTCATTTCATTTCCACTAGAACTATTTATTTACATTATAAAGCAATAACAAATAAATATCAAAACTGTAGGTTACACTTTTCATAAATCAACAATTAAATTGCCGCTGTTTTTGTTATTTTAATGTTGGTAGCACTAGTTCGAAAACAGTTGTTTTAACAACGTCTATAAATACCAAAATGAAATCCTGGTTAAAACAATTAATTTAGTGACGACTATAAATACCAAAAAAAATCAATTCAAAAACAGATGTTTTTCGAAAACAGTGACTACTGCTATAGTTGTAGTTTGGTCTATAAATATGGCCCTTAAAATAAAACGTAAAAAGTAAAATGTTAAAAGTAAAAAGTTCGAAGAAAAAGTAAAAAGCAAAAAGTAAACAGTAAAAAGTAAAACGAAAAACGTAAAAAGTAGAAAGTTAAAATTAAAAAGTAAAATGTAAAAACTAAAAAATTAAAAAGTAAAAAGCAAAAAGTAAAACGGAAACCGTAACAACTAAAAAGTTAAATTAGGAAGTTAGAAGTAAAAAGTAAAAAGCAAAAGGTAAAAAGAAAAAGGAAAAACGTAAAAAGTAAAAATAAAACGTAAAAAGTAAAAAGTTAAAAGTAAAAAGTGAGAAGTAAAAAGTAAAATGCAAAACGTAAAAAGTAAAAAGTAAAACAAAAACCGTAACAAGTAAAAAGTTTAAAGTAGGAAGTTAAAAGTAAAAAGTAAAACGCAAAAGGTAAAAAGTAAAAGGAAAAACGTAAAAAGTAAAAATAAAACGTAAAAAGTAAAATTAAAAGTAAAAAGTTAGAAGTAAAAAGTAAAAAGCAAAAAGTAAAAAGTAAAACGAAAAACGTAAAAAGTAAAAAGTTAAAATTAAAAAGTAAAAAGTAAAAAAGTAAAACGTAAAAAGTAAAAATTTAAAAGTGAAAATAAAACGTAAAAAGTAAAAAATTAGAAGTAAAAAGTTAGAATTAAAAAGTAAAAAGGAAAAGTAAAACGAAAACCGAAACAAGTAAAAAGTTAAAAGTAGGAAGTTAGAAGTAAAAAGTAAAAAGCAAAAGGTAAAAAGTAAAACGGAAAACGTAAAAGGTAAAAATTAAAAAGCAAAAATAAAACGTAAAAAGTAAAAAGTTAAAAGTAAAAAGTTAGAAGTAAAAAGTAAAAATGTAAAAAGTAAACAGTAAAAAGTAAAACGAAAAACCTATAAAGTTAAAATTAAAAAGTAAAATAAAAATTAAAAAGTGAAAATAAAACGAAAAAAGTAAAAGTTAGAATTAAAAATGAAAAAGAAAAAAGTTAAAAGCAAAAAGTAACACGTAAACCTAAAAAGTTAAAAGTAAAAAGTTAGAAGTAAAAAGTATAAAGTAAAGCTTCACTAACTTAGTGTAGAGTTAGCTTGATTTGGGGTTAAGTAAGGAGTTTTGAATTATTTGGTGGTTGATTTGGGTTTAGGTTAACGTTTGATTTGAAAGTTGATTTGGGGTTGAATTGGTGATTAAGCTGAGGGCTATGTTGCCGGTTGAATTAGTGATTGCGTTGAAATTGAGTTGGAAGTTGAGTTCTAAGTTGAGGTGGAGGTTGAGCTGATGATTGAGATAAGAGGATTAGTTATAGGGATTCATTTGTGAGTTGTCAATTCGTAAAACTCGATGGTTTTAGGATTTTGAAACAAAATACTTAAACGTTTTGTGATGTGAAATCCGTAAAAATTATGTGTAGTTATCAAATGTATAATGCTTGATTAGCAACTATTTAAAGCATATATTGTAGAATCAGTTTTGAAAAGAGAAAATTATGCGTAAAGCGCGACCCACTTAAGTTTAAATGATTAAATTCTAAAATTACTCTGAGTTACCGGAGCTTAACTGCATCAAAATGACTGACCCAAAATCATTAAAATTAATTAATCATCCTAACCTAAATTATAACAATCCAATTCTAAAAATTTGATGAAGTCATCCAATCGTGAGACTTAAATGTTTCAAAATTTAACCAAAGATTACCAATTTTTAGACATCAATCTATGAAATTTTTAGTTTGTCGTGTAAAATTCATCAAAATGATTTGAATTTTATACATAGAGAACTAACAAATTTTAAGGCTAATAAAATTGGAAGATAATCCTAACAAATTTTGAAATTTAAGTTAAAAGCACCAAATTAAAAAAATAAAAATTCTGAGTCTATTATAACCCAAATGTTAAGATTAAAAACGATGAAATTTTAATAAATAGGTTTATAGTCCTAAAATTAAACAATTTTGGGAGTCCATTCAAAAACCTAAAATATTTTTACGTTAAACTTACGAATTTTGAAAATAGTGCATTCAACTATCTTTCCAGATTAGTAACTCAAAAATTTGTAAATTTGAAAATATCGGATTTTAAAATTTGATTAAAGTCAGATTTCAAACTTTGAGTATGTGAACCGTAAAATTTTTCCGTTGCAATTTTCATAAAACTTTGAGAATTCAAAACATCAAATGTTACCAATCGTGACTCGAGACTGTCAGTTTTCGTAATCGAAGCTCATAACCGAGTGTTTTTTATTTGACAGTGATGTGTTTTAAATATTATTTTCGCTCATTGCCGCTTTCATCGTAAGAACTAGGCAAATTTAGTCATTGTACAAATTATATTTTGATTTTAGCACGGACACAAATCTTTCGTTTGAATATCGAAACCTGAGCATGGATTTTGGTCGTAAAAAGAGAATTGGGAACTGCCAGGTTGACACAAGTAAATTTATTGTTGTTTAGATTTATTTTAACATTATTGTGCGTCTGCTTAGTACATCGATAAAAATTGACTGATAACTCTCAAATCTCATCTTACGACCAAAATCCTTGCTCTTAAGATGCAGACAGTTTCAATGTTTGGATTTGGATAAATTCAAAAATTGAGTTTGAATTTTTTAATTAAAATTGTGGTAACCTAAGTGATTAAATTGTAATTTTACAATGTAAATACATATATAAAAATTTTCAAATCGATGTTTTCGTAGTTTTCGAATCTCTCCATAAAATATGATGCTAGGAAATATCTGATTTTGAATCATAAATTTTGAACTGTTGAATTTAGCTATTGCTAGGGATTTCTTGTTTTGATCAACTTTAAGAAAATGGGTTAAATCGACCCCTCCTCCAGAAACATACTCGAATTAATTTAATTGGCCTACGTGAATTTAAGATAAGTTTCAAATAAAGGTAAATCACCAAAATTACTCCTGAATAAAATTTTAAAATACAAAACTTAATAGCTATTTAGAACTAAAAAGATAAATTTTCTAATCAGCAACATTTTCTTTTATTATTTCTTTCCAGAATCATGGACGTCAATAACATGAAAGAAATTAATGAGACTAATCTTAATTTAAATAATAACAATAATAGCACAACATTAAATAATAATAATATTTTAAACAATATTACGGATAATGATGATATAAATCTTGAATTTGATAATAATCTGCTGCTAAATAGCAGTATGGATGGGGACCAACTAGAAATCAATAGTAACGATAGTTTAATGAGCGGTGATCAACCGGATCCCGATTATATAAAAATGTTTGTGGGTCAAGTACCAAAATCAATGGATGAGGAGCAATTGAAAACAATGTTCGAAGAATATGGCCGTGTGCATACGATTAATGTGTTGCGGGATAAAGTGACTGGCATTAGTAAAGGTAAATTGTTTTGCTTATATATCGAAATTTAGTAACGCATAGAGCATAGTACATTGTGTACTGTGTACAGGATGAATTTGGTAGTTTGGAAATAATTATTCAAGTGATAATGGCGCAACAACAACCTAGTAAATTATAATTATTTCCGTAATTACAAATTTACCTGTACATATTCGTATATAAATTTTTTATCTTACGTGTATCCTGATATTTTTTTATTTTTTTTTTTTAATGTGTAAATTACTATTATAACATGCAAGTAATTGTTTTATGTATTACATTGTGTTATTACATACGTATTATGATTATTTATGGCTACATGGCTATTTAGTATGATTCCATCAAAATTTAATGTCTTGTAATTGTATTTTGTATATTTTGAAGGATTTTGTTGTCTGTTTTTTTCGGAATTTTTACCTAAACTAAAATTACATCCTATTAAACATATTTAGATACAAAATTGAATAATTTAGGTTAAGCGCCTAAAATTGGATTTTTTGTTTAGTAAATTACATATATAAACAAGTTTTCAGCAGTTATATTTAGGTACTTAATAGTGAAATTTAATAATTATAGTTCTTCATGTCGATTTAGGTTTAGCAAATTAGACGAAATTATTACTAATTTTTTGTTAAACGAAATCTTATTAAAAAATAAAATTGAGTGCTTGCAGCAATCAAACAAATCTTACACACATTTTTTAAAATTTTTTTTTTTTTTTTTTTTTTTTTTACGGCAGAAATTGTAAAAAGTATCAAACAAATCTTTTAAACAACGATGTCTTTAATATTTGTAATTCGTATTCGTCCGATCGTTGTTGTCTATTGCTCCTTATATAGTATGCAAGTCCTTTGTTAGTAAATAAAAATAAATCTTCTATAAAAATAAACACTAGTCGAATTCCTAAATAAAACTGTTTTTCAGAAGAAGCTTTAATATAGGGGCTTAATTATGCGACTCAAGCAAATTATACTTCGATTCGTCGTTTTAAGGGAATTTTACCAAAGTAATAATGATTTGTGCAAATATTGTTTTTCTTCGCTTTCCATTGTTTTTCCAGCTAGTGATTTTGTGGGTCTGTTTTCGAAATCCCAAGAATCAATGCAGGCAGCGGCGGCTGCTGATTTAAAATTTCACGCAGGCAAACATCGAATTATTTTTTTGTAGCAATTTGAAATTATAGACAAAATAAATCTTTCGGTTTTAGTTTTAAATCCTAATATACCTTAGGGAATTCCGCCATGTTTTATCGAATTACAGGTAAATCGGAATTTTCGATTTATCAAAGTTTTTAAATGTATGTATTTGAGATTTACAAATAGTTTAGCTACCAAGCAATTTCTTAAGGAATAAACAAAATATTTACGAACCAATTGTTATCTTTAGTATTCATTTTGAATTCACCATTTTATTTACGGACCAATAAAATGGCAGGTTGTATCTTTTTGGAAAACAAACAAAAAAATTGAGATTAATGTCGTGGTCTATATTGACGCAAAAAAAAACTGAACTGAGCTCAATTTCTACTACGAATATTTCAGCATTTTTTTATCTAGGTTAAGGTGTTTTCACTTAATTGAAAGTGACATAAACTTTACCTGGTAAAATTGTTCGAGTAAACATGTTTTTCGAGTTCCGAATTGCGATTTGCTATATTATTGAGAATTTTCGCGAGATATTATGCGAGATTTTTCGATATTGTTTGAGTTTACCTTGAATTGAGTTGCGCGTAGCGTTAAATTAGATGAGTTCTTTCTATTATTTTTCGAAACAGATGTTTTTTTTTTCTTTTCATTTGCTTTGCAATTTAGCATTGAAGTTTTTCAAGATTATTCTAGGATTCTAAGGCTGCGGCCAGAGTGCGCGCGATAAGCGATGCGAGGCGAGAAGCGATGCTATTTCGCGCGAGCCACGAAGCGAGTGCTGTCCAAAGTGGATGCGATAGAAGCGATTTATAATGTTGAATAAAACTTTTTTAATATGAAAATATTTTGAATTTCTGTGCCTTGTATTTGTATTTTAATTATTAAATATTTTTCTATCATCGTTATAGAAAGATTTGTTTTTAATTTACAAAATATTAACTTCAAATTTAAATATTTATTAATTTTTTATTTAATTATCTATTACATATTAATAATATTACTGTTATTAATATTTATTATTATTAGTAAAACTTCTCTAAAACTTTAAAAATAATAAAAAAATAAAAAATAATGCACACAATTATAGAACAGTATGCAAATTTACATAAAATCGCGCGAGAACGAGCGACAAAACTCAACATGTTCAGTTTTATCGCTTCTCGCTTTGAAACTCGCATCCACTCGCATCTCGCATCGCTTTAACTGCGGACAGTTCTATTTAAATATACGTGTGCAGTTTTGTCGCACGTCATCGCTTCTCGCATCGCTTCTCGCCTCGCATCTCTTATCGCGCGCACTCTGGCCGCAGCCTTAGTGTATTCAAGATTTCCGGTGGATACAAGAATTTACAAAGCTCTGTAATTACGTGATGAAACCGAATTGGTGATATATCAATGTTTTCGATATTTTGTAAGATTTTTGAGCTTATTTGAGATTTGTTTGGTTTTGATTATTTTTTCGAGATTATTTAAGATTAACGATATTTCGCCAGTTTAGCATAGAGTAGAATTAACCATAGCACAGTTACAGTTACCTGATCTTTCAGAAATGAGGTTATCGAAATTCGAGATATTGAGAATTTTAGATTAATGTAGCTTTTCAGAATTATTCCATAGGTGTTGGCTATTCTAAAGCTATTCAAAATTTGATTGTTTCAGAAGGATTCTTAATTTATTCGTAATTTTTCAGGAAATTTGCAAGAGTTTGCGATTTTCATGACAACGTTATATCATAGACTAAATAAAATTTCACAAAGACTTCTTATGTCGAAGAAAAAAAAATTCAAATTATTTGGGTGTAGAAAATCGCTATTTGGGTGTAGAAATTATATTCCGAACAATACAGTGAGCCCCTACGCAGTATACTTAAAACCACAAAAACATAAATCTCTCTTTGAGTAAATTTACTCTCTAACTAATGCAAGTTTGCTGGGAGCAGACATTTAAATAAAAAATATTTATTCAGAAAATGTTTCGTGTGTTAAATTAGTATGCGGTGGAACACCGCATAGCATGGTTCAATTCAAATAATGTTAGTTTGATATTTTGAGTTACGTGTTTCTGACGTCATACAGTTCCGCCACGTGTTTATAAATAAAGAGAAAAAGCAATGAAACATTTTTGTTTCAAGTTATTGTTTTTTTTATTTTTTTTACTTGTTGTAATTTTTACGACCTTTTAACACTAGAACTACCAACCCGTCAAAATGACGAGTTGTACATTTATTGAATTCAATTTTTTTTATTATTATGTTAATATTTTTTTGGAAGTTTATGGTGAATTTTAACATAATTAATTTGTTTTCATATTAAAAGTCATCACAGATTTCCACAAAAATATTAACATAATAATTAAAAAAATTGAATTCAATAAATGTACAACTCGTCATTTTGACGGGTTGGTAGTTCTAGTGTTAATACTAGAATTGTGTGTCGTCATAAAAAAAATTCTCATTTGTTTACATATTTAGAGCTGAGATGGTATTTAATGAATCATGACCGGTGAATAAAGGGATATATGTTGATTTATTATTTTGTTAACCTTTATCCAGCTGGATAAGTACAATCGCACCACCATGTTTATATGAAAATAAAGCGAATTTATGAAACTAACAATGGGTTTCCTTGCGTTATGGGTTATTTATTGTGGAACACCAGGAATATACATTTGAATGTATACTGAATGGATACATTTGAATTGATTGCTGGGTGTTTTGTCAGTATGATTAAATGTGGGATTCTAAACCGATTTTTAGATGCGATTCTGGTATTTGACCACTTAGGATGGAACTTGGTTGTTGCTTAACCGATCATGATGAAATTCGACATGTAAAATAGAAATGGGCGTTTTTAATGATTGCTAAATGAAGTTCTGTAATATGGCCAATTAGGAAGGAACTCAGTTATTTCTTAACCAATCCTGGTGAAATTTGACATGTGCGATAGAAATGGGATCCTAAAATGATATTTAGAAGAAGTTCAGGAATATCGCCAATTAGAGGAACTCGGTTATTTCTTAACCGATTATGATGAAATTCGACATGTACGATGGAAGTGGGATTCTAAAACGATTGTCAGATGAAGTTCTGGAATATGGCCAATTAGGAAGGAACTTGGTTATTTCTTAACCGATTATGATGAAATTCGCCATGTACGGTGGAAACGGAATTCTAAAATGATTTGGGACACGGCTAATTAGAAAGGAACTTGACCACTTTTTAACTGTTTATTTGATATTCAGCATGTACTATAGAAATTATAATATTCAAAAATAATATTCAGATGAAGTTATTCAATATGGCCAATTAGCCAGGAGTTTGGCAATTTCTTAACCGGTTTGATGAAATTTAGCATGTACGATGAGAATGGGATTCTTAAGGAAATTTTACATGAAGTTCTGTGATTCACCGACCAAACGGCTCAGTGGTTAAAGCTGTGGCGTTTGGATCGAGAGGTACCGGGTTCGAATCCCGATAGTCGCGGGATGCAAAAGGGATTTTTCATCATTTGATTACGATCGGTGATGACGATGATCTCAACTATGACCCCCTGTTGGGTGGGAGTGCAGAATCTATGGGCCGGTCACCTTGCATGTCAGCACTATAGGCTGGCATGAAGCAATGCAATGTGCAGGTGGTTTATACAAAAACGGGTCTATAGCCGTAGGTCCTCGATTTGGCAAATACTGCGTAAAGTAGGACGGTAAAAGTTAACTACGATAGAGTTGGGGGGTGCCCTGAGCCCCAGAAAAGATTACATAGAATAAAACGAAACAAAAAAATTTGTAATTTGATCAATTAGGGAGGAACTTGGTTATTTTTCTACATATTATGATGAAGGTCAGCAAGTGCAATGGAAACGGGATTTTATATTGATTTTTATAAGAAGTCCTTAAAGGCTTTAAAAAATTATTTTAGAATCTTATATACTGAATTTCATCATAATTGGTTGAGATGTGGCCAAATACCTTCCTAATTGGGTTTGTACATCATAATCGGCTGAGAAATAACCGAGCCCCTTTCGAATTAGCCGTATTTCAGAACTTCTTCCAAAAACTATTTTAGAATCTCGTTTCTATAGTGCATACTGAATTGCACCGAAATGTAAGCATGTATCATAATCGGCTGAGAAATTACGAAGTTCCTTCCGAATTGGTTATATTCCAGAACTCCTTCCAAAATTCATTTTAGAATCCCATTTCCTTCAAACGTGTCGAATTTTATCAAATGTGTTTGGTGATAAAGAAATAACCAAGTGAATTTCTAATTGAACATATTCCAGAAAATCAATCTATTTATTAACAAAAGCCATATAAGAGATGTATCTTGACTGTCACGGATAGTCTGAAATATCATAAATATAATAAAAAAAAATTGTATCCCTTAGATACGAATTGAGTTCATTACCCCGATTTAATGTCCCTTAAATCGAGTTTTTACTGCAATTCTAATTTGAGAAGTTCTATATTATGTTCAGTAAATTTTTATACTTGCTTAATAATGAACCACGTCGATCTATTTTACCATGTTCATAACCTAACAATTTTTATTGCAAATTCGGAGATGCTTGATAAATTTTGTTAGTTGGCCGATTATGCAGTGAATATACAGAAAATTGGAGATACAATGTTCCAATGCAATAGTCTATAAACGATAAGGGGCTATATTCCTGGAGGGACTTTAATCCATTGAGGTTTTACTGATCTTGCCAGAAACAATGCAGTTTTTTTTTAATTATTAGATTTTCGTGTAATTTATACTCTATTATTATGAATGAGCTAATTGGAATATGTATGTAATTAAAAATTTTAGTAAATAAATAAAATAATATCCGTTTAATGGGCAAATTTTGATCTAGTGAAATTTAATTATTTTTCTTGTATTTCGAAATCAAATCTTATTGAATATAGTTAAACTTATGAAGAATTTTATTGATAAAATATTGATTAAATATAAAAATGGCTAAACCACCTTGATTTTCAATTTCACATTCGGTTTCTATTTAAGGCCGATTTATATGAAGAAAAATGTTTGCCCGACAAATTTTTTGCATGTCGGTTAGAACTGCACACAATAGAAAAATAAACACTGGTTAAAAAGAGAAAGGATATGTAAACAAAAATGGGGATGCTATAATTATTTTGAAGCTGATAATTTAACGCCATATTTTTTATATTTACCGGTACTGACATAATTAAATTAATTGGGGGAAATTAATCAAAATAAAATAAATATGAAAGCTATTAATTAAATTTTTGTATTTAAAAATTTTCAAAGATAATATCATTCGACATGTCTGTTTTTGAAAATTTGGTTATTTTTGCCTCCTATAAACCGTTGACGTCTAGTCATGTTTATATTGTCCTTCTTGTCATCCAAACGAAAATTGTAATGTAGTAATCTCTTCCATTTTTGCAAGGCAAACATTTTTCTACATCTAAATCGGCCATTGAAAAACATTTGTTATAAAAAAGTTTATTTGAAATTATTGTATAAGTCAGTCCTGCCAACTTATTTTTCAAAAAGAAAAAAAAAATAATTAAAGAAAGACTCTCCGATGGCCGCAAGTCATGTTTTATAATATGGTCGATACCGCAGCTCTAGCTTCATACATCATTTATTCTAAAAATAATCCGGTTCCTACTAAGTCTTCGTTTAGTCGGTGCACATTTTTACAAGATCTGGGTAAGCAATTAGCAATGGCAGCAATTCAAGATCGTGCCGCGAATCCAAAAGTTATGGCTCAGTTTTCCAGCAAAACTGGGATAGAGTGCATGTTAGGGTAGTTGCTTCTGCAGCATCGACTCCACCTACATCAGGAAATTCACGCTCACATGTTGGAAGCTGCTATGTTTTTCGGTCGATGCCGTTATTCCAGCGAAAAACTCGGAAATGTTGTTCGATTTGCACGCGACCAGTTTGCAATGAGCATGCAATAACAATAAATAAATGCAATCAATGTCACATTTAAATTTGAAATAATAAACTTTAATACCAAATAAATTATGGTGTTATAGTTGCTATGTATACCAATATTTCTCTGTATGAGCTGGTTTCAATTTTGAAGTTTTCATACATATTATAAATAGGTACAAATGTACCTTAGGTGCCCGTTTAATGGGTATTTTATTATTTTTGCATATACATAGTTAGTTTTGAAATCCTACTAGATTAAAAAAAAATATCAAACAAGAAAGACTAATTGAGGCTAAACAAAATATTTGGACATGTAGCTAACCGAATTAATTAAAAAAAATTAAATTAAAAAACAAATATGTAGGTACAATTGTACCTTGCCATGCACATAAAGGATATACTACTCATACATACAAATTGTAAACACAAAAAATAAACACATAAAAAATATGAATTATGTAGGAAGGGGTACCGAATTAAAAAAGGCTGAATTAAAAAAAGTCTTCATTAATGAAATAAAAAAAGCGAATATTGTATGAAAAAGGAATACTTTTTTTATTTCAGAAAAAAATTAATTAAAAAAGGTAACAGGTGTTCATACAAATTCATACAAAAATCACCATTTTTAATTCACTTTTTTTAATTCAGCCTTTTTTAATTCATGTAGCCATGTAGGAATCATGATTCAATAAATACCAATAAGCTCTAAATATGTATGTAAACAAATGGTAATTTTTTTTTTGTGACGACACACAATTCTAGTAACGTATAAATTACAACAAAAAGTAAAAAAAACAATAACTTGAATAAAAATATTTCATTCACTTTTTCTCTCTTCATTTATCGGGATTGCATCACATCACGAACACATGGCACGAAATACATATATGTATAGCTAAAACTATCGAATAACAAAACAAATGAAAAACATATTTATGGTAGTGAGAAATTAACAACATACAGTCTGATTTGAAGAGAGTAAGAAGATAAAGTTATTACGGTTCTGCTGTATTTTCCATTTTTTGTTGTTGTTATTTTATTTTTTGAAAAATAAGGTTCATGAGAAGTCTTTATGAAAATTTATTTAGTCTATGGTTATATGGTATTCTACATTCCAGATTTCATAAAATCAAGTAAAATTTTCGTTGGAACAAAACCTTAAACAAAATTTTAAAAAAAGTTTGATCAATTGATTAAACGTCGACGATTGGTTTAAATATTGATTTAATCAAAGTCACAAAACAACATAGAGCTTTTGTGTTCTAGTGAAGTGATACAAATAACATCATTTTCTATAGTGTAATATTTCCGATTGCATGCACAAATTCAACTGGCTTTTTTCCTCCAAATAAACAGCGATTCTAAGTATTCGCATGGAATCGCGTAATTGATGGATTGAAGTGTTCAACCAATTTTAAGCAAGACCTCCCGGAAATAACTGAATCATTCTAGTCACTGTTACAACTTAAAACTACAGTTTAGCGCTACCTATTATAGCTGTAGAAATAACGCCAACCTGCCACTATGATTATAGAAGCTGGCTCTTTGATGGACGCTGTTCTGTAAAGCGTCACCATTACTTTTACCCGTAACCAAAATTAAAATGGCAAATTCATTTTTTATGAGTAAGATACGAAACTGTAATTTTAGCATATTAGTGCAGAACATTAGAGTTTACGGGCAAATTTTGATACATTTAGTTTATATTTGGCAAGCCTTAACGAAATTCCCGATCTAATTTTTGTGACTGAAATATGGATTTATTCTAAACAATGCTGTGAGTTTAGTTTATCGGGTTACAACTTTAGGGCTTGCTGTAATGACAGTTACCGTTCTGGGGGTGTTGGTGTTTTTATTCGCAATAACATTGTGAATTACTCAATCCAAGTTTACAATTTGATCACAGCAAATGTTATTCGTTTTGATCTTGACGTTGCAGGGAGAAATTGGATATTCATTTGTATCTACCGATTTAATAATGTGTCTATTAATCGGTTCTGCGATGAGCTGGAAAATTTGTTACCTACTCTTACAAAAAGTAACGTATGTAGCTATTCTGGGAGATATTAATCTAAATCTTTTAGATACCAATGAGTCGTATGGTTACCAAACAATGCTGGCTTCACATGGTTTAATAAATTTTTTAAATGAACCAACTAGAATGTTAGCTTGTCTGGACCATGTCTTCCTGAAAAATGAGCAAATATTTGATTTTAATATTAGAAACCTACCTATTCATTTTTCTGGCCATAATTTGATTATGCATAGTCGATATATCTGCATCAATATTGAGTTAAGGTACAGTTAATTATAGATCAAATATTTCATAGGTGAATTACACTAAACTAAATGACCTTTTAAAGTTTGAAAATTGAAATTCTGTGTATTCTCATTCCAATTGTAGTCGTGCCTTTGAAAATTTTGTCGATATTCTAAGGTCTCTCATAGCATCATCCACTTTTATCACTGATAGTCACAAATTAAATTAAATTTCTTAGAAATTAAAACGAGATCCTTTCATTAAGAAACTGGAAAAATATGTAGGCAATCTTTCAAAACAGGTTCATACTGGTCTTCTACAAGAACAAATTTGATTCATCCATTAATAATTCCAAGGTTACTTAGAAGATTATTGATAATGTGTTAGGACATATTCTCGAAATAACGCAAATATATCAACTCCGAACTAAAGATATCCTTACAATTTCTAAGTCGATTTCTAATGAATTTATGTAACTTTTTAATAAACATATCCCAAGAATTAACTTCCATTTATAGTGCTTCTAGAAATGATGATACTGAACCTAATAAATTTATCTTTGGCTCACAGTCCAATAATTACGTCTCGTCTTGTTACTTTGTATAGGCTCTTTCTTCTTCTTCGGAAATTAATAATTTAAAAAACAAACGATTTAAAGGTGCTGATGGAATTGATAACTTGGTTGTTAAAAACTGCGCTTGGTACTTAGTGGATGTTCTAAAATTCTTGTATAACCTGAAACTTGAAAATGGAATATCTCCAAATAATTTAAAATTATCAATTGTAATTGCAATATTCAAAACAGGCGATGAATTACAGTTGATATCTAAGGTCTTTGAGAAACTAACAAAACGTCGGTTAGTGCATTATCTTGATAAAATTAATTTTTTACACAATAAACAATATGGTTTTACTACTGGTAAATCCACCGAAGAGGCACTAATTGATTTCCTTAGTCAGATATATACAGCTGTGAACAGTTCGCAAAAGCCTACAGCAATGTTTGTTCACATTTCCAAAGCTTTCGATGTAGTCAACCATGGAATAATGATTGGTATTCGAGGTAAAATTTTAGATTGGTTTACAAGTTATCTTCATAATCGGCGTCAAATTGTTAGAATATAGGCGAAACATTAAGTAACGCAGGTGCTGTTAGATATGGCGCCCTCCAAGGATCAGTTTTGGGTACATTATTATTTTTGATTTATTTTAATTCGATTTTTGATGTTGATCTCATAGGATATCCGACTGCTTTTACTGATGATTTGGCCCTTAGCTACTCTATTCCTATGACTGATAGTACCTACTTGGGGAATTAGTCATATTCTTGAAAAGGATCTTGACAATCTAAGTCAATGTTTTTATCATAATCGATTTATTGTTAGCGACAAATCAAAACTTATACATGCGTTAGAAATATATGCTCGCCTCAGTGTTGTGTGCTTGAGTTTGTACATGAATTTAAATATCTGGGTTTAACAATAGATTTACCACTTAACCCCAAGTCATCAATAATACTAGGAAAAGTGTAATCTGGGCCAAACATATTTTATAACATTAGAACAATTTTCCCAAGGGTTATATTAAGGAAACTATACCATGCCCTAGAAGAATCAATAGTAATGTATGGCATATCCAGTTGGGGTGGTGCTTATTTTACTAATATTGAGGAACTATTTATCGCATATAAAAGAACCATTAAACTAATTTACAAGCGCCCTCAGACAACGCCAACAGTTCCATTATTTCGTGAACTAAACTTACTGCCACTTCCATATCTCTATATATTTATAAAGTACTCAAAATGTTTTTTTAATCGAAGCAACAGTTTTCACAATCGCATTGTAAGCTCATATAATACGAGGAACCCAAATAACTTTGCCGGTGTTCGTTGCAATAGGGAAAAATTTAGAAGATTCTATCTTTATATGGCTACATAATTTTCCCCCATGCTACGTAACGATATTAAAAGTCTCAGGACCATGTGGAAATACAAATTTAAATGTGAAATTCGATCTTGGTTGCTCGGTTTAGAAAACATTGAACAATACTTTTAGTGCAATTGAATTGTTTTATGTCAAATAAAAGTAAATTTGAACTTGTTATTGTTCCATTTTTAATAACCGGAATGTTGCTACTTGTTATTTGTCAAATAACATATGGCACTCTAGTACAAAAAATACAAATGGTGGCAAATTTACAAATTAACCTAAAATTGGAATACATGGAAAGGACTAGAACATGTTCCGCTAATTTCTTAAGGTCACATGACCTGAAAGGAAGCCGGTTAGTACCTTCAACTCAGGTTTCCTAAGTAAGAAAGCTGTTTGACTACAGTTAACAAAAGGCCTTAAAGTGATCCTTAGTAATCCTGCAGAAGAGCTCTGGCGATTCCAGTGTGCCCTGGTACTCTGGTACCCACATGAGTGTTACTTTAACAAGGCTGCCAATTGTTGAATTGTAGACAGTCCTTCACTATACATGACTTAATAGGATTTGAGAACATTTAAGGCCGCTTGGATGTCAGGAACAATGTAAATCTTTGCCTAGTTTACGCCTTTAGCTAGGCCTACCTTGGTTATTTAGATTAAATTCCTGCTTGGAAGACACTAGCATAGGAACCCAAGGACTTGAAAAGGCAGTTTCATCCGCATAGATTCATATCCCTGCTCCGTCTTCCGTTGTAGACCCCTCTGTAAACCATACCTTGAACCCTTCTTCGAGAAACGGCCCACCTGAGCCCCACATGGCCCTATCTGGCATAATGGCACAGAAGGATCGGTAGTAATCCAGTTTAGTTCACGTACAGTCAGCTCTATGGTATGGTCGCACTGAAATTTCTCTTCTCAACATATTCCCCGGATTAATATTGCATTATATCTGCAACTTTAATGCGGAGCCAATCGCAAGGAGCTTTCGCAGCATTCAGGCATGTTCTCATTGAGCCTTGCTACCTCCTCAGTTTTACGCCAACATACTTCCAATGCGTATGTGACAATGGGTCCAGTAATCGTTAAAAATGACCAGTAGATCATCTTTGGTTGCTAACACAAAATCAAAATCAAGGATCTTGTACGACGAGTATTAAAAACAATGCTAATTAAGTATTACAGGCATTACAGATATTATATCCGGTAGAGCAAGCATTTTTTTTTTTAAATTGGCGGGCGGGATCCGGATATGAAAAATCTGAGATCCTCGAACCAGAATGCTCAAAATGCTTAGCTGTAAATTCATTATTATTGAATAACATTTTTGAGAGCCCTGGATTTCATTTTTTAGATTTCGGGGGCCGCAGTATGAAAAAATTTGAGAAGCACTGGTAAAAAATATTTATTTATATCAATTTAAACAATTCAATATTAAATCATATCTTTGCTGGTGCATCATAATCTCAGAAGTACGATAGTTTCTTCAATCTTGTGAAAACACGTATATTCTTATCACATGCATCATAATCCCAAAAACCCATCAGATATGTCTGTAAGAAATACATATTATACATATATTACAAAAGCAATTCAAATTTATTAAATAATTACGCAGCTTATACTTACAATCCCTTCATGAATTTTTGTTAGAACTTCACCACCCGAATTACTTTCATTCAAATTCAAGGCACAATCATGATATGTGCAATACTTATCGATAGATTCACTTAGTTCCAAGCACATTCGGGAGGAATCAGAAAAATTATATTGAACGATTTTCAAAACAAATTCGGGATTCTTGCCCCATCCAACTTGATAACCGATTGCCTCAAACTCACACTGTTCTCCATGGCATGCTGTTATAAAATCAACATAATTTGTCTTTACTAATGGTGGTTTAAAGTATGCCACAGGTTGGTAATTTTCCCGAGTCATATGGTTGACTGGTAGAAATGTTTGCATATTTTTGTAATTTTGTAAATCAATTAGATGTTTAAATTCCACACCGGCAAAGAAAACCATTTGAGCATTTGCTGGAAATGTACTGAAACATTTTTCACTCATCAATATGGCAGCTGTCCATGTTTGCAATAAAACCCCAGCACAGTGATAAACGTACCCTATGCTATCACCAACTAAATTATATATTTGAATATTAACCATCCATGGAGTACTGCTTCGGATATCCGACGATGATGTCAAACAAATGACTGTTATGATAAATACCAAACTACATTTCCAAACGTATGAAAAATGCATGGTTTTATTGAGCACGATACACAAGAACAGACTAACATTGAATGTGACCGAATTGTGCGATTTGTCGGCTATTTATATTCGTTGACAGTGAAAAATGTTATCAAATAAACATTTTATTTGTTTTTGGAATCTGAATAGTTGTGAATTTGGTAAACCACTACCACAAATATTAAAATAAATATTTTTGTTTACCAGATAATACATTTTCGCAAAAATTATTTTGAGAAACCGCAATTTATCGACATTGTCCGAACCAAAAAATTACATTACAGTTAAAACATTGTATACATAACAATAACTGGAAGAAAAAGTTATTCATGTATTTCTGAACTGCAGAACTGAACTTTCTTACACTAAACTACCTTAAAGGTAAAAGAGAGCCCACTATGCTTATAAAAGAGAGACACGGATGTTATTCTGTTTAGGTCAGTCACAACTCACAATGGAAATATTCCATACATGTTAAAAGCGGAAGCCAATCCCCTTTCATCGTCTTTGTACAGCAAAAAGATACCATCGAGCAAATAAAAGAAATGATCGAGGCTTTAACTGCAACCAAAGATGAGAACCGTATTTTACGTGAAGGTATGGAGAAACTAGTTCAAGAGAAAACCGACCTGAAGCATCGATTTGAAATATGTAGTCACAGCCGAAATAGGAAGCTTAAAACAAAACAAAGAAGATTTACTCAACTTGGTCACCAACGATAACATTGTATTGGTAACCAAAATGGATGAATTGAAAAATTTGATCAGTTTCCAGCGCCACGTTCAAGTCTCTGATGGCCCATCACCACACTTATCACTCATTCAGTTTACATATTCACTCATTCAATCATTTCTTTACATTCACTCACCGCTACAATCGAACTAAACAAATAACATTTTTGTTCTGACGCGAACATATTAAAAACACAAAAGAACTCACCTCTTTAACATCAGGCATACCAACGCAATTACAATAAAAAATCATTCCATGTTCAAAATGAAAACAAAACAAAATAAAAACTTCTCGATTTTGTTTTACCTGTGTACACAGTACACACACAGTTGATTTTTACATTCCTATTTCATGTACAAACAAAATAAAATAAATAATCGCGTTTCGGTGGTGACAGAAAATAAAAATTAAATTTTGTATACAACTATAATTAATAAAATTAATTTTAACAAGTGTAATCTGTATTAAAAATATAATTTTCAAGAAATTGGTGTTACAATAAATTCAGTAAATTTAATTAGAAAAGTTTGGGTTTCTTTTCGGTACATGCAAATCGTGTACCGCCATTTTTATTAATTATATACTGGGATACAGTGAACCTATAAGTTATTATGAACATTCCAACACCTATTTCAACATCTATTGTATCGGTAATCAGGAAGCCGTTCGGGTTGAGAAATCGGGTAATCCAAGTTCGAAGGAAGTATTTGTATATTTACCGTCTTCCTCCTACTACTACCTCCGAGTCGATATCCCATTAACATTACGTCTGAAAATTAACATTACGTCTGAAAAAAGCGCTTTTAACCCATCAAACGTGTCCTGCTTCTCATTATCCCCTATAGAGACCGGGATCCAGCAGAAGTAACATTTGTGTCTTTCAAGATTGGAGTCATCGAAAACACCTTAAAAAATCCTGGTTTTTGGCCACCTGGGGTTCTAGTTCACGATTTTCAAGAAAACGCCGATCAAAAAACGAGGAAGGAGCTCGCAGCAAAGTATCAATTTAATTTCATTCAACACATTAAATTCTAATATTTTAAATACTAATCTATCAAATTCTCACAATAATCTTATCTCGGTTCATCCTATAACATTCTAAATTCATATATGAATACCTTCTACCAATATTGTCAATGGATCTAACAATTTCGTCAATAGGTTACCCTTTTTATATTTTAATGTGGCATGCGATCAAAATCAAAAAAAATTTATCTTTCAATTTTGGAATCTAATTACGACACAATAATTCTGGCCGAAACATGGCTTACAGTCGATTTCAATGATGCGGAGTTTTTTCCTTCGGACTTTTGCGTTTGCCGTCGCCATCGATATAGCTTTAGTACAAAACGTAAAGGTGGTGGTAAGCTTATTGCAGTTCGGAAAATTTGTTCTTGTGAATTTTTATTTTTCGACGCAATCGTTGAGTTCATTGCAATTAAACTCAAACTAGGTACATTTTACATAATAATTAGGACAGTTTACTTTCCATTAGAACCAACCTCACCATTTTGTCAAGATTTTATTGAGTCTCCTGTAGTTTCTAAATGACGTTAATTTGAAGAGAGTTAATATGGTTACTGATTCGGGTGTTAACTCTTACATCGATGCAGTTGTCAACAAAGCCTTTTCGATGTTGGGGTTTATTAAAAGAAATTCGAATGATTTTCATGACACATTAACTTTCAAGTCACTGTACACTTCATTTGTTCATTCACAGCTTGAGTACGCGACTGGTTATATGGTTACGAGTCTCATTCAAACAGAATTGAAAGTATTCAGAAACCAGTTTTTGTTGTTTGTCCTCATAAAATTCTGTCTTTCGAGCGTGACAATAATTTCAGAGTATCACCATATGTACACCGACATCATTTTCTGGATCTCCAATCTTTAAATGCTAAGCGCACATGCGCAAGTGCCACATTTGCGCGTGAATTCATTTGTGGTAAAATAGAACACAGAAAACCACCAACAACCAACACTACCATCTATTTTTGAACTATCCGTGAAGAAGTTCAAAAAACTTCAGGGTTCAACTTTTCTTTAGTCAGCCAGTTCTCTCTTGACGAAACCTTTCCTCAAAAGATGGTAATGGAATCATGTAATCGGTGGTGCTAGGGATGTATCTGTTACACAAAATGGATGAATGTCCTGTATTACTACAAGGTCACATAGAAATTTGAGCCTTATACCTGTGCTCATTGCTACTTGAATGTCCAAGATATCTAGGGGTATGAGATGGAAAAGAACCACCAGTGCCTGAGTGGGTGTGCTCCTGAGTACACCACTAATATACAAGAATATTCATCAGCAACTTTTGGTTAGCCGTATTGTTTAAGGCTGGCCACCAAACAACAATCCCATATAATAGTATGGACCGTAGCACTGAGGTATAGAGCCAGTATACGATGTGAGTTTCAAGACACCTATCTTAAATCTTAGTTATTTTGCTTTAAGAGGATCTATCTGAGGAAGTTTGTATTTTCTAGAGAACAGGACCATCTCAGTGTTACGTGGATTAACATTTAGTCCACAACCAAGCATCCACCCTAAAACCTTGCTCCTCCAAGTTCTATAAAGGTAATGTATGACCAAGTTCCAAGGAATGGGGGATAAGACCTCCATCTTGCGGTGTGCCAACACTGCGCCAAGCTTAGCCTTCACGATCGTGCATCTTAGCATTTGATTTATCCAGCCAACGCGCAATTCATTCACACCCAAACTCGACAAAACCCGAGTTTATGCCACCCGTTTAACATTGCTAAAGGCACCTTCGATATCCAGAAAGGTTACCAAAAAGCATTCCTTTAATTGTAGGGATTTCTCAATAGGAAAAATTAGGGAGTATAGAGCGGCTTCTATCGATCTACCTTTATAGTACCGATATTGAGATTTCGACCACCTAACCTTCTAAATAGAGCCTCTAATGTGAGCTTCAATTTCTCTTTCCAGTATCTTTAATAGAAAAGAGCATTAACTTATAAGCCTAAGGACTTTGCTATGGTAATGAGAGCTTTTACCCGCCTTAGGTATAAATATTACGTTTAGCTCAGTCCATTTCCTAGGAATATGGCAAAGGTCCAGGCTGCTTCTGCAGATAACTTCCAGCCAGGGTAGAGCCAAGTCAATGACTAGCTGAACATCTGCAGGAATAATGCTATCAGGTCCAGGTGACTTGTATGGCTTAAAGCTGTTAATTGCCCTAAGTTCCTTCTGCAAAAGCTCTCTGCATTTCAGGCGCTAGTTCGGAGCACTTCGTAAAGTGGTTTATCAGTAGTAACTTGTAAGTTCTGAGGACTTCCTTGTAGCAGTCCCAATCCGCAGCAGATTTTGTTTTTTTGGCTTTTCTAAAAAGCCTTTTAAATTTTTGATGGGAGCTTTGAAGTTGTTTCGACTACCAAAGTGACCTTTGTTTACCCAATGCTTTACTTATGTAGAAAAGATGCTCCCAACATAGTTACATGAAAAACATCAGATAGCTTGTCTACTAAGTCATCTAGCTCCTGTGTGGATACATGGGAATAATTCTGAAGGTATCCCAGTCGGTTGACCTCCTGTTCCTCAAAATAGCCCTGTTTGTGGCTTCTGTAACCAGGTTTTACTGAAGATAACAGTGATCAGAAAAGGTATGGTCATCAGACACTTTTCAATTCACCAAACTATTCTTAATCAAATCGATATCTAGTACATTTTGTCTGTTTCTAGCTATAAAAGTAGGCTTACAACCAAAATTAGATATTTGAAGGTTAGTACTAAGAATAAAATTCCTCAAACCTCAAGTAACCTCTCTCATTTGTATCCGTACTTCTCCATATTGTGTGGTGTGAGTTCACATCATTGCCCAGGAAGTCTCCAACTTTTCGCTTTTTAACATCCTTTAAAGTACCTCTAACAATTGCAGGTGGTATATCATCATCATCATGCTGTAGATAGGCTGATATAAGCCAGAGATTTAAACTACGACTTAACGGTATAGGATATGAGAGCATGTAAGGCCGCTTGGCTGTCAAAAATAATGTACCTTGGCGCAAAGCTATTTAGTTTAAATTTCTGCTTAGAAGACAATATCATAGGCACCTAAGGATTTGAGTAGCCGGTTCTATCTCCATATATTCTTATCTCTAGGGGTCTTCCTCTAGGTCGTCTTCCGTTTTAAACCATTCTCTATATGGTATGGTCGCGCTGAAATTTCTCTTCTCACCATATTACCCGGCTTAAAATTGCATTCTATCTGCAACGGCCTTAAACGTATACAGAGCAGGTGCAACGGAACCAATTATTGGGAGTCATCGTGACATTCAGGCACGTTCTCATTGAACCTGTAATATCGGGGCAGGCTATACGCTGAATCTTATTCAGTAAAGTTTGCGCTCCTTTCTTCTCAGTTTTACGCCAACATACTATACCAATGTGTATGTGTCAATGGGTCCAATGATTGTTAAAAATGACCAGTAGATTATTTTTGGTTGTAATCCCCAAGTTCATCCATAGAGTCTCTTACATGCGCAGAAGGATTTGGTGGCTCTACACTGAACTTTAAGTAAATGTTGTATCCAAATCAATTTTTGATCCTGAATAACCCCTAGATACTTAACTTCTTTAGAGTATACTGAACCGTATTCCGTTTAACGAAGGAGCGCAAGCTTCGTTCTCCTCGTAAAAGGTATAATAATCGTTTTGTTTGGATTGACGCTAATTCCTACCTGAACAGACCAATTCCATACTACGTTTTGTACATCCTGCGTGGAGTCCGAGATGATCTCATCAAATTTTCTCCTGATTCCAATCACCGGATCAGAAAAAATGCCTCCCTGGGGACACTCATTTACGGTCCTAATAGTTTAGCAATCGCTTTTTCATTCTTAGCGACTATAGGCTGCTAAGAGCCTTCAGTGTGGATTTACCAAATTAATGTACAAAATGACTCAGCTGAAGCGGATTTGCTATCTAAACTCTGATTTGGAGATCCAAAATGTTTTCCATCGTTTTCAGCAGAATCCGTTAATTCGTTTGAAATATAGAGAATAGTCGGACAACAATAAAGACAGACTTTACTTTAGATTAAAACATGCTGCATAAAGTATAGCTAGAATTATAACAAGCCACTACTGTCTTAGTTAATTCATAGATGCAGAATAAACTTCTTAACAGATTTCTTACATGTGGGGACAACGATTTATCGAGTTATTCGGGATTTCTATTTAAAAATGCAGGCCGCTTACTTATCCTCCTCAAAAATTAGTTTTCATGGGCCTCATTTGTTGGCAAAACGATGTTATCCTTTTACCGAAGGTAAACTAATTATACAAAAAAATCACGTTTGATTGCAAAAATCGAGGAAGTACATTGATCCTGATATTATTGAGATGTTGGAACGAGACCAATTACGCGAAAAATTATTGTGCAAATTGGGAGCAATATTAGCAGTGAAAAAAAAAATTATTTAAGTGTTTACCTCTGGCTCTCGATAAGTCCCCGTAGATCTACGGATAGTGGTCAGTTGTTAACACTCATTCGGGGAATTACCGTTGAATTCAAAATATTTGAGGAACTGCATATATGTAAATTTGATAGAATACATATAGGTTTGTTTCGTTAAATTTGGCAATGGTTTCATTTAATCTGAGAAACCTACAACATTCGATTTTCAGTTCGCCTTTGTCTAAGGCATTAACCAAAATATTTTTCGTATTATCAGAACAAATGAGGTGAATGTGGGAATATTTTAGAAAAGTAAGTCCAGTCATAACCTTTTATTTCAAAACGATAAATTTCAAACTGCAGATTAGCTAAATTGAGCAAATCTTGCAGTACTGACATGAAAGATGGGTGCGGTTCCTTGACTACTGTACTACAACAGGAGTTCAAAGGTGTGAATACTCCTTGCTTGAAATGCTCTAAGTAGAAACATAAAACGAAAATCAAATTCTATTAATGGTCTACGGGACTGATTTGACAGCACCAATAAAAAAAATTAAATAAAATTAAAGGCACAAAAAATATTTATTTATATCAATTTATACCATTCAATATTAAATCACACCCACCCTACTTCCTTCAATCTGGTGAAAACTCGTATATTCTTATCACATGCATCATAATCCCAAAAGCCCATCAGATACGTCTGTAAGAAATACATATTACAAAACCAATTCAAATTTATTAAATAATTACGCAGCTTATACTTACAATCCCTCCATGAATTTTTGTCAGAAATTCGCCACCCAAATTACCTTTATTCAAATTCAAGGCACAATCATGATATGTACAAAACTTATCGTTAAGTTCATTTGCTTCCAAGCACAATTGAGATGAATCAGAAAAGTTATATTGAACCATTTGCACATCAATACTGCTCCATCCAAATTGATAACCGATTGCGTCTAATTCACAATGTTCTGCTTTGCATGGCCGTATGAAATCAACATAGTTTGTCTTTTTTATTGGTGGTTGAAAGAATGTTTGAGTTTGATAATATGTCTTAGTCTTATGACTGGTTGGTAGCAATTTTTGTATCTGTATGTACGTATAATTAATGATACGTTTATTCTGTCCACCGGCAAAGAAAACCATTTGAGAATTGGCTGGAAACGTACTCAAACATTTATCACTCATCAATATGAGAGGAAATATTGATTGCAATAAAACTCCAGCACAGTGATAATGGTACCCTTGGCTATTACCGACTAAATTATATTTTTGAATATTAACCATCCACGGCGTAATGCTTCGGATATCCGACGTTGATGCCAAACAAATTACTGTTATGATAAATACCAAACTACATTTCCAAACGTATGAAAAATGCATGGTTTTATTGAGCACAATACACAAATAGAACAGACTAACACTGAATGTGACTGAATTGTGCGATTTGACGACTATTTATATTCGTTGACAGTGAAAAATTTTATCAAATAAACGTTTTTACATTTTGTTTTTGGAATCTTAATAGTTTGTAAATTTGCTAAACCACTGCCACAAATATTAAAATAAATATGAGCAACCGCAATTTATCGACATTGGTCGATTAAAAAAATTAAATTACATTGCAGTTAAAACATTGTATATTATGTACTTGTAGCTAACAGAATTATTTATGTACTATCGACGCTAAAACTTGGTTGTACATCGAAACATAAAACTACTTAAATTAATATAATTATTTGTTTATTTATGTTATAATAAACGAAAGGGTGATCATACCATATTAACGTTGTACAGAATAAACAGATTTAGTAACTCTTTGATAATTTAAATAAATTGCTTGCATATTTATTCGACTAAATTTGTAACCAGCCTTATATAGAATGGATCGCGATAGTAATCGTATACATAGTATATATTCTTATTAGAAAACTACTGTAACGAAATGGATAAAGAGGTTTTCAGATACAGGCACCATTGACCGGTTACCACAGAGCGGCAGACCAAAACTATTACAAGAAGCTCAACTGCAAAATGTTGTAGATGAATTCACTCTAAATCCATTTTCTTGTGCAGCTTCAACTGCGTCGGCATATAATGTTTCTGCCGCAACTATTTCTCGAACGTTATAAAAGACGCTGGAATGCATCATCGAATTCCAGCTCAAAAACAAATTTTATCCAGCTCACATCGATCAGCTCGTGTTGCTTTTGCAGAAAATAATTTGAACACGGACTGGGAAAGAGTCATTTTTACGGACGAGAAAGTTTTTAGGTCGGATCATCATGCTAAACTACACATGTATCGCCCAAATAAAATGCGGTATAATGAAAAATATATTCAAAGAACTAGAATGAGTGGCCAAATATCATGTGGAGTGTGGGATGGATAAGTGCTGGGTGGCATCAGTGAGTTATGCGAGATTTCACAACACATGTGTGGGATTAGAAAATTGCACTGCACAAGAAGTTTAGTATACGACCGCAGCTAAGCATAGTACAGGTAGGCCTGGAAATAAAAGGGTTTTTGTTTGTTGAGTTCGAAAATATAAAAAATCAGACTATATTGAAAAATAAAGCAATAAACATCTCGTGTTTTAATAAAAAGAACCTTACATTTGGGGGCTCATCCGGGATTCGGTGGTATGATATAAACAACCGGATAGTGAAATAAAGCAGCGAATCCGTAGTGCGTATACGAAATATATTTTGAAAAAATTCCGTGCCATAGTTGGTATGTTGTTTTAAAGAAACGTATAAGGAGTAGCGTTTGAAACATTAAATTTTAAAGGTGTTAAGAAGTTTAATTGGTAAAAGACTATAGCGAATAATCAGTCTTTAGTGGTGGAGTGATTTTTTGTATGATTACGACAATTCAAATTATAAGTTGATTTTGCGTAATTGGGATGGTTAAAGGTAAACGTCGAAACAGAGGAGATAGTGTAGCTGATGATTCGACTACAAAACAAATGAATGAAAGTTTTAAACGGGTAATGGATAATGAATCCATAAATAATAATCCGAGTCAAGCCTAAAGACCGTCCGAAAAACAGTACGATGGTAGAATCCAGTAGTACTGCTAATGTCGTACAACGCGAAAAATAGCAGTTAGAGTATGTTCATCTAAAGGAGCTAGAATTGAAGGACAAAGGAATTGAACTTTTGAAGAGGGAAACCGAATGATGAAAAATAGCGCATCGACCTCGACAAACGCAAATCAAAGTTCAATTTTTCCTTTCAAGAACATTGAAGAATCTTTGTCTAAGTTTAGTGGCTACGACGAATATTTACTCGATAAGTGAAGAAACGATACAGATGAAGCACGGTTTGCACCGGCTGGACTAACCAACAGAAAATTATTTATGCGAAGCGTTTACTGAGCGGAACGGCGAAAAATTCCTTAATGCTGAGTTTATGACATAGGAACATAGGAACATAGGAAGATAGCGAGTGTGACACGACCAACCAAATTATTTAAAATATCACAAGCCCCGCCTATTACTTCCATGCTCTAGTTGAAAAATTTCTTACTTTGGATCAAAGTGGGCTAGTAGGTGGGGCTAGTGAAATTTTAAATAATTTGGTTGGTCGTGTCACACTCCCTATCTTCCTATGTTCCTATGTCATAAACACAGCATAAGTGTAGCTGAGGATGTCGACACGTGGAAAAAAATGATCGATTTATTGAAGGCAGAGTTTCCCATTAAGAAAAATTGTAACTACAGAAGGAGACTTTCAAAAATTATTTATTAGCGATGCGAGAACTTGGAAAAAATGACAATGAGGCTGCCATAATACAATATTGCATTGATGGTATATCCGATTATGAACCAAATAAAGCGGTGTTATATGGAGCGAATACAATCGAGGATTTCAAATCCAAGGTGATGATTTACGAAGAAACAAAAAAGGAAAACGAAGTGTAAACTAAAATATGAAGATACAGTGGCAAAATCAACAAGTGAGTTTAAGCCAGTTAAGACATTTAAACGAATGCCTAGATGTTATAATTGCGGAAATAACGGTCATATTAGTAGCGATTCCAAGGATAAATTTAAAGGCCCAAAATGTTACAAATGTCAAGAATTTGGACTTCTGTCAACAAACTTTGACAGCAAACCGGAGCACTCCAAAAAGTTTTGTGCAATTATAGAAGAGTTGAATATGTTACCATCCAAAACAATTAAAGCTGTTTCGTTGAAGGGTATTGAATTTTGCGCACTAGTGGATACGGGAAGCGATATTAACCTTATATGTCACATAAAAAGTCTGTAGTTACCGGAGTATCGACTTTGTATGGTGAACCAATTGTATTTCACGGTGCAGGAGATAGGGGTCCACGTACATTAGGACATTTCAATACCAAATTAATTATTGATGGTGATGAATACGAAACCAAAACTCATGTGGTCCCCGAGTTGGTATTACCTGTCGATTTTATTCTTGACTGTGCAAACAGTGCATGTTAAGGATCAATTAGCAGCTGACGCAATCAGAAAATTAGTGGTGAACCATAATCCGCAGATCCAAAAAGTTCAAACTAACATCAAACTGCACATCGAGGTAACCGACCAGAAACCTATTGCGTTCAAGCCAAGACGTCTATCGCCATTGGAGATGGAGGTGGTGAAGAACCAAACCGATGAATGGCTGGAGCAGAAAATTATTCGTCATAGCTCATCAGAATACCCATCGTATTGTGAAATAAAA
Source organism: Tipula helvola (assembly GCA_963556165.1). NCBI lineage: Eukaryota > Metazoa > Arthropoda > Insecta > Diptera > Tipulidae > Tipula > Tipula helvola. Next base: position 50,534,269 of record OY744483.1, read on the forward strand.
AAGACGGTTCCAAGAGGCTATGCATCGACTATCGGAAATTGAATGGTTATAGTTGTAAAAGATCGATACCCGTTACCTTTAATCGACGATCAAATTGATCAATTCTTTTTTTTCCGCTGGCGCTAATGAGTGATTAGTTCATTGATCCTTACATTAACCAGCCGTGATTTTTTCATCACCCGCCGGGAATCGAACCCGGGACCTCCGGAGCTTAAAGCAAGCATGCTAACAACTGTGCCACCGGGGCGGCAATTGATCAATTAGCAAATGCGAAATTCTTCGCGACATTGGATCTTAGAAATGGATTTGTCCATGTGCCTGTTGCTGAAAGTTCTGTGAAATATACTGCATTCGTTACCCGATTCGGGTAATACGAGTTCCTGAAAACACCTTTCGGCATTTGCAACAGCCCTTCTGTATTTATGAGGTTCATAAATAGGATCTTCGAGCACCTGTGTCGCCAAGGGAGTATCTGTCTTTACATCGATGACGTCATCATTCCAGCATTAACTATCTCTGAAAGTATCGGAAGATTAAGCCAGGTTCTGCAAGTAGCCGAGCAAAACAGACTGCAAATTAAGTGAAGTAAATGTCAGTTTCTGTATAGTAAAATCGATTAATTGGAAAACGAGATCGAGGATGGGAAAATTCAACCGTCATCACAGAAGCTTTGGGCGATTTTGAAATTTCCAGAACCAGATTCAGAGGTTTTTGGGACTATCGGGATACTTTTGAAGATTTGTTGAAAGTTATGCGTTGTTGGCCATACCCCTAAGTGACACATTACGAGAAGGAGTGGAATGCGAATTTGGCGTGGAACAGATAGCTTCTTTCGAAAAGTTGAAAAAAAATTTAATCAGTCATCTGTTGTTAAAAATATATTCTCAGAAGGCGGAAACGGACGCGTGTAAGCTGGAGTTAGGTGCCATACTATTACAGAAGTCGTGCGATGATCAAAAGATGCATCTTGTTTTCTACTATTAAAAAAAAAACTACTAAATGTCAGGAGAACTATAGTAGTTATGAATTAGAAGTTCTTGCCATTGTAGCCGCATTGAAGAAATTGCGAGTTTATCTACTAGGCCTTAACTTCAAGATTATAACCGACTGCGCAGCGTTCAAAGGCACGATGGAGCAGAAAGAGCTCAGCCCACGAATCGCAGGATGGGCACTGGCATTGCAGGAGTTTACCTTTAAATTAGAACATCGACCAGGATACCGTATGCGACACGTAGATGCGCTAAGCAGAGGTCCTGTAGTATTACCAATAGTAGACGATGTGTTAAATCGAGTGAAAGCAGCACAGAAGGATGATAGCGAATTGGTGCCGATTTTTGAACTTCTGAAAATCGGTAAGTTCCTTGAATATTTCACTAATGACGATATTCTATTTAAGATGAAAGATGGAAATCCATTGTTGGTTGGGCCAAGAAAAATGGAGCGTGAAATAATAAAAAAACTACCACAATGAAGGACATTTCGCTGTGAGAAAAACGGCGGAGCTTATTGAACGACAAAACAATATTCCGAAGCTCACTGAGAAAATCAAGCATTGCATTAAATCTGTGTTCGCTGTATCGCCACAGACAGGAAGACTGGTAAACAGGAGAGGAAGGTTTATTACATCCTATACCGAAAGGGGATAGTCCGTTGGTTACGTACCATATCACCCATTTAAGGAACTTGTCACCAACCCGCAAGTTGTACCGATACGTATTTTGTGTAATTGATGGTTTTACAAAGCTTACGTGGATCTACCCGACGAAGATAATGAACATCAGCGAAGTAATTCTATGATTAGATAACCAGAAAGCTATTTTCGGGAAACCAAAGAAACTAATCGCGGACAGAGGCGGTGTTTTTCGATCAGGAGAGTTCAGTGAGTATTGTGATAAAGAGGGGATTGGCCTACAGTTGGTTACAGCTGGTGTGGCGACAGGGAACGGCCAAGTTGGAAGAATTTTCAGAATTATCATACCAATGCTAGCAAAATTATCTTCTAACAACGCGGAAGAATGGTATAAAAAAACGGAAGACCTGCAGTGCTATCTAAACAATTCACTGCAGTGTGCAATTGGAATGTCGCAAATATAAAAAACCAGACTAAATGTATTGAAAAATAAAGCAATAAACTTCTCTTGTTTTAATAAAAGAACCCTACATGAATAGCCAAGAGTATTTGGAAATCTTAAGAGCAATCTATGGTTTATCCGGAAGAATTTCCAATCCATTTTATGCAGGATAATTCCGCAGTTCATAGGTCTCGCGAAACTATGAATTGGTTAAATAGAAACTTCCAAATCCTTCCCATCTCTTGGCCAGTTTATAGTCCCGACTTAAATCCAAAAGAAAATATTTGGGGCTATTTGGATAAGGATTGGAAGCCTCTAAATCCACGAACAAGGGAAAAATGGGAGAAAATGGAATTGCGAGTCAAGAGGGAACCCGAATTTTTGCCATCAATTGGTAGCTTCGACGCCAAATCGATTACGTGAAGTAATCGATAATGATGGATACTGAACGCATTAATGAAATGTTTATTATTTAATATTATATTCCGTTTTTTATTACTTATTAGTTTTTATATTTATTAGTTTATTACCTACCTGCTAAATACTAATCCTAAATTATATATTTGAATAAAATAAATTTGCGAGTGATTTCAAAAAATTTGTACTCTACCGATATTTCTCTTATGGTGTTGTCACCCTATGTATTCAATGCAAAATAATTCAGAATTTTTATGGGCTGCTTAGTTGAAAATGCACATAGGTTTTTCTCCATGTATAACCAACTTTGGGCGTCGATAGTACGTCTTTTGGCTGCGATCGTAGAGACAGCCAAGTTTATTTGTCTTTGTCATAAATGTAGAACTGCTTTGATAAAACCTCATTTATGACAAAATCCTAAAATATTCAACTGTCCAATATTTAATTTTCCATACACTAAACTACTTTAGAGGTAACAGTACGCCTCAAAGCTTGTAAGGGCGGTTGGTTAATCCAAAAACAAATGGACAATTTATTCATATTCCTTATTTTGTAACGAAATTGTATTGACTGATTATGTGATTTAGAAGGATAAATTCAATAAATGATATTCATCCCATTGCTTCCATTCCATGAATGTCACTAATAATCTGAGGCGGCTGTCATTTTTACAATAATACAGAAGATGTATAAATCATGTTTAACTCTTGTTGTGCTAGATGTATGTCTAATAAATCGCTCGGCCATCCATAACGAACAAATTAGTTGCATATGCCAGCTAGACTTCAGGGTTTACTTTATACAGCTCTGTTCTAGACAGAATACTAAAATTAATTAAGAGGAAACAAATCAAACCTTCGTTATAGCAGCTTACTTACGATTTGTGTTCCATCCACGCCATATCTCACTCTCATCCCAAATGTAATATCCCAATATAAAAAGAGACATTTTTATCCTAGCTAAGCCCTGTGGTACCCGAATAAATTTAATTATAAACACAAAAATTCTTTGTAATACCATTCGATCAAATGTGACCCTCCATTATTAATAAATAATTGGGTCTAGTAAATAAAATCCTTTTGTGAATATTATTTTACCCTTGTGACACACCGCGATCTAGCAAAAAAAGTTAATCTAAACCTGATCAATTGCTTTAAGCAATAAACTGCGATTAGCTAATATTGAGGTCGGAAAATTTATTTTGCTATATCGCAGTGTTGCAAAAGTAATTACCCTTCCAATTGATGTCAAACGCATAGCATAAGTCGAATTTAAAATTAACTTCAAAGTCAAAATCAACGCTTTTTGTAAAAGGCTTTAAAAATACCAACATATCTACGAGACAAATTCCTTGTTGCCTGTCTTTAAAATAATTCTCCACAATAAAAATAATAAGTCCTAATACAGATAAATGCAGGTGAAATTTGGAAAGTCATTGGAACAGTCAATAATGGCGCCTCCTGATTTAAGTCGATTTGCTTTTACCAACCTGCCGTATAGGACACTCAAATAGTCAAGAGATTTACCCATATAGATTATCCTGGTATCAAATAAAATTGTTTTATTGAATTTATGTCAAAAATGATCAAAAATGTTGTTTTGTACCACTTTCTTGACGTTGTAAAGATCCCTAACAGAGCATTCACAATGAAAAAGCTGTTAAAAAACAAAATTGTTTGCTCGTTTTGTTGAAAATTCATAAAAACCTGTAAGTAAAAAGTAGAAAGTTTTTTAATGGTGAATGCTCGGTAAGTCAGAAAAAGCACAAAAAATGTCGGTCCATTTGCAGGGGTCATGCGTTGAGGGTTGAATTGGAAATTAGCTTGAGTTGAGTTTGTATACTATACGCAAGTATTTTTTCGGGCCGGCTGAGTTTCGAGTTACGTTAGAGTTGAGTTGGATTAGGTTGGTGCTGACTTGGGGTTGATTTAGTTATTCAGTTGGGGATTTATTTGGAAGTGGAAATTATTTTGAAGGTTAATGAGAGTTGTGTTCATGTTCGCATGTAGTTTCCGGACCGTACTGTTGATTGTTGAGTTGTGGTTGGATAGGATTCTGGGTTGAGGTTAGGCGAGAGGATGGAGAATGATTGAGGATTGAGGTAGGGGTTGGAAGAAGTATGCATGCGGTTTTCGAACCATGCTGATTTGGGGGTTGAAGCTTAGGTGTTGAGTTTGGAGTTGAAGGTTAGAGGTTGGGATTAAGCCAATAGCTAAATTGGCGTTAAGTTGAAGTTGAGCTTAAGATGAGATGTCTTATGCACGTAAATTTCGGGTACGAAGTTTCGATCGCCTCATGAACTAGTATTATTTACTACTTCATTATCTTCATCCTCATTGTAATAAACCTCTTCGAAATCACAACTAACACTGATAGAGGGGTTATGGTTTTGGAGCAGAAAACATTGATCGTCGCCATATGGTTCATATGGTTACTTACAAGCTTTCAAGCAAACTAGTTTCATTAAAAAATTTTTTAAATTTAAATTTTAGATATTTCATATTGTAAATCTAACATTAACATGGATCGGATAGTTTAAGAACTCTTTGTTGCCCTAAGCGAAGCTCTTTGAAATTTGTAAATTTTATGAATGCTCTGAAAACGAAGGAAATACCGTGTTTGTTGCACTTATCATCTATTCTGATAGGCAAATTGGTCGACAAATTATAAGAAAACTCGATAACCCGTATTTTATCATGAAATACCGAGATTATCTCGATCTCTAATACTCGAAATACAGGAGTATACGTTTGAATTTAAAATCTTAAAAGCCGCTTTGGTGTTAACTTTAAAAGAAATGTTTCAGCAAAACACTAACCGTGTACTTTTCTGTAAAGCTTTCACTTATTATGCCTCTCTCTCTCTCTGGACATTGTGAGCAAAACACGCCTAAACAACGAACATTTGTTCACTTTTCAATGACCTATAAAAACATTAGGCTCTAGTTTAATTCATGAAACTGAAAGTGGGATGGATTTTTTATGAAACATCAAAATGACAAAATTGATCAAGATTAAATCAGTCGCAATCGTCTAATGTTAAAACAAGACTGAATTGAAAATTAATTTGAATGACTAACTATAAACAAAATCTTTCAAAGACATAGGGCCGCCGCCTAACCACAAACAATAATTTTCAAATCAAATCACTCAATCTAGAGATTTTAATCTTACACAGAAAAGAATTTCAATTTAACCATCACAATAAAAATGTCAAAATAAAATTTATATAACATCTTAATTAAAACAAAAACCAACCGAATACATACACTCACACCAAAAGACAAACAAAAGAAAAAAAAAACCGAGAAATAAATTATTTTTCAAAAATAACAATAATTAAATTTGAGGGAAATGAAATAAAAAATTTCCAGATATGATTTTCTTTAGTTAAAATAAAAATTAAATTTAAACTTAAGAAATTGATTATTTTTTATTTAACTTAACATTTCAAAGAATTCTTCAAGAGTTTTAATATTTTAATTATATAAATTTAAGAAAAATATTGCACATTAAAAAAATACATGACTGGAAATATTTATAAAATGTATTTGTGTACGTTGTCTGCTAACATAAATATTACTGGCACTGTATCAATTCAAGTAATACTACAAACAAAAAAAAAGTTTTGCAATTTGTCAAAATATTTTACGAAATAATAATAATAATAAGAATATAATTTATAGCATGGAATAAAATATATAAATTGTCAAAATTTTTTAATTGATAATTTTAAATTTTCTAATGAAAATAAGAAAATTAAAAGTTTTCGTATTTGTTCGATTTCCGTTTGTTTTTGTTTCTCTTACAAAATTATTTTTTATGTTGTTATTTAACAATTTATTAGTTTAAATAAAATATTTGCTAATTAAAGAAAAATTTTGGGTTTTTGAAAAAAAAGAAAAAAATTGTTTTAATTAGACATACACACCAAAACCAAAGTGTGGGATTTTTTGAAATTAGGTCAACATGATTGAATACAAAGAAATTTTTATGTACTCGTACGTAGCAAAAATGCAAAAAAAATAGGAGAAAACACCAATCTCAATTCTCCGTTCTATGAAAAACAAAAAATCGAAAGCAAAAATCTTTCCATTTGGTTTCCATCACGTCTTTTTCATTTGTACCTACATATACACGCAACAACATATGAGATTCTAGTTCTCCAAATGAAAAAGAATCGTGAAAAAATCCTGATTAAGTTGTTTTCATAGAAAGCCACACTGCAATCACAAATTTTATCTAGTTTCATATATACTTTCGCTATATGATACAGAAAATGGTGTAAATATTAGCTAAATATATGATAAAGTAGATTAAAAGCAATTGTTTTCGTCATTGCCTGTCAAAATATAAAATCTTTATATGGGACGTTTCACTTCAACCGGGCCACCTCTATGCCCACAATTTAAAGCATCCAGAAAAAATTTTAAGACCACTAATATTTTCGTTGAAACGTCTACTTTCGAATGCCGAGTGCTGTTTTTGAAAAAAAAACAAGATGGCGGCTCAATATGGTGGCTAATATCTATATAATCGTTGGTTCGTCTCTTAGTGATTGTGTAACTTCTGAACGACTTAACCGATTGAGGTCATATTCACACCATATATTTGTTTTGTCGAGGCGATGGTTCCTAGCAAAGCTATTATTCGATAGGTGGCGCTGTAGTCAAGTTATTAAAAAATTCTATTATTATGAACCGAAATGACTTATATATGCACAATATATGTATGTTATATTAGTGCAAAAAAAGAAAATCACACAATTTGGACCCGATAGGTGGCGCTGTGGTCGAATTATTAAAGAATTTTATGTTTATAAACCGAAATGGTCCATATTTTCCCAATATGTTCGCGTGGTCTACAAAAGTGTTTTAGTATGTGCTGCCGTCCAACAGATGTCACTATATTTTGGTAGAACTCAACCATTTCTCTTTGAATTTTGACATATAAGCATCATTTAACTGTATTATTTCGTTTATTAACTCAATATTTTGATTATTTATTGCGTAAAAAAGGAATTTAATATCAATTATTAAAAAACACGTGATATTGGGACTTTTCACGTCTACCGGGCCACTGCCGAACCCAAAATTTAAACCATCCAAAAAATATATTAAGGGCACCAATACTTCCGTGTAAACCTCTACTTTCGAATGCTTAGTGCCGATTTTGAAAAAAACCAATATTGCGGCAAGAATAATAAACTCACGAATAAGAAAATAAGGAAATTTAATTATTTTGTCTAGTTAAGCTAATAAAAAGGTCAAAATTGAGTAAAAATATAATATTGAGTAACTGGTTGGGGCACCAAAGGGCATTTTCACCACCAAGGCTATAGGAATTTTTATTAAAAACGAAAAAAACAAGTTTACAGTAACAAGTAGAGGCCGCAGTTTTGAAAAAATTAGATTGTCCGCAAAAAACTAACTTATTTTAAATTAATCCCTTAACGGATAATTTTTTACAAAAAAAACGTCAAGAAAAAATAATTTTTTTTGTATTTATAATGTTATTTTGAACATATATTTTAATTTATATTGAAAAACCAAAACTAGCAAAACATAAAATTTTAAAAGGCAGCATCGGGCCAAAAAAGCTCTAAACTACAAGTCCTATAGTAAAATGTATAATAATGTTTTACTTACAAAACCCAATAAGCTTAATAAAATAGATTTAAAAATAGTTGCTCGAGTGCACATTTCAATTGGTTGAATCGATAAGGGACAAGGTAGAAAATTGGGCAAAATGGATCGATTGTTAAGCTGTTAAGTTAGCAATAAATTATTCTACTTGTTTTTTTAATAATTGATATTAAATTCCTTGTTTTAGCAATAAATAATCAAAATATTGAGTTGATAAACGCAACAACACAGTCAAATGATGCTTGTAGTTGTATGTCAAAAACCAAAGAGAAATTTTCATATGTCAAAATTGACTTCTACCAAAAAATAGTGCCATCTATTCGATGGCAGCATATACTAAAACACTTTTATAGATCACGCAAACATGTTGTGAAAATATGGATCATTTCGGTTTATAAACATAAAATTCTTTAATAACTCGACCACAGCGCCACCTATCGGGTTTAAATTTTGTGATTCTCTTTTTTGGCACTAAATCAACATGTATAGTAAATATGAGTCATTTCGGTTCATAATAATAGAATTTGTTAATAACTTGACTACAGCGCCACCTATCGGATAATAGCAGAGTTAGGAAGATGATGTGAAGGTATGCTATCAACATGATACAATTGTGTGATGGTATAATGGAATGAGGATTTAATAGTATGATGGTTTGACGATATAATGATACAAAGGTATGATAGTGAGATGGTTTGATGGTATGATGGTTTAATCTATCTTCTTCTATATCGCACTACCCGTGCAATAAAACGATAACTCAAAATATAGTTTTTCAGGAGAAAGCTTTGAAGTTTGAAATTATGAAGGAATCCCATGTAAAAACGTTTCATTAAAGTTGAATTACTTGTGCAGGAGGACCTGAAAGAAAACACTGGTTAGACAGGACGGTAGAGCACCTTGCACAGATTTCAAAAGTGCAATCATGCAATAAACGTATAATAGCTGATTTACATTCAACGACATTCGACGTCCGCAAAAAAGTTGAAACACAACATATGAAAAATTATAAAGACAAAAAGAGAAAAAATCATCTGCTTAAAAAAGTCAATTGAAACCCGAGAAACAAACCCAAAAATCGTCGTCTGTTTTTTTTAACAGATGTCGAGTTTAATTTTTTTTCTGTAAAATTGTCGATGCGTGAATAAATAACTATAATAAGGTTACAAGAACAAGAAAACCAATCATTTGTATTGGTTTATGACATTTTTTGTTTAAATTTATTTTTTAATGTGTAAAAAAAACGAATTTTTCATTTGACATCAGCATCTGCTAAAATCTTTGAATGTAAATCAGTCTTAACTAGCACTTATCGTTTTATTGCATGGATAGTGCGATATAAAGAAGAAAAGTATGTTACTTGATCGACTCTGGCGATTGCCACAGTACACATAATGTAAGGTATGTAATATATTGCGCAGGATGTCAAAAAATTACAACAACAACAATGGCGGAGATCGTGACTGACACGTTGGACAACATTTGATACATGATACATTGTTAATTATTTTGAATTAAAGTCAGTAGAATTTTTCACCCAATTTTAATTATTATATTCACTCAACACTCAAAATTATTACGCACAACTAACAAACTCGATTTGTTTGGTCACAATGTCCGCCATATTATAATATTTTTAACATGGATGCACAAGAAAGAACGAAAATGAAACATCGGAGTATATTACCTTTATTATGTGTACTGTGGGCGATTGCTTCCTTTGCTTCTTTTTGCACGAATCCTTTGTAGCAGTCTAAACATAGGGTTGTTAGTGATCAAAAAATATTACCCCTTTCCCCAGTGAGGCGCCATTTACAAGAGATATTTTAAAAACTTCACCAATTGAGCTGAATTTTACATATTCACTACAATCTACAAAGTAAAAAAAAAAATCAACACGTGTATCATTATTTTTTAACGGTGATGGTGATGTTGATCGTAATGGGGATGATGATGGTGATGAATGATGATGAAGGTGATTGTGATTGTGATTGTGATTGTGATTGTGATGGTATATTTTTATGATGGTATAAAGGAAGGATGGTGTGATAAAATGAAGGTATGATGGTAACATGATACAATGGAGTGATGGTATGATGGAATGATGGTGTGATGGTATGATTTGATGGTATAATGGTATTGGTGATATAAGGTATGATGGTGAGATGGTTTTACGGTTTGATGGTTTAATAGTATATTTGATGGTGTGATGGTTTTGATGGTTTGATGGTATAGATGTTTGATGGCTTGATGATATGGAGTACGATGGTAACATGGTACAATTTTATGATGGTATGATGGTAAGCTGGTATAATATTATTATGGTATGGTGATGGCACGATAATGTAAATGTATTATGATATGGTGATTGGTGGTACCTGTTATGGTATGATAGCACGATGGTGTTGTGGTATAATGGTATGATGATAATATGGTATGCTTGTATGATAGTACGATAAAATGATGTTATAATTGTGTAATTATTAATGTTAACAGTATCATCCGCAAATTCTGTCTTTGGAGGCATTACCAAGCATATTTAAATGACAACATTTTTGTTCTGATTTTTTAACTGTACGAACATACATATTTATTATTTTTGACTGTTTGTATTGAAACTATGAAATTTTATTGTGAAGTTTATAAATTAAACTGTGTATTTACATAAAAAGCTAGCAGTTAAATAAAGATAGTTTATGTGCGAAAAATTTTAGTAATAATCGCGATCTGTATACAAAGTTTTATTACCTACATATTTTTATGCACATATCTAATTTAATGAACTCTTGTGATAAAACGAAAGGAAAATTTTTGAGTCTCAGTGTATCTATTAATCTATAAAACATTGGGTAATACCGTAATTGGCATTGTGTGTGTGTGCTTTTTTTAAAGCAAATAAATCTGTGACAAAATGACATAAGGGAATAACTCTAAAATTCGCATTTTTCAGGAAAACGTTTTTAAAATTAAGAGATACTCAAAATCGTATGAGTTTTTTGAATTCTTGCTTTTTTAAATGATTATTACGGTTGTTTTTAGTGGCTGGATTATTACAAAAAATTGATATGATATAAATTCGAATATGGAGATTTCGAATTTGAAATAATATGTAAAAGGGTATAACTCGAGTTATTCCCTTATGCCATATTGCCACAGAAATTATTTAAAAACAGCTGTAATCGATGACGTTGTAGTGAATTATCATATAATTAAAAGGTTATTTTTTGTCAAACGCGCATTTTATTAACATTTTATTAACTTTGATAAATAACTTTTTGTCGTTCCTCATAATGAGTTGCGTAAAATGTACTCTGAGAATATCAAAATCCAAACCGGCTGTCCAGTGTTGCTCGTGTAAAGATTCCTATCATGTTATTTGTACAAATCCATTAGTAACAAATGAGATCTTTGATATTTATTCAAAAGGAAACAATTCAGTGGCATTGCTCGTACCGCATTAATAATAGCTCTGCAACAGCTGGGCCCAATGACGTAAATATGAGCGGCGATGCGGACATTTAAAAACTAAAACTGGCTATGTCCAATTTTGCTAATGATTTGATATCTATTCGGTATACACAAACTAAATTTTCTGAGTCATTAAACCTGTTAAACAATAATTTTGAGCAATTAATGAAGGTATCTGCTATTTTAAGTGATCATGCACATCGTATTGAAGCCCTTGAGAACTCAAAAAGAGAATTCCAGAATGACATATCAGATATCCGTCGCAAATTAAATACTACCGAAGAATTTACGCGAAAAAAATTTTACTTCTTCATGGGATCCCCAACTCACTCAAAAGTGATTTAAATTCTGTTACGAATTATCTATTGAAAATTTTTGGAGATTCCATCCATGAGTATTCATATTGTTGGTATTTATAGAATGCGGTTGAAGAACTCGATGGATAATACTTCTCAACCTGTAATCGTTGAATGTCATAGCAAAGCGGTCAAACAAAAAATTATGGATGCTTTTATATTGGATTATCTTCTGGAAACCTGTATTTGCAACCGATCATCTAACGAATTTAATCAAGAGATTCTCCGGCAAGCAACAAATTTAAAATTAAAAAATTATAAGTACGTGTGGACGCAAAACGGCAAAGTGTTGTGTCAAAAGAATGACAACTGTGAAATTGTTAAACTCAACTCGATGGACGTTGTTGATCAGCTGTTGATGAATTAAATTTTGTAACTTAAGTAATATTTATTGTGTCTATTTCTATTATATTTATTATAATTATTCTTTTTTCTTACTTCAAATTTTTAGTTTATTTCTTTTTTAAATATCTATTCTCAAAATGTGCGAGGACTTCGAACGAAAACAAAATATTTTTTTTCTAATATGTTGTTGACTAATTATTACCTTATATATCTAAATGAAACATTTCTTAATGATTCAGTTTACGATGAAGAGTTATTTTCAAGTGATTATGTTGTGCACAGGCGGGACCGTGACCTTGAGTTATTTCCCAATAAAGATGATGGTGGCGGTTGCTTAATTGCGAATCATAGAAGCATTAACTCTTTCCGGATTCTGGATTGGGAAGTTTTTAGTGAAAAGATCTGGACTGGAATTAACCTACCGAATTCGAATAAATCCATTTATATTAATGTTCCGTACATATCGAACGCTAAAGTACTAAACAATATTTTGATAAAGTTAGTCATGTTACAAACAGTCATCTGAATTCTCTTCGTTTTTACTGTTGGGTGATTATAATATTTCTGGAATGACTTGCCCTCTTTGAATGATGGTACACTCCAGCCTAGTTTAGCTTATCATTTAATATGCATGTTAAATTTTATTGGTGCCAGCCAGTTCAATAGTTTGACCAACGTAAATAATCGTATTTTAGATCTTGTAATTTCTAAGTTTTTCCAGCCCATAGTGTATTAACTAAGGTGGATGGCCACCACCCGCCTCTTGAAATCATTCTTTCTCATGGTAGTTTCAAGTTTATGAAACATAACAATAATAACTTCCACTTATTTAGGAATGGTAAGTATGCCAAAATTAATCGTGATATTGAAACTATATTGATTGGCTGCGATTATTTAATGAATTAAATGTTAATGATTCCGTAAAACTATTTTATGACAATATTAATAAAATTATTGATAATAATATTCCTATTGCTAAATGTACGAAACCAAATTTTCCATGTTGGTATTCTAGCAAGTTAGTTAGTTTGATAAAGTTTAAATCTTTAATTAGAAAAAATAAAATTAAGTTCTTCGATGATTTAGAATATGCGAATATGTTTAAAATTCTTAGAAAACTAGATAAACAATTAATCAAATCTTGTTATTCTGATTATTTAAAAACAATTGAGGTTTGCATTCTAACTAATCCAAAAAAAATTTGGTCTTATACCAAATCAATAAAAACATTTGGAGCCTTGCCCCAAACCATGCGTAATGATTTTGATACAGTTAATACTCCATCTGAAATTTGTAATATGTTTGGTGAATATTTTCAATCAGTCTACTCTGACATTCATCCCATTAATTTGGCAACCTCTAAAAGCTTAGGGAATTTATTCGGTATCGACGATATTGACATTACTTATTATGATGTTAGGTCCGAAATTGAAAGTATGTGTTTTAACAAAGGCTGTGGACCTGATCAAATTCCACCATCGTTTTTTAATACTACATCTGAGTCTATAAGCCAGCCTGTTAATTCCTGTTTATAAATCTGGTGATAGGGAACATGTCGCTAACTATAGACCAATTGCAATTCGTGTTATTTCAAAATTTTTTGAGAAACTTCTTCATGCTAAGTTTACTGACCGGACCATTCATTTAATTTCATCCAGGTAACATGGTTTTCTGAAACATAGATCCAATCTTACTAATTTAATGAATTTTGGTGAATATGTTTATGAATCATTACATGGGGTATTGATGTTGTTTACACTGACTTTACAAAACCGTTGCACAAAGTAAATCACTGCATTCTTCTGAACAAGTTATTCAATTTTGGTTTTGATGACACACTTGTTCAATGAGCTTGCTCTTACCTAAGCAATAGATCCCATTTTGTGGAAATCAATAAACATCAATCAATTGTGTTTAAGCCAACATCGGGGTACCTCAAGGTTCAATATTGGGCCCCTTCTATTTCTTTATTTTATTAATGATATTTCAACCAATATTAACAGTGAGGGTTTGCTTTTTGCTGATGATCTTAAGTTATTCCGATCCATTTGTTCTATTTCTGACTGTAATATTTTACAATCGAGTTGAATAAAATCTCTATACAGGTTTGCGATGTGTGATTTTAGACCTGTATGTGCATCGATATCCACTTCAAGAATATATTCGCAATTTACGAATTGCGTCCTTATTTTTTTAAGTTAACTCAAGCGTCACAAAATGGCGTCAACCTTGATGGTGAAAAGGAGTGACCAATTGTTGTAAAGAAAAATACAAACACTCGAAATAGTTTCTTTTCACTTATAACTTTATAATTTATTTTCATAAGTTGAATTATTTTAAAATTACAATATAATTAATTTATTTATTATTATCCACCACCGCACAAATGTATTTATTAGGAACCGATTTATTAATTTTTATTTTTTTTAAGCGATTAAAATGTGACGTTCACTATGAAGTTGAGTTCATAACATCGGGAGCGACTTAGCAAAAAATACCATAGTATTTATTTACGAACTCTCAATCAATCAAATCACTTTAAATAGCTAAGCCCCTCCTACTACTTGTTCATTTCTCTTTGTTCATTTTTCTAATTGTTCATTACTCGAGTTGAAAAAATTCTTACTGCAATACTATGGTATTTTTTGCTAAGTCGCTCCCGATGTTATGAATTCAACTTGATAGTCAAAAATCAATTCTGTAACAAATATTCATTTTTCTAATTTTTTATCTTCTGTTTCATCTTCAGTATAGTTTTCTCTTTCCCGCGACGAAAGGAAATTATTTGGTGTTGACAGACGAACAATCGTATGTCAAATTCGCTGTCCGTGTTGAACGCGAGATGGGAACAGAAATTATCAATTCGAGTTTCGAATTGAGTTTACTAGTGCTTATGAGATGGAGCAAGAATCACAAAATATATTTTAATGTTCCACTATATTTTGTGTCCATGTCATTTTTGCTAGATGGCGAATAAAAGTTTTTGTTACGCAAAGAGATTATCTTATGCGTAAACCCAAATGTGTATGTGGTGGCGAACGTAAATCAATTTACATATATAAATAAACCATTTATATAATTGAATGCGGAAGGCGCTACATCTCAATTTGGTGTACTGCCAATCTGATGGATCTAAATATTAATAAATGTTTCGCTTTAAGAATTAAACCAAGAGTGTAAATTCGATTGAATTTTTATAAGATTTTTGATCATAGTTTATCATTTGTATCTGAAATTAAAGATACCCAAGTATTACAATTGATTATCAATTTTCTTTTAGAACTCACATTTTCAACATCATAATTAAGGCTTATAAAATTTTGCGTTTCGTCATGAGAATCGGCTCCAATTTTACCTCGCTTCGAACTTTTATTATCCTTTACAATGGTTTAGTTCACCCTAAAGTGGCGACCAGCGAAAAATTATAAACTTAAAAATTAAGAATTAACAAAACTTAAAAATGCGGTAGATAGAATTTCTGTATTCTTGCCCAGCGGAAAATTAACGTCACTTAACAAATTTAACGAATCTTCGTTAAATTAGATCTGTCACTTAAAAAAAATTAATAATGCGCGATTTTGCGTCCAAACTTAAGAAATAAATGTCAAATCCAAAAAGATATTAATGCGAAAGATGCAAATTTGTTCATTTCATGGCTTTTATTTTTTATTTATTCATTTCAGTTTTATTTTTCTAGGTTTAACTGACTGAAATTAATTTATTTGTTGATTTAACAACATTTTTCAAATTTACTTCTTCCTAAAAGGGTAAAACATGAGATCATTTTGTGCTCGAAAATTATGTAGCCACATTTTGTATTGCACATAAACAATAACAATTTGTAATTTAATATTTTTTATTTTGTTTGTGTGTAGGTTCCTTTATTAAGTTTTTAATTTTTCGCTGGTTCGAATGTCAAAAAAAATTAAGAAAAATTAGTGTCGTTAAAATTCCTTAATTTATAATTTTTCACTGGTTGAGCCTTAACCTAGAATATCTCACGACTATATGGAATTCTCCGTATAATATTCATCAACTTAATGTTGAGAGAGTCCAAAAGAAATTTACCCGATATTTATATTTCAAATTTAAATTTATGTGTTCGTCTTGTAAGATTTCGAATGACTAGAGTCGAAGAGTACACTAGAAAAACGATATAAGTTAATTTTAAAAATGAGATTTTGGTGCCATCTTTGCTAAAATAAAAATATTTTATTTACCACGGGCAACGCCGGGTACCTCAGCTAGAAAATTATAAAAATGTAATAGTTTTCATGTAGCTTACATCAACAAATTTATCACTTTAAACTTACGGAGCATAATTTACGTTTATAGAGTCTAGTTACATTTCGTGAATACCATATTGTAAATAGGGGCATTAATTTTACCATAAATAAGAAATTTCTTTGATACTGAAATTTATAAAATTGCTTGATATTTTGCCTTTCTTAAACAATGTAAAATTAATTAGTAAATTGATATAATAAAATGTTGCTGAAAGAATTACACAAAGCTCAAATTATTCAAATCCACAAAGGACGTCTCAATAGCTTTTAGCAGCCACCGGCTTAAATATTCTCTTAATTAATTAACTATTTACAAAGCACTACCCTGATTTCCTAGAAAAATGTAGAATCTATGTTGATTTCTTAATAGGTATACCTATACTACTTTTATTTATTTTTCCAGTTTTCAACTAAGCGTCTACCTCGAGCAATTAAAATATATATTTTCCATTTTCATGAAAAAAATCCTTAATCTTCTTTTTGTGATATTTAAAAATAAAGCTTTCTGCTAAATTAAAATCACATCTTTATTTCTTTTTATATACAGTTATAGTTTTTCAGCAGAAACACCCACCACCATACACATAACCTATTTGCACAGTACTCGTACCTAATATAAAAATCCTTTTGTGAATTTTAATTTATCCGCAAAATTTTTTTTTTAATATTTCACAATAATTTAGTAAATGCTAAATGGTTCTGGTTCATTTAATAGGATTACTAATTACGTTTAATAATTTGAAGTAATAAATTATTATTGAGGTTTAAAAAAAGATTTTTCTTTTGTGTCATTGTATACAACGCCATGATGTATCCATGTATCACATTAAAAAAACATCCGTCTCATCATCACACATTAAACAATTTATTTAATTAAAATTAAAAACGAAATGTAACTTTTTTGTTTTTTTTTTTTAAATACACCTAAGCTGAAGAGAGATTAAATCGAAAGACTGTAAGAGTTTTAAAAAATACTCTTATCATGAATTTTCATAATTAAGCTTTTCCGTTTGTAATTATAACAAATTTTCTTCATCTTAAGTAATTTTTTTGTTTCTTTTTTGTTTAGTTTCAACATTTTAAATGTCATAAAAACAAAATTTTTTGCTGTATATTTATGAAAGCTCTACGAAAAGTTATGGAAGCAGGAATTATAAATATAAGTCATTTTAAGAAATTATAAGTTTGGATAATTTACAATAATTTTTTTGTAGATTTTGTTTTATTTCAATTTTAACGTATAATTAAAGTAGTTTTCATGTGATAAAACTAAGTTGTTGCTGTGTTCTGAGAATAACGAATATTTTGAATTTTTTTGTTTCGAAACGTAATGTGAAGGTAAGAAGTAAGGTATTCTTATCAAGAGTATTGCTCAAATTTGTTGATAGGCAAAATTTAATGCGAAACGCAAACAATCTTAATGGAGCACTAAACTTAAGACTCGCTTGGGTATACCAAGATTGAGTTGAGTGTCTACGATTTACCATATTACGAGGGATTTTTTCTTTCAGAATATCAGAATTTCATTCAAAGCTATCTAGTTTTATTCAATGACTAAAAAGCGTTAGCTTCTTTTACTTGAACACTCCTGACTAGTGCTGTTCAACCGACGGCATGCCAACCGAAAATAAAATATGTAGTCATTATCAACTGAAAGTTTACAGGATACATGATGGAAAATATCGAAAAATCAGAAGAATCCATAAAATATTTTCCAAAAAATTGTAATAAAAACATCCTTTAGAGTGCATATCTGGAGATGGATTGTCTTTAAGTGATTTGTCAGTAGATACGGCTGAAAAAAATTAAATTCAAGTTTCCCGTGGAAAATCTGTGAAAATTTGATTTTCCCATTTGATTTAGAACTTAACACATTGATTAGCCATGGCTATCATTTTTGGTAGCTACCAACGTTATGTGAATATGTCAGGCCCAGCTTTCCAAAATGAAAATATGAACGGCCGAAACTTCATTAGGTGATCAGAACTTCGGTCTTCAAAATTAAGAACTTTACCTCATCCAAACATAATTATTGTATCACGTTTCCTTCTATTAGGTGGAAACGTCAAAATTCATCATAATCGGTTAAAAATATCTAAGGTATATCGTAATGGCCCATATATTCAAGAATTTAATCTTAAAATCATTTAAGAAAGCAGTTTTCAACACATTTGTCCAATATCCTCCAAATCAGTTAAGAAATAGTGAAGTTTCATTATATGTACTTGGGAATATTCCAGAATTGTATCTAAAAATCATTTTAAAATACCATTTTCAAGGCATATATATACATATATCAAATTTCATAATAGTCGCTTAAGGAATATCCAAGTTCCATCATACTTCGCCATATTCCAGAACCTTATCCAAAAATTAGTTTAGAATCCCATTTCCAACAATATACTTGGCCATTCTACAGAACTTAATCCAAAATACATGTTAGATCCGCTCAAGTGAAGTATGTAATTACAAAATTATTCATAAAAAAAGTTAGTAGAAGTTTAGTAAAATCTTCACGAATTTAAGCATTTTTATTTTCGATTTTTTCGTTAAATTTTTAAGGATAATCTAAACTTAGTGTCGTTTTTTCCTTCGCTAGAGTTTCAATTTATTAAGAGAAATCGTATGAAACGCGTCGCGAAATCTCGTAGCTCAACGAAATTCAATCTAAAAAATTGTGTGCATGTATTTGTGAATAAAGAATAAAAAAGCAGGGCTAATTTTAAGCATGCGTGTATGTATAATTGTTAAATTAGAAATACGGCTGTAATTTTTTTTTCTTAAGGAAACAAAAGACAAATTCCAATTTGAAATTAATTTTATTAAAATAAGTCAAAAATCATTTAATAAGTTAAAGTATGTAAGTTGAAGCTGAAATTTTCCTAATTACATACAGTCCGTTACAGCAGATTAAACCCATTAAATAAAAAAATGGGAATTCCCGAATTCATCTCTTTTGGATTCTATCGCTATCAACGCCATCTTTACCATGGGGCCATAAGGGCTGCAGCCCTAGGCCGCCGCATTAATAGGGCGCCACCAAATGTCCAAGACCTAAGTAGTCAATTTTAGAGAGCATATTTTTATTGAAATTTCATTTTTCACTTCAAAGGAAATGCAGACCGTTTTATTATAATAAGCTTATTATATTATTCGAAACTCAACTTTTAAACGAGCAACACCTAAAAAAAAAAAAAAAAAATAATTGTGCAGTGAAAAATATATAAATCAAAATATAATAGTTCCAATTTAATACATTTTTAATCATAATAACCATATAAATATTAGAACTCTAAATTAATAAAATTATCGTAATAATTCAATTAATTCAATTAATTAATCAATTATTTAAATATTGGAAATATTTCTTGTGTTACAATAAAATCCGTTTTAGTGCAACTGTTTATGATTTCATTCATTTTGTGAAAACGTTATTGGTATATACAATTTGTTTCTTTCAAATCCGTTATAGTGTACAAACT
The DNA here is from genome assembly GCA_963556165.1 of Tipula helvola. Lineage (NCBI taxonomy): Eukaryota > Metazoa > Arthropoda > Insecta > Diptera > Tipulidae > Tipula > Tipula helvola. The sequence continues at coordinate 50,554,339 of OY744483.1, forward strand.
GTTTATTGTTAAATTCAATTTCGGAAATCATTTTTGGTTTATTTTGATTGCTGTGTACACTTACCACAGATAATTTTTAAACTGTATTTGTACTATGTCTGAAACCTGTAACACTTGCTCTTCCAATATTACAAAGGGAAGATTTCCTGGTGTCAAATGTGGTGGACCTTGTATGAAACCATTCCATATCAAATGCGCTCGCATATCTGATGATCTTCTACAAGGCATCAAAAATCGATCTGTGAATTGGTTATGTGAAGACTGTCGTGCAACGTCAAACCAATCAATTATGGATGATGATCAGGTTGCGTCGGACTCGGCAAATATGAACGTTAGTTTATCCGATGTTATGACCCAGCTTAAACGCATGGAAAGTAAGCTATCAGCACTTGAAGATTTAAAAACCATTGTTACATCGTTAAAATTTGAATATGAGGAAATCAAGTCGAAAGTTTGTGTTTTAGAGGAAAAATTGCTTGTGCAAGACAACAAATTACGTCATTTGGAAGCTGAAATCGATAAACCAAATCAACAGCAAAATGTATCCAACATTATTATCAGTGGCTTACCATCTAACCATGAAGACATTCGTAGTTTAATAACTTGTGTTATCAAAAAAATAGGGGTGAACATAAATGGTGATCAAATAGTCTCAGTTGAGAAGATCGATAAAAAAATTACTGTCAACGCTGCTGCAAATAGAAACCACTTCAAGCCATTGTTAAGAGATTTCTTTATTGTGAAACTAAACTCAACTGAACTTAAAAACAATATTTTAATGCAAATGCGAAAACACAAATCACTGTCTACTCAAGATTTGGATGTATTTCTACCAGTAAACCATCCAGTCCAGCGTATCTACATTATGCATCACTTAACAGCGTTCCAGTCAAATTTATACCGTGAGGCTAAAAATATAAAAACATTATATAAGTATAATTATTTATGGTGCAAAGCTGGACAAATATATTTACGGAAATCTGCAGGGTCTGATGTTCATCGAATTGCTTCGGTCAACGATATTTTTCGGATTAAAAACATTCACAAGAAAATTGAAGGCAATACATCTGATTGAACTATCTGGGAACCTGGAAATTTATAGATTGTTAAGTATTGTGATTTATTTACCTGTACTAGCTCAGTTTTTATTTTTTCTTGTGTTTTTATTTTATTTTATGTCGATTTCATCGCCACTATCAATTGTTTTGTCTATTTACATTTCCTTAACAGATTTAATTATTCAAATTTTTTTGTGTTTAATTTCTTTTACGTTGGCACTATTGAATATTAATGCTATGAATGTAAAGCACGATATAAGTTATTTTTGGTCGTTTTACTCGTTTTTTGTTTTTTCTAATATTTTTAATTTTTACGTAAACATATTTTTTCTTATCATTAAGCGAATTTTAAATTCAACGCGATATTCTATGATTATTGCTCTATATTATATTTTTGCTCAATTTATTATTATCATTGTTTGTAAGTTATTTTTGATTTGCATCTTTTATGAGTAGTAAATATAGTATACTGCACCAAAATATTCGAAGTTTAAGAGCAAATTTTGATATGTTTAGTACGTTTGTAGCCAGTCTGAATACTCTACCTGATTTAATTTTTGTTTCTGAAATTTGGATTTATTCGAACGAAACAACAGAATTCAATTTGCCTAATTACAGCTTTAAAGCTTGCTGTAACGATAATTACCGCGCCGGTGGAGTTGGTGTCTTTATACATAAAAATCTAACAGTTATATCATGCTGTACTTGTAATTGGATTTCAGCTGATGTTCTTAGATTGGACATTCAACTAGGTAAAAATGTTTGGATTTTTCTGTGTTTTTACCGTTTTTGTAATAGTGATCTTAATGATTTTTGCAATAATTTAGATAATTTGCTGGGAACAATTAACAATAATAACATAGTGATCTTAGGTGATATTAATATAAATCTATTGAATAACGTAAGCTGTTTTAACTACCAAGCAATGCTTGCATCATATGGATTCCTCAGTGTATCTAACAATCCAACTAGGAATCTATCATGTTTAGACCATGTTTTTGTTAAATCCAGTAGTACATATACTTTTAGTATTGATAATTTACCAATACATTTTTCCGATCATAATTTAATTACCCTCAATATTTGGGCAGAATCGAATAGACCTGTGATATGTTATAGTGGAAAGAGTTCAAAAGTTAATTATGACAAACTTAGAGATCGTCTTCTAGTTGAAAACTGGGATCTTGTTTACCATGAAAAAAATTGTAATACAGCATTCGATATTTTCTTAAATAAATTAATTTCCCATATTGAACTTTCAAAAGAAACAATTACTTATCGCAGTAGCAAGAAGTTAAAGCCCTGGATGAATTATTATCTTTTGTGTAAAATTAATAAACTTAAAAAATTTTCTAAAAAATTAAGAAGGTATCCAAATAACACTCGGTTAGAAAATTATGTAAGAAAACTCTCTAAGCATGTAAATATGACTGTTAAACGGGTCAAAAGAGTATATTACAAAGATAAATTTGGTTTAATAGGGAATAATCCTAAGCTTATGTGGAAGGAAATTGATGATATTTTGGGTAGAAATACGTCCCAAAACAAAAACCAAATAACACAAATTTATGAATATCAATCAAATGTTCTTCTTACTGAGGATCAGAATATATGTAATGAATTTAATAAATTTTTTATAAATGTTTCATCCGATATAACTTCCAATATTTTTCCTAATAGTACTAACAGTGGAGAGCAGAAACAATTTATTTTTGGAAACCGAGATAGTTACTGTACTTCTTGTTATTTCGATGAAATTAATTCTTTGGAGATTATTTCTGAAATTCAGAAGTTAAAAAACAAACATTCTAAAGGATTTGATGGAGTAGATAATATCATTGTTAAAAATTGTGCCTGGTATTTGGTTGATGTATTAAAATTTTTATTTAATTTAAGTCTAAAGAGCGGAATTTTTCCAGACGCCTTAAAAATAGCTGTTGTTATTCCAGTTTTTAAAAAGGGTGATGCTCTGCAATTAAACAATTACCGACCGATCTCACTATTGAGTACTTTTTCCAAATTATTTGAGAAATTAATTAAACGACGATTAGTCTCTTACCTTGGTAAAATAAAATTTTTTAGTGATCACCAATTTGGATTCATAGAAGGAAAATCTACGGAAGAAGCTCTTTTAAATTTTCTGAGCAATATTTATTTAGCAATTAACAACTCTCAGAAATGCTCAGCAGTATTTTTGGACATTTCAAAAGCATTTGATACTGTTAACCATGACATACTCATAATGAAATTGTCAAGTATTGGTGTTAGAGGCAAAATATTAGATTGGTTTATAAGTTACCTTCGTAAGCGTAGTCAAATTGTAAAAATTAATAATGTGAATAGTCCTCCAGGTCTTCTAAAATGTGGTGTTCCTCAGGGCTCAGTTTTGGGGCCCTTATTGTTTTTAATTTATTTCAATTCTATCTTTGAAATTAATCTTAGAGGGTGTGCTACAGCGTTTGCAGATGATTTGGCTTTGACATATGCGTCTAATGATTACGTTGATATTCAACGGTTTATCTATATTGATTTATGCACTCTAAGTAAATGGTTTTTTTATCATCGGCTTGTTGCTAGTGAAAAATCTAGAATTATGCATTTTAGACGGCCCGACATAACAGTTGATCAAAACTTTTTCAAGTATCACGTATACCCGTGTGATAAGAATCCATGTTTTGGGCAATGTTTTGATTTGCCCTGCGTAAATGAGTTTAAATACTTAGGTGTAACAATTGACTCACAGCTAAATTGGACCTCCCACCTAACTAATATCAGGAAAATTGTTATTACTGCAGTGCATAAATTTTATAATCTTCGACCTTTGTGCCCTTCTTTTATTTTAAGAAGGTTATATCATGCTCTTGTTGAATCTATCTTAATGTATGGTATAACTAGTTGGGGTGGAATTTACTTTGCTAATATTGCAGATCTTTTTGTAGCGCAAAAAAGAATTATCAAATTAATTTATGCTTGTCCAAGGAATACACCCACTATTCCGCTTTTTCGCGAGTTAAACTTGTTGCCTCTAAGGTATTTGTATGTTTTTAAAGTATTGAAAATGTTTTTTGTTCGTAGCAATAGTTATCATAGTCGAATATACCACGTGTATAATATGAGAAATCCAAACAATTTTGTCGGTCTTCGTTGTAATAGTGAAAGGTTTAGAAGATTTTATTTATATATGGCACCTTATTGGTTCCATCTTTTACCTAAAAATGTCAAAATGCTTCCATCTGCGCAGAAACATAAATTTAACAGGGAAATTCGGACTTGGTTACTTGACATCGATGATATCGAGCAATATTTTTAGTATAAATGTTAAATTATCATACATTATGTTCTAATGTGCCGTCGTGTAGTTAAATATATCTATTTTAATAACTGAGCTTGTATTTTGTTGAAGATTATTGTTAATTATGTAAACAAAGAATATTATATAAATTTTAATTAAAATTTGTTTTAAATTGCTCCACTACAGACATAATGTCTATAGGAGCTGTACTTTATTTCATATTTTATAATGTTGTTTCAACTAGATTTTAATTTTGTATTTATTTTATTGAAATAAAGATAGTAATAATAATAATAATAATAATAATATTCGTCGCTTGGAATGCACATTTGGAATCCCAAATTTAAAAACTTGTTTGCTGCTAGTATGCATTTTCACAATCATACCGTATTCTCATTTTATTCATTGTATTGTCTCCATTGTAGAAAATGTAAAAAACAAAAAGAAAACATGTATTCGTACATATTGTACTTGGCTTGGTACGTAACACAACACAAAACACCATATTGGCTTTATCGAAAGTAGAAAATATACAGTTTCACTATTGACGATTGGAGCATCACGGATTCCACCTAGTGGTATATTTTTAAACTGAGCTACCTGATAATTTGACGTTCGAAGTTGTTGTAAATAATTCCAATTTTGATCTGTAAACAAAATTTTTACTTACCGGATTGCTAATAATTGTAAATAATTCCAATTTTGGACTATAAAAACAATTTTTAATTACCGCATTGCTAAATTTTCTTTCGTCGCATTTGCGATAAATGTCATTTTATCAGGTGCATAATTTTAACTATTGTCCTCGAGAGGCGCTTTCTTTACTTTTACAATCGTCAATTGTCTCTCTAAACTTTGTTTATTGGAGATAAAAGGAGAAGAAAGTAGAAAAAACAAACACGAAATACGAAACTTAACGGAATTAATTGCCTATATGCTGTTTGAACTTCATGTCTTGTATTTTCTCTAGAATTTCATGGTGTCGAATGTACTGGTTTTAAAAGATGAGCTGCACTGGAAAAATTTTTTTTGCTTCGACAAAGGCGCCTAATATGTTTAGCCCAGGGCGCCTAAATATATAAGAACGGCCCTGATCGCTATTGTTTTTTCTATACTTAAAGGTAGATAATTTCATCACTAATAAAATGACTAAAAATTTGTTTTCTAGTTGGCTTTGGAATTGTTCCTTTTTTTGTTTTTCATTTAAACATGGTAAAAAAATTTCATTTTTATTGTTACACGTGAATAAATCCAGTTCATTTTCCTTTCTTTTGTTTAGTTTTATTAAAATAAAAAATATTAAATAAAAATTAAATTAGTGTTGTAAATTGTTTTTTTAAAAAAATGGGAAAAAATAAAAGCCTAAACGATGTTCAAAAGGGAAAAATTGATGCTTACCACGATCAAAGATATCCGAGCCGGTTCATAGCCGAAAAACTAGGCCGAAGTTACACTGTTGTGCTAAATTATTTAAGAAATCCTGAAAGCTATGGAAAAAATATGAAAATATTTAATTTTAATGTTTGAAAATTGTGCATTTCAAAACAGCCTTATTTATTATTTATATTTGTTGTATTGGCATTACTGAAATTTTACCTATCAGGTAACCCTAAAACAAAACAAAAATATTTTAATACGGCTGTACCATGAAAACTTTGTGTGTATTCTTTGTTCTCGTTTCATATGGTCAACACCTGGCAAATAACAAAAAATGTATATTAAAATTAATAAAAGTTTTGTTTAAAAATAAAAGTGAATTAAAAATATCAAAATTCTACTATTTTCTTTTTTTGTTTCGGTGACACCGAAATTGATAAATACAGTCCACCTTCTATAAAGCAAAAACAGCTATTCTGTTTCGAAATTAAAACCGGTAGATAAGCGTAAAATATTTCGTATTGCCTCCAATTCTAATCTATCTGCTCGCAGAATCAAGGAGAAAGCCGGTGTTAATGTCTGTGTACAAACCGTTCGTCGCACCATACAGAAAGCTAAACATCTTAAACGGATGAAAATTAAGAAAAAGCCACCATTAAACGAAGCTCGAACAAACAATCGGCTTCAATTTGGGAAAGAGCATATGACATGGAATAACCAGTGGTATAAAGTCGTGTTTACGGATGAGAAAAAATTCAATTTAGACGAGCCCGATGGTTATAACTATTATTTCCATGACCTACGCAAAGAAGAGCTAGTTCACAATCGACATCACAGCAGGGGAGGAGGGGTTATGGTCTGGGGAGCTATTTCATACTATGGTGGAATTGAGTTAGCTTTTCAAAATCAAAAAATTACAGCTAAATCGTATTTGTCTATCTTGGATTCAGCATTTCCAAAGTTCCAACAGCTGTTCGGACCACTGAAATGGACTTATCAGCAAGGTAACGCTCTTATCCATACGGCAAGGATTGTAAAAGGCTGGATTTCCAAGAAAAACGTAGATTTACTTAAATGGCCCCTGTACTCTCCTGATTTAAATATTATGGAAAACGTTTGGGGATGGCTTCCTGTAGGGCGGAAATATTCCTTATCCGAAGTTATGTAGGTCTAAAATGGCGGATCATCGTTCTGTGTATTTGAATATATTTGGAATAGTGTAAATAATCAGAATCTATCATTTTTGCCATATACTTTTGAAGCAAACGGCGGGACGGTATTTCCAAAATTTATTAAAAAAATTCAAACCAACATTTCAATGGCGCAGGGTGTAATTTATTCAAACTGCGATCACGCAACTAGGCACCGAACACCTTGTTACATACAATATAAAGAGGATTTGGATAGGTTTAGTTAGTGTGAAAGAAATTGACCTGGTTGCAGACACACTTTGGGCAATACTTAGTAACACAATGACGAAAAATTTCTAAACTACTTTTATGTTTATTAAATTAAAATTAAAACTGCACTCTCCTGAGCCCTTCTGAAAATCATAATCGTAATTAGTAAATATACACTTATAAATATATAGTACTCATAAATTAATTTAAAATTGACTTAAAGCTAATAAATGTAATCGAAATCAACTGATCATTCACATGATTTCCTCCATCCTGGTCTCTGTCGCTACTTATAACTATAAGTTAGTTCACGCTATAATACATATGGAGTTTCAGCAAGATCAGCCACTAAATTCTATGAATTTGATGTGTAATGGGCGCTGTCCTGTAATGAATTATAATTAATGTTATCAGTAACCAAATTAAAATTATAAGGCGATAATATACCCTGTTACTAGATATAATTGATTAATTGATTGATTACCCTGTTACATACAACATAAAGAGGGTTTGGATAGGTTTAGTTAGTAATGATAGAAATTGACCCGGTTACAGACACCAATTTCAAAATTCCATTCAAAACTTATAGTACAGTAGTTCAGAGACGACCTAATTTAATAAATGAAGTTAGTATCAGCCACCTACGTTAATGATCTCCTAGGACTACGTAACTCCACCTCATGATGGGAGTGTAACAGAATGTGATAAAACAAATACAATAAAATCAATAATTATTAAATAAAAATTAAGATTGATATAATGCACATTATATGTTTACTGTAGTCCTTCCATGCTTCGACTTCAACTATTTCATACCAACCACAGTTTTAAACTGTGAAACTATCAGACCAAAACCAATATATATACATATAAGCCGTTTTACTTTGGTAATTTAAAATAGTATGATAATTTGCCTAAACATAAAATATTTGAATCCAGAATGATTTTATTACAACTAATTCCATGCCCGTTACAATTCTAACCTGTAATACGAAAACCAAACCAATATAATGTAATGCCGACTTACTTTGGAAACTGGAATAATAATTTTTAAAAGAATAAAAATGTAATTTATGCTCAAAATAAGACCGAAAATAATTTCTTCTTACTTTTATCAGTTGACCTTAAAAATTAGATAAAGTAAAATACAGTTTCAAAATTATTACCAGAACCATTCTATCATACCAAACTTGTTTTGAACTAGTCGAAACGGCATCAAACCACACGGCAATGTTGCTGCAAAATCCCAAATAAGACTACAGTAGATTATCAAATATCAGAATATCAGCTAACTGATAACCTAATTTATCACAACAGGTCATTTTAATAATTTCCCATTTGTACTCATATATTTGTACTCATATGCAAGACTTAGAAAGGTGCCAATTAACGGTTAGAGTTGCTAGAGTATAAATAATTAATTAAATGCATCATCATATTCATTAATATCACTGAAAATTCAAATCAACCAATCAATTATTCATTTATTTTAATATATTAATCAAAATAATCCAATTTGTTTTTCTATAATTTGCTATTAAAATCAAATTTATGTCATCGGACCACCACAACTACTGACAAAACATCAACTGAGATCATTCCACAGCAGCTTAGCCAACACATCCTCTCAAACACTGTGCACGATGAAAAACATCCACCACACAAACCAGCAATGCGGTTAGACATGACGATTTTATGGTAGAGATTCTTTCAATTCCACTCATCCATACTTGAGGATTCTGAAGATTGAGACAGGTTCTGTGCGCCTTCCTAAAAATCAAATCGAGGCTTATAACCCCACCGCCCCCCCCCCCCAAATTACCGCACTCCAGAACTCTCAACTTAAAACTCAAAATTAAATATTTAAAACTTTCAAAATCTGAACCAATCTGAAGGTTAATAGGTTAACAAATTTACTTCAGATTCATTCCCAATTCAATTTCTCTGAAAATTGAAATCAAATTAATCAGTTGTTCCCAAGCAACCCCCAATAAACCGAACTAGAAGATTTAAATTCAAGTTTAGACACTGAAACAAAGTATAAGTTAATATTTCAGTGAAACAAATCAGTAAAGTATCCTCCCCAGCTGATTTAGGGTCGTGGTTCCAACTTCCGGAAATTTAGTGCTGGTTCGGCTCCTGTTAGATAATTAAGTCATAATCCAATTCACCAGTTCACCCGAAGTTATATCTCATTTCGATTAGAAATACATATAAGTACACACCTGGTTGTGCGCTTCAGGTGTTCGGCTTCGGATTTTGATCATCAAAATTATTTAACATATGAAAAACTTTTTATATGCATATCATAATAAAGTTTTTAGATTTTTTAGAATACAATCGAAAGCAAAAATTGCTTAGTCGTTCGGCGCCCGATTAAAAATTACTAGAGAACGCCACTGGTATATGGGAAATTTCTAAATATAACTCGACGTTCGAATGAATTTAATTCACATTATTTTAATTATTAAATTATGTGATTTCTATAAAAATTTACAATTTATGTACATTTTGGAAACACAAAATATTCATAAATTGTATATTACTATCGCGACACTGTCATGACAAAAATAACGATCGTCACTATGTACTTTCAATTTTGGTTTCTCCCTTCTTTACTCTATACTAAATTCCAATAGGTATTGCGTAAATGAGGTAGTCCATAGTTCACTCAATACCAAACGAAATCCCCTTTAGCTACACACGCACATCCACCTTGCATATAAAAATCATAAAAACCAAATAACATGTTTGATATTCACGTTCTTACGATAACAGAAAGACCAACTATACTATCTCTCCTGCATTCTTTGCCTCGTACTCGCGCATACATAACTCACCCATTCACCCATAACAAACACAAACACGATCGAGAAGGAGATGGAGATGCCTCATGCCGGCAACCAAGTTTACCACAGTTATCTCATTCATGAATACGAATATAGAGAATGAGACAAGTAATATAAACCACATAATAGAACCGTACTACATACTCAACCGCTCACACACATGAGAAAATAGATACAATATCTGTGCCAATATGACATAAGGGAATAACTCTAAAATTTGCATTTTTCAGAAAAACGTTTTTAAAATTAAGAGTCGTTCAAAATCGTATGAGTTTTCTGAATTCTTGCTGTTTTAAATGATTTTAACGGTTGTTTGTAGTTGCTGTATCATTACAAAAAATTGATATGATATGAATTCGAATATGGAGATTTCGAATTTGAAATAATACATAAAAGGGTATAACTCGAGTTATTCCCTTATGCCATATTGCCACATTATGTATTTTCAAACATTCTTCCATGTGCGCCTGCGCAGTAGCGAAGTACCAATGCGTACATGTATTCTCTAAATAATTCCAATTCCAGTACACAGGATTTATACTTTATAGAAATTATATTGACCGTTCAATAAAATATAATAATAGATAACAAAATAAATTGACCAAATTCACAACCCACATATATGGCCCAATGTGCTGTTCGATATTCCTATTCCACGTACATATCAAGAATTAATCAAGTTGTGTCGATTATACTATACACAAAATAAAATGCAAACACGTGCAAGTATTGGTAACAATAAAAAATAAGACGCATTCATGCATGAAATGAACAGAAATTCAACTGCGTTTATACAATTTTCCCGATTTTAATTTTAATTAGATCTACATAATTATGAGACATTTTGAAATTTAAATTGTATGCACGGACCACACAAATATTAAATCATGTACATATTATTAAGCGAGAAATCAAGAAATTTGACTTCTTTCGCTATAAATTCAACACATTGCCTGACAAATGCGTCCCGGTGGATTGCATTTTCCATATTCACATATTTAACTTTCAATGATTTCACAAACTTAGCACCACACTAATTAATTAATTAAATAGACACTCTATTTATGACTAAAACAAATAAATAAAATTAAATTTGCTAAGAGGACGACAAAAACACGTCATTCCTCTTTGAACGTCAACGACCGACCCCTCTGGCATAATACGCTTTTAATACGTCATTTTTATTTTCGACTTTATTCGGGATACCTGATATTATTAAATCATTTGCTCTCGTGCACTGCTCTGCTTCATCCAAAATAGAGGTGTTTGCTAACCCGAAGTTCCAACATTTGATTCTTAGACTCAACATTTCAACATTTTACTTTGACTAACGCGATTATCTCTGTGTTTGTGCGATTTTTCTGTTTCATTAACTGTTTTTTTCAACTCTATTAGTTTACTTTCATTACATCCGATATAGTTGGAAACTTCAACAATATAAGGTGTTGAGATTTTGCGTTGAATGCGTTCCTCCGAGATCTCCGCCCTTCGGGGGATTATGGAAATTAGCCATCAAAACCGCGAAATTTCTTGGTGAGTTGTAACAGCGTGCCAAATGGATAGTTCGTGCGTCTAATATTTATGTTAGTTGGCTAAGTAGTGTTACTAAAGGAGGATAATTAAGCTCCTATATATTTATATATGAAGTGGAGTCGGGTTTTTTAGGTCCATCCTGCGACTGACGATTTAGTTCGGTTATCACGAAGAAAAAATCTACGGGAGAGTTCAAAGATGCTGTTACCAGGATTTGTGTTTGGCTGATTGACTCTGTTTTCAATTTTTGATGTTTTATTGATTGTAAACATAATTAATCAAAAACAAATACATTAACTGTCAATGTCTAAAAGATTTTTTAGTACATGTTTCGAATTCAATTTATAATATTACAAATAAAAAAATTTATAATATTACAATTTATAGTCTATACGTCTGAAATAAATTTAATCGTATCACAGATATAGAAAGATTTTTTAAAAAAACTCTATTTTTGATTTTGATTTTCTTGAATGAAATTTGGAAAATAATTATTGAAATTTGGATTTATCCTTAAATTTTAAATATCTATTATATGTACTATAACACTATTCAAGTGCTGTACAATGAATTCGGATTTGAACAATGTTTGAAACTGGCTACATAAAGTAAATTTAGATCTCCGATCTTCGATTAGTGAGCTTTAGAAACCAAATTCCAAAGAAAGCCAAATAAAACTGATCGGCGAATTCAGCGAATATTAATAAGTTTGAAAAATAAAACGATTTCTTTGAGATTTTAAGTAAAAGCACAGTTTGTCCCAACATATTTGAGTTTGCAATTAAGCTCACCTATTTCAAGGCGTTTAGAAATTCGCCTACACTGAAAAAAATATTACAGTACCATGAATTATTTCTTGTATTCCTTGAATGATTTTGGTATCTCTATTGGGCCGACGATATTTCCATACAAGAAACGTCTTTTAAATAATTAAATATCACAAATTGGTTTAACTACACTTTCTTTAACTCAATAAATATTGTGGGTAACTATCTTTTATCTTCCAACGAGTATTCTTTAATCCTATTAATAGTTATTATTTCAGAGATTTAAAGTCTAACACAGTTTTGTTTACACAACGGATGTTTGTAGAAATATTATTTTAAGGATAAAAGAATTTCTTTATTTTAGTATGACATTTTAATTGTCTTAATGGAAAATACTTTAAACTTGATTTACGATTTTTAAGAAAAATTCGTTAATTCTAGGAATTATTGTTAATATATGACGATTATTAAAGACAAAAAATTCGTTGTATGTATAACATGTTTTTACTCGTCAATACTAATTTTGATGAAGATTTCATAGATTGCATAAGATATTGTTGACCGAATATAAGCACAATAACGTAATATGATAGCCTGTAGATAAGCACAATAACGAAATATCATAGGACATACAGAAATGTCTCTTTCCAAACATATTTTAAATAAAACTATAGGAAAATTATGTTTTAGTAAACTTTATTTAAAAAATAAATTCAATTCAATATACAAAAAGTATAGCTGTTACACTTCAGCTTATACTATCAACAGCATCAAAAATTATAGTTTCTTATAATAAAATAATATAAATAATAACAAAATAGCAAATTAATATTCATTTTTTGGTTAATTTTGAAATAAATAAATCAACAGTCGGAAATACTAAATCGTAAGGCGTTTGTACATCGTACAAATATTTTTGTATAAGCAGCCATACAGCCACACTCTCCTCAGGGTACTTAATGTTAAAAACATGGAACAATTTAAACGCGCAGTCGATAGCAGCAACGACGCTTGGAAGTTTATATTTTATTCCATCTAGGTAAATATAAAAATAAACTGGTGCGAATTCGTTTGTGCCTATTACAAATATAAAAGGTTGAACTGTACGTTTTTCCGAAGCAGCAGTGAACTTCTTATTTTGAATTAATTGTTCACATTCTTCTACCGATTTAGCAAAAATCATAAAAGAATTTTGTGAATCTGAAATAGTATGTTTGTTCCACATTTTTTTATTATTAACCAAACGATATGTTTTCGTAGTCGGTCTGAGCACTCCATGCAATAGATGGAAAGCAATAAAATTTTTGGTATCTGGAAAAAATGGGGATAAAATGTAAATTCTTAGAGTTCGTTTTTTATTTTAAGAAACTCACCGATGGTCGTATTTCTTTGCTGTTGAAATTCTTTGAATAATTTCTTACATGAAGCGTCGGTCAATTTATCTTGTAGCAGAAAAATTAGCTCACTGATAAATTTGTCAACTCCAACGAAAAAGTTTGCTGCTTGCGGATACAAATAATTGAAATCGATGTAAATTAGTTTAGGTCCATAACTTTGAGTGTAAGCTGGCCACTCCTCCAAAATCCGTGTTATGGAAGGAAATCGTTGTTTCTTAATTTTGCTACATAGTTGTTATACCTATCGTACAGCTGCCCTTTCGGTTTTTGTTTTGGCCGTCGTTGAAAATAAACACCCTATAGAGGTTTAATAAAAAATTAGTATTTTACGTTGTTCTCGCAAATTTTGTGATTATCACCTCTGTCTCTTTGGGCAATAAAAGTATAATTTGACGGGCAATTGATGCACATTCCTTTACACCCATAAAAATATTTTTTTGAATAAAAAAGTTAACTATTAAATTTATTAAAATAGTTCGACAGGTATCTGTTAAAATCACGTTGTCTTTTGAAATGGTTATCAAATTTTTCCCCTCTAACGACAAATCCAAAATTTCTTGCAGCGTGACCTAAACCGATATAAATAAATAAGGTTTTACATTTTTTAATAATTTTTTTATAAAAAAAACTAACATTTCGAGTAAATTTTAATCATTTTCAGCGATATAATTTGTACAATAATTTTAATGAAAATATTTTACAGCGAAATTATCAATCAAATTGAAGCGATGCACAATTTATCACTCACTTGTCTTAAAAAATGACGTATGTTTCTGGATACATTTTTATAATTATCCTCGAAAAAGGAGAACACTTTTTAATAAATATTTTGAAAAAGGCGAATTTACTTTTTTCTAGTTATTAAAATTTGCCCTATATAAAAGAAAAGGCCGAGTGAGTGATGAATTGTGCTGAAATGGCATTAAAGTTCACCGTACACAGAAAGAGTTAATGCCCACGGTCGTTATTACCATTTCGGAATGGTATGAAGGCCCGTATGTAGTAATTCTGGAAAATAGAGATTTCCATTCTAGTTTTAAAATTAAATCTCCATTTTCCAGTACATTTCAAAATTTAATCTTCCTTTTCCAGAATTTCTGGAAAGGAGATTTAATTTAAAATATTCTCTATTTCTTTATAAAATCACCATTTCCAGAATATTTTAAAATAAATATGTATTCCTTTATTGGAAAACAACTTTTTCTTTTTTCAAAATTCTGGAATAGGAAAATTTAATTTTTCACTATTCTGGAAAATGTAGAATCATTTTAAAATTATGATGAAATATTTAGTAATTTACCAGTAAAAAATTATTTGTATCGAATTTTATTATTATACAGCGTTATCGCTTTTCCAATTGGTATTTCACCATGAATTAGAAAGAAACATGATGCAAATTGTTGTTTAATTCATGTAAAATTAAATTCGCATTGGATCACGCAAAAAAAACTTACCAAAAATTTAAATAAATACAATACAGATAAATCCTTTACGATAATCTTTGTTCTTACATTTTTATTTCTGTTTAATGTTCTTTTCGGTGATAAGGGTAATAAGCTTGATGAAACCGCACCAGCTGTTTCAGTTTGATCATGGATGGCCAAATTCGTCTCAACATAAGTCCCCTTAAAAGAAATTAATTTATTTAGTTAGTATTTAATCAGTATTGTTATTGTATACCATTTATAATACCTGTTGTTTTTGCCATTCCATTAGGTACTGCTCGAATTTTATTCTAATTCCCATTGTGGTCGTATTTAGAAGGGATCCTATATGATTTTTTCGCATATATTTTAGTGCAATAATGTCAATATCATTTGCTAAATAAACATAATAAATGAGGCAAGTTACCACCGATTTTAAATTACATTTTCTTTTAAATACTAACCTTTTAAAATAGGGTAAATTATTGCAAGATCCCATTGCTTCAGTAGGTTATAAATACAATAATCATCATTTTGACATTCCGATGAACCAGATTGGTCATTTAATGGCAGCTCTTTGTTGGTATTTGAAGAATCTAAATTAATATAGATAAATCCAGTTTCTGTAGAATTGTTGGTATTTGCATTCGGGTGTATTAAAGTATTATCATTTGTGGTACAGTTGTTAAAGTTTCCGTTAGATTTATCGTTCCCTATTATTATTAAATCATTCGTGTTTAATTTATTCGAAGTTGAATTATCTAAACTAATATAACGAATTTCGGCCTCGGTGCTGTTGCCCGAGTTTTCGTTTAAATGTATCAAACAATTTGCACTTGATGTGGTACATGATGTGGTACAATTGTTTGGGCTTTTGTTAGATTTAACACCTTGTATCACGTTGTTCAGGTTTCCGTTAGTTTCAACATCGTGAATTAATAAATTCTCCACGTTATATTCCATATTTTGGTCACTATTAGTATCCATTGTTGAATTACATTAATACATAAATTTCTTAAATTATTATAATTGTTCGTACGTACTACAAATGAGTATTTGAAAATTCTTATAATTCTTTACAACTTATCGTTTTTTTATTTATTTTTATTATCCAAAAGGTGTGTGATTTAGATGAACTAATTCAAAACAATGAAAAAAAAATTTAACATTTCATTTACGGTATATCGACGATTATATCGTAACCCCTAAAAACAGCGGTTTGAAAACAAAACCTTTCAAAAAATGTACCAATAAACCAATATACATACAATAAACATTAATTTTAATTTTTATTTCCGAAGGTCTTTCTTATATACATAAAATATTAGGGCTAATTATAGACCTTTATTAACTTAATTAAATTAATTCAATATATATTTCTCAAAATTAATTTAATAATACAAAAATTATTTCTCCAAATTTTCGGTGTTGTACACCATTCTCAAGGAGTTTGCATTACCAACTACTACAATTTTTTGAACAACAAAGTTTTTTCTTTTTCGTCATTGAAAAATGTCAGAAAATAAGGAAAACAATTTGTTTGAATTGTTGACCTTGAGAATGGTGTACAACACCGAAAATTTGGAGAAATAATTTTTGTATTATTAAATTAATTTTGAGAAATATATATTGAATTAATTTAATTAAGTTAATAAAGGTCTATAATTAGCCCTAATATTTTATGAATAAACATTAAAAAAGTATCCGTGCCTCCCGATGAAGGCGGTTAAATCAAATTTGTCTACAGTAAATATTTTGGTCAGCAGAAAACTTGTCGAATAAACATTTTTCTTAATTTTTCAAATATGTATAACAAAAAATATAAAAAATAAAATGGACATCTTTCAAAAATTAAATATAATATAATATAAATTTAATATAAAAAGTAGGATAAGCGCCTCTCGAGGAAAAAAATAAAAATGATGAGAAATACAAATGCAAATTTTGTTCAAAGTTACAACTAAAAATTTTTTTTTACTTTATTATGCCTGTATTCCATGGGAAAAATTGACTGATAGTCAAAAAAATCGAAAAGAGAAAAATAATTTGATTCCCCATATAGGAGACAAAGCCAACGTGTTTTTTTATTTTATAGCAAAATTGTTTTTCTATAAAATAAAAAATAAAAAAGCGTTGTCTTTGTCTCTTATAAGGAGTATCAGATTATTTTTCTCTTTTCGATTTTTTTGACTGTCAGTCAATTTTTCCCATGGAATTGAGGCATTATTGAAAACAAAAATGAAAACAATAAAATGTTTCAAAACATGTAGTTGCTAGAATAATTCTATATGTACCAATAAAATTTGGCTTAAATCTATTCCGGCGAAATTAAAATAATAGAGCATTCACAGTGAAAACACTTTTTTTACTTTTTTCTTACAGGTTTGTATGAATTTCCAACTTGACGAACAAACATTTTTTGCTCGTTATGTTGGAAATTCATACAAACCTGTAGTCAAAAGTAAAAAGTTTTTTCATTGTGAATAGGTACTCTGTAAATGGCATTGTTGTTATAAAATTACCAAAGAAAAATGTTTATTACCAACTTATGGTATGTAATGTATATAATGAAATAATAATAATAATTTTTATTGTTTATCGTAGACGTAGTAGAGGTGATACTTTTATTATATGCATAATCGTCGATGCTAGATTTAAATTTGACATTTGATTTGGATACTCTACTGTAATACTACATTATTATTTATTTTTAAAATTGTTTACATATTAAAACTTAAACATATTAATCAAAAAATGATTTTAACCGTAATTTGTCTGATCCGTCAAAAAGTCTATTTATTTGGACTGGCGGACCAGCGAATTCTTTAATAGAAAAATATTGTTCTACCGTGTTCATTGTGTTAGGAATAACAGTGTATCCGATAATATGAGGATTATACGTAATAAAATATGATGGAATGCACAAAATAAATACTTTATTTTCTTTTAGATTTAGACAAATTTCTATAATTTGAAAGAGTATGCTGTCGCTGTCTATCAGTTTTAATAGAAACCCCTGTTTATAAAATGTGCCTTTAGCTTGTGTGTATCGTTTAATACAATCGGAATTTATTAAAACAGTGTCATTAGTAAATATTTTTTTGCCTGTGGACTCAAATTTGAATTCTGCACAGAACACACTACTCGATGATTCCATCATCAAACAGCAAAACTTCATTTGAATTTTTTTTGCAATTGTGAGTGGTATATTTCGCCTTGAAGTAGTTACATGTGCATACATTTTTATATCTTTTAAGAACGCTTCAAATCTAAAACACCAAAATTTTCGGAGAGGTCCAGAATTTTGTATAATTTTGGGGTAATGTAGCAGGAAATGGTGCTTAGGTTTAAGATTGTCTTTAAATAAAGCTTTATATGAAAAGAGATGATCATGAATTAATGTTTTCAAATTGTTCAAATCTGCCAATGTAACTTTAAATTTGAGAAGAATATCTGTTAATTTAAGGAATCCAAGAAAGAACTGCCAAATTTCATTATTTTCGGGTATTAAATCACCAATTATTAATGGGAAAAAATGCATCAAAGTCATCATTTCTCTGGCATACAGTTTTAAACGATATTTTTTTAAATGTAACAATTTGATTGGTTCGGAAATGTTACCGATTTCAAAAGTACCATAATTAAAATGTTGTATGCGATAATTGAGACATTCCAAAGTAAAAAATTTAGATTTTATGAAGCTTACAATTATATGGCACATATTGTAATGTGCAATTCCCTCAAAAATATCGTGCATTACATCAACTGCAAAATTTTCTGCTACGTGAAAATATTTGAGGTTATTAAGCAATGATTCCGTTACAATACCTGTACGTGACGAATCATTTGTTATAATATCTTCAGCGTAATTAACCTTATTTCGTAAACTTGGTTCATTTTCCTCCACGTCTGATTGAAGGCTCTGTTTATTAACCTTACAAAATCGACAGCAATAATTCGAAGAAAATGATGACGTAAAACCTAACATTGTGTTTAGAGCTAAATTATCTCCAAGAACTAAACCAAGAATAAAACGGACACTGTATAAACCATTGGAGGTTGTAATTTGTAAACCGGTCGCTTCTAACTTTTTTAATTCTTCTATTAAATGAAACAGACAACGATTTATTCCGTATTTTTTTAAATCAGTGGTTTTAATTATTGCGGCTGTAAAAATATTGCTCAAACTCATATTAGATTCAAGAGTTGGAAACATATATTTCACGACAGTAAGATTTTGTGTTTGAGCGTGTGCACCTAAAGGATTATTTACTTCCAGATCATCGCTGTAAAGGAAGTACGGTATGCAAATATCATTACAATTAGTTTTTGTTTTTTGCCATACATCACCCTCAACAAAATGTGAAATAGAATTATTATTTGCTTCGCTCTTTTTTATGAGTTCAATGGAACGAATAAGATTATTATCTTTTTCAAATAATTTCCTGAATTGAAAATGAATTGGCAAAATTACACCAGTACTGGATTTTTCATTTAATTCAATGTTTCCAGATTCATGTACATGGTCAATTTCGCTGTTTATCGTAAAAACTTTAATAGAAGCCAAATAATCGTGTTCTTTCAACCAGTTAATCAATCGAAATTCAGATTGGCAATAAACGAATGGTGTTTTACATGCTACGAGAAATGATTTAATGGTGTCAATATTAGGAGTATCTTTTAAATTGGCTTCAATCCCTGTGATAATACTTGAAATTATGTATTCACAAATATCGTTTTGTATTTGAATGACATCTTTTGTCGTAAAATTATTTTTTTTAATTAGATTAGTGGAAAATTTAACAGCGGAAATAAATATTTTTTCTGCTAAAATGTCCGTTTGGTTAAATGATGGGGGATTTATCAAATTCGGTGTAATGATATTTGGAACAGGTTTATAGTTTTCTATATTGACACATGAAGCAGGCTTTTCTAAAACTTCGCAATGTTTTTCATGCTTTTTCTTTACGTGTCTTTTAAAACTAGACAGATTTTGGAAAGATTGATTACAATATTTTTCTACGCAAGAGTAGGTAACTGGAGTCAGTCTTGAGATTATGGAAATATTTAAAGTGGGCTACTAATTTTGTTAACTCATCTATAGAAAGTTTACAGGCAAAACAAATCATGGTAATAAAAATAATAGAAATTACAATAATTTTCTAAATATTATTTAACATTAGACTAGGTTCTAATTAAAAAAAAATATATTATTCTTTAAACACCTGAAAATATAAGAAAACACGATTTTATTAGATTGTTTTAGCGCACACTCTCATATAAAAAAACAGACAACTGGCCTACTTTTTTTTCGCAAATTGGAGTGGTTGTTTTTCTTTGGCTGATTGTTTTATATTAGAGAAACAAGGAAAAATTGTAACTGAGCTGGCTGATCTGGAGAAAAAATAAACCCAGGGCCCGTGTTCTTGTATCAAACGAAAAAGGTCGCCGGTAAGTATAAAAAAAGTTTAATTTTCAACTGAAATGACGTATTTTACTAGAAGGTCGCCAGTGACATTTCGGGTGAATTTCAATAACATTCCCGCATTCTCGAAACCAACCGAAAGAAGTCGCCGGGGTTTTCGACTGAAATGACTTATGATAGTTTACACGATAGTCACCGTTGAGTTTTTCGATTGAATTCAAGAATACGGGCCCAACGCCCGAATTTCAAGAATATGGGCCCTGGACCCGTATTCTTGAAATTCACCGAAACAAGTCATCGGTGACTGGTATAAAACAATTTAAATTTTCGACTGAAATAACGTATTTCACTAGAAAATTATTGGCGACTTTTTCGGGTGAATTTCAAGAATACGGTCCCTGGGTCTATATTTTCCATTCTCAAAATTTAATGTACAATTTAGCCTTGTTTCTCCAATAGAAACAATTAAAGTAAACTATAGGAAAAATAATGAACCGCAATGCACTGTCTGAATAAAATAATAGACTCCATTTGTCACATTCATATTTTGATTCTAGGCACGAATTTTACATTTTGTGGAATCTTGATTGAATTTGAAACAAACTTAAAATTTATAATTATTCTTAAAAATTAACAAAGTCTTAAAATTTTAAACGATGATAAACTGAACACGAAACAACTATGTTACAAATAAACGAAAAGTAAATTTTTAAGTCTTTTAAATCATGAATTTGAATAATTTTATATTAATTGTATTTGTCATTCCACCAGAAATGTAAAATTGTTCATGGAGCAGTCTCCATACACAAACACAGTCAAACATTGACACGTAAACACGAAAAAATAAGTAATTTACCGAAAACTTCATATTTCTCCATTGAAAAAGTTTAGATTCAAATCTAATTTGCTCGCCAAGTGATTCGTCCTTCAATATTCGAGCTATATCTTCAGTTGTTAAGGAATACAACGTGTTTTCGTCGATTTGATTATCTGAAATATGCAAATTTTGCAGTTCATTAATTGCCCTTTCAAATTTAAATTTTTATGTCATTACACTTACCTAGAAATACCCGAATAATTTTATCTGAAACTTTCCACTGTTTTAAAATTTCACTCACTTTTTGATTCATTTCCTCAAACTCACATTAGGACAACGTATAAAAATATATATTTGTATATTAAAGTATAAAATCACTTGCTATTTTTATCACAAAATAATTTTTAAGAACAATCGAGACGAGACGGCAATTTCCAATGAAATGATATTCTTGCAAAAAGTAAAACTAATGAAAAATGTAGCGTCTATTTTAATGAAACTCCATTCAAATAATTAATAATGAGTACTTACTACAGAATTTTGTTATAATAAAGCTGTTATGTCATTATAAGCTAAGGTTAATATACGAAATACAATTTACTTAGTGGAATTTCGTTTGTCCAAATAAATTTAATTTATTTTATGAAATTTTAATAGAATTAGTAACCGTTAGCAAAGGTAATTAACGGTTACTAATTCTATTGGAATTTCATAAAATAAATTAAATTAATTTGGATAAACGTAATTCTATTAAGTAAATTGTATTTCGTACATTAACCATAGCTTATAATAACATGACAGCTTTACTACAACAAAATTCTGTAGTAAGTACTCATTATTAATTATTGCAGTGAAATTTCATTAAAAAGGACGCTACATTTTTCAATGCCAGTTTTTTATTGATTTAGATGTTCTATTTTTTTTTTTTTTTGATAGATTTGGAAATTAGGAAACTCAATTTATTTCCATACAATTTATGGGTTTTGTTTTTCAATATACATATAGTAGAATGGAATTTGCCTAAAAATCGCACAAGTAGCCGGTTTTACAAACGTTCAATCTGTCTGTAACATCAAATTTGTGTCCATAAAGTAGTTCTTAAACATTTGATTTAAATGCGCATATTTTCCTAAACATTTTAACTTTAAAGTGTTCAACATTTTATATGCCCTGTTGCTTGTTGGACTTTTACTGACGCTGTCTGCCCTACCTATTGTCACTTAACAAATTAAGAACAAGAAGCCTTAATTTGATAACCTGTTCAATTTGATTAAAGGAGTTCCAAATGACCTCAGAATTATTATAACCTGAGTCTCGACATATTTAATCTAAACAAACATGGCATACACATATTTAGCTGGGTTAATGGCTAAAACAGTTAGGAAAAAAGTTCAACCCCAATCCTCTATAAACTTGGTTTTTCGTATTATAACTTTTAATGAATTTGTACTTAACGGCCCTACACGATACGGTTGATAGTGCAACAAGTCGTTTGACTTCAGTTGATTTCACCGATAGAAGGCAAATTGTATCGTGTATGAGTTTTTAGTACAACCTGCAGTACGACATCGATCTTATCGTTCGGGCATGCTTAAAATCTGTTGTACCACATAACGTAAATCCAGACAGCTTTGATCGATTGTGTTTATACATCACCTTGTTGAAATGATTTATTAAGTGCAACATTTTAGCAAAATCACATATACTTCAAATTGTAAAACAGATCGTACGGACAATTGGATGGACAAATCTAAACCGTATATGGGTAAAACTGTCTTAAAATTGTGCATCCAATTATCAGTACAACTTCTTGTACAACTTGTAAGACGATCAATCGTACCATGCATGGGACGTTTAAGGCACATCAAATTATTCAAAATGATGTTTTCTTGTTTTAGGTTACTTGTGGTCAAAGCTTTGAGTTTAGGTGTATTCTTACTAATAAAACAGATAAAACGGGTTGTGATTTTTCAATTTAGCCTAATTAAATACGTTATTCATATATTCGTTGGATAACATATTATTTACAATTAGCAAAATTATAATTCATTATTATAGATTTATTTGAACAACGAAAACCATTTTATAATAACAAAATGTTAATATTCGTCTTTATTTAAGCAGGTACCAAATTACGTTATATTCTCATTCAGACATAAGGAAGACGTGTGTGTTAACAGAAAACCACTTTCGTTATTCACCTAAATTCAAAATAATGATACATCTTTGCATTAATAATAAATAATAAATCTAAAAACAAAATAATTTAAAGTAAAATATTTTATTAACGAATTTTAATTCATTCATTTTTCTACCCCCTTACATAAATAATAAAGATGTTTGTGTTAAAGTAATATGTTTTTCGTTTTTCTTACAATTTTATTTCAATGAATTATCATTCCACTAACGATAAATTAGCACATTGAGCAACAAAAGAATTAAAACTGAAATATTTTAATAATGAATTTAAACAGGTTAAGTTAACACAATTTCTTTAAACACAATTTTTGTTGTTTAATAAACTTAATGATATTTTGTTAAATTAAAGAAAATCACTATTATAATAATGATATTTCATTTTATGTACGTAAAAAAATTGTTAAAATTTAACGGAAAACCTTTCGTTCGTAGTACCGGATTATTTTTCTCAGTGTAGTGAAGTCCTTGGTTTAGATCGAATTAAGAAGGCCTGATCTAAGGACAATTCGATTTAAGAATATTCGGTTCAATTCCAAAAACAAATGATCTGATACAAATTTTTCCACTCCTGTATTCTTGCGTCAAAAAAGTTGGGAATTCCTATAAACTGATTGTTATTTTTGTAATTAGATACTAGGCCCAATTTCATTGTCCCCATATTTATGTAAAATTATACATGCCCTGACGCTTACAATGTATCATGATTATCAAAACAAAATATGTATTTAGGGTTAAAACACTATGTCAAAAAATATGCTAAATCTGGCATAATGCTAAATAATTTTTATCACAATATTGCAATAAATATTACCTAACATCATTCTAAATCGTATCATCCTTCCAAAACCCCAACCCGCAATTCTAAAAATTTTAAATTGTATAAAATTCATATAACTGATCGAAAATAATTTTTGTTGGTGTCAAAAAATTGTTGAATAGTTTTTAATTGGATTTTGATTTATCATATTTTTTGTTGGAAGCTTTTCACCGAAAGCTCTCAAACCAAAACCAAATCCAAAAATTTGCTATTTATTGTTTTTGATGTGTGCCAAAATTATTTATGGAGTAATAATATGTGGATGGTGTGATTTATGAAATAGTAGCGCATACCTATCGATTATTGATTTAAACAAATTAATCAATGGGTTTAGTTTTTGATCTGGTTTACAGCTGGAAATTTTACAGACTTTCCACGGTGTACTTTATCGAGAGCAACATTTTCTCATTTCCGGTAACCATCTAACAAGTTTATTTATAATATGTCTCTATAATTTTATCATCATCATCATCATCATTGTGGAAATTTTGTTTTCCTCATCCTCCTTATTTTTGTTCTATATACGATACTATTCTACAATATTTTCTCTTTATTATATAACATCCTTTCGATATTATTTTTTTTGTTCATCGTTGACAATAATTTGTAACGTATATATCGTTTTTTTTTTACTTCCCGGATAATGGAAAATTACTATAAATGTGTACATAAACCAAGAATAATTCAATAAAGCATATTAGACACGGGAAAATAGTACTCGTCATAACACTGCGGAAAAATAGTTATCATATCAGGAAAAACTTTGTGATGCATAATTTATTCTACGGTATATACAATTTTTGTACTAACGGTTATTGATGTCTTTGTTAATAATTTTTTGTAAAGTACACAAAAGTATTTTGTTGGGGGGTTTAGTTTAGTGGAGACACATACGTTTTATATAATGGATTTCATTTTTACAGTACACAGATGTGACCAAATTCTAGGCGGTATATTCTGTTTGATATATTGCGGCTGTACAAACCGTATATATATATATCTAGACAAATTTGGGGAAATGTTGAATTAAATCATTCCCTCCTATTTTTAATCCGTTGCTGAATTATTTATTGAATCAACGAGTAGGATTTAAACATTTTTATACATTGTACATATTTTTATCCATACTTTTAATATTTAAAATATGCTATCAATTCAATTACTGTGTACTAAGTCGATAAATTACAACCAAAAAGAGTTATCTTATGTATAACATCTGTATATACATAAAAAAGCTTTACAATAAACGACAATTAGAGTATGATCAAAATTTTTTTAAAACAAGTGTTGTGTTTTTATTTTTAAATCTAACGACCATAAATCTAATCTAATCTAATTTCATTGTGATAAATTACAAAATCATTTAGTGCAAAAAAAAAACTGAATTTGGTGAAAAAGTTTTTTGTTCGTTTAAAAGTTAGTCGCCCCCCTTTCATAATAACGAACTATATTTATATACAAGTTATCGAGTGGAGACAGTTTTTGAAAAATTATTTACGATTTAATGCGGGACTGTGCGTGTACTACTCGTACTCTATATACGATTTTTGTATTTATTTCGGATGGAGGGTTGGAAAATGTCACTTCGAATGTTCGATGTAATTTTGATAAAGTTTTATGAGAAACTTTTAGACTATTAATCATGTTGAACTTTATATGTTTGCATTTTGTCGAAAGGGGAGAAATATTATTTTTCGAGTGCAGCATCAAATGGTGTATAGGTTATCGATTGATTGGAAAGTATACAGGTTTAGCTTATATGATTTATAATTTACAACAGCATCTGGCTATTTAACGAGATTTAAGTAGCCGATATTTAAGTAGTAACGACGCTGTAGAAACTTCAACCAATACTTCAGAAATTCACAAAGTGTCGAAAGTTCCTCATATTACATCCCCAATTTTTAGAAAATCATACCCCTGACCGTTAAGAAAGTATTTTCTTAACCAGTAAAAAATTTCAGTGAACACCTAAACCTAATCTCCAGTATGGTGGCTAATGAATCAACTATCAATATATTTATGTAGACGCAAATGGTATAAAAGTCATCTGTCAAAAATGTTTGGACACAATCCTTGTTGGCGTCATCTTAAAAAAAGTTCACTCGCTATATTTCCACCATTGTAGTTTAGTCGATACAGGATCATCGGGTTGGGCGTGCCGGCTGAAACCTCATTAGGTGATTAGAACTTCAGTCTTTAAAATTAAGTCTACTCCCAAATCAATCCCAAACTGAATCTCTTAAGTCAGTCTTCAGCTCAACCTCCAAAAACAATATTTGTATAAAGCTTACAGGTTAGGTTTTACAATGGCCAATTAGTATAAAATTTACTATTTCATAACGGATTTTAGTAAAATTTGACATCCGCGATAGAAATGGGATCCTATAAATGATTTTTGGATAAACTTAACATGATCAACTGGGATGGAATTTGCCTATTTCCTAACCGATTATTATAAAATTTGGCATGTGTGTTGCAAATAGGATGCTAAGATGAATTTTGGATGAAATTCTGGAATGTGGCCAATAAGGATATAATTTGGCTATTCCTTAATTGATTGTGAAAGGTGATTTTAAAATGATACATACTGATAATCCTAAGACTCTACACTATCGTTAGCAGTTTTAATTCTTCAGCGCGTACCACCACACACTTCATTGTTTTAAGTATGGCCAAACTTATAGCTCTGACAGTAAATACTCAGGAAAAATACCCTAACGTTTAAAGCGAAGGATTGGCGAGAAAAGTTTGTAGGCGAACTTGAATATTATTTCGAAGATAATCTCGATCTTTTCATACGCTGCCTCAAAGAAACTTCAATAGCTGCCTGATTTACAGAAACCTTATCAGACAACAATTTAAAAGCCATATTGACATATTCCTCACAACCTCATCCATAAATAATTTTTGTGTAATATTTCCAATTTATTAGTTGTAAACGTCAAAATTCATCATAATCGTTTAAAAGTAGCTAAGGTATATCCTAATTGCCCATATTCCAAAATTGATTCTAAAAATCATTTAAGAATGCAGTTTCCAACCCATTTATCGAAGATCCTCCAAATCGGTTAAGAAACAGGAGAGTTCCATCATACTTGGGCATATTCCAGGATTGTATCGAAAAATCATTTTAGAATCCCATTTCCAACGCACATGTCAAATTTCATAATAATCGGTTGAGAAATAGGCAAGTTCCATCATATAAAAATGGTTAAGTGAGTATACTAACTTAACCTTCAAATTATTTCCATAAAGTTTCAACAAACTGTAACATATCCAAACTTACCGATTTTCTTCCAACTAAGTATAATTTTCCATGAATTCTTTTTAAAAAACAATTATATCAATTATTTAATCAATTAATTAAGCTAACCTGTTTGTAAAACATATTTTTTCTTTTACGCAAAATTATGAAAAATAGAAATGAATCTGTTTTCATTATACTACTCTCATTTAGTAGTCTTTCTGTATAATCCTTATACTTTTCAAGATAATTGCAAAATACATTTTCTGGTCCAAAAGAGGGACCAGTTCCGGTTGGTTGATTTAGAGTAAAATTCATTGGGACTTCCCAATTTATGAAAAAAAATTCAGTTCAGAAAGTTTGTGATAGACAGGCATCATTTCGAAACCCACTCGAAAGGGTTGAGGTCCCCAGAAAACAGATAAATCTAAAAAAATCTCAAGGTTCATAATTTTCTTGTGTATGTACTATAGTACTTTATTATATGCACATTGCTAGATGGTAAAATTGATCACCTTTTTTATAGAATCAAAATGTACTAATTTCAGTACAAGGAGAGGAAGTTTTGATTTTAAAATCAAAACTGATGTGACGACGTTGTTTTGATGCTTCTCCGGCCTAATCAACCATATTTTCGTATATGTCACAAGCATCACACTTTGGAAAATCCAAACTCTATATTAAGTTTATGATTAAAAATGTCACTATGTAGTTTGAGGGCGACTTGTGGGGATAAAATATTGTCGCCTTTTCTCCAATCTTAACTTTTCATTTTATATATTATGTTGCTAGAGATTAATTTTGATATGTTTATGATCACGGTTACGTGATAAATTACCTTAACATCGAATACACTCTCAAATCAGCCCACATAAAAAAGTAATGAAGTGCAATTCAAAAGCAACAGTATGTTGCTAATGAAACGTTCAAATAATAGTTGCTATAAAACAAACAGATATCGGCTGCCAACGAGGAAAAAAACTGAGGACAAGTTGAACATTTACCAGGAAAAGTATTCTAAAAGCACTTAGAGTATGAACAGAAAAAAATCCATAGGGGGAAATGGGACAAACTCATTTTAAAGGGTTAGACGTGCTCTTTGTAAAAGTTTATTTGTCTAAATCACCGGCGTTTAACTGGAGAGAAATGGAGAAATAAAAAAAATCGTTTAGCATCCCGCTGGTTATGCTATAATGCATATATCGATAATGATAGAACGGCCGTGAAATAACACGCCTTTTTACAGTTTACAATTGATTTGAATGAAATAATCAAATTATCCTAATCCATGTTTAATCAAGATGATCCATTTTATCTGAAAAACAAATACATACATATGTAATTAATTTATTTGTATTAATCTTCTTAATTTAATAATTATAAACTTATCTGAAAACTTTTACTTTTAAATTCGTGGCGCATACATACATATTGAAACTTTTTTTTTTTTTTTTTTTTAATATACAGCCTGTGAATTCACTTTTCTCTTCAATTATTATCTCCAGTAACTACTCAAGGGTAGTCCTGTGACTATGAAGAATGGTCAGGATTCCGATTTAGTCTACACTCTATCACTAAAGCGTGATAATCAGAAAAATTATTGTTTATTATTACTTTTTACTTAATTAAATTAAATTTCAATCCTCCACCCCCTTATAACTATCTTTCCGTAACTCTTCTCTGTGATCTACTGTGGTATCAATCTATTCTTCTATACTTAAAACAATAAATTTGTTCGAAAAAACGTTAAAATTCCTAAAGCAATAAATGGTTATTAAATATCACATTCAATTTCATCTAAGAAGTTGGTGATCGTGGCATATTCTCTCATATTCTGTCTTAGTAATATATCTTTCAGACGTAATGTCTGTAGTAAGTTATATTTTATTCTAATATTGCTATATTTTGGACAATCATTGATGATATGCTCATTATTTTCTTTTGTACTGCATAAATCGCATTTTGGATTTTCCTCAATACCCATTTTAAATAAAAACTCTTTATTTTTAGCATGACCCGTTCTTAGTCTTGTTAATTGTTTTATTTTCTTAATTGGCAATTTACTTCCTAGGAACCATAAATTCTTACATGGTTTAACCTGCATGAACTTGTATATTAAATTGGAGTCCTTCAGTCTTCTGTCAAATTCAACTTTCCATTCATCCTTAATGGTTTTCTCTATAATTGTTTTTATATCTTTTTGATTCGGTGTATTCTCGAAAGTATGAGTGTGTCTTATTAATGCCATTTTTGCCAAATTATCAGCCGTTACATTCCCTTCAAAATCAACATGCCCCGGAATCCATTGTATAATAACCTCTCTGTTACCATTGAAACGTGCCAGGTCAATAATCTTGTTTTCCATACTTCTACTACAACTTGATTTTAATGCTGTTTTAATAGACATACAAGCACTCTTCGAATCCGTTGCAATTATTACTTTCTTTTTCTTAGAACCCAATGCTACAATCAAAGCGATGTAAATACCTATTAACTCTGTATCCGTAATATTTGTGATGTTATTGATTTTTATGGCAAGATTTATATCTAAACTTTTACAGTGAACCCTACACCAACTCTTCCATTTCTTAAAGATCCATCCGAAAAAACTAACAAACTATCCTCGTAACTATCCAAACATTCTTTCGTCCATGATTTTAGAATTAATTTATTATTAATTTTTTTATTCACATCTCTATTTAATAGCTTAATTCTTATGCTCATATTCACCCGATTAGTTTTCTTGTTATGAATCCTCTTTATTTTCTCTAAGAATGTGTACTCACAATATAACTTGTTTATTTTCACCGTAGAATTCTTATCCTTAATATCCATCCCCAGTTTAGATTCTGTGAATAAGTTTTTTGCCATAAATTCCAACGTTTTCTTTCTATTGTCATAAACAATACTTGTTTCTCCTGTCTCTGCCAACAGTGCCATAATTGGAGTACTTTTCACCAACCCTAGGCTTATCCTTATGCACGTATTTTTAATTATTTGACAGATCTTTGTATAGTAATTATTGTTCTCGTCTGTTATAGTATGTATAATAATATTCCAGTTTTGATTTTATTAAAATCTTGTAAAGTGCAAAAAGAGATTCTATATTCGCCCCTCCATTTGTGTGTGTGAATCTTTTTAATAGGTTTATGCTTTTTTGTACTCCAGATTCCATATCATAATAATGTCTGTTTAAATTGAGCCTGCTAGAAAAAGTCACTCCTAAAATCTTTGTTTGTCTCATCTCTAATAAAGAATTATTGTTCCACTCTATTTTTCTCATCCTAGTATTATTTATATTAGTAAACAATCTTAGAAAATGCGTCTTATTGAAGTTAATTTGTAGACCCAAATCATCTAATTTCTTCTTTAACTTTAACAATGTTTTCTTGGAGTTCTTTTCCAATTCATCCCAGTTTTTTCCACTGATCAAGATACTAATGTCATCCGCAAACTGAAAGACTTTTGTGCCACTATTATTTATTTCGTGAATGCCCGTTGTATAAATATTAAACAGGGTTGGACTCAAACAGCTCCCTTGCGGTACTCCACTATTTGTAATGTTTTTAAACTTCTCTTGTTCTTTCTGAATCCAAAAACGTTATCATTTAGAATATTATTTTTATTTATATGTATATTAATTCTATGTAGAACCAATTTCCCAAACATTTTAGACAATACCGGCAATAAACATATCGGCCTATAATCCTTCGTTTCCCTTTCATTCCCTCCTCTCTTGAGTATACCAATTGTAACAAATTCATTCCAATCCTCTGGATAACTTTTATTTCTCCAAATCCCATTAAAGTAGTCACACAGTAAAACTAACATAAATGGTTCCAGATCCACAAGCTCTTTGATGAATCTATATGAAATATTATCACTACCTGGCGCCGATAATTTTGACTTTCTTATTATCTCCGATATTTCATCCCTATGAAATTCCGATGATACTCCTGTATTTAATGGCCATTCACACGGTACTCTTATATCTTCTGGTTCGTTTGGGAAGTTTTCATCAATAAATTTCTTTTCCATGATAATATCTTCGAATAGATTGAATTTATTTCTTTTGTTATTTTTGAGTTTATTAACTTGATTCCAAAATTTTCTTCCCTCACTTCTCATATTAATCTTATTTAGATATTCTCTCCATGACCTCTTTTTCTCTTTTCTAATTTTTAACTGTAATTGTTGTGTTATTTTTTTAATCTCTAATGCTGTATATAAAGTTTTCTCCTTTTTATATATCTCTTGTTTAAGTTTTTTTATCTTCCACAGCGTCTCAATATCATTATTCCACCAAGGTTTTTGTCCTGTTTTATATGTGTTTGTTTCAATTGTGCTCTCCTTAATTGAATTCTTCAACACTTCGTCTAACTTTAAATCCCCGTTTCTACTTCTCTCAATTACTAACTTCCTCGATTCTTTCCATTTGACTAACTTCCCCATCCTTCCCTTCTCAATAAGCCATTGTATTTTTATCGCCAGATGATCACTCCCAAGGTTTTCATTTGTTACTCTCCGTTCTATATTTCCAATAAGTTCACTAGAAATTAGAGTTATGTCAATTGCTGAACCTTTATGTCTATACATATCAATCCTGGTCTGTGAACCATCATTTAGCAACATTAAATTACTCTCTAGTATAATTTTTGCTAATTTTTCCCCCACAGGTTTTCTTTCGTTTCTGCATCCCACATCGTGCTGTGTGCATTCGTATCTCCTCCTATTATAGTTGGATAATCAGCACATTCTCCCAGAAGATTTTCAAATTCCTTTTTCAGTTCGTTTCGTTATTACATTTGTTATTGCTTATATAGAAAGATACCACATTAAAATTTGTATTCCTATATTTAATATTTATTTTGATTATTTCCATTTTTGAGTAAGAGTGTCTAAGCGGCACCTCCCTTGCTGAAAAATTCCTTGAAATTAAAACTCCTATACTCCTCCATATCCATCTTCTCTATCTTTTGAAAATAGTACATGTCCTGAGAAATTCGGTCTGTCCATCTCCTTCAACCAAGTTTCTTGTAATAGTGCAATGTTAATTTTTTCTTTAACCAAATATTGTTCCATAGTAACAGTTTTTTGTTTATCAAACTTCTAATGTTTAATTGTAATAAATGTAACTCCTCCTTCATAATATCAATTAATAGAGCCACAAACAGATTAAATTCAACTTAAATATAAAATAAAATAAAATTAAAACGTAACTTAATTATCTTATATGAATTTATTAATTTTCAATATCTAACACGGGAAACTCCCCTTTTTTAATCCATTCTTCCATGTTTTTCTTCATCCCTCTTATATTTTGTCAAAGATAAAACACTTCCTACTTGACTTAACATTTTTTCTTTTCCCAAAAGTTGTTTTCTAATTTCATCTAAAAGCTCATGTAAAATCAGAATTTTTTTTTCAGCTTTTTCCAATTTTTGATTTGAGTGTAATACTTCCTCATTAAATCCTGCTTTATTATAAAAATCAGAATCTGCTGGAATTCTAGGATTTGTACCGAATAATTTTATCATAATTTCGCCTCTCTAAAAGATAATTTATTAATTGTCATACATTTCGTTATTTTAAACTGTTTAATCTTTTCTTCGCAACCTTTCTCATTCGTTCTATGACCTGGTCCACAGAATTTACAACTTGGTTTGTCACTACACAAATGTTGCTCCGACGATCCTTCAATTCCCCCGGATAAATTTTCTGCACAAATTCTGCATTTTCTATTTATAATTGGTATTTTACACCTTTCTTGTGTGTGACCATAACTTAAACAATTAATGCAAAAAAAGGATTTGGGAAAAAGAAATTTACCTTTAGTAAAATGTTTTCATATAGAGTTGCATTATACGGTAGAGTGCTTCCATCGAAAAATACTTTCATCGATTCCATTGGTGCTGCTACTTCCAACTACCTGTCCCATCTCGTCATCCTTTCTACTCTCGATATTCCCACTTGTGAGTTCAGGTTTGTAACAACCGCTTGTGGTTGTTATGTTTTATTTAATCTAAATCTGTAATTACGGTTGGAAATCCCAACAAGGTTGCATGTTTATCCACTGCGCTGCCTAAAATCTCTTCCACTACACGTCATTCTTTCTTTGGCTTAATTTGTAATAGAAAATATTTTTTTTTTTTTGGTAGAGTGTACCATTTAGCATTTTATACTCTCCGTATTTTGGTCGGTTACTCGATTCGTTTTATCATTTTTTGTTTGATGGTATGTAATGACGTGTAGTGGTTGGCGTGTTGCTTCTTGCTTCATCTGTTTTGTTTTGGTTAGCGCGTGGATTTTCCATGTAAATGGAATATTCCAGAAAATTGGTTAATTAGTGTTGGTGTGTGCGAATCTATTTTGGGTGATGTCGTATGTGTACGTCATCCGAAATCTATCGGTCGGGTTATATTTTATTTTTTTTTTTTTTGCTTGGGTTAAATTTTGGGAGGGGGGAAATTTTTTTGTTGGTACGGTCGAATTTTTATTAAATGAGATAGTCTAGTTTTAAATGTTGAAATGGATAGTCTAGTTTGGAATGTCATATGTCAATGAAAAAAATAAGTTTCGTTTTGGGTTGAATAAAGAAGTTTTTTTTTAAACGAACCAGTCAAGTGTTGGAGTGTAGTTTTTTCTTTCGATTGTGTATTAATTATCTAAGAAATAAAAAAAAAAACAGTTGTAAATAAAAATCTTATATATTAAGGATGTAAAGATAGATAAATTTGGAGTTTTGAAGTGCTGAGTAGGCACCAATATTTTGTTGTGTTGGTAAGGTTTCAAACTTGAGTTAAATGCCGTGTTGGTTATAAACATATTATAGTAGCCATGTGCACAGGACATATTTTTTTTGTTTTTTTTGATATTGTAAATGCCGTGTGGCATATGGGTATGATTTGTGTATTTGAACGCTAATAAGCCAAAGTGAAAAAAAAAAAAATTTAAACATTAAAATTATTTTTGAAAAATGACATAAAAAAAAAAAAAAACACAGTTTGAGTATATATTAAAATTATAAATAAAACTAAGAAAATAAATCAAGAAAAAAAAAGGAGTCGAAATAAATTAAGAGTTTTACTATTTTCCTCCAAACGCATTAGAAATCCCACATTGTTTTCCTGGTGTTAATAATAAATAAATAAATCAATAGAAATTGGAAAAGTGTGTTGTGCTAATTTTCTTGCGTGAACTGTTTAAAAGTAAATCCGTTAAAAGGGCATTATTTTCTTTTGGGGAGTAATGGATAAAATACAGTTCGTGCTCTAATTACATAGCGCGAAAGCTGATATAAGAATTGGGTTTGTGGCAGCAACTCCGCCGAACGGAGTGGGGTTCGCGCAAGAGGGGGCAGCTGCGTCGGCGCTGTGTTGCAGTTTGGTGGGTCGGTCGGGCCCCAATTGTGTTCAGGTAAGGTGGCTAACGGCAAAAATATATAATAAGCTGTTAACACCGTGTGATTTTTTTTTTTCTTATATATAATTTTTTTTTTAAATTTGTGATCCTCACTTGACGGGGATTCTTTGTTTTATTATTATATTTTTTTTTATTTTTATTATATATATTTTTTACGGGTTCAGGTTTCGGGTGGCGTGCCGTATGACGCCATCACAAAATCGATTCGCACCACGGGGTTTTTTTTTTGATCTTCTTTGATAACGTTTTTGGTTCAATTTTGTTCATTTCATTTTTTTTTCCATTTCATTTACCGTTTTTATTGGGTTTTCTTTAGTAATTACAGATTTTTTTTTTTTTGTTATGATTTCTTTTTGGTTACATTTGAATTTTAAATGATGTGTGACTAAAGAGTTTGTGTGATCGTGTGAGGATGGGCGGCCTTATGCTGACCTAGGCCTTGAGCAGGGACGCCGGAGTGGCACCGGCGTCCTTGTCGAACGCTCACAAAATTTATGATTATCTACCACTGTGGTCGTGGCACAGTAGAATAATTTTCTTGTCCCCTTCGTTGTATCTCTATGCGGTTTTCAAGCATAGTAATATGTCTGGTAACCCCCACGCCTAGCGGCGAGCTTCAGCCAGTGCAATACCGCAACCAGACCTCTATTGCTATGTTCTGTTAACAAAATCCCTTTTGGGGGATTTTGTTACAGTGGCGCCCAATCTTCGGCTAATTTTTTTTTGCATTTTCGTCTTTAATGTCACAATTTTTTTTCAGCTTACTTGTTGTGAGTACCACGTGCAAAGTCCAACGCTTGCGTTGTTTGAGCTTGCACGGGTGCTCACATCAACGTTTTCTGCCCGATCAACATTCAAATCTGCATTGCAACCAGCGTAAGCTGTTTGATTGCATGCAGATGAGAATGTTGATCCCTATTCTCAGCTCGTCTGATGAATGGGCTTACCATTTCTGCCATGTGGCATTGATTGTGGTTAAGCTCATTCTTCTTTCGTTCTGAGTTTAGTCTTATTAAATTTTTAGAGTCTTCGTACCTTTTAATTAACGTAATTTTCTATTTCAGTCCGACTACCTTCATGGGGAGGGATCACAGCATGTTCTAACCTTTGGTTATTTGATCTTGCTGGATCGCTCGTCATGTTGGTTCCATGTGTCATGGGTGTTGGGATCGCGAACTTGTTGTTTCCACCAATGTGGTGTTGATTGGACAGTTCGTGATCGCAGTACTCATTGGCACATCTTTAGTCAATTTCTACTTTCAGGTAAAATTTTATTTTTCAAATTTTTTTGTTCAATTCTAATTAAACTACTGGGACCACAGTGGTAATTTTTATTTTTTTTATTATTATAGCGTTCACGCCTAGCTCAGCATGGGGTCGTGATCATCTCTCACGTGATCACATTTTTTGTTATTTTTTGATACAAGTAATACATTTTACTTATTTTTCCTTTTGCTTTTTCATTTTTGTGAAATTTTGTTTTTTGATTATTGGTTGTTTTTCAGTTGGTTAATGGAGCAGCTAAAATACTGTTAATAATTTTGGTTAGTTCATTTTTTATATTGTAGTAATTCTATTTCGGTATTTTGATTTTTTTTTTTTGTTTTTGTTTTGGGTTTATATTTGCTTGCGAATGAATTCCGGCAATAATAATCTACCGTGGGATAGACCGGCAAGTGCGGTTGTTCATACAGTGTTTGAGTCGAGTGAAAGTAGTGCTTTACCGCGGATAAGTCCTTGGGATAACCATAGTAATTTTCCAGCTCCTCAATCCTTCCGACTTGTTGATATCTACGTGGTTATTATAGTCATAATTTAAAAGTTCATTCTAATTTCATTATTTTATTAAATTATTTACTTTAATTTTTTTTTCGGTTTTGGTTAAGTTTTTTTTGAAATTATTAAATTACTCATTCAATATAGTTAAAAAAAATTTTATTATTCGATAATTTTTTTTTGATCGGGAATCGGTTTCATTTTATTTAAATTAATTTTACCGTAATTTTTGGTGTATATATATATATATACATATATATTATATATATATAAATTCACTCTATTTTCTTTTATAATTCTTTTTATTCATATTCATTTCAATAGTAAACTCAGTAAACATAAATTCTTTTTGTCCTTTAAATTATATTGAGGTATTAAGCAACACTTTAGATTCCAACACATTACCTTGGGATAGACTGGCGAGTACGGATGAGAAAAAGGTTTTGAGTTGAGCGCTAGTTCAGTATTGACGCGAGTGGTCCAGTGGATAGTAATTTGTGCTCGCAGCTCCTCAAACAGCCCGGCTTGTGGATATCTACTTGGTCATAGTGAGTCTAATTTGAGATTGGTGCTTCAATATATGTTTTCAATAAATTTCTTTAAATAATTAATTAATAATTTAAAAAAAATTTTTTTCTGCTTTAAATTAAGTAATTCTATCTTGTTTTTCATATATATATATATATATATTCAAATATTTTTATATTTAATTTTTTTGGTGGGTAAAAATTTTTTTTTTTGTAATCTCTTCAATTAAATAATTTGATTTTTTTTGTGGTTGAAAGTGCCAGTATCGCTGGTTTTCATTTATTATTTACGTTAAATTTTAATAACTTTTGGTTTAGGTAATTTTAATTATAACTATAATCTATTCAGTAAATATAAGTTGGAATTTTTTTTTTAATTTAAATATTGTTAGTTTACATTTGTTGAGAATTAATTCTCGTTAAATTTAAAATCACGTTTAAATTCCATTTTTGATTAAGTCATTTTTCTTTCTCGTTAAATTCGTTGTTGCGTGTTAAAATGGATATTTCACATCTTAAGGCTGATGAGATTGAAGTAGAATTTTTGCTTCGATCTATCCAACCCAATACTGAGGAAGCGTTGAATGAATTAAAGAAAGCTTTGGCCGCAGAGCTGGATGGCACCAGGGACAAACCGATTGAAATGCACAGTCGAGCTAAAAGGAAACCCAATGACGAAATCCTCACTTGTCAAAGCAAAGTGCAGAGTCTACAACAAACTTTTATTGGTATTGAAAATCTAGACGTAGAAGATCAGGTTCGAACAGCTCAACGTTTGCGGTCGCGGTTACTTCACGTACATGATCGGTTGGTGAGAGCTACTCAGTCTCCTACATATGGACAGCAGGCTCAAATTATTTTAGATATTTGTATTAAATTGCACACGGCGTTAGATCAGTATATAACTGACCCTACCTTACTGGATCAATCTGTTGAGTCTGCTAAAGGTGTTGATGGAGGTCAAGCGTTGGTATTTCAGGAGGTATATCCGGTAGAATCAAAACTGACCATCCCAGAAGTAGTGAGTAAATCCCAACCTAGTCCTGCGGGTAAGATTAGCAATTCGGTACAGCATCCTTCAACCTCTAACACCATTACCACGGCAGATAATGCAGTTAACTCTAGTGACCAAGCCGAACTTTTAAAATCAATAATGCAACAAGTGCAATTTCTCACCAATCAGCTTTTAGTGAGACAGACTGCTCCAATTCCTTCGGGTGATAGCATTCCTGTAGTATCCGGGGTTAAAAGTTCTGTTGACGAACATCCTGGCAGTCGGTCTTTGCCAATGGATCCGGCTGTCGTAGCGGCGAATCAAAATATTCAAAAATCAGCCCAAGTTCATTTTCCACCAGCACATACCTCTCAGGGAGGACTCGAACAGTTAAATGATTTCCTTGGTTTAACGTCTTCGCATTTGGAACCTGTCTCTAAAGAGCGTTCATCTCCGGAGCAGGCCACCCAACGTTCCAATTTTCAGTCAGCACCAGATGCTAGAGATCTTCATAATAGTACTTTGAATCCCGTGCCTTCAGCAATTCATAATCCATCTACTCAATATAATCCTGATTTCAATAGACGTTCTTTATCTCGATGTGGGATTTCCTACACAGGTTCACCTTCTGGCATAACTGTGGACATGTTCCTTTTTCAGCTGGACTCTGTAGTGAAATCCAACAATCTATCACCTTCTTCTGTACTTCTGGATCTGCATCTTGTCCTGAAAGATGTGGCACTGCAGTGGTACTGGACCTACCGCAGGTATAATCCTTCAGCACCTTGGGATAGCCTCCGATTAGCCTTCCAAGAAAGATTTAAAGATAGGCGTACTCCCTACGAAATTCGTCGTATGGTTGAGTCTCGCAAACAGTTACCTAACGAATCATTCTTGGAGTTTTATCATCACATGTGGAATTTGGCCCTGCAGTGTCACACCCCTTACAGCGACGATGAATTCATACAACTACTGATGAACAATATGAAGCCTGTCCTTCAGTATCAACTTACTGATCGACACTTCTCACATATCAATGAGCTCATCAAAAGTTGTACTTCATGGGAAGATTCGCTAAAACGTTTTCGTTCTCCACCTGATTACTCGATGCACCCTCGTCGTAGTATCAATGAACTCGGTGTTGAGAGAATGTATGATTCAGAACCAATCGTTCCAATTTCTAATCCGTCAGTTCCATCCGCAGATACGTCAGGAACCGCATATCGCGTTCCATCCGGTGTTTTTGTTCCGACGTCCGAATCTGTGCAACATATTTCTGCTATCAGCCCTAGCCATTCTTATCGTGCTCCAATGGGAACGACTATTACAAATTCTAAGTCTTTTAAATCCCCTTCTACTTCAACTACACCCAATGTAACCAATACCTCTAGATCTGGCCGTAATTACATTTGCTATAATTGTTCTGATATAGGGCATGGTTTTCAAGACTGTCCTCGTCCTCACTTGGGTGCCTTTTGCTATCGCTGTGGTCTCAAAGGCACCATTTCAACAAATTGTGTTCGTTGTGCGGGAAACCAGATCAGTGGTTCATGGAGATCGGGGAGCCAGGAACCACAGACCATCTCAACCCCAACAATAATTACCAAAGTAGATGCAGTCAGCAATACCGACCCAGAGTTTCGGAAGAGACTGATGCCAGATGGGAAGAATCAGTCGAACCAGTGAAAGTTCGCGTTGAGTCCTTTGACTCCGCAATCTCTTCTGGATCTGGTTCAGCTGGTTCCGACTTAATGGTATCGGACTCTTGCTTGCCTGTTTCTCCACCTGAATGTCGAGTAAATTCCTTTTCCAAATTGGAACACTCCATTCCTTCAATTTCTTCATTTAACAATAGTTCCAATTTTTCTGATTCCGGTCCATCTATCCCCAACACTTTTGGGAAACTCATCTCAGCTCAGTTACTTCGCTCAAAAAAAATACTGGGAGCAACGTCGGATTTTGCGATCCTTTGTTGTTTCTTCAGTACTCGGTTCTGAGACAAGCGATAAACGGCCTTATGCCGATATTCTTGTCAATGATGTTCCATACCGAGGTCTATTAGATAGTGGAGCGAGTGTAAGTGTGTTGGGTTGTGGTTCTGAAAAGTTGTTGGCGGACAACAACCTTCATATTCATAATTTTCCTACTTCTATTCAGACTGCGAGTGGTCAATCTCAGAACGTCATTGGTTACATAAATGTTCAGGTTAGCTTTAATTCCCAATCTCATTACATGCGATTCTTTTTAGTACCTTCTCTAAAGCAATCTCTTTATTTAGGGATTGACTTTTGGAATAAATTCGGCATTACTTTGCAATTACCTGCGTTGAGTGAATTATCGGACTCCGCAGAAATATCTTGTTCTCCTAAATTCCATTCTCTCTCTCCAGATGATAACTTAAAGCTCTCTACAATAGTTAAAAAAATTCCGTCAAGTGCTAAAATGGGTCTTGGACGAACTACATTAATCTCTCATGAGATTGATGTTGGTGAATCCAAGCCTGTTAAGCAACGTTTTTACTCTGTTTCTCCTGCTAAGCAAAAACTAATGTACGATGAGCTAGATAGGATGTTATCACTGGATGTGATTGAAGAAAGCCACAGTTCATGGTGTTCTCCTGTCACCATGGTGCATAAGGCTAATGGCCAAGTACGCTTGTGTTTGGATGCCCGGGAGGTGAACAAGGTGACGGTCAGGGATGCGTATCCGCTTCCCCTTATCAACGGATTGTTGGGTCGTTTGGATCAAACTCGCTATATATCAACTATTGATCTAAAAGATGCCTTTTGGCAGATCCCTCTTGACCCGCAATCCCGAGATAAGACGGCGTTTACTGTCCCTGGTCGTCCCTTGTACCACTTCAAGGTCATGCCCTTTGGGTTGTGCAACGCTCCCCAAACGCTGTGTCGCCTTATGCATCGGGTGATTCCTTATCAACTGCACGACAAAGTATTCGTCTACCTTGATGATTTATTGGTTACTTCGTCCACTTTTGATGAACACTTGGAACTTTTGGAAGTGGTGGCTTCGTTGCTAGTAAAGGCTGGTTTAACCATAAATTTGGAAAAGAGTCAGTTTGTTTTGAAGGAGGTTAAATACCTGGGTTATTTAGTGGGTGATGGTTGCCTTCGCACCAACCCAGAAAAATGTAAAGCAATTAGGGAATTTCCACGACCAAAAACAACTAAACAGATACGTAGTTTCTTGGGTTTATGTGGGTGGTATAGGCGTTTCATAAAAAACTTCGCGTCTTTAGCTGCTCCACTAACCGATCTGACAGGGAAAAAATCTAAGTCTAAATGGAATCTTCACGCTGAGGAATCCTTCCAAGCTCTTAAATTATCTTTATCGTCTGCTCCTGTTTTAGCTAACCCTGACTATGGGCGCCCTTTCTTCATCCAATGCGACGCAAGTGCTGTTGGCGTGGGTAGTGTACTTTTTCAGCTTGATCCTGATGGCGCTGAACACCCCATTGAATTCTTTTCGCACAAACTTAATGCCGCTCAGAGGAATTATTCTGTAACTGAGTTGGAGTGCTACGCAGCAGTACTTAGCGTCCAAAAATTTCGGCCCTATATCGAGGGATACCCGTTCACGATTTATACTGATCACGCTAGTCTCCGCTGGTTGATGTCCCAAAAAGATCTATCTGGTAGACTCGCCCGCTGGAGTTTAAAACTGCAAGCGTACAAATTTGATATCGGATATCGTAAAGGAACGGTGAATGTTGTACCTGATGCCCTCTCCAGAGCTTTTTATAGTGAGCCCACAGACGATGTAAGTAATGATCAACCTTTTCCTCCTGTTGAAACTACTTTGAATGATGATTCCTCCTTACTTTGTGATTCTCCTGTTATACAAGAAAATGTGTCCAGTTTAAATTCTTCAAGTGACAATTCGGTTCTACATATTGATCTTAACTCTTCAGCTTTTCAGGACGATGAATATGTACAACAGATCAATCGAGTACGACTATTAAAAGATTGCGATCACAACTTCAAAATTCGTGATAATAAACTCTTGATCTTACCTTCCTACGCTTCGCGTTATACGTCCACTGATTTGTCTGAATGGAAGTTAGTAGTTCCGTTGTCCTTGACTGCAAACTTAATTGAACTGGCTCATTCTTCTCCTACTTCTGCTCATATGGGTATTAAAAAAACTGTAGAACGACTTCAACGGCAATTTTTCTGGTTTGGTATGACTAAACAAATCAAACTTTTCATCTCTAATTGTGTACAATGCAAGATGAATAAGCCTGTAAATTTTAGCACTCAACCTTTGATGGGTTCTCAAACTGAGTCTACTAGACCTTTTGAAAAATTGTTCGTTGATTTCCTTGGACCTTATCCTCGCTTCAAACGAGGTAATACCTGTATCGCTATAGTGTTGGATCATTATTCAAAGTTTGTTCTAGTCAAACCATTGCGTGAAGCTTCCGCCTCTTCTCTGTGTAGCTTTTTGGAAAATGATGTGTTTTTACTTTTCTCTGTACCTGCAGTGATTACTTCTGATAATGGCAAACAATTCATATCTAACTTATTTAAAGATCTCTTGAAAAAATATAATGTTGATCATATACGTACTCCTATTTACTCTCCTCAAAGCAACGCTTCTGAGAGAGTTAATCGGACGTTACTTTCTAGTATTCGGTCTTATCTTGATGATCATGCACATAATGAATGGGATTGCCATCTTTCTGAAATCACTGCGGCATTGCGAAATGTTAAACACGACGTCACGAATTTTTCTCCTCACTATTTGGTCTTTGGTCAACACATGTCATTAAACGGTTCAGATTATGCTTTACGTAAACTTTTATCTCCTCAGGATGATAACGAAATACATGTGTTGTCCAAGTCTAATAGATTAAATCTTATTCGTGATCAAATAACTCATTACCTGAAAGTTGCACATGAGAAATCCGCTGTTCGTTATAATTTGCGTAGTAAAAATAGGAATTTCCTGCCTGATCAACCTGTGTTTGTCCGATCCTTCGCACAAAGTAGTG
Organism: Tipula helvola; assembly: GCA_963556165.1. Classification (NCBI taxonomy): domain Eukaryota; kingdom Metazoa; phylum Arthropoda; class Insecta; order Diptera; family Tipulidae; genus Tipula; species Tipula helvola. Next base: position 50,597,671 of record OY744483.1, read on the forward strand.
CTCCTGATAGATTTTCTGCAAAGTTAGCTGCTAAGTTTATTCCTGCTTTTATCACTGATAAAATCGGAACAGTCTCTTATAATATCAGAAATCTTGATGGAAAACCTTTGGGCGTTTATCATGCTAAGGATATTCGGTTATAACCAATTATTAGTGAATTTTTTTCTTTCCCTCTTACTTTATGCCTGGCTTTGAGATCTTTTCTCGGGTGTGAGTCGTCCCCACGCTGTAACAACCGCTTGTGGTTGTTATGTTTTATTTAATCTAAATCTGTAATTACGGTTGGAAATCCCAACAAGGTTGCATGTTTATCCACTGCGCTGCCTAAAATCTCTTCCACTACACGTCATTCTTTCTTTGGCTTAATTTGTAATAGAAAATATATTTTTTTTTTTGGTAGAGTGTACCATTTAGCATTTTATACTCTCCGTATTTTGGTCGGTTACTCGATTCGTTTTATCATTTTTTGTTTGATGGTATGTAATGACGTGTAGTGGTTGGCGTGTTGCTTCTTGCTTCATCTGTTTTGTTTTGGTTAGCGCGTGGATTTTCCATGTAAATGGAATATTCCAGAAAATTGGTTAATTAGTGTTGGTGTGTGCGAATCTATTTTGGGTGATGTCGTATGTGTACGTCATCCGAAATCTATCGGTCGGGTTATATTTTATTTTTTTTTTTTTTGCTTGGGTTAAATTTTGGGAGGGGGGAAATTTTTTTGTTGGTACGGTCGAATTTTTATTAAATGAGATAGTCTAGTTTTAAATGTTGAAATGGATAGTCTAGTTTGGAATGTCATATGTCAATGAAAAAAATAAGTTTCGTTTTGGATTGAATAAAGAAGTTTTTTTTTAAACGAACCAGTCAAGTGTTGGAGTGTAGTTTTTTCTTTCGATTGTGTATTAATTATCTAAGAAATAAAAAAAAAAACAGTTGTAAATAAAAATCTTATATATTAAGGATGTAAAGATAGATAAATTTGGAGTTTTGAAGTGCTGAGTAGGCACCAATATTTTGTTGTGTTGATAAGGTTTCAAACTTGAGTTAAATGCCGTGTTGGTTATAAACATATTATAGTAGCCATGTGCACAGGACATATTTTTTTTGTTTTTTTTGATATTGTAAATGCCGTGTGGCATATGGGTATGATTTGTGTATTTGAACGCTAATAAGCCAAAGTGAAAAAAAAAAAATTTAAACATTAAAATTATTTTTGAAAAATGACATAAAAAAAAAAAAACACAGTTTGAGTATATATTAAAATTATAAATAAAACTAAGAAAATAAATCAAGAAAAAAAAAGGAGTCGAAATAAATTAAGAGTTTTACTATTTTCCTCCAAACGCATTAGAAATCCCACATTGTTTTCCTGGTGTTAATAATAAATAAATAAATCAATAGAAATTGGAAAAGTGTGTTGTGTTAATTTTCTTGCGTGAACTGTTTAAAAGTAAATCCGTTAAAAGGGCATTATTTTCTTTTGGGGAGTAATGGATAAAATACAGTTCGTGCTCTAATTACATAGCGCGAAAGCTGATATAAGAATTGGGTTTGTGGCAGCAACTCCGCCGAACGGAGTGGGGTTCGCGCAAGAGGGGGCAGCTGCGTCGGCGCTGTGTTGCAGTTTGGTGGGTCGGTCGGGCCCCAATTGTGTTCAGGTAAGGTGGCTAACGGCAAAAATATATAATAAGCTGTTAACACCGTGTGATTTTTTTTTTTCTTATATATAATTTTTTTTTTAAATTTGTGATCCTCACTTGACGGGGATTCTTTGTTTTATTATTATATTTTTTTTTATTTTTATTATATATATTTTTTACGGGTTCAGGTTTCGGGTGGCGTGCCGTATGACGCCATCACAAAATCGATTCGCACCACGGGGTTTTTTTTTGATCTTCTTTGATAACGTTTTTGGTTCAATTTTGTTCATTTCATTTTTTTTTCCATTTCATTTACCGTTTTTATTGGGTTTTCTTTAGTAATTACAGATTTTTTTTTTTTGTTATGATTTCTTTTTGGTTACATTTGAATTTTAAATGATGTGTGACTAAAGAGTTTGTGTGATCGTGTGAGGATGGGCGGCCTTATGCTGACCTAGGCCTTGAGCAGGGACGCCGGAGTGGCACCGGCGTCCTTGTCGAACGCTCACAAAATTTATGATTATCTACCACTGTGGTCGTGGCACAGTAGAATAATTTTCTTGTCCCCTTCGTTGTATCTCTATGCGGTTTTCAAGCATAGTAATATGTCTGGTAACCCCCACGCCTAGCGGCGAGCTTCAGCCAGTGCAATACCGCAACCAGACCTCTATTGCTATGTTCTGTTAACAAAATCCCTTTTGGGGGATTTTGTTACAGGTTCATTAAAATTTCCTCTTCACTTAGATTGATCGGTACATTGTGTATAATCCCCACTGTCTCTACAAACGATTTAGGGATAAATATCTTATATCCATCAAATTTCTTTAACACCGGTGAATCTATACAATCATTAGCACTAACCCTATTATCAAAAATAACTTTCACAATATTTTTACTAATTTGTTCAACTGATTTAACATTACTAATTCTGTTCATGTGAAGTACTCTCCCTAGACTGATCAAATTTATGTTATCTTTAGCAATCATTACTCCGTATGGACCTTTATCTCCCTGGTTATATTTACTAAAATTTGGTGCAATCTCCATTTCAATTAAATCATTCTTTTTTTCTAAAAGAGCATTATTACTATCTTTGATTTCATTAATTATTTCATCACTTGTTTTTAAAATAATTCCTCCATTTTCTTTTTTGCTATTTGACACCATCTTTGAATCTTCTGATTTTCTGTTTCCGCCACGTTGTCTACGATTACTATTTTTTTTTCCTTCACTCTGTATAATAAATTCACTTATATTCTTGGCATCCGCCATCACATCACTTTTTGATGAATTCCTTGAATCATCCGAATCCGTACCCGATCTTGGGAGTTGTATCTTACCGCCCCGGACAAGGTCTAAAAGGATTTCTCCCTCATCCCCTTTCCCACGCGGCCCCTTTCTTCTATCACCCAACTTGAAAAAATTGCCTCAATCCACTAACTTAAAAATTTAATTGAATTTAATATTTGTAAACCACTTACCAATAAATCCTCAAAAATTTAAATTAATTTCTCTTAATTAAACACACTATTAATAACACCCCGATACAAGAAAAGACGTCTCCACCTTATTAATGTTCACACGAGAATGCGACGAACTGAGTTAACCTCAACTGATATTTGAAACTTTACTTTTATATACCTAAAAATTAATATTTGACATAATTGAACGTCAATTATTTTCGCGTTGAAATCGAATTCTATTTGATTTCAACCCGAAAGAATTATTTTCTCATTGAATGCGTTTTCTATTCAATTTCGAACACGAAAAAACGGATACGTTGGTACATTGAAAGAAATAACATTATATAGACGAAAGGGAGTCAAATATATGTATGAGTATTTTTCAGTACTTTTTAATGTTTGGTATTAATCGGAGTCATTGATGGATAATTGAAAGGAAAAAAGCTGTCTAAAAGGAAAATTTATCTCACACCTTTTTTAAGATTATTTTATACTTCAATTCATGTAAAAATATTGTAGAAATTATGCTTTGTGTGCAGAGCAAATAAAAACGCAGTTGATTCAACTTAATACAGAACAAGAGAGAGTTTTATTTTTAACACAAAATGGCGACTACACATCATGCTATATATAGCACATACAGGGTGCGTTCGTATACACAGTCATGTGTACAACACTACAACGCAACATAAGCATAAACATTAATTCAATTTACAACACCTCCACTGAATTAATTTTTATTAAGCTCCAATCCCATAGAATTGAAACAAGAAACCATACGTCTGGATGATACAGGCTTCGTCATTGCATCGCCAATCACGGTCTCAGTTGCAATATACTGAAGGCCAACAACTCCTTTACCAATCCTTATTAAGAATTGTGCAATGAGTCTAGCCCCTCCACTGACTATTATCTTTAATGATAGCCTACGTACTGGGATTTTTCCCGATCTCTGGAAATTATCTTTCATCCGTCCGATTTTCAAATCTGGCAAAAGAAGTGAAGTCAGCAACTATCGCGGAATCGCTATCCTTTCTGCTATACCAAAACTATTCGAATCCTTGGTACAGAAATTTTTGTTTTTTCATGTAAAAAGGTTTATTTCTCCGGCTCAACACGGATTTTATCCAGGTAGGTCTACGGTGACTAATCTAGCCTCTTTTTGTGGGCATTTATATAGTAGACTGGAACATAGGCAACAAGTAGATGTAGTATACCTTTTCTAGATTTTTCTGCCACAATAACTCTTGAACGGCCGAAGACAAACTTAAGTACTCAGCCTCCGTTGTGGACAAAGGCACAGTTTGTTGTTTTCTAGAGTTCTATGTTATTGCTCCTCCTTGCATCTTGAAAACGTATCCAGTAGTCGATCTTCTATCGTCCAAATCTCCTGCCCAGTCTGAATCAGTATACCCCACAATCGATGAATCATCACTACTAAACTCCAGCTTAACATCAGCTGTTCCCTTGATATACCTGAGAACACGTTTTGCTGCTGTCCAGTGCGCCTTCCCCGGATTGCTATTAAATCTGCTGAGCACACCAGTTGCATGACAAATGTCAGGCCTCGTTACTTGTGCTGCAAACATCAAGCTTCCAACCGCTTCCTGATATGGTACGTTTTTCATTTCACTACTCTGCGATTCATCTTATGGCGACATAACTTTTGTCAATTTTTGATTTAGGTCCAAAGGTGTAGAGCCTGGCTTACAGTCCTGCATGTTGAATCTTTTCATTATCTGATTCACATAGGCCTCTCGGTCTAACCAAAGCTTTCCTTGAGCTCTATCACGTGTTATTCGTATGCCCAAGATATGTTTAGCTTCACCCATTTGCTTAACTTTAAGTAACTTCATCAGGCACGATTTCAAATTTATCTTTGAATCCTGATCGTTTGACAAAATGAGTATGTCATCGACATAAATTGCAACTACAATCATCTTATTATTGGTGACTCTGTAATATACGCATGGGTCAGCATCTCTTAAAACTTTATCTAGTTTTGCATTCCAAACTCTGCTAGCTTGCTTTAGTCGATATATTGACTTATATCTTGTTTGAATTCACCTTGTAGAAAAGCCGTCACAGCATCCATCTGATCTATGTCGAGATCAAATTTCACTGCCAAAGCCATTAGAAAACGTACCGAGCTATATCTCACAACTGGTGAGTACGTTTCCTCATAATCAATGCCCTTCTTCTGCGCGTATCCTTTTATTACTAATCGAGGCTTTTGACGGATTATTCGATCTTCGTCATCTCCTTTGGTTTTGAAAACCCACTTGCAAGCAATAGGTTTCCACTCATTTCAGTTTCTGGGACGTATTCAACGTCGTCAACATCCAATACAACATACTGATTCTCGCTAGTGTTATCCTCTTCGTCCCAGTTATTGTTTAATTGTTCGACCCTTTCAGAAATGTTATTGTTGGTAACAATCGAATCCAAATTCAATCCTTGCATCGAAGACACACTCTTATTCATCGCTTCAGCAGGCTTTGATTGCATTTCTGCGAATCCTTGACTCATCTGAATTCGTTGGTCTTCCATAAGTACAACATCTCGACTCTTCACGATTGTCTTTCGATTTGGCATCTAACTTCTTGCGTTTCTCCTTCGGAATATGCACCATACACTTACTACCAAAAACTTTCAGGTGGAAGACTCTGTTTTCGTCCACTCCATATTTCCTCTGGAATCTGATCTCTTACTGCTCGAGATGGTGTCCGATTTGTTAAATATGCTGCTGTTGAAATTGTTTCGGCCCAAAAACTTAAGGTTTTTGGAAAATCATTGTAACTTTTAACCTAATAAATATTTATTATTATTATTGTTAAGCACAAAATGAACGTGCAAACGTTAAAAGAACAACTAAGAAAGAAGGGATGGCCGACCAGTGGAAACAGTCGTTTGTTGCTGTCATCAACAACATGTGACGACGATACCACTTTCTAAAGGTGCGGTTTGTGAAACTAGTTCGAATTTTGAAATGCCTAATCAACAGCGGTATGAAAATAGTAGACGATTTGCTTAAGCGAGGTGTATAATATGACCAAGCACGAGCGACTATGCAAGTATAATTCTTGTAAAAAAATAAAAATGGAAAGCAATGTATGTGCGTTGATTCTGTTGATTTTCGTGAACTGAATAAAGTAACGATAAAGGAGCGGTTTAAAAAAAAAAAGTAAAAAAGTGTTTTCGCTAATAGACCTCAAAAACGGATTCCACCACATAGCAGTCAAAGCAGATTCTATTAAGTATACGGCATTTGTGACCCCGGATGGTCAGTTTTAGTATATCAAGATGCCGTTTGACTTAAATAATGCTCCGTCTGTTTTCCAATGATTTATTGCAACGATCTTTAAACATTTTGTAGACGAAATCGGTATTCAGCATGTGCTTAACGGCCACTAGTTCACCTCAGTGTAACGGTCAGGTGGAATATGGAAATCGAACTCTTAAACTTAGAATTTCAAAAATGGTAGGATTATATACTAATAAATGGGACTCAGTACTTAGCGATACTGAGTTTGTAATTAATAATACCTTGAATCGCATAATAGCGACTACGCCAAGCATTGAGCTTTTTGGTGTCAATCAAGTTAAGAAAAACAATGCACTTTTTGAATCTTAATGAAATTAGAAACGACATAGTGTAAAATATAAGGAAGGCGATTACGTAGCAAGCATAAATTGTTGCCGAAATTTAAGGGACTAGTTACTCGCGTTTTACCTAGTGAGAGATACGTTGTTGAAGATATTCCAGGACAAATGTTGTCGGGTCGGCGGTTTAATGGTGTCTTTGCGGGTTTAATATGAAGCCTTTCGGTTTGGATGAGAGACAATCAGGGTCGATTTCCGTGTCAGATATGGCCGAGTTGTAGTGTTCTATGTTTTAGTTATATATTTGAATTTAAATATTATTTTGTTTTTTTAATAATAGATGGCATTTTTATAATTTATGTAAATATAGTTTTAGTAATCACCACGAATAGATGAAGACAAGGCGCTGTAGTTTTCTTAGTAAAAATTAAATAAAAGAATGGCGTGAGTAGCAAACGAGTAAACATGTGTTTTAATAATCAGAGAATACGCCGAGATTGTTTATCCTAGAAATTACAAGCTTGCTACTACACATTGTTCATTTTAGGCTTTTCTATAGAATGAGCAACAAGTAACATTGACCCCCTACATTATATTAGAGCCTATTAGGTATTTATATATTGGGTGGCGTACTACCTATCTACCTGTATAAAATTTCTTTCAAAGCTTTTCCTGATTTACGTTCATTCTGCTTTTATCCTTCCTTATACGAGTATACATATATACAAAGAAAATCAAATCGAAGCGATTAAGAATAATTGCATTATCATATATCTATCAAATTAAGTTGAAATAATATTGGATTTATAATGATAAATTGAGTTTTCCTCTATATAAAGGAAAAACGTACAAACACAAAAAAAAACAAAAATGTGGAAAAACATTGAATTGATTGAAATGTTATACAATTTTCAATACCCCTCTTTGTATATTACAACAATATTATGTTCTATGTTGAATTTTTTTTTTTTTGTTAATAAAACTGAAAATTGTTGAATTTTCACATTTCTCACCTTGAAACACATTGGATTTTTTATTTTTTTTTTTTTAATCAGATTACTCTGATATTTTACTCGAATGTCATATACGGGATGTGAATATTGTTTGTGAACAAAGTGTTTGTGTGCGGGCGGAGGAAATATAACATAGGTAGGTAGGTATGTTGTTTTTCCCAGACATATCCTTCATATTATTGTGTGTGGGGAGGACTTGCTTCACATATTGTATAATGTTGTGAATGTTATTTACAATAACATAAAATTGTATATTTTAAAATATATTAAAACATAAAGCTTTTTAATTATTATGTACATACATAGATACGTAGTTAAATACAAGGGCACACATAGTGGTATAACCAAACCGTACTGCAAATAATTCATTCGGAAAGATAATTACAAAATTTTTCCTTGCTCTATACGATATGTTCCACTGCTTTCGGTGTTTTTTTGTGTATAGGAAAAAAATTCGTGAAGACAATTTTAAGGGTTGTAATTTTTTGTGGAGGAAGATTAATTTTTTTTTTTGCTAAATAATCATCACTCAAAAAGAACAATGGCAACCATTTTTTCCCAGTTCCACATGTATAGCTGATAAAACGTTGATAGCATTTTTTTTTTGTATTTTAATCACAAAATGATCTTACGAGTGGTGGATATTTTTTATTCACTAAATACAGTATATAGTTGATGTATTTTTGAACAATAGGCACATAACTAGGTACAACATAAGTACTTACATATTTATATGCAAGGATTATTTTTCATTTTTTTTTTCTATCCCATTTGAATAGACTTTAATGTAATTTTTTGCTTTGTTTTATGAATGGATATTATGTGAAACAACACCCAGATTATTACAAATATTATACATATCTAGGGTTATTATGGTGTGTCTGGAATATTAAAAAATTGCCATATTTTTAAAGGGTAATTGTGATTACTAGTACCGTACACAGTGTGTTGATATAACCAAATTATGTAAAAAAGCACCCACATTGAAACCATCGGCATTGATTTTTTTTTTGTTGCGTAAAATGACAAATGGTTATTCGTTATTTTTTCCCTTTTGTTGTGTAGTGTAACCGACAAAAATTTTCTGTTTTCACTGAATTGATTCTTTGAATCCTAAGTTCTTGACGTTTGAATTAAAAAAGTTTTTCTTTTATTCTTAATGCGCTAAGTTTGTTTCTTTACCGTATATACCATATTATTCAAAAACCAAAAATTTAGAAAGCGAAAAATAAAGTTTTTGAAAAATAAAAATAAAAATTGTGTGTGGCAAAAAAAATAATATAACTGTTTTTAAAAAACCAATAGAGCATAATATAAATTCAATAAATCAACTTTTTTCACGATAAACACAATCAAAAAAAAAAAAAAAAAAAAAGTTTTCCGTTTTCGAGAATATTTTTGTTCGAGAATCGTAAAAGTTTTTCATTTTTATTCCAGTTTTTGTTTTTGTTCTATATTTAGGCATTTCAAAAACTAATCCCTAAATATTTATTTGTGGGGGGGGTGGAAATTTTATTGTATGTACATGTGACTCAGTATTATATTTATCCTAGTTTTGGACCTTCAAATAATCTTAAACCATAAATCAAGCAAAAAGTTTTTTTTTTTGCTGATTTTTGTTATGTTTTGATTAATTAAACCGAACAGTGACATTGGCAGATATTAATAGGATTTGGTGGACTGCTTTAAATAGTTAATAAAGTTATCAATAAATATAAATCTTAAGCTTTTTTATATAGCGTTTTATCGATAAAAAATTGGTGCGGTTGGAATAAAGCTGTCGATTATTTCCTTTATTTCAACATCAATTCTGATATTTAGTAGCAGCCCTTAGCCCTTAAATTGACCATGGGACCTTCTCTATATAAACTTTACCAATTGTTTCATACGCGAACAAGTAACATGTGCCCTCTCTACAGCACATAGGAAATACATTTCAATTCGGACTAATTTCATCGCTTAATTTCGGACTGCTTGCACAAATAGAATTTGATTTTTCTATGTTTAACTAGAAAGCAGTTACGAATTCAGGTGCGTGAAGAACATATTTCTAAAACAAATTATAAGAGAACTGATAGATATTTGAGTAAGACCAGGGAATGCAATCCCGGGATTTCGAGAGAGACAAAAAGACCGGGATCCCGGGGAATAACAAAAAGTCCGGTATTTCAGGATTGACAAAAACTCCGGATCCCAGGATTGCATTCCCTACGTAAAACTAATAACGTACATTCGCAACACAACCATGAAATTCAGTAATATTCCACAAAACTGGAATTATCTACCTCCGATCATAGTATAGATACATAATAGTACTTCCATGTGAAGTGCATCGGTGAATTGTTAGATGGCGATACTGATATCGTTTTGAGTTTTGTCAAAATATGTTGGGGCAGTCTCTGTCAAATCGGTCACCCCCTCCCCCTGCACATTTCATTTTTTGAGATAAATAAACCTTTTTGAGCTTAAAATGTTGCTTAGAATGTCTATTTTTAAATGCCGTATGGCATTTTTATGGCCTTCTTGAATTTTCAAAATTGCGGAAGATATCTGCTAAGGAATTCTTTAATTTTTAATAAAATTGATATAAGATCGTAATTTTAACTCTGTTAATTTATTCAAAAGAGTTTTTGTTTTTGGTGTCATAGATTATACATTTTTTATTATTTTTTTACAATTCCAAGATGGCCGCCAAAATTGGCCAATTTTTCGACGTTCATAAAGATCGTTAGAAACATGTCCTAGAAGGTTTTCGGGGTCGCTGATCACGAATTTGAGGTCAGAATTTTAATATTCAAGATAGCGGACACAAGATGGTGGGAGAATATGGCCGAACGATGGCTAATTTTTCGACGTTCATAGAAATCAATAAAAACTCGGTGTAGGGGGTTTTCGGGGTCGGTGATCATTAATTTACGGTCAGAATTTGAAAATTCAAGACAACGGACCCAAGATGGCCGCTATAAATGTCGATAAATATATGATCGATAAAAACATGATCTAGGGGGTTTTCGGGGTCTATGATCATGAATCTGAGGTTAAAATTTTAGAATTCTCTCAAAAAAGTACCAGATTCTCGATAAAATGTGTTATTTTTAGATATTTTTTGAAAAAATGTTTAAAAATAACACTTTTTATCGATAATCTGGTACTGTTTATAGGGAATTTTTAGAATTTGACCTCAGATTTGTAATCAGCGACCCGAAAACCCCTTAGATCATGTTTTTATCGATTTTCATAAATATTAATTAATATTAATATATATGGTCCGCCATTTTGAAAATCCAAGGATGCCATAAAAACGCCATACGGCATTAAAAAGTAGACATTCTAAGCAAAATTTTAAGCCCATAAAAGTTTATTTATCTCAAAAAATGAAATGTGCAAGGGGGTGGCCGATTTGACAGAGAATGCCCCTTTTATATTTAAATTCGCCCAAATGTATGTATGAATAAATACGCCCAAATGTCATCATCTATTTCTATCCGTAGACTATAAAGCTACGTATAGTCATCATAGGCCTTGCAAATATATTTAGCATATAGTATATTACGATACCCTTCTCGGAAAACCTGAATAATAATTAACAACATGCAACTCAGCGTCAAGCACTAATGACTAATCAGTAATCACCAATGAACATCATACAGCACAAAATCAGTTCTCTACTAATTTCGAAAGTTGCATAATATTTGTAACTTCAAATAAAAACCTCTACTATGGGGACGCCAAGCAACATATGAATACAACTAAAACTCGAACTCCAAAAAATCTCAATAAGACTCAAATAATCTGGTAACCCCGAAACATCTTGAAAATTCTGAAAAATGTATTCCTGTTAGAAAAATCTTAACATATTGCAAACGAAAGCCAAGCACAAAAGCAATAAATAAATATCGAAGATCCTTAACATTTCTACCATTATATCCGAAACATTGTTGGAGGTATAGGACACTTTTGCTAAAGTGATAAACTTTTTTCTTAAATATCTAATAAAAATCAAAAATAAATAATTCTTACAATTAATTTGCCGTGATCTTGCCTGTTATTTACCTTTATCTTATACCACCTAATATTTCGCTGGTTAGCTCATCGATGCGTCGCATAAGATTCAATGATATATACATTAATGCCAACAAATCCACTAGTCCCTAGGACTAAGCCCTAGGGAGCCACCGCTTTAGTGGGTGCCGATTTTAAATTGAAAATTTCTAAATGTGTTCAAGCGACAATATTATATTCCATAAAGAAATTATTGTTTGCATTTTTAACTTGTTCTTACACGAGGTGCCCCACAACCTACGAACAAGCAGCTCATATCCACGTAGAGATTTGGAAAATCATCCGGCTAGTTCTTCCAAAAACCTTACTGTAAATTTGGCAACTTGTAATTACGGATTGGAAATTAATAAATTACAAAATTATGAAGTTACCCTAAGATTTTTGTTTATAGAAGAAAATTAGGAAGGTCGGTAGTATCTGACAAATCGATCGGCGTTTTATTTTTCCCAGTATAGCTGCGGCTTCAAGGATTTGCAGAATCAAAATCTTTTTTACTTCTCAAGGGATCCACGGATTACTTTACGTTAAGAAATCTCCAGCAGCTGCTGAAGATAAGGGAAATCCGCACCCATAATGGAATCTCCAGCAGCTGCTAAAGATAAGGGAAATCCGCACCTAAGTGGTTAGCCTTAGGTGTTGATGTAGGCTTAGGTGATATTAATCGAGCAACAGTTCCATCTCTTTTGTTACAAACTGATGAGAGCAATGGCGACGCGCACACTCAGAGTATTTTCGTTTATTCAATTCGGGCATTCCAAAAGCAAATCAAACATCCCTTCTTTGATTTATTCGTAATATTAAGACCGTAATTGGAATAACTTCTCTACTTAAATTATGTGTTAATTAAAATCTTAAAAATTCTTGGATTATACAAATTCAAAATTTTCTATTTTTTGAGATGTTTTCTATTTATTAATTTTGTTCAAAATAGATACCTTGCCAGATCACACTTTATATATTGACTTCTAAACTTTAATTCCACAATTTTTAAGCAAATGTAAATTTTCGGAATTTTCAAAATTCTGGAAATCTTAACCTGAAAATTTTGAAATCTTCTAATAAATGTATCTATACTATTTTATTACCAATTGTCACATTACAAATTTATAAAATTCAAAATCATAATTCTGTAAATTTCGAAATTTCAACAAAATCAAATAAATCAATTCTGGAAATTTAAAAGTTTTAAAATTTTAAGCTAACAAGGTATACAAATTCTGAAATTATTAAAAAATTTGTGAATTTAATCTTTCTCTTTTTATTAAATTCTATTAATTTATTAGTTTGTTCAAAATAAATAACTTTTCAGACTCTTCATTTGTTAATTTCCAAAACTTCAATTGCGCAATTTTCGAATTTTCCAAAATTCTGAAATTCTTTATAATAATAATTTAAAATTTAAATTTTTTTACAATTTTATAACCAATAATCTCTTACACAAAATTTAGAATCGTAATTCTGATAATCCTGAAAGCTCGATACGGAAACTCAATCAATTGTGGAAACGTTAAAAGTTTTAGAATTTTGGGAATTACCAAATGGGTACAGAAATTTATAAATTTTTAAAAAGTTTAAAAGTTGAAGTTAAATCTGGAGAATTATACTGGAGTTTTAGAAAATAAGAATTTTCAATTTATCAACCTCTGAAAAAAGTTTAAAGTAAAATGTAAATTTTGAAATTTCCCAAGTTCTGAAAATCTTTTGTTAAAATTTCGAAATTTGATAATTTTAATTTATTTTCTTTTTTATAACCAATTGTTCCTCAATTCCTGGAAAATGCTTATATTCCAGATTACCAATTTAAAAAATTCTGTTAAAAGTTCAAGAAAATCCAAAACTAAATCAATTCTGAGAATGTTAAAAATTTTCGAATTTTGCGCACTTTCACATGGTGTAGATATTTTTAAATATAAAAAATTTGAAAATTTGATTTCAAACCTTGAGAATTGTACTGAATTTGTAATAATTAATCTCTTATTAAATATTAAAGCAATACGTAATTTTTTAAATTTTCAAAATTCTAAAACTCCAGTTCATAATTTTGTTAATTTAATTGTATGTACTATCATACTATATACCTACCTATATATCTGTCCCTAAATTCTTTGAAAATTAAAATTTTCCAGATTACCAATTTACAAAATTCAAAATTAAAATTCTGATAATTCCGAAAATTTAATAAAATCTGAAACTAAATCATTTCTGAAAACGTTAAAAGTTTTCGAATTTTGGGCATTATCACATGGTAGAGAATTTCCGAATTTTTAAAATATTGAGTTTTCAATTGTTAACTAATGCAGAATATCTGTCTTGTTTGCTATCATGTATTATTTTATTAACGTTTTAGAAAAATTTCAAAAAATTTTGATTTTAAATTTCGAGAATTGTACTGAATTTAAAAAAAAAAATTCATCTTATCGTCCAAAAAACATGCTTCCCGCATTTTCAAAGCTTTATTTCAAAAAATATTTTTAAACCAGAAACCGCGGTATTAGATAAACCAACGAAGTTCTACAGAGCAAGAATTTTTATTTTTATTTAAAATAAATTTTATTTATTTATTTTACGTAATTACAATCTAGTCTCCAGGGCTAATGAGCAATTTGTTTTTGACTAAATTCTGGTAAATTAAGTAAACCTCGTCTTTGAGATGGAGTTTAGATCAGCACAATGCTGTTTAAGGTAACAATTACCCCAGCTCAAAAGGTTTGGTTCTTTTAAGTTTGCGTACTAAATTCGTGTTGCATAGGAGCCGAGTTGCCTTAATATTCACATGTTACCGGAGCCTTTCTTCATGTCTCCGTGCTTGTTTCTGAATTTCATTTATAACGAGGTTCACTTTAAGGTTCCTATGGAAATCATTGTTCCTGACATACCAAGGTGCATCAACAAAGTTCCTTAATACCATATTCTGAAATCTTTGGATGTTATTTACGTTGCTATGTTTGGTACAACCCCAAAGTTGAATATCATAAGTAGTTCAGAAAAGTATCATCGAACTTAATTCTGAAGAATCTATCTTTCAAGTAAGATTTCAGTATTTTAACAAATTGGATTGGTTGAAGATTTCTTAATTTATGGTTAAGTCCTCTATCAAATGCTTGTACAACGTCTAGAAATACCGTTGAACAGATTTTTTTCTCCTCTTTTCGCCATACCAGTAGCTTCTCAAAGAGTTTGGACATGACTGGCAATAGCGAAATTGGCCTGTAAGATGAGGTAATGTGTGTTGGTTTCCCAGGTTTTGGGATCATAATTACTTCTACAATTGTCCACAAGCTTGGAACAAATTTGATTCTAAATGCTGCATTTATAAGATTGGTGAGCTTCACCAGAGCTTTCCTTGGCATTTCTTTTAAGATTTCTGCAGTAATAAGATCGTAACCCGGAGCTTTTTTCGTATTCATAGTAGCTTTTATCTCACATACAACTTCTTTTGGTGTTGTCGGTAGGATTTCTTTACTTTGTTGAGCAGCTTGTTGAGTTGTTATCTCGGCTTCTAACGTTTGTGTGTTCAGCAAATTCTCGAGCTTTATCTTCATTATTCCTAGCCCATTTCTCGCCTAGTATTCTTATTGGAGGATTCTGCATTATTGGTCTTTCAATTATTTTGGTTGCTTTCCAAAGAGAGTAATCAGTACTGCCATCATTAGTTAATTTTCTTAGATAGTTGCTGATTGATTCATTTTGCAATTCTTTGATCTCTCTTCTTAATTGTTGAGTGAGATTGTTCAAATTATTTGTATCTTGGGGCCCTTGTTTGTTGCCATACTCTTCTCGCTCTTCTTTTTTCTGCTAGGAGTTCCCTAATTTCCATAGGATAGTTGTTTCACTTGATTTTCTTTTTAATTTTAGAGGTATGTTCCCAAGCTGATTGCTGTATATCATTTACAAATTTGTGAACTTCTTTGTCTAATTGCTCATCGGTCTTTAATGGAACTATAGAGTTTTTGGTTTATGTTCGTAGTGGAATATTAATTAGAACGACACTTAGATTTCATTATAATTCACAAACTTTTATTATTCAAGGTTACAATGGTTATAATAATATTCCCGATGTTACGTAATTATGTACTTAATCGGCATAAATGAGAAAACAGGACAATTTATTAATTACACTATGATTGCCTAATTTTCATCGCACACCAGAGATAATTAATTTTATATTTATTTTTAAGAAATTTTTATTACGTCTCAACAGAGTCAAAAAAAGAATCGAATGAATAGCGAATTGACGCACCAAAACTGCCTTTGTTTTTTTAATACACTGCACGTAAAACAAATAGTTTGCGCTAACAGCAGTAAGATGGAAACAAAACCAGTTGAGAGAAATTAAAATCTTTATGTATAGTTGATTCAATAAGTTTTAAAGATAATTTCATGCATTATATGAATTATATTATATTTCATGCATTTTGTGCAATTGAATAAATGAGTGAATTTATTTGAATGAGTGAGTGAGTGAGCCGCTACAGAACCATTAAGTTAAATTTTTCGTCTAGCGATACTCTAAAGCATTCTCAATTAGTGTGATTATTTACTAGAAATAAATTTCTTTCTTTCTGAATGATTTTACACTTAACGTTAGAAGTATCGTTGAACGATCAGAGTTTAAGTTGTGGCTTTCATCTATTTGTACATGATTTACAGATATGTTCTTTATTATGAAGAAATCAATCAGATCTGGTACTTTATTTGGATCAGTCGGCCAGTAGGTTGGTTTTCCAGTTGAGAGCGCTTCACAAGTGCATTTCCTAATAGCTTTTAGAAGTTCTTTACCCTTAAGGCCTTTTCACATGAATAGCGATTTTTCTCGTACGAGAAAAAATGATTCACCGATTTCTCTTCAATTACATGGTAAAATATTTACTAGTCACTTAAAAAATAGTAAGTAAACAATTCCGAATGTAATATGATTGACAATTTTTTTAGCAAACGCACATTTCCTAATAAACATTTTAAACAGCGATTTAAACATTTTTTGCAGCTTCTATTAGGAAATGTGCGTTTGCTAAAAAAATTGTCAATCATATTACATTCGGAATTGTTTACTTACTATTTTTTAAGTGACTAGTTTAAATTTTACTATGTAATTTAAGAGAAATCGTTGAATCATTTTTACTCGTACGAGAAAAATCGCGATTCATGTGTATAGACCATTAGCTGTTGTTAATCTGGAGCCCCAGTGGACATTTTTTGAATTAAAGTCTCGTCCAAGGGCAAACCGTTTTCCTAATTTACTGAGGAACTCGAGATAATCCTTTTCTTTCAATGAGTGCTTCGGTGGGCAGTAAACACGAGCAATACAAATAGAACTATTTTTGGTTTTGACATTAACAGCAGTTGCTTGTATTTCTTCTGTTTCATATTTTAACACTTTGTTAATTAATTTATTTATTTACAGCAACAGGAAAATCGTTTTTTGACAATATAACATGGACATCAAATAACTAAAATTTACATTTAATTTGCCTTTTAAATAAACGTTAGGATAAGTTGAAATCGAACTTATTAAAATTAGCATAAATTGTTGACACATAGCCGGAATAGGGGCATTACGCGCATAATTGGACTTAAAAGTCGGTAAATAAATAAATTGTTTGACCCGAACTGGTTTACAGGGCACATGAAATGGGCACAAGAAATTCAGTGAAATCAACTGCACCATTTAAAACATCAGCGATGAGCAAAGAAGCCGCTACCTTAAACCTGTCCATCAGTGATTCCAACTTTATAATTTTATAGTGTTCGGCATAAGATGATAAATTCCTTTTATTTATTGGAAATTTAGAATCAAACGGACACTTCATTTTGTGCAGGAAGTAAAAAATTAATTATTTTTGTACTCGTTCAATTCGATCGATATCTTATATATCGGATCCCAAATAATCGAGGCATACTACAGGTTAGACCGTACAAGAGAACAGTACAAACTCTTAACGTAAAGTAGATTAGGAAAATCCCTAATATGATCCCGGAAATTCAACTGATTGTCCAAGATAACTCCCAAATCCTTAAATGTCGTCACTCTTTCGAGCGGATTATTATTAACGTGATAAGGATGAGTAATCATCTCTCATCTCCTGAAGAAACTCATAACCTTACATTTTTATAGATTTAAGTATAATTTATTCGTAATGGTCCATTTGTTTAATACATTTATATCACTCTGCAGTTCCATACATTGTTGCGAAGAAGTTATGATTTTTGATATTTTCAGGTTATCCGCATAAAGTTCCCAGCCGCTAAATTTGAACAAAAATGAAACGATGAATATGATAAACAGCACAGGTCCAAGGTGAGAACCTTGAGGAACGCTTGAGTGAAAATCAATGGTTTTAGATGTAATATCATTTATTATAACCACTTGCTTTCGTTCACGCAGCTACGAGCCAATCAAATCCAAAAATTATTTACATACTACAATTCTGTCTAAATTTCCAAGAAGAATGTGTATTAAATGCCTTCCAAAAATTAGTAAAAATGACATCTAGCGGACTTTTAGACGCAAAAGCATCAAATACTTCCGATGTGAAGCTTAACAGATTTGTAGTGGTAGAACGTTAAAGGATTAACCCATGTTGCTGAATTGCTAATGAAGATTTGACATTAAAATACAGATAATTAGTTATAATCAGTTCAAATAATTTAGGTATGGATATTTCCCGATAATTTTTAATGTCATAACGTTTACCAGAATTAGATTGGAATAATGATTGACTTCTTCCAACTCACAGGAAAAATGTCATTCTTCAAAGAAGCATTGAAAACCAAAGACACAGGCAATGATAATGATTTACTGAGATGTTTAAGAATACTTGTGGGTTATCAAAACCACATCAATGTTTCATTTTGGATATACCATCAATTACATCAGTCTCAGAAATAAACTGCAATCCTATTAGATCATGATGGTGTTTCTTGTAGACAGCTTGAAAAACATCCGCAAATAGTTCAAATATATCGTTGACATTGCTAGCAGTAGCATCATTCAGAGATATCGTCTGAGGATACCCGGAATATTTCCGTTTAGCATCAACGAATGTCCAAAACAGTTTAGGATACAACGTCAAATTATCTTCAAGGTTTGAGATATAGCTATTTCTTAAATTGACCAAGTTATTCTTAAACCACGGTGTATGGTTATTCATCCGATTATAAGTTTTAGGCACAAATTTATCAAAAGCCTTAAATAGCACACGCAGTATAATTCATCAACTAAAGAATCAATATCGCTTCATTTATGATTAAAAATTTCATCGCAGTCCAGATTTTCAAAAAACCCATGCAATCCAGAAATATCCGTTTTTTTTAAAGTTATATTTCATCGTAGGTTGTTCATGATTATTGAATTTACAAAATAACTCCAAACAGTCATAATCAATTTCCAATAGTGTAATCTCTTAGGAACAAATGGCGTTAATTGACTTAGTAATCGAACAATAATTAGGATCATTCACAAATACTACAAAATGTGTTCATCACCATTAAAAATATTGGTCAGGAAGACGTGGGCCGGATAGTCCTTGCATAGTCGAGAAATAAAAATCCACCGTAGCGACTCAACAGTACGCAGAGTAGAGTTTAATTCATCACTACCAATAAAAATGTTGGGCGATTCCATATTATTGCCTAAAGGTTGAACAGTTATAGCCTCTCTTAGAAAAATTGATATCTTATGCATTACAATATTTTCCTTGAAAGATGCACAGGAAAATGTATAACTGTTTCCTTTAGGCAGGTTATTTTCACTAAATTATGTCAATATTCTAAATTAAATCTCTCATAAAAAACAAGAAATTATAAGAAAAAGTTTTACTGCACGCTAGATACTAAGTCATACCTGTCGCAATTTAATATTCTTGTATGCGAAATTCTATTCCTCCGATGCAATAAAATTGCTTTACTCAGATTAAAAAAACAGAAAACGAAATGACACAAAAGGTTTTATCACAACAGAAACTGAACATAATAAACTGAACTGAAAGCTGCCTCATTTTCGCAATTACTATTGGAATTTAATATGAGATAGAAGAGGAGCATAGTAAAACGGAAAATAATGTGTAATCTAAAATCATTATTTCTACCATGTGACGTGCGGCAGTGTCGCGACAGGCCGACAGTAATATAAAAATTAACATGAAGCTGTTTTTGATTTTATAGCGCAAATAACGGTATTGTAAATATCTGTGATTGTAAGTAATCATTTAAACGTGTTAACAGATTAAATATTTTTACGGAAGCCCTCATTCCGTTCAATATATAGGCGCTTTGCCCCTTACTCAATGGTTTAAAAAAAAAATACATTTGCAAGACGTGTATTTTCATTAGCCGAAATCAGTTATGCCCTTATTACACGGAAAGTGTAACGAAAAAATAAGAACAAGGTTGGTGTAACCCTGCTACGTAGAAAGTTTTCAGGTCTGGGAACTTAATTGACTTTATGCTGTAAGATCCCAAGAAATCTCTAAGCAATTCGTAGAATGCATTGACAAGAATTTTATAATTTGAACAACATATACTTGCATTTTCCAAAAATTAAAAATAGAGTTTGAATTATAAGGTTCATTCCAGATGTACAATTACAAAACTACAACTATTTTCATGTCCAATTAAGTGACAATTCTTATTTTCAGTGTTGTATGTTTCACTTTTTTTATTTTGTATACCAAGATGCAACCTGCACCACCTCGAGTTACAACTATACATATATTATGTATTGTATATATAGGACAGAAGTTACAATACAACACTATAAACATTATGAAAATAATTTAACAACAACAGCAACATGAAAGAATCATAAAAATTATGTCTTATGCATGTTATAAAGAAACAAAACAAATCCCAAAAGCTTAAAGTTACTTATGGTAGAGTATCATTAGTTATAGTTGTATGTACAAAAAAAAATGTGATACCAGTTGTACTGTATATAACTGTATGTATGGTAATAATAAAAATAGAAAATTTACTTTAAACTTTTTAAAGTTTTTTTATCTGTCTTATTCTTAAAAATTTTGTACATCTTCTCTAAACTCGTATATAAGATTAAATTTATTTAACTTTATTATAATACCCAACATAAATATGTATTATATGTTTTGTTTTATTTACGAAATCATTTGAATAAAAAATGTAAAATTCTAATGATGTGTCGTCATCGTCGATGTGGGAGTCGAACGGAATATTCCTTTTTCCAAAATGCAATATAAAGTTTTCACAGCTGAATGTGGTAAACTTTTTATATTTACTTGTTTGTCATTCGGTCAATGATACTCATGCGATGAATAACAAATTTAATTGTATAGTTTTTTGTCAATATCGATTGTCTCAAAAGCATAACTACATATAGCTTGTGCTTGTTGTAATTATTATATTGGACAGTTTTAGACATATACCGATATGTACAGATACCAAAAAATGTTTTTATCTTTTGTATATTCAATCGAAACTATCAATTATCAACTTTGTATATCTGTTTGCGATTACCAGCGCTGTGTAACTTACATATTATCGTGGTTCGATTAGTTTTTGGAATGGATTTAGAAATAGGATCCATCGAAAATAAGTCGCCCGGAAGCGATATTCAAAAAAAATGTTTTAAGTGAATCGTTTATAACGAACGATCTCTACATTATCTCTATGAAACATAGGTTTATTCCAAAAGCTCAAGATTATAATTTCAAAGTACAACAATTTAAGAATTGCATAACTATGAACTTAAGAATTGGTCGAAGTTAAAGAATTGGGTTGGATTTTTGATATTTTTAGTGTAGATATTTGAAAATTAAAGTCTTTAAAAATTAACATTTTAGGTTTTTAGACAGTAGGATTATTCCATGAGCATTGAATTTAATCAAATGTTATAAAAATGACAATTATTCATTTTTGAAATTCGACGATATTAACAAAATTCTATTTTAAATTTTTATTTAGCAAAATAAATTTTTAACCCGATATTTGGATCAAAATAAATTATTTTGATCCAAATATCGGGTTAAAAAAAATTTTTTGCTAAATGAAAATAAACAAATTGTATCGCATTTTATATGTTTTAAATAATATAATTTTAAATGTTTATGAAATTCTAAATTAATGAATTCGATTTTGAATTTTTAAGTTTTCTTCTTCTCTTCTAACTCTTACAAAAAAGAAATAACTTGGTTGAAAGGGCACTGTAGTAGTCGTTTCCATAGCACTCAATTAATTAAATGCAGTTTTAATGAGGCTGGTTATTTATTTATTTAGTCAACAATGTAAATATATGTACATAATCTGACTACCACATCACCACAATAATACAATATAAAAAAGGACTAAAGTATAATTTAAAAGCAGCAAACTCCAAAACGGACCTAACATAGGTAACGTAAAGAGACCTTAACGTGTAGGGATCATGAAATTCTCCACAATGTCTTTTAATTAATCCTAACATGGAATATGCCCTACTAATTGTGTAATCAATGTATTTATTGAAATTTAGGATAATCGAGAAAATTACTCCAAGATCTTGAATGTCACACGAGATATATGGAGCCTCAATAACAGATGTCCGAGATCTTGAGAAAGATAGAACTTTACATTTATTAGCATTCAAAGACAACTTATTCAAAATACACCACTTACAAAATATGTCAAGTTCATGCTGCATACGTTCCATGTCAGTGTAAGCATTAATGTTAGCATACATATTTAGATCATCTGCATATAGAAGACATCTACAAAAATTAAAGCACTAAACCACGTCATTAATAAAAAGTATAAAAAGTATTTGTCCTAGGTGACTACCTTGAGGGACACCAGAAGGTACTTTATACACATATGAAGCATCGCCTGAAATCTTTACGTATTGCTTACATGAATATAGATATGATGCAATCAAGGCAACTGGAATGAAATCAGCATCGAATATCATCAATTTCTGTTAAAGAAGCTTGTGATTTATTTTATCGAAAGCCTTAGAAAAATCGACGTACATGGCAGTAAAAAGTCATTAATTTAGTAATTGTAGATCTACCCTGTAAAAAACCATTCTCGATTTAACTAAAGATTCAAAGTTTAGGAATCACGGATAGAATTGAAATGCCCCTACAGCAAGTAAAGTCGCTTCTCCTGCCTGATTTAAAAACCGGTCCAATAAAAGACAATTTCCACACCTCAGGAAAGGAAGCAGTTGAAAGACTTAAATTAAACAATTGAAATATTGGCTGACATAAAGCATATGCGCATTTGGTCAAACTAAACGGTGTAATACCATCGGGGCCTGCACCCTTGTAAGCCTTCAAACCCTATCTGTAAACCATTGAGCACCTCAGATAAAGTACAGTGAAACCTGGCGGAAGATAACAAATCTAACGACGTCAAATCATTACTCGTGCCGTCCTCATCGAACGAGCATGGAAAAACTTTGCAAAAGCGTTACAAATTGCTTGAGAACCAGTGACAGACGTATTATTGTAATTCATCACACGCGGATAGCCCTGAGATTTCCTCTTCGTATTTATGAAAGATAAAAACCGTTTTGGATTGGAAGAAATTTCATTGATATACATTTTCTACAAGAAATCGTTCAAAAATTTAAACTCTTAACACAGATCACGTTACTTTCGTTTAGCATTAATGTCACCAGTTCATTTAAAAGCCTTAAATGCTTTAGACTTGCGATTAGCAAA
This sequence comes from Tipula helvola, assembly GCA_963556165.1. Taxonomy (NCBI): domain Eukaryota; kingdom Metazoa; phylum Arthropoda; class Insecta; order Diptera; family Tipulidae; genus Tipula; species Tipula helvola. Next base: position 50,621,121 of record OY744483.1, read on the forward strand.
ATTTTTCAAGCGAAAATTAAACCATGGCTAAGCGTAAACGGAGTTCACGAGATTTTTTGGTACAAATAAATCAAAATCAGTATTCAAAACTTGATAAAATTCAGACACGGCTTTCTCAAAATTATAATTAAAAAGTCATATTACTAATACTAAATACACAAGAATCAAAATCAACAAAATAAAATTTAATCAAAAGTGGTGTGTGTGCGTGTGATAAATGCTGGAATAACTAGCTAAATCAAGATATGGCTCAATTTCAAGGTCATCTAAAGATAAGAAAACTTAATCCAAAATACGTCCATGATAGTTGAAAACAGTGTTGAACTGACGAGTCCCAAACCTTCCAAAGTTATCTAACATCTGGTTAGAAAGGTCATCCGAAGTTGATCCATAAAAATCGCCGTTCGCCCAGCTCCAGGCAATTTTTGGTAAATTAAAATCGCCTGCAAATAAAATATATGATCATCGCTATTCATTAACGGTAATAGCTCATCATTAATAAAATTCACAAAACATTTGCATAGACATTAGCGGTACTGCCATACGGAACATACACAGAAACCAAGCATAGCCAAAACTCACCACATTTGACTTTAACAATAAGTGACTCGCCATTGTGACATAATAGATTTACGCGCTGAAATATTAAATCATTTTTCAGTGCAACAATGATACCTCAACCTTTAATTGTAACGTTCTCGGGCTCTCGATACTAACGAAATACAGTATAAGACGGTGGAAAATATTCTTCTGAGTTAAAATTGATGTTTAACCAGGTCTCAGTAAGAATGACAATAACATAATCATTACACAAAAGTGGAGAATAAATTGCAGTAGCCTTGGAGCTTATCCCACTGTTATTGTGATAATAAGTTGCTGTTGTTCGATGTATTGTGTATGTTACATGTGACGTTAGTGATGTTGATGATATTGTAGAATCATTGGCAGTTCTATTTTTATTACTATTTATTTGATTAGCATATGATTCGAAAGCAGTCGGTTCGTTAGAAGGATATCAATTATTTACGGGAACAAATTCAGTGTTGGAAAATTTCGCCCGTTTTTTAATATATTAAAGAATGGTAGTATTAAAGTTCCACTAGGCCACAGATCTGTTGACAGTGCATCATTAAACTTATCCTCGTACACAGCAACTTGGAACAAGTGACCGCATTCAATTTCATTTTTTGGAACACTCAACTTCTCGCCCAGATATTTTTTCAAGTTCTTGGAATCAGTATTGGGCTGAAGGCGATTCTTATACGTCACTAAAACTGTTTGCAAATGGTCGTTAAAAACACCAGTACCCATGATGGTACCCTCAAAACGCCTGCCATTTGATGTTAGGTGATCAACGGCCGCTGATTTAGTCTGTGGAATGACCCCTTCAACATTTTTTCCGGCAATGTTCGCAACCTCCTTCGATGAAAAGCCACTAACAGACATTTGTTGATGAACTGTTCTGAACCCAGCTTCGATTTTGTCATTTAAACCAGCAACCGTGGAACCAATTTGCATTATTTGTTCCTTCAAACTGATCAACTCTGAACTAGATCCAGTATTCGAATCATGATCGGCTTGGCAATTCTGGCAAACAAATCTGGTATATGGGCAATCTTTAAACAGTTTAATTATCCATTTTACTGTCAATACATTTCGGGTGAAATGCCATCCTGCATGTACCGTAACATCGCAACAAATCACACATAAGGCACTTATGTATTCAACAATTCTTAGAACTGGATATTTCAAAATACGATGGAAATTTTCACGAATTTGCGACGTACAGAGCTAGCATGCTAGTTGCTACTAATTATGTCTAAATGATTTAAACACTTACTACAGTAAGCGTCTAAGGAGAAGAAAAAGATTTCGCACCATCAGTTTGAATTTAGAACATAACACACTCAACAATAGAATAAATTCATAGAATATTTTAAGAAATTTAAGAAGCCTTGGAGGAGAAAAGAAATTGTTCTGCTCTATTCATGAACCTAGCACAAGCTCTTGATAAGGTAGTAGTTTGGATTTACAATACATACAAAATTAAACAATATTTACCATTATAAAACAGCATGACTTACAAATATTCATTAAGTCTGGTATTTCACAAGGCAGGGTGCTCTGAGCGATATTATATATTCTATACATATCGCAGACACACCTACAAGCAATCAATTAATTGTAGCAACATTTATAGACACACCGCAGTACTCACGTCATACGAAGACTGTTAATTTGTTGTATCCTAAATAACGTAATTTCAATCGCCAAATTTTATTTTAATATTTTTTATTTAATTAAAAATATTTTATTAAGGAGCCAACAATTTTAAGGTTGAAACACGCAAGGCGCGACGCATCGGCAGTAAATTTAAATAAGCGCTAATTTGCTTATGTTTTGCTTATACCACAAATAATTACTTAACCAGATGAAGAAGTTGGCTTGGAACAAAATGTAGCTGAAGTAAAATATACAAATTTTATAGGGGAAATGTTTGTATCTCGAACGAAAGGCTATATACAATCGAACCAAAATTAATTATCTCTTTTCTTCCTTTATCATTTAAATTACGAAAAAAAATATTTCATGAATCTATAGAAATGAATCCAAGCAATCAAATAAATACAAAGTAATTTACTTTGTCTGTATGCTAAATTTTTATATTCGTATTTATCAAGCTTTGCTATTGGCTTTGTGATGTATAAAAAAAAATCAAAAACCTAAACAATTTACAAGGAGAAAAAAAAATAAAATCTATTTGTGCGTTTTGCGTTAGTATTTATAATCTTTATAAATGATAAAGGCGTAAGCTATTGGCGAATTGTTGTTGTTTATTGTAGATTTTTACGAATGTATAATAAAATCACCGAAAGAATAAGTTGTTCATTTTCTTCTTTTACAAGAATTTAATTGAAATTTTTTGAACGGCCTGCCTAAATGAAATGAAATCTTACACAAATGCAATAAAAGTAAAATTGTGTGTATGTGAAAATACATTAGCGAATTTAATAAAAATTTGGTTTTAAAAATTTTGGTTCTACAAAATTTCGGTTTTTCAAAAATCATAAATTTACAAATCTCGGTTTACAAAATCTCGGTTTTCAAAAGCTCGGTTTCCAAAAGCTCGGTTTTCAAAATCTCGATTTTTATTTAGTTTTTAAAATTAAATTCCCCATTTTCCAGAATTTATCATTTTTGGTTATTTTGTTTAGAAATTAAAATCCCCATTTTCCAGAATTTATAAAAACCGAAATTTTGTAGCACTGAGATTTTGATAACCGGGATATTATAGCCAACTCTTATTCTCAAAATCTTGGATTTTAGCAAATCTTGATTTTTTGAAAACTTTAAAATTAAATTCCCCATTTTTCAGAATTTATTACTTGTTGATATTTTAATTTTAAAATTGAACTCCCCATTTTTCAGAATTTTTAATTTTCAGTTATTCGCGTTTTAAAATGGAAAATCCCTATTTTCCAGAATCAATGAAGCAATATTTTTCCTATTGTAGTCGTTGTATAATTCTCTGGTTGAACAAAAACAGGATATCTGCAAACAACAAAAAGGTTGAAAAATCGCGTTTAAAGTTTGTGTAAAGATTTTTTGAGATATTTTGTATTAAAGTTAATTACATTGAATTTTAATATCAATTTTACGTAAACTTTACTAATTAAAACCGAACAAAAACCTAAAATAAAGCTTTATTTCAACAAACACTAAGATACCTGATTTGTTACATTCTAATATGGTTTTGCATAAACTTTTCACATTTATCTTTAAACAACGTAAATTTCGTTATCTGCACAAATCGTGTTTTTCGTTAAACAAAAAAATCTCGATAATCTCGATTGGTATGTTTAATTAAAACTAGCTAATTGCTGATATGTACAGCATTTTTGACATTTTATTTGCAACTTAATTTATTGCGTAAAACTGAATAAGTTAAAAAAACTAGTTTTTTCCAAATTCACATCGTTCTGATTTATAAACGGGTACATAATATCTGAAGTTGCAGTGTTTTCTGATTAATTTTTTTTATTTAAGATAACTAAAACAAAAAATAAAAAAAATGTTTTTTGCAGATATCCAGATTTGGTTAATTCCACAGAATTTATCCATGCTAATGTTTGGTATGGAAAATAACTAGCTAGATGTATGCATTTTTTGTCACTTTCCCAGTGTGCTTACAAATTCGACATAAATTTTATAATTTTGCTAAATTTTGATTTCGATTTTGAATTTTGAGGAATTAACAAATAAATTTTTAATTAATAAAAACAATTAAGATTTTTTCAAAGAATGTCACTTAGACTTTTATTTTGTTGATTATTGAAATACCCATTTTATTTTTGATAGTAATTATATTTGCTTTTCATTTCTTATCATCTTTGCTTGAGTGACTTTAATTTTTTGATCCAAGGGAAAATCATAATCATTGAGCAATCACACATTATTGACATTCTCTGGATTTTCAAATCACACATACCGTAATGTTACGTAATTTCGTCGTAACCCTAAGTCAATTTGTTTACGTTTCCGATTTTGGTGTTTAAAGAATTTATTTAAATAAACTGCTAAGTAGTAATTGAGCATGATATTAGAATGCGGTTTTTAATGTATCTATTTTCTTATAGTGTGCATAGTATGCTCACGGAAATTGTTTGTGTATATCTTTCCACTGGCGTTTTGGTGCTAGTTATGTAGTTGATCATATGAGCAATGGCCAAATATGATCAATTTAGAATTCCTTATCTGATTATGGTGAAATTAGAATTGTAGAAATGGGATTCTAAAAATACCTAAATAATAAATTTAGTTCTGTTGTTGTGGTACCTATTAACAGGTAATCGTAGAGGAGTTTGCATAGCGGCTTCACCTTCAACGGCTTGGCAAATGAAATGGCAAACCTATGTTTGAAGCATGATATTATTCTGTATTGGCTCCATTAATTATAAATGCCAAATTCAATTTTGTGTAATTAATTGTTGTTGTTAATAACAGATTGTTTGAAATATCGAACATCAGAAAGTAAAATTGCCTGTTTGGAAAATGTTAATTCGTATGTGTTTATATAAAATTTATGAAAATATGAATTTTTATTAATCCTGAATCCACACCAGTTTATGAATGAATTTAATAAACCAAAATTGTTGCGGTTAATGGATGCAGGTACAAATTGATCCAGCGATTGAAATAATAGTCAGACCAACTATAGAAAGTGTTATTAGAAGTTTTTTGGATATTTTTGGTGGATTGGAAAAATTTAATGAATTTTAATGGCTGGCCTGTGGTATGCTGTGTAATTCTATAAATCTGTCTTTTAAAGTTTTTATTATGTTAAACGAATACTCATCTACACAAACTGTTGTGAATGAGCTTCGTGCTCAAAATAGATTTTATAAGTAAGGGATTGTTGACTTGACCAAAAAGGTGGGGGAATGTATCGTCCTAAAGTAATATAATAAACATCAATAAATTTCAAATTCAAACCGATTTATTTACTTATTTTTTTTTTTTAGGTTTTTAAAATTTTTAATTTTTTCGAGGCTGTAGATGAGTTCGATTTGGCCTTCTTGGGCCGTTTTTGAGGCTTCTCGAATTCTCTGTTTAGCACAGACCACTTACAGTTCCTCCTTGTGAGAACTAAAATAAAAAACGAAACCAACTTTCTAATGTGACCTGTACATTCATCGCTCTCTTCAACGAAAATGGATGGTTGCAATAATTTAATTTGGAGCATGCATTTCTCAGTGATTTTTTCACAAATATTCGAAAAATGATATTCTGCCTTATAGCATAACTCAAATGTTTGTATGATAATACGAGCTATTTTTTCATATTCAATAGTTGGCGCCTTTAAAGCTCCATAATGGGTAACATCTTTTTTAAAATTTTTCTCATGTAAAAATGATTCCGTTATTGTAATGGTGCTTTCTTCTTCAGATTTTAATAATATATGAGTGCACTTTTCACAATTGACGGATGGTCAAGGTGGGGCGGGGGTAACTTTTAAACTAAGATAGGAAGCCATATTTTTTATTGCAGATACGGATTCTACGACTAAAAGTACGTATGATTTGAATGAAATATTTTGTTCGGTTCATGATAGATGGCGTTGTAATCGACGAAATTCAATTTTTTCAATTTCTTCTTCTTAGAACACACGCATTCGATTCTGCAATACGTTTGAAATAAAAAACATCACGTTTTCGTTGGAAATACTCGAAAATCGTCATCAAAACAATTTATTCAGTTTTGTAAATCACATTTAACGTTTGCGTTATTTCTTATCTTCATGTTTCTCGTAATTGAAAAATAAACGATAAAATACTTTAGAATGGACCGTTTAACTGTGCCAGAGAAAATTGAAATGGTTCTGGTTTATGGAGAAGCTGGCACAAATCTTGAAAATGCTGTTGCTATTTACGCTCAACGTTTTCCGCATAGGATTCGTTCACGTGCTTCATTTGGCCGTACTATCAATCAATTTATTGCTGATGGAAGTGTTCAACCGAAAAAAGGATTCGTCCAGCAACAGTAACCGAAAAAAATAATGAAATTGATGTATTGGCTCCAGTAGCTCGTAAGCCTCATATTAGTACACGAGAAATAGCTAGCGATTCAGGATTGTCCCAGACCAGTGTTTGGAAAATTTTAAAACGGCACAAGTATCATCCATATCATGTGTCTTTACACCAAGATCTTCATGGCGCTGATTTCCAAAATCGGGTAACTTTTTGTCAATGGGCACGTGAACAAATACAACAAAACCCCAATTTTTTTCGTTGCGTAATGTTCTCTGACGAATCGTCTTTTACAAACCATGGAACGGTTAATCGACACAACATGCATTATTGGAGTGTTGAAAATCCACACTGGCTTCGCCAAGTTGAACATCAGCGCCCTTGGACTGTCAACGTGTGGTGTGGAATAATTGGCAACCAACTCATCGGCCCCCACATTATTGAAGGCAACTTGAATGGTCAAATGTACCGAAACTTTTTGGAAATGAACTGCTAATATTACTTGAAAATTTGAACTTAGAATTGAGACGAAACATGTGGTTTCAACATGATGGTTGTCCTGCACACTATTCGTTGGTAGCACGTGAGGTACTTGATCGTGATTTCAATGGTCGCTGGATCGGTAGAGCTGGTCCGATAAATTGGCCCGCCAGATCACCAGATCTTACTTCGCCAGATTTCTTTTTGTGGGGCTATCTCAAAGACAAAGTTTACAAACAAGAACCAACAACACGTGAGAACATGATTGAGCGAATCAGAAATGCGTGTGCTGAAATTCAACCAAACACACTTCTCAGTTGTGTACAATCATTGGAAATGCGTATTAATAAGTGCATTGAAATCGCAGGCCATCATTTTGAACACTTATTTTAAGCTAAAATTATTTTATTCACCTGCCATTTACATTAATAAATTGTTTTGATGACGAATTTCGAGTATTTCCAATGAAAACGTGATGTTTTTTATTTCAAACGTATTGCAGAATCGAATGCGTGTGTTCTAAGAAGAAGAAATTGAAAAAATTGAATTTCGTCGATTACAACGCCATCTATCATGAACCGAGCAAAATATTTCATTCAAATCATACGTACTTTTAGTCGTAGAATCCGTATCTGCAATAAAAAATATGGCTTCCTATCTTAGTTTAAAAGTTACCCCCGCCCCACCTACAAAGCGGGGGGGGGTGGGGGACTATTTTTTTGCACTAATGTATTTCCCCCGCGGTATGATTAAATTTTGATTATGGACATTTTTTCCGTAGAGTGGCTATTTTTCGAGATATTTGATCGTCTTAGTTTAAAAGAAACACCCGGTATAGCCTTTCGTTCGAGATACAAACATTTCCCCTATAAAATTTGTATATTTTACATAAGCTACATTTTGTTCCAAGCCAACTTGTTCATCTGGTTAAGTATTTATTTGTGCTTATACCAGAAAAATTTCCATTAAAAGAAAATCTATCACAAGTGGATAAAATATTCTTGGTATTTGTTTTAAATATCTCAGCCTGCTTATATTGCCAATTTTCTATCACATTTTAATTATCCATCATAATTTTCCAAAATATTTTACAATTCACTAAGTCAGTGTATCTATATGATAGTTTTATGAGAATTAAGTTTTTTTGTTAGTTATCGGATAAACATAAAATATTATGTTGTGCAATTAGTAAGTTGAGTTCTAGAGTTCGATTGAGGCTAGGGGCTTGCTCCACTTCTTTCGAGGGTTGACTTGGTTTCTGCCAGAGTCGGCCTAATAAAAAAGAAAAATGACATGTACCAAATGTATATAATATACCCATGATTCAATAAATTCCGGATTAGCTCTCTAAATACGTATACAAATGGCCACCTTTTTTTTGTGTGTCAACCATCGTCGCCATATTATTTCATACAGATTCCTAGGCATAACGTGAGGGGCATGAATAGTTGATCTAAGTCACTAACAATTTTATTGCATTGCAAATGATATGAACTGTTGTGTGCGTTTTCTCGACAGCTACTCTCTATACCAGTGATCGCAAATACGTAGCACGTGTGCCAAACTTGGCACGTTGAAAGTTTGTCCGGCACCCCAGAAAAATTTTAAAATCTACTTTTATTGTAGTTATTGTAACAAAAAATGAAAAAGTCGTTTTTAGAGTTTTGATAAATCCGAAATATCGAACTGCTGGGAAATTTGGTCATAATTATAACCACCTTTGGAATGAATTTCAAATATTTTCAACAAATACGGAAAGCTCGAAAAAATTTACTAGGTGATAAAATATACGATTTGATAAAAAAATCGTGAAATTTTTGAATTCGATGTTTAGTTTATTGTTGGCTGTCAAAAAGGTTAAACAGTTTTGGTATGCTCAGCAATTTGACAGGTTTGGAGCGCTCAGTATCATAACGATATCGTTTTCGGCCAAAAACTTACGAACCAGCACAAAAGTGTGAGCACTTAGTACAAAGGCCATACTATCTCTTTCGCATTCGATTGAATTTGACTAGATTTTTTTGGTATTGCCTCTTTAGGAAGCTTCCATTGGGACGGTCTGATCTTAATTTAGAGGTCTTATTCGTATACTCCTGTTTGATTACCAGATATGACTCGTTTGAACAGTTCTGGATCGTCGTTGACTTGATACGCTAACTTCTGAGCGATGTTAATAAGACATTGCTTTTGGTCGAAATTCAACAATTTTGATCCAATTTTGTTGTCACACGTTTCATGCCCAAAACATACAAAAAAGTGTTTAAGTTGAGCGATTGTTGGTATGCTTGGGTGTTTACCGGCCTTATCATTGCTTCAACGTCTTCAAGGCTTTATTTGAAACGTTTGTACCATTGATAATTGCTTGTTTTATTCATAGAAGTTGTGCACTGCATTCCATTCCAGCATTCCAAACCAAGTATAACTTTTCTTCAGCCAACAATAAACTAAGGATTGATTGATGGATGACGATATGGCTACGAAGGTCAAGATACCTCACGGACAAATGTACCCACATGTTTTGTTGAAACCTCGTATTTTCAACACTTGAAACTATTTTTGTTAGATACCGAACTGTTTCAAACCGAGCGCCGGGTAAAAAACAACTAAACAGAAAGAAGTCCGAAAAAGTTTGAAAAAGTAGAACATTTCTACGTGCAACTAATTCATTTGTCATCAAATATGTTAGTTAAGTCAGAGTTCCGTTTGGCGCAGGGATGAACTTTCTTAAATAAAACATGGCCTGAATTCAACAAATATTCCGGAACATTTCTAATGATACATTGGTACACAAATTCAAATCTTAGATCAAGAAATTAGATTTGCCAAAGAGAAATTTGTTTTTTAAATATATGTGTACATAGAACCAACCCATGCATATTCTACATTTCCAGCACTAAACGGAACAAGCACGTTTGCCAATTAATTTTTCTGAAATTTGATACCTAAGTTATTAAGCCGATTCTGTAAGTAGTTCCTAATATAAAATCGAATTATTCACACTCTGAAGAGAGCGCCTCTGCCGCCCCGGTGTTACAATAGTTAGCATACTTGTTTTAAGCTCCGGTGGTCCCGGGCTCGATTACCGGCGGGAGATGAAAAAATCACGGCTAGTTTAATGTTGGATCAATGAAATAATCACTCATTATCCGTTAAAAAATGATTACGAAACTTCATCATGAAGCGGCCAAATCCTTCTAGGGTAAATTTTAGGGTATGCGTCAATTTTCTACAGGAGATGTATCCATTAATTCATGTACATAGGAGAACTGAGATTTATTTTTTGTTAAATCCATAAACATAGTCAACTTTTATATATTTGGCTATACGTTTCAAGTCTCTAAGTTGAGCAGATAATGAAATGGCGCGAAACGCAGAATGCTCAAAGCGTTTGGTGATCTAAACTTTTTCACTGATTTTAGTTTTACCGTCGTTGCCTATAAAATTTAACATATAACAGTACCGTTAGAGTGGCAAAAAAGAGTCGGATGCCTTGAGTTGGCCACCACTGAACTATAAATAACATTTTCATTTCCAAACTTTTCAATTAAACCAATTTTATTTTTGTATCAATTTTATCATTTGTTCGATCTATCATTTCCACCCTTGTTGTATAGTACAGTTAATAACGAAATATAACGTAAAGTGAAAACAATTAGTGAAACTTTTTTTTTCGTTTTTTGTGCTAGACGACTTTACAGTGGAGTTGGATAAATATGTAATCCAAAAAGCTAATATTGCAGCATAGACTGCTCTAGCTAGTAAATAACTTGTATAATACAATATATTATAGTTGCTCTATATAGTTGTATAGATACAATGCCTATATATTATTTTATATCTATTATATCAAAATAAAACTTTAGATAAATTTACGTAATTGATTTGTTTTGTTGTTGTTGTGATTCTATATAGAGTTTTGTGTTCAATCTGTGTTGCCGCAACCAATGAAGACAATTCTTTATGTAGTATTACCATATAGAACGCAGAGACAACAATTTATTTTGTAATATTGCAGACAATATCCAATTTTTATTTTTATTTTTTCTGTTGTTCTGTTCAATGCTGATGTTATCTTCTTGTATATTGTGTGTTCTATTGTATTTACTATACAGATAAATCACTACAACACAAAAATAATAATAATGTTACAAAAAGAAAAGTACATAAATATGCAAAGTGTATAAATACACTCAGAGAGTCACATTAAAATAAAGATTTTATGTTTAAGTGGAAATTATTTTGAAAATTTTTGAAGAGTGAATTTTAGTTGTCCGCATTGCATGTTGTAGTGGATGCGCATCGGTGATATAATTATTGTAACATCATTGGAACCTTAATCTGTTTTATCAAAGACTTCTGTATCCTTAAATAAATGTATACAAAACGGAATTTTATTGTCGTCTCTAAACCAATTTTGAGCAAATTCAAATTTTCTACTTTTTTCTAATACTCCAGTTTGTTCAAACGTTAAATTTTACCGATATCCAAGCAATACTATTCTCTAGTCGTAATACTCGGGACAAACGGATAGATCGAAATAAAACAAATTTAACTCATTAACCACTACTAAAATATTTCAAAACTTTGATTATACAATCCTCATATTTAAAAAAATAATAATCACCTCTCAACCTCACACCCAACTATTTCTAGATTTAACTCGATAAATTTTAAAATAGTTCACCATGATGACTATTGAATTGTCTTAACAGAAAAAAAAATGTAAAACCCAAGAAGTTAAAAAAGACGTTATTATATTTAGCTTTTATCAGTAGTAGCATAGGGGAGCGCCGCAAAAAAAAATTGAGTCAATTGTAAAATATTAAAAAAGATTAACGAAAGACTTTAAAAACTAAATAAAAATTCAACAAAAACGTTGTTACATAAAAGGGTAGCGGCGCACACAACCCTTAAATTATACATATACACGACTAGTAAAGATGTAGAGAGTTGAATTTTTAAACAACTGTGCTAGGAAAAAAAAACGTAGGATCGAAGGAAAACTTTTTTTTTTTTGTATATTCCTCGACTTTAATCTTTTTTATAAACTGTTTTCTTATTGTTTGGGTAGTTTTTCGTTTTGGTGAATTTCGTGATGTGTGTATATTCGGAGGATAGCTAATGTAATACAAAATATAGGATAATAAAAGGAAATTTGGAAAACTTTTGGTACGGGTATACTATACTAAATACACATATACCTATATATGTATACACCAATAATAAATCCGACAAAATCTTCCCCTACTTAAGACGATAGTTTTTATTTCAAGATTTTTTTTTTTTATATTTTAAATCTTTAAGTTTTAAGAAAAGTTTTCTGTATTCTGTTGTCTTTTCGGTAAAAAGGGATTTTAAGTGCTAGACAAAATAAGCAAAAAAAAAATTGTAGCAAAAAAGTTGTATACTTTATGTGTCTGATTATAGTTTTGTTTAGAGTTGTTTTGTAAAAAAAAAAGTCACAAACTGAAACTTTTTTGATTATCATTATTAATAAATGAACTTTAACAATGTCAGGTATACACTATAAACAGGTACGGATGTGGAATAGTTTTACGACTTACTAACAAGATTACAGTCAGTTTGGTTTTTTAAACAAGTTTTTATTTTATTTTATTGTTTGGTTCCGATTTATTTACAAGATTAATCAATCTTCAATTGTTTGTCGATACATTTGTGGTCGAAATTTAAAATTGGTTACAGTTTGTGTTAGTGTAAAGTGGATTAGAATTATGGGGAATTATTATTTAGCGTACTTCTGATAAAGGTATTTAGCGTTTTATAAAACGATCGAAAAAGCGAATAAAAAATCTTCAAATTATAATTAGAAAAAATCTTAATTTTAAATATTACTAAAGCGCGGTAAAATACTTTATTGGAATAATGTCGCTTGAACAAAACCTATACATACCTAAACTATTCTACAGAAACATAGTTATTCTCGAGTCAATCTGGATACGGCAAGAGCACATTCCACTGGAAAAATAGTTTTCACTTTATATGACCTTGTTTTTTCTTGTATCTTTTTATTCAGACGTTATGTGACAAAACAAATATATCTTACAGCAGCGACATAACGGTGAATTTTATAACTAAAATGCCAAAAATAGGTATTTGTATTTGTTTGCTGTTGCACTGGGTTAGTTATCAATTGAAACACCAGTAAATTTTCGTTATAACTTATTTTGGGTTATATTATCAAACCCAACATATAAATGTCATGTACATTTGCTTAATTTAAATTAATACTACTCATTAAGTCCATAATGAAGAGGTCAACATGTAACGGAGCTATGTTGTTAAATTTAGGCGCCACTATATAGTGGCGCTTCAGCGTTGAATTTTTACTCCGTTAGCAGATTATTTCCATGGTCCTATACATTAGTGACTGCAGCACGTTTGCCGGCTAGGTACAGAAGGTGGGCAGGTTCTTGTCACTGACCGCAGAGATCGAGAAGTGCTGCTTTACCCATATCGTCCGGTTATATGAACAAAAATTGAGGTGTTAGGGCAGATAAAAATAAGAACAACAAAAAAAAAATTTACAGTCTCGTTGTTACAGCCATTATATCTTAATTGTGATCTGGATGATGGATCACATGCTCTCCTCCCTCCCGTTGGCAATACCATGCATAACTATATTCGGTATGCCCCTTTATAATGTGTGTTAGCCCATCCTGCCTGATCACCTATATCTTGCTGTATTTATTCACACATAATAGTTCCCCGAAATTGTCTAAACATACTGATAAACAAAACTATAGTAATGTTCCATGAAATCAACTAAAGTATAGTTCGCGATATCGTGAAGAAAAATCTCAAACATATAAAACACAACGAAATTAAGAGAAATTGATTAATTATTGATATAATTCACTTTACAACAGATTTATGTAGATATATAACAAACTAATAAAAACAAAAATATGCTAAACGGATCCGCGGTCCTTAAAATTTGAACATATGTATAATAGTTCGTAATATGTATTAACAAATAGGTAGAATAAATTAACTTAAGTAACATATATAATAAGTTATATCAATATCATGAGAAATAACACATGAGATCAAATTAATATAATTAATAATAAATATAATAATTAAGTATGTAAGAAACAATAAATTTATGTAATAAATAAATAAGTAAGGACAATTGTCCAACTTATTGTTAGCCCACTTAGCTGATTACAGTAATGGCGTCATCATATTTTGGTTTTACGGCCTTTTCCATTCTTTTTATTTCACGTGACACTGAACTTTCTGGATTAAATATTTTCTTCGTTTAATTGTATATGAGTCACGGTTCACGCCCAAATATGGGGACCAGAAAAAAAAAATACGCCGCGGAAAATATCTGCTAAAAAAAACACGAAACCAAAAAAAAAACAAATAAATAATTTAAATCATCAACAAGAACAAATTTGTTAACACTACATAGTCACACAATTCTTTAAATGTTAACCAAAAACAATCTAATCAAAAAAACTGCCAAATTATCATACCTCTTCCGCGACAACTTAAGCTTAGAAACTTAGAAATTTCGTGGCTGGTAAATTTTGCTTTCCTATCGCTGTTGGATATCTTACTTTTATCGTACGTACAATAATGGCCACGGTTTACAATTCCAATAGTAATTTATTGTACCAATGCCAATGCAAAACACTTATACACAATCCTTCAACAGGCACAAAACACAGCCACTTGATAAAATTGTATGTAGACAGCTACACGTTCACTACGGTAATTTTATATTTAATTTCTCTGCTTATAAAATTTACGACGACGTTTGAAAGTGGAATGACTAAGGCAACTTGAATTTTCAATCTGTTATTTTTTTTGTTGTTGTTGATAAAAAAAATTGAATAGAGCAAGATAATAAAACAAAACAAATGAAAAAGGTAGCAAATCCAATATTCATCCGCACAGTATTCATTGGTAATAATGAATTCGTCAATTAGACCATTAATCAATCTGGCAGGGCAGTACACACACCGTGTAACCAAAAGGAATTGTCAATTGTATTGTTTAAGTACCCTTCACGATAATGTTTAACTGACAAAATTCAACGACTATTTTCCTGGAACATTGCTAACAATGTTACAAACACAGCAGTTGGACGTGAATCTGGAGAGGAGCCCACTGGGGACATTAAGGTCTCCCTTTTTCTTTTGAACAGCGCGGGCAAAAAAATGCGGTCGTGAAACTCAACGAACGTGCTTCCTTAAAATTGCTGGAAAAAGGGACGTTGAAGATCGGTTGGGTTTAGGGGAGAGTCAGGAAGATATTGGAAGTCCTGAAATGTTAAAGATGTCTTGGATACGGGAATATTAGGTGAAATTGTGTGGGCCTCGATCGCAGTGGTAGTTGCTGGAAGTGCGGTAACTGTTATAGCAATATTTAGAGTATAGAAGCTTGGTTGTAATTTTTGATTAATATTCAATTTTAATTTAAACTAATCACCGAAGTTGAAAATGGTCAATTGATCAAAAACCATTTTTTTTTAATTTGCTTCAACAACAAGCTTTTTTTCTGTTGAATTAATTTTTTTGGGAAATGCATTTTCCAAAAGGATTGAAATATATCTAAATGACCTTACCGACATCTCAGCCCTTTCTAAACTTCGAATAATATTGAAAAACACGATTATTTACAACAAATTTTGAATATATTCGAAAAATTTCGATCAATAATAATATTAAAAAATTATGAAATCACTAAGTGCCTTGAATAACTTCAAACCAAAACTTCGAAACCATATGACAGTTGCTCAGTCACTGCTATGCTTAATTCACTCGACTCGAAACTAGACTAGAGTAATGTCGAAAATCTCCAATAATCTCAAAAAAATCAAACAATTTCTAATACATAATACTCGACACCATGCCAATCTAAAAATCTAAAACAGGCTTAAAAACCTGGAAAATTCTTTAAAATATCGCAAATGTTGAGTTATGACTGTAACTCGGTAACATATCGCATCTATCGCACTTTTCAAATTTAGAATAATATCGGCAAGCTCGATTAGACTCGAATGAAGCTTGAAAACTCGAATAATCTTTAAATTCTACGATATTCTCTATAAAGCAAAAACCATATTTCTCCTAGAAATAACTGAAAGTTAAAAGTATTGAATAAAATCAACATTAATCCAAAAATTTAAGATTTCGAGAATTTCCCTAACCCAATGAAATCCAAACAAACTTTAATAATATCTTTTTTTTTTTTTAAACTGCCTAAGGCTTTATTCTTGAATCTTTCCTATATAGGAAACTCACAAGATGTAATCAAATCTTACAAACTAATACAAACTTTTGATTAAGACTTAACCTATGTTAGTTCTTAATACTAACTTGCACTTTGTAATCACTTTAAATTAGATAGCTAGATCTAAAGCAGCGTTCTTCAAACTGGGTTCCACGGAACCCTAGTGTTCCGCTAGATGTTTCAGGGGTTCCGTGAAAAAATGTTATCCAAAAATATTTAATTTGACAATTCCTAATAAATAAATTTTTGCCTAATCCAAATATACTAATTTTGAATGTACGTACAATTGTAAGTCCGTAATTTTGTTTAAAACGAAACTTTTTCAATTCGAAATCTATACTCAAATAATATCTATACTCATCTCTCAATTATTTAAGTTGGGTCGAAAATTCTTTTAATGAGTGCAGTGAAGTGGATACATTGTCAATAAAAGAAAGAGAACAACTTATAGACGGACACCGCATTAAAATCTACATTCGGCCAGATTGGCATTGGCCCATTTTGGACAAAAATAATGGAAGAGTATCTGGGAATTTCCGAGCGAGCAGTGAAAGAATTGATGCCTTTCGTAACAACCTACCTATGTATGTGAGAAATCCTTTTTCATATTCGTCACTACGAAACCCAATTACATGAAATTGACTTGATGCAGAAAATGATATGCGTCTCCAACTAACACCAATACATCCGGATATTGATAAATTATTCTCTAATAAACAAGCTCACCCATCGATCAGTTTTTAAAAATTTTTTTTTTTGTTTTTATGTGTTTTTTGCAGTGTTTAAATTCAAATTTCGTTCCTTTATTTATTCTCTTTTTGCGAAAGAAGAGAAAAAATATTTTGTTTTATTTCTTTCCTCCGGAACGAAATCCAACAAAATAAAATATCTCTCCTCTCCTTTCTTTTGTGTTTTATATGAGGAGAGATATTTTACTTTTTTCGATTTCGTTCCCGGGGAAAGAAACAAACAAAAATATTTTTTGTTTTCTTTCACAAAGAGGGGAAAAAAAAGATAAAGGAAGGGAATGAAAAAATGAATTTAAACACTGTTTTTGTGTTACATAATCTGTACCTACATTAAATGGAATAAAATTTTTTTTTTTTTTTTTTTGACTGAATAAAAGCAAATTTTTATCTTGTATAAACTTTTTAACATAGGAAGGTTCCGTTGCTGTATACAGAAAAAGGGTTCCTGGGGATGACAAAGTTTGAAGAACTCTGATCTAAAGGATCTTTTTTTTAAGATGCCGGTATCTGGGCCTTTTTAAAATTTCCCTGGCTTAAACATTGGGATGATGTTCTAATTTCAACTGGTACTTTTTACTGTACTGCTTGATTGTGTCTGCTACTGTTTCGATGTGTAGGTCCCGATGTATGTTTGTGTTACGTATATACCAGGGTGCATTTACCATTATTCTTAGTATTCTTGACTGCATTCGTTGCAGTTTTATTATGTTGGAAGCACAAGCGGACCCCCACAATTGAATACCATACGTCCAGATAGGTTTAAGTACCATTTTATATAGTAAAACCTTACAATCTAGGCTTAAGTTGGAATGTTTCCCTATTAACCAGTTCATTTTAATACACTTTAACTTGATTTGTTGACGTTTAGTTTCGATATGCTTTTTCCATGTAAGCCTTCTATCTAAATGTGGGCCAAGATATTTAACGTTTTGGTGTTGTGGTAGAATGATATTGTTTAGTCTCACAGGCGGACAGGTAAGTTTGCGGAGTGTGAATGTAATGTGCGCCGATTTACGCTCGTTGACCCTTATTCTCCATTTAGTTAACCATTTTTGTATTTCGTCTAAGTGATCTTGCAGATTTCTTGATGCTATCTTTGGATTTTGATGCGTAGACATGATTGCTGTATCATCTGCAAACGTTGAAACTTTTACGTATTTTGATGTTGGTAGATCTGCTGTATAGATCAAATATAATAGTGGTCCTAGCACACTGCCTTGTGGAACTCCAGCGAGGATTTCGTATAAATTGGTGGATGCGCTGTTATATTTCACGAAAAACTTTCGATCAAGCAGATAGTTTTTAATGATGTTGGAAAAACTTTTTGGTAACTGTCTTCTAACTGTGTATAAGTCCTTTATGCCACACTTTATCGAAAGCTTGCGCAATGTCTAAAAACGCTGCAGAGCAGTACTTTTTTTGTTCTAGGGCGTTCCTGATTTCAGAGACGACTCTATCAACTTGTTCTACGGTTCCGTGTTCTTCTCTAAATCCGAATTGATGATCAGTAATAATTTTTTTCTCGTGCAGAATTGGTTTAAGTTTCTGCAGTGCATTTTTTCGAATAGCTTAGAGAAAGTCGGTAGTAAACTGATTGGACGGTATGAGTTTACTTTTGTTTCATATTTACCATGTTTTGGAATCATTATGATTTGCGAGATTTTCCAGGTTTCAGGAAAATAGCCTATTCTCATTATAGCGTTGAAAATGTATGTTATTAATTTGATACATTTTTCCGGAAGATTTTTTAGTATTTTGCCACTTATCAGATCATGCCCTGGTGCTTTTCTTGGATCAATGTTTTCCTTGATTTTCTTTTGTACTTGGCGCCACTTGTATTTAATTTTCTGGATTTCCTCAGCTTCTGCATCATCAGGTATAAATTCAGGGCTTCCAATCTGTTCGTTGGGCATAAATACCTTACTAAGATGTTGAGCAAATATGTTTGCTTTATCTGCATCACTTCTTGCCCAGTTTCCGTCAGGGAGACGAATCGGAGGACACGAAAGTGTTGGTCGTTTCAGCTTACGTGTGGCTTTCCACAGAGAATAATCTGTTGCTTCGGTCGCTGTGAGTTCACTGAGATAATGTTGAACCCCTTCATCACGTTCTTTTAATAAGGCCATTTTCAGGTTTTTGGTCGCTTTATTTAAATTTGATTTAAGTGTAGGCGATCTGTGTAGTTGCTATTGCCTGCGTATTGAGCATTTTATCATTAACAGTTGCTGAATATTCTGAGACGGCTTGTTTTAATAAAGCCGTTAGGCTTTTTACTGCTGCATCAATTTCATGTTTTGTTTTTAGCGGGATGTTTAAAGAACACTTTTTGTTTAACGTAGACTTGAACTGGGTCCAATTAGTATGTTGATTCGTCAGGAATGTAGGTGGCGGTAGTTTTAGAACTTGCATGTTCAGTGTTATTAATATCGGCAAATGATCAGAAGATAGATCATAACAGGTTTCGGCCATTATAAGAGGTCTAGCTATACCCTTTTTACACAAAAATCCAATAAATCGAGAATTATTCGTCTATCAGTTGGCCAATAAGTTGGGTGCCCAGTAGATATGTGATCTAATTTTTCATTTTGCATAAATTCCCACAATTGTTTTCCTTTCGAAGATATCAGTCTGGAACCTCACTGGATATGTTTGTCGTTGTAGTCACCTCCCGCAAGGAACTTATCTCCCAGAGTTTTGAAGTAGTTTGCAAACTGATGTCTTTTCCCTGAATGTTTCGGTGGACAATAAACTGCAGATATGGTGCATTTTCCTGACCATTCATCCAGACAGATGCTAGTTGCTTGTAAATGCTCCTCACTATATTTTTGGAGTTCATAATGTCTTATTCTGTTCTTGATAATGATAGCAGTTCCCCCATGCGATTTTCCACTAGGATGCTTAGTGTCATAAAATGTGAATCCTTTGATTTTGAAATGGCTCGTAGTTGTAAAATGGGTTTCAGAAATCAGCATAATATCTATGTTGTGTTCAATAAGAAAATTTTGCACCTCTAGTTTACGTTGCACTAGCCCATTGGCATTCCAAACGGCTAATTTAAGTTGATTCATTTTTGGTTTTTGATGAGAAGTTGCATGAGGGTATTCATGTTTTGGAGCATGAGACCCATATTGGTCTCCATCATTTGCATAAACTTATTCATTGATTCATTGAGGGTATTAATCACTTTATAAATTCCCTGGTCTTCGTTTGGGGTTGGATTAAGAGGTTTACCTCTCACAGCTTCCGCGTACGATATTTTTGGATTGATTGCAGCTGAAATTTGACCAGCATTGGTTTGACTCTTGAAAATATGGTTTAGTGTTTGCTGTTCCGCTCTTTGACGTGGAGTCATTTTTTTCTTAACTCCTTATACACCACGCATCCTCTATAGTTTGCGGTATGATTTTCACCACAATTACTGCATTTTCTAGCCTCCGGTTTGCTTTTATCCAGTTCACAGTTGCTGCTTTCATGTAGTTTGCTACATATTACGCAAACAGCCGGGAGTTTGCAGTAGTTTCGCGAATGTCCATATTCCTGACAGTTGGTACATTGTAAAACCGATTTACGTTTGTGTGGCTCCTCCACTATAACTTTTCTGTACAATAAATACCTAATATTGTATATTGCATGTTTACCCTTAGTTTTTGTTACTTCGGGTTCCAACTCAACTTTAAACATTGGTTGAGGTTTTCTTTCACGATTTATAATGTTTGTTACATGCTTCACTTTAAAGTTCATTTTTAACAGCTCTTCGCTTATTTCCTCTAGCTGCACAGTGCACTCGATTCCTTTTATTACGACCGTGATTCCTTTTGCGCTCTTTAGACGTTTAATGTACGTGTAAAAACGTTTTCCACGTTTTTCAAGAACGGCTACAATTTTTCTGTAACCGTCGATGTTTTTTGCTTGAATCCTGGTTTCGCTGATGTTACCACGTTTAATGTGCGCAATGAAAAAGTTCTCACTTGTTTCTGCATTTAGTATTGTCAGTAACAGTTTTGATGGCGCCTCTCTTAAGTAGATTGGAGGAGGTCTCTCTTTAGGCTCTTCCTCCTCATCCTTGTTATCACCTTCCACTTGTAGAACTTCGAATCGGTTATCAGATATTATTCCGGGTTGATTTAGCTTTACGCTCTTTAGGTTTGAAGCTGCTTCCTCTGGAGATTTTGGGTTTCTTTTTCTTTTTGACGTCACCGTAACATAACGTTCAATTCCCGTTTGCACTAATGTTTGTGTTAGAGATACATTTTCATTATCTTCATTCTCAATGTTTTGCACAATTTTATTATTTGTGTCACTCGTATTACTTTCGTTTTCATTCATTGCAATGTTTGATGAGCTTGCACTTTTTAATTGGAATTTTTGTATTTCAATCAAATTTGTTGACACTGCATTGTTTTTGTGACCATAAGTCGTTGTTCTTGAGCTATTCACATTAGCCTTAGCTCTATGTTCATTTAAGTTTGGTATTGACTGTGATTGATGACCAGCTGGAGTCTTTTTCGGAGAAAATAGACCCATCGTCACGTTTTACACATTGTATAAAAAAAACAAACTATTCTTAAGTTCACACACGTAAAAATAAGTATATAAAAATAACTAACACTGCACTTTTTATTTTTTTAAATTTACTTTCTGCGCGCATCAATTTACGTCTAAACTGCACGACGGTTTTTGATGCATAATAATATCTAATCTCACAAAATGTATATACAATTTTGTGTATTTTGTAAATGTATAAAATATTACTCAATTCCAAACAAACGCCGAATGAGAATATCGAAAATATAGAAAATCCCGATATACCCTAGTAGTTCGGTAACATTTGGCGCAACTCAAACTCATAATTCGATAAATTAGAATAATCTGGAACAAACCATTTTAAGAAATTGAGAAATTATTAAGAGTTCCGCAATTCAGTTTCGATCTGACAAGGACTACGAAAAATCAATAAAGTTTCAGTCATCTCATCAGGCTATAGTCACTGAATTGCTAAATTATTATCCTGATTTTTTTCTTTTATACAGGCACAGGGCTCAGCCATGAGCTCACAGTATTAGCGAATTTTACAATACCGTAAAATGTTATTAACTGATCATATCAAATCTTGATATGTAGTAAAACAAAGGCAGATCGGTGTAATATTAGACTCTTAGTGTGAAAAGGAAGAAACCTTGATTCGGAAATAGTAGCCTCCTATTAACCAATTCTCACCTAATCTCGGTAATTATATCCACAGAAATTAAATATTTACACCTAAAAGTAGTATCCTTAACAGATTACAGTTTAATAAATCTGATTTAGCTAATATTGAAGTTGACTTACTGCGTCTAACCTCGCTAAATCCATTTTATTAAACGGCAGCGTGAATGGTAAAATACTCTCGAAACCCTGCGGTTTACAGCAAAATGTGTAGCTAAATCCGATCAAGTATTCTATGCAGTAAAACACGATTAACTAGGACTGTGGTTGGACATACTGCGACTGAACACGAAAAATTCACTAAACCTTTTCAGCTAAATCACAGCCAATTGCTTTATTCCCTTCTTTGTGAAAATTAAAAATTAAGAGATGCGGTTCAACAAATTTCGCACAGGGCACACAGAAATCTAGATCCGACATAGAGGTCTACAAATCAAAAATTTAAATAAGTCTACAGACCTAGCATTTAAATAGGCCTACAGACCTAAAACACAAATGAGTCTACAGCGTTAAAATTAAAATTTGTAGATCAAAAGGTTTTAAATTAAAATAGGCAGGTATAGATCTAAAACTAAACTAGGTCTACAGGTATCAAAATTAAAATAAGTCTACATACCTAAAATTGAAATATGTCTAACAGACCTAAAATTAAAATTATCTAAAGATAATTCAAATAGGTCTACAAATTTACAGACCTGTAATTAAAATAGGTCTAAAGACCTAAAACTCAAATAGGCCTACAGACCTAAAATTAAAATAGCTCTTTACAGGTCTCAAAATTAAAATAAGCCTACATACCTAAAATTGGGAATAGGCCTAACAGACCCAAAATTAAAAAAGGTCCATAGACCTAAAATTTAAATTGTCGACAGATTTAAAATTAAAATAAGCCTGCAGACCTGAAATTAAAAGTAGTGTGCAGACTTAAAAATAAAATAGGTTTACAGAAATAAAATTAAAATAGGTCTAAAAACTTCAAATTTATATTGGTCTAGACTTTAGAGTCAAATTCGACTTGAATACCGCGGCATAAGAACGTTTTAATTTTTCGCCAAGTCTTGTAGTGGTAACGCTGCATTTTTACTCTCTATGCCAACATAAAACAACGGATATAAATGACAACAACTACAAAACTAAAAAGTTTCACTTCGGTCGTGCGTAGAGGCTACACACTTTGATTTTCTTTAGATAGTAATTGAAGACTTTTAAACCTTAAACGATATTATTGTACAAGTTACCTGACAACTTCTTATGATATATGGCGTCCTTTAATGTTTCCAGTAATATTCGTAAATTATTGAAATTTTTAATTCTGTTTTATCAACAACTGACTTTATGATAATTAGAAATAAATTATAGTAATTCGAGAATATAAAACGAATCATTAAAAAATATAATTTGAAAATTGGAAAACTTTTTGATTTGATCAATTAGAAATTGGTACTAACGAAACACAATTGGTACATAATTGAAGAGTGATGAGCACAAAATTACTCTCCCACATATGTATTATACATAAATCGACTCATTCATTTTTATAAAAGAAAACATAATTAAAATTTAATTAAAAAAGCATATTTTATATCAGTTGTAATATCCTATCAAAAGATTTTCACAATACGAAATGATGAAATATGTAATAGTAATTCAAATTAAACCAAAAACTATTTTTAAATCTATCAATTCATAATTCTGTATATACAATACATAAAGGTAAACCTTAGAATATATTTTCCAATATGCTCATTCATCTACCGGAGAATTTATTTACGTAGAGTATTATTGATAAACAAATTTTCCATATCGATAAGCAAACTTTTCCGATTTTTTTTATTTTTTTATTTTTTTGTAACCAAATTTTAATTAAGTTCTGCTTTTAAATTACATATCTACAAAAAAATATAAATTCAAAATTGTATTTATATCTCTCTACCATATAATGTTGTATACACAAAAAAAGCAAACTACATACATATATGTAAATGTAATTAATAACATTCCTAATCCTATTGTCCATAATATGTTGTTATGTATACTGTAGATATATAGATCTACATACTGTACCTAGACATAATATATTATGTACTCGTATAGCTTTTGTATTTTAATGAATAGAAATTAAATATATCTCTGATAATTCAAAATGCAAACATACACACACACACAATTTTTTTTTTTTTTTTGGGGAGCTAATCATAATTATTATTATTGCCAAATAAATAGTCTAAAAACTATTATAGAAATTAATCATAAAAATATATGTTTATGTTTGTTTACGTTGTACGTAATATAACTGCAATATGTAATGTTTGGTTTTTGTTTTTGTATTCTACATAAATTATGTACAATAATTGTTAAGGAATAATAAATGACTGCATTTGTACAAAATACAGCAGATATATCATAAAATTTTGTGTATTTATTAGGGGTTCCATACTCGGGGCTATTGAATTTTTTTTGCGTATTAGTAACCTGAAACTTAAGTACAGTGTATTTCACAATGGACATGTGAGTCATAATATACAAAATATAATTCAAAATTGCACTCAAAACTCAACACAAATTAGAATCAGAATTAAAAAGAAAAATCATTGTCTTTTCTCCTATTCTGGACTGAGATTTTGCACACAGCGAGGCGCCTTTTTTGAATGACGTTTAGTTAAAAGCGAGAAAAATCGATTCTGCACTAAGCGAGTAGACACCCACTCCCGCTTTTATTTTCGACTTTATATAGTACCGGAATGATATCAAAGGGCCGAATGGGTCGAAGGGCCTAATGTCGAAGGGCCGAATTTCAAAGGGCCGAAATTTTTTGTTTATTTTTTTGTTTTGTTTTTAGAAATATAATTTTTTAAATTTCTTGTTTTAAGGAATAGTTTGTAAATGTACTGAATTTGATATTAAGAACTATAATTTTTATTTATTTATTTAATATTTTTTTTTTTCCTTTATTTTACAATCTATCTCATTGTGAGACATTCAGTAAATTTTTTGTCTTTTTACATTTTCATGATCGGAGTATTTTTATCCATTGATAAAATCTCACTTACAATACGATTAGTAGAAAATAACCCATAAATTTAACTATTATTGATTCGATTCATCAGGGATTTTAAAAATTAATGTCTAAAGGAATATCTAAAACCTATTTGGCAAATAAAAAATTTTGTAGCGTTTTAATCGTTCCGTCGTTGTGGTAGTGAGAAGCTTGCTGGCCAGATCGTTTGGATGAATCTTCAATCTTGAGTGATACCTGACACTGGAATCCCTAATTTCTTCCCGTATTGTTGGGGCCTGTAGATCTCTGTGAATTATATCGTTTGATACGAACCATGGAGCATCTACTATGATCCTTAGAAATTTAGACTGGAACAGCTGTAGAATGTCCAAGTTCGAGTTGCTGGCTGTTCCCCACAGCTGTACACCATATGTCCTGATAGGTTTTATTACCATTTTATAGAGCAGTAGTTTGTTCTAAATCGACAAACTTGATTTTCTGCCTATCAGCCAATACATTTTTGTCAGATTCATTCCCAATTGTTTTCTTTTTGTCCATATATGTTTACGCCATGTTAGCCGTTTTTCGAGGTGAATGCCTAAATATTTCACTTCATCAGTTTGAGGTATATTCTGGGTATTCATGATTTCATAATTTAAGTAGATATTTTAGAAAGTTTGCCTTAAACTGTAATTTGTCTTTATATTATGTAGTAAATTGTTAGGAGTATATTCACTATATTCACATCACTAAATCACAGAGAAATTATTTTATTCGGCCAAATAGAATTTTCCTTCACCCTAACGAATAAAAAATGGTCTGATTTGTATGACATTTTATGACAAAATTCTTTTTTGGTTTTGGTGAAATACCTATTATGTACAAACATTTTTCTACTTGATAATTACAAAAAGAACACAAAATATAAACCACAAAATTAATGCAATATTTTGCCGGTAGAATATCCAAAGACTAGAACTATGATAAAAAAATTTACAAAATATTCCATAAAACAAGAAATTAAAAAAATTATATTTCTAAAAACAAAACAAAAAATAAACAAAAAAATTCGGCCATTCGACCCTTCGACATTCGGCCCTTCGACATTCTGCCCTTCGACATTCGGCCCTTTGAAATTCGGCACTTCGCCCTCATTCCATAGTACCTACTTGGTCAGAAGTAGGAAAAATAGGAAAAGTAGGAATTTTAGGTTGAGGTTTTAGCATAATTATATACACTATATGCAATTAAAAAGTTTTGGATTTTATTGTCATATATCTTATGAATGTTAGGAACAGCTTTAGCAGAGCATACCATTTGAAAACGCCAATTTTAACATGCGGAATAAGAGTAAACTACATTTTGGATTGAGTGTTGGCTAAACTAGTTGACAGCAAACACCTTATTATGGTTCGTGTCTTGGGTTTAAGTCACTTATTTTGGTGTTTGTATTTACTAAAATAAATTTTGAAATCTTAGTATGCGTATTCGTTATCTTAGATAGATAAGAACCATCTGTTTTTATAAAAATAAACTATAATTTGACATTTGCGTGGAAATGTAGATTATGTTTAAATGTCAAATTTTTTTAAACCGCAAGAGCTACCATCTTTCGGAAAGCTTCGAAAGCATTGGCAGCATTCACATAATGCCACTAGGTGTCACTAAATATTTCCTGTCAAAAATTGTTTGACATTTTTATGTGTGCATTTTGTAAACATAAACAAAAATATTTTCGTGTTATAAAAGTGATTATTGTTAATGCGTCATAATTAAATGGATTTTGGGTGTCCTCTTTTGTAAAACGTCATTAATAATTTTTGATTGTGTAGTGACATCTAGTGACAAACGCGCTGTACTTTTTCTATGATCGTGCTACCTCTTTTGGAAAACGCTCTATACTTTTTCTTTGATCGTGCTGCCTCTTTCGGAAAACATGTTCTATTGATTTATAAGCAAATACTTACTTTAATAATTTATTTATGTATTGTGGTATGTGGATAAAATATACTTTGCTATTAAAATAATAAATAATAAAAGTGCGTATTTATGAGGCAAACGAATTGATTACTTCGTTTAATACGACCGCCATCAAAATTTTTATGTTTATCATCAAGGTATCGATTATCGTTAAAAATCAACATCAAACATCCCATATATGCATTTAATCATATACATATAATCGTTGATTGAATATATTAAAGATAGTATCACTGCGGAATACAACAACAACTTAAATCATCTTTCACATGGCCAACGAAGAGCAAATCAATATTGGCTTTGGTTTAAGAAGAACAAAGCCAGGTATCAATAAAACAATGCAGCTAGAAAGGAATAAAAACAATTTTTGGTTTGTTTAGTTTTTATTATACTAACACTAAACCAAAAAAATGGAGGTGTGGCCAACACACGACTTTCTTTTACGAACAGCGAATTTTAAGAAACTTTTATAATGCAAATTTCTTGCAAACTTTATTAAGATTGTTTTTATTTTTTCATGTTTTCTGTAAATTGTAAATTTTTGAAATATTTGTAAAATAAATTTTCTGTTTTACGGAATCTGGGACCTGGAACGCGAAATATTATGTAAGAGATTAATGAAGATATATCTGTTTTGAGGTCCCTTGAGTCCGAAAAAGTGGGTTTCGAAATGATGTCTGTCTGTCAGTCTGTCCGTTTGTCTGCTCGTCTGTTTGTCTGTGTCTTCTCTATAGCCCAGATGGCTAAACCAAGCGTTCTTCAAACTTTATAATTCTGCGAAACCGTTTTTCTATCCAAAAACAAACAAATTTGTGACGGAACGCTCCTATGTTAAAAATGTATTCAATATATAAATTTACATTTATTCAGTCAAAAAAAACATATTTAATTGTTCAGTATTCCATATAATGTACATCTCGTGGAACTCTAGGGTTCCACGGAACTCTAGTTTGAAGAACGCTGGCTTAACCAATCTAACAAAAACTTTAGATTTAAGCTTTACTTATGTAAAAGAAAGTAATAAAAAATAATAAATTTGTAAGAAGTTTGCGTAATTGGTGTCTCAAAATTCCCTGTTCGTAGAAGAAATGTGTTGGCCACACATCAATTTTATTTTTTTTATAAAATTTTTTAATTTTTTTTTTAAATTTTTTTTTTTTTTAAATTTTTTTTTTTTTTTAATTTTTAAATTTTTTTTTTAATTTTTAATTTTTTTTTTTTTATTTTTTTTTACTTTTAGTTTTTGGAAACATTTTGTTTTAGTAGTTTTTTATAAACCTTATACTTTTTCAGATATTTGCAAAACAAATTTTCTGCCCCACGGGAGTGGCTACTTCCGGTTGACCGATTTGGAGCAAAATTCACTGGGACCTCCCAATTTATCAAAAAAGCTTAAATATGAAGTTTCAGCTGGATTGGTTAAGCCATCTGGGCTGTAGAGAGGACACAGACTGACAGACGGACAGACGGACAGACGGACAGACAGACTGACAGACAGACATCATTTCGAAACTCACTTTTTCGGACTCAGGGGACCTCAAAACAGATAAATCTTCAATAATCTCAAGGTCGAAAATTTTCATGATTACTATACTTTATTTTACTTACGTAAAAGAAAGTAAAAAATCATGCTTTATAAAAAAATTAAATGTTTTACTCTTTCTTTCGTAAAAGAAATACAAAATCAAATGTTTTACTCTTTCTTTCGTAAGCAATAAAGAAAAATATACTTTTCCTTGAAGTTTCAAAAAAAATTAAAAAATTAAATATTAACACGTTGAAGCTCAACTTACAATAGTCTGTTGTATAATATTTCACTAAATCAATATCCTAAGGAAAATGTATAAACCAATGCTTCAAAATGTTTAAAGCAAACGAAAAGTAAAAACAATTGTATCACTTGATGTGTTGTTTTTATTCGTTTTCAATAGCCTCCTTTTTATTGTATTCAGTTGTTTTACTTTCTTTTACGTAAGTAAAATAAAGTACATATAGTAATCATGAAAATTTTCGACCTTGAGATTATTGAAGATTTATCTGTTTTGAGGTCCCCTGAGTCCGAAAAAGTGGGTTTCGAAATGATGTCTGTCTGTCAGTCCGTCTGTCTGTCAGTCTGTGTCCTCTCTACAGCCCAGATGGCTTAACCAATCGAACTGAAACTTCAGATTTAAGCTTTTTGGATAAATTGGGAGGTCCCAGTGAATTTTACTTCAAATCGGTCCACCGGAAGTGGCCACTCCCTTGGGCCAGAAAATTTGTTTTGCAAATATCTTAAAAAGTATAAGGTTTACAAAAAATTACTAATACAAAATGTTTCCAAAAATCAAAAAAAAATAAAAATAAACAAATTAAAAATTAAAAAAATTAAAATTAAAAATTAAAAAAAAAAATTTAAAAAAAATTTAAAAATTTTATAAAAAAAAAATTAAATATTGTTTTGCCAACACATAAATATATGTGTATATATAGCCTAATTATGCTAATTATAATTAATTTGCACACTACAGTGACATACTTCCGGTTTTTAATGCAAATATTACATAATTGAATGTGGATCATTTTTTCATGTTTCTTAACTTTTTTAACGACTTATTAGGGTTCGTAATACTTAAGTATATATATCGTTTTATAATTGCAAAAATATTTCGCAACTCCTGCCCCCCCCCCCCCACACTTTTTTACAGGGAGTTACAGCAGTTCTTGCATTTGTCATTTTAATTATTGTGTGTATTAGCCCAATTATGCTAATTATAATTAATTTGCACACTTCAGTGACGTACTGTATGTTATAAAAATATTTAGCCTACATGTATGTTAATTTGCCAAATCAGTCAACCGGAAGTGGCCACTCTCGGCCAGAAAATGTGTTTTGCACATATTTTAAAAAGTATAAGATTTACAAAAAATCACTAATACAAATTCCAAAAAATTAAAAGAAAAAATTTAAATTCATAAATATCACCTTTTAGTTCTTTTACGTGTGTACTAATGAGTTCAAAAAATTGAGTTTTTAAGTGGTGTCTGTTGGTATATACATATGACTATCAATTTGTAGTCCAAATGGTTTAAGCAATCAAACTGCAACTTCATGTTTAAACTTTTTACATAAATTTTGGGGTCCCAGTTCCCAGCTCCCAGATTCCGTAAAACAGAAAATTTATTTTGTAAATATTTCAAAAATATGCAATTTACAGAAAACATGAAATAATAAAAACAATCTTAATTAAGTTTGCGGGAAATTTGAATTATAAAAGTTTCTCAAAATTCGCTGTTCGTAAAAGAAAGTCGTGTGTTGGCCACACCTCCATTTTTTTATCAAACGTTATTTATTTATTTTCCAATATCATTAAATTGTGAAGCGAAAGCAAAAACAAAACACACGAAAAAATAATGAAAACAGAAAGATACACCACCAATATTAATACAAATATTATAAGGAAAAAACTATTTTGCAGTTTCTAAGCTGCTAGAAGAGCTAAAATAGTGTCAAACAACTTTGTCTCTATTTATAAGCGACAGTGGAGACGTTACTCGATCGTAGCGGCGAAAATCGCGGTGGTATTATCTTAATATATTCAATCAACGATATAATCATAACACAATGCGAAATAATGGCCGAGAGGAATAATTGGAAATGGAGGATGGATATTTGTGTTAAAACATTTTGGAAAATGGGGGCTGGAAAGAGCCGGGTCATATTCTGGAAAAAACGGAGAAAAATTCTATAAAAATATTTTGGAAAAGGGGGAATTTACTGCTCTTTTCTAAATTACATATTTAGGAAATATTTGGGAAAATGCTGCATTAACAACTGTTTTATGGTTATTTTATTTTCCAAGAAAAGAAATAACCAAGTAACCTTACGATTTCTATATTCTAGAACTTTACTTGTCATTTTAGTAACTGTCCAATTTTACCATTATCGGTTAACAAATACTCAAGATAACCATGACTATCATCATCGTCGTGATAACCACCATCATCATCACTATCTACATGTTATAATGGAGATAGTGATTATTAACTACCACAACAATCGAAGAATGTCTGATCAAAAGTAGCTATTTACATTTTCCAACATGTAATTATTTTTTCTATAATTTTTTTTCGATATCAAAATGGACCAAAAGTGGCTAGGTATTTCTCTATCAAAAATGTCCCTAAAATCAGAAACAGTCAAAACAAGGTATAAAAAAGGAATCTTTAAATGTGCGTTTAAAACAGCCAGATGCCAGATCAATACAAAATATTTTTCGAATAATCAATCATCATCACCATCATCATCTCAATATCTACCTTTATCACCATGACCATGATGTTCTTCAATACAATCACCTTGGAAATCATCATCATCACCATCAAGACCATCATTAATCACCATTATTTTCATCTTAATTGGTCATATTCCAGAACTCCAGCTTAAAATCATTTGAGAATTCAACTTCCATTATACACGGCAAATTTCATCATAATCGGTTAAAAAATAGCCAAGTTACAAGCAAATTTTCCATATTCATAAACTTCATCAAAAAATCGTTTAAAAATCGCATTTCCCTAGTACCTGTAAAATTTTATCATAATCGTATTCAAAATTACCAAATTCCATTAATTTCATCAGAAAATCGTTTTCCATCGTACTTCTCAAATTCATCATAATCGTTTAAATAAATAGCCAAATTATAAGCTAATCGACCATTTTCCAAAATTCATGTAGCCCACTTCCAACCCACCACTTTAAGCTACACATGGGATTAATTCAATTTTCCAATCATTACTATTTTCATAAATAAAAATGAAATTTAAATAGATGGGCGCATCTAGCACACGTAGAGTCTACATTTGAGATAGTCTAAAATGTAGACTAATCTCATTTGTATACTCTACGTGTGCTGGATGTAAATATCTACGCGTCTAGTTTGGTTTTTGTCTTGGATAACTCGTTGAAATTATGTAAAACATACTATCGTAAATATAATAATCTTCAGAATGCGTTGATTACTGTTGATTAGCCTCCATGTTTATTTCTGGTTTATAAATGAACTGGGTACATCTAGCACACGTAGAGTCTACCGAAAATCTGAACTAGTAATACAAATGTCAAAAAAAGTTCAAGCCTCAAACCAAAATAATCTACATAAAAATGTAGACAAAAATTTTTAGTCTTGTAGAGTTTATATATTTTTACCACTTTTTACTGAGATTTTTTCCATCTAGCACATGTAGACTTGTAGAGTCCACGTATTTTCGGTAGACTCTACGTGTGCTAGATGCGCCCAATATTTCCATATAACTTCATATAGCAAATTTTTGTTAATTTGATAGTTAGTGCGTTTTTTTATTCGCTATCCGGAGCTGATATCGAGAGCCGTCATATAAAAATAGCTCCGGATAGCGGATGATTTAATTTTATTCAAAATTATTTGTGCATACAAATTTTTATTCATTTGTGCACATTAAAAATTAGATAAAAAATAGTAAATTAATTAAAATTAAATTTTTTTTTTTGCTAATTATAAAGTGATTTAGTCAATTAAGATTTGTATGCCCTTAATTAGATTTTATTACTTCTCTTTGACATCTCGCGAGCGGTCCAGATTTGTTGATAAAATCTCCTGGAACCTTATCGCTTATGGTTTAATTAGCAGCCCTTTATCATTGTTTGGTCTTACTATATCGTGACTATGCTCTTTCGTTTTCATTTAAACTCCCTCAAGTTTAAATCAGAACTCTGCGCTTGTCCTGGTAACTAATTATATTCAAAAAATTTGTATAATTTCTCAGCAATGAGTCTTCTCGCATATGGGAATATTATTGCGCTGAAGAGCAAATTGGGGGCGGACTAAATTATTATCATTAATAATTGTTACCTCATTCAGTAAACCTGAATTGAGCTTTGCTTTAGCCTTGAACAGTCTTTAGGGCCGCTTAACCTTTTATTCCTCCCGCAAGGGTAACTACCAGAAGTAGTATTTACCCTATTTAATACTCACAATTAATGTTATCAAAAAATGTCTTCCATATTATCAAATTAACGCAAAAATGCACAAATTTAGGCATAGATAGTTCTCTAGAGTTTAATGGACGTATGAATACGATGACGAACACATTTTTTTGGACGGTAAATCATATTGCGTTTAGGTGTAAGCATGTTTCATAAACTTCAATTATTCAAGGTCAATGTTCAATTCTGGTTTAATAAATGAGTTAACATTCCTAGTTAATGATAAATTAGTCCGAGCTCAATTTTACGTCTAGCTCAATAATGTTCCCTTACACAACAAGAAACATTGCTGAGAAATTGTTCCAAATTTTAGAATACAATTGAATATAATTTAGTAACCACAATCTAGGTAGAGTTCAGATTTAAACTTGAGGGAGTTTAAATGAAAGCGAAAGCTCATAGTCACGATATAGTAAGACCAAACATTTATAGAAGGTTGCTTATTAAACCATAAGCGATAAGGTTCCAGGAGATTTCGTCTCTAACGAACTTTACTCTAATTATTAAATACGAAACAATTCCAGGAATTTATTCACAGTTTGAATAGCTAAGTTTTTCTCAATTGTTGTGGTTTATTCCATTAATTTTGTAATTTAATTAATTCTCTTAATATTAACAACTACACAGTATCTCTAATAGACACCAACCTAGAGGAAATGTAATGCAAATATCCATTCTATTTTGAATGACGAAGTTTCCTCTCTTCCACTAAGCATACGCAGCGCAGTTCATCTACTAATGTCTGTATTATTTTACCACCCATCTAGGTTACCCGAATCCTTTATTTGATATATACAAATCTGCCACCTTTACAAAGTTCTACCCCTATCACAGAACCGCGGTCTCTTCTACAATAAATTAAATAATCACTTACCGTATCCCCCTCCCCCCCTTTTCTTATCGGCTCTCTGGGATGGCAACAGAGTTCTATATTTAATCAACAAACTGTTCTCTTACTCAGATGGTAGTCAGATATAAGTGTATTTCCTTCCTTGATGCCGAAACCATGTGTGAATAATTGAGACTATAATTTAGTTAACCATTGTTTCACATATCGTTTCTCAACAAAAAAATTGTACACAACTTTTACTTGAGATTTCTACACCCGCAATCAATTAATTTTAAATTAAATTAAAATAAACACTAAACATTTATGCAAAAACACGTTTGGTCAATATGACAGCCAAATGTCAACCTCTCAAAACAAACAACAAATTTTGCAGTTGGCCAATAACAAATTGTTATTATAGGATTCTTTGTTTTTCCGAATATAGCTTTTAAATTGTGGCCCAATTTACACACCCCTAAAACTATCACCAACTAGGTTCACAACGCACAGTAGCATCAAGACTTGTGATCTTGTCCAACCTTCGTATGTCGCCGTTGAATAATGTTTATTGTTAAAACAAAAATCCTTCATAAACATTAACACAAAATTGCTTACGGTCAGGCCAAATACCTTTGAATTAAACCAGACAAAAAATACCTTAACGAATGCAACCACATTTATTTGTAACACAAATTACAAAACTTGTATGTTGTGTTTATACCTACCCAAAAAACAAACATAAAAAACATAAAAAATCAAAAACTAAAACCATAATGGTACAAATGTTAAATCATGGCATTGACATTTCCAGTTCACTTATTATATCAGAGTACGAGTATATTAAAAAATTATACTCAAGTATGTACACTCTTGTAAAACATACTATACATATACATATACATAATATACCAACAGTGTGCAATGAACAACAAGAACAACAAAAAATGTTATTATATTGAATATGAATTCAACTGAAAATTTGCAAAAAAAAAAAATCCAATGAAAAATTATGCTGAAAACTTAAAAAATCCAGAAGAAAAACTACTGTACGATATAAAAATGAAATACTTTGGGTATAGTAGGGAAGTAAAAATTACATTTCCCGATGGTATATAAAAAAAATGTGGTAACGATGGATATTGATTGTGTATAGTACACTATAGCATATACATTGTAGCAGTCTATAATCAGCTTGTGTGCATTGGTTGGTTATTCCAATTTTTATTTATGAGACAAGAATTTTCTTTTTTATTTATACAAAATATACTCTGTAAGTTGATTTTTTTTTTTTTTTGAGATCAATAACCGTTTAAATTTTTTTTTTTTTTATACAAAGCTGTGGAATTTTTGAAATCAGCGATGCATGATAATTCAAGACTTTGTTGTAATGTTAGTTTTTATCCTGTACATATCTATATACATATAAGAGTACATATAGACATTAAATTTATACAGTAATTTGATTTATTTATATATTTATTTACATATATGTGTTTGTAGTAGGCTTTATATGGTTGCTGTTTTGTTTTCAGGGTGCTGTTTTGTGACGTTTTATACAAGAAAAGCCGCACTAAAAGCTCAAGATGCGCTACACAATATAAAAACCTTAGAAGGGGTGAGTGTTCAAATTTATTTTTTTTTTGTTTATTTATTGTTTGCTACCATTTTTTGTTTGACATTTTTATTTACTTATTGAGTTTATTTTACTTTTTTTAATAATTTAAATTAATAATATTCCAATTAATAAATTTTTATCAACATGTTTTCTAAATATTGGAATTTCTATAAATTTTCTTACAGATGCATCATCCCATTCAAATGAAACCAGCTGACAGTGAAAATAGAAATGGTGAGTAACGGATTTGTTAAATGTGTTATCTCATCCTCCAGAGACTAAATTACGCAAAATAGGAAAGTTCAAAGTTCGAAAAACAATTTTGGATAAATCATAAAATATAATACTGTCTGAAATTTGTAAACTACTTCTGAATTTTTAATTTTTTTTATAACTCTATAACAAAGTTTTCTTTAACGAGCTTAACATTATTGTAGAGTCACCACTGTATATGTTTATGCTTGGAATTTGCAACGTAATGATTTATTAGCATACTTTATCCAATTTAATAAATATTCTTGATAAATAAAAAAACGGGTTGACTGAAGATAGCAGAAAAAATATTGTACATTACCGACATATTTTATATGCATAATATTTCCCGAATAAATTCATTTAAAATTATTTTTTACTTTTCTCACTATAATGATTTTATATTGGGTAAATATTGCAACCGCGAACAAAATTTTGTTCCAAATTTTCACGTTTCCTGACGAATTAGGTTAGCCGAAAGTTTTCAGCCGAACGTAAAAATATTGGTAATGCATATATAGTGGCTTGGCTATCGCAGCCGAAAGTTACCAGCCGACATATTTTAGCCGAGTATAGACTCATTTTGGTTTGTCACTGCTTACCATAAGAATTATACGTAACGTTGCATAAGAAGAGCCAGATATAAAATTAAAGTGACATGTCTGGAGAATATTTCAATAGCAGTACGTAGTTAATGGATATCCCTGGAAAAATTATCAGGTTAAGTTTTAGTGGGGATGGGGAGCCTGGGAAAATTCGTTTGAATGAAAGCCCATAAAAATTCAAAAATTATATATTGAACCTTTAAAGTATTATGCCTGGAAAGTATTTCAATTAGAGTGCCTAGAACAATGATTAGGGCAAGTTTCATGTCTGGAGCCTGGGAGTATTTGTTTGATTGAAAGGCTCATGAAAAATTTTTTTTTTTTTATAACTTCAACCTTTAAAATGTTTTTCTGGAGAGTGTAGGGGAGGAGGACATTCATTCATCCATTTCAACAAAATTTTCCCGGGCTCCGCACATGAAACTTGCCCTGTCAGTTTTTATAGGGATAGCTATTGGTAAGGCACTCTTATTGAGACACTTTCCAGACATGACACTTTATATGTTGAATTATCCAAATTTTAAAATTGTATGTTATGCCCCTCTTATGAAACTTAACGTGTAATTGCTATCGTAAGCAGTGACCGACAAAAATGAGCCTGTATCCAGGCATAAAATCACTATGTATATTGCAATGCCCAGTTTTTAGGTTTCGCCTGAAATATGACTGCGGATAACTTCCGCTGAGATAGCCAAGACAATATCTGCATTACCGACGTGTTATTACGTTCATCTAACTTTAACAGGGGATCCAGGCCATCGATCAGAAAAATGTCGTGTTTGTCCTTCCATCCTTCCAATTATACATTTTTGTTATTTTTGTTTTGCCACCCATTCAAACAAATATTGAGAGTTTTGGTCGAAATTTTGTACAAAGATAGTGTAAGAGGAAACTGCCAAACAGATTTTATGTTGATGATAAATTTGACAATCCATCTTCCACCTGTTCACAAAATTTGAAGTCGATTAAACATTGCGTTTGGGTCATTTTATCAAAAAAATGGTAAAAAAAATTTAGGTCTATCCGACTCCTCGAACGTTACGTTTCCCAAAAAGCTGCCGTTATACATCACCAAACCAACCATTTACATTTTACAAAAATTTTCCGTTAGTCCTTAAAAGATAGCATGGGTTTTCTTAATTTCAAATCACAATTGGTCATGACAATATAAATCCTTCAACCCAATATCGCCAAATCGCAGACTCACAACTAATGTTAGATTATTTAGAACCGAGACGTGGATCTAATTGTTACAGGTTGAAGATGAAAAATGATGAATGCGATTTTAATTGTTGTTGGGTCTTTTGCGGACCGAGAGTAGAACATTTACATTTGTTAGGACCAATTAAGATATTGTGATAAGTAGTCTCCAAATTTAAGAAAATAAGTGATATCTTTTAAGGACCTTGCTCAAAATAACGGAAAATCTTAATATTTGTGGGAAAAGTGTAGTTCGAGGAGTTGGATAAAACATAATTTTTTTTTTAATTGACAATTAAATATTTCGAAATATGTTGTAACTTTTAGTTAATGGGCATTGCATATTTTGTGTTACTGGCCATTTGCCATGACGCGCTTGATGGATGGAGGTGATAAAGTATCTCTGTTTAGAATTTTAATTTTCAAATTGCGGTAGTGGCTGAAATTGATAAAGGGTCATTAACGCCTCTAGTTAGAGATTTTGACTCAGGTTTTCATAGTGGACAAAATTTCTGAATAAATTCTCCGTTCCTCCGTTACTTCAAATCTTTACAAATAAATGTGTTTCGAATTTTAATCGTCAAATACCAATTTGATTGAAACTGAATAGCCCTCTATCAATTTCAATCAAAATTGCTATTTGATGGCACTCCTTGTCAGAGATTTGGCGTCAGGTTCTGATAGTATACGAAATATCTGAATAAATTCGCCTTCCATCAAACTGATAAAGTATTCTCTATCCTCAGAGATAAATGTGTTTAGAGTTGTAAATGTCAAATTTCAGTTTTGACTGAGATTACTAAAGGGTCATTAACACCCCTTGTTAAAGATTTGGTCTCAGCTTTAGGTATTGCACAAAGTATCTGAATAAATTGCACATCTGTCAAACTGATAAGGTAACCCCTGTCCCCTGAAATAAATGGATTTAGAATTTTAATTTTCAAATTGGGATTTTAACTGGAATTGTTAAAGGGCCATTACCACCCCTAGGTAGAGATTTGGACTCAGGTTCTTATATTACACCAAATAGCTAAATGAATTTCTAATCCATCAAGCTGATACAGCACTTCCTATCCCCATAAATAAATGTGTTTTGTAGTTTAATCTTGAAACTGCCATTTTGCCCAGGGTTCATATCCACTTCTTGCTGGAGATTTGGACTCAGCTTCTGATAGTAGATGAAATTGCTGCTTTAAATTGCAATTTTGACTGAAATTGTCAAATTGTCATTAGCACTCTTTGCAACAGATTTGAACTCAGGTTCTGATAATACACGGAATAGCTGTTTTCTAGTTTATCGATAGAAAGCCAGATTTTTTCCAATTGGAATTCAATTTAACAGTGTGAAAGAAGCGAAAATATGGTATAAAAAATGGGATTATGTGGAAAACTTCATACAAATAATTCCGACCCTGGTTCAGGAAATAGATATCTAGGTAATACGGCATTTTGAACTTCTGGTAGCAGTGAATAAACTCGTTGCTATTTTCGGCAATTGCCCCAATGAGTAAATAGTCCGTGTAAAAATTCTTCACCATTCATTGAGCCACTTCTGGATATTCCAGATTTTTCGAAGATTTTTGGCAATAATGTGGTGCTTGCGTGCTGGAACCAATTGGGTTTTCTATGACTATGCGTGACCGTCAACTTCATTAAATTCTGAATTTGACCAATTTCCATATTATTAATGCTAATTATTGCTATGAGGCTTGCTGTTGTAAATTGGTGAAATGCAATTTGCTGTCCTTTTATTTGTTAGTATGTACGTTGCTTGTGTATTTATTATTGTACTCTCATAAGCTAAATGAGTATTGTTTGATGAACTTGAGTATTCACCTTTTAACTGACTTAGATTATCAATTGCCTCTAATATTGTTTGGAGTGCCTCTAATATTGAACTTAGCTTAAATCCGATACCGTGTCTAAGAAAAACATGTTGACTAGTGACGGCCCTTTGTACATAACGGATTTTGATTTAAAAATGTTAGGATCCGATATATTACGTGTTCCTGCTGATAAATCATCAATTAAATAATCCAGTGCACTAAAAATGGTGGTCGGTCCTGTATCGCCTGTTAGGATACTAGTTTTATTTGCACCACACAGCTTATTGTCGTTGTTCAGCATACTCACTAAAATGGGGGCCCAAGGTCTTTCAACTATTAATGATTTTTTCCTATCGTTCTCTTACCTTTAGTAAATCCTTGGAGTTAACGTGAATCATTCGTTTTTTTGGTTTGATTAAGCTCTGTATCAGAGAGCTCACAAACATTCTAAATATATCCCAAAATTCCGTTACAAAGGGTAATTTTGAGATAAATAATTTAAAAAGTTTCGATCAGTGAGAGCTCTTAAAACTAAAAGCTCTTGAAACTTTTTGCAAATACGTATTTTTTGCACATAAAACAGTGTAATAAAAACTTGAAATTATTAAAAGTCGAAGAAATGTTAAGTTTAAATCCAAATACATAGTATTAATTTATACCTATCAAGCCGAAAGCTCATTGTAACAAATATTCTAAATTTATCCCAAAATTCCGTACTTCTTTTTAATACCAAATTTCGGAGTAAAATGATTTGATTCAAAAAGCTTCGATAAACGAAAGATTATAATAATACCAAGTTTCCTAGTGAAATGGTTTGGTTTGATTAAAAGCTCTTAAAAATTTACATTCAGAAATATACCAAAATATCCCTAAATTCAGAGCCTTCTAGAATATAGAGCCATAATCATCATGACGTATTTTTTAGAAGCCTTTTTAGTGGTATAACTTTTCACTGATTTCCATAGGAATCCATAGTAAAAATGGTGTATTTAGCTTCAAGTTTGTCAATGAGAAAAGCAAAAATGTTACAAAATGTTTATACAAAAGTGTTCTACATATCTTTAGCAGCAATATACAAGAAGGGTATATTGGTATTAAGTAAATATTAATTGCAGAAATATTAAAATTAAATTATTTCTAAAATATGTTTTTCGAACTTTCATTTTGAAAATTACATCAAAGTTGGCTCTGACAAATTAAAATATTACTTGCTAATTTATCTTTAGTTTTACTAATGTACGTTAGATGTCTATAATTGTTGGCAGAAAAATACGAAAAAAAATTATTTAATCACACAATTATGAAACGTTTTTAATATTTTGTAAGTTTTTGTTTTGCTTTGCCTACAATTTTTGAATTCAAATTTCCCCAGGTGGCAATTTTTGGTACGATTTTTTCAAAATTTGTACTGCCCACTGCCATCTATGTATGTTGGCTTAATGCACACGATTTGTAGTAAGCTTTTCTTTTTAATTTGACCAGAATGCTTTTGTTATGAACTTTTTTTTTTATTTTGGTTTAAATAAATCAATTATTACAAGAAAATGAAAACGATTTACTTAAACGAGATTCATATATGTTGAAATTCAAACATTTATGAAAATATTTCAGAAATCATAATTAAGAATTTGCAAGGTTTTCATTTACAAATTTGTCTTAGAAAAAAAAGTGATTTCCCATATGTTTTATGTATTTTACTATGGGAATTTTAGTTTTTTCCTCGTTTCTAATTCCCTTATAAAAGCTTCGTTGTTTAGATTATGGCTTGTATAATCAAGGTTGATTTGCTAAGTTCCGTTACTCTATGTAAAATCAAATTTCTGAGTAAAATGGTTTGGTTTAAAAAGCTTTTCTAATTGAAAGCTCTTAAAACAAATAGTTCTTGACATTTTTTGCAAAACATAATTTTTGCTCATAAAACATTTTAAGGAAAACCTTAAATTATGAAAATTCTCCAAAATATTAAGTTCAAATCCAAAAGGTATAAATTAATTATCAAGCTTAAAGCTCATTGAAAACAAATATTCTAAATTTATCTGAAAATACCACTTTCCTTTATAACATCAAGTTTCGTAGTAAAATGGTTTGGTTTGAAAACCTTTTAAAACTAAAAGCTTTTGATGATTGTTGACTAACTTTAAGATGAAATATTCTAAATTTTAGCCAAAATTCTGCTACTAAAATCATACTTCTGAGTAAAATGGCTTGGTTAAAAACAGCTTAGATAATTTAAAACTTATAAAATTAAAAGTTTTTGATTTTTTGCACATACAGAAAATATTTTAGCAAAAACTTAAAAGTTTGAAAAAGGCTCAACATTAAAAGTTAAGTTAAAACCCAAACTTATTTAAATTAATTATCAAACATAAAAATAATTCCAAAGTCCAAAGTCAACGCAGCCGGTATGAAAAGCATTTAAATTGACGATTGGAAAAGTTGAAATGCGATACCTATCGCCCGAAAATAAAGCTTCGTACCCATTATAAAAACCTAGATAGCCTTGATATAGTAATCAATCAATTTCATATATGTATGTAATATTTGAGTGAATGATCAAAGCTAACTGTGATCATTTTTTTCAAATCTGGGTACACACCTATTTTTTTTGTCCGATAGAGCACACGGTCGGTCCAATCATTGGCAATGTTAATTTGTGTCTTTTAAAATTGCTCATTATTGTCTACAAAATATTAAATTAATTTATTATCGGTATAAGAAAATCTAAAGATTTCCAACGACGTAGATGAGTTCGCCCAAAAATGGAAACAGATTGTTTTGCTAAAGCAGACTAAAAATTTCTTTTCGACCCAAATGTTTCGGCCCACAAAGGGAAATCGCATGCAGCCAGAATCGTTTGAAAATAAGTGCAAAATGTATATTTACAAGCGTTTCATGTCGTTCGTCACAACAGGTAGCAAGAGCGACTGACAGATGACATTTGTAATTTTTTTATCGCCACTGATATCGGTGAAGACGTTCCAATGGAAAAGCGTACACCGATATTTTCATTATTGTTGAAGTACCGGCGACGACATTATCGGTATAATATGGAAAATCCCTCTTTCGATATAAATTTACTGGGTGCTAATTAATTTGGTTTGAGGTGTAGCTTTTTCAAATTAAACGAAACGTTTTCAGAAATATGTAAAACCAAATTAAATAAATTTAAAACCAGTAAATGCATTGTGAAATAAAACACCTATTGATTCTCCTATAACACCAGGGAGGAGTGTCATG
Organism: Tipula helvola; assembly: GCA_963556165.1. Lineage (NCBI taxonomy): Eukaryota > Metazoa > Arthropoda > Insecta > Diptera > Tipulidae > Tipula > Tipula helvola. The sequence continues at coordinate 50,663,889 of OY744483.1, forward strand.
GTGTCTAAGATAAAGTTTGACCAATCAGTAACTGTGACTCTTTTCTTAATAAATTCTTTGCATGTCCTTCGATGTAATTGAAGAAGGTCATATTCTATCGGATTTATAGCTAATAATTAGATATTATTTTAACTGCACATTATATACGTTAACCATCGTAAGGTTGTTTTCCTGATTCAGAGCACAATCACAGAGAGCCCAACGGGATTCATAAAGCTGGTACTTTCTTTCACTCTAGAATTGTTAATTGTTTGCTCGTTATGCGCTTGCATGTCACGATCACGCATTAACAAATCGATAATATTAATCAAATCAATATAAACAAAAACATAGAGTTTACATACAATGATTTCAAATCAAAACAAAAATACTCGTATATAATCAAGCTTCAGCATTTCGCTACAAACTTGTGGCAGAAATTAAATTGTTTCGTAATAAACTGTATACCCCAAGCACTCTCAATAAAAATAACAACTAAAGTGATAACCATAGATAACCCCAAGTAGCAATTTCTGGTTTCAAATAGGTTTTGGAATCGATCCGAAACTTTGGGTTCAAAACCAAAAAGTTTCAAAAATTATTTCAGATACGGTTCTGACACAATAAATCCAACATTTTTGTTACAGTTTAAAAGCTTTGTATGTTTTATTGTAAAAATACCAATCAGTTCTTTTGCAACTTTTTTTTGTGCAAGAGCTATTAGTTTATTTTATTCCAGTAACACGGAAACTAAAAAACCGAAAAAAACTTATTTTTAACCGGTTTTGCAAAAACATAAAAAGTACCAAAAATACTAAATAAATTCGACCACCACTTTTTTAATTAATAAAACACACAGGCTTGACTTCAATATACATAGATAAGTAGATTTATTTATGTCGTTTTCGATTGAATCAAACAAAGCACTCTGAAAGAGCAAAATTTGCTTTTTTTGCTTCTAGTGTGTTAAAACGATGTTCTGAGGGTCAAATATTTTTGCTCGAGAACATTTTTCAGAAATCTTGATTTTTCCGTAGAATTACCCCTATTTTACATAAATATGTTTGTATGTATATTCTGGTTCTGCTATTTGGGTGATTGGCTGTAATTTTCAGTTTGAAAACTTATTATAGCTATTGTTTGTTTAGAAGTGTCATTAAATTAATCTCAGCATTGCATCGAAAACGAATTTTTTAGATTTTATATTTGCAATTTTCTAGTTTTTTTAAATTTTGACAGATAACCCACAAACATAAAAGAGCAATGAGATGTTCTTGTTCGATTGACGCCGAAATTGAGATTACTTTTCATAGAGGGAAAAAAATCAATCGAAAACGACATTAGTAATACATTCATTTCCACTGTAAGCATAACTTATAACTACAAAAATAAAATTCTCGCTTAATACCTTAAGTATAACCAGAACGTACTGACTTAGCGAATTATATTCACTAAAAACTTCCTTTCCTTTTTCCTTTTTTTTTTTTTTTTGATTTTTGTAATTTTTGTAATAATAATGGTTTTCAGGAATCTGTTCTGACTAGTTTTACATTTGGATACAATAAAACAATTAAAATTAAAAAACAATTAAAAGTGTTAAAATAACTACAATAGTCACAATAAAACCAATATGAACCCAATTTTATTGTTTTTTTAAAACTATGATTTTAGATTGCTACTTGGGATTATTATAAAAACTTATAAACTTAAATTAAGAAAAATCAAGAATACGGTAAATGGCATTTATGTGTGTTCGCCCATGGAAAACTTAAATTAACTTAAAAATGTCAACGAAGCTTCGTCAAATTTAATCTGTCATTTAAAAATCTTAAGGCTCAACCAGCGAAAAACTATAAATTAAGGAATTTTAACGACACTAATTTTTCTTAATTTTGTATTTGACATTCGACTAGCGAAAAATTATAAACTTAATAAAGGAACCTACACACAAACTAAATAAAAAATATTAAATTACAAATTGTTATTGTTTTTGTGCAATACAATATGGGACTACATAATTTTCGAGCAAAAAATTATCACATTTTTTACCCTTTTAGGAAAAAGTACATTAGAAAAATGTTGTTAAATCAACAAATAAATTAATTTCAGTCAGTTAAACCTATAAAAATAAAACTGAAATGAATAAATTAAAAATAAAAGCCATAAAATGAAAAAATTTGCACCTTTCGCATCAACATTTTTTTTGGATTTGACATTTATTTCTTAAGTTTGGACGCAAAATCGCGCATTCTTAATTTTTTTTAAGTGACAGATCTAATTTAAGGCTGTATGGTACTCATTTTACCAAAATAAGGGTATCGTAAAAATCAATTTGTGGCTACAAATATTTATCAATTCACAAATTTTTTTCTTATTGATAAAGCTTAAGGTATTTTTGAAGGATTAATACAGGATTATTTCAAAATTATTTATAGTTTATCCGTAATAAAAATTCAAAGTTGACGAAATTTTGGATAATGGTGCTCACGGAAAATTCAATTTTCTTAAGTTTTTCTCGCTAAACCATGTATAACTTTTATATTGACCTATGCAGAAAGATATTTTTGAGGGACTAATTCACGATTATAAAGATTAATATTAAAATAAGAAAGATATAATCAAAATATTAAGAATATCGATATATTTATCGATACGAAAAAATTCAGTATCGATAGAAATATTTTTTATTGTCAAAAAGAGGTATGATCTCGGCTAATTTTGATTTCCTTTTACTCTACGAGATGGCTAACCCCAAAAAATGGTAAATGTCCAGGATCTTATCGTTTTATAATAAATTATAAATTTTAACACTCTGAGTTGCCATAGAAATAACGAAAATAAATAACCGAAATAGTATTGGCGATTTTCATCAAATGTAGTTAGCGTTGGTTTCTATGTAAGTAAAGGGGACGAGTATTGTCAAATTCAACTGTTTGACAGTTCTGATCACCCTTGTTCTATGGTTAAATTTTGTTCATATTGTTTTCACCAGATGTCAGCTACTTTGTTGGAAATCGCGAATATAATTTTATTCTGGAAAAAAGGGAAATAAGACAAGTCGACATACAGTTATATTTATTTTACATCAAAATAAAACAAAAAACAGAACGATATTTTTTTTTATTATAGACACAGTTTAGGCCCATTTTTGGACACTTAAATATCGATACCAAAACAGAAATTTTTTTTGAGTACCATACAGCCTTAAGTTAAAACCCAAACTTATTTAAATTAATTATCAAACTTAAAGCTAATTGACAATTTTTGCAGATACAACATATTTTATGCTTATACCACCTTTTAACAAAACTTACGGATAATTCGATATTTGAGGACTTTTAAGAATATGCAAGATACTTTGAAAATTCGACATTTTTGAGATATTTCGAAATTCTTGATATTTTTCAAATTATATTCAAAATTTGTGATGCTTTATCGATATAAAGTTTTGGCGCCCGGCGCATGCGCAGTTCACCCGTTATAACTGAGAAATCGTTTTTATTGTTTATAATACAATAAAACCATAATAATCGAAAATCTAAAGGTGACTCAATTTTTTTAAAAAAGGTTCAATTTTTATCACCCAAAGAAGGATCGAAAAAACCTTTATTTTTTAAGATATCGGCTTGTTAAAATGACGTAGCTTTGGTATTTTTTTATAGAGAACTGGGAGGGGTTCAATTTTTTTAGTTTGCATAAATGAATGGTGCAGATTTTTTTCCTTTCGACCCGTATTTTTTTTTTAATTGACATACTTTGTCGGGCTGGGGGAGAGTGGGTATTTTCCAATTGTCACAAAAAAAATCGGAGCGAAAACAGCTGCGACAACAGTACTGACAAGTTCGATCTACTCATCAGGTAGCTACGACCAAACTACAAAAATACAATTCTCGCTTAATACATTAAGTATCAAGCAGAACGCACTGACTTAGCGAATTATATTCACTAAAATCAAAAAAACCCGAGGAGAAATCTCATTTGTGTGTGTATTTATGCCAAAACGAATGATTAAGAAGTTAAAAAATTGTCTGTTAATCAAATTGATTTTTAAGCTTTATTATAGACAATATATTAGTAGTAATGAGAATGACATTCACAGTATTTTCGATTTGGCAAATCAGAAAAATAGAGGCCAATCACTACATAATATATCTAATCTACTGGAAAAAGCACCCATATATAGAACGTTGTAGTTCAAACCTTGTTATTGTATATGTACTGTGTTTTGTTGTATTTGTATCTATCACTCGACAGTTTTTCTTCCATCTTCATATCATTTAGTTGGTTAGTTTTTGCCATCTTGTTCGGACTTGTTGTTATACGTCAGGTAAGGCGTTCATTTTAATTACTCAATTTGAAAAATATCTTACCGCAAAAGTTTAATATTTTCTTAAAAGTTTAAAGATTAAATATCAGTTTGTTTATCGGTTTTTATTATATAAGCTAATTAATTGATAGTTATTAGTGTTTGAATAGTGGTGTTCTATATAAAGGATAGTTTTTTATAAACGATGTTTCCCATATATAACACATAACTAAATTTATTCCATTTATGGTACATTTCTACTTAAAAGTAATAAAATTTAGTTAAGTCTTATTTATAGGCTGGAAAACTCGAATAAGTGCCTCAAGAGGAAAACTTATCCTCAATCGAAAAATAAGTTTACGATCACAGAGTTGGAAGAACTACTAAGTTCAGTAGATTGGGAATTTAATTTTTCATCAGTCGATGAAGATTTAAATAACATGCCACTCAATAGTATTTTCCTGAAGATGCTGTATTGAAGACGTAGTTATTCTTCCTCTAACTGCTAGAAGGACGATTTTCTACGTAGAGGTAGATGAAAATTATCTGAAAGAGGACTTTATTGAGCAAAATCACCACACTTGCAGTGAACCGCTACCAAATATTTTGTCAGATAGCAAATTGACGCTGTTTTAGCTCACTAAAATTTACCAAATGGTAGAAAATGTAGAGTTCGAGAAAATTGACCAGTTCGTTAAAAATGTCGACCAAGCTTACAAGTTCTCAGAAAAAAAAAATAAAAAATATCAAATGGAGCGAAACCCAGAACCATTTAAAAAAGTGGGATTTGAATTTGTTGCGGAGCAGGAAATAGATGTACATTTGGAAGAAGCAACCACTACAGAAAAGTTGTATGGAAATGCGGCAACCTTATTCGCGTTACACATATTGATGAAAGCATTGAAATTACCGTGAATTAGAATATATTGGAGTACAACTTTGAATATTAACTTGGTGGTAAAAATCATGCCCTCCGATTGGTTTTCCCCAACTGAGAAATTCGTAAGATTTGTAATAATATTTGTAAGAATAAATTTTTTAAGGTTCGCCCAGTTATTGATTCAGTAAGATCAAGATGTATGCAAACGGGGTTGTGACAAAACTGACCCTTCAAGCTACCGGCCAATATCAATTGTGTCAGCCGTCGCTAAGGTCTTTGAGAAATGCGTCAATCAACATATAGTTAAATATCTTGAAATTAGCAAACTAATTTCGGATAGACAATACGGCTTTCGTGAAAGCCGATCCACGACCGATCTCCTGACGTATGTCACGAACAAATGGAATCTCGCCCTAGAACACCACGGAGAGGCCTTTGCAATTGCCTTGGATATATCCAAGGCTTTTTATAAGGTGTGGCATGAGAATCTTATTTGTAAACTTGTGGCATACGGGCTGGACTCGATAACCACCAGGTGGATTAAAAGCTATCTCAATGACCGAAAAATCAGCGTCGTGCTTAATGGGAGATCATCATCGACGCACTCCCCAAATGCCGGAGTCCCTCAGGGGTCACCTTTGTCACCGACCCTGTTTTTGCTATACATCAACGATTTGCTGGATAGCACTGTAAACCCTATCCATAGCTTTGCGGATGATGCCACATTGCATTCTTCTATTTCATTCGAGGCGGAGCCTAGCATTACAGATCTAAATAATAAACGGTCAGAAGTCGTAACTTCTCTTAATTCCGATTTAAGTACAATATTTGAGTGGGGTAACAACAACTTAGTACAATTTAACGAGAAAAAGACACAAATATGCACATTCTCACGTAAAAAAAGTCGCAACGACTACCCATTGGTGGTAAAAAACCATATCTTTATGGGTTGCGACTCAATTCGACTGCTTGGTGTTCAAATAAGTAACAAACTCAAATGGAATGAACACATTGTTGCATTGGCTAAATCAGTTTCAAAAAAACTCGGGTTCCTGAATCGATGCAGAAGGTTTTTCAAATCGCATCAAGTTCTCCAGATATATAAAACCTTCATCCGACCATGTATAGAGTATTGCTGTCAAGTTTGGGGAGGTGCGTCTGGTACCACCCTCCACTTATTGGACAGGGTTCAACGCCGCGCTATCAGAATAATACGGAATCCCAGACTTACTCAAGAACTAGACAGCTTACAGCATCGCAGAGATGTTGCAGAACTCTGCGTCTTCTACAGATGCTTACATGGTAAATGTTCTGCAGAACTATCGGAGAAAATACCACCATTCGTTACAACAACAAGAGTAACAAGAGGAACAACCAATGCACATAGGTTTACGGTGAAGCTCCCGAAACCTCGAACTGAAGAAATCAAGCGCGAATTTATATACCGAACATCAAAAAAGTGGAATTCGCTAACACACTTCAAATTTCCGAAAGAATATAAAATGAATAAATTTAAGGTAGCTATTAATCTTTACTTGCAGGATCGCGCATTGGGTGCAGAAGCTCTGACAGTTACAAGGAGCTAGGACCGTTAATAAGTCCGCTCTGCACCCAATTAAACAAATTGATAAAAAAAAATAAAAAAAAAAAATAAAAAAAATTCAATTGGAGAGAAACCATGATACCATTTAAATGCCAAATATTTGAACATAAAAGGAAAACCATGAACTTGGCAACTAAAAGTATATAAATGTTATGTGGGAAAAGTGGAAGACCTTATGACTTTATAGTTCGTGGTATTCCAGATGTAGGAATATTACCCGACTATATATATATATTGTTATTGTCTGTACATATATTGTGATCCACACTTGTTAAATGTAGGAATTTGCAATGTTTATAATTTTAGCCTACAAGTCCCAATTTGGGGGAATGCGATAATAATGCACTTCACTATTTTAAATGAAAACAAGGCACTGAATTGTTTTAGTTAAATGAATATTTATAATTTATTAATGCAATTCAATTAGTTAATTTATGAAAATATAAATGATTAATTTATTTATAATATTTATGTTTTAATTATAAATTCACGCACAAGATATAATTACACTATTTTTACAATATAATTTACCACTTATAAATTTTATTTCCGAAAAATTAAAAATGGCGAACCGCGTTGTTCGCAACAAATTTATATAAAATTTTCTGTGTGGTGTATTGTATGGGAGAGATTCGGCTATTTTTCAGCAAGGTAAGCAAACGACTGTGTTTGTAAAGAAAAACGAGATAGAGAAAATATGTTCGTTTTTAATCAAAATCGTGAAGTGAGCGAGAATGCAATTCTCTATAAAAATAATTTCGCTTGTTGGTCAAGCGGTTGCGGTTGCGGTTGGTTGTGTGTCATTAATGAGTGAGCGCTGATATATATATTTAATATATCGCGGTGTTGAACGAAAGTTGTAAAATATTGTGCGCTATGAATGAATTTGTATATTTGTGAATATATAAATGAATGAGTCGCTACAGGACTCCCCCGCAAGTGATTTCCCCTCCTTAGGGAATAACTGAATGAGTAGTTGCTATACGGACAAGTTTGTATGTTCGATGGCTTGATATTTGATCAGCCGAACTGAGTATTCCGTAAGCTGGTTTGAGTCGATCGATTGAAACGTTATGGTTTTTACCATTAATCGATACGACGAATTGTTTTCGTAGTCTACGTATGACTTGATACGGACCTTCATAAGGAGGAGATAATCCCGTGCGAACCTTGTCTGTTCTGATGAAGACAAAATCGCAGTTATCGAGCGATTTCGGAACAAAAACGTCATCTTGTTTGGTTTGACGAGGTGTTTTTGGCACAAGGTTTTGCATGGTTTGTCGCAGTTGGTCGATGACTGTGTCGCTGGTTGGGAGTGGTGGAAGAGGATTATCGATGAAGAACTCACCGGGTAGCTTAATGGTTTGTCCGTAAACCATTTCAGCTGGTGAGCACTTGAGATCTTCTTTCACTGTTGCTCGGATTCCAAGAAGGATGATTGGTATTTCCGAACTCCAATTAATTGTATTGCTTCTGGCCATTAATGCGGCTTTGAGTTGCCGATGGAAGCGTTCGACCATGCCATTGGCTTGAGGATGGTAAGCCGTTGTGCCTATACGATGAGATCCGAGGAGTTTCGTTAACTCAGTGAAAAGTTTGGACTCGAATTGCGTTCCCTGATCAGTTGTGATATGAAGGGGGACACCGAATCGTGATACGTAATTGTTGACGAATGTGGTGGCAATGGTTGCAGCTGACATGTTTGTCATGCAGTATGCTTCGGGCCAGCGAGTGAAGCGATCGACACAGGTGAGAAGATATGAATATCCATTAGACGGTGGAAGTGGTCCCACGATATCTATATGGATATGCTCGAATCGACCAGGCGGAATGTCGAATTGTCCATGAGGTGATTTTGTGTGCCGTTGGACTTTGGCACGTTGGCAAGATAAACAAGACTGAGCCCAATTGCCTACGTCTTTGTTTATGTTAGGCCAAAAGTAGCGAGCAGCAATCAATTTACGAGTTGCACGGACTCCAGGATGCGAAATGTTATGCAGTGTGTCGAAGATGGTTCGACGTAGTGGTGCTGCAATGTATGGGCGATTGTTCCCAGTAGATGTATCGCAGATAATTTCGAGGCCAGGTAATTTAAAAAGTTCTAGTTTCATTGATGAACTAGAGTGACATTCGGAACCAGAAAATAAATTCTGAAGTTCTAGGTCTACTTTTTGAGTGTTTGCAATTTGGTTTAAGTCGATATGTGTTTCGACTGCGGCCGTTTCATTGTCGGTAGTGCGGGATAGTGTGTCCGCGACAACGTTGTCATGTCCGTGTACATGTTGGATGTCCGTTGTAAATTGACTGATGTAATCCAAGTGGCGAGCTTGCCTTGGATTGCGTTCAGTTTTTGACTGAATTGCTCGTGTCAGAGGCTTGTGGTCGGTGTAAATGGTAAAGTCCCGACCCTCGACAAAATATCTAAAGTGTTTGACTGCTAGATATATTGCGAGTAATTCCCGATCGAATGCGGAATATTTCTTTTCAGCATCCGAGAGTTTCTTGGAAAAGAATCCCAGTGGCTCCCAACACTCGTTGTTGTACTGTTGCAGTACAGCACCGACAGCAGTGTTTGACGCGTCAGTGGTTAAGCTGAGCTTTGAGTCGCTCAGTGGGTGTGCCAGAAGTGTTATCTGGGCCAATTCAGCCTTTAACGACGTGAATGCTTGTTGACATTCGTCGGGCCAAGAGAAGTTCTTGGCTGTCTTGGGCTTTTTGAGTAAAGCTGCCAAGTGGCTGTGAATTGGTGCGAGTGTTTGTGCGAGTTTTGGTACAAATCGGTGGTAGTAATTTACCATGCCGACGAATCGCTGTATACTTTTGATTGAAGTAGGAGCTGGGAATTCCCTAATGGCGTTAATTCGTTCTTCAGACGGCAGAATACCATTAGGGGTGATCTTGTGGCTGAGGAAATCAAGAGTGGATGCGCCAAAAACGCATTTTGAACTCTTGATGTGAACATCAAACTGAGTTAACCTGTGGAAGAGTTGTTCCAGGTGAAGTTTGTGTTGTTCCTCAGAATGTGAAGCCACGAGAATGTCGTCAATGTACACGAAGACGAAGTCTAAATCACGAACGACTTCGTTCATGAAACGCTGAAACGTTTGTGCGGCATTGCGTAGTCCAAATGGCATTCGGGTGAATTCGAATAGGCCAAATGGAGTTGTGATTGCCGTTTTGTGAACGTCTTCAGGTGCAACGGGAATGAGATGGTATGCTCTGATAAGATCGATCTTTGAAAAAATTTTGCAACCATGCAAGTGCATGGAGAAATTTTGGATGTGAGGTATCGGATAACGGTCAGGTGTTGTGACTGCGTTTAGTCGACGATAATCCCCACAAGGTCGCCAATCGTGATCTTTCTTTTTCACCATATGGAGTGGACAAGAAACGGGAGATGCAGATGGCCGGCAAATCCCTAATTCCACCATGTGTTGGAATTCTGTATGTGCGACTTTGTGACGGACTGGATCTAGTCTGCGTGGTCTTGCCACAGGCAGATGGCCTGCTGTGACAATGTGGTGGACCACGTTGTGCTGAACTGGCAAGTTGTAGTTTGGCTCTGCTGTGAGTGAAGGAAATTGTTTGAGCAGAGTGCCATAACTGTTGTTGACTGTGAAATGGATCGGTGTCGGTGTGTCGACGTGAACCATGTTGGCTTCGATTGACAGCTGAGTCGCTGAATCAATCAGCCGTTTATGTTTGAGGTCAACAAGTAAGCCAAATTTGCACAAGAAATCGGCGCCAATGATCGGACGATTCACAGCAGCTAAGATGAAAGCATGCGTGAATGTTCGTTTGAGTCCGAGATCCACCTGAAGCAATTTTGTGCCGTAGGTGTGGATGGTTGAGCCATTGGCGGCCGAGAGGACTAGATTATTATTTCTATTGATAAATGTGTATGATTGTTTGAAATAATATGCTGGAATGACCGAAAGGTCAGCACCAGTGTCAATTAAGTATGAAATTTTGTTTGATTTGTCGTAAACGAATAGACGAGTTGCAATATTTAGGGTGTCTGACGATGTTGTCATTACCCGTGGGTAGAATGGTTTTTTTGGTTGGTATCGACATCCATCTTATTGATGGAGTTCGGCGTATTGTTAAAAATGCATGGTGGGACGCATTTACGTGCCGATGTGCCATACTTTGCATGATACCAGCATTTACCCATGCGGTTGTTCACGCTTTGTGTGTTTGTGTCACGAGATTGTGACCGTGAGTTATACCGTCGTCCCCGTGATCTGCTGCGACCGCTTCGAACCAAGCCAGCTAATCGGGCCTCGATGCGCGTCAAGCGATCTTCGACTGTATTTCCCATTGGGGTGGGGGAACGACCTTGTCTATTCGGATTATTTTGTATTGATTGTATGGTTCGTAATGGTTGTACGTTTATTGCCTCGAACATGCGGTCTGCAATTTTTGCCAGTTCATCACTTGTCGTGGTTTCTGGTTGTGCAAACATTGCGATTTTAATGACCTCTGGCAACTTACGCATCCAAATGGATCGTATAATTTTGTCGTTTACTGTATTAGGGCCTGCGAGGTTGCGCATGTGTCGAAGCGCCTCAGTGGGACGTCGATCACCGAGGTCTTGGCCAGACAGGAGGGCTTCTAAACGCCGCTCGTCCGACGGTACCAATCGTTCAAGAAGTGTGTTTTTGAGAAGTGAGTATTGATTCTCTTTTGGTGGGTTTTGGAGGAAGTCGGACAGCACATCACAAGTCTCAGGCGAAAGCGTCGCCAAAACATATGAGTACTTGGATTTTTCGGAGGTAATGCTCCGAATCTCAAATTGGATTTCCGCTAGTCGGAACCAATTGCTGGGCTGTTGAGGCCAGAATGACTGCAGATTCATTTTTGTGTGGCCTGCGACTTCTCCCGATGACGGACCTTGTGTTTGCTTTTGGTCACCGTTCATCTTATCATCTTCGCTGTCTGACATATTGATGTTACGAAGTGATTAATTTATGTAAATGTTACGTTAAGTCACCCAATACCAAAGGTTGTAGAGAAAAAAAATTATGTTTTGTAAATTAAACCGTGCGAGTTTGAACTTCCCGAAAGGGGTCAACCAGTTTGAACAGCAATTGTGTAATTGTTAGTTCGATTCCAAAAAAAAAAAAAAATGAGAAAAAAATATTTAGTGGAATGGTTACCATATATGAAAAAAACTTAAATGTGGCACGTGTTGGCCGACGAGGTACCCCGAATTATGAAACGAGTGTGTCACCACGTATTGGGGGGCTCGTGAAAATTTTGATTAGATGCTAGTAAAAAAATGGTGCGTTTTTAAAAACGTTTTTGTCGTTAGAAACGCCTGGTCAAACACTAGTTTGTCATAGATTTATCCTTAGAAGTGAATCTTATGAAGACACCCACAAAAAAATTTTATTTTTACTTTAATAGTTTATGTGTTTTGAAATTATTGAAACAATTAATGAATGATGACGTATTCAAAATGTACGGCCTGTAAGAACAACCGACAACCGAAACAAAAATTATTATGTTGGTTTTTAAGTTTTTTTTTTTTTAAAAAAACTAGAGAAACAAAACTAAACTGCGCCCGATAAAAAGTGGTAAAAAATTTACATTTAAATTACAGTATTTTTCGCGTGAGTGTATATTGTTAAATATGTTGTCATTTAATTATGTTATATGATGTGATTATAAAATAAAATTGTTGATTTGAATATTTAAAATTAATAATAAAAAAAAAAATCACAAAAATGACACTTAGCTGTCGCTGTTGTTGATGCTGCTACTGTAGATGATTGTTGTTGTTGTTTCTTGTCATCCAATTTTTTGTCTTCCCGTTGTTTAATGATAATATGGTTGTTTTGTCTTCAAAAAAAAATGTTTGTGGCACTGTATGTATAGGTGCGCTCAATTTGTTTGACCGTTGTTTGTTGATTACACAAAAAAAAAATTGTTTAAAATAATTGTAATGTTTGATTTGATGTCTTCTGGATGTAATTTGGTACGATATTTGATTTTTTTGTACTGTTGATGAGTAGGTACCGTTGATTTTAGAAATTCCACGATTATTTTGTAACTTGTTGTACACTCAAAATGTGTATACTCAAAATATGTGTACGCACTATGCTGCGCTGCACTGTACCACTTGTTGTTGTAAATTTATTATTTTCCGTAATGTGGATTTGTTGTGTAATTGTTGTATATTTTGATGCACTTTTAATTATTCCATGTGTGTATGAATGCTTATGTATGAGCCGAATTTTGATACTCGATGTGGTATGTGTCTCTCGTCGTTCATGGAACAGAATAATGCATAAAAGAAATATATGAAGGACGTTATTTGTTTGCATGTAATTTTGGATTTTTGTTTATATAATAATTGTAATTGATTACGTACCTTCTAGCTTGACACGGTTATTTTATCGTGTCAAGCTGTTGTGCGATTTTTGCGTTTATAAAAATTGTTTAACCGTAAATACGGTCGTCGAAGGTCACCAGTTATAGTTCGTGGTATTCCAGATGTAGGAATATTACCCGACTATATATATATATTGTTGTCTGTACATATATTGTGATCCACACTTGTTAAATGTAGGAATTTGCAATGTTTATAATTTTAGCCTACAAGTCCCAATTTGGGGGAATGCGATAATAATGCACTTCACTATTTTAAATGAAAACAAGGCACTGAATTGTTTTAGTTAAATGAATATTTATAATTTATTAATGCAATTCAATTAGTTAATTTATGAAAATATAAATGATTAATTTATTTATAATATTTATGTTTTAATTATAAATTCACGCACAAGATATAATTACACTATTTTTACAATATAATTTACCACTTATAAATTTTATTTCCGAAAAATTAAAAATGGCGAACCGCGTTGTTCGCAACAAATTTATATAAAATTTTCTGTGTGGTGTATTGTATGGGAGAGATTCGGCTATTTTTCAGCAAGGTAAGCAAACGACTGTGTTTGTAAAGAAAAACGAGATAGAGAAAATATGTTCGTTTTTAATCAAAATCGTGAAGTGAGCGAGAATGCAATTCTCTATAAAAATAATTTCGCTTGTTGGTCAAGCGGTTGCGGTTGCGGTTGGTTGTGTGTCATTAATGAGTGAGCGCTGATATATATATTTAATATATCGCGGTGTTGAACGAAAGTTGTAAAATATTGTGCGCTATGAATGAATTTGTATATTTGTGAATATATAAATGAATGAGTCGCTACAACTTCATTATAAACCAGGGTAAATCCACTGGTATTTCCGAAACAGATCACCAAAAATATGGGGTGTGCCCAGCCACAGAGTTATACCTGTTAAAGTTATACCTGTGCCAAAGAATTACCAAACTAATTTATATTTTTATAATTTCTTTTCATCGTTCCAATTAAATGAGATGTTAATGTAGAAACAAATCAAAGCTGCTGGGACCATAAGAATGAATCTCTTTAATCAGCCACCATTAATTGATGGCAAAGAAATAAAGAAAAAACCAAAGGTTTCAGTTATGAAATAACCGATAGAGATGTGGTATGTATGTAGAAGTCGTAAAGTTACCTGACAATCGATCAGTCCATCTCGCTTCCAACTTTGTAGGTAGAGGTGACGAAAAACATGCAATGGTTGCGAGAAATCGCACAAGCAATATGTACCGGCTAAAAAACAAGAAATCGTACAGCTCTACATTTATATAGCGGGTGGGGGGGGGGGGGGGGCTAATGAACCAATTGATTAGCCATTACCGTAGTATCGAAGAAATTGCACCTCCCAGATTGATATTCCATTTTGTTGATTTGGCGGATTTTTTTTGCTCGAGTTGGTTGGAGTATAAAGACAATATTTCTTTTCTCCTACGTAGCTCAATTATTTATACTTATATGCATACATAATTTAGCGCAGTTCAAGTTGGAATTTTAAATCGGATTATCCGAAATTAGGTGTCATTCTTGCGTTCAAACTAAATGTAAATTAGCAATTCGGCGCTTGGGCCATACCAGAAAGAAGATTATTAGAAAATTATCAGTGTAATGTTATTTTGATTGGTTTATTTCGTACACGTGACCCAAAATAGACTGATTTAACAGGCTTGCTATTTTAGCAAAAAAAAATTCATTATAAGTTGTATCAAACCGCCAACCTTTGCAAATTACCGCCGACACACTATCGTCCAGTTACTGCCTGCTCGCCTTCGCAATAGTTTTTGGGCACATAAATAATAGCGTTTCACGGAAATGAAAAGCTTATTTGCTTTAAGCATAGAAATATTGTATATATGTATTTGGTATCGGAGTAGGAGCTGGAGTTGGAGCCGAAGCCGGAGCTGGATCCGGAGTAGGAGCCAGAGCCGGAGTCGAACATTTTTTCTTGAACTCGACAGCCCTGGTTAAAGTAGGTTCGCAATTTTAATATATGCCGCTTTAATCATTTTTTGCAGCGAGTAGATACTCTATACAGAGTTCCTCTTAATGTTTGATTTCTTTATGGATGTACACACTTGCATTGGTTCAAATTCGTTCAACTTGCTAAGGTGGCAGTGCACATATTCCAAACCAATTCCAGCCAATTTTAATAATAATAAAAAGTGCTGAAAAAGTTAATAAAAAAATATCGGTTTTTATTAAAAGAAAAAAGCGTCTAGTAAAAGCTCATTTTTATTTATTTTTCCTCTTTCTTACCATTTAGTAACGAAGAAAGCTTATTTAAATAATTTATACTAAAATATGATAATGCTAAACATATGTATGTTACTTTCTTATCATTTCTAATAACATACAGCCAACATTATACATAAATAATGTATTAAAAGCAAGTTTACACATGTTATCATACAAGTAAGCTAATCGGAAATAAATAATCATCTAGCAACTACAACTAAAACATTACAACGAAAAACTCCCCATCTAATTTACTCCCACACAATGTTATACTTTATATAATTTCAGGTGCATATAAAAACCGTTTAAAAACTATCTTTTCTCCTACCATGCTACTACCATCAATTTTGCATAAAACACTCGTTCAAAACTGTGAAGAATATGGCATTTTCCTTATTACAACTTAGTATGTATTTCTTTACTACTCTGCAAGATAGCAATATATGTATGTGCATATATTCATATTATACCCCGCATGCAACACAATTACAACATTTTTACCTGCGCTGCTAAAAACTATAATAATTTCTTATAGATAGTGAACAAAAAAAAGTAAAAATAAAAAACCGAGTCATTGAAAGCAATAAAAATAAATTTACTTATACAAAAAACTATTATGAACCATTAAATGCATGGTTAGATAAAATGTTTACTTCTTATCTTGTATGTATATAAATAGTAAATACATATGCATACAGACATAAATGAAGCATTCTGTTTTACTTAAAAAAAGCTTTAAATGTATATAAAATAAATTCTCAAATTCTCAAGTAGTATAGCTAACAACAAAATAATAAAATAAAATTAAAAAAGAAAGTGAAACGAAGTATGTACATCATGACGACTATCCACATAGCTCGTATGAATATTCTGCTCTATTTTCATTCAATTTTAAGTTTAGAAATTTGCATGATAAACGTTTATATGTAACATAAAAAAAAATTCAGAAATAATAAGAAATGAGTTTCGACTACTTATTTGTCAAGAATAAAATGTACATATAGTCGAGAGAGATGGAAAAAGCTCAATAATTCTAACATTAAATTCTACTTCGTATATGCCAGTATTTTAAAAATGGTATTCTTCTTTTTCTCGGTCTTTTAGTTTTTTAGTTTTTTTTCTACGTATTCGGAGTCTAAGTGTGACAGTGAAGGAAATAATTATAATAGTTTACGTGTCCTAAAAGCTCATCCTCCCTCGTATATCCTCGTTATCTTTTGGTTCGATTTTAAAAATGCATGACAAAAATTCCCCATGCTCTTGCACCCAAGTTTTAAAGATATTTAAGAACAAATGTTAACTTTGGCAGCCTTCAAAAACTGTGGACCTTACATAACCGGAGGCCTATAGAGTACATATAGCGCCGTAATCAAACGTCAAAATTTTTTAACTAGAGTATTTCTCTTCCAAACACTACCAAATACTATACTGGCGATTAAATGCATGTCTAAAAATGTTGTCGATTTCTATCTTCACATTCAGTTTATAAGGAGTGAGTAGGAAAACAAATTTTTAAACAAGCAAAATTGCTACTGCGGTTTAGTATCGTTTATACTTATGGGCGTATGTGTTCTATATTTAAAGAAATTTGTTTAATAAAATGTAAGCGAATTTAAGCTAAAATATACCTCACTCCTCACACAAGTCTTCTTTGCCCATAAGGAGTAGAATAGAATTTTGCCTGACAGTAACCGAACTAACCCCGTTTTTCAAGGTTTTGGTGCTATTTGGCATTTGTAGATTCCGGCGTCATTTAGCCGAAAATTTTAAGAAGGGAATAAGGCCCTAGAAGGCTCAAGAGATTAGGCGAGGCGTTCAGTTCATTTTCGTGTGACTCTCAAATGATCAGAGTTATCATCGGAACGTCGCTTTAACCAAACTCGAACATATTGTTTGTTTTCTGCAAACCGAAAAATTCTTCTGATATTCGATGTTTTTTTTAGCATCGGCTATTTCTGACACTTTTGTTCTTTCAAAGGCTTCACTTTAAGCTTATTTTTCAAGATTCACCGAACACTTCTATCGCATATATCCAATTCTTTTGCTATATTGTTGCTGGAACTCTCTTCGGATTAGTTGAGCTAATAAAGCGTATAGCGCTTTTTTGTGATGCCAATTGCCAATATCGTCAAATCGTTTAATTGTACGATATACACAACTCTTTACTCAAATTACTGTGATAACGCTCTCCTAATTTCGTTATTTGATTTTTCAATCGAATGTAGCGTAACAATTGAATTTCGTTGAAGTTCCTATTGTAAAAAATAAAAAAATTTGTCTTTTCACCAACAAATAATTTTTACTACTGACTATGTCAACCTACATTTACATATGTCAAATTTCAGTATTGCCACTTCAATTACCGCACCTCATATACGAAGGCTTTAAAAATTGGCTCTAATAGCATCATGATGGGAACGACAAGCAACCACCCACCCGCCTCCCCTTTAGAAAGGTATCAAATTATGTTGATCTTTCCTAAGCACGACACATAGACCAGGTTTTCCTCAGGTTTAAAATAATTAGACAGCCCTCAAAGATGGCTTTGCCATGAATGCGAAGATTAATCGTTGCCGTTGACAACTTTATTATGGGAATTCTAACTCCATAAAACCTTCGAAGTTACGATATATTTTGAAAGTCCCACCAATACCATAAAAATAATCAATCCAATTTTCTCGACGTTCAACAGTCCATTGCTTCCAAAAATTCGCCGACTACTACTAATTGCTCCGATAAAACTGAATAATATCGAACTCAATAAAACCGAGCTATAATCCTTCATTATTACAGTATTGTAAACCTCGTTTGAGCGAACCTTCTTTAGTGACCACCGTATCATATTTAGAATCATTTTGTTGATCTCGAGCGTAACAAAATCTTTTAGTTGGGAAATACTTTCAATCGTCAATTTATTTAACAGTAATTTTGGGGTGTAAGCTCCGAACACATGGTGCTGACAATGTAGAAGAATTGTTGGTATTCAGGATATACAACCTCTTTTTGGAAGCCTGAGTTGGAGCTGAAAATAAAATTCTCCCAGAATCACCAAAATTGGCGTTGTAGTCCCTAAATACGAAATTCCTGCAACTTCCGTTTTATGGGATAGAATTATTTCGCTGATTCAGGTACTCCTTTCGTTAGCCTTTGGCATTTCATAGATGGAAACACGTCTATCTCTCGAGATCGCTTGCGTGTTTTCCTATAATGGTAGCCTCAGAAATGTGGATGGCATTTTTTGGATTCTTCATTAATTTTAATTTAAGTTTATTTTTAATTTACACACAACAATTTTACTCTTTATACTTTTTTAAATAACGGTAAAATTATTCTATGGTAAAAGTTTAAAAATAAAAATCTGATATTCCTTAGTCAGCGTCAAGGTTGATTTACATATGCGACGTGCGACGTGTGACGGGAGCTTCTAGCCAATCAGAGACGAATATTTTGACATTCGTCACACGGCACACGCCACACGTCGAGAGATGGTTTAATTTTATCTTTTCCGTCACGATCGCACAAACACATACAAATTTTTTGTATGTATTAAACGAAATAGTAGGCTTTGACGAACCTTTTTTGAAAAACAAAAATTAAAATATAAAAAATTTTATAAAGTGTTTGTGGCGGAGCTCGGCGCAAATGTAAATTGTTGTCAAAAAAGCGTCACGTGTATTTCCACTTGTCACACGTCACACGTCGCACATGTAAATCAAGCTTCAAGCTTGCAAGTTGCAACTAAGAATGTGCCCGAAACCTGTGATAAATATTTTTTAGTACAAATTTTTGACATTTATTTGAAAAAACCGAACACGCCCAAATTATCACAGTAAATTCCAATGATAATTTTTGACAGATCCAAAATAATTTCATTGTGGTTGACGTAGTCGCCTTTGCGTTTTATTTCAAATTAATAGATTTAATCATTCAACGTATAGTAAATATATCAAGAAGATTCTTCTTTAACCTCCATATGGGACATTATCGCCTCAGCTAACAAACTCGACGAAGATTACAAATTTTGCAAATTCGGTCAATATTTATTGTAATCTTTCGCCCTCGGTCAATATTTATTGTAATCTTTCAGCATCATGTTTAACAAATTTCCAACGAAATCCTGAAAAGTCATTTATTAATGGCATGTATAGGTCTTGCATTACATGTGGCTTTCTATAACTTTGCAGAATAATATTAACCTTTGCCATAAGCATACACATAAATAGCCCCTTCTGTCCCGTAAATCTGTATCCTATGCCAATGCCAAGCCGTGATAAAAAAAAGTCATTAACTTTACTTCTGGGTACTATCCATCACAATTTCTGTCCAAAATCTATCAGTTTCCCGGGAAATTACTGCAATAAAATGAAAGAATAATTTCGATAGGTGGGGAAATTACCAAAAATTTATTACACTATTCGAACAGCTAATAAAAAATTGTTAATGTAGGGGAATATTTTTCAAATAAATGTCAAAAATTTGTACTTAAAAAATATTTATCACAGGTATCGGGCACATTCTAAATAACTGATTAAAACAAAAAATAATAAATCGTGTCATGAACGAGCCAGGAACGAACATGATAAATTTAAATCGAATACTACTAGATTAAAACTTTTGAATTTTGTTGGAAAAGTAACGGATTTTTCATATATTTGGATTTAAAATGATTAAAAGAAACTCCTTTTTTGTATAGACCTCCACGTGCGGAAATCTACAGGTCACATTTTTCAATTTACAACAAAAAACGAAAAAGATATCTGTGAATTAATTAATGTCATACTTACACGTAAATGTGCTAAATGTAGACCAATAACTGCTGCGAAGCAGCCCCAGAGTTTGGGGTCAAGCACTCGGTGACTCTGCTATAATTATTTAACTGCACTGAATTAATTTATTGAATAATTTTACTCCAAAATGTACACTCCAATAATTAAACAAACGACTCTCTATGTCAATTTTTAATCTGAAATTGCGGGATTCTAATATTTTTTTTAAACAAAATCTGAACGTTGTACAACAGACGCGATTAGATATATCACTCTATCACATTTTAAATGCTGCTAGGGCGCTACAATCTATGCGAATCAAAGGGGGAACCAATATGTTTATTAACGAAATGCCCTGCGAAAACGTGTGGCGCTAATAATCTACATCAGCCAAAAGCGGTAAATATTGTTTTGTTTGTAAGCGAAATTGCTTTTTTAAATGCTTTGTATTTAAATTCAACAAAATTAGTTAGTTCATAATAGAGAATTATACAATAAATAAGTTGAATCACAAAGTTAATGTAAATTATTCATATTTCGGTTGATTAAGTTCACGGTTCGCATATTTTACTGTACTCGTATAACTTTTTAGGTATAAAACTATGCAAATGTGAATGTATATTATGTGGATGTCCCAAGGGTCTGCGTAAGCTTTCATAGAATATTGAAAGATTCGACCGGGTCGAAATAAAATTCCTTCTTCCAGAGTCAAAAAAATGTAAATCGATTGAAATTTGATGTCTCGGTGAACTTTTGCTAGGGACGTACCCGAAGACTTATGGCACTTTATTTCACTGTTGTTTACAATTGTCGATAATACTTATGAACTAAATAGGATCAACTAAATTTAATGTTTGCTGGACCTTTCTCAATGTACACATATTAACAAAAATCCGCTTTAACAATGGCAAGGATTTATGGCGATTTTTGTAAATTACACTCGCAAATATCGGCAGCACAACTAAACGAATTTTTACGAATTTTTATTTGGAAGATTCCCGAACGGATGTGCGGATTCATTTTAAAAGTAGTCCTGTTGATTAGTCGTATTGATATGCGGATCCTGACAGATGGACTATGCAAAATTTGGTTCTTATCAGTTAAACGGTGTGCTTTTGTATAAGGAACAAATAAACAGACTTTCTGCATAATACCACGATATTTAATGGCTCAATTCCCCATCTTCTTTGATCATCCCAAATCCGCTGCAATTACTTCATGTACTTATTACATTTTGTTTGCAATATTTTCATACTATCAGCTTCATCAATTCAGGTGTAGAACTCGTGTTCCTGCCCATTAAATTTAAAAACTGAATTATCCTTAAATTTATAGAATGAAGTTTTCTTTATTGCGCTGTTTCTAATTAAATGGCCACGCAAATCGGCATCCAATCACTCCATTATTCAAAAATGTAAAACAATTGAGGCTAACAAAAATTTAACAAAATCAAGTCGGAAACAAAATACGGTAAAATTAAATGCATGTTGCAAGATTATTCTTGAAAGTATTTAGTACATATTCTAGTTTATCGTTAGGCCATCCTACGCATTGAAATCTCATACAAAAATTTAGTGTTTAGCACGTAAACTGCGTGGGTCCTCAGTGGCGGATTTTAACCACCGCATAGCTCTTGGAGACGTCACTGGTAGTTCTCCATCAGTAACGCAGATTAAGGTTAACTTAAACTTTTCGGTTAATTAATCCGATTTTAACCGAATTGTACCGAGTATAAAATTTATACTGACTATATATTAAATTTTGTGAAAAAATCACGAAGAATTAGCAAAGAAAACTGGGTCTACTGGGTTACATGGGTTAAATAGCATTGGGTAGCGGTAGGTTAACATTGAAGTTATAACTTATAGGTTTTGCAAAGACTGCTTGACATTTTTTAGATTATTCGAGATTCTTAGTGATTTCTTGGTTTTTCAAGAAAATTCGATGATTTATCCGAACTTTTCCAGAATATTCGAATTTGTTCTAGAGTTCTAAGATTATAAGAGGTTTTCCAGATTACTCGCGTGTCTTTCTGGATGTTGCTATTTCTGACAAACCATAGTGCGTCACTTTGTTTTGGAATCGTTAGATAATATCCATATTGCTCTGCTTGGTACATCCCCACAGCTGTATACCATAAGACCAAACAGGCTTCAATATTTGCTTATAAAGCAGAAGCTTATTAGGGATTGATAGGTGTCTCGTCAACTCGTCTCTTTTCTTTTTAACATGAGTTCTCCAGCGAAGCTTAGCGTCTAATTTCATACCAAGATATTTGGCAGTGTTTTCATGTGGTATTTCTTGATTATTTAGATATACTGGTTTGAAACAGAATACAGAAGTGGCCGGAACTCCTGCTCTCATTTACTTAAACTCAGAATATTCATCTTCTTACTTAAGCCTGAAATATCATTCCGTTATATATAATTGCAGTATTATGGTGTACTGTTTAGGTAAGATTAATTTGAGTTTGAAGATTAAACCTTCGTACCAAATCTTGCCAAAGGCCTGCGCTACATCAAGGAATACTGCGGAACAAACTTTTTTCTCTTCTAATATCTTCTCAATAATATTAGTTATTCTATGCACTTGAGCAATAGTTGAGTGCTCACTGCGAAAACCAAATTAGTGATTCGGAATTAGGTTATTTTTTCAATTATTAGTTTGAGTCTTTTTAATAGTAACTCTTCAAAGAGTTTAGACATTATCGGCAGCACCGATATAGGCCTATATGATGTTATTAGATGAGGCGGTTTTTCTGGTTTGGGAATCATGATAACCTCAACCACTTTCCAAAGTTTTAGCACATATTTTAACCTGAATGCAGCGTTTGTAATATTAGTTAACTTCATCGTAGCTTTTCTCAGTAGCTGATTTATTATTTATCCGGTAATCAGGTCAAACCCTGATGCTTTCTTTAAGTTTAAATTGTTTTTAATTTCGTTTGCTACTTCAGTAGGCGCCGTACGTGTGACATCTTCGAGAACAATGTTTTTCGTAATTGACATTCATGAGATTGAAATATATTTTCAAGATGATTAGCAAATCCTTCAGCTTTTTCTTTGTTTTCCTTGCCCATGTTCCATCCATTTTCCTGATAGGATGAATCGGCATTATTGGCCTTTTCAGAGTTTTAGTTGGTATCCAGAGCGAATAATCCGTATTACTGTCATTCGTCAAATTACTTAAGTAGAAACTAACTGACTCATTTTTTAATTTCTGTATTTCTCTTGTTAATTGTTGAGTAAGGATTGTTTAGTATTTTACTGTCTTGTGGAGCTCTAGTTAGGTGCCACTTTTTTCTGGATTTGCGTTTAACCCTAATGAGATTTCTAATTTCTATTGGATAGTTATTTCCTTTTAGCATTGATTTGATTTCTGGAGTACTTTTCCATGCTGATTGTTGAATATCCGTAATGAACTTTTCTACTTCTATGTCCAGTTGATTCATAGTTTTTAAAGGAACTTTCAAAAGTTGTTTTGTTCAAGGTGTACTTTGAATCTTTCCCAGTCCGTATATTTGTTGGTTAATACTGGATTATTCCCTTTTTGGATGATATACTCGCTTAGAGTTAGGACTATTGGAGAATCATATCTTGGCTTTCCTCAACTTTCATAAAATTATTAGAAATATTTTTGGTTATCAAAAAATCGATCAGGTCAGGTATTTTTCCTGGGTCAGTTAGCCAATATGTTGGTTTTCCTGTTGAAATGGATTCACATCCATTTTCTTTAATGGCAATCAGTATTTCTTTTCCTTTAGTTGTAGTTAATCTAGAACCCCGGTGAATATTCTTCGCATTGAAGTCACCACATATTATGAAACTTTTTCCCAGACGCTTGAAGAACTCTGAGTATTGTTTGTTTTTAATAAAATGTCTTAGTGGACAGTACAATCCTGCCACAATAATAGGAAAGTTGTTGGTTTTTATATAAACCACTGTAGTCTGAATTTCTTCTTTTTCATACTTTGCTTCTTTAAAATGTTGGATATTTTCTTTATAATGACTGTACTCCTCCTCTGGCTGAATTATCTGGATGAATAGCGTGATATATGCAATAGCCTTTAAATGTTATGTAGGATTGCTTAGTTATATATGTTTCCAAAATAACGCACATATCTACATATATTCTCAATATCGAGGACTGCTTGTAGTTCTTGCTGATGCCGGAGCAAATGTATATTTGGGTTTAGCGTCCCCCCACCTCCTCCCTCTCTGTCTTTTGACGTTTGTCTCAATCTCCTTTTGAGACTGAGTATTTTGATCCAATGTTTGTGGATTTTGTGGTGGTAACTGTGTGTTATTTAATCTTATCCTTTTATTTTTCCTAGACTTAGAATGAATCCATTCTGTTTCTTTAGCTAAGTCTTTCTCATCGGTTTGATATTCAACTTTTTTATTAACATTAGAATTGGTATTTTGGTTCTGTATCATTGGTGATTCGTTTTGACATGTACCATTGTTTAAATTAAATTTGGTATTCTGGTTCTGCTTCATTGATGGCTTAGCTTGGGTTTCATGCTGCTTTAATTGCGTCATTTCTTTTTTTAGTTCGTCAATTTATTGTTGTAAATTGCGAATAATAAGGCTTTGCTGATTTTTGTCATAAGTTACTTTTTGCCATTGTTTGTATAAAATCCGCTCTTTTTCTAAGCACAACTTTCTGTTGGGGTACTCCTGTTGCGCCCATATTATTTTGGAATTGCTCCATGTTAAGATTTTCAGATGAGAAATTAAAAGTTTTATCAGGAGATCTAGCAACATTTTCTCGCCTTTGGAACAGGCTGGTTATTATTTCTGTTGAGTACTTACCACTACAATCAGCTCAGCACCTACAACCACAAGAAAACCAATTTAGAGTTAACAACTAGTAATACATAATAGTAAATAAAACTTATCTTTAAACTTATTTAACATGTCATCATAACCTAGAATTACACAAATCAAGCTTAGAATAATTTTACGTATTATATAAAATCAATACTTAGCTTAATTCACATTAATTAACGCCACCCGTTGAATTCTGAAATGATTAAAAGTTATTAGTAAAGTTATTTAATTTTAAAATTAACAAATAAATATATTTACCAATTTGTTGAAATCGAGGGCAATCATTTTGACGTTTTGAAATTGTTTACATTGCATACCAACTTCAGAACATAAAAATGGCTGCGTGCGTTCGATGATTTATCCTATTACGACATCTGTAGAATAAAGAGTATACCATAAAACCTAAAGAAAATTAAGATATAAAAAGAAATTGTTAATATTTTTATGACAGCTGCATAGCATAAACATTAAAAAATAAAAAATAAATAAAAATTATAAACCAAAAATAAAAAATCAGTGTTTTAAAAAATAAACAATCAGGATTTATTTGAAACCTAACCAATAAAAAAAAACTATCACCATACCAGACCAATAAATCGGGCAACACCTTCTATGCTGCACCTATTCCGGTACAATTTCTATATTCTTGTTATTTTGTGTAGTATGCACTATGCAAGGATCGATCCCTCGAGCCAGTCTCATCCAGAGAGTGGATTGCCCAATGTTTCCATTGGTGTAACACCTGGGGATTTCTTCTTTCTGGTTTGTTCATTGCATATTGAATATTTATAGTGTAATCCACTCGCCTCTAGTATTTAGCCGATTTTTAAAAAACGTTCCTCGTTTTACCACGTGGCGGTATAGACAACAAACTCAAAAATGTAAAATGTTTAATGATATTTTTGTTTAAATTTTATTTTTGTGCTTTAACAAATAATTAAAGCACTTCACACATGCTAGAAAGTTTACTTTTCCTTAAGATATTACTTAATAAAATTATCATAAAGGGTTTTTTTGTGCATTTTTCTGCTTTTCACGCATTTTGTATAAAACGAAAATTTTTCTTCGGGAAACGAAAGCCTTAATCCGCTATTGCCTAAGATCTTAGTGAGCAGAAAGAAATGATAAATTCTGAAATATTTAAAATTAAGTAAAATTTGTATTGAACTATTTGGAAGCTAGCCACTTGTACGAATTATAATGCATTGACCGATCGCCGTTAGATCGTTAAAATAGTAAACACCTTAGACGAATGCTTACGGAATATCCTACACATAAGAACCTTGATCATGAAAAAGGTGCTCTTTCAAAATGACAAAAGTCAAGTTGGTCGAATTACGCTATGAAGTGCTGCCGGCCCATCGTGACTTCTACCTAAAAATTTTTTTGTGCAGGCTTCGACAAATCGCCAATTTTTAGATGAGCTAGGCTAAGAGTATCGAGCCAAAAGACGGAAAATTAAATCGATTTTTCAGCAGGGTATGAATAGGTAAGGCAGTATGCATATTTGCAATAAATATTAAAACAAATAACGGAAGGGTGACAAAAATCTCACTTGGCCTAGGGACGGCGAAATGCTAAATCTGGCCCTGCTTATTTTGCGCTTACAGATATACATATTCAAATCTGAATATTTGAAATTATTTGCGAAGAGTTCAGTTCCTTTGATTTTACAAACTTTTAATAATTATTTCGCCGACTGTTTTTTTTGTTCGTCTCAAATATGATAATATAATTTTCTTTGTTCTGTCTTATACTCGTATATATGTATAAGTTGTATGGACATTTTATGTACAAAATAATAAGAATAATAATAAGCATCTAACAAATTTTTTTTTATTTTTATTTCAGAACGAAAACTTTTTATTGGTATGCTACAAAAAAAATTATCTGAAAATGATGTTAGAAAATTATTTGAAGGACATGGCACAATTGAAGAGTGTACAGTATTACGTGATCAAAATGGACAAAGTAAAGGATGTGCATTTGTTACATTTTCAACGAAACAATCAGCAATTGCTGCAATAAAAGTAAATATATTTATTTATTATCTTAGAAATTAAATTAAATATTTTTTATGATTTTTACGTTGAATACTACTTAAAACGTATAATAAGATTTTTCATGAAAAGCTTTAAATTTAAAACATAAACATACTCTTTTAGCAAGATAGAAATTGGTAAAATAAAAACTGGACTTTACCGACTTTACCACTCGATTGATCACCATATCAAGTTGTCAACATGACGCCACCGTTCGGCAAGGAGTAAAGTCTTAATCGAAACGATCCATATTTCATTAATTAAAAACTATGCTAGCTATATCCTTAACAAATCGATTTTTAAACCACAAGTTATTGTTAGCAGAAAAAGTTGAACACTCGCAGACAAGCTGTGAAATTCTGGTGAACCACAAACTGCGCGACAGAAACTTTATAACGTTTACTTATTGTGAAGTCTATCACTTATGAAGTCAGACTTTTATTTTCTCGCGAAAAGGATGGCTGCCTTAATGATCAATGCCTACTTCGCCCAATAGAAGTGCAGTATTTATTCTGGAGGGTAAATCGGCGAGGCAGTTTCAAGAACCAGCAATGGATGACGTTGCCCAATGAATTCAGTTGTCTGATTTGTTTCTCATGAGTATGAATGAGAGAAAATTTCGGTTGATGAATTTGGCCGTTCTTTTTATCATCCTCAATTAAAAGCTCAAATTAATCTTTAACTGAACTAATCACTAAACCTTAATCCGTGGTAATAGCCACGTGGTTTTGGGTCAATTCGTATGAAAAGTATCTGGTTATTTTGACGTACAGGTTCCAAAAGCTTTTCAATTCTCTGCCTTCACCAAAAAAAAACAGATTGTCAAAAAAAAATTCAAATCGAACAAGCCGTTCTCAAGATACAGTGGATATACAGATTACAGATATCCAGATATAGACAGAAACGAGCACTTTTATATTACGCTCCTTAACACTACCCGCACTTTATTTTTATTATTTCAGACCCTACATCAAAGCCAAACAATGGAAGGTTGTTCTGCGCCGGTTGTCGTTAAATTTGCCGACACCCAAAAAGAAAAGGAACAAAAAAAATTACAGCAAATGCAAGCCAATCTGTGGAATTTAACCGCAGCCAATATAAATATTCCAATTCCACAAGTTCCTCAACAAATTGTAACGCCAATGTTAGCGAATCCCCAACCAAAACCAAATCCAATTATGACCGCCCAGGATGTGATAGCACCGTCATCTCTGCAATTGTTGCAACAATTACAAAGTGTCGGTTTACATAATCAATTTTTACAAGGTGAGTGATAAAATGGAACGCGTCCGACTGGCAAATAAAGAAAATCGGTTATATTTCGTTACAGCGCCGCAACAACAGGAGACACATCATAATGCAAGCGCAAGTTTTCTACCTCAAATTAATGTACAAAATTTAACAGCCTTAGCGGCGCTAACACAACAAGCACCACAGCCGCAACCACAACCACAGCCACAGTTAACCAATGCGGCAACACTATTGTGTAAGTAAATAAATTACCCTAGAATCAATTTTGTTTTTTTTGTTATTATTTTATACATCCGAATTCCGAACGGACATTTTATCGAAACGTCGTTTACACGAAATATAGTTCTTCATTTGTTGTTTTTTTATATTTAACACACTGAAAAAATTGTCTTTCTCTTGGGTCACATATTCCAATTTTCTTTCATAAAAATGTCCTAAAAAATTTTTTTGCTTGCAGAGCAAAAACAAAAGAAATTGTACTGTACAAGAGGAAAAACAAATTATAATATGGAAAAACAATTTTATTTAAATATTTTCCTTATTTTCATTTTATGATTATTAAAATCGTATTATGTTTTGCATTTTTTTTTTTACAATATATTTTTCAGCAAATAGAACAAAAAATTTCCTTTATTTTATAAATATAAAACAAAAAATCTTCTCTTTTTTCTTCTTTTCCGCACACATTGTAACAAACGAAAACGACCACACACACACCCACACACATAAAAAAATATATTTAGGTCTTTTCGGGAAAATGGTAAATACAGGTGAGAAAACATATTTCATGGTTTTATGTTTTCATTTATATTGTACGTCAATTTTTTTTTTTCTATAGGTTATGTTACGTTCTTTTGTTTTTCTCGTCATTGTTTTTCTTTTATTTTTTAATTTTTTTTTTTTTTTTTTTCTCTGGAAAATTATGAAAATGTATTTTATTACAAAAAAAAAAATATTTATGTTTGTATGTATGTATATTGATTCGTTTATCAACGATATCATCATGATGTTTTTACTTTTTACATATGTATGTAAAAATACGAAAATTTGCATAAGTATTTTACTGTGTATGTGTATTGTATGTGTGTAAATTTTGGCATTTTTTTTTGTTTTATTAAAGCAAATAATCCTTTTTGAATTAAAGGTATTTAATATTGTTATGATGTTTTAACAAAATATAAGTACTACATACACTTCCATAAAGAACATTTTATGGGAAGCACTAAAATTCGTTTTTCCTCGGGAAGTTTCCTTCGACTGCCCCAGTTACTATAGTTCCCATTTTCGGCTGCGTTTTGTTGTTGTTGTTTTGAAGGGTTATTTTAAATCCCGCCTTCTTTTTCTGAGATTCTTTGTATTTTTTACTGACTGGGGTACAGATGGATTGTGATTGTACAGACCTTGTATGAAGTGAATAAAAACAAGTACTGCTTGTAAGCAAGTGAATAAAATTTAAGTGCACCAAAGCTTCGAGTTGCGTCATTAATGCGTTCTGGAAAAAAGCGACGTAACTCGAGATGCGTCATCTTGAAATGCTATTTTTTTATTTCAGTTCGCAAATATTGTATTATTCAGTATATATATATATATATATATATATATATATATATATATATATATATATATATATATATATATATATATATATGTATATATAAACTGCCTTGCCTCACAAAAAAAAAAACAAAAAAAAAAACTCAAGTTGCGTCTAAAAAAGTGACGCAACTTGAACCGACGCAACTCGAATCGATGCAACTCGAGGCTTTGGTGTATACTATATTCTTAATGGAGAAGTGCATTTACTTGAAGTTCAAGTAACTGCTTTCTCTATAAGCAAACACTTAAAAATTTCCCAGTACCTACTTAAAAAGCTGAGAATATAAAAACGAAGTTCTTAACTTCTTCCGTACTTACTTGACGATTTACAAGATTGGTTACAAGGAGACTTGAGTTTAGTTTGGAAATATATATTGATCGCATAATGGCCCGAATTATTAATATTCGAAAAATAAAAAATTATCGTGAACGCCGGAGGATGTGAGGATCCAACCAAAAGTTCACAAATTTTGAGGTTTGATCGTTGAAACTGAAAAGATTATAACGGGGTTATTTATTTTAAATTTAAGGGATATTTTTTGGTTGAAACACTCGATCTTATACTGGTGGAGCTCCTTGTTCATATCAAAAATTTTAAGTTTTTACGCTACTTAAGTGATCCTGGGTATCAAGGTTTGTCGCTCGCAGGGTACGGTAAGTAAATCTTTGTCGCGACTTAAGGATCTTAGGTTCTATTTTTTTTTGTCTTTAGTTCCCGATGGATCCCGGTGATAGTAAGAAAAAATTGATCACGCTGATTGTGGTGTTGTAAATATAGTGTTACTAGCTTTTCCTCCAAATGAAATTAAATCCACTGGAAGAGTAAAAAAAGGTGTGCTTCCTAAGGATATGGGAATATATTTGTAGAACTATCATTTTTAAGGCATTTTATTTAATAGTTTTATAGTTTTGGATTATTCCCACGTGAAAATATTGACAATTTTATTAATAGAAAAGGGTTCCCAAACGAGGTCAACAAAAAAAGCTGTGGTTGAAATACAAAAAATGTTTACTGATTTGGCACAAAACAAGCACCAAATTATTTAGATTAATAATTAGAATTAAATTATCGGAAGTACTGCCTTAACAATAAGTAAAAACTTAAAGGTATTACTTAAAGTTTTTCCGGTAAGTACTTGTAAGCACAAGATAATTATTATTAACTTTGAAATAAGAGAAATGTTTTGCTTAAAAGTAGTACCTTTTATGGAGAAGGTAACTCTTGTAAGTACTTACTTTTTTTATTCACTCCACCCCTTGGACCATTAAGGTGTAAACCGTCTGTGTTAACATAGAATTTGATATACAAACTTTAGTGAGTTGATTGCGATTAATAAATTTTTACTTTTTTATTCAACTATGAAATATTAGGGGGAATTCCGCTTGACTATAAATGGCACTTCATACACGGTGTGCTGGAAATCAGTTTTAATGAAAATTCTGTCATTAAAATCATAGTGAACCTTGTTGAAGGTAATGTCCTGAGCTCGGAAAAGTTGAAATTAAAATCATTAGAATTGCCGTTTTCTTTGCGGCAATTTTAAAATTTAAATAAATTTCATAATAAAAAATCGTCGTTTTTAATTTAGAAGTTTCAGATTTGTATGTCAATTAATATGATTTTTCGGCTTTTGTTAGACAAAATATATTATTTTTAATAGCATTCATATTATAACGACTTGTTAGTCAATAAAATAAAGAGCCTATCTACTCACAATACATACATCTACCAAAAAAGTAGAAATTCACTTCCCCGTAATTTCCCTAAGGGTTATACAATATATTATACCACAGGTAAGAATATCAGATGAACCAAGCTCGAATGATTTTGCGATTTTTTGATTTGGAACCCAATATTAAATGTGTCTGTAATATTTTATCTTGGACTCAAAATAATACAAAAATGATTCACGTAACACCATCTATTGCAAATAAATATAAATATTTTTGAACAAATATTGGCTTTTATTGAACAATTTTATTTGTTATATTAAATTTTAAAGTTAAATTATTAAAGCAAAAAATGTACTTGTAATTTTTTACAACAAAAATGGGCAAAATCATGTAAAAACTAATAAGCTTATTAAAATGTGTCTCTACTAACCGTTTTTCTTCTATTAAAGGTTAGATGGAACCTCGGTAAAAATAATTTAAATTGGTTTGAGTTTCAGGTTTTGGGTTTCAGAATGAATTGCCAAAAACTTGTTCGCCTTGAAACATCTGATATTGTTATCTGTGATTATACCCTTTCGAAAAATGAGAACTTTCCTTAAGCTCCTGGTAGTTTGGTTTCGTATTGATAAAAAGCTAGCTACGACCAAACCACAAAAACACAATTCCCACATTTTACGTATAGTACTAGGTAAGAACGTAATGATTTAGCGAATTATGTTGACCAAATCTAGAATGCTATTAAAAATAATATATAAATAAATAAAGCTGAACAAATCATATTAAGGCGAGATCAGACGGTGGGAGAATTGACAAATATATTGGCGCGTATTTATTTGTGCAAGTTTTACATAAGGCAAATGTACCCTATACACGATACATCCAATGACAATTTTGAAATGAAGCAATTTGTTTATTCAGGTTTATTTTTATTAATATTAGAAAACCTGTAAATATCAAATTATTATTTTTTAAATAGGTACTGGCGAGTAAATTATTAAAAAAAATTAAATAAAAATAAAACAATTCAAATAAAATATTGAAATATTGTGTTATAGTGGGGATGAATACCAACATCTGTTGTTCGACAAATATCACATTGGTGATATGAAAACTATCCACACGACATATACATATCACTAATATTTGTCGATTTTCACAACGTCTGGTCCCGCCTTTAATTGATAATACAGACAAATCTCAATGTGACCAATGTGACATTGGTACATTGGTATATACATACGTTCGCTAAATAGACGGTAAATGAATACACGTCAAAGGAGACCACTAACGTTGGTTGAAATTTGTTGTTGACTAGAAATTTAGTACATTTTTTATTAATGTTAAAATTCGCGTAAATACGATTAGGAATATGAAATTATAACTATCCAGGCTAATTGATTTGTTTCTTTACGACAATGAAGTTAAATGTAGTTTTGTAACTTAGAAAATGGTTTTCAAATGGAATTCTAAGTTCACATGTCTGTCGAGATAAGAAAAATTTCCTTTATACATATTTATTTAGTAAAAGTTGTTAATTTAAATTTTGTCATTTATACACGTTCCAGTAGGAAAACATGTTAAAACATACATTCCTGTTCCCATATTTGTCCATAACGTATGATAATTTTAAAATGTAAACTGCACTATTTCAAACATGTGTAAATATGTAGTTTGGTACACATTTGCTTAAATTTACGTAACCAACATTGGTCGTATCGTGTGTAGAGTACGTATGCCATACACATGAACAGTGTATTAATTTGTCCACATCATATAAGTATGCTCCAATGTTGGTCAACCGGCATTGGTTGATTTCCACATCGTCTGGTCCCGCCTTAAATCATATTAGTGTAGGCTTAACACACACATAATGATGGGTTTCCTTGAGTTGTTAGATTTAGTGAATATAATTCGCTAAATCATTACGTTCTTACTTTCATGCGTAAAAGGTGGGAATTGAATTTTTTTAGGTTGGTCGTAGCTTGCTGATGAGTAGACCAACTTTTTGCAAGTGCGAAACCAAATTACTAGGCGTTTAAGGGAAGTTCTCATTTTTCTAAATTAAAAGCAACACATAAAATAAGCATTCATATTATGAAATTTATTTAAATTTTAAAATTGCTGCCAATAAACGGCACTTCTAATGATTTTAATTTCAACTTTTCCGAGCTTAGGACACTCCCTTCAACAAGGTTCACTATGATTTTTTTTAGTGACAGAATTTTTCATTAAAACTGATTTCCAGCACACCGCACCGTGCCGTGCATGTAGCATATGATGGTGCCGTCAACTTTATTTTGATTTTGTCCATCCGAACGAAAACATGGTCACAGGTCCTTAAACATTTTAAGAAGTAAATATTGCCCTGGAAAGCATTACTTAAGTGCTAGAGAAGGAATATTATCTAAAATTACCTCATTCTGCGAATGCATGCTTTGTACAAGCTTCCCGAAAACATATCAACCCAGAAACATTTAGATTATATTAATTTGCATGTGTAGTATTTTGCACCGTGAACCATTTAAAAACGGAATTTTTACCTTGGTCGACCTTAACGTGGAGTACGTATCAACGAGACTATGGTAGTCATTATGGTATGTTGTGATAGGTAAATATTGTATCCTCGACAAAACACCAGGCAGGTTTGATTTGTTTTTTGGATTTGCACGATTTGTGATCAATCTATCATGAATCTTCACAATTATTGGGTGAACGGAGGTTTAATCTGCTTTCGTTATGTTATATGTGCGATAATAATGTTCCAATAAATTTTATCGTTTCGATTCCAACTATGCTTTTGCGGGACCACCTCCCCGAACATTAAAAAGTGGAACTTAAACAACAACAATATCAAAATATCACGCGGATGATTTGAGAACCGATACGTTACGCTCAATAGTAGCAAAATTAATCAAACTAAAAAAGCAAATTAAAGTCAAAATCATTAAATAAATAAATGAAAAGGTAGCAGCAGCTATTTTAGCGGAGTCAGAATCAGAGTCGGAAAAATACTGACCGACTCCGACTCCGCATTTTATATTTTTCTCGCTCTCCTAAAATGCACCTTATCCTTAGTTACAAAAAGACTCTTGTATATTTGACCCCCGGCCAATTTTATAAAGAATTTCATAGCGTAATGTTTTACTTAGGAAAAAACTCAAATATCCCCGCAATCGTAACAGAAATAAAGTCATCGTTAACACGCAGAGAAATTGTTCTCCTTGATAACGAGATATTATTGGCGGGAATTTATTTCAACCCCAAGGTTAAAGTATTATTAAGGTATCATAAACCGACGCTATTTAATTTGGCAATAGTTTAAAATAATTTTTCGATAATACCGAAAAGCTCACAGTCATAGTGACTAGCCGTCGTCTTCATCTAATAACCACAAAGAAAATCCTGTTGAAGAAGTGCAAAAAAACATGAATTCGAAAAATTTCTAGACGACTATTAGAAATCGAAACGATTTCGGATTACAAAAATCAGGATTTAATTTTTTCTTGGCTAGGAGAAGTATCGGTTGTTTCCGGAAATCGGAAGAGGACCAATGATATCGAGGTGAATTTCTGCGAAATGTAGCGATGTAACTCTAAATGAGCCGAGAAGTGATTTGATGTGTTTTGAAATTTTAGATTTTTGGCAGGGTATACAGTTTTGAGCCATTGTTTTTGAATCTTTGGAGCTGTACTGAATCTTTTACGCCCGGTTGTGAAAGATTGTGTAAAGTTCCAAAAACAGTTTTCCGAAAAATTAATGGAATAAACGGTCTTGGTATACCCGTTAATACGTCACAACAAATTGATTTATTTGCGTTGAACGTGAGAAGTTGCTGGAATTGCAGAGATCTAGTTAAGTTATTAGTTTATTACTAAGTAGCTCTCGGAGTTCGTTGTCATTCGTTTGAGCATCTGCTATTGCCGGATAATCAATACTTTCAGGGATAGTAATTTGATTAATGCGAGAGAGGGTATCTGCAACGACATTATTTATGCCGGAGATGTCGATGAAGTGCGGTTTTCGAAATTGACGAGGAGAAGTTTTTCCAGATTTTGCTGGGGTGCATATATTAAAGATTTATGGTCAGTAAACAATGTGAATTGGCGACCTTCTCCACTGTACCATTTCTGCGTTTCGTTAATTTGTACTGAGAATAAACTGAGCGGTTGCCAAATACCGGCGGTGTACTGCTGTACCACAGCTCCAAGCGCTGTATCTGAGGCATCTACCATGATTGCGAGTCGCGCGGATAACGATCGATGCGTCAACAACGTTGCGTTGCACAATTTCCTTTTACAGTTCTCGAAAGCTTGGTCGATCTCTGTTGTCCATTCGACCTTCTTCTTGCTGTTTTTCATGTAGCACTTTTAGGACGTCGTTTTGTGTCATCTGGTCGGCTACAGCTCCCGGTATAAAACGCCTGTAGAAGTTGATGGTGCCCAAGAACCTCTTGATGCCATCGACTGTTTCCGGCCGTCTGAATTTCCTTATGATTTGTACGCGGTCTTGGTTTGGCAATATACCTTGTCCAGTGACCGTGTGTCCAAAAAATGTAATTTCTTCTGCTGGGAACATGCTTTTATCTGGATTTATAACAAGACCGTGTTGGATAGTTTTTGGAAAATAATTTTTAGGTGTTCTATATGTTCGAACGTACCGAATACATCCGCCGAAAGAATTGGTGATTGCTATTTTTGGTATGTCTTCTGGTTCTATTGGAATTCAGTGATTCGCCTGGACAAGGTCTAATGTGGTGAATATGTTCCAGCCTTCCAGTTGATATGAAATATCCTGCAAGGATGGAACTGGGTACCGGTCTGAAACGTTATTCTATATTTAATGATCGGTAATTTCAACACGATCTCAACGTTCTGTTCTTTTTTTCTACTAGATGCAGTGGGCTGGACCAGGGACTGCTACTTGGTTGGCAAATTCCCTACGCTAACATATTTTCAAACTCCCCCGTGCTAGCTTCTGCTTATCGGTTGCTAGCCGCCTCGTTTTACAAGAGATCGGTGGTTCCTGCGTTTCTAACCTATGTGTGACTGAATGTTTAATTCGTGCCATGCTGAGTCCGCTATTGGTAATCTCGGGGTGTCCTTTTAGTAATTCTGCTATTTCTGGATTTGTTGCCGATTTATCCAAGATTAACAATGTGGGGTTTTTCCCGTTTGCGACGGCACCCTTGGCGAAGCAGGAA
Organism: Tipula helvola; assembly: GCA_963556165.1. NCBI lineage: Eukaryota > Metazoa > Arthropoda > Insecta > Diptera > Tipulidae > Tipula > Tipula helvola. Next base: position 50,700,663 of record OY744483.1, read on the forward strand.
CGGATCGATAACGCTTTGTGCCTGTTTGTCTACTAAAAGTCCGGTGTGTCGCAATAAATCTGCGCCTATCATTGGCATTGAAACGTCGGCAATGATGAATTCCCAACAGAACTCCCGTCGGAGTTCGATGTCCATTTTCATTGTCTTGGTGCCGTACACTTGCACTGGTGCGCCGTTTGCTGCGAATAACCTACTCCTTTACACTGGATATTTTACTTCTAAAAATTTTGCGGGGCTGACCGACACGTCCGCTCCCGTGTCTATTAAAAATTTTAATTTAGAATGTATTTCAAAAATTATTAGTCGGGGGATCTAAAAATTTAGCGGTTTCTCGGGTGTTTTATCCCCGTAGAACTTACATCTTGAAACACATTTATTTGCTTTCGCACCGAATTTGTAGTGGAAATAGCACTGATCGAACTTTTTGCTTATGATTGTCATGGGCGCTCTGGCCTCGTTTCGAGAGCGTGAATCTTTGATTGCCGTGCGTAATTCGGCTATTACCTTCGTTAATTTGTCCATTCGTATGTCTTTCTCGTCCTGCTTGTTAACCGGAGTGTTGCTTGACTTCCCTCGGGCTGCGCTCGATGTCGTGTTCGTCAACGGTAGTCTCTTCATCCACAGCTGTCTCAGCGTGTTCTCGTCGAACGTTCGTCCTACATTCATCTTCATTTTTTGAGCAGGCTTTTGATCTCCTAGTGTGAGTCCATGTAACTGTTTAGCTTTGATTTCTCCGACTCACCCAGTATGCGCAATTCCTTCACTTTAAATGCCGAATACGGTAGAGGTCTCTTGTCTCGTAGTATGAGATCTGCGAATGTGTCGTGGTGCCTGGCGTCTAATGCAGCGAGCGACGACTGTTCCAATATGTTGAACCATACATTTGAATTTTGTCCATAGTGCGGTTGTAGTGGCTTAGGAAAAAACAACTCTTCCTTAATTATGGAAAGATCTTTGGCTTTTCCATGTTGAATTTAGTAATCTGTTTCTGCGCGTTTCGCCTGAGGTTAGTAAAAAGCGCCGTCAACATCAGAGTACCAAACCAATTTGTGGTACTAAACAATTTAATGAGAATTTTGCGGTAATGACAGTTACACCAACATTATGGTTACACCTTTCGAACTACTACGGAAAATTGTATTTCAGTCATGGCCAGAACATGCTTGGAGATTGAGGACTGCAAAGTATTTAAACGTATCCCCAAACATCGTGCTATTGAATCTTTGAAGTTTGTTGGCTACAAATTGGGTATAAAAGCAGGTTTACGGGCTAAGGCTCTTGATGCAAATACTTGGCTGACCGGAGTACACATTCAGGAATTTAATAATCAAAATTTTCGGACAACATTGGCTCCACGAGTGAAGTTTCGGACAACCGCTGCCGCCAACTCGTATTACATACAATTTTGCCATTTAAATGTCCGTAATTAAACATTTTAATGAAATTACTATACTGTTAGAGATACCCAAATTTGATTTTCTCGCTTCAACTAAAATTCTTCTTAACAGTAAAATTACAAACAACTTTGTATATGGAGTCTCAATAATTACAAACTAATATGTTTTGATCGTATTAATAATAAAAAACAGAATCAAATTCGCGTGAAATTATTTCATATTTGAAAAAATTAGATGTCATAGATTTAATTCATATTGAAAATGAAATTAATTTCGCTACGCAAAAATATTCGTTGTAAATTATTCCCGCGGAGTTAATTCGTGCCTCTGTAGGTAGATTCCAGGTATACGTGAATTTTTTTTTAGAAATGAGATATTGTTCTAAATGAGAATTTTGCATTACAGTTTATTCATACTTGCCAACAACACATGTCTTTAGCAATTATAGCAATTCCGAATCATTACCGTCGAATGTGCGAATAAAATCAGAAAAAATCATTTTAACGATTATATACATTCTCAACATATTTGCTGATCACCAGTTTTACGTCCTCTGGAAAAGGGGGAATTTTTTACGTTGAGAATCTGCTTAGTTAGAGATCCGATGAGTGTTAAAAGCAGTTCGGCTTTCCTTTAATACATTTACCATAACAATGTACGATAATTGCTTGCTTGCTAAACAATCGAGTATTTGCCTGAATCCGAAACATACCTGCACGGTGTACCTAACCGAAGCAAAATAAATATTTGGAAAAATACCACCTACGGTGATGTTCAGGCAAGTGTAATTATATAGCCTTGTCGATACATACTTACAATATATGTACACATATTCTACATCGCAATGAACATTGAAATATCCTTTATACAATATAATGAAATTTTGATGACAGTTGGTGGTAACATAATTAATAATGTTCACCCCATAAGTTAATTTTAGTAATAAACGTAAAATTATTATCTGACTGCAATCTGACCTTTTTTCACTTTCGGTTAACTTTTATGGTTATATAAAGGTTGTGCACATACATATCCTCAGTATATATGTACATATAAAGTATTTGTGTATAGTCAACTTTTAATAGAAAACCCATAAAAACATAATTTTACGTCAAACCAAAAGTGTTTGAAGAGAGAGAAAGAGGAAGTGTCATAACATAGAACAAACCAAAAACGTCATGTCTTCAATCTAATAAAAATGTAAGCTTTCTAACTTCTTCGTAAATTGTTATATGATATGTATGTATGGTTTATAACAAAAACACTTTGGGAAATGGTTATTAGTACGGATGTACCGTTACATTATATAAAGTTCTAAATATTAATGAAATGTCATAGTCGATTCATTCATGTGTACATCCATTGTCTGTGTCGTAACATATAGTAGATGCATGTAGCTAGAACATAATGAAATTATTGTACAACATAATTTTTGAATTCCCAACACGGATTCCTGAGTAAGTAATTGGAATTACCGAAATGAAAATGTTTTCTACCTGTTTCACGTTTTTTTTAAGAATATTTTTTGTGGTTTGTATGGTACAATTTTTGTATACGATCAAAATAAGCGAATTCGTAAATTTATACAGAGAGCTTTTTGAGAAAATTAATAGGAAAAAAGCACATCACACACAAACAATTTTTCGTATTTTGTAATAAATTGTCCAATATGATGTATGGATCAAAAAAATTCGTACATAGAAATTAACTCATTTCCCCCAAGAGGGATGATTTTTTACGTAACGAACAGCTTTTTTAGTAACAACAGCATTGTATTGTGTTTGTACTGTATATAGTAATCAACACAAAAAGTGAAAAGGTTACAAAATTGTATTATTCAAAAATTTAATATTTATATGCTTTATTTAGAAAATGGTTTTTAGTATTGTTTGTTTCAGGATATTATGTGCTTTTGTGTTTGGTTTCCACACCAAACATATAAATTCTCTGTGTAAACGTGGCACTTAGAAAAATTTAAATTTATTTCGTGTTTTATTCAACAGAATTTTTTTTTTTTTTTTTATTTTTTATAAAAAGTCCTGCGGGATAGTATTTATAAATGTTTCTAAAAGTCCTGTGAGAAAATAACGCTGAATTTTTACAATTTTTATAAAAAAAATGTTTTTGCTACTTTATTTGTGCACACAGAATATACATACATACATACATAAAAAAATTGTATTTAGTTTTTTGTGTTCTCAAAGTATATGGGGATAAAAAAAAATTTATTATCCTGAAGATTTTATTGAAAAATTTATCCAATTTTTATTCATGGTTTATGGGAAATTTGTATTGATTTATGTTTATGCAGAATTTTAATGCTCGGTGGTTAAATGGATATTTATTAGGTAACAAAATAAAACGATTTTGAGCACAATATTGTTTTAGATTTTTTGCAATTGGAAGCGGGCAAAACGACTCTTTTAAATAGGCGAACGTGTGAAAGCGTGTGCCAAATTTAGATTGATGGCGAATTGCTTTAAAAACTAGTTCTTGATATGTTTTTTACTTTTCCCACTATAAAGAAATTATATTAGGTTGTAATCGGGAAGAACATTTTGTTCCAGATTTTCACATTTCTCAACGAATTAGGTTACCAGAACCCCGAAACACCGATCAGAAAAATGTTGTGTCCGTCCTTCCATCCTTTTAATATTGTTCTTCGCATCCTTCCATTTTCGTCGCTGTTGTAAATTGCCCAAATGTTTCTTCACAATTTTTACTGCTGACTCCAAAATTCCCCCAAAGTGTGGTGCCAATGGAGGAATGTAATGCCACTCAATAGAATTTTGTGCCAAGTAGCTGCCAATTTCTTCATTGAATTCTGTTGAGCCTTTAAGTATTTGCAATTGATTTGTACATCTGTGTGCCAAAGTTGTCATTTCTCGTAATTTTCTATCAGCGCCCTTAAAATTCGTCCCGTTTTCACTATATATTTTGGATGGTAGACCTCGCCTGGAAATAAATTGTCGTAGTGTCGCAATGAATGCGTCAGCCGTATAATCAGATACCACCTCCAGATGTATCGCCTTGGTGATTAGACAAACAAATACAGCGATGTAGCCCTTAACAATTTTTGCTCCACGACCTCTTTTGGTTGCAAGTGAAATAATTGTGGTGATTGACCAGTAGATTTCTTACATATTATGCATTCTCTAACCACCTGATTGACTAAGCTGCACCCCTTTAGAATCCAAAACGTTTGCCTACAAAGAAAAAATGTTAACGACACAATCATTTTCGTCATTAGTGTATTTTTCGGCAAAATTTTGGCGTATATAACGTGCGCCATATGGTATATGTGCATTCTCTATTCTTCCTCCTACTCTTAAAATGTTGTCTTCATCTAAAAAGGGGTTAATTGCCTTTAGTGAACTGCTTCTTGAAATTCCCCTTGAATTTCTTAATTGTTAGGAAGTCTTCGCTGAGCTCTAATTTTTGTATCCACTTGATGCAAACCATTTCTGCCTCCGTTTCTGCCAGTTCTTGCGTTGTTATAAAATTGAATTTTTTTTGTAACATTTGTCTTTAATTTACACTACTGGAACCACCGCCGAACATACACTACCGCACGCAACATCATCGAGTATGACGAAACTCTCGTTACCAATGTCGCTAAAAAATGATCATCTTGATTCATCTGTAATGTTGTGATATGACTCCGTTTTGCTTCGGCCCATTGTTCATCTCACTTCTACAGTAAATTACCGCTGCAAATACCCTTTCGTTTGCGTCTGCAAATGCATGTAATTGTATGTTTCTCGAAATGTGCAGATATCTGTTAATGTGCACATTTTCAAATAACTTAAATTGTTCTCTAATTTTCACCCAATCATTGCGCATACCGCCAGGGAGTGGATCGTCTCATCCCAATTTTGTCAACCATAATTGTTGGAATTGAATTTTTATTAAAATAATCGAAGGTGACAACCATCCTAATGGGTCGAACAATTTCGATGATTCACATATCATGATTCTCTTAGTGACGTGATCAGTTTGCAATTCTGAAGCTTTAAAGGTAAAATAATCATCCGTGGGATACCAATGTAATCCGAGAACCTTCCGAGTTGCAGCTCCATCATCAATCGGGACACATTCTTCTAGATTATTGAATTCCTTTACATTTGAAGACCATTTACGTAATTCAAAGCTACCGGATAGTAGAATGTCAGTAATAGATTGCTTCAACTCGCATAATTCTTAAAGAGAGTCTGCTCTGGTCAGTAAATCATCAACGTAAAAATCATGTTTAATTGCAAGTGTCGTTGCCTAAATACCTTTACTGCAACTGAGGGCTGCTCCCTCCAAAATATGCGCTGGTAATTTGTATCATCCTCGTCGACACGGATCTAGCGATACATCTTAGCAATATCCGCGCTGATCACAAACTGGTGCGTCCTAAATCTCAGGATTATATTCCACAGTGATTGCTGAATTGTTAATCCTACCAACAAAATATCATTTAACGAGAGTCCGCTTGTTGTTTGACAGGAACCATCGAAAACAACCCGAACCTTAGTCGTGACGCTTTCTTGTTTGATTACCGCGGAGTGCGGTAAATAAAATGCATTGGGTTCATCCCATTCACCATTTCACTTTTGGAAATCTCTCTCATATGACCCATCCTCTCGTATTCATCCATAAACTTTCTATACTCACGCCCAAGCTCAATATTTGAAGCCAATTTCCGCTCGAGGTTGAGAAATCGCTTCATAGCCACAGGCGCCGCTGGATCGATAACTTGGTTGCCACGTAATAAAAAACCGATCGAAGTACAATCTGGTGACACTATATTAAATTTGGCGCCATACAAGAAAACTGCTCGAAGTAAATATATGTTGACGATGGATTACACTTATCGATATACAACATATAATGCTGACGCTGGATTAAATCGTCGCCTTACAATATAAAATAATCGGAACAAACACGGCTGTCGTTGGAATAAATCGTCGCCTTACAATATACAATAATTGAAGCAAGCACTGCTGACGCTGGAATAAATCGTCGCCATGCAAATAATTTATATCAGAAATCACAAATGGCGGCACAGGCGTCAGTATTTTCTCCGTAGTTTTATTTCCAGAAATAGCGTTTAGAAGGGATTTTAATTTGCCTTCGGACTTATTAAAACTCGATGATATGTGACTTATTGTTTATTAATTGTAATTTACACAAAAACTTGACGATATAAATATTAATAAATTTGGTTTTTTTTACATATATGATATTTTTTTTGATTTTTATTCTTCCAAAAACTACAAAAGACTACAAAAGTTTTCTTTTTTCCCAAAGCTTAAATAACTAAATTTGACAAGGTTCATCTACCGTCAAACAAATGTACTTTTCAACTTCACTGAATGCAACCAAAAATATTCGGTTTCGAAAAGATACGTTTCGGATTCGAAAAGTACATTTGTTAAAGATGGCGTTTGTTGCCATTTTTTCCGCAAAGAAATGTCACAACAAATGATTTATTTATAATTACGATAACGTTTGCTTCCTATATGGTGAAAATAACAATACAAAATATTAATAATGAGATAAGTATATGTGTACTAAAATTTGCTATTATGCACTAATTACTTCGGTCTAAAAAGACCAAAGTATTGAAATCCTGTCAAAAATGACGAAAAATTTGGTTGGTCCAAAACCACTTTTCTCGACGTTTTGAAAGTCCCTGAGTCTGAAAATGCAAAAAAAAAAAAATGTCCGTCCGTCTGTCTGTGTGTCTGTGTGTCTGTGTGTCTGTGTGTCTGGACCCATAGTATCTCGAGAACGGTTTGTCCGATTTGGATTTTTTTTACGCCAATCTGTTTCTATGGTCAAGGCGGAGATTTGAAAAGCTTTTGGAGACTGTACGTCAAAGGGGTGGGGTACCTGCCATACGAATTGACCGAAAATACCTGCTTTTATAAATATTTACGATTTTTTTATACATGCTTATTTGATTATTGAATTGGGCATTGAATTGGGAATTGATTTGAAGGTTAAATTAGGAGTCAATTTGCGCGTTGAGTTGAAGTTGAGTTGGAGTTGAGTTGGGGTTGGATTTGGATGTAGTGAATAGTTAACAAACTATTTATATGATGGAACTTGCCTATTTATCAACCGATTATTATGAAATTCAATGTGTATGTTACAAATGGGATTCCAAAATGAGTTTTGGATGAAGTTCTGGAATATGGCCAAGTAGGATGGAACTTGCCCATTTCTCACCCGATTACGATGAAATTCGACATTTGTATTTGAAATGGGATTCTAAAATGTTTTTTGGATGAAGTTCTGAAATTTTAAAACGATTTCTGGATGAAGTTCTGGAATATGGCCAAGTATGATGGAACTTGTCTATTTCTCAACTGATTATTATGAAATTTAATTTGTATGTTAGATATGGAATTTGGCCAAGTATGTTGGAACTTGGCTATTTCTCAACCGATTATGATGAAATTCGACATGTGTAATGGAAATGGGATTCTAAAATTAGTTTTGTATCAGGTTCTGGAATATGGCTAAATATGATGGAACTTGCCCATTTCTCAACCGATTATGATAAAATTCGACATGTGTATTCAAATTGGGAATCTGAAATGAATTTTGGACGAAATTCAGGAATATGGCCAAGTATGATGGAACTTTGCTATTTCTTAACCGATTATGATGAAATTTGATATGTGTGTTGGAAATGGGATTATAAAATGATTTTTGGATAAAGCTTTGGAATATGGCTTTGTAGGATGGAACTTAGTTATTCCTTACCCGTTTGTTATGAAATTTGACATGCAATTTGTAAATGGGATTCTAAAATGAGTTTTTGGATAAGTTCCTGGAATATAGTCAGTTAAACGGTTAGAAGTATCAGTATAGTTTGTTATACTATTTTCGGTATAAAGTTCTAGAATACGATTTTTCGTTTTAAATTGGATGCCTGTACCCATGTTATTGAAGCTTTTGACCTGTTTGTCTGTTGTTGTATAAGTAAATATAATTTGGTTAAAATAGAAATCAATAATGTCAAAACTGTCACACCAACTTTATGACATTATTGAAGATACCAAAGACCGAAGTTCTGATCACCTCGTGAGGTTTCAGCCCTTTATATTTTTCTGTATTGTATTACTTCGGTCTAAAAAGACCAAAGTATTGAAATCCTGTCAAAAATGACGAAAAATTTGGTTGGTCCAAAACCACTTTTCTCGACGTTTTGAAAGTCCCTGAGTCTGAAAATGCAAAAAAAAAAAATGTCCGTCCGTCTGTCTGGATGTCTGGATGTCTGGATGTCTGTGTGTCTGGACCCATGGTATCTCGAGAACGGCTTGTTCGATTTTGAATTTTTTTTCGCCAATCTGTTTCTATGGTCAAGGCGGAGATTTGAAAAGCTTTTGGAGACTGTACGTTAAGAGGGTGGGGTACCTGCCATACGAATTGACCCAAAATACCTGGTTTTATAAATATTTACGATTTTTTTATGGATACTGGTTTGATTATTATTGACTTGGGAATTGATTTGAAGGTTAAGTTAGGCGTAAATTTGAGGGTTGAGTTGAAGTTGAGTTGGAGTTGAGTTGGGGTTGCATTAGGATGTAGTGAGTAAATAGTTAACAAATTTTTTATATGATGGAACTTGTGTTTGCCTATTTATCAACCGATTATTATGAAATTTGACATGTGTGTCGGCAATGGGAATTTAAATTGATTTTTGGATAAAGTTCTGGAATATGGCCAAGTATGATGGAAGTTGCCTATTTTTCAACCGATTAAGATGAAATTCGATACGTGCGTTGGAAATGTGATTCTAAAATGATTGTTGGATGAAGTTTAGGAATATGGCCAAGTATGATGGAACTTGACTATTTCTCATCACATGTGCGTTGAAAATGGGATTCTAAAATTGTTTTGGATGAAGTTCTGGAATATGGCCAAGTATGATGGAGCTTGGCTATTTCTCAACCGATTTCGATAAAATTCAACATGTGTATTGGAAATGGGATTCTAAAATGTTTTTTGGATGAAGTTCTGGAATATGGCCAAGTATAATGGAACTTGCCCATTTCTCAACCGATTATGATGAAATTCGACATGTGCGTTGAAAATGGGATTGTAAAATGATTTTTGGATGAAGTTCTGGAAAATGGTCAAGTAGGTGGTACTTACCCATTTCTCAACCGATTATGATGAAATTTGACATGTGTGTCAGAAATGGGATTCTGAAACGAATTTTGGATGAAGTTCTGGAATATGGCCAAGTATAATGGAACTTGCCCATTTCTCAACCGATTATGATGAAATTCGACATGTGCGTTGAAAATGGGATTCTAAAATGTTATTTGGATGAAGTTCTGGAATATGGCCAAGTATGATGAAACTGGCCCATTTCTTAACCGATTTAGATGAAATTCGATATGTGTATTGGAAATGGGATTCTAAAATGAGTTTTCGATGAAATTCTGGAGTAGGATTAAACTTGGCAATTCCTTAATGGGGTATCATCAAATTTGAGATGGGTGTTGGCAATGGAATTTTAAAATAATTTTTTGAAGCTCTGGAATATGGCCAAGTAGGATGGAAATTAGGTATTCCTTACCCGATTGTGATGAAATTTGACATGTGCGTTGTAAATGGGATTCTAAAATGATTTTTGGTTAAAGTTCTAGAATATGGTCAGTTACGCGGTTAGAAATATCAGTATAATTTTGTATACTACTTTCGGTGTTATATTGGATTCCTGTACCCCTGCTGCTAAAGCTTTTGACCTGTTTGGCTGTTGCTGTATGTATAAGTAAATATATGCTAGTTAAAATAGAAATCAGTACTGTCAAAACTGTCACACCAACTTTATAACACAGGTGACAGGTGAATGCAATCCTTATTGAAAAAACCAAAGACCGAAGTTCTGATCACCTCGTGAGGTTTCAGCCCTTTATATTTTATTGTTATTTTTAGGAATAATAGTTACTCTGGCGTTAACAGCCACATTAGATGAATTACCAATCTGGGTTCATCTTAAAAGGAAGCTTAATAAATAGTCCATCTATATCTCTTTTTACTTGCTGTTGAAAGTGTTGTTCAATTTGAAATTTATCGTTATTGTTACACTGTGGTCGCTTGATAGTTCCTCTTGTTCCCAAAATTGTTTTAAAGTATAGTATCCAAATTGCATTCTAAATTTAAATTGATGATGCCGAAACTATTTTGGGAAGCTCCTGAAATTGTATTACCCTATTACTGTATTTTGAGCAACCAGAGATGATTTACCGCTTCTTCCGTCTCTTAGCAGGATTAGGATGTCAATTTTTCCAGGTTCACAAAACTTGCGGTCAGCTAAGTTGACATCATCAAAAACTTCTACTTTACTTGCTTTAATCGCTACTGCAGGTAGAATCAGTGGTAACTTTATTAGGATTAAGAAGTCAGCTCTTATGGTTTCATCCTTCTCTCTGGGCATGAACTCAATCGTTGCTAAACCTTCAATCACCATGTTGGAAGTTGCCAATCCTGAAATTGCTATTCTAACACCTCTTTTAGGAATTCTCAAGTCATTGAAGAACGTTGAATCAATGAATGATGTCGAATAGTGCCCTACAGACACGCAGATTTCCTAATGCATCCTTCACCCTAATTACTGCCGTAGGAAGAATTGTACGCCATTCTACACTGAAATTTCCTATTTGAAGATTTTGTAATTGTTGAATAGCTGGTTTGTTTCCAATTTGTTGTCTTCTGCTTTTGTTACTGTATTTGAATCCGTGTGAAGCAAATGATGATGTCGCCGTCTGCATTTAAAGCATCTCATATTAGATCTGCATCTTGTATACATATGACGTGATCCCATGCAATTGAAACATAGACCTTTATCTGAATTTATATCCATTCGCTGAAACTACTCGCATTTGTATAAACCGTGCTTAACATCACAAAGTGGAAATAACTTCTCGCATTCCACATTAACATTCGCATTTGTAATTGTCGTTTTCGAGTTTTTTTTGGTATGGTATTGGCGCAGCCTTTTCTAAAGCATCACCTCTAGTATTCAAAAATTCAATAAAAGCGTCTATTTTCGGAAACACAGTACTATGTGATTCTAATGCCCAATACTTTTTTGTTTCTTCATCACATTTCTCCAATAATAAATAGATGAGCCAACTATCTCTGGTTTCCGCTTCTGCACCTAATGCCTTTATACCTCGTAAAATTGTGTCTGTTTCATCGGCCATATGTCTAATATCTTTTGACTTTCCATGCAGCTTCGTTTGATCAAGAAATTGTCTTATGAGAGTATTCATAATGTGATCCCCACATTTTGAAACATTTGGGCATTGTGCACAATTCACATGTCTATGCTGCTCATTTAAAACAAATATTTTAATAGAGAAATAATTTCGCTCGACTGACTCTAAACTCGAAAATTTAAGTTTTTAATAGAATCATCTAGCTTGCGAAACTTTGCATTTCATGTTTATCTTCCTTAAAAATATGGCACAACGAACGACAGAAGCCGATTTTTACCCGTTTTTAGCCGAAGTGGAATCTTAAAGTTTAATTGCTTTAACGTGGCACATCCATCGTATAGAGTTATAGACATTTAACCAATTGTCATGGAATCTATTTTTGCTACTATGTAAACTAAGTGGCAAATGTACAGAACACAGAAGAACAAAGCTAGGTGAACTCCTATTTGAAATACAGGTTCGCCTGGGAAAAAGTTTCAACAATGCAAGAATGACCACCCCTCTCCTCAGAAAAACTGCAATAAGCATTAAGAGCCGAAATAAATGCTTAGAAGCCGGTACATTTTCCGGTATCTTGGAGAGCCCCAGTTCAACCGAATTAGATCTCAAAGTGATTTCTATTAGAATGTCAGTCATTTTGTAAGACCTTCCATTAAAATGTTTGTGTAGGGACAATATTAAAAAAATTGAGTTTTGTACTCACAGTAGTCGAGGAAATCAGTTTTCACTTTTCAGAGACTCCAATTTCAAATCATGTTGGACACAATAATCCTACTGCGTCTAAACCCCAACGTTTTTTCCAAGCATGAATATAATTAATTTTTTGGTCAGCAGCAAGTGTTAAACTATCTTAACCGCTACAATACAGTATATAGTTATACCAAAAATAAATAAAGAAAACCAAGCCGAGTCGACCTACTGCCATAACAATCTACATTTTGTCTCCAACATTTTCAACAAGTGAAATAATAAAAAATTTGGGTTCCCTAACTAATATAAAAATAATAATATCACACACAGCCACACGCAACGCCGGCAGCATATATACCAATATGTAGCGCTTCCACTGACACAATAGAAGCTACCAAAAAAAAATACGAAATATGTATCCCAAATATGTGAACTTTAATTTCGAACAAAGAAACTGACCTTTTTCGGTTTATGTGAATGAAATTTTTCGGTACAGCTTTTCTGTTGGTTCTGTGTATCTATTTGATTTAATAATAAAAATTTTCCAAATTATAACTTTTTATTTTTTGGTTTTCTTTTGTAAAATAACAAATTTTTATTTTTTTATTTTTTTTTTCATCTCCTTGTTATGGTTGAAAAATATTATTATTAGTTTGCATATATTTAGTATTATTCTTATTATTATAAGTATACAATTTTGCTGGAAGTCTCGAACAACACAAAAAAAAAACTATTTTTCATTTTTTATACATAAATATACGGGAGAGATACAGCGTTTTTTTTAAGGTTCTTTTCAAAAGTCGACAACAACAAAAAATTGTCAAAAACTTTTTTTTTTGTACAGTTGTATGCTGTATTTATGTAGGTTTTCCCAAACAAAACAAAATACAGAAATGTAATAATAAAAATATTAAAATAACAAATATTTTATATTTAATACGATTTCCAAAGAAGAAAAACTGGAATAAAAAATTGTTGTTGCTGGTTGTATGATAATATAAATAAACAAAATGGAACATAAAAAAAAAGTCGCAAAGAAAATATTAGCATATAAAATAGCACATAACTGAAAGCAGAAAAAAAACCGAAAGCTAACAAAAAGCTGTAGGATATGTGTGTTGAGAAATAAAAATATTCAGAACAAAAAAAAAACGTTAAGAATAAATAAGGCTTATAAAAATACTGGAATTGGAATATTTTGATAGTCATCGTCGATGGAAGCCAATTAAATATAACTCGTTGACTAATTCTTTCAGTAAGTTTTTCGGATAAAAAGTTATTTGGTCCTGAAATAATTTACTACTTGATTTATTGCCTTTAAGAACATGTGGAAAGTTGCCTTCAAAAAAAAAAACTAAGACTTTTAAAGTAACTGAATGATTATAAGTACAGCTTGATGTTACTATTAATAATGAAGTAAAACACATGTCGTTTTTAAAACATATACTTCTATATTATTATTTTTTGTTAACATACACAAATACGTAGCTTTGTATGAAACCTGTTTCTTTAGGTAAAATAGCACCTGGTTGAATTCATAAGTTAGAATAGTACATGGGTTAATTATGTAAGATTTTGTTTATGTAAAGCTTGGGATATAACATCGGCAAAACAATACCATGGTTTTAAGAAAAAGACACCATAGTAGTATATTTTTCCTACAAGTTAGAATTTTTTCAACTAAAGTATGAAATAGGCAGGCATTGCTTATATCATTTAAAGTGATTTGTTTGGTAGAGAATTTGAAAATGAGTACTGTGGTATTTTTTGCCGATGTTATGTCCCACGTTTTAGCCAATTTAAGCGAATAGTTTTTCCAATCTGCAGTTTTGAAGAAGGCAATTCATCGATTCGAGGAAAATTTTTCCAATACTATTACTTTATGAAAAATTCTTCAATTACTCCGAACCAATTTCAAACTATTGTTACGTTTTTGCCTTGTTTCAGACTACTGTTACGTTTTTGCCTTATTAACCAAGGTTCGAGTCACTGGATTGTGAATAGAACACAACACCTCAATTTATCATAAACGAATTTATTTATTAACACTAAAAATTAATTCAACACAATTTATTAACAAAAATTCACAAAATCACTTATTAAAATTTTTACAAAATTCCACTGTTCACTTATAATTTTTAAATCTCACTAAAACACTTTTTAACACTAGATATATTAACCTGTCAAAATGACCGGTTGTACTTTTATTGAACTCGTTTTTTTTTTATTATTATGTAAGTATTTGTAGTGTTCCATTGAAAACAATTTGCTACTGCCAAGTACTTGTGAGTAGATGTCCAATGGAACGCAATTTTTGGTGACAGAAATAAAACATAACCTCAATTTAAATAAGACTGGTAGATTTTGACAAAAAATACGTTGTTCCATTAATAATAATTAATAATAATAAGTAATAAAACATTAAACAACAAAATAATTAAAATATTTTTGCTATTTAAAAATTGCCGTGACGTATCACAAACATAAATAAAAAAAAATTTTAACCCAAAACCAACCAGTATATTTTTGTTAAGTCAGTAAATTCAAATTCTAATCAAATAACTTAATAAATGTTTGCAAAGAATGCCAAGTACGTTGTATGGAATGTATGGAAATGTTTGAAAATAAAATTTTGAATATCGATGCATTTATCAAATGAGCCAAAAGGCACACGTTGGTTGGATTAGTGTTTAAAAAATGACATTCCTCACACACAAAATTGGTATAGAGCCATCTATTAGAATTTTTTTAACTAAAATCCCCTCTGCCGTTAATTTTGTGCATAACTACTTCCCAACTACACCATCGTTTGAGCATGAGTAGTTGCGAGTAGATACAAGTACTTGTGAGTAGTTTACTCAGGCCAATGGAACACAGCAATTGTTTCGAAAATTTATGATCAGTTTTAATATAATTACACAATACCTCGATTTGCGTGAGCCCTGTTTTGCGTTTTTCTACTTTGCGTGATGAATTTGATCTACCTTGGGTTAAAAAAAAAAAGTCTATGTAAACAAGGCTTAAATTTCCTGAAGTTTTGTGTTGAATCGAATCTATGTGAACAAGGCCTTACATTTGCTAAATTTAAGTACTTTTCATACCAGGCCTCGGCTTTGAGCTTCAGAAATATAAATTCTTTATTTCATTTTTCAATTATGTAAATTAGTTTAGTTTTATTTGATTGATATCGTTTAATTTTATAGAAATAAATTCAATTTGTTGAGAAATAATTTATTTTTAAGTGATAATTTAAAAAAAATCAAAATATATTGCAATGAAGTTGCCAAAGCCAAGGCAATGCGTTCCACACTCGACTGCGACATTTTAAAGTAGTACAAAACGAAGAACTTTGTCAACATACCCTACAAATCACATTTTTGTTACAACTGTTTTATATTTACCGAAAAATCTAGCGCATATGTAGCTTACAAATTCATAATATCTCATTTCTTGCTATAATTCACTTGTAAAATGGACATGTATAAAATATTTGATAGCAACTAAATGTGCAAAGCCGACGCCACCGGTATGAAAGGGTCTCAGCTTCACATTTGTGGTAACTAAAAATTTCGAGGCAAGGCGTCTGGTATGAAAAGTACTTTAGTGTTTAATCGAAACAAACTGCATTCAAAAGCAACTGTCATTTCGAAAGTCGTTAATTTTTTCTATTCAAGCTAAAAGTTTTTTTCCTTCATCGACTCCGATTTTATTATCAAAATTTATTGTTACTTAATAATTAATCCATTATGTAATATGTACATACATACCAGGGTTGCCACTCGTCCTCGTTTGGCGAGGATTGTCCTCGTTTGACTATTTTGTCCTCGCGTCCTCGTCGATCCTGAAAAATCCTCGCCAAAATGGCAATATTTAAACTATAGATTTAAACGGCTAATGATATTTGTTATTTATTTATTTAATAAAATAGATTAAACTACATACCTTTTTTCTTAAAAAACAACTCTGTAAACTCAGCTTATCAAATCACAAAAAAGATAGAACAAAATGGTTTTAAATACAAATTGCTCATCTCAATTAACCTTGCGCAATTATTAATGTATTTTTCTATAAATTAATCTTAACTATTTTTGTTTGCCTATAGCTTTGCAAAAAAATGTTCATAAAATTTGCTGATTAATTATTACTTTTGTAAACACTGACGACTTTAAATTTGGCATGAATTTTCTGATGGAAGCGATTGTAGCTTACTTCACGAATTATATGGAATTCCTCTTTGATTACAGGAAGCAATATGCGTATCCACCACATAGATTTCTCACTAAAAAAAGTAGATACATATCTCACATTTGACGTGCTGGATGCAAAATATCTCACTAGAAAAATGTAGATATTCTCACTATTTAGTGAGGCAAAAATATTTAATCTACATTTGAGTAGATATTTCGTGGTTTGTATCTTCGCTTTATTTTTGACATTTTTAATGCAAAATTTTGTTATACGAGTACATATTAGAAAAATAACGGCACATTATGCACATTTGAAATCTTTCGAATCAATTTAATTAAATTGAAATTAAAAAATAAATAATAATTGATCATTACAACAATGAAGGGAATTATACAGATAATCTAAGACACAAACAAAAACTAATATGTACGTAGATTTACGTCCAGCACATTTGGCAGTCTACAATTGAGACTATTCTACATTTGAGAATATCTCAAAAGTAGATATCTGTGTGCTGGATACGCCCAATAATAGCCTTATTTAAACGAGAAAGTAACTTTTTTTTATATAAGAAGAGGCATTATGGTGTGTTTGAAAAGAGATCAGTTTAAAGATTCTATTTTTTATTGAAGTTCAAACCTGTTCAGAAGTAATATTAAAAATATTTGATTTTTAGAAAAGTTTTATAAATTCATTATTTTTTTAGTAACTGTCATCAAATGATGATGTTCATCAAATTTAAATGAACTGGGAAAAAATAAAATAATACAAGAAATGAACTTTAGTGATTCTTGGTTGCAATTGAAAAGTTGGTTAGAAAAAAAAATTCAAACGATAAGGGTACTGTAATTTATGTAGTGTGGAAATATTAGCTAATAAGTGTTTTTGGGCCCTAGAAGGCCACGAATAAACAAAAAATAGCCCGACAAAATTAACAGATGCCGGTTGCAGTGCTGTAATCACTAATATGCGGATTCCCTTAGTTGCATCGTTTACTACGCCAGGTAACAATCAAGTTTTAATATTACTTCCATTAATACTAAACGACTTCTATGCAAAACATATAGTATTGCACTAATTTTTCACGACAATAGTCATTTCAAGTGACTACCAGCACAGCTACTGATCACTTGAAAATATACCATGACAAAAAAGTTTTTTGAAAGTACAATTTTAGTAAAAAATCCTATAGTTTTTATAGAAGTAATATTAAAATTTGACAGTTACTTGGCGTGATAAAAGATGCGACTAAGGGAATAGGTCTTACATTTTTTAATATAAAAGATCCAATTGATGAAGCACTACAGTAGAAGAACTTGTCCATATTTAGGATTGTATCAAACTTTGCTGTAAAAAATAAAAATAATTTTAAACTAAACATTTCGACACCAAAATTGAAAATAAAGTGAATTATGGCCGATCCAAAGCTGAGGCGATTGTAACAAACGTATTGCCTCCTCAAGAAATGGTATAAATAAAACAATTTCTAATGGTAGATCCGCACGACGTGTTTTTACATGTACTTTCACAAATGTGTTAACATTTGTGACAATTTTTTATGACCACATGTTGTATTTTTGCTTTTGTGATTACATATGTGTCCGCACATATGTAATTTTCGCAAATGACTTTTATCCATTTTGGTATGTTTTTACATAGGATATAACCTCAAAAAATTTTACAAATGTAATCAAACATGGTTTCGACCATAATTTTTCTTTTTTTTTTGTTTTTAATTTTAGGTATTAATGAATCTAAAAAAATCAAAGTCGCCTCGCCATAGATTTATCTATCGTCATCCGTATTAATATTACAAAACACAAATGTTTTTAATGAGCGTGTGGATGCGATTTTCAACTTTTCAAATGTTTTAAAATACACTTGTATTTTTTGACATATTTTAGTTTGTTAAAACATAACTAATAACACATCGTGCGGATCGACCTTAACAAAAATTTTTATCTCTTCGATTTTTAAAAAAATTTGTTATTTTGTTAATATTGAAACTAAAAGCAAAGAGAAGTTGATAAGTAAAATAGACGAATTTACAGGAATTTATTTATCAAAAGGTCAAATAAGTTACTAACTTCGTTCGGATTCAAATTGTACGGATTTATATCCATACTCGTGCAGTGACCTTGAGGCTGAAACTGAATAAAATTCGGAATTTAATTTGTTAAATTGAACTGTGATATTTTTACGTAGAGATTTAAACGTAGTTTAAAGTGTTTATGAAGATGTTTATGTACTACATATATGTATTTACATATTTAGCTTTTATTTACTTGTCATTAGATGAATTATTTAATACAGTCAAACCTGTTTTTGTGCGGTCTATTTTTATGCGATTTTTTTTTATGCGTTTTTTTTGTGCGATTTTTTTTTGTATGCGATTTTTTTTGTGCGATTTTTTTTTATGCGGTATATGAATATCGAGATTCTGTTCAGCTATTTTCATACCTATTGCATCAGCCAAGTTCATTAATCATTAGACATGCTCAATATTCTTATATATTCCATATTCCAGCAAATTTCAATATGTAATTACATAATGCACACAAAGAATATAATTTAGTTAAAAGAAATGTTTATTTCACAACTAATGAAATGCGTAGTAATAGCCACACTGATTGCTAACCTTGAACATAAACTAAAAAATTATACAATATGTAAAAAAAAAAGGAAATTTACCGTTTTGTTTTATTTAAAAATGAGAAATTTAAATTTTTTAAAATGTTTCCATGTGTAATTTAATTATTTATTTTGTTTAGAAAGCACTTTCCCGCTATTTCGTAAAACTTTGACATATGTATTTTCTAAGGGAAACTTTTTTTATGCGGTCCCTATCCACCGCATAAAAAAAATTTTTTTGTAATTTTTGTACAAAATTATTTATTATAGCGATTTATGGAGTTTGCGAATATTTTTTTTTGTGCGATTTTTTTTGTACGGTCCCTATCTATCGCACAAAAACAGGTTTGACTGTATATATCTGTTATTTCATATTTTTTCTAGAAAGACGACCGATTTTTTATATATTTCATTGAATTTACATACATGGAAACTATGTTTCGTTTTGCGTTGTTTTCGTATGCGTTACTTTTTTCAAGTCCCAATTAGTCGCGCAAATCGAGGTATTAGTACTGTGTTTCATATTAAAAGTCATCTTGAATTTCCAAAACAATACTTACATAATAATAAAATAAAATGAGTTCAATAAAAGTACAACCGGTCATTTAGACCGGTTGGTATATCTAGTGTTAAATCACTTTTTTAATTCACTTTTCAATCTTCACTTTACCGCTTACCAAATACTAATGTTTTAATTCGAATTCGTTCGCTCCTTATACCGGATGTTTCTTTTAAACTGAGACGATCAAATATCTCGAAAAATAGCCACTCTACGGAAAAAATGTCCATAATCAAAATTTAATCATACCGCGGGGGAAATACATTAGTGCAAAAAAATAGTCCCCCACCCCCCGCTTTGTAGGTGGGGCGGGGGTAACTTTTAAACTAAGATAGGAAGCCATATTTTTTATTGCAGATACGGATTCTACGACTAAAAGTACGTATGATTTGAATGAAATATTTTGTTCGGTTCATGATAGATGGCGTTGTAATCGACGAAATTCAATTTTTTCAATTTCTTCTTCTTAGAACACACGCATTCGATTCTGCAATACGTTTGAAATAAAAAACATCACGTTTTCATTGGAAATACTCGAAATTCGTCATCAGAACAATTTATTAATGTAAATGGCAGGTGAATAAAATAATTTTAGCTTAAAATAAGTGTTCAAAATGATGGCCTGCGACTTCAATGCACTTATTAATACGCATTTCCAATGATTGTACACAACTGAGAAGTGTGTTTGGTTGAATTTCAGCACACGCATTTCTGATTCGCTCAATCATGTTCTCACGTGTTGTTGGTTCTTGTTTGTAAACTTTGTCTTTGAGATAGCCCCACAAAAAGAAATCTGGCGAAGTAAGATCTGGTGATCTGGCGGGCCAATTTATCGGACCAGCTCTACCGATCCAGCGACCATTGAAATCACGATCAAGTACCTCACGTGCTACCAACGAATAGTGTGCAGGACAACCATCATGTTGAAACCACATGTTCCGTCTCAATTCTAAGTTCAAATTTTCAATTAATATTGGCAGTTCATTTTCCAAAAAGTTTCGGTACATTTGACCATTCAAGTTGCCTTCAATAATGTGGGGGCCGATGAGTTGGTTGCCAATTATTCCACATCACACCTTGACAGTCCAAGGGCGCTGATGTTCAACTTGGCGAAGCCAGTGTGGATTTTCAACACTCCAATAATGCATGTTGTGTCGATTAACCGTTCCATGGTTTGTAAAAGACATTATTTCATTATTTTCTCCAGTGACTGTGGCTCTACGGGTCCTCTTTTTCGGTTGAACATTTCCATCAGCAATTATTATTTCTTTGAGGGCCATGTGGGGGCTCAAGCCACCCCGCACTGCGACCTAAAAGATCTTTTGTGCATAAGCCCTACTTAATTATCCGTCCAGTCAATATACAGGCTCTTAATGAACCTGATAATACTGCCTAACGGTACGTGATACATACTATCTGGGCTCATTGCTTTCCCTCCTAGATGTTTTAATTATCCGTCCAGCCAATATTCAGGCTCTTAATGAACCTAATAATACTGCCGACCGGTACGCGTTACATACTATCTGGGCTCATTGCTCTCCCTCCTAGATATAATAACATTTACTTCTGCTAGAAGAGCGGTAGCATTGGGACTTAAGGACTTCGAGAGGGCAGACCCACTCCCGTATATTCCTATCCGTGCCTTGTCTACCGTTTTGATTTTACTCTTGCGAGTTGCTGGGACATACTATCTGGGCTCATTGCTCTCCCTCCTAGATGTTTACTGTTGGAAGTACTTCTACACGCGTTACATACTATCTGGGCTCATTGCTCTCCCTCCTAGATGTAATAACATTTACTTCTGCTAGAAAAGCGGTAGCATTGGGACTCAAGGACTTTGAGAGGGCAGACCCACTCCCGTGTATTCCTTCCCGTGCCTCGTCTACCGTTTTGATTTGACTCTTGCGAGTTGCTGGGAATAAAAAGTCGCCTGTAGGTCACCCAGGTTTACTACAGGAAGGCTAAATAAAACTGGAGGGTGCCTGGTATCCAGAGTCTGCATATATAGACTGATTAACCTATCAGCCATTCATCCATCGGCATATGCTGTTCCACCTTAGATTAGGGATTTTTTGTCAAGGTTTTCTCCTTTAGCGCCGTACTTTAGCCTGTCACAAAAGTCTATATTCAGCCTAATGGTTACAGTTACCGGTGGTTGCCACGAGGAGGCAGTACGTACACTTGCGCCTACTGGAAGGTTTCGGAGCCCCTTCCAATAGACGCCAAACCACCTTCCATCAGCAATAAATTGTTTGATAGTACGGCCAAATGAAGCACGTGAACGAATCCTATCCGGAAAACGTTGAGCATAAATAGCAACAGCATTTTCAAGATTTCTGCCAGCTTCTCCATAAACCAGAACCATTTCAATTTTCTCTGGCACAGTTAAACGGTCCATTCTAAAGTATTTTATCGTTTATTTTGCAATTACGAAATACATGAAGATAAGAAATAACACAAACGTTAAATGTGATTTACAAAACTGAATAAATTGTTCTGATGACGAATTTCGAGTATTTCCAATGAAAACGTGATGTTTTTTATTTCAAACGTATTGCAGAATCGAATGCGTGTGTTCTAAGAAGAAGAAATTGAAAAAATTGAATTTCGTCGATTACAACGCCATCTATCATGAACCGAACAAAATATTTCATTCAAATCATACGTACTTTTAGTCGTAGAATCCGTATCTGCAATAAAAAATATGGCTTCCTATCTTAGTTTAAAAGTTACCCCCGCCCCACCTACAAAGCGGGGGGTGGGGGACTATTTTTTTGCACTAATGTATTTCCCCCGCGGTATGATTAAATTTTGATTATGGACATTTTTTCCGTAGAGTGGCTATTTTTCGAGATATTTGTTCGTCTCAGTTTAAAAGAAACACCTGGTATATTCAAACCAAAACTTCTGGAAATTTCATGATTGTTCCGGCAGGAATCGGTTAGTCACCGTAACATTTTTATTACGTAATATTTGTCTACTCTACACTCTATTTCATCTTCTCTATTGTTACGTTTATACTCGGGGTCGAGTCAACTTATAGTTAACTTTGGATCAACTTCGAGTTATCTTTTTTACCGTTCATACTGCAGAGTTAAACTGCAATTGAGTTAAAATGAGGTTGAAACCGAGTTAACATTGTTTACTTCTGCCGCCATTATTTTTTAAAAAGCAAACAAAATATGAAAATTAAATTAAAAATTAGCAAAATTTAAATATGAAAAAAATCCAAAATGGAGATACGCTTGCTTCACATTCGAATAAAATTAAAAATAATGTTCTTGTTTTCTTTGAATTAATTTTTGTTGTTGGTTTTTAACTCGACTCCGTTTTTATTGCATTTTGTTAGAGTTAAGTTAACTCGACTCCACATTTTTTTAGGATCGAGTCGAGTTAACTATAAGATAACTCGACACCGTTTATAGTGAAAGATAACCTAGGTTGAACCCAGGTTGAACACTAAGTATAAACGTACTATATAAGTATAATATCGCAACGTCTGTTCTGTTTGTAGAGGATAATCAAAAAAACTTCTAAACCGATCTTGATAAATGTTTAACCCTGGACTTATTTCGGCCCCCGAACGTTTTAACCTATATTATAGCAACCTACCTCATTTTCGAAAAAAAATCACGGTCTATTAGGTATGAGTGTGTGGGGTATAAAACATGTAATCGTTGCTCTTTGTCAAAAATCAACGATTTAAAGATGGCCACACAATATCTTCGTTATTATTAATGTTTACTAATTTTTGTTGGTGGATACAATTTTCCCAATAAAAATTTAGAAATCAACATCGCACGAGTTTATAATAATTTTATTTGTTCGTTTTCACTCGTATTGTGTTTTACCATTAACCAGCGGACAGTGGCGTAGGGAAGGGGATTGGGGGAGAGGTGAACCCACCCACCCTTCCCCCTAAGTTTCACATATCATAAAATCATTACTTGGTGATGTGTCAATCCACACAGTAAACAAAATCATTTATAATTCGAATAAGGAAAATAAGGTTACATGTAACCTATTTTTGATTATTCACTTAAAAGGATTGTAAACAAAGCGGCATAATATTAGCCGTGATTTTTATAGATCTATGTAGACCTGTTTTTCAGATTAAGTCAAAATTAAATTACCTAAGCAAAGTTAATTAAAAAGTTGGCACTATTTCAAAAATTATCTTACAGAAGAAATAACAAATCGAATAATGATAGCTGTTATTCACGAAGAAGAAATTTACCGATACGAGCCGATAGGCGAGTATCGTAAATCAACTGAGTGTGAATAATAGCCATTATGCGAGTATAATATGATATTTTGTCCATAATCGATAAATATTATTGTATTTTAATATTTTGCTTCCTGTTGATATTTCAGTTTAATTATAATGAAAATGACATATTGTCCACTGCCATTGACTACTAGACTAACATTTAAGAAAAGACTACTACCTAGATAAAATTTCAAAAAGGAATAACAGTGGTTAATGAGTAATCTGTGCTAGCAGTGAATAATGGATCGATATCATTAGCCGTCTTCCAATGGGCAAAATTTGGTACTTGGAAGTACTTGCGAGTAGATACCCAATGGAACGAGAAATTGAGTAACACAAGTAAAACACAGCCTTCTGTTTAGTTGTTTTTTTTTGTGTTTTGTAAAGTTGTTTATTATAGTAATGGCGATATTTAAGATTAGATTCAAAATATGGCAAAAAAATGGACATGTAATAAAAGGAAAGCGTTGATATTTACCGTATTGATATTTAAATCCATTTTTCTTAAAAATGTATCATCAACAACAAAATAATTTTGTATTAATTTTGACATTTTACATCATCAAAAAATAAAAAAACTCGAACGTAATAAAAAACTCTCGAAAAATATCGAAAAAGGTCTAAAAGCCATCTATTGGAATTTTCGCAACTAAAATCCACTAGCGCAAATTTTATGCGTAACTACTTCTCACGGTGTGCGGGAAGCGAAAAAAAGTTGGTCTAAAATGCCGAAAAAAACTAGCGTCATATATAAATACAGCATGCTCTACAGTATCATAATCCATTAAACAGAAAATCGCACCTGATCATTTAACAAAGAAATCACGACAAAGCGCGATTTTTTAAATTTTAATTGAAAATATCATTTCGGCGGCCAATTTAAAGAGGAAGAAATTAAAGATGATACAACTTTTATACTTTTTTCTTAATCTATATTCCTTTATCTACAAAATGAGCCCTATATCAATATTTTGCGATAACTAGTTTTTGTTTTACAACCAAAAATACACTAATATACAACGCCGAAAATCAAATAATTCGCCTACTTTGCTTGAAACAATGCTAACTCAAGGTTACTGTGTACGGAAAGGTGAAAGAAATTTGCCTAAAAATTTTTGAGTTGGTAACGTGGAGGAAAACTGCCGTGAAACGGTTTTTGGAGAAATCGATAGACAATCGCCAATCTTCGGAATTATATGCATGGTGCATTGTGGAAACCAAACCACGTAAATAAATGCAAACAGCGAGTGGATTGTTCTCAATTGATTTGAAAAAAATCGTAAAATGACGATGACAATTTATTGCACCATATATCCGAACATTTGGAGCCAAAATGTTCACAAGTTTTAAATCCTTTCAGGCGTCGTACCATAATATCCAAACGATTTTGCAAGATTTCAATGTGATTGCATGGCACAGAGACATTTGATGGTTGATACATTGATACAGGTGTTTCTCATTCAGATTCAATTGTTAGTGGTAAATATTCTTCAGTTGGGTTTGATCTTTCCGGAACAGGAATTTCATCTGAATGCGGCAGCGGTAATTGAGCAAATGTCGTTGCAGTGTATGTCAAAGAACCAATTTTTTTTTCTGTTTGTACCGAAAATATAATTCACACACTCATAACATTGACTTGGATCATGTACATGTGGATCGATCGATATCATCGGGACACCAAATGACATTGCGGCTTCAGTGTTTTGCCATTTAAACAGATGGAAAATGCTTGCCGTACAAACAATATACGGCTTCCAATTTACACCACTAAGTAGTAATATTTTGTGAAAAGTATAGTCGATATAAATCAGCGGTTTCATCACTTATTTTGTGGCGATTGGTCATAATTTTAAATTTTCCAAACACGTAACAAAATCAATTGAGTTTAAAACGGCTATCCGTATTTCACCAGAATTCACAAGCCGATTTTCACTTTATTTTTTGTGTTCTTTTGTACTTTATTTATTTAAATGAAAAGCTTTCCAGTTTTAATTTTTAATTTTATATTGTAGTTTTTATTTCTTCCTTGTTGTAACAATTTTTATTTTTTTAGAAATATCGATTTCGAGGATAATTTCATCTTCGATTTCTTTTTTAAAACTATTGGAAGCTGTTTATATACTGTTGCTGTGTGCTGTTGTGTGGCATCTCCTTTGTTATTAAGTTATGGATAAAATTAAATTGTAATTTTTATTGGTTTTGGTGTTGATTTTATCGTTAATTAAATTGTTGTTGTTTTTGTTTTTGTACATTTCCAGCTCTTCTAACCTGTCTAATTTCGATCCTTTTTTGGTTCTATGTCAAATAGTTACATTTTTATTGAATCCAGTATACCTGTTTGGCAAATTTCTTTCACCTTTCCGTACACAGTGACCTTGAGTTAGTATTGTTTCAAGCAAGCGAAGTAGGCATAGTATTTTGATTTTCGGCATTGTATGTTAGTGTATTTTGGTTGTAAAACAAAAACTAGCTATCGCAAAATATTGATATAGGGTTCATTTTGTAGATAAAGGAATACAGATTAAGAAAAAAGTATAAAAGTTGTATCACCTTTCATTTCTTCCTTTTTAAATTGGCCGCCGAAATGATATTTTCAATTAAAATTCAAAAAATCGCGTTTTTTCGCGATTTCTTTGTTAAATGATCAGGTCCGATTTTCTGTTTAATGGATTATGACACTGTAGAGCATGCTGCATTTATATATGACGCTAGTTTTTTTCGGCATTTTAGACCAACTTTTTTTCGCTTCCCGCACACCGTGTTCTGTTTTCTACACCATCGTATGAGCATGGGTAGTTGTGAGTAGATACAAGTACTTGCGAGTAGTTTGCTTTCGCCAATGGAAGACGCTTATTATAATTGAAGAAATAAAAGTATAATGAGTATATTATAAGATAGTCGTCGACCAAATTGTTTACATATTTAACTATGCTCTCTCTCTCTCATTCTCGACTCTCTTTTTTAAAGTTTTTTTTATTCTACTTGTGAGTTAAATTTTGAAGTAAAGGTAAAATTTCCTACTTCCACCATAAATGTTTCAAGTTGTGTTTTGGTTAACTTATAATTCGTTGGGTTAGTACAGCATCGACGAGCGTATTGGAGCTAATTAGTGATTTTCCCAAATATAATTCCAACGCCTGCTGACTGGCGGCTAAAATATTTCATATGTAGTTTTATATGGTTAAAATGTGTCTTGAATGTTTCATTAAATTATTAATTTCGACTAAATTGATTTTAAAATTTGATATTTATTATTAATCGCAACGTACTCATCTTTATTAATCATAAAAAAAAAGTAGGGGGACATCCACTAATTTAGACAAGAAACTTGTATTTGTAAACATGATTTTACTTTTGCATGTAAAAAAAAAAAAAAGTAGTCAGCGCTGCCCAAGCGTGGGGACAAATGAACTAAAATCGATATTGGGAAAGTCCCTCATTGCGATTTTATATTAAATTGAAAAATGCTTTGTCGACCTTGCGGGCGCAAATCAAAGGAATTTTATCGCTTGTATCGCTTTTACTGATAGATGTATGTACCATAAATGTTTTAAGTTGAAAAGTAAGTAAAAATATATTTATAGGCTAATAAAACTAAATATACACATGTTTTGGATTGGTAGAAATATTATTTCTGTGTAAATCGGTGCCGTTGATTTTAATCCCATTGATTGAGCAGTTATTTAAATAAGCCTTCTGGCGAAGTGACTCCTGTCTCTTTCTTCCGCAGACAACTTATTTGGTGTCATATAAATATTTGTTGGCTTGTTCATTAATTTAGTGTGGTTTCAAGAACGTTCATTGTAACAAAATGCTTCGATACGAGGGCGGATTGAGAAGTCTGGTAAAAATGAAACAGAGGGCGCCACAATCACAAATCCCAGATGTCATGTGACAATACCATCATGTGGCAATACCAAATTAAAACTTTCAGACAGATCTGTCATTTAGTTCAGTTTTGACAGCCATTGAAAACAGACAACCCATTGTTTTTTTGCAAACATGGAAAAAAGTGAATTTTGTGTGTTAATTAAACCTTATTTTTGCGTAGAAAACCCATTACACAAACTAAAACAAAGCTTCATAAATATTATGGGGACTCTTCACCATCGATTAAAATGATCCACAAGTGGTTTACTGATTTTCGTTGTGGTCGTACAAGCACAACTGATGCCGAATATTCAGGACGCCCAAATGAAGTCACCAGTAGTTGGGTGCCGCGTTTGCTTACAATCGACCAAAAACGCACACCGCCAAAATCCATGAATTACGCTTCGAATTGCTTTCACATCCGCCATATTCTCCAGACTTAGCCCCTGCGACTATTCCCTGTTTCCGAACTTGAAGAAATGGCTCGGCGGAAAGAGATCCGGCTCTAATGATGCATAAAACGCCTATTTTGAAAGGTTGGAGAAACCATTATTCGGAAGGCATCGAAAAATAAAAAAACGTTGGACTGAGTGTATTGTTTCATTTCTACCAGACTTCTCATTCCGCTCTCGTAAAACGAAAAGCGGTAGCGATTATTTAATTGTTAAACAAAGCGGGAGACTCAAAACACCTATGCATAATATACATACAGTCAGAAACATTCAGATGTATACGGCAAATTAAAATCAACGAAACACTTTTTTTTTTTTTTTGTCTTACTTTTTTTATTTTAAAAATACATAAATATGAAGTAAATATATGTGATAACATTATTGATAAAAAATAAAATTTTGATTATAATATCTTCTATTTGGTTTTTAACTTTATCTTTAAATTTCCCTCTAAATATGAGCCGTATACATCTGAATGTTTCTGACTGTAGACCTTTAGCCAGCGTTGGCTATTTTGAACTGCTCTCTTTCTGTTGTTCTAAATATCATGGTTCTGAGGGTAAAAAACCTCTTACTATAATCAATCTATCCATCTATCCACCTAATCATATTAAGATAAGATAAATTTACTTCTCAGATCATTTTTTATCTTTATAAACTATACTCGTACGTACATGTGTATGTAGTATGAGACCAAGCCACAAACAAAATAAAAAAAAATCTGCTATGATTGATTATTGGAAAATCTTTAAAAATTGTTCTTAATATTCCCAATAAAACCATCCATTAGCTTTATTAATTTATTTTCGAAAATGTGTTTAAATATTAAATATTTGGTAATTTAATACGTCTTATTGATTTGAAAAATTCCATCGAAGACATAGACGAAAACCAAAAATAAAAATTCATCCGTTTTTCCGATACCAAATTTTTTTGTGTGTTCATGTGTGTGTGTTTATAAATAATAAGATTGATTGGTTGCGTATTAAGTTATTGGTTTTCAATACTTAAGTAATTTAATATGTTCTTTATACTTTTATAGCATTAAGTTTATTAAAAAACCACAAAATCGATTAAAATGGTTAACTTAAGTTTTTTTTTTCTAATGTGGTGGTGCGGGAAGGGTTTTTTGTTCGTTTGAATTTGGGTTGATGTTTCAACGGATATGTGTTTTGGTTAAGATTTATGAGCTTTGAAAGGCTTCGTAATATATCTCATGTGGATTATTTATGTGTATGTATATATAGACGAAACGAAGTCAGACTTCCAGAAAATTAATTTCTCGACATTAGACCGATTAAGAGATTACAGTTTACAGCAGAGACAAATTATTTCAATTATTCAAATTCATTTCGTTCGATAGACAAGAAAAATTTACAAAGTTTTTATTTTTTGTTTTTTTCTAAAAAAGAAAATTTAAATAAATTATTTTCATTTTTTTCAGCTTTCATTTTAAATTTAAATAGAACCTACATAATAGTAATTTCAAGTTATAATAAAAAAACTTATTATTTATTAATTGTGGTGTAAATTGTTAGACGAAAGTTATATGCAAATATGTATGTTCGAGTCATACATACATTCGAGTAAAACATTTATTTTATTTTAATTACCTCTTGTAATAGTAGTTATATGCACATATAGTTCCCGCAATTTATCATTATTATTGCAAATATAATTTACTCATATTTTACATACAACATGCATAATAATAATAATTATAATAATTTATTAAACATTTTTTTTTTTTTTGTTTTAATTTATAGTTTATAATAACTTTATGTAATTTTAATGTTTTTACCAAAGTTTCATGTAACTGAAAATTGAAATTACACATGTTTGTGTATTTTTAAGAACTAGTTTTGAATACAGGGATGCCATCAACTCAATGACGGATTAAGGAAAATCCGGGCCAGAGGCAAGCTTTCATTTCCGGGTCCTCGAAACAATAGGATAATCCGGGCCCTGAGCAAGCTTTTGTTTACGGATGGAAAATTTCGTTTTACTACAAAAATCGTGAAAAATAGGCTTTTTCTCTGTTTTTCATGTCCGAAACATCTTTTTTCTGCATTGTTGACTATACTTAGTCGCATGTCTCCATTACGAACATGAAACCAACTGATTCTCCGCATGATAATTTTTTCGACGGAATACAAACAACAGCAAAACAGTTTTGTTTGTCTATTCTAAATTAAAAGAAACGCATCGGCTCGCACAATTTCATAATGATCGAGCAAAAACAAGGACGTCCGAAATATAGCGTACAAAGGCAGGCATGGTTTAGTGATTGAAGAATAATATGAACAACAACACAAATACATATACACTGATGATGAATGATGATGGTTATGACACGCCATAAACGATATTTCCAGATGATTATGGGTCATAAACAGAATAAAAGAATGAAGACGATTTATGCAGTGTTCTTCAAACTAGAGTTCCGTGTAGGGTTGTACTTTACGTAGGACAGTCCTACAATTGAAGGTCATTGTCCTACGTCCTACACTTTTAATAAAAGTCCTACTGTGAACACAATCATAGACATGACATTTTTTTTCTATTGCTTATACTTGATTAAATAATATTATTGTTTAAATAATCCCCTGATTATTAAAATATTTTTAAAATATACTATAGTTACGCTAGTTCATACGGCAGCACCATCGGTTCATGCATATATTATACTAAGCCACTATCTATATTATGCATTTTATAAAACAACTGCCTACATTGGATGCAAATTCAACTGAATCAGTCACAAAAGTGAATGAAAAGGACTGTCATTTCAGATCACAATCAAACCAATCGAAGTGCTTGTTTAAATTTTTATTTTACACAGTGATTAAAGCGTTTAGAATCGAAAAATGTAATCAGCTTATAAAGGGTGATGAAAAAGTATGGAAATCCCTAAAAACTCGCGGAGTTCAGTAAGAAAACATTACCAAGGTTAAATGTCAGATAATTTTCAACAAGGAACTCAATGGTGATCTTTGATGTAACCTTGAACCTCATCTTCAAGGTCACTTTGAGGTCAAAGTCATTTTTTAAACGGAAACCTCTATTTTTGACATCGTATTCTAAAAGAGTGGGATGTTTTACGTCCGAAAATATGTATTTTCCATGATCTCCCAAGGTTACCTGAAGGAATATATTTTAGTTAAAATGTTTATGGTTTGCTAAGAAAATTAAAAAATTAAAATCTTCATTTTTTATTTTTTTATTTTATTAGTTATTACAATGTTCTGTTATTTCTATTTTTTTTTTTTAATTTTCATTGCAAATCATGCTTTATAATTAAAATATATTCGTTCAGGTGACATCGGGAGGTCATGGAAAATACATATTCAGACGTAAAATTTTCCACTCTTTTCGAATCCGATGTCAAAAATAGGGGTATCCATTTAAAAAAAATGGCTTTGACCTCAAAATGACCTTAAAGATGAGTTGCAAGGTCACCATCGAATTCCTTGTTGAAAATTTGCCTAAGATTAACCATTGATAATTCTTTTTTTGACCGAACTCCGCGATGGGTTTCCATACTTTCATTCACCCTGTATATTTTTATCCCATTTATCTATAACTTTCCTGTATAAAACTGCAAATAGCTGTTTTGCTGCATAAGAAGATATGTAATTTATTCTAGTTGGCATTTTAGTTTGATTAACTGCGTTGGCAATTGGCGTTCCATTTTATTTCCAAAATAAAAACCGAAAATGCCATTTTAACCCTAATTGGCAGAAAGAATTTGGATGATTACAAAAAGAAACTGAAACCGGCGTAAAATGCAGAATTTGTTTAAAAACCTTTTGCATAAGCGTTGAAGGTGTAACGGAATCTAAGCAACATGAGTAAAGCGAGTCACATAAAATGAAACAGAGGCCATCAAACTTTTCTTCTTTAAATGAATTCATGCTTAAAAAGGGCTGAAAATAACAGCTTCAGGTTATTGAAATGGTGCCATGAAATTACATATGCCACACAATAAAACACAAACGATCATATAATTCATTAGACAGTATTGTTAAGTTATTGCCAAAAATTCAAAACCAATTCATTTAAGATCTCGTGTGGTCGAAGTAAAACCGAAGCCATTGTAATGAACGTTTCGTGTCCTCAAATATTAGGGAACGTTATCAAATCGATTAAAGAAAGACATTTGAATTTTTCAATAATGATTGTTGCTTCTAACAACAAAAAACGGGAAGCTTTTCTCGTTAACAATTCAATTTTTTTCAAGACAGAACGGTTTAGAGCATAGAATTATTGATTTGGTCGCTATCATTATCTGTTTACAAGTTTTAAAACTGTGGATAAAAATCGTTAAAGCAAACTGTTATGCTCATATTTTGCACAATTGTCTCAGATTTTCCTGGAGGAATTAGACATCGATATCGAAATTATCATATCAAAAATCAACTCTCATGTTTGGCAACGAAACTTTTAAAGAATTCTGCATTTTTATGAAGGTCAGCTTTAACAAGTTTTCAAAAAACGTTGTAACTCGCTGGCTATTTTTACATCTTCGTATAGAAAGGTTACTAAAAGAATTTCTAGCATTACAATCATATTTTTGAAGTATAGGTAGTTTATATTTACGATTTGGCAGTCGTACTGAAAAAGTCTTACTAATAAAGAACGATGAAATTCCACTTAAAATCGAAATATAGGTATCTCCTCTTCGTAAGCCATATAAGTATTATATTTAAGAAACCGATTAATGAAAATCCAGTACTAAAATAGTTGATCTACAAAGTGTTTTCAATAATTTGTGCAACTTAAATCTAGATACGAGTAGAAATTTTTTTGGTTATGAAGTAAAGTAATAATCAAATTCAATGCATTGAAAAATTCTGAAAAATAGAAAAAGAATTACTATTAACATTTCTAGCAGTTTCAATAGGGATCATTCCATATGAAATCGTACGTGAGGAGGCGATGTCTCAAAAATTGTTCAAACTATACAAAACCTCCGCTTTACGATGGGCTCGCAATATGATTAAATCGCTTTACGATGAATCGACTCTACCAAAATCTAACTCACTTTACGATTTCCATTTGGCAAACAACGGGATATTATTAAAACATTTAATGTGATCTTGACTCGTCGATTAAGTGTTTAGGTCATGTAAAATGTGGTTCACTTTACGATAATTTCACAATACGATGAAGTTAGTGGAACGAATTAACATCGTAAAGCGGTGGTGCACTGTATTTACATATTCGATTTATAAGTAAAAAAAAAAATTTTGTAGAAAAACATTTTTTTTTCTCTTTTTTACTCTCGAGTTTACTCGCTCTCAAAGTTTACTCATTTTCAAGGAGTTTTGGATGTACATATGTATCAAGAATGATAGATTAGAAGATTGTCCAACTCCGATGGAGAGTAAAACGACTGGTTCCTATGCTTTATTTTTTAATTTTATTTTTTATCCTCTCTTGTAATACGGTAGTGAACCAAAAATGTTGTACTTAAATGAATTATCGTGTCGTCAAATTACTATGAAGAGTACGATAATTTTGTTTTCCACTGTATATACAACATAAACATTAAATAAAATAAATAACCAATGATGAATGAGAGTGAGTGACCAAATATATTATACCGCCACACTACATAAAATAAGAGGAAATGAAAGGTATATAGATTAACACTTTCACATCAATGATCATGTGATCATATTTATTCATGTTTCTTGCTCAGACCGCTGTAAAACCAACCAAATATTTGAAGAACCAAGGGTGAGTGAAACAAAGTTTAAATAACAGGTGAAAAAAAGTCAGATATACAGACTGGTTCCTACGCTTTATTTTTTTACAAAAAAAGAGAGTAACGTATTTTGAGTTGCATAATCTTGTAATCTATCATTCTTGCATATGTATTACATTTTTGATCATATTTTCGGGACGGGTTGACCGATTTTGGTTTTCTCAACGGTTTTTGACAACTAGAAGAATATGTAAAATCATGAAATAATTTGTTCATAATAATTTTCAATTTTGAAATTTTGCTGATTTTTTGAATCTGTATTTCTTAGTATCTTGATAACAAAAAATTTATTTTTTTTTTAATTTTTTAAATAACGTTAAATTACTTGCTAATAATGACACTTTAATTTGTGAAAAATTCAGCTTGGCACTAGAAGAAAAATTTTGAGATACAGTCTTTTAAACTCAAAATGTTATATCCTTCCATACTAAATTTTATATCCTTCAAAATATAAAACCTGTGTCATGTCAAAATAATATATTATTGATATTTTATTGTTTAAGAATATTGTGATTAGTAATATTTTACCTAAAATTAAAACTTTGTGAATTCGACACCGTAATAAAAGTATAGAATGAAATTAAGGAATTGAGCTTTCTGTCTCTCTTCTAAAATGGGCGATGTTGTTTTATGGTAATAAAATGGTGGAATAGTGATTTGTGATTAATTTCGTATTCGTCATTATAAATTTAACAAAAATGCAATTTATCAATATCCACCATTTTCTTAAATATTTTCATATAATGACCTAAACTAACTTGCTTACTATATTTTATTATACGATGATGGATGGCATCACAAGGGTTCTGTCGCAAATTTGTCTGTGTTTGAATAGAAAAACGGTTTCGCGAAATTATATAGTTTGAAGAACGCTGAGAAATGCGCAATAAAAGAAATTTTGAGACCAGTATCAAACTGGTATACCGGGTGATTTTTTTAACATGATACACTCAAATATCTCGGAAAATAAGCACTCTACGAAAAAAATGGTCGATTCTGCAATACGTGTAATAAAATTACCATGGTTTCGTTGTAAATTCACGAAGTTAGTCTTAAACAATTTATTCATTTTGCAAATTTCGAGTAAATGGGAAAGGGGTGCTTGATTTACATGAGTCCCCTTGCCTCATCATCTTTCAATTAAATTAAGTGCTCAAAATGATGGCCTTCGACTTCAATGCACATATTAATCCGCGTTTCAAATGACTGTACACAACTGAGGAGTATGTCTGCTTGAATTTCAGCACAAGCATTTCTGATTCGCTCAATCATATTCTCACGTGTTGTTGGTTTTTGTTTGTAAACTTGGTCTTTGAGATAGCCCCACAAAAAGAAATCTGGCGAAGTAAGATCTGGTGATCTGGCAGGCCAATTTACCGGACCAGCTCTCCCGATCCACCGACCATTGAAATCACGATCAAGTGCTACCAACGAACGGTGTGCGGGACAACCATCATGTTGAAACCAAATGCTCCGTCGCACTTCTCAGCTCAAGTTTTCAAATAATGTTGGCAGTTCATTTTCTAAAATATCTCGGTACATTTAACCATTCAAGTTGCCTTCAATAATGTGGGGGCCGACGAGTTTGTTGCCAATTATTCCACACCACACATTGACAGTCCAAGGACGCTGATGTTCAACTTGGCGAAGCCAGTGCGGATTTTCAACACTCCAGTAATGCATGTTGTGGCAATTAACCATTCCATGGTTTGTAAAAGACGACTTGTCGGAGAACAATACGTATTGAAAAAATTTGGGTTTTGCTGTATTTGTTCACGAGCCCACTGACAAAAAGTTACCCGATTTTGGAAATCAACGCCATGAGGATCATGGTGTAAAGTCACATGATACGGCTAATACTTATGACGTTTTAAAATTTTCCAAACACTGGTCTGGGACAATCCGGAATCGCTAGCTATTTCTCGTATACTAATATGAGGATTATGAGCTACTGCAGCCAATACATCAATTTCATTATTTTCTTCGGTGACTATTGCTGGACGAGTCCTTTTTTTCGGTTGAACACTTCCATTAGTAATAAATTGTTTGACAGTTGCTGAAATGACGCACGTGACCGAATCCTATCCGGAAAACGCGAAGCGTAGAGAGTGACAGCAGTATCAAGACTCCGGCCAGCTTCTCCATATACCAGAATCATTTCAATTTTCTCTTGTACAGTTAGATACACTATTCTGAAGTAGTATTGATAGCTGGACACAGGTAATGTTGTTTTCGAAATAATCTTCGGACTGAATCGGTATTTTTAAAACAAAATACAAACAATTTCATTAATTTGAAAGCTGATTTAATCGCATGTTCCTGGGTTACGATAATGACAAGCCATTTTTTAGTAATTAAAAATTTAAGAAATACAAATTGTTTAAGACTAACTTCGTGTATCTACAACGAAACCATGGTATTTTTATTGCAGACGTATTGCAGAATCGTTTGCGTAGGTTAGGAGAAATAAAAAAAAATTGAATATCGTCAATTACAGCGCCATCTATCATGAATGGAAAAAATGTTTCAGCCAAATCCTACGTATTTTTAGCTGTAGAATCCGAATAAAAAAAAATAAGGGTTCCTATCTTAGTTTCAAAGTTACAAGGAGAGGGGAGGGGTTCTAATTTTAACACTAATGTATTTCCCCCGCGGAATAATTAAATTTTGATCTTTACCATTTTTTTCATAGAGTGCTTATTTTCCGAGATATTTGAGTGTATCAGGTTAAAAAAATCACCCGGTATAAACACGACCGATGGCAAGCAGAGAACAGTTTTTGCTTTACTTTAAATCGTTAAATATGGAAATAAATCTTTTGGCACAGCCCCCACCAATGGCATGTGGACAGATTTAAATAGTGAAGTCAAAGTAAATATCAAAGTGTATAAAAGTAGAGTGAAAAAGTCTAGTGACATAAAAAGTACACAGTGTTTTAATTGGACGAACTCAGAAGCCCAGGGGGGCTATTTGGGAATTCGATTCGAACATGTTCGACTCTTCGATTTATAAGGTTGCTATTCGATTTAAATAAGAAACGAACGAATCTGATTCAATTCAAATAGGAATCCAATAATCGAAGACTCGAGTGCGATCGAATCAAATTCCCAAATAGCCCCCCTGCTCGTAACAATATTTTTGCTATATCTCATGATTTGTTTTTTTTATTTTTTGTATTTTGAATATGATGAATGATCATTGAAAATTATGGTATGCAATTATATTACATTGGGCAAAGTCGGACGCACAGAAATATTTAGCCTCAAAGATGTCGTCATAACATTTTATGTTTGGTAAAACATTTAGGGTACTTGTTTTCGGTTCATGTTACACGCTGCGTTAGAATGTTATGTTAAATGTTGCGTTAAAATGTTGCGTGTCATGTAAAATGTTATATTAAATAAAAATATTTTCTCTCTTTTTATTTAACACATTAAAATTGAAACAGAAAATACAAAAAACTTAGGAATAGTCGTTCCAGTGTTCATGTTACATGTTTGCTGTGTTACATGTTTGCTGTGTTAATAATATTTGGAAGCAAATAATACGGGTATTGATTTATTTGGGCTAGAATCCACAAAATAATACAAAAAAGATATATCATACACTAGCCATTGTTATATAAACAAATTTATATTTAAAAGTCGCGTCGGTGGTGAAATTTGACGCCATGTTATTTCAACGTAGTTTACAAAACCAATTCTATCTTTACTATAACTATAATAATGTAATCAACAGTAACATATTGAAATGGATTAGAATTAATGATAAAATTAGTAAAGCAATCAGTAGGAAATATTTCTTACTAAAATGTAGAAGATGTAAAATATTTCCGAAATTCATCCAAAATAAGACTAAAGGAATTCAACTACAACATAAAGAACAAAGAATTTTTCAAGAATCAATAAATAAACTACAATACAACGTTAAAGTTAAATTATTAAATCTTGAAATAAGAGTGTGCTTAAATACCCTAAATATTTTAATTAAACATTTAATGTTTATTAATAATTTTTTACAACATAATTTAATAACTCAAGATTTCATCATTCTTAAAACAACACAATCAAAATACAATAAAATAATGTTAGATAAACATAAAGCGAAGTTAAGTAAGAAATTTAATGATATTAGTGTAAATGGTAATAATTTTGATAATTTAGAAGTAATATTTAATGAAGATAATATCATTAATTTAACAGAGATAAATATACCGGTTGATGTCAAAGTTCTTTTATCATTTGGACCAAAATTTGCAATGCCTGTTACTTTAAAGAGTTTTCCTATATTCAACATTTTAGCAGATATTGAGAATATTCTTGAAAAGGAAGAAAATGAGGAGCTTAAAATAAGGAAAAGAACCGATATTTCATCAATAATAAATGATTATATTAAAAAACCAATAACTAGAGCAGCACATGAAAATTTTCTAATTAAAGCAGTAATAAATTTAAAATACTTAATTAAAAATAATAGTGACATAATAGTTCTTTCAAGTGATAAAACGAAGAAAACAGTGATAATGAGTAAAAATGAATATAATCAAAAAATGAATAATTTACTTATAGACATTAATACATATGAGAAAATAAATAATGATCCAACAACATCTACAAACAATAAGTTGATTAAGTTATTACAAACAATCAACATTAGTAATACCACGGTGAAGAAAATAACAACAAAATACCCGACATGCCCAAGAATGTATGGATTACCGAAGACACATAAACCAGAGATACCATTACGACCTATTGTATCAACCATTGATTCCCCGGGATATCAAATTTCGAAATATTTATGTAAAATACTGAAAAATTTAACAAACAATAGTAGATATAATGTCAAAAATGCCCATGAATTAAAATCACTATTAAAAGGAGTTCAATTAAAAAATGATGATATACTAGTATCATTTGATGTAACTTCATTATTTACCAACATTCCAACATTAATCGCCATACAAGAAATTAAACAAAAGTGGGAAGAAATTAAATATGACACAAAATTGGATAAAGATAGTTTCATTAAAATTTTAAAATTTATTGTAGATGAGAATAACTATTTCAAATTCGAAAATCAATTTTATCGCCAGAAATTTGGGTTAGCCATGGGAAATCCACTATCACCAATATTAGCTGATATTGTAATGGAAAAACTTTTTGATAAAATTATTAAAAAGTTACACAGGCCTCCAACTTTTATTAAAAAATATGTTGATGACATCATTATGGCCATACCTCTTAACTGCGTAGAATCAACGAAACTGGCATTTGAATCATTTGATGAAAATATTAAATTCACGGTGGAAATGGAAAAAAACCGAGAAATTCCGTTTCTAGATATAAAATTAATTAGAACGGAAATACAAACTATAAAAGTAAATTGGTACAAGAAATCAAATTGTTCAGAAAGATTACTTAATTATTTATCAGCACATCCTAAACAGATGAAAATAAATGTTGCACAAGCATTTGCTGTAAGAGTGTTGAATTTATCAGAAAAAGAATTTTGGCATAATAATATAACTTTAATTAAAAATATTTTATATAAAAATAATTATCCCGAAAATTTAATAAAACGTATAATAATAAAAGCGAAACTAAAAGCTCAACAATTTGTAATTGATAATAACACTATCACGCATAACGTAAATAACACCACTAATACTAGTAATAACAATAATTTTAATCTTAATAGTAATAATTTAATTAATAATAACAATACTTATGTTTACAACAATAATAATAACAACGACAACAATTATAATAACAATAATGCATCTATACTCGTAAATCCAGGTGAAGTAAAATTTGTTTCATTAACCTATGTTCCAGGAGTTACTGAGAAATTAATGAAAGTGATCAAAGAAGAAAAAAATATCGACAATATTAAAATTGGGAACAAAATCACAAATAAATTGTATAAAAGTTTTTCGAAACTAAAAGACAAAATTCCAACGCAAGAGCACCATGATGTTGTTTATGAAATCCCATGTGAATGTGGAAAAGCGTATGTTGGACAAACGTCACAAACACTGAAAAGAAGAATTCAAAAACATAGAAGTGAAGTAAAATTAAAAAATAAAACATCAGCATTAAGTATACATGCCATAGAAAATGATCATGCTTTTGAATTCAATAATGCAAAAATTGCACATCACGAAAAATTGGAAAAATCAAGATTAATTTTAGAATCAGCGCATATTAGCATGGACACAACAAAAAACGTTAATTTTAAAACTGATACCAGCAACATCTGTCCAGAATATAAAGGAATTATTAAAACATATACAACAAAAAAACAAAAATAGCAAACAAATATAGTCAAATTAAATTTGTGAATCATAATTTTACTATTACACACAATATTTTGATTTTGATTTCTTATTAGAACATTAAGCGCTTTTGTAATTATATGCGTGTTTTTAACAAACAATGTTTCTCAAATTTTTCTCTTTAATGTTTAACACTTATAAAACAATTTTTTGTGTACATCTCTTGTTGAGGATGGATTAATAATTTATTTTAAAACTAAAATTCAAGTTGTAAAGATGAATTTGTATATTAAGTTATTTACATTTTTATGTTATTTATTTAAGTTATTTTGTAAATTGTTTCTATATATTTTTTAAAAATAATGTGAATGTTTCATAATGTTTTAAAACTAAAACTTTATGTAAGCGTTTTCTTGTTTTTTTAAAAAAAATTATTGTAAATTTTATTTTGTAAATTTTATATTTTTAGTTGTAATATTTTGAGAATGGCAAAATGCCGAAATATTAATAATAAATAAATTTAGTATGGTAATATTTGGAAGCAAATAATACGGGTATTGATTTATTTGGGCTAGAATCCACAAAATAATACAAAAAAAATGTCATGACGACATCTTTGAGGCTAAATATATCTGTGCGTCCGACTTTTCTCAATGTTATATGTATAATTGCATACCATAAATTTTCAATGATCATCATTTTCAAAAAAAAAAAAAAAATCATGTCATATAGCAAAAATATTGTTACGAACTGGGCTACTGAGTTGGTTCGGATTTTGAAATTAAAAACGCGTACTTTTTATTTCACTCTCCTTTTATACACTTTGATATTTGCTTTGACTTTACTATTTAATTCTGTCCGCTTGCTACTATGGGTCTGTTTGATAATTCGCAGTGCATAATGTTTTCCTTGTCTACTTTCATTTTATTTCTGGTGGTGAAATAAAGAAAAAAATGTACACTGCACTGCACCGTGCGAATTATCAAACAGGCCCTATGACAACAGATTTATTTCTTTATTTAAGCTATTGCTGTTCATAGCGTGAGCTTGTTGTATAATGGCCAAAATCGCCGCAATATTTACCTCTATTTTTATACTTATGTTTTACCAAACATTTGCGGTACAGGTGGAACTTGAACCCCGTTACTTTTTTTTATTTATCACATTAAAATAGAAACAAAAACGATAAAAAACGCGAGAGTATTTTCAGTGTTCACGTTACATGTACCTATGCTGTATTGAAAATCTCATGGCCATCTTTGAGGCTAAATATTTCTGTGCGTCCGACTTTTCCCAAGGTTATATAATTGCATACCATAAATTTTCAATGATCATCATTTTCAAAATACAAAAAATAAAAAAACAAATCATGTCATGTAAAATATTGTTACGAATTGGGCTTCTGAGTTCGTTCGGATTTTGCAATTAAAAACACTGTGTACTTTTTATTTCACTCTACTTTTATACACTTTGATATTCGCTTTGACTTTACTATTTAATTCTGTCCGCTTGCTACTGGTGGGGGGCTATGACAACAGATTTATTTCTTTATTTAACGATTTACAATAAACCAAAAACTGTTCTCTGCATGCCATCGGTTGTGTTTATAACACTTAACCGTCTCTAAGCTATTGACGATTGGAGCATCACGGATTCCACCTAGTGGAATATTTTTAAACTGAGCTACCTGATAATTTGACGTTCGAAATTGTTGTAAATAATTAAATTTTTGATCTGTAAGCACAATTTTTACTTACCGGATTGCTAATAATTGTAAATAATTCCAATTTTGGACTATAAAAACAATTTTTAATTACCGCAATGCTAAATTATCTTTCGTCGCATTTGTGACAAATGTCATTTTATCAGGTGCATCATTTTAACTATTGTCCTCGAGAGGCGCTTTCTTTACTTTTACAATCGTCAATTGATGTTCATAAAGTGAGCTTGTTGTATGATGGCCAAAATCGTCACAATATTTACTTCTATTTTTGATTTCATGTTTTACCAAACATTTGCGGTTCAGGTGGAGCTTGAACCCCATTCATTTTTTTTTAATACAGCTTACTTGGAACACTGAAACTACTTTTTGTATTTTTTGTTTCTATTTTAATGTGCTAAATAAAAAGAGAGGTAAAATTTGTATCTAACATCACATTTTACATGACATTTTAACGCAACATTATAACGCAACATTTAACATAACATTATCTAACGCAGCGTGTAACATGAACCCAAAACTAGTCCCCTAAATGTTTTACCAAACATAAAAGAAATTTCATAATTTGAAAGGAAATGTCATTTTGTGTAACTTGTGTGCAACTCGCTTCGCTCGTTTCGCAAATATCCCACTCTTTATACAAAATGAGTCATTTCCTAACTGGTTGCATAAATAGTTATTTTTATGGCTGAAAGTATACATAAAGCCTAAATAAAATATCATTGTCGTATCTGCATGTAAATTAGCAAGTAGGTTGTCTGGCTGGCCATTGAATTTAATTAATGCTTAATTGTACTGTACTGTAATTTGTTCACCGTTTACTATGGAGAAAATTGGCATACCGATAAAAGTTGGTATAATTTCTACACCATTAGTTCAGTTTTAGTTCAGAAGTAAAGTTATAGTGTGAAGCTGCTACATACATTGTAGGCCAACCAATATCAATTGGGGGATTCTTCAAAATATTATAGAATCGAATAATTTTGGTTATTAAAATTGTTTACCTAACTTATAAGGATAATATAGGATTATCACAAATGCATATTGGTTAAATTTCTCGTTGCATGGGAAATGTTTCCAGAATTCCGTTTCCTATACATTTTCTGTGTAAGACCAATGCACTTTTTTCTCAGTGCAAAATGTCTTATCAAAAAGCACTTTTTTCAAGACATTATGCCATTAAGCTATTTTTTGTTTAAATTAAGAGTTTATTTTTTAACTTAATAGTATTTAATAAATGTTTATGTTTTATTTTCATTCTTATTTCTTCCAGGGTCAGATCCAACCGGTCTCACAAATCAATATTTTCCGACATCAACATTTCAACAGTTTAGTACACCGGCACAATTAAATACTGCCCATTTAACAAGTGCCCATCATTTAGCCACCCATCAAAATACAATGTCCAGTCACCTGGGCAAGCAAATGGATAATAGTTTAAAACGTAACGTTTCAACAGCCCGAACTAAACAAGAAATAGCACAGATGATACTATTCTCGGGGCCAGACGGTTGTAATCTATTCATTTATCATTTGCCACAGGAATTTTCCGACAGTGATTTGGCATCAACATTTTTACCATTCGGTAATGTTATCTCGGCCAAAGTATTTATCGATAAGCAAACAAATCTATCAAAATGTTTTGGTTTCGTATCGTTTGATAATCCGGAATCGGCTCAGGCGGCTATAAAAGCAATGCACGGATTTCAAATTGGTACTAAACGTTTAAAAGTGCAGTTAAAAAAACCGAAAGATGCATCGAAACCGTATTGATTTGCGGTTTTGTCCTGTGTATCCTGTTCCTGTATATTTTAGTAAAAAAAAATTTTATACTTTAAATACATTTAATATACTTATATGTAAAAGGAAACACGTTAACTAAGACTTAAACCAAATTTTAAAAATAAAATAAAAAAAATTAAAATATATTTTTTAGAAATTATGTATAATTAAAAATAGAAAATTTAATTTTATATTTTTATAAATAAAAATATGTAGAACGTGCACATTCACCACAAAAACATAATTAGAGTGAATTTTAAAATGGCCGCCATATTTAAAATAAATAAAATGGAGAGGCTAGGTACTAGTGGAGCCATTTTAAAATAAACACTTAAATAAATAAATTTTATATGATAAACTAAAATTAATTAATTATTATAATATTTATATAACTTAAAAAAAAAACAAATAAAATATTAATATATTGTATTATAAATCTACAAACAAAACAAAAACAAAAATATTATTTTATATACATATGTATAATTGCACGATTTTATTTGTCAGTCTGTAATTTAATATTGAAATGTTTGTTAATTATTTTTTATGTTACATGTTAATGTTTTTTATTTTTGGTGTCCTAAAATGAAATAATTAACAATTATGTTATATTTTTTGATTTAATTTATATTTGTATATTATAAATAATCTTTATGTTTATTTATATAATTATAATTATGTAAAATAATTTGTATATGTTGCACGCAAATATAATTATTTAAAAAAAAAAAAAACTTGGTCCAAGATATAATTAATTATGTGAAACAAAAATTAAATAATTAAGCGTTTATTATATTATGTACTTATATAATTAATTTGTACAAGTGCATGTGACCTTTTTTTGTTGTTGTATCTAAAAAAATGTATGTATATGTAATGTATGTATGTACTTTTATTTCACAGGGGATAATTTATAATATATTGGGGTTTATGTATATAATTATGTATATTCATATTTGAATAAATTGGTATATAGGTATAATTTCAAGTTTTTGCATCAGTTTATCATTGTGTATCTGATTGGGCCTTACAATGTGGACACTCGATACTGCATAACTTTTCGTCTATGGCCGATTTTTTTTTTTTTTTTTGAAGAAAAACAGTCGTAACTCAGAAACCGAAGGAGCATACAAATCAAATCAAAAA
Source organism: Tipula helvola (assembly GCA_963556165.1). Taxonomy (NCBI): domain Eukaryota; kingdom Metazoa; phylum Arthropoda; class Insecta; order Diptera; family Tipulidae; genus Tipula; species Tipula helvola. Next base: position 50,745,644 of record OY744483.1, read on the forward strand.
ATGTTTGACAACAATTCGTTACGGACTGGTAAAAATAAAAGGGCAAGAAAAGGAGACGTGATTCGAAGTGTAATTGAAGCAATTTTGCCACCACTATTGTTGATTGCATTGTTAAATTTGCCCAAACACACCATAATACTCGACATTGATTGTTTTTCCTTTTTTTAGATAGTCCATGTCTGTCTCAAAAAATAGTGGCCATAACCTTTCCAGCTGATTGTTGTCTTTTTGGTCGGATTTGACCAGGTTCCATCCACTGTGCAGAATCTGGTATAAAATAAAAAATCGTACTTTCATCAACTGTTATTATTCGACGCAAAAGCTCTTCTTATATGCCTTAATATGTCCAAACATGACTGTGAAGTGGCTACTCGTTTGCGTTTTTAACGCGGCACTTATCTTACTTTTACTTATACCTATCTAGCTCTTTCATAAACAAAAGTCCATGCACGATATTTTCAATACATTCTTTTGAAATGTTTACGATGTCATCAATCTCACTCAACTTCACTTTCAGATCACTCAATATAATATCATGGATTTTTTCAATCATTTCTTGTGTTGCCACCTCTTTTGGCCTTGTGGAACCACTTTAAAATTCACTGACCCAAAAATGGACAGTTTTATGGGAAGGTGTAGACTCGCCCAAAGTTAGATCCATATGTTGGCCTTCCAAATAAACGTAATGAATTGCACCACAAATTTGAAATTTATCTATTCTGCATAAAATGAGAAATACGTCAATTTTTTTGCTTGTAAAATGCAAACTAAATGACAGATCGACTTGAAAATTTAAATGGTACCTATCAAATAAAAGATACGCCACCATTGATGTGTCAATACAGGAAGCTTTTCAGCCCATGTATGGTAAGTTATCTTAGTTTCTGATGTTCGGACATGAACATTGTTACAATAGTTAAATAAAAATAAAAAGATATTGTTTTAAAAAAAATGTTCCTAGTTGACAAGCTAATCTTTGCAAAATAGTTACTCCTTAAAACTGATGCGATCTTTTAAAGGTAAGTTTACACTTAATACGAAACAAATAAACGTAGGTAAGTAAGGGAGTAATTTGTGGGTTTCCTTAGTTTTTTTGTTGTGAATTGTGGTATTCTAACATTTTTCCTGATTTTGCAATGAAGTATAGGAGTAACTACAAGAAGAGGAAATACGTTGATTTACGAATTCATCCGTAAATCACGTAAACAACAAAACAAAACAAAAATCAATAATATGTTGGCCATTGGCCTCTAACAAATGTTAGTAAGAATTGGGTTGTTGGATATTGTGATTTGTGAACAGAGGGAGAACAGTGCAAAGCACTTGTCGTCTCCCGTCCCATAAGGGACAGTCCACAGACACCCAACAACCGGTGCCATTTAGTTAGTATGTTTCCGCATGGCACAAATTTTTAGGGGCGCAACATTTTAGGCGCAAATGTATTTTACACTCAAATTGAACTTACTAAATGTGGAATATAAAATTTAAAAAAATGTATCAGCCTGTATTGCATTCTTCTTCTAAGGTATACAAACATTTTTTATATATCCGTGTGTTTTTTGGCCATAGTTTAATAATGGTAATAGTAGGGCTAGTTAGAGAAGTGAAATTAGTTTCCCCTCTAAACGGTTATCTCTTATCTGTAGAAGCATATTTGTATCATGCCGTCTCATCTTACATTTCTCAGACAAGTATTTTCCAAAAGCAAATAAAAACAAAAATCTTGGGGTTTGTGTCCGTGGTACGTTATAGTTGTTTGTGGAATTTGTCAAAAGTTCCTTCGATCGAAAATTCTAATGAAAGCCCTTCAATAGCAGATCAGTTGATTTCTCCGTCTGTATCCGCGACAAATTAAATGTTGGCAACTCCGCAGACTTAAAGACTTAATAAATTTAATAATAATAAATTTTTCAGATTCAGCATGATGGTCTAAAACCCTTAACAATAAAATTACTGATTACTTGGTCGTTCAAGGTTCCAGGCAAGTTAAACTTACAGGATATCCTCAAGATAAAAACAACCGTCAGTTCGCCAATAATCATTTCTTCCATATACTTGCTAATAACGACTATGTACCGCGACGATGGACTGATACTGCTGACCGCGCATTTTGTTTCTGTTGTGTTTGTTTTGATCTAGGTCGCACGAATTCGAAATCGAATTTAGCAAATATTGGTTACAAAAATTGAATGTGAGTAAGTCACATGAAAATAGTCCAAATCATATGATCTGTTCCCAAATGTGGAATCAAGACTGAGATCAGGATCAACAATCGGTCGAGCGGAACAACTTATAATTCAAAAGAAAATAGAGGGCTGGAAAATGTTTTTCAATATACATAGATTGATGATGATGAGTATCTTGCGCAAAATAATATATCATTCCGCTGTTCTTCTGATAAGTTATATACCAAGAACAACAGAAAATATTTAGGCCTAATAAAATTACTTGCCAAATTTGACCTCATCATGCAGGAACACGTTCCAAATCGAATCCTAAAAAAACGTCAACGTGTGTTGGTCATATTTACCAGTTAGATTTTCCTTTTTTATTGTGAAAAAAAACAAGTTTCGGTTAAGATATACATATAAATAACTCTTTACTATATTATAAAAATCAATAACCAAATGTAACGTCTACAAAAAAATCCAAATAATCTCTTCCAACATTCCAACAAAGACAGAAAGCAAAAGAAAACCCAATAAAATGTAAGTGAGGCCTTTTGTACCATTTTCCTGCTGATTGACCTAAAAAAAAACATATTTTTTTTCATCGATCAACCAACCGAAAATGCCATAATCCCCCTCCAAAATTTTATGGAATTCAATTTGGTCGACAATGACCTTGGTTGAATAAACGAAAAGAAAATTAATAATAAGCAAAAACAATTTTGTGCACACTCTTACTAAAGCATGTCTGAGTGATAAGAGAAAAATGTTTATTTATTGAAACTTGAGTCCACACATTTAATGTATTTATAAACAAACGTAAATGAAAGTATGATTCATATGGTCGTGTGCCACTAGAGTTAATGGGATTTTACGCTAATTTGCTGTACAAACAAATTTGACACATAACCCATCTTAGCGTAATTAGAACGGATATTGTCATAGAAATTTTTATATTTTAGAAGAAAATATCTTCAAAGGTGGAATGCAGTTTTCTTGTGGATTTTTGTGGATTGGCTTATTTTGTAACGGGGATGATAAGTTCCGGTTACAAAGCCTTGCTAATAACAGCATCAATATGACGGTTGAACTTTAGATCTGAGCTGAAAATCACCCCCAAATCATTAAATAAGTGGACCCGTTCTATTGTCTGATGATCAAGAATATAATTTAAAAATGGCGGATGCTTAGATTTGGACTATTTGGAGTATGTTATTACTTGCTCATGAGACTTAAATTAGACCAGTCACTATGTTACAAAATATTTTTATATCATCCGCAAATAATAGACATTCTGCAAACTCGAACGACTTAATAACGTCGATAACATAAAACAAAAATAGCAAAGGCCCTAAATAACTGCCTTAAGATACGTCTGAAAAAAACGGCGAAACATTCAGACGATGTGTCATCAATTTTCACATATACATTCTACGATTCGATAAGTAAGATCTTAGCCAATTTAACGGTATAATTTTTTTCTTTCCGCTGGCGCTACATCCCATAGAGGGATTTGGCCGCTTCATTTTTGAAGTTTCGTAATCATTTTTGTTAACAGATAATGAGTGATTAATTCATTGATCCTACATTAAACCAGCCGTGATTTTTTCATCACCCGCCGGGAATCGAACCCGGGACCTCCGGAGCGTAAAGCTAGTATGCTAACCACTGTGCCACCGGGGCGGTATAATGTCGCAGTTAAATTTACTAAGCTTATCCAACAAAAGACGATGATTCAGTCGGTCCAAAACTTTGGTAAAATCAGTATAGAATACATCAACCTGCGTTTTATTGATTGCGCGTTTAGTTTAATAATTCTGAAAAGTGCTAAGCTAGTAACAGTATAGATCGACCGAGCAAAAATACATGGTAATGAGGAATTATCAATTGCTTACAGTGGAAAAAAACATCTTTAACCATTGATTCAAATAGCTTGGGAATACAGGATTGTAGCGGCTCACTCTTTCGTTATCCGTCTAAACCAACAAGAATGTTTATACAAGCCATGCGGAACAAACACTTAAGCTATGAAGATGTATCCTAAGGCTTAGTATTAGTAATGTATACAAAAATGTCTGTATAATATTGTTTACAATATTTTACGTGTAGGTATGTTTTCTGTTAAAATTGCAACAACAATTGAGAGAACATTTTTTTGATAGGATCTGTGTAAAGAGCGAACGTCACGGCTTGTATAAACATTTTTGTTGGTTTTGATCAAGCACACACTGGCGTCCGAGCTCACCCAATCACCACTACAATATTTTCACGCCGCTGTTGTCGCGATGATTTCACCTTACAATCTGCTGCACCAATCGCAGCATGACAATTCACAAATACGAAAGACACACAAGCAGCGCTGTCGAAAGTGGAGCTTCGGCTCCAAAATGGAGCTTTAGAATATTTCGGGAGCCCAGGAGCCTAGTGGAGCTCGTCAATTTTTCAATTGGAGCTCAAAACAGTTAATAATTTTTATGTTTTTTTAAATGAATTTAATTTTTTATTTCCTACATTGTATGTATTCCCATTCTATAATCTGTATGTGTATGTTTATTGGATTTTCCATAAAAGCTGCTTATAGAAACTGCTTATAGGAACAAATGTACCCGTCAAAATTATAACTTAAATTTTCAATACCGATTAAATTTAATTGTAGCCGTTTTTTATTCCTTCTGGATCTACAAAATAGTGACGCTAAGACGGTTTATATTGAAATTATAAAATTTTTTCATCTTTATAAAATTCCATTAACTAATTGCTTGAGGTTTGGGGCGAACAATGCCAGCGTAATGATAGGTACAAAATGTGGAGTTCAAGCTTTCCACCGTTTTTTTCAAAAAACTTCCACAAGAATACGAAAGATTGGTGAGAAATATATGTTTACCTACTTCTTTTTGGCACATAGTTCTAAAAGGCAAATTGAAATTCGTACATTTCAGGAATACTTTAATATTCCATTTAACAAAATCCTAAAAATAGTGAACACTACCATCTCCTCTCGAAAGAAAGCACCGGTCCCTCTATTCAAGACCAATTTGTTTACCAAAATTTTAGAAGTTTGCAAAATAATTTGAATAGAAGGACTTTTAAATAAATGAACAAGTCCTTCTTTTCGAAGTTAAGAATCGACGTTTTAAATTAAAACTTATAAATAAGAACAAAATAACGTTTTTTTTTAAATTGGCCTTGAATAGAGGGACCGGTCCTTTTTTTCGAGGGAAGACGGTAGATGGTTGTCTCTTGAAGGAGTTTTCAATCGAATTTTAGAGCAATGGTAGCATCTTCAACATTGTTTATACATTTCAGACCGATTCAGATTTGGATTCACAAATTTCTGAAAATTTAAATTTTTTTTTTTTTATAAATGCTGCCAATGGCTTTATTCTTTAATCTTTCTACAAAAGAAACTAACAAGAAGTATTCAAATCTTAACCTAAAATAATGTTAATAGGTACCTATTATTTGTGTTCACAATTTAATTAATTTAGATTATACATATTATGTGTAACCTAAACATTAATAAATTTACAGGTTCATCAGTCCGAGTGGATCTGTTCTTCTTAGTCGCCTAAATCGCGGTTGTTTTAGTATATCCCTGGCCAATTCGTTGGGATGTACTTCTAGTTTTGAGTAATATTTCGAACTAAATTCTTTAATTGTTTCTTTAATGGTTTTAATACCAAGGTCGACGTGTATATTACTATTTCGAATGTACCATGGAGCATTGGTAATACTGCGAAGTATTTTCGCTTGGGTTCGTTGAAGGAGTTCTCTGTTTGACGCGCTGGTGGATCCCCATAACTGAATACCATATGTCCATATGGGTCTGATTATCACTTTATATAGTAAAACTTTATTGTCTAATGACAGCTTAGATTTTCTTCCCATCAGCCAATACATTTTGGAAAACGTCATTTTTATTTGGTTGCGCTTTGCTTCAATATGTTGTTTCCATGTCAGCCGTCTATTCAGGTGCAAACCTAAGTATTTGACCTTGGTTTGTTCAGGAATATTAATATCGTTTAGTACCCTGTACCACTGGTGGACAGGTGCGTTTGTTCAGCGTGAATATGACGTGTGTTGATTTTTTTTCATTCACTTTTATTCGCCATATCTTCAGCCAGTCCTCGATTTTTTTCAAATGATTCTGTAATTCCTTTGAGGCAGTTTCGGGAGTTTTGTTTGACGCCAGGATGGCCGTATCATCGGCAAATGTTGATATCATTACTTTGTTGGTTACAGGCAAATCGGCTGTGTACATCAAGTATAATATTGGTCCTAGGACGCTGCCTTGTGGGACACCTGCGTTTATATCGTAAAAGCAAGTAGTTGCACTATTTTGTTTAACCATGTATTGCCTTTCAAGAAGGTAGTTTTCCAGAATTGAGTGAAATTTCTTAGGTAAAAGTTCTTTAATTTTGTAAATTAGCCCATCATGCCAAACTTTATCAAATGCTTGAGCGATATCCAAGAAGACCGCAGAACAATATTTCTTATCCTCGAAGGTTCGTTTGATTACATTTACAATTCTGTGTACTTGCTCTATGGTACTATGTTGATTTCGAAACCCAAATTGATGGTCTGGAATAATATGGCGCACTGTTAACACTGGTTTCAATTTCGTTAATAACATTTTTTCGAATAGCTTGGAAATTGTGGGCAGCATGCTTATTGGACGATATGATGGAATTTGTGTTTCATTTTTTCCTGGCTTAAGAATCATTGGGCGCTTTCAGAGTACCAAACAGTTGGCAACATGTTGAGTAAAATCACGGCCAACGCTATGAAATTTAAGAAATTTATTAGTAATTCAAATCAAATTCGCAATGATTTCACTAAACATGATGCCAACATTGTGATCACTGATACTTTCCATTTTTGAGGAATATACATAACCGGTTCGCATGATCGCGTTGAATATGAATGTTATTAGTTTTATGCAATTGTCTGGCAATTCCCTTATCATTTTTCCAGTAATAAGATCATGCCCTGGTGCCTTTTTCGGGTTTATACAATTTTTAATTGTATTCTTAACTTTCTTCCAATTATACTTTATAGGTTTAAAAGACAATCCATCATCCATTTGCTCGGGTAGCACGAAAGAATTTGTTTCCTGGTGTGGTGCGAATACTGTCGTTAGATGAGCAGCAAAAGCATTGGCTTTTTCTTCATCGCTTATATTTAAATAATGTTAATTTGGCTTATTTTCTTGTTTTATCATATATTCTTAAAATTACAAATAATTTAAATAAAGAATTCCAAAGAGAGATTCCAAAAATGTATAGGTTGCTTCCTTCTATTAAAACATATTAAATGACAATCTTACCCAGTTTTGATAAATTGGAATTTGTCGAAGAATCCAATTTAAATGCATTAAATAAAAATGTTCTACCTGAAGAATATGTATTAGAAATAAATAAGCGATGTAAGAAGTTTTATATCAAGTCGTTTACTCAAATTTTGATGCGTTTCGATTTTAAAGATGAAATACTACCTATAGTTCAATTACAAGATTTAAATCCTCAAAAATTGGGTGAAAGTGTAATACCTCTGTTAAACATCTTTCCGCAAATTATTGAAAATTTTGCAGAGACCGAAGAAGAGTTTCGAACTCTACGTTATCAAAAATTAGTGGATAATTTAACCAAGTTGGAGTATTTTTGGGCAAGGATATTCGATTTAAAATACGGGTTAAACAAACCAATGTTTCCGAATTTAAAAATATTTATAGGCGGTTTATAAAGTTTGCCACATAGTAGTGCAGCCGCTGAAATACCATTTTCAGAATTAAACAACATAAAAGCTAAAAGCAGAAATTCGCTAAAAACTTCTACAATGAATTCATTGCCAATTACCAAACAATTAACCAAAAACTGTTCGCTTATTGAATCGAAAGGGTCAAAAAATGTATTATCAATATATAAATTAGCAAACTCCTAAGATTTCGGATCAGATTTTATTGATTTATGTTGTTTAATTCCTCTAGTTTGTAATTAATGAATTGATTTTAGCCTAAATGTAAAACACACACACAAAAACTGAAACTTAATATTAAAGTTAATTTAATGTGATATTTAAAATAATTAAATTAAAATCGTAATGTATTATTTTATTAATCAGTTTTTTGAGTTTTTATAAAATTAAAATTTATAATTAGTTATACAAATGATTTGTATTTTTTTATATTTATTATAATTAGGTCTACGAATGTACCGTGACTGTACTGAACGGAAATAATAAAAAACTGAAATGTTTAAATAATTTTTTTTTTTTGTATATTTTGAAGCTCTGTTACTTGTGGAGCCGATTGGAGCCGAATAGAAATTTAATTGGAGCTGCCTGATTTTTTTAAACGGCAGCGCTGCACACAAGTTCACATAAATAACACAAAACAAAATAAAATCAACTAACTTACACTCAGGGTTGCCATATTGACAGATTTATCTGTTTTTCACAGATTTTCAATTGGCAAAACAGAAAAACAGATTTTATGTAATATTTACAGATTTCTTGGAAAATGTTTATTCGGACAGAATTTTTAAGTCAGAATCTATATGTATAATTCTTCTTCTGTCCAAATTATGTTTAAAAGGAAAACTTGTGGATTATGTTTTAAAAGAATGTTGATTTACTGAAATTTGTTGTGATTCTAAAAATCCTAATGTGGTTTGCTTAATTATTTTATTTATTTTTTTAAATTTAATTAGTTTTATTACTGAAATATGTGATTATTTTGTAGTTTACTTATTTAAGGTATGTACATAAATGCAAGCCATTGCCAAACATCAAATTAGCTTTGTTAATTATTTTCAATGTACAATTTTACCAAACATTTTTGGAAAAAAAAGATTTTTTTGCTCAAAAACAGATTTTTTTTGACAAATTTACAGATTTTAAAAAAAATTGTCTGGCAACACTGCTTACACTTCACTTAGTCTCGTTTCGGATTTCATCGCAGCAACAACGAGTGCTGATCGCTGCTGATAATTGGTGCAACATAAATTGGTGGCAATAAAGCTTAAATTATATTTGTAAACATATAAAAATAAATAAATTATAAATTAAACAAAATTAATTAATTTAATTCACTTATTTAAGCTTTTTTTTTGTTATAATAAAATAATTTTATTTGGATTTTAATTAATTGTATACGTGTAAATTTATTTAATAAGAAACGTTATAGGATATTATGGCAATTCCACGATAGTTTCCACATCATTGCGTGGTCCCTTTTTATAGACCGGTGCAATCTATATAACTTTCCAAAGCTCTGGAAAGGTTTCTTGACTTAGACTGACTAAATAACTAACATAGTGGAGCTGATAGACGACATAGTTGTGCAAGCCTGAATCAATGATGCCGGCAGACCAATAGGACCCGAACCCTTAGAAGCATTCATATTTTGAAGCGCATTCTCTACATCTACGAATTATTATATTTTTCGACCGCTTTATATTTTTAGATATATTTTTAACAGCAATATAATCACAAGATTCCATTTTATAATTGAGCTTATTGGTGTAAAATATCAAATCCAATTAGGTACCTTGACTGTTGGGTATAAGCCATGTAATCATAACCCAGTGCAGAACAACCATTAAAGTATTAAATGGGATAAAAGCGTGATCATCGCATCTCCAAATCAACTCTGAAGATTGAAATCCCATAAATGATCAAATCAGTATTCTCGTTCAAAAAAAGGAGTTGTCCACAAATTCGTTATAGAACGAAATACTAGAATTGCAAGGACAACAGATCGCACAGATACTTAACTTTTTTTTGTCTAAATTTAGCCTAACGGTCAAATATTCTAACTTTGGGTCAGATAATAACAGCCCACTAAAGATCTTTTTACGCACAGCAATTAGAACTCCGCCACCCTTAAGACGTGTACTAAAACTATAACAGTCGGAAAATAGAAAATCATTAGTCAGTGAAACATGGCTGGTTTAAACAATGACATCATAATTATATCCCAACAGACCCAACAGAGCGTCCCCGATCTCTAAACTCCCACACTAGGACACCTGATGGCTAAAAATCTGGCGCTCTCAATGTATCGAAACAATCTTCGATAAATCCAAATGTCAGATCGATTGGAAGACAAACTTTTAGCATCAGTGAGAAGCACGTCATGGTTGATGAATTATACGAGCTATTTTAACTGGCAATGTAATTAATCAGCTTACATATAAATACTTTCTCCGAACAATAGGTGTAGTCCGAAGCTGACCATTACGTTCATTTAAATTTGAAATTAATGCTTGACTATCCACCACAAATCCCTATCAGATTGGTCCGGAATAGAGACAACTGGCACGAAGACAATCGAATCTACATCAGATTGGTCCAGAATAGGAACAACAATGTTATTTAAATTGTTTGCCAAAAATATGTAGATATTGGTCTATTCACTTCCTTGAATACCAACTCTGAGATCGTTTGATTAAGAGATCCACAGAATTTAGAAAATTCAGCGACAATGCTTTGTAATTGATCAGCAAGCATTACAGTTGAAATCTAGATGTTTACACGCGTTGCAGCAATATTTAATGTTCTCGAGTATTTAGAATGGAACTGCTTTTTACAACAACAACAGGTCGGAAATCGCGATTCGTCAATGGGCAAAAGACATGACGTTCAAATTGGATTCATTATGAATTGTTACGATGTGTTAATGCAAATATAGAAATGTAAGAATACAGATGTTTGTTTTTGTTGTGAAATATTTCTTGTAATAAATTTTTTTAATAGCGCCAGATGGAAGTTCAGCTGTTACTTCCAATCAGTTCAAGAAGTTCGCTAAAGATCACGGGATATTTGATGCAACAGAACGATTTAATCGTGTACTTGTTTGTATTTGTACCCTTATTAAGTACATATGTTACTTGCTTAATAGATGCAAAGTTTATGTTAAACAATACGATAAATAGATCCATTAATGAACTAGCAAAGTTTTTGTTTGGAGTGATTCAGAAAAGGAAGATAGGTGGAGGAATGATGGAATTTTTAGATGAACTAGTTGAACAGAGAGATCGAAATTTGAATGAGTTACGGCAAAAGCAGCTATAGTCATGAATCATAAAAATGCAGGAATATAACAAACGAAAATATGATAAAAAGTGTGGTAAAGTACCAAATTACCACGAAGGAGATCTTATAGTTGTCAAAAATAGGGCAGTAATAGGCGATAGAAACAGGTTAAAAAGAAAATTCAAGGAACCTTATATGATCAGGAAAGTTTTAAAGAGCAATAGATATATTCAAGGAGAAATAGAAAATTAGTGGACGAAAGGAAGGCGTGATAAGATTTTAGATCCTAGGCGTATTAAATTATGGAGAAGTCAATCAACAGACGTTGAATTTTTATCCTCGGTCATCCTCGGGCTATTTTCGTACATTAAATTAAAACAAATTTAATTTGTCGTTCATTTTCGGATGAAAAAAATAAACGGTGTATGTTTTCTACACTACTAATTATTTAGTATTTGTCAATACATTGCCCTTTGCGCCATCGATTCTTTATAGTATAAAACATGATGGTTGACAAATACTAATTGTTCCAAAAAATAATTAAATTTTTAATTTGTTAAACAAGACGCTGCTTTGGACCCTTTTAAAGTTAGCCAAAAGTTTCCAGCCTAAAAGTAACGGTCGATAATGCAGATTACGTTATTAACATTTCAGTAGAAAATAAAAAATTTTGTGGTTACCAGCCGAAAGTAAATAGAATACATGGATTGTAATAAAAATTGTTGTAAATGGTCTTACGTGGAAAACTTTGTTTAACCTAATCGCGGAAAATATCGGAAAATCAGGAGAATTCATAAAATTGGCATAAAATCAACTTCTAGAGTGTATATCTGAAGTTGAATAGTTTTTATTGGATTTGACAATAGCTATCGCAGGAAAAAAACAGTTCAAGTTTCTTGTGTGAAATCTAGGAAAATTGGATTTTCCAAAAATCAATAGAAAATTTTTATATAATCACCCTCTACGTGGAAGATTTCCCACGGGAAACTTGAACTGATTTTTTTTCCTGCGATAGCTATTGAAAAGTCACATCAGCGTAATCCATTTCCAGACATAACAATCTAGAGGCTGATTTTATTTCAATTAAAATATTTTTTTGGGTTTCGCGAGTTTTTCACAATTTTCCACGAGGAACTGGCGCCAGGTTTTGCCATATAAGAATATTAACAAAGGTCTTCATGCTATTCATGCATCCTTAGTAATTTTTAGGCTAAACACTACCGATTGATATCGACTTCGTTTTTTATTTTCGGCTGGGATAACATAATCTGCTTTATCGACTTTTCCCTTTCGGCTAACTTTAACAATATGTATCTGCTTTGACATAAAAATTACTGATGACTAAATAACGAAAAAACTTTTAAAAACTGTAGGTCGTGACACTGAAACGTTTAAGAACCCCTGGTATTTTAATCTTCCCAATAAAGATATTTTACTCTACTAAAGTTAATTTAGTAATAATACGTGCACTAACAATAACAATAGTAATAATAAGTTACGTAAAAGTTTTTGTAGAAATGTTTTACACATGTTCCATATATAGGAATAAAAACAAATGAATCTCTCGTTCTACGGAGATAATTTTTAAATAAACCCAAAAGAGTTAATAAAAAATAATGTTTGTATATCGAAGAAAACCAAAGATGAACAAAAAACAAAAGATGTTAACATAAAAACATTCCCTTCTTCCTGCTGGTGCTGCTGCTACCGCCTTTCTGAATTAAATATTCTTTCTCCTGTTGATGATATTAATATTCATTGTTGTATTTAAAACCATTTCTGTTCCATTTTTTTTTTTTTTTTGCTTTTGTTTCCAATCCTGATGATACGTAACGTACCATAAAATATTGTAATTTCATCTATCTATGTATATCTATATCTATATCTATACCAGAGAATGGATACATAAGATAAAAGCATCGATATATTTTGGATTTTGGATTAGTTGAAGATGATAGCATTATTGAAATCAATATATACTCGTACGTAAACAATATAGATGGATTGAAATGGAACAAAATGGAACACGTACAATTTGGTAATGAAAATTTAAATCATTATGGATATAAAGATACATGTTATACTCGTAGATATATAAAATGAAAATGGAAAATAATTACGATATTATATTATGGGCGCAATGATTGGGGGATCAGCAATTTTATTATATCACAAAATTGATTCTTTTTTTTTTCGTTCGGGCGATGTGACCTGCTTGCTTAATGCCTTTTATAATGGTTTGTCCCTGTTAATTGGAAACAAATCAATGAGTATTTCAACAGGTGTAAATCTAAAAATAGAATTGATGTAGATTTACACATAGTTTGTGTGCTATGAATTGAAATTAATGTAATTATAATTAAATTGTATTTAAACTGATTCTGTTATCTTGTAAAGATAAAGGTGGTGTTAAGAATAAAGTGCGGCGGTTCACTTCTTTAATTGTGTGGACCTTCCTAACAGGTTTATGTTTTGATGATAAAGTAAAAAGTGTTAGAAAAGTATTAAAAAATAAATTTGGATGGTGTTACCAAGTTACCAATAAACTCTTCGTTTATGTGCAAAATCCAGTGATAAAATCCTAAATCGTTATAATTTGATTCCATATTTTAAGAGGAAGTTGGAGGAGAAACCTACACTCTACAGCCCCTAAAATCACAAATGTCACAAATATCATCGTCGAGGAACCGTAATTCCGGAATTATACCGGTCTCGGTGGTGTACTACTTCGTAACAGGCGCAACGAGCAGGACGTCTTCAAGCAAGGAAACAGATTGTTATAAATATGGATGTATACTGGTATATTGTTAATGTATGTATATTAAAACGATTTAACCGGTATATGTCACAGTTATGTATGCATTTAGATCGGTAGGGATGATAACGATTAAAACAGATCAGACACACAATAAATATTAGCTTATTTACTTGAGACATTTACAACAACAATTGCACTAAATAATCCCTGAGAGGGATAAAATAATCCCAAATTTTGTTTAGGATTATTTAAATCTTGTCCCATTTTTTTAGTTTTCGTACTTAGCGATAGACGTCACCAGATGTCATAATACATGATAAATTTATATTTTATTTCGAAAGGTTGGCTTTTGCCAATTAAATCAAATTGGCTATTTTCTTGGGGAAAAAATAAACCCAAAATAATTCAAATTAAATTTTGGTCAACAAAATACGCTTTATGTTTTCATATAAAATGTATTACGAATGGTTGGCTATTTTTCAAAATGAATTAAATCTAAGTTGGCCGTTTACTTGGAAAATAATAAAATACCGCAAGTACTAAAGTACTTAAATTTGTGTCTTTGCTTAAATTAACTACTCGTAACTGCTCTTGTAAGAATGCAAGAGCAGGGATGCGATTATGTATCTCTCGTATAAAGAGTTACGAGTTTCGAGAACTCGAAACTCAGTATGCCGTAATTGCGACATAACACAATTATGTAAGCAATTACGAGAAACAGGTTTTCTTAAACAAAAGTGCTGCTCGATAGCGTCATTTTCGGCAAACAATTTGGTTGTTGTTATGCACAGTACTGTGGTTGTTATGCATATTTTAATTTTTTTTTTCGATCAATACCAGTTGTACGTCGTACATAAAAAGCTGTACGAGTAATAGCAAAGCAACCTTGATTATACAAGCCATAATCTAAAAAACGAAGCTTTTATAAGGGAATTAGAAACGAGGAAAAAACCAAAATTTTCATAGTAAAACACATAAAACATATGGGAAATCACTTTTTTTCCGAAGACAAATTTGTAAATGAAAACGTTGCAAATTCTTAATTATGATTTCTGAATTATTTTCATAAATGTTTGAATTTCAACATATATAAATCTCGTTTAAGTAAATCGTTTTCATTTTCTTGTAATAATTGGTTTATTTAAACCAAAATATAAAAAAAGTTCATAACAGCATTCCGGTCAAATTAAAATGAAAAGCTTACTACAAATCGTGTGCATTAAGCCAATATACATAGATGGCAGTGGGCAGTAACCATTTTGAAAAACCGTACCAAAAATCGCAACTTGGGAAATTTGAGTTCAAAAATTGTAGGAAAAGCAAAACCAATTCTCAAAATATTAAGAACGTGTCATAATTTTGTGATTAAACAATTTTTTTCGTATTTTTCTGTATAAATCTGAGACATCTAACGTACACTAGTAAAACTAAAGATAAACGTAGCAAGTATTATTTTAATTCGTCAGAGCCAACTTTGATGTATTTTTCAAAATGAAAGTTCGAAAAATATATTTTAGAAATAATTTAATTTTAATATTTGTGTAATTAATATTTACTTAATACCAATAAACCCTTCCTGTACATTGTTGCTAAAGATATGTAGAACACTTTTGTATAAAAATTTTGTAACATTTTTGCTTTTTTCAATGAAAAACTTGAAGCTAAAAAACACCATTTTTACTATGGATTCCTATGGAAATTAGTGAAAAGTTATACCACTTAAAAAGCTTCTAAAAAATACGTCATAATGATTATGGCTCTATACTCTAGAAGGCTCTGGTAATAGCTGATTTACATTCAACGACTTTCGACGTCCGCAAAAAAGTTGAAACACAACATATGAAAAACAGCAAAGACAAAAAGAGAAAAAATAATCATCTGCTTAAAAAAGTCAATTGAAACCCAAGAAACAAACCCAAAAGTCGTCGTCTGCTTTTTTTTGCAGATGTCGAGTTTCATCTTTTTTCTGGAAAATCGTCAATGCGTGAATAAATAACTATAATAAGGTTACATAAACAAGAAAACCAATCATTCGTATTGGTTTATGACATTTTTTGTTTAAATTTATTTTTTAATGTGTAAAGAAAACGAATTTTTGATTTGACATCTGCATCTGCTAAAATCTTTGAATGTAAATCAGTCTTAAAACAACAACAACAAGTCGCAATTACGAGAACTCGTAAAGTTTTACATAATCGCGTTTTGTCGCAATTTCAAGAAACTCGGAACTCGTAATGCTTACATAATCGCACCCCAGTTACGACTTACGACTAGTTAAATTTAAGCAAAGACACAAACCTAAGTACTTATAAGTACTTGAGGTGGTCGACTGGAATACAACTAGCTATGTTTTTAATAAGGCTATACTGGTGCTCGCTGCACTAGCTAATTGTGTTTATTTTGACAACACTACGTTATTGTTATTTTCATTATACTTTGTTTATTTGGTAAATACGAAACATTAAATAAAATATATTATAGGTATTTAAAAAAATGTATGGTGAGCCTGGTTCGTTACATGATTGCCGAGTTTTGAGGCGTAGTGATACTCATATCTACAGATGCTGTGAGAAAAATATGGATACACCAGAAAATACTTGTATTCTTGGTGATATTACATATCCTGTGCGGTCATGGCTCGTTCCTCTCGTTCAAGAACAATGGAACATTGGCGGATTCCAATCGCAATTTCAATAAAATTCATTCGTCCACTCGCGTCTCGCGTGATTGTTGAAAATGCCATTAGACACTTAAAAACATGCTCTCGGCGAATACTAAAGTTCACTGAACAAATAGATTTAAAATTATTGATAAAAAAATAGTGTATTCATCTTGTGTTCTTCACAATATGTATATTTTCCAAAATTATGAATATGAACATGATGAAAGACGGCCGGAAATTTCGATCGACAGTTGTTTTATTTAAAAAAAAATATTTCAGTTATCAGTACATTTAGCGTTTCAGTTTTCCATTTCTTCAAAGAATCTCAGAGTTCCTTATGCCTTTGTTTCTTTTCGTGCTTTCTTAGTTTGTTGCTAAAGCCAAGGAGATTGCCAGCTGATGTAATTTGGGGCGCGGAGAAATTGCTTTTGCTATTGTCATTATTGTCCAACTACCGACTGTATGGCCCATTAACCAAAGACAAAGAATAAAAAAGACCATGAATGAATTGAGTGAATTGGGCTATGATTGCACAGGTATATGGAAAGATAAACGGTTCGACAAGTATGAAGCAAGACCTAAAGATTTAGAAAATATTTCTCTAGCGCAATTCGTTTCTAAGTACTGCAAAAATAACACGGGAGAGTACGTCAAACGAGATGAATCGAGGGTAATACGTTATCGCAATTATGATATGGCTACAGATTTCAACGAATATGTTATAAGAGAGAAATGGTAACATTGCACATCCCATTTCGTCAAGAGGAGGCAGAAATTCTTGACGAAATAAAATTTATTATATTATACGATGAAAATGTAGATCAGATATTACAGAAGAGAAAATAGTTTGAATCCAACATAGACATTGGAAAAACATTACAAATTTGTTGGGAACTATGCCGCGAAAAAGTTCCAAATGATAATGAAGAAATAAGAGATGTTGTTGGTAGACTTCCTGATCAAAATCCATTTCAAGATTAAACCCGAATGCAGAGATAAATGATGATTTACTGCTTGCAATGCTTAATAAACTTGGAGCTATAGCTAAAAGGAAAGAAAATATTATGTCTTATAATGATTTTTATGATCTTATGCGCCGGGCCAATGACGAACAGCGAGAAATTCTATTTCATACAATGCACCACCTGATATCTACAGATGAACCATTGCTCAAATATTTAACTGAACCAGCTGGTAGTGGCAATACATTTGTAATAAAAGGAATGATGGAAATATGTATACTGTGACGATTTTGGACATCATACAATAAGTTCAACGATAGCTCAGACGGTTGGCGCGTAGAGTAAAGAAATAAGTCGATGGTTCGATGCTCGTCGTAGCCAATGTTTTTATTACAATTATTTATTGTGGACATCGAAACATGTTTATACACCAACGCACAAATTCATAATGATCCAGTAAAAATAAGAACGTCCAGGATAGGATATAGCGTAAAAAGGAAGGCGTGGTTTAATGATTGAAGAATAAAATGAACAACAACACAAATAGATACACACCGCCCATGGCCGATGATGAATGATGATGATGATGATGACAAGCCATAAACGATATTTCCAGATGATTATGGGTCATAAACAGAATACCCAAGAATGAAGATGATTTATGACTGACACGCAATAACGGAAATTTCGAGAGCAGTATCAAACTGGTATATAAACACGACCGATGGCAAGCAGAGATCAGTTTTTGATTTACTTTAAATCGTTAAACAAACATAGCCCCCACCAGTGGCAAAGCAAATATCAAAGCGTATAAAAGTACAGTGAAATAAAGTTAAGTCAAGTGACATAAAAGTGCACAGTATAATTGCAAAATCCAGACGAACTCAGAAACCCAGTTCGTAAAAGGTACTTTATGATGCTATTGTTTACGAATAATATATCGCAAAACATCTTAGAGAATTATATTAGTATACGCAGTTTTAACAAGAGTAACGAGGATTCAAGGTTTATTTATGGTTACTACAGAAAATACTAGGGACAGCTGGAAATTTTGGATTTGTAGAACAGGAATACCTCTGAATGCAGAAGCAGATAAGCATCACAAGAGATCAACAAGTCATCGAGAGTATACACTACCCGTAACCAAAACTTTTCTTGAATTAATCTCTAACAGAATTGGATTATCTATATTTTTATTCAATTGCCAAAGTGTACATGCACATACAGCTGATCTAAAAAACGATGATGTCGCAAAAAAATCAAATGTTCTACTTTTGTCAGAAACTCGTATGACAATCGAAGAACCAATTGATATTCCGAATTAAAATTTTGTTGTAAGTTACAAAAGACCTGAAGCTCCAGCGGTGGGAGTAGATATTTATCACAATACACAAGATACATCACACATTGTCATTGTGATTGGCATTAATGTTTCTGATATAGGCGAAATATGTGTTGCTCGTTGCCATTCCGAAAATGAACAATACATTTTATTGGTTGTCGTTTATATTTCGCCTGGAAGATCCATGAGGCAGATACAACAATTTTTATTCGAAAATTTGATGATTTATACAAAAGAAAGTTCTGAAATACTCGAAAAAAAAATTGGCGAAAAATTTGACGATGTACCTACGATATTAAGTGGAGACTTGAATATTAACTTTGCAGATGATAAAAATCGACCATTAATTGAATTTTTGAATGAAGCACTAGGTTTGACTATGTCCAACAATCGAAAACTCAGCACTATAAAATATAAAATGATGATCGATGCGGTTTTTACAAGATATTTACATAAATTCCAATCAATAATTTTTGTTGCTTACTTCAGTTACCATAAGCCTATTGTACACTGTTTTGAATATAATGAAATATTGATAGTACGAATAACCTAAGTATTGTTGAAATTAATGATACAAACAATAATAATGCAAACAGAGAAAATAATGTTGAAAATTGAGTTCATTGAAGTTCATGTAAATACAAAATATACAATGTATAAATAATGTAAATGTGAATAAAACACAACACTTCAATTTATCACTAACGATTTTATTTATTAACGCCAAAAATTAATTTAACACAATTTGTTTACAATAATTCATAAAATCACCTTTTATTATTTTTGCACAATTCTACTGTTCACTTATAACTTTTATTTCGCACTTAAAACTTTTTAAATCGCTTTTTAATTTCCTTTTTAGTCTTCACTTTATCGCTTAACAAAAACTAAGTTCTAATTCGAATTCGCTCGCTCCTTACCTATATACTCAAACCAAAACATCTCGAAATTTCGTGATTGTTACCGTAAAAACAGTTTAGAAACATTTAGAACAGTTTTTATCATGGGAAATTCCATTCTAGTACAGTAGAACCACAAACAAATCTGTGGTTTTTTTGAGAAACTAGTTAACTGCAAAAAGTAAATTTTTCAGAAAACGCATTTGAAATAAAAATTCGTGGTAACTTTTAGTGGTAATTACTCATTTTTATTTAAATTTTCCGGGGAAATGGAGGAAAATATTGGAAAACGGAAATTTATTTTTAAAATTTCAGACAATTGCCGAGTTATTTTCATTCATAACTCAAAATCGACAAAAATGCAGTTAACTATGATAGTTTCTCAAAAAAAACACAGAAATATAATCAGACGAACCAATAGTATCAATTTATTGAAAACATGGCTTAATAATGAAATACCAACTGGCACCCCACAATGCACCTAATATTTTAGATTATGGGGTGCCAGTAGAAATATTTCCATATAAACTGGCGCCGTTGATATTAATCAAAAATTTATTCCCATTGGTTCATCTGGTTTATCTGTCTGTGGTAGAACTTTGCGCTAACAATTAACTTATTCTATTCTAACCCAGGTGTCACCGTAACATTAATTCTTATGTCAATTAATGCTGCATTTCCGTGAGAAAAATTTAATTCGAATTATTTTTTCTCATGGAAACAAGTCGCGAATTATTTTTTCGAATTGACCTTTTTCCTCATCTGTCAAATACAGATTATTTGAAACGTCAAACGAGCGCGTAGGACAAGATAAAGTGAAAAGTGTATCAATTTGAAGTAAAAAAGTATTAAATTAGCGAGTATTAGTAATTTTGAAGGTTTTTAATTTATTAATTTATTATTTTAATAGATAAGTGTTATATTTTTTGAAAATGCCACTAACGTGTAGTGTATTAAAGTGCCAAATGAGAGCATATAAACACGATGGAATACACTTTTATAGGTTTCCTGTTATTCCAAAAAGGTGCACAAAATACAAAACTCTGGCAGAGGAATGCCAGCGAGCTTGGGTGAAGGCAATTAATCGGAAAGATTAAAAAAAAACAGCCTTAAGATACTCTACTGTTTGCTCCAGACATTTCATATCCGGAAAATCTGCTGAAAGCCTAAAATAGATAGTATTTTAAATCCTAACTGGATTCCAACTCAACATTTGGGTTATAAGAAAAAATCAACAACCTCTACATCCAGATATGAGCGAATGAAGAAGTTATGAGCGAATGAAGAACCGATTATAGCTATTTCCAAAAAAATTAATGGAAACATGTATTTCGATTATATGATGAAAATATCTTGCGCAGTTTTCAATTTGAACTCACCAATTTTAGGAGATAATGAATAAAAGACAATACATTATAAATAAGTTCAAACTTTTTGAATTATTCTGGTGTATTCCAGATTGATAAATATTTAAGAAGAGGGGAAATTGTTAAGAGTTTGCAATTTTTCGATCTGTGAGCATGTGAAAAATAAATCATTTTGATAAATGATTCATTTTTCACATGCTCACAGATCGAAACTGAATTGCAAACTCTTAACAATTTCTCCTCTTCTATTATAAATAAGATTATTTAATATAAAACTAAAATTGTATAAAATCACATAATAAATTCATTTAATCAGTTAATTCATAATCAGAAATAAATTTGTATAAAATCACATATGTATGTATATAGTTAATTCTCATTTAATCACATGAATCAATAAAATGCGCTTGTATACTTCATGCAAAGCAAATAATACGGCCCCAATATGGGAACAACACTCTCCTAATCCTGCCACACAAGTACAGTGTCCGTTGTGAATGAAGCCCGTGACGTCATGATGGTTCCATACTTTTAATGGAAGTACCTGCTCAAAAAAGTTTTAACATTATTAATTTTAAATATGTAATTTTTTTAAAGAACTTACTTTGCCAAACACAATGTGTGCATTTTGGTGCTTTTTACCGGTTAAATATTGGACCCAACCGCTTTTATATACAATAGTTTGTAGGCCTCTAACGACTTGAACGCCTTTAATTCGTTGAACGTGTAATATGACTTCTTATTTACCAGATACTGGAATATGTATTTCGAAAAACGTCACATTTGTTGGCAGACTTTGCTCATCAAACTTCATCAAGTAAGGGTCACTCTTGAATCTTGAAATTTTCTCCTCGTACCGCTGTCTCTCAGGTCCCGAAAGGCTCATGGCATATTTAGATAAAACCGAGATCCTCTTGTTATCATCCATTTCTAGAAATTTACAAAAAATTATTCAAAACATATAAATTTGTTATAAGAACATAACCTAACACTTTTAAAAAAACACTCTTTTCTACTTACTTTTCAAGAAATTTTTATAAATTTCTATTAATTTTTAATTCTAATAAAGTTTAGAAATAAATCACAGTTTAAAATAAATTAAAAATCACACTAATTAATTAAAAAACACAAAAAATTCCACAGCTCAAAATTATAATTTGTCCTACACGTTCACAAAACACCAAATTTTATCTATCAAAAATTTTGGAGGAAAAAGGTCAATTGAAATAAAACAACAAATAGAAAGAACAATTTGGCGTCTGATGTCAGGTGGCATAACTAAAATTAGGAATGAATTAAATAATTCAAACTGTTGGTTTGAATTATTTAATTCGTGTCGCGAGCAAATGTTGTTGCAAAATTGTCATGAAAATACGACTTTTATATTTAATTTTGTACTGGGCTTGCGCAGCCCATCATATTGTTACGGTGACACATATGATATTATGATAGAGTAGAATAAGTTAGTTGATAGCGGAAATGAAAACATACGGAATTTTTCATGATAAAACTGTTCTTATGTGGCTATACTATTTTTACCGGAATAAATACAAACATGAAATTTCGAGAAGTTTTGGTTTTAGTACACAAGGAGTGAACGAATTCGAATTAAAACATTAGTTTTTGGTAAGCGATAAAGTGAAGATTAAAAAGGAAATTAAAAAGTGAATTAAAAAGTGTTTTAGTGTGAAATAAAAGTTATAAGTGATCAGTAAAATTGTGCAAAAAGTATAACAAAAGGTTTTGCGAATTTTTGTTAATAAATTGTGTTGGAATAATTTTTATAATCAAGACATAAAATCGTTTGTGATAAATTGAAGTGCCAAGTTTTATTCACATTCCAGTGATACGAACCTTGATTCAAAAAATGTATATAATTCTTGCAGGGAGTGCCGATATACTGCTATTTTATAGTTTTAAGTTTTCACTGCTGTCGGTAGTCCCCAATGACAGCCTATTTTTTTTTTATCTAGATCAGATTTTTGCGACAATAGACCATACGATATTAACTTGAATTTTGAATTTTTCCCAGATTTTGATTCTTTTCCAAAAAAGAAAATACAAGAACAATTTTTCGGGTCCGAAAATAAAATGAGGAAGTTAAAATGAATGGTTCTCAAATATTTTATGTTTCTTTCTTATGAAAATTGCTTTATAGCTAAACTATTTGCCCTTACTCCAACCAAATCCTGAATTCGTTTAAAAACTTCCAAAAATCGAAAATCCTGATTTACCTGTAATTCGGTAACACATGATGCAACTCCCTAAAGAAAATTAGGATTTAAAACTAAAACAAAACAATTTATTTTGTGAATAATTTAAAATTGCTAAAAAAAATGAAAATTTAAATCAGCCCAGCCGTCACTGACTTATACGTCAAATTTCCCACTCTTTTCTCGATGTCAAAAATAGGGATTTCCATATAAAAAAATTGACCTTGACTTCAAAATTATCTTGAAGATGACGCTAAAGGTCACATCCAAGGTCACCATTGAATTCCTTGTATGATTTAATCTGGTTTATTTTTTTTTTTTACTGAACTCCACGAGATTTCTAGGGGTTCCATACTTTTCCTCACCCTGAATGTACAATGAATGATTAGAATTTGACGGAAGCAAGCAAACTTTAGTTATTGGCCGGATGAATCCTCATCTGCAGCTGTTTGGATTTTTAGTATTTTGACCATGTTGTCTAATATTCTACCAAGCACCCACTAGATACCCACTATTTGGAACCTCCATTTCGATCGTTGCTGTAGTGGAAAAATGTATTCTGTTTTAGTTTTTGAATGAGCTGCCATCTGTGCAACCAATTTATTTGATTTGTTTATTTTTTGAGCACAATGCAGTTGTGTGTGGTAGCGTTACACTGTTATTTTTACTCTGTGTAGGGAAATATTGTGGTGGCTTTTCAATCGACTACCGCAAGTAATACAAGCTTTAATGGTGCATGCCTCATAACCACCGTTATATTGAATCCAATGTGGTGTATTTTATGCAGAAAATAGTACGTACACAAATAAGCATTACACAACTTTCAAATTCCTAGCTTTCAAATATTGTGGATAATTAATTTGTCATGTAATATTTTATGAAGATCCAAATTTATTACACGAATTAGAAACAAAACAAATTGTATACATGAAAAAGATATTAAAACTTAGATAACAACGAGCACATAGAGAGGATATGTTTTTTTTTAATGTACATAATTAAAAATGATAAATCATTTTGCTACCATGATATAGCTTATTACACACACACAGCTTCTACAAAAATAAATAAAAATAAACTTAAGACTTTTTACTTAACTGATTTAATTGGATTTACTACGTGAATACGTGAATAAAAAATTGAAAACAATAAAATTTTCACCCGGTTCGTTCGTTCGGATTTTATTACATATATAAACGATATAAAATGAGTAGATTTTTAGAATAATGATGTGATTTTTCATGGTGTTACAGATTACATGTTTGTAATTTAATAATTGTTGGGTGAACTTCTGGTACAGTAATTAAATTTTAATTGAAGTTCTAATTTTACTACATTATCCTTCGATTTCTAAGAACATACCCAGCTAATTTTATGTATACCTAACTATACAACAACAAAATAATAACTAGAGAATTCTAATTGGTCCTTGAGCGGGTTCCTGACTAAGAATCTTCCATATAAGTTATGTCTACTTCAGGCACCAAAAATTACACAGGTTCTAATCGAGCCTGATTTCTTAGACAACGGTTTTATACTGAGGACTGAGGTTCTGTAGGCGTGCTAGATGACATGGCTAAACCAACCAGGGCAACTATCTTGTTACCTGAGGAGCCTATGACGAGTCTATAGCTGATTTGCACTTAATTGCTGAAAAGTGTCAATTTGGAATACTCAAGTAAGAATTAATACGAGACAGAATTGTTGTGAACATTACCTATTGTGAGCGCCATTGAGGTAATGCAGTTAAACATCTATTTAACATAACAATCAACGACGAAAATTGCAAGGCGGTCGGAAAGAAAACTTATTGAGATCCAAACCATCAGGAAAAGAGAGGCGCCGATAAACTACTTGAGCAGTAATGATCGCCGAAACCTTAACAAATCAACCAACATCCACAAACACTCCGGAACACTTGTTACCACAAAAATTTCTTGTAAATTTGAATACAAATTCAACTGATAAAGGTCTCGATGGAACACCTCTAAATGTCGTAGGTTTTTTGAATTTTACCTTAATCTACAAAAATTTGACAGAAAATTGGTTAGTATATATAACCAGAATTCTAAAAACTCTGCTCTTGGGACGGGAGGCAATCAAATTGCTCAATACATTACAACCAGCATACAGCATGTTACAAGTTAATAATACGAACTGTTTCACTCATCAGAACTCTGTAGACATTGCAAAGTAATATCGAGCTATTTTCAATGAAATAGGCGAATTCAAAGAGGAAACGTCAATAATACTGAAAGATGATCTGAAGCCGTATATCCAGTACCATACGTCTTCAAATTATACAGCCAATGCATGATGTGACAGATTGGGTATCACCCATCGTCGTGGTGCCAAAAGATGAGAAATAGTCAGTGGGAAGGCCACCAACCTTAGCAAATCTTAGAGCAGCCAAATATTATACAAAAATCGATATAATGAAAGGGTTCCACCAATTTAAGCTTGACAGAACAAGTCAATTATTAACCTGATTCATCACACCATTTGGAAAATTCATTTTTACTCGCTTACCATTTCGAATTTCTTGTGCACCAGAGTACTTCGTTTCAAAATATGCTCACATACTGTACACATCGATGATTTTCTCACATAAGGACATACTGATTGGGACACATCTTATCAAGAAAGGTGTTTCAATTTAACCAGATCGTGTAGAAGTAATCAAACAAATCGTTTCCCGAAAATAAAACTCTACTTCTTAGGTTTCTAGAGATTGAAAGTTTTATTGAAATGTTATTCAAAATTCATCTATTATTCTAGAGCCACCTTTTGAAAAATAGATAAAATTTATCAACTATACACTTCAAAATGCATTTGAGCATTAAAATCACTTATATGTAAAAATGTAAAGTACCTAACATATAGCGTTGTATTATGAGATCCAAGAAAAAATATTTTAATAAGTGCTGACGTGTCATCATATATTTTATTTTAAATTGTTTAATGCAAAATGACAAATTAGGCAATCGAGAGAATGTAGCATATATATATATATATATATATATATATATATATATATATATATATATATATATATATATATATATATATATATATATATATATATATATATATATATATCTCGAACAATAACTCAAACCGAAAGTCATTATGAAGAAATAGAGTGGGAAGCTCTCGAATTGATGAGCGGTGGAAAAATGGTCCGACTACATTACTGCCATTCACATCACCCCCGAGATGGATCATAAGCCGCTTGAACAAATACTTCAAACCAAAAATTTGGATGCACGCTCAGCTCACTACAAGGCTTCAACGATTCCAAATGCGTTTGATGGGGTGTAATTATAAAGTGGGTTATGTGCCTGGAAAAACTTTAGCAGTTGCAGAAGCGTTGTCCAGAAGTCTAATAAAATATAATTGTGAAGGTCAAGAATTGAGTCTAGAGGTACCAATAATTGATTTGGAGCAAATCAGACAAGCGTAAGGGAATGTGTGCAAACTGTTAAAAGTTACTCAATTGATGGATGGCCAGATCGAAGTTCAATCTGCAATGAACTTCTTAATTATTACCAGTATCGTTCTGAGGTCTTTCTCACAGAAAGTACTTCTCAAAGGAACACGAAACATGATACCACCAGATCTTCAAAAGCAAATCATCGACTTCTTACAAGCGGGTCATCAGGGAACCACAACATATCAAAGACGAATTCAGTTTTCAGTGTGGTGGATTGGTCTCAGCAGTCAATTGGGGAATTTGACATTGTTCCAAATACATTGAGGAATGTGTCAATTTAGGGAACCTTCTCTCAGGGAAGATTTTCCTACTCGCTCACGTAAAAGGTCACTGTTGATCTTTCAAGCATGACAGTTAGCTTGTTATTCTCGATTTTTCTTTTACATTCGTCTATGACAGAGAAAGTTATAATTTCCTAAATTGAAGCAACATTTCTCCCGCTACGGAATCTCTGATAGACTTTGTAGAGACAATGGTGCACAATTTAAGTCGAAATTTAAAGAATTTGCTATTTTTAACTGCATTTCTGAATTTTATAGATTGTGAAATTAGTTTATAAATGGTTCACTAGTTTCGCTAGTCCGTGTACAAAAACGTTTGTTTACATTTTTTTTATATGGAATTTGGCTAAAAACAGCTATAATAAAATTGAGATAAATTGAATAAAAAATGCCACAATATGAAGTTTAAAGTAATAGTAATAATTTACAATAGATTAATACATGTATTTTGAAAAGTTAATAATCCATAACCTTTTAATATCCAAGAAAACGATAAGTTAAAACACCTGTAGGTCTACTATGTATTCCGATCTGAAAGTAAAACTGATCTGAAAGTTAAATCTGATTTGAAAGTAAATTGGTACTATGTAAACTTTTCAGATCGGAAAACAGTATTGCCACATATAAATCTGAAATGGAGTGTCAAAATGTTTAATTTCATTTGAAGGAGAGGAGAATACAGTTATTTTTGAAAATCAAAATAAAAGTTAATGTTGGTGTTTGGTGATTGAAAATGGATTCCATTGCAATTTATTTAAGTAGTGATGATGACGAGAGCGATAGTGAATTATCGATGGCTGTTGAGAGGAAAATACTTCGAGATAAATCTAATGTTTTGGAAATTCCTTCAAGCATGTTCGTATTTTTATAGATATTAATGTAATATTTATATAACAAAATAATCAACATTTTTACAGGTTTACAAAACTTTTCCGTTTATCTAAGGAATATTTTATTTATGTATTAGAGCAAATAAAAGATGACTTGAGACCAATGCTCAGATCAACCTCTATTCCACCTACAATAAAACTAGCGGCAGCGCTTCGGTTTTATGCTCAGGGTGGTTACCAGTTAAGTGTGGGGGAAGACCTTTTTATTGGGCTGTCCCAACAGAGTGTATCTGTTGTAATACGCGAAGTTTCTGATGCCATCGAAAATAGAATTTGTTCAAATTGGATAAAACTGGAAATGTCACCAAGTGAAAAGAGAGAATGTAAAATGTATTTTTTTGAAAAATATGGGATTCCCAATGTAGTAGGTGCGATAGATGGTACTCATATCCAAATAATTCGCCCACACGAAAATGAGCATCTATTTTTTAACAGAAAACTTAAGCATAGCATCAATGCTATGCTGGTAATATATTTTGCGACGAAAGTTTGATTTAGTGTGTTCTACCAATTTATAATTGTGTTTTTTATCGTCTCATGATTCTTTTGTATGGTCGCTAAGCGAAGAAAGGAAATGTTTTCAGGAATGGCATTCAAAAGGAGAACGAAATTGGCTGTTAGGTAAATCAATTGAATTAGGTTACATCCAGAAATTTATTTTCATTTATTATTTATCAGGAGATTCAGGATACCCACTGGAACCGTGGCTTTTGACACCGTACCGTGTAGCTCCAGAAGGAAGTGCAGAAGCCAAGTTCAACGACATCCACTCCAAAGCTCGATCAATAATTGAGAGAGTATTTGGATTACTAAAAGGTCGATTTCGATGTCTATTAGCAGCTAGAGAACTGCATTATTCACCAGCAAAGGTAGCAACAATTTTGAATGTTTGTTGTGCATTACACAATATTTGTGCTGCTTACAATGTTACATTTTCTGAGGAGATTGTAAACTGTGATGATGTTCCACATGGAGAAATTGCAGAAGTTGAGCTTGGACATTCAAACTACTCACTATCTGATGAAGCAAAACAAATTCGAAACCAAATAAGAGACATTTTATAAAATTCAAATATTTTTTATTTCATGTTAATTTTGATCAGTATCTTCTATGTTTTATTTAAAATATGATTCCTAAATAAATTTCATAAACTTTTATTTTTTGTTTATAAATACTTAAAACTAAATAATCAAATAAAAATAATAAATTTAGTCTTTATAAATTTCAAAAATTATCGCATTTTGTATCACATTTATAGTATGTTGCTTTCGTCTTATGTTATTTGGTATTTTACGGCATTCGAGCCAATTTAATTTCTTTAATTTCTAAAGCCCGTTTTTTGATTTTTAATTTTTCGTGTTGCCTTCTAATGTTTTTAATGTTTTGTCGTTTTAAAATTTGGATGTACTGTTTTTGAATTTCTATTGATTGATTTTGCAAATCAATTTTTTTTATTTCTGCTTGATGGAGTTTTTTCAAATAAATGTTAATGTTGCTCAAGTTTTCTAAAACAGAAGTGTGGAATTCTTTCTGTTGCGTTATCTGTGTTTTCAAAAGTTTTGTTCTGTTTCCCTTTTCTGCTGATTTTGTATTTTTGCGGTTTGATGATGTTGTGTGTGGTGCTGGCGGAGCAGGTGCTTGTATGTTAACAATGTTAGGTTCTGTAGAAGAATTTTCTTCATTTAAATATTCAATTTCTGTGAAAATGTCACCAGAATTGTTTTGCAATATTGGATTAGTGGATAGTGATGGTTCACTGCTAGTAATTACGGAATTTTTTGTAGGTATGGATTCCAAGTTTGCTACTGGATTAGGTCCAAATGACTTAGTTTGAGGTATGCCAGAAAATGTTAATTGCATATTTAAAATTTCCTCTTTTGGAGTTAATGGAACAAATTTACTGCGCCCACCTCCTGTGCCGGAAATACTTTGTTTATTCCTTCTTATTTTTTTTTTGATTGAATCTTTGTATGTCGACCAAACCTAAAATTATAAATAAAAAACATATAAAATAAAATACACTATTTAATAAACGTTGCAATGTATATAAAGAAAATATTAAATTAAATTATTATATATTGAATGTTTCTAAGTTAAACCTACTCTTTTCCAGCCATCGACGTCCTTCACTGGTGGACCCAATAAATTAAGCTCAATCTCTATTTGCTTCCACAAGATATTGGATTGTGTTTTTGCCTGTAATGTTTTTGCGTACCCCTTAGCAAATTCTCGATTTTTCCCCATTATTTCAATTAGAGCTTCAAATTGCTCCTGCTTTGTATTAATTTTACTCCTATAAAATAAAAAATATATTGTATAATAAATATTATATATTACAATTCATTCAATATTTTTATAAATTTGTTAATAATATAATAATTTATTAAAAGTATTATTTTTTAAACCATCTATAAATTCAAAACTTAACATATTATAGTAATGAAAGTTTACAAATTTATAATTAACAAAAATTTCGCAAGGTATATCAAAATATTACTTAAAAATGAAAAATAATATTTTTTTTAAATATATAAACGTAAATATTAACTTACATTTTTTTTTTGTTAGGTACAATACACTTTCGAAAACACTTTTGATAACTAATTGGTGATCAAATAAATTTATTTGATTTTTAGCTGTTTATACTCCGAAAATCGAAATACGTAGTACGAAAAAATCCGAAAGTTCCAAATGACGTTTATTATCAGAAATATTTTCCAAGTTTCATGGTGGATTCAGCGAGAAAAATTTGCTAGCTCGTGATCACGAATTATTGAAATTTCGTCAACTTTTTTACCCCCTCCAATTTTTTGTTTACTTTTTTAAAACAGCAACCATAAGAAAAAGTAAACAAAAAATTGGAGGGGGTAAAAAAGATGACGAAATTTCAATAATTCGTGATCACGAGCTAGCAAAATTTTCTCGCTGAATCCACCATTAGAAATCAATTTCCGAAAATCGGATTACGCAGTATGATTTTCAACTTTCAGATCGGTTTTACTTTCAGATCGGAATACATAGTAGACTTGATATATTTATAGCTGATTTATCAACAAAATTTATTACATTTATATTTTCCAATGGAATTAACCAACTTTCTCTTTATTTTCTATTTTGAAATCAAAGTATTGCTCAAATCTCATATTTTGTTGGCTAATAAATATCTAAAACAACGGACATAACCTCATAAAATACCAAAAATGACCACATTTTTATTTGTAATTTTCTTGGATGTTAAAGGGTCAACTGATTATTAAATTTAAAAAAAATATGTTAAATAGTATTTCAAAGTTTTATTACAGCCATCAACGTTTCTTCAAGATAATTTTAATTAAGAATTTTGCGATTTAATTGAACATGTTTTTACCGAAACTCCATATATAAAAAAAGTAAACAAACAATTTTGTACACAGCCTAGCGCCTCTTGCGAAAATGTATGCAAAGCTGTTGTACTAAAACACTCAAACTAAAACTTCTAGAAAAGAAAGTTGTAGCATGGAAAATTTCCATTTTAATACAATTAACTTGCAATACTTTAACCTAGGTGTCACTAGTAGTAGTAAACTTTGTGCTATCAATTAACTTATTCTTTTCTATCCTAGGTGTCACCGTAACTAGGGAATGCAATCCCGGTATTTATATATAAGGCAATACCGGGATCCCTGATTTCGGTATTGAGAAAAAGACAGAAATTTGGGAATTTTAGGATTGACAAAAGACCGGGATCCCAAGATTTCAACGGGATTTCGAGATTGACAAATCATCCAGAGTAAACCTTGACATAAATTCTAAAATGCTCAATATTTTATTAGAAAGACCAGTAAATTTACTTAATTAAAACCATTTTTTATTAAATTTCTATGTCTACACACGAAGATCTCTACTATTCAAGATATATTAATATTTATTTTTATTCGCCGTATATTTTTTGGGGCTCCATTTGTCCATTTTAAATTTGTAACTATCCAAATCCGGCTGATACATAGCACGATCATCAAAGACCAGCTTCCGTCGTGGCACCAATTTAAATGATTCATTCCAATCGCTTTTATCTTTCTGCGCCAAGAGTATACTGCACATTTGGTTCAACGTTAAAGATTTGCCTGATCCTGCGTTCCATTGCAAATATCGATCTAGAGGTAATTTCGCCATTCTTATTCCTAATTGTTTAGCTTTACCTAAAGATAGTGGTTCATTATTTACTTTATCGACCATAGCCCCAATTATGTAGACATCATCAGGATTATAATCGGTCAGCTCTTTTTTACAGTGTGGCGTTAAATAAACTAAATTTTCGTTGGGAAAAACTTCCGTAAAGCTTTTTTCATGTATATTTAACGGAAACCATGATTCGCTCAGCGGTGGTATGTGCTTTTCTAAAAATTTATAGGTTTCGCCACTCTTATCCACGTTACAGAAGTGCAGATCAAATGGATTATCGTGCATACGATTTTCGGCAAATACCAGCATTAATTGTTTTGCGGCATTTACAGCCTCTCGACTATTCATGTGCCTGTCGTAGGAACAATCGTAGACTAATTTTTCACCAAACATCATGGTACTAATTAGCCTGGAAAAGAAATTTAACATTTAACAAGAATATAAACAGATTGGAGTGTATGAATTCTTACTTATTGTTATGCCAATGATTAATTGTGGTATCATAAACTCGTAGTAGGAACGATGTGTGTGATAATCCATAGATAATATGGTCATTTTCCTTATTCTCCTCATCCAGCTGCAATTTTCGTTCAACGTTCTGTTGCCGCTTAACCTCCTTTTTAATTACTGCATTTTCATTCTTTTTTTCTATCTTCCACAAAAATGAATAATATTTTGACCGAGCCGAACGACTGTTCAACGACAAAATATGATCCCAGTGCTGATCCTTAAGCTGTTGGGGATCAGGAGCCTTTCGTCCCTCTTGCCGAAATACATCAATCTCAAGATGCAACATTTTTAGTTTTTTTTCTCGATCCACATTTTCCGGATTTAAGCTGGCCACATTTGCGAACGAACACTGTCCTAGAGCACGACTCGACACAAAAATTCTACTGGAATTTATTAAATTTCGAATCATTTTTGGAAATTTATCTGTCCCACTATGAAGCAAGTATAATAAAGTGCTCTTGCCTCTTGCTTTACCTAACCTCAAATTTACTTGGAATGACAGTTCTCTAGTTGCTGACTTGCTGTTTGCTAAATAAAGTGAAATCATTTCGCCGAATTGCATTTGTTCGAAAAGACTATTAACCGAAAAAATAATTTTAATTCGACGCGAGCCAAAATATTAAAAATCCGTTGCCAACATCGTGGTTATCTTGTTGCCATTTTGTTTAATCAATAAACCGCATATTTTTCATTAAAAATGTTTTGGGGTTTCAGTGAATTTTTAAATCTTCATAGTTTGTATAAAAAACATATTAATAATGAGACTGAACCCCAGGAAATTAATATTCTATTGTATGGAGCTTGTGATCCACGCCATATAATCAAAACAATATCTGAATTGTATTCGTATGATAATCTAAAAAAAATCAATTTTTTTATGGCCGATGGAGTGGTTGAGATCATCGCTAGAAATATACTACTCTTAACGATTGCACTGGAACAAGAGGATCGTATATCTTTGTTGGGAAAAACTCATTTATTCCTGGATATTTACGGGAATACGTTGCTACGATCATTTTCTCATAATTACATATGCAGCAAGGCAAAACATTTGATAGACTTGATAACTGATTCTGATCGGTGCACAACATTTAGCCCCATTTTTAATTTCGATTTGCTGCGATATCGGGAACGAGATCAACTCGAGAATATATTTAAATTCTGGTTGAACAAAAAGGAGAATAGATTCAATATAGCCAATTACTGGGATTTGCGATTACGCGGAACATTAAAAGAACGCTATGATCATAGAAAGGGTGCATTTGATTGGGATTTAATGATGCGGTTACATGATAATGGGGCACAGCAAATTTGTACCCAAGAATATTCTCATTGGCGAGAGACTGGAGTGGCATTTACATTTCCTGAGTTTGAATATAACTTTCCAAATAAAACACTTGCGGCCGGACTTGTTAGAAATGGAGATAAATGTATGCACCGCGGTTATTGTGGAGATGCTTGTATTGGACCGTTTGCAACATTTGGCCTAGAGTGTGCGGATTCCAAATTAAAAGTTTCCAATTTTGGAACCAACCAATATCGTGCCACGGATATAACATTTCAGAATGTGCTTGAAATATTTTATGAAATTAGCAATCGTGAAAAATATGTAAAGGGCAAAGATCACCTGCCAGCTTACGGAGCTGTCCAA
This sequence comes from Tipula helvola, assembly GCA_963556165.1. Taxonomy (NCBI): domain Eukaryota; kingdom Metazoa; phylum Arthropoda; class Insecta; order Diptera; family Tipulidae; genus Tipula; species Tipula helvola. The sequence continues at coordinate 50,780,034 of OY744483.1, forward strand.
ATTGATCATGGAAAATCGTTTTTAAATAACGATTTCAGTGATGTTGAGCTTCAGAACTACAATCAACCACTTTTAAATTTGAATAAAGTTGCGGTAAAATTTGTCTCAATCGAAGATATTCCCAAAATGGATTCCGCTCGACATTTCAATAAGCTGTTTGATGTAGTTTTTGCAGGAAGTAACTATTTTGCTTTACTTAAAAATCAGAAAGTAGCGGAAATTTTAAAGGAGACAGCATTGGTTATTTTTGAAACTAGACAAATTTCACTGATGAAGCAGGAAGAAATTGATAAATTTTTAACAGAAATTAAAGCATTTAGTTCAGAGAATGGATTTGAATGTCTTACCAAATTCCATATCAATCGTCCGTATACATACACGATATTCAAGCATGACATAAAACAGATGTAATCCGATTATTTAATTTTAATATAATGACATAAAAATATAAACAAGTTTTTCAAAGTGTATAATTTAGGATGTAGCAATTTCTTTTAAAGGCCCTTCGAGATATTGTGATAAAGCAGCAGCTTTTTGTTTTAAAATCCCTAAACCAATTCGCTCTTTTGAATAAAGGCACAATAGTAAATTCGCCACTTGTGTTATAGCTACATGTCCATTTTCACATTGGAGTAAAACAAATTGTAAATGGTCTTCACGGAATGCATTTCGACCATGCTTTTCGTATGCCGCCCAAACATTGCTCGCAATTGCTGATGTTACACGAGCATCACGATCACCATATCCTGAGTAGGCTAGCAATGCACCTTCATGATTTAATAGCCTAATCGTGTGTTAAATTCGGAATTAGTATTATAGTTTCAGATTATAAATATATAATTACGATTACAGTGTATTCTCAATCCCTCCGGTATTGGCCTGGCTTAGGATTTGCGTCAATACTTTTGGCTTTAACATTTCTACGGGTACGATGTCGATGGGAGTGACTCGATGGGTAAAATATTTTGACAGCTTCAAAACGAAAACAAAGCTACTAGAATGAAGTTAGCCTAGATATAAAAAGCCCAAAAATAAAATTAACCCTTAAACGGAAATTATTTGTTTACTCCAAATATTTATTTAGTAATTACTTTTTAAAATACACTTTTTATTTCAATTACATACAAAATTAAAATTTACTCAATTGCATATAATTTTAAAGTACGATCCATACTCGTCGAAGCCAAATATTGTGCATGTTTACCAAATCGAACACCCGTAGCCATTGCAGTATGATCATTGAATGATTTTAGTTCTTGCCACTGTTTGCATAAAAATATTCTAATATCTGTGCCAGCAATCGCCAAATATGTTCCACTTTGATCAAAACATAAATCAGAAATTTCATAACCATCACCAAGTTGAATTGTTTTGAAATTTTTCAATTTTCGTAAATCCCATAATTTTACACAACCATCATCAGTTGCGGCCGTTGCTAAATAATAACCATTCTCCGAAAATGATATTGTACTAATTGGACCCGTATGCCCTGGAAAATTTGCCACATTAGTTTGTTCCTTTAAATCCCAAATTTTGACTTGAGAATTTTCGGTTCCGATTCCAAAAATTAAACCATCCGGATGGAATTGGGCTGTTGTTAGACCACTGTCGGCTGTGTCCACAACTTTTGTTAATAATCTACCAGTTCGAATATCAGAGAATGCCCAATGTTTATCCAGAGATGTTGATAGAATATAATCTCCTGTTGGATGTAGAGAAAGTCCGGTTACAGGGCCGTCATGACAACGAAGCAATAGTGTAGTTTGAGATGTTGGAATATTCCAAATTCGAATAGACATGTCTGGTGATCCTGTAACAACAGTATCCTCCTCCGGATGATATATAACTGTAGTAACCTTTTTGGTGTGCCCTTTTAGAATTGCGACCACTTGTTCTGTATCTTTATTGAAAACTGTAGCACATTTATCATTTCCTCCGGTCAAAATCTTGCTATGATCAGAACTCGATATATCCAATGCCAATATACCAGGCATACCCGCTGAATGTAAACCTGCATGTGATGCGACAGTCATAAATGTTCGTATCTTTTCTTGGCTCATTAGCTCCTCGGGTACAATACGACCACGCTTCTTTCGCTCTTGTGTTAATACGGTTGCCTTGTCTTGCAATTTTTGGATAACATCTGGGGTCATGCCAGCCTGTTCAATCGGTTGCGTTGCCATTCCACCGGCTTCTACAGCCAACGAGGGTTGTTGTGCTCCAATTGGTATTGCAGCAATACCAGCTTGTGGTTTTAATGTGGCCAAAGCTTCGCGAGCTGCTGTTACTTCTTTCTGTAGTCGCGCAATTACACGGCACGCAGCATCATGTTGATAGAGGGCATGACTTAACTCTTGTTTTGCCGTCTGTAATTGTTGACGTTGACTAAAACATGTAAGCATTAAAGAATCCCATTCATCTTGCATAGTTTTCAATGCAGCCGGTATACTAGTAGCACTTGGCGGTTTAGGTCTAACGAACGGTGGAGCTAAAATTATATAAAATTTCTTTAGGCTACAGTACACATTTTGCAAATATGTAAGCACATGCAACCAAATCACACTTACTCTTTATATCAATTAAATCTTCGACGGTCATATCTTTGCCCGTGATTGGATCACATCCATTCTCTGATATATGTTTTTCAATAATCCGCCGCTCAAATACACAACCCGATAACTTTGAAATGACTGGATGTTCTGGCACTTCATTTGACACTACAAAACGTACAAGAAAATGTTAACATAACCTCAAAAGTAAATTAAACTGTAATTTCTGCGTTTAAAACTTAAATAAAATACAAATTGTATATACTTACATGCGCAAAATAATGCCATTGTATTTTATATATAAGAAACTAACGATATTTTTAATTATTTATATAGTTTTAGAACTATTTTTTGCGGCAACTAAACTTCAGCATTTATGAGAAAAGTCAAAATTGACAAAAAAAAAAATTGTTTGTAGCATTTCGCGGGCTGCCCGATGTAAATTTTGAAAAAAAAATACCGTTACCGGTTAAATATTTACCGATAAAATTGGCGTATGAAAGGTGGTTTAAAAATTTGACATCTACTGATAAACATAAACAAAACAAAAATGGGGACCGAAGCCCAAATAAATAATTTAATTTCAGATAATTTGGTATTTAAAGCTATTTTTAATGGATTATTTCATATAATTTGTATAATCTAAATATTAAACTTGTATTTTACAGAAAGTGGAACCGATAGAAGAGGCGTTCAATTGTGTTATCGTGCATACATCGGATTCAGAGAGCCAGCAAGCAGAAAAATTCTTTAAAGACATTTGTAAGCATTTTATTTAACATATAATAAAAGAAAAGTATAATTTTTATGTATATTTGTAGCAACCGCACTAAACGGATTCAGCCCACAGCAGAAAGAAAATGTATTGCGATCGTATTTGACACGGGCAGCGACTCAAACGAATCTTAGCCAACTAAATTTGTTACTTGACACCCTGCTCAAGCTGGTAAACGGAAATGTAATCACGGCCAAGTAAGTATTCAAATAAATCGCAAATATTTAAGATATTTATAGTACAATTTCTGTTTTAAGAATGCTGAGCGAACAAATTCTTAGCTCCGACAAGCTTGTGTACTACAATCAAAACTTTTGGATACTTTGCTTCCAGTTATTACGAAAAATCATTTCTGGTGTTGATTATAAAGGCGTACGTGAAATAATGAAGAGCTGTCGGGAAAAACTTCAATCATTTCCTTATAGCCTGAGCTCAAGTAACTTTCCACAGATGAAGGCATTGCATGATGTAATAGAATATATATTTGATCGTAAAGCATGTCTTCTTCCAGCTTATTTCATTGTAAATGAAATACAGAAACCAGACGGCCCCGAAACACATTGGAGAACATCGGAATTAATAGCAAATTTTGTTGAAGGTTTTCGTGATACTGCTCAAATGCTAACATTAATTGGACACTCGCATATGCTGCCTGTGGTAGAACATTCAGGATATGCTGATCATCAAATTAACCCGTGGTGTTTAGATCCAGACACACTAAAATTTACATTAAAAGGAATTCTGCCATATGATCAAGAACTTATTCAGCCGCAAACGAATTTACTGCGATTTGTGCTCGCACAACCTTATTCCAGGGATATGGTTTGCTCTATGTTGAATTTACAAAAGCAAAATAAGCAGAGATGTGCTGCACTCGAGGAACAATTAGTGCACTTATTCATCATTGCGATGGAACGGTCCGAGCAAGAAGCTAATAATTCATTAGATGGATCTGACGATACACAAAATCCGGCTCATTGGTTTTGGTTGCATTTATCCTCCCAGCTGATTTACTTCGTTCTATTTCAATTTGCAAACTTTCCAAATATTATTTTGGCCCTACATGATAAATTGGTGACACGAGATTTACGAAAGGGAAGAGATCATTTAATGTGGGTTCTGCTACAATTTATATCGGGAAGTATTCAACGGAATCCGTTAGCAAATTTTTTGCCCGTACTAAAACTATATGACATCCTGTACACTGAGCGAGAACCACTTCCGGTTCCAGATTATAATAAATCATCATGCACATATCAAATGTCGCCAACATGTATTTGGATTCATTTGATGAAGAAAGCACAGTCAGAGCACATTAATATACATCGACCGATTCCACCAGCGTTAAAAAATCATCAGGAATTTTTACAGCATTTGGCTATGCCGAGCAGTAACAGCACACTAACGATGGGGTCGGATTTTAGAATTGCTCTTTTATGTAATGCTTATTCCACGAATCAGGAATTTTTTTCACGACCAATGCAGGCACTGATCGATACAATTTTGCCAAATCCGAAAAATCCAAATAATTCGAACAGTGGAGGCGGTGGGAGTGGAAATCAACAAATACCAACTGTGCCACTTTCTATGAGCGTACTCGATAGCCTAACTGTGCATAGTAAAATGTCCTTGATCCATAGTATTGTGGCGCATATGATGAAGCAAGCCCCGACCAAAAATGCTATGAGCAATATGACGAATATGGCACCAGCTCTGGTTGAAACATATTCTCGCCTACTCGTATATACCGAAATTGAGTCGCTCGGAATTAAGGGATTTTTAGGCCAACTTTTACCAACCGTATTCAAATCACAAGCATGGGGAATTTTATATACACTACTTGAAATGTTTTCATATCGGATGCATCATATTCAACCTCATTATCGTGTACAACTTTTATCCCATCTACATTCATTGGCCACCGTACGCTCAACAAATCAAATGCAACTTCATTTGTGTGTTGAATCAACTGCATTGCGTTTAATTAATGGACTTGGTTCAGCTGAAGTACAGCCGCAATTGTCGAGATATTTATCGGAGCCAAAAACTCCAGGGTCGGTCGTATCAACCGAGTGTGAAGAATTAAATCGAGCGCTCATTTTAACGTTAGCTCGATCAATTCATATAACCGGTATCGGAAATGATACACAATCGAGTATGTGGTGTAAAGACTTACTAAATTTGATTGTTCAAAATACGCCACATTCATGGGCCCAGCATACATCGCAGTGTTTTCCGCCCGTCCTTAATGAATTCTTTATTCAACATAATGCGCCGAAGGAGAATCGACAACACTTGAAAAAGGCCGTCGACGAGGAGTATCGTAAATGGTCGTCCATGTCCAATGAAAATGATATCATAACGCATTTTAGCGTTACCGGAACCCCACCACTATTTTTGTGTTTATTATTTAAAATGATTTTCGAGACTGATGGGATTAATGCTGTCGCATATAAGTAAGTTTCAAAATACATGGCTTTTAGTTTTGTTGTTGTTATTTTTGATTTATTTTCAGAATACTTGAAGGTATAGGGGCTCGCGCTCTATCAGCCCATCTACGAAAATTATGCGATTATCTTGTATTTGAAGTCGCTAATCCAGGCGGTGGAGCTCATGTCAATAAATGCGTTGACACGATCAACGATATGATCTGGAAATACAATGTGGTCACCATTGATCGTTTGGTATTGTGTTTAGTGCTCCGCCCTCACGAGGGAAGCGAAGCACAAATATGTTTCTTCATTATACAGTTGTTACTACTTAAAACGCCAGAATTTCGTAATCGCTTATCTGAATTCGTCAAAGAAAATTCTCCAGAACACTGGAAACAAAATAATTGGCATGAAAAGCATTTGTCGTTTCATCAGAAATATCCAGAAAAATTTGCAACCGACGAATCAATATCGCATCCACCAATTCCCGTATTTTTCAGTAACGTATGTTTGAGATTTTTACCCGTTCTCGATATTGTTATCCATCGATTTATTGAAATTCCAATCCCGAAAGTACATTCAACACTTGAGGTGATTCTCGAACATTTAGGATGTTTGTACAAATTTCATGATCGGCCGGTCACCTATTTGTATAATACATTACATTATTATGAGAAGAAATTGCGAGATAATCCTCCACTTAAGAAAAAAATGGTTAGTGCAGTGATTGGATCGTTGAAAGATGTTCGGCCACCGAATTGGGCCTTGTCCGAATCGTATATCGTTTACATACAGAAAAAAGATGCAGAAACTGTTGAATGGATTCCAGAATTGACATACTATATTGGATTAGTACGTCGGCTTGTTGAAAGTAGGTACTAGAACAAGATATGTACTCTATTATATTCTAATTTGGTTTTAATATTTCAGCTATCGAAGGGAAAAATGTATTCCCGTCGACAGATTGGCGTTTCAATGAATTTCCGAATCCACCAGTACATGCCCTCTATATAACGTGTGTTGAATTATTAGGCCTTCCGGTTGGCCCGCAGGTAGTGGCAAATAGTATTTTGGACGTTATGATCAAGGGATACACCATAATACCAACACAGCAAGTACATAGTTGGATTAATGCTATAGGTTTGATTATGGCAGCCTTACCCGAATCGTATTGGAGCGTTATATATGATCGTCTCCAAGATATAATGTCATTGCCACAAATGGTAAAATGGACTTATCGATATTCACCATTCGAAATGTTCAATTTTAAATTGGTCAAAGAAGCTATGCTTGAAAAATCGTATGTCATGACTTTGGCCATGGCCCATTCGATACTACATCATTCAGGCGCTGGACAATTGAGCACCATGCCAGACTACGTGAAAGATAAATTAAAACCAATCATTCGTACAGAATACCAATTGATTTACTTATGCCATTTAGTCGGACCGTTTTTACAGCGCTTCGAAAATGAACGATCCAGTATGGTCATGACAATTACAAATATGTTGTATGAAATTATTGAACAAGTCAATAAAAATTTGGTATCCTCTCAATGGATGTATATGGATCAAATCTGTGACTTGCTGTATCATATTAAATATATGTATGTTGGGGATAGTATGAAATCGGATTTGGAAGGGCTGATCAGGCGATTAAGACCGGCATTACAAAGGCGCTTGAGGTTTATTACACATTTAAATATCGATGAAATTGGTGAGGAGTCCAATGATGTGCCCATAGTAAATGTTGCAACACCTAAAGCACACGCGCAACAAATTGCAGCAAAACCGCAAGTTCAGCAAATGACGCAACAAGTAGTTCCACCGCAACAGGCGCAGCAACAACCACAAGCTGGAGCAAATTTTATTCCATAATAATAACGTTTTGAGTTTTTGTACTAAATATAATAAAATTACATAACAAAATACATTTTTATTCTCCAAAAATTATAGAGCTACTGTTCACTGTTAACCAGCTCAAACCATTGTCGCATTGCATCACTCAAGACGATAGGTAGTTGATTTAAATCCCGCACGATAACATAGTATGGAAACGGGAACGAGTCCAAATAAGAACTCATTGTTATTGTTTTCTTGTCTGTACTAAATGTTGGCACTCGAATATCAAGTATTGAATGTTTATTCTCCGGATTATCGATTATAATGTACACAATAAAAATGTGCTGGAGACGAGCTAATTTAACGGAATTCTTCACCTTTTCTTCACCCTCACTAAATATATTCCTGCCATCGCTAATGATTAGTAGCAAATTCTCGAATAGCCCATTTCCACTCGAACCACCATCATCCAAATTCGATATACGCACAAAATTTAACAGCTCCGCTATCCGACTTTGATTCTGTGCAAAATTTAGCGTATTCACTAATTTCAGCCCATTAAATTGATCATGATAATTCAGTATAATTTGAGGCTTTTCACCAAATGAAATCACATTTAATTTACCACTTTCGAGTAAGGTCAAAGCCTGGGACACGAGCGATATTGATTCTAATGTTAAATATTTTGACTGATTATGATCCATTGATTTTGAATCATCAATGGCTATCGTGATTTTATAGTCACGCTTTGCTGGTTTTGTGCGCCGCAACCAAATTTTATCTTTTCGGAATTGGGACGCAATATATGGAATAATTTTTCTCATATTTATACGACGACCCGTACGATAATCACCTTTTAGTCGTGTACATTTAGTAGGCTCGAGAATAAGTCGTAACTGCTCACAGAGCTCTCGAGCGTTTGATTGCATTTTATTCGTAATCTCTTGCCACAAATCGAAATTACTACTCTCCTCCGAATATCCGGTCGTCTTTAATATTGAATGCTCTTTCTCAGTCTCAACCATTTTTTTCATATTGATATCGTCCAGTGTCGATGCTTCGATTAGCGACTGATCACTGATTATTTCAATTTTAGTATGCGCCGTTGTTTCGATTGGGCGTTGCATATTATAAGAAGAAGCCGCTTCTCCTTCGACCATTTCCTCGTTTTCATCACCAGCTTCGAACTGTTCTTTTAATTTATCATTCTGTTGCTTTTGTTTTTTTGTTTTCTTGTCATTCATCTCCAGTTTCTCCGAATCAATTATGTCTTCAATTTTAACCTCAGGTTCCTCCTCATCAACTTCCATGATTTCATCGTTTTCTTCATTTTCATTTTCTTCTGTCTCCGCATCTTTATCGTCGTGTTGCATTTTACTGGACTGTTCTTCAGTGGCATTGTCCAACGTTGATTTGTCTGTTTTATGGGGCTCTTTAACATGTTGATATTCCTCAGACTCCTTTTCTTCCGAATTTTCATCATTTTTCTCAGTTTCCTTATTATTTTCGTTTTTATCTATTTTATCGATTGTTTTTAGTCGCTTATTCTGTTCATTATTCTTCTCGCTTAGTGTCCGTTCTTCCTCGGAACTTCCTTGTTTCCTCTGCTTTTGTTTGCGTTCATCTTGATCCGTCGGCTTTTTACTTTGCGCCGGTTTATTTTGTTCCGTAACACCTTGATGCCCAGAGTCCGAAATTTCATTCTCTGCTTGCCCAATACCATCTTTATCTTCGCCTGTGTCTTGCTCATCCATTGCATCGTCTTGTTGTTTCTCGGCTGAATCTTCCAACTTAGTTTGGTCTTTTGTACTGTTGGCGTTTTCTGTATCCGGTTTGGCTTGTATATTTTCTTCGTTTGAAGTCTTGTCTTTCGATTCATGGTAATCTTTATCCATCTTCTTTTTATTTTCTTCTTCCTCCTCTGGTTTACTACTTTCTTTGTCATCGACATCTTCGTCTTCCTCTGGATTACCTGTAAATAAAAATATTGAGTAGTTTAAAACAGTCAACTTATAAAAAAATACTGTAAAATAAGAGACAAATAAAGACGCAGAATTTAACAAAATTTACTTGGCAACCACTGGTAACTGAATCCATTTGGTACATTTTGACCATTTGGCACAGGTCGAGGCTCCTCGCGTGAAAATGTGTGGAGCCGCGAAAAAGCGGTACAAGAGGCTTCTTACTGAGGGCAAACCACCCGGAAGCGATACTAAGCTTCTGGCGATGCGGCCACAGAGTGGACTGGTGCTCCTACTGAGGCCCCACCCACCATCTAAAAGAGTCCACTTGGATGATGGAGCTTCACCGGCAGTTTTTGATATAGGTAGGTACAGGAAGATTGACACGACCAATCAAATTATTTAAAATATCACAAGCCCCGCCTATTAGTTCATACTCTAGTTGAAAACTTTCTTACTTTTGATCAAAGTAGGCTAGCAAGCGGGGCTGGTGAGATTTTAAATAATTTAGTTGGTCGCGTCAATCTTCCCATCTTCCTATGTCATCAACACAGCTTAAAAAGACTAGGGGGAGGAATCTGTTCCGGTGATCTCGAATTCTGCAGTCCAATCTGGAGTTACCTTCAAGCACGTTGCAGAGTCGGATGCTGTCCTCTCGTTTTCTTGGTATTTTAGACATGGTGCTGAAGCAGGAAGCCAAGGAGCTTAAACCTAAGTTCTTTAGTAGTCAGCTTCGGCCTGGATGGCTGATAGTGATCTATGCTGACCGAGCCACTGTATAGTGGCTCAGGGAGGCCATACGCCTCTTTTAGGTTGCAGCGCGAGGTGATCTTTTAGGTCGCAATGCGAGGTGGCTTAAACGCCCACATAGCCCTTCAGTAATAATAATAATAAAAAATTTACTTACCAGGTGTTTGTATATCTGTCTCTTTATCATCGTCTTCCTTATGTTCCTCTTCCTTATTTTCATCGTCGTGTTTTTCTTCCGTACCAAATTCTGGGTCTTCTACCTTATCCTCATTCTCCATAATTTGCTTATCACTATCTTCTTCCGGTCTATCATCTTCTTCTCCATCCTCATCTTCTTGGGGCTCCATTTGATCTTTCATAGTATCAATATCGAAAGGATTCGTTTCGTTCTCGTTTCCCTCCTTGCCGTCATCATCGTCATTCACATTAAGATTTTCGTCAAGGTCGAAATCTTCAGCCTCAGGCGGTTCTTCTAATTCATTATGATGAGGATTTGGTTGCTCTTCACCAGTCTCCTCCGTCTCATTGATTTTATCAATTTCCTTCTCCTTTTCTTTTCGCTCCTTAGGAGCATCTTCACTATTGGCCGCATCAAGACCGCTCTCTTCCTCATTCGTATTATCTTTATCTTCCTTTTCATTTTGAGACCCCAAATCATTGTGTTTATCATCCTTCTCGTTTGAACCTTTACCGCCATCCTCCTCTTCGTTTAGATCATCATTTTCTTCCTCCTCATTTTCGTCATCGCCCCAAATTTGCTCATCCAGTTTTTCGGCACCTTCATTCGTTTTATCCATCTCTTTGTCTAAATCATCATCGTCGGATTTATTCGATTCAGAATCGCTATCATCCCTTTTGTCATCCTTCTCTAAATCTTGCAATTTTGAATCGAAATCTTCACTCATCTCTATGCCTTTTTCTTCTTTACAATCATTCTCCTCGTTTTCTTTTTCTTTATTATAATCTTCCGGCTTTTTAGCATCGTCCAACTGATCTTCATTTTCTATTCGATCCGAGACATCATTTTCTCCGGTACCATCTTCCAGACCAAAACCTTCGCCTTTCCCCTCATTTTTATCTTTCGACTTATCACCATCCTCGTCTTTCATCAAATCTTGCGGTACACAAAAACCTTTGGTTACCAATTCGATAAATACCGATAACAGTATCGACAACATTTTTGTCGATACATTATGAGCGGCTAACTGTTGAATCATATAGTATTCACCCAGTAAATTATATTGTTCGATCAATGGAACCAGTGATATCAACTTTTTGATAAAACATATCTTTTGGGCTGCATCGACATTATCAGCTTCGAATACAAGTTTCAGTAAATTCTGCAATTTTTTCACGAGATGTTCACAATTCAAAATTTTCAAATCCTTTTCTATATTTCGAACGATTTCACTTTTTAAATGTTGATCTAAAATATTATCAAATTTTTCTGTTGAATCGTTCGGTGACTCCGGCTGATTGTCCAATTTTTCATCTGTGGGAGGGATCGGGATAACTTTTTTCGAATATTTCTTATAAATAGTTTGTATCGGTAATAGAATACTATAGATTATGTTATCAAATTCATTTTCGTATAAATCTAAATTATTGATATGTGTTTTAGTATTTTGGCTATTTTCCGAGCTTTCAATCTCATTGATCAAATCGATTAGATATCTGATCGATTTCAATAACGATATAAGATTTCGTTCCGCACTAAACACTGAAAGAATATCGAGTAGTAGCAGTTTGATATTTTTTAGATTTAATTGAACATTGCTTAAGATGTTATTATTTATAAATTTTACTTTTTTCAATTTATTCAGGATGTTTAGTTGACTATTGGCTATTTCTAAAATGTTATTAGAATTTTTCTCAATTTTAACAAAATTATCACTTTTCTGATTAAAACTAAATCCCTTTATAACAGAATAATGTAAATTCATGTTATCTCCATCTGAATCTGGAACAGTTTTTAACAGCAGCAAAAACTGTTCAAAAACTAATTTAATTTCGCTGAAAATGGTGTTCAATTTGTTACGTTTGTCTGTTAACTCGACGAAATTTATGGTACCGGTTGTCTGACTTCCGATCGTTTCGCTCAACTCACTCAAATCCTTAACGATCAAACGTAATTCATGTAAATTCTTGATCGATTCGCTTAGCATAATTTTTTGATTTTGAATCAAAATGAACATATCAACAGAAAAACCTTTAATTCGTGATCCATTATCGACACCAATTTCTGGATTTGGTTGTTGCAGAGAATTGAACAATAGTTTAAGCTTGAATATACATTTGAAATAATACGAGTTAGTATTTTCATTGAGATACATTAAATTTGGTTCGTTTTTCTTGTGATTCAAATTCAATTTGACCAGCATTTCATTAGCGCAGAATGGTGAAATTCTTAAATTCGTAATTTCAGTGTTCAAGTTCAATTCGAGTAGGCCAGTTTTATAGCTAATACCAAGTGTTGACAGAATTTTAAATAGATCTGATAAAGCTTTCTTTTTTTGACTGAGAATATTTTTCGCCTGTGATACTTGTTTTGGCCTCTCTTGGTTACAATCGACTTCTAAATTTTTTAGATATTCACATGATTCCATTTGTTCCGTTAGTAGTGTATCCAAATTATAGACCAATGTTGGATATGATGTGTGTAATACAATTTGCTTAACAATGTTGCGGGAAGTTGCAAAAAGATTGTTGAGTTTTGGAAAATATTTCAAATTTGTTTGCTCGATGGTAATAATGTTGTATTTTTCCTAAAAGTCAAATAATTGAAAAATGGTGAATTTTCAAGAAAATTATTTATTACAACTTACCTTTAATTTATTCGACGCCATAAAATTCTTCACATCAATCATGTAATACTTGATTTTCGCTTCATATCTAAAACTCTTTCCCTTCTCCTCCCGATCACTAGACAATTCACCACCCAAATTACTCTTGTAAGTAAACACGGTCGTCACTTTAATCCGCAACTGGTTCTCATACTCCTTCAAAAACTTATGCAAATTCTTATGTACGTGCAAAATATTATTTTTCATACTGAAATAGGATAGATCCTTTGTATACGATTCAATTTTTACGAATTCCTTCAGCTTCTTTTCAATGGGTGTCCGTATTTTTTTTAATCCATCATCAATTTCTATTCTAAATTGCTCGAAAAATAGCGAAACATTATGGAAAATCGCTATTAACGTCCCGATTCGCTTTATGCTATAGTTATGGCGAGATTTTAACAGTAAGTTCAAATAAATTTCAAAAGATTTCATGAGCTTCATGCGCAATGAAAAATCAGCATAATTCGAATTTTCGACGAAAGCTTTCAGAATACCAACAATATCACTAGATTTTAATAATTCTTTTTCGGTGTTGGGAACATCTTCTTCTAGTCCCTCATTTTCATCAAATATTTTCTCAATATTCCGAGCATCTTTAAAATTTATATTGATTTTATTTTCTCGATCGGGATTTTTCATCAAATACTCGTGTATCATATTGTAAATGAAGAACCAATATTTATATGATTTATTGCGTACCAAGCTATAAGTTTGTGATAAACATTCCCGCCAAAATTGTAACTCCAGTTTCGTCCAGCGTTGAACAAATCCGGCCACAGTAATTTCTTGATCTTTTAAATTATTACCTTTATGCGCGTATTTATTCCATTCATCGATTTTTTGTCGAAGAATTTGGAATCCGGTATTAAATCGTACAATCGATGAATTGGCCGGTATTGAATAAATTTTATCAATAATTTTTTTCAAATCTAGAAGCACAGCATGATCAGGCCAAACGTTTAGTTCTCGTAATACCCGCATATCAATATCTTTAAGCACTTCCAAACATTGTGTTACTTCGGACATATTTGAATCTTTATAGAAATTATACTCGATGTCAGGTTTCTTGTATAATTCCAAATCTTTGTAGTTTTGTTGTGAAAGACCGATCAAAATCATAAAACCAGGATAGAAATCATCGTCGATTTGAGTTGATAAGATTGATTGATATTCGGTGTATAGTTTCTGGAATACTGTGACACGAGTTTCAAACGGTGAAATAAAATCGAGGTTTGACTTAATTGGTTTTGTATTGTAGTAATAAGTGCTGAAAGAATAAACAAAAATTTGTTTAGGTTCTGATTTGAAAAATACAAAAGATGATTATCTTACCTGCCATAGTTCATGAGTAAATTAATAAAATTTTCACAAATAAACTCGAAATTTTGTTCACCAATCACTTCATCTATGACCACCTTTTTCGTAGACACATCACCAGTCGCGGGCTTAACCTGCTCCAAAGTTTGGCCCACAACAAACTCACTAAAATCTTCTTCAGCGTAATTAGGAAAAATTTCTTTTATTTCATTCAGCTTGATCAACTCCTCATCTTCGGGTCCACATTTCGTTTTTGTAACATACAAACTATCCTCTTGCTCCTGCCGTTTCTTTCGCAGCTCCTCTTGTTGTTGCCATATTTTATTAAACGAATTATACACCTGTTCCATATGCTCAAATTGTGGCTCATCAATATTTTGTGCCACCGCTATTTGATTATGTAGATCGTGTAACTTTGCTTTTAACAAGTCCATAAACATAAATTTACTTTTATCGAGATTTTCGATAATTCGATAAATACTAATCGATGAAGTATGATCGGTAGAAAATAAATCATCGCGATTCGTTTTCGGATACTCGATTATATTCTCGACAATTTTATTTAGTTTTTCGTCTTGGTTTATATTGAAATACTGTTTAGTGGCGATATTTTTGTGTAATACATCGCGTGATTTAATTAAACAATTCATGAGCCCATTCAAGCCAAATTTAAGTATGGCGAGAGAATACTCAATCGGATTGAGAAAATCACGATAATATAGTAAATATTTATGTAACGTTTTTTCGAACCGTAAAATATTTTTCAATATTGTTTCGACCATTTTTACTTGTTCGTTAGTATTTTTTATATGACCATCAATCGAGTCAATGGTATTCGTATTGGCGTCTAGTTGCCAGTTTAACGAGATCGATACTTTAAGTACCAATGTAAAAATCGTCTTGGGATGTACACACGTTTGTAGGAAATGGGTAATGTCCCTAACTAATCCGTTATATTTACAATCTTCATGACGAAGCGCAACTTTTTTCGAAAATTTTTTTTTTCGCGTGTTTAATTCATCGAGTTTCGTTTTAAGCTGATTGTAAACTTCTTCACCGAGCGCATTGTAATTCATAATGACACGTTGAATATCATACGATAGCAGCAAATTGTTTATGTGATGCTCGTCTTCAATAATGTAGGCCATTTTTAGATTATTTCGTTCGACGGGATCTAAATCAGGCGCATATGTAAGCAGATTTAATTCTAATGTACCCAATAACGTGTACAAAGTGGACGAGAATCTTAATTCGGTATCACGCACTGTCGAATCAAATACTGGGAGCGATTTATTTAAGTGTGTCATAATATGTTTACAAGTATTTTGTAGGTAGGTACATAAATGAATGAAGTTTTCTTTGTAAACGATGTACTCCTCATCTGACGAATTATTTTCCCAATTGTCTACAATGTTCTTTAGCTCAAGCAATAACTTGACGCTAGCACCTAAGCTGAGGCATAAATTTGATCGTCTGCAAATAAAATTGTAACATTAATTTAAAAAAAAAAACGTATGTCTATTTCGTAACGGCGGTTTAAACTTACTCGTGTGAAATATCCTTTTGTGCGGTTAAAATATTGTTCCACATCAAATTCTTAAGCTCCTTTAAATCATATTTGACCGTATTCATTTCGATGAGACCAACACTTTTAAAGTTACCGGTCGAATTTAATAACATCTCAAAAATAATTTCGGTAAGAATTGGACGTCCATTTATAGGTATTGCCGATTTTACAAGATCCAACTTATCAGTTCTACAGAAAATTTCGTCAATTTTCGATAAATTTGAATTCAATTCATAAGTCTTTATAGTTTTAACCAGATTTTTATGGAAAGTTGAATAATTTTTATAGAAGTCTACCGGCAATACTTGGAGGAGATCTATAATATTACTAGGTTCTTTTCTATTAAATTCGTTATAGATGTATTTAATCAACGACGACCACAAATGTTCACACAAATTAAACTCTTTTGTATCAGTATTTTTAATTAGATGTAGGACGAACATGCTCATTGTTCTCATATTATTGTAGTAGATGGAGTTTATACTGAAACACTTATTAATTCCTGTTCGCAGAATATTTAATCCTTTGATTCCGAAATATTCTTTGGCCATATCTATTGTACTTATGGTTGGTTCGATTGTGTTTTTTAGCCGGGTCTCCAAATTTTGAAATTTGACATCGAAATCATCTGTTTGTGGGGTTGCGATATTTCTCGGAAGGCCGGCAAGATTGTTTATAAAAAATTCAATTTTTGTTGCAACATCTACTGAAATGACTCCTTCGACAGTGTTGATATTTTCTACCGTCAAATCTCGCAACCAGTTAAATTCATCCACTTTCGTCGAGTATAAATTTAAAAGCTCAAATTTCGGTTGATCCGTAATTTTCTTATCAAACTCAATCATTTTCTCGAACACGGCTATTTGTTCGGCATTATAGAATGGCAAAAAATTTGTATATGTTTTTTGAAAAACTTTCCGAATTTTATGTAACGGATGTGTTTTATCTGATATAAATCCACCGAGCAGATCAATTATTTTATTTGTTTTGATTTTTCTGAATACGTGTTTTGTCATCCATTTAAAATGTTGAATTAGAGATGACACAATCGGATCATTAAGCTTATTCTTATTAATAACCAGCTTATTATGTGACACATTTAATAATCGATTGAACCATAAAAATGAGCATGATAGGTCAATGAAGGATTTTAAATCCATAGTTTCAAAATCGGTTTTAATTAGCTGCAATAGATAATTTTCAAAGCCTGACAAAAATTCATACATATTGTTAATGAACATATGATTTAAAGAATCAGTAATGATTTTCTCTTTAACCGCCTTTGAGTAGGATAATACTGTTATATGATCCATTTTCATATTTTCATCAGGCTGCACTTCATTTAAAGTCACCCGCAGAAGCAGTGTTAAGCTCAATTTTAGCCTGTCTTGCAAATCGATCGTCCCATTTGTAATATAATCTCTAATACGAGGAAATATGGTTGAATTCCATGGCACATCACGTAATGCAATACCTGATTTCTTGATATCGCTGTATAATTTTGAATTTAATAATTTTATGTGCTCATCTTGAATGACCTTATCCAAATAGATCTCTCGCAAATCAACATCATTGCTGCTCATGTTGAATAGTAAATTTAATAAATAGTCAATATTAAATTTGAAATGATTCAATTTGTGCACGACCCGGTCATAGTTCGTCGACAAATTCAACAAACTTTCGTTATTTCCATTCAATAGTGTTAAATATGGTTCGTATTGTAACTTGATCAATTTGATCGGCGTCATTTGATTCGATTTTATCAAAACATTATCAAAGTTACAATTATTATTGAACACTTTGAAATTATTGAGCGACTCTTCAATAATTTCGGCTAATTTATTGCGATAAAATTTCAAGCCAAATCCCATTAAATCTACGGTCGACGAAATAACATATGCCTCATTTGAGCTTATGCGAAGTGAATTTTCAGTTGAATCGCCCAGCTTTAAGTGTTGCAAGACGAGGAATGAAAATTTTAATACGTGCGATAGTCCAAAATTGTTAAATTCAATGTTGGATTTTAGATTTGAGTGGATCAAAATAATTATGTTGATTAAAAATAATTCATGTATTCCGACGTTGTAGATGAGTTTACGCAAATCATTTTCTGTATAATTTTCACGATTGAAATTTATTTCAACACAACGATTACGCATCGCTCGCGATATTTCACCATTACGCGGGTCTAGTGTTAAAAATATTCGGAAATTGTGATGCTTTCCGATCAATTCGCTTTCCTGATTTGCTAAGATACCCTTTTCGGAAATTAACATCTTTCCATTGGGCTCGAGCACCGAATTGAGCCGATCTAATATCGCAGATGAACATAAATTTACATGCTCCAAACATAAAATCTCACCATTTTTGATTGACTTGACCACTTTGGAATCGATCCATTCAAATCGGCCGCCCGTATTAAGAGAATTTGTCCTCTCTAGTATTCTCAAAAGAGTATTCAGCTGCTTTTTGATCACCCCTAAGTCAATACCGTGCTGTTCAATTTCTCGAGTAATCATCTCCAAAATAAAAATTCTATTTCGATATACTGACACCTCTTCGTTTTGGAGTAGTTTTGATGTTTTTGACGTATTCCTGTAATTCTCCCACAATTTAAATAATTTAACGATCTCCTTATCATTGGCCAACGTATTATGAATGATTTGTAATAAAGTGCGCTCGACAGTGATCGCAATCTCTTCTAAATGTCGATTGTAATCGATTTGTTGGAAACTCCCGGTAACTGAATCGTCAATGGAATCGACAACACAATTACGATTCAATATTGAACAAAACAGATCGATTGATTTTGTCTTCCCACAATCTGTTGCACCCGATAGTATGATTGGTTGCTCCATAATATGCGCCTCAAACACTGTCTTAAGAACATTCACTTGCGACTCTAGTATGACAGGGGATTCTTTGCTGTATTGAAGGAGAATTAAATTTTCGTTTTTATTAAGCACTATGTCGTTCATATAAATTTTCTCATTGGTCCAGTACAGCGACGTATCATTAGAAATTTTATTCAATTGAGCAGCGTCCACTTTAAATATTTCTTGGAATGTTGAGCATATAAACGCCTTATCTTCCTCACAACGCATTCGTTCATAGTAAACAATTTTCATTTTTTCAAATAACACGAGCACAAAATCGTCGTACGTTATGTTTGAATGTAGTATTAGGCCGGTCGATTTGCTAAACAAGAAAGAGCACCATCGCAATATGTCACGTAGATTTGTTTCATATGGACCACCCTTTAATCCAAATTTATACGTACGTATACCGGTTTCAAGGTGCTCCGAAAAATCTACCATCTTCTCAGGAATATCTATATTTTGCATAATTTCCTTTAGTTTTGTAAAATTATCACCGAATTTCCACTGGATTACATGGAGCAAATCGAATTTTTCTAATTTTTTTAAATACACTTTGGTGAACCGATTTAAAAATGATTGTGGCAAACCTTTACGCCCACCACCTTGTTTGAGTGGATTTTGTGCGCCAAAAATTCGCGATTTATTACCCAGCTTGAATGTTTTATTTAATTCGGGTATGTACACCTCGCCACGATGATCCAATATCGCATTCAAACCTTCAAGCACACTTTGAGGCGCTAAATTTAGCTCGTCCAGTAGGATCCAAGTATTTTGGGATTTGAGCGCCGCTAGGAGTGGTCCGTCACGCCACACAAAAGTACCAACATTCGATTTTAAATTTTCATTTTCAAGTATATTTTCATCATCGGGCAAATCAGTTCCGAATAAATCAGCCAAATCCGTATGCTCACATAAATTTATCCGAACAATTTTATAGCCAATCGACTTTGCAATATTTTCGATTAATGTGGTTTTACCGACACCGGGCGGTCCTTCAAGCAGGATTGATTTGTTCAAGCTTAACGCCGAAAGCAAACGAAATAAATTGGTTTTCGTGGTTGGTGCTGAGAATACAAAATCAATCTGATCGTTTATAACGTTGCCGTCTAATTCTAAATAAAACGGGTGTATTCCAAATTGATTCTCTGTCATTTCTATATGACGTTGAACGTCTAGAGCATCAATGAATATCCCGGTCAATTCCTTGATTTTATTTTTAACAAATTTTCGACTTTTTCGTTTGATTTCGTCGATTTCTACACTTGATTCATATGGAAGCATCTCGAGTGAATCTAAAAATATGGTGTCCAACCCGTACAATATATACTCCTCGAGCGTGACATCATTGGACATTTCGATATTGTTCTTAATATAATTGGCAAATGCCAGAATGTCACGAATTGAAAAATTAAATTTTTCAATACTTCCCTTTAGATAGAAAACCGTATCGATTATGATTTTAGATATGTTTTTGGATTGTTTATCGTTGAATTTTAACAGATTATCGACGATGATGATAAGTTCGTCACGTGACTCAGTCGGACGACACCATATTTCCGTAAATCGATTTCGTAATGCTGGTGACAATTCCTTTTTTCCGAAATCACCACCTGGATTCATTGTAGCCAAGAATTGAAATCCAGATGCCGCCTTAATAATTATATCGTCTTTTGTTGAGTCTTCAATGCCTCCCTTTTCAGATAAAAGTACGGTGCGCTCTGGTTCTAGTATACAATTTAATCGTTCTAGAACAGAATCCTCGGCAAGTGAAATTTCATCCGCCAAAAATAAGCTGCCTTCTTTCATCGACATAACAAGTGGACCATCATGCCATTCAAAAAATTTCTCATTAGAATCACCACGATAAGGGCGTAATCCACCCAAAAAGTCGGCACCCTCGGTATGCATATGACAATTTAATATTCTTAATTCCTTCCCAAGTAGTTCGGCTCCGATTTGACAAATTGTGGTTTTGCCGCAACCAGTCGGTCCAATCAACAAAATCGGCTCATCAAATTGGATCGCTTTCCCCACGAGCACCGCAATTCGCCTCATCTCAATCGTCCACACAACGCTATACTTCTCACTTTTATGATTTATAAACTTTTCCAATATCGATTTGGTAACCATCGAAGTCATCTCACCGAGCGTAAATAAATGATCGATATCAATTTTTTTGCGAAAATTATGAAACAGTGCATCACTGATTACCGCCAATTCTACAGTATTACGAATTTTTGAGGATAACACTAAATAGCCTTCATCCACTAAATGCTGATTCCAATCATATGAATTATTTTCAAGTAGTTTTTTATCCGCAAACGAGTACCGATTTCCCCATCGAAATAAATCCCTAAGCGTAAATATATTTTTGCCACTTGTATTTTTACGATGAATTTGAAGCTCGGACATCGTTTTCACCATTTTCTGGGCATACGACTTTGGTATGAGACAACGTTTCTCTAAGATTATTTCGAGCTCGGGCTTAGGAATTTCCGAGAAATGTAATTCGATGAAACGATTTTTAAAAGCACGAGACAATGTTTTGCGACCACCATAAATTCCTGGCGGATTTTGGGTTGCGAAAAGCATAAAATTGGGATGAGCTTTAACTAGGGTTTGTGTTTCGGTTATAAATAATTCACGGTTGTCATCGAGAACACGGTTTAGCGCTTCTAAAATGTCGCTAGGCGCTAAATTCAATTCATCCAGTATGATCCAGTAACCATTACGCATTGCTTGAACAAGAACACCTTCCTGGAAAAATAACTTTCCTTCGGTATTTGTAATATATGTGCCGATATATTCCTGAAGGTCGGTATGCTCATGATTATTGATACGTAAACAGTAGTTTCCACTTTTTTTTGCAATATAATCGATCAAACTGGTTTTACCAGCACTAGTTGGTCCTTGTAACAGGATAGGTAATTTTCCAATTGATATAATTCTCGCCAGATCCTTTAAATTTGATTTAACACTACCCGTTAGAATATATTCCAAACATTCAGATACATCCCGATTCCCCTTTTGAATCCAATATCCCTCGAAATTTATATATTCTCCGAGGGGTTGAGGCAACTGTTGCGATAATACTGCTTTTGTATTGGACAACAATGAAGTTTGAATCAAATCTAAGACAATTTTATGCGATCCGGGCTCAAGTTGGGTTAAAAAACTGAGGCAAACTGATTCATAAATATTTCGTTCAATTGAGCCACATAAATTTTTGGCACAAACAGATAACGCGCGGCACAATGTTCGCAGAGAATATACCGGCCGATTACCTAGCCCATCGTTTAGTTTGAGATAAGCCAATTCTCGTAGTTTTTTGTACAATTTTACGATGCTATATACTTTTGTCTTTTGAATGCCTGTAGTTTTCAGATAGTCTTCGACGAGAATCGTTATGTCATTCTCATCGATTAGTTCGTCTACGAAAAATTCGGTAAATCTATTGCGAATACTTATCGGGAGATCTTTTTTACCAATATCCGTGCTAGGATTCATACAAGCGAATATTCTAAAATCGGGGTGTCTCTTAATCGGTAGTAAATCGCCCTTCTCTAACAGAATGACGGATCCATCTGGCTCTAAGATAGACGTTAAACATTCCAGCGTCTCTGAAGAAGCTAAATTTATTTCGTCCAACAGGATCCAATCACCATTTTTAATACAATTTACCAATGATCCTGGAATGAATGCAAAAGAAATATTGATCGATTTTTTCTCAATTTGCATGTGCAGCTTCATTAATTTCGTTCGAAGCACGGACCATTTACTCTTAAGTGAAGATATTATACTTTTACCAGTCCTGAGAAATAAGCGTTCAACAATTCGGATCATTAATTTAATTAGAACTTCGTAATCTCCACGATTAAAGCATATACTTATGTTACTTAAAAATTTTTCATTTTTAATAGCGTTGAAAGTCTGTTTGAATAGATGTTCAAATTCATTCCGAATCGGCAAAAGCACATGATACAAATCAACTGGTTTATAACCGCCGAGAAGGTCAGATACATCCGATTGATTATTCATATTGATAACGACTAGCTTATGATTTGTTTGATTCGATAAATATTGTATAGAGCTTGTTTTACCGACACCTGTTTCACCAACCAGCAATACGGGTTCATTTTGTTCAACAGAAACTGCGACCCTTTCTAATAAGCACGACGATACTCGGGTAAATGAGAAACACGACTTATTTAAACTTTGATCAATTTTACGTTTTTTTAACGGCACAACGTCAAACTCAATTTCAGCCCAGTCTAGATCAACATCTGAACATTTTTTCGTTACTTCAACACGACCGACTTTAATAGCATCGCTTGAGTCAGAAACTTTTGGTTTATACTGATTGGCGAGCGAAACGCAACGTGATTCTATAATTCCTAATTTAGCACCAATCTCAACAATAAGTTCAGTTTTTTTATCACCACTTGGCAAGTGTGAACAAAATAAATCGACCGCATTTTGAAATACAAAATAGGCACATTCCGAGCTCGTTAGCGAGAAATTCGGATTCGAACGTTTACATAATTTAAGTAAATCACGCGTTGAAACTAATCGGCCCGAATTTGGTATACTCATTAAACTGATATTTACAAGTCCATCATTATTATGGCATCCACTGGAAAATTTTAAAAATACGTCGACAATCTTTCCAGCTATCGCGGTCAAATTCGAATAGTTTATTTTTACAATGTCCGCAAGCTCGTCATGCCCTAACGGTAATAAATTAATTGTGTACAAATATTTTTCTAACAACTGTGAACTTATATGATGTGCTGCCTCTTTTTGAGTCCGTAACGTAAAAAATATTTGAAAACCAGGTTCAATTTTTATATAGTCTCGAAAACCGGGTACCGAAAGAAAATTATTTTCTAACAAATTTGAAATAATGGAACAAACATCCTGCGAGGCAAGATTTATATCTTCTAATAATATCCATGAGCCATTAATCACGGCCTGAGTAAGTATACCGGCTTGCCAAACAAATTCTCCAGGAACATCAGTGCACCGATATTGGCCTAACAACATTTTCCCATCAGTTTGATCACCCAACTGTATTTTCAAGAAACCATCCGATTTATTATTTTTATTATTTGATGTTAATTTTGA
Organism: Tipula helvola; assembly: GCA_963556165.1. Taxonomy (NCBI): domain Eukaryota; kingdom Metazoa; phylum Arthropoda; class Insecta; order Diptera; family Tipulidae; genus Tipula; species Tipula helvola. The sequence goes on from OY744483.1 coordinate 50,804,075, forward strand.
TTTTTCAACTTCATTATGTGTCCTTTTCTGATTCGCATTGCCATTGATTTGAAATTTTTTCGTGCCGAATATGTCGACGACTTTCGGTTTTGATGTTAGACGGCCCGTTATTTTGGCAAGGTATTCAACCAACGTAGTTTTTCCACTGCCTACCGCGCCTGATAAACAAATAGCTTTGCCCGATGATATCCCCAAAGCAATATTCTTTAAATTTCGACTTGTCGAATGAACTTTAACAATATCACTTGTAAGAACGTTTCTACTGCTATCAATATCGAACATTTGTAAAAATACGTTCTCTACTACTGTTATCCGATCATTCGAAAACTCCCATTTGATCATTTCATCCTCACATTCCACCTCATCGATTGGGACTTCTTTATGAATTAATTGATGTTTTATAATATCCGCACAAGAAAATTCTTTATTCAGCGTGTCCAATTGATTGCTATTCAAATTAATCAAGTAAGCAACTATTTCATTGCTTATTTGTTTCTCTTCGTCAGTGCCCGTTCTCCAATCGCGTTCCATGAAATGTGACCAATTCCACACATCACGAAAGAATAGATAATCAGTTTTTAAAAGTTTCAAGCAGGCATTTAAGAAATCTGTTTTATCAGAATTTGGATATATTTCAGTTTTTTGTTTCTTATCTTTATGTAAAGTTTCATTTTCGATGAACGGGTTAACATTGTTTGTGAAATAATCGTAGGTATATCTGTAAAAAAAATTTGTTTACCTTTTACAGTGAAAGAAATTTTATTTTAAAGTTTTTTTTCGATGCAAAACGAATTTTAAGAAATAGACATTTAGAATTTCATGTATGGGCTTAAATGTAGCAACGGTTACGGTGAAAAGGAATTGTAGACTATATCAAATCAATAAGGATAACTTATACCCCACAGATACAAAGGAAAACAAAAGTACCACTGTACAGCTAAAAAATAAATGCTCTGGGTCGCACATGGGTTCAGATTCAAAAGACGAAGTACATATTTGTTTACAGATCCAAATTTTGACCATAACTTTTATTTAATGTACATACTTAGAATTCTAATACAAAACACAAATCATCTCAATCAATGAAGCTAGTTTATGACGAGTATTACATTATCATATTTATACAATTATATAAATAAAATTATATTACCAAATACATGGTCACCTGCACCGATACGGCCAGTTATACCAAATACATGGTCACCCGCACCGATACAGCCCGATATGCCACATAACCGAGTATTACAAAATAGTCATAAGCGTCCAGAGTGGAGCCCATCGCCAATACCGGATCCAAATCCTCAAGATATTGTGCGAAATGTACATTTCTCCGACATAAATGTTGATGTGAAACAGTCTCACCTACCCCCAATGATTCGCGTAACGTCACTGTCAACGACAATGTATAGGTAATATGCCATCGCCAGGTCACAATTATCAGACCATACCTGTCAATGTATGTACTGCCAAATACAAACCCATCATCGACGAATATTTATTATAACCGAGTTAATCATAACTAGCCTCTAAATGAAGGAGCAAATTTGTATTGTTCTGTGGATCAACCGATACGCATGATTATGGTCATCCGCACCGCCCACGAGTGAATGACGGTCATTTGGGACAACAACCAAACTATTATTACACTACGGATGGGCAACAACACCCACCGCCTGCTGATCGTGTGCATGTCTCTGCGTTGGAAGGTAGTACAAACGTTCAATCGCGCGCAAGCTTTAATAGAGGTCAAAGCCAGTCGTCCTTTTTAAATGCTGGTGAAGTAGAAAAAAATCTTTTGAATTCAATCCAAATAATATGCCAGTTCGAAATTGGATTGAGAAAGTGGAAACACTTCAGCTAATCTATAAAATTAGTGATATCGTTCTGCTGTATGCAGCCACTGCCAACCTTCATAGAATAGCTTCGACGTGGTATCAATCCGTTACTAGCATCAGATGCTGGTACGATTTTCGAGAAGGTCTGCTGTCGGAATTTAACAAAGTTCGCAGTTCTTGCGATGTTCACCAGTAGACTTGCGAGTCGAATTAAAAAACATAATGAATCCTTCTCGGAGTATGTTTACGACTTAAAATTGATTGCTAGTGTAGGTAATTTATCTGAATCAGACGTGATCCAATTGCTATTAGAAATATAGGAAACAGGAATATGTCAAAACAACTCGCACTATTAGGGATCACAACAATTTTGGATTTGATTCAAAGATTGAACTCATACGAGAACACTGATAACCAGATGCCTTGTCCCCCAAGCATCTCCGACTAGTGGTATGATTCGTCGGCCAAATAATGCAAATTTGTTTGCATTGCCTGCTAATTCAAACGGTAGAAATAATACTCTCCGTTTTGACAATCCTGTAGCTCGAAACAATCCGTCTACTAGTTTCCACGATGCTTCAAGGAACCCTACAAATAATTCACCCACCGTATGTCATAAGAAGTGTGATGTTGCCGGTCATTTCCCTCGAAATTGTAAGGAAATTGTTTGTAGTTTTTGTCGTGAGGTAAGACATTATGAAATTCATTGTCACAAAAAAGTATAAAGAAAGTCAATCGGATTGAACTAAGATTGAAATTTGAATAAATTTAAAATCCGACAAATCGGTGTTCTATCACCCGTATCGTTTATCGCACCCTCAACGGGAAATTGTGTTAGGGATTATAAAGGAATTACTAAGATTGGAAATCATTCGCCGATCTACATCACCGTACGCTAGTTCAATTCTGATCGTGAAAAAGAAAAACGGAGAAGATCGTATGTGTGTTGATTTCCGTAAACTAAACGAAATTATCGAAAAAGATCGCTTCCCAATTCCCAATATAGAAGATACTATCCAACGTCTGAGCGGTAAGAAATATTTTACGATTCTTGACTTAGCCACTGGCTATTATCAAATTCGTGTTTCGGAACCATCGAAAAAGTTTACGTCGTTCGTTACGCCGAATGGTCAGTATGAATTTAACGTCAAGAGATTTCGGAAAGTGTGAGAAAAAGTACCATAGTTTTGAATTGAAAGCTCTGGCGGCGATGGAGTCAATTGATAGATTCAGGCCGTTTGTATTGGGAAAGAAATGTGTGGTCGTTACGGACTGTAACTCTCTCCGAGTATCAGCAACAAAAAAAGATTTGGTTCCCCGAATAGGGCGTTGGTAGCTACATCTCATGGAATATGACTTTGATGTTCGTCATAAAAGCGGTTCGCAAATGTGTCATGTGGATGCGTTAAGTCATGCTCCATTTGAAGACCTGACCCATCGAACCTGCCTCATTTGATATAGGTATTTAATGTGAACGTGATCGACGAAAACTGGATAACTAAATGACCCAGCGTAGATTTAAAGAGCCTTATAAGGTAGTTGAGCTTGAGATTCTACACGGAGATCTTTACCGAATAGGATATTAATGCTCCAGACGGTAGACGAAGATTCCGAAGTTCGCTGCCGACAGGATGAAACGAGTCGAGCAACCCCCAAATTTTAATAGTGAGAGCGAAACCAGCTCCAGCGATGATTGAGGACAACCCCTCATTGTCAGACTGGCCGAATGTAAAGAAATTAAATACTCTACATTTTGAGATTGAATTAGCGAAGCGTCTTAGGACTCGTCGACATAAACTGGAATGTAAAATTTGTTTTGAGGAGTACAGAATAAAGGAAGAGAAGCCACGTAAAATTTAGTCAAATAAAAACTAAAATCGTTTTAATTTTGTCTTGCCCAGCATCGCGAAGAAAACTTTTCATAAATATAACAGTATTTTCTTTGTAAAAACAATATACATATATAGGTAATTATATAAATGTTAACCTAATTTTCACCAGTTGAATTATAATGAACTTTAGTAGAGAATCCAAATGTTGATGACATACCTAAATCTCCTGGCAGGACCTAAGTTTTTTTTACTCTAACCACGTGTTATATTGCTACAACTAAAGTATTAGCTCAACAGATTAACGCGTGAAAAGCATTTATTCTATTTGAATTTTTATAATGAATGAGTAAGCTCGACGCCGACACGAATCATTAAATTATAAATATACATTACCAGAAAAATACATTAGTTATGATAAAGAATCAGTAATGTGAATTTCCGCCATTCTTGGCTGTTTCCTACAGGTTTGAATTCGCCATATTTATATACCAACTCGTTTAATAAATTTTCTCATGGAAGACACACGAATGCTTACTTTCCACTTTGAAATGAGATTCCTGCACTACATTTTATTTTTCAAATGGATTAGTTAACCTTAATTCAAGCTTAGAACATAAATTCAAACTAAGAACATGAAGAAGGTAAAGGCTAATCATAGAAGATTCTTTAACTTGACATTTAGATACTAGAAGTCTACCTAATTATTATTCCATTGTTAGGCCACTTATTCCAAGACTGTAAAAAACATTCACCACCAAAACGCCAATAATTTATGTAGTACTCACTTTAGAAGTTCACTATTGTAATCGATTAGCTTAGCAATCGTAATACAATTCTGACGATGTTGTTCAGATGAAATTATCTTCTGTTCGTAAATCAACTTTGTAACAATTACAATTAAAAACTGACCAAAGTACCGTCCAATTGAATTAATAAACAGCGGATTAGATACACGTTTTACTAAATACTCGACAATTGCATCAATATTTATAGATGTTATACGCTAAAAAATATTAAATAGAAAATAAAAATATTTCATAAACATGTGCTTTACCGCATCGCCAACATACCGTTAACCTTAAAAATTGGTTCAAATCCTTTTCATCAAGATTTTCACTTTTCAAAAAGAGAGAATACTTTTTTACAGAATTTAATAAACTAACTTTATTAATATTCATTGCAAATTATTATTTTTTATTCAATTTTATAAATATGTAATTTTTGTTCAAAACAAATTTTTTACGCATGGTTCACGATTGACACTCACAATACAAATAAAGTAAAAAAAAAAAAATGTAAATATAAAACAAAATTTATGGATACATGCTATAAAAAAATGAGACATCTTAAGGAATTATTGAAAACTATTTCTTATTGAGTCTCCCCAATATTTCGTTTCGTTCAGAATCACTAGCGAAACAAGACTCAACAGCGTTTGAAATTAATTTTTTTAAATCACCAATGGATAGATTGAAAGTTTGCTGGCAAATCAAGAGCTCTTTTGATAATGTTGTACCAAATACACCGGCATCGTCAGTCTGAAAAATAAAATGAATTGTATTGCATTTGAAATGTTTGTGCCACCGATCTCGCAACATAATCATTGATTTTTAAACTTACGCAAATAACAACTGGATAACCGATATCAAAAAGTTTCTTGAAATGGCTGTCTTTATAGGAAACCGTGCCACACTTTACATTACTAGTCAAGCAGCATTCAATCGGAATTTTATGTTTCAAAATAATGTTGTAAGCTGGGCCATCTATAAAAGTTCCATGTCCTATACGATCGACACCATAATTTAACATATCCAGAATTTCTATATCATTTTGAACTTCTCCACAATGAATGGCCAATCTCAAACCTTCTTCGCGAGCCCGACTTAATACTGGTTTAAACATATCAAAATTATTTTTTGCAGGATCACCGCTAAAATCAATGCCCACAATATCTGTATACGAATCACACAATTCTAGTACGATATCCATTGTATCATCAGCATCGGCCACAGTTTGGGATCGATCGATTGATGGCAGAAGCTTGACGATTATATTATATTTGGATTTACATTTTTCAATAGTATTCAATATAGTTTCCAGATATTCTATTTTCGATAAATGACTTGTTGCACGTGGAGTACTTCGAAGTTCTAAATAAACAACATTATCATCACAAAATTCCTTAATCACATTTTCAGTTGCTAGCTCGAGCGCTTCCTTTGTATCAGTTAGGTTATGTGCGTACTTAAATTTTTTAAAGCACCTAAAGATAAAATCTCTTAATTAAAATATGTACATACATGTATTTATAAATATTAAACATACTCAGATAAAGTTAATTGATCATTATTGCATATTTCATAAAGGTCGGAATGAAAACTAGATTCCGATGAACCATACTTTAATTTGCACAATTCAAGGAGCGTCTTGTTACTCAAAGACCCATTAAGATGAGCGTGGAGCTCCTATAAATGCATAGAATTATTAAAAATAGTATAAAATATAGTTTAAAAACTAGAATTACTTACAATTTTGGGCATTTTATGTATAATTTCATTCATTATTAAGGGAAATAATTTTTTTTTTGCCGGCACCGATTTGTTTACCAATATGGTGTGCTATAATATTGTCAAAATTTTGACGCATTCATTTCAACGTCCTAGTTTTACTCCATCTTTTATGTTGATTTCGAAATTACTAATCCCGTCAGTTTCGGTTGACCAAAAAACCTACTTAAGGCAAAAAAAACAAAACGATCGATTAGTTTTTTTTTGTCGATCGAAAACGATACGGCCCGACATCACTACCATGTGGCTTTATTTACGATTCCAACGAACTTCCATAGCAATTCAAGTGAAATATTGAACCAAGGCACTCAATTTTAGGTCTTAAGGCCGGTTGTACATTTCAGCTAAGCTAAGCTAAGCGATGTGGGCTAAATTCTTATCGCTCGGTTGAAAATAAAAAATTTTAATGGGAAGATATAAAAATCAACAATGTATGTGTGTATAAGGCTACCCGAGTAACCAAAAATGGTGATCACAAAATTTTAGACCAATTTGTCACAAAATGTAAGTTTCTTTTTGTCACAAAAAAAGTTCACAATTTGGAACATATTTATGCGGGTATTTTGTGACAAAATGTATGTTGATTTTTCCAACCAAAAAAAAAAAATTTTAGTCACCAATTTGTCACAAAATGTAAGTTCTTTTTGTCACAAAATAAGTTGACAATTTGGAACATATTTATGTGGGTATTTTGTGACAAAATGAATGTTGATTTTACCGCCCAAAAAAAAAAAATGTAATCACCAATTTGTCACAAAATGTAAGTTCCTTTTTGTCACAAAAAAAAGTTGACAATTTGGAACATATTTATGCGGGTATTTTGTGACAAAATGTATGTTGATTTTTCCAACCAAAAAAAAAAATTTTTAGTCACCAATTTGTCACAAAATGTAAGTTCCTTTTTGTCACAAAATAAGTTGACAATTTGGAACTTATTTATGCGGGTATTTTGTGACAAAATGAATGTTTATTTTACCACCCAACAAAAAAAATTTTAATCACCAATTTGTCACAAAATGTAAGTTCCTTTTTGCCACAAAATAGTTGACAATTTGGAACTTATTTATGCGGGTATTTTGTGACAAAATATATGTTCATTTTACTCCCCAAAAAAAAAAAAAAAAAAATTTTGATCATTTTTGATTTGGTGAATTTATATGTAATTCGCTAAGTCACTACGTTCTTGCCTCATACTTAATGTATGAAGTTGGAATTTTATTTTTGTAGTTTGTGTTTGGTCGTAACTACCTGCCCGAGTAACCAAAAATGGTGATCACAAAATTTTAGACCAATTTGTCACAAAATATAAGTTCCTTTTTGTCACAAAAAAAGTTCACAATTTGGAACATATTTATGCGGGTATTTTGTGACAAAATGTATGTTGATTTTTCCAACCACAAAAAAAAAATTTTAGTCACCAATTTGTCACAAAATGTAAGTTCTTTTTGTCACAAAATAAGTTGACAATTTGGAACATATTTATGCGGGTATTTTGTGACAAAATGAATGTTGATTTTACCGCCCAAAAAAACAATTTTAATCACCAATTTGTCACAAAATGTAAGTTCCTTTTTGTCACAAAAAAAAGTTGACAATTTGGAACATATTTATGCGGGTATTTTGTGACAAAATGTATGTTGATTTTTCCAACCAAAAAAAAAAAATTTTAGTCACCAATTTGTCACAAAATGTAAGTTCCTTTTTGTCACAAAATAAGTTGACAATTTGGAACTTATTTATGCGGGTATTTTGTGACAAAATGAATGTTTATTTTACCACCCAACAAAAAAAATTTTAATCACCAATTTGTCACAAAATGTAAGTTCCTTTTGGTCACAAAAATAGTTGACAATTTGGAACTCATTTATGCGGGTATTTTGTGACAAAATTAACGTTGATTTTACCACCCAAAAAAAACAAAGATTAATCACCAATTTGTCACAAAATGTTAGTTCCTTTTTGTCACAAAAAAAGTTGACAATTTGGAACATATTTTTGCGGGTATTTTGTGACAAAATGTACGTTGATTTTTCCACCCAAAAAAAAAAAAATTTAGTCACCAATTTGTCATAAAATGTAAGTTCTTTTTTGTCACACAATAAGTTGACAATTTGGAACTTATTTATGTGGGTATTTTGTGACAAAATGAATGTTGATTTTACCACCCAAAAAAAAAAAAAAAAGATTTTGATCATTTTTGATTTGGTGAATTTATATGTAATTCGCTAAGTCACTACGTTCTTGCCTCATACTTAATGTATGAAGTTGGAATTTTATTTTTGTAGTTTGTGTTTGGTCGTAACTACCTGAGTACCTGATGAGTAGACCGAACTTTTTGTTTGTGCTAGTTTCTCTGCACGAAACCAAACTACCACATAGAAAACTCATGGAAAGTTTTCATTTTTTTAGAGGATACATTTTGTACGGACTCTCGGCTCGGGTTAAAGTACGGGGGATTTAGATATTTCTACATATTTGGTAGTTTTTTTTTACATACAATGGAGTATTTTTTACAAAATTATTTAAGTAGGGTCATAAAAACTTTTTTTACGCATAATTGCATCAATAAACCAACAAATATCCACAAAATTGTTGATAATTAGGTGACACTTTTATCATAAAAACACTGTCGAATTTGTGACTAAATTTTCAACAAATATTTCAAAAATATTCCACCAAAAACCGGCAAATTTGATTTACCAAATGTTCGTTTACGCGTGACAATCGGCGTCAACCCCATCCACCATTTTTCATCCATATTGTGACAATTTTTTGTCACATTTTTTTCCACCAATCACCATTTTATGTGAAATTTTTGTCGCTTTTTTGTGACATGTGGTTACTCGGGTGAGTACCTGATGAGTAGACCGAACTTTTTGTTTGTGCTAGTTTCTCTGCACGAAACCAAACTACCACATAGAAAACTCATGGAAAGTTTTCATTTTTTTAGAGGATACATTTTGTATGGACTCTCGGCTCGGGTTAAAGTACGGGACTACGGGGGATTTAGATATTTCTACATTTTTGGTAGTTTTTTTTTACAATTTTTTTTACATACAATGGAGTATTTTTTACAAAATTATTTAAGTAGGGTCATAAAAACTTTTTTTACGCATAATTGCATCAATAAACCAACAAATATCCACAAAATTGTTGATAATTAGGTGACACTTTTATCATAAAAACACTGTCGAATTTGTGACTAAATTTTCAACAAATATTTCAAAAATATTCCACCAAAAACCGGCAAATTTGATTTACCAAATGTTCGTTTACGCGTGACAATCGGCGTCAACCCCATCCACCATTTTTCATCCATATTGTGACAATTTTTTGTCACATTTTTTTCCACCAATCACCATTTTATGTGAAATTTTTGTCGCTTTTTTGTGACATGTGGTTACTCGGGTAGTTATCCGCTGAAAAGTGCAAAGGAGTGAGCTAGCCGAACTAACTAAGCTAACGAAAACTACATTTCTAGCTTAGCTTAGCTGAAATGTGCAACGGGCCTAAATGTTGTTTTCCAAAGTTTTTATAGATTTTTTAGTGCTAAGAAAAATTGGGTTCATTTCAAAAATCCAATGGGACCGACCAAACGGCACAGTGGTTAAAGCTGCGGCGTTTGAATCTTGAGGTGCTGGGTTCGAATACCTATAGGGACGGGATGCAAACGTGCGTAAGGTAAGTGGACGTAAAAAGCAAACTGCGAAAGAGTTGGGAGTGCTTTGAGCCCCAGAAAGATTGCACACACAGACGTCTGAAACCTACATTTTTTAGTGAAGCCCCACTGCACTTATTTTACTGGCTTTACACCGTAGATAGTATAATAGCAAAATACCTAGTATAATACTATTTTGCTATCCGGTGTAAAACCGATGTTTTGATGGTATAATAGCAAAAATAAAATATAATATTTAGATTTGATATAGCTATCAAATTTTAATACCTATTATATTTTATTTTATTTTATTGTAGAAGGAAAATTTTGACAGTGGATTATAGATAAATTAGTCTAGAAATGTTTTTGTGTATTTTGAAATTATTCTTTTTCATTATTTTGTTATAATTTCCTGTTTTTCATGAATATTTTATGCGGTGTAAAACCGACTACGGTAGATAGTAAAATAGTATTATACTATTTTGCTATTATACTATCTACGGTGTAAAGCCAGTATTAGTTAAAAATAATAAAACAAATTTTCAATTATATTTTTTTTTTTTAAATTTCAGTACATAGCTATAAATACTTTAAATTAAATTATCGAATTATTAGGAGATCCAACGACATCAATTATATTATCGCCGGTTTTACTATCCTCCTGCGGCACTGCCAAAGTAAGTGGTATGTTTAACGTTTTACCAGGACATAATGCTTCGTACTGGTGCTTTAAACTTTCCAACTCAAAATTGCATGTTGCTAGAGCCGTACGTAACTCACACAGTAATACCATATCAGATCGTAGTTCATTGAATGCGTTACATATATCTTCGCTTGGCGGTGGATTTGGATCAACTTTAAATTCCTGTAGAGCTTGTTCTAGAGCTTTGGCCTTCTTTTGGCCAACATTAGCCGGTAACTTCATTTTTTGTGATCGAAGTGATACACCGGTACCACGAAGATCGCTAAATTTAATACCGGCAGATTCGACGGCATTCACCACAGAATCGACTTTTGATGGGCGTGCTTGATGTTGTATCTTCTTTTTATTCAATTTTTTTTCTTGCTTACGTGAAGTGTGAGTTAGAGTTTTATCTGCATCAACGCCGCTTCCCTGCTGATCAGCTTGCGAAATTAATTTTTGTAGATCTTGCGTCTTACGCTCACGTTCCTTCTTACGCGCCTCAATTTTCTTCAACTCATTTAATAACATTTGCTCCTCTTCGATTTGTTGTGTAGTCCGATCTAACAAGCGTCTTAATTGTTCCTTGCGCTTTCGTTCGTGTTCCGTATCAAATGTGTAAACTTTTTTATCGGATCCTTTAAGTTTGGTTAATATCCCAATCACCTCGTAATATCGTTCCTTTAAATCCTCAACTGTTTTTGTACCGAAATTAGCACGATCCCACCTATCTGCCATAACAATGAATCGTAAATCAAAACGTCTAGCCAAATCAAATAGATGGTCAGTTTGTGTTTTAGACCACTTGGCCGGATTCGATCGAAGATGCGAATTATACTCGTTTAATGTGTACGATGGAATGCTGAGCTGTTTATTGAATTTAGCGAATGGGTATTCTTTAGCCTCGTCTGTAGTACGTTTCCAATGATGAAATACGGCTCCATCGGTTCGGGCTGGATTTACAAATGGAGCCCATTCCCATTTTCGTACTTTTTTCATACCTAATCTGGCTTTCGCTTGCTTATAACCGGCACCCGTGTCTGTTGGCAGCAATGGTGGGGCATCTTTATTATCATTGTATAGAAGTGCAAATACTTCACGATGCATTCCTTCAGGGCGTTTTGAAGTTTTGGTACGCTCGTATACATACTTTTTTTTTACTTGGGCCATGACCGATTCTTTGGTCAATTCGGGAGTTGGGGGACGCTCAAGTTCCAATATATCATGTACATCGTTTGCCATTTTTGGTAAATAATTTTCTTGAAATCTAGTTAAAACATATTGAATTAAGCTTTTATTAAAACTAAACTTAAAATATATAGATTTACCTTTTTTAATTAATTAAAATATGTAAAACAACTATTTAAACAAATTTTTGCCTGCACTTTAAGATGAATTTGACAGAACAAATCTAACCTGCTTTATCATTATTTTGACATTTGGTTTGTAACACCTTAAATAATTTATATGCCTTGCTGTGTCCTGTGTGTCAAATCCCAAACATCAACACACAAAAAGATTTGTAAAATTTTCTTTTAATTTTTAACTCAATCAGAAAATGGAGAATGTATTAGAAAAAAGTGATTCGGGAACAGATGTCGAAGATATATGTGAAAGTCAAGAAGATAATAAATTAGATGACGCTGATCGCCGTATGTTACATCAAAATAATGATTCCGATGACAATGGTTTCGATGATGATTATCCGGACTCACCGACATACGCTGGGCTCGAGATTGAGGAAAATTTGTTGAAAAGTGAAAATAATGGTATCTCGAGCGACGATGAAGATGATAAAACGAAAATTGAAAATTTATCCAATGATTTAAATAATAAAATTAAAAAGGAAGAGTCGAGCCACGATTTCGAATTTGGCGAAGACATCATAATGCCGGAACAACGTAGGGATCCAATAAATGAACAAAAGGAACGTGACCGTCAAAAGCGAAAGGAAATTAAAACAAAAAAAGAGTTGGAGGAAGAAGAACGTGAAAAAATGCAAGTCCTTGTTTCAAATTTTACAGAAGAACAACTGAATCGTTACGAAATGTATCGACGCGCTGCTTTCCCAAAAGCGGCTGTAAAACGATTGATGCAAACTATAACTGGATGCTCAGTATCGCAGAATGTGGTGATCGCAATGTCGGGTATCGCGAAAGTGTTTGCAGGCGAGATTGTAGAAGAAGCGCTTGATGTGATGGAACGAAGTGGTGACACGGGAGCATTGCAACCAAAATATTTGCGGGAAGCTGTTCGTCGGCTTCGAAACCGCGGACAAATTCCTTTAGGCCGTGGTCACAAGCAATTTTTCAAATTAACTTAATATTATTATTTTGAATGTAACTCTATAAAAGTTCTATAATGATTAAATAAACATAAATTCGTTGGATAAGTTAAATATGGTGTTAATGGTCTTACTACAAAGGGTCTGCTCGAATTCTGTAGTAATTGTTGTCTCGTAGTAATTTTTGACACTTTAAAAGTAAAACATTCTCCTTTGCTTTTTTCGCTGCCCGAATACTATTTTTGTTTGACGTTAATTTTGTAAATTTGAATTGAATAATTTAACTATTTTCGATTGTTGAATTATGTTGTTTTATTTAATAAAGATGGATGAATATGATCAAACAATCAAATATTCAAACTTATGTAGTTTTTATATTAATTGTAGTTGGTAAAAGACACAATCATTCAAGACGGTTCATTTCCAGTTACACAAATAAATCCAAGATAACTGAAAATGAGTATGACTTGTCGTGAAACTATAAATTCCCTAAAGGCTCTGAAATTTATATTTTTTCTTTTCGAGAAATAAAACTAACATTTTACCAAGTAAAATGTGGTGCTACTTATAGTCATAGTACATAAACTATATTTTGGAGGATCACTAAATAAAATCAGTTATTTAGTTTAGAATTTTATTGTACATAATATTAATTAATTTAAATTAAATTTTATAAAGTCTAAATTAAGTAATTTTATGTTTAAATCCAAACGAACGTTAATTACTTCCGAACTGTCAAACTCTACTACAGGGCAAGACTGTAGTAATTCTGATGAGTGCGTTTTATACCCTATTATATGCCAAAAATTACTACGAGACAACAATTACTACAGAATTCGAGCAGGCCCAAAGTAGTAATAGGCTATGTTTGGGATTATCTTTTTCCTTCAATAACAAACCCCCAAAATGCTAGTTGCACTGTTCTGGAAATCAAATCTGGCAACGGCAGGTATCGCAGTATGTACATGCTTTCCAAGGGTATGGTGGTCCATTGTGCTAAACCTCTTGCCTCTTGCGTTGTAAGGAAACGGTACCTGTATTTACCGTACTGATAACTAGTACACCCCAAGATATACAGAAAAAAGAGGTAGTATATTCCCGTGTCTCATTTTCGTCTTTCTTTGCGCATCACGTCACTTGAAGACAAAAAAGCAGACATTTATATGAAATTTGGCGGTTTTTTGATTAATTTTTTAAATAAATCAAGAATAATCGTAATTTTTTTTAACAAACGGTATTTACAATTGATAATGATAGTTTACCGAGACCCTTTTTATGCTTTATATTTTTTTTATGGTCCAAATATTTGAGAAATAATTCTTTCGGGTGTATATGTCTAAGATAAATGGAAAAAAGGTAAACAAAATTATGAATACATAACATAAAACAATTAAATTATTAAATGTTTTTGGTCATTTACGTACCAATTATTAAAACTTTTATTTTTTTACGTTGTGTACTCAAATTTTTGCCATCTATTTTCGTTTGGCTTCAAATTATTGGTATCCACGTACCTATTCAAATATTATGTTCATATTCAACGTTAAATATAAATGGAAAAATATATTAAATAAAAATTCAGTTCACAAATTATTAAACGCCCAGTTAATAGAAAATATAAATTGTAAAAAAAAAGGAAATTAAATAAAACTATAAATTAAAATTAAATCTCTGGCTTATTTCATTTATTGCCTTATGGTTTTCGCTACAACTAAATCAAAACACTCATTGACTGTTTAGTGTTCTATATGTGTTCTTATCAGAAGTACAATTGATAGTTTTGTTGCAATAGGAATTATTCAAATTTAGTATATTTAAAATCGAACACACCCAAATTTTTGAGTTAAATAATTAAAATCAAATCGTTCTCTGCATTTAACAGAAAAATTATACTCAGAAATTCCAAAACTTGTTATGCAATGTGCTCAAACAGTCTGCTCTAGACACGAATATTAAAACATGCCTCTTTTCGCGATTTAATTCCGAAAGTATTGCAGTATATAACTAAAATCAAAATTGAAATGTTTAATTTTAACATAAAGTCGAAAAATAATTAATGGCAAAAATAAAAAAAAATTCATTTATTTTCCATTTATTTAAAAAATTAATAAAAATATCACGAAATTCCATATAAATATCAGCATTTTTGTCTTCACGTGACGTCAAATTGTGAAAAAAGGATAGCAACAGCATGCGCAATATTATACCTTATTTTCTGTATATCTTGAGTACACCCTGTATTCAGCCATTGCGCAATTAGTACGTTTTTAGGGTTCAACAATAGAGTTAAAAGGTATAGGAGGAATTTTTACTTCGAGTGTTTGCTGTATGGTGCGTCGTTGTCCTGGGACAAAATCTCAAATGTCAAACATTTACATAGGAATTTCTATGTAACACAAGTGTAAATAAATTGTTATTTATGAATGATATTTCTTGATTTATTGGAATTTTATAAGAGGTTTTCATTTATAAAGTGTTAATGAATACAATTTAACTTTAATTGGAAGATATTTTTCTATTTTGTTTAAAATAAATTTAGAGGTGTATTTCTCAGTAAAACATGTCAAGATACGAATATTGTTATTTTTTAAAGATAATTTATTAGTTTTTGTGATGAGACGTTTGTATCTACAGTATTTCAAATTAGTTCTATTAATATTTACTTAATTTTTTTAATACTAGATCCCAGACACACCATCTATATGCGAACTCTCTTACTAATTGAAATATCCTCCTATAGAGCAGAAATAACAAACGTCAAGTGTAAGCAAAGCGATGGGAAAAAGCGATACAGATAAAATAGAACAGGGCCAAATTTAAAATTTTATTCAATGGAATGGGTTGCTTAAAATAAAACAATTAAAGTTTAAAAAATGTTTTTATTTCAGTTGCAAATACACGGATAGTTATTATTTAGTTCAATTTTTTAATAAAATTATTTTTATTATTAAAAATAACTTTTCTAAAAATGCGTAATTATTTTACAATTTTAGTGCGGCCCTGGTAAAAAAAAAATGGTAATCGTAAGATGGCTAAAAAACCAACAACAACAATATTTGTTTTTTTATATGTAATTATGTAATAAATTTAAATTAAATGTACACTTTTTTATCACAAATTACGATGTTTATGTCACAATTTTAATTTCGTTTTATGTAAACCAGCATAGGAACCAAGCGCAAATTTTAGAGAAAAAAAAATTCGATATAAAATTTTATTTAAAAAAAAAAAAAAATTGAACGCAACCAAAACTGCTGTAAAATAATTTTGTGTATGGAACCAAATTAAAAAACTCGATATTTTAGCGAAAATCTTATTAGTACGTATGAGGGTACTTATAAAAAATTAAAAGGTCGTTTATTATTTGTAAATCAAAATAAATTATCCTTTTATGCATTTTGACAAATACATATAAGTTATGCGAGCAAAATTTGCATTTCTATTTTTATGTCAGCTACCAAAGAAGACATTCATATTTAATTTAAGTATACGACTGGATTATTTGTGATTACTTATTTCAAACTCAAAATGGTACGCGTTTACTAAATTAATTGACGAGCATTTTCTGTTTTTTCAAGGTAAACAAATGTTCCAATTTTCTTTGTAATTTCATAGTAATAATTCTTAGTTATAGGGAAATAGACAACGACAAAAAGAAAATTAGAATTCCGTACCTTACTGAAGAAAATTAGAAATCCGTTGGGCCCTTTACACTTTCGTGGAAAAAAAATTATTGGTGGATCCACTGGGGCAAACGCTAATCTTTCATATAGAGTTTGAGAATTTGAAACTTCAAAAGAGTTAAAATTAAAATGAAACGTTTTACCGGGACTGGGTCTTTAATATACAATTTAAGTTGCATTTCATTAAATAATTGGGCTGCATATCATAAATTAACTTTATTTAAATGATGTATGGAAGCATATGTTTGTTTGATGGCATATGCCGTTTTATTCCCAAAAGTGTTTACAAATATTGGTGAACAATTGGCCAAACGATTTTTAAACGCTCATAGTAATTATAATTTCTAAATATAAATAAATTAAAATCGCGCCAACTAAAAGTATCCGTCTCTAATCACTCTATGTCACAACAATTTTGTCAAAACGTCAAAATGTTTTGTAAACATAGCAAAATGAATAAAACTTGCACAGGCGTCTGCTGTAAAAAAAAAAAATTTAAAATTGAACGTACGTTTTTCTAGCCAACTACAAGAAAATTATATCGAGGTTTTTTTTCGCTAAAATTTGCGCTTGGTTCCTATGCAGCATAGGAACCAAGCGCAAATTTTAGAGAAAAAAAAACTCGATATAAAATTTTATTTAAAAAACAAAAAAATTGAATGCAACCAAAACTGCTGTAAAATAATTTTGTGTATGAAACCAAATTAAAAAATTCGATATATGTATTAGCGAAAATCTTATTAGTACGTATGAGGGTAAACTTATAAAAAATTAAAAGGTCGTTTATAATTTATAAACCAAAATAAATTATCCTTTTATGCATTTTGACAAATACATACATATAAGTTATGCGATCAAAATTTGCATTTCTATTTTTATGTCAACTACCCAAGAAGACATTCATATATAATTCATATTTAATTTAACACATTCATATATAATTTAAGTATACGACTGGATTATTTGTGATTACTAATTTCAAACCCAAAATTGTACCCATTTGCTAAATTAATTGAGGAGCATTTTCTGTTTTTTCAAAGTAAACAAATGTCCCACTTTTCTTTGTAATTTGATAGTAATAATTCTTACTTATAGGGAAATAGACAACCGACAAAAAGAAAATTAGAATTCCATACCTTACTGAAGAAAATTAGAAATCCGTTGGGCCCTTTACACTTTCGTGGAAAAAAAATTATTGGTGGATCCACTGGGACAAACGCTAATCTTTCATATAGAATTTGAGAATTTGAAGTTCTATGAAACTTTAAAAGAGTTAAAATTAAAATGAAATGTTTTACCGAGACTGGGTCTTTAATATACAATTTATGTTGCATTTCATTAAAAAATTGGGCTGCATATCATAAATTAACTTTATTTAAATGATACATAGAAGCATTATGTTTGTTTGACGGCATATGCATATGCCGTTTTATCCCCCAAAAGTGTTTACAAAAATTGGTGAACAATTGGCCAAACGATTTTTAAACGCTCATATTAAATATAATTTTTAATTATAAATAAATTAAAATCGCGCCAACTAAAAGTATCCGTGTCTAATCTCTATGCCACAACAATTTTGTCAAAACGTCAAAATATTTTGTAAACATAGCAAAATGAATAAAAATTTCACAGGCTTCTGCTGTAAAAAAAGAAAAATTTAAAATTGAACGTACGTTTTTCTAGCCAACTACAAGAAATTTATATCGAGATTTTTTTTCGCTAAAATTTGCGCTTGGTTCCTATGCAGAATAAAACTTCTCGATGAAATGAATTCCCGGTAATTTGTTGCGAGTATTGTTACGACATTTTCTGATTCATTTTCTGATTTTCGACTTCATTTTTCATACATTTTTTTTAATAGTTTTCCACAAATAATAATTAATTATAGGTTTTTTATGTATACACTTTTTGTAATTGTTTTGTTTTATTTGATAATTTTTAACTTTCGCGAAACTGCGCAAAACCACAATAAAAACTAAATGGTTTGTTTACAAAAAAGAAAGCATAAAACGTAATAGATATATTGTCCTCTCTCTCCAACTGCTTACACGAAAAGAACAAAATTTCCTATGCGAATTTGTTGTTGTGTGCATTTGTTTCAGGTCTATCTTTTTTCTATGGACAAGAACAAAAAATAAACCAACAAAAATTTTGTTGGTTTTTTCTTCCAATTGTTACTATATAAACTACTTTACCATTTGTTACTGTATACCTAAAGTGTGTTCGTTTGTGGTGAATTAACTGAATTATCTGAATTTACTGAATTAACTGAAGTGATTTGGCCGTTCGTTTGGTATGCTTCACTTCACTTAAAAATATTGAGCTACTGATTTATCTGAATAATAATTTTTCTGGTGTAGATAATTCAGATAATTGTTTTTGTTGTTTTTTGACATTACATATTTTGTTTTACGCATCGAAGAAGCCAGGATATTTTAGAGAACTTTAAATTATTTTTCTGTTATAATGGATGACGATTTGATCGGATATGTGAGTTTCGCGAATCCCGAAGAATTTGCAAATGTGAAAATGTAATATGACACACAAAAATGATTGATCCTAGAAAATGGTTGAGT
This sequence comes from Tipula helvola, assembly GCA_963556165.1. NCBI lineage: Eukaryota > Metazoa > Arthropoda > Insecta > Diptera > Tipulidae > Tipula > Tipula helvola. The sequence continues at coordinate 50,823,192 of OY744483.1, forward strand.
AACTTTAAATTTTAATTATTTTATAACACAAGCCAATTATTTACTTTTTAACAATTTGACATTTATCTGAATTGTAGCAAACGAGCGACCAATTCACTTCAGTAGCTTAATTATCTGAATAATAACTCAATTATCGGAATAGTAACTCAATATCAATTCAGTTAATTCACCACAAACGAACGAATATAAATAAATTTGACTATAAAATATACTTGATCCGAATATATTTTTGATATTTTATAGCAACAAACACAATAAAAATGGCGATTTGACCTTTTTCCTCCAAAAATTTTGACAGTAAATTCATCGAAGCCGTAGGGCAATAAACTAAGAATTATCGCTGTAGATCAAATAAATAAAAATTATCGTTTATGGAAACAATCTTAAATTAATATAAAAACGTTTCTAAAGTTAAATCTTCCGTAAAAATTTAATTTTTTGGCCTAAAACACAGAAAACAAGAAATCAAGATGAGCTTTTAATTTACATCATTTGACGTTTGAGGAAAAAGGTCAAAATTATGGCACGACCGCCATTGTTGTTTTATACTTTTCTCTTTTTATCGCATGTACATATTTTTGTGTTAGCTCTAAGTGTAGCTCTAAGTGGCAACAAAAAAATTGTTGGAAAAAAATATTGGTATGTACATTGGTAACAACTATTCTTACCAGGTCCGCACTAAAAGTGTAAAATAATTATGCGTTTTTAGAAAAGTTATTTTAAATAATAAAATTAATTTTATTAAAAAATTGAACTAAATAATAACTATCCGTGTATTTGCAACTAAAATAAAAAAAAAAATTTAATTTTAATTGTTTTATTTTAAGCAACCCAATCCATTGAATAAAATTCTAAATATGGCCCTGTTCTATTTCATCTCTAGCAAATAGCAAAACCTAAAATAAGACTGAGGTAGTTTACACCGCCATATTTAGTCCTGCACCAGGATTCCGGTTTGATGGGAAATTTTTCATATGGGTTTTATTCGACTAAAAATTCTAATTGGTATAAAAACTGAGAAATTGCGATTCCGGTTCTATGAGTGGCAAATGAAAACCCATAACAAACGTCAAAAAAAACCATAATTTTTTTTTATGTGAGAAGTCGGTTTTTATATGTATTTTATAAATTTATTTTATCAAAATATATCCAAAACATAAATTATTGAGCAATAAATTATTTGGATATTTTATTATGAAAATGTTTCGGCTTTTTTTATAGATAATATATTAATTCTAAATGGCATTCACTCGATATTTTATTGTAACATAATATTTTGTTTTTATTAGACAGCGACCGCGCAACAAGAAGCTAGCAGAGAGCAGTAAAATTATTTGTTTAAACTTATTTAGAAAAAGATTGATCTTAAACGGATCACTTGCATCTCATAAATTACGTCTAATTTTAACTAGACGAAACCAAAAGCACAATAAATTTAATTAATAAATTAACTGTTAAGCTATTTGAATTATAATATAGGTTATCTTCGATTTAAACCTCGTCGTCTACTTATACGAAAAATATGTAGCCCATAATTTGTTTTGAATTTCAAAAATATCTATTTCGACGCCAAATTTTAATAGTGTACTTTATTAGAGAGATTATAATATAAAACATAACCTATGTATTCAAACTGTAAGACTAAAACCCGTATTAGCGTAGCTCTAATGATTAAGTTTATAAAATAACTGAATAATTCGCGTTAATACAAAATTATTACAGAAGCTTTGAAAATTTTTTGATTTACACCATATTCAAAAGCTAATTTATTATTTAAAAAAAATACCCATCGTACCAAAATAAATCATATTTTTAATTTATACCTAATCAAAACACATTGGTCTAATCGGAATCGGGATTTTTATGAGAATGGGAACTGACTTGTCGAAAAAATATTTCGTAATATTTCCCATTCTCAGTTGTCATAGAACCGGAATCTGGGTGCTGGACTATACACTATATTCGACCTAAATTGCATAGGTCACTTGGTGTAAACGCTAGTTACCCAAATTGGGTTAGGTAATTAAAATGAGTGACCTAACCTAAAATAGGTCAACTAGAAATATGGTGTAAACGGCTCGACCTAAAAAATTTCGCATTTTTCAATAGATGGCATTTGATAATTATCATTTTTACAGCACAAATTATTAATAAAAATAAAAATATTAAAATTAAAATCAATAAATGCCAAAATGATATAATATTAAGTATAAGTACATTTAATGAAAAATTTTAATTTTTGACATATGGACCAAATGCGACCTATATTTCTTGTGATGTAAACGGTCGCTAAGTGGACTAAAATAGGCAAATAAATTATAATACCTATAAAGGTCTTCGCTGTCAAAAAACGGCGATAGATAGATTAAATCTTAAGATGGCACTAGTAGTTTTTTTTAAATTTTTTTTTTGTTGTATCGAAACAAAAATGTAAGCAAAAGCAAAAAACACGAATAAAACTTACAAGTAGACATGAATTATAAAAAAAATTCATTTTATTTTTTGTTTATTTACCAAAAATTAAAAATTGTTAAAGCTGACATCTTTAGAAGTTATCCCGTACTATGTTTCCACGTATTAAATAATACTGCATTATCGATAAATCTGCCAATATCATTGACCGCAAGTTTACTATGGAAAAGTGTCATTATGTCCTTTATAGGGTATTATAATTTATTTGAAAATAGGTCGCCACTTAGGTCAGTCCACTAAATATTTCGTGGTGTAAACTACCTCACTGGCAAAAGAAAAAACAATGTTGGTATGCCTGAAATTTTGTGTCCGTGAGATAACATATTTTTAACTCGGTTTTTAACTCCGTCAAGTTGTCATTTTCTTAACGAGCTCAATGGACAAATCTGGTGAATTAAGCATTAACACACCAGATTTTCTTTTTCCTCAAAACTTCAGCACAAATTGTTTAATACCACTGACAGACTAGGGATTAGCTAAGCGCGATTAGTGAAACGAGATTAGCTAATCCGCCACAAATCCATATGAGTTGACACACTAGGGATTAGTTTCTTGCAGAGAAATAAAATATTATTATGGTGATTCGCTGAAATATAACTAGTAAATCAGCTGAAGTCATTTTTTAATTCAATATTTCTAATACCACTGACAGATTAGGGATTAGCTAAGCGCGATTAGTGAAACGAGATTAGCTAATCCACCACAAATCCATATGCGTTGACAGACTAGGGATTAGTTTCTTGCAGAGAAATAAAATATTATTTTGGTGATTCGCTGAAATATGGCTAGTAAATCAGCTGAACTCATTTTTTAATTCAATATTTTTAAGATTTATACATTAAAACATGCCAGATTTTCTTTTTCCTCAAAATTTATTCAGCACAAATTGTTTGAGACGTCATTGATTTTATAACTTCTATCGTAAATTCACGTCACTTGCATTTTCAGCAATGTTTAAGTAATTATTTCACATTGTAGTGCCACTTGTACCATCACTAATCCCAATACAACGAGATAAGCTCGAAAATTTTCAAGGATTAGTGCACTAATCTCGATTAGTCACTAATCCTCAAATAAAACGAGATTAGCTAATCTTCAACTTGACACACTACAGCTAATCTCGAAAAAATCACTAATCGCGCTTAGCTAATCCCTAGTCTGTCAAGGGTATAATATTTATACATTAAAACACACTAGATTTTCTATTTCCTCAAAATTTATTCAGCACAAATTTTTTACGATGTCATTGATTTTATAACTTCTATCGTAAATTCACGCCACTTGCACTTTCAGCAATGTTTAAATAATTATTTCACATTGTAGTGCCACTTGTACCATCACTAAACCCAATACAACGAGATAAGCTCGAAAATTTTCTAGGATTAGTGCACTAATCTCGACTAGCGACTAATCCTCAAATAAAACGTGATTAGCTAATCTTCAACTTGACACACTACAGCTAATCTCAAAAAAATCACTAATCGCGCTTAGCTAATCCCTAGTCTGTCAAGGGTATAAGATGTCATTGATTTTATAACTTCTATCGTAAATTCACGCCACTTGAATTTCAGCAATGTTTAAATAATTATTTCATATTGTAGTGCCACTTGTACCATCACTAAACCTAATGCAATGAGATAAGCTCGAAAATTTTCAAGGATTAGTCTCGATTAGTCACTAATCCTCAAATAAAACGAGATTAGCTAATCATAAACTTGACACACTACTGCTAATCTCGAAAAAATCACTAATCGCGCTTAGCTAATAACACTGACAGACTAGGGATTAGCTAAGCGCGATTAGTGAAACGAGATTAGGTAATCCACCACAAATCCATATGCGTTGACAGACTAGGGATTAGTTTCTTGCAGAGAAATAAAATATTATTATGGTGATTCGCTGAAATATAGCTAGTAAATCAGCGGGACTCATTTTTTAATTCAATATTTCTAAGATTTATACATTAAAACACACTAGATTTTCTTTTTCCTCGAAATTTATTCAGCACAAATTTTTTAAGATGTCATTGATTTTATAACTTATATCTTAAATTCACGCCACTTGCATTTTCAGCAATGTTTAAATAATTATTTCACATTGTAGTGCCACTTGTACCATCACTAAACCCAATACAACGAGATAAGCTCGAAAATTTTCAAGGATTAGTGCACTAATCTCGATTAGTGACTAATCCTCAAATAAAACGAGATTAGCTAATCTTCAACTTGACACACTACAGCTAATCTCGAAAAAATCACTAATCGCGCTTAGCTAATCCCTAGTCTGTCAAAGGTATAACCCTAGTCTGTCAAGGATATTAGCTAATCTCGTTTCACTAATCGCGCTAGCTAACCCCTAGTCTGTCAGTGGTATAAGTAGTCTGTCAGTGATATAACTCAAACAAACATTTTTATTAAATCACGGTATATACGCAGTAAAAGACCCCACGTACCACTGAAGTTTTAATAACACCCTGTTTAATTGAGCTACACGTATATTTACTGAGCAACAAAAGAAAAAAATTTGCATCAAAGCCATCATGGAAATAAAAATGTCGTAAATGTGGATATCTCGTAGATTTGGTAGATAAAAAATGAACAAACACGTTAATTATAAATAAAAATAAAATCTAACCAAACCAAATTAGAATACAATTTGTAGTAGTTCTTTTCATCAATAAATCAATAGTTAATATTTTAAATAAAATATATGGTTTTTAATCTAAAATTCTACACGATTATTATGACACAAAACGTCTTGATCGATTCGGAACAACACCAAAATCCTCTTTTCGCGTAAACTTATTTAATTGTGGAATGATAATAGTTACAATTGTGAATATTTTGCGTATATTTATATTTCAAATAATTTATTTATTTAAATTTCTTGTGCGTCTCATTTCTATGCAAAAATTGAAAAGGCAAGCAAACCGTCGTCGTGCTAACCACCTATCGCAAACGTATCGGCATCCAAGTGAAATGAGTCAATTTGTATTCCGACCGTTTCAGTTGGAAGCGATCGCTTTTGATGATTTTAATAATGTAGTTCCTAATCCGAGAAGTGGTCACAGGATTGTGTGCAATGATAATTACCTTTATTGCTTTGGGGGTTACAATCCTCAACATCAGGACCCTTATCAGAGCGGGTTGTTTAAAGAATTGTGGAAATTTAATAGGCATACACTTGAATGGGTTGCAATTACTGAGTCTTCTAATATGCCAAAAGAATTGGCATCGAATGCTGTTTTATTAGAAGGCGAAATTCTTATGGTACTTTGCATCCTTTACCTATATACCTTCATTGACTAATAAGTTTTTTAATTTCGTAGATATTCGGAGGCACTGGATTTCCGTTTGGTGAAAGTTGCTCGAATAAATTGTCGGTATGTTATCCAAATCGCAAGCCTTTGGAATTTAAACGAGTCAAAACGAGAGGTAAGAAACCATTTCCCTCATATGGACAAACTATGGTATTTCATGATGACCACCTTTATACGATTGGCGGAACTACAGGATTTGTATACTTTTGCGATGTACATAAATTAGATTTAAGTACCTTGAAATGGGAAAGTGTTTATGAAACGAACGATGGATATCCACGAGGACGATACAGACATGGGATCGCGTATGATGGAAATTTTATTTATGTGCTTGGTGGAGGCACGCAAGATGAGTCGTTCGATTTAATTGAGCTGCCCAGTTTTGATTTAAATAAAAAAACTTGGAAACCTATAAAAACCCAACCGGACGAAACATCCCTACTTAGATATCCGGCACCGCGGAAATGTCACTCTTGCATACAATACAAAGAGGACGATGAAGTTTTTGTCGTGATTGCTGGGGGCTATGATAATATAATCCATTATGATGATATATGGCGACTGAGTTTAAAATCATACAAATGGAGTTTGATTCGTACATCTACGTTACCAAAACCATTATTCTTTCATGATGCCACCACATCCGGCGATGGTTGCATGTATATATTTGGTGGAATCATGGTGAACGGTGAAAGTAGCAATCGTGTAAATGACGTATATAAAATTTGGCTTAAAATTCCTAAATTGAGTGCGATTTGTTGGGAGGCAGCCTTACACTATTATCCGAATCTTAAAACGTTTAATCACGATAAACTGCTACAATTAGGAATCCCATTGAAATATGTGTCTGCCTTGCAAACGTGATGTCCAATTTTCTATTTGTTTTGTTTTTGTTACATTTAATTAATTAATTATTGTTAATAAACCAATTACTTTTCGATTTAAGGAAAAAAATATTTTAGTATTTAAATTAGCTTTTTATCTTAGGTCACCTTGATATGTAGATGCATTTCGTTGATTGGTAAATCCACTCCCAGCAGTTGTTGGCGAGGACAAGTGTCTGGTTCGTTTTATGTGAGCCACGTCTTCATATTACCTAACTAGCTCTGTGCCCCTATTATAACACTGAAAGTAAAATATGATTCGAGCTATGGTTCATAAAATCTCTTATTATTCAAGTGGAAAGGTTAGAACGAGGAGTTATGATAGGTGGAATCTACAAAATTAAATGTTTTCAGTTATTCAAATAAAAGCACGTTTTCGTAGAAACATTGTCATTAATGACTGCATATTTTTAATTTAAATTAATGAGAAATAACTCAATAAATTTACAATTTTAATTGAAAAATTTAGATTTTTCATTTCTGGGAAATGGATTTTGACTTAAATGGTCATTTTTCAATAAAATTGTAAAATAGTTTATTATTTTAATTAATAATTTGAATTATTTTCTACTATTTCTCATTAATTTAAATCAAAAATTACAATTAATTTATGAAAATCTGTTTCTAGAAAAACGACTGTATTTTATGTCGTGTGGCAATTCAAGTTAAAATTCGATAAATCGCGTTTCGACCACCAAATCATGTAGCTCACTTTACAATTTTAGGGGTGCCTGATGTAGACAAAAATATTTTGATTTATTTGGATGACGTTTTATCTGTCAATAGGAGGTAGTCAGCAAATAATTTTCAGATTGTACACAAAAAATGGTTGATCCTAATTTTATTGAAATAAATGAAATAACAGATTTTCTCGGATATATAAAAAGTGTTAGTTTCAATTTAGTGTTTATATATTTCTGATATTCTGTATTAATCCGCCAATTTTTATTTCAGATAGATTGGTATGATCCTTGGTTGATTGGTCTGTTAGCATTTCATATAACCATCACAACAACGGCCTTATTAACCCGAAATCATGGAAATTTTCAGGTTTTTATGTTCTTACTGTTGTGTAAGCTGTTCTCTGTGTTATTTGTTAGGTTGTATGATTCGGTAATTTCTTTTTATTTACAGTATTACTAGTGTATTGTTCTGAAACGATAAATGAGTATGCAGCGAGCTACTGGGATCGGTTCTCAAGGCAGCAGTATTTTGATAGCAAAGGACTGTTCATTTCCGTGGTGTTTTCAACCCCAATACTTCTTAATTGTATGCTAATGCTAGTTAGTATCTAATTTCTAACAATTAAATGTGTTTGCTAATTTATTACTATGTACTTTTAGGGTAGTTGGCTCTATCAATCTACACAGTTAATGACAAATTTGAAAACATTACAACTGAAAGAAAAGATCAGGCGAGAACTGAGTAATAGCCGAATAACTGAAACGTCGCATCCGAAAAGTGATTAAAACCCCCAAAATTAATATGATTCACGCCAAATATTGTAATTTTGCTTTAAGTTTTATAAATAAATAGAATTTGTGTAATGTGGAAAATTGTATGCATGTTTATTTTTTACTGGAAGCCGGTAAATTTGCCTAACCTTTCTAGTTCCTTTCGTTAGATGTCACCATCATCATATTCAGCCGATTAATAAACAAATTTAAGGCTTGTAGGGAAACGTCATTTTGCTTTCAAAAAATGTAACCGTCATTATTCAGAAAATACATTTCAGCGATGGTGGTTGCATAAAAAAAAAACAATTTGATTTAACCAGAAAAAAATGGATTTTAAAAAAGAAATAATTAATATACGTACTACACGATTAAATAATATAATATTAGGAATATCTGATTCCCAATTAAAATTACCTAAATCGTCAACGGGCATCTTAAACCGTGAAGGATTACTCGATAGCCTTATTTTGCTGTACGATGAGTGCAATAAGGATGCTATGTGCCGCAAGGATAAAAATGTTCAAGAATTTATTACAAAACGTATGTATATTCAATTGTTGGAAAAACTAAATATTGAAATTAAATTAAATTATTAGATAATTCGGTAATTGCGGAGACTAAAGCGCTCCGTGTCAACATTAGCGATTTCGAAGTGAAAAAGTTAATTGGAAGGGGGCATTTTGGTGAAGTACATCTAGTCGTCGAGAAGCAAACAAATGATGTTTACGCAATGAAGAAAATTACTAAGGCGCTTGTTAATTCCTCACATTTCAAGGAGGAGAGAGACATCATGGCGTGCTACAATTCAGAGTGGATCACATCCTTGCAGTACGCTTTCCAGGATATCGAGAATTTATATCTAATTATGGAGTACTTACCTGGCGGTGATTTATTAAGTCTAATGGAGCGGTTTGGACCATTTGAGGAGAATGATGTGAAATTTTATTTGGCCGAAATCGCTTACGCCCTCAACGAGCTGCATAACATTGGATTTGTGCATCGCGACGTAAAACCCGAAAATATTTTAATTGATCGATGTGGCCATTTAAAGCTTGCCGATTTTGGAAATGCCGCTCCGCTCAATAAAGATGGAGATGCTACAGTATTATCGCCAGCGGGAACACCGGAATATATTGCACCCGAAATATTGGATACGTTAAACTCTAAACGACCATTTCGTATCAAGCAGTGTGTTCTGTGCGACTATTGGGGCATGGGAATAATTGGTTACGAATTTATAACCGAATCAACACCATTTCATAGTAACAACCAATTATCAATTTACGATAATATTACGAATCACTGTAGAAACACAAAAAAATTGACTTATCCTGATAATATCGAAGTATCTGCTAATTTTCGAAACTTAATTGATAAACTTGTGACAAAACCGGAGCAACGCCTAACCTTCACAGAAATGAAGATGCATCCATTCTTCGAAGGAATTCAATGGGACGATTTACGAAACGAGGTTGCCCCGATAATACCGAACATTGCGAGTGACGAAGACGTTTCAAATTTCAATCAATCTCCAAACAAGGCCAAACAAGACACATTTATTAAGAGTCCGTCGCAGTATTTGTTGAAGAATAATGAATTTTCTGGCCTCAATCTTCCGTATGTTGGATACACATTCGTTCGGCATGAGCACAATATTTCGTTAGCCAGTTCGGTATCGGACGATCGTAAAACTAAAGTCAAACTTGTAAAATACGAGGAGAAAGTACATGACCTCACTAAAGAAATCAAAAAACTACAAACTGATATACTTGCAGCACAACGTAAATCCAGCCGCAATGATTCGCTCGAGAAAATCTTAAACGAAACCAAAAGTGAATTGTATTCAATGAAAGACAAGCTGAACGAAAAAACTTCCGAATTAGCATCATCGCGCACAGAAATCGAGAAGCTACGATGTCATTTGAAAGTTGAAAGAGAAAATTCTCTGAAAAATGATGCGAAAATAACAGATATATTTCGTGCGGCGCACGAGAAATATGAGAAGGAAAAATATGCGGCCGATAAGATGCACGAACGACTTATATTCGAGAAGAATAATGAGTTATCACATATAAATGAGAAGCTTAAGAATATCGAAATAAAGTTGAAGGATAAATTAGATCAGTGCGAGCATCTAGAGAAGGCAATTACAAATTACAAGGAAATATTAAAACAGTCGAAGCAGCAGCTCGAAGTTGAGAAAAAAGAAAACGAGGAGAATAAACTGGTTATTCAGAAAGCATACGAAGCGAAACTGGTCGAATTCCGAGGAAAATTAAAAGCTGAGAAAGACGTTAAGGCACAAAAATGCAATGAAATTAATGAGCTTCGTATGGAATTGAATGAGTCTGTATGTTCGAGTACTTCAATAACGGAAAATAAAAAGGCAAGTGACCGCGCCATTGAGGATCTTAAACGCCAACTAAATAATCAGATGCAAATAAATTCAGAAATCCACGAATCCAATGTTAAATTGGAGAAGGAGTACGCTTTGCTCCAAATGCATTATGATAATTTCCGCAATGACGTGAACAAATTGAAAGAGGTTACGGTTGAAAGTAATCGATCGTCTGGCGCTAAAAGCGATGATTCCTCGCAATTTAAGAGCGCAAATGATAGTTTCGTAGAAATTGAGGAACAATTACGAAATGATTTAATCGTGGCCAAGGAGAATGAAAACCTGAGTCTCAAAAAAGTTAAAGATTTTGAAGAGGTTATAAAGACGCTGGAGCAGACTATCGCCCATTTACAACAGCCAACGAAAAACGACGTGCTTGAGAAAAAATATGAGCGGTTAGAAGATAAACTGGAGGCATTACGGGAGCAAGCGATGGTTGATCGACAGTCAGCTCGAACTGCAAATTTAACAGTCTATAGATTAGAAAAAAGTTTAGAAGACATCGGTTTAGAGAAGAAGGCATTAATTCGACGCCTCGAGCTAAGCGATAGCAAACAACTGAAGTGGAAAGAAGAAAAACTCGAAATAGAATCCAAATTGAAGCAAACGACCGAAACAATTCAACTGAAAGAGCAAACCATATGCGAATTAAAACGTGAGATTGATCTTCTGAAAGTCGAGCTAAAAAATGAATCCGATTTGTGTAAGAACACCGAAAAAGATCGCATGAAAGAAAAATATGAGATTATCAGTAGCATAGATAAGATAAAGAATCTCGAGGAAAAATTGGCAGAAAATAATAAAAAATTGTATGCTATTCAAAATAAAAGTGATCACCTACAACGTGAGAATAATAAAATGGCCCAAGAGCTGAATGATTGTCAGAATACAATTGCTGAGCTTTCAGACTCGCACTCGGCAGCGCAACAAGAATATAATACATCCAAACGCAACTACAACATGTTAGTTCAGGCATGTAAAATAACGGAGACCCAGCTAAATGAAATCGAAATAATGTACGAGAATGAAGTAAAGCGAAGTAAATCGCACATCGAAAAAATTGATGAACTATGGGCTAAAATTCGATCGAAAGACGAAGAGATTAAATCAGTAAAAACTGAATTGAATCAAGAGATTCATGCTAAAAAAGTGATTGAACAGAAACTCGTTAACATGGAAAAAGATATAACTGAGTTCAAAGGAACCAATCAAGATTTAACGAGACAATGTATCGAACAACAGAAGGAATTAATCGAAAAAAGTAAAATTCTCTGCTCGATCCAAGAAGATATGGAAATGACCAAGTTGGATTCGAGTAATTTGCGGCTTGTTAAATCGCACATCAATCAGGAGCTGAGCATTTTAAAAGAGGAAAATGCTAAAATTTTAACTGAATTATATCTCACCAAAGAAGAGCTGCAGAAAACGGTTAACGAACTGAAAGATGCTAAAAATTTGAATGCCGACTATACAGCTGAAATTGAGCACATTACCAGTACAATGAGTGAAATTAAGAATTACTATCATCAGCGTGAGATCAAATACGAGACAACATTGGCACAGCATGCAAAGTTAATTAACCATCTCCAAGTTCAAGTCGAAGAATCGAAAATTAAAAAGAAGAAAAATTTTTCCGAAATATTATTTGGTTCATCGAGCTCCTCTTCGTCAAAATTACCAAATTTGCCTTTGAGCGCTATAGAAAATTCAGCACCATTTAAACGTCTCCAACAGGAGTACCGATTAGAAAAATCCCGAAATGAACGACTAACTGAACAATTGCTGCGTGTTAAAACTGATTTACGAGGTAAGCAGAATATCCAAAGTAAAGCATTTTTACTTTGCTATCACTTTTTGCTTTATATTTCCAGAACAAAATCACAATAAAGAAAATCACATTGAGAAATATGCGACTGCCCCACCGCCGACTACTAGCCACAACACATCGCGAACAGAAATAAAAAAAGTTGATATCGTCGCGCAGGTACATCCTAGACCACAATCCGTCTCATCGTGTGACGAACTCGAAAAACATCACCGATTTGAAATGACCATAGACAATCAAACTAACGAAATTTGTAAATCGTGTGGCAAGCCTATTATGGGTGGCAGCACGTTTTGGAAATGTAAACAGTGTAAGGCCATGGTACATCGAAAATGTCGCGGAAATGTTAGTAGCTTATGCAATACTGATATAACGATGACTCCTAGCGAACAAGACATTAACGATTTGTGTAATGAAATATTCGATGGAGAAGATCAAAGTGATAGTGACAGTGTTGATATACCAAATGAGAAAACACTATTTGATGTGATATTAGTTCCTGAAAAATATCAATCCAATTTAGTCGTTAATACAGCGTTCGAGTTAACCGAGGATGTTTTGCTTCTAGGGTGTAACTCGGGTTTATATTCGTATCATTTGGAAGCAAAAAGTCTGGTCCATATTGCTGGAATTGATGGGGTGGAATATATAGCGATAACAGCGACAGTCTCTAAAGCTATTTTGATTGGTTCTCGAGGTGAGAATTTATACCAATGTGATTTGCGACACCTACAAAGTCGAGGCCAAGCACATTCCTGTTTAAATCCAAAATTAGATGTTGTGCTATTAGAGTACGCTTTTCTACGTAAACTACCGAACGAGAAATATCACTACGCGAAAATACATGGCGATAATAATAAGCTGCAAGATGTACGTGTTGTTGCCGGAACCACCGCTCGTATACTAATATTTCAATATGATGTACAAGTCGCTAAATTTACGCCACTTCGTGCATTAGACACAGCAATTCCAATATCATCAGTATTATTTACCGCACACACCGTAATTATAAGTTCGGATAAATTTTTCGAAGTTGATTTGAAAACATTTGACTACGAAGAGTTACTTGACTTCTCTGATAAAAGTATAAAGCATGCTCAGGGCAAAAGACCAATGGCTGCATTCCGTATCAATAAAGAAGAATATTTATTGTGTTTCATGGAATTTGGAATATTTGTAGACGACTTTGGATGTCGTTCGCGTTCAAACGATGTAAATTGGATGACGAATCGCCCGACAAGTTTTACTTACCGCGAACCACTATTGTACATATCCCATCCGGAACAAATCGAAATTCTTTTTATTAATAAATCCTATTCGAAGGTGTTGGAGGTGGCAAATTATAATGACAATATTATGTGTAAGGAAAATAATTACAAGAAGCAAATACTACTAGCATTGGCGCATACTAAAATATTGGCGGATGTTGGTCCCTATGGTATATTGGCAACGGCCGAAAATCGAGGTACGCAATTAGCGGAGTTGTTGCATGTAAATGGCGCTAAAATGTTGAAAACAGAGCTTGAATGTTCGATGGATTCTTTGTTGACGATTAGTTCCAAAGCGACTACTTTTGGTGCCGAATCTTCGACATAATTTTATATTTTAATTTTTTTTTGTACCAAGTTCAGCATTTGTTTATATTTATTTAAATAAAAGTACCAAGTAACAATAGAAAGATTTAACGGATTTATTTATTAATTCACCAAAATGAATTACCGGAGGAATAAATTGCCAATTGCTTCCTGTTACTGCTAAATTGGTCATGTATCAATTTATTAGGTTGGGGAAAAGAGTTTTTTTGTAATTTTTTGATAAAATTTTTCTTTTTTTTACAATGAATTTTATTTAAGTACATATTGGAAAATATTATCTATGACCTTTTCCTTTGTCATTTTTCGGGAAGTTTCATAATTCCATCGGTGTAGAACTTCTCAAGTTTAGACCACTAAGGGAGTTTTGCAGAGATCGAAACAAATGGTAGTCAGAGGGTGAAAGGTCCGGGCTACACGGTGGATACATCAAAACTTCACAGCCAAGCTCTCTCAATTTTTGCCGGGTCATCGAAGATGTGTGTGGTCTGGCGTTGTCATGATGGAAGCCAGCATCCTTAACTGCTAACGGTTGTCGTATGTGACCCACTTTTCATCGCTAGTAATGATTTGCTTCAAAAATGAGTCGATTTTGTTGCGTTTCAGTAGCGATTCACTGATGGAAATTCGGTCAATCAAATTTGTCATCGGCGATTTATACGGCATCAAACATCGAGTTTCTTTGTGTATCCAGCCTTACGCAAATGGTTTAAAACTTTGTCATCGATATTTAATTGCCAAACGGCAATTAAATATCGATGTTGTTTGTTTCGGTATGACTTTTCTCATCCTTATTGCTTATTATGATATTAATATATCATTATATACACTGCAATGTTGTCAATACCGCTAAGCATCGTATAAGAGCATGTTTTTGATGCATCGTCTACACTCTACAGGAACCTGTAAATAAGCATCAGATAAGTCTATGTGTAAAAACCTAAAAAGACTATACTATAGTGTAGCAAATCGGCTGGTACTGGCAAAAGATATTGGAAGCTATCACAATTGGAGCTGCCCCCTCTCAAGCCGTATCAGTCCTTCTTCAATTTTAGCTAATGCTTTGAAAAACACTGGTCGCTTAAGCTTAAAAACTGGCGCCTTCCTATGTATTTAAATGTGCTTTCATTTTTGTTGGAAAATTGATATTGAAGGCTGCTAATTTCCATTTTAACATCGAATAACACAGCTACCATAGCTACACTACAACAAATCATATTCAGAGGTACGTCTCACAATCTTAGGTGCATTTACAGTAACAGTAATCTTAACTAACTTTGATTTCAAAAAAATAAAGCCTGATTACTCCGCCAGCCCAAAAACCACACCAGACAATTATTTTCTGTAAATGCACCAGTTCTCGTGGATTTTCTTCACTCCAGATTCGACGACATTTTTAGTTTTCAAATCCACCCAGTTCAAAATTTGCTTCGTCGCTTGATGACTTTGTTGAAAAAATTCGCATTTTCAAGTTTTTATTGTATGGCCCAATTAGCCTAGATGGCTTTATTTTTTGAGTTATCTGCTTTTATTCCTTCAAATGAACATCTCTGTGCAAAATTCTGCATAAAGTGGTTGGTGGAATGTGTAATTGCTGTGAACGATGACGAATTGATTATTTTGGACCTTTATTAACACTACTAGCATTTACAGCAGCAATGTTTTCTTCTGAACGACCACTACGATGATATATTTTGCTTTTCTCAACCTTTACCGTAACAGTTTCCACAAAATTTTGCAACAATTTTTCGAATGACCACGATTGACGGACAATTTTCTCTTCCATATTCTGTAAGAAATTTTCTTACAACTTCTGCATAACTTTCACCAAATTTAAAATAATTTTAACAAAAAAATCTGTGGTTTTTTATAAAAACATGGTAACTGCATTTTTGTCGATTTTGAGTTATGAATGAAAATAGCTTCATAATTCTCTAAAATTTCTGGGCTGGGTTAAGGTGTTATTCGTACCGTGCCGACAACCGGCCAGACTGGGGGCCCAATTTAAAAACTAGCTCAGTCGCTAACGGTGAATCCGGATACCTGGCGCTCTCCGAATTAAGTAGCCTTATCTGTGTGTTGCGGATCTCTGCACAGATGGACACTCCTTTCTCCGCTACTCGAGGGACCAAATATGGGAGAACCAAATATAGAAAAACAACAAACAAAAGTGTCCGGCTCTCTCACAAAACCGGAAAATGTAGAGAATGATAGGCCTGCCTCTAAACCTACAAACAAACAACGGGACATAAGCTCAAATGAGGCTGGTCCCTCCAATCGGGCCACCAAACCTGAGCAAAGAAATACAATGCGGAACCAAAGCACCAATGAAGCTGGTCCCTGAAAATCAACCTATAACACTAGGAGGAAGGCCTGGAGGGCCCTGGATAAGATAAACAACATTTCGCCAGAAGACAAACCGGAGAAAGACAAAGCCAAGCTTGCGTGGGCAAAAAAAGTCTCCGACCAAAAGTCGGAAGGTCCTTTGGCTGCCTTAAAGGTCAAAAGAAACAGATCTCAGGAGGAAAGTCCTAAGATCGAAAAAAAACGAAGCTCCACGCTACCGAATAGAGGCCTTTTAACGAGGTACTCAAGGATCAGCTGGTTGTGGTAGTTGTTGACCAGGCGCAAGAGGATGGCAGTACCACGCCCGCCAATTGGAGAAAGGTGGAAAAGGCCTTAGCCACCACCTACCTGAAAGTCCTGTCAGAAAACCCAGGACCTGCTCCGACGTGTCGGGATGCGGGCTGGCACAGGAATCAGGTCAAACTGACTACATGTGCGGATCAGAGTTCTCTGCTGCTTTATACGAAGGCAGACTTGGCGAGGTATGGCCCGGAGCTAGCCTTGTTAAAGCTAGGGAAGAGATCCCCTTTGTAGGCCGAGAGCCAGGGTATGGATCCCTTCGGAGCCTAGCGATCCAAAGGTGATACTCCAGTTGCTGCAGGTTGGCAACTCGGATTTGCCAACGCACAACTGGAAAGTTGTCAGGCTCGAGGAGCCAAAGGCTGACTACAGGTCAGTTGTCTTAATTTTAAACAGGGAGTCACTGACTGCACTGGAAAAAACCAACGGTTTAATCAACTATGGTTTCAGTGCAGTCACACTCAAGGTGTACAAGAAAGACGCGGATAAGTCGGAGGCTCCGCGCGGAAGTAGCAGACAGTCAAGCGGAAACTATCTCCATGGACACGGAGATGTCAACTTCCGTGGGATCTTCAAAGAGGCTCTCAGAGGACTTCTCATCAGGAGAAGACTCTGATATTACTGTAGTGGAGAAGAAGCTGTAGAGAGGACATTGCATTTCTGCAAGTAAACTTCACCACTCTAAGGCAGCATCAGCTGCTCTCATCTTAAAAATTGGGAAAGAAGGGACCGATGCGGTCCTGATCCAGGAACCTTTGGCTACTGAAGACCGGGTACTTGGACTCAAGACGCCTTATTACAGATTAATGCACGTGAAAAACGAAAGTAGGGTTCGGTCGTGTGTTCTCATTAAAATAATATTAGTTGTTTTCTGCTATCAAGAAAAGAGGTCGATTTAAAGAACCTCTGGCTAATATCAGCTTACCTAGCTCACGATGAAGTGAATATTTGTTAGAATTTGTTTCTTAAATCATTGTAGTGACGATATTTATGCCTGTTGGGTGCATACCATATAATCGTGTGCAACTTCACGTTAAATAATATATTAGAATAAGAAAAAGAAGTTTTTTTGGTGATGGAGCAATATTAAAAAGAAGCGTGGAATTTATATCTAAATAAAATACACAAAAATATAATTAATCGAATTGTTTTATTTAATATTATTCAATAAATACAACAATATTCCACCAGTCATTCTAGGTAAGCTAATTTTGGAGGCTCAAAAGCGCAAGGTTGAAGCATTCTGGAGAGGGCCGCAAATTCTGATCACACAATCTGGGAAGTACGGATGCAAATGAACGAGGTGAGTTACTCCTTGATTACATTCTAAGTACTAACCTTCATATATGTAACATAGGCAATAAGCCAACTTTTATAACAAGAAATAGACAGGAGGTATTAGATATTCATATTACACTTGTCTCAAACTTTTTGACGACTAATCTATTAAACTGGAAAGTGTCGGAAGACCACTCCTTTTCTGATTACTGTTATCTTTATTTCGAAATGAACTTGGTTTCTCCAAAAAGCCCAATCTACAGGAAGAGGAGGAAAGCCGACTGGGATACCTTTAGAACTATTCTGGGTAATTCACTACCAGTGCCGTTGCCAAAACCTCTAAAAACTACGAAAGAACTAGATGGTTTAGTGGACGAGCTGTCCAGCGCTTTTAATGAAGCAATAATGGGCTCTTGCCCTCTTAGCAGGTCTAGGGGTAAATCTCGCTCGCCCTGGTGGTCCAAGGAGATTCAACAAATACGTCAAAAATGCAAAAGACTCTTCAAAACAACAAGGAAAACAAGAGCCGCTATAGCCTGGGATTCCTATAAGGAAGTCCTCAAAATTTACAAATATCAATTAAGAAATGCCAAGAACAGATCTTGGAGACTATACTGTGGCAAAATTGAGGAGTCTACGGAGATGTCCAGGCTGCGCAAAGTGCTATCCACTGACCTCTCCATCCCAAGTCTTCTTCAAAGGCCGGATGGAGCATGGACTACAAATAGTGCGGAATCGCTGGAACTACTACTAGAGACTCACTTTCCTGGTTGTTCCGAATCTGCACCTACTACATCAGCAGGTAATAGGGCAAGTAGCCTCGCAGGCCACATTTTTAACAGATTCTGTGAGCGATAAGCAGCTTTAAACCATATAAGTCGCCAGGACCTGATGGTATTATCCCTGCGGATATTCAACAAACTACAGATCCAACCATTTCCTGGTTGGAGGTAATTTTCAGAGGCAGCCTAGAACTATTTCACATTCCTAGTAAATGGACGGAAGTGAAGGTTGTTTTCATGCCTAAGGCGGGAAACGTTCACACTGCAGTCCCAAAGACCTTAGACCGATTAGTTTGTCTTCTTTCCTTTTCAAAATACTGGAAAGACAAATTGAAGCTCATATTAGAGGTACGATTGTGCCGGCAAAGCTGTCCAAACCTCAACATGCCTATTGCAAGAGGAGATTTATTGAAAAATCTTTCGAATATGGAGACTACGCGATGGTAACCTTTCTGGACATTGAGGGAGCCTTTAACAACGTACTTACAGGGGCTATAACTCGGGCACTTTTGAATCTAGGAGTGGATGAATCTCTCAAGGACTGGATAGATCAAATGCTAAGAGGCAGGATCATAAATGCCAGTCTGGGGAAATCCTCCGCCAGAAAATTTGCAAGCAGAGGCACGCCGCAGAGTGGTGTACTGTCTTTCTGCTTTGGAACTTGGTCATAACTGATCTGTTGCTGAGACTGGGGGATAGTGGCTTCAAGGTGGTTGCCTATGCGTTTGACGTCGCTATTGGTATCCGTGTCCGTGGCAAATATCCCGGCACACTTAGTGAGCTTATTTTTTATTAACGAAATCAAATGCATGTCGTTGGTTACAACAGCGATAGAGACAAAAACATGAATTCCTCATGTTAAAACGAAGGGGAAAATTACTCAAGGCGAGCGAAAGCACCAAAAATTTGAACCGATTTCACCCGCTTCGCTTGTTTTTGATACTTACACCATGATAAAACGCATGAGAAAATACACTAATACAATACAAATATTGGACGGCACACAATAGCAAAATATACAAAATTGTCAATCCTCAATCCTCATTTTGCGACCAAAATCGCTGTCCTGAACTGTCTCCCGTCTCTTAACGAGATGACAGATCAGTTCAACACTCATATTATATGGGTGCCAGCTGACAGGCCATTTCATTAGTACAGGGAATATAAAAGCCGATGACCACATCTCAAACAGCAAAAAGGATATTAAATGCCTCTTGCGGTATGCAAACTGCTTCAGGAGGAAGCTAGTAAGTTGATGAATGATAGATAGTCAAATAGTACCTCATGCGTAATAACTCGACAGGTCTGGCCAAAGTTGGACTTGGCGAGATCCAAACAGCTGATCTCACTTCAGCGGGGTCAGATCAGTGTGGTTGTCGGAGACTCGGAGTGATTACGGGGCACTGTCTCATAGGCAGACATATGGGGTATATCGTTCTTACACTCTTATTTGGTATGATGTACGACACCCATAGCATTATCGTAAGGTGATCTTCTTGCCGTGCGGAGCACCAACGCGGTTATAAATTAAACCACTTAATTTATTTTAGGTTTATTTATTTATGATTATAAATATTTTGTATTCCAACGTTTTTACTATATTTACTATGTCCGTTATAGGGACTTACAAATATTGCATAAGGATATCGCTATTCGATTTTCCACAAAAAACCAAAAGTATATTTATTTTCTTTTGTTTTTTCCTTTTTCGACTTTTATATCCAGAACACCAGACCATAGTTGCTAAACACTGTCCAATTCGCCACGCGCGCTTTATGCAATTTATTTTCATAATTTTTCTATTCTAATATTTTACAACAATCATAGATAGAGCTACCACAGATATGCGTTATAACTTCTATTGCAAACTCACGCCGCTTGCACTTTCAGCAATGTTGAAATAATTATTTCGCATTGTAGTGCTCTTGTATCGTCACTAAACCCAATACAACGAGATAAACTTCAAAATTTTCAAAGATTTGTGCACTAATCTCGATTAGTCACTAATCCTCAAATAAAACGAGATTAGCTAATCTTCAACTTGACACACTATAGGACTACAGCTAATCTCGAAAAATTACTAATCGCGCTTTGCTAATCCCTAGTCTGTCAAGGACTTAAGCGTATTAGGGACCGTTCAAATAATACATAACGTTATTTATTTTGTGTTTTTTAGCGCTCCCCCTCATAACATATTTAAACCCCCCTCCCAGGCATAACGTAACAAATATTAGATAAATTTGGAGTAAAAATGATATTTTAAACTTGGTTTCCCTTTCATAAATTATTTAGCGCCTAGTTGAAGTAAACGAAACTAGAATTGTGTTTCAAAACTTTGTTACGGTGAACGGCCCTTCATTTGTTTTTCTTTTTAGAATTTGTGTTTTCAATAATTTCGATTATGAAAATTATTTTTGAATAAAAGGCTCATTGAAAAAAATTATTTTAGTTTTATTTTGACATTTTTCTGTACAAAATATTGAACTAATTAAATAATAAGTATTTACGTATTTCATCTAATATATCGTTTAATTTTATTTATATATTTTTATTTTTGTTTAACTCGATCGCCTCTACAATTTTTTTCGATCGAATCGAGTTAACTACAGGATGACTCGACTCCGTTTTGCAAGATCATCCACACGTTTAAATATTGGTTAAACCCTGGTATAAACGTACTAATAAAAAAAAATTACGAATGTACGTAGGGCAATAATAAACAAATGTCTTTTATTTATAATTTAATTTTTTTGACATTTGAGAAAGAAAAATATTTTTATAAAGGAAAAGTTTTTGTTTTTGCTTCTACTAATTCTTCGGAAAAAAGTTAATTTTTCATAATAAATATAAATATTATTTTTCAATAAATTTAATATAATTTACAAAGTTTAAAAAAATGTCACGAAATTCCACAAACGATAATAGTTACACAAATAAAAGTAAGGAAAAGCGTTTTTCCATTCAAGACGCATTTGAGGAAGAGACTGACGAGGCTATACGAGTTTATGGATCTACAGTAATTTCAACGCCAATGCCTTCAAAATCTCGATCGATTGATGAAGTATCGGTTCATGTACATGATCCAAAGTAAGTTGTGGAAATTTCTTTTGTTAATAGACGTAAAAAAAAAAAACAGATTATTGTTAATTTTTTCCCCAGGTCGAATAAATATACAGAAGACACTACATCTCGGGATAGTGATTCACTTATACAGGAGTATGGTAATAGTGTGTCACAAGATATGGCCGCAACATACTGTTGGCGGCATCCGAAAGTAAGAGAAAATTGGCGAACAGTTTTAGCTGCTGTTACACTATTAGTTGTTGGTATAGGTTTAGTTGTTATGGGTATTTATGCCGTAATTGTCCCTAATAATGGTTCGCAAGGTGCTGTTTTTTTTGTTGCCGGCTTTATATGTTTTATACCAGGCGCTTACCATGTAGTATATATATGGCTGGCCGCTCGCGGCCATAGAGGTTTTGATTTTTATCACTTACCTCTGTTCACATAATTTGTCTGAAACATTTATACATATTTATTATATATTTATAATATTATTTTCTATTTTATTTTAGATAAATTTATCGTTTTTGTTGAAAAAAAAACAAATTACCTAACATAAAGTAAAATTATGCTACAATTGTAAAAATATATTTTTTAAGATTATCGCGCGAAGAGCCACACAAATTTTATTAGCATGATTTAAAATAAACCATTTCTCACATAAATGTAATTTAGTCAATTTATAACAAATTTAGACTATGAACTTTTTATTTTTGTCAAATTTTGCGTAATGTTAGCTTTCTCTGAATCAAAAATGTGTTTTAGATATGCGCGCCCCTAATTTCAAATCTAAATTAATTTAAATTCAACATAAGTAATACGTAAGTGGTTTGTTAATTTAACAAAAACAAAAAAATATAAATTTATAAATAAGACAGCTATTTTTTTGATATTGTAAAATTTAAGATATAATTTTTAATGTAAAAAAAAGATCAGAGCAAATTAACGCTAAAACGTTATTTAGCCAAGACAAAATGTTCTGCATTTTAATGCTTGATTTACATTCAACGATTACCGATATATCAACATTTCGTTTAAGGCCTGTATTACGTTAAGATTATTTATTGACGTAGAAAAACTAAATAATAGAATAACTGTTTTAACAGCGGCTCAAAATACCGAAAAAATACGACATAACAAAAAAAATGAGTTATAATGTACGAAATGTAGAGGGTTTTATACGGTACTACGTGTTGGACGACATGTTCGACAAGACGAAAAGTTCGATCGTGTAAAAGCTAAAAACTACGGTCTAATGGACATGTCCGATGAAAATCAAATGTATTTGATTTTATTGAGAGTTTGTCGGGTATGTTGGACCATGTAAACGAATGTATGTCAGACTCTGTGAATTTTGTCAATCATTTTTTTGACATGTTCACATCGCAGGGCATAATTAAAAACAAACAAATTTTTACAAACATTTTTATTAATGGCATTTTTAGTAATAGATTATAATAGCTGCAACCAATGCGTCGTCCCGGTGACACAGTGGTTAGCATGCTTGCTTTAAGCTCCGGAGATCTCGGGTTTCAATCCCGGCGGGTGATGAAAAAATCACGGCTGGTTAATGTTGGTTCAATGAATTAATCACTCATTGGGCTAGATACTCGATACTCAGATAAGCAGTTATTTTTTGCGAATTTGCTAGAAATGTTATACACGATAATTTAGCAACCCAATTTGTTTCTGAATTTCAGAAAATGGGATACTTTAACTCACTTCAACGTTTGCGCTGAATACAAAAATATATTTTACTTTGCTAAAATAATCGACTAGTTTACGCAAACAAATTTTCGATTAGCAAATCCGCCGTATTTGCAGAATTGCGAATTGCTAGAGTATCGAGTATCTGGCCCATTATCCGTTAAAAAATTATTACGAAACTTCATAATGAAGTTGTTCACATGTTCACTGCTTGACTTAAAATAATGAAGTCTATCCAACATGTTATACAGTGTAAAAGCAATTCAAAATTTACCGTTAGTTTGCCATCGTACTTTGTCTTACGACATGTAATATCGTATAAAACCCCCTATAAGTGGCACCCGAATTATAAAAGCCAAAACAAAAAATTTGGATGTGGATCAACGTATCCTCAGAAATTGCTACCGCACTCGCATAGAACTATACAGAATTGTAATATTTTTATCGTTGCATAATTCGTCAACCACTCGACAGAAGCGCCCTTTCTTGTATATAGCGGAGATTTGTATCACTAGAAAATAATAACCTCCTTCTCAAGAATATTTCCCCCTTTTCCGGAATATTTTTAAATAATTTATCTATAAATAAACGTCCATCTATAAACTATTTTAGCATAAATACAAACCAGTTTTTTTAGCCAAAACAAGTGAAATGATGAATTGTAGGTACATCGCTTTCAAAATATTACAATATTTCTACGACGTATAAATATGATAATATAATACAGGACACGCAAAAAATAATTTTAAATCAAAAATGCGATATATATACAAGCCGTGTAGTAATGTAATACCAAGCAAATATTTGGGCCCATTGTTGCCCTGTCTTTGTGTCTTTTGCTATACGGTGAAAGTTTTTCTTTGTTCCTCTTTAATGATTTTTTTTTTTAATGTTGTGTCTCGATTTTTTTTGAATGTATATCACGGATAAATCTTAATCCTTTAACTCACACGAACATCCTCTATCTGACATCACACAAAATATTATGTACTAATATCTTCGATCGCTTTATGTTTATTATAATACCACAACAAATTCTGTTAAAAGCCGCCAAGCCTAATTTTTAATGTCAAAATTCTAAAAAGGATTAAGTTTTTATTAAAATTAATAGTAATGTAACAGAAAATATTAATTTTTATTTTTTATTTATACATAAAATTAAAAAAATTATTAAATACATAATTAATAGGTTAAATATGCTGAGTAAAATATCCAAGAAAATATCATTAAATACGGCGCAATAATAATTATAGAATAAAATTTTATTTTTTACTTAGAAGCGACTAAAAGTTCTAATATTTTTCACATAAATTATTAAAGTATATTAATTTTATAAAATAAAATCAATAATACAATATTAATAATATAAAAAACGGTTAATATTATGACGCATGAAACAGTAAACCAAATTGATTAGTTAATTGAACGAATAAACGTAATAAAATAAATAACGACTAAGTTTAATTATAGGTTTTTTTAAATTAATTAATTACAGAGCATATTCTTATTATAATTTTTTTTTTTTTTTGATTAAGATTTATAATTTTGTGCCATGTGATGTATGATCAGTGCGGTTTATATTGTGTAAAATTACGATAAATTCATTATGCTAGACTACAAATACATGGAGCTGGTTTTTGCATTAGTTAAAAATGTATTTCGATTTGGTTGTGATTGGAAATCATTAGGATGAATAACCCAAAAAATTAAAAAACACGTACTTGGCGCCCAACGTGGGGTATTTGATCTATTTTTTTTTTTAGTTATAAACTAATTACTTCCTTATTTTAGGTTTATGTTGAAGACTGAATATTAAACAATATTTTAATGGTTTTGTTTTTGTATGATTAAAAAACGTGAATGTAAGACTACCTGCAAACTAGACAAAAAATTGTGTCGTACACAAAATAACATTGATGATTACATTTCCATTAAATGCTAAATTAATTTTAATTTTAAAATATAAAATTTGATTGATATTTTTTTTATATAGCAACTAAGTTATATTCTAGTTCCAAAGAATCTCTTTGTATAGAGGCGTGCATAATGAATTATTATTTACATACCGCTAGATTATATAAAAACAGAAAGACTTGATTTTATTATTAGTTTTATTTATATGATAATTAATTCGACGATTGTACATAATAAACATTTTTTTGTTTTTTTTATTATTTATGTAATTGCATTCAAACCCTGAAAAAAAACTAAGTTTTGCTCAAAATTAGAAGAAAAATAGAAAAAATCGGAATAGATTGATTTAAAAGAATACAATATTTTTTAAAAGTACATAACAAATAAAAAAACAAGATTAAATGTGATATAATAATTAAATAACAAAAATATTGGAAAAAATTATATTCATACATACATAAAAAGTCATACAAAATAATTATTTTTAAATATTTAATACAAATTTTATTCTCCTTTCATTTTCTAATTTGTTCTTTTCATCTATTATTTTAATCAATATAATATAAATACACATTTATATAATTAACAGGTTGATTATTTACGAGTATTTATAATTTATAAAACATTATTATTATTATGTAATTTTATACAAAAAAAAAAATAATTTAAATCAGCTATAATAATAATAAATTTTAGTTTTAAAATAAATTTATTTTTAAACGCAACACATGTTTATTTTATTGCTTGACTCAATTTCGAATACCAAAAGAAGTTTGTTATTCAGACGCCCAAACGGACTCAGTTGCCTCTTCAATACATTACGTTTGTGACACAAGTTCTAATTTAGGTTCGAATTTCCAAACCTGCCCAGGTAGATTACGTATCAGGGAAGGACTCTTCTAAATGCACCATTCTCCGGACGTTTTGAGAGTGAAATTACAACAGGTTACGAAAGTATTGCAAGTGGATTACCGTGATTGGCGACCAAGTATGCATCCACGTCGACAGATACTCTGCGTTGCAGGAAAGAAATCAATAAAAAATACTTCGCCATAAGGCCGTAACGAACTGAGAAACGCGGAGTAGAAAATACTTTGTAGTCTTACTTCGATATTTGTACAACAACAATGCCATACAATTTGATTCCGGTTTGAATAATTTCGTTCCACCTAGATAAAGGAATAGAATGATTGATTCTTCGCGCAGTTGGTAGGAGGTAAATTACTTACGAAGTTTTATACCACACATGGCAGAAATAACAGAACCTTTTAGACAATTATTAGAACAGAATGTGCAGTTTGAGTGGCTATGGCTATCAATACATACTAAAACTGTATTATATTTAAAGGAGGTAATGACAAAGTCTCCTATACTGCAAGCATTTGATTCAACAAAGAAGGTAACCGTAACAATACAAGTGGATGCTAGCAAAAGTGGCATTGGCTGTGTTTTTTGCAAGACAAAAAACCGGTAGCATATGCTTCAAGGGGTTTGACAGAAACAGAAATAAGTTACGCACAAGTGAAAAAAAGAATTGTTGGCGGTAGTGTATTCTTGTGTAAAGTTCCACCATTACATTTATGGCCGCGAAATTGAGATACATTCATAATTCATAAGCCACTTGTCAGCATTATGAAAAACGAGTTGTTAGAACGAACGTGCGTGAAGCATTACTTGAAAATCAAGAAAAAGCGAGAATAAATTATGATAAATTGAAAAAACTGAGACGGACATTTTGTAGAGACGATAATGTATTTTATAGGAAAGATAAAATTTGAAGATTATAGACGTACATCATAGTCCAAGGTCTTTTATTACTAGGAATGAAGAGGGTAGAATACTGAGGAGAAACTCATTTTACCTTAGAAAGTCGTATAATGAGCCAACAAATAAAGTTCGAATAAATGATAATTTTGACATATCAAATTTCATTCATAATAATAATAACGTAAATGAAGATTGTTTACCTAATACAACTCGATGTGGAAGGATTAGTAAGCCTCCCCAGTATTTAAGCAATTATATAAGATATTAGTCTTGAGAAGGAAGATAAGATATAATAGTTATTTTAAGTTTAAAAAAAAAATAATAATAATAATAATTGAATAAGAAATTATAGTCCTATTCAGATCTTAAAAAAAAAAAATTTTAAATTGTTCTGCGCAGCTTCCAGTGATGTAGAAAAAAAAATTTATAAAAATTTTGATGGGTCGCATTTATCTTAGATAGTAAACCTAAATAAAATAATAAATAATCATTCAAATGTATTATATTTCAGTTTTAATACACAAAACATTCAAAATGTTTATGATTTTATGTTATTACAATCATATTTAATGTGAAAATTAATTGGTGTAAAAAAATATTGCACGCCTATGGAAACAACGTCAACATTTAATTTTCGCACGGACTGAGGAAAATATGTAAATAACCAAATGCCAGTCATATCAATCAAAACCATAATAACATAAAAAAGTTAAATTGCATTAATTGTTAGATTATCGATTTCAAAAGTGTTTTAAAATAATTATAAAAACATTTTGTGATTTAAAACGTTATATGTAACATATAAATAATAAAATAAAATGATATAAATAAAAACCTAACCTAAAAACTGAAGTACAAATACAACATAAAAATGTAAACAATTAACCCGAAATAGTACATCACTGTGTATCCGCCATATTTTTTCTGCGCGATAAATGTCAGAATTCCAGCGAGATTTGAATACTACTATACATATTGTTTTGAAAAAGGAGATGTGGTGACACCTAGTCAACCAATACTTGTATTAGTTTTTAGTAAATGTTTTTTAATAAAATAAGATGACTGTACGATAATATGAAAAGGTACAGTCAAGAGTCAATAGAAAATAAGATAGACGGTAAAGCTGAATTCACCAGATTTGTCCATTGAGTTCGCCAAGAAAATGACAACTTGACGGAGTTAAAAAGCCGAGTTAAAAATATGTTATCTCGCTGGACACAAAATTTCAGGCATACCAACATTGTTTTTCTTTCTCCATTCTTATTTTAGGTTTTGATAATTCTGAAATTTCTAAAAGAAAAAGCAAGATAACATATTTTTAACTCGGTTTTTAACTCCGTCAAGTTGTCATTTTCTTGACGAGCTCAATGGACAAATCTGGTGAATTCAGCTTAAGTCAGACATTTTTGAATACAGAATAAAAAAGGCGTGTTCGGAAATATATGTTGAGTAAATTCACAGTAAATTTCGACCATTAAATTAGACCATTATAGTGTAATTTAATGATCGAAATTTACTGTGAATTTACCCATGGTCTATTTCCGAAAACGCCTAAAGTGAAATTTAGTAAATATTTTATTAGTTTTATTTATAAAAATATTAACATCTCGAAAGTACAAAAACCATAACTAACACAGTAGTGTTTACCACCAGAGTAAATATATTGGAAAGAGGACGAAGGGCCGAATTTCAAAGGGCCGAATGTCGAAGGGCCGAATGTCGAAGGGCCGAATGTCGAAGGGCCGAATGTCGAAGGGCCGAATTGGTCGAAGGGCCAAATGTCGAAGGGCCGAATGGGTCGAAGGGCCGAATTTTTTTGTTTGTTTTTTTTTGTTTTTAGAAATATAATTTTTTAGATTTCTTGTTTTAAGGAATATTTTGTAAATTTTTTATCAAATATAAATTAATTTCTTTTGAGTTTATACATATTTTATTATGTTTAATCTTTGGATATTCTATCGGCAAAAATATTGCATTAATTTTGTTGTTTACATTTTGTGTTCTTTTTGTAATTATTAAGTGGAAAAATATTTGTACATAATAGGTATTTCACCAAAGCCAAAAAAGAGTTTTTACATAAAATGTCATAAAAATCAGAACATTTTTTATTCGTTAGGGTGAAGGAAAATTCTATTTGGACGAATAAAATAATTTCTCTGTGATTTAATGATGTGAATCAATATAGTGAATATACTCCTAACAATTTACTACATAATTATAAAGACAAATTAGAGTTTAAGGCAAAATTTCCAAAATGTCTACTTAAATTAAACGAAACGGTTTATTTTAAAGTACATATATTATTGTCTCATGTGTTGTTTTGAATATTGTTTCAACCTGAAATGTATTACCTATTTTGATATGGGTTATTTTGACAAATAACATTTCAACCTGGTATTGATATCTGGAAAATTAATATTGTTTTTCATAAATAAATAAAAATTATAGCTCTTAATATCAAATTCAGTACATTTACAAAATATTCCTTCAAACAAGAAATTTAAAAAATTATATTTCTAAAAACAAAACAAAAAAATTCGGCCCTTCGACCCATTCGGCCCTTCAACCCATTCGGCCCTTCGACATTCGGCCCTTCGACCCATTCGGCCCTTTGAAATTCGGCCCTTCGACATTCGGCCCTTTGATATCATTCCAATATATTAATATGAGTTGGTATTAAATAATAATTCTCATCATTTGGCATTATTATACTTTATTCAATAATTTGTTAAAGATTTGTAAAAATTTAAAAAAAAAATATATTTATGGAGCGGCGTGGGATCTGTTAAAGTAAAAAAAAAAATATATTACCATAGATATAAAATTATTGTGAGAAACTGAATCCAGGAGCGCTCTGGATTGAATGTATTGTTGATTAGAATCTTCGTATTTAAAATTAGAGCAGAAGTTAAAACTAGCTGTTTGTGTACAATTTCCTTGCACAAATATATAGAACTATTTTGACCAGAATTACCAATAAGTAAAACTGCTACAGTCTTCAAACCAGAGACTCTTGCGAACGAGGTCTGTTTGCTTCCATGTATCTAGAAGAGACACGAAAAAGCCGAGATAGGTAAGTATACATTAATATCCCTATTCCCTTTGTTGTGTAATCCTAACCGTGAGTTAATGAACCAACATTAACTCGTACATTCCAAAGATTCTTTCCCAATACAAATAATTCCAATTGTCCCAATTTCCCAACTGTAATCATAACCGTGAGTTAATGAACCTACATTAACTCACATTCCAAAAATGTTTTCCCAATATCAATAAGTACAAAAAATTGCAAAATACAAATTATTAAAATCAGGAAAAAAAACCTTAATAAGCATTGGCACAATTTTAGGTTATTGAATATAAATATAAAATAAAAAATATTAAGCCGAATTGGCAATTTTAAAAATAAAAACTTTTGTGTTTAAGAAAATAAAATATATAGTTAGTAAGAATCACCGACCGAAAGCGGTCCTAGTTTTAATAGAAAAAATAATAATATAGTTCATATAGAATCAATGACGAAACGGTCTCAATTTAAGAAAATATAGTGAAAAGTGTTTGTGTGTAAAAATATATATAGAAAATAGTTATAATTATAATAGTGGAATTATTATAACAATATTAATTAAGTAAAAACATTTTATTAAGTTTTACAAGAGACTCTTACTGTAATAGATTTACTTTATTTAATTGCAAATAAATTATAACAGTGAAAAAATATATAAAAATATATTATATATATAATTATAATTATAACACCTTGGTTGTGTCACTTCATTCGACGTGATAATCGTAGTATCACTTCAACTTTAAGTTGGTATTCTCTTAGTCGATCGAAGTGATAATATAAGAGAATGCGACGTAAAAGGATGTTTGTTACTTCAAACGACGAGGCATCGATCGACTAAGAACTAAGAGAATACCAAAATTTGATTGTCGGTACAAGTGGTGGCTAAATCGACCTGCAGTTGATATTGTAACCTTAAGTAACTGAGCAGAGCCGTTAAAAATACTCTTTTGTGGTATTCCAGCCACTCTATTTTATAAGGAAAGGAGGTAGAGAACCGCTATGCAAGGGTGGGACAAATGGAAATTTCATCAGCATCGAACCAAGCTTTGCCCAATCCAAGTACAATCTAAATAACCACACACATACACCAACCAATAACGTCGGAATAATCAGTCAAGGAAAAAGCTTTGAAACAATTCGTTACTCTCATACTGCGACAAAATTAGTAGGAAATGGATCAAAACAGAAGTTTTAGAACGAACTCCTAGAATTAAATTAGTCAATAACAAGTACCTAAACTTTGACACGGTGAGAGGCAAAGAAGCTGGACCCAAATAATAGGGAATTCATCGGTCGATTCAAAGGACTCAAAGGGGGCACAAAAGATATTTTGTCGAAGTCAAAATGCAAGAGATTGAAGTTGCCAACAGTTAGCTTACCTGAATGCGCACATTGCCAGGAAATTTTTGATAAATCGGATTCAAAATCCGATTTATCAAAAATTTCTTGGCAATGTGCAAAAATCAACATGTTGCCAACGGTTAGCGAACCTAAAAGCGTCCATTATAATCGTGTAGCTATTGTGGTTTTCATGCAGCTATCTTCTTCTGCCCCTGTCACAGACATCGTTGAAGTGTACCAATTTACTGCTGAGTTTAACTATTATAAGTCTAAATTACAGGGACAATGAACAATATTATGGTATCAATAAAATACGCAAAATGTGATACAATTTGTGATTTTTCCTTTGTTTACTATTATTTATTTATATTATTAATCAGTATCCTCATAACAACTGATCGAATTTTATTTTTATTAAACTAAAAATAAATTTTATAACTTTGTTGTGTTGCATCAAAAATTAAAACTAGAATTTGGTGATTTCTATACAATAATATGTTTGACGAGTATACTACATTCCATCTATTGGTACCGGTGTTAAACTGTCTGCTAAACTATTCCGTTTTTTGCGATTCTTCTGATTATCGATCACGTCGAACATATTTTTGGTCCGATTCTTCGGATACTTTAGCTTATTTTTCAGCCAAAATGCGAACGCTTTTTCATTTTCTTGTGACTTATTCAAATTCTCCTCATAATTACGACGTTCAATTTCCGTCTGTTTTTGCTGTATTTTCGTGATGTAACTATTACGCTTCTCAATTTGTTGTTTACTTAGGCCATACTGTGAATAGAAACCACTGTATTTTGGTAGATTATTCATAGTCGAACTGGTACGCTTGAATGAACAACATTTACGCGATTCTTTTCTTGGACTCGGCTTTGGATTTTTAACATTACCGCTAATAATATTTCGTGAGCTGTTCTTATGCTTATTTATGTTACTAATATTATTTATACAACTACTATTACTATTATCATCGTGTAAAATCGATTCTATATTTTTGGCGTCGTTCAAGTCTTTGTTACTCATATAATCATCCTCTCGTGGACTATCTACGTCTAACGGAATATCTATCGATATATGATTGGTGTGTTCAACATATTCCGGATTATCTATTATGGTTTCGTCACAAACACTATCACTTTGTTCTTCAATGGAAATCGATGAACTAAATTCGGTCACATTTAATTTCACAATTTCAGCACATATTTCACTAATTCCTAATATTTGTTGCTCTTTAGCCACCGCCACCGACAATAGATCATTATTTGGTATACTATCAGTTTCAATAATACCGTTTGGTGTAGGTGACGTTTCACAAATATTTTCAGTAGCAATACATTGTTCATCATCATTATCATCATCATCATTGAGTACCTCGTTTATTTCATCGTCCATTTTACAGTCTGATGATTCCTCATCGTCATCATTCAACGGACTTATCAGCTGGTCTAATTCATTCACATCCGATTTATTCATTTCATTACAATATAATTCCTCCTCCGAATATTCCGGCTCATAATCCACCAACGACTGACTAAACGTAACACGCTGCGTTGTATTCGCAATTGTTATATTCTCCGGCGGATGGGGTGTCTCAAACAATTCCTGATTTGCCAATTTTATTTTCTCAACAATATTGTATTCATTGGTTGGCCTTAAAACTGTATCGAATAGAAGTCAAAATTATAAAGAATTTTATTGTAAAATAAAAAAATAAAAATAAAAAACACTTACAAAAACTTTCACAGTCATCTTCATCTGAATCTTCAAATTGTAACATTTTTTTTTTGTATTTACAAAATAAATCGAATAGAAATTGGAAAAACTATTTTTAAAATTAGAAAATTGTATATTAGTATTAGGTATAGGTATTACATATAACTAGATTTAAAAAACTATTTCTACTATAAGTAACAATCGTATATTGTTAATAATAAAACACATATTTTATAAAGCAAAAAAAAAAAAATCGTTGGTATATGATTTATCGATTAAACAAATCACATCACTTTTCAATAAATAAAACTAACAACAAAAACTATTTGCATAATTTGTATGTAGCATATTTATTACAGTATGTACATAGATAAAAGATGCGATTAAAAGGTATGCATGCATTTCTATTATTCTTTATAAGCACCCAAAAATGAATTATGGCAACAACATATTTGGTGCGGCTGGGGCGCAAAGTTTGGTTAAGTGGAACATAAATTTTAATAAATGCGAACCATTTTCATAATATAAATGATTTACAACTAACTTAATTTTATTATAGTTTATATTTAGAATTTATTTTGGCTCTGATTTGGCCTTGAGCTTTCTTTAATTCGTTTATATTTGAGTACAAATCAAAAATTGTGTCAACATAAATTGGTACCGCACCAGTTGTCGATGAATTGTTAGATGTATGTGAACGATTTTCGATCAAAAGAAATATGATGAATTATAGATTTGCAAATTGGGAACAACTTTACAAGTATCAACTATTCTCGACTAGCCGCATTTATCCTAGCTTTGCTCGGTCCAAACCAGTTAGCTCCTATCAAATGAACCTTTTTAAATACAGAAATTATAAAGCGAAACTAAATCAACAAATTCTTAATACAGTTGTTTAATTTAGTAAAAGAAAATTATTTGGTTTCATTGTATTTCATACTTAACTTATTCTATTACAACTAGTAAAACCTCGATTCTGTAAAGAATCGAAATTTTTTGTAAGAAAAAATTTCAAACACATTAAGATGTTCTGCTTCGATTGTTTTCAAGCCGTGTGTCACGCTGTTCAGGTGTTTCAGCTGCTCTTAGTTGGCTTTCATCTTCTTCAACCACGCCGTAACTTGCTCAATAGATCTTTTTTTCGGTGGCATTTTTAGTCAATATTATGCATACAAACAAAAAGCGAACAGATTGACACATTTATAAACTGAAGATACAAATCTAATAAGAATCTATGTCAACTTGAATCAATAATTCACCTGAAAAATATTCAACAACAATTATTTTGTTATCTCTAATTACAAAAATTCTATTTAACTTAAACGATATGGCTACTGATTAAAAATTACAATTTATTTGAGTATTTACACAGAATAACTACATACAAAATATGCGTCCCCTTCGAAACGTGCCAGTGCCACTAACCACTATGAAATATGTATATTTGAACATGACTACGAAAAACAAAAGAGAATTTTAAAAACCTACTCAATTTTACGCATACAATATATTTTGTATCAAAGGACATTTCTTGTAGAAGATGAACATTTAACTATAAAATGTTAGTACTTGGAATTGGATCATACTATAATATTGAATAAAAGTAAAATGTAATAATCGCTTCTTAGATTTGTTTTGTTCTTTGCATGAACTGAAACATGCTAAATATTTTACTGTCGTTGTTTTATTGTGTCTTTGTTTTATTTGCACCACGTTGCTTATTTCTACATCTTTGTTGGGGTAATAAATGTAATATTTAATTGTTTCGGATATATTCGAACTTTATTTTTGATTAGGTTATTATGTATAACCGTCACGAACGATAATTTGACACCTATGTAGGTACATATTTTCATGTGTACGTAAATATTGCCTGGTACTAATACCAAACCGGCATTTACATTACATATTATAAATCGTCGAACGTCTAATAAATATCATATTTTCCAAAGAGTTTTCGAATGCTAAATATGTTCACCAATAGCGAAGTTCTTAAAAGTGTTTGGACATCAATGAAAATTGATAATATTTTCTTTTGATAGCAAACCGAAGTTTTGGAATTTTTTAATTATCTTTTAACTATCTATCTAATTATATAATTACTTCATATGTTTTATTGATATAATAATTATTATGTTGAACAATTTTAAATAGATCGTTTCTCTGGATTTTTCATATATACATATGTATGTATATGTTTTTTCAGTCCAGCGCTTACTTGGGTACTACCGAAAAATCAGTGTTGCCAATATAAATGTATAATAACCCTACATTGGGCGCTTTCAGATCCGCAAACTGTTGGCATCATGTTTAGTGAAATCATTGCTAATATGATTTGAATTACTAATAAAGTTCTTAAATTTCATAGCGTTGGCCGTGATTTTACTCAACAGGTTGCCAACTGTTTGGTGCTCTGAAAGCGCCCAATGTGAATTATATCTATAATTATTGTTAGTATTATTAAACTGACCTGGACCGAATATGATACAAATCGGCTAAAATTTGATCAAGTTATTTGAAAATTTAACGAACTTTTGTTCGGGAGGTACCTACCCGAAGGAAACGAAATTTAAAAAAAATGTTTCTTAGATTTGTTCTCGGCATGCAAATCATACATGGTGAAATTTTCATGACAATCAGTTTAGCGGCTGAGGCGCACATTCGACAGAGACATACATACTATACATGTAGATCTCTCTAAGCAATATAGATACTTCCTTATGGATGACATTTATCATCTTATTATTTGGTGAGTCGATATATACATTCTTTGGGTTTCCCACAAGCTACATATAACTGATCGTGAGAAAAGCATGATTGTTTTAAATGAATACCATAATACCTTAATGTTTGTCCTTGTGCCTTATTTATAGTGATACTAAATGCTAATCTTACCGGAAATTGTAGTCTTTTGAAATAGTTCTGTTTTTCCTTCACGGTCATTCTTGTTCCATTACATAATCTTGATGAATCTAAATTTCTCAACAAAATAAATGGTCCTATTTTTAATCTTAAACAATGTAAAGGCATTACAGGCACTAGCATGGAAAATGAACACTTTCATTTGCATCAACCACTGATCGATTGATTTATATATTCTTTCCCCTCCAAAGAATCTTGTTTTGAATTTTTAAATTAATATCGTCAACTACTTCATTTCTTACTGCAACAATGGATCTTTCAAATGATCAATTTGAATTTGTGTAATTTTGAACAATGTTGGGATAAACTTCATCAATTCATTCATTAATTTATTTACGAAACGTACTCGGTGTCATCATTCTAACGCATGTTTGGGCTCATATTAATAATTTAGTATATGACGTCCCAAAAGAGTAGAAGACAGCTCTTATCTGTCCACTTCATAAGAAAGATCGATTAAACTGCAACAACTACCGCGAGTATAGGTTGTTACTTGTTACGAGCGTACTACGTTTTGACCAACGTAGCTGCGGCAAAGTTATCAATTTAATGCGAGAGGATCTTGAGTGATTAAATTATAAAGGAATACGTTAGGGAACATCTTATCCTAGCTAGGCATACCTTCAAAACTGGTTTGTATGTGTCAGCTTTTTGTTATAGGCAAATCTTAAGGTGGTTATGTTCGAGGTGAAAAATGAAACTATAACTTTTGTAATACATATTACATTACTATATTATTTTATTTATAATTCAATTTATTTATTGTAATAATTTAATTTATTTGATTTTATTAAAGTTTTTATTTCTGTATTATGTTTTTGATTTTATTACATTTTATTTTATTTATTAATAACTTACAATGTTTTTGGTTTAAGATACGAAACCGAACTGACCAAATGATTTTTGTAACATTTAAATAAGTTTATTATTTACATACATATATCTTCTTCGGTTTACTTCAAACCCAATGCAGGGCTATACAACAATTCAACCCCAATGCAGGGCTATAGAACACCTTCCCCACAAAAATAAATAATCTTAACATAAGATTATTTTTCTATAAGTTAATTTATGTAACTATAATCTAAACAATATTTTTTTTATTTTATGTGTACTTAAATATCTAGTTTACAATTTTTTTATATTTTCTTTATTTTAATTTTATGAATTCCAAACATTTTTATTTATATTTTTTTTTTACATATGTTCGATTAATAAAAGATTTAACCTTTAATAACAATTAAATTAATATAATTTTGTACAATAATCGTTCAAATCAGTATGCTTATTCATTCTTAAAAGACTTCATTTTTTCAGTTTCATTTTTCTTAATACTTATTGCAAAAATAATTTTAGACGATTATTATCAAAGCAACCTTGATTATACAAGCCATAATCTAAAAAACGAAGCGTTTTTAAGGGAATTAGAAACGACGAAAAAATCAAAATTTCCATAGTAAAACACATAAAACATATGGGAAATCACTTTTTTTCTTAAGACAAATTTATCAATGAAAACGTTACAAATTCTTAATTATGATTTCTGAAATATTTTCATAAATGTTTGAATTTCAACATATATAAATGTCGTTTAAGTAAATTGTTTTCATTTTCTTGTAATAATTGATTTATTTAAACCAAAATATAAAAAAAAGTTCATAACAACAGCATTCTGGTCAAATAAAAAAGAAAAGCTTACTACAAATCGTGTGCATTAAGTCAATATACATTACATAGATGGCAGTGATGGCAGTACAAATTTTTTAAAAATCGTACCAAAAATTGCCACCTGGGGAAATTTTAAGTTCAAAAATTGTAGGAAAAGCAAAACAAATTCACAAAATATTAAGAACGTGTGATAATTTTGGGATTAAACCATTTTATTTTCATATTTTTCTGTATAAATCTGAGACATCTAACGTACACTAGTAAAATTAAAGATAAATTTAGCAAGTATTATTTTAATTCGTCAGAGCCAACTTTGATGTATTTTTCAAAATGAAAGTTCGAAAAATATATTTTAGAAATAAATTTATTTTAATATTTCTGCAATTAATATTTACTTAATACCAATAAACCCTGCATGTATATTGCTGCTAAAGGTATGTAGAATACTTTTGTATAAAATTTTTGTAACATTTTTGCTTTTTTCAATGAAAAACTTGAAGCTAAAAAACACCATTTCTACTATGGATTCCTATGGAAATCAGTGAAAAGTTATACCACTAAAAAAGCTTCTAAAAAATACGTCATAATGATTATGGCTCTATACTCTAGAAGGCTCTGTTATTATGCACTAATCGGGTGCCTCTACCAATGCGTATAGTAGTATTTTGATTTGAATGCGTTTCTAGTACGTCGAAAGGTCCATTCCATATCGGGTCGAATTTTCCCTTACTCTGTTCATTTCTTAACAATACCTTATCTCCTATTTGATATTGAACATTATCAGAGCCTTCTAGAGTATAGAGCCATAATCATTATGACGTATTTTTTAGAAGCTTTTTTAGTGGTACAACTTTTCAATGATTTCCATAGGAATCCATAGTAAAAACGGTGTTTTTAAGCTTCAAGTTGTTCAATGAAAACAGCATAAATGTTACAAAAGGTTTATACAAAAGTGTTCTACATATCTTTAGCAGCAATATACAAGAAGGGTATATTGGTATTAAGTAAATATTATTGCAGAAATTTTAAAATTAAATTATTTCTAAAATATATTTTTCAAACTTTCATTTTGAAAAATACATCAAAGTTGGCCTTGACAAATTAAAATAATACTTGCTACATTTATCTTTAGTTTTACTAGTGTACGTTAGATGTCTATAATTGTTGGCAGAGAAATACGAAAAAAATTATTTAATCACATAATTATGACACATTCCTAGTATTTTCTGAATTTATTTTGCTTTTCCTACAATTTTTGAACTCAAATTTCCCCAGGTCGCAATTTTTGGTACGATTTTTGAAAATGTTTACTACCCACTGCCATCTATGTATATTGACTTAATGCACACGATTTGTAGTAAGCTTTTCCTTTTAATTTGACCAGAAAGCTGTTGTTATGAACTTTTTTTTATATTTTGGTTTAAATAAATCAGTTATTACAAGAAAATGAAAACGATTTACTTAAACGAGATTTATATATGTTGAAATTCAAACATTTATGAAAATATTTCAGAATTCATAATTAAGAATTTGCAACGTTTTCATTTACAAATTTGTCTTAGGAAAAAAAGTGATTTCCCATATGTTTTATGTGTTTTACTATGGAAATTTGAATTTTTTCTTCGTTTCTAATTCCCTTATAAAAGCTTCGTTTTTTAGATTATGGCTTGTATAATCAAGGTTGCTTTGACATTATTCGCTCTTCGATCGTAGTATAACTTTGACCTTTCTTTTTGTTTTATTAAATTATTGTGAGCTATCTCATAGGAATTTGCAAGTTTGGTCCGTAAGTTTTGAATGTAATCTTCCTGATTGTAATAAATTCTGGTACTATGCTTTAAACTGATCGGTATATTTGGTTTGAAACCATGTATAATTTCAAAAGGCATAATATTTGTAGACGAATGGGGAGTAGAGTTGTATGTGAACATAGCAAAAGGTAACCATTTGTCCCATTCGTTTGAATTTTTATCTATATAATTACGAAGATATTCCACTAAAGTTCGATGCGATCTTTCTAACGCTCCATTAGTCTGCGGGTGGTAGGCAGTAGTTTGGATTTTCTTTATTTTTAATATTTTGCAGAGATTTTTAAACAGAATACTCAAAAAGTTTGTCCTTTGGTCAGTTAATATACAAAGCGGTACGCCGAATCGACATACAAAGTTCTCTACAAATGCTTCCGCGATGTTTTCAGATACTTGATTTTCTATTGGGACAGCCAAGGAATACTTTGACAAATCATCCTGAATTGTTAAGTTAAAATATATCGACTGTTATTATAAGTAGGATTTAAAGGTCCAACGATATCTAAAAATATTTTGTCAAATGGGCGCTTTGACGTAGTTGTTATCACCATAGGACATTTATTTATTTTTGAAACCTTATTTTTTTGACATGATTCGCATTTGGATATAAATTTTCGAATTGTGCTCCACATTTTTGGAAAATAATAATATGCTTTTATTCTTTTATATGTTCGTTCAATGCCTTGATGTCCACCTAAAGATGATACATGAAAGTCTGCGATAATTCTTCCTATATCCTGTTCATTTTGCAACTTTATGATTGAGTTTTCAATGTTAGAATTTTGTTGAGTAGATTCACTTGATTGTAAGAGATTAGATGCTTCATGTACAGGAGTGATTGTATTTTCATTTGGCTGATTCAAATTGGTTTGAGCAATATCTATTTTGGACTTGGATCGTGTAATGACGTTGACGTTACTTTGACCGACAGAATCTAACGAAATTCTGCTCAAAGCATCCGCGTTTACATTGTACTTCCCAGCTTTGTATGTTACTTCGTAATCGAATTCATCCAACTCTATTCTCCAGCGCATAAGACGAGATGACAGGTTTTTGGATTTATTTAACCACAGCAATGGTTTATGGTCGGTGATTATACTAAATTTTACTCCGTACAGGTATGGTCGGAAACGTTTGACAGCAAAAACAATTGCCAGCAGTTCTTTTTCCACAGTTGAATAATTACGCTCAGCCTTATTCAGGACCCGGCTTGCATAAGCTACGGGCAGGTCATCATCGCTTATCCTCTGTGAAAGAACAGCTCCTAGAGCAAAGTTACTTGCATCTGTCGTCACGTAAAATCGTTTGGTAAAATTTGGATACTGCAAAATTGGAGGAGTTATAATTTTTTGTTTTAATATTTCGAAACTATTTTGGCAAAAGGCATTCCAAATAAAAGGTGTATCTTTCTTTAAGAGTGCAGTAAGAGGTTGAGAAAGTTCGGCAAATTTTTCTATAAATCGACGATAATAACCAATAAGACCAATAAAGGATTTTATTTGTTTTGGTGTTTTAGGAACCGGAAAATCTTGTATTGCGCTTATTTTTGAAGGATCTGGTTTTATTCCATAATTTGTGATTATGTGTCCCAAGTAACAAATTTCCTTTCTTAAAAAATGGCATTTCGTCGGTTGAAGCTTTAAATTATATTTCCGCATACATTGAAACACGTCAGTAAGTTTTCTATTGTGATCGGCAAGGTTGTATCCATATACGACGACATCATCCAGGTATACAAAACACTTTAAGCCATGCAGTCCTGATAATACATTGTTCATAATTCTTTGAAATGTGGCGGGTGCCCCTTTCAATCCAAAGGGCATTCTCGTAAATTGGTAATGTCTCATTTGGGTACTGAACGCTGTTTTTGATCTGTCATCTTCGCTGAGAGCAATCTGATGGTAACCATCCGCAAGGTCCAATGTAGTGAAATATACTGCGTCACCCAGTTGGTCTAATATATCGACAATATTTGGGAGAGGAAAAATATCATCCACGGTTATTTCATTTAGACGACGGAAGTCCACAACCACACGCCATCGTTTATTGCCATTGTTGGATTTTTTCGGGACCACAAGTAAAGGAGAATTAAAACAACTATTGCTATTTTCTACTATACCCTGTTCAAGCATTTGATTCACTTGAGCGTTGATTTCGGCTTTAATTGCCTGTGGAAGTCTATATGGCTTTACGTTCACGGGTTGCGATTCCGGTTTAAGAGGAATACGGTGACATCCAGCATTTGTAGTGGTTAGTTGATCACCAGGTAGATGGAAGATGTCATTATATTCAAGGCAAATTTTAATTATCGATGATTTTTCCTCGATGTTCATATGATCTACTTGTATTTCATCCTGTAAAATGGTTAACCGGTTTTCCAGTTTGTCTGTCCAATTTTCTAATCGAAGAAGGTGATAATCATTTAATGATTCTGGTTCAACATAAACATCTTTTAATTCAACTGGAAAATCGTTTGTATTTATTATGCTTACAGTTGCGAACGAATTCTTAACTCGAATAATTGAATTGGCTATATATACACCAGGCTTGACTAATTGTGACGGGCAAAGATATTCATTGTCTTGGTTTGTTTTAAATCGCATTTTTACGTTTTTTTCTGATCTACTAGGTATAAATATTGGTGGATTATTCGTTGAAAGATTTAGTGACAATGTTTGGTTTTTTATCGTTGTTGGATTTATGGTTATCATGTTACGAGAGTAGTCAATGCTACATTGATTAGATCGAAGAAAATCGTTACCAACTATTCCTGCACAATTTATTGGAAAGTTTGATTGCACAATGTGAAAATTATGTGATATTGAAATATTGTTGGATAGGTATATTTTTGATGGACACAATGCCATGGTTTGTACTGATTCCGGGTTTATTCCTTTTATAATTACTTTTAAATTTGGATAACATAATACATCCTGTTTTATAAATTCTCTTTTTATGATGCTTATGTCTGCACCGGTATCGACTAAGAAGAATTGAGGTTCTGTTAAAATATCTAAAGAAAGACTAACGAATTTCATGTCATCATTATGAAAGTTGATTGAAAAAGAAAATATATTTTTTGTATCTAAACTTGAAGAGTAAGATGGACATAAATCGTTTGGTTTTAAGTCATATAATGAGTTAGAAACTTTAATATCAGAACTATTATTTGAAATGGAATGTAGATTTAAATGTCCTGAACCCGAACCGCTACATCCCTTGATTCTCGGTTGGATTCGGTTGAGTTTTCCGTAGTTTCTAAATTCGGTTGCTGTAAATTATTTCTTTGTGCATTAACCCTTTTTCTAGAATGACATACGCTAATATGATGGCCCAATTTTTTACAATAAGCGCATGACACGGAAATGTGATTAATTCGTGAAGTATTACCTGTTTGAACCGAACTTGGTCTAAAGTATGAATTACGATTTGGTTGATTTGTATTGTTAGACTGATTGCTATAACCCGAAGTTGAATGAGTTGGATTTCGACTGTAACAAGTTTTTGCACTATGGCCTAATTTCGAGCATATTTGACATTTAATTTGTTTGTTTTGAGTCTGAGGAGTTATTTCTGGTTTGGCAGTTTTGCTTGGCGGGTAGCTATCGAAAAGAGTGTGCGACCACATGTGCGGTCGAAACATTAGCCATGCGGTTACAAATGGCGCCGAAACAGGGACATGAATACTGGTGTAGGTAACGTATTGCTGGTTAGGAAAGAAAATCAATTAAATATAATTGTATAAATAATCATGTACTAACTTTACAATTGATGATGGGGTAGTGGATACAGTGTGGTAAGTGTGATCGTTGTTGTCTTCCATAATAGCAGTGGAATTTGTAAAATTGAAACAGGTAGTCTTAGCACACTAATTTATTTTGTTTTTGTAACATGGCTGGCACACATGTGGGTAAAACGGGACCCCCCAAGCCGACGGGTAGCTATCGAAAAGAGTGTGCGACCACATGTGCGGTCGAAACATTAGCCATGCGGTTACAAATGGCGCCGAAACAGGGACCGAAAGGTTTTTGTTGTAATGATTGCGGTTAATTTTATTATCAGTTAACTGTTTCAATTTTACAGAACTGGTGGCCCTAATAAGGCATCCAGGTGGCTTCACTACCTAACGTTACAGATAGATAATAATAACCGCTTAGTTTGCACGCGGTTAATCTGTCTTTGTTTTGTTTTTGCCCTTCAGGTTTTCAATAAGCACATTTTTTTTTGTGACTTATCCGCCATTTTCCTTTTGTTTAATTTTATACTCTTGATTTTACAGTACCGGTTAACAATTAAATTTACAGCTTATCCTTTCCAAATCTAGTGATCGATAATTTTCATACGAGCTCTACAATAGATTTTCCATGATTTGGTTGCCTTGTAGCGCTGTATGAAGATTCCTCACTGGATTTGGGAATGGAATCTTTTCATTTGTTTTAATTTCGATTTAATATTTCAAATTAAATAATTTTTTTTTGTTAAGCAGCTGTTAAGTGATTAATGATTGATGAAGAATTTATTGCTGGATCGATTGATGGTTCGGTGAAACCGAATTCCTCGACCAACATAATTTACTTTCCTCATTAATAATTTAACTTTCTAATATTTCTATAGCCAGTTTCTGCCAAGTAAAGTTTCATTTTTTTTTTATTTTATCAAGAGTATTACAGTACAGTAAATTCATTCATTTTCAAATATATTTATTAATTATTTTTAAATTTTGTATGGAAAAGCAACATCGATCATCTATAGTTGTTTATACCATTTTTTTTTTGACTTGTTATGTCCAACTACAACTAGAGCAAATAAATACGTATCACTGTAACCATTGACACCTCATTATTTATGAACTATTTGATTTTTCGTTTAATTTGCAAAATTATTTTATAATTAATTAATTTATACTGAGTTTTTTCAGATCAATTGATGTATATACATATTATTATACAATTATATTTAATTGATTTTCTTTCCTAACCAGCAATACGTTACCTACACCAGTATTCATGTCCCTGTTTCGGCGCCATTTGTAACCGCATGGCTAATGTTTCGACCGCACATGTGGTCGCAC
The DNA here is from genome assembly GCA_963556165.1 of Tipula helvola. Classification (NCBI taxonomy): domain Eukaryota; kingdom Metazoa; phylum Arthropoda; class Insecta; order Diptera; family Tipulidae; genus Tipula; species Tipula helvola. The sequence continues at coordinate 50,867,899 of OY744483.1, forward strand.
ACTCTTTTCGATAGCTACCCGTCGGCTTGGGGGGTCCCGTTTTACCCACATGTGTGCCAGCCATGTTACAAAAACAAAATAAATTAGTGTGCTAAGACTACCTGTTTCAATTTTACAAATTCCACTGCTATTATGGAAGACAACAACGATCATACTTACCACACTGTATCCACTACCCCATCATCAATTGTAAAGTTAGTACATGATTATTTAGTTGCCCGCAATTAAATAAATATTGATCATCACATCAGAAAAAAAAACAAATACCCAAGAAATCAAATAGAGAGAACGCCCACTCAAAAACACTGTACGCAAAACTTAGAAAACTAATTATTTACAACAAATACAATGAATAGGTAAGATGAGAAGAAACGAAAAAAAAATGATTAACTATAATATAGTAACATGCGATACCTTACACGTTCTTGAACTGCCTCAGCCCTGTCCAAATAATGCCTTCGCCTTGACCGCCCGAACTCTCGATGTTTAACAATCCCTGAATGCGTCGCCTGAGTTTACCTCGCTATATTTATCCATTTAACCACTGGATTACCACGGTGTTTGTTAAATTCCACTGAGATAGAGCTTCGTTAATGACGAAGGTCAACTTCTGTTATTGTTTGGTAGCCGTTATTGTATAAATAACTTTATAATAACTTTTTATAAGTCTCAAGGTACTTAATTTCTTTTTCTACGTTTTTTTTTTTGCACTCAACAATATAAGCAAAACTTCTCGAACCAAATAGCTAGCTGCGCATTCACTTTAACTGTGGTGGCCAGCATAATACGGATGTCCATATAAAAAAAAAAAAAAACTCACACACACAATAAAATGACCAAGCGTTTCATAATCATTAGTTTTTTTATTTTATTTATTTTATTAATGAACTGTCTTTATTTTTATTGGAGAATAATTATATCACATTGCATATTTATTTTTATTGGAAGTTCTTAATTTCTAAATATACATAAATGTCTTTATTAAGAAACAACTAATCGCTTAACTTTAACGGCACCACATACACATTTTATAAAATTGTAAAGCTTTATTGATTTGTTTATTTCTTAGCTTGTATTTATCTAAACCAAAAGTATAAATTCACATTTTATACAATTTTCTTATGATTTTACATTTGATAACAAATTTTAATTCTAATTAAGTTTTTTTACATCAATTTTAGAATTTTATTTATTTTTCTAATTATTTTCTTTGTTTTCGCTTGTTCATGTTATCAAGCTTCCTCTCCAAAATTGACTGTCCAAAAATTTCTTCCGATCTGACCATCAATCCTTTCTTTTTTTTCTATTTTTATTACCCAATTCCCCTTTCCCGCGCATTTACTGGTTTTTTTTTTTCATGATCCGCAAATTTATTTTTCTATTTGCCCCTTTCCCAACCAGATCACCAACACCAATTAATACATAAATTCCTACAGATGTGTAATATAACTGAAATGTAGGTAAAGCTAAAATGTTCAAAAAAAAAAAATTTATTTATATATATTGCGGTAGGTCAAAATTTGTCATTGAAATCTTAAAAGGAAAAAGCTCACATTTAGGGTAATCGTTACAGGGCAGATTCAAACTCAAATATAGTTGTTACATATTTGAATTTGAAGCTGAAAAAAAAGAAAAATTACTCTAAATTGATTAAGTAAAAATAAAACAAAATAGATTAAGTCTTGATATCCATAATATGAAAAGTTCCCAGGTCTTTGTTATTTTCATCTACCAGAGTGTAATAAAGATCTCCTATTTTCGATTTTACGAATGCTTTTAGAAATTGGAAAGCAAATTTCGCTGAGAATTTGTTTGCCGCATTACTCATTGGATGTTGCTTAACGTAGACTTGTTGACCTAATTCCAAAGTTCTGCTCCTAGTTCGAAGATTATATTGGCTAGAATATTTACTATACGCTTTAACGAGATTATTCTTGACATCCTCATGTACGATTGCCAATCTGTCAGGAGTCTCTATCCAGTCTACCACGTTTTCACTAAGTAATTCGGTGTTACGTAACATTTTATAATCTTTTGCATGTAAGATTTTGTGATAACCGAAAATTAGGAGGTGTGGCGAATATTGCGTTGATTGATGAACTGAATTTCTGAGCGCACTTCCAATCTCTGGTAAAAATTTGTCCCAACTTGAATGTTTGTCCCTCACATAAGCTCTCAATGCGGCCACGATGGATCTGTTAACTCTTTCTGAAGCGTTGCTTTGTGGTGAATAATAAGCCGTCTTTATGTGCTGTATACCGTAATCTTTGGTTAATGCCGCAAATTCTTTCCCCACAAATTGAACACCATTATCGCTGTGAATGGTTTCTGGCACGCTGAACAAAGGAAACAATTCATCTCGCAAATATTCCACGATTTTCGGAGCTGTTGCTTTAGTCATCGGTTTTAGCAGCACGAACTTCGTCAGATTATCCAAAATGATCAGAATTGTGGTTTTTCCGCTTGCTGTTCTTGGATAGGGCCCCAACAAATCCATGTAGATTTTCTGCCATGGCCTCTCCGATAGAACCTGCTTTCCCAGAGGTGGACGTAAACACTGATTTGAAGACTTAGTCTGTTTACAAATCTCGCACTTGGTTACGTATTTATGTACTTGTACAGCCATTTTAGGCCAGTAATGCAGTCTTCTTAAGCGCTCCAAGGTTTTGCGAATTCCGCCGTGTGCTCCACTTGGTACATCATGCTCCTGCTTAATCAAACTCTCACGAAGTTCATCCGGAATCCAAGTTTTCCAACACGGGATGTCTGTCACAGGAATGTTTGATTTAGGTTCAATCCTAATATAGATTTTACCACTCTTTACCAGTAAGTTCGGGTAAAGCTCTGGTTCCAGTTGAATTTTTGCGCGTAATGTAGTGTAATATTGGTCTTGTATTGTGTTTCCATCAAACAGCTCATCATCTTGTAGTTTGGCATCCTCGTTCAATTCAACCGCTGTATCACAATACATCCTCGATAGGGCGTCAGGAACAATATTCTCGCTACCCTTTTGATGGACGATGTTAAAATCAAAGCCTTGCAATTTTAAGCTCCATCGCGCTAAACGTCCACTTAGTTCTTTCTGGGACATGAGCCACTGGAGGCTGGCGTGGTCCGTGATAATCGTAAATCTGTAGCCTTCAATGTAGGGTCGAAATTTATTGACGCTTACGACGGCTGCCAGACACTCCAGTTCGGTTACAGTGTAGTTGCGTTGAGCGGCATTTAGCTTTTGCGACATAAATGATATAGGCTTTTCATTTCCTTCGTCGTCTTTCTGGAAAAGCACTCCTCCAATACCTTGTGTGCTGGCGTCGCAGCGAATGAAAAATACCTGTGAAAAATTAGGATTATGTAGTACTGGTGCATTAGAAAGTAATAATTTTAGTTTAGTAAAAGCGGCCTCTGCTTCTTCGGTCCATTTAAATTTCACTCCTTTTTTTAGCAAATTGGTGATTGGCGCGGTCACCTCAGAATAATTGCAAATAAATCGGCGGTACCAGCCTGCCATGCCCAATATTCGGCGGGTTTGTTTTACGGATTTGGGAGCTGGAAAATCGGATATAGATTTCACTTTTGCTGGGTCGGTTCTCACTCCATGCTCACCGATCAGAAATCCCAGATACCTCGTTTCCTTGAGCACGAAACGACTTTTTTCGAGATTTATTGTCAACCCTGCTTTGGACAATAAATCGGATACGGTTTTTAGGATTCCCAGGTGCTCGTCGATACCTGCTGAGATAATCAAAAGATCGTCTAAATAAACAAAAACGCGATCTCGAAGCTGGTGTGGTATCACTCGATCCATCAGTCTGCACATGGTTTGGGGTGCGTTACACAACCCAAACGGCATGACGCAGAACTGATAGAGAGGACGGCCTGGGACTGTAAATGCTGTTATCTCTTTCGCGCTCTCAGAAAGAGGTATCTGCCAAAACGCGTCTTTAAGATCGAGGCTGGTGATAAATTTCGTTTCTTGCAACCTGCCGAGCAACCCGTCGATGAACGGAAGTGGATAGGCATCCTTTTTCGTTACGGTATTTATCTTCCGTGAATCTAAACAGAGTCGAGATTTGCCATTTGCTTTGGTTACCAGAACAACAGGTGAACTTCACGAACTTATGCTCTCTTCTATCACACCAAGGGAAATCATCCGATCTATTTCCTGAAAAATTAAATCTTGTTTAATAGGTGATACCGGGTAGTGTCTTTGTTTTATAGGGACACAGTTGCCTGCATCTATATGGTGCTCTACCAGATTCGTTCTACCCAACCCATTCTTACTGAAAGACGGAAAACTATTTATAATTTCCTCTAAATCCTTTTTGTGTTTAGCGCTTAAGTTATGTTGGTCTGGTTGCTCATTTCCCTTGACATCTGCGAGGTCTCCTGTCAATTCACTGATCACATCGGGAGCAACATTGAATTTTCTCCAGAAGTCTACTCCTAGATAGATTTCGGACTGTAGTGTCGGTACCACACAAAATTTTATTAACTCTGTTTTACCCATATACTTCACCGGTAGATACACATGTCCAATTACGACATTACTGGAACCATCTGCTGTTTGTATGAATGTATTTAGAGTTTTCAGTGGAACTTCCAGAGAACTTAAAAATTCTTCACTGCCTTTACCCAAAATACTAACGCTCGCACCGCTATCTAATAAACCGAATTTCACTCGTCCACAGATGGTAATTTTTGCATATGGTCGCGGATCGTTATCAAGAAATTCTGTTATTGTGGAAATAGAACAAAGGCGGCTGTACGCTTTTTGTGTTTGCCAATATCGTTGAATCCGCCTGCGTCGATTATTGGATGAGACTTGATTTGTTGTAGCTGGTAAAAAGTTTGCTGTTTTGTTGGTATCTAGGGATTCGTCGAATTTGGGTTGGTCGTTGATCTGGGGCTCGCAAATTTTACCGAACGAGATCCCCCAGTTTGTGTCGCATTCGGTGCCATATTTCCCTGAAGTCGTTTCTTTGCACATCGCAAACAATCGCTGATTTTCATCCCGGCTAATCCACATCCTTCACAAAAATTGTGAGTTTTATCCATTTTACAGTTTGTAAATTTGTGCCCGAGATCTTTGCAATTCCAGCACACAACGAACTGTTGCCTAGTCATCGCATTGACGTCCAGCGGAAACGTATAGTTTTCTCCCTCATCAGATTCATCGATGTCCTTTAGATTTTTACACGTTGTGCTGGTTGATGGTCCTACTTGCTCCGAGAGTTGCGCGATTGTCGGTGGACGTCTGGTTCGTGTCTCAATGAGACGGCGAGGATCAAATCCGGAGGTGTTCCACAACTTCTCGAAGTTATCACAGATTTTCCTCAATGATGCTGTACTATCGATCACCATGTGTTGAGTAGCGTTTTTCAAAGCTGGATTCATGTTATCCAACAAGATTTCTAGAAGGTCTTCATTGGCTATTGTCTCTATTAGACGGTAATTTGCAGTTTCAATATCGGTTAAGAAGTCGTTAAACGCCTCCTTCGGATATTGGATTCGACTACGGATGTATCTGCGCGTTTCCCGTTCTCCGTTTGCTTGGGCTCTGGCGATAGCGTCTTTTAAATTGTCAAATCTACAAGCTTTTATTATTAACCTGACTGGATCTCTAAGACCGTCTTCAAAAGACCTCAAAGCCGTTTTAGAATTAAGAAGTTGAACATTTTTATCTAGCTGACCTTCACCATCAATACCGAAAGATGATTTATTTAATTCTGCTAACAATTTTTCAATTTTAATCGCAAAATCTTTTATGGATTCATCATATCGTTGTCGAGCTTGAACCAGTTCTACTTGCACATGTTCAAAAGCTCTAACAGTGTAAAATTTTGATTTTAGGTCGATTTGCAAATCTTTCCATGTAATATATGTGTTAGTTAATACAGTTTTATTGTACGCTTCTCCCACTAGTTTCACTTGCACTAATTCCATGAATGTTGGAATTTCCTTTTCTTTCACATCCTTGAATACTATGTTACAACAGTGAATAAATCGATGCAAATTATCTGGAGTTCCGTTAAACTCAGGAATTAATTTAAAAGCACGGTCAAAATTAAATTCCATGCTGGATATATGCAAATCCTTTGGAGTTTGTAAAGAATGTTGGAAACTACAAGAATCGGAACTATCTAAACTATGCTTAATCGTTATTGGAAAAGTTAAGTTATAATACGGTAAAAGTGCCGTTGATGGTTCAATAGCAATAGGCGCGATTTTTTGCGTAGAATCAGAGCACGTTTTGTTTTTGCTTGGATTTGGTTTTGGCCGTCTAGTATTTTTGTTAATTCTTTTAATTTTTCCTGATCGAAAGTCTAAAGAAATAAATGATTCATCCGAATCCGACATTTACAAGAAAATTAAAATTTAAATGAAATCTTTTACGAACATTTTATACGATTTAAACGCATACCACAAAACCATATCATATATATATCAATAGCAAAATGAAACCTTTTGATTAAATGTTTTTAAAATTCATAAAAATAAAATAACTTACAATTTGAATAAAAGAGTTGAATGATGAATGTTGTATTTAATCCACATGAATGTCTCCGTTGTTGATGATTTCCATTGAAGTAAGTGATTACGTTTGTGAGCACGTTATATAGAGGTATTATCCGCTAGTATCATTGTTTATAAGTACTACTTCAGTAGTATGTATAATTGTAGGATTTATTGAATGATACCTTTAGTATATATCAACAGTAAAACTTGGTTGACCAATAATCAATTCAAAGGAAATGGTCATATAATGATCGTACCACTTTAGCTTAATTATGTCATTAATATTTTCCGTTAAACATATTTTTTGTAATGCACATTGATTATTATTATTTTGAATTATTTTCATAGAACATATTATTTATTTTCTTTTTATTGTTTTGCACTGACCAAATCTTTTGTAAAGTTAAGCATTTGAATTATTATATATATTTTTGTTTTTTTTTTCTGTTTTTTTTTGTTCACCACAACCAAAATTATTGTTTAATTAACTAATATTAACGTCTGTTTATTTTAAAACGAGAAATTCATTAATGATATTTTATATTAAATTAAACTTTTTTTTTTTTTTATATTTTATGGAAAAATGACTAATGCTATAGTACGTTATTTAATTTCACTGTTTTACTGATTTAATTTTAGTAATTAAATTATTCAAATTTTCGATTACACGTGTTTTTTCAAGTTCTGTTTTAACGGTTAAACACTTAGCACGATAGGCTTTTACGTCACGTTATCACACCACGTTTGAAAAATTTGGCGTCTATTTCCTAACGGTTTAACTTAAGTATTCACATTAAAATTTTTTACATAGCGATTCAATGTTAATGAGCTTATTTTAATACTATTTTAGCACTATTTTACGTGATTTTTTTTCCAATTTGTCTTTATATTTTTGCTTAAGGCAAGTAGATGTAATCGCTTGCACTTAAATTTACACAAAAGTTCACCACAATATTTTAAGATTCAACTATAACGTATAGTATTTTAAAATGGATGCTTGATTTTTTATCGCATCCTTTCCGCTGCCACCAAATTTGTTATAGGCAAATCTTAAGGTGGTTATGTTCGAGGTGAAAAATGAAACTATAACTTTTGTAATACATATTACATTACTATATTATTTTATTTATAATTCAATTTATTTATTGTAATAATTTAATTTATTTGATTTTATTAAAGTTTTTATTTCTGTATTATGTTTTTGATTTTATTACATTTTATTTTATTTATTAATAACTTACAATGTTTTTGGTTTAAGATACGAAACCGAACTGACCAAATGATTTTTGTAACATTTAAATAAGTTTATTATTTACATACATATATCTTCTTCGGTTTACTTCAAACCCAATGCAGGGCTATACAACAATTCAACCCCAATGCAGGGCTATACAACGGCTCAATATACAAGGAGCTAAAGAACGCAAAATTTCGGATGCCTTCGAGATAACATCTGGAGTGCATCAATAACTCAAACTCTCTTTAACCTATCATTGGAGTATGTCATTCGTCAGATCATTATGGCACAGCGCAGCTGCTAGGATTATAAATCAACCTTGCTATTAGCAAAAACCCTTACGATATTTGCATTCCGGGTCGCAACATCATCTCGCTAAAGGAGGGCCTCCTTTCGTTGGAATTAACAGCCCACCAAAATGACCTTCGAATCCACAAGACGAAGTCTAAATACATAGTCACCGCGAGAAGGCAGACTTCATTTCAGGAAATACACAATATGGGAAGGTGAATGAAATATCTAGGAACACTGATAAAAACTCCGTTTCGTCGGATATTTCATCGATGATCGCAGCACGCTACCGGGCATTTTACGCCAACATCAAAATATTCAAATCTCCTCATGTAATGCGCGCAAAGTAAACCTGCCCCTGGGGAGCCATCATGAAATTTTCGCGCGCTTTTTTCTATTATGAAACTAAAAAAGTTGGCGACCGAGCTTTGTTTAGATAAAATCGAACAATATGCGACTGCTCTTGAGGTGACGAATGCATACGCTTGTTCAATAATAAATCGTGAGAATAAAATTTCAGTTATTCAGTTCGTAACGTATATTTTAATTTTGGATTTTTTTTAATTTTCCGGTAATTTATTTTCGATATTGTCGAACAATTCATAATAGCTATTTTCGACTTTTTCGAATTGGTCGACAATGAACATCTATAAAACGCTGATAAGACCTTTGTAACTGAGCGTAGATCATTAGAATAAATTCCGGTTCCCTCAAAGAGGGAGCCACGTACAGAATGGGAATGAACACGAGATCAGAAATAATCTCGTTAAAGTTGACATCATCGGCTTCATAAAATCATCGACATATATGGCTTGGGTACATTCTTCAATCGCAAAATCGAACCACTAAACAGCCTTGGTGTCTGCAGTTCTGCATCAACGTAAGTAGAATCTCGTGGAAGAACACTACCCGATGAACGGATGACTTTTAAACACTCGGTCACCGTGCCTGGCATTCTCTTATAGTGAATCAAACTATTTGGAAGAATATGTTTAAGGCGCCCAATGTCTTTCTTCTGCTTCCTGAATACCCCGGTAATTGTTTCGGGTTTTCAGGTAATAAAAAAATATAAATTTAATAATCATTTAGCAGTTCTGTGGTCTTATTGTATAGCACACTCTATTTGTCTGTTCTACTCTTCAAATTCAATAATCTATTATTGTATAATCGGCTCAGCTTCACACTGAAATGCCAAATAGATGCACAGCTCTTCTGATAATATGGATTATTGGACAAAATTACAGCTTCGAGTATAAATATTGAAAAAGATTTTAAATCGAACTAAATAGAAGATAGCGAATGTTAGGAAATGTATACCAAGCGATACTTACAATGAAGCAAACTCAAAGGCATGCCAACGGGTCTTTAATAATAAAATTTCGCAGTCTCGTAACGTATGGGCAAGAAAATTTAGACAAATTTAAATCGTATAAATTCAATATTTCAAATTTAGGAAACTGTATGCGGAAAAGGTTGGCGACATATTAATGTAAAAATTGGTTAACGTTGGTTCGTTGAGCCTTTCGCAACGTTTAAAGGGGCTCTCTCCATTGAAGATTTAAATATCGATGTATCGAGTTCCCTGAGAATCGCTTTAATTTCAGTGAGAAGGCAATTTATGTTTTTTGTGTTTGATATCCTTTGCTATACACTTTTCGCATAAGATTTGCCCAAAAATCCTCTACTGGACGCAACTGAGGCACATTTGGTGAATTTTCCCCTTTTGGTACACAACGAATACCCAATCGCCAGATTTCATCAGCATTTCAAACCAGCGTGTTTTGGTTTTCATGGTGGTTTATTATAAATTTTTCAACTTTTGGTAAACATTCGACCTTTTACCTTTTGCTGTTAATGGCTAATCCAGCATTGAAAAATGCAGGTTCCAACATTCCGTTTTGACTTATTTGCCAACCACAGTAAAACTTTGTCTGAAAACTTCTCTTTGGATATGAACTTCACTTTCTGGTCGATATTACATTTGCCATTGGCAGGTTCGCCATCTTGAATCACAATCACATTATCTTTTGCTCGCTAAGAATTTTGTACAAGTATTTTTAAACGTTGTTTCTGAACTTTTATTTGTTTTTCGACACTTTAGAAACAATTTTTTTTTTCCTGAGCGTAATAGTTCATTTCGTTTAAGCATAGTTTAACAGTATTTTTGTGGCACTGAAATTTAATTCCTAAGGAACGATATGATTTTGCCACTTGGCAAACTGTACTTTGCTTCAATGCCCTTCGTACTTTGTTTAATGATAATGATGACTTCGAACCGCTTCCCGATTTTCTTTAAACTGCATTTTTATTCTTAAATCTTTTAGAATTTAATATTAAAAAATACATATTTTACAACATAAGTTGCTACGTCTGGATTTTTTTTCTAAAAAATTACACACGACTTTTCCCCGCTCAAATTCGTTTTGAGATATATTTTCGTGGCTAATAGGCCCGATTCTGCCTTCCAAAATTTTATGTTATGTTATGTTATTTTTGTTTTTTCAATACGAATTCATATAGGAAGCGGGGAAATAAAATAACATAACATGAATTTTATCGTTCCAGAATCGGGCCCAATGTTTCGAATCGACTAATTTTTTCAGATTGTTATATATCATACCTACACAGTATAGAACCAAATAAAATTTTTGGGAATTAAATAAATAAAATGCGCTTTGTTTTACTATCGCATTTTATCTAAATTTTCTTGCCCATACGTTATATGGACTGGTATTCTTAAAATACTACTGAATGCTTGAAATGATTTTTTAGCATTAAATAAACTAAGTTCTTTCTGATTCGAGTTTGCTTTTAAGTCGCAATCCTACAGTTCAAATTTCGACGTTGACCAATATCTAATCATATATCGCCCGCTTCGTGGCAATAACTCCTATCTGCAATTTTTGCATAAATGAGATTTTGACGTAGAAATACGGGAATATAGAGTACGTATCTATGTACACATGTAAGTTTAATATACAGAAACAGAAAAAAAAAATTTCATAGATAAAACTATTACTTCTATAAAGGCAGCCCATACAAATAAGAAACAGTTTTTCTCGTTTCCTGAAAAATACAATTTTTTCAGATAGGAGTTCTTGCCACGAAGCGGGCGATATACAACATGTATCAACGTCAGGATGTCAGTTAGTCTTGTTTGTCATTCGTACACTCTAACCTGTCCCACAGCTCACAGGCACATAACTACTCGGTTATATTCGTTTGGCTGGACCACTTACAAAGTGCACACAAATACGACAATGGTTCAAAAGATCTCGTAAGAGATGCATTAAGGGCCGGTTATGGCCTAAAAGCCATAGGCTATTATTACAAAAATAAAAAATCGGGTTACCCGATACCCGGGTATTTTGAAAACTCTAGAACGAATACACAATATATTTTTGAAACGCGGACGACCGTATTATTGGTTTCTTCTTTTATTAATTTATAAACTTTATTTTACTTGATCCTGGTAAACTATTATTATTATTTTTTTTTTTGTTTAATAGATATTTTTATATAGATATACAAACATAAATAATTAAATGTTAATTTAAAATTAATTTATTATTTAATTCATACGCATAATGAGATAAAAGCTGATTTTTTTTTTTTTTTTATTATATATTTTTACTTTACATTAGGTATTATTTGTTTATTCTTGCTTAATTAATTAATAAATTTGTTTTATTCGACAAGTTTTTTTTTTTTTTTTATAAATAGACGTAAGGTTTTACAATTTTATTAAGCTAATCAACGAAAAACTGAGAACGAAATTAAATAGTGTTGTGTGACCTATCGAACAAAAATAATTTATTTATTTGATAATTAATAATTTGTTATAATCAAAAAAATGTTTGTTATAAACAATAAAACATTCGTTTTTCTTTATCTTAGAAAATACAAAAATATGTTGAACATTAAGCAAATATTCTGTGGTGGTTTTTCTGTTTGTAAACACACCTACCTTACCAATAATATTTCTTGTTTTTAGTTTTTTATTTATTTATTTGTTTGTTGACAATATAGTTTGTTGTTCAATATATATGTATTATGTATATATATAATAGAGTGACATAAGTTTACAATAAAAATTATTAAAATCACTAGAAACTACTACCCTCTGGTGGTTGTGCCAATTTTGAATTTTCTTTTGCAGTCATAATCCTCCGAACTTCTTGCAATAATGATTTAATAGTGTATTCACGATTCCATCTTGCTAACATTGGTACTAGTCTATTATCAACCTGAAACAAAATTTTGAACATAACATTAGACCAAACACGGCACCAAAACGAAATTTGAGATAAATATTTACACTTACCACACCCGTATTCGTATTAATACAATTAATATTTATTCTGGATAAGAATTTTAACAAGGGTGGATCATCGGGATATCCTTCACCACATTCGATTTTTAATGAATACATTTTATTCTCATAAGGTGTCTGAAAATTAAAAAAAAAATTATCCTTATGGTAAATTATATTAAAACAAATTTAAATAATTGTCAGAAGACTTAAGTTAATAAACGCAGTAAAAATACCGAAAGCAACAAATTTCGAATTAAACAAATATCGAAGAAGAACTTTTTAATGTTATAGAAAACATCAGCACTCTTATTCTATAAAATACAAGATAAAACGTGAAAATTGGAAAACTTTTACATATCACATTGTTTCTCGATTCTCTTTTCATTTAATATTTATCACATTTACACATTATCTTATTCTTTATAGAATAACGCTACATGAAAAAACAGACAAAAGTTATCACAAGATGAAAATGTTAATGTACTCTGAAGAAACCACTAGATAATCACGTGGAGGCGTTCTTTGAAGAAAAATTGGAGAGTTCCCTAGAGTTCTGAAAAATATAGAATAGCTGTTAATGCTTCAAGTTTCAGTTTCTCTTCTCTTATTTATTTAAATTTATTTCAGAAGCATTCTGAAAATTTATTAATTTTTTTCACTTATTCGGTGCGCGGTAATAAATGATTAACCAATTAGGTCCCGCAGTCATTCCGTCAAACTATCGTCATTCATAGTGTTGCCAGATTGACTGTTCAAAGCGTTCGATGGTGAAAGGCTGAATGTCGAAAGGCAGAACGCCGAATGAGTCGGAAGGCCGAATGTGTCGAAAAGACGAATGTCGAAAGGCCAAATGTCGAAAGGCCGAATGTGTCGAAAGGCCGAACGTGTCGAAAGGCCGAACGTGTCGGAAGGCCGAATGTGTCGAAAGGCCGAACGTGTCGAAAGGCCGAATGACAAAAGGCCGGATGTGTCGAAAGGCCGAATAAGTCGAAAGGCCGAATAAGTCGAAAGCCCGAATTTCGAAAGGCCGAATTTTCATGAAATTTTCGTTTATTTAATTTACTGAAACGGGAATCACTACATTTGTTAGAAAAAAAAATCCAAAAATTTTAAACTCCAGAATAATTGAAAAGTAAAAATCCAGGAACCGACCAACCGGCTCAGTGATTAATGCTGTGACGTTTGGATCGGGAGGTACCGGGTTCGAATCCCTATAGGGGCGGGATGCAAAAGGGATTTTTCATCATCTGATTACGATCGGTGATGACGATAACACAACTATGACCCCCTGTTGAGAGTGCAGAATCTATGGGACCTTTAGGCCGGCATGAAGCAATGCAATCTGCAGGTGGTTTATACAAAACGGGTCTATAACCGTACGTCCTCGATTTGGCAACAACTGCGTAAAGTGGGGCGGTAAAAGTTAACTGCGAAACAGTTGGGAGTGCCTTGAGCCCCAGAAAAGATTGCATAGAATAAAACGAAAAAAAAAAAAATAAATCCAGAAAAAAAATATCCCGAAAAAAAATTTATAAATTACCGGAAAAGCAATCCAGAAAAAATAGTTTGTTCAAAATAAATGAAAAAAAAAATCAATTTTATTGGCATTTTTAGACTTCTGACATCACTTGAAACATTTGTGGTACATCTATCAATAGAAGCGATACGAGCGATACCATTCCTTTGATCTGTGTCTGAAAGGTTGACGAAGCAATTTCCATTATCGTTAATATTAAGAATTTCACGGAAAAAGTAAAATTCGATAGACATTTTATAAATTTTAATTTGGTCCGCACTTTGATAATTGCGTTTCTGGATTTTTGTTTTTCTGAATTTTATTTTCTGGACTTTTTTCGAGATTTTCAGTTTCTGTATTATTTTTTCTAGATAATTGAAATCATTAAATATTCAATATTCATTCAACCATTGCATTTATGTATTTCTTAATGTAAAATGATTTAAATAAATTGAAAATACGTGCTAATAAATCCTGTGTATGTAGCATATTAATGTGATCAAATTTTGCCGGAAACAAAAATGTATTTATTTTTATTTTTTTATTATAATTAATTAATTTTTGTATGACAAAGAAACGTTAGCAGATTTTAATATTTAAGGCGATTTATTATTAAACATTTTTATACAAAATTTTTGATAAAAATATGAATTTTTTTTTTTGGATAAAAATATAAATTTTGAAAATTTTCATTCAAAAAAGATGAAAAATTAAAATCAATTTCGACACAAACGGCTTTTCGACACATTCGGCTTTTCAACATTCAAAATATTCGACCATTTGACATTCGGCCTTTCGACACATTCGGTCTTTCGGCGTTAGGTCATTGGACATTCGGCCTTTCGAACCTATTCCGTCGTTTCAACTTACGTGTGGCCATCCACAGAGAGTAATCTGTTAGCTGTCAGCTAATATTAAACCCCTTCATCACGTTCTTTTAATAACGCCATTTTCATGTTTTTGATCGATTTATTTAAATTTGATTTAAGTGTAGTCGATCTGGTTGAGCGTTTTATCGCCCTAATCCAAAACACGAAAGAGCTTCAATTAAAAAAATGTATTTTTATGATTTTCTTGGATTAATATGAGAAGGCGTACTCAAAATTTTGTTTGGCGAAAACGAATGAAAAAATCTAGAAAGCAAAAAACTAGTTTGTCTTTCTCTTCATAAAAGTTGCACCAACATTTATAAAATAATAGGCTGCGGAACAAATAATTTTGTTCGTTATGTTGGAAATTTATACAAACCTGCAAGTCAAAAGTAAAAATATTTATTTAACGGTACAGAACAAAAGTGTCCGGAAAACGAGCTATTACAGTACAGAAAAATATAAAACCAAACAAAAAAAAAATAACTAAGGTAACTCGATAATTTGAAAATCATTTGGATTGATTTTCTTTAAATTTCAAATTTATGTTTTTACTTTAAAATTCAATTTTAAATGAAAAAATCGAATTAATGTCCCATGTAGTATGAAATAAAACGTTGTACGTACGTTACGTTAAATGATCGTTACAGTACTCGTTCAAAATTCATAAACGTCAAACTCATACTGTAATAACTCATTTACCGCCCTTGTGACGTAAATAACTATTATTTCATACTATACCGAAAATCAATATTTATGTGATTGATATCAGTCCGGAAAACGACTCATTCCGGTACAGAAAAAAATGTCCGGAAAACAAGCTATTACAGTACAGAAAAATATAAAACCAAACAAAAAATTCGGGGTAGGCTGTGTCTTCTACACGGCCGTAGGTGTTTTCCGTGATAACGTTTATAAGAGGTGCAAGAAATGGCACGATGTATGGGTTTGTTAAAATAAATTTCTTTATTATTAGCATCATGAAATGAGAGTACAGTGGTTGTTTGCAAACGATTAAGTACTGGGCGATGGTATGAGAAGTACGATATGAAGCGCAGGGTCTCAGCGGAGATGTGTCTGATGAATGTGAGTTCCAGACAAGTGCATCCCAAAGCCGCCGAGGCTAGTGTGCTGGACACGCAGTCTAGGTCAAATATATTTCGCGGGGCGGGTTCCTGTGTCGCCCGATAACGTCATTGCGATAATATTATGCATGACACATAAAGCCAAAGGACCAATCTAAGCAATCGTGTCTTTAAATTAAAGGTAGTGCTTATAGTTGATGAGTAATTGCCCCCGACCCAGGGCTAAACTACAATCGCTATTTTCTAGTTTGAATTTTTAATTAAAATTTATGTGATGATTAATTAAATTTAAAATAAATTAACCACCACTGGTTTTTGATTTTCTTTAAATTTCAAACTCATGTTTTTACTTTAAAATTTAATTTTAAATGGAAAAATCGAATTAATGTTCCATGTAGTATGAAATAAAACGTTGTACGTTACACGTACGTTAAATGATCGTTACAGTACTCGTTCAAAATTCATAAACGTCGAACTCCAAAAAAGCTAATCCATATTAAAAGTAAACTTGTTTAGGCAAAACTGGATTACTAATCCCTAGTATGAACAAGCTATAAGCCTGAAATTATTCAGGATCTATTTCTGAAAACGCCTAGGTACTGTATGTATTGATTTTTATCTGAAAAAAAAGATAACCGTAGTCTTGAAAGGTCGATTTTAGCGAATAAATATATATAAACATAGAATTTAATCTGTTTATTTATTACAATATCAATTTTTTTTATATCTACGTCAATCGAGCTGAGTAAATCAGTTGAGTTGAGATAAATAAAAAATCATTTGAAAGGAACAGACAAAACTGCAGCAGATAATAGCAGTTAAAACTGATGTGTAAGGCAAAACGTTATAAGGAAACAGCGAAAGAGTTGGGATTTGGGAGTGGCTCGAGCATTAGATTATTTAAGAAGACGTAAAATCAGTTTTTAAGCCGTTCTGCTTAAAATTAAAAATTCCTGCCTCACCCTGAATTAATCTTTTATATCGAAATTGTTTCTTGTCTTGAAATACGGATTCAATTGTAATTTTTAAACAGTTACGGGTACCATTGGCCATGTGGGCGTTTAGCCACCTCGCACTGCGACCTAAAAGATCTTTTGTGCTCCAAGCCCTGCTTAATTATCCGCCTAGTCAATATTCAGGCTCTTAATGAACCTGATAATACTGCCGGCCGGTACGTGATACATACTATCTGGGCTCATTACTCTCCCTCCTAGATGTTAACTGTAGGAAGTACGTCTACTGGAAAGACGATCATTGGTTCCCAAGGACTTCGAGAGGGCAGTCCCACTCTACGGGTACCATAATACATACAAGTCGATTTCTAGAAATTAATTAAATAAATCCTCTTTCACGAAAATCTCGCTTCATTTCAATTTATTGTATTTCGTCCGAACAAAATTAACTTTTAGGAATTATAAGCACAATTTTCAAATCTAATTTGTTTACACAATTTGAAAAAAAAAAAATGGGTTATTAGATAAAAGATCACACATTTAAATTAAGTGCATGCAAATTCTACTTCCAGTTAATTTTAATTCGTCCTATTTCATTTATTATTTTCCACGCAATTTAAGGAATTCTTAAGAAAATAAATTAATTTATGTAATTGTATTCATTTTCCTGACTAAAGGGATGCATGCTATCACCTTTGATAATTTTCAATAGCGACATTTCAACTCTTCATCAATCAAGTTCATGACCCCAAACAACTCATTTTTATTCGAGTTACATTTCGAGGGGGTGGTGTTGTCTCTGGTCTAGACTTTCGTAGTACCTAATTTTTTTTTGCTGTGAAATAATGAAAATTTCATTACACAAAATAAATGATAAATTAAATGTTAAGATTACAACTTTATAATCCAAAAATAAATTTGTAAAGAAAATACATAGCTAGGTACTAAAAATTAATCTGCATTAAAGCCGCAGCAAAGGGTTATATAATTTTGGTTTGTTGATTGTCAAATTGGTGTAAATCAATGAAAATACGGTACCATTAATAAGCCTTAGCATATCGCATTGAAAATTACATTTTATGTATTCTAAATGAAATATGGATCATGAAACCATAGAAGAGTCTTAATCACAACAAATAACTATTTTGTAGAACTGGAGATATCGAATAGTTTTCAAATTTATACAATTTTTACAGAAAAGAGCTACATCTCAAATATAAGAGTTTGGTGTTTATGTATAGATAAAATAATCAATTGTATTAGTAAAACTTACACGAGGTGGACCAATTATCATTCCTGTCCAGTGCGTTAAGGTCATATCATCATCATTTTCTAAACCCCACGATATAGTTCCATCACCAACGCCCTTTTGTCCTTGTTCCAATTCTTCTAGTAAACGAAAATTTCTTGGAACCACTAAAACAGATTAATCAAACAAAAAGAAGCAAATTATGATGAATATTTTAAAATTATCAATTTTAAATGGAGTGTAATTATTCATTTTAGATTTTTGAGTTTTATTGGCGCACGAAGAAAAAATATTCAAACATTTTAGGTGTCAACCAAAATACCAAAAAAACATAATTTTCTATTTTTATCATTTTGCTTGAAGGAAAATTAAATTATAAATCGTAATATTGCATAATAAACGATAAATAAATCAATTTTGTTGTACTTTACAAACGTCCATTATTAAGCAATTACAATACATTTTTTTTAACTTACCAACACCGGTAGAAGTTTGGTTCGCCATTGTGATAACCGAATATCAAAAAAAAAAAAAAAAAACTCAACCACAAAAATTTATTTTCTATGCGCTTTTCTACTATTAAACTATATGAATTAAATAAATAACTTAAATATATATTTATTATACAATTGAATATAATATATTGATTGATAATTTGACACTTTTATAATATTTTTCTAAATAAAAAAAAAATTACTAATTTTCAATTTTATGTGAAATGTGCTTCGTATTTCCGTCGACGACCATCCAAGATCCAACACATTTGCGTTTTTTACTGCGCCGCACCGCGAATTTTTCACTTCAATATTTTTTTTGATTTTTTTTTTTTTTCGAGGGGAAAATATCGGAGAAAAAGTTTGGTTATAACCCAGGTACAACCAAGCCTACATACCCCCGACAGACACAAAATAAAATTACGTAATCGCGAATTCGGGATTATGAAGTTATTTTTTTCAGTTTGTCACAATTTTAATAATTTCAAGTTTACCGCGCTTTATAACTTGATTATCATAATCTAGTTGTACAAACTCGATAAATATGAATCACAAAAAAGAGACAGAAAGTGTAATTGAAATAGAATTATTTTATTTTAATATTTAATGCCATATTTTGTAAAATGTAGCTTATTGACGATTGTAGCATCACGGATTCCACCTAGTAGAAAATTTTTAAACTGATGTACCTGATAATTTGACGTTCGAAATTAATGTCATTATTTAAATGTCATTTTATCAGGTGCATCATTTTAACTATTGTCCTCGAGAGGCGCTTTCTCTACTTTTACAATCGTCAATTGACGATTGTAAAAGTAGAGAAAGCGCCTATCAAGGACAATAGTTAAAATGACGCACCTGATAAAATGACATCTGTCACAAATGCATCGAAAGAAAATTTAGCAATGCGGTAATTAAAAATTGTTTTTATAGTCCGAACTTGGAATAATTTACAATTATTAGCAATCCGGTAAGTAAAAATTGTGTTTACAGTTCAAAATTGGAATTGTTTACAATAATTTCGAACGTCAAATTATCAGGTACCTCAGTTTACAAATTTTCCACTAGGTGGAATCCGTGATGCTCCAATCGTCAATACCGTAGACAAGTTTTTGTGAAAATCGTGTAATGACAGATTGGCGAATAATCTAGATTCGCGATTATTCGGTTTGTGTCTCTCTACCGTATTAGCCCAATTCTACGTTAAGACTCTAGGCTCGTATTTTTAAACAAGGATAAATCGACGGATTAATCCACAGTTTTCCAAAATCCACTGATTTAGCCGAGGTTACTTTTGGTAATTTTAAACGTGGACAGATTCGTAGATTATTTGCGTCGTAATTTTGAACGATGCTAACACCGATGATTTTCGAAATCACTTTTCGAATTAATAACTGCTTGACGAGACATTTGTCAATTTTTTTTTGTTTCTTTTTCTCGAAGGATTTGAAAATTACAATTTTTTAGACAAAATATCGCTAAAAAAAATTAAAACAACAAGTATGGTGATCAACAAAAAGAATAATCAATCTGATAATCATCTGAAATTAATTTTTATTAAATTTTTTTTTCGTTTATTTAAACTTGGTTTCAATCCTATTTGGACTCAGTATATTTTTAACTCTGCAGTATGTATATACACCAACAATTGGTTAGAAAATAACTCGACTCTTGAGAGTTAAACTATAGATCATGTTTTCCGAAAGAGGCAGCACGATTGTTGAAAAAGTACAGAGCGTTTTCCGAAAGAGGCAGCACGGTCAAAAAATAAGTACAGAGCGTTTGCCACTAGGTGTCACTATACAATAAAAAAAATATTACTGACGTTTTTCAAAAGGGACAGAAAAAATCAATTTATTTATCACGTACTAATAATATTTTTTATAAATAAAACAACTTGGTTATTTTAATTTGCAATTTATTTGAAAAAACTTTTCCTTATAGTAACAATTTAAATTTATTATAGAAGATCGATTTCGGATTACTCCTTCTTCGGTTCTATTTTAACAACTATTCTAACCAAGTTGTTTTATTTATAAAATTTATAAGTGACAAAAAATAAACACATAAAAGAAAAATGGATATACACCATGATAACTTATATACTAATAATAGTCATTTTTATTACACGAAAATATTTTTGTTTATATTTACAAAATACATACGTAAAAATGTCAAACAATCTTTGACAGCAAATATTTAGTGACACCTGGTGGCATTATGTGAAAGTTGCTTGTGTTTTCGGAGTTTTCCGAAAGATGGTAGCTCTTGCGGTTGTTGAAAATTTGACATTTAAACATGATCTATAGGATTAAACTCGACTCGACTTGCAGCATATGGTATATTACCATGTTTCCATGAACGAGGTTGAGTTAGATTGGATTGAAATTAGGTTTTCGTTAAATTTCAAAATGGCGTCGATCGTTTCCATGAAATTGAGTTAGGTTGAGTTGAAAGTTTTTGTTTCTGTTAACAGCCCGTTATATTATACCATACATACGTATTTAGGTATTGTAATATTTTTTAATGGTGTTAATAATAAAAATCCTTAATATTTATTCGCCGCGCCATTTTGAATTTCAACTCTACTCAACTCAGGTATTTTCGTTGAGTTCAAATTAACTCAACGAAAATCCAACTCAACCCAGTTTCCATGAACGCTAACCTAGGTTCAACCTAGGTTGAACTCTGCATGGAAACAAAGTAATACATGGTATGTATGTATATGAAACTTGACGCGAAAAGCTGGAACTATAGATGGAACTCAAAATTGGGTTTGTAGGGCAAAACTGATCGTGGGCTCGTTGGGTATGTACTTGCAAAATATCGATTGGACGCTTATTGGGACGCGTTCGGAAGTCTGTGATATTTGAAGCATCAAACAGATAAGCGGCGCTCTACACTTAGCTTCTATTCGTCTTTATGATTTTTTGCAACCACATAGACGCCGCTAATCTGACATTTATTATATGAAAAATGTTGTTTGGGTTTTGTAAACAAAATATTTTCATAAAAAAATATTTGTTTAATGATTTATTATGACCAAATTTATGTTCAAATTTAGATTTGTTTTACAATTGTCTTTCTCTTATGCCCAATTTGGATATACATTTTAGTTAAAATTACGCATTTCCAAGTATTTACTATAAAAGCAACAACAACAAATCTAGATGTCATTCATCGCTTCAAAAATAGAAACTTTGCAAGTTTAGCGCCGCTCTATCTGTTCGCTCTAAAGCTGAATTCACTAGATTTGTCCATTGAGCTCGTCAAGAAAATGACAACTTGACGAAGTTAAAAACCGAGTTAAAAATATGTTATCTCGCTTTTTTTTTTAGAAATTTCAGAATTAGCAAAACCTAAAATAGGAATGGCAAAAGAAAAAACAATGTTGGTATGCCTGAAATTTTGTGTCCAGCGAGATAACATATTTTTAACTCGGTTTTTAACTTCATCAAGTTGTCATTTTCTTGACGAGCTCAATGGACAAATCTGGTGAACTCAGCTTTATGGAAATCCATGTATTCTAAATTAGCACCGCTGTTAGCGCCGCTTATGTGTTTGATGCATGACGTGGGAGCGAAATAAGTTTCTCTTCCATATTTTGTACATTTGCCTCTAAAGCTGAATTCACTATTATGAATTTGTAAGCTACATATATGTGCTAGATTTTTCGGTAAATATAAAACAGTTGTACCAAAAATGTGATTTGTAGGTTATGTTGACAAAGCGCTTCGCTTTGTACTACTTTAAAATGTCGCAGTCGAGTGTGGAACGCATTGCCTTGGCTTTGTAGATAACTTCATTGCAATATATTTAGATTTTTTTTAAATTATCACTTAAAAATAAATTATTTCTCAACAAATTGAATTTATTTCTACAAAATTAAACGATATCAATCAAATAAAACTAATTTGCATAATTGAAAAATGAAATAAAGAATTTTTATTTTTGATGCTCAAAGCCGAGGCGCCTGGTATGAAAAGTAGGGGCTACTTCAAAAATTAACTTACCGCTTATCTTTTTTACTCATTTTCTCATGCGGTAAGTTAAATTTTGAAGTAAAGGTAAATTTTTTTTAATTAATTATTTTAAAGGAATTATATCGCACAAATAAACATTTTGGGCGACAAAAATAATTAACTGGCAACAAATTTATAAATAAATAAATTAAAAATTAAAAAATTGAAATTAGTTTTAAAATATTCTGGAAAATGGAGATCCCTAATTTAACTTAGAATTGTAGAGGCTAACGGCTTCGGTAACTCTCACGGGCACGCGGGAGGTCGCTTCGCTCCCCTCCGCTTAGCCCTCCGAGGGGGCTTTAAATTTGAACTTCGAGGGACGTAGGAGCCGGGATAAGCAAACATGTCGCACTGCGCGCCGCACATAGGAGCGGACTATATAGAATCTATTAATGACACTGCAATATTTTATATCGATCCCCCACCAAATATTAAATAATAGGTATCGATTAAATTTAATTTTTTGTCACGAATTTTTTTTTTTTTTTTACTACTAAAAATAATTTGTTTCTGTTCCAAAATATTATATTTGTCGCCAATTTATTATTTTTGATGCTAATGTTTGTTGCCAAATTTTTTTTCTTGTATGCCCGTTTAAATTGTCCCAATTAAAATGAATAACACTAAATATGGCACGATAAACTGATACGTTTAAAATCGTCTTTTTCTGCGCAGCTCCGTATGACGTGATAAAAGAACAAAACAAAATAAAGGAATTTGTACAAAAACAAAAACTAAAAAACAAATTAAATAAAAGAGAACAAAGTTACACGTAAACAATTGTTTTCAATTTTCTTTTTGTTTTTTGCTTTTATTTTTTTTATTCATAAAAAAAATACAACATTATTATGTTACAATGTTTCTTTCTTTAGTAAGTTAATTTTTGAAGTAGCCCCGAAAAGTACTTAAAAGTTAGTAACTTTAATGACCAGTGTACCAATTTTGGTTTTTTGCTCTTGCTTTATTTTGATTTTGTTTTCCTTTTTAGCGCATTTTTGGCGTTTCGTGAAAATATTTTCATTTAAATTTGTTTCTTGGCATTATATTCTGTGTATAGCCTGAATTCCATTGTGAAAAATAGTTTGCCAGTCAAAATAAAGTGAGATAAAAATATATAATCGGTAGTTGTGTAAATGAAACACAAAACGAAGTCAGTCAAAATTTTATTAACAAAAAATGTGTGTCTGTATTAGTGGATCGCCATAATTATGGTTGAAAAGTATCAAACCGAGATCATTTCAACTAACACATCTGCATAAATATTGTGTACGATGAAAAATATTTCTCGCACACACTAATAATTTTAATAGCATGGCGATTTTTTTTTTTTAATTTGTTGTTTTATGACGGAAAATCTTCGAAAAAAACAATTCTGATATGAGTATTAATAATAATTAATTTTTTAGATAATTTTGAGACGTAAAATAATTGAATTAACACATAAAACTTAATTTGTTGGTTAATTGTTGGTTATATTTTTGTTTGCTGTCAAAACACCAATAAACTGATAATTTTAATAGCGCGGCACTTTTATGGGAAAGATTTTTTTAATTTTGTATTTTAAGACAGAAAATATTGGAAAAAAATAATTCTGAAATGAGTAATAATAATAATTAATTTTTTAGATAATTTTGAGACTTGAAATAATTGAATTAAAACGTACTACTTAATTTGTTAATTAATTCTAGGTTATGTTGTTGTTTGCTGTCAAAACACATAAAATAATAGTGTGGCATTGTTATGGGAAAGATTTTCTTAATTTTCTATTTTATGACGGATAATGTTCGAAAAAAATAATTCTGATATGAGTAAAAATAATAATTGATTTTTTAGATTATTTTGAAACGTGAAAATAATCGAATTAACACTAATACCTAATTTTGTTTAATAATTTTTGGTTATGTTTTTGTTTGCTGTCATTATGTGTCCATCAAATTTTGCTATAATAAAAACAATAACAAAACACTTTGTCTTTGTCACTCTGATGGATTAATTTTTTTTGTCTTTTTCCAACTTGAAGTCAGCTCAGTCAATTTTTCACAATGGAATTCAGGCTTATATTTCTTTGGAGCAAAAGCAAAAAAAAACAAAATTGGTACATAGCAATTTACCCGACTATACGCTATATTAAAAAACAAACTAAAAGAGAGGCGCGCATGGTGCTTTACAGTTCCAAATGTCTAAATTCAAATATTACTCTGGCGAATCGGTTAAATTTTAATTGTTTTTGAGAAAAATATAAATTTAACTTGGTTAAAAATAGAAAATTAGCCAAAAAGTAATTAAAAAAAAATTAACTAATTAGAAAGAAATTATTTTTCATTAAAATTTTTTTATATATAAAATGAGTTATTTATTTAACTAACATAAACACATCTCTTATAGATATTACAAACGAGTTTATAACCAAATAGAACAAAACTATCTAGGTTATACGAAGGAAGGTTTGATCAACTTACTTGTTCGAATATACGGAAAATTTAGCCATGCTAGGTTCATGAAATGTTGCCTTCCAGAAATGGCTAAGCACACGTAAAAGTGAGATGTTGTATGTTGATGTTCCGAAATGTCCTCATAAACAGTATAAATTATGTGTGTTCAACAGTTGGAGGAAATGGAGTACAATGCAAAGCATGTAACGCTATAATATTCAGCTTGTAACATTTGCACAGTACTGGTTAGTAGTTTAAGAAATTGTTTTAAGTGTTCAATCTTAAAATGTATAATTTTTGGAGAAATTGTTAGAAAGAATTTCACTAACTAGCCGCTTACAAAAATGGCATCAACCAGCCTTAAGAAAGGAGCGTGCGAAGACACAGCATTCACAATGAAAAACTTTTTACTTTTGCCTTCCAAGTTTGTATGAATTTCCAACTTGACGAATAAAAATTTTTGCTCGTTATGTTGGAAATTCATACAAACCTGAAAGTCAAAAGTAAAAAGTTTTTGCATTGTGAATGAGATCAATGATCAAATTACACTATCTACGTATTTTGATGTATATTTAGCATGTTCGGAAAAAGACCAAAGTAAATTTGTAGTAAAATTCGAAGATAAAATTTGTCAATCTTTTACTGAACATGGGTAGTAAATTTATAGTAAATTTGTATGTTGTTGTTTTTATTATTTTGACATTTTTAATCTTTATGGCCGGATTTGTGTGACGAAAAATCAACTTTATGTGGAATTAAATACAAAAAAATATGTTTTAAATGACAAGCGATTTATTATCCATGAAAATGCGGGTTCGAATTTTTTCGATATTGGATTTTATATATTTTAACTTTTTGTATGGGCAAGGTAATTTTAGTAAATTTTTTACCAACATAACAAAAATAAATTTTACTATAAATTTACTATGGTCTCTTTTCGAATGTGTTAATTGCGTTAAAGAATATTAATCATCATTATATCATTATAACTAAATTGGAAGGAACTACTATTAGAAATTAGTAGATTTATATTTCGTTTTGGTAACCGTGCACAATTTTTATAATTCTCAGTTAATTTAAATTTGTTTTTTTGCATTTAATGAGCAAGCCTTCGATTTTCCATATAAATATTTATTATTTTGACACTTGCCGTAACCCAACAACAGAGACATCTACTTAAGTTGTGTTTCATATTGCGTATTGGTACGCAGCGTCAATTTTTCCCATGGAATTAGGCTTAAGTTAATTTGCCGGTCTTTTTGTTTCTTGACAGTTGGCACTATACGCAAAATTAATAGACGCGCTCATTTAAATACCTAAACCGTTATTTTATTTCATTATTTCAAAGTTACATTTTAGCTTACAATTTTCAAGATTAAATTCAAGTTTCCAATCGATATAATTATTAGCCAAAACATAATAATCCTCTGCAAATAAATATAAACCTTGTCGCGTGTACATATCCCAATTTATGTACTGATCAAATTGAATTTCACCAATTGGGCCAGAACATACGATACTATGTGAACCCACATTTTCATCCAAATACCAATTGACCCAAAGCGCTACGCCATTGCATGTTCTTCCAGGCTGATCGAATTTCAAGTGACCATGTTGCTTGATATTTGTATTATAATTTAATAAATCAACTTCTAATAATTCGACTGGATGACCCACTGCTTTACATGGATATTCCCAAAGTGGTTGTGCTTCAATTGAGTCATCTGCTAAATCCTGTGCATACTAGAACAAAATTATTTTGTTAATACATTTTGGATTAGATAAAATTATTTGCGTACCTTAATCAATTCATCGAATATAGTCATAGAGAAACCCTCACAAGTACGAACGGCTTGTCGAATTCTTTGTAGGTCTCTAAATTTTATAGGCATGGCAAAAATTTTAGCTTTTTGGGGACTTATTCGTACCGAATCGTTTAATAAATGTCGTATTTTTTGTAAATCCCGCGCAATTTTGAAATTTTCCCATGGAAGTATACTTTGCGTAAAATAAGGCTCGGATATAATCTGTGTGACAGCTGGCCAGTTATCAAATCCTTCCAGAGTATTTAGAATTGTTACATTCTTTAAATTATTATGTTCTACGTACATATCGATAATGGTTTTATGGTAATGATTCTCTTGCAGAATATAGACATGCTTTGCGCCTAAACGTGCAGATGCCAAAGTAATTAAGGAGCCATCACTAATCGCCAGGACCGTATCATCTTTCGTTAGATGATTTTCCATGTATTTTATATACAGTTTATTACGTTGATGGTCGTTCAGCTGGCCGATTCGTGTTCTGCTGTTTATCAAATAGAATACAGAATCACAGAGTGGCGGTTCAGGGAAAATTCCAGTCACAGTCTCAAGGTTTTTCGATATATCAAACCACAAAATATAATCATTGTGACTGGTCGTTAATTGAAATTCCTCGTTTGGTTGTAACGCAATTGGTGAAGGAATGTAGTAGATTGCTTGCATCCAATGATCACGCCATGGAATAAAACTGGATTGCTTATCTTTTTCCGGCATTGAAAGTAGATCTGGGTGAGCCCAGTAAGGTGCGCAGCTCAGTACTATATCATTTCCCGTTGAGTCCATATTCAAGTCCCACCAAACGAATATTGCTTGAGCTGAACCGGACCCCAGCGATTTAATGATTTTTTGAACGGTCCTACTTTCAGGTAGCTCAGTTTTGCCTGAGAAATCGAAACTTAGTACAGCCGTTGGTTCGGATAATGCTTTAAATGAGGAACGAGATAATTGACTGAGTTGAAGGTCGTGCGAAACTGTTGTTCCTTTGCTATCTAAAATCTAGGTTTGTTATTAGAAAAAAAAACAAGTATGTATTTTTAGTGGGTTAAAATAATTTACCGATGGAGGTGTTTTTAACAATATTTCGCCATCAAGATCAGCTAAAATTTTCGGTTTGTTCCATGCCCATACCAATGGACTTTCTACAATTTGTATGTAAATATTCGCCTTATGCGGAATTGCGAAACAGTCAGCAGTAAGTAGATGTTTATGTGCGTGGCGATAAGTAATTAAAGCATCCTCACCTATTAGATCGGTATCGAAAATTTCTGTAACCAAAATATTAGCGCGTTCACGTAAATCTTTGCCCTCACCAACGGTGAGTTCGGTCGATCTCTTAGGCACTATCCGTATTTTATCATTGAGACCATTCTTCTCAATTATTCTAGCAGCACAACTGGCCATTGGTTTAAATCCTTCACAAGCCACCACTTCGTCTGCACCTCTTTCTGCTGCTATCATAGATAATAGACCCGTACCTGTGCCAATATCAAGAACCAAAGCCTTCTCTCCTCTCGCATGTCGCTCCTCAATAGCATATACTATAGCTTCCCAATATTTTCGGTTACGTTCGCAATCGTGTAACATATCACCAAAATTGGCTCGGGCTATGTCTTGTTGTAAATCCAAGCTTTCATCATCAGTTTCATTTAGAAAATCACACATTTTAAAAATAGTTTACACAAACATGTCATAAGCACATTGGCACTGCTTTCACTTTGACAATTGACAGACCGGCAAAACATGATATTTGCACAGTTGGTGACACTGCTTTAGTACAAAATTTGGTTTATTGGGTAAAAACACGACCACCAACAGCTACAACTTAATAAAACGCAATTGGGCTAAATTCTTTTGTTCTCTCTTTTTCTCCCGCCTGTTGTTCGCCATGTTATAGTTATAAACAGTTTAATTTGTGGTGATCGGGTGAAAAAAAAGATTATTATTGGTGTTTATTAATTAAAATAATTTGTTGTACAAAAATATTTCTAATAAGTGCGGAGCAAGTAAAACAACTGAAAATGGCTAATGTAACGTTAGATAAGGAAATGTTTTTGCGTCGAATAAAACGTTTGTATGCTGAGTGGAAGGTAACACAAAAATGCCGTAGAGTAGAAAAAAAAAATTCTCACGCTAGTTTTGTACAAAAAAAAATTATATCAAGTGGTGATCTTCTATTTTCATGTTCATACACACAGGATCCTAGTTTTAAGCATGATGATGCGCTTACCAAAGTTGATTGTATTGTGGCTGCTGTAGGAGCTGACGAGGATACAATTTATAGTAAATCAACTTCATTACAGGTTAGTTCCGCAGCAAAGAGTATTTTCGCTATGTAATATTGGAAACTTTTTTCAGAGTTGGCTTTTAAGTTATGAGCTCTCAGATACAGTCAGCCTGTTCTGCGACGAATCAATATACTTTTTATCCAGCCGAAAGAAGATAGAATTTTTAAAACCAATCGAAAATCTTAAAGATGATGGAATACCCACAATCAAATTACTTATACGAGACAGGGTGAGTACAAAGTCAAGTCATTTATGCAACTCTAATAATATGAGTCCCCATCCCCACTTACATTTTATTTGTAATATTTTGAACTGTTGATTATTAACATCTTCCTTTCAGAATGATAAAGATAAAGAAAATTTCAATAAATTAATAGAAGCAATTAAAAAATCTAAATCTGGTAAAACTCTTGGTGTATTTGCCAAAGATGATTATCAAGATGAGTTTTGCGTTAGTTGGAAGGCGGCAATTAAAGCTCAAAAATTTGAAGAGGTTGATGTCAGTATCAGTGTCGCTTATGTGATGGCCGTAAAAGAAGAATCTGAAATTATGACAATGAAAAAAGCGTCTATGGTTTCTGTGGACGTGTTCACGAAGTATTTAAAGGATAATATAATGGAAATTATTGATTCTGATAAGGTAGGGAAATTTTGTGGTTAATATTAATTTACTTTTACAATTTCTAATTCATTTTGATTCCAGAAAGTGAAACATGCAAAATTAGCCGAGGGAGTTGAGCAAGCTCTGGTCGACAAAAAATATGTAACCGGAGTTGATATTCAACAATTGGATATGTGTTATCCACCCATCATACAATCGGGTGGCAATTATAGTTTAAAATTTAGTGCCCTAAGCGATAAAAATCATTTGCATTTTGGATCAATTGTGTGCTCATTAGGTGCCCGCTACAAATCATATTGTTCCAATATTTCACGTACTTTGCTCGTCAATCCCAATGAAAAAATTCAAGAAAATTATAATTTTCTACTTAATTTGCAAGAAGAGATTATGAAAGTATTGATCCATGGTGTTAAACTTTCTACCGTATACGAATCAGGTATTACTTATACGAAAAAAGAAAATCCAAGTTTGGTGGACAATCTTACGAAAATATTTGGTTTTGCAATGGGTATTGAATTTAGAGAGGCATCGTTAGTGATTGGGCCAAAATGTAATGCGGTAGCGCAGAAAAACATGGTATTCAATATACATATCGGATTATCAAATTTAACCAATAAAGAGTCCACCGAAAAGGAAGGTAAAATTTATGCTCTTGCCTTAGGCGATACAGTTGTTGTTAATGAAGGTGTCCCTGCTACTTTGGTTACGCAGTCAAAGAAAAAAATTAAAAATATTGGTATATTCTTGAAAGATGATGATGAGGAAGAGGACGAAGAGGAGGAGGATGATAAATCGGAAAAAACTCAAGAGATATTGGGCCGTGGCAAACGATCCACTGTTTTAGAAAATAAGCTACGTTCTGAACACAGCACTGAAGAGAAACGGAAACAACATCAAAAAGAATTAGCAGTACAATTGAATGAAAAGGCTAAAGAACGTTTGGCTAAACAATCGGGCGGTAAAGAAATTGAAAAAGTTCGAAAATCAACAGTTTCCTATAAGAATATTAACCAAATGCCACGCGAGACTGAAGTCAAAGAAATGAAATTATACGTAGATCGGAAATATGAAACAGTAATAATGCCCATCTTTGGTATTCCGGTACCTTTTCATATTTCCACAATCAAAAATATATCTCAATCGGTCGAAGGTGATTACACATATTTACGTATCAATTTTTTCCATCCCGGTGCAACAATGGGTCGGAACGAAGGTGGCATGTATCCAAATCCGGATGCTACATTCGTTAAGGAGGTAACTTATCGTAGCACCAATACAAAAGAGCATGGTGAAGTAACGCCACCATCGTCAAACTTAAATAATGCTTTCCGATTGATTAAGGAAGTGCAAAAGAAATTCAAAACTCGTGAAGCTGAGGAAAAAGAAAAAGAAGATTTAGTAAAGCAGGATACTCTAATATTGTCAGCGAATAAAGGCAACCCAAAATTAAAAGATTTATATATTCGGCCGAACATTGTAACAAAGCGTATGACTGGTTCTTTAGAAGCGCATACAAATGGTTTTCGTTATACATCAGTGCGAGGTGATAAAGTCGATATCCTTTACAACAACATTAAGAGCGCATTCTTTCAACCGTGTGATGGTGAAATGATAATTCTGCTCCATTTTCATTTAAAGCATGCTATCATGTTTGGCAAAAAGAAGCATATTGATGTACAATTCTTTACCGAAGTTGGTGAAATTACTACAGATTTGGGTAAACATCAACATATGCATGATCGTGATGATCTAGCTGCCGAACAAGCTGAACGTGAGCTCAGGCACAAATTGAAAACGGCGTTCAAAAGTTTTTGCGAGAAAGTGGAAACGATGACAAAGCAACAAGTTGAATTTGATACACCATTCAGAGAATTAGGATTCCCTGGTGTACCGTTCCGAAGCACAGTATTATTGCAGCCAACTTCAGGAAGTTTGGTTAATTTAACCGAATGGCCACCATTTGTTATCACCCTCGAGGATGTTGAACTCGTTCATTTCGAACGTATTCAATTCCACTTGAAAAATTTTGATTGCGTGTTTGTATTCAAGGATTATAATAAGAAGGTGGCTATGGTAAATGCTATACCGATGAATTTATTGGATCACGTTAAAGAATGGCTTAAGTGAGTTTATTATAGTTTAGATATTTTTCGTTGTATTTTATAATTTTTACGTTAACCTGATATATTACAGTTCTTGTGATATCCGGTATTCAGAGGGTATTCAATCGCTTAATTGGACTAAAATTATGAAAACTATTACCGATGATCCTGAAGGGTTCTTTGAAAGTGGTGGCTGGACTTTCTTGGATCCGGAATCTGATGGCGAAGGTCAAGGGGCACAAGAATCTGAGGAATCGGAAGAGGACGAGGCATATGAACCGACGGATATTGAAAGTGAAGAGGATTCGGAAGAAGATTCTGAATTTTCTGAAGCATCCGAAGATGGTTCAGAAGAGAGTGATGGTAAGTTTTGAAACTGGGCAATGAATGATTAATATACAAAGCTAATCAAAAAACATTATCTTTCCATCGTTACAGAATTAGGATCTGAGGAAGAATCTGGTAAAGATTGGTCTGATTTAGAAAAGGAGGCAGCCGAAGCTGATAAATCATATACCTATCAAGGTGATGAATTTGAAAATTCGAAAAATCGTAAAAAAGGAAGTGAACGCGATCGCGTCCGAGAAAATAGAGTCGGCGGTTTTGATAAGCAAAAAGGCAGTAAAACCGGCCCTTCCAAGAGCGGTAGCAAAGATAAACACAGAGATCGTGATCGTGGCAAAGACAATAAAGATCGCCATCGCAGTAGTGATGATCGTAAAAAAAGTGATCATAGAGATCGTGACCGTAAAGATAAATCATCGAATGATCGCAAGCGTTCACGGGAAGAGAGTCGGGACAGTGGCAGACATAAGAGTTCGAAAAGATCCAGAAAATAATGCTGTAAATTGGAAAGTATTAAACATCTACAGACAACAACAGTAACATCTTTACGGTTTATGTTAATTTCTATAAAATTCCATTTTATTATTATTACTAATTAGTAATTTTTTTTTTTAATTTTAAATAAAACATTTTGTAAGTCAAGAAGAAAATAATAATAAACAACATGAATGTTTCTCAACATAATATTTTTGGGGTTTAGTAGAAAGATGTGAACAAAAGTAAAAACATTATGCTATTAGATGCTAAACTCTCTACACACGTAATTGCTGTAATAAATGGTTTCTTCAAAGTTCTAAGTACGTTTTGTTTTTGTTAAATTCATTTAGAAAAATACGTTATACATTTATAAAAAAATTTAAAAATTTTCAGTTATGACACAAATATAAATCTCTTTGTATGAATTTCTAACAACGAATCCAACAGCTACAGGACTTGTAACATTTCCTTACCCCAAAGGAATAGAATACGTAGAACCTTGATCATTAAATTTATTTGATAAATAATTTTAAGTATCATTGCAATTTATATATTATGTACCTATATAATAAGTTGCAATATTTGGACGATGATACTTAAAATTATTTATCAAATAAATTTAATGATCAAGGTTCTACGCATTCTTTGGGGGTAAGGAAATGTTACAAGTTCTGTAGCAGTTTGGTTCATTGTTAGAAATTCATACAAAGATGAATCACAATGAAAAACTTTTTACTTACAGGTTTGTATGAATTTCCAACATAACGAACAAAAGTTTTTTTTGTTAGGTTGGACTTTCATACAAACCTGTAATTAAGCAGTTTTTGCATTGTCGATACTCATATTATTTCCCCTTCAAATTAAATATACCTACGAGGGTAGTCATTTGGAAAAAAATATTTTTGTTACTCAACAAAGTCTCCTTTTAGCTCGATACACTTTTCCCAGCTATGTTCAATTGCTTCGATACTCTAGGTATAGTGAAAATCCGTAGAGCTCCTCGAAATAGCCAGACTCCTTTCATTGTAGGCAAATCTTTTACCAACAAGCCATCTTTTCGTTTGGAAAGAGAAAATAATCCAATGGGATAGAATGCATGAGCTGGTGTATTGTCTTGATGAAACAGCACTTTCTTTTTCGCCAAATGCAGCCGTTATTTCTTGATTTCATCACTCAAACGCACAGTGCGGCGAAATCCCAAAAAAGCTGGCCAAAAGTAAAAAAAAAAAAGTTCCTAGATGGATTTTTTGTCTATTGGATTAGCTAAAGTACGTGTCTAACGTTCAGGAATCACTCGGAGAAGATTACATTTTCTGGAATATATTCATCACACATTGCTACTTTTGTTCGAGTAGTATCATATCAACATTGTTACGGAAGTGGTAAACAACGCGCTTGTTAAAAGTAATACAGAAAATCGAAAGAACAACCAATTCTTATCGGACAAAATGGAATCAACGTCTGAGAGTAAGTAAAACATGAAAATAAATTGTAATGTAGATACTAATTTTCAATCTTTAATATACGATATGTATTATCAAAAGGTTGTGTTGTTCTGTCGTGTTCGATTGTAAAACTTATCAGAGGTCGTAGGTGAAAGTATTATTTAAGACCATGTATAGTAAGACTTCTCGTGTAGAACTAAATGCATAAGTATCAGGGGTACAAATTGAAAATGCGGGATTGATAACAGATGGCGTTACTAACGCTATACGCATCAGGCAGTACTGTGACTATGTTCATGTCAAAGCTACGTCTTATAGCTTTAATTTTCAGTATGTGTCAATTTGTCGCAGTGTCAAATTCATAGTTTTTTTAAGCTCTCAATATGTCGAGTTTCGTGCCAACAAAACAGCATTTGCGGGAAGTTTTAATTTACTTCTTTAATTTGAAGAAAAGTGCTGCTGAAGCACATCGATTGGTCTCCGAGACTTATCCGAGTCATGTTCCATCGGTTTCAACGTGCGAGAGATGGTTTGTGCGGTTTAGAAGTGGTGATTTTGACGTTGAGGACAAAGAGCGGCCGGGCCAAGTGAAAAAGTTTGAGAATGCTGAATTGGAGGCAATACTCAATGAAGACTCGTGTCAAACTCAACAAGAGCTCGCAGATTCATTGGGAGTGACACAACAAGCCATTTCCCATCGTATAAAAGCCCTCGGAATGATCCAAAAGCAAAAAGGCAGTAAAACCGGCCCTTCCAAGAGCGGTAGCAAAGATAAACACAGAGATCGTGATCGTGGCAAAGACAATAAAGATCGCCATCGCAGTAGTGATGATCGTAAAAAAAGTGATCATAGAGATCGTGACCGTAAAGATAAATCATCGAATGATCGCAAGCGTTCACGGGAAGAGAGTCGGGACAGTGGCAGACATAAGAGTTCGAAAAGATCCAGAAAATAATGCTGTAAATTGGAAAGTATTAAACATCTACAGACAACAACAGTAACATCTTTACGGTTTATGTTAATTTATATAAAATTCCATTTTATTATTTTTATTATTACTAATTAGTAATTTTTTTTTAATTTTAAATAAAACATTTTGTAAGTCAAGAAGAAAATAATAATAAACAACACGAATGTTTCTCAACATAATATTTTTGGGGTTTAGTAGAAAGATGTGAACAAAAGTAAAAACATTATGCTATTAGATGCTAAACTCTCTACACACGTAATTGCTGTAATAAATGGTTTCTTCAAAGTTCTAAGTACGTTTTGTTTTTGTTAAATTCATTTAGAAAAATACGTTATACATTTATAAAAAAATTTAAAAATTTTCAGTTATGACACAAATATAAATCTCTTTGTATGAATTTCTAACAACGAATCCAACAGCTACAGGACTTGTAACATTTCCTTACCCCAAAGGAATAGAATACGTAGAACCTTGATCATTAAATTTATTTGATAAATAATTTTAAGTATCATTGCAATTTATATATTACCTATATAATAAGTTGCAATATTTGGACGATGATACTTAAAATTATTTATCAAATAAATTTAATGATCAAGGTTCTACGCATTCTTTGGGGGTAAGGAAATGTTACAAGTTCTGTAGCCGTTTGGTTCATTGTTAGAAATTCATACAAAGATGAATCACAATGAAAAACTTTTTACTTACAGGTTTGTATGAATTTCCAACATAACGAACAAAAGTTTTTTTTGTTAGGTTGGACTTTCATACAAACCTGTAATTAAGCAGTTTTTGCATTGTCGATACTCATATTATTTCCCCTTCAAATTAAATATACCTACGAGGGTAGTCATTTGGAAAAAAATATTTTTGTTACTCAACAAAGTCTCCTTTTAGCTCGATACACTTTTCCCAGCTATGTTCAATTGCTTCGATACTCTAGGTATAGTGAAAATCCGTAGAGCTCCTCGAAATAGCCAGACTCCTTTCATTGTAGGCAAATCTTTTACCAACAAGCCATCTTTTCGTTTGGAAAGAGAAAATAATCCAATGGGATAGAATGCATGAGCTGGTGTATTGTCTTGATGAAACAGCACTTTCTTTTTCGCCAAATGCAGCCGTTATTTCTTGATTTCATCACTCAAACGCACAGTGCGGCGAAATCCCAAAAAAGCTGGCCAAAAGTCAAAAAAAAAAAGTTCCTAGATGGATTTTTTGTCTATTGGATTAGCTAAAGTACGTGTCTAACGTTCAGGAATCACTCGGAGAAGATTACATTTTCTGGAATATATTCATCACACATTGCTACTTTTGTTCGAGTAGTATCATATCAACATTGTTACGGAAGTGGTAAACAACGCGCTTGTTAAAAGTAATACAGAAAATCGAAAGAACAACCAATTCTTATCGGACAAAATGGAATCAACGTCTGAGAGTAAGTAAAACATGAAAATAAATTGTAATGTAGATACTAATTTTCAATCTTTAATATACGATATGTATTATCAAAAGGTTGTGTTGTTCTGTCGTGTTCGATTGTAAAACTTATCAGAGGTCGTAGGTGAAAGTATTATTTAAGACCATGTATAGTAAGACTTCTCGTATAGAACTAAATGCATAAGTATGATAATATGTAGGGTAGCGATTTATAGCCATAGGGTACCAACCGGTAATTGTCGAACGAACAAAAACATCAAAAGAGAATATAAAAACAACGATCCATAAGTTGTTTAGTTACTTCGCCAACATATACTAAAGATACATGTTAAACCCAAAAGTGATTGACTGAGTTATGACTGAAAGTGATTTGACTGAAACTTTGGGTTGGTGGTTATACATATGTATATGCTTTTTTTATTTGATCTGAATTGACATTTTAAATGTCACTTTGTTCTAAAAAATTATTTAAAATAATTTAAAAATCACTTTGAAAATGTATAAAATCTTTTGGCTCAACGGTATGAAAAAAATCTGTCAGTTCAACTAAATTAAAGTTTACATGTTTAACTCAATATACAAACTGACTCGACCAACCAAATTTAAGTTGACCGAACTCAGACTACTTTCAGATCACTTTCAGTCAAGTCATCGTTTACATGTTGAATTTTACTCGGACGTTCTCAGTCAGATCACTTTCGGTTTAACATGTACATAGTACATATCTTTAGTACATAATAATTGTTTAAATTTTTTTTATTTATTTATTTATTTTATTTAGTAATATTTACTATTTGCACAAAATAAAAATAAGTATGTTTAAATAAAAAATAATAAATAAGTATGTTTAAATAAATAAGTAGGTATAACTTTCGGAAAGGGCCTCAGTACAAAATGTTTTCGGGGAATCCTTGAAAAATCTAATTTCTTCGATGAAGAATGAATATATTTAGCGCTGTCAAAATTGGTTTCAATCAATTGAATTAATTGATACGTCGCGGTACAGTGAACAACTAAAAGATAACTGAACGGCGACGTCAAGCATAAAATTAAAATTGTACAAGAAAACAGCCGGAAATTATATACAATGGATAACGGTGTAAAAAACATATGTCGCCTATGTTTAGTAAAGCCTGAATACTTTGAGGACGTAATAAACAATGAAAATCTCAAAGAGAAATTACGAACATTTTTCAAAATTGATGTGAATCCTGAAGACGATTTGTCGAGTTTAGTGTGCAATTGTTGCTTACAGTTAATCCAAAGTTTCACTAAATTCTGTGACAAAGTAGCCGACAATCAAGATAAATTATTGGAAAAGATATCCACGATAATAATTATCGATAATGATGATGAAGTTGATCAACCGGCCGTGGCCGAGTTATTTCAGGAAAGCGCGGACAAAGATCTTGTAAATGAAAATGATTTTGTAATGTCGAAACATGATGATATTTTGCATAACAATATAGATACCCGATCCAGTTCAAGTAGAAAACGAAAATTGATACCGGATTACTGCATAAGCGACAGCTCTACGAATTTGAAGTTGGATAAGGTGATGCAAACGAAACGGGATAGAAAACGAAAATTGGTACCGGATTGCTGCACAAGCGACAGCTCTACGATATTGAAGTTAGATAAGGTGATGCAAAAATCAAAAAGACATCAAGCTGGAAACGATGACGACGTTAGAATTCGAGAATTTATGAATCTGGAGTGCAATCAATGTGAAGATCGCCAGGTATACAACACATTCAGACAGCTAACTGATCATTTTAATCTTGTTCACAAAACTCACGGTTACATAACGTGCTGCGATAAAAAATTCTACAGCAGATGTACGCTGGTGGATCACATCACTTTTCATAAAAATCCCAAGGCATTCAAATGTGAACAGTGCGGTAAAATCAGTAAAACCAAATACCTGTTGCGAAACCACATGAAAATCCATCTGCCGGCTGAAAAATGTCTGCACGAGTGTTCCATTTGTAATCAACGATTTGCGATAAAATCTCTTCTCAACCGACATATTAGACTCTCATCTACCCGATTCGGCAAAAGAATTCACTTGTGATGTGTGTGACAAAACGTTTGATGTTAAAAAAGCGCTAACCGAACACAAATTAACGCATTCATAGATACAAATGAAATTCCGTTTGCGATAGGTACCATTTTATTTTATACATTTTTTGAATTTTTTAAGTTTTATATTTTAATAAAATTTTTATTTAATTGGATTATAACTTATTTAATACATATGTTTATTATTAAAATCCTGGGTTGATGGCATTCCACAAAACTCACAAAAACACTTTCTGGAAAACTTAATTAATTCTGGTTGTGGCGTCATTTTCTCGAGGGGAAATGATAAGCTACTCTATTTTCCACGCCCGATAAGTCTTCGTTGATAAGTTTCAAAACATAATCACTTTTCTGATCAGAATTTATTATTTTTCTAAAAATCTGGACATCATCTGCAAACATATGATGATGTCCATGTAGTGGTAAATTTGAAATGTCATTAAATACAATGTAAAAATGATTGGGCCCAGAATTGATCCCTGAGGAACCCCAGCCAGGGATGGGATAAAAAGAGGGTAGCGACGATCTACTATTTATCATTAAAACATATTGGGAACGACCGGTTAAGTAAGACATAACAAGGTTACTTACTAGCATCTCTGGATAAACCAAATTGATTTTCTAGTTTCCTATCCAATACAGTGAAATTTATAGAGTTAAACCATAGAAGAATTACTATAGAAGCGTATTTTGTATGGGCGAAATTTACCAATATTATTTATTTTCGTATTTCTGTGAGTTGTTTTTTGTTTTTAAGTGGGAATGAAAAGTCTATATAGTAATTTGATATCATATTGCCTCTTTCTATTCTTCGTTCGGCAGTATGTTGGTGTGTACACACAACACATCTTGACATACATATTATGTGTTGTGTGTACATACCAACATACTGCCAAACGAAGAATAGAAAGAGGCAATATGATATCAAATTACTATATAGACTTTTCATTCCCACTTAAAAACAAAAAACAACTCACAGAAATACGAAAATAAATAATGTTGGTAAATTTCGCCCATACAAAATACGCGTCTATATTGACGATTGGAGCATCACGGATTCCACCTAGTGGAACATTTTTAAACTGAGCTACCTGATAATTTGACGTTCGAAATTATTGTAAACAATTCCAATTTTGAACTGTAAACACAACTTTTACTTACCGGATTGCTAATAATTGTAAATAATTCCAATTTTGAAATATAAAAACAATTTTTAATTACCGCATTGCTAAATTTTATTTCGTCGCATTTGTGGCAAATGTCATTTTATCAGGTGCATCATTTTAACTTTTTCCCTCGAGAGGCGCTTTCTCTACTTTTACAATCGTCAATAGTAATTCTTCTATGGTTAAACGCTTTAGAAAAGTCCAATAGGATCAGTGCAGCATAATTTCCTCCGTCCAAACATGATCTCAAAAATCTGTTACGTTAGATAGCAGTTCCATTGTACTGTGAGACTGTCGAAAACCATATTAGAAATCAGAGAGTAAGAGATTTGTCTGAAGGTGATGTTTGATTTGGTCAGCTAGCACTCTCTACAGAATTTTAGAGACTACAGACAAAAGTGAGATTGGGCGCATGTCGGATGGCAATTTAGGTTTTTTACATTTAGGAATGGCAATAACTTTACTAACTTTCCAGAGGTCTGCAATGGCCCACTCTTAAGTATGATTGAATTGAACAAGTGAGTAAGTATCGGAAGAATCGCTGGAACACAACATTTTAGAAATTTCAAAGGGATACCATCAGATCCCATTGATCCTGATGTCAATGATATCAACGCCTCCAACACCTGATCTACATTTAGTTCAGAGAACTTGAATTTATTTGCAGTAATTTGAAGTTGATTGCTATTTGATCTAGAGTTTAATAAAAGTGAAAAACAATCTGGTTAGGAACCATTAACAAATATTGAGTTAAGTTGGTCAGGATTCAGGTTCAAAAACATTAATGAAGGCATCATCATTTCTACTTCCAATACCTTCATCTTTGAGATTTCTCCACAATTCCTTCGAGCTAAGACCAATATCTAGTTTAGTTTTAACATAGCTATTCCTAGCACCTTTAATCACACCCTTACTTTTTTGTCGTAGTATTTTAATACTGTTTTGTTATCCAATTCGGGTAATCCTTTTCATGTGTTATATGCCATATCTCTAATCTGAATTAAGTTTTTAATATCTTTTTGTCTTGTAACGTTACATCCAATAGTTTATAACTTCTAAAAGATACAAACTCAGGTTTGTATGGATGTTTTATGTTAAAGTTGGCCGCTACCAACGCATGATCTGATACACCAGGACCTTGGAAGAAATCTTTAATATGTAGAGGTATACTGGCAAAAAATTAAATCAATAAGAGATCCGCCATTAACATGATATCTAGTTGGGTCTTTTTGTGGGGTAAAAAGATTAAAATGAGCAGTAAGGGCTTTTAGTTTTCTAAAATCAGACTCCTTAAGCAGATCAACATTAAAATCACCGATTAAAATAATGTTTTCATAATCCTCACTTAGGAATGATAATACTGCCTCTAATTCATCAAGTGGAAGTTTATGGTGGATATAATCTACTCCAATCGCCAATCTAACCGTCCCAATGATACATTCTAAAACAATATGATCTAATAAATTAAAACAACAACCATTATTGACAATTTTAATATTAGCTGTTTTCGCTATATCATTTCTGATATAGAATGCAACGATGCTCCTCCAAATAATTCTGTGTATATGTAATGTATTTATTCCACTTAGAATAAATATTAATTAAAACACACACGTGTACTTCTGATACAAACAAGATGACGAATGAATATATATTTTTAACAATATGTTAGAGTTGGACAAATTAATTCTCCCTGCGAACCGTGTACTGTACAACATTTCCCATACACAACAGTACTCCCCCTCGCAATTTTTCAAAAACCCAACCCACTAACTAAAAACTTAATTCATATAACAAATTAGAAAAACATAACTCATACATTATAAGTTTAATCTTTGAACAGGTCTAACAATTCTTTTTGGCCTTTGCGTGACATTAATTTGAATCTCCGAACCTACCTGAACAGCAATACTAGGAGCAACGCTCACAGCGCGTTTCAATCTAATGTCATCGTATCTCGTGTTGTGGTGATGCATAGCCTTGTTGTCGCTTGTTTTTGTCACAGGATGTACCTTGACCGGCCGGTGAATAATCTGGCCTACATGTCGTTTGATAGTTCTGCCCGTATTGCATATTTTGCATAAATAATACCTTTGTCCTACAACCTTTACAATAACTTCTGAAATCCATGTGTTTTTGTTGTGTGTGTAATCCCTTATCATTACGTTATCGTTTTGTTTGAAGTCTATCCCTTCCACCGGTAAAATATTTCTTTTGATTTTTCTGGCTCTTATTGATGTTTTTATTTGCCGTAACAAACGTGGTTCTCGATTCCAAGTTGCTCTTGCCTTGTCTGATTAACTCAAACCTAGTCCTAACTTTCCGACCAAACATCATCTCACATGGTGGAACACCCGTAGAACTATGTGACACCACTCTATAATCAAACAAATACCGACTAACCGCCGTGTGTACTGATACATTCTGACCCCTCGACTTACTTTGAGAAATTGTGGCCATAACACATTTTTGAAAAGTCTTTACGGCGTTTTCCGCCGCACCATTTGACTGTGGATAGCCCGGTGGAATAGTAACGTGTGTTCCCTGGATACTTCACATCCTTTATAGTTAGCCAGATGCTGTCCGTTACAGTTTACGCATTTTGGAGGTGATTCTATTCTCTATTTTAAAGCCCTGGTATTTAAGGTCTTCCGTTGTATCGTGCCTTTTACAGGTTGGGTGAAGACCTCTGGCCATCACTTTGATTGGGCGATCATTTTTGTCATCGTATGTGTATACCATTCCATGCCTTCATCTATCCGCTTTACAGCTAAGGCTCTATAAGCTTTAATATATTTTATATTGATTTTCTATAATATGTTATTGTTCAGTATTACAACTCTATATTTTTTGTTGTCACCGATTTCATTAATGATTGAATAGTACCATATTTAGTTATGCCAATAATGTTGATTGTGAATTTATCGTTTTATCGATAAATGAATAAAATGTTTATTATTTAATTTTTATTATTAATTTAGCCAGCTATAATTATTATTTTATTTAAAATGAAAGACTTGCTTCGTTCAACGTTATAAAGCTTATACCCTATCCCGCAAAATATAATAAAGAATTTATTTAAATTTCATTGTACATAAAGAGAGTTATTTAGTGTATATAATAATCCAATACAAATACATAATATGAAAATACATAATTCGTCACTAATGCTAAATACAAATGTAATTAAGAGAAATGTTAAATATAAATGTACGAACGGTGAACATTGTATAAATTCAATACAGTAGTTAAGTATATACAATGTCAGGGGAGTCGAACAATTTAAATTAAATTCAAAATATGCAATCAAATAATAAATAATTAATCTTGAGATGTCCGAACAGATTGGTGTTGGTGAACTTTTCCTTAATTTTGATAAGTTGGTTTTCCTGATCGGGTATATTTTGCTGATTTTGATTTAATACACATAATTCTGAAGTTCCTTTGAGGCTACAATTTCTGCTTGTAAGGAATTTTCAGTTACTTTCTATCTTAAGAGTTTTTACTTCGTTAATTAACTCCGATGTAATTTATTTCAATCTTACTTAGTTGTCTACGGAGTTCTTCATTTTTTATCTCAACACTTCTAGCTGAGGATATTGGTAATCTTGGCAATATATGAAACTTCTTCCAAATGCGGGTTTTCAGAGTTCATTACTTTTGAAGTATTGCGGTCATTGGATATCGACGCTTGCTCGACGCTAGCTAGTTTTGGTCTTGGTCCGCCGATGGCATTTTATTTCCCATCTACCTGCCGACAAGTCGGTTAGGGTTTACCCCTTTCTGCCACCTAGGACCGCTCCACACGGGAAAATTTAAAATTAAAATGATTTTTCTGTTTCTTTTTTTTTTCATATACGTAAATAAATATTTTTAAGAAAAGAAGAATAGGCAATTTCTCCACACGCCGGAGCAGGTGATTCGCAGTCTGAGCTAAAATCTTCTAGGAGTTCGATTATATCATTAAGAGGCTAGTGGCCGCTAGCAAGTATTGGTGAGATGATTCTCTATGTCCAACCATCCTTTCGCGTCTGACTTCCTTTATCGTTGACTCAACAATCCAGATTGAAATGTAGATGGGCGTACCAAAGAAATTCGAATACGTAGGAATCAGGATCAGGGAAGTTTATATTTCTGATTACCGTCAATTTAATCATGGGTTCACAACAGTATCTACCAGAGTAAGCCAAAATTGTGTTCTTGGTCTCTTTATTAAACTTCTTAAATATATTAAGATCTTGGTGCAACTTGACATTCAATTTAGAGTTGAAAGAATATAATGAGATATTTTCCGTAAAGTGTTGATGCTTCGTTTATTAAGAGCATTCATAATGAAACAACTTTTTATTTTTAACTTACAGGTTTGTATGAATTTCCAACATAACGAGCAAACATTTTTGTTTGTTAAGTTGGAAATTCATACAAACCTGTAAGTCAAAAGTAAAAAGTTTTTTCATTGTGAA
The DNA here is from genome assembly GCA_963556165.1 of Tipula helvola. NCBI lineage: Eukaryota > Metazoa > Arthropoda > Insecta > Diptera > Tipulidae > Tipula > Tipula helvola. The sequence continues at coordinate 50,912,102 of OY744483.1, forward strand.
TGCTCTTTTACTCGCTGCGGTAGCGCTAATGACATGGGAACAAAATAGTTGTCATCGAAATAAATAATAAACCGTTAGAAAAAAAGATTTACAAAAATGTTGATTTAAATACCGCAAATTCGAGGTGTACTGCATACTTCGCTGTTCAAGTGAAATGAAATTTTCACTGATCTCCAAAAACAGGAAGATAAATCTGACGTCAAAATTAAGTTTGACGATTCTCGTGAAATTTTATATCAGGTAACTTTAACTTGGAATTTAAAAACCAAATTAAAATTAAATGCAATAGGCGATTGAAAAACAAGAAACTCAAATAATGAAGCGTCAGAATTTAGCTTCACATTTATCGTCCGGTGGAGAGTGGTCAGGTGTGAAGTTGCTCGGGGAATTCAATTTGGCACTTGTTGTCAGCTCCGTAACTTGCAGCTTCCACAAGTGCTCTTGTTACCTCCACGTGGTGACCGCTGGTAACCAGATTTCTGATTTGTTGGCTTCTAGGCTAAACCCCGGCGCTAAAGAAGTCAACCTTAAACAAATCACTGGGCTGCGGGTTAAGGTGTTACTTGTACCGGGCCCAGTTTAAAACTAGCTCAGTAGTCACTAACGGTGGATCCGGATACCTGGCGCCCTCTGGATTAAGTAGCCTTATCTGTGTACTGCGGATCTCTGCACAGAGACACCCTTTTCTCCGCTACTCGTGGGACCTAATATGGATCATAATAAAAAACAAAAAAGGAGTCCGGCTCTCTAACAAATCCGGGAAATGTAGACAAGGAGACTCGGGCCTGAAGGCCTGCCTCTAACTCTAGAACCAAATCACGAGATATAAGCTCACCAAACCTGAGTTTACAAAGCGGAATCAAAGCACGAAGGAAGCTGGTTCCTCAAGACCGACCTACAACACTAGGATAAATGCCTGGAGGGCTCTAGACAAAATAAATAACATCTCGCCGGAAGACAGGACGAAGAAAGACAAAGCCACGCTTGCTTAGGCAAAGAAAGTCACCGAACAAAAGTCGGAAGGCCCTTCCGCCGGCCCACAGCTAAACAGAATAAGATATCAGGAGGAAAGTTCTAAGATCGCTAAAAGAACCAAGCTCCATGCTAACAGTATGAGGCCTTTTAATGAGGTACTCAAGGATCAGCTGGTTGTGGCAGTCATTGACCATGTCAAGTTGCGCATAGACCTTAATATAATAAGAAGTTTAATAAAGAGGCCAAGACATAAGAATCTCGCTTCCGCTGATCACAATTTTGGCTTACTCGGGAAGATACTCTTATGAACCCATGATTAAATTGACGGTAATAAGAAATCTAAACTTCCCTGATTCCTACGTATTCGAATTTCTTTGGTACGCCCATCTACATTTTAATCTGGATTGTTGAGGAGTCAACGATAAAGGAAGTCAGGCGCGAAAGCATGGTTAAACACAGAGAATCATCTCGTCAATACTTGAACTTCTAAATGACTTTAGCTCAGACTGCGAATCACCTGCTCCAAGGTGTGGAGAAATTGCCGATTCTTTTTTTCTTAAAAATAGTTATCTACGTATAAATCCTAGTACGCTGTTCAAGTGAAATGAAATTTTCACTAGTCTCCAAAAAATAGGAAGATAAATCTCACAAGAAAATTTAGTTTGACGAGTTTCGTAAATATTTTAGTGCGTATAACTTCATGTTGTCTCTGACAACATATTTTATACAATAAAATTCACTTTGATAGTTGATTATTTATTAATTTATTTATTATCATGTATAGCCTACAGTGATTACAATCGGTTATACAAACATGTTAAAAAAAATTATAAAAATAATTTGTAAAAATGAATTACAACACAAAAGGAATAAAAGATAGATAGAAAACGCCGACTATTTAGTTATTATTACATAAAAAATTAAATAAAGCTTTCTTAAACGACTCTCTGGACAAGTTGAAATCAAAAACATCATAAACTGAATTAAACTCTCGCGATGCTCTCAAAAGTGGTTCCGAAAGACCGTAATTAGTTGATACCTGGTTAATGAGTAACAGTCCATCGCGTGGGCGCATTTAACGTACCGGAGCGTAAAGATTTAAGCGTGAAAGCAGCTCAGTACAATCGATTCGAGAACTGAAAATATCGCAAATGAACAATGACGATGCTACTACCCGTCGACAATCTAATCGGTGCAGATTCAATAGGTTACAGCGATCTTGGTAGGGAGGAAGAACATATTCCACAGACCGTGTAGACGGTAGACAACGAAGTGCATATAAAACAAACTGCTTCTGAACACTTTCTATTCTATCCGAATGACAGTGGTAAGATGGTGACCACATCGGCGATGCATATTCTAAAATAGAACGAACAAAAGAACCGTACAGTGATGTTAGAATAATCGGGTCGATGAAGTCCTTACAGTTCCGCTTAATAAAACCCAACATAATGTATGCCTTATATGTATAATGGTGTTAATATGTCTACTAAAGGTGGCATCAGGTGACCGGGTACGATAAAATGAAAGACTCTTACACTTACTCACGTTGAGTCCCAATCTATTGCGAATAGATCAACTGCAAAATTTGTCCAAATCATCTTGCAGCTTTACGCAATCGGACACGCTGTTGACCCGGGCGAAAATTTTCATATCATCGGCAAACAGGAGGCAGCTGGCAAACTCAAAGCAGTCAACAATATCGTTGATAAATAATATAAATAATAAAGGGCCAATATGACTTCCTTGAGGTACGCCAGATGTCACGCGAAATAGCTGTGAACTAGAATCCAAAATCCTAACGGATTGCCAACGGTCGGAAAGGTAAGACTGCAACCATTCAATTGGGATGCACTGACAATTTAAGTTCTTTAATTTAGAGATCAGGAGCGAGTGGTCAATCTTATCAAAAGCTTTCGCAAAATCAGTATAAATAACATCCAGTTGCTGCCTGGAGTTTAAACTGCTAAATAATTTGCCACAAAAAGAAACCAGATTAGTCACTGTGGATCTGCCTGGATAAAACCCGTGCTGAGCAGAAGAAATTAATGATTTGGTATGGAAAACCAAGACCTTGTGAACCATAGATTCAAATAGTTTGGGTATAACGGAAAGAATGGAAATCCCCCGATAATTACTTACTTCGTTTCTTCTACCCGCCTTGAAAATGGGATGGAGGCATGCAATTTTCCAAGGCTCAGGAAAAAATCCAATACGTAAACTTTCATTAAACATGAAGTTAATTGGGCGGGACAAACTCTCGGCACAATGCTTAATAAGGATCGGCGGAATACCATCGTGACCAGCGCTCTTTTTAATATCAAGATTAAGCAAGCAATCGCAAACTTCCTGCTCAGTAAATTTAAAATAATTAAATTCCACGAAACTGTTAGCGCATGAAGGAATGGTAGGGGACATCGTGGCTGGTTCGTATATTGAGGCAAAATAGCTAGCAAATAAATTACAGATCTCCGCGGGTTGACTAGCGACGGAGTTCTGGTAAGACATAGGAGTAGGATAGGATTATCCTCAAAACGCAAAAATAAATGAAATTGTCAAAATTTATCTTCACATTTATCATCCGGGAAGATAAAAATGAAGTGAAAAATGTGTAGAGATAAAATAGAGACATCTGTATTCTAATACGAAAACTCCCATTTCGCTAGTAGCTAAACTGCGTACCGCAAAGTGAAATTCAGCGGTGAAATTTTCATTTTCGTTTTCGCTTGTGTCAATTTTATATGAAAAATTTCATTTCACTTTAGCAGCGTACCGGAAGAAATTAACCAAGCTTGAATTACTTTACCCGATAAATTCATTGGATGGTCATCAGTGTCATCACTTTCTTAATTGTTGTTGAAATTTCTGAGAAGCTAAAATCGATGTGTCCATTTTAATTGCATCACGTTGTTCGGATTCCGTTGGGAACCATTACTACTTAGTAGTTTTGTTTCATGGTGGTGGTTTACGGAAGGTGGATGTGAATGTTATATCTTACCTTAGAATATTATAGATGATGTAATTCAACGCTGTTGTCGAATTCAAAGTTCCACATAATTTAAGATTTACGTATAAATTGTCTTTTAAGAAAAATGTTAATATTTTTGAAGTTAGAGATTAGAGATTTTTGAAATAGGGTAAATAACTAACTAAACAATAAATGGCATATGTACGTTTAAGATTAATTCATTTCCGGTTAAATTTTATAAATCTGTGATAACTACGATAATACCACACTTTGCATTGAATTTGAATTGATTATACTTTGTACATGGTGTAGGAATTATATAAATAATCTACAAATACAATGCAATAATATCCATAGAATATATATAGCAGTACTATAAAAGGCAAAATGCGGTGAACTTGAAGTCAGTGTCAGCTTATATTTTAACATTATTGGTTTATTCTTTGTTGATATTCTTAAATCGAAGGTCATAAAAATATTGTAGTAAATTATTGATAAAAATAACAAAACGATGAATACGGAATGGATGAGAGGAAATGGCCTCACCTGCCAAGCTCAATTTTGCTGGATGACAATGTGTCGGATAATTGAAAACATTCAACAGGTGGGACTTAAAAGGGTAATGCTGCTTCCACCGGAAAAAATCTTTTCCGTTTGTCACGATACATTAGATGTGATGAATTATAAATCAGTTAATTTTCCAATTTGTAAGCTTAATACAATGTATAAAAAATAAAATTTATATTTAAATTAATTGAGATATTTTATTGCATTAATTTGATATTATGGATACTAACGTCCTACTTAAAAGAATATAGGGAATAATATAAATCTCATATGTTCTCTTGTGTTTGGACGCTACGGATGAGCAATGGCGTAACTACAAATGTTGCCCCCCCTCCTTCTTCTTCTTCCGCTGGCGCTACATCCCATGAAGGGATTTGGCCGCCTCAACGATGCTCCTCCAAATAATCCGATCCGCCACAAGAGAACGCCAGGCACGGTGACCGAGTGTGTACAGGTCCCTCTCAACGTCGTCCATCCATCGGGTAGGTGGTCTCCCACGAGGTCCTACTTTCGTTGGTGCCGACTCCAAGGCCTGTTTAGTGGTCCGATTTTGTGAACGTAGTACGTGCCCAAGCCATCTCAGCCTTGACGATTTTATGAATCCTATGATGTCGACTTTATCGAGATCATTTCTGATCTCGTGATTCATTCGCATTCTGTACGTGGCTCCCTCTTTAATGGGACCGAGAATTCTTCTTATCATCTTACGCTCAGTTACAGCGATTTTCTGGATGTTTTGCGCTGTTAGTGTCCAAGACTCGCAACCAAAGGTGACAACTGGTCTTATCAGCGCCTTGTAGATGTCCAATTTTATTTTGCGCGATATATGAGGAGACTTGAAAATTTTGATATTGGCGTAAAATGCTCGGTAGCCTGCTGCGATCCTCGATGAAATGTCCACAGAAACGGAGTTTTGCTCAGTGATCAGTGATCCTAGGTATTTAAACTCATTCACCTTTTCATATTGAGTATCTCCTGAAATGAAGTCCCCACGAGTCTGCCTTCTCGCGGTCACCATGTATTTGGTCTTCGCTTCATTGATCTGAAGGCCTATTTGTTGGGCTGTTAATTCCAACGGGAGGAGGACCTCTTTCAGAGAGATGATGTTGCGACCCAGAATGCAAATATCGCCCCCCCTCCCCCTCGCAATATAACCCTTCCATCCTTCCGCTAGCCCTACATCCCACGAAGGGATTTGGCTGTCTCAACGATGATCCTCTAATCCTCCTCAAGGTTCAAGGCTGTTTCTCACTTCAAACGACGAGTATCGCTTCAATCGACTAAGAGAATAACAAACTTTGATTGTCGGTGCAAGTGACGCGACTAAGGGAATGAAGATACAAATAGTTCGATCCGCGACAAGAGAATGCCAGACACGGTGACCCGAGTGTGGTTAGCTTCCTTTCTGTGGTCTGCTTGTGAGGACGAAAACGGTTTCCAAGCTGTCATAACCTAGACATGTCTCCTTCTTTGACGTAACCGAAAATTATTCTATTGAATTTTTCTTAGGCATATCAGTAATAAATGAATCCAAAGAGACGCTAATTGACTAGTAAATGATCGAAAGTGGATTTAATTATATATTTAATTGAATACAATTTAGCGACTTTGTTACTAAACTCTTGGACGGATGGATTGAAATTATTTCCATTGGCGGATCTAATCAAAGAGAATGTATATTCCAAAGCACCTTGATTCAGCCTTGAAGTAAGTAAATATTTAACATGGAGGTTATCTTGTGAAAATTACTTAAGGATGAAAAGAATTCCGCGTATCGTTTGCAACATTCCATCAAATGAATAAACTTTCTTTTCGTTGACTACATACTTAGTTTAATGTTTTGCATGTAAATCAACATTTCGTTAAGAAACTTAAATACGCAACAGTTTTCCTCAACTGTTAGAGCGCATTTAAATTTATCTGCAGCATATAAATTTTTTGAGTTTAAATAATAAAATAATTTGTCAAAATTATCAAAAAAATCAAGGTGGCAGGTATTTTATTTTTGGAGTCAGAGAATTTATTTAACTGAAATGCTGTTTTTATTCTAAGTACCACAGGATAGATTAACTTTCATCTTATAGAAATGGCCGGGATTGACGTGTTCATCACTTAATTTAGGACACATTCGAGTGAAGGACGATTGTTCTAATGTATACAGCTCACGAACAACTTGCCAGCTCGCAATACCACCAGGTGTTTCGAGCTCAGATTTCAACATACAGTTCGCAAAGATTTAAATAAATGCGGGGGATCAAATAAACCTACAATTTGAGAAGAACTAATATTGCTTAAAACTGGATTATTAGTATTAGCTCCCAAATTATTCAGAGCTTTTCGATTGTTCGATCATTGGTCACATATAACAGCTTTAACCGTTAGACATATACAAAATTTCAAGTTAGTCTCTACTAAATTGGGTAATGTATTTGATGAAGTGGCATTCTCAGAGGCGTAGTAGCATGTTTTTCCAATTTCGAATAATACCGCGAACCATGAAAACACAAATATAGCTACCAATCTTAGCTTCTGTGCAATCGTCGCCCAAATCAACATATCCGTCTACACAATCTCGGATTGAATTATATTTCAAATCCTTGCGATAATTTCATCAAAAATTATACTGCATTGTTTATCAAAAATTTCTAAAGTGCCAATTTTTTCATTTCATTTGTTTAAGAATTAGTAAATTATTTGAATCTGAATAAATATTTTGCTCTAGTATTTTAAATGTTTCCAGCCACTTACTTCTGTGTTTTTGCTCTTTGTAAAAGTAGCAACCGACAAAAGTTTTTGGAGTGTTCACTTTTATTTGCTTTGGTAATTAAATCACTTAGTCTTGGTTTCGACCGCAAATCTCGTTGTTATTTTAACAACGGGAAATATTTTTTTGTATGGTTGTGTGGGTATTACGTTTGGATATGTATTTGTACTTTTTGACGTTTGATACAATTTTGAAACTGGTTGTAAATGAATGACAAGCTCAAGGTTGAATAGAATTGCTGCTTGAAAAATTCTTGAGATTCGTACGAAGAAAGAGAGTTGCGTCAAGGATGTGATATACGATTTTATTCTGAATTTATTAATTCAAAATTGATTAGAATACTTTTCAATTTAGAAATATACATCTATAATTAATATTTTATTTATAACTTTGTGCCGCCATTTTGGCATATTTGCATTTGGCATCATCAGCCGCCATGTTGGCATTTTGTAATATTTTCGATCTAGGCGTTTGAGTAATCACCACAAATTTAAGCGCGCAGCTCGCCAAAATTCAATTTAATTACCACGAATCACATTTTAACTGTTACAGATGGTCATGCTCAATCCTAACATTCCTTAAACCTGTTCAAAATAGACAAATAATATTCTACAAGTCATGTATTAATCAAACCATTCAATAAACGTCAAAATAAAAATGTATTTACAATATAGGGTGGTTCAATATTTTCGTAGGGGAAATTTTGTATTTTAGTACTAATGTAAAAATAACAACCAAAAAACATCTAGGCATTAGTACTTTTTGGTTGTTATTTTGAATATTTGTTTATTTGTGTGGGTTACAAATACATTTTTCTTGTATATGTATACTATCCGTGTGAGAAGCATTGCAAAAATAGCAACGAACTTTGCTGTCGAAACGTACACTTAAACATGATTTGGGTTAATTTTTGAAATCGATCAATTTTTTATTTGCAATTCGATTTCTTTGTTCTAAATTTTGAATTTTTCGCCGTAATTCTTTATTATCATTTTGCAATTTGTTAATTTGAAAAATACTTTCGATTTAAAGATCGGTAAACGAAACCTCGATACTTTTTTCATTTTTTCGCAATAGCTACAAGTTGGAGCATTTACTTGCAAAGTAATGTCAAAATATGGATCGGGTAATTGTTCGATTTCTGCTAACCACATTATCTTCTTGTGGCTTATTTGAGTAGGTTTTTAACTTTGAAGTGGCATTAGGCTTTGGAGTAGGTTTTCTTTATGATACTTTCGGTGCTTAAATTAAATTTTCTTTTTGATATTTGTATAGGTAGTATTTACACAGCCACCTTTATAAATACATATAAACATAAATAATAATTTAAATTTCGAGTTTTGTCTCAGTTTTTAATTAAATGTTTTTATTTTATGTAGCTAATTTCGTTTTATTTGAGGATTAAGTGGCTAATACCGTAGACAGACACAAAGTTAATCGCGATTTCCATTTATTCCGATTGTCAAAAATCGCGTTTTGAAAACGAAATACTCCGGTTTTTGTGAAAATCGTGTAATGACAGACAGTAAAATAAATTCGCGATTATTCGGTTTGTGTCTGTCTACCGTATAATCGAGATTAGTGTACTATTGAAAATTTTAAAATTTATCTCTTGTAATGGGTTTAGTGACGGAGACGGTATAACTGGCAGCACAATGCGAAATAATTCTTTCAACATTGCTGAAAGTGAGAGTAGCGTGAGTTTACGATAGAAGTTATAAAATCAATAACATCTTATACCACTGACAGACTAGGGATTAGCTAAGCGCGATTAGTGAATCGAGATTAGCTAATCCACCACAAATCCATATGAGTTGACACACTAGGGATTAGTTTCTTGCATAGAAATAAAATATTATTATGGTGATTCGTTGAAATATAGCTGGTAAATCAGCTGGACTCATTTTTTAATTCAATATTTCTAAGATTTATACATTAAAACACACTATATTTTCTATTTCCTCAAAATTTATTCACAACAAATTTTTTAAGATGTCATTGATTTTATAACTTCTATCGTAAATTCACGCCATTTGCATTTTCATTAATGTTTAAATAATTATTTCACATTGTAGTGCCACTTGTACCATCACTAAACCCAATAAAACGAGATAAGCTCGAAAATTTTCAAGGATTAGTGCACTAATCTCGATTAGTGACTAATCCTCAAATAAAACGAGATTAGCTAATCTTCAACTTGACACACTACAGCTAATCTCGAAAAAATCACTAATCGCGCTTAGCTAATCCCTAGTCTGTCAAGGGTATTAATTAAACAATTTGTGCTGAATAAATTTTGAGGTTATGTTTTTTAAAAGAAAATCTAGTGTGTTTTAATGTATAAATCCTAGAAATATTGAATTAAAAACTGAGTCCAGCTGATTTACTAGCTATATTTCAGCGAATCATAATCATACCTTCTCTGCCTAGGAAACTAATCCCTAGTATGTCAACGCAAATAGATTTGTGGTAATTAACTAATCTCGTTTCACTAATCGCGCTTAGCTAATCCCTGACATTTAAAATCAATTTATCATATTTTCTCAATTTTGGTTGTTTAATCGGTTTGACGTACAGTATTATGGAATGAAGTTAGGTTGGGATAAAATACCATGGTTTTTTTTCACTTTTGCCCGACTGAGCACAAAACTCGCTGAGGTTAATGTGATTTTCCAGCTGCAACAAATTTGACAGATAAAAAAAAACCGGGCGAAAATGGGGCGACAGCAGCTGTCATTCGTTGCCCGGAGTGGGATTTTCCACAAAAGGCGAGAAGCGAGTTTGTTTCTCTTTTACTTACACTGAATATGAACACTATTTCGCTTAGTAGAAATATATTTTATTCATGCGATCTCACCTAGCTAGAATAAAATGATATTATACTTCAACTTTCATTCGTCTGTGTCTCTCACCAACGAAGGTACGTGGTCGAAGCGGAGTAGACAGCTCTTATAAATAATATGACTGACGGAGATCGCAATAGAAAAAGCGACATCGACCGAATGAAATGGAGTTGAAACTTTAAAAAAATACATAAACTCGCTTGTCGCCTTTTGTGCAAAATCCCACTCCCGGTAAAATTTTTCGGGGTGATTAACACAATTAAATTTCAAACGTCATTTAAATAAAAACTAAATATAATTAAATTAACACAAAAAAAATCTTTGATTGCAAAATTGACATAGAATTGTCAACTTAATTTGACAATTAATACGTATGCACATGCAAAAAACAAAAAATGACGGAAACCGCATTTTTGCTGTTCCAGTTGAAACGTCAGAAAACTGTCATTTTTTAACCCGGTTTCGCTCCGGTTTTTTTTTTTTTTTGTGTAACTGGAATGCCACATAAAACGGCAACTTCATTCCAATACGATTTTTAAAATTTTAACTACGCCTATGCATTTCTGTTTTTTTCTTGAAAATTATGACGTTTGACATTTATTTCTATAAAAATATTATAACCTCCAAACATGAGCAAATTATTGAATATTGCAAAACAAATTTTCTTACAAACTAAAAGTTCTTCAAGAATTATAAGGTTTATACGATGTATTCATGAAGATTCCTCCACACCAGAATCGGTTACTTCTCAACAGAAACAAGCGCCCGGAAATGTTATAACCAAATATGCTATATTTCGTGAAACTGATTCACCAGTGATTCTAGACATCGACGAGGAGCGTCAAAAAATCTATGAAGAAATCGATCAGAATAAAATAAAGTATGATGAATACCAAAATATTAATCTGGAAAGTAGGTTCGGATTCTAAATTTGGAATACTACCTTTTTACAGCCATTTGATAGTTCCGTTTTCTTTCACAAAAATGGCAAAACAAATTTGAATCTATTTTAAACTATGTATAAACCCATACATACATTATATGGAAAATGGATATTTTTAAAATAAGAATGAACGATAAAAATTGTATAGAAAAATAGCACAATCTTGAAAGAAAATGGGGCTGCCGTCATATGGCTATATAAAGGTAAAGTTTAGCCCTAAATTTTCATAAGGTAATCTTTAATTTAAATTTCCTATACATTTTAGGAGGTAAAGCCGGAGTGTTTGATTTATTCGATCTAATCGATGTGCTTCAGAAAGAGAGTGCCGAAGATATATTTGTGTGTACCGTCCCCAAATCAATAAAATACGTTGACTACATGTGTGTTGTGACTGGCCGAAGTCGTCGACATATCGTCGCTATAGCTGAATTCGTTCGAAAAGTTTATAAACATAAACGAAAATCCACCGATACCTTACCACGAATTGAGGGCGAAAAGAGTAACGACTGGGTTGCTCTAGACTTGGGAAACATAGCTTTGCATATATTCTCGGCGGAAAAAAGAAGCGTTTACGATCTGGAATCTCTGTGGAGTGTCGGCCCGGAATTCGATAAAGAGTGCAATAAACCCGAACAACCTTTAGTTGATTTATATGTAAAGCATTCCATATATCTAAGTGATTTACCACCGAAAAGTAAAATAAAATAGAGCTTTAATATATTTTATTGTAGTCTGAAATTTATCATTGGTATTTTATTTAGTTTATCGCTGGTCCTGAATCTTGTTCGCTACTTTGAAGTGGTAATACAACAAAAAATTCAAATTAGCGAGGTACCAAAGCCTGTCATGAAAATAGGTGAGCGACCTAGTATGTACAACATAACAAAGTTAAAAATGTTAGTACGTTTATCTTAGGGCACAGAATGAACAGATATTGAAGTTCCATGTCAAGTATCATTGGAATATTCGACTCCTTGAATTAAAAAAGGCTGAATTTAAAAAGGCAGACTTAAAAAAAGTGTTTTTATTGTTGGAATATTAATCTAAATTATTATTCTTTATTTTATATAATTAAGTTGTTAGTATAACATGGTCTTTATAGTTATATTTTTCTCTAGTAGTCTATAAAAAGGAAACATATGAAGCGTGTTCTATTAATGAATTTTATTATTCGAATTGTTGATTATTAAAAGGATATATTGAATTATTGGTGAAGTGCGTTTTACTGCTTTAAAAATCGCCCAATAATTTCTAACATTTATATGGAAAATTGGGACTTTTTTTAATTCATTTTTTTCTGAAATAAAAAAAGTATTCCTTTTTCATACAATTTTCGCTTTTTTTATTTCATTAATGAAGACTTTTTTTAATTCAGCCTTTTTTAATTCGGTACCCCGAAATATTCAATCTAAGAAATTTATTCCTGCTCTAATCTAACCAGGTAAGACAGAGAAAATATAATACAATATTACATATTTCACTTCTCTTCTTTTTGTTTTTACAAAAATTGTGTATAAAAAACAAAACAGAAGCGAAGCGAAACCATGATAAAATTAATTTAATAAACCCACCAAGAAACGTTCAAAAAATGAACTAAAACGGTAACTTGAAATAATTATTTTCTTATATGTACTATCATATATTATAGAGTACTCTATAATATATGGTACTATCTAGAGATGGAAAACTATCGATAATTTCAACTATCGATTGTAATTTCCAAATAAATTATAATAACCAATAAAGGACAACCGTCAAAAAACGGCGATAGATGGATTAAATCTAAAGATGGCACTAGTAGTTTTTTTTAAATTTTTTTTTGTTGTTTCAAATTATACTCTATAATATATGGTTACACCGGATAGCAAAATAGTATTATACTGTCTACGGTGTAAAACCAGTATATAATTTTGCTACTATACTATCTACGGTGTAAAGCCAGTATCAGTATGTATTTGCTAACGGTAGATCCGGATACCTGGCACACTCTGGATTAAGTAGACTTATCTGTGTGCTGCGGATCTCTGCACAGACAGACACCCTTTTCTCCGCTAGTCGTGGGACCTAATATGGATCATAATAAAAAACAACAACATAAAAGAAGCCCGGCTCTCTAACAAATCCGGGAAATGTAGACAAGGAGACTCGGGTCAGTAGGCCTGCCTCTAAGTCTATAACCAAATCGCGAGACATAGGCTGTTCCCTCCACTAGGGTCACCAAACCTGAGTTAACAAAGCGGAATAAAAGCAGGGAGGAAGCTGGTTCTTCAAGACCGACCTACAACACTAGGAGAAATGCCTGGAGAGCTCTGGACAAAATAAACATTCGCCGGACGACAGTGAATCGCTTTGTTTAGAGGGTTAATTTTCAGATGTCAATTTGACGTTTAGCTTGGGAAAAATAAAAATGGGTAAACTCGATTCACGACAAAAATTAAATTATTTTTTATGAATAAGATTTAAAAATTTCATTGTAGTAAACCCCATTCGCAAATCAATTAATTTATATCATAGTTTTGCCAATATTTGTGTGGGGTAATGACATACATAAATAAGTCATACGAAACATAAACAAAAACAATACAATAATAATATTAAACAATGGATTTCGTTGTAAAACATTTATGTCGGCTATGTTTAATAAAACCTGAACATCCTGTGGACGTAACAAGCAATGAAAATCTCAAAGAGAAATTCCGAACATTTTTCAAAATTGATGTAAATCCTGAAAATCAGTTTCCGAGTTTAATATGTAGTTCTTGCTCTCAAACTATCGAACATTTTGCCAAATTTTGTGATAAAGTAGCCGAAAATCAAGGTATACTACTGCAAAAGATAACGACGATAATTAAAAACGAAAGTTCAAGCCCAACACCAACTGACGACCATAATAATGAAGATGATGTCGACCGATTAGCCGAGTCATTTCCCAACAGTGCAGACGAAGATGATGTAAAGGAAGAAGATTTTGCCGAATTGAAACATGAGATTTCGCGTAAAAAAGTGGATGCCCGACCCAGATCAAGTAGAAAACGAAAATTAGTTGCGAAACAGGATAAAGACACAGACGACAGCACTTCGGAATCGAAGCTGGACAACCTGACGAAAAAACCAAATAGGCGACAAGCTGAAAGCGACGACGACGATATAATTCGATCATTTTTGTCTCTAGTATGTGACCAATGTGAAGATCGTCAGGTTTACAATACATTCACACAGCTAATTATTCATTTTAAACTTGTCCACAAAACTCGTGGTTATGTAACTTGCTGCGATAAAAAATTCTACCGTAAATACATTCTAGTGAATCACATCACGTGTCACCTAAATCCAGAGGCATACAAATGTGAAATGTGTGGTAAAATCAGTAAAAGCAAATCACAGTTACAAGTGCACATGAAACTCCATTTACCAGTTGACCAACGTGCGCACGAATGTTCCACTTGTAAACAACGATTTCCGACAAAATCTCATCTTAACCAACATATATTTTCTCATCTACCCGATTCGGCAAAGAAATTCACATGTGACGAGTGTGGCAAAGCGTTTGGTTTTAAAAATGCACTATCTCAACATAAACTAACACATTCATCCGAACGGAATTTCGTTTGCGAAGATTGTGGTCAATCATTTGCTGTTAAATCTTATTTAAAAAATCACATAAATTACGCACACAATGGGGGGCCGAAGCCGAAGTTGCAGTGTCACATATGCCAATCGTGGTATAAAAATAAAGATACGTTACGTGGCCATATGAAAAAGCATAAGGACCAGAAGGAATATAAATGTGAACATTGCGATAAAATTTATGCGACTCGTGACGGCTGGTTAGGCCATGTCCGTTACATTCACAAACAAATTTTTCGTCACGAGTGTAATATATGTGAACGAAAATTTAGACGGAGGTGCGAGTTGATGAATCACATGGCTAAACATACTGGTCAACCGCTCTGCAAATGCGAGTATTGTGGCAGAGAATTTATATGTCGCTCGCATTGTTCAAAACATCGCAAGAAATGCCGATTGCGGACAGGAACGAAATAGCAACTAGTGGAAGGGAGCATATTAATAATTATCAATCAATATAATGGCAGACCAATTTAGTTTGGTTGATCCAAAACCGCAATTATTTGTTTTCAAAATTTTATTTTATAATGTATTGTGTAAGTACTGAACATTTAAGTAACAATTATATATGTATGTATGTATCATATATTTATGTAGTAATTATGACAAAAAATAAAATACAACAGTCTTTGACTGGATTCAAAACAAGAAGAAAAGGGTGCTTATTTATTTTTTGCGTTCTAGAAAGACCCCACAGCTTTACCTTTGTCGATTTCTAGGAAATCTTGAAACCCTTTTTTTATTGGTCAAATTGTTTCCAATGGAATTATAGTTTGGTCACCACTGGGGCGCTATCATGAAATCCGGATGGTAAATTTGAGCGGTAATAAACATTTCTATGAAAAATTTAGAATAAATTCGAAAAATGGTCAAAGTTTCCCCAAGTTATTTTTGTATGTAATTGCAAATAAGTGAAAGTTTATCGACAAATTTGTATGCGACAAATATTTTTTGACGATCATAAATTTACCGTTTCACCTTCATGTACATAATTGCGATTTGATACAAAATAACTTGGGTAACTTTGACCATTTTTCGAATTTATTCTAAATTTTTCATAGAATGTTTATTACCGCTGAAGCCGCATACTACAAAAAAAATTCAGTAACTTTTATGGTAATTTCGCAACAGAAGAACTTGACGAACATAAAATTTTCTCATATAATTTGTAAATTTTTTCCCCTCCATACCAACTTAAAAAACATATTTTTTTTTTCTCGTATGAAAAAAAAGAATTGAGGGGAAAAATATTACCGAAAAGTTGAGAAAAGTTTATGTCCGTCAAGTTCTTCTGTTGCGAAATTACCAAAAAAGTTACTGAAATTTTTTTGTAGTATGCGGCTTCAAATTTACCGTCCGGATTTCATGATAGCCCCCCCTGTTTCAGCGTTTTGTCGTCATCACGTTTGCCCTTTTGTTTTAGCGGTTTAAATCTTCGATAATTTTTTTGTAAAACTGTCCTCCATGAAGCTTTATTTATTCGAATAAATGTTTGTGTCCGGTGCGTTGGCAGCGTTGTCCAACTGACAGCCAGGTCATTGAACTTTGTTTTCATTTCGGCTGCAAAAAAATTGCATTTTTATGGAATTTTCGTTTTTTTAAGTAAATCACTTAAAAAATTCGATCACAAAATTAATATAAATAAACATGAACATTGACGACATTCAGTATATATGCCGTTTGTGCTTAATAAAACCAGAGGATTACGAGGACGCTCTATTCGATGACCGACTCAAGGAATACCTGAAGTTATTCTTCAAAATTGATGTAAATATAATTATTGTGTTTCGATAAATTCTGTAGATCTTAAAATGTATGGTTTATTTTAGATTGAATACGACCAGAAATATTCTAGCTTAATATGCAAGTGTTGCTTGCAAACGTTGAAAGCTGTTTGTGAATTTTATGATAAAGTACTGGCGAATCAGAAATTGCTGAGTGAACGCCATACAAAATTGCTCGAAATAAAAAATGAAGTTCTTAACGCGGAGATGAGCTTAGGTGAAGTATTGAATGATGATTTTGGTTCGTCTCCAAATAGTTTCCACAGTGACAATGACGAGATAAATAGTGAGGACGTAGAAATGGAATCTACCCAAGAATCCAATATAAAAGAAGAACATAGTGAAGAAAGTTCTGATTCCGATGACGAAACGGAAAAGAAATTAAATGATAAATCGAAAAAAAACCGCCAAACCAAGACGAACTACGACGAACAAATTCGAGAATTTATGCCACTTGTCTGCGACCAGTGCAACAAATCAGAAATCTTCGATACATTTAAAGAACTGACGGAACATTTTGAAACGGTACATAAATGTCGCGGTTATACAACATGTTGTGATAAAAGGATTTACCGTAAAGACGTTCTCGTCAGTCATATCACGAATCATATTGATCCGGAGGCGTACAAATGCCCAGAATGTGGTAAAATCAGTAAAAGTAAAACCCTCCTTCAAATCCACATGAAAATTCATTTGCCTGTCGAGGAACGGGAGTTCCAGTGTTGCATTTGTACCCAACGTTTCGCCACCAAATCGCATCTCGCCAACCATGAAATATCGCACCTTCCAGATTCCGAAAAAAAATTCTCGTGTGACGAATGTGGCAAAGCATTCGGTGTTAAAAATGCCCTCACTAAACACAAACTTATTCACTCGTCCGAACGAAATTTCGTGTGCGAAGACTGTGGCCGATCATTTGCAATGAAAGCCAACCTACAGTATCACATCAACAATATCCATAGTAATGAACCAAAACCGAAACTACAGTGCCATTTATGTCAAGCTTGGTTTAAAAATAATGACACACTCCGCAAACATATTCGCCAGCACAATGACCAAACGGAATATAAATGTGAACACTGCGATAAAGTGTGCTCGTCGCGTAACGTTCTTTGGTGTCATGTCCGGTTTGTACATAAAAAAATTCGTAAACATGAGTGTAATGTATGTGAACGTAAATTTCGGCGCAAATACGAACTAACCGATCACATGGCGAAGCATACGGGTCAACCGTTATATAAATGCCAAAATTGTTTGCGGCCTTTTATGTATAGTTCGCATTTCTCTCAGCACCGTAAAAAATGTCAGAATATGACAACGGCCACGGATAATGTGCCGATCCAGATATTTGGCGAATTTTAAATGGCGAGAAGAAACCGTTTATAAGCAAACCGTGATAATTTATAAAATGGATGAAAATGTTTCTTCAAGCTAATCGTTTATACAATAAAATTAAAAAATATAATTTATTTAAAATTAAATCTTATTTATTTTCTATTCTTTAAATTATTTAACAAAACATACATCACATGCGGCTTTATTCTGGATCACAAAATACTGTAATATTCACTTGTTCGTTGTTCCTGTACCGCTGTACACAAAGTATTGTGATAATCACTTGTTCCGGGGGGCTGTTTCTATAATTGGTTTCGTAACCGATTTGCGAAAGTTCTGAAGGCCATTACGCTTCTTTGATCACTTGATTGCTAACAATTTGGTAAAAAATCCCAAAATTCTGACATACACCCAAAAAGTTCAATACAAAAGACGTGCTGGAGATGTAGCTTAACACAAGGAATTCAGCCTTGATTGTAGATCTACCTTACCCAAAACGGAACTCTCAATCAGTCTCATTAGCTTTTTTATCCTGATTACTTTTTTCCCTCGAAAGAATTTAAATTCGATAAATCGCGATTCGCGAATTTGAACAACGCCGAATAAAAAAACGCACCTACAAAAAACAATTTATACTAAATATGTACCTAAATAGCATTTAATTTGCACCAAATTACATCTACTTTTGAATTAAAATTAATTACCTATAAAAAGTAATTATGTATATTATATTCAAATTATAAAATAAATTTGCTTAAGTAAAATTAGAAAAATCTCATCCATGCTCGAGCTAGGTAGGATTTAAATCCTAGGATTTTTAAAAGTTAAGGTTAATTTATATTATCCGTTCCTTTCAGAAAACCACAAATTTTGCTTATCAGCACGGAAACCTTTGTTTCAGGGAGATCCTAAAATTAATCAATTTTTCGTATGTTTCGTGCAGGTATTAAAAACTCCGGCCGAAAATTATAAGCCGGCTTTTCCTTGTTGAACGCAATATCAATTGGCAAGTCAGGTTAATAATTTAGATGCAAACGGGTGCAATCTGCTGCTTGAAATTTTAATTTACGACCCATCTCAGCGAATCTCTACAAGATGCATTTTTGTATCAAGAAATATTTGGAGCCTCCTGGGTGAAAATGCTACGTTTGTAACCTTCGCTCTCTTCTTTCTTTCCAGCTACTTCTTATATGAAATGCTGTGGCGATTAACAAGGCCAAGCATTCTAAAGATAAATAAAAAATATAATTACCTAACTAAATACATAATTTAGATTGTTAGGTTAAACTATCTTTGATTATTAATTGCTGCTCAAAAATAAAACTATCTGAAGCGTAAAATAACTCAAACTCTACCGTTCGAGTTATATTACGCGTAACAAAAAACGGGGTTCCAAGAAAAGTTCGAAGGTCCTATCAGTGCCCCGTACGGCTGCGATAGTGACGTTGATAAATGGCGACGAAATAAACAATGCGAGAATAGTAGAGGAACAAGTGCACCGAATCGAATAAATAAGACTTAGGTAATTTTAAATAAATTATATTTTAATTTTATTGTATGTATAATACTATCATGTACATATACGATTGCCTTGAAGAGAAACTTATTTTTTTCAGATTTTTTTTTAAAACGGCATTTTAAAATTCGCCAAACATCTGGATTGGCATTGGCACATTATCCGTGACCAACGTCACTGACATTTTTTTCGGTGCAGAGCGAAATGCTGACTATAAATAAACGATCGCAAACAATTTTTGCACGTGTGTGCCGGTTGACCCGTGTGCTTCACCATGTGATCGGTTAATTCGTATTTACGTCGAAATTTACGTTCGCACACGTTACACTCATGTATACGAACATCTTTATGTACAAACCGGACATGGCCATAAAGGGTATCACGTGACGAACACAGTTTATCGCAGTGTTTACATTTATATTCCGTTTGGTTTCTATGCCGGTTAATATGTTTACGTAGAGTGTGTTTATTTTTAAGCCAAACTTGGCATAAATGGCACTGTAATTTTGGCTTTCCTTCATTACTATGGATATTATCGATGTGATATTGCAGGTTGTTTTTCATTGTAAAAGATTGACCACAGTCTTCGCACACAAAACGTCTTTCGAACGAGTGAACAACTTGTTTGTGTCGAATGAGGCCTTTTTTAAAAGCGAACGCCTTGTCACATTCGTCACACGGGAATTTTTTCTCGGAATCGGAAAGATGAGATTGTTTATGAACGTCCAAACGCGCTTTGGTGATGAAACGTTTGGTACAAATGCAACACGGAAATTTTCGTGTCTCAACAGGCAAATGCATTTCCATGTGTCTTTTCAGGGTAGTTTTATTTTTACTGATTTTGCCGCATTCGGAGCACTTGTACGCCTGCGGATCAGTATGATTCGTGATATGACTGACGAGAACGTCTTTACGGTAGATCTTTTTATCACAACACGTTACATAACCGCGACACTTATGAACCATTTTATAATGTTCGCTCAGCTCTTTAAATGTATCGAAAATTTCTGATGGGACGCATTGGTCACATTCTAGTGACATAAAGTTCCGTATCTGTTCCTCGTAGTTAGTGTTGGTTTTGCAAAGTTTTTCCGAACTAGGCTTTAATTTCTTGCAAAGTTTTTTCGATATAGGATTTAATTTCTCTTCAGGTTCGTAGTCAGGATCAAAACTTTCTTCGCTGGGTTTTTCGGTAGATTCCATTTCGTCGTCCTCACTACTCATCTCGTCATGATCACTGTGAAAACTATTTGCAGAGTCATCAAAATTATCATTCATCCCTTCACCTACACTCGTCTCCTCATTAAGAACTTCATTTTTTATTTCAAGCAATTTTGCTTGTTGTTCGAGCACTTTCTGGTTCGCAAGCACTTTATGATAAAATTCACAAACAGTTTGTAATGTTTGTAAGCAGCACTTGCAAATTATGCTGGAATATTTTTGGTCATATTCAATCTAAAATAAATCATGAGCTATAGAATTTACACAGAAATACGTAGAATATATTTATGTATGTACATCAATTTTGAAGATTAACTTGAGATTTTCCCTGAGTCGGTTATCGAACAGAGCGTCCTGGTAATCCTCCGGTTTCATTAAGCACAAACGACATTTAATATCGTCGGTATTCATGTTTATTTCTATTAATAATATGGGGAAATTAGAAGCAAATAAAATTCTATATAAGATTACCGTACTTTATATTGCGTTATACACTTGTACACGTTCCAACAATTTATTTCCAGCTTTTCTTGTTTAGAAGCCCGCCTCATGAAATGAAAAATGAGAAAAGATCTCACGACAGTTGCCAATTTTTTTTTTACACTTTCTACTTTTTGTTTTGTTATTTTTGACATTTCTTAAAACTTCCAGTTAAAAAAAAACGATTTTCCAGTTGCCACAAATTTGACACATAAAAAAAATGGAGCGAAAACGGGGCGACAGCAGCTGTCATTCGTCGCCCGGTAAAATTTTTCTGGGCGATTACACAATTGCTGTGTTCCATAATTGGCCTGAGTAAAGTGTATACACATTACACATTAGACATTACACTCATCAATATAGGTCGATTAATAAATTCTGAAGCAAACGAAATAAAAAAAAAACAATTTGTTTATACAATGAAAAGTGAAAATGATTCAACTAAAATTTGTAGATTATGTTTAAAATCCGCAGATTCTTTTGAAAATATAAATTGTGAAGGGGGACTACACAATAAAATCGATATCTTGTTCAAGTTGAATGTATTTTATAAGCCATCCATAAACTTCTTATATTTCAATTTTAATTTGTTTTTAATTTTAGGTTGAAAGGAATGATAACTTCAGTCAGATAGTTTGTAGTGATTGCTCATTCTTGGTTAATCAATTTTGGGATTTTTACCAAATTGTTGTTAATAATCAAGTAATCTTAGAAGCACCAAATCCTTCAGAACTTCCGCAGATAGAAGTTCAAAATACTATTATAAAACAGACTAAACCTGTTCCAAAAAGGAAACCAGACAAAATTAATGATCAGCTTCCCGACCATTTAAAAATACGCAAGACTAGAGGAGCTTGCGATGCAAAAATCAAAGAATTCATCAAGTTAAACTGCACCCTGTGTAGTGCTCAAGAAAGCGACGAACATGTTACAGAATTTGATAATTTCAAATCTGTTCAAGAACACTTCGCCACCGTACATAAATGTCGAGGATTCGTTGAGTGCTGCGACAGGCGATTCTATCGTAAAGATCGGCTCATGGATCATATTATAATTCACACAGATCCTAGTGCTTTCAAGTGTCCGCAGTGTGGCCAGAAGTGTAAAAATAAAATCCTGCTAAAAAGTCATATGAAACAACATTTACCATTGGACGAGTGGAAATTTCAATGTAATCAGTGTTCCGCGCGATTTGCACTCAAATCTCAGTTATCAAATCATGAAGCAACGCATTTTACTGAATCCCAAAAAAAGTACGTATGCGACGAATGTGGTAAATCGTTTGCCCTTCAATTTGTGATGCTCAAACATAAAGAACGCCATTCGACGGAACGAAATCATGTATGCGACATTTGTGCCAGAACATTTGTATCGAAGGCAAACCTACAATGTCATATTGCGAAACATAATGCTCCGGACACGGCAAATATTCGAGTTCAGTGCAAAATTTGTCAATCTTTGTACAAAAATCGTGACACCCTGCGCACGCATATGCATCACCATCGTGATAAACGTGAACATCGTTGTGAAGTTTGCCAAAAATTGTGTGCAACCAGAAGTGCACTGGCCGCTCATATACGATATGTTCATCTTAATTTACATGAATTCGAGTGTACCATTTGTGATCGTAAATTTCGGCGAAAGTTGGAATTGACCGAGCATATGGCACGACACTCCGGCAAACCGTTGTATCAATGTAAAATTTGTTCGACAACATTTACATCGAGTTCGAGTTATTTTACTCATCGCAAGAAACGTCACTCGGAAAATTCGAAGATCCAATCAGTGTCCCCGTCCCGGACGACTAAGGCAGTGACGTTGACACAGCCGACGAAATCGGTTAACAAACCAATTATAGAAGCAGTAGAGGAACAAGTTGTTAAGTATATTGTGATCCAGAATAAAGCCACAGGTGAAGTAGAGGTTTTGTTAAATAATTTAGAAGAAACAAATAAATAAGACTTAATTTTAAATAAATTATACATATTTTAATTTTATTTTATATTACTCGATTGGATTGGCTTGAAGAAACATTTTCATTTTATTTGTAAATTAACAAAATTTGCTTTCAAACAGTGTTTTCTCCGCAATTTAAAATTCGCCAAATATTTGTATCGCTACATTATCTGTAGCCTTTGGTTGTTACATTCAGACATTTCTTACGGTGCTGAGTTAAATTGCGATTGTATGTAAACGATCGTAAACAATTTTCGCATGTATATAACGGCTTGCCGGTATGTTTTGTGATGTGATCGGTTAGCTCGCTCTTGCGCCGAAATTTACGTTCACACACATTACACTCATATTTACGAATGGCTTTATGTACCAACCAAACATGACTATAAAGGCCTTCACGTGACGGATACACTTTGTCGCAGCGTTCACATTTATACACCGTTTGGTCATTATGTCGGCGAATATGTTTGCGGAGCGTTTCTTTATTTTTATACCAAGTTTGGCATAAATGGCACTGTAATTTCGGCTTTGGTTCATTACTATGGATATTGTCGATGTGATATTGCAGGTTGGTTTTCACTGCAAATGATTGGCCACAGTCTTCGCAAACAAAACGTCTTTCGAACGAGTGAACAATTTGTTTGTGCCGAATGAGGCCTTTTTTAACAGCGAACGCCTTGCCACATTCGTCACACGGAAATTTTTTCTCGGAATCGGGAAGATGAGATTGTTTATGAGCGTCCAAACGCGCTTTGGTGGTGAAACGTTGGTTACAAATACAACACTGGAATTCTCGTTCCTCAACTGGTAAATGAAGTTTCATGTGTATTTGCAGGCAAGTTTTATTTTTACTAGTTTTGCCGCATTCGGGGCACTTGTACACCTCCGGATCAGTATGATTTGTGATATGAGCGGCAAGAACTTCTTTATAGTAGAACCTTTTATCATCGCAACATGTCATATAACCGCGACACTTATGTACCGTTTTATAATGTTTGGTCAGCTCATTAAATGTATCGAAGTTTTCTAATGTATCACATTGATCGCACACAAGTGACATAAATTTTCGAATCTGTTCATCATAGTTAGTATTGGTTTGGCGAAGGTTTTTCGATCTAGGATTTAATTTCATTTCAGGTTCGTAATCAGAATCAGATTTTTTTTCATTGATTTTTTTGGTAGATTCGATTTCAACATTCTCACTAGTCATCTCGTCCATATATCCGTGGAAACTATTTGGAGGCTCACCAAAATCATCGTTCATCCCTTCATCTACGCTCATCTCCGCATTAAGAACTTCAATTTTTATTTCGAGCAATTTTGCATGATGTTGGACCACTTTCTGATTCGCCAGCACTTTATGATAAAATTCACAAACGGTTTGTAGCGTTTGTAAGCAACACTTGCAAATTAGGCTGGAATATTTTTGGTCATATTCAATCTAAATAAATCACATATTTTAAGTATTGTATAATTTAAACAATTACATAGAATATAATATATTTTTGAATGTAGGTACATACATACATCAATTTTGAAGATTAACTTCAGATTTTCCTTTATTTGGTCATTTAACAGAACGTCCTCGTAATCCTCCGATTTTATTAAGCACAAACGGCATTTGTACTGAATATCGTCGATATTCATGTTTTTATTTCTATTATTATTATTTGTTGAAGAAATCAAAATTCCATAAAAGCTTCTGATCTCTTCACCATTCAGAGCGAGAGCAGAGATAAAATCCACAGATAAAATCATAGACCAATGTGGTTTTCCGGTTACACAAAAAAAAAACCCGGTTAGTTTTTTGACGTTTCAACTGGAACAGCAAACAATGCGGTTTCATAATCCGGTGACAAAATCCAATATTCTCATGTGACAAAAGTACACATTACGTACTACATTTGTACTGTTAGCATATATTATAGAGTATATATATACGACATTACGTGGACTAAACGATTTTTTTTTCCTCCCGTATTTTTGACATGATGAAGTTAGCCACACAACAATTTACTATAATAGGCCTATTTTATTTAACCATTTGAAAAAAAATTGCTTGTATCCAATACCATTTTGGTATTCGTGAATACCCACTGTGTACTTGGTTTTCAAAAATCCAATAGTATTTTTTAGCAGGGACGCGATTCCGAAATGAATACCAGTTTTGAATTTGGCAAATAAAATAGGCCTTATGTAGCTTCGCCATTTTGTACACTAGTCATGTTTCAAACCACTATAAAACCTCCCGTATTTTCAAATGAAGGTCACAAAAATCCAGTCCAAATCATAGTCCAAATTTTTCCATAGTAAAAGTAGGTTATGGCGTATATATACTCTATAATATATGCTGTTAGTGCAAGCTAGTGTAACGTTTACGAACTCCTTAGTATAGCAAAGTCTTCGTAAACCGTACGTTTATGATACACCTGGTCTGGAGGGTAATTGTTGTGAAATGTCAAATTACACTAGAAATTCCCGAATTAATAAAAATTAATTTTTCAAAAAGCCCTCGTCACGAGCTTGCGTATTTGTGTATTTCGTAACTTCGTAAATTTGACGTTTCTTCTGATTGGTTGAAATTGTTTCCCCTAAATAAGCAAGAAACGTCAAAAATAAACACGTTCACAGGCTATTTTTCTTCAGCGTATTGTGACATTTGTGATTACTTGTGATTTTTAATAAATAAAAATAAATAATATGGAACAAAATATTAAAAAACGGGCAAGAATACCTACCAAAAAATGGGAAGAAGAGGAAAAGATGAATATATTGAATTATGTATGTATTTTAAAAAAATAATTCAAAATAATTTAGAAATAGAGGTTTGTTTTATTAGCTGCCTACATTTATATGTAAACATTTATGTGATTTGTATTTTGATCCATATTATTTATTTTTATTTATTAAAAATCACAAGTAATCATAATTGTCAGAATACTCTGAAGAAAATTAGCCTGTGAGCGTGTTTATTTATGACGTTTCTTGCTTATTTAGGGGAAATAATTTCAACCAATCAGAAGAAACGTCAAATTTACGAAGTTACGAAATACGCAAAATAAATACGCAAGCTCGTGACGAGGGCTAATAATTTCTTGGAAATGATATGGATTATCGCCGCCATGTTATTAACTCAACGAAACTCTTAATTCGTGTTAACTCTGACATGAAAACGTAGCAATGTGGTCACCATGGGTGTTTTTTTTTTATTCATTCGGAATATTCCGGACATTCCGAAATTGACGTAAATCGTTTTATTATTCATTCCATTCTTTCTATTCCTTTTTTAGTTCACTTTTTTATTTATTCGGAATATTCAGAACGCATTCTTTTTGTACTATGTATGTACATCGAAATGTGGAATAAAAAGAATATCCATTTGACGTTTTATAATTATACGTGCGATGCTTACAATTTAAATGGGTGAATTGAATTAAATCATAGATATTAGTCGTGTTCCAGTCGACCACTTCAAGTACTCATGAGGCGCATTTTATTTGCCCATTTGCAAAAAAATTGCTTGGATCCAATACCATTTTGGTATTCGTGAATACCCATTGTGTACTTGGTTTTCAAAAATCCAATAGTATTTTTTAGCAGGGACGCGATTCCGAAATGAATACCAATTTGGAATTTGGCAAATAAAATAGGCCTATGAGTACTTAGGTTTGTGTCTTTGCTTAAATTTAACTACTCGTAACTGCTCTTGCCAGAATGCAAGAGCAGTTACGAGTAATTAAATTTAAGCAAAGACACAAACCTAAGTACTCATAAGTACTTGAAGTGGTCGACTGGAACACGACTATTATGAAAAATGAAAAATTCTTAATTATGATAAAATTAATTATTTAAGGTGTTAAATATAACCATTTTTGAAAATATTTTGTTTTATTACATGATACATAATAGGTTTTAAATAGAGCTTGGTGGATTAAAAAAATCACCGGTTATATTTTTTAGATGTATCAATTAAAATTAATATTACATGGTGTATTTTAACACAAATTATTTGCAACTTTAATTAATTATAATGAATAAAAAAAAAACACCCATCATATGTAGAACTCAAATTTATTCGAAACCAACTTCTTGGAGGACGGTTTCACAAATATATGACCGAAGATTTAAACCATGGTTGTCAAATTTCTTTCCGCCAATTTGACGTTTCGTGTACACAAAAAAAAATCAAAGGCGATCCACAGCAAATTGGAGTTTATATATTTTTGTACCGAAAGTTCCTTGTGCTAAAACATATTGACAAATCTTAAATAATTAGTCTTTTTCACAAAATTTGTAATTTGCGTGGGATAATGTCATGTAAACCGTAAACAGACGAAACAACAACAAAAATCTAGAAGAAAAATTCATGTAAAGAAAAACCCAATTGTAATGGATTACGATGTAAAAACCTTATGTCGACTATGTTTAATAAAGCCTGAGTACTCCATGAACATACTAGCCAATGAAAATCTCAAAGAGAAATTTAGAATATTTTTCAAAATTGATCTTCAAAATGCAGATGATTTATCGAGTTTAGTGTGTAGTTCTTGCTTTCAAATTATCGATCATTTTGACAAATTTTGTGACACAGTAGCTGAAAATCAAAGAATCTTACGACAAAAGATATCCACATCAATTAAAATTGAAAGTCCAACACCAAATAACGACCCTCATGTAGATGATGATGTCGACCGATTAGGGGTGTCAGCTCACAATAGTTCTGACGAAGATGATTTTGTCGAATCGAAACTTGAGATTTTGCATATCAATGTAGATGAACGACCCAGATCGAGTAGAAAACAAAAATTGTTCGCGAAACGGGATAACGACGCAGGTGACAGCAGCTCAGAACCAGAATTGGATAAGGTGATAAAAAAATCCAAAAGGCGTCAAGTTGAAAGCGACTACGATGATAGAATTCGAGAATTTATGACTCTCGTGTGCGACCAATGCGAAAAACATGAGATTTATGGCACATTCAAACAGCTAAGTGATCATTTTAAACGTGTCCACAAAACTCGCGGCTATATAACGTGCTGCGACAAAAAATTCTACCGCAAAGACATCCTGGTGAGCCACATCACTGGCCACATAAATCCAGAGGCATACAAATGTGAATTGTGCGGTAAAATTAGTAAAAGTAAATCACTATTACAAACGCACATGAAAGTACATTTACCCGTTGACCAACGTGAGTATGAGTGTCCCACGTGTAATCAACGGTTTGCAACCAAATCACATCTCGCCAAACACAAAATTTCTCATCTACCCGATTCGGAAAAGAAATTCTCATGTGACGAGTGTGGCAAAGCGTTTGGAGTTAAAAACGCCTTAACACAACACAAACTAACGCATTCGTCGGAAAGAAATTTCGTTTGTGAAGATTGTGGTCGATCATTTGCTGTTAAATCTTATCTACAAAACCACATAAATAATATACACAATAATGAGCCGAAGCCGAAGCTGCAGTGTCACATATGCCAATCGTGGTTTAAAAATAACGACACGCTACGTAAGCACGTGCGCCAGCATAACGACCAAACGGAATATAAATGCGAGTATTGCGATAAAATATGTTCGTCGCGTGACGTCTGGTGGTGTCATGTTCGTTTTGTTCACAAAAAGATTCGTCAACATGAGTGTAGTATATGTGAACGAAAATTTAGACGAAGATACGAGTTAACAGAACACATGGCAAAACATACTGGCCAACCGCTATACAAATGCCAGTACTGTAGCAGACAATTTATGTACAGCTCGCATTTTTCACAGCATCGCAAGAAATGCCAATTGCTAGCTCAGGAACAACAACAACAAGTACAGGAACCGCTTAATAATTATCAACCAATGGTTTAATATAGTACAAGCAACTGTTTTGCATTTTGGCTGGCCCAAAAAACGTTTCGGATTTGATTGTTTCAAAAATTTATTTTATAAATTATTAATATGTACTGAATATTTGGTAATAATTACTATTTTAATTAATTCTTATTGTTTTAATTCCCTTTGTTTTCGCCAAACTGTAAAATATCAAATTTTAACTTTTTATCCAACTTGACGATGCGCCCAATAAACAAGTTCAAATTTAAAACTGTGTGCAACCAACGCTAAATGATTAAAGCAAATAAATTATTGACGATTGGAGCATCACGGATTCCACCTAGTGGAACATTTTTAACTGAGCTACCTGATAATTTGACGTTCGAAATTGTTGTAAATAATTCCAAGTTTGATCTGTAAACACAATTTTTACTTATCGGATTGCTAATAATTGTAAATAATTCCAATTTTAGACTATAAAAACAATTTTTAATTACCGCTATGCTAAATTTTCTTTCGTCGTATTTGTGACAAATGTCATTTTATCAGGTGCATCATTTTAACTATTGTCCTCGAGAGGCGCTTTCTCTACTTTTACAATCTTCAATAATACCCTATTGGCGACTCCCATCAACTGTAGTCGGCGTTGGGACGAGTATTGTCAAATTCAATTATTTGACAGTTCTAATCCCCCTTGTTCTATGGTTAAATTTTGTTCATATTGTTTTCACCAGATGTCAGCTACTTTGTTGAAAGTCGCGAATAACAAATAAATTATAATACTCGCTGTCAAAAAACGGCGATAATCTTAAGATGACACTAGTAGTTTTTTTTAAATTTTTTTTTTGTTGTATCGAAACAAAAATATAAACAAAAGCAAAAAACACGAATAAAACTTACAACTAGACATGAATTATAAAAAAAATTAATTTTATTTTTGATTTATTTACCAAAAATTAAAAATTGTTAAAGCTGACATCTTTAGAAGTTATCCCGACTATGTTTTCCCGTAATAATACTGCATTATCGGTAAATCTGCCAATATCATTGACCGCAAGTTTACTATGGAAAAGTGTCATGATGTCCTTTATAGGGTATTATAATTTATTTGGGTAACCCTACCTCTTCACCTGACATATACTATACCACTACCATTAGCATTTCTATAAACAAAAATATTAAAAATGGCTACGGGTGAGGTAAACGTGCGATAAAATCGTCATTCGGTGCGAATAAAGTGGAATTTATGTTTCATAAGCATTAATTGTCTCTATACAATTGAATTAATTTCATAATTTCCTCCTTTTCGTTAATTTTGAAAATGTTTATTATTAAAACTTAATATATTGGCATTAAGATTCAACACAAGGAGAATTACACTTGCCGTTACTTTGAATTGTGCATGTTGTATATGAAATTATTATAACATCGAGTTTTGCCAAATTATTATAACTTGCTGGTATAATTTATTGATATTTTATAACATTTGGTGTCTCCACTAGCAAAAGAGTAAATATTAATGGTATAACTCAATGGTAGATTGCAGGTGGAGAGGCCGGGTTAAGCAAATAAATTATAATACCCTATAAAGAACATTATGACACTTTTCCATAGTAAACTTGCGGTCAATGATATTGGCAGATTTATCGATAATGCAGTATTATTTAATACGTGAAAACATAGTTCGAGATAACTTCTAAAGATGTCAGCTTTAACAATTTTTAATTTTTGGTAAATAAATCAAAAATAAAATTAATTTTGTTTATAATTCATGTCTAGTTGTAAGTTTTATTCGTGTTTTTTGCTTTTGTTTATATTTTTGTTTCGATATAACAAAAAAAAATTTAAAAAAAACTACTAGTGCCATCTTAAGATTTAATCTATCTATCGCCGTTTTTTGACAGCGAAGACCTTTATAGGTATTATAATTTATTTGGATTCAAGGGAGTGTAGGAGCAGGCCAATAGACCGGGTGAGACTCCAGAAAGCGATCGGTGATTATTGTTTTGGGATAGTAAAAACTAAAAAGTGATCACTATTGATAGTGATCGATCACTAAATTGTACAAGTGTTATATCGGGTAACAAAAAAACTTGAAAGTAAACTTTTTATGTGTAATCGAATTTAAATTTTAGGCTTTTAACAACGTTTAGTAGAAATGTTAATTTTGACTGGGTCGAAATGAAAATGATGATATAATAATAATAATGAATTTATAATGTACCTCATTCGGCATATCAGCGCGTGGTGGAACAGCTTAGAGACCGATATCTTAAACGGACAATTATTTTTTTAAAATAAAATAATATGTTTTCCTAGCAAATTACAACAAATTATATCGATTTTGTTAAGTCACTAAAATTTGCGAACAATCGCTATACTGATGTCTTTTGGCTTGCGCCCACCTTTAAGTTCAAACAAATCTAGATCATTTAAACAAACCTCCACCTGCCATTAATACCCAGCAAACGAGAGTTTACGTTCGATGCTTATAATTTAAATGATTTTGCATTGTTTGAACGCTAATAAAGAAAATTAATCGATGATGTTTTTTACCATCTGTTTTATCATCCCTTTTTGGTGGCTGAATCAGACATGGCGGCAGATCAAGGTTTTGTGTTTTATTTACCCAAAAAAATCAAGAAATTGTTTGATCTAGATCAAATTTCACAAATCGAATTTTTTTTTAAGATTTACCCCACTTTTCTACCAAACTCATTAATACGTAGAAATATCCATTTTTTATTATTATAAATGACAGCTAATGTACACAATTTTGGTTGACGTATTCTTGAATTGAATATTGTAAGCCTTGTTATAAGGAACTTATATAAAATCCCAAATTTCGATAAATACGTCGAACTTGGTTATAACGAACCTCAATGCACTAAAAATTTTGTTCGTTATAAGGAAGAAACATTAGATCAAGAGATCAATTTACCTACATTTGTATGTATTGTACATATTTTTCGAAATTTGGGATTTTATATAAGTTCCTTATAACAAGACTTTCGTTATTATCACGATTCTGTATATCCAAGCTTATATACAAATGTAGGTAAATTGATCTCTTGATATAACGTTTCTTCCTTAAAACGAACAAAATTTTTAGTCCCTTGAGGTTCGTTATAACCAAGTTCGACTTGTGAGTTTATTTAACACAAATAAATTATAATACCCTATAAAGGACATTATGACACTTTTCCATAGTAAACTTGCGGTCAATGATATTGGCAGATTTATCGATAATGCAGAATTATTTAATACGTGAAAACATAGTTCGGGATAACTTCTAAAGATGTCAGCTTTAACAATTTTTAATTTTTGGTAAATAAATCAAAAATAAAATTAATTTTTTTTATAATTCATGTCTAGTTGTAAGTTTTATTCGTGTTTTTTGCTTTTGTTTATATTTTTGTTTCGATACAACAAAAAAAAAATTAAAAAAAAACTACTAGTGCCATCTTAAGATTTAATCTATCTATCGCCGTTTTTTGACAGCGAAGACCTTTATAGGTATTATAATTTATTTGATTTAACAATACAAATAATTTTATTTTAACTACGTTTACGAGCGCAACTACAAAAACAGATCATACGTTTTTGTGTTCTATTAGAACCATCAAATCTAGATTTTCAAAAAAAAGTGAATAAGAGATCGTAATGAAAAAATCAAATAGAGTGACAAAATACTATCGAAAACGAATCGAAAGATGATAAAGTCAGCCCTGTTTAAAAAATGAAAATAATTGATAAACAAGTGGTAAGTATTACATATTTGTAGTGTTCCATTGGAAACAATTTGCTACTTGCAAGTACTTGTGAGTAGATGTCCAATGGAACGCGAATTTTCGTGACAGTAGTAAAACATAACCTCAATTTAAATAAAACTGGTAGATTTTTATAAAAAATACATTGTTCCATTAATAATAATTAATAATAATACGTAATAAAACATTAAACAACAAAATAATTAAAATATTTTTGCGATTTAAAAATTGCCGTGTCGCATCACAAACATAAACAAATTTTTTTTTTTAACCCTAAACCAACCAGCATATTTTTGTTGTCAGTACGTTCAAATTCTAATCAAATAACTTCCTAAATTTTTGCAAAGAATGCCAAGTAGGTACGTTGTATGGAATGTATGGAAATGTTTTAAAATAAAATACATACAAGTTTATAACTAAATTAACATTATTTTGAAAATCGATGCATTTATCAAATGAACCAAAAAGCACACTTTGGTTGGATTAGGGTTAAAAATATGACATTCCCCACAAACAAAATTGGTATAGAGCCATCTATTAGAATTTTTTAAACTG
This sequence comes from Tipula helvola, assembly GCA_963556165.1. Taxonomy (NCBI): domain Eukaryota; kingdom Metazoa; phylum Arthropoda; class Insecta; order Diptera; family Tipulidae; genus Tipula; species Tipula helvola. The sequence continues at coordinate 50,945,226 of OY744483.1, forward strand.
AAATCGCTCTTCCGTTAATTTTGTGCGTAACTACTTCTCAACTACACCATCGTTTGAGCATGAGTAGTTGCGAGTAGATACAAGTACTTGTGAGTAGTTTACTCAAGCCAATGGAACACAGCAATTATGTAATATGTATCCTATCTAGAATGAAAATCATAAGCGCTTAAAGATACAAATTTATTAGAAACAGTAATATGGTGAAATACAAAAGAAATTTATGAAATTATTTTTGATTTCTTATTGGTTTCAAATTTGCTTAATTTTCTGCCCAATAAACAAAAAAATTAGAACGCGCTCTATATAATTTTTTTTAATGTTGGTATCACTTGTATTCTCGTTTCATTCATTGCGTATTTTGACGTCAGTCGATAGTAGAGAGAAAAAAGTTGTCTACATCGTTCCAACTAATCAAAATTAGAGTACACATTTTTTAAAAAATTTAAATTGCAAGACAAATTATTCTAAATAATAATAAATTATTAGATTTTGATAAAAAAAATTACAATAAGTTTATACATTATATATATTTAAAAGCGACGATAAATTTAGAGTAAACCAAAATTTGCCTTCTAACATTTTCTTTTGGTGTGAGTTGAGCGTGTTTGTTCAACAGCAATATTCACGATTGTCAAAAATTCGTAGTACATAGAATTTTTTTTGCATTTCCCGACCAATCTTGAAAAGATTGTACTTTTTTACAAATTTTTGGGTAATTTAGTAAACACATAAACAATGTCTAATTACACAAATAGAAAATCCGAATCAGAAACAAGTCTAGCAAACAGTAATAATGACAATGAAAATACATGTGTGGTGTGTTTTAAAAATGTGGAAACCTATTCGGTTGGCGAATGTGATCATCCTGTTTGCTATGAATGTTCTACGCGAATGCGAGTGTTGTGCCGTCAAAATGAGTGTCCAATATGCAGACAGGATTTACAAAAGGTGAGCTTAACGTTAGACAATAACATGCACTATAATAGATGTACTAACTACGTCACTTACAGCTATTAGATTGCTACTGTACGTTATGAAATAGGTTTGTGATTATGATTTTTTTTCTCAATTCTAGGTGATTTTTACTTATGATGTGATGCCATATCGTCAATTAGAAACAGAATATCGAACAGGGCCTTATGAAAAACGATATCGGATTATTTTTGGTAATTCTGATATTGAGCAGCAGTTCCTTCGTTTGCTTGACCATCCATGCCTAAAGTGCGAGGGCCTAAAATTTGATACTTTTGATGCGCTCAAGGATCACGTACGAAGGGTGCACGAATTGTTTTACTGTGAATTGTGTACCGAAAACTTAAAAATATTCTCATTTGAGCGGAAGTGCTACAACCGAGAACAGTTATCTTTGCATCGACGGAAAGGTGATCCGGATAATACATCACATCGTGGTCATCCGCTTTGTAAATACTGTAATTGTCGATATTTGGATCGTGATGAACTATTTCGGCACTTGCGTCGCGAACACTACTACTGTCATTTCTGTGATGCGGACGGTTCAAATCAATTTTATGACGATTATGAATCATTGCGGCAGCACTTCAAAGCCGAGCATTACATATGCGAAGAAGGTGACTGTGCACAGGAAAAGTTTACAGCCGTTTTTCGTTCGGATATCGATCTTAGGGCCCATAAAGCTTCGATGCATGGCAAGCATTTAGGAAAGGTGGCTACGAAACAAGCACGAACTTTAGAATTTGAATTTACGCTAGCTCCCCGAAATCCGCGTAACAATCAACAAACAGGTTCAGATGGATCGCGCGGCTCTAATGCTCATTCGATGCGGATACGAAACGATCCCCAAATGGAATTTGAAATTGAGGATCGGAGTTCAATGTATACGCAAAATCCACAGAAAATGATTGATCATAAAAATGAAGCAGAATTTCCATCTCTGGGTGGTGGAAGTGGGTCGACTGCCTTACATTTAGTTCGTCCAAACGTATCGATTAGTGCTAAATCATTTCGCTCGACTGGTTTTGCGAAAACGAAAGAAAATTTCCCCGCATTAGGTGGAGAAAACTCGGCACTAGATCCAGGCCCTAGTTTAGCCAGCACATTTCACACTAAAAATACAGCAAGTTCAATACTAAGACAATCATCAGCCCCAGCTTCAAATAGTCCTGCATTGCAAACAAAATCGGGAGGTGGTGGTATGGTAATTCATGTCTCAAATCGTCCGACATCAACAACACAATCTTCAACTACAACCTTGTCATCAAAACGTAATTCGGATATTTCGGGTAAAAATCTAATTAATGATTTCCCAGCCCTTCCGGGGGGATCAAATAAAAACAGTCGTTATTTGGATTTAGCTGAACCACCAACGCCACGTATTCCGATTAATTTAAATGCTGTTTCAGCGAAACATAAGTCGCTTATAGTCGATAACTATGTGCCTCTTACGACCTCAATTGGTACAAAATTTAGTTTAATTAGAAAGGACGCTACTAGCAGTGAAGTACTTGGGCAACCGTCACCCATTAAAAAACCGGTGAGTGCTGGTCCTCTTGTGGTAAATCCACCAAAACTAAATTCAAAGGATAATTTTCCGGAATTATCAACTCCGTCCAACAGCAGTAGTAACGCGAGTAATATTTTATTGCAACAGCCACAATGGGGCGCATCGCTAAAACAAAAAACGGAACCGAAGCGATTGAAAGTTGCACCGGCACCGAATTTACTCGATAATAAAATTAGTATTAGTAATAATGGAACTAATGGTATGACCATGAATAACATTAATAAGGTGGGACAGACGAATAAGAACGACGGAAAGAAAAAGCAGATTAAATTGATCGATTCGAGTGTTACGCCGGGAAATACCACGGTTAAAAGTAATAAACCAGCTTCCAAGGAGAGCAACAACAGTAGCATTAGTAAAAAATTTAGTGATTTAAATATTGTGACTGATTTTCCGAGCTTAGGCGGTGGCAATTCTAAACCAGCGCCTCCACCCGGATTTGAGAATAAATCGAGCAATAAGGGGGCAGTACCACCGCCGCCCGGTTTCAATAAAGTGATTTTAAATTCGGTGGCACGTCCGAATCAAAATAATTTAACGTTTACCACATCGCTTGGCGAATCGTTTAATATATTGCCCGCGCATAAATATCGTCCACCGCCGAACGCAGGCAAACGAAATCAAATATTAGTTATGAATTTTCAGCAAGTACTGCATCCAGATGTTATGGACGAATTTAGGCGAATATCGCAACTCTTTAAGGATGGCATTTATAATACGGAGCCTTATTATGATCATTGCAAAGCTGCATTGGGTGAAAAATTTGATGAAATTTTTCCCGAATTATTGGCCTTATTACCCGACATTAGTAAACAACAGGTGAGTGAATCCATTCGCTACACAAATTAAATGAATTATAAACACAATTCCGTTTTTTATTTCAAGGAACTCTACTTAGTGCACTCACAAAAGCTAAAAGAAGCGCTTAAAAATAAAAAAAATCGTTCACAATTTAAAGTGCCAAAATTGGAGGTATGCTCAACGTGTAAACAGGTTTTAATTTCAAATGATTTACTTGCTCATATCCAGAATCATGAATTGGAAAATAATTTTCCAAGTCTCTCGGACAAAAATACGTCCTCATCATCGTCGTCGAAAACTTCGATATCAGCCCATAAATAACATTAAAAGTATAGTTTTATTTTCATCCCCAGTAATCTAAAATGTTTCCACACTATGTCCCCCCTCTTTTAATCTATAGTTTTTATGTTTTATGTTTTGTACATGTGTAACAATGGCACCCCGCTCACACATCCAAATATAAAATACCTCCATCAAGAGATAACACAACCCTCCTAATAAACGTTCGTAATTTTTATTTAATTAATTTTTGAAATACAAAATGTACAAATTAATTATTAATTTTTTCGTTGTTTTTTGTAAATATATTATGTTTTAAAATGATGTTTTTCTATGTTAAAAAATTAACGGCAAAATGGCGTCTTAAAATAAAAATTTGTTTCCTATTTAATATACACTAAAATAAAAATGGAGTTTTAGAGTTGCGGCGCTCGCAGATCAAAATAATAAAATTGTGTTGAAATTATTAAGGAAGTTAAAAGAATAAAGTTTATTTTTTGGCAAATATTATACTATTATTATAAATAATTGATTATTTTTTAATTTTATTATACATACATTAAATAATAAAAACAAAGGAACAAATAAATAATGATTTAAATAGTTTTTAAAATTTTAAGTTTTTGGTATTAAGTTCGGCGCCCGAGATGGGGTTTTAAATTGCCGCCACAGTATTAGTTCTGACACTCAGTGATACATTGTCAAAAAAAAAAAAAAAAAAATTTGCCTAGGTTAACAAACTGGGATCTCTTCCGGAAAATAGTCGAAGACAATACTGAATTACAAATACCAATTAAAACTCCGGCGCAGAACTTGGATGTTCAATTGGAGCTGCTGAACAACAGTATTCTGCAAGCAGCGTGACAGAGTACTCCTCCTACTTGTAATCAAACGGAAAATCACATCAACTATCCAGTAGAAGTGAGAGATCTGGTTAGAGAAAAACGGAAAGCGCGAAAAATCTGGCAGAGGAATCGAGCACCACAAAGCAAATCACGACTTAATTATTTAACCAACAAATTAAAAATGCTTATCAAAGAAATCAAGAATAAATCTTTTAGTGAGAATACCTAGCTGGTCTTTCTGGCAACAAGGACACTAATTATTCCCTTTGGAAAGCAACTAAAGGCCTAAAGTACAAATAGCTCTTATCAAGAATGACGATGGAATTTGAGAAGTGCCAAAGAAAAAGCTGCAGTGTTTGCAGACTATCTAGATTAGAAGACACATTTCAACCCCTTCCAAGGCAAACAGCTGAAGAAAATATAATTCCAGTAAATAAAGTGGATAACCTAAACATAAGACCTGCAACACTACAAGAGCTAAAAGATGAGATTAATAACAACTTAAGTTAAAAAAAACCTGGTTATGACCTAATCACTGAACTTATAGTTAAAACTCTACCAGAAAAAGGATTACGAAAATTACTGCAAGTAATCAACGCAGCGTTCAGATTAAAATACGTTCCATACCAGTGGAAGGTGGCAGAGGTGATAATGATTCTAAAACCTAACAAGCAGCCAAACAACAAAACATCGTACAGGCCGATTTCCCTACTTCCTACAATTTCAAAATTATTTGTAAAGCTATTACTCAAGAGGTTAAAATCAGTAATAGAAGTCAGAAAACTCATTCCTCCTCACCAATTTGGATTTATAGAAAGACACTCTACCATAGATCAATTGCACAGAATCACAAATGTTCAGAATTGAAGATGCGAAAATAAAAAAAATATGCTCAAGTGTCTTCTTGGACGTATCTCAAGCCTTCGACAAAGTATGTAGCCTGGAATATAAACTACACAGAGATCTGCCGAAGTAGTTTTACCTGATTTTAAAGTCATATCTAGCTGATCGACACTTTCATGTAAAACATGAAGAGGAATGGTCCGAATTAAAGAAAATATCGGCTGGAGTTCCACAAGGAAGTGTTCTGGGGCCGATACTCTATATACTTTATACGCGAGACGTGCCAACCACAAAAGGAACAAGTATTACAACATTTGCGGATGATACTGCAATCTTGGCAACTGGAGACAACATAGAAGAGTCAACAAGTAAATTACAAAACGCTGCTAATTCATTGAGTAATTGGACGAAGAAATGGCGCCTTCAACTCAACTAAACTAAATCTGTATATATAAACTTTACCAACAAAAATGTTAATTGGTTACCTATTCGATTGAATTCGCAACCAATTCCACATCCAAACACGGAAAAATATTTAGGAATGACCCTTGATACTAAACTCGAGTGGAAAGAGCATGTTAAAAAGAAAAAGGAAGAGTTAAACATCAAATATAGAAAAATGTATTGGCTTTGGCTCATAGGAAGGAACTCTGAGCTAACATTACATAATAAACTGCTATTATATCGGCAGATGTTGAAACCTGCATAGGAACCAAGCGCAAATTTTAGAGAAAAAAAACTCGATATAAAATTTTATTTAAAAAAAAAAAAAATTGGACGCAACTAAAACTGCTGTAAAATAATTTCGTGTATGAAACCAAATTAAAAAAAGTCGATATATGTACATATAGCGAAAATCTTATTAGTACGTATGAGGGTACTTATAAAAAATTAAAAGGTCGTTTATAATTTGTAAACCAAAATAAATTATCCTAATATTTATTTAAATAAATTATCCTAATATGCATTTGGCATTTGTTTGTCATTAAAACCGGAATGTATCATCAAATATTGAATTAAACCAAACTTTTAATAAAAACGCTATTTTGAATAGTACTTATTTCTGTGCTTATGATGTTACTGTTGTGAATGAGTCTGATTCCACTGAAAGTTGCTCGTCACGTTCTTATACTGAATTTCCGATCGCTTCCGCTTGTTTGACGGAGTTTACAGTTGAGCCTGAGGTAGAAGTTGATCATCTTGCATTACCGTAAAATTTTAATATTAGTGTTGAATCGGATTGTTGAATCGGAAAATTGAACATATACCGCCTATCTGTCAAGATAGGATTGTTGAATCGGAAAATTGAACATATACCGCCTATCTGTCAAGACTACAAAATGAAAATTAGATTGACCTCTGATGTTCCAATTCATTGCTCACCAAGACAACTTCGCGAGAAAATTGAAGTTAACCAAATCATTAATAATCTATTGAAAAGCAACACTATACGTCCAAGTGACTCGCCATAGGCATCACCTATCGTGTTCGTAAAAAAAAAAGAATGGTGAGACATGGATGTGTGTCGACTATTGGGCATTAAATAAACTAACCATTCGCGACAATTACCTACTTCCACTTATAGAGGACTGCTTAGAGTACTTGGAAGGAAAAAAATACTTCACAGTACTTGATTTGTGCAGTGGTTTTCACCATGGCAAAATGGCAGAAGATTCAATTTGTTATCATTGTTCGTAACACCACAGGGTCAGTTTGAATATCTTCACATGCCGCTTGGACTTAAAAATGGTCCCAGTAGTTTTCAACGGTTCATTTCCGGTGTTTTAAGAGAGTTTATTGAATCCGGACTCTCATCATTGTGTGTATGGATGATATTCAGATAGCAACTAGGACGACTCCGGAACATTATGATTTGTTACAAAATGTTTTGCGAAGAATGTGAATTTCGGATGGAATTGAAATTATCAAAATGCAAATTCTGTTTTACTGACGTTGAGTACTTGGGATATTTGGTAAATCACGATGGCATTCGATCAAGCAACAGCCATATTGAGGCAATCCGTCATTATCCAATTCCTACGAACGCCAAGCAGGTTCAATCTTAGTTCGGGCTTTTCTCATACTTTGACGATTCATTCCATTTTTTTTTAAAATTGCCAAACCACTTCTTGATTTGGTTAAACAAAATATCAACTTCCGATTCACCGATGAGTGTATGCAAGATTTTACCATGTTGCGAGATCAGTTGTCTTCTGCTCCGCTGCTTGGCCTATACAGTCCAGTTCGCGAGACTGAGTTGTACTGCGATGCTAGTGCTTTGGGATACGGTAGTGTGTTGTTGCAAAAACAGGAAGATGGGAAATTGCATCCAGTGGCTTATTTTTCGAAGCGTACCACAGTCCCTGAATCTCAATACCAGTTTTGAACTAGAAACCTTGGCTATCATTAATTCGTTGCGTCTTTTCGGTGTGTATTTAGAGGGAATTCCATTTTGAATTGTTATTGATTGCAACTCGCTTACAATAACGTTAAGTAAGAGACTTAATGCTCGTATTGCTCGTTGGGCCCTCGAGCTTGAGAATTATAATTATACAATCGAACATCGTAGTGGTGAACGAATAGGTTACGCCGATGCGCTTAGTCGTTGTTATTTAGTTACTGCCATTGGTGCTGATGATATCGACATGCAATTGTAAGTAAATCATCCAAATTGTTTGAATTGGGTGACGGATTGGTTTATAGAAGAGACTTTTCTGGTAGAAGTTGATGTGTTCTCAGAGCATTTGGCCGTAAAATGTCAATTGTTATTGAGGCCTCCCAGCAAGCAAACTTACGATATCATTTGTCAAAAAACAGATCTGCTAAGTGTTTTGGTGGTTTTGTGTATATTAGAAATGTTGATACTACCATCGGGACCAATAAAAAACTTATTCCAAAATTTTGCAGACCGTATATTGTTCATAAAGTACTCCCGAATGATCGGTATGCCATTCGTGACATTGAAAATTGTCAGCTGACTCATTAAGGCTTCGCACTTGAGAATATGGACTGATGGGTGTGTCGAGCCAGTTAAGAGTGGGGCGATTCGGGGTGGTGACACTTGAATTTTATAAATTGTTTAAATCATTTAATGCTGATCTAAAGTTCTTCTTCATTTATATATTCAAGTTTGTATTAATATTTTTACTTTTTTTGATCGAGTCGATCAATTGTCAGATCGCCCGAGTTGTAATAGTTAACGTTCATTTTAAATTCAAATATAATCATTGCTATCTTCACTCTTGATTTGTGCTGCCACCACTTTGTCGGTGGTTGGTATTCTAAGAATAACGTAAAGAGGAAAATGGGTGAAGAACCATTATCAGAAGCAGAACAGCAGCGAATAAAGAAGGATCGTAAATAATAAAAGGGATATTTAAAATTAAATGTATTATAAAAACAGTTTACAATAAATTATTAAAAAGTGAATTTTAATGTTCAGATTTCAGAGTTGTTTATAACATCCATTTACACGATTAATTAGTTAGTTGAATTCATGCAGTACATAAATATGTATTTAGTTAATTATTCGTTTCAACATTGCTAATCCAATTTTTATTTAAATTCATATTTTGTTTACCAACTACAAAAAAAAAAAAAAAAAAATTTAATTAAATACGATACACTACCATAGATGTCTCGTAAACTCATAAAAATGATAAAAATATTTTCGAATCACCCTCTTCATTCATTGTCAAATTTTTACAGAAAAAATATTTTTATTTTTTTTTTGTTGTCAGTACATCGAGGACTTTCGTTTTAATCGGAACAATATAAAAGTTTAATTGTTTTGTGTATTTTGTATTTCTTGTGTGTACTTAACTATATTACACTAGGGAATGGTGGTTGGTTATTGTTATTGTGTTACAGAAAAGAAAAAATATAAAATTGCAGCTGTACTTTGGTAACACATCAAATCCATTAAAATTGTAAATAACTACGAGCTACATACAATGCAAGAAGGCAAAATCACAATTTTATTTACGAACGATGTATTAAATTCTATATTTTAGTTTTTTTTTTGTAACATTTTGTGTGTTGATTATTAAAATAATTTTGTGTGATAAAATTTATGTATCCAACATCTATAAGAAAGAATCAAAAAGTGGGTGTAGTTGTGTTATAATTTTGTGCAAAAAATCATAAAACGCGTCTCAATCAAGTTCTGCCAGAGCACAAACACACACACACATATACACACAAAAGTCCTTAATCATATTGTTTTTTTTTTTTGTTTTTCTCCATTTTTATTTTCATTTTCAAGTGTGTGCCAAGTGTTGTGATAACGCAAAATTCATGAGTGGTTTTTAAATTCTTAAGAATAAAATAATGGTGTTATAATTTATTTCGTCTTTGTAGAATCCAAAAATTTATATAAATCAGTGTTTTTGTTTTTCAACTTAACGCAACACACAACACAACCGCGCACAACAACAAATCGAGAGTCGCGAACGGTACACAACAAAAATAGCAACAAAAATGTGTCCTACTTGTGTCGTGTAACAAAAAAAAGTAAATAATAAATTCGTGTGATGTGATTCAGTGAATTCTGTAGTGGTTTTTATTTATTTTAAGTTCGTTTTTGTGTTAAATAAAAAGGCAAAAATATAAAGTTTTTAAATTTTTAAAATTAATTAAAAAAAAAAAATATTTGGTCAAAAAAAATTTATTTACTATTTTACGTCTTGGTGAGTTTCTCAAATCAAGATGCCTGGATTAATTGGGATTAACGAATTCGTTGAGGAGACTAGGGAGGATCATAGCTCGCCTACTACATCAACGTTTGTATCACGGATACCACAATGTCGACAAACTATTGCTGCACTAGAAGAGGTAAGATTTTTTAATTTCTGCCTTTTTAATTTCTTAATTAAGTATATCTCAGAGGCGTGAACAGTTTGTGATTGACGGTTACATCAACACCATGGCATTTTTTTGTGATTCGATTTTTTTTTTATTGATTTTCGGTTAGACAAACATTTTTGTGACGTTGTTATATAGATGATATGCATCTGGTAATTTCATGTGTTCTCTATATTTGGATATTATTATAAGCTAGTGCTGTCAAAACCACTGTGTGTGTTGGTTTAATATAACTTTCCAATACAATGCGACCACTATGTTCGGTTACAAAAGTTTGAAAAGCCGAGCTGTGGAAAATAAATGAAGAAAATAAATGTAATGAACTCCAAACTCGAAAAATTCACGTTCAGATGGATGAGGAAAGTGCAAAAATCCAAACGATAACCACTCACAAAGGAACGTACAAATTTAACAGGCTAGCATTTGGTATTAAAACGGTTCCAAGCGAATTTCATCGAATACTCGATCAGCTGCTCCAAGGACATCCCTCTAAACAAGGTGTTACATTAATGTAACATAAGCGAAGAAAATTGTTCAAACAACTCTACGTAAACGTAACATTTTTATGTTACATAAATAAACCATTAATGTTGTTTCTGTCCCATGATAATTAGACTTTTTGGCGAAGAGTTGTGAATGTATTAGTAGTTCGTATATGGTTCGCCGAAGAGGTACATTTAAGTACCAATTTACAAATAACGTTTACGAAATGTAAACATGTTACATTTAAGTAACATTTTTGGCGAAACGGATATGAACATTGATAAAAATGAAATAAAATGCAAGTTTAATTTGGTTTTAAATATTTCATCAAAAATTCTGTATTTTGGTTCAATAGTAATTTCAAATATCACATAAAAAAATAAAATAAATATACAGAATATAAAATTATAAGGTTAAAAGAATTCAATTGATTAAATTTAAAATAAAATAAGTAAAAGCTCTAAGTAAATACATATATAATTTTAGTTTAGTTATTTTTTGATTTTGTTTTCTTGGCTCGGTCCTTCGCATATTGAAACCATTTTTTAATGGTGCCGATGACTTCACTACTCTTGCAAGTGGGAAATTTCTTTAAAGCGCATTCTGAAACAAAGATTATACTTAATTAGTTTGATGAATTTTAATTTAAATCTAGTTTTACCTTTTAATATTTCCATTATTGAATATCCTTCAACAGCTATATTTTGATAGCGCCCATACCAGGAAAAGTTTGAGGCCGCTTCATTTGTGATGATTAATCTCAAACTATTTCTCACAAATTTTTCTAAGCTCTGATCCGGAATATTATCAAAAAACTTTCTCTGAAAAAAAACATTTGAATTCATTATTCATATTTTATTAGATTAGTAATACCATACCAGTGCTTCTTCTTTGGTTGGATCTTCTTGTATGTCTAACTCAAATTTTTGAAAATCTGGAGCTGATGATAGTGGAAGTCCTTCCAATAGTCTAGGTTTTAGCTTAGGCTCAAAATTATTTTGGTTATTTTGATTTAATTTCTGTTCTCGGCGTAGTAACTTCATCTCCCGCAATAAAACCCGCAATATCTTACCATGCTCCTGCAAAGTGCTAGCTATATCAAGTGTATTCGCATCGGGTTGCATATTTTGATGATTCGATGTCACATTTTCTTTAGTATACGGTGTGAAATTAAATTTTTTTTGTGTGCTTGTTGCAGGAACCATGTTTCTTTTTATAGAAGTAAATTGAGCATAATTTGCTTCTTCATCAGAATCGAATAGTTCTGAGTCGTCAAACAAAATCATTTGCCCGTTTTGAGACATGTCTGAAATAAGATAAAACAAATTTAATTTAAATGTTGGAAAGAAATGAAAACAAAGCTGAGATTAGATTCAATTTTGATAATTTTGCTTTTTATAAGTTGAAGATCATAAAACTGTGTTTCTTGGTTGTATTCTTCAATATCAGTGCAATAAATGCCTAAGTTCGACGATTCAATTGGATACTCAAAAAAATTATTTAAATTTTTTAGAATTTTTCCTTCAACTGTTAAGTTATTGATTGCGGTAATTTTCATTATTTTATTATTTATTAAGCAATAATTATTGGGAAATGTAGATGACAGGTTGAATGTGGTGTATAACATCCCTTCAGTAGTTGTCTGGAATTTGTCGATTTCTTTCAGTTTTCTCACAATCTGCTGCAAGGGTAATGCACCTTTCTTTACCATTTTTTTAAGTTTTTGTAAATAGTTTTCAAATTTGAAAGCGCTGTAATTGTCTAAATGGCCATATAATTTGACATCGTTTGCCAAATGAAGCAGACTATGTATATTATATGAGACATGTTCATCACCATACAGCGTAGAGAAATTTTTCACAAATTCATTAAGTAATTCAGCGGCACACTCGTTATTAGAAATACAGTAGTCCGGATGGCATAAAATTCTAATTCCACATACTAATAGAAGAAAGTGTTGGTAATACTTTTCTTGTAAGATGCCTTTCAATGCTACAATTCCCGTATACAACAAAAACGTTCTGTACTCTGTGGCTTTCCAATGTTCCATCTCATCTAAATTTCTCTGTTTCCTAGCAAATTCAGAAGGAATAGATTTTCGAATACGTTTTAAATTAATATTAATTGAGTTAATGTCATTTTGTTTCAGAGAAAATGGTTTTCGTTTAACTTTTATCACTAAATTTAAAAATTGTCGTGTTGCCCCAAGTAATGCACAGTGCATATAGTCTATGGGGAACTGGGACACGCATCCAATATTTAAAGATTCCAACAACAAATTAGGTTTTTTATGGTGTTCCCTTTGATTTCTCTCCCTAAAATCACTGTCGCTTCTCAGAATATTATTTGTTTCCGGAAAGCATACTCTGTGTTCAAAGTAAATTCCCTTTATTTTACATTTTGTGCATGAAAAATATCCTGAGTGAGTCTTTACACCTAAAATAAAAAGTAAGAATTAATGTTCAATTCACATTTTATATTTGCAAATTTTACCTAATATAAATGCTCGGGCTGGAGCATCACATATAAATGATCTCAAAGAAAACTTGATAGTTTTATCTTGGTGCTTGATTCCATTTTTATAGAGATCTTTAACTTCGTTTACAAATGGTTCAACAAATGCATTGTTGCACAAAGGTTTGGTATATCCATGAAATATACCAACCACAAAAATGGTTTTAAAAGATGGAATATTACCAAGAATAGGCCACAACTGGCTTTTTGAGCTTTTTGCTAGCGGTACACCATCAATACCAATATCCACCTGGATCTCATTTTGATTATAAACATTTTCATTCAAGAATTTTTCTATATTAATTTTCAAACCAATATGAGTATAGCTACTATTTTCGCTTAATTCCATGATCGCCGATTGTTGTATTGAAACATTTTTTAAAGTTCGGATATCTTTAGGGAGCTCTAAATTGTAGCTCCTTAGAATTTTTAATAGAGCATTTCCACATGCCAGGGTTATATTATACTCAACACACCATTTAGCTAAATCTTGCCTAAGACCTTTTCCTTCACAACTGCTTATGTTCATATCGACATTATCAAATTCCATCGTCAAATTATTGTCCAATAAATTGTGTTCTGCGCCATACTGGAGATCACTGTCAGATTCAATCGATAACGATTGTATAGAATTTTTAGCAAGTGATTCCATATATACGGGTGGATCACAAAATTCGCCATTTGTTTTTATTTCGTTTATACTTTTTGAACACAATTTTTTAATTTCTCTGTTAATCTGATAATATTGTTTTTTATCCATTTTAAATAACAATAATTAATTCTTACTTTGTTTTTTATGTAAATAGCGATTATAATTAGCTTTTTGAGTTCGAGAAATGTAAATATCGGCTTTTCGAAATTCGAAGTATGTACAATTATATTTATATCAATTAAATAATTCACTATAATATATTTGTTTGAAAAATAATTATTTCACCCACAAATTACCTTGGAAAATATATTTATTTAAATAAATCACAATTTATATAAGATAATAATTTTTTTTAAACTCAATATTTAACCGCATGTATTGTATTTGATCAGAAAATGAAAATGGCGTTCATCGATGTTTTATGAACGAATATATAATTGTACACATATATGTATATGTGTTAGTGAAAAAACTTTGCTTATTGGTTACATTTATGTTACGTTTAGGCGAACTTCGTTTTTTTTGTTTGAAGGGATGAAGGAGTGACAACCTATTTTGACGACATAGTAATTCAAGATTCAAACTACAATGAATGCTACCAACGGTTAATTGCTTGTTTTGAACAGTTGAAGAAATACAATCTTCACGTTAATGACAAGAAATGCAAATTTTCCCAGACAAGAATTAATTATCTTGGATACCAGATTGACCAAAATAAAATGTTAAAAGCACCAGAAAAAGTAAAAGCTGTGTTAGATGCACCACGTCCAAAAAACTCTCATGAAGTACAACAATTATTGGGGTTAATCACATACTATTCGAAATTTATCAAAAATGCATCAACACTTACACATTCACTTCGCCTTCTATTACTGAAGAGTGCAAAATTTCAATGGACAGCGAAGTGTGAAGTAGCTTTCATGAAATTAAAGGCCGAAATAGCAAGTAATCAAGTTCTAGTGCCATTTAATCCAGCATTGCCCATAACTGTTGCATGTGATGCAAGCCCAGTGGGAATAGCCGGAGTATTATCACATGTCATCCAAGGAGAAGAGAAACCAGTTGCATTCATTTCTCGTTCCCTTTCTGTCGCAGAGCAGAACTACAGACAATTAGATCCAGAAGCGCTGGCTATATATTGGACTGTCAAAAGGTTTTATATCGTTAGTGTCAATTTTCACGTACATATCTAAAAATATTGAAAAAAAATTTAGTGGAAAAAAGGTTTCACAAGTAATATTAATACCAAAACGAGGTAAGCCCCTAGAAGAAATTATGTCGTACAAATCTATAAGCTTGCTACACCAATTATGTCTAAATTAAGTCCTGATGTATTTTTTATTTTTTATCTTTTACACTTTCTGCTGTAGGCACTGGACGAAACACACTTAATACACAAATTTTTAAATTTCTTAAAAACACTTGTTAAATATTTCGCAAAATTATGTATTTTGGTTTGGACCTCCTCTGTTCGTAAAACAAGCATCTCGAATACAAATACTGTATGGGCTGAAAGGATTCCGGTGTTGACACATAGATGGCACTGTAATGAATTAAATTTCGAAAATAGAATCATTTTTAGGTAGCGGCTTTTCAAATTTTCAAGTCGATCTGTCATTTAGTTTGCATTTCACAAGCATGACAAACCAATTGAAAGGTATGATTGACAGCTGTTTCAAATTCGTCTTTTCTTGCGCATGTCGTCATTCGGTGCGATAAAATCACGAGGCTACGTTGTTTTCACAAAATTTTCACAAAAACGATCACCGCAAAACAATTCGATTTATTTTTGTTTGCTATGAACTAAGTAGGGTTTATAAAAAAAAAGTATAGCACAAATCACCGGATGACGGCAATTTTTTAGTGAAAGAGATAGCAATACATGCGCTTAATCATACCTCTTAAATTGGTTTATCATGTTTCACAAGCAACAAATTGACGTATTATGTATTTTGTGAAGTTTGATTTCAACAATAGGCAACAATATAATGAAGGATTACAGTTAATGCCAACGTCTCGAAGTTTCAAGATACCTGACCATTACAAGTTTTTAGCAGACGGAAAGATGGAGCATTATTTTTGTTGTTATTTGATAGTGGATTAAATGATGAACAACGATTGTTAATTTTTGAAACATCTACAAGATTTTGTGATGGTACCTTCAGTGTTTGTTTGCCCTGCTCATTTTGCACAACTCTATGTCATTCACGGCATTTACGAAAATAAGAGCACTCCTTGTGTTAATGCATTGCTACCGGAAAAATCGGAAAAGTTTATAAAAGAGATATAACCTACTTGAAAATATTGAAGTCTTCATTAACGCCAGAAATTATACTTATAAATTTTGAACTGGCAGCTATCAATGCCTGCTTATTTTAAAGATAATTTTGTGGGACGATTTATAACCGATAAAGCTAACTAACCCGCCGTCTCCACTATGAAATTTTACTGAAATTTGCTTTCATGAAATCAATTTTATCAATGGATGTGTGTGTATACTATACACAAATGCAAACTTTCGGAAAACTTTTAGGCTGAAATTTCTCAAAAAAATTTCATGAAATCTGTATGTAGATTTGTGTTGTGTTTTATTTTTTGTTTACATTTTTTTTAATTTGGTGAATCCCATTATAGAAATTTTTAATATAAAAAGCAGAAATAGCAGAAATTTTTCATGAAAGCAAAATGCCCAGTGATGAAATTTCATCGACAGAAATTTATTAATACATTGAAAGAAACACATACAATCATAAAAACCATGAAATAAAATTTCAGTAAAATTTCATAGTGGAGACGGCGGGTAAACCAAGTTAGTCTGGAAATGGGTTTGTTTACAAACGAAACCAAATTTAGCATTTTTGGGTCTGACAGGCTACAAATGTTATGGAGTAAATCAAATATCGAAACCGAAATGCATATACATACATAAGTACAAACACATAATTTACTACCTAAAGATAATCTATTACTAAAGATACATGTTAAACCGAAAGTGATCTGACTGAAAACGTCTGAGTTAAATTCAACATGTAAACGGCGACTTGGCTGAAAGTTATCTGAAAGTAGTCTGAGTTCGGTCAGCTTAAATTTGGTTGGTTGAGTCAGTTTGTATATTGAGTTAAACATGTAAACTATAATTTAGTTGAACTGACAGATTTTTTCATACAGGCAAAAGGTTTCATACATAGTCATATTTGAAGTGATTTTTACATTATTTTAAATGATTTTCTAATAATTTAAATATAATTTTATAACAAAGTGACATTTAAAATGTCAATTCAGATCAAATAAAAAAATCCCATGTAACCACCAACCCAAAGTTTCAGTCAGATCACTTTCAGTCATAACTCAGTCAATCACTTTTGGGTTTAACATGTATCTTTAGTATATGATGCTATGGAATGTTTATTGGCATGTGGATTGGGTAAATTCGACGGAATAATGAATGAATCAAAGTAAATCGAAATCCTAAAGGCAAATTTATTTGAGAATTGTGTCACTCAACTGGGCATAAAAAATGATTTTATGTTTTATCAGCACAGTAATCCAGAACATAAGGCCTACAATAGAATTTTTTAGGTTAAGTGTTGTAAATTGTATTTACTTTAGCAGAAAAATGTGTTGAGCGATAAGTACTTAAGTATGTATGTGATTTTTTACAGTTCAACTTTTACTTCCAAAACAATTTGCCATATATGCATCATGTTATGTTTATATGGTTTGGTATTTAAATTACGACCTACGTAAAAGCATTTTCTCTGGTCGTGTTTTGTGTTTTTGTTGGTTATGCTTAGAGCATAGGAAATAGAATGTTTTATTTAATTTTATGTTTATGCTAAACATATTTTGAATTTTAATGCATAAAAACCACTTGCTAGAAAATAAATAAACGTATTTGATTTGAAAGGTTGTTTAGTTGAGTGTTGTGCAAGTACGTTGACTGTTTTGTGTAAGTTTGTAACTATTTTTAATTTTATTTCAGGTTAATTTTTTTTATTAGTTTCCGGAAAATGATATTTTGTTTTAGATTTAGTACGACCAGCTAGCAGATATTTTCACCAAAGTTTTTTTACCCTTGAGTTTTCGGTATGGGTTGTTTGTGTGTGTTTGTTAAGAATATCAAATTGTTTGGACGTAAACACATTTTTTTTATTATTAAGTACATAATCTTGGGATGTTGTTGCTCGTATTTAAAGGTCGACATTTGGTATGTCTTTTATAATTTGTAAAATAGTTTCGGGGTTATTTGTTGGTGTCTTAAGTAAATATATATTTGATTTTAAGATGAGCAGGTATAAGAATATGTAAGTTTGTTAGATTTATTTGAGATTTTTGAAAAATATTTTGGGGAATTGGGGGATACTATATTAGCTTGATAAGTTTTCATGTTTTATTTTTACCTTTTTGATATCGACATAATTTGATTAGGGATTTAAGAGAATAACATATTTGGATAAGTAGGTAGTAATAGTGATCTAAAACACTACTCTCAGACAAGATAAGAGATATTTTGCCTAATATTTATTATGGGCATTCGATAAATAAAATCTAATTTTGATTTATTACTGTCTCTAGAGAACAAATAAAATAAAATATTTCAGTTCATTCAAATATTTGAAGAAAACTTGAAATAAAACCTTAATACAAAAATCATTGGATCTGAATTACATAAATCAAAATTTACACTGAAAGCAACAAAATATAAAGGGCTGAAACCTCACGAGGGGATCAGAACTTCGGTGGTTGGTATCTTCAATAATGTCATAAAGTTGGTGTGACAGTTTTGACATTATTGATTTCTATTTTAACCAACATATATTTACTTATACAACAACAGCCAAACAGGTCAAAAGCTTCAGTAATATGGGTACAGGCATCCAATTTAAAACGAAAAATTGTATTCTATAACTTTATACCGAAAGTAGTATAACAAATTATACTGATACTTCACACCGTTTAACTGACCATATTCCAGAAATTTATCCAAAAACTCATTTTAGAATCCCATTTCCAACACACATATCAAATTTCATTATAATCGGTTAAGAAATAGCCAAGTTCCATCATAATTGGCCATATTCCTGAACTTCATCCAAAAATCATTTTAGAATCCCATTTCCAATACACATGTCGAATTTCATTTTAATCGGTTGAGAAATGAGCAAGTTCTATCATACTTGGCCATATTCTAGAACCTGATACAAAACTCATTTTAGAATCCCATTTCCAACACTTGTCGAATTTCAACGTAATCGGTTGAGAAATAGGCAAGTTCCATCATCAAAACTTCATCCAAAACTCATTTTAGAATCGTCATTTCTAGCACACATGTCAAATTTCATAATAATCCGTTGAGAAATAGGCGAGTACCATCATACTTGGCCATATTCCAGAACTTCATCCAACACTCATTTTAGATTCCCACTTCCAATACACATGTCGAATTTCATCATAATTGGTTGAGAGATGGGCAAGTTCCATCATACTTGGCCATATTCCAGAACCTCATCCAAAACTCATTTTAGATTACCATTTCTAACACACAAATCAAATTTCATAATAATCGGTTGAGAAATAGACAAGTTCCATCATACTTGGCCATATTCCAGAACTTCATCCAGAAATCGTTTCAAAATCCCAGAACTTCATCCAAAAAACATTTTAGAATCCCATTTCCAATACAAATGTCGAATTTCAACGTAATCGGTTGAGAAATGGGCAAGTTCCATCCTACTTGGCCATATTCCAGAACTTCATCCAAAACTCATTTTAGAATCCCATTTCTAACACATATACTAAATTTCATAATAATCGGTTGAGAAATAGACAAGTTCCATCATACTTGGCCATATTCCAGAAATTCATCCAGAGATCATTATTTAAAATCCCAGAACTTCATCCAAAAAACATTTTAGAATCCCATTTCCAACACACATGTCAAATTCATAATAATTGGTTGATAAATAGGGAAGTTCCATCATATAAAAAATGTGTTAACTATTCACTATATCCAAATCCAACCCCAACTCAACTCCAAATCAATTCCCAATTCAATACCCAATCCAATAATCAAATAAACATAAATATAAAAAAATCGTAAATATTTATAAAAGCAGGTATTTTGGGTCAATTCGTATGGCAGGTACCCCACCCCCTTGACGTACAGTCTCCAAAAGCTTTTCAAATCTCCGCCTTGACCATAGAAACAGATTGGCGAAAAAAAAAATCCAAATCGGACAAGCCGTTCTCGAGATACCATGGGTCCAGACAGACGGACGGACATTTTTTTTTTTTTTTTGCATTTTCAGACTCAGGGACTTTCAAAACGTCGAGAAAAGTGGTTTTGGACCAACCAAATTTTTCGTCATTTTTGACAGGATTTCAATACTTTGGTCTTTTTAGACCGAAGTAATATTTAACTAATTTTGGTTTTCTGAAATAATTGGTTTGTATTCCTTTGTCGTTTTATGAAACATGATTTGGTTCAGATCAGATCAAACGACAAAAATGGTTACTTATTTATTTTATTTTTATTAATTAAATTGGTCTTAATAAAATTAAAAATACCTTTTTTTTTCTACTAAATAATTGTATTTGTGGAAAAAGTTCCACAAGATTTCAAATTAGCCATGCCATAATTGAAGGCACATACTATGCTGGTCGGAAAATTAGGGACAGCGGCTATAATATAAGTACTTATAATCCTCTATTTAGCGGTGCCCTTTATCTTAATGATCTGACCTCTATTGTTTACTAGTTGTACCTAGCTCTCGCGTTAAAAATTATCATTGTGAGGAACTTCATTGACGAATGGAATGGTGTGCTCCAGCGGACAATAGTGAAATATGTGATAGACTGTAACAAAACTTTGCTATATGAAGTTATGTATATAGAAATATTGTCTATTTAAATTACATTTTTATTTGTGAAAATTGTAATGATTGGAAAATTGAATTAAGTAATCCCATATGTAGTTTAAAGTGCGGTTTTAGTATATCTGATTCATTTGGGACATTTTCTTCATTTTAAATAAAAAAAAGTTGTGATTAAAAATTACAGAAATTTAATGTTAAACTCACTATAAATATATATTTGGGTCACTAAACATTTTTGGAGCCCAGTGGAGCTACGCTTGGACCTATTCATACAATTTAACCTTTGACCTATTAGTTTGAAATTTCTACAATTTTTACGTGCAAGTTTATTTAGAATGGTTAGAATGTCACAAATGAATCCGATATACAAAAATCACACTTTAAACTACATATGGGATTAATTCAATTTTCCAATCATTACAATTTTTAAATCCAAATGTACTCACAAGTAAAAGTATGTTTGAGCATGGATTGGAAACAATTTTGATGAAATGCGTTAACAGAATATAAAATTTGAAGTTTGGGATTTGAAATTTGTAGTTTGGAATTTGGAGTTTGAAATTTGAAGTTTGAAATTTGGAATTTTACATTTGGAATTTGAAGTTTGATTTTTGGGATTTGAAATTTGAAGTTTTAAATTTGGAATTTTAAATTTGGAATTTGAAGTTTGGAATTTGAAATTTAGAATTAAGAATATGAGGTTTGAACATTTGAAATTTAGAATTTAAAATTTGAATTTAAGGTTTAAAACTTGAAATTTGGAATTTAAAATTTGAAATTTACAATTTGGAATTTAAGAAGAAAGAATTAAGAATATGAGATTTGAAATTTGGTATTTATAATTTGGAATTTAAAATTTGAAAACTTGAAATTTAAAATTTGAAAATTGAAATTTGGAATTTAAAGTTTGAAGTTTAAAATTAAAAATTTGAAGTTTGAGATTTGGAATTTGAAATTTGGAATTTAAAATCTGGAGTTTGGAAATTGAAGTTTGAAATTTGGCATTTTAAATTTGAAGTTTGGAATTTGAAATTTGAAATTTAGAATTAAGAATATGAGACTTGAAATTTGGAATTTATAATTTGGAATTTGAAAATTGAAATTTGGAATTTGAAGTTTAAAATTAAAAATTTGAAGTTTGAGATTTGGAATTTGAATTTAGAAATTTGGAATTTGGAGTTTGAAATTTGAAGTTTGTAATTTGGAATTTTAAATTTGGAATTTGAATTTTGGAATTTGAAATTTGAAATTTAGAATTAAGAATATGAGATTTGAAATTTGGAATTTATAATTTGGAATTTAAAATTTGAAATTTGGAATTTAAGATTTGAAAATGAAAATTTGAAATTTGGAATTTGAAGTTTAAAATTAAAAATTTGAAGTTTGAGATTTGGTATTTGAAATTTGCAATATGAAATTTAGAACTTAAAATTTGAAATTTGGAATTTAAAATTTGAAGTTTGAAATTTGAAGTTTGGAATTTGAAATTTGGAGTTTGGAATTTGAAGTTTGAAATTTGGAATTTGAAGTTTGAAATTTAAAATTTGAAATTTAGAATTAAGAATATGAGATTTGAAATTTGGAATTTGAAATTTAGAATTTAAAATTTGAATTTAATATTTAAAACTTGAAATTTGAAATTTAAGATTTGAAATTTGGAATTTGGAGTTTGGAATTTGTAATTTGAAGTTTGAAATTTGGAATTTAAAATTTGAAATTTGGAATTTAAAATTTGAATTTAAGATTTAAAACTTGAAATTTCTAATTTGGAATTTAAAATTTGAAATTTACATTTAAAGATCCTGCTATGCCACAAGCGTAATGCTGCGGGCTCTCACCGTAGAATCCTTTCTGCTAAATTCAGCGCTGAACCGATAGATCTCCCGACGCTCTAGCGCCAGCAAATCTATCGGGATGACTCCGGCGACAACTAAGGCTACAGCTTCCGACACTGTGCGATAAGCGCATGCGATTCTTAGTGCCCCGCGTCTTTGAATCGATATCATCCTCGTGCGGTATTTTTTGACCTCCATCGCACGCATGTGTGTCATTTAAGGGTTAAGATTAATAAATTAATAAATAATCGGTAAAATGATTTTAGTTTAGAATCACCTGAGAAACTCGAACAAGCTGGCACTGGCCGAAGAGATATCGCGTCGAGAGCTGTGGTAGTTGGTTTAATTATAGTTATAACTATTTATGTTAATTTATTTGTAGTACATAAAGATTAATTTACAATTTATTTCAGAGAATTAAATTTGTACTTAATTAATTTTAGAATGGTTATTATAAAGGATTAATATAGATGTTAAATTTAGAAAATTTTTGAGGAACCTGAAACAGCTTTCCAGGAACTTAAGTAGTAAATGAACTTTAAATTGTGTTGTCTTGTGCTAAATAATTTTTTATTGACTAAAAATATACTACTAACAAATTTGCTAACTATCAACTACCTAGGTGTCTGGAACCGGGTTGATTCTTTGTTACTAACATACCTTTCATTTCCTTCGGTTTTGTTATGTGTAAAGGGTGTTCGGAGGGCCCGGTGTCATCCGGGAGTCTTGCTTAGGCTTGGTCGTACACGTAATTACGTAAAATGTAATTTAAATTGACAATATTTCCATTTAACTTCATATAGCAAATTTTTGTTACAGTCTATCACATATTTTACTTTTGTCCACTTAAGGCGCTTTTTAAACTTTTCCATTAGTCAATAGATCATGTTTTCCGAAAGAGGAAGCACGATCAAAGAAAAAGTACAGACCATTTTGCCACTAGATATCACTACACAATCGAAAAACTATTACTGACGTTTTTCAAAAGAAGGCAGCCAAAATCAATTTAATAATCACTTTTATAACACGTGGTTAAAATGTCACAATCGGTTAGAGAAGACCAGATACCATGACTGTTGTAATAGGTCAATTGAGAGGTAGACAACTATACTGTTCATATACGTAAATGCTCAATTTTTCCAACCAAAATTTGTAGGCGGGAAACAAAAAACGTCATTTCAATCGATAAAACCGTTAAATCGAGAGTTCACGATCCATAATTTATAATAATAAAAATTAAAAACAAATATAAGTAAGTATTTGAAACAATACAAAATTTAAGATTCGAGAAAACAAAAATAAAGGAAACAAAAAGTATTTCCGGTAGATGATATTCCAGTCTTCAGAGTTTTATTATTTTTTAATTATATCGCTCTTAATTCGTATTCTTATTTATGGTACTTATAATACAAAATACATTTTTATCATAATCCGGTTATGTTGTTGTTTAGTATATCTAAAGAAGAATAAGAATAAGACAACAATTTTGTTCTCTCCAGTGAAACAGAAAAATTATTAAGAAATTCGACGTTTTCCTTGGTTGTTGTTGTAATTTGTTTTTGATGAATGAAAAACTGTAAAAAATACGATAATTTTTGTGCATAAGAAATCAACAAAGATTTAGAAGATGATGAGAGAAGTGTGAGTGTGTATATACAATATCCACAAAGTACATAAGAAGTTTTGTATTGAAGACGGTTCAGTATATTAAAATAATGAAATACTTAATTTATAGTTTTTTGTTGTTGTGTTTAATAATTAAATAAATTTGTAAATGGGTTAAGTAACGGAATTACGATATAAACCCCTTATTGAATAAATTGGTTAAAGAAAGTGGTTTATAGAAAATTAGTGCTAAATATTTCCAATTCTAAGAGTGATCTCCGGCTAATTTTCCACTTTGCGGTGTGAAGTATTTTACACAAAGTATAGCTACACAAATTAACAATTACAAGTGTAAGTGTACTAAAAAAGTGTAGGAATACATAATATCAGAACTACTTAGGTACGGGCCTATAATTTCATAAAGTGGAAAAGTAACGCTTTCCGATTTTTTTAATTAAGATGAAAAGGGTTAGGCTTGTCGTTCGACAAGTTTTTGAAAATGACTTGAAATGTTCCAAACTACTGCTACATGATATCCATTTCCGATAATCCCAGAGATGTTCCCGGGTGTTGGTCTATATTTTCATAAAGTGGATAAATCAACCTTTTCGGATAAAGAGGTTTGGGCATGTTCGACAAACTCGAATATTGTGGAAATAACTGAACATGTTCTGTCTCGCTGCTACACTATGGCCATTTCCCATAATCTCAGAGATATTACCAGGTGTTGGCCTGCATTTCCATAAAGTGGAAAGGTTAAGCTTTTTTGCACGTTTTAATTTTCAAAAATTGGTCGAACATGCCAAACCCTTTTTATCCTAATAACAAAATTTCGGAAAGCTTGATCTGACGCCGGTGTGAAGTTTTTCACGTAATAAATTTACAAAGGGTAAACAAAAAAAAGTGTAGCCGTACATAAAACAAATTTAGCTACGAATGAACCTTCGATTGATGTCCATTACCACTGATACATTTTTTTAGTCAGTTCGCAACTTGTGATTAGCCCTTTCTCTCCATATAATATGTACATACCTATGAGTGATCAATTACTTTAATTACTGGTTTAAACTATTAAGCTCTGCTCCTCATATTGACAACCTTGCTTTATAATTGAATGAGAGGAAGGGGTCTACTATTATCGACGAGACGAAAATTCTAAATTCGGTTCAATTCTAAATTCGATGATAATCTAAATAAGATTTTAGCCTTTTGTTCGAATCTGGCTCGCGGTTAATTAGTTCTGCAGAGCTGCATATATATATATATATATATATATGTATATAGGCATCATCACTTAAACAAACCAATTAATGTTTTTGGTTTTTGCACTCGTTCGCTAATTAGTTGCGTTAGTGTTACGCATTTATGTATACATAACATCATATATTTACATACCACATATATTTATACGGTACATATGTAATTTAAAACTTATGTTTATATAATTAAGGCTGAAATTTGCGTCCCCATATTTTCAAAAACTTGTATCGGATTTCCCTTCAAATAAATTTCTTTTAGTTACGTACTTAGCTAAGTATATTGTTCTTTTATTTAACAAATCCCATATTTAACTTTCACTAAAGGTCACTCACTGTACATTGTGCAAATTAAAAAAAAAATTGTTTTTTAAATAAATAACTAAACGCATATAGAATTACTTATACGTACATACATATGTATACTATATTGTATTATTTATTAATTGGAGAGGGAAGTAAATATTTTAAACCGAGCAAAAAATCGTGTGATATCATCTATTCCTATAACTTGCTTAATTAAAATACTTAACAAAAAATCTAAAGAAAGAAAAGAGAAATAAAACAACTCATGCCTCAATAATCGCGTAATTTTATAGTCACCTCGTAAACTGCACAAAAATGACATAATACAAAATTTATCATAGATTTTTGCGATAAAAATTTTTATTACAGTATGTAAGGACAATCATATTTCCAATAATATTATTGATAAAAAGTTATCGACAAATCACGATTATTGTTTTTATCAGTGCGGTTTTGTTTTGGATTAAATCCAACTAAAATAACTTTTTATCTTAAGGCTTGATAGCAAATTTAATGTCGCGTCTCGCATCTTAATCTGATTTTATTTTATTAGTTTTGAATAAGTTTTGATTAATTATTTCTCGTTTTACAATTTTATTGGGGGTTAACTATATCATCAGACCCAACGAATGAGACAAGCATACTCCGCGATTGCAAAAGGTTTAATGACACTAACAGCGACATATCTTGAAGAAGTTTGAAATATTTAGCTTTGCCTTTAGAATAGAAATGATGTAAGCTTTGATTGCAAAGCGATTACTACTACATGGTTGCAACAAGCGAAAAGAAAATCTAAAAAACGTTTTTTTCATTTTCTTTGTGTTTCCACAACTTTGGTAACGGCATTCAACTGAAGTGTCGATTTGTAGATCAATTCATTCTTCCCATAATTTGCAATTCTATTAGGTAACTGGAAAAACGCACGTTTTCTTAAATTATGAGATGGTACATTATACAAATAAAGCTTTAAAAACTCAAAATATTCAATGTGTCCCAGAATCACGTTACGCGCAAACATAGCAATCGCCGCGTTCCTACGAGCACAACGATTCAAGAGGTAATAACTGGCATCTCCTATTTTAAGGTGGCAATTGTAATCCGGGCAACGGCCGTCATGAGGCAAAAAGTGAAGCGCATATTTAAGAAAACGCTTTTGAATGCTTTCGATCCTATCCGAATAGTTATGATAAAAGGGTGACAAAATGACAGTAGCGTACTCAATACGGGATCTAACAAATGCAATATATAAAGTGCGCAGTGTGTATGGATCTCTTATTTCCCGGCATTGTCTTTTCAGAGTTAGCCTTTTACAATGACGCTGTCAATATGAAAATTAAAAGACAAGTTAGGTGTGTAAATCGGTTGAATAGTAAAGTCACAGATAACGTCGACTATGGTGTCATTTGGAATAACATATATCCACTGATTTGGGGTATGAAGCTTGATCCATTGGTTGGTTTTTATTTACGGCTCTGGCGTTACACAATATGTTGATTTCGTTTCTGCGCTGTAATAGAGCTAATTCGCATTTTCCTTGGTTGGCCGTTGGAAAACCTGACACCTGCTTACTTCTTCCCTTGTCAATATTGCGAAATGCTTCGGTCTATCATTTACAGCCAAGTACTCAGCTGATCGGGAGCGAGGCCGTGAAGGTTGTGTTCCGGGATCAATTGTATAGCTCGCTATTTAACTGAGTTGTTGCAAGTATAGCTGGGTGAATGATGCCCTAAGTAGCATCGTAAACTACTTGTTGAGTACCCTCCAGATTTCTCAATTCGAGTAGTTGTTAGTATTACAGACCTAACTCAGTCCTCGTAGGTTTGGTATTCCTGCAGCTGCAACATTTCCTGTTGTAGATGATTTTGCTCCCGTATCAAGTTATTCAGTGAAGTTAGGGTGAGATTTGTATTGTGTTTCCCAGCTTGACGGTACTATTGACCAACGTTGTTTGATTTTTTTCTAGTGATAATAAATGGTTCTCGTTGTTGTTAATCCCTTCACACCGATCTTCATATTCCCTGAATCGTTGGCCTTTCTTTGTATGAGTATTCAGAACATGCCCTCTATACCAGTCGTGTCTCCGAAACCCCGTTTCACACGTTTTCCACCTTACTTGCTGGTAAAAGTTTATTATCCGGAATCAGGTTGTTTATTTCCTATCTTAATTGGTTTAGAATGTTCCAATTTAGTTTAGGCGGCTCCTTGCAAAACGTCTGTATTTCTTCGTCAGCTCGATTTCTTCCGAATAGCTGCTCATGTTGTACTGAATTACTAGGGTCCACCCCATGGGTATAATCTCCAGTTTGCTTAGCCTCTCGGTTTATTTTTTCCTATAGTTTTGGCTCTTGTCTTTTTGGTTGTTTGTTTTTTAAGTGTAGCACTTTGGTTCTGACTGGAGCTCGGTGTGTCATCCTTGAGTGTTACATTTGTCGCCAATCGAATTGTGAGATCAGTTCTTTGATGTACATACTTAGTTGATGTAGATATTCTAATGGCCACGCCCTTCCAGAAATCTTGTACCATTTTTTTCCACTAGATGTCATCTTGATCTTAGTCCCATCTCGTCT
Source organism: Tipula helvola (assembly GCA_963556165.1). Classification (NCBI taxonomy): domain Eukaryota; kingdom Metazoa; phylum Arthropoda; class Insecta; order Diptera; family Tipulidae; genus Tipula; species Tipula helvola. Next base: position 50,973,492 of record OY744483.1, read on the forward strand.
CGCGTCGTTCGTAAGCAAAGTTAAAGGTCGGAACTTAGCACTGCTTCGATTTGTGTGACGACGGTGTATATTTCTTCAAACGTGAGAATTCTTTCCCCTACCACTCTTTTGAGGTGGAATTTCACAAATTTTATGCAGCTTTCCTTAACTCTGCGAAATGAGGGATATGAGGTGGTATAAAGTGCCAGTTTGTTCTCTCATTGGCTACCATGGCTGCTGTGTCGCCTGGTAATGCTGTCATGATCGTATGGTACCACCTTTTGATTTTGGCGTTTGGTCCAATAAAATATGTCCCTTTAACGGAGTATACAGGGTGAGTTTTTTAAAACATGCCAGGCTTTTATCTGAGAACGGTGCTACATAGGAGAAAATTACTTATAATTCAATTTGTTAAGAGTTGAGGGGGACATGGGATTCAAGGTCATTTGAAGGTCAAATTGAGTTTTTAAATGGAAAGCACTATTTTTGAATTCGGATTCGGAAAGAGCGCAAAATGCGTTCAGATAGGAACTTTAGGCTCTTCTTTTGAGTAACTATCCGATGTTCAAGGACAAATTAATATATAAAATGAAATAATCAGCAAATAATGAATTTTAATGGGGCATGACTTAATTTAAAGTTGTTGGCACCATGGCCTAAGGTACCAAGTTAGTATTGTGTTAGTATATTCCCCATTAAAATTCATTATTTGCTGATTATTTCATTTTATATAGTACATAATTTGTCCTTGAACTAACATCTGAAAGTTCAAAAGAAGAGCCTAAAGCTTCTGAACGTAAAATTATGCGCTCGTTCCGAATACGGGGTCGAAAATAGGGATTTCTATTAAAAAACAATTTGACCTTTAAATGACCTTCCGCCATACAATGTCTTGTCCTCGATGTGTGGCCTCCTCGATGATCCTTTGTGTGATTATGTTGTTTTTGTTTAGAATTATAGGTTGTTTGCTGTCAATAGCAAGGTTTGAGTTTTGTCTTGCTAGTTGACATTTTCTAACATACTTCCTGGGCCAGAATATGCTATAACATTACCTTTTAACGGGGGTTTCATGAATGTTTGTACCAAACCATATTTTTTCGCGACTCTCATCCAGTCATCCTACTGAATACCATGGCATAGTCAAATCTGCATACCTATCTCTACGATTACTTGTTAATGCCCACCAAACTTTACCAACACTTTTTAGTGTGCAGGTTCATGTGTTGTCAGGTTCTGTATTTTTTCATTTTTTTTTGTCAGAAACTTCACTTTGGTAACTACTATTAGTGTTTTATATTTTTTCCAAACTCATTATCAAACGAAGTTATTATTTTGAAGTGTGTTTGACCTATTCTCTTTTGGAAAATCGTTTGTAAATTGTAACTATGATTACGAAACTCGATTTATGTTAATAGAGCAGTTTATGTCCTCGATACATACTCAGAAAACTATTCTGCCCATTAATGCTAAGTATTTATTTAATCTAAATATTTATCAATCATCACTCTTCAGGCGTTCGACTTCAAGATATGCATAACCACCTTGTTAAACTTCAATTGCACTTGAGTTATACATAAAAATAAAATACTTAGAATTTTTAATTTGCATAAATCATATTTTATGTTACACAGACGGTATTTTTTATAATTATTATCGATATTAAAAAGAACAAGCAAAACATAAACTTTTGTTTGCGCATACATAATTAAAAGTTTTGATAAGACAAAAAAATAAAAAACGAAACGTGGTTGAGGGATTTTAATTAATTAGCATTAGCAATCGGTTCAGGTGAAATAATTATTTTGATTTTATTATTGTACTCTATAAAGATATATTATGTATGTATGTTCATATAAGTTACCAGATGGTTCTGAATTTTTTTGTAGTATCGCTCGCAAATGTCAAACTGCTTTGGTTTCATTTTCTCGGATTGAATACAAAACAAAAAAATAATGAAGAATTTACAACTTAATCATTTTTAGCAGATGTTTAATAAATTTTACAACCACTTGTTAATTCTTAAACAAATATTCAAGCAAAAATTGTTACTTATACCTAGATCTTCGTAATTCCAAGACGAAACCTAATATGTGTTTTTTTCTTGAATCAAAACACATATGTGCAACAAAAAATGATTAATTGTGTGAGATAAATAACAAAGCCAATTACTTTTGGCCTTGATTCGCAATCTGATTGGATGAGGTATACAAAATATCGAGGTGTTTTTGGAGTGTATCTTTCCTGCCTGCTTGTCTAGACCAGAGACTTCACTGTCGTTATGACTGATTAGGGAAGGATTGAATTCTATATTCACTATTCAATATCAATATATTTTAAACATCCAGGATTAACTAATGGCATAAAAAAATCTATGGCTTATCTCGTCTCTACTGAGATCTTTCAGAGCGAATGTATTGTATAACATAAAGGTGTAGTTCAACCAACGAAGATGGTCAGCCGAAAGTTACGCACAATCCGAACGGTTATATACAGTTGCAGATTTTTGAAATCTTAATTACGTAGTTACTCAATTTTAAACTTAATTACTTTTTCCACTTTAATCTTTAAATTCCATCTTTAATACTTAGGCTGCGGTCGAATTCTCGAGTAAATCCGCTAAATTCGGTAAATGCATTTACCTTTTTTTTATGGAGGGTAAACAAAATAAAAAAAGGGAAATGTTTTACGTTTAGATACTTTATTCTTTATTGTTATAAGAACTGAACAAGTTTAAAATAGGAAAAATTGCGTAATTTATGAAAAAGTGAACACTAAAAATCAACATTTACCGAAGTAAATGATTTACCCGAGAATTCGACCGCAGCCTTAGTGATTATTTTATTTTATTTTTTCATTACAGGTAAGTGCAAATATTTCAATGTTGCTGTTTTATATAAAGGTAAGTAAAAAAGTGGAAAATAAAATTCAAGCCGTCAATTTGAGGATTCCATGTAGGATTTTCAGCGATGGCTACATAGTTTAGTAACAAATTAAAAATAATCGGCAAAACTAATTTAAAACAAAAAGTTGATTTAAATCAACAAAAAAAATGATATGATTTGTTGTTTTTTAAAAATACATGTATTTTCCCATCCTGTCTGACATAATGGGATTCTGACAAGATATATCAAACTCTGACAGATTTAATCGAATTCTGACGTGATATTTCGATTTCCGACATGATGTACAGAATTCGGATATTAAGAAGAATTCTGAGATTAAATAACGAATTTTGACATTATGTGTCAAATTTCGACATAATCCTGACAGATACATTGAATTCTGATAGTACACGGAAAAAAAATTATAGGATACATTTCTATAATTTATGGGAGCCCACAGGATTTGAATATGATAAGTTCTGAAAATATATAACGAATTCTAATATGGTATTTCAAATCCTTCGATAATATATCGAACTCTGACGTGATATAACGAACTTTGACATAATAAGTATAAAGAATTCTGACAGGATATATCAAATTCTAAGATGATTTATGATGATATTCCGAATTCTGACATATATCAACGATATATCAAATTCTGAAGATACGTCAAATTGTGACACTTTATAGCAAATTCTGAGATGATACATCGAATTATTACATGAAATACTCGTATAGAATTCGGATATGATATGTCGAATTCTATGATGGTATAACGAATTCTGGCATGAATAAGATATGAGGAATTTGGAAATGATATGTCAAACTCTGAGATGATAAAGCGAATTCTGAGATGGTTTATTTAAGTCTAACGCGAAATTTCGGATATCGACATAATATATAGAATTCTGACCATATATAGTAAATTCTGAGATGATATTTCGAATTTTGGCATAATATTTTGAATTCTTACATGATATATGCTGACAGATATATCGAATTCTGGCAGTATATAGCGAATTCTGACATAATAAGTATACATAATTCTGACGGGATTTATCAAATTCTTAGACGATTTCTGATTATATTCCGAATTCTGACATACATATATCATCGATAAATCAAATTCTGACATGATTTATTGAATCATGATATGGTATATCGAATAATGACGCGAACCATGTGTTATTTGTAGTTAAGAAATGGGTAATTAACCATAGAGATAATAAATCCAGCCTTCTAACTAATGATAATATCAGCGCTTCAAAGTTGCCTTTAAACCAAGCACTACCTCAAAAATAAAAATTCATTCGATTATATATGCCGCACAGTGCAACGGATTCCAAAAAAGTTGCCCAAAAGTGAAAAACTTAAATAAAGTATCTACAAATCTTCACCCAGGGGTTTTTGGGTTGCTGATTATGAATCTGAAGTCAGAGTTGCAAAATCTAACCCTCTTAATAACCTTCAGACAATCCCATGCCAGCCTTGATTCAATGGTAAAACCCCTAAGAGCCTTTAAGGCCATTGGCTGTCTGATACAATATAAACCTTTGCGTCGTTTAGGCCTTTAGATATGCCTATTCTTGCGCAAAGTTCTATAGCATGCACTTCTGCTTGAAAAACGGTAGCATTGGTACCCAAGGACTTCGAGAGGGATGTCCCACTCCCGTATATTCCTACCCCGCCCCATCTTCCGTTTTTGATCCATCTGTAAACCACCATCTGTAAACCACATTGACCCTCGCTTAAAGGATGGTCCCCCTGTACTCCATAACTCCCGGTTAGGTAATCTAACACAAGATGATTTGTGGAAATTCAGTTTAGCTGGCATACAGTCGGAAGGCACTCCTATAGTAGGGTCTGTCCGAAATTCCTTGAGGATTTCCAGATGACCCACTATATTGCCTGATTTGGTATTACCCTCCGCCTGCATCTTAAGGGCCATAGTAGCAGCATGGAGTTACCGTGTCCATGGAGTGCATTTTGCATGAGATCAGAGATGCCCCCATCAAACTTGCCTCTAATCATGATAGCCACGTCATCCGCACAGCCCTGGACAACAAACCCATGGCTACTCAGGAGGACCAGTGGTCTGTCAATAAACAATGACCATACAAGTGGGGACGGTACGCCTCCTTGAGGACAGCCCTTTACGGCTCTGATGGTTACTGACTCGCCACCTAATCTGGCTGTAATATCACGATGTTTCCGCATGGAGCGGATCTACCTAGTTGTAGAAGGCGGAACCCCCTTCTCCATAGCTGCCCTCTCTATTGAACCATAGGACTAATGTCCACAAAGGACAATTTCCTTTAAAGCAACCGCTCTTTCAATCCTTGTGACTAGACCACTAAGAGCCATCACAGTGAATTTACCAGTTTGATAAGCAAACTGATCCCGATGCAGCGGATTATTAACAAGGACTTCACATCTTATTTGATGATTCAAGATTTTTTCCATCGTCTTCAATAGAAACGATGTGAGGCTAATTGGCCGATATGCCTTGGGCTGGGTGTTCAGATGACCCCCTCCCTTTGGTATAAAGACCACATTTACTGTCCTCCATAGTTTCGGAATATAGTTAAAAGCATAACTTGCCCAAAACATCTGGACCAAGCTGGGGAGTTCCTCAATACCTTTTTGAAGTAAAGCAGGAAAGACCATCCCCTCCAGCAGATTTGAACTGTTTGAAAGAGCCAATAGCCCATCTCACCTTGCTGAGTGTGACAATTTTTCCAGAGAGGCTCCAGATCCTACTGTGGGGTGAATAGGCTACTTCACTTGAAGGGTCATGCGGGTCCTCCTGGGCTCCACCACTCCTACCACTATTGTCCGGAAAGCTAATAGTAGCTCCAAGGTTTCCTTCCGGTTTTCAGTGAACCTTCCGTTTTGCATCTGAAGAAGTTCTAAACCAACGCAACGAAATCAACCCATTTTTGAACCAAATCATTACTGGCGATGAAAAATGGGTACAATACGAGAACGTCGTTTGAAAAAGATCATGGTCAAAGAAAAGTGAACCCCCACAAACGACTTCAAATTCAAAGTCTGGATTGATGTCCCATAAAGTTATGCTGTATGTATGGTAGGATTAGAAGGGAATCGTACATTATGAGGTTCTAGAATCTGGTTAAACTATTGATTCTAATCTCTACTGTCAGCAATTAACCAGGCTGCTGCAGCAAGCAAATAAAAAAAACGGTCAGAATTGATCAATAGATAGCTTGTTGTCTTCGATCATGACAACGTCAGACCACACCCATTTTTGATGATTCGGCAAAAATTGAGAGAGCTCGGCTTGGAAGTTTTGACACATCCACCGTATATCCTGGACCTTGTACCCTCTAATTACCATTTGTTTCGATCTCTGCAAACCTCCCTTGATGGTCTAAAGTTAGCTTCAAAAAGGACTGTGAAAATCACTTGGCCAAGTTGTTCGCCGATAAACCTCAGAAGTTCTACACCGATAAAATTAAGAAACTTCCCGAAAAAGGGCATAGACAATAATGACCAATATGTTCTAAAATAAAACTCATTTTACACACAAAAAATGACAAAAATCTCTGAATACTTTTCCCCAACCTGATTTTCAAAAACTTCAATAAAATCCAAATAAGTAAGCATTTTAAAGCAGCCAATTTTTTTTTTTTATTTGGAAGATAATACTTTCACCTACGACCTCTGATAAGTTTTAAAATCGAACACGACAGAACAACACAACTTTTTGATAATAACATATCGTATATTAATGATTGGCAAGAGCTAAAATCGACTATAATTACTGCGTTTTTGATATCTGATACTTTCAATATTAGTGCATTACAATTTATTTTCATGTTTTACTTACTTTCAGAAGTTGATTCCATTTTGTCCGATAAGAATTTCTGTATGGACAAAAAACCCATCTAGGAACTTTTTTTTTTGGATTTTGGCCAGCTTTTTTCGATTTCGCCGCACTGTGTGCCGGTTCTAAAGAAATCGCAGTTACGTTTGATTCTGACACAAATATAAATCTCTTTACTGAAATTGCAGAAATTCGACAAATGTGATGGAAATGGGATTTTAAAATGGTTTTTTGTCAGTTATCAGAATTTTCGAAATCAGAATTTTTTTTATCCGAATTTTATTTTAAGCGAATTTCTTTCACTTAATAAATTTAAATTTATTCTTCCAATGGAAATAAATTTGTATGTAAATCTAATTTTAAAACAGTGATGTACAAGATTGAATTTAATTAATTTCCGTCATTTGTAACTGAAAAGATTTTGGAGTTAAAATGTAAAGAAATCACACCAAAATGCGATGTTAACGATTTTTATCAGTTTTGCCTTGCAATTATTCAATCGATTAAGCAATTGTGAAATAGTTACATCACAATATAAAATGTCGTTACAATAAATAATAATCCAACAATATTTTTTTGTATACTTATATACATAAATAATTGAATGAATTATGTTGTATTTATGCCTCAGGTCGCATAAAATCGCATGAATTGAAACAATTTCCAATCGGGTCTCGAGACGAAAAAAGAAAAATTATAAATTAATATACAACAGCATACATAAATTTATTCAAAACACACAATGTATAATTACATAGTAATCAATCATCGCGATTTTGCCTATTTATGTTAATATGAAATTATATAAAAACATAATTATGTATAATGGACTTAAACAAACGAGACTGCGACCAATACACAATCTGTATGAAAATTATGGTCAGCAATACAACCAACATGTGAGATAGCATTACGTTAGCATTTTGGTACTGCGTTTGATATTTCCAAATAGTGGCCTGCATATTTATGTACATAGGAGCTAATCAAGCTAATCAGATTATTAAGACACTTACATACACCCGGTACAATTTAGTTAGATCATCCTTCAGCTCGAGGCATTTAAATGTTTTGTATAGAGCGCGTGTTTCACCACAGTATCAATTTAAAAAAAAAAAAAACACAAGAATACACAACAATTCGAGTAAATTATACAAAATGAACATAAAAATAAAATGGAAAATGCCTGTAAAATATGGGTCAAAATGATGTTACATTTTCTATATATTGTGCTGTTATATTTCCGTAACTAGGCTATACTTAGAGCAGGAGATAATAGCTAGTAGACGGAGTTGTATCAAAAGCATTTTATTATTGCTTATTTTAAATTCAATACAGAAAATTGTGTATTCATGTTTTATTTTGTATATAATGTGTACACAGAGCTAACAACTATAGAGCTTAATTTTACTTCAAACGTAATGAGAATCATAGTGCTGCTACAACAACTCGTATATACAAATATCGTGCTATAGCAATAAAATCTTTTCAATTATTGTTTGTTTGTTATATCGTAATGGATAGATTTACATACGTACTCTTACTTGTATGTAATAATATTCAAATTTTTTGTACTTGGTCTAGATTTTAAAATTGTTTATTATAATAGCTATGAGGAGAATGGAAAATGGAACACAATTTGTAATTGGCCTAAAGGGAAATGATTACATAAATATTTTTAACTATCTTCTCTTTTAAACAATTTATAGATTTATAAAATCCAGTGGTGTTCATTAGGTCGGGCTGACGTATATTTGAACTCGAAAACCGACTCCGATTAATCTTAATTTAAATTCAATTTTAATTCAATTTCAAAATGACGTAAATATTCCTAATTCGTTGTATTTTAGTGCGGAACCTAATGACGTAAATATTCCTAATTCGTTGTATTTTTAGTGCGGAACGCTAGTACGCTGTTCCGAACACTAATTAAATTACCTAACTAGAAACTTGGTGGTTTCGAAGCAAAATAGTCATCGAGCCATTTTCGCACATCTTTAACTTTCGTGAACCGCTGGTCTTTCAAATATGATGACATCGATCTGAATAAGTGGTAATTAGAAAGAGCCAAGTCTGGAGAATACGCCGCATACTGTACAACTTCCCAGCCTAAGGAGAAGATGAGTTCCAGTGTTGATTTTGATGTATTTGGATGAGTGATGTTATGTAGCAATATCACCTTCCGCCATCCTTTGCTCGTAAATGGTATTTTTTCTTCCAGAGCATCACTTAAATTGATCAATTTTGCCTGGTAACGTTCAGCTGTAATAGTTTAACCAGATTCCAGAAGCTTATGGTAAATGACTCCTTTCCAATCCCACCAGATACACAGTAACACTTTCTTGGCATGAATATTCATTTTTGCAACTGATGTTTATGGTTTGTCTGGATCAACCCATGCTTTTCTGCGTTTTGGATTGTCGTACAAAATTCACCTGTAATGATTTTCTGCAAAAAATTCTTTCTTTTGTACTGAGAAAACAAATTCATGCTAATTTCAACTCTTCCGTTTTTGGTTTCTTCGGTCAGTTTATGAGGGACCCATTTTCCTTCCTTCTGTATCTTCCCATTGCTTGGTGAGTAACTCCTAACTGTTCTGCAAGTATTTTTTGAATTTGACACGGATTTTTTTGCAGCAAAACTTTAAGTTCTTCTGGATCGTCCTCAACTGAAACTTATGTCATAAAAATAGCAATGACGAAGCTACATATGTATATCCAAACTGGCAGGCGATTTGGATGCATTCAAGTATGTTTTTAATGCAACCAACTTCAGAGCCGAGTTTCTCCTTGCACACCTAATATTATTGCTCCGAGAACAAGGTGCAATTTTAAAACAATCAATAAATTTGTGTGTTCCTTTTAATCCCTTCAAATACCAGAAGAATAGAAGTAAAGACAAACAGAAGATTTAGAAACCACATAGGGCATCTAGTGTAAAATAAACGAAATTATGTTGTATTCGAAATATTTCTATTATACGTAACAGTTTTATAAAAATACCTGCCCATCATCCTTTAGTAACAAATTATGAACCATGCCCTCCCTCCCCCATAAATTGTTGTGTAATATGTGAACGAGCCCTATCAAACGGCGTTTGTTAAAATCGAATCAAAAATTATCAGTTGCGGAAAAATTTCTAGTTAAAAAATTAAAAAAAAAGCAAAATGCACTGCGCCCTCTTAAGTTGGTCTAGACCCCGCCCCTAACGAAAGATTAAATTTTGTTACTATAGGTTGAAGAAAAATGTGCTACTATGTATGTAATAAAAGCTAAATAAGGAGGGGGCGGCAAATTATTAATTGGTCTATGGGTGGCAAAACCTTAAATTCGTGCGTGGAATGAACAATTGCTTAACTATTGAAAAAGTTGAAGTACAAAAACGTCTAATGATTTGCACATTAAAGGAGTACTATGATGGCTACAAGATGAAATATCAGGATGATCAGCCTAAAAAAATTTTCTTTGCTTCCTCTTAAAAACTGTGGGTAACCGCAAGCAACAGCAGAACCCATACAGTTTGCGTTTTTATAATACTCAAAATGCAAAATTAATTGTTTATGGAACCAACATGGACACTATTACCAAAGAAAATGCAATACTAGGAGCGTATTTTATTTATATAGGGCGAAAACAGCCGAGGATTGGGTAATTTTCGAGATTATTTCAAAAACGCATTTTTAGACAATGATTGCGAGGATGGTGGATTATCATTCAGTCAGTGTGTTTCAACCGATCGATTCAAATTGATCGATTTTCTTTATTTCACTACAAAAATCTAGCTTCATAAACTTAGGTCTCAAGCCTACAGAGGTACTTGTTTCTTGTGACTTTGCAAAAAATTATGCATTTCGTTTGTCAATAGTGAAGATTTCTTATATAAAATTTAAATCAGAACTGTCAATATTTTCAAAATTTTGTCTTTATTTTGTAATAAAATATTTTTTATCAATAACTTTAGTTTTATATTTCGTTTTGAGATACAAAAAATTTGTAGACTGTCATATTTAACGTATTTGGCAAGAAAACGAAATATTACTTGTTGCTGATTTTTTAGTAAGTATGTATGTCTAATAGAACTAAATGCAGAAAAATATAAAAAACCAACAAAAATAATATGCACATCAGAAAAAATTCAAAGAGAACATTTCGGTGGCCATTTTGAAAAGGAAGAAATGAAAGATAGTACCATTTTTATAATTAAGTATATATTCATTAATTTTTAAAATGAGCCTGATTTCATAATTTTCGGATAAATATTTTTGTGCACGAAATTTGCCACCCTGTATTTTAAAAAGAAACAACAAAAAATCATAAATTTAAAACAAGACTTCCGGTCCCTTATAAAGAATTTATAATTTCACGTATTTTTCTGCATACTTTTTTCACCGAATTTCAATACTGATTTAGAAGCACATTTTCTCTAAGTTAAATGTAGCCTCTGTATTTTGATGATTATGATGCGTAGCACATTTAATTAGTAATTAATAAATTCTATAATTTTTTTTTAAATTTATAAATTCTACAAATTTTGTAGATTTGAAGTTTTGTAAATTCTTCAAATTTTACAAACTCATATTTGACTTGTTTTAAACATTGGTTGACTTCTTTTAATTTTATGAACTCCAAAATTTGTATAAATTTTATTTATCCAATAAATTGTATAAATCGTAGTAAAATTTTGTATAAATTCTATAAAGTCAACAATTTAGGAAGTTCTTTAAGTTTAACAAATTCTTTAAATTCTATAAATATAACCCTGTGAATACGATGTATTCTCTAAATTTTTTAAAATCAAATTTTAAAAATTCTTTAAATTTTATAAATTCTACTAAGTCCATAAACTCTTTAAATTTATAAATTTTCTAAATTATATAAATCCCACAAATTTATAAAATTATCATTATTATTATTATTATTAATTTTGCAAATCCTGTGAATTCTATAAATCTTCCAAACTCTGTTAGTACGATATATTCTATAAATTAATCAATAAATTCAATAAATTTCATAATTTTTACAAATTTTATAATTTCTATTAAGCCTATGTACAAACTATATAAATTTATAATTTTATTAATTTTATAAATTCTATTAATATTTGAAATCCTACTACTTCTATAAATTCTACAAATTTTGTAGATTTTAGGATTTGTAAGTTCTTTAAATTCTACAAATTTATATTTGACTTACCTATTTAAAAATTGCATGATTTCTTCAAAGTCTATGAACTCAATAATTTCTATAAATTTAATATATTCTCTAAGTTGTTTAAATCGCACATATTGTGTATAAATTCTATAAAGTTAAAAAATTTAGTAAGTTTTTAAGTTCTAAAATCCTGTAAATTCTATAAATCTTATAAACCCTGTGAATGCGATATACTATACTCTCTAAATTTAAAAAAATTGATAAATTCTATCAATTATACAAATTATAAAAATTTTATAAATTCTACTTAGTCTATAAACTCTATGAATTATAATTCTATAAATTTTCAACACAAATTCTTTATAAATTCTATTATGTCTAAAAATTTAGTAAATTTTTTAAATTCTACAAATCCTGTCAATTCTATAAATTTAACAAATCCTGTAAATTCGATATATTTTCTAAATTTAGTCGATAAATTCTACTAACTTTAAAAATTCTACTAATTCTGTGTATTTTAGAATTTCTACTGAGTCTGTAAACCATGTACATTTATAAATTTTATGAATTTTATAAATTCTATAAATTTTTTAAATTCTACTAATTCTCTAAATTTTTTAAATTTTGTAGATTCTTTCTATAGAAGAGTTTCAGTTCCTATAAATTGTTTTAATTCTGTAAGTTCTATAAATTCTACAAACTCAAAATTTCATGATTCCTTTAAATTCCATAAACTCTATAATTTTTATAAATTTTACAAATTCTATAAATTCTACAAATTATATAAATGCCACAAATTCTCTATAAATTCTATATAAAGTCTAAAAATTCAGTTATTTTTTTAAATTCTACAACTCCTTTAATTTTTAAATTCTAATAAGTCAATAAACTCTATAATTTCTATAAACGTTATGAATTTTAATTCTATCAATTCTATAAATTCTATAAATTCTACAAATTCTAAATAAATTTTATGAATTTTATAAATTTTTTAATTTTTGTAGATTCTATGAGTTCTATAAATTGTTTCAACACAGTCTGTTCTATAAATTCTACAAACTCATATTTGACTTATTCTTAAAACGCCATAATTTCTATTAATTTCATAAATTCTTTGAATGCTAGAAATTTTGAAAATCCAATAAATTCTACAGATTCCGTAATTTCTATTTTTTTTTTAAATTCTACACATACTTAATTTATCTTAATAAGACAAACATCGATGTTTTTGCGGTTTTACACGACAGAACGAGTAAGTATTGCAATCAACAATCAAATTATTTATTAAATTTGCAAGTGATTGTGCGATGGCACCATTAAGAATGTCTTATATTTCGAAAAGCTTATTTCCACCTTCACAGATATTAAAATCCAAGAATAAATTTTCTTTAATTTTTCAACGTTTATATATACTTCTGTAAAAAAAACACTAAAATTGGAGTTAAAATCGGAATATGCGCGAAATAAACAATATTTGGCGCAAAAATCATCGGAAAAATGCCAAAATATGCACACAAATCATAAACACTATGCATTTAAAGAGCAAATATTAATTTATATGCAAAAATATGTATTTACATAAGAATCCGGGCTCTAGTGATTACTAATCAGAATCAGAAAAAGAGATTTGAAACCTTTGATGAATACCAGTATTTGTTGAGTGAGGGGTGGACGTCCAGTTACCCTTTCCATGTATCATTTGCTATAACTTGAGCCATTTTGTACCTCGTGTCATTTTAAAATGTGTAAATTATGAACAGGGTTCGTATTATGAAGATGTTTCAGAATTTTAAAGTTAGAATTAAGCTTGATTAAATTTGATCTGTCTGGCTGAGTTTTCTAACCAAACCCATCCATAGTAATATCTCATAATAGGTAAAAGAAAAATCTCCTCAGCTTAATTTAGTTACAACAATGAAGCAATGAACTCAACTTTGGTTATATATGTATGTGTTAATGTCTGTTAAACCAATTAATATACTTTTAATCCAATTCATCCGATTAAAGCAATGCACATACAGATTATATCGAATGTTTGTGTCATAATCCCCACATCTTGCATTTCAATAAAAAATATTTTTAATTTCACCACCTACATAATAGAAGTTTAAATATTCCACCGACTAATAAACATTAAAAAGTATAAATCATCTTAATTTTTAATCATCTCTTTCAACAGGCTTATAAATCTTATCCTAAGCACAATACCTGGTAATACAATGTGATTTAATATAAAATCAATTTTATTTAATTCCTTTTTCAGAAAATATAAATTTATTCGAGAAGGGATGAATATCAAGCTGTATGTATTGGATAAGACAAAATTTCTAATGTTTCTTTCTTCCTTCCTAACTTGTCTATACGAGCAGACTCGTTTATAATTTTGAATAAATCGATCCAAATTTGCTTATACTGGATTTCGCAGTAACATTTTTTGGTAGACATTTTATCTACATCATATTATAACGAGGGAAAAAAGGAATAAAGGATAGATATTCGTTGGCATAATATTGGATTTTAAATTGAGTGTCGTTTATATAATTTTTGTTATGGAAGGGTTGTTTGAATTATAGATTTCATGCCTAGCCCTATAATGTCTTATTTTATTGTATAATGTAATACAGAAAATTTATTTCCTTCGATATTCGATTTTATTTAAATATATGATTTGGTTTTAGATTAGTTCAAAAAATCGATTGGATTTAATCTTATAATGCGCATGACATCTTTACATTTTCTTTATCTCCTTATTAGTAGATGGTGCTCAATAGACACATTTATCTATTAACAATTAGAGTAAATTTGTCAATCTTCACCAATGTTATTTAATAACATAAAAGTACTTAATATGTACTTGAAAGTGTCCATTTGGCAAACTCTTCAATTGACAATTTTAACAAAATTGAAATTTAGATATTTTTAAAGTGGAGCTGCCAAATTGTAGATACCGTTTGTTTATTTGTAAAGATCGTTGGTTTATCTATGTAACCTTTCAGGTAACCTATTTTTAGTTGACGATATATAAGAAATCTTGCTACATGTTCCTCTAATATTTAAACAGGTGAAAATGGATAATTCGTTAAATTTTCAGTGTAGATTGAAATACGTTCCACTTTTTTAAAACTGAGCTTAAGTCATGCTGCTGTTCACCAGAATGTATTGTTTTAATTTTTATTTAACTAAACCAAACAATTTATCATTAACTAATAATTTTGAAATAGAAAGAAATCTTATCAGTATCATTCAAATAACGTATGAGGAATTAAATATGGACAAAATGTAAAATGTATTTGTATTTGTATTGTACAACCAAAAATAAAAATTTCCTTGTTTTTAAATAAGGTGGTTCCCGTATATTTTATAAAAAATACATTACAACTGCGTCATTTTACGATTAGTTACAAAAATGTCGTTGTTACAAGTAGATCGTCGTAAATTAATTTATAAATTTTGTCAGGAAAATCCAGACAAAAAAAAGAAGGAGATTTCTCACTACTTCAAGGATCTTGGATTCAAAAAATCCTTTATCTACAAAACAATTAAACTGTTTGAGAATAATGAACCTGTGGAAAGAAAACCCGACTCTGGTAAAAAATGTCAACTACAAGGTAGCAAAGTTCGAATGAAATTGAAAGGTGAAACAGTGGGTCGAACTGCAAAATCGTACAGACAACTGGGTAAAAACTATCAAGTTGCCCCAAAAACTATCAAGAAATATTTACAAAGTATGAATATTCAACGCAAACCCAAAAAATCGGCACCAGCAACTACAGATAAACAATTAGCTACAATCAAATCTAGATTAAGAGTGCTTTCCCAAACATATTTCGCTGCTTCTTCAGCTTATAAATGTGTGATGGATGATGAAAGTTATTTCACTGTTGAAGGTAATGAATGGCAGCCAAAATACTACTACGAGTCTCCCGATCACAAAGCACCAGAAAAGGAGAAGTTTATTCATAAGACCAAGTTTCCAGGTAAAGTTATGTTGTGGACTTGTGGTTGGCTATTAGCGAACGAGGTGTCAGTGACCCAGTATTTTTCAAAAGTGGTTTGGCGGTTAATACGCAAACATACACAAACAAATTTTTACCTGTGCTTCAGAAATTTATAAATAAATATCATAAAAATGATAAAACGATTTTTTGGCCTGATTTGGCATCCTCACATTATGCCAACGCAAGACTCGAATTTATCCCTAAAGACTATAACCCACCAAATGTTCCACAACTAAGGCCCATTGAAACTTTTTGGGCAAATCTGAAGAGAATGGTATACAGCAATGGATATCGTGCCAAAAATGTTGAATGTCTGATTAGAAAGATAAAAAGAGATTTAAAGAAGATTGATACATCAGGAACGCAGGCGGCAATGAAAAGAGTGCCAGAAAGGATCAGGAAAGCGAATCGATATGGAGCGCAAATTTTTCTGTAAATTTTATCTAAGAATTAAAGCTTTAAATAAATTATGGATTAAAATCATTTGATTAGTAAATAATTTTTTTTTTACTTTTTTTTGTTTGTCCATATTTTTTCCTCATACGTTAAGTCCCACATTCCGTTGCTTAAGGCAAATTCATGGAAAATAATGGCCAATATGATAAACTCGTTTATGTATCAAATCAAACTTCCTCCAAGTTGTAGACAGATGCTTTGTTTTTATACTACAACAAATAACTGTGGTCGATTAGTTGAAGTATTCAAATTTTAGCGTAAAGTATGCAATTGTTTGCTAAGCCTCGGTGAAAATTTTGAAAATCGGATGGAATATCCCTCCTGATTATTTTGAATAAGTTCGAGTGTATTCATTATCCTGAGTATTAATTGCTTATTTACTGATTCATTGGTTATTTATCATTATTCACATAATTCCTTCATTATTCACTAACTATTCTCTCTTGGTTCACTGATCAGTGAAGAAAGTTGTATTATTCTCTAATTAATCAATCATTAATGATCATTCACCAGTGAATTCTCAGTGAATAAAGAGTGAATGTCTCATTCGTCGGTGAAAAATCAGTGAATCATGAGTGACTAAATTATGAGTTATGGTCAATCAGTATATAATCTGTGAATAATCAGTGAATAATGAATGAGTTTTGAGTGAATAATCAGTGAATCATGAGGAATAATGAGAGAATACCGATTAGAATTATTTGAAAGTGAATTATGAGTATTTAATGAGTAAATCATAAGTGAATAAAGGACGAATAATCAATGAGTAATAAGTAAATAATGTAAGAATAACGAGTGCATAATGAACGAGCTATGAGTGAATAATGAGGGAATAATGTACAATGAGTGAATAATAAATTAACAATCATGAATAATGCGTGAAAAAGCGTCTATCATGGTAAAAACAAAAGCAGAAATCAAAACATGCAATGTTCGGTCAATTGCCGTTTCAAAATGTCTTGACTTTCACTTTGCTACTGAAGTTGATTTCGTGAAGCTTTATCAATACAATTTCAAATTATTAAGTTTGAATCATTTTCTTGATTATCTATATTTTCTATTCTGCAAAAAATATCCAGTTATGCCAAATGTTTATAATTTGCAATATCACCTGCACTGAAAAATAAAAACAAATTTACAATCTGCAAGTTTTTTAGTAAAATCCTGTTGATGCTCATAAATTTAGACAAATACGTAACACAAAACGTTGACATAAATTCAACTGTATTACGACCATTTTATTTAAATTTATTTTAGGTCATTAATTAAATAAATAGTCTGCTGCTAATTTTCCTAAATATACCCCAAGAAAAAACAAAAAAATTATTGACAAAATATGTTAATTTTTGTTTTGATGAGCAAACCCGAAAAGTAAAAACTAATTCTTTATTCTAATCACATAATAATAAGAAATAGTTAAGTTTTTAGCAAGAAAACAAAAAGTGAAATTGGTAACAATTTTTGGTTTTGTTTTGTATGCTTTTGTATGTAAGTGTTTGTGTCTGTGGCGTGTAATAAATTAGAAAGGGGAATACATTTTTGTTATTACTTCCAAGAAACAAAAAAAAAACAAAAATCTTTTTGGGGCTTCTTGAAAATATTTATTACTTCTGTGTTTTATCTTAATATAATTTTATTGAACAAATAAATTATACAGATACATGTTTATGTAATTAAAATGAACAAAAAGTTCTCTCTCGAATTTAATCGACTTTACACAAAATTATTTATTCCCTGTATAACAACACTCTGTCTAAGATTTTATTTTGGGGACGAGATTATCGAAATAATTTTGAATTATTTTGTGTTCGCGTGTGTGTGTGTGGGGGAAATGTATATGGGTTTTGATAAGATTTTTAATTTAATTGCTTAGAAAACATCTGGGATTTTTTTGTCCGTCTGGTTTTTTGTAGTTAAATAACTTTCTTAATTTATAAAAATAAAATGTAGAATGCCGTCAAACAAACATACGAGTATGTTAGCGCGCGCCATCACAGAAATATTTTTTTTTCTCTCTAAATTATGCAATTTGATATACACTCTTTGTCTTGTCTCTCAATAAATCATAATCTTTTTATTGGCGTGTCGATCAAATAACTACATATTTTAGAGGCAATTAAAATTAATGGAAATAGAATGTCGTAAGATGTAAAGATCAAATCACTTAGCCTGAGAAATGTTTATTTAGCATATATTTAGTGTACAATTGGACAGATCATTTTTATTTTTATGATTATTTTTATAACTTATATTTAGCAGAATAATGCCAAATTTATATGGAAAATAGTTGATCAGTTAGATTAAGAAATTATTCTATCAAAATTTAGTCACAGGTTCTAGTTTCTATAAAATCTAGAATTTTTCGTACGCTTGTATTGCATTTGATAGTTACGGATCAGCTCACTTTCGTAGCTAAACTTCTTATAATTAAAGCATTGTAGAAAATTTTGTTTTAGGAAAAATTTGTAGATTTAAACACTCACTGTGTCACTTAAAGTGACCTCTCAAAATAAGATAATACCCTGCTAGATTATTTCAAGTTAATGAAACCTCAGGGTCTCCTTAATTTAAATCGTTGATTAAAATTGGAACCCGCGTCGTTCGGACAAAAGCTTTATGAGCATTCCCTTCATAAAACATTTTGTGTGATACCTTCCTAATTTTTTATTTAAAGAAAAATTGGTAAAACAGTCCACTGAGAAGGCTCAATTGTGCAATTTGAGATAATTTTGAATTTTTGATTAGAGATTATATGGTGAGATCTAGCCTCGAATTTGATATTTTCATTAAAAAATAAACTCTTACGACAAACAATATATAATTGGAGGGGATAAAGTACCTACAAACATGCCTGTTAAATAAACCTACGTAAAGTTGTTTCGGTAGCCGACGTCGCGGAATATGATTATTGTATGGATAATAATTAAAAGCTATATAAAAAGTCAGATAATCTAAATCTGCTCATTTCGAAATGGTCATCGAATGGCAAAATTTCATTCAACAAATAGAGTGAATAAATAGTGAATAATGGACAACCAGTGTATAATCTGTGAATAATCAGTGAATAATAGTAGAATAATGAATAAATATTGGGGAATAAAAGGGAATACTAAATGAGTAATGACACAATAAACGCACACAAGCAATGAGTAATGTGCGAATAACATAAGAATAATGAATATGAACTAAATATGAATGAATAATGAGAAAATAATGGGTGAATAATAAACAAATAATCATGAATACCTTGTGAAAAAGTGTTTACATTTTGCGGGGAGTCACCCTCAATTTTATTAGTATTGTGAACTTGCTAATATTGTATACGTTGTGCAGCATTCTAGTAATGGGTTCGTTCGTTATGATCATAATCAATTCTGTGAGATGTAATTCTATAAGCAGGTACTGTCCTTAAAGTCCGAGCTTTTACATTTAAACTTATCTTTTCGAGTAAAGCAGGATAATCGATTCCATCAGATTATTTGATGAACAAAAATGATTTTTAACACACCAAATCACAAAGTTATTTAGGTCATTCTGTAACAGATAAGAGTTAAGTAGAGAAATTCCTACAAATTTTCATATCGTCGGCATAAATAGAAATAATTGAGTTTTCGACACAATCAACGTCGTTGATTGAAAGTATGAAGAAAATTGCCATGCGGTACTTCGTATGTCACAGTGAAAGGAACAGATGTTGATGAACTAAAGAGATCCTGATACATACGTTCCTTAAGATAAGAGTCAATCCATAATAGAAAATGAGGTGGGAAACCAAGGGCTCTAAGTTTAAATGTAATCATTCTAAGGGACACTTTATCAATGCGTTATTGAAATCGGTGACTTTAACGTCAACATTCCTCGGTTCCATCATATTCAAAGTGCGTTTTGATCTTCCTCTGAGAAAACCATGTTGATTGTTAGATTCTTTCAAACAGCATGACAGTTTCTTAATTATCGTATAGTTGGAGATGTCCGAATTACAGCGCTTCTTATGGAACAGAACTATGACAAAGCCTTTCAAAATTGAGGAACAAATTCCTAATAAGAGCAAGTTAGACTAGGACAGACTGCTACTGTGTACCAGCTGTAAAATCAGCCATCAGTCTTTCAATTTTACGAAACACAGTGTCATGATTAGAGGTTGCTTTCCCGACTGTTTTTAAAATCCAGGGAGTCGGGAGCGATAAACCTGAATTTCCCGGGATCCCGGGAAATTAACTAAAAATGCTAGAAATCAATCAAATATATGGAAACTTCATTTTTTCTTCATCTAATGATTGTTATTGTTTACCCACGATGTTAAATTACTCTTTACTTTGTTTTCTGATCGGACAATGTTCTGGATGAGAATCTAAATCACCCAAATCGTCTTCAAAGTTCGAGTCGTGGAAATAGTCTCGACAATAGCGGGTTTAAAGAGACGTAACATTTTTTGTTTGCAGATTTTGATAAAATGTTTAAGGTCTATAGAGGGGCAGTTGGTTTTTCACAGAATGGCCCCAAAACTCAACACTGTCCTTTAGATAAAGCCACCTAAATTTGTTTCACTTTATTATAGTTTTACTTTGGCAGAATAATCTGAAGTTCTGATCATTGGAAGGTAGTGTACAATGGCTCCAAAAATATTGAAATTGTGAAATTTCCGTAAACTTTTCATATTGCCAATCCATAGAAAAAGGAACGACGCGAAAAATGTATTTTCAGGAGGAATCAAAAGGTCTTGAAATAAATGTAAGGCTTGATAATTTACCTATTCCGTTGACCAGCGAGCCATGTTTTTTTACTAAACGCAAAGGGACAGTGCGTCCTTCACGGCTTGATTTGAAAAATTTCAGAAAACGTATCCACTGCAATCGAAAGAGGGCTGAGGATACTGAGAAGAACGTTTTAATCTCATTCTCTGGTTAAGTCACGTTTCTATAGACACAGTGATTTCGCCAATAAGAAAAACAAGAAACTGTTCCCTGTCAGCCACTCAGTTTTCTACTTCAGTCAATCAGCTCGAAAAGTGGACTGTTCTTTCTAGAAAAACACCAACAGCAAATCGGGATCCAATTATTGGCTCTTTCATTAGAAGCGCCTTTGTACCAAAGGAACAACCATTTAGAGAATGTAGCCAATACATCAATCCCACCAACGCTCCCCGTTTGGCTGCACCAATTTCTTTTAAGATCTTATATGGTTTTTTACAATATAGCGATGCTTCTTTTCCATGTCATCTATCAACAAATAGCCTTTAAATTTTGTTCAAAACAACTTCCTTATTGCATCTTTGATAGAAAAAGGAAGGATGCTTTTCGAATTGTAGGTAGCTTTTCATTTGACAAAGATGAATTTTCAGATCAAGGCTCATCATACAAATTTTAAAATTATCCACTTATTGTAAGAAATTATACAAATAGAATAAAACAATTTTGAAATACATATTTCACTGAAAAATTGAATAAATTTTGAGAAAAACACACATTAAAATTTCCCGGGATTTATGATGAAAATCCCGGGAGTCGGGTTTAACCAATTTTCTCGGGAAATTTGTCCGGGGAATTTGTCCCGGGATCGAGTTGTCTTTCCAAATTGTTTTTGATATTTAAGTAGTAAACCAGAGTTTGACATATTATCAATAACTAAGGTTTCCTTTGCAGTACGAGCTCTCGTAGCAACTGACAATAATCTTCTGACCATAATAACATCAGATAAGGAAGGTTAAGTTCGCTAAAACCGCAAACAATTCGTCGTGAATGTTCATGATATCGAATACAAAATCGACATAATTGATAAGAAGCTGATAATGTTGATTTTCACACATCTCAATATTTTCGTTGTTGGAAATGACAAGCAGTGAACTATGAAACTTTACATTTACCGCAATAAGAACGCTTCTACCGGTTGAATCTTTTTTCCGGGAACTATGAAATCCGAGGTAAAATACACGTTGTCGTTAAAGTTGCTGTTTAAATTTGTCTCGGTAAGTGCGAAAACAACAAACTGAAATTCTTGAAATTTTAAAAATACTTCGAGGGCTTTTGTCCGTAGTCCCCTTACATTCAGATAGTAAATGGGCAGGCATTTGAATTTTTTGGAAATGCATATACGAATTTCCTATATTGGGTTGGGCCGTGAAGCTTGAGGCATAAGTAAGTTAAACATGGTTACAGCAACTGTAATTTTAATGAGGCTACGTGACAATTGAAGAGTGATACATTTTTTCATTTGATCAAATTTCGGTCATCATGATTGTTGTTCATAACCAAAATAGATTGCACAGGCTTAGCAGCCACTCAGGATGCCTGGGTAGTTAGTGTTTAAATTATGTGTGATATTTAGTTCTTATTAAAGGCAGATACCATTTGAACGATCTGCTATCTAGTTGGAGTAGTTAATGACAAAGAGTTGATTAGATCATTGCAGGTCACACGTAGACCTTCAATTCCCTCTCAAGGCATGTGATTCGGATGTCGTCGATCTCTTTATTCTTGCAGGCATAACTAAGAAAAGAGCCGATTGTATCGAGTTTACAGGACGGCCTTGAAACTACATCCTGACACGATAGAAGATGTTGATTGTTGAGCTGGCTGTTGGAACTTCAATTTTTAATATTGTCGGATGCATGTTGACTGCTGCATTTAATTAGTGACGTATTCTTTTTAAGCTCAGACCACCTCCTCTATAATTGTATGGAAATTGTCAAAAAATTAAATGTTTTTTTTAAATATTTTTCTTGGCCAAAGTGTTGTTAAGGCATAACTAGGCATGAATTATACATATTGGGGGTCATTTTATGATTACGAACCTTTTGTGTCTATGCCTGGTCCTAGTGGACCGTTACCTAAACCTATAAGAGTAATCTATCTGTACTAATGCCCTTGATCTTCAGGTCAATTTTCAAGGTCATTTGAAGGTCAAGATCATTTTTTTTAAATGGAAACCCCTATTCTTGACAGCGGATTCGAAAAGAGTGGGAATGCTTATGATTTTCTATAAAAAAAATTAAAGATATAAATTCTAAAAATGAAGAATTCATATTTTTTATTTTTTTTTAAATTTTCTTAGCAAATCATAATCACAAAAATATAATCCTAAAATATATTTCTTCAGGTGACCTTAGGAGGTCATGCATATTTGGATGTAAAATTTCTTACTCTTCGAATCCTGTGTCAAAATATGAGTTTCCATTAAAAAATTAACAAGATAATTCAAATGGCCTTGAAAAATGGCCTGGAGGTGAAGGGCATTAGTAAAGATAGATAACCCGCATTGTCCTTGACAACTTTTGTCTAAGCCAATGGCATATTTTAGGAGATATAAATTTGAAATAGAAATATAGACTGTCTTTTTTGCCTCTCTTCCTTCATCTATGAAGGTAAATTGTTACTTCTTAAGATTCTTTTATCGTCATTATTCTTATCAAATAAATCATGTCATAATTTAATTTGTATCATTTTAAGGTCCCATGTATTTCGTCCTGCTGTCCAAGATCATTACGACATTCGCCGTTGAGCCATGGCAAATATTCCAGAAAATAATTTTTTTAGAGGAAAAAATTGCTAAATTATTTTGCATGACCTTGAAATGATGAATCAAACACAACCTTATTTTTTGAGTTCAAACCAATCTTGGAAAGTAAATAATGTCCAACAACATTAAAGTTTTCGTTATAGTTGTGGGCCTACTCTTTTATAATTATACGAATTGAGATCTACTCAAGACTAAATAACGAATCTCTTTCAATGTTACACTTATTCAAAATAATGTTAAATCTACCGTTATTTAAAACAAAGGCACGAACGAAGATTTTGTAAAGATTAAATTTACACAAAAAAAAAAAAAAAAAAATCTGAAATCACTTGTAAGTAATTGATTGACAAAAACAAAGGGATTTATTACGCTATCGCACAAAGAATTGATGGAATTGATTCGGAAATTTTACATCAAGAACACTAACATTGTTTTGTACATACTGTAATATTTGTGTACATATATTTCATTAATGCTCAATTGATTGATGTTACAAAACAAAATGCTTCAAGCAAGACGAAATTGATTTATGAATCGTATTGTAGTTTGTTTTCTACTTAACTTTCAAATCCATCGCTCATTTGTTGTTGTTTCTTGTTTAGGTATATTGTTTTCCAATTAATAATGTTTGTGCTGTATATGTTTGTGTTGAGCATCCGAACTATGTTGTTGCACTTGTTTGTTTATTAAACAACTATTTTTAAGTTATGTATATTAAAAAAAACTGTACAAAACTTAATTTTTCGATTTTGGCAAATTCGCTATATAAACTAAACACATAACTTAATTGAAAAGTTCATGAGTGAAGGTTATTTTAGTCGCGCAATTTAAAAAATTTAGAACGCAATGCACAGTAATAAATAAACAAAAATCAAGTAAACAACGAAGAAGCAGTTAATAGACATTAGATGCGGACGCTTACATGCGGTATTTATTTTTCCTACTAAGCATACGTATACATACATAGAATAGAAATTATAAATTTTTCGCCACGATTTCACGTAATCACCAACAATATAGAGTGTTTATATTATTATATTGTGAATTGTTTGTTAGATTTATTAACAAAACATTGGCAGTAATTTAAATTCTTTTGAAAATTAAACAAACATTTTTGTTAAATTAAATTTTATTCAAATTTTTAATTAAATTTGGTTTTACTCTTCTTGAGAGTCTTGAAATGAATGAAATTTAACCACCTAGATTAAGGGATTTGAATAATATTTGATTAGAACTTCGAAAGAATGATTTCAATATTAATAAAAAGCATTTAGCCAATTAAATTTTATTATTATAAAAAAAAAATCCAAGTATGTATGTATATTAATCAAAATTATGATTGCAATTTTTCTGGAATATAATTTATTTAGTCGCGTTTCACATAAAATTTAAAAAGAAGTGAGGTCAAAGAAAATTTCATTTTTCTAAAGAAAATAGCCTGTTCTCCTTCCGCCTAAAGCTAATTTACTTTTTTCGCTTTGCCGTCTTTGAAGCAGCCAGCATAAAACAGAAACAAGTATTTTTTCGGTCAAATTCAGTTTTATTTTTGAACATAATCTCCTATTAAACTAGCAGACTTTTCCCAGTAACGATCTATCCTTTTTAACCCTTTCTATCTTCAGCTTTTCAAATAATGATGCGTTGTACACTCTCGTAGCCGTTTAAAATAATTCCATGGCCATCACAAAAAATTGTGATTATCACCTTCTTCGCGGTCGTAGCTTTATTCATAAGTAGAATTACTCTTCGCAACGCCTAAGCCTCAGGAGTGTAGTGTTGAATCGAAGATTAGGAGTTGCATTGGTTAAGAAATGGAGGGTGGGTAAAAAATACTTCTTTTCTGACCACCGATATGTAACTTATAGCTGCTTCCCGGAGAGTCTTCAGAAACGCTAAAAGGACTAGCTGCAGCAAATATGGGGAAATATTGGAGGGATTCTTACCGCCGACAGCCCAAGAGACTTCAATGACAGTAAAGGAGCTGGAAGACGTGGTGGATAGGCTCACTAGCGCATGCAACCAGTCGTATATTGCTGCTTGTTCGTTGGTTAGGCCTAAGGGAAAACAAAAACCGGTAGTATGGTGGTCCAGAGAACTGGGGACCAATCGTAGGACTTTTAGGGAGACTCACTACTGGGACTCCTACAAGGAGGGCCTAAAAATTTACAAGAGAGAGAGAGATAAGAAAGGCACAAGGGAAGTCCTGGAGATTCTTCTGTAAAAAAAAGACAAAATCTCCAGGTACATTCTTTCTAAAAGCTCAACCAGTTCCAATTTTTTTATTAAACTACTTATTTTAAAGCTCATTCAGAGTGCACATAGGATATCGTAAGTAAGAAACGGATCCTATGGGCGCTGAAACGTTTTAAACCATATAAATCGACTGGTTCGATCTTACCAACGGAAATTCAAAACAACTCAGCCATTATCCCACCATATTTAGAGGTAATACTCAAAGGGTGTTTGAGCAAATATAAGCCCCAGTATCCTTTGAGGTATCCTTTGTCTTCTTCTCTGGTACATTGTGTTAAATGGATTACTCCTAGAGCTGGAGGCAGAGGGTATAGAAGTGATTGCTTACGCAGATGAAATGGTGATAGCTGTCTCCGAGAAATACCTGGCGCGATTAAGGACATAATGCAGGATGGACGCATAATTGTTAAGAAATGGGCCGGCAAATGTTGACTGTGAATTAACCGGTTTAAGACAGAGCTGGTATTCTTTACTGAAAATACAAAACCTCGGTAGCTGTCTCTCCATTAGACTCGCTTTGACTGACAGATACCTGGGCATTTAGGCTGCTATATGTATGTATATACTCCTGCAGGAACGCCATTCGTACGTAATATAAGGGATCTGAAACCGGAGCTGGTATGCTGACTTTACACCGTTGTAGTGAGACCTGTACTCATGTATGGGGTGAGCGTGTGGGGGCCATCAGTGGGCAAATTAACAAACAAGAATAAGATAGAGAAGCTGGAAACAATGGCTTGAATGCTTGTGGACGGGGCTTTAAGGACAATACCTACAAGCGCCTTAACGGTTATGTTTCATATTTCTCTGGTCGACATTTTTGGAAAACAGATGGCAGCAAATATGGCTGTGCCACTCCGTTTCTCTGTGGAAGTATCCTAATATGGGACGTTCCACTATTGGAAGTTCGCTGAAGGATGAGCTAGCGAACCTCGATTACATTATACCATCTCTACGCTTAGAGAAGGGGGAACGGCCTTATATCGGAAACCGAAGCTTTGCAATTCTTCATTCAGCTGTAATCTGAAAGGGCAAGTCTGGGGAGACCTACCACAGCGCTTAAAAACTGACACCCAAGAAACAGGAATGTAGTTGTAGCATAGCAAACCAATCCTAACCTAGGATTTGAAGGGGTCCCATTTGAAACGCGATATTTCAAAACGCGATATGGTACAAAACGCGATATGGTACAAAACGCGATATGGTACAAAACGCGATATTTCAAAACGCGATATTTCAAAACGCGATATTTCAAAATGCGATATGGTACAAAACGCGATATTTCAAAACGCGATATTTCAAAACTCGATTTCCTAGTTCTGATCGTACACGTTCAATTTTATCATTTTGGTGAAGGAAAATTTTGTTAAATGAAGGAAAATTAATAATTATTATTATTTTAAAATTTTAATTTTAAAATATCACGGTTTGTACCATATCGCGTTTTGAAATATCGCGTTTTGTACCATATCGCGTTTTGTACCATATCGCGTTTTGTACCATATCGCGTTTTGTACCATATCGCGTTTTGTACCATATCGCATTTTGAAATATCGCATTTTGAAATATCGCGTTTTGTACCATATCACGTTTTGTACCATATCGCGTTTTGAAATATCGCATTTTGAAATATCGCGTTTGGTACCATATCGCGTTTCGTCATATCGCGTTTTAAAATATCGCGTTTCGAGCGGATCCCGATTTGAAGCAACCGTTCCGATTCGCTGAAATCGCTTCAACAGAGCCTTGAAAATGTTCATTCGAAAGAGCTTTTGAATTTAATCAAGGCATGATATTTTAAATATTTAGTGAATTCTCGATTCAACTCTAAAAATTTCGAAGCCTGATTTGTTTTACAAAATTCAATTCTGATAGCAAATTTTGAAATTTTAGCCGCGGTAAGAGTCTATTTATTAAACCACATGATAACTTATACATAAATATTTTGTTATTTCGCGAAATAAAACAAAATGAAAATGTCTAAAATTCATTGAATTTTTTAAAATTCTTAAATTTCAAATATTTTAAAATTAAGAGGAAACCCGATTTATATTTTTTGGTTAAATTAAAAATAAAATTCGAAGTTTAGAGGTCTGTATCCTAGGTATAGTATCCTACGATTTACGATTTGAACTGAAAATTTAAAATTTTTTCAAATTTTAAAACTTAAAAATTTTATAAGACAAAAATTGTGTTATTTGTGCGAATTTTTATAAATTCTACAAAATTTTAAAATTATAAGGTTCTGTGCGAATGAAGGAGCAAAAAAGCTACTTTTAAAATATCTAGACGACTATTTGGAGTGACCAAGGATGCGAGGAAGGCACGAAAAAGCCACATGTATAGATTTATTTAAAAATTTCTGCAAATTTCAGCACAAATTTTTACCTTTCCTAATTCTACCATTCACCGATATTATTTCGCGAAAACCCATTTTGGGTCTGAATTTAACAATGTATGTAAATATTGCGGAATTAAAATTATCTTGTTAGCATTTTTAATATTTCAGCAAAATTTACGAACCTGAAACAAATGGTTTATTTTTGAAGTTTCGTCTGATTTAAATACAAGATTGACTCGTTAGACACGACAATTGAGGGCTCGGATATTAGGCAGCCAAATTAGGAACGGTGTTACACAGGTATTCTCATCTGAAAGGCCCAAAATATTTAGTATATGTTTGGTACAGGATTGGATTAATCGTGTGATTATTAGATTTTTCCCTACAATATTCATGATTACTCCAAACCCAAGTATGACTTAGATAATAAATTTTATTGCTATTCATTGCTAATTAGTGGCCAGTTTGATATTTAATTACTCACCGCAATAATGCGGCTAGATAATAATAATTCGCAATTTTTCTGAAATTAAAATTAAAAATTTAGATGCAGATTCAGAGGTGCAATATTTTTAACTGAATTTTGAAATTTAGATATAAAATATATCAAAGTTCATATGTCTATCTATCAGAGATTGGGTGCTGTCTTATTTAACAATTTAAAAAAAAACATTTTGAACAACTTTTGAGAATTTGAAATTTTGGGATCTTCTTTCGCTTGATCACAAACGCTTATGTCATCCTGACCAAAATAATGACAGGAAGCGTAAAAAGCGCATAAATAGCCTATTCGGCTCAATCTTCATAAGAAGAGGACAGTCTTTATGAGCTATCTATGGGTAAAGAGGCAAACAAATGGACTGAAAAATGGACAATAACGCTGAAACCGGAGAATTACAAGAAGGAAAGTCCTAAAACATTCGAAGCGTTCCTCAACCAAATGCATTCTGGAGCGTTTCAGTGATGTAGGCTTCGGAAGTTGTACTAAAAACAGTCGAACGATTTCTAAATAATGTGCCACATAAGCAAGAGGAACTGTTTTAGCTGGGTCCCATTTGAAACGCGATATTTTAAAACGCGATTTGACAAAACGCGATATTTCAAAACGCGATTTGGTATAAAACGCGATATGGTACAAAACGCGATATTTCAATACGCGATATTTCAAAACGCGATATGTACAAAACGCGATATGGTACAAAACGCGATATGGTACAAAATGCGATATTTCAAAACGCGATATTTCAAAACGCGATATGGTACAAAATGCGATATTTCAAAATGCGATATTTCAAAATGCGATATGGTACAAAACGCGATATGGTACAAAACGCGATATGGTACAAAACGCGATATTTCAAAATGCGATATTTCAAAACGCGATTTCCTAGTTCTGATCGTACATGTTCAATTTTATCATTTTGGTGAAGGAAAATTTTATTAAATGAAGGAAGATTAACAATTATTATTATTTTAAAATAATATTATTATTATTTAAATTTTTATTATTATTTTAAAATTTTAATTTTAAAATATCGCATTTTGTACCATATCGCGTTTTGAAATATCGCATTTTAAAATATCGCATTTTGTACTATATCGCGTTTTGTACCATATTGCGTTTTGAAATATCGCGTTTTAAAATATCGCATTTCGAGCGGATCCCGTTTTAGCTTTATCAAAAATCTAAACAGAAATTTTAGCTGTAAAATACCTGCCTTGCTACTATATCGTCCCTCTAGTAATGAAACAGCGTATAAGAAAAATAGCAGTTTTAAAATAATTTATTTAAATAAAAGATTTTATTTCAAAAATTTTTTTCAATAAACATTTAAATGCGAATTATTTTAAAACTGCTATTTTTCTTATACGCTGTTTCATTACTAGAGGGACGATATAGGCTATTAGCAGATTATTTAGAGCGATGTTAAATACTAAAGACAAAATGTGGTTCTATGATAATTTGCTTTGGGAATGTACGGATGCCCATCTCAACATTTCCGTTTTTGTTGCCGCTAGAACATCGAAATTTCAAATTTTAGGAAGGTTGAAAGAACAATAAAAAACACATATTTAAATGAGATACAACTCTTGGCATTTAAATTGATCTTCTAATTAAGAACACTTAACCTGATTTAACAAACATCGAGTTCAATTGAAGATCAATCATCATGTATGTATGTATGTATAAGATCGTACACACATAAAATTACGATTCCACTTAAAATATTCAACAACAAAAATACATAAATTGAACTGAACTGAACGGTCGGAAATTATTATACACACACTAAACATACATACAAACACATACATGTTATTTTATCTTATATATGAATTACACAAAGAGTTAAAAATAAGTGTCCGTAACCTACATTCAAGATCGTAACAATTCACAAAATTACAAAAAAATCTAAATAAACCAGATACAGAGAAAGAGAGAGAGAGAGATACGACGGTATACAGATGAAAGGTTAACAACCCACAGCATAGTCAACGAGTTAAAGAGAAGCTAATATTGCTAATATATAGGCCAATTGAATAATGTTTTGGTTCTTTTATGTACATACTATACATGTTGGTTCATCATATGTTCAAAGCGAAATTTAAGACAGCACATGCAAAAAAGAAAAAATATCGAAATCTACATTTTTTTATACGGTACGAGAGAGCTGTCATCGCATGACATGTGTGTAACAACAAGTATTTTTTTCGCTTCGTATTTAAACTTCCTACACACGATACATGAAATACACATAAGTTTATATGTGTTCATGTAGTATAAGAATTTTTAAGAAGAAACGAAAATTATTCATCTTAAAATAGTGATGATAAATAATCGTTTTTATAAATTTTTTGTTTTGAAAATTTTCTTAAAATCTAAAACCAAATAAAAATTAATAAATTATAATTTTATGGTTTTGCCTTGTATTGACATTTGGGTACTTGCTGTTTGACATAAGTATGCTTTTGGAGATAATAAATTAATTTTTGATATTTAGAATGGTTTTTATGTGAAATCTGGTAGAAGTGATGACGATGATCATGTGTGACTTTTTGATTTTGTATGTAGTATATACTCGTAGTTTACATATTTTGACGCCAAGATGAAAATAATAAAATTTTTCGTTAGACACATATGTGTGACCGGCATCTCATACATGTTTAGTACAATTAATTGTGATGAGTGGGATTCTGATTGGATGTTTACGTATTTAAATATAATTTTAGAGTACCCATATGTGTCATTAGGAATTGTTAAGAAGCTTCTTTAGGATGAGTATTGTTTTGTCAACAAAAAATATTCGCATTGTCTTGATAAACAAAAATGATCCGAATTTTGTGTGAAGGTTTTTCAGACTTTCTTACCAGGAAAATTTGAAATTAGCTACCTAAAAGCCTGTCCCAAACTTTTTTCGTACATCATTTAAATACTACCTATTGTGAGTCTTGCCTAATCCTCTAACCTCTCCTTGGGTACTTCCGGGCTATTCTAAAGTTTGTGCTACATAAATGTTTTGCATTTTCGTGCATGAGCAAGATTACGGGACGCCTGTACGTTTCTCTTGTCGGTTTAGTAAGGAATCCTATTGGCTTCCTCCAGGCCAATTCTGACATCGTTTTGTCAGTTGAATTTGTTGCTAAAATTGTTACATCTTCAGAAATAAGGAAGGCCTGCAGATATTTATCATGTCGGTCTAAAGAATAATTTTGGCTACTTCCAGATTCCAAGCCAAATCTGAAACCGTTTTGCCACTCGTGTTTCTCTACATAAAAAGCTGTATCGTCATAGAGTAAAGTAATATTATAGAGATGTCTTAATACGAATAAAAATAAGATCCAATTATGGGATGCCAATACATATCATAGCAGATAGCGGGTGCCAATGAATAGTAATCTTTAGTAGAATTAAGAAAAAAAATACGAAATGGAAAACAAAAATCGCCTTCCAATCCTTCGTTCCATCCTAGTTGGCCATATTCCACAACTTACCCAAAAATCATTTTAGAATTCCATTTCCATCATACATGCTGAATTTAATCAAAATCGGATAAGAAATGGCCAAGTTTCTTCCTAGTTGGTCATTTTCCAGAACTTCATCCACGAATCATTTTAGAATCCCATTTCCATCGTGTCGTCTCTTATGGGCGAGTATTACAAAAAAATCATACGATCATTAAGGGTTAACAAGTAACTAACGCAAAATGTGAAAAAGGTCGTTTTTTTTATTTTGAAGATCATATTTTGTTCCTTTAATTGTTTTGTAAAACTTTGATCAATCTGTCCGGAAAAACGGTTGGATGGATCAATTTGAAAATAATACAGGGCTATTAGGAGTACATTAAACTGTAAAATGACCTGGCAACATTAGTCTTTTCATCAATATTTGTGAAGTAACGGTAGTTTTACTAAGACAACCTAAAAAGTCGTTTTTTTGTACTTTTTTCAAATCAGTATTGAGGGTGAAAAAAATTTGTTATCAACTAATCATTAAAGGGTCTTATAGGAAATTTACTCAAGTTTTTAAGGCTGCCCTAAAATTTACTGCGTAGTCATTGGTTGCTGAGATATCGATGTTCAAAGACAAAAGGATCTTTTTTGATTCAAAGTCAGATATCTCAGCAAAAAGTTGACATAGAAAGACCAGTGGTGACATGTTCTAACTTCGATATTTTCGATGTTCGATAATATATCGAAAATTTCGATAGAATGGTATGTTGTACCATTTTCGACCATCACATTTTTCGATCTTTCATCACCAAATTATTTTCTTGTGATACTCTGTGATACAATAAACTAACCTCACATTATTCAAATATTCAAATTCAAATAGAATTGTCGTTTGTGATTGTCATTTGTCGATAAAGGAAAAAAATCAATTAAATTTAATTATTATTCAATTAAAATATAATTAAACATATTTAGGTCGAAGTAGTGCAATGTAAGTACTTTAAATTATAATTTATGTATGTATTAATTATTTACATAACACATAATAAATATGTACATTAAATTTCAGGGAAAAACCACAGAAAAAAATCACGACACCGTCACAATTTGAAACGATGCTTTCATTTATGGAAGAACATCCAGAAGTAATAACAGGAGCATTCGCCACTGTAAATGGTCGATATTCCGTTGCCGAATTATGGCAGCAACTCATTCTTGCCCTTAATTCACAGGGACCTCCAATTCGCGACGAGGAAGGTTGGAAAAAAGTAAGTAAACTTGTCATTATTCGTGTTAAAAATAAGAGTATTTCATAGTTTTGTCTATTTGTTTAGGTTTGGGCGGACTTAAAAAACAAAATTAAAAAAAAATTGAGGAAAGAAAGTGTTGAGACAAGGGGAACAGGTGGTGGCCCCCAACCATTATTTTATCGTCGTTCGAGGAGAGAGTGGTAAAGATCACCAAAATGAATGATTGTGTTTTTGGTCGCCCTGGATCGCGTTTTGGACACAGCGATAACCAACATTCAGAAACCGCCAATCAAGATAATGAAAATTCAGCATCAGATAACGCACCCCAACAACTTCCACCACCTAGGCAGCGTAATACGGTGCAAAAAAAAATACTGGATGAGTTGAAGGTGCAAGGCGACCAGATGAACAAATTCAATAACAGCATCTTGGAGCTTTTAAAGGAAAGTAATGCTATAAATAACAAACGACTTGAAATAGAGCAAAAAAATTACGAACTAAAACTTAATAGAATTTAAATTTTTGTAAACAATTAACAAACATTTTACTTTAAATTTATTTGAAATTTTTATTTTATTAAAATATTATTTATTTTTGAAATTTAATGTTTTATTTTACAAACATTGCTTAAAAGCAGTTTAGTAATCCATTTCTAATTTGGATCGCTGAAGAATCATCTTGCGTCTCAAAATCGAATTCGTTTTCCAATACTTCGCTTGTTGTAGGTTGATTTGGTTCATTTAATTTAATTTTATTTAAAATACAAATGTTAAATAAAGCACAACAAACATTTATAAGTTTTATAACTTTTGACGGCTTATAACGCAATACCCTTTCACCAAGCAGGCATCGAAAGGTGGCTTTTAAGACCCCGTTGCAGCGCTCAATAGGATTTCGAGCCTGTGAATGTAAAAAATTATAGCTTTGTTCCCTAGAATTAGGATTGCGAAATGGGGTTATTAGCCATGGCTCGAGTGGGTAGCCCGAATCCCCTAAGATCCAGGTATTGCGCTCCCCATTTTCGAAATCCCTGCGCATACTCTCTCTATCCGGAGACAAAGCCCAAATTCCCGAATCATGGAACGACCCAGGGTAGGTAGCACAGACCGACAAAATTAATAGGTCATAATTGCAGATCTAAAAAAGGGAATATTAAGCATTAAAGTAAATCTTTAGCAAACAAATTTAGTTCACTTACTAATTGAACATTTAGGGAATGGTTGCTTTTCCGGTTGACGTAGATGTGTTCATCGTCCTTCGGTGCAATAATTTGCACATGTGTGCAATCAACGCATCCGACGATGCCAGGATGACTGGTTTTTTCAAAAAACCTTTGTTTGTTTTTCGTGAGTGTCAGGAAATTTTATATATTTACTACAAATAATTCTTTCCAAAATGTCCGTCAGCTCAGTTACAGCCCGTGATACAACCGACTGGTCCATCGAATGAAGACATATATCGCCCACTGTCCGTTGGTACGATCCAGTGGCATAAAAATTGAGAACCGCTGCCAATTTTATTTCAATACCTATTTTCGAGCAGCGCTTTCCTGCTTGGATTTGTGGTTTAATTGAGTTAATTAAATATTTAAAAATGTCCTTGTTAATTCTAAATGACTCGATGAATCTAAAAATATTACATTAACAATTTGAGATGGTGTTATAATTGGTAAGATCCCATACATACTTTTTTTCGTCGAGATCCATAATATCATACCGGTCCCTTAGTAATCGCCTTTCAATGTAGTAATTTAAATTGTTACCTTCTGTGCAGTTTGCAATCTCGTCGTGTGAGCCAGCAATGGCCCCAATAAAACGGCTACAATACATAATACGATATACGAGTTGTAATATTTTGAAACAAATATTGTAGCGAAATTCTGTTCAATTTGCTTCTTTGACATTTGACAGCTATATAACAACAACAAATTGACGCCATTTTAACATAGAAAAAGTATTACCACATTGAAATAATTAGTTTCGAACGAAAAAGTTACAACATACCACTTATCACTTTTTTCGATGTGATAAATTGTATCGAAACGAATCGAAGTGATGTTAGAACATCTCACCACAGAAAGAAATTAAATTTACGCCTAATTAACAGACTAATCGACCTATACATCGGTTTAACTTTAAAAAAATTTCCCAAGCCCATGGATCGTTCCAAAAAAAAAAAAAATTGATAACGGTATCTCACAAAAACTATCTGCTCAAAAATCTCAAAACTAGAGATTTGAAGCTTTAAAATGCTTTTCTTTTCATCTCTGTAGGACCGTATTTTACAAAGATACAGCTGTTTAAAAAACACTAAAAAAATTGAAAATTTAATTTTTTGGACTAATGTATATATTAAAAGAAATTATAAAATAAGGAAAAAGCAGTACTTAGCTTATGAAAGCATTAAATTTGCTGGAAACGAAATAATGCCAAACCTCTTGGACTTGCGTAAGACGAAGACACCTTAATCGTCAAGAGCACAATGGCAAGATAGATGGTTACTCTTTCAATGGAAGGACTGCTTTTTATTTCTTGCCAAATATTGAGGATGAATTAACCAAAAATTTTGTTTGTCAAAAATTATTCATTTTCAACATGAATTAAATTCGCAATATCGCGAGAAATATTGCACATATACGTACATTACAAATTCATGAAAAAGTATCAAAAAAACTTATTGAAGCTTGGAGTGTATTTAACGCATTATTTTCAAACTATAGAACAAAATATAAATTATACAAAAAAAAAAAATTGTTTCATTGTTTTTGATTGTGAAATTAAAGGCGAAATTTCGCGGCGGATTTGTTTTCATAATTAATGAGGAATTATTTCTCCACAAAAAAATGAATTAATTTCGTGCGGATTTAATCCAGTTTTTAAAAGAATTGATGTCACGGAATTAATTTATAATTAAAAATGAGAAATTTAAAATTGAGTAATATAATGTCATCCACATACCTGTACCAAATTCGTGGAAAAGATTTATGAGCGCTTAGCTGAACTTTAGATTGTCCATTGCTAAACCTTTGTCTTGCCTGTAGAATTTATTTCTGAACTGTACCACATTTTGATCGAGACAGATTTTAGTCAGATAGGTGGTACTTTCTCTTTGTCAAATCATTCTTCTAGGAAAATTAGCTCTTTATCTTTCGGGATTCTCAAGTAAAGTAAGAAGACATCGAAGGAAACAATTAACTTTTTCCGATCAATGAAATTTTTTACTACAAAATCTTCAAGTGTACAAATTTTCGATACTCTTGCAAGTTGCAATAGGTATTTGGCGATGTTGTAAGAAGGAGTATAGACATTGGAGGCTATCGGTGAGGGATTGCAAACCGGGTTTTAAAAACCGAGTTCCCGTAAAATTTTGACTAATCGAAAACCTGGTTTTTAAGACAAAAAACGATTTTTTTAAAATTAAATTTGCCTTCTATTTTATTGT
This sequence comes from Tipula helvola, assembly GCA_963556165.1. NCBI lineage: Eukaryota > Metazoa > Arthropoda > Insecta > Diptera > Tipulidae > Tipula > Tipula helvola. The sequence goes on from OY744483.1 coordinate 51,010,555, forward strand.
AAAGATAAATTTGTCTGTAATCGCTATTTTTTAATATTAAAGCTATTTATATGATGATGTATATTAGAATCAAAATTTCATGTAGGTGCATTGCCCTGGCTAAATAAATACACATACTCTAAAAACAAACGAAATAAGAAGAGAAGCGTTTTTTTATTGAGAAGAGAAGGGATATTATAATGAGAAGAGAAGCGTTTTGTTATTTACTCTACCGGTTAACGGGTTTGCATCCGAAAACCTTTTGTTTTTTAACTCCACTCTCCACTACACTTTACTAATATTTTGTACACAGCATTCACATACATACACATTAAACGAGGATGTGATGTAATGTAGATCTCTTTGCTTTACGTGTAACATTGCCATGTTGTTAGATTGTCAATTGTCTAATTTGTGAAAAATATAATAATTCTAATAATTTAATTGTTGTGAACTTGTTGTATGAGGTATGGCTCAATCCGCCCAAAAGAAGTCGAGTGTTTGGAAATATTTTGAAAAAACTCATAGTGATGAAGCCATTTGTTGTTTATGCAAAAATTTCCTCAAATGTAAAGGATCATCTACCAGCGCTTTGCATAATGACCTCAAAAATAAACATCAAATTTTTAATTCACACAAGAATAAACAATCTGAAATTTCAAATGATATGAGAGTTGTCGTGTCTCGTGTGTCCAAAAAATCGAAAAATGTCTAAAACGAGAATCATTAGAAGAAATTATGTCACAGATGGCTGTTATTGATAATTCCTCAATTCGGTTCAGTGATGTTGCTTATTCATAAGTTTTCAGATAAAATTAAAAGCGAGGTTAGTATCGAACTTTCGAAAAAAATTAAAAACAATATAAAATACAGCATCACTTTAGATGAATGGACAAGTTAACGTCAAAGGCGTTATTTCAACATAAATGTACATGATGGAAATGGAAAACTTTGCACCTTGGGTCTTGTTCTTGTAATTGAGCCGTTTATTTTGAAAGTGGCTTAAGTCCATATTTTGTTGAAACGAGATAATGAAAGAATAGACAAACAATAAATGAAAAAACATATGGCATTTTGAATTTTTTTATGTTTTGCACAGGTGTTAGAGATTAGTTTTTTTTTGTTTTGACAGTAAATTATTTACCGTTAGAAAGATTATACTGTTATTTATCTCTTGTTATCATTAACTTGATTTTTTTGAAAAATTGACTTAGGCCACTTTCAAAATAAACGGCTCAATTGATGTTTTTTATAAAAAAAACAAAACCAGAGAAGACACCGACAGGGCCATAGAAATTTGCACAGACTCAGACTCAGAAAATGAAAATGATGCTCAGGTTCAGAGGATGGAATTTGGATTGGAAATAATTCCAAATAATAACGAGGAGTTTGAATTATTACAAAAGTTAGCGATGGCAATAACAGACACATCAGCGATAATAAAATTTTTCAAGTATTCGCAAGTTTAGAATTCTGTTCTACAGAATAATGTGAAACGGAGAAAAGATAAAGATTAAGAACTAAGCTTAATATTGGATATTCGAACCAGATGGATTTCCATAGAACCAATGATAGCGCGATTTTTAGGAGACCTTGACAGAATTGAATTCAATGAATTTATGGAATTCGAAACACATACCACCTTAGAGGAAATACTTAACTGTTTGCGACCCATAAAACTAGAAATTGAAGCTCTTAGCCGATAAGACGCAACCATTTTATCAAGTGAAGCTATTCTGAATTTCATGTTTGAAAAACTAGAAAAATAAGAATCGCAACTTAGCAGTAAGCTGCTAGATTGATTAAAAAGAAGACTAGAAAAGAGAAGGAACAAACAATTAGTTTCACTTGCAGCTTATTTGAATAGTCCCTATTCGATTCGAACGGATAACCGAAACGAGTTTTTCAACTACTTATCCAAAACATCTATTACCAGTTTTGCTAGTATGTAGTTTGATGTTGAGGCTTTTTCCAACAAAAAACTTAAATTTAAAGAATGATAAACCAGACAATACTGCTATAGAAGAAGATATTCTAATTTTGGGTGAATCTTCAATAACATTATCTCATGCTCATACAATATATAACGACAACTTACCGCTATCTTCAGTAAAAAAGGAATTCCAATTATATGAGGCAAGAAAACGGATACATAAAAAAAAAATCTGCAGGACGCAATAAATTCAGTTAAACCCACTTCTACCGAAAATGAGCGAGTATTTTCAATATCTGGCACATTCATAAAGAAAAGGAGACAAATTAGTAGACGTATTCGTGTTTCTAAAGGACTAATTTTTAAATATTTGTACGCCAAAGTAACAAGCAATTAATTGTGATATAAAGTATCGACATAATTTTGAATGCATCCGAGTTGAGTTCCTAAACATATAGTTTTGTATTTTTTAAGTAATAAATTAAGCATTGACTACCAAAATCTTTTGCGTTTTGTTTTATTAAGAAATTTAATAGTTTATAAAATTTGAGTCGGTTTTTAACCGATTAACCGGTTTCCCAATAATCTGAAAACCGTCACCCCGGTTTTTAAAAATTCCGGTTTTTTGCAAATCCTAAATCGGTCTTATTTTATTTCCAGGCTTATGCGTTTTCCGCAATGCATAGCGAAATGTGTAATTTCTATTTGATATAAGGTTGGTTGATGGTCTGGGCAGCTTCCTTTAAGACGTTACGTGTATCTTGGCAGAAGATATTCATAGGAGATTTTGAGAATTCAGTGTATGGACCAGTATTTAACAGCTGCAAAACTCCCTTATCGTAGTGATCCTTATCTATAACAATGACACTATAGTTTTTTGTGACTATTGTGTACAGGAGTTTTTGTTTCAAAGATTTCAGAATCCTTGTTTCTTCCACAATTTTGTGTTTATTTCCTTTAGCCCGGCAAGCTTCTGGCGCGGAATTCCAGGTTTGCGACAGGCGAAGAAATTCATTTCACCTTCGTCAGACAGGGTCAAGGAATGTCTTGTACTTAGGAAACATGAGTTGAGGCTGCTTACTGGCTTCCTCACAGGTCACATCCCCTTTAAGGTATCACCTTAAGAAAATGGGCCTAAATTCGACAGATAGATGCCGCTTCGGCGACCTGGAAGCGGAATCAGCGGAACATGTTCTGTGCCATTGCCCAGCCATTTTCTGCCAAAGATTTCAACGTCTAGAAGGGAGCGTAATGAGCCCGGATAGTATGCATCGTATACCGGCCGGCAGTATTGTCAGGTTTATTAAGAGCCTGAATATTGACTGGATGGCTCATTAAGTAGGGTCCATGTACAAAAGATCTTTTAGGGCGCAGTGCGAGGTGGCTTGGCCCTCAAGTAATAATAATAATAAGTTCTCCACAATTTTGCATTTATTTGCTTTAGTCCGGTAAGCTTTTGTTTTATGCTTTAGTGTATTATAAATTTCATGCCACACTTCACATTTTTGGGGTTGTGGTAATAATTTAATAATTTCATTCCTGCTTCTAAATGCATTACTATTTCTTCTATTTGTGGTTTAACCGGAGAAACTGCATAGTTTAGGCAGTAGTTTAGGAAATTATTTTTGGCTTCGGAAATTGTGGAAGAAAGCCAGTTTTGAATCAAGTTTCCTCAATTAATGCTACTTTTGTTTTGTAGTCTCTTAAATTCATTTCGCAGCAATGTTATGGTCTATCGAATGTTTGACATTCCCTTCAAAGTATGTAAGTTAGCTAAATCAGTTAGATTATTCCCATCTCGCACAAAAATTTAACTAGCGTTACCAACATAACGACATAACCAAAATGGCTCACAGGACAAAAAATTAACCTGCAGTGTTACGAACCTATAGTAACCAATTGGTTACGTATTCAACATCTTCGTGGTGAATACTTTTTCACCAGAATTGTACCATGTGCACCTTCAGTGACAATGCTTTTGAAAGAGAAATATAAAAATTTACGACATAGCAGCCCATCAACGGATTTAGTAATAAATGGATCAAAGACATCATTTTCAAGTTTCAAAACAAGCTAAGAAAGCACGAATTTATAACTCGCCGTTCTGTAGAGATCATAAGCCAACTAAACGAAAAATCGCTTTACATCATTATCCAGAAATAGCTAACAAAATCGCGGAACATGAACAAACCTAACTTTCAAGTAATATCCAAAAGCGGTAACAGAATGAACAAAAAAAGACGAAAGCAATAACCAACACAAATCCGGAGTATACAAGATCAGCTGTGGGAATTATAATGATATAAATATTTATATTAGCCAAACAAAGAGAAAATTGATAGGGAGGTTTAAAGAATACGGAGCCGCTACTCGAAATCAAACCAACGGTAAGGCAGCTGTAGCCATATATTTTCTGTTGACAATCTTTGCCTAATTAGGAATGTCGCATAGACTGGCAACAATTCGACGCTGTTGAAATATTAGTAATTAACGCCTCAAATAAAACAATGATAAACGATGATGAGGACCCCTTAAATTCTATTTTATTTGACACAATCAAATTATTTCAATATTTTTAATTTCTGTTGAATATTTAAAAAAAAAAAAATTCCTCTCTGACCAAGAAGTTAAAATTTGTCTGATAATTATGAAAAAAAAAAACCGGTTTTTTTATACACAATATTATATTAATTGTAAGAAATGTATACTCAGTATTTTCGATTTGGTAAATCATTAAAATAAAGCAGCCAATCACTCCTAATATAATATGGGCATTATGCAGGGTGTTCGGCACATGGACCGACACAATTTTTTGGGGAATTGTTGGGTCATTAGCTAGTTTTCACCCATACGACCCTACGTCCTAAGTGACACGGTAACTGAGATGTGAATTTTTTTCGTTTTTTATTTAAATTACCTGAAATTTCGCCTTTAAATCGTCATATTTTTTTTGTTTGTGATTGTAATAGCACGAAATAACTTTTATTGTATTCTGCAATGTATTTTTAGTGTAAATAAATCACTATTTGGTACAAATGGCTTCAAGAAAATAAATTATATGAGCTTCGAAAGTCTTGAAAATGTGTAAATGTATGAAAAATTCAACTTCTAAATTCAGAATAAAAAAAAAAATAAACATTATTTCGAACATAGGTTTGTTTAAAAAGTTGTCTAGTTTATACTCTTTCCAACGGTATGCTACATGTTGGAGAAATTATTTATAGTATGGTCAAAATAATAGATAGAAGTTGTCAGAGTCAAGAAAATTCTTTTTATCTTTATTATGTTTTTATTAAATATGAGTTATAATATTTGTTCGAATTGTTCTCCTCTTCTCCGTATGCATGCACGACACATTTTCCTTATTTCAAATGTTATTGTGCGTAGTCGCATTTCTCTTTTCATTATTTCAAATGCAGCTATAATTCGCTCCATTAAAATTTCTCGTGAGGGCACCTCTGTTGCATAAACCAATTCCTTTGCACGTCCCCAGACGTAAAAATCGAGCGGTGTCCAAAGAAATTCCAAAAATTCCCAGAAAAAGCCCAAAAAATTCCCAAAATTAACAGAAAATGCGCAAAAAATTCCCAGAAAATACCCAAGAATTTCCAAAAATTCCCTGAAAATTCCAAAGAAATTCCAAAAATTCCCAAAAAATTCCAAAAATTCCCAAAAAAATTCCCAAGAAATTCCAAAACCCAAAAAATTCCCAAATATTCTCAAAAAATTCCAATAATTCCCAGAAAAAGCAAAAAACTCTCAAAAATTTCCAAGAAATTCCAAAAATTCCCAGAAAATGGCCAAGAAATTCCATAAATTCCCAGAAAATTCTGGGTACTATTTTTTTGGTATTTTTTGGTTATTTTTTGTTAATTAAAAAATTCCAAAAATTCCCAAAAAATGGCCAAGAAATTCCAAAAAATCCCAGAAAATGCACAAGAATTTCCAAAAATTCCAAGAAAATGCCCAAGAATTTCCAAAAATTCCCAGAAGCCCAAGAAATTCTAAAAATTCCCAGAAAATGCCCAAGAATATCCAAAAATTCCCAGAAAATGCCCAAGAATTTCCAAAAATTCCGAAAATAATGCCCAAGAATTTCTAAAATTCCCAGAAAACTTCCAAAAAATTTTAAAAATGCCCAAGAAATTCCATAAATTCCCAGAAAATTCTGGGTAGTATTTTTTGGTTATTTTTTGTTAATTAAAAATTTCCAAAAATACCAAAAATTACCAAAAAATTCCCAAAAGAGCAACAAAATACCAAAAAATACCACAAAATTCCCAAAAAATTCCAAAAATTCCCAATAAAATGGCCAAGAAATTCCAAAAATTCCCAGAAAATGCCCAAGAATTTCCAAAAATTCCCAGAAAAAGCCTTGAATTTCCAAAAATTCCCAGAAAATGGGAATTTTTGGAAATTCAAGGCGATTTTCTGGGAATTTTTGGAAATTCAAGGCCATTTTCTGGGAATTTTTGGAAGTTCAAGGCCGTTTTCTGGGAATTTTTGGAAATTCAGGGCTATTTTCTAGGTATTTTTGGAAGTTCAAGGCCATTTTCTGGGAATTTTTGGAAGTTCAGAGCCATTTTCTGGGAATTTTTGGAAATTCAAGGCGATTTTCTGGGAATTTTTGGAAGTTCAAGGCCATTTTCTGGGAATTTTTGGAAATTCAGGGCCATTTTCTGCGTATTTTTGGAAATTCAAGGCCATTTTCTGGGAATTTTTGAAAGTTCAGGGCCATTTTCTGGGAATTTTTGGAAGTTCAGGGCCATTTTCTGGGAATTTTTGGAAGTTCAAGGCCATTTTCTGGGAATTTTTGGAAATTCAAGGCCATTTTCTGGGAATTTTTGGAAATTCAAGGCCATTTTCTGGATATTTTTGGAAGTTCAAGGCCATTTTCTGGGAAATTTTGGAAGTTCAGGGCCATTTTCTGGGAATTTTTGGAAGTTCAGGGCCATTTTCTGGGAATTTTTGGAAGTTCAAGGCCATTTTCTTTTATTCTTGGGCATTTTCTGGGAAGTTTTGGAAATTCTTGGGCATTTTCTGGGAATTTTTAAAATTTTTTGAAAGTTTTCTGGGAATTTTAGAAATTCTTGGGCATTTTTTGGGAATTTTTGGAAATTCTTGGGCATTTTCTGGGAATTTTTGGAAATTCTTGGGCATTTTCTGGGAATTTTTGGAATTTCTTGGCCATTTTCTGGGAATTTTTGGAATTTCTTGGGAATTTTTGAGAGTTTTTTGCTTTTACTGGGAATTATTGGAATTTTTGGGGAATTTTTTGAGAATATTTGGGAATTTTTGGAATTTCTTGAGAATTTTTTGGGAATTTTTGGAATTAATTTGGAATTTTCTGGGAATTTTTGGAAATTCTTTGGCATTTTCTGGGAATTTTTTGGGAATTTTTAGGCATTTTTGGAAATTTTCTGGGAATTAGGATTCATTTATTTATTTACCAACTTTATACTTATATACAATCTGGTTACAATTTCAGTAATACAATAATACAGGGTGTTCGGCACATGGACCGACACAATTTTTTGGGGAATTGGTTGGGTCATTAGCTAGTTTTTACCCATACGACCCTACGTCCCTGACACCGCTCGATTTTTACGTCTGGGGACGTGCAAAGGAATTGGTTTATGCAGAGGTGCCCTCACGAGAAATTTTAATGGAGCGAATTACAGCTGCATTTGAAATAATGAAAAGAGAAATGCGACTTCGCACAATAACATTTGAAATAAGGAAAATGTGTCGTGCATGCATACGGAGTAGAGGAGAACAATTCGAACAAATATTATAACTCATATTTAATAAAAACATAATAAAGATAAAAAGAATTTTCTTGACTCTGACAACTTCTATCTATTATTTTGACCATACTATAAATAATTTCTCCAACATGTAGCATACCGTTGGAAAGAGTATAAACTAGACAACTTTTTAAACAAACCTATGTTCGAAATAATGTTTATTTTTTTTTTATTCTGAATTTAGAAGTTGAATTTTTCATACATTTACACATTTTCAAGACTTTCGAAGCTCATATAATTTATTTTCTTGAAACCATTTGTACCAAATAGTGATTTATTTAGACTAAAAATACATTGCAGAATACAATAAAAGTTATTTCGTGCTATTACAATCACAAACAAAAAAAATATGACGATTTAAATGCGAAATTTCAGGTAATTTAAATAAAAAACGAAAAAATTCATATCTCAGTTACCGTGTCACTTAGGACGTAGGGTCGTATGGGTAAAAACTAGCTAATGACCCAACCAATTCCCCAAAAAATTGTGTCGGTCCATGTGCCGAACACCCTGTATACACACAAATGATATTTCTCCTTGAGTTTTTTGATTTTGATTTAGTGAATATAATTTACTAGGTCAGTAGTTCAGTACGCTTTTGATAGATACTTAATGTATTAAGCGAGAGTTGTATTTTTGCAATTTGGTCATAGCTACCTGGGTGCTGATTCTCTAAAAATTAAGATAATGGGTAAACGTGTAAAATCGTAAAAAGCAAAGCTTTCTTTATTAGTTTGCAATTTTTCGATTTTATTTGAAGTAGTAATCAAATCGAAAAATTGCGAATTCATTAAAGTAGGCTTAGCTTTTTGCAAGTTTACACGTTTACCCATTATCTTATTTTTTAGAGAATCGGGGCCCTGATGAGTAGACCTACTTTTCAGTATGAAACCGAACACAGAAGGAAGTTTCTCATTTTTGAAGAATCGATATATTGGTATGACTTTGGGGTAAAGAAAGGAGGAGGGAGAATAATATTTCTACTTTTTACTGGTAGATATATTAGAAGTGATTGACTGCTTTATTTTACTGATTTACCAAATCGAAATCTATAAAAAAGCCGAAATATTTGTTTTGTAAATTTTTTTTGTTTGTTATTGTTTTAGTCTTTTTCTGAAAAAAATTTAAACCACCATTTATTTGAGCCTATATTTGTATTTGTTTGTTTTTACTGTTTCAAGCATTGAAAATGAATTTGCAAATAATAAACAAAAGTAGAAGTAAAAAATGTTAATTCATTTTTGTCAGCGGAATTAATTCACGCGGACTTAATTGTTAAGTTGAATGATGACAAGTGTGGGATTAATGGATAACAAGGTCAAACACCTGCATCAGCGTATAGTGTATTGCTAAAACTGAACCATTTCGTATAAGGCGGCCATTGCTTTTCGATATTAATAATTTTGGTGTTTGCCACAGTGTATGAAAGCTTAGTTAAAATGTACAATAAATACAATTTCGCAAATATACACAAGTCAATTTTCACTTGATTATTTTCTACTTGTGTAAGGTCATTGCAATGCCGTATATACTTAAGAAATCTATAAAATGGAATGAAAACATAATTAATTAAAAATTTAAAAATAAATTTATTTTCAATTTTTAAATATTTTAAGTAGCTATACACATATATACACGATATTATTACAAATAAAGTAAATAAATAAACAAAGTTTATTAAACTGAAATTGATTCCTTACTTTGTATATAAATACTAGCTATATACGTACATAGTCGTTTTATTTTTTATTATTTATGTACAGTTTTTAAGTGCATACATTAAATATACATAATGTACTCGTATAATAGACTCGCATTTAGTTTTGATAACAAAACCGCTTAAATAAACAATCAACCAAAGTCAAAATGGGTAATTAATTGAATAGTTTGTGTAAGTGTGTGTTTTAATAACATTTAAGTTTATAGTATTTAATTATTATTGTTTATATATAAATTAATTAGTTAAATAATCATTTAATATTGTTTTCATTTCGTTTCAGGTGAGTTCTGGATTCATGATGTTTTTTCTTAAACTGTATCTATATAATGTAAGTGTTTGTTTTAAGCCGTTGATCTTGAAATTTATTTTCAAGTATGCTACATACTTAAATATATGATTGTCTGGTAATTTGTCTGGTTTCGTTTTGGTTTCTTATATACAAAGTATGTTAAGACTTTAGGGAAACATTAAGGTAAATAAATGAGAGGTTTGTTTATTTGCATTCAGCAAAGCAATTAGCTTAAGTGATACTACGTCACTTAAATAAATGGCCTTAAGGCAAGTAAATTAATACCCATATTCCCTTAGTCGTACTTTAAATTGGTATTCTCTTAGTTGTAAAAGGATGTTTGTCACTTCAATAGACGATTGTCGCGTCGATCGGCTAAGAGAATACCATAATTTGATTGTCGGTAGAAATGACAGGTAACACGACTAAGGGAAAAGAGGTCAAAGCTTGATTCAGAAATGATGATGTTAAAAAAATTAAAAATTAGACTGCCGCATCTAGCTTTAATAATCATAAAGTTTTCTTAATAAAATTTAAATATTAAAGTTAATTTGTGAAATTAATTGTTTGTTAGAAGTTGAGGATTGACCAAATTGTAATTTGAAAACTGTCCACCTAATTGTGATATTATCATATATTTTGCGTACGTGGAGGGTTTCAAAGCGCTTTAAGGTCAACTTTATTTTTTTTTAGAAACTTATTTATTTTTTTATTGTAAAGAGTCCCGAAGAATTAGGGAAAACTTAAGTAATTTCGGTGAAATATGTTTTCTGAAACGTTTACGTTAAAAAAATGATGTTGACCTTGAATAACCTTAAAATGCTTCGCCTATGCAAAAATGAATGGCAACTTTTGTTCTAAATAGGTGACATAGTCGTGCATAATGATGGAATTTTACGAAGAATTAATGTCGTCGTCATACCGGCAATTCTACGGATTCATTTTGATCCAGTGACATTTTTTTCGTCACCACTGGGAATCGAATCCGGGACCCTCGAACGATAAAGCAAATGATCAACTCATTCTACCACCGAGAGTGTATTACAGCTTGTAAGCTAATGATGGATAACTACGTTCGTCGACATGTTTCACACTGACTCAACATATGTATATTTGAGTGGCTCACCATTCGAAGATAATATATCAGACCATCGTCTGTCCCTTTTTTGCCTCTCGAGCTCTTAAAATGGGAATTACTGGGATGTGACGCTTTATTTACACGATGTATATATTTTGTATATACATATTTACAATTCGCGTATTCTGTTTGCACACTTACTCGAAAAAATGCATTATGTAACAGAAATGTCATGCTTGAATTAGATGATATGCTAAGAAAAATGAATCCATTCGCGAAATCTTACAAACAAATGCATCATATTATTGTAAAATTATTTCACCGACGAATGGAAATGGGAATCCAGTGGTGTATTCATCGTTGTTTCCATTTGGAGATAGCAGTTGGCATTCAGGGTTGATCCATGTTAAAGTAAGGAGAACTGCGAAACGAATGAAGATTACCCAACTGTAATTTTATTCATATAGGCTAGCGCTCAGAATTCGGCATAATTCATTCAAGTGAATCGTTGACATTTACGTTAACCCTTAGCGGCCACAAGGGGTGAATATGTACCCCAGGCCAAATCACCTTAATTTAAGTTATCAAAAACTACGAAAATCATACTTGTCGCGCCATATATAGGTTGTCGAGGAATGTAGGTTACTTGCATGGCACATAGAAGGAAGAAAAAAGTATTAGTAGCGCGTATAAACGATGAATTTCGGAAGGAGTAATGATTTTTCAATAGTAATGATTTGTTTTCTGAAAAACGTCATTTTCCTGACTTTGCGCATATATAATTTTTTTTTTGTCTAATTATCTTGATATTGGCTCTTGTAAACCATATTAGAAATTGAAAAACATGTTTCAGAATGTCCATGAATTATTTGGAGTCTCAATATTTAAAATTGGTCTTTCTAGACCGGTTTTTTGACTGAGGTGAAAAGTCACTCCAGTGTGGCCGCTATGTTACGGGAGCGAAGTGTGGCCGCTAAGGGTTAAAACCGAGGATGTACGATTAAATTATTTACGATACAATCAGAAAGACCTCCGCGTCGAGGTCCTTTGGATGTGATTCAAATCCTCCCAAAGCAGCCCCAGGTTTATGCAAAAATGCTACCGGGAGGCAATGGCAATGGTTCGTAAATTCAGAAAACCGGACCTTTCCATCACTTTTACGTGCAATCTAGGATATCCAAATTACTCGAGTTTTAAAGTACTCGGGTAGTCGATTACTTTTTATTTTAATACCGGGTATTAAAAAATATACAAATACGTTTAAACCTGTTAAAATATGAGGGTTTCGATATTTTATATGGGGCAATGACAATTTGTTCAATATCACTACCACGACCATTCGATGTGTTTTTCCTTAAGGCAATTTCCAGCCTTCTCTTAAGGCAAAATGTTTTAAGTGCCCATTGTATTGCCTCGCCTGGGCTAGATTCTGATTAAATGACACATTTTGTGACTTTACAGTATGCGACAAAATAAACCGCATAACTATGTTGATATATTAAAAGCTTTAATTTTTTCAATATTTTCACATTTTTTCTCAAAGTATTATACCTCATTTTGATCGATTAGAAGTCTACCACAATATTTTTAAATCAAAAGAATTTTCTTAAGCTTACAAACATTAACAAAAAAATATGTTAATTAGTGCTTTAGATACGACAATGCCCCAATTATCTATCGGCCTGCGAGGGCGAAATTTATTGCTGATAGAAACGCCGGATTATCGTACCAACAACTTGGTATCAAATACGCAGTAGCGAAATCTATAGTAAAAGACTTATGCGTGAAACTTGAGCAAACCGGCTGGTTGGTAAATCATTCTGGTAGTGACCGGAAACGGAAAAACTCTAAGAGGGTTGATGTGTCGCTCGTTAGAGAGATGTGTCGCTCGTTAGAGAGGTCAAAAAACTGCAACAAAATCTGCTAGAGAACTAAAGGTGCTACACTACTTGAATCGTTCAACTCAAACTATAAAAAGGCAGCTAAAAGAAAGTGGATTGATTAATTGCTACCAACGATGCAAGTCTTTTATTAGCAAAATTAACAAAAATAAATGGCGGAATTTCGGCCCCAAAGAGGCGCGAAAGAGTCTAGCGTGGTCTAGATGGGGGCCATAAATATAGAATTTTAAAGAAGACTGAGAGGCAGCTGGTAGTAGCATTATGGTAAGGATTGCTCTTAGCTTGCGGCGTCATTGAGCTCTTATTGGTTGACGGCACAATAAAGGGGGACGACCAGGCCAAATATTAAATCAAAAAAACTAAAATTAAACTGCTTGGGTAGCTCCCACAAAGCCCAGATCTCAACCCTAATTCAAGAAAAGATTTTGTAATCCAATATGCGTTTTAGTACTTTTCGAGAAAATACAATGAATGTGTGACATTTTCAAAGTTTATTTCAAAACTTTACATTCCTTTCACTTTCAATGACAATATTTATACTTCAATCTTTTAATTTTTGTGGTCAAATAAATTCATACTTATCGGCGGAGTTAAATTCATTTGGAAAACAATTAATTTCGCAGACAAATTTTAATTTATTCCTCGCCAATTTAATTCTTTTTCAATATGAATGAAATCCGCGACATTTAATTTTTAAAACTGAATTAAATCCGCGTGAAATTATTTCATTTTAAAAAAATAGATATCGTTTAAATTATATTGAAAATTAGATTAATTTGGCCATACAAAAAATGTCCGCTGAATCAAGTTACCCGGGTAATCTATCAAATTATTTAAAAAAGGGCCAAAATATTCGAGAATTCGAGTACTCGATAAAGGTATTGGATGCCCTAGCACGGTGCTCTGGAGTCGGTTTAAACAAAAAAGTGCGGTGTCTCCGAAATTCTTTTTTCCAACGTTTGGAGACCTCAAAAGGAGTACTTTTAGCCATTAGAGAAAAAAATCCGCTCGGCGCTTTTTTTTCTGGGGCGAAAATATGACAAAAAAGCATTCTTAGAGAAGTTAACGCCCTGTCCTGCAATGTATTGGCTCTGTAAATGTATACAGGGTGTCATATACACCTGTACTGGTTTATACACAGATCCAATGATATATATATAGGGTGTCCAACAAGTGTACGGCAAGTGTTTTCAATCGTAGAAGCATAAAAACACAACAGGATAGATGAAAGTTTGGAGAGGGGAAGAGCCAAGATCCTATGTTTTCATTTTCTTTTTTCTCTACCAACGAGTCCCTGATATACTACAGGCCCTTTGCTTATCCAATAGTATATTTGTTTATGCTCGATGTTTCGATGTTTTCATTTTCGCTGAAAATGTTGTTACTCAAGATGGAAGGATATAGGGTTGGATGATTAGACGCAAATACAAGAATAACCCACAGACAAATATAGTTATTGCAATGAGTTTTTAATATTGATGAGCGAAAAACATATATAGTACGCAAAAATGAACGAAAAATAATAACACACATATCATAGATGAAAACTATTATATTCGCATACAGCTCGCAATAATTTGAGTGAATAGTCAGGATGATTTTTTAGTACTTTGTGACGATTCCAAGTCTTACTAAAATCTGCATGGGCTGATTCGACAGCTTGTTCGCTGTAAAATCCCAATCCTCTTTTGGTTTTGGAGCAAAAATCAGCTACATGGTATAATATGCCGTGGATTTTTGGTGTCACAGGTATCTCGAGTGCTTGATAACTAATCTTGAAATCTTCAATGTATGTCTTGAAATCGGGATCTAGTGTCAATGAGAAGCAAGAATCGACAACTTTCTTCAATTTTCTAAACGTCTCTACATACTTGGCACAGCCAAGGCATTTCATGGCATCTAAAATATCCACCCTATCGAGTAAGACCTTTCACGCATTCCCTTCAAATGTTGGACTACCATAGGTGCACTGCCGGTCCACATGGCACTCCCGGGCCCCACAACACAGACATATCTTGAACCGGTTTTCGGCGTGATTCCCACGCTTCTTATAATTAGGATAAAACATATTGAGAATAGAAAAATCAGCGATCGCAGATTATTGTTCACACGTCAGTGCTATTCGGAATACTAAATTTCTCTGAAGAAAATTTGAAAAGTGACAAACATAAACAAAGATAAAATATAAACATTGTATCTCAGCTCTCTAACAAACATAAACAAAGGGCTATAAAATATAAACATTGTATCTCAGCTCTCTTTCTCTTATTCAAAAACAAAACATGCAAATTACTTTTGTTGTGTTTTTACACATTTAAGGATTAAAAGCATTGCCAAACCCTTCTTGGAAACCCTATATCTATCATTATATTTGTGTATGTACTAGTGCAGATGTATATGATACCCTGTATACATATACAGTAATCATCAGCACTCATGAAAAGGCGTTATCGTCTCTAGGCATATGATTTTCGTGATTTTCGCCCCAGAAAAAAAAGCGCCGAGCGGATTTTTTTCTCTAATGGCTAAAAGTACTCCTTTTGAGGTCTCCAAACGTTGGAAAAAAGAATTTCGGAGACACCGCACTTTTTTGTTTAAACCGACTCCAGAGCACCGTGCTAGTGGAATCTAACTTGGCCAGAAATATTAAGCACAATACCTATTGGTCAAAGGTCAGAACATTGGCCTGATGTTGTACAAATTTTTAAAATTAAACTAAAGGAGTTACTAGACGATGTTTAAAATTCCGCTACAATTAACAGCAACTTTCACCTGTAAAACCATATTTTTAAAAGCGTCGATTGGGTGTTGGTATTAATGACAGATTGGCTTATCCGGAAGAATTTTTGAATGGCCTTAATCCAACTGGAATGCCTCCACACTTACTAAAACCGAAAGTAAGGGCAGTTGTAATGCTTTTCACAAACCTCATTCCCTCGAGAGAATTGTATAATGGGACGAGACTAATTATGACAGCTATTCAACACTATTACGTTGAAGCTAAGACTATTAATGGTGTATATCCTGAAACTTTATTCCACGTATAAATTTGATTCTTAGCGACACTACACTTCCTTTTCCGATCAGATTGGCTTACTCACTACAATAAATAAGTTGTTCTGTCACGGACAATTATCCGTGACTTTATCGAACAAAACGAGAAATAGAAAACTGTGTATGTATTGAAATTTTTAACGACTGAATTTATATAACTAAAAAGTAGTTAGTTATGGAAAACAAAATCCACTCGGCTTAACAAAATTGCATTCCAATCTATTGGCGAAATTGGATAGCTAAGGTTTCCCCGCCATGTGCGTACAGCCTGCCGGTAGTAATATGAGCCGTTTATTTTGAAAGTGGAATAAGTCACGTTTTCAAAAAATCGAGTTATTGATAAAAATAGATAAATGACAGTATAATCTTTTTCTAATCTTAATCTTTATTTAATCGCCAAAATTTTGGGACGCCTCTTTTTGGGCTTAAGCTCATTCATAAAAAAGCGTCAGTGTTCAAAAACAAACTTGTAAAAATCCTCAATAATGGTCAGCAACATGGCACTTGGTCTTTAGATCTTCTATTTCTTCTTGAAGAGTCTCTTGAAAAAAAATCTTCTATTTCTGCTTGAAATATCCCTGTAGTTCAGGCATTTTAATCCAACAATTTTTACTTTAATTTAGGTTTTAAAAGTATGTACAACATTTAAATTTATTTTTGTAGTTTGAAGAAAATTAAAAAATATCGCCTGCCTGACTTGACACAGCCAACTAATTTAAATAACGGTAAATAATTTATTGTCAAAACAAAACAAAAAAAATGAATTCTTAACACTTATGCAAAAAATCAGAAAATTCAAAATCCCATAGTGTTTTTTCATTTATTGTTTTTCTATTCTTTCATCATCTCGTTTCAACAAAACATTGACTTATTCCACTTTCAAAATAAACTGATCATATAATATGCTTATGCTCCATCGGAAGCTAAAATCTTCGTCCCTCGTTTAGGTAATAAACGGATTCTCCGAAGTAAGATTAATCGACCCATTTGTTGATATCTTCATAAGAACGGAAGTGCCGTCCAAGTAGTTTTTGGAGGAATCATAAAGGAATGGCCATGGAATGGCCATACGTGTGGCCTAGAGATGTCATGTTGCGAAATAATCTTATCGTGCCTGTTGTACCATTCCGGTCGTTTTGCTGCCTAAGCTTACTCTAAAGCCATCAATTGTCATCGATAAACTTGTCCAGTAATGGTTCTACTCTGTTTCAGCAGCTAATAATAGATGACACCTTTTAATCACATCAAAAGCACAACATAACCTTCGAACCATAGATATTTGAATAAGTATTTAGTACACAAAACCTCTTTGGGCAATAGTTTTAAAGATTATGAAATAGACAGCTTCATTCACATTAGTAAAAAAACGTGAGCGACTGTATGGAGTTCCTGAAAAAAAAATTATGCTGGGTTTCTGAGAGACTTAGAAATTTCTAAAATTGCTAAAAAAAGCGGCACCAGCAAAATATAAGTTCAATTAACATTCCCTCACAACTCTCACAAGGGCTTAGAGAGCTCTTCACACCAGAAGTGTCTTAGACTCCTTTAATTGCAGAAAAATAATCGATCTTAACAGTTTTAACTCTTAGTGCAATGGAGGAAGTTGTAATGTATGCCCTGGAACAGCCAGATTGTTAAAAAATGTCAGCGAGCTTATATTTAAGTCACTTTAAATTGATTATAGATGAAAGATTTAATTTTAAAATCTTCTGGAAAAGAAATAATTAATTTTAAAATTAGAATTTAAGTTCTAAAAAAGACGATTTCATCAAAAATATTCAGTTAGAATAGAATAACACATTTAATACTCGCTCCGTTAGTTTTATTCCGTTACTCACTTTTGGTGGCCTCAGAATTCTTAAATGCATGATGTAATTTTCAACAAGGAATTTAATGGTGAGCTTGGTTATGACTTATGACCTTGACCTTCATCTTAAAGGTCATTTTAAGGTCAAGGTCATTTTTTATAGGGAAACCCCAGTTTTTGACATCGGATTCGAAAAGAGCGGTCGATTGTACGCTCGAATATGTATTTTCCATGACCCCCAAGGTCACCTGAAGGAATATTTTTTAATTATAAAGCTTATAATTTGCTATGGAAATTAAAAAAAAATCTCAAATAACGGAACATTGTAATTGCTATAAAAATTATAAAAAAAGTAAAAAAAAATAGAAATTTTAAAAATAAAGAATTCATTTTTTTAATTTTCGTAGCAAATCATATGCTTTACAATTATAATATATTCCTTCAGATGACCTTGGGAGGTCATGGAAAATACATATTCGGACGTACAATTAATCGCTCTTTTCGAATCCTATGGCAAAAACTGGGGTTACCCTATACAAAATGACCTTGACCTCAAAATGACCTTGAACATGAAGGTCAAGGTCACAACCAAGCTCACCATTAAATTCCTTGTAGAAAATTACCTAAGAATAAACCTTGCACATTTTATTTTTGATCGAACTCCGCGAGATTTTTAGGAGTTTCCATACTTTTCCTCACCCTGTATAATCTTATTTAAACAGTCGAAAGGTCCTACGGCGAAATAATTTGAATACGTGACAGACAAACATGTTACATTATTGAGAATGGGCTTAAGGTTGAATGAAGGTCTTGCAGTGATCGATATTCCAAAAGTATGTGTGTAACACCCTTGTAGTATTGGTACTCATCAAGTCTACAGCAACACTCTTAACTAAATGATGCCATCTGCATGGATTGATGATTTTGGTTGTAAAATGAGACTTGAGAATTGTGAATTTTGTGTACGTAGTGTTGTTTATTTCTCATATTTTAATACCTCAAGTATGTATGCAACTCTCAAGTCTCATTTTACGACCATAATCGATACTTCTGGTGGCAAATAACGTAATATGCCTACCAATTGCAAGTCTGTAATTAAATTGAAAATATTGCTCTCCTAATGTAAACGTAAATTGAAAAATTTAAGATTGAAAAATTTTGATTACTTCGAATTTTGAGAGTAATAACATTAATTAATTTAAAAATGTCTTAAATATCAACTCAATTCTTTAGACGAAAAACTAACAGATCAAAAAATCTTTAACTTTATAAATTATAAATTAAAAAAGTTGGGGGGAATTTTGTCAATCTGCGCAAAATGTGAACATTTTAAAATTTTGTTATATTAAATTCAAGGAATTGATTATTTTTTTATCTACCTAATTATATATTTTTCAAAATGAAGAATTTACATGAAACCTCGTGCTACACAAACCTCACATCATCTTCCAAATTAAAGTTTACCGGTATTATTATATCCATATTTTGATCCATACAATATAAAAGGTGATGTAATATATAATTCTGAGATTTAGATAAAACATTTTGTGTGCAAAAAAAGTTGTATTTTTTTTTTTTTAAATGCTTGTTCATAAAAACGTAGCCTGGCTCTGTATAAAAATTCACATATTGGATGTGTTCTTGATCTTGACCTATATCCGATGCCAAAATATTTGTGTATCCACCACAAAAAATTAAACATAATAATAAATTTTGTCAGTTTCGTAAAATCTGGCAATCTTCTATACAAAATAAGAGTGTGCGCACTTTTTTTCGTCATAACTTTAAAGAAGGTAAACTAATTATTTAAAAAATATCTCGGTAAATTCTAATTACATTTTTTTATTGTCTTCTTCGATTTCTTATTACTATTATTGTTGTTTTGTTTGAATGTTATGCTAATTAATAAACTGAATCATTATAACAAACTTGTTTTTAAAACGTTATTAATAGTGACATTTACATTTCTTTCGATTTTTTTTTTTTTTTTCTAAAACAAAAATTCTTAGGGTTAAGATGCGGTGAAGACACTAAAATGGGATATCGCGTATTGTGTTCGATTCCCTTAAATTTACAATATAATCACGTACGACAAGGGATTACTGTTTATGTGTTACTCTGTTCATTCGTCTTATGTAAATAAGTTTTATGTTTAAATATGGCTTTTGTTCCTGACGACAGTACACATATTATATACTACATGTCTTTTGTATTAGTTTACACATCTTTTTGATGATGATGATGATATACCTTCGAGTCGATGTATTTATTGAAATAAAATGTATCGCCATATAAATACAAAAGAACGTTGATGATAAACAAAAAAGACGAGATATGTATACATTTTTTTACGGTACGTATACGAGTAGATCGATGCAAAGACGGCAGAAATACAGAAATTGAATTATAAAAGAAAAAGATTTTTTTTTTGTTGTATGTATTAATAAAAAGTAGGTTTCAAAAGCAAAAAAAAAAATGTATCATCAAAGTCGAAATTATATTTTGATGAAGAATTCATGTTCAAGTTTATAAGCATCTCGCGTATGGATCTTTATGTATATACAGTGAGGGGAAAATTTATAAAGAAATGCGCGCGTTTTTTTTTTGTTTGCTTAATATTAACCAATGCATGCACAGATGGAGAGGACAGTAATAACTTTCACTTTGTATACAAAAGATTAGATTTTGATGTTTATGCACAAGTTCGTTTTTAATCTGTGATGTGAAATTATGTATAATACAATCGAAAGTTTTGCGAATAAAGATTTATTTATGTTAACATTTAGAGCCAAAACCTCTCCACTTTCGCTCAATAATTGTCCGGTGTTTCTCGGTTAAATATAACCCGATTTAAGCTCAAAAATAAAAAATTGTAATACGAAATTAATCTAGATTTTCTAACAAAATGATATCCTCAGTTCTGTATAAAAAAAATAGACAAAACTTGTTCCAAAATTTCTAATTTTAAGAATCTTTTAAAGTTTTATATGTACATACAAAATTCAAAAACTAAGACTTCTATTAGAAATTCGATTTCTATACTCCAATGCCTTAATTAAAAATGTCTGGTTAATTCCCTTCAATGTTGTTCAAGGTATTTGTCTCTAGTAAAGTATAGTACTAATTTATGGCACCAAATCCATAATAAGCATATTGCAGTAAACTTAAAATTAAGCTGCAGCATTCGGTCTTCATTATACAGAACACAGCTATGTCGACGCTTTAGTTGTAATATTCTCAGATAAACACTTAAATATCTTATTCGATTTATTGCAAAAGGCTCTTTTTATTGAAGAGAGCGTCTGTAAGGATAACAGCATACTCATCAACCCATCTAAAATCGTTCTAATTTTCTTTATTAGGTATAGAAATATTCAAGATCTATCTCTTCCCTCTCCATTTAGGAACTCTCCTATTGTGTGGGACTGGCTCAAGATGGTATATGTGAGGACCGCTTAGTAGATGGCGACAGCTGTATTAATTTCAGTTGCTGTTGCTCCGCTTTCGAAATGGTTCGGTCCCAAATTTTCAATTCCAGGTCTATCTTGATTGGTCAGTTGTTTTCCCACTTCTGGTTTCCTTCTCGGTGAATTTGGGTTCTAACCAACCAAGTCATTAGTTTTGAGAGAGAGTCACAGAATTTTGGAGTCTTACTACTTATAGATATCGAAGTTAATTTTCGACGGTTATCGTTTGCCTAGCACAGGCAGTAAGCAAAGGAAGAAAAGGAATATTTACTATTTCTCGTCGTAAGCCGTAGCGAAGTAAGTAAAGCAGGATCCTTAAAGTTAATAAGTACAATAAGTCATACATAACCAGGAGCCACAATAGAAAGGGCGCTGATATGCCAAACAATAATAAAAGAAAAGATGACGGCAAAATAAAACGGAAACGTTACTGATTACAAATTACGTAATAACCAATTTGCCTTCTTACTTCTCATCAATTAATCTTCATTGATTTAGTCGATACACAATTTTGTTAATTCAGTCCATAAATAAATAACCAATTATGTGTATTTCAAACAACAAAGTAAGAAACAAATAATAAGTAAACTGACGGTAATCGTGCCTGTTATCAGAAAACTTTTAAATTTGACAAAACGATATAAAAAATATGTGTAACAAAATCCCCCAAAAGGGATTTTGTTAACAGAACATAGCAATAGAGGTCTGGTTGCGGTATTGCACTGGCTGAAGCTCGCCGCTAGGCGTGGGGGTTACCAGACATATTACTATGCTTGAAAACCGCATAGAGATAAAACGAAGGGGACAAGAAAATTATTCTACCGTGCCACGACCACAGTGGTAGATAATCATAAAATGGGTTTGCGTTCAGCAAGGACGCCGGTGCCACTCCGGCGACCCTGCTCAAGGCCTAGGTCAGCATAAGGCCGCCCATCCTCACGCGATCACACAAAACTATTTAGTTACACATCACTTAAATTAACTTGCCAATGATAATAAGAACCAACCAGAAATTACGGATGAAAAACCCAAATCAGACAAAAGAAAAAATGAAATGAAAAGAAATTTAAAAGAAAAATGAACCGTTATCAAAAATTACAAAAGAAAACGTGGTGCGAATCGATTTTGTGGGGTGTCGCATGTGACGCCACCCGGAACCTGTAAACCCGCAAAAAATAAAAATTTATATATATATATAACAAAAATATAATAATAAAACGAAGAAAACCAAGTTTGGCTCACAAAATTTTCCAATACAAAAAAAAAACACGCGGTGTCCCTGACTTATTATATATTTTTGTCCGGTGACACCTTACCTGAACAAACACCAAAAAATGAGCCCGGCCGACCCTCCGCAACACAGCGCCGACGCAGGAAACAGTTGCAGCAGCCCCCTCGCACGAACCCCACTCCGTTTGGCGGAGTTGCTGCCACAAACCCAATATTCACACCACCTCAACAACAGAACGGCATAAAACGGTACTCAATCCACCAAAACAAGAGTTAAACACTACTCTTTCAATGAACACAAATTTGGCCCGACCGACCACAAAACAGCTACCACTAATTAACCAATTTTCTGGAATATTCCATTTACATGGAAAATCCACGCGCTAACCAAAACAAAACAGATGAAGCAACACGCCAACCACTACACGTCATTACATACCATCAAACAAAAAATGATAAAACGAATCGAGTAACCGACCAAAATACGGAGAAGTATAAAATGCTAAAGGGTACACTCTACCAAAAAAAAAATATATTTTCTATTACAAATTAAGCCAAAGAAAGAATGACGTGTAGTGGAAGAGATTTTAGGCAGCGCAGTGGATAAACATGCAACCTTGTTGGGATTTCCAACCGTAATTACAGATTTAGATTAAATAAAACATAACAACCACAAGCGGTTGTTACAGCGTGGGGACGACTCACACCCGAGAAAAGATCTCAAAGCCAGGCATAAAGTAAGAGGGAAAGAAAAAAATTCACTAATAATTGGTTATAACCGAATATCCTTAGCATGATAAACGCCCAAAGGTTTTCCATCAAGATTTCTGATATTATAAGAGACTGTTCCGATTTTATCCGTGATAAAAGCAGGAATAAACTTAGCAGCTAACTTTGCAGAAAATCTATCCGGAGCACTACTTTGTGCGAAGGATCGGACAAACACAGGTTGATTAGGCAGGAAATTCCTAGTTTTACTACGCAAATTATATCGAACCGCTGATTTCTCATGTGCAACTTTCAGGTAATGAGTTATTTGATCACGAATAAGATTCAATCTATTAGATTTGGACAACACCTGTATTTCGTTATCATCCTGAGGAGATAAAAGTTTACGTAAAGCATAATCTGAACCGTTTAATGACATGTGTTGACCGAAGACCAAATAGTGAGGAGAAAAATTCGTGACGTCGTGTTTAACATTTCGCAATGCTGCAGTGATTTCAGAGAGATGGCAATCCCATTCATTATGTGCATGATCATCAAGATAAGACCGAATACTAGACAGTAACGTCCGATTAACTCTCTCAGAAGCGTTGCTTTGAGGAGAGTAAATAGGAGTACGTATATGATCAACATTATATTTTTTTAAGAGATCTTTAAATAAGTTAGATATGAATTGTTTGCCATTATCAGAAGTAATCACTGCAGGCACAGAGAAAAGTAAAAACACCTCATTTTCCAAAAAGCTACACAGAGAAGAGGCGGAAGCTTCTCGCAAAGGCTTGACTAGAACAAACTTTGAATAATGATCCAACACTATAGCGATACAGGTATTACCTCGTTTGGAGCGAGGATAAGGTCCAAGGAAATCAACGAACAATTTTTCAAAAGGTCTGGTAGACTCAGTTTGAGAACCCATCAAAGGTTGAGTGCTAAAATTTACAGGCTTATTCATCTTGCATTGTAAACAATTAGAGATGAAAAGTTTGATTTGTTTAGTCATACCAAACCAGAAAAATTGCCGTTGAAGTCGTTCTACAGTTTTTTAATACCCATATGAGCAGAAGTAGGAGAAGAATGAGCCAGTTCAATTAAGTTTGCAGTCAAGGACAACGGAACTACTAACTTCCATTCAGACAAATCAGTGGACGTATAACGAGAAGCGTAGGAAGGTAAGATCAAGAGTTTATTATCACGAATTTTGAAGTTGTGATCGCAATCTTTTAATAGTTGTACTCGATTGATCTGTTGTACATATTCATCGTCCTGAAAAGCTGAAGAGTTAAGATCAATATGTAGAACCGAATTGTCACTTGAAGAATTTAAACTAGACACATTTTCTTGTATAACAGGAGGATCACAAAGTAAGGAGGAATCATCATTCAAAGTAGTTTCAACAGGAGGAAAAGGTTGATCGTTACTTACATCGTCTGTGGGCTCACTATAAAAAGCTCTAGAAAGGGCATCAGGTACAACATTCACCGTTCCTTTACGATATCCGATATCAAATTTGTACGCTTGCAGTTTTAAACTCCAGCGGGCGAGTCTACCAGATAGATCTTTTTGGGACATCAACCAGCGGAGACTAGCGTGATCGGTATAAATCGTGAACGAGTATCCCTCGATATAGGGCCGAAATTTTTGGACGCTAAGTACTGCTGCGTAGCACTCCAACTCAGTTACAGAATAATTCCTCTGAGCGGCATTAAGTTTGTGCGAAAAGAATTCAATGGGGTGTTCAGCGCCATCAGGATCAAGCTGAAAAAGTACACTACCCACGCCAACAGCACTTGCGTCGCATTGGATGAAGAAAGGGCGCCCATAGTCAGGGTTAGCTAAAACAGGAGCAGACGATAAAGATAATTTAAGAGCTTGGAAGGATTCCTCAGCGTGAAGATTCCATTTAGACTTAGATTTTTTCCCTGTCAGATCAGTTAGTGGAGCAGCTAAAGACGCGAAGTTTTTAATAAAACGCCTATACCACCCACATAAACCCAAGAAACTACGTATTTGTTTAGTTGTTTTTGGTCGAGGAAATTCTCTAATTGCCTTACATTTTTCTGGGTTGGTGCGAAGGCAACCATCACCCACTAAATAACCCAGGTATTTAACCTCCTTCAAAACAAACTGACTCTTTTCTAAATTTATGGTTAAACCAGCCTTTACTAGCAACGAAGCCACAACTTCCAAAAGTTCCAAGTGTTCATCAAAAGTGGACGAAGTAACCAATAAATCATCAAGGTAGACGAATACTTTGTCGTGCAGTTGATAAGGAATCACCCGATGCATAAGGCGACACAGTGTTTGGGGAGCGTTGCACAACCCAAAGGGCATGACCTTGAAGTGGTACAAGGGACGACCAGGGACAGTAAACGCCGTCTTATCTCGGGATTGCGGGTCAAGAGGGATCTGCCAAAAGGCATCTTTTAGATCAATAGTTGATATATAGCGAGTTTGATCCAAACGACCCAACAATCCGTTGATAAGTGGAAGCGGATACGCATCCCTGACCGTCACCTTGTTCACCTCACGGGCATCCAAACACAAGCGTACTTGGCCATTAGCCTTATGCACCATGGTGACAGGAGAACACCATGAACTGTGGCTTTCTTCAATCACATCCAGTGATAACATCCTATTTAGCTCATCGTACATTAGTTTTTGCTTAGCAGGAGAAACAGAGTAAAAACGTTGCTTAACAGGCTTGGATTCACCAACATCAATCTCATGAGAGATTAATGTAGTTCGTCCAAGACCCATTTTAGCACTTGACGGAAATTTTTTAACTATTGTAGAGAGCTTTAAGTTATCATCTGGAGAGAGAGAATGGAATTTAGGAGAACAAGATATTTCTGCGGAGTCCGATAATTCACTCAACGCAGGTAGTTGCAAAGTAATGCCGAATTTATTCCAAAAGTCAATCCCTAAATAAAGAGATTGCTTTAGAGAAGGTACTAAAAAGAATCGCATGTAATGAGATTGGGAGTTAAAGCTAACCTGAACATTTATGTAACCAATGACGTTCTGAGATTGACCACTCGCAGTCTGAATAGAAGTAGGAAAATTATGAATATGAAGATTATTGTCCGCCAACAACTTTTCAGAACCACAACCCAACACACTCACACTCGCTCCACTATCTAATAGACCTCGGTATGGAACATCATTGACAAGAATATCGGCATAAGGCCGTTTATCGCTTGTCTCAGAACCGAGTACTGAAGAAACAACAAAGGATCGCAAAATCCGACGTTGCTCCCAGTATTTTTTTGAGCGAAGTAACTGAGCTGAGATGAGTTTCCCAAAAGTGTTGGGGATAGGTGGAACGGAATCAGAAAAATTGGAACTATTGTTAAATGAAGAAATTGGAGGAATGGAGTGTTCCAATTTGGAAAAGGAATTTACTCGACATTCAGGTGGAGAAACAGGCAAGCAAGAGTCCGATACCATTAAGTCGGAACCAGCTGAACCAGATCCAGAAGAGATTGCGGAGTCAAAGGACTCAACGCGAACTTTCACTGGTTCGACTGATTCTTCCCATCTGGCATCAGTCTTTTCCGAAACTCTGGGTCGGTATTGCTGACTGCATCTACTTTGGTAATTATTGTTGGGGTTGAGGTGGTCTGTGGTTCCTGGTTCCCCGATCTCCATGAACCACTGGTCTGGTTTCCCGCACAACGAACACAATTTGTTGAAATGGTGCCTTTGAGACCACAGCGATAGCAAAAGGCACCCAAGTGAGGACGAGGACAGTCTTGAAAACCATGCCCTATATCAGAACAATTATAGCAAATGTAATTGCGGCCAGATCTAGAGGTATTGGTTACATTAGGTGTAGTTGAAGTAGAAGAGGGTTTAAAAGACTTAGAGTTTGTAATAGTCGTTCCCATTGGAGCACGATAAGAATGACTTGGACTAATCGCAGAAATATGTTGCACAGATTCGGACGTCGGAACAAAAACACCAGATGGAACGCGATATGCGGTTCCTGACGTATCTGCGGATAAAACTGACGGATTAGAAATTGGAACGACTGGTTCTGAATCATACATACTCTCAACACCAAGTTCATTGATACTTCGACGAGGGTGCATCGAGTAATCAGGTGGAGAACGAAAACGTTTTAGCGAATCTTCCCATGAAGTACAACTTTTGATGAGCTCATTGATATGTGAGAAGTGTCGATCAGTAAGTTGATACTGAAGGACAGGCTTCATATTGTTCATCAGTAGTTGTATGAATTCATCGTCGCTGTAAGGGGTATGACACTGCAGGGCCAAATTCCACATGTGATGATAAAACTCCAAGAATGATTCGTTAGGTAACTGTTTGCGAGACTCAACCATACGACGAATTTCGTAGGGAGTACGCCTATCTTTAAATCTTTCTTGGAAGGCTAATCGGAGGCTATCCCAAGGTGCTGAAGGATTATACCTGCGGTAGGTCCAGTACCACTGCAGTGCCACATCTTTCAGGACAAGATGCAGATCCAGAAGTACAGAGGAAGGTGATAGATTGTTGGATTTCACCACAGATTCCAGCTGAAAAAGGAACATGTCCACTGTTATGCCAGAAGGTGAACCTGTGTAGGAAATCCCACATCGAGATAAGGAACGTCTATTGAAATCGGAGTTGAACTGAACAGGTGGATTATGAATTGCTGAAGGCACGGGATTCAAAGTACTATTATGAAGATCTCTAGCATCTGGTGCTGACTGAAAATTAGGACGTTGGGTGGCCTGCTCCGGAGATGAACGCTCTTTAGAGACAGGTTCCAAATGCGAAGACGTTAAACCAAGGAAATCATTTAACTGTTCGAGTCCTCCCTGAGAGGTATGTGCTGGTGGAAAGTGAACTTGGGCTGATTTTTGAAGATTTTGATTCGCTGCTACGACAGCCGGATCCATTGGCCAAGAACGACCGCCAGGATATTCGTCAACAGAACTTTTAACCCCGGATACTACAGGAATGCTATCCCCCGAAGGAATTGGAGCAGTCTGTCTTACTAAAAGCTGATTGGTGAGAAATTGCACTTGTTGCATTAATGATTTTAAAAGTTCGGCTTGGTCACTAGAGTTAACTGCATTATCTGCCGTGGTAATGGTGTTAGAGGTTGAAGGATGCAGTACCGAATTGCTAATCTTACCCGCAGGACTAGGTTGAGATTTACTCACTACTTCTGGAAGAGTCAGTTTTGATTCTACCGGATATACCTCCTGAAATACCAACGCTTGACCTCCATCAATACTTTTAGCAGACTCAACAGATTGATCCAGTAAAGTAGGGTCAGTTATATACTGATCTAACGCCGTGTGCAATTTAATACAAATGTCTAAAATAATTTGAGCCTGCTGTCCATATGTAGGAGACTGAGTAGCTCTCTCCATCCGATCATGTACGTGAAGTAACCGCGACCGCAGACGCTGAGCTGTTCGAACCTGATCTTCTACGTCTAGATTTTCAATACCAATAAAGGTTTGTTGGAGACTCTGCACTTTGGTTTGACAAGTGAGGATTTCCTCATTGGGTTTCTTTTTAGCTCGATTGTGCATCTCGATCGGTTTGTCCTGAGTGCCATCCCGCTCTGCGGCCAACGCCTTCCTTAATTCATTCACCGCTTCCTCAGTATTGGGTTGGATAGATCGAAGCAAAAATTCTACTTCAATCTCATCAGCCTTAAGATGTGAAATATCCATTTTAACACGCAACAACGGATTTAACGAGAAAGAAAAATGACTTAATCAAAATTGAATTTAAACGTGATTTAAACTTAACGAGAATTAATTCTCAACGAATGTAAACTAACAATATTTAAATTAAAAAAAAATCCAACTTATATTTACTGAATAGAAGAACTGAATAAATTATAGTTATAATTAAAGTTACCTAAACCAAAAGTTATTAAATTTTAACGTTAACTGAATAATAAATGAAGACCAGCGATACTGGCAATTTCAACCAAGAAAAAAAAAAAAAATCAAACAAATTATTTAATTGTAGAGATTACTAAAAAAAATAAATTTTCCCAACCAAAAAAATTAAATATAACAATATTTGGATATATATATATATATGAAAAACAAAATAGAATTAATTAATTTAAAGCAGAAAAAAAAATTTTAAATTATTAATTAATTATTTAAAGAAATTTATTGAAAACATACATTGAAGCACCAATCTCAAATTAGACTCACTATGACCAAGTAGATATCCACAAGCCGGGCTGTTTGAGGAGCTGCGAGCACAAATTACTATCCACTGGACCACTCGCGTCAATACTGAACTAGCGCTCAACTCAAAACCTTTTTCTCATCCGTACTCGCCAGTCTATCCCAAGGTAATGTGTTGGAATCTAAAGTGTTGCTTAATACCTCAATATAATTTAAAGGACAAAAAGAATTTATGTTTACTGAGTTTACTATTGAAATGAATATGAATAAAAAGAATTATAAAAGAAAATAGAGTGAATTTATATATATATAATATATATGTATATATATATATATATACCCCAAAAATTACGGTAAAATTAATTTAAATAAAATGAAACCGATTCCCGATCAAAAAAAAATTATCGAATAATAAAATTTTTTTTTAACTATATTGAATGAGTAATTTAATAATTTCAAAAAAAACTTAACCAAAACCGAAAAAAAAATTAAAGTAAATAATTTAATAAAATAATGAAATTAGAATGAACTTTTAAATTATGACTATAATAACCACGTAGATATCAACAAGTCGGAAGGATTGAGGAGCTGGAAAATTACTATGGTTATCCCAAGGACTTATCCGCGGTAAAGCACTACTTTCACTCGACTCAAACACTGTATGAACAACCGCACTTGCCGGTCTATCCCACGGTAGATTATTATTGCCGGAATTCATTCGCAAGCAAATATAAACCCAAAACAAAAACAAAAAAAAAATCAAAATACCGAAATAGAATTACTACAATATAAAAAATGAACTAACCAAAATTATTAACAGTATTTTAGCTGCTCCATTAACCAACTGAAAAACAACCAATAATCAAAAAACAAAATTTCACAAAAATGAAAAAGCAAAAGGAAAAATAAGTAAAATGTATTACTTGTATCAAAAAATAACAAAAAATGTGATCACGTGAGAGATGATCACGACCCCATGCTGAGCTAGGCGTGAACGCTATAATAATAAAAAAAATAAAAATTACCACTGTGGTCCCAGTAGTTTAATTAGAATTGAACAAAAAAATTTGAAAAATAAAATTTTACCTGAAAGTAGAAGTTGACTAAAGATGTGCCAATGAGTACTGCGATCACGAACTGTCCAATCAACACCACATTGGTGGAAACAACAAGTTCGCGATCCCAACACCCATGACACATGGAACCAACATGACGAACGATCCAGCAAGATCAAATAACCAAAGGTTAGAACATGCTTGGATCCCTCCCCATGTAGGTAGTCGGACTGAAATAGAAAATTACGTGAATTAAAAGGTACGAAGACTCTAAAAAATTTAATAAGACTAAACTCAGAACGAAAGAAGAATGAGCTTAACCACAATCAATGCCACATGGCAGAAATGGTAAGCCCATTCATCAGACGAGCTGAGAATAGGGATCAACATTCTCATCTGCATGCAATCAAACAGCTTACGCTGGTTGCAATGCAGATTTGAATGTTGATCGGGCAGAAAACGTTGATGTGAGCACCCGTGCAAGCTCAAACAACGCAAGCGTTGGACTTTGCACGTGGTACTCACAACAAGTAAGCTGAAAAAAAATTGTGACATTAAAGACGAAAATGCAAAAAAAAAATTAGCCGAAGTTTGGGCGCCACTGTAACAAAATCCCCCAAAAGGGATTTTGTTAACAGAACATAGCAATAGAGGTCTGGTTACGGTATTGCACTGGCTGAAGCTCGCCGCTAGGCGTGGGGGTTACCAGACATATTACTATGCTTGAAAACCGCATAGAGATAAAACGAAGGGGACAAGAAAATTATTCTACCGTGCCACGACCACAGTGGTAGATAATCATAAAATGGGTTTGCGTTCAGCAAGGACGCCGGTGCCACTCCGGCGACCCTGCTCAAGGCCTAGGTCAGCATAAGGCCGCCCATCCTCACGCGATCACACAAAACTATTTAGTTACACATCACTTAAATTAACTTGCCAATGATAATAAGAACCAACCAGAAATTACGGATGAAAAACCCAAATCAGACAAAAGAAAAAATGAAATGAAAAGAAATTTAAAAGAAAAATGAACCGTTATCAAAAATTACAAAAGAAAACGTGGTGCGAATCGATTTTGTGGGGTGTCGCATGTGACGCCACCCGGAACCTGTAAACCCGCAAAAAATAAAAATTTATATATATATATAACAAAAATATAATAATAAAACGAAGAAAACCAAGTTTGGCTCACAAAATTTTCCAATACAAAAAAAAAACACGCGGTGTCCCTGACTTATTATATATTTTTGTCCGGTGACACCTTACCTGAACAAACACCAAAAAATGAGCCCGGCCGACCCTCCGCAACACAGCGCCGACGCAGGAAACAGTTGCAGCAGCCCCCTCGCACGAACCCCACTCCGTTTGGCGGAGTTGCTGCCACAAACCCAATATTCACACCACCTCAACAACAGAACGGCATAAAACGGTACTCAATCCACCAAAACAAGAGTTAAACACTACTCTTTCAATGAACACAAATTTGGCCCGACCGACCACAAAACAGCTACCACTAATTAACCAATTTTCTGGAATATTCCATTTACATGGAAAATCCACGCGCTAACCAAAACAAAACAGATGAAGCAACACGCCAACCACTACACGTCATTACATACCATCAAACAAAAAATGATAAAACGAATCGAGTAACCGACCAAAATACGGAGAAGTATAAAATGCTAAAGGGTACACTCTACCAAAAAAAAAATATATTTTCTATTACAAATTAAGCCAAAGAAAGAATGACGTGTAGTGGAAGAGATTTTAGGCAGCGCAGTGGATAAACATGCAACCTTGTTGGGATTTCCAACCGTAATTACAGATTTAGATTAAATAAAACATAACAACCACAAGCGGTTGTTACATATGTAACTGTCAAATTTAAGTCATACATACTACATTAACACAACAAACATTTCTAAAGTAAAATCAAACTAATTGAAGTTGTAATGATCGAGTATAATGTCCTAGAAAGACTGCGGTTTAATAAGTACGATCTAGCTAAACTTGTTCACAAAAACGCGATTCACTAAAATAGAGACTATGGCCCGTATTGGTGAAATAACGCATTTCACTAGAAAATTATCGGCGACTTTTTCAGGTTAATTTCAATTCAAATTACTTTAGTTATTTATATCAAATTTGGCAATATCAAAAATTAATTTTAAATTCTGAAAATTTGTAAATCTAAATTCTTAAAAGTTAAGTACATATTATGTTTAAAAAATTATTTATTTCAAATTTCTATTTAAAAATATTAAAAATACAAAACATTCTAAATCTTAGAAACAATTTTATTTTTAGGCCTCAATTCTTAGATCTTAGTGAATTTCTTTGGTTAAGATTATATTTATAATCAAATTTTATTTGTCAATTAATTTTTGTAAAGATCTAAAACTATAATTTTCTAAATCTTAGTCCAAAATTATGCAAAATTAAAATAAAATTTCGTGTTTAATTCCAGTGAGGCCTTGGAAATTCAGATATTTGAAATTTCAAAATTAAAAGTAATGAAACATTTTTGTTTAAAATTACAAATTGATTTTGGTTGTTTTCTGATTTGGGTATCCAAATTCTAAAATTCAGAAAAGAGAGAATCTTTGATCTGAAATTTTCAGCAAAATTTTAAATGTTATTATTACCTTAAATATTTATGCTAGTTTAGAGATTTGAAATTCTAAAGACCCAGTCTTAAAATTTTACATACCTAATGGATTTGGAAGAATAGAATTGTGATGATGAATCACAAAACGTGGTAAGAAATTTTTACAAATCTTGTTGTTGGCTGACTCGAATATTAGTGACGACAAATTTTATATTATCAAAATTTTATAGTAGTACAACATTTTTAAAATTAATATTGAATTTCCAAGAAAATGTCAAAATTAGAAATAAAGATTTCCACGAAATCTGAAAGAATTTAAAAAATTTCAGAATTTGTTTTCTCGATTCTAGTTTCAAATTTTTTTAAATTTTCTCATAATATTTTGAAATTTTTAAAATTTAAGACTTAAAACTGTAATAGTAAATTTTTGAAATTGACTTTGAAATTCGTAATCTGCGTGAAAGGCGTTCAAATTTTTAAGTTGCAAATTCGTTAATTAAAAATAAAATTTAGAATACATAACATAAATAAATTTAAATAAAGCAAGGATTCTAGAAATTTTGCCGAAGGGGAATATGAAGTAACAAAAAATAAGGGCATATGCCTGGGCCAAGGGCAAAACACAATTTATTTTCTTTTTTAATTTAGAGCACGATTAATAGAACCATTTTCGGTATCAATATTACGAAACGAAAATCAAATTAAAATTACTTCAAGGTTGCATAGCTACACTTTACCTATACTCAAAAACTAACATTGAACATTATATTGTATAATAAAACAGACAATTAATAATAATTTTATGAAGCCTGTCCACGAATCTGCTTTATAACTATTATACCAACAATTACTGTAATTAAGTCACAAAAACAAAAATACAAAATGCCCATGATTTTGTTGTACAAAATCATGAATTATGTAACATTTTCTCAACAACGTAAACTTCCGTTTACATGTTATGTCTTCAAAATATACCTATCCATTGTAATCTTTTTAGATAGTTAGTAGTTACAATAAAAAAAAAACATGTTAATGAGAAACAAATAGAAATAGTTTCGTTCGTTCGTTTCGGCAGATAATTAAATGCGCACGTTCCGTTTTCGAATAAAAGTGAAGACGTCGTCTACTCTGTACTTAAAAAAAAAAAAATAAAGACAAGATTATCGTAACCGCAGTTGTAAAATATTTATGTTAATTGTCTCACAAAACATAATTACATTTTTTTTTAAATTTTTTTATTCAGTTTCGTTCATTCATTATTATAAACAAAAGAAGGCGCGCACACGATTGTTACAAAATTATGAATTTTTAATGTTCCAACTTATTTTTTTACATAACGCACACACGATTAACATACAATTTGTAATCTATTATCTTAAAGAAAAATGTGAGTACATTTTATTAAACACGTTATACGAGTTTGTATAGAGTTATTAGTTGGGTAATTTGTAATCGATATAAGATTGATAGGTAATTAATATATTGTGTGTGTGTGTGTGTGTATCTGATCGCGGTATCCCTTGGGGAGATTTATTATAGTAATCATTTTCGAAGTAATTGAAAGAAAAAAAAAAAAAAAGATTTATTTTTTAATAACACACCTTACTGATGACTAGAGAGTAACTTCTTGAGTTTTTCCAGATAGTATTCTACCAAACGACCATGAATATTAGAATTTTGAGTCTCAAAGCCTACGATGAAGCGTTGAATATCCGTCAGGTCACTGAGGAGAGGAGCCCCTAGAAATGTTCATCTCCTGCCTCTTTAATTTTACCATAGTAGAACCTTTAGCGTTAGCATTTTTTATTTCATACGTTTTTGAGGACTTCCTTATAGCAGTCCCAATCGACAGCAGTTTTTGTTTTCTGGGCGTTTTTGAAAAGCTTTTGCATTGTTGACGAGGGCTTTCGAGGTGTTTCGACCACCAAAGTGGCCGTAGTTTGCGCAAAGCTCTACTGAGAGGAGTTGCCTCCAACATACCTTTCTGAAAGGCATCAGATAGGTTATCTACTAAACCATCAAAATAAAGGGACTTTATAACCAGCACTGGTAATGAATTACCTAGAATAGTTCTGTAGGTATCTCGGTCGATTTTCCTCCTGTTTCTAAAGATAGTTTTTTTTCTAGTTTTTGTAACCATCATACTACTGAAGATAATAGTGATCAGAAAACAAATGGTTAATAATATTCCGGACTCTGTTTTGCGTGCGAAAAATATCTTGTTATTTAAAGGCGTCCGATATTGTTAGCCTGGTATCAAGCGCCAAAGTGATGTAAAGGATCTTACCAGATTTAAAATTTATACCACTATTCGAAGTATAAACAATTATTAAAATGGCTAAAGATAGGTACTTCACACTATCATCTTTAGTCCTAATAGCCATTAGAATGTCGTTTCCATGTCTGTCTTAACGAAGATCGTTAAGTCGTCATCATCGACAGTAACCTCTGCAACTAATAAAGGGTGGCTCAGAGAACCGTTTCGAGGCAGCGTATTCGCTGACCTTAAATTTAATTTACTGCATCATTCGAATCAAATTCTTAATTTCACGATTTTATTGAAATCGTCTGTGCTATCATCGTGTTTAGGACCGAATTCGCACTCATGACTGGTTTCTCGACAAATGTATTCAACTATCTTTCAAAATTATCCATTATCATCCAACTGTCACACCCAAATTTGATAATCTGTGCTAGGTTAACACTCTGTAACGTGTTTAGCGATGTGATGATTGCAAGGAATCTCATCATTCCCTCCCACGTGTATTTACTATAGTTACAAGTTTACTGCGTCATAGTCTTTTAAACCAAAGATTCGATATTTTCCATCTCGTTCAGGAATACCGAAAATTTCCAAAATACACAATCAGAAAATTAAAAATCTCTTTACATCCCACCTTTATTGAAATTCGAGCAGAGGACTTTCAGATTCAAAAATCATCAGTTTGAACACAGCTGTTTGATTGGTTGTAAAAAGAAAAAAACGAATAATTGAAATTTCATGCAATTATTTAATTATTCAAATAACAACCGATGACTTTTAATTGACGTTTGAGAATAAAATGAAGAACCGGACGCGGCATGTCTTCGATCTGAGGTCCGCAACGTGAGTTTAATTATTGTTAATTTTAAAATTTTAACATTTAAAAATGTATATTCCATTTACAGTGATTAACTAGATATATAGATGTCGAATTCTGAATACTGAAAGTCGCGGATTTAATTCATATTGAAAATGGAATTAATTTCGCCATTCAAAGATTTTCCGCGGTATTTAATACTCGCGGAGTTAATTCGTGCCCTTGAAATAAAACTCAAAATTATCTTAATAAATCCGCTCTTTGAAAGCAAATCGCGAAAAATATAAACAAAATAACAAAACTTCTCATTTGGCATGTTTACTCGATTTAGAACTTGTAAATAATAGTAAATCTCGCAAAGAAAACTATTATAGAATACAAATTTATGGAATGAAATTATTCAGCGAGAAAACAAAATATGGGAAGTAATTAGTAACAATGTCGTTATAGTCCCTACTAGAGAGAAAACGAAATTATTTTTTTTCGCAAAATGGCGGCTGTCTAAAAAAACGCATTTTTCGAATCGTTTTCTCATAATTTTTAATCTTTTTAAAATAGTAAAAACTATAATTTTGAATCAATTCTAATAGGGGCGACAGACAGTTATACAGAGTGAGGAAAAAGTATGGAAACCCCTAAAAATCTCGCGAATTTCGGTCAAAAAAAAAAATGAGCAAGGGTTATTCTTAGGTAATTTTCAACAAGGAATTTAATGGTGATCTTGGTTGTGACCTTGACCTTCATCTTCAAGGTCATTTGTAGGTCAAGGCCATTTTTTTAAATTAGAACCCCTACTTTTGATGACAGAATCGAAAAGAGCGATCAATTGTAAGTCCGAATATGTATTTTCCATGACCTGCCAAGGTCACCTGAAGGAATAATGATTTGCTATGAAAATTTATAAAAAATTAAAATTAAAAAAATTAATTCTTCATTTTAAAATTTAATTTTTTTTGTTTTTTTATAATTTTCATAGCAACACAAGCATTATTACAATGTTCAGTATTTATGATTTTTTAAAATTTTATTTTAAATTTTCATAGCAAATCATTATTCCTCCAGGTGACCTTGGGAGGTCATGGAAAATACATATTCGGACGTACAATTGATTGCTCTTTTCGAATCCGATGTCAAAAAATAGGGGTTTCCCTATAAAAAAATGACCTTGACCTCAAAATGACCTTGAAGATGACGGCCAAGGTCACAACCAAGCTCACCATTAAATTGCTTGGTGAAAGTTACCTAAAAATAAACCTTGCTCACTTTTCTTTTTGGCGTACTCCGCGAGATTTTTAGGGGTTTCCATACTTTTTCCTCGCTATTTAAATTCCTTCAGATGACCTTGACAGGTCATGGAAAATACATATTCGGACTTACAATTGATCGCTCTTATCGATTCTGTCATCAAAAATACAGGTACTAATTTAAGAAAATGGCCTTGACCTACAAATGACCTTGAATATGAAGGTCAAGGTCATAACCAAGATCACCATTAAATTCCTTGTTGAAAATTACCTAAGAATAACCCTTGCTCATTTTTTTTTTTGACCGACATTCGCGAGATTTTTAGGGGTTTCCATACTTTTTCCTCACCCTGTATATTGAAGGTTGGTACAAAATTTGAAGTAAATAGATTAAATAGAACTTGAGATATCACGTCAAACAGTTTTTTTTAATCCCAATTTTACCAGCTTAAAATTTATTTAATTTTCATTATTTTTGAATGAAACAAAGATAAAGAATGTATTGTAAAAATATTTTTTGGTTTTTTTATCGAGCTCGAAAGAAATAATCAAAATGTATATGTCTCTAGACCAGAATACCACCCCTTAATCAATACCCTTCTGTAATCAAATTCTGTGATCAAATTCTTCTTCGTTGAATATTCCACAATAAGGTCTACATCGCCTCATTCGTGGCAGATTGTGTCTATTTTAGAAATCCAACCTGACAATCAATTTAGATTTGTATGTAAGAAAGATACTGAAACCAAGTCACTTCGTCAGAATAATTATTTAAATAAGTTCAAATATCTTAAAAATAAAATATAAAAAAATAAGACAAAAACTTAAATTACTAAATTTTCTAGATTCGAATATTTATAAATAGTTCTAGTACAAAAACTACTTTCTGGATTGCTAAAACTTATAATATCCAAAAATTACTAACTTATAAAATTTTTAATTCCTTCTAAATTCCAATATTTGTAAATATCCAAATTTTAATATTTTCGACGATCTATAATTTTAATATTTTATAATCCAAACCTAATATTTTTCAAATTCCCACATTTTATAAATTACCCAATATTTTAATTTTATAAATCCTAGATTTCTAAATATCTGCTAATCGTAATCGATTTTTTTTAACTTTATAAATTCGTATGACTCAAATTTCCTAAGTGGCTTTATTACTAAATACCTGAATTTTTAAAGTTTAATAATTTCAAATTCTTAAATAATATCAAATTCAAAATTGTTGTTCAATTCTAGTATATATGCATGTAACCGTACTTCTTCTAAATTACAGAAATTCCAATTTCATACATTTTTGAAAATTTTTAACAGTAACATTTACTTTCAAGTGTTGGTTACTCTGAAATTATCTCCTTCTTGGCTTCACATGAACAAATTCCATAACCCCTCGATCGAGTCTCCAGTAGAATGTTTTTTAATAGAATTTGGTTAATTACAACTTATTTATTAAATTACGATACGATATAAGAGGAAATTCATGTAACTTAATTTTTTCCACCATAAATCACACGATTTGAATATAATTATTTAACCAAACGATTCAAAAGATAGCATTAAAACTGAATATGGCAAGTAATTCTAATAATTGTTCATTCATTGTTTTTGGTGTCGCAGTATCATCGAAATATCCAAACTTGTATCACACAATATTAAAATATCACATTCCATCGCGATTTGAGCATTTCAATTTTGCGTTTACTTCGCGCATTTTGATTATGCTGAGTGCATTTCATTTGATTGTAACTTGATAGTTGGGTTCCTTTTAAGGTTTAAAATTTTAATTTTAATTTTCCATTATTCGCAACTATTGGCTCATTCATCGCATTTACACATTTCAATGTCATTCCGTTTTAAATAATGTATGGCATCATTTTTGTAATGTATTCTAATTGCAGTGCAGATTGTGTGCGGGTGGTTTTTATTTAATTTGATTAGATATGTGAAACAAAGGCAATAATTAGTTTAATAAAGAACTGATTAAGATGTTGGTATATCGCTATACTTATGTATTAATACCCCGTATCACGCAGTATTTGAGAAAATACTTTACAATAAATAATGAGAAGATGCCTGGTATTGTGGTAGAA
This sequence comes from Tipula helvola, assembly GCA_963556165.1. Classification (NCBI taxonomy): domain Eukaryota; kingdom Metazoa; phylum Arthropoda; class Insecta; order Diptera; family Tipulidae; genus Tipula; species Tipula helvola. Next base: position 51,049,799 of record OY744483.1, read on the forward strand.
AGATTTTTTTGTATTACATACTTGTAAATATTTTTTTTTTACACATAAGTAATTAACTTTTAATGCTTAAAAACCGTTTTACAAATTAATTTACATTTCATGCATGTACCTCGGCTATAATTTATAAAGGGGTGTAAAACTTGTCAATATGTATATTTATACCAATTTGCCAATCTATTAAATGCAAGAAGTGCAAAAAATAGTTTATTTGCTTAAGTTTATTACATTTTTGCATGCAATAAGAATTTAATTTGATCGATTTAACAATAAGCCATTTAACTCGTGGGAATTTACTTGTAACACGTCATGATTCCCTATAACGCGAATAATATTAATCTCAATATAATTCGTATTACGAAATGTCTGGATACAGATAATTTTGTTTTACATTTAGTCATGTCATTATATTCATGGTTAACTGATTCTTTAGATTTTGTAATTCATCCGGGTCACAGACTACAGAACAATCATAAAAAAAATACTAAAAAATTAAAAAAAAGTGAAAGTCATATACATATGTATGTATGCTTGTATTTCAAACAATTAAGAGAAGCTGATAAACTGCAGTTAAGTGAACATCCCTTACAAAACAAAATACATAAAAAACAAATCGGAAAGTAAACATCTAAAATAATGGGTTGATCTTATCTTTTTGCCTTGAAGTGATGTGGGCAAAGGGTGTTCATTTTGATTTATGTTTATTTTTTATATAAGTACCTTCCAATTCCAACCAAGCGCATGTTATTAGAGAAGGTAGAAATGTCACTTGCTTTATTTCACTTTCACCCTTTTTTATATTAATGTTATAAATTTGTAACCTAAAACGAAAACAAATTCATTAATTTTTTTGTTAGGGTTAATAAAAGATTTTAGTACTTTTTCCAATTAATTTGACAAATGTATAAGGTATCGCAACGCAACTATCAAATTTAAGCTTGCAGTCACAATTTATCAACTCATGATCGATTAATAATTGAATTCGACAAAATAGTAGACGAACAAGCCAGTGATCGATTGTTTCTACATTTTGTTTTGAAATAACTGTGGTAATCTTTTTATTTAGAATTTGCAATGGCTTGGGGTACAGAACTTTAAGATGCATTAAATCTCTTGAAAAAATCTTTTTTACTCTTCAAGTTTAATCATTTCAAAACAATCTGTCAAGAAATATGATTTCTAAACTAAAAAACAATATTTTAATTTCCTGTCTGTATCTACTGAACTGCTATCTTCATATAAAATGTGGATACCTAATTTATCCCAGTCCCTAATTTATTATTTAGCCGAATCTGAACTGGGATAAATTAGGTATCCACATTTTATATGAAGATAGCAGTTCAGTAGATACAGACAGGAACTAAAATATTTTTTTTTTCTTGCAAAGGTTGGATAAATTTTGGCAGCAAATTAGTCGAGGCAAGCTGAGATAGAAGTTAAAATATATTTTAAAAATGAATTCAGTGTGATGTAGGTTAATCGGGACTGTGTTCTAGATTATCTATAAGAAACATTCTATCTAGAGACTGTAGAACTCATACACAACGTTCATTATTTTCACACATCGCAATTTGTTAGTGTCAGATTTAAATCAAAGGAAGGCATCCCGGGGTTGGACTACAATGAAGCTGAATAAGAATGTGCAGGCCGCTGGGAAATCATGCGCAATCGGTCGTAATTTCTTACTAGCAGTAGGTAAGAATTTTTGTTCCACATAAGTCGGCTTTTAAGTCACCAAACAGTAGTATGGCGTCATTTGCAGGTGTAGATCGTCTATCGAGTCGATTTTTGCAAAACATTGAGTTCTATTTAGTCGATACTCTTTAATGGATGTGACAAAACCGTCAAACGTGCCTGTTTCTCGTAACGACTGCACGTTGTGACTGCCAAAAAAAATCTCATATCAAAATTCAGGTGCCGATCTTAAATCTCATATTTGGATGGAAAATTGTGTCCATTTGGCATTTGAAAATATATAAATATCGAAGGGAAAATTGTGACAATTTTAATTTGAAAATTATGAAAATGTTACTTTTGGAGGTTGTGACAGATTTCCAATTCAAAATTGTGACAATTATTTGAAAATTATGACAACTTAACATTTGAAACTTAAAAAACTTAACTTTTGAAAAAGACGATTTCAACGTTGCGATCTAGGGCCGAAAAAAGGTATCAGAGCGATGCTGTTATGCCATTTTACGTTTTTTGCATAATTTTTAAAATTTTGATGGCTTGAATTTTAAAAATTGTGTAGCATTTGTGGCATTTAGTTAGTTCTCTTTGCTAGATTGAACATTAACTTTAGTTTTATGCAGTCGTCTGGAAAGCAGTTGTTTTCAGTACAATTTTTCGGGCAGGGACGGGTAAAATGTTTTAAATGCCTGGTTTCAGATAAAATAAAGAAGACTGAAACTTGTATTTACTTCTGAATATTCACCGACGAATCTATAAGTTTCAAAAATTTGGGACACATTTTTGTTACATTAGCGGGCTCTCTTAAGGTTTAATACCGATGTTTTTGCTTTCAAGATCGTGAATCAGTACTTCATGAATTGGTGGTTGGGCTCGGTCTCATAACAATAATTAACGCCACAATATCTCACCTTAATAACTGAAATCTAAAACTATATTTGTGGAAGTCAGCTTCATTGGAGCCTGGTTGTGCGGCAAACCTCGCTTATTTGTCTTAAATAGCCAGATCTGACATTATATACAATTGATTGTGGACTGTGGCCGACCTGGTAGTTTGCCTATTTTGTGTAATCGGGCATCAGTGATAACCACACGATTACTGTCACTTTTTGGAAGTTAAATTTATGTGACAGCACATTTATGTGGTATCACTTTAGAACTTCGGCTTGAGTTTAGAGCCAATTTTAATTATTACATTAATAAATGAGATTTTGATAAGAAAATTTATTTTTAACCGATAAAATACTCAACACAATTTTTAACATCAAAACCTCGTTTGCAGAATGTCATCCCACTATTCATAGTTCCATCGACAATTTAATGAATTCAGAGAATTAGCACCAAATAAAAAAATATGGGTCTATCCGACTCCTCGGACGACATTTTTCCCACAAATATATTGTAGATCACCTGACCAACCTTTAGAGATCACTCTAGAACTTCAACAAGGTTCTTAAAAGATGTAACGGGTTTTGTTAAATATCACATTTGGTTATAACAATAACTGTATTTCCATGAGAAAAATCTAATTCGAATTATTTTTTCGAAATGAAATAAAACAACAAGAAGAAAGAACAATTTGTCGTCTGGTGTCAGGTGGTATAACTTTTGGTTTGAATTATTTAATTCGTGTCACGAGCAATTGTAGTTGTAAAATTCTCATGGAAATACGACAAATATAAATTTTCTATTCACAATCCGCCAAATCACAGACTCACAATCAATATTAAGATTATTTAAAACTGAAACGTTTGAACAGCAATTAAAATAGCATTCACCATTTTTTATCTTCGTCCTTTAACAATTAGATCCAATTATTATCGTGAAAATTCTTGCGAATTCTCCATTTAGAGAGCATCCACAATGTTCAAAATGTATTTTATCAAAAGTAGTATCCAAGTAAACACAACCAATATTATATTTATAAAATAAGAATGGGAGCGCCCCGAAATCCCGTATAACAAAATCCCGTAAGTCCAAAATTCCGTAAATTTATGTAATCCCGTATTACAAAATCCCTTATTTCATAATCCCTGATTCAAAAACCCCGTATTCCAAAATCCCTTAGTTATAAAATCCCGCATTCCAAAATCCCGTAATTAGAAAATCGTGTAGTAAAAATTCTGTCTATCGATTAAAAAGGCCTATCGGCATTACGCTATACGTGATACGCTTCAAGTAGTCTAATATTTCAAGACTATTTCTTCTTTTATCACTCTTTCGAATTTTTTGCTCCCTTGAACTTTCCTTTTATTCTTCAGTAACTTTTCCCCAAATTGTACTTTTTCAATGAGAGACTTTGCCAAAATCAATTCTTTCCACAAATCATGGATAATTTCGTATAGTACAGAATGCCGCTTACCCACAGCAACTTTAAGGAGGCGATGTCATGCTTCGACGCAATTTTGAGTCCGTGGGAAGCACTCAGCTCCATTTCCGTAGTCGATAACGAACCAAAATTCAGGCTTATATTGGGGCTCTCTTTTCGATTTGGATGAACCACAAATATAATTTTATTTGAACCATATTCCAATGTGGTACGAATTCTAAACTTTTAAGCAATCGAATTTGTATTGCAAACGATTCCGAATTCCCTTATTTCTTCGCCAATCTCTCTTTTTGTACCTTGCGCCAGATGATTTGGCGCGAGATAACAACAATTACAAAAAAGTTATATACATTTTGCAAGTGTCGATTTCATCCATTTTAATGGCAATTTTTTGGCACAAATTTAATGGCACAAATTTAATTGCATACATTTTTTCCAAAATCCCGTATTAATCATGATCAGGTTAGGTTAAAAATCGCGGGTTTGGAAGTTTATGAAACATACACAAATACACACATGTACACAAACAAATAAACGTATACGGGATTTTGGTAACGGAATTCAGTAATACGGGAAATTATAATACGGGATTTTGGAATACGGGGTTTTGGAAACGTGATTGTAAAAGCGGGATTTTGGATTGCGGGATTACGTGGGCAACCCGATGCAATTAACGTCAATTATCTTTTGAAACCATTATCCCACCTCCCGGTCACATAGTATATCATTTTCCATATTTCCTACCACCTATATCCTCAACTTCTTCCGCCCTAAAAGCGTGATATTTTTTTAAAGGTTGTCCCATAGTTATTTGCCATTAAGATTTATATACGACCTTAATATGTAACACGCCACTACCTACTTATCCACTATTGGACTTTTACCATACAATAACCCTCTCTCTGAAACTGAGCAAGAATTTTCCGATAACGTTATAATAATTTTTATTTTTTTTTTATTTTATTTTTTTAAATTTTTTATTACTGGAAAACCCAAAAACGCACGCTGCGTAGATCTCTACGTTACCAAAAATATAGAGCAACAAAATTAACGGCGTCTGGTAAGACGAACCCATATGAAATCGCTGCATTCTATCTGTGATATGTGTATGCTTGTGTGAGGCTCTCTACTTCCAGCGAGAGGTGAGTATGTATTTTCATCTGCGGAAGAAAGGGGCGACTGTGATCAATCACGTTTTCTGAAAAAAATTAAGCAATATTCGACAGGTCTATTTGGGCTGATGGTGCCTTTAAAAGCGGACATTGAAATATTTATAAGGCGCCAGTCAGTGCGCTTGTAATTTTCCCGACTGAAATTCAGCCGTTGAAGTTTGAGATTTACGGGTCAGGTTCAGGCTACCAACAAAACAAATAACTGTTAGTATATAAAACAGAAAGGGAAAAACTCTCCGTGGCGGCATTCGCTGAACCCCAGGCCACTTTGCTGTGCTTCGTGACGATGGTTTCGCTCCCCTGTTTGCTTATATATTTGCACATGCAACTGGTATATATCCGCAATGCGTTCTTGTACTTGTAGTCGTTGTTGTTGTTGTTGTTGATCACCGCTACGGCCCAATTTGTATGTAAATATTTTATTCATACAAAAAATCCACCGTTTGTTGTTCAATTTATGTATGCGTACACCAACCTCAACATTAACTGTCTACACTTGGCGAATTACACAAACGTCTGGTATTCGCACAATCACTGTTACACATACACTAATTAAATACACACGTGCGGCAAACTGTTTGTGTGTACGTCTTCGGCCGTTTAACGCACGTCGGCAATTTGATTCTTCCACTTAATAACAAAAAAAATATTCGTGGTTGATATACTATACGTATCTAAACTGGGCGTATTATCACTGTTTGTTCGCGTATATCACTACGCACACTGATACGACAGTTCAGGCATAGCCTGTGCCGTACTCACACCAAACAAATAAGTTTACACAAATAAATAATTACCACAAAACACAACTCTTATTTGCCGTATATATATCTCTATTACAGAATGTTTCGCTCATCCGCAATTTCTGTGCGCCTAGCCTATGACACATGCTCGCTTTTCCGGAAATGATAATATGTACCTATATTCTCCAGATGGCGATTACTATATATACATATATCCCAGCCGAGTACTTTGCTGCTTTCCGTGCTACAAATTGCTCGTTCCCACTTCTCGATGGCCTTAGTTATCTACTCGATCAGTATGTTGATCCAAAACAGCACCAACTCGTATTTAATCCACGCGTGGCAAAAATTAATTATGTCTGGAAAATATCCCAAACGTTGTATGCGCACAAAAAAATCCGCGGGCTGCGCACAAGCAGCCAAAATCCAAGATGCCTTTTTCCACGCTATTGACGTCTTATATCACCTTTATCATCCGGAAGTTATGGTCAATATGGCCGTTTAAGATGACCGTTTTATACAATTTGATGCGTTAGTTAATCCATTATTTACGATATAACTGCCATCTATTAACTAATTGCTTTTAACCCGGAAAATTAAATGCGTATATACCCAAATGCGAGTTTGGTGAATTAGGAACGAAAATTTGAATTGAGATATGTAGGGTGGGAAATTTAAAATGGGATAGGTTACCTGACAATTTCCAGCACCTGACCCTTCACAAATAATGTATCGATCAACATGCATGTCGTTGAAATTTCGATCAATAAAATGTCATAAAATGTCAATAAAACGTCAAAGAAGTAATTTATATTTCAAAGCTTACTAGATATATTTGATTTTTAAATGATTACGATATTATTTGCCACTAGCAAAGTATTTTAGGTAAATTTGGAAATTTAAATTCATTATTATACGGTAATCTATTTATTTTATATTAGATCCTATGAAACAATTGTTGAAATTTGGAAGATGTATTAACCGCAGAAAAAAGTTTCTTCCAAAATTTTGATATTACTCCGGAAAACAGCCCAACAAGTTTGTTTTTACTATTCTGTGTTAAAATGACCTCCAAGCAATGCTTCAATCGACTTCAAAATTTTGTGAACAGCATCTACCTATGGATTTTCAAATTTATTATCAATATAATAAAAAAATTGTCAGTCCAATTTTTGAGAAAATGTGTTGGCAGTTTTCTCCTCCATTGCAACCTTCCTCGGCAACCCTTCCCGTTAATTCAAGCTGCTTATTACTAAAACCTATCTTTGTACAAAATTTCGATCAAAATTATCAATATTTGTGAGAATGGGAAGCTAAACAAAAATAATAAAAATGTATGATAGGTAGGGCGGAAGGACGGACACGACATTTTTCATCGAGAAATGTGAAAATCTGGAACACATTTTTTTTCGCGATTTACAATACTTACCCAATATAACTTCGTTATAGTGGGAAAAGTAAAAACATTGTAAATAATACTAAAACACGTACTATTGATCGATTTGAAGTGATATTTGATGTATTCCACAAACTAAAATAGTCGGAATAAAACAATATTTTCAGAAAATTTACAGCCACTTCAAATAAAATTCAAATAAACTAGCACACATTGGATAGATAGAGTGCAGCCAAGCTATTTTATGTTCAATTTATAAAATTACAATTGATAAAAAACAATCTACGTCTCTCTCGAGGTTAAAGTTAATTGATTGCTTCGAAAGCGATAAAATTCAACCTAATTTTTTTTCAAAACACAAAAATATTCAGCAATCATTGAACCATACCATAGTACAGAGAAATAATATGTAATTTGTATATAATTACAGTTATTTAGTTACATAATAGACCTCCGACACCCACAATGTAACTTTTTCGTTTTCATAAACAAGTCAATTTGATGTAATAATTTCCAGAGTCATATATCATTCATTCCATATAAGAATGGGGTGTTAAACATTACCAAATAAACAAATCAGAGTGCGCAAAAACTTTTCTTAATCAATCAAAATGGTCCAACATAAGTCGTAACATAAAAAAAAAATGCTTGACAATATAACACCTATTCAAATATTTATTTTTGTATCTAAGGTTATATCAGGTTTTTGATGCGAACAATTTTCTTTTGATTGGATTACAAGAAAATTTATTGTGTATTTTGCTGTTGTTGGTTGTTTATGGTATAAAGAAATAAACAACAACCAGATGTACACGTACACAAGTATAGATGACCTTTTATTGTTGTCTATGATTAGAAAAAAAAATCCAATAAGAAATCAATATTTCATCGAGATCCACAGCGTAAAGAGAAAACTAGTACAGGAAATCCTTTCCATTTTCCAATGAATTATATGACTTGGTTTGTTTTGTGTTCTGTTTATTTTAAATATCAATAAAGTTATACCATAGAACGTATAATTGAATTTGAAGTCAAGGGAGATACACAATGTAATGGAGGAAATTGGGATAGGTAATGGGAAACATGATTGATTCATGTCCGTTTTATTTTGTTTATATAGAGGATATATTTAGCGCGGAAAATTAGGTTAATTTATTCTTTGTTAACAACAATGTTGACATTAAAATTGATGTAGTACACCAAAGCCTCGAGTTGCGTCGTTAATGCGTTCTGGAAAAAACGACGCAACTCGAGATGCGTTAACTCGAAATGCTATTTTTTTATTTCAGTTCGCAAATATTGTATTATTCAGTATATATATATATATGTACATAAACTGTTTTGCCTCACAAAAAAAGAAAAAACAAAAACTCGAGTTGCGTCGAAAAAAGTGACGCAAGTCGAAACGACGCAAGTCGAATCGATGCAACTCGAGGCTTTAGTGTATATACAATATGTAGGCACGTATTTAGTCTTTTACCAAAAATTTGTAAATATTTAAAAAAATATAAAACGAAAATTAAAATAAGATATCAACTAGGGCTTGTACTTAATTTAAATTTTTTAGCAAACTATACATTTCTGCCAACTTTAGTTTTAATGGGCTTCCGTTATCTTCAATTCTAATATCGTTTTCGATTCACCAAAGAAATAAAAATCAAATGGATTAAGGTCTGCCTAGTAGGATGTTCAAAAAGCCTCTTAAGGAAATACTCGGGTAATAGAAACGCATTGGTCATTAAAAGTCGCAAACAGTTTAGTAAACCGTGCTAGTGAATTAAGTGGCCATAGTTTAAACAAAATGGATGACTATTACAAAACTATTCTGTCACGTTATCGGAAGAGTCATGCGAAGATGGGGCGAGAGATCGAGCATGTCGCTCTTTCAGATCTGATTTTTAACGGAAACCCGGTTGATCCACGGTTTGAGGAACAATATTACCAGAAAGAGAAGTTTGTCTATGTATTAAAATCAGTAAGATTCTTTCGGCTTTTTATAGACAAAATATATTAACAATATTTTTGATTTTAATACACAGACAAACTTCTCTTTCTATTATTTGTGTGGGCATAAAATACACAGAAATGAGGGTTTTCCTTGAGTTTTTGATTTAGTGAATATAATTCGCTAGGTCAGTACATTCTTGCCTCATACTTAATGTATGAAGTGAGAATTGTATTTTTGTATTGTATTGTAGTTTGGTCACCTGAAGAGTAGATCGAACTTTTTGTACGTGCGAACTTTTCAGTACGAAACCAAACTATCAAAAAGTTTATATAAAGCAACTGTACGATATAAAAAGACTGGTCGAGAATTCCGCTCCATCTCTACAAAAATTTTTGGACACTGTGACCAAACATTACAATTCTTTGAAGGCATTAAATGCGCCAGTCGAACAATGTGATTTGTTTCTTTTTCATCACCTCTGTGAGCGTTTGGACGATGCGTCTCTTTCTGAAATAATTGTAAATTCAAATTTAACAGACGTATGGACAATTGAAAGTGCGAGTCTTAGAAGAAAAAAGGTGTCAAACGTTACTTTATCTAATTTATATCAGTTGAATAAACCGGGTACTCATACTTAAGCAAATGCACGTTCATTTTGAACAAAGTTGTAATTGCTTATTTTCTAACGCATCCACTGAATGCTTGTTCTAAATTCAACGATGCATGTGTGAAACCGCAAGCACCGGCTCAATTTTGTGACGAGAGCAGCAAAATTCGAAAAGTTTGGCCGGTATCTTGTTAAACGACTGTCTTATGGCTGGCCCCACAATTCAATAAGGTTCAATTATATTTTGGTATAACTGGAGATGTAACAAAGATATATCGTCAAATTTTGGTCAGTAAATGCGTTCCAGAAAGGATTCAAGTGTTGCCTTTATATTTGCAATATTGCATTTCTGCCAAGTTCGATTTTTATATTCCAAAAATCGAGTTGCTACTCTCCAGTATCAGACCATTACTCGGCTTGAGCTATGTGCTTCGCTATTGTTAGCGCAGCTTGTTCACAAGGTCTTTTCGCCCATGAAAATTAATTTTTCATCGATTTATCTTTGAACAGACTTCGAAATAACACTGCATCGAAATTTTTTATAAAAAAAAAAAAAAATTTGAAAATTGGCATTATGTCCCATCAGATTAAAACCCTTCCGATATGATTTTTCGTGATTTACTACCCGATGATTTTTTGAAACATGAAAATTGGTTTTAAGGTCCAAATTTTGTTTGGCTCTCAAAGAAGCATTGGCCAAGGCAACCTCCAACTACCAAAGTCAAACCAGAAAGGTTGGAACTCCGAAAAATTCAGGTGTTGATCAGGTCTAAATTGAAAAATGCAGTTCGCAATCGAAATTTGAGTGACAGGAATCGACCGTATGTCCAATGGGGTTCATATGGAAATTGTAAGAGATTTGTCCACTGAAGCTTTTTTCATTCGTCGAGAATGGTTGCCTCTGTCAAGGAATTTAATATCAAGTCATATGTCAGTTTGCCATACCAACAAACATTCTCGCCATGATGCATTAACACAGTCCAATAGAATAATGTTTTTCGTCTTATAAAGGATCGTGCTTAGCGCGGATATTGACAAATTGTTTACACTGCCCAAATGCTATGGATTCTCACCGAATCTTGTGGCAAACTGATATAACGTAGGGCCGATATACTATCGTATCATAATCATCACCTACAAAACGGTGTCGGCAGCATCAGGAATAGCTTAATGATGAATGACCCGATGATCGCACATACGATTTTGCACGTCTTCTATGTAGACAATTTTTAAAATTTAAGAACCTGTTACAGCTGTTCCAAAGTTGATAGTATGGTTGTTAAACCTAGAAAGGGATGATCAATTACCAGTCAATGAACCAAGGTTTGTAGAAATATAAAGGAGGAACCCGAAAAAATAAAAAATTAGTACTGCGATGGTTCCGAGAAGGCGTTTTTTACAGCAGTCGGTTATTGCAGATACATCGACGAAAATAGCGAGATAAGAGTCATTCTAATAAATTTTAAAACAAAAGTGGCTCCAATAAATCAAGTGCTCATTCCAAGAATCCAAGGCTTAATTTGTGTGTTGCAGCATTACACAGGCACAAAAAAAAAAGTCGTGACCCAGAGGGTAGACCCCACTAAATAATATGACCATAAGAAATTAATCCAATTGCCAATTATCCCGTTCGCCCCCCTTCCCCATGGGGGTCGAAATTTCAATTTTCATGTAAAGTTGGAATGGATGTGCATTCCTACGTTTCTTGGCTTCCTAAAATCGGAAATGATAACAAAAAATAAATTCGACCCTTCCATCACTCCCTAGCGCCCCCTTACTACCCCCTGATAGAGGTTGAAATTTCAATTTTCATGGTAAATTGAGGTGGATGTACATTTCTATGTTTTTTGGGGTGCTGGAACGGAAAATGACAACGAAAAGTACATTTGACCCTTCCGTTACTCCTAGCGCCTCCTTACTACCTCAGAAAAGGAATTGAAATGTACCGTCCAGGAGGTAGTAAGGGGGTGATGGAGGGGTCAAATTTACTTTTTATTGTCATTTTCAATTCCAGCGGCCTTTTGTATATAGAAATGTACATCCATCTCAATTTTGCATGGAAATTGAAATTTTGACCCCCAGGGGGGGGGGGGGGGGGGTGGTAACAGGAAAATGGGCAATTGGATATTATTTTGTATGGTCATATTCGGTTTCAGCGGCCTGGAAAACGTAGGAATAGTGGGGTCTCCCCTCTGGGTCACGATTTTTTTTTGTGTGCCTGTGTTATAAGCCATATTGATCCAACACGTTAGACGAGCCTTGGAAGTTCCTGAAGTAAAAAATAGGTTACTTCCATGTCGAAAGAACGATACATCTTTAGAGGATATCCCCGAATCCAGAATACGGTGGGTGTAGTTGGACATCTCAGTTAAGCGCTTCTAACGCTTCCTGACCGGCTTCGCACATGAGGCCAAGCGTTGTCATGCTGGAAAATCACTTTGTCTTTATTGCTCGGCTTAATTGCATTAATTGTTGATGGTAGCGCTCCGCAGTGATGGTTTCCTTGAATTGGAGCAGCTTATTAATACACTACATCTAGCTGATTACGCCCAAAACAGACCATGATATATTCTGGTTATCCCGGGGAATTGGGAATTGTTTTATTGGAATTTTTTTAGTGTATTTGGTGTTATTTTTTCGAAAGCGTTCAGTGCTGATTGGAAGTTTTTCAAAATTTTGGGAAAAATTAATTCCACTTCATAGTATGTAGTTTTGTTGTTTATTTTACCCTATAATTTGGTTGGGAATTATTCAGTAGACAATAGTGTTAAAATGGATTTATTTTTCCCGAAAATATGAAAAAAAAAAACAATCGCCAAAGTAAATTTTAGAAAAAATAATGCCATAATAAATAAAAAGAAGTCACAATAACTCATTTCCCAATTCCTCGGGAAAACTATCAGGAGTACAAATTGAAAATGCGGGATTTTTCTATTTTTGAACGTTTATTCTGAAAAAATGGTAACAAATGAATTATTCAAAGTATTGTCCATCGCTAGCCACAACTTTTTCCCATCTTTCTGGCAATTTACGGATACCGTCGCGAAAAAATTCGGCCGGCTTGGCTGCTATCCAGTCATCGACCCATTTTTGGGCTTCTTCGTAAGAATGGAAGCGCTGGTCAGCTAGGCCATGTGTCATCGATCGGAAAAGGTGGTAATCGGAAGGAGCAATGTCTGGGCTATACGGCGGGTGTAGCCAAATACGAGGTTGCAACACATTATTTGATTTGTTGGATCGCTTACAAATTTCCGAACTATAGTAAGTTGACCCCAAACTTGTTTTTATGTCTGGTGCTGATAAACTCTTACCACTGATAAATCACGACATAAATTTTGATTGAGTAATATAACTAAGCGTATCGGTTTATCGTTTGGATTTATTACTCATATCATTTAATGATCAACTAATTTTGACCACATTAAAGGTTTATCGCCAATTTGTTATCATTTTAGCTTTTAGAATGATTTTGTTAGAGAGAGGTATCAAAACAAATTAAGTATTTTATATTTTTCCTTCTAATAAGCCTGTAAAGTTCTAATTATCTAAATAATATTTGTGAATTTAATTAAAAAGCAATTTTTTTGAAAAGCCAAATGAATTTAGAGATACAGTTTATTAAACTGTATGTATATAAGCGTATAGTGTTTCGACCGTTTGAATTTAATCGCATTCTTGTTATTTAGTATTGTATTAAATAATAAATGTAAATCTGTGCATTCCTCCGCTCAATAAATCCCGCGCACATATGTAAATTAAAACGCTAGACTGAAAAAAAAAGAAATAAATGAAATTGAAACTAATCATGGTTTGACTACGTGGCGCCTAGCCAAATTTTTCTGCTGTTAGATTTGTTATTTAATTTATGTATTACATAAGCTACAAATAAATAAAACGAAAAAAAAAAATCTGGACGATAAACTCCGCGCGCGACATTTTGTTTACTTCGCGTCGTAGCCAAATCAAAAAATTATTATTTTTTCCATTGCGGTTTCAATCAACATCAATTTTCAATTTCCCGCTTTTATACAAATTAGCACAAACAGAAATCGCTATTTAAACATACTTTTCTTATTATTTTCTCATAAGACGTTTAGCTAATTTTTTTATTTTTTATTTTTTTGAAAGTTATAAAATCAAAAAATTTAATTTCATAAATAATTTTTAAAATAACAAAACTTGTGTGTTCGATTTTGTTACCGACTATAAAACATGTGCAGACAATTTCTGACAATTTTTTTTTTTTGCAATTCAATTTATAAAATCGATGATAATTTTAATTAAATTGTATAATTTTTTTTGTTATTTTATTAATTAAACAGATTAGATTAGTGAGTTTAAATTTAAATGTATTGAGCTGTTGACAGGCAAAAGATTTATATTCATGAATATTTACAATAACAGATTTTTCATTGTGATAATCCAATTATGTTTGTACATATGTAGTACAGTGTTTCGAGTACTGCACCATATTTTTATTGGATAATTGATATTTTGTAAACATGCCAATAAAAATACGTTGTTTTTGTATGATTTTCAAGTATACAAAGCTGCTGACATGTGGATTAATGCGATATCTCTATTTTAACGGTAGTCGCGATTGTTACCTTTCGACCACATCGCATTACTCATATTTTTGCTTTGAAATATAATATTAGCCAATTTTGGTCAAGGTTTTGCGAATGATCATTAATCACATGATGGTTTTCCGTTATGTAGTTATATCAATTGCAGTATACATGGATTTTTATATAGCAAATTTTGGCTTAACTATCGTTGTCATGAATATCTCACAAATTATCTTGCGATGTTCAAGTTAAGCTAAATGTATGATTTGTTCGTTAATTATTAACTTAGCAAAAGCTTCACATTTATTAAAAACGAAATAATAAAATACCGTAAGATACAATAGGTTCCACAATAAAAATGTATGTGTCTCAAGATTTACTGTCATGTTGCAAGAAATTGCGTTTTAATCTCTTTTAGCGATAACCCGCCATTCTTAAAAAATTATACAATCAAGCTTATCAATGATTTTTTGAGGAACTACAAATTTATATTCCACAATGCTAAAGTTAAGAAAAGCAATTTCTAGTGAATAATATAGGCTTAGGCTGTTTTCCAAACGATACTTATCCTGTGGAACCTAACTTATTGCATAAGAAATTATATTGAATAAGTTAGGTTCCACAAAATAAGTATCGTTTGGAAAACAGCCAACGTGTTAAAAATAACAATTTATTTATTTGTTAGCAAATTTAAAATGATGGTTATAAATCCTCTCGATCCACACTTCCACAATTCTGAAAACTCAAAATCTAGATGAATCGTAGAAAAGATATTGTCTTCATTGATTGTGGTTCGCCATGGTTGTTTGATTTACCTGTTTTCTCCTGAAGCTTATAAACCTCAAAAGATATATTGGATTCTGGGAATTATGAGGTAAGGAGTTTTGAGAAGTTTTGAAAACCAAATTTAAAAGAAAGAAGAAAGTTTAAGATTCGAAACTAACATAAGCTTCACGCTTATGGTTTTGCTTTGAAATAATGAAAATTTTGTGAAATGATAATTAATCATATAATATTCAAGCCGCAATATTCAAGTTCAACTAAGTGTTTTTTTAACTTACCTAGAAATTTAGTAAAAGGTTCGCATTCTCATCAGGCGTGTGAAGTTTAAATATTTTTTTTTTATATTTATATTTCCTAAATATTTTTTTTATATTTATATTGGTTTAGTAAAAATTTCACGCATTTTTCCATTTAAAAAGATGACACATTCTCAAAGATTTAATAGTTTCCACAATAATATGTCTCAACATTTATTTATCATATCATATTGCAAGTAATTTTGTTTTAAGTAAACGGTAACCATTCCAGAAAATTTAACTATTCAAACTTATAATTGAATTATTAAGGAACAATAAATTTTACGTTCCACAATGTTAAAATTAATGACCAATATCATTTTAGACAATATGATAAAAATAAAAATTGGTTTATTTGTTTTTGGCAATTTGTTGAACATATGTTCCACAATCCAAAAACATTGAAAAATCGATGTGTAGAAAAGTTATAGATTGATTAAATGGCTAGATAGAATTGTCTGTTTTGTCTTACGTGCTTCTTAAACTCGTAAAACCTCAGTACTGAACTTAGATTCCACAATAATCATAATTATTTAAATAAACATCGCACTATTTTATTTTAACTTATTAATTTTATAAGCAGTTACGAGAATGATAACCATTTAGTTCATTGAATTGCTAGATTTAAGATTGGCTGTTACCAATTTTGATACAACACAGTTAGTAATTTTGGGACTTTTTGGAGTGAGAGTCGGGCTGAGATAAGCATTTGTTTGTAAGTTTATGAGAAAACCGTTTAAAAGAAAGGAAATTAACATAAGAAATGTAAGCTTCAAACGACCGTTTTTGTTTGAAGTGTGGTAATTTCTAATATATTGATATATTGTAATTTCTAATAAATTTCTAATATATTGTAATTAACCAAGCTAATTTTTTATTAAATTTATTAATGTAAAAACTTCGTACCCTCATACGGCTTAGAGCTTTGCCTAAGCCATTTTCTAAATACTTTCGTTATAATTTCCAAAATTTCTCTTAAAACGAAATACTAAATACTTCAAAATCCACGTCGCCTCTTTAAAAAGGTAATAATTTCACTAAGATGCCCTAGGTCCCACAATAAGTACGTGTGTGTCCCAAAATTTACTGCTACCTTGCAAGTAATTTTATTTTAATTCTCCATTAATGATAAATTACCGTTCCTAGCACTTACAAACGATTTATTGAGGGGACAATAAATTTACATTCCACAATCCTAAAATTGAAAAACAAAATATTTTATTCTTAGGCTGTTTTCCAAATGAGACTTATTTGGTACTTATTTGTGGAACCTAACTTATTCCATACGAAATTACATAGAATAAGTTAAGTTCCACAAATAAGTAGTCGTTTGGAAAACAGCCTTACTACCTAGCCATAACACTTCAATTTAGTCAAAATGTTAAAATAACAATTTATTTTTAGCAAATTTAAAATGGGGGGCGTATTCTTAAAAGCTCTGAAAAACTCGTGTTCCACACCTTTACATTTCAAAAAGTTTAAGAACTAAATCAAGGTTCCATAGAGAAGCTATTTGTCCTTTTGGTTGTTAAGCTCTTAAAACTCAAAACTAAAATTAAGTTCCACAATAGTTTAGTATTCAGGCAGGTTTAGGCAAAGAGTTATGAGAAGCTATGGTAAAATATTTTAAAATAAAAGAAAGAAAATCTTAGATGATAAATTATTTAAACTTTAAACAGTTAAACAAATCATCCAGAAAACCACGTTCCACATTTATTTGGCAACTACTATTTTTTGCAAATTTGCACGTAACTTCTCATGCAGTTTAATTTAAACCTATCAATCTTGTTTGATTTGAATGATTATGTTTAAATTATTTTTCTACTTAAATTTAACCAAAACTATTTAAAAAAATGAAAACAAAAAACTACATTTGTCACTTAAAATTTAAGTAACACATTCGAAGGTAAATTTCGAGCTGCCTATGTACATATATATATAATACTGAGATTCTTAAAAAAAACGCATGCACCCGATAAATTAAACATGCATACACAATATACACAGCAGAGCGGAAATATTATTACATCGAAATGAAAACTATTTCGACAAACATCAATCACCGAGTGTAATAGAGAAAAAAATTTCTATAAATAAAAAAAAAATTACATTAAATTTATGTATATATGTTTGTGTTACTTTCAAGTAAAGAAAATTTCCTTTGGAATTATTATAACTTGTACAACAACAATGCAACGATAAATGGAAATGAATAAAATTTTTCAATTTTTCTTTACAAATTTTGTATGTATGGTTAAGAGGTTTATATAAATAGATCTGTCTGAAGTTTGTTCGATATAATCTCGATAAAACCTTTATATAGACGTAGCTAAGTATTAAAAGGTAAATATTTCTGTATATAAACACGCGCACGTACACTGTGTAAGATTTATTCAGTCGTATTAGATTTAGTGCATGGTATTGTAAAAAGAATAATTTCAAAAATATTGGGTAAGGATTAGAGAGACGTTTACATTAAAATTAATTTCCGGGATCTATAATAAGATCACGGAATTTTAAGTTACTCAAATATTAAATCTTTTCATTATACTTCTTCTCGTAATTGGAGTTAATATTTTGTGTTATAGTTGGAAATGATGATGATAGATGTGGATATTGTTGGTAACCCCTTTTTTGTGTATTAGGGTTTTATTTATCTTGTTTAACCGATCTTACTAGTAAAAGGGAAGTAGTTTTTATAATGAACTTGAGATTAATAAATCAATGCACATGTTTCATAAAATATTCCTTTTCGAAAAAATTGTTTCACTTTGAAGAAATTCTTTAACCATTTAGAAATTTAATCTTACTGTTCTCTCAATTTTCAATTCTATAATATCTAATGGAAAAAGTTACTAATATTTGTTTTCTTGCATTTCTTTGAAAATTCTACAATCAAAAAATTATAAAATTTTTATTGCATATTTTAAAATTTTAAAAATTCCCTTAAAACAAAAAAAATATTTAATCCAACTCTAAAAATATCATTTGGTTCTCAATTTTTTTTTTTTAAATACACTGCATCGGATTTGAGAAACCTTAGCTAAATTCTGGATCTTAAAGTATAATTTTGAAAGTCTTATAGTCGAAGTAAATTATACTGGTCGATTATTACAAAAAAAAAAAAAAATCCAAATTTTATAAATAAATATTCACCATTCGTTATCCATTAATTAATTTTAAAAACTGCCAATTTGTTGAAAGTGGTTGAGATATTAATTTTGATGGAGAGAATTTTGAGAATTTTGAATGTTACAATTTTAGCAATTTTTCCATTTCTACAAAATTTATAAAATTTGGAAATTTTAATAATATTAAATTTACAAATTCTTTTCAGAATTTCATATTTTCTTACAAATTTGTTGGAGTTGCAACCTATCTTTAATTTGATTTGCATTTTAGAATTCTTACAATTTTTGCTGATCACCTAAAGTTTGATTTTAATCTCTCTCTCTCTCTCTCTCTCTCTCTCTCTCTCTCTCTCTCTCTCTCTTTTGCGATGTAAAACCGTTCATTTCAAACCAACTCTAAAGCCCAGATTAAATACCAGAAATTTGACGACCATTTCAATCAAGAAATTTTAAAACAAGACAAATTTTTGTAAGTTGGGCTTGATTTGTTGAATTTTGAATGTTGCAACACTTGCAACTTTCTCAATCGATAAAATTTGCGAAAATGTTAAAACAATTCCAAGTATTAATTTACACAAATTCCGGAAAAATTCGAAATTTTATTATAACCGAACAAAATTCTTACAAATTTAATTAAGTTCCCACTATTGGTAATATTTGATTTAAATGTTCGAAATCTTTGTAAATAAAAAATTCAGAATTTATTAAATTTACTATAAAAATTTTAGAAAATTGTTCGATAATAAAATTTTACATTTACAATTCCTTAAATATTTTTTTTTTAACTTTTAATATTGATAAGAGAATTCGTAACGTGATCTTCGAATTTCAGATTCAGCCTTGATTTATTCAGAAAATTATTTTTAATTTTCATTTCGTAAGAATTTCGAAAGATTTAGTGTTTAAATTGTAGATTCTTCTTAGTTTTGAGATGCTAACGATTTATGTCGGTTCAGATAATTCGAAATTTTCTAGATTTTT
Organism: Tipula helvola; assembly: GCA_963556165.1. Classification (NCBI taxonomy): domain Eukaryota; kingdom Metazoa; phylum Arthropoda; class Insecta; order Diptera; family Tipulidae; genus Tipula; species Tipula helvola. Next base: position 51,069,442 of record OY744483.1, read on the forward strand.
CAAGATTGTTTTTAGGATTTTTAGAGATTCTATAGATTTTATTTTTCTAGGCTTAAAAATACGAGCTTTTGTATATTTTCAAGAATTTTCGAGATTTTTAAAATTCGAAATTATTTAAGAATTTTGTGAATTCCCATCTTCGACATTGTTCGGTGTTTTCTAGGTTTTATTCGAAGTTTTCGAGATTATCAGTCTTTTCGATATTTTTTGTTTTTTCAAGACTACTTGAGATTTTTGAGAGACATTTCGAGGTTATTAGAGATTTTCAGAATTATTGGAGAGCTTTTTGAAATTATCCGAGCTTTTATACAAAATTGTGTGTTATACTACCGTTTTAAAAATTAAAAACGACACAAAATTAAGCTTTACAATTTTAATTTTGTTCTAATAAATGTAAATTTTAAAAATTCTGCTTTAAACTGCCCAAATATAAATGAAACAAAATATAAAATCCCATTTATTTTTTAAATTTCAATCAGATTGAATTAGAAGAGATTTGAAAATTTTTAAAAATATAAATCTAAAAACCATAAATTTATAATTGGAAAAAGCTAAGTTTAATTTTGAAACTTAATTTCAACTTTTCAAAGCTGTATGCCAGGTCCAAAATCAAATATCAAAATTTTTTGAAATCCCAATTTCAACAATCGCAGTTGTGCCACAAGAATTGATTTTCTTGGCGTTTTCCGCAAACCTGGATCTTCACGAGCCAGATGAAATATAATCCATAAGTAAACAGCCGAGTTTATACCAAATATTGTGACTATCGGAAAATGGACAAAACATAGTAAAATCATATTGGTTGGATAACAAAACCCTCCCAAATCTTGAAATTCTTAGGATGCCCTATACGAATTTGGTTCCATAAGAATACAGCTGGCCACAATTAGAAGTGGCACCAACCAACCGATTAAAAAAATTTTCAATTTAAAATCAACTTTTCAAAGCTGTATGCCAGGTCCAAAATCAAATATCAAAATTTTTTGAAATCCCAATTTCAATTTACTTCACAGTTCTTAGGCAAATTTTCCATTTAACGGGAATTTCAGGATTATCCGATTTTTAGGGTTGAATTGTCTGGCCCTGTTTTGCTAGGCTTTGAGCTTCTTGACGTTTCGATGCTTAAGGAAAGTTCTGTAGATTTTCAAAAATTTTTCAAGATTCTTAAAATTTCAAATTATTTGAGATTTTTCGAAATTATACTTGTTTTCTATAAAATTCTAGATTAGTCGATGTTCTCTAGATTATTCAAATTTTTGGGGATTATCATTTTTTTTTGACATTTCAAAATTTTCAAGTTCGTCAGAGATTTTTCTCATAAAGTTTTTATTAGCTCAGCTTCCTTGGTCCATTTTTATTTGGTGTTGAGTTACAATACGTTAGTCGCACAGAAAATTTGTATTCTCAGATTATCGATCTTAAGATCGAAAAGCGTGGCATTGAGTTTGGTTTTGAATTTATTCGAGATTTTCTAGTTTTTCTGGATATTATTTGAGCTTATTAAAGTTTATTCGTGATTCTTAGCGCATATTCGAGATTATTTAAAAATATTCGAAATATTTGGTTCAGCCGAAAAAATACGTTCGAAATAATTTGTTTTCTGACATTTTTGTGATTATTGTAATTTGGCTCATTGGAGAAATGGAGAATAGTGTTAAATTTCTTGGCGCGGCCAATATTCAAAATTAGTTGGTAATCTCTAGATTATTCTATATTTTAGAACTAACTACATAATTTAATATCGAGAATTACTCGAAAATATCATGTTTTCGATCTTTTTTACGATTTGCATAGTTTAGATTTGTATTTCAAGCTGCTTCCTTTGGATTTTGCAGCTTATTCCAGATTTTCAAGGCGGAGTTATGCGCGATTATTTATGAAATTTGTTTAAAGTTTACAAGATTATTGAATGAGGTGCGAGAAATATTCGAGAATACAGTAAATCTTTTAGAATTCGGACTAATAAAATCTCTAAAATACAAAAATATTGTAAATTATTTTGAACATTTTAAGAAATTTTAAACTTTGGTTTACAAATCCCAATTTTTTAGTTATATTAAACATTTTAAATTGCTTTAACTTTAAGACTTAAATCCAAAATTTTTAAAATTTTACTTCGTACTATCTAAGTATTTATGCGCAACAATTTTTAAAATTCTGTTTAAAATTTTTAAATTTTATACTAATTGAATTAAAGAATTAACCATTTTTTAAAATATCAGGAAACTTTGAATTAGTAATTCCAAAAGTTTAAAGGCCATTATTCAGTGTTCAGCGTTTTGAAGATTTCCAAACATTTTCGAGATTCTCAAAATTCGAGATTAGTAGATTGAATAGTAATTCCAAAAAGTTAAATGCCTTAAAATATTCAGTTCTATAAATTTCCAAAAATTTTCGAGATTCCCAAAACTCGAGATTAGTAAATTGAATTAGTAATTCCAAAAAGAGGCCTTAAATTATTCAGTTCTGTAAATTTCCAAAAATTTTCGAAATTCTCAAAATTCGAGATTAGTAAATTAGTAATTCCAAAAAGTTAAAGGCCTTAAAATATTCAGTTCTGTAAATTTCCAAAAATTTTCGAGATTAGTAAATTGAATTTGTAATTCCAGAAAGTTAAAGGCCCTAAATTATTCGGTTTTTAGCTTGATGTCACCGGCTTCTGTAGATTTCTAAAAAATTTCTAGATTCGCAAAATTCGAGATTAGTAAATTGAATTAGTAATTCCAAACAGATAAAGGCCTTAAATTATTCGGTTTTTAGCTTCTGGAACATGCTTCTGTAGATTTCTAAAATTTTTCGAGATTCTCAAAATTCGAGATTAGTAAATTGAATTAGTAATTCCAAAAAGTTTAAGGCCTTAAAATATTCAGTTCTGTAAATTTCCAAAAATTTTCGAGATTCTCAAAATTCAAGATTAGTAAATTGAATTTGTAATTCCAGAAAGTTAAAGGCCCTAAATTATTCGGTTTTTAGCTTGATGTCACCGGCTTCTGTAGATTTCTAAAAAATTTCTAGATTCTCAAAATTCGAGATTAGTAAATTGAATTAGTAATTCCAAAAAGATAAAGGCCTTAAATTATTCGGTTTTTAGCTTGATGTCACAGGCTTCTGTAGATTTCCAAAAATTTTCCAAATTCTCAAAATTCGAGATTAGTAAATTGAATTAGTAATTCCAAAAAGTTTAAGGCCTTAAAATATTCAGTTCTGTAAATTTCCAAAAATTTTCGAGATTCTCAAAATTCAAGATTAGTAAATTGAATTTGTAATTCCAGAAAGTTAAAGGCCCTAAATTATTCGGTTTTTAGCTTGATGTCACCGGCTTCTGTAGATTTCTAAAAAATTTCTATATTCTCAAAATTCGAGATTAGTAAATTGAATTAGTAATTCCAAAAAGATAAAGGCCTTAAATTATTCGGTTTTTAGCTTGATGTCACAGGCTTCTGTAGATTTCCAAAAATTTTCCAAATTCTCAAAATTCGAGATTAGTAAATTGAATTAGTAATTCCAAACAGTTAAAGGCCTTAAAATATTCAGTTCTGTAAATTTCCAAAAATTTTCGAGATTCTCAAAATTCAAGATTAGTAAATTGAATTTGTAATTCTAGAAAGTTAAAGGCCTTAAATTATTCGGTTTTTAGCTTGATGTCACCGGCTTCTGTAGATTTCTTAAAAATTTCTAGATTCTCAAAATTCGAGATTAGTAAATTGAATTAGTAATTCCAAAAAGATAAAGGCCTTAAATTATTCGGTTTTTAGCTTGATGTCACAGGCTTCTGTAGATTTCTAAAATTTTTCGAGATTCTCAAAATTCGAGATTAGTAAATTGAATTAGTAATTCCAAAAAGTTAAAGGCCTTAAAATATTCAGTTCTGTAAATTTCCAAAAATTTTCGAGATTCTCAAAATTCGAGATTAGTAAATTGAATTTGTAATTCCAGAAAGATAAAGGTCCTAAATTATTCGGTTTTTAGCTTGATGTCACCGGCTTCTGTAGATTTCTAAAAAAATTCTAGATTCTCAAAATTCGAGATTAGTAAATTGAATTAGTAATTCCAAAAAGATAAAGGCCTTAAATTATTCTGTTTTTATCTTGATGTCACAGGCTTCTGTAGATTTCCAAAAATTTTCCAAATTCTCAAAATTCGAGATTAGTAAATTGAATTAGTAATTCCAAAAATTTTCGAGATTCTCAAAATTCAAGATTAGTAAATTGAATTTGTAATTCCAGAAAGTTAAAGGCCCTAAATTATTCGGTTTTTAGCTTGATGTCACTGGCTTCTGTAGATTCTCAAAATTCAAGATTAGTAAATTGAATTAGTAATTCCAAAAAGATAAAGGCCTTAAATTATTCGGTTTTTAGCTTGATGTCACAGGCTACTGTAGATTTCTAAAAATTTTCGAGATTCTCAAAATTCGAGATTAGTAAATTGAATCAGTAATTCCAAAAAGAGGCCTTAAATTATTCAGTTCTGTGAATTTCCAAAAATTTTCGAAATTCTCAAAATTCGAGGTTATGTGACGACATACACTTAGAAGTTAATCGATGTTTTCGAGATTATTCAAGTTTTTCGAGATTATCTATCAATTAATCAACAAATTTTGGCTTTGATTTGCAAACCATTGTGTTTCTGACTTCACGATACAAATCGTTCCGTTCGATACTAATCTAAATCGGAATTTTGAAGATTATCGAGAAATTTTCTTGGATTGAGCAGCGCATACGCCTCCTCGCTTTGAATTGCTTGGCGTTGTGAGAAAAGATGGTAGTCTTGCAGATAATTTAGTTTTTTGAGATTTTCGAGAGTTTTGAGATGGTTCTATAATCTATAGGAATGTTTTAGATCTGCTTGTTATGAGAATATTTGTGGTTGTTGAATTTTTGCATTGCTACTCAGTTGCTTGGTATTGAGCTTCTTGGCGTTACCTTGGATGAACGAAATTTCTCTTGTTATTCTTTATTTTTCGAATTTTTTGAGATTTTTAAGATTATTCTATATTATTTAAATATCACATTTCCGAACTAACTAAATTATTATAGAAAAATTCCGAAATTAATCGAAATTTGAACTTTCGGAATTATTTCAGTTTTTCAAGGTTTTCAAAATTGCTCAAGATTTTTGAAGAGATATTTGAGACGCTTCGAGTTTTTTATGTTAGTTGATCATCGTGGTGGCATTGAGCTAGCTCTACTTAGTGTGAAATGTTTGCTACATGCATAATGCTGCAAACAATTAATTCGACATTTTCATATTATTCGAAATTCAAATTGAAAATTTCAAACGAAAATTCCAACATTTCTCAATCCAAACACTTAATTTTTAATTTAATTCCATATTTTAAAACCGAGGATTTGACTCTTTAATGTTCAAAACCAATTAAATTTTGGATTTGAAATATGTATTAAAAAATTTGAAACGAAATTTGAATTTTATGAATATTTAAAGTTTTTATAAATTGCAAATTTTTTCCAAATCAAATTATTAATTTGCTGAATATTTTTTTCCATTTCAGGTATGTCAAATGGAAATGATGTGACTTCATTATAACGAATGCGGAATTTAAGGAATCTTAGCAACACCGTTAAAAAATCAGGTGCAGTTGACACAACCCACAATTTAGTTGCGAGCAATTAAATGAAAAGTACAAAATAATTAGATTGAAATTGCATACAAAATTCCTACCTGCTGACAAAACTATTTTGTTTATATTACAGTTGTACATACGGTATATATATATACGTTAACAAAAGTTTGGCTGCGGTTGAATTATTTTTTATTATGACTGTTTATAAAAAAATAATTTTCAATTTTAATTAGCCTTGAACGAATTTTATTGTTAAAGCTCTCGGTTTAATCTATATAAATATAAATATACGAGTTGACAGATAATCTAAATTCTTCTAAACCTTCCTAATTTATTAAATTTTCTTGTTTTTTGTCTACAAATATTTTTTGAATACCAAAAAAATAGCAGGGACGACCCTAATTAGAACTTTTAAAATTAGATAATCACGCAAGAAACAACAAAAAATTTGTTAGCTCATCATTCATGAAGAAAAATTCACATCACATTATCGTGTTGTGTACAAAAAAAGTATTTTCCTTGTTACCGTTGTCGCTTTGTCTTACACACACTTACACGTATAAACAAAAGAAAATATCCGCATTGTACAAAATACATAATAAGACGTGTTTCTCACGCTGACACCTTTTACTTAGCGACTTTTAAAATATTATCTAACATTTGTTTACGTTATCTTTATATATACACAAACACCATCGCAATTTGTATTTTTGGCAGGAAGATTTACACAAAATTAGACAATTCCGAATCAATATTGTGGAACGTTTATGGTATAAAAATAATCGATCGTCGTAACACAAGGCAGGCAACATTTTATTTAATTTTTCAAATTAGTTAGAAAATTTTTTAATTTAAATTTAATTAAAAAAAAAAAAATAACAATTATGTATGAATAATAAAATGAGGTAATTAGTTTTTCCTATACAACAACAACGACAACAAAAAAAACACACAAACGGTTCTACTCGTATAACAAAAGAAATTACTCAATTAAATATGACGTGATCGTGTGTTTAGTGAAATGAAAATGAGATCGCTGAAGTGAACTGTATGAAGTAATTTTTTTGTTGTAATTAAATAGTTTCGTTTATTTGTTGTTGTTTAGTTTATTGCATTTATGCTTGTTAAATTTATGAAATTTTTATACAAATTTAGAGATTGCTCTATTAAACGAAATGTTTAAACATATGTACTGAAGTAGTAATTGATAGAGCCATTGCAAAACAGACTGATTATCATCTGGTAACGGAAGTTGCATCTTGTACATGGCGTTTATCAAAAGATCTTCTGCTTTTCCTTTATAGTTTTCAATGGCAAGTGGTTAAAAGCCCAATTATTGTTGTAGACGCAGGCTAAGCGGATTTGTTTCAGGAATATGCGGAAACAGTTTAGAAAATTTGATTGTTGGATTTCGCAGACATTTGTGACGAGCACAACTAAAATTGATACTTATGAACAGGTGATTTATACATAGTTAGATATTTTTGCAAGCGAAAATGCCCACATACTATATTTTATAGTGCCCATCTATTTACCTAGGACTATAATATCCGGTTTTGCCGAATCAATGGAGATCTGATCAAATACGGCATGCAATTTTTATGTCTCATCCAAATAATTACTTAAATTTTAAAATTTCTTAAATATTTCAAATTTTTAAAAGATTTAATCCTTAAAAATTTCTTAGTAATCGTATAAAAGCTTAAAATTTTAGAATCCCTAAATTTTTTAGAAGTCTCTTCTGATTCAAGGAAGTGTTTTTGCGACAAAGGCCGTTTCAAATGTCAGTGTTTGAACCACTCTCACTTTCTTCCTCTACACTGCTTGAATCATCAATCACTGCCTGTTAGCTCATTAATGTCCGTTTGAATTTCTTCCGCAACCGGGTGATCAATAACGTCCATTTCATCAGTAGTTACCGAATCATCATGATCATCCTGGAAAATGGGAGGTGTAAATGACAAAGCATCTGCATACACGACATTTTTGGCTGTAAACATACCATTGAATCTAGTCATGCATATGTAGCACTCCCCTTCTGGGGTCGGCTCACTCCATATAGCGGGATTCACCATAGATCTCTGTGCTTCATAATGTAATGTTTGACGATCCAACATTTTCCTGCACAAGTTACAAATACACGTTGGCATCCATGTTTTGCCTTCACTTCCTATAGCCTTTATTTTGAAAACAGATTCATATATGTATGTTATATTTTCATGTGCTGAAAATTTTCTACGTTTATTATTGGGCGCAAACTTACCACACAAGTAGCAAAACATGGAAATACTCTTGTTGCGTCTATGAGTAGAACAGCCTGGGGTATCCGTACAATGTTCGATGCCTAGAAAACGTAGGCATACACACCCCACTCGACTTTTTATGAAAATTGACACTTCAATCCCCATAAAGGGCTGTATGGGGGTGGTAAAGTGACGCTACGGGATATCGAGGGGTCTTATTAATTTTTGGTAGTCTTTTTCGTTCTTAGTGGCCCAGAAAACATAGGAATACACACTCTACCCGACTTTGTATGAGAATTGACATTTCAACTCCCAGAAGAGAGTGTATGGGGGTGGTAACGAGAAAATGGCTAGTTAAATTTTTTTTTTATGGTCATAATCGGTTTCAGCGACCCCAAAAACGGAGGGGTAGGAGTCTACCCTCTGGGTCTTGACATTTTTGTTTGTGTGCTTGTGAAACTGATTTTAAAAATTGCAAATTTTTTCTTTTTAATTATAGGAACTTAAATTAAAAATAAATTTTTCAAATTCTTTTCAGAACAAAAATTTGTAGAAATATTTAAAATTTAAGATTTTAGGCAATTTAATATTTTGGGAAACCATTATGAATATTAATAAATTTTATAGATTTAGAATTTTCAGATTTTGAATTATTTAAGAAAATGAAGAAATTTTAAATTTAAGAAAATCCGAGAATTTTCTAAAACTCAAATAATTTTTATAATTTTTTAAAATTTTGATAATTTAAATAATTTACAAATTTGTAAATTTAAAGAATTTCGAGAGTTCAAGAATTTTAACAAATTTTAGAAATTTAAGATTTTAAATACGTAAATTTTTGAATATTCTGTACCTTCAAATTTTGACTGGACAGGTTCTTGCCATCATTTTCGGATAGCTGGACAACCATCTGCCAGCGAGATGATATATGATTTTTTCGAGAAGCTAGGTATTTAGCTGATAACTGGTCAAACTTATTCAACCATAACAGCTTTATTACATTTGAGAGAATTTTGAAATTTTGTAATTCTGGAAAAAAATTGCAATTATACCGCCGGTTCTAGAGATGTTCATAAGGTTCTGCCCTCATTTTCGGACAAATAGGACTTAATATGAATAAAGTTTACTAGATTATATTTCAAATTTTACAATTTTGGATCTGTTTTTGTGGTGCCGATCCTTGAGATGTTCATAGGGTCTTATTCATATTTTCGGATAGCTTGGTAAAAAACAATCTCGATGGCTAAGCTAATAACTTAATTATGATGAACTTTACCATAATTTACAGATTCTGGAAATTTCTCTCGGTGAATTGCGAAAATTGTTCCACAGGGCCTTGATCTCATTTTTGAATCCCATAGAATATGAAAGTTTGTGATGGATTGTATATGATTTTAATTTATTTTACAAAAGTTAGATGCCTACTAGCTACTTTACAGTACGTTGGAATTAGAATCTTACAATAAAGAGAAATATCTATGTGGGAGAGGAGTCTGGTAAAAATTAAAACAACATTTTTTTTGTTGTTTTCCCCAATTGCAATTCAGGCACACAAAAAAAAAGTCGTGACCCAGAGTGTAGACCTTACTATTCCTACGTTTCCGAGGTGACTGAAACCGAATATGACCATAAGAAATGAATCCAATTGCCTATTTTCCCGTTACCGCCCCCTGGGGGGTCGAAATTTCAATTTTCATGCAAAGTTGGAATGGATGTGCATTCCTACGTTTCTTGGCATGCTAAAACCGAAAATGATAACAAAAAATAAATTCGACCCTTCCATCACCCCTAGTGCCATTTACTACCCCCAGAAAGGGGTTGAAATTTAAATTTTCATGCGAAGTTGAGTTGGATTATATTGCCACGTTTGTTGGGTCGCTCGAAACGAAATTGACTATAAACCACAAATTTGGCCCTTTAATTATACCTTGCATCTCGTGACAAAACCCTCAAGTAGGATGGAGACACTCTTATGTAGACCAATGTAGAATCGACGTATATTTGGAATATTTGAAATTTCCGAGCAAATCAGAAGCTAAGCTTAAAGAAGGAATTTTCGACGGACCGGAAATTCGGAAGCTGCTGCTCGACTCCGAGTTCATCCAATCAATGAGTTTTAAAAAAAGCTTGGCTCAGTCTGAACTACAAGAGAGAAATAAAAAAACTGCTAACAAACTTTAAGAATCTTGGTTGCCTGATGAATTTGAAACTGCGCTTCCTTGAGTCCCATGTAGACTATTTTTCGGAGAATTTAGGGGACTATAGCGAGGAGCGAGGTGAAAGGTTTCGCAAGGATCTTAAAGAAATGGAAAGACGCTATCAAGGTAAATGGGATGTCAGTATGTTGGCTGACTGTTCCTGGAATTTGAAAAGGGACTTGCCAGAACAGAGGAGATAACCTCAGAAGATCGTTTGAAAGCAATCGGTACCACAGGAAGAAGGAAGCGCCAGAAGTCGTGACAGGCGGAGACTTACGTTGAACAAGCACCCCGAATAGTGAGATGCAAGGGGACTAACTTCAAACAAGCCCCCGAATGGTGAGTGGCCAGGGGACTCATTTTAAAGCAGCATCCAATCGTGAGCTGCGCGTAAAACATAAAAATACACATAGTAGTAAAGGGGCGCTAAGGGTAAGGTGTGATGTAAGGGTCGACTTTATTTTTTGTTATCATTTTCGGTTTTAGCATGCCAAGAAACGCAGGAATGTACATCCATTCCAACTTTGCATGAAAATTAAAATTTCGACCCCCAGGGGACGGTAACGAGAAAATGGGCAATTGGATTCATTTTTGATGGTCATATTTGGTTTCAACGACCTCGGAAACGATTGAGTAATTGAGCATCCATCGTGAAACTTTATTGATTTAAAAAAATGTTCACCGTCGATTCTAGAGATGCCCACGGGTTTTTGGCCACATTTTGTGTTCCGTCGAGCCAAGAGATGTTCAAGTTTACCCTCATTTTCGAATATGATGGCCAAATGCCAGTCTCTGTGGCCAATCTGATTCAAATGTTGTGAATTTTATTATATTTCACAGAATTTACAAATTTAGTAATTTTGAAAATTTTTAAAAATGTATATTGCCGTCAAGTTTGTAGAGATTTTCACAAGTTCCTCCCCTCATTTTTGAATAGTTTGGTCAAACAAAAATCTGTTTGACGTTTAATCTTCTATCTGAATAAAAAGCCCGGAATCCTGGGGAAATCTGGGGAAACTTTACAGAATCAGAATTTTTAAGAAAAAATATAGGAACCCTATGAAATAAACAAAGTGACCGTGAAAATTGTCTCCTGCTAAGAAAATGAATTACAATGTAGTTTTATTGCCCTTTTAAAATCATACAACTATGAATTAAGAATTTTTGCAAAAATTCGGAAAATATGTAGTTTTCTGAAAATTTTTAAAATTTTGGAGATCGCTAAATTTTCCTATAATTTGGTATATTTGTAAATTACTTGAAAACTTTAAATATTTTTATAATTTTGGAAGGTTTACATTTACTAAAATTTTAATTTTTTTTTTTTAAATTAACTACTGAACATTTTTCAAAAATGTTTAGTTCGGCAATATCTTAGAATTTAAGAAAAGTTAAATTTTAAAAATTATTAAAATTAGTTAACTTGAATTTTGGTTCGGCATTTTTGGTCCTTTTAATACTATCCCATTTACTGTTATAAACCTGTGCTCGAGAAAGATGAAATCGGTTAGAATTTTATACCAGCTTTTAGAAAAGATAAAAAAATGTAAAACTGGAAATGTGAAAATGTAAATTTAAAAATTTTAAAGCAATTTCCAATATCAAACGTGCTTTCGGATAATTTGGTTCGAAATCAAATTTTTTGTGGTTTAATTATAACACTTTAAATGAAATTAACGAAAATTAAAAATCCAATTAAACATCAAACAAGGTCAATGTGTATAGTCAGTAGACAACATCTTCATAAATAACTCATGAAAAATATTTAATTGTTTCTAATTTCTAAAAACGTGAAATATGTATTAATTGTAATATTTTCACAAAATAACACAATTAAAATAGTGTTAAACTATTAATTTCTCTCTCACTCTTTGTTTATTAAATTTTTTGAACGGCTCCTATATTGTAATGTGGTTATGGTAATCGCATAATTTTCTTAATCGTTAGTCTTGTTCTTTGCTATACATAAGTAATATTTATGTTGTTTAGGTGACAACTATTACAACTAGTTATACATATGTATAACGTAACCTTCAATATTTAATTAATTTATTATAAGCAAATTGATTAAATCTATTTTTATTGCGCCTCGCGATGTCTATCATTATATTATGCGTATAAGAAGTTTTGATTGAGAAAAAAGAATTTAATTAGCGCGATATCTATAATTGATAGTTTTGTGTGTGCGTGTATTTACGTTATACGCGTTCTCGATAGATTGTCACAGTCGTCGTCAATTTTCATAATTTATATGTGGCTTGCGGCATTTTACGTTTTTTATATTACCACATAAATAATAGTTCTATAGCTGTGAGCACAATAAATAATTAGTTATGCGAACAATTGTATTATTTTAAGGAATACATGTCATTGATTAACATCGTTATGCGCGACTAATCGATTGTCATAATTTACTGTATAGTATCATACGTTTCACTTGATTTGGCGTCCTCAAGGAATTTGAAATATTTTTGGATGCGGTGTACGTATTTGTTGGTAGAATTCAATGTCGCACGAAAATGGTGTGCTTGGTTGGGAAGTACAGTAATGAGAATTGAAATTGCAATACCAACATTTTTCAATTAAAGTTGTGCTAATTGCCATTTATCCTTTTCGTATTAGGCTGATTATTTTTGTTGTACAATCGTTTTTTTATATTATATTTGTTTTTACAATAATTAGTCGCAAGAGAAGGTTACTAAAATTTAAATTTGTTGAAAATTACAAAATACACACAATTGACTACGGCTCAGAAAAACAGAATTGTGGCATATTCTGAGACACCTAAAATGTGATCGAGGCAAATTGCTGTTGACAAAAAGTCAACCGGTCCAAAAAGGAAAACAACTGCACGAGCAGATTCAAAAATAATCTTGAATGTCAACTGCTAATCGCTATAAAACTGCTGTGGATATTCGGGCTGAGTTCAAGCGAGACATCTGCAAAGAAATCGGGATCCATACGATTCGTAACCGACTTTGGGAACATGGCCAAGTTCCTCGCATACAAACCGTTCCTTACGACTAAAATGAAGCAAAAACGTTTAGAATGGGCTCGGAGTCACACTGATTGGAGTCTACAGCGGTGGCCAATAATTATTTTCTCTGACGAGAGTAAATTTAATCTTTTTGAATCAAATGGAATACAGTACGTCAGGCACAAATCTGGCGAATGTATGAGCGATCAGGGCCTGAAAAAACAGTGAAGCAGCCAGCCCGCCAAATTATTCGGGGATGTTATTCGCATCATGGAATTGGAGAATGACCTTTATTAAAGGAACTCTTAATGCAGAAGACTACAAACAAATTTTAAAAGTCCATTTGTTCCCTTTTCAATTGAAATTCATTTTCTGGGTGCAGGACTGTGATTTTTCAGGATGACTCTACCTTTTTGTGCGTTTTTATGGCTATTGCACTTTCCATTCTCGGTACTGTATATAACCAGAGCCTTCTAAAGCCGTAATCATACGTCAACATTTTTAGCAGCTTTCTTAGTGGTACGTATTTCTTTTCCCATAGGAATCCATAGTAAAAATGATGTTTTTTAGCTTCAAATTTTTCAATGGGAACAGCTCGAATAGTATCAGATATGGCCATATTCAAAAACTCCAGGTGACTGACTGTAGCTTATCATTTTTCGGGCCAGTGGGCTTTGAATTTGGATTAAGATCTTATTAAAAAAACAGCACACAAGACTTCAGGTCATATTTTACGTGGGATCAGGGTGAAAATAATTAAAATCTTTCTCTTGTATTTATGAAACGGACATATTCATAAATGCAGGTGACTGTAACCTATCATTTGCCTTGTTCATCATTTGTCGGCCTATGAATTTGGATTATGGCCTTATTAGAGAAATATCACACAAGATTTCTGGTCATAATTTATATGGGATCAGGGTGGAATTAATTGAAAACTTCTTCCCTCTCCTACAGTGTCGTAGCCAGAAATTCGTCGAGGGGTTGGGGGGAGGGGGGGGGGGGTGGTTCTTAAACAAAAAATAATTTCTATAAGGAAATAATGCATTCCAATTTACTTGAATTCAATTTTTTATTAGTTTTTTATAGTTTTATATTGATTCGCCGTGACGCTATGGCCGATTCATCGAGGACTCAGAGTTTTCCAATAAGAGGTTTCATTTTGAATAGACTGCTAGTTGGGCAGCTGTCAATTTTGAAGCTGACATCTTTTGACATTTGACAAGTAAAAACTACGCCTTTACTAAAAATGGTACGATACACGCTTCAACAACGCATTGAAATTACACCAAAGCCTCGAGTTGCATCGATTCGAGTTGCGTCGGTTCACTTTGCGTTGAAATAAAAAAATAGCATTTCGAGGTGACGCATCTCGAGTTGCGTCGTTTTTTTCCAGAACGCATTAATGACACAACTCGAGGCTTTTTTTTTTTTTTTTTTTCGCTGGCGCTACATCCCATGGAGGGATTTGGCCGCTTCATTTTGAAGTTTCGTAATCAGTTTTACAACAGATAATGAGTGATTAGTTCATTGATCCTTACATTAAACCAGCCGTGATTTTTTCATCACCCGCCGGGAATCGAACCCGGGACCTCCGGAGCTTAAAGCAAGCATGCTAACAACTGTGCCACCGGGGCGGCAATCGAGGCTTTGGTGTATTAAAATTCACTACAAAAATGGTGAAAATTTTGCAGTCACAGTTCGCAAAACTAAAGAACTTTTTGGTCGTCGTGAAGCACCTTCTTTGCCGGCAATAGTGAAACTGGTGAAAAAAATTTGAGCTGTTGGGACAAGTTAGTGATATGAAGAATCGAACCGTGTGCGTCGCTCAAGAACAACTGAGAATATTGCTGCTGTAGCCCGTAGTGTTGAAGAAAACCCAGGTTTGTCGATTCCTCGTCGATCTTTGGAATTAGACATTCCACAAACGACATTACACCGTATTTTGCATAAAGACTTAGGTCTTAAGGCTTTTAAAGTTCAGTTAACACAAGAATTCAAAAGCCGGTCGATCACCATAAACGTCGTATCTTCGCTAATTGGATCCTTCAAATGCATCAAAATGATCCGGATTTTTATCGAAAAATCATCTTCAGTGATGAGGCCCATTTTCACCTCGGAGGCTACGTTAATAAGCAGAATTGTTGCATTTGGGGCTCAGAAAATCCAAGAATGATTGTTGAAAAGCCTCTCTATCCTCAACGTGTCACTGTTTGGTGCGGTTTTTAGGCTGGCGGTGTGATTGGACCTTACTTCTTCGAAAATGAGGCTGGTGCAACTGTTACGCTGAATGGATTGCGCTAATGAGCTATGATTAATGATTTTTTATGGCCGGAATTGAAAGATATTGATGTGGACGACGTTTATTTTCAGCAAGCGGAGTTGTGGTTATTGTTTCGAATAACTGTTGTGGTGGAGTTTTTGATTCTCTGAATTTTCTATTTGAAATTATGTCATCCAGTCTTTCATTTACCGTCGATTCTGCATTTTGTTGGACGCTAATAAAAGCGTAATCTGGTTGTATGTCGGGATTGAACGGGTAAATATCTGTAAATGAAAATGCTGATACACCGTTACGTATATTAGTTGGTTTGTCCCAAGCTGTAGATAGTAAATTGCCAAATTGAAGGCGATTCATTTTCCGTGTAGGGTTTGATTTAATAAATGAATTGGATGCTTCATAAAAGTGCAATTTAAATTATTTGAAAAATGCCCGATCTAAAGACTGTAAAAATTGTGTGGTGTCCGGTGGTAAGCATAGAAGGATTATTTCATTATCTGCTGCGAATTCTAGCATTTCAATATTGTTGCATGGAATTTCCATCTAATATTAAAACTACCTTTCCCAGCGGTTTTCTAACGGAGAAATGTTCTTTTAACCAAATAAAAATATGTCACTTCACTATTGACGTAAGCTGATTTTGTGCACATACTTATATACAACCGATCCTGGAGGCATTCCGTCTTCAAATTCCGCTTTTTATTTTTTTCCTTTAAAAACGCAGGCCGGTGGAAGAAAATTACCTTCTGCATTGCAACAAGCAATCACAGTAATTGTTTCGCCTTTCTCAGCCGATGTAATGCTCGTTATATTCTTAGAGCCTTTCTCCGCATTCACGTACCCAGGTTTATTATTTAGTTGACAGCTTGTCTCATCAACATTATAAATATGACCAGGTTTATCCTATTTTTGTCTAAAATTTTACCCAGTAATTTAAAGTAACCATTTATCTCATGTCTGTTCATACCATCAGCGCGTGGTTTTGAAAGTTCTGCCGATTTTCTTACGGATAAATCTTGGTGGCGTTTCATGAAAAGAGAAAACCAACCAGTTCCTGCTTTTTTAGTTCGTAGATTAAAGTTATGTTTAATTTTACTTTTTTCGGCTAACTCAAAACCCAAACAACACACTTCATCTCTTGTAGGAGCAAATCCATGGACTTGAAGCTTTTTAATGTGGACAACCAATTTTGATTCGTATAATGCGCCCACACAAGAAGAAGACCCAAGAGCGGGCTGGTTTTTTGTTTGTAACTTTAGATGTATTCGCAAAGTAGTGCCCGGAATTTTATACTGTTTGGCTGCTTCATTAATTGAACGCAGACGACTTTTTATGTTTTCGTCCAATTGGATGTGCTAGAATTTTTACGCATGTATATTGTAGGCATTTTTAAAGAATTTGATAATAATCAAAAGCGAATAAAATTAATAAAAATGTATGCAAAATATTTTAATAATTAAAAAAAAGTTAAACTCCGTAAATGTAATTGTTTTAGGGTGAAATAACGCAGTATTACCATTTCTCCCGATTGACAATTATACAGTCATATAATAATTACCCACACAAATATAAACATAACCTAAAAACCGACCACGATACCCGAAAAACAATCACCGCTTTGTATTTCAAAATACGTCTCATATTCCTGCGACGTTTACTTACCGATATACACAAATCACAAAACAACAACAAAAAAAATTGAACCACAAACAAAATTTATTTTTCCTGTTTTATAAAATTATTAAAATAATATTATTTACAGCGAATTACAGGGCTATACCGTTTGAAGTCTATTTCACAACTGACAACTGAGTGACAAAATAATGGTTTTGTGTGATGATTTGAAGAGAGCGAACTGAGAGAAATTGCTGCTGTACCATTTCACCCGTAAACGTAATACCACATCACCCTACTTTACTAGCGAATCGTTCCCTTCTTTAACCTTTTTTTTCGCTCTTTGTGGAAGGAAATAGGAAACAAAAAAATTTATTTTTTGTTTCTTTCCCCGAGAACGAAATCGAAAAAAATAAAATATCTTTCGCTCCTCGTATAAAACACAAAGGATAGGAGAGGAGAGATATTTTTTTGTTTCCTTTCGCAAAAAGAGATTAAAGAAGGAAACGAAATTTGAATTTAAACAATACGAGCGATAAAAGAACGAAAGCTGTTCTTCAGAGCGATATATTTTTCAATATCGTTCCTTATGAATAGTTTTTTAATATTTTTATTATCGCTCTTAAAAGAATAAAAAAATGAAGAGCGAAGAGTGAAATGCAATCACGTTTTAAGCTCTTGATTGAAAACTACGCTTGAAACAGAAGAACCTATATGGGAAAAATCTGCATATAAATATGTTTTGAGAAAGGGAAACCTTGTCACATGTAGTATGTAGAACGAAAACAAGATAACCACAAAATAAATGTGCATTAATAAATTAATGTACCTGTGTAATATCCATTTTTGTGCAGTTTTATCACTTTTTTGATCCGGAAAACTGTTTAAAACAAAATACTTTATATTTTCTTATAGTGATAATTTATTTCTATTTATTTAAAAAGACTAGTTTCGAGCCAGCTATTTGTCAATTTTTAAAAATATTTTAATTTTAAAATTGGGTTTGAGGTCTATTTAAATTGAAATACATTTCCTAGATTTCATTGTGAAGAAAGGGTTATTTCTGTTGAGCATTTCCTGTTTTTGAATTTTATGCAATATTTGTAGGTTGTCACTGTAGCTTGTGCAATTGTGTTGTTCATGCGTCAAGTGATGTACGAAGTTGGACTTTATATTGTTTTTACATGTTCTGTGAACCGTGTTATGTAATTTCTGTCAGTCTGGTCAATATAAAATTTATCACAATCATTACAATTTAATTTGTATACTCCTGCTTAACATTCGATTTTTGTGTTGCGTGTGTTTTTTCGTTTTTCAATTTTATTAGGCTATTAACGCAACACTAAGTTTGGTTGCAAATGTGGATTTTTGGTTTACGAAATTGAGCTACTGTTATTACTGTTGTGTAGGTTTTCGATAATTTAAAAAACACTCTTAAGAGGACTTTAACCAGTTTAATATACAATACAAAATTATGCAGCCATCAACTTCATAAGCTGCTAAATAGTTTTAATTACTAAAAATTTCTTAGTAAAAATGGAATTTTGTGTGGTGTGGAAGATATCAAAATATAAAACTGAGCAACATATTTATAAAATGAGCGACTTGTAAAAAATGCATTACTAAGTTACTTGCTCTAAATTAATACAGATAGACAATTGACAGTTTGGTGTTTAGTACTTGGAATATTGCCGATTTTCATTTGAATTTCCTACTTATAAAAAAAATTTGAAAATACGAACTATTCTGCATGCGACCTTCTTCATTATTTTGAGTAACATTATGAATTTGGATACCATTCAATAAAATGAGGTTTTTTCGATGATTGCTCCATGGTTTAATTTCAATACATAACCTAAAAATTGTTAAACAAAATTAATTTTGTGTTCAACTTTGATTTAAGCAAAACTAATTAAGCCAAAGATTGCATACTTTTTTTCAGCAATTAACTGAATTAGAATTGAGTTACTATTTAGATAATTCAGTTGCTATTTAGATAATTGAGCTACTGAAGTGAATTGGGTGTTCGATTAGTTCCATTCACTTCAGATAAATGTCAAAAAAAAAAATCAATTTAAATTTAATTTTTGTTAATTATAGTTTAATAAAAATAAAAATTAAATTAAAGTTATTCTGTTTTCATGATTTCTGGTTCTGAATAAAATACAAATATCAGTTGAATAATTGAAAATTAGATATAACAAAGTCCAAGACTTAAATTAAGTAAGGGCCTATCTTTTCAGGTACAAACTAAATTAGCACAACTACTTAGCGAACCCAGTTTCAAGATTTTTTTTAAGACCTATTTTTTAAGGAGTCCAGAATTCCAATCCTGGCTCCATCACAATGAGAATAAGAAAGGACTCGATTTTTATATCGGCTATTCAATGACACAGACCTCCACCGAAAATGAGAGAAATGTTCCATTAGCGGGTGAGTTCCTAACGAAAATTAAATCGTCGTTGCGTTCATTCAGCTACGCCAACTGTTGGCTATATGTTGAGTAAAATCAACGCTGATAGTTTAAATTTAATTTTTTCCTCCGGCAGATTTCACATGGTAAGAGAACGGAATCCGCCGATTAAGTGATTAAATCAGCGTATCATGTTTTTTTCCGCTATTTTAAATCTTATTTAATTTGCTTTCTCGACCTAAAATTTAAAATTGTTTGAATTTTAATATCACATGCACAATTAGGTATTGGCTAGAAACTTTGCCTTGTCCTTGGGAATGTAAAAGTTTCGGGAAAGGGCCATGCTATAGTTGAAAAATTTCTCATTTTTGATCAAAGTAGGCTAGTAGGCGGGGCTGGTGACATTTTAAATAATTTGATTGGTCGTGCCAATCTTCCTATCTTCCTATGTCATAAACACAGCTTAAGGGACATCGCCATCACAAAACAGCAATATATGGATTATATCTACAGATGGCAGTGATCCTTAGTTTTTTTTTAAACATTTTATTTTTGTATCGAAATAAAAAAGTAAACCAAAGCAACCAACACGAAAAAAAACTGGCAACTAGACATGAATTATCGAAAAAAAACAATTGATTTTACTTTTTATTTATGTACCAAAAATTAAAAATTCTTAATGCTGGAAACACATGAGCAGAATTTCTGCTGGCAGCGCTGTCGACAGATATGCAGCTGAACTACCACATGAACGTCGTTTTTGACAGGAAAAATTTTTTAGTGACATTTATTTGATACATACGAGTATTTAATTTTAATGCCTTATTTTGTCACAAATTAATTAATTTTTATCCTCCAAGAAAATGAAAACGACATTTAAAACGATGCCCGTACATATTGAATTTCAAACGTTTATGAAAATATCTCTTGGATTAAAATTAAAAATTTTTGACGTTTTTATTTTAAAAACTATCTGGAAAGAAAAGGTAGTTTTTCATATGTTTTATATATGAAAATGTCGATTGTTTTCCTCGTTTCTAATTTCTTTATGTAATAAAGGCTTGGTTTCTTTACATTATGGCTTTATAAAATCAAGGTGGCATTGAATAATATATTAAAGTATTTTAACAACATTTCGAGAACAACGTACATAACCTGCTTCACCATATTATTTCAACAACAGCGGCTAATCAGAAATTCAATATCATCTGTCAGTCATTATTTCTTCTGAATCAAATTGCAGGAAATATATGCGCGCATATAAATAATTTATTGATTGACATATTTTCTAATAAGCGATTCCTTATACACCAGCAAACTATTTTCGTTGAATTTTTAATTACTTGCCAATATGTATTATAAAAAATAAAAAACACAAGTACATAATACCTATTATCACAAAACTATAATAGTTTATTTTGATATAAATTTATGTACATAAAAAATATAAAAATACTGTTTGCTTTGTGGTTATGTAATATTTTCTATAGTCAGCAATCCGATCGCGCACTATATAAACTATAATAAACTAAATAAATAATAAACAAAACGATGAATTTAAATTACAATATGAATAGTTTACAATTCAAAACGTACATATTGAAATAGACAAAAAAAAATAGTTTATCGGTTTGAAATTTTTCAATGTGACTCGATTTATGCGCGCCAAGAAGAAAACATACCGTGAACAAATAAATATTTATTAATTCATTGAATTTTATTAACAGTACAGACAATAGTTGAATTAAATTTATTATTATAGTTTTTGCTTAGTACACTCTATTTATAGTTTTTTTTTTGTGTGTGTGTGTGTAAATTTTGCGCATGATAAAATATTTACAATACATCTTATGTCGATCAACACAATAGAATATTTATGCGGCCTCCCGTCTATGTTATAATCGACTAATTTGTTATTTTCTGGTTTAAATTTAAAATTAAAATTCCACAAAATTTGAACAAATTGTTTGTATATTTATGTTAGTTAATCTTTAGACGAATTTAAAATTTCGATTTTGCGAATTTATTATTTTTGAGCCTCATTATTCTGAAGTGGTTTTTTATTATTATTAAAAATTGGTTTGAATCAACCGAGGTTCCGCTCATGGTGTGAGCCAAATTCTATCCTAGATCGCGAACGCTTGCTGCAATCTTAAAAAACTAAAGTAGGTTAGGCCAAGGTAAGGAAGAGTAAGGCAACTGTTGAGTTAAATATTTGCAATCTAACTCCGTAGTCATCACCGCCTTCGAGGCAATCCTCGCTTAAAGAATCCTGAGTCAGCCCCATGCGCTGAAAGTACACTTTAAAATGGCCATGACTAAAGAAAAAGCAAAGCGTGTGACCTTCTTCCCATTCCATAAACTGAACTATTATCAGAGCAAGATCCGTTAGAAAGTAAGAACCATATCAATTTATGGTACTAATGATACGTAATTATTACGAATTGTCCTATGACACACAACTAAGAACAGAATTTATACAAAGATAAGAAGCGGATTTGAGGCCATAGGTCCAGTAATGGACCTACAAGCAATAATTTGTTGACCAGTGAGTTTAATAATTGAAGTCTTCAATTTAATCTCTGTAGGTAGGTAGGACCTGTAGGATTTATAGATGAAAGACAGCATTTTGGGGGTTAAATTTTATATTCCAGGTTAAATTCCACGAGAGTTTGCTATCCAAGAAAACACCTAAATGTTTGAAGTAGTCTGAACTGTTAATTGGTTTCACGAAAAGAGAGGGCATAGTTAGATCACCAATGTTTCTATGCCTAGTAAATACAACTAAATCAGTTTTAGAAGGGTTGACGTGTAAATCCCAATTAATGTATAAGGGGAATGTTTTTATCTTTATTCCACTTTAAGAGTTCAGTAAGTTCCTTCGAAAGATGAAAAAAATCATATGGAAGATCAACTGAGGCTATGATCAGTTCAGCAAGGCTTACCAGATTTGATAGTTAGAAAGAATTCTTAGAAAAATTTCCGCCTAAAAATGGCAGTCATATTACGTACCACCAACCGAAGCGAAAAACAAAGAGCTTAATATCCAGAGATAACCTTAAATAAAATCCTCCTAAGAACGTAACGGAAACAAAGCGTGGAACCAATAATATACTCGTAGATCTTCAAGTCAACCCTGAGAACAATCGATTGGCAGTTGGCCTCTCGTTTGTACCGGATGGCATTCCTATCTCTTTAGTCCCGTTAGAATCGAATATTTTTAAACGACACCTGGATCCTATTGCACCAATCACTTTTTACTTATCAACTTATCATAAGTTAGTTTTTTTGATAATGATAAGTGATAAGTGTTTCACCAAAAGTAAAAAAATCTCACTCACTTATCAATTTAAAAACTTATTAAATGTTGATAATGATAAGTGATAAGCGTTGCACATCAGAATGTCTATAACTTATCAAATGACAAATAAATTTTTATGATAAGTTGTAATCATCCATAAGTAGGATGGAAATTGGCTATATATTAAACCCGACAGGTACAATGAAAATGGGATTCTAAAATGATTTTTAGATCAAGTTCTGGAATATGGCCATGTATGATGGAACTTCGCTGTTTCTTGGCCGATTATTATGAAATTTGACTGGGCGGATAGAAATGGAATTCTAAAATGATTTTTGGATAAAGTTCTGGAATTTGGTCAATTAAAGTGGAACTTACCTGTTTCTTGACCCATTATGATGAAATTTGACGTGGGCGGTGGAAATGGTGTTTCTAAAATGATTTTTAGATAAAGTTCTGGAATAAGGCCAATTAGGAAGGAACTTGGCCATTTCTTATCAGGTTTTGATGAAATTGAGCATGTACGATGGAAATCGGGATTCTTAAATGATTTTTAGATTAAGTTCTGGAATATGGCCAATTATGATTATCAAAAATCTCAAACTTATCGCTTATCAAAATATTACTTATCAGATCACTTATCATTTCGCGAATTGGTGCAACTTAATTTTGATAAGTGAGTGCTTATCACTTATTATAACTCAATAAAATACGTAACAAATTTCAATTTGGTACAACAGAAAATTATCAAACATTATGATAAGTGATAAGTAGTTGGTGCAATAGGGCCCTGGTGAAAAACTTTCAAGTTTTCATTGTATTTTGTTAGAAGCATTTAGAGAAATTTGATCAAGATAGCTTTAGAGTCTGTAAAATAATAATTTCTTTATCAAAAAAATTGACTTCCAAGTGACCTCAAGCTAAAATATAAACTAATCAGTTTGTTTTGCTCAATATTTGTATTTTAAACATTTAAAGAAATAAATTTGGGTGCCTAAAGTCAATGGACCACTCTTTTATGTGTCTAGGGATATTTGTGTGTGTGTGTGTGTGTGTGTGTAACTCGGTCAAATATCCGCCACCCCCTGGAATTTACAAGATAAGTAACTTAATTTTGTTTTATATGAACTAATATCCAGACATTATCAATCACTGTAATTATCACCATGCATCCATACATGAATCATGTTATACTTAAATTACTATAATCAAACAAGTAAACTATTTTGTTTTATTATTTATGTAACTGCCAACAAATTTGCATAAATTCATAACAAATTGAATGAATCTATTATAGACAATCATATGATTAGGTCGCACAACAAATAAGTATACACATTTTTTTTTTTATTTATCAAGCGAAAATTACTGCATACAACTTGTTTATATACTTATCTAAAGGTACAAACACGACGAAAAGAAAAGCGAAACACCGCATGCAAATTTTCCACGTATCTTTACGGCATCACGAACTGTTGGCTGTCATTTTCTTAACATTTAACTAAGTATGTGTGACAGCAATTACAATGACGAAAAATTTTACGATGTGTTGTGCTGTTGTTTTAGTAGATAGTGACAATGGAATTTTAAATGATTTCCACATAACAAAAAATGTTCTCAAGTCACAAAAGCTTCTAATTTTAATTAAGGCAAAGATAATTTTTATAACACAATGCTCCCTCATTTTTACTATTACACGCTATTAAATAATGAGTAAAATTTTAATTTATGCCAATTTTATGTCATTCTTGTAGAGTATCTTTAAACATTAAGGAAACTACATAGAGTGTTTGGTATTCGAGATATAAGGATTTCGTATTAATATTTCATCAACGTATACACGGTTCGTTTTTATTACATTGCACAATTGTTTTTCTCGACGCATAAAAGGAAATGCAATTCAATTATATCTTCCGGTTTATTAGCGTTAGGTATGCGATCGGTTTAATACATGTTTGTTGAATTACATAAATTTTGTGATTTTATTGTTTTCATTGTGATTTTCTGATTAAAGGAAACGTTTAGTTTTGCTGTTTTGTATAAATAAATTTTAATGACATAGATTAGTTTGAATTGTGTTTTGGTTAATTACAATCGTTTCGAATTTCTGAAATTTTCTTTTTATTCTAAAAGGCATTTTGAAGCTCTGATTATAATTTTATACATTCGATTAATATTAGTGGCTCGTAGACTACTGAGGCTGTCGTCGGTGTAGGAAAAGATGAAGTTCAGTTCGTTTAATACTCTTTTAAGCAGATTTTTCCGAAATAGATTTTTTCAACAGTTGTTGCAAGGGTCGCAATTTTGTATATCATAGACTCCAAGTATATATTTAGACAAATTGGTAAATCTAAATATATTACTAAATTAAATTAAAACATGATTATTATATCTTGAATTCTCATCAAATTCTTTGTCGTCCTTCGATTTCGAAGCAAAAAAATGTTGAACTAATTGGCAATCGTAGAATCTGAGCAGAAAGAATCGAACACAGTATCGTTTAAATGTATTTCAATCGTAAAATGTCATTTCCTCTCAGTATTTCGGAATAGACAACAGTTTTATATGGGGATTGAGATTTCCATCGACAACTTATAATATTTGAGGCTAACTCCCATTGCAAAACTATAAAAATCCGTTTTTCAGGTCTAAAGTTATGGACTGCGAAAATCAGTGTTGAATCAAAATTGAAATCGCTCGACACAGTGTTCCGAGCGCGTTAGTGTAGTGTGCGCCAATCAAAGGTGCAAATTACATGAATGTTTCATAAGACAGTCATACTTATTTGAGGCTTACTCCACGCACACAAACAAAAATGTTTTGCACTTTAAGTCTATACTTGCCAAAGTGAGTATTAAGTTTAAATTTGAAACGGTTCAATTTCAAAAATAAATAATTCCAAATCCAAAATTCCAAAAATTTCACTCCAATTTATTTTCTTGAAGAACATTTTTCTTAAGAACATACATCTTCTATGAGCTAATGAACACGTTACTTTATTTGTAAATTTTAAAAAAATACTAGGTATATCGGTTAGCTAAATTTAATCCATAATTCTAGCCGAATTATCACTCAATCAATTTAACATTCTTTCAGAGTGTAGATGAATTAAGAGCGGGTTTAGTACTACATATTTGTATAATAACATTGATAACGCTGAAGCAAAGCAAAATAATATGCCAACCCATTGTACAGTGTAGCTTACACAGTACAGTCTACACAGTATAGTTTACACCGTGTAGTTTATACAGTGTAATTTACACAGTGTATTTTCGAAAATCATGAAAACACCAAAATAGTTAAGAAAAATGCCGATCATGGAAAGTTGAGCCATTGACTAGAAAAAATTATAAGGAGAATGGAAATTTTATTGAATAAGCAAAAAAAAATGGAGCCAAACGATTATTTTCTAAAATTAGTAGAAGTTATTTTATTGATAAAAAAAAACATTTTCAGGATTATGGTTTGGAATTTAATTTTAAGTAATTTTAGAAAAAAAAATTTTAAAAATTTCAATTTTGTATTTTAGAATTTTATTATAATTTTTTTGTTATTAATTTTTGGGAATAATGAATTTAGAATTGCTGGTATGTCCCCTTTCTTAATTCTAGCCTTTTAAAATTTTGTTACTATAAATTCCTGATTATGCGTTAAATTTTTGCGCTAAATTTTTCGTTTTTCGTTGTCTTTTGAATTATTCAAATTAAAAATAATTTTACAAAATCCTTTATCTAAATACAGAGTGTACAGGTCTTGATATAGTTTTCAAATTGAATAACTTTCAAATGAATCAACGTTTGTGTATTTTTTTTACACCGGTCGTTTATCTATTTATTAGTAAAATGTATAAAATTCGATATTGCACAATTGCTTGAGAATTGCCCTACATCATTTCTGTTGGCTTGTTGGTGTAAAGTTTCCAATTAAGTACTCCCACAGAAAAAAGTCATGATCGATCGCATCATGCAAGCAAGAGGACAGGCCGTATTAAGATTTTTTAGAACGAGAAGTGCGATAGATCAATTCATCCTTCATTCGCTTATAAAATTTTAACGTCCATTTTCAATTCAAATTTAAAATTTCAATCCAAAATATAAATCATTTCAAGTTTAGGTATTTTGAAATTTTCAGAAAATTAAAGATCGATTTAAAAATTTAATTTTTCAGTTAATTTTCTAAATACTAAACTCGAAAGAACGTAAAAAACATTCTAATAAAAAAAAGCCAAAAAATTTCAAGAATTTTTTTTTAGTATTTATAGCGGCCATATTGGATCTGCCATTTTACATTATATTTTTTTTTTACCTCAACAGGTCGTGTCTAGTAGATAGTGAACAATCGTCATAAATGTTTAGTTGGTTCAAACATAGCTGGATGATTGAACTCATGAAAATTCCTAATTATTATGTGTACCGAATGAAATTTGTGATTCCCAAATTTATATTATCTCATAGGTTACTACGCAAAAGAAAAAAACTGGTACCGTTATTTTGTAGAAAAACAATTTAAAAAAACGAATAAACGTCAAATTGGGCATTTGTTTTATTTGTTTCGAAATGGACGCATCATAAGGAGAAAAATGTGATTTAATAATTAGATTGTGCAATGATCATCCCGAGTATACCAATAAAAAAATTGGTAAATTGGCCGGTGTTTCCAATAATACGGTAACAAATGTAAAAAAAAATGTCAAATCAATCTTTCTGTATCACGCAAGCCCGGATCCGGAGAAAAATCAGGTGCTCCAAATAAAATGTTGGATCAGAAAATTGTAAGAGTCATTTCGAAACATCCCTCGATGTCTGTGCGAGATTTGGCCAGAAAAACCAAAACAACCAAATCGATTGTGGAACGAGCTAAAACCAGAAATAATCTACGGACATACAAGAAGTCAAAAATCCCCAAAAGAAGTGTTGAACTATTTAATAGAGGGATCGATCGAGCAAAGAAACACAACAAATGGTTGAACGAAAGTAAAGATTCTTGTTTCGTAATGAACGACGAGACCTACGTCAAAATGGATTTCTCGACACTTCCAGGTCCCCAATATTACATCAAAAAGAAAGGTAAAGAACTGGACGGAGCAATTACTACCATAGCTGTTGAAAAATTTGGCAAAAAAACATATGGTTTAGCAAGCAGTTTGCCAATGCGGCTTAAGATCACATCCATACATAATAAATGGGATTATGAAAAGGTGAATGTTCGCCGTAAAATGAACAAAAATTTTGAATGAATACGATTATTTAAAAACTGTACAATATGTGCAATAGAACAAGTACAGAAAAATAATGATTATATATTGCCGTTTAGTTTTAATTCTTCATGTACAAATCACAAATTTCATTCGGTACACATAATAGTAGTAATTATATCAAGCCATCGAACACTTATCATTTGATATTTGATTTATGGGACCATGGGGATCTGAATGTCTTTTTATTTAGCGATTAATTCTCAGGAGGTAATTACCTCATTCAGTAAAAACTTGTCGACGATTCCGCCGTTCTACTGAACCAGAAATTTTAGCGCGTAAACAGAGTTGAGATATCTATTAATTTCGCTGCTACACAGTTATTGCACAAGTACTGCTTTTTTTTTTTTTTTTTTTTTTTTATCAATTTTTTAATTGGGTGCAGAGCGGACTTATTAACGGTCCTAGCTCCTTGTAACTGTCAGAGCTTCTGCACCCAATGCGCGATCCTGCAAGTAAAGATTAATAGCTACCTTAAATTTATTCATTTTATATTCCTTCGGAAATTTGAAATGTATTAGCGAATTCCACTTTTTTGATGTTCGGTATATAAATTCGCGCTTGATTTCTTCAGTTCGAGGTTTCGGGAGCTTCACCGTAAACCTATGTGCATTGGTTGTTCCTCTTGTTACTCTTGTTGTTGTAACGAATGGTGGTATTTTCTCCGATAGTTCTGCAGAACATTTACCATGTAAGCATCTGTAGAACACGCAGACTTCTGCAACATCTCTGCGATGCTGTAAGCTATCTAATTGCTGAATAAGTCTAGGATTCCGTATTATTCTGATAGCGCGGCGTTGAACCCTGTCCAATCAGTGGAGGGTGGTACCAGACGCACCTCCCCAAACTTTGACAGCAATACTCTATACATGGTCGGATGAAGGTTTTATATATCTGGAGAACTTGATGCGATTTGAAAAACCTTCTGCATCGATTCAGGAACCCGAGTTTTTTTGAAGCTGATTTAGCCAATGCAACAATGTGTTCATTCCATTTGAGTTTGTTGCTTATTTGAACACCAAGCAGCCGAATTGAGTCGCAACCCACAAGGATATGGTTTTTTACTACAAATGGGTAGTCGTTGCGACTTTTTTTACGTGAGAATGTACATATGTGTGTCTTTTTTTCGTTAAATTGTACTAAGTTGTTGTTACCCCACTCAAATATTATACTTAAATCGGAATTAAGAGAAGTTACTACTTCTGACCGATTATTATTTAGATCTGTAATGCTAGGCTCCGCCTCGAATGAAATAGAAGAATGCAATGTGGCATCATGCGCAAAGCTATGGATAGGGTTTACAGTGCTATCCAGCAAATCGTTGATGTATAGCAAAAACAGGGTGGGTGACAAAGGTGATCCCTGAGGGACTCCGGCATTTGGGGAGAGCGTCGATGATGATCTCCCACTAAGCACGACGCTGATTTTTCGGTCATTGAGATAGCTTTTAATCCACCTAGTGGTCATCGAGTCCAGCCCGTATGCCACAAGTTTACAAATAAGATTCTCATGCCATACCTTATCAAAAGCCTTGGATATATCCAAGGCGATTGCAAAGGCTCTCCGTGGTGTTCTAGGGCGAGATTCCATTTGTTCGTGACATACGTCAGAAGATCGGTTGTGAATCGGCTTTTACGAAAGCCGAAATTAGTTAGCTAATTTCAAGATATCTAACTATATTTTGACTGTCGCATTTCTCAAAGACCTTAGCGACGGCTGACACAATTGATATTGGCCGGTAGCTCGCAGGCTCAGTTTTGTCACAACCCCTTCAATATTCGAACTGGAATTCCATCAGGTACGGTGGCCTTGTTTGCATTCATTGACTTTAGATTAGTAAAGACAATTTCCTCCGAGATGACGACGGGGCTCATTTTAGAACCACAATATGGAATTAATGGAGGTCCAATTCCATCTGGGACAACTAATGTCGAGTTCGATTTGAAGACGCTCGCCAATAAGTCGGCTTGTAAATATGGATCCACCACCAAGGCGCCGTCAGCACGTTTCAATGCTGAAACAGATGTTTTCGAAATATTTGCAACCGATGCGACCATGTGGTAAAAGTTGCGATCGGAAATTTTCAACTCGGAAGCCACATTGGCTTTTTTGCTGTCGGCTCTTTTTGCTTCTCTACCACAGGTTTTTTTTATAGGTGTTCTGTATCGTTTTGTATTCCTCATAAGAAATTTCGTTGCGTTTATATTTTTGGAATTGAAAAATGATAAGGGTATAAATTTATTCATTCCATGTAAGACGGTGTCAGTAAAACTGGAAACGGCGTCGTCGATGTTGTTGTTATGTAGGCGTTCCCAAGGGAAATGTTGAAAAAATTACCGTAAACCATCAAAATCAGCTTTATTAAAATGCCAAAGACGCCTTGGCTGCTTTCTAGATTCTAGTGGTGTTTCGACAGATATTTTTGTGGTTATTAAGTTATGGTCAGAATTTCCAATTCCAGTTTCGACATGGGCCTCCATGGAATGAGGGATTGATGTCAGACAGACATTCAGAATATTAACTCCTTTAGAATTTTGGCATTCAAATGTGAACTCACTAACAATCTGTGTGAGGTCATGCGAAACGGCAAGCCATTCCGCATGGCGCCCAGCGACATTTCTATCTTTGTGATTCAACCATTGTTTATGGTGGGCATTAAAGTCATCGACCATAAGTAATTCGCATTCGGGATGTTGATTGCGAATATCGTCACATTTGTCTGATAAGCCCTCGAAGAAGCTAATCGTTTCTGAATCCGTCTGATTAGGAGATCTGTACAAGCTAATTAAAAAATGAGTTTTCGAACTGGTAGCGCTTGAAGTAGAATTCGTTTTCGTAGATGTTCGACGATACTTTTGTTTCCGTTAGAACTAATATGTTGGGTTTACGGGATTCGAGATGTTGATGTGCGCAATTTTTGTTAGTCACGAGACCTCTGACATTGGTATAATGGATGTTAAGGCTATTAATTGTGTCTTTACGAGGATTATGCCTCGCCCCGCGATCCGAAGAAACATGTTTCGGAGATTTTCTTTTATTATTATTCATATAAAAAATAAATCATTTTTGTACGGAAAAATGTTGAAAAACCGACCCAACAAAAAATATAAAATAAAATAAACCCAGCGATCCAACCATTTTAGTCGCCTCCTACGACAAGCAATGGATGCTGTGGTGGTATTCTAAGGATATCATCATGATCGTGCGGTGCGCTTTACGAATCATGAGAGTGCCCCCCGATCACAGGGGTTAGTTTGAATTGCTCTTCGATCGTGGGATTATACCACCCTTCTACTACTTTAGCATACTCCATATTTAGTGGCGGTTCAAGAATTTTGAAACCTTGGACTTGTTGGAGGTCATTCCCAAGTTGCTGATCTCGTTCCCGATATTGTCCTTTGCATTTACTAGCTCTCTTTGTATGTTCTTCTCGCGCTAAGAAGGCTAGAGAGACGAATTAAGCTCAATAAGTTTCGTGTGCGTCTGTGGTGGTGAGTCGTAAGCATTCAATTCAATAGTTGTAGCTTGACTTTCGATAACCAGAAAAAAACGCGTGCAGGAAAACTCACCGACATAAAAGCGCCCAAGAAAAATTTCTATGTGGAAAAAAAGCCCACTTAGCAACCAAAAAATTTTAATT
Organism: Tipula helvola; assembly: GCA_963556165.1. NCBI lineage: Eukaryota > Metazoa > Arthropoda > Insecta > Diptera > Tipulidae > Tipula > Tipula helvola. The sequence continues at coordinate 51,100,944 of OY744483.1, forward strand.
CGTGTTTAATTTGTTTTCCATAAATTCATAATAATAACAGCAAGTTTATTAAAGATAATAAATTTGTGAAAGTGGTTTAATTTTAATTTGTTGAAGGTGTACAGAGGAAGGATACTCTGTACACCTTCAACAAATTAAAATATTTTATTTGCAAAATATTAGGTTCTTCCGGATTATAGCCAGATCATCATTTTGTACGAAGAGCGAAATTAAATTAAGCAAGGCACTGATTAAAATAAAAAACAAAATCGCTTTTTGATATTTTAAAGGTACAACTCGGGCAAAGCATAGAATCACTTTTTAATTTATTTTATTTTTATTTTTTATTATACCAAAAATTGGGCAGCGGACAGACAAAAGTCCAAATATGCGCTGCCACTACATAGCACAAAACGTTTTATAACAAAACAATTTTAGAAAAACCAAAACTTAACCAAATACATACTAATATTACAATAGTAATAATAATCTAGTAAAACAGAAATTAACAAAAGTGCTTGTACTATATGCCTCCACATAAAACCAGACAACCCTCAATAAGAAACAGTAGATCAAATTCATGTAGAAAAACACACTCGCACATTTATTGGGCATCTACCAAACCCACGACTAAGAACCAAACGTTGAAACAGTGCAGATGATTGCAGATCTAAACTGACTTCGTGAAAGCAAAAATAAATCACAATCAAGGAAAAACTCATTATGATTTGACTATAATCTTAAAAGGTCGGAAAAAATAATATTGCGCTTCTAACTCTATGAAAGGGTGCATAGAAATTCAGACATGATAACGAGGACGCTTCGCACAAGTTGTTAATTAATTTATAAAGGAATGTTTCATCAAGCAGAAGCTTTATGGTCTCAAGTGATTGAAGTTCAAATATTTTAAGCCTAACTTCATAGCTAGCACGACTACTAAATCGCATACACTTATCCATTAAAAAAAATGGTAAATTTCCGTTGTATACTCTCAATTTGAGCCTTATAAGATTCGTAGTAAGGGCTCCAAGTTTGACTGCAATATTCCAAACAACTACGCACTAAGCTTTTAAATAACGTAATAAAAACATTGGGATCACGAAACTCTTTACAACGTCTAAAAATAAACCCAAGTAATCTATGTGCTTTAGCACAGACGGCTGCTATATGGAGATTAAATTTGAGTTTAAAATCAAATGTTACACCAAGATCAGCGATTTCGGCAACCCTGACAACAAGTTAAGTTTGCGCGTATATGAAATTGCAACACATTTACTGATATTAAGTTTTAATAACAGTGAAAAATTTTGCAAATCAGACTGAAGTCTAGAACAGTCAGCAGCGTCATTAACATTGGTGAACATTTTTAGATCATCAGCGTAAAGTAAGTCTCGTGTAGATATAATGGTTGATAAAAATAATATTGATAAAAATAATTGATATGGTTGATAAAAATAAGAAATAAAAGGGGGCCAAGGGTGGAACCCTGAGGCACCCACGACTTAGCAACAATGGTCCGTCACAAAAATCCATTGAATTTGACCTGTTGTGTACGTCACAAAAGATATGATTGTAACCAGCTCAGAATTTGTCGGAGAGACCCGAATCAGCACATTTTCTAATTAGATTCGGTGGGATACTGTGTCAAACGCCTTTTCAAAATTAGTATAAATACAGCCCACTTGTCCGCCCTGATCAACATTAGTAAAAATACAATTAGACATATCAACAAAATTAGTAGTAGTCGGACGATCAGGGAAAGAACCATGTTGCAAAGGGTTAATCAAATGCTTAACATCATCAAAGATGATACAATAAACAATTTTTTCAAAAAGTTTGCTGAAACTGTTTAATATAGATATAGGTTTATATTTTATTACATTACTAGCATCAGATTTCTTATATATTGGCACCAAGTAAGCCTTCTTCCAACGCGAAGGAAATACACCCATTCCCAACGATAAATTAAAAAGTAATGCTAAAGGTTTAGTTAGCTGAGATTTCAATTTAAAAATGAAATAATTGGGCGAATTATCAGAGCCAGCACCTTTTTTGATATCAAGTGAAGATATTACTTTTAAAACATCTTCTTCGGAAACTAAATCTGAAGAATGACAATTAATATGAAAATTTAATGATTCAACCAACTCATCAACATAAATGGACTCAAAATTGCTTCGGTAGCTTCAACTGCATCTAGTTTCATACATGATGGGTACACAGATCATGAAGTAAGAGACTGACTATAGTTCCAGATTACAATTTGAAGCCATTTAGCCGCAGCAAACATTTGTCTAAATCAGTTTAAAAAAAATGTTTGATAATTGTGGATACTTTTCGAAATGATAATGTATTACGATAATGTTAACGTGGACGAGACAGGCTTATTCTGAAAACGTCTTCCTTCTAGAACTTGTATTTCGAAAATGGGTAAGCTTCTTTTAACGTTACTTTAAGGAGGAAATGTAACAACAGTTTTGTTTCGCGAATGGAATCTTCGGGTGCCATTCCAGGCTACGAGAATATTGACGAAAAGAAAAATTGGAATTTAATTACAATTCTCACTTTATTAAGCAATGCTCCAAGCCACCACGTGACTCCAAGTGACTTAGACAAAATCTGTGACAAAGTAAAATTTTTTTTTTTTGCGACTAAAACACTACGTCACTAATAATACCGAAGGACCAAAGTGTAATATCGAATTTTATGTACTATCTTCGACAAACATTTACACAACGGTTCTCGGCAACGGAAGGAAGCGATAAGATAACTATGAAAACATTTTGGAAGGATTTCACAATTTTTAGTTACACGAGCCTTTCTCCACTACCTCATCACCCAGCTCTCATATCCCCTCACATTTACAGACCCACCTAACTCCCCTCATCCAAAGCACTTCCCCCCGTCACTCCAGTACTTCCTTCAGTTAGTAGACGCTTTTTCTTAAAATTGTTCGTTATGCGTCGACTTGATTTGCGTCTAATCTTGTGGAACGAAACCAGACGCAAAGCGAGGGTTTGGTGTATTTCTTTTCTAATTTTAAAATGAATCTCCCTAATTCACATTTGTTTTTACGTCAAAAGTAAAGTTGTTCCGCTGTAGTATTAAGTATTGTTCTTTGTTCGTTTAATTCTAAGTAAGTATTTATTCATGTGAGCTTTCCTTGTGGGCTTTTTCATAGAATCGTATCTTCACTCATTCGTGTGGCAGTTGCACTCGGGATGTACAATAGGTAGATGTTTTGTAAATACTTCACATCTTGAGTTCAGCACAGAAGAGCTCAGAATCTATATGTAGGCAGGGTCGTTTTATTGTATTTCTTGCGCCCTAAAATTGTGCCCTATTTCGCTTATTTAGTTAAGTTTGTTTTATTATCCTCTTAAATTGTTCGATTCATCATGCTAGTTGCTTCTAAAGCAATTTACTTCTATATAATGTCTGCCATTGTTGAAAATTGTTTGCTAACAAACTTTGGAAACGAAATTCTATTTTTTGTAAAAAAAAAAAATCACCCTCGTTGCGGCTATCACCAAAATTATTATACGTACACCAATATCAACTCTGGCACGTGTGGCGTAGGTTCATTTACCTGCTTATATAAACGAAAAAATGAATTATTACACCCATACAGTCTACTGACTAGATACTAGTTCGATGTTAAAGCGTTTTTTCAATGCCAAAAACAAAAATATTAAAATATTCTAAATTGCACCATTTCTAAAGAAACAAAATTCTTTCAAACAAAACTTCTTAACTAATTTTAAGTAGGAGATAGACTAAACACACACACGCATCATACATCACTATAATAATAATAGTGAGATATAGAAATTTTCAATTAAACTCAATTAAGTTTTTTGACTTTGGTTAAGTGATATGAACTCGATAACCCATATTAAAAAAAACAACATGAATATGTAAAATTTAGCGATTGAGACATTAGGTTTTTCAGTGCCTAATAAAGGCAACGATTACTATAACGGCAAAATATACAACAATAATAAAAGGGTTGGAAAATTAAAAATTTTCATTTTCATGCCAATGAAATTGATATATAATTCAATAATTTATCTTGATTTAGAATTTAGATTGTTTATAATGTTTGTACATTAATAATTTAGTAGACGGGCCAAGGTTTGTTCGTTTTAATTTTTTATGGGAGCGCTTATCTTTACTAAAATGTACGCGCCTTTAGTAGATATTAAAAATTTATTTATTTTTATCAAAATGTTAAATTGATTTTTCAAATCTGAAAAACTTTTAAATCAATATTTGTTGTCTTAATTTTTGAAAGATGTATAGAAAGACTATTCCAACTAACATACTGTTATGTATAATTTATAATGAGTAGGTGAGGGTTCAAGCAGATGTTTCGACATGACAATAGAATAAAAAAAATAATCGAGACAGAATAGTTTTGTACTTTATATCCAATTTTTATATTCACTCGTTGTTGGATGGTCGATATTTTGTATTGCTACACTATGGAATGGATGTAGGGGAATATTGTGCCATATGCTGTTCTCATTTTATTTATTTAAATAGTTTTAGTTTTTGGTAACATGTGAAATAATAACAAATGTTTGCTGACCTTTTTTAAAATGGGTCTGTTCGTTGTATAATAGATGGCTTATGTTTTTTTTTTGTTTCAGGACACAATTAAAAATCTAGCTATATTTATCGAAGTAATCACTTCAGCTTTCATCTCAAACTTCTAAAAAAGTCGTTTTTATTTTAAAATCTCAAATTTCTAAAATTCACTCAATACGGAGAGTAGAGACTCATTTATTTATGTTACGAATAATTAAGCGTTACACTTAATAGCCGCATTTCTTGACGCATTAGTGATCCGGATCAGATCAAAGTTTACATTGAAAACAACAACAAAAATTAAATGTTTGTTGTTGTTTTCAATGTAAACTTTGATCTGATCCGGATCACTAATGCGTCAAGAAATGCGGCTATTATTATCATAATCCGATGGGTTTTTTCGTGAATATCCACGAACTACGCCCAAAAATAATATCCTAACTTAAAATTTCAGAATTAATGAAATAAAAAATACGATCTACCTACTCCCTAATAATTCGTCGACGAATTTTCCCGTTCAAATTTGTCAAGTTTTTCGAAAGATTTTCGCAAATTTGTTAGCAAGCGATTTAATAAATGAACCACCCAGCTCTACATTCTTTAGTTTTCATTAAATTTGATTTATTTAACCTCTCCCCCTCCACTATATGAAAAATTACACGAGAAAATGGAAAATTATTTGTATGATATGTGTGTGTGTTACGCCTCATAAACTAGATAATAAAATATTTTTTGTTATACATTTACAAATACGTAAACCGATAAAGTATTATAAGAAATACATTAGATTATGTATATGAAGAATGAAAAATCTAAGAACATTGAAAATTATATTATAATTTTTCTGTAAACGGAAAGATGAATTTTGAATATTTGTTTACCCAGTTTTACTGAAAAATCTAAATAAGTTTGTCAACGTCAAATAAATTGTAGAGCTTCTAGATCTGGAGGTACGATTCCGGTACGATGTACCATAATAAAAAAAATAACGTCGGATTTTCATTTGCTTTGCACAACTTCCCAGGATGACGAAAACGGACGATTCGAAAAATATTTTTAGTTAGAGGAAAGACTAGCATTTGAACTAAGTCATATTTCCATATGGTTTAAAAAAAATATTTTCCAGAAAAATATTTTTTGTGTTTATTTCCACACTTTCTCGAACAAAACTGGCCAATCATTTATATTGCGCACTTGTACAGGAAGCATTTTTCTGTGTGGGCAAATTTCCATGTGTGTTTTTCACTTGTAAGCATTTATGTCGGTGTCTTAGAAGCTTTTTCCTGATCCGTAGAAAATACCCGTACAAAATTCTACATCGGTTAAACAGGTAAATTTTTTTTCCGTAAGATATAAAGAAAATATTTTAATGATAAGGATAAAATCTGTTTTAGGCATAAAGAAGAGATTAATACATAAAATATACTTTCTGAAATTTGGTTGCTATACTTAAGGCTGTATGGTACTCAAAAAAAATTTCTGTTTTGGTATCGATATTTAAATGTCCAAAAATGCGTCTAAACTGTGTCTATAATAAAGAAAAATATCGTTTTGTATTTTTGTTTTATTTTGATGTAAAATAAATATAACTGTATGTCGACTTGTCTTATTTCCCTTTTTTCCAGAATAAAATTATATACTATTTCGGTTATTCATTTTCGTTGTTTCTATGGCAACTCAGTACGTTAAAATGTATAATTTATTATAAAACGATAAGATCCTGGACATTCACCATTTTTTGGGGGTAGCCATCTCGTAGAGTAAAAGGAAATCAAAAATTAGCCGAGGTCATACCCATTTTTGACAAAAAAAAAAATATTTATCGATACTGAATTTTTTCGTAACGATAAATATATCGATATTCTTAGTATTTTGATTATATCTTTCTTATTTTATTATTAATCTTTATAATCGTGAATTAATCCCTCAAAAATATCTTTCTGCATAGGTCAATATAAAAGATATACATGGTTTAGCGAGAAAAACTTAAGAAAATTGAATTTTCCGTAAGCTCCATTATCCAAAATTTCGTCAACTTTGAATTTTTATTACGGATAAACTATAAATAATTTTGAAATAATCCTGTATTAATCCCTCAAAAATACCTTAAGCTTGATCAATAAAAAAAAAATTTGTGAATTGATAAATATTTGTAGCCACAAATTGATTTTTACGATACCCTTATTTTGGTAAAATGAGTACCATACAGCCTTAATAAAAAACATTAAAATTTTATGAAATATCAAAATATTATGATAGACTGCAATCCACATACAATTACCGTCCGTCAATTAACTTAACAGAGTCGCTATCAAAATCAATTCACATTAATATTTTATGTTATCTATTTATACATAAAAAAGGAGCATTGATTTATTACGCCGTGAATGATATACACGTATGAATGTTTGGCTATGTGTTAAAGTCTAGTTGTTTATATTATCAAACCGCATACACAGAAACACACGACAAATAATAATTTATGTTAAATTTTATGTAATATCTAATCTATTGAGAGATTCGATGTTGTCGAAAAATAAATATTTTAAAAGTGGTTGGGTGTGGCCCAAAGGATTGGATTACACAATTATTATAAAATTTTTGTGGTATACTGATATGCACGAGGCGAGCAATTTTTTTTTATTTTTATAAATTAACTAATCTAAAATTAATGATGTGCCACATTCAATTATGATATGGAATGGGTTAGGAAAATTTAATGAAATTACATATTTGGGATTATAGTATATATTCACCCAAACGAATATATAAAACACATGTGTGGTTTCAATATTAATTGAATCGATACATAATTTATTCACATGTGTAATTTAAAAGTTGTGGATTGAGGTGTATATAAATTTTACCTTCACACGATTAATGGGAATATACGGTTCGATTTTGAAAATTTATTGTTCTGTAGTTTGAATGACATTAGATTATTCAGTATGGTCACCATTTCATGGCACGTAAATTCAAGCAAAATAGAAACCGGCTATACTGTTTTAAACTGTTTTCTTAATAGATAATGCGATGGCCGTTTTCTAAATTACACAATAGCTTGTCTTAAAAATTCAATTTTAACGAATAAGCATGACATCCATAGAAGTTCACCACAGTAATCACTGCTTATTGTAGAAAAAAAAAAGGTTGGATGTGAATCGCCTGAATTGAGGACCCGCATCAATAAAAACTATCACTGTTAACCTTCCGTCGGTGCACGCGTTTTATACACACGGTCTGTGCATGGCGGTAACATGTCACCCCACTAGTTTATTATACAGAACAAGGGAAAAAGTTATATTTGGTTAATTTATTTAAATAAAACTGAACATAATATATCAATAAATTTTATATTAATTCATTGGAATACATATTGAAAATATAGTTTAATTCACGTTCATGTTATAACAAATGTAAATTATTTAAAAAAGGAACAATATTTAATCAAAGTCGTCATCAAGATCTTCACAGCTGGCGATAACTTCTACGTCTTGGATTTCTACGGCACAGCAGGCATTGCAAACTATTTTATGATGACGCTTGCATGCAGGCATGGTACAGATGTGGCAACTAATATTTGTTTTTATGTCAGCAGACCGATCGCAGAAGTTACAACGACGAGACCGATTTTTGGTAATGTGCGAACTAGTCCAGCATCTGGTTGCTGTCTTAGAATATCGACGTTATAACCCATCAACTGCCTCACAATTTTTACGTTTTTTTGTTTCAATGCGTTTGGATTTGATAGCCACTTTCGAATATGTTGATCAACAAGCTGTTTTGCAAGGATCTCCAGAAAAAGTTTACGGGTGTTGCTTTTCTTTTGTACATACGCATCTGGGCGAGCTAGCTTATGTATGTTAAAGGCAGTAATAGCTGCCACATCTATCATGTTGAAAAACAACACCATTGGCCATCTACGAATTATACGTTTACATGTATAAGTCTTGGCCAACTTATCCATAGTATCTACTCCTCCCTTACAGGAATGGTAGTCTAAAATTATTTTCGGCTTGCCGGAAGTTTCATCGATGTCATCGTTATTATGAAGAGTCGATAATAATAGCATATTTTTATTTGGTTTTGGTATGTAACTCACTAAAGTGAGATAGCCATTAAAACAAAAGCGTGATGAACCAACTTCTCGATTTTTGATATACATTTTTTTGCCTTGTGCCTTATGTGCTGCCAATTCGACTGGTAAATCGGGTTTATCACTTCGAATGGTTCCTATGATTGTTGTTTTTTGACGAATCATATCTTCGGCAAGAGCACAACTGGTAAAAAAGTTGTCCATTGTTATAGTACGTCCTTTGTTGACGTAAGGACGAGCTAGTCTGTTCACTAGGTTGAATGCGTAGTCTTTTGCACTCTTCTCTCCAGGTTGACAACCAATATAAATTTCCCATTCAATGGCTGTACTGCCGGAAATTACATCGCCCTCTTGTTGCTACTAGTTGTTCATCGACTGTTAAGTTTCTTGGTCTATATGCTAATTTCAGATTCTCCTGAAAAAGTAGCCAAACATCTCTGAAAGCAGCTAATTTGTCAATTTGCAATTGTTCTGTTCTAGATTGATGATGATCGAAACGCATGAAGCGAAGAATTTGCTCCACTCTCTGCAACGACATCGATGCTTTGAAAAAGAGCCGGCTCTCTTTATGCCACAATTCGAGTAGTCGCTCATCCCAATTCTTCCTCATACCGGCATATAAAATAATCCCAATGAGGGCATAGAGCTCGTCAATTTCCAGGTCATACCGTATTCGTGGTTGTTTATATTGGCTTGGATTACGGTGACGATCAAAATAATCCTTCGCCTTACGATTCGTCTCACTCGCGATAATGCACATCATCGTAGGTGGCAAAATACTTTTAAAACATTCTTCTTCCTTATTGAAATGTCTAGCAATTCCAATAAATTCCGGTGTCTCTCGATCTATTTGAAATTCTGGAACTTTATGAATGCTCGGTGGTTGGACGCTCCATTTTCGAGAATAATTCTTATTCTGCGAGTTATAAAATAATTCTTGTTCATCAGTCTCATTTTCATCATCATTGGATGAACACTCTTGTTCCTCCTGCAAATCTTCGTTGCGCATACGGTCACATATATCCGGAATATATTCATCATCATCATCTAAATCCGAAAAATTACCATCTAAATCATCTTGTTCCTGAGGAATTTCGTTATATTCTTGTAAATCATCACAAGAATTAATTATTAGTGAATTATCCGACGAAACGGATATCTCATCGAACAAATCTCTTAGTTCTTGACTGCTTTGTCGTTTTGTCATTATCTAACAAAAAAGGTAAATTGGCAAACATTAAAATCAAAATTACTTCAAACACTATTGTATAATACTCACATAATTCCAAGTCGATAAAAATAATTGTAGGGTACAGTAATAAACGGTATGCAGAAACTAAATCACAAATTAACCTTGATTGATTGATTGATTTAGTGTGTACGACCAAGCCTAAGGCAAGTTTCCCGGAATACGCCGGGTCCACCGTACACCCTTTTACGAATAACAAAATCGAGGGAAAGGAAAGGTATGTTAGTAATAGAGAATCAACCCGGTTCCAGATACCATGGCGGTTGATAGTTAGTAAATAAGACAACACAATTTTTAAACTACATGATTGTTAACTGCTTGTTGTTCCTGGAGCGTTGAGTCCGGCTATAACTTTGTTACTGAAAATTAGGATTAAACTTAATCCGTTTAAGAATGATTAATTCTGGAACAATCTTAGATTCTGAAACAAATTAAATTATTTATCACTTATCAGTATAGTTAAAATAAACCCCTCTTAACACCGATGATCTTATTAATCTAACTATACCTAAAATTACATCAGCATTAATCCTAGACCACCTAAATAAATCAATAAATAATTTAAAAAATCCTTTAGGTAACACCCCTACAAATGTAAACAATTAATTAACATTTTCATCAGCTTACAAAATTATTACTAACTTAGCTTCCTTCTGGAACTCATCCAAGAGTCACCAAAAGAATGTTCCAGGGATATTTCCATAAACCCAATCAGTGACTAAAACCACATACACACCATTCAGCAAAACATTCTATAGAAATAACTTTAGGACATCGGTAATAATTTTACCCAGCTTTAATTAATGATTTAAATTACAAATTAAATCTGCACAAAGTTTTTGGAAATCTACATTAGGTTTCTCCGAATATTGCTGACAATCAAGATTTAAATTAGTTAATTGTTGCCAACTACTACTTAAAAAGGCTATAGTAAAAGTAATTAATTAAATACATCATCAAGGTCATTCATCCCTCTGAAAATTTAAATCATTCATCAACCCCCCCCCACCCCCAAAAAAAAAACCTTCCCCAGCCGAACAAAAAATATTCCACGCTTGATCGTGAACCACTTGCGATGTATTTAGTTAGTATATAAATATGAATATTAAAATTGTGTGTACTAAAAATCATACAAATATTCCTGATCCATGCACCAAAATTCAGGAACACATTATTTTGTGTCGATTATACATAGAATAAAATGCTAAAGTATTTTCAAGTTAGTAAAAATAAAATAAAACATGAAACTAACTGTCAAGTCAATCCCAATTTAAATTTGATCCAAATATCCCTCGCAATTAAATTCCATGTATAAACATACAACCATCAAATTCATACAATTAATCGAGAACCCGATTTCATTCACTCGCTATACAGACAATAATAAAAACTAACTAAAAGGAAATTAAAAAATTATATTCTTACAAATTTCATCATTGTACCTAAGGCATACTTTTTCGGGCTTTATTCAACATCGAGAGTTCCGAAAAACGTATATTAATTTATCAAAAACTGATTTTGTATTTTACTTCATTTCCACTAAAAATATATGATACCCGGGGAATTCCCTCCGAACATAAATGTTCATATTTCCCGAGAAAGTTCTACCCTAAATCCCATATAAATAATATTGTCGTTCATGTGTGAGAACTACAAACCAAACTCCATAAAATCAATTATGTAAGTTAATTAAGTTTAATATATGTAGCATCTCACACGTTCACTTATATAATTAACGTTGTTCCCATTCATAGGGTCCAAATTATTGCATATTCAAATACTTCAACAGTTCAACCTAAACATAATATAATATTTTATATTAGTATTTTATTTATATAATTTATTGAAATTTTAGTATTTTAATTTAATTTAAATTATTTTAATATAATTTATAAAATTTAATGCTACTTATAATACGTATTTATAAGAAACTTTTAATTCTAATTAAATTTCCAATTCAACTCAAATTTACTCGATTAAACGTAGTATAAGAATCTTATTTGAATTGAATGCATACATGAAAATTTTGCGTTGTGTAGTTTTTTTTTTTTTTTTTCGCTGGCGCTACATCCCATAGAGGGATTTGGCCTCTTCATATTGAAGTTTCGTAATCATTTTTTTAACGGATAATGAGTGATTAATTCATTGATCCTACATAACCCGCCGTGATTTTTTCATCACCCGCCGGGAATCGAACCCGGGACCTCCGGGGCTTAAATCAAGCATGCTAACAACTGTGCCACCGGGGCGGCGTTGTGTAGTTCATTGTATCATTATAAAGACCACTATAAACACATAGAATACAACAACGCCAAGTAAAATATTAAAATCGTATTACAGTACAACAACTAAAACCACCAACACACATAGAGAAAATAAATGTTTTCATATAATCCTTCATGTGCGCAGCAGGGAAAGTATCGATGTGTATATAGTGTGTTTTGGTACATGCCTTATTATATCAATGCCTACTATATATACAAGCCTATGACTACAAGCAATTTTTACAAATTGAAACACATTAAGTCTCTCCGCTACGCAGCAGTATAATGCTGGAAACACATGAGCAGAATTCTGTAAGCAGCAAAATTAGAATACACAAGTTTAATGCTGGAAACACATGAGCAGAATTCTGTAAGCAGCAAAATTAGAATACACAAGTTTAAATGAATTGAAGTACATGTATTCTGCTTGTCATGTAGAATTCTGCTTCATGTCTCTATTTCTAATTTTGCTGCGAATCAGTAGGCTACATTACGTAAAAAATAACAAATCTAGTACAATTTGTATACTTTTTATTTTTTTCAATGATTTTTTTTAATTTGTTGACAGAAAATAAGTTTTGTGTGACAAGTGCCAAAATGGAGGATACAAATGAATTAATTTGTGACAAAATAATGCAGAATTCATTTAAAAACATTGTACATTAAAATTAAATATGTATCAAATAAATGCCACAAAAAAACATTCTGCTTATCAAAAACGACGCTCATGTAGTTCACCCGAATTTCTGCCGGCAGCGATGCTAGCAGAAATTCTGCTCATGTGTTTCCAGCATAAATGAATTGAAATACATGTATTCTGCTTGTCATTTAGAATTCTGCTTCATGTCTCTTGCTGGAAACACATGAGCAGAATTCTGTAAGCAGCAAAATTAGAATACACAAGTTTAAATGAATTGAAATACATGTATTCTGCTTGTCATGTAGAATTCTGCTTCATGTCTCTATTTCTAATTTTGCTGCGAATCAGTAGGCTACATTACGTAAAAGATAACAAATCTAGTACAATTTGTATACTTTTTATTTTTTCCAATCAATTTTTTTAATTTGTTGACAGAAAATATGTTTTGTGTGATAAGTGCCAAAATGGAGGATACAAATAAATTAATTTGTGACAAAATAATGCACAATTCATTTAAAAAAATTATACATTAAAATTAAATATGTATCAAATAAACGCCACAAAAAAAACATTTTGCTTATCAAAAACGACGCTCATGTAGTTCACCCGAATTTCTGCCGGCAGCGATGCTAGCAGAAATTCTGCTCATGTGTTTCCAGCATCTATTTCTAATTTTGCTGCGAATCAGTAGGCTGCATTACGTAAAAGATAACAAATCTAGTACAATTTGTATACTTTTTATTTTTTTCAAGAAATTCTTTTAATTTGTTGACTGAAAATAAGTTTTGTGTGACAAGTGCCAGAATGGAGGATAAAAATAAATTAATTTGTGACAAAATAAAGCATCATTCATTTAAAAAAATTGTACAATAAAATTAAATACATATGTATCAAATAAATACGACAAATTAAAATTCTGCTTGCCAAAAAAGACGCTCATGTAATTCAACCAAATTTCTGCTGGCAGTGCTGCTAGCAGAAATTCTGCTCATGTGTTTCCAGCATTATAAAGAAAATATATTTTTTTTGTTTTTGTTTTGTCCGAAAACATTTTATTATTCATTTAGTTTTTTTAGTGCAGCATAATACTTCAAAGAAGGAAGACACGCACTTTCTGATCAAAGAAGAATACCGTGTGAATTTGATTTATTCATGTAAATTTAAATTTTTTAGATAAATCTAGTGCATTATGTGTTTCAATAATAAAATATTGGAAATATTACTGACAATAAATTAAATCAAATAAAAATTAATTTATGTACTTGATTTGAAAACAAATCAAAGCGTAAAACAAACGCGTGACATCCCTCTTTGACGTAATATAATGCACTAAATAAAAAAAAAAAATTTTAACATGAAAGATGAAACAAAACAAAAAAATATCTTTACTTTACTGCACTGCCACATAGCGGCGGAGACTTATAGTGCATTTTGTTGAGAAATTTACAACAACAATTGCACGTGACAGGAGTTAAATAATTCGAATTAAAAATTTGAGTTATTTAATTCGAGCTCGGAACAAAAAAAATACGTAACCATTTGAATGAAAAACAGGAGAAGTACCAACATAGAATACAAACATTAAATCGAGAAAATAAATCGTGGCTTATTTTCTTAAAAAAAAAATAATTCCAAAATAATTCGAATTAAATTTTTCTCAACAAAATACGCTATTAGTGTGTCGTCGCTGTTTGTAGTCATAGGCCTGTATATTCAAGACGGCATTGATTATATACACAATATAATAAACTTCACTATATTATATACTGCTGTATATATTTCCGAAAATAACATCGTAAACTACACATACACGACTGTGAATACAATTCAGAAACAAAATTGACGATTGGAGCCGTGGTTTTAGACAACATTATACATAGCCGCTTCACTTTTAAAAAATTCCGCTATACCATATTTTAGTCGTTCTGCGAGCGCTGATGCTAGTTTTTGTATGGTCGCTTCAGTTTTATTTTATTCCGACAGGTAGTGCTTTCTCTACATTTACAATCGTCAATAAACAACGAACTCAATACAAAATTATATTCTTTTTATGTATATAAATAAAGATGTTTGTGTCGTTTACACATAAAATAAAAAACACAACAATATTCTCGTAAGAGGAAAGAGAGAAACCGAAAACTTGTATATTCATGTACAGAAACAGAAATTTAACTGCGTAAATTTATTTATTCGATTTTAATTAAATCTAAATACCAGATAATGTATTTGACTATTTGAATTTTATGCACCAACTACACAAATTTAAGACATGCAATATTAAGCGAGAAATCAAAAATTTGATTTGTTTCGCTATAAATATAAAAATAAAAAATATAAAACAATGCCTGTTGAATGCATCCCGATGGATTGCATTCTATCCATATTTAAATTTTCATTATTATTCACAACACATTATTCATTTAATTAAATTAAATTACATTAGAAAAATAAAATAAACTAAAAATTAATTAAATTTAAATTTTCTCGAAGAAAACGACAAAAACACGTCCTTCTTCTTCGAGCGTCAACGACCGACCAGAAACTAAATCACAAATTAACCTTATACAAAAAATTTACACTTACACAAAATAAAATAGTTACACTCCTTGCAGTAATGACGAACAATTCCTTTATAGGTTCAAACACAGACCACGATTTAGATCTATCAAACACATTTGTCGATGAATTTTGAACGGTAAAAGTACCGTTATAAATATAATATATGTATATGTATATTCAAGCTGAGTTCATAAATTTTGAAGTCGAGTTTATGTTGAAAGGCTGTGAATGGTGAAACGCACGTAAACGAAAAGATAATAATTTTTTAACTAACCGATTTCAATTGCGTTCTTTGTAAGTCTGGGGTGACTTATTACCCCCATGCACAGACCGTGGCATATTTTTCATTACTGTGCCACAGTTGCTTTGAAATGGTAAGATTTCACCGTTTTTTGATATTTTGTTGTGCTAAACGTGTAAGAGAGAGCATTCCTAAGTGATTTCATTTTTTAATCCACTTTTTATTTCACTTTTTTTAAGCCTGGGTAACTTTTTACCCCAGTGCACCGACGGAAGGTGAAAACATCTTCATGGTATCTTCTGACTCTCTGGGTCTAATACTATGTAAAGGACCGGATGGGAACCAACGTGGCGGGATTGTTGACGTAATATGGTCCAGCAATGTAAAAACTGTATTGTTATTGAATTTTTATAATTGAATCGTTTGGTCTTCAAAGGGCTCATATCCACTTTTTCAGGAAAAAAAAAACTTTATTTTAGCTTCATTTCATGACACCAAGCTATCCGGATCAAATCACATTTTACATGCAAACCAAACCATAGACACATTTTGATCCAAAAACAAATTTGGATCAAAATGTGTCTATGGTTTCCATGTAAAATGTGATTTGATCCGGATAGCTTGGTTTCATGAAATGCAGTTATTGTCAGCAAAAATAAGTTTAGGAGGCAATTTGAGTTTGTTGATGAAAATGTGAGTCGCTATGAAGTTGTAAGCTGAATTTTGCGGTTATTTAAACCTTTAAAAAGGAAAAGTATATTATGTTTTAAAGACTTCAGTAGTCACCGTCCTCACTATTATATTCCATTCCAGTTGGCTATTGCATAATTTCGTCGTAAACATACAGACACTGAGCAGGTATGTACTTTAGGACTTTTTGCTGGTCACAATTTTTTTTTAATATTTATTACGTTTACAGTATCAAACGCTCTTTGTGAAGGTAATCTTCCCTTCTTCATAAATTCGGTAGTATTAAACCATAGAAGTTTAAACGTAAAACTTTCCAAACAATCAATAAATTCCCGGGCTTCCAAATTTTCATCGCTGGTCAGTTCGAGATGTGAAAATTCAGAAACTTTAAATTTGTTTTGATTTTGCTTTTCTGCCTTTTGATGGAACAGCCAGCAATTACCTGCTTTTTGAAAAAAGTAGGCCACCAATCCTTAAAGTTTAATATTTTATCATTATTTGACAAAATATTTGTATTGATTTTTTTGTAGTGTAGTTGATCAGGGCCACATATTCCTCTGGCAAATAAATTCTGTCAATTTTCTTTAAATTTTCTCTTGATTACTCCAAACATACGATCACAAGGTAGAAAACTATGGACTCGAACGGGGAAAAACTGATAGATTTTGGTGAGGTTTTTTTTTCAATACAAAAAGCCATTAGAAATCGTAATTTTACACAAAAAAATACTATTTACTAAGATAGATTTTTCAAATACTATGCATATAATAATCCCATAAAGTTTACCATAGTTCCCAAATGAAGTAATAAGATAAACTACTTGTGGATAACATTACCCTGTTACAAAGAGGACACATTGAAGAAGAGATAGATAAGGTTTGAAGTGCTGAATAGAAAAGGAATTGAGTACTAAAAGTAACTTTTCGATCGCAATAAATTTATAATCGATCAGTTGATGCTAATTGTCAAGAGCAAATTAAACAATTGAAAACATTTTTGTGCATGCTAGATGCACAGAAGTAATAAAACACTGCATAACGATAGCAACTCAAGTTTCATTTTACAACCAAAATCAATTTTCCGAATTGCAATCTAAAAGATATAAAGGGCTGAAACCTCACGAGGTGATCAGAACTTCGGTCTTTGGTGTCTTCAATGGGGATAGCATTCACCTGTGTCATAAAGTTGGTGTGACAGTATTGATTTCTATTTTAACCAACATTTATTTACTTATACAACAACAACCAACCAGGTCAAAAGCTTCAGTAACATGGGTACAGACATCCAATTTAATACTACAAATCGAATTCTAGAACTTTACACCGAAAGTAGTATAAAACATTATACTGATATTTCTAACCGTGTAACTGGCCATATTCGAGAACTTTATCCAAAAATCATTTATCATCATTTCCAAAACACAAATCAAATTTCATCATAATCGGTTAATAAATAGCCAAGTTCCATCGTACTTGGCCATATTCCAGAACTTCATCCAAAAAACATTCTAGAATTCTATTTACAAAGCATATGTCAAATTTCATCATAATCGGTTAAGGAATAGCCAAGTTCCATCCTATTTAGCCATACTCCAGAGCTTCATCCAAAAATCAGTTTAGATTTCCATTTCCAACCCACATGTCGAATTTCATATCAGTTAAGTAAAAGGCAAGTTCCATCGTACTTGGCCAAATTCCAGAACTTCGTCCAAAAAACATTTTAGAATCCCATTTCCAACACACATGTCGAATTTCATCATAATCGGTTGAGAAACAGGAAAGTTCCATCACATATAAAATTGGTTAACTACTCACTACATCCTAATCCAACGCCAACTCAACTTCAACTCAACCCGCAAATTGACCCCTAACTTAACCTTCAAATCAATTCCAAAATCAATGCCCAATTCAATAATCAAACCAGCATATATAAAAAAATCGTAAATATTTATAAAACCAGATATTTTGGGTCAATTCGAATGGCAGGTACCCCACCCTCTTGGCGTACAGTCTCCCAAAACTTTT
This sequence comes from Tipula helvola, assembly GCA_963556165.1. Taxonomy (NCBI): domain Eukaryota; kingdom Metazoa; phylum Arthropoda; class Insecta; order Diptera; family Tipulidae; genus Tipula; species Tipula helvola. Next base: position 51,119,276 of record OY744483.1, read on the forward strand.
CAAATCTCAGCCTTGAACATAGAAACAGATTGGCGAAAAAAAATCCAAATCGGACAAGCCGTTCTCGAGATACCATGGGTACAAACAAACAGATGGACATTTTTGTTTTGCTTTTTCAGACTCAGGGACTTTCAAAACGTCGAGAAAAGTGGTTTTGGACCAACCAAATTTTTCGCCATTTTTGACAGAATTTCAATACTTTGGAAGTAAAAAGGTGGAAAAAAAAATTTGAGTACAATTTGCGAAGAATCATCAATATAAATATAAATTTTATTGTACATAATTGGTTTCGTAAAAATTCATTTCAAACTAAAATCAAATCAAATTTTTCTTACCGTTTTTAAGTAAGTGCAATCGGTCATTCCACGTTCATCTTATATAGTACTTTTAAAAGAAATGGATGTAGCGGTAAATTTAAAACAACATCATTATGATGGTGACATGTTCGCGAAATAAGAATTTCGCGAAATTATTAATTAAATTAAGAACTTTATAATTCGTGCGCGCACAACATTCATTGTAAGAAAATATGTATGGAAAACAAAATTACACAAAATTCTTGGTAGATCTGTCTAAATATAATACGAACATTTTTTCACACTACATCATCATTAACATTCTTTGTCGGTGAAACGTGAAGAAAATGAGATTCTCGTTAAATGACGTTATCGCATTTTAAACAATTCTGTCATCTTATCGCATTTCCTTAGAAATCTTAAAATTTTTTTTTTTTGTTAAAACAATGTTACATCTCTGTCACACGTAACTTAACCTTTGTATGATCTTTCTGTATTATGTTCTGTATTGTGTATAGTAGGTAGGTACAGGCAATTTATGTTTTTGACGTTGTGTAACGAAATGAACAGAAAACAACGTCTTTCAATTCAATTAAATCTAATTTGACCCAATCGGTTTCAGTAAGTAGCTTTATGGAATGTGGTGTGTTTACAATCAACTATGATTTCCCGTTTATAATTTTATTTTATTGTATCTAACCATTTGAAATTAGAAAATAAATGTCAAAGTTAATTTTGTTGATTTAGAAGGAAATCTACTTCCTTATTGATTTAGCTCTCGCTATACATAATTGTGATTTGTCAGCGTGAATTGTCTTCTAGGAAATAAAAAATAATTATTCACGACAACTGGAATTGTGGAAGCGATTGATGGGATTATAATACCAACAAAAATTTTAAAATTCAGATTTGAAGATTTCATTCTCTCTGCCCCAAAGCCTAAATTATATTTTTTGGAGTTTTATAGATTTACGAGGAGAGATCAATAAGTTCGCTTCTTCGCGAAACCATGGTTTTTCAGAGTAATTGATTTGGTGTAAAGTAAATTTCTTGTTTTATGGGGTACTACTTAATGACACCGCGAAATTCAATTTTGTCTATTCATTGGGTTTTCAGCGTATATGACATGCTTAATCGACGTTATCTTATAAAAAATAAAGACCAAGTTTGAATAAAACTTGGAACATATTGTACTAATAATAATAATTCCTTTGATAATATTGAAGAAGGGTAGATAACCAATGATAACCTACAGAAAAGGTGGCGAATTGCCAGATATAGCTTACATAATCATAAATAATAAGCGACCAAATCCTATTTCAACTAGTACATATCTCCAACGGAGTTAGTAGTCATCGAAACGCCGTTAGGCTTATCAGCAAACCGGTACGTTAACGAACTTTTATGCCCACAAGTTCTTCATTTCAGACGCAATTTTGATTTTAATTTTTTTTAAGTTTGGTTTTAATTATAATTTTGATTTTATTTGTTACGTTTTAATTTTAATTACGATTTTAATTTTATTTTTTTATTTTAATTCCGATTTTAATTTTAATTTTGATTTTTTGACTTTGATTTTTGATTTTGATTTTGATTTTAGTTTTATTTATTTTTTATATCGATTTTAATTTTAATAGTAACTTTGATTTTAACTTTGTCTTTAATTTTGGTTTTAATTTTAATTTTGATTGTTTAGTTAACGTTTCAATTATTTTAATGTTGTTTACTTTCGGTTTTAATTTTAATTATGTTTTTGACTTAACTTTGATTTTTTATTTTAGTTTGTCTTTAATTTTGTTATTAATTTTTTTTTTTTTTTAATTTTAATTTTGGTTTTACTTTTATTTTTTATATTTGGTTTTAATTTGATTTTAATTTTTTTAATATTAATTTTAATTATGATTTTGATTTTAATTTTATTTTTGATTTTAATTTTGTTTTTTTAATTTTATTTTTATTTTTATTTTAGTTTTAATTTTGTTTCTAATTTTGATTCTAATTTTATTTTTTTTATTTCTAATTTTTATATTGGTTTTAATTTTTATTTTAATTTTAATTGTACCGACCAAAAGGCACAGTTGTTAAAGCTGCGGCGATTGTATCGGGTGTTACTGGGCGGGATGCACGATAGGGGCGGGATGCAAAGGAATTGTTCATCATCTGATTACGATTGGTGATGAAGATGAACACAATTATGACCCCCTGTTGAGAGTGCAGAATTCATGGGCCGACCCTCCTTCCATATCAGTACTATAGATTAGCATGAAACAATGCAATAGCAGGTGGTATATCCAAAACGGCGGGCCTGAAGCCGTATGCTCTAGATTTGGCTACTGTGTGGTGGGGTAATCAGCGAATCTGTAAAAATTCTTAAAGAATTTGACGAAATTATTTCGTCGTAGCAACTGACAAATACAGTATTTAAATTGCATTGTGGACAGCAAAATTATTTATTTTTAAGAAAAGTGTGCTGAGCAAATTTTGATGTATTCTGACATACATCCACATTCAAAAGTTTACTGTTGACAAAAACATGCATTTATCAAGCTATTACAAAAAATAGTATTGATTTTACATTTGTTGTCAGCAAATGCAATGTACATTGTGGTCTTAAACTATTAAACGGAGGTGTACTTCAGTTTGAACGTAAATTTTTGCTAAGTTGCAACCGAACTGCACGAAAAGTTCTTAAATACTCGATGCCCTTTCTGTGTATCGCGTTCTTACTTAAAGTTGTTTCTTGACTCGCTGGTCTGACGTTAAAAGGGAACTGCAAAGGAGTGCCGTGAGCCTCAGAAAAGATTGCAAAGATAAAAACAAACAAACAATTTTAACCCTTTGCACTCGATTTATTTTCAAAGTTGTTGGGTGTCAACTTGTATTTTTTTTAGCTAAATGAATTAAAGTAAATTAGTATTATCATTCCAGTCCAGCGTGACATACGAGTTTTAGAGTAAATTTATATTTTCACCTCCAGTGTAACATACGAGTGCAAAGGGTTAATTTTGGTTTTAATTACAATTTTCATTGGGACAATTTAAACGAGCATACAAGAAACATTTTTTGGCGACAAACATTAGCATCAAAAATAATAAATTGGCATCACAAATAATATTTTGGCACCACATATGAAAAAACAAACAAATATTTTTGAAGGACATTATTAAATACTGTGGCGACAAACATTGACATCAAAATTAATAAATTGGCAACAAATATAATATTTTGGAACAGAAAAAAATAATTTTTAGAGTAAAAAAAAAAAAAAAAATCTAGACAAAAAATTAAATTTAATCGATACAAATTATTTAATATTTGATGGGGATCGATATAAAATATTGCAGTGTCATTAATAGATTCTATATAATCCGCTCCTACGTGCGGCGCGCAGTGCGACATGTTTGCCTATCCTGGCTCCTACGTCCCTCGAAGTTTAAATCTAAGGCCCCTCGGAGGGCTAAGCGGGGGGGAGCGAAGCGACCTCCCGCGTGCCCGTGAGAGTTACCGAAGCCGTTAGCCTCTACAATTCTAAGTTAAATTAGGGATCTCCATTTTCCAGAATATTTTAAAACTAATTTAATTTTTTTAATTTTTAATTAATTTATTTATAACTTTGTTGCCAGTTAATTTTTTTTGTCGCCCAAAATGTTTATTTCGATGCCAAAAAATAATTTTTGTGTACCCTTCCAATAGTGCCAAAAAATTATAAATGTTGCCAAATTATTATTATGATGCCAAGAAATTTTTGTTTGTTGCTCATTAATTTGTGCCGTTTTATTATTTTTTTGTATCTCAAATATTAATTTTTTGTGTGCCGGTTTATTGCCAGCCATTTTCATTTTGTTATTTACTTTTTAATTTTAATTTTTATAATGTAGCTAATATTAATGTTAATTATGATTTTAATTTTTATATTAACTTTGTTTTTATTTTAATTTTGATGTGAATTTTAAATTTTATTTTGTCTTTTATTTTAATTTTAGTTTTTTTTATTTAAGTTTTGACTTTAATTTTATTTTTGATTTTTAGGTTTTGTCTTTAATTTTGATTTTAACTTTGTCTTTAATTTTAATTTTGATTTTTTAATCTACGTTTCAATTTTAATTTGATTTAATTTATTTTAAAGTTTAGTTTCGGTTTTAATTTTAATAATTTTTTTGATTTTAATTTTAATTTTTATTTTTTATTTTTGACTTTAATTCTGTTTTAATTTTGTTTTTAATTTTGAATTTATTTTGGTTTTTTGTTTTAATTCTGCTTTTAATTTTTGTTTTAGTTTTAATTTTTTTTATTTCGATTTTATTTTTAATTGTAAGTTTTATTTTGGTTTTAATTATAATTTTGTTTTTATTATATGTTTTAATTTGCCGCCCCGGTGGCACAGTGGTTAGCATGCTTGCTTTAAGCTCCGGAGGTCCCGGGTTCGATTCCCGGCAGGTGATGAAAAAATCACGGCTGGTTTAAGGGTAGGATCAATGAATTAATCATTCATTATCCGTTAAAACAATGATTACGAAACTTCAATATGAAGCGGCCAAATCCCTCTATGGGATGTAGCGCCAGCGAAAACAAAAAAAAAAATTTTAATTTGACTTTAATTTTCTTAATGTCAATGTTAATTATAATTTTAATTTTTATATCAATTTTGTTTTTTATTTTAATTTTGATTTGAAGTTTAGATTTGATTTTGTTTTTTATTTTAATTGTATTTTTTTTAATTTTAATTTTTAATTTAATGTTGTCTTTAGTTTAATTCTAAGTGAGATTTTAATATTGGTATTAACTAATTTAACTTTTATTTTATTTTGATTTCGTTTTTTGTTTTAATTTTGGTTTAAGTTTTAATTTTTAAATTTTAATTGTGACTTTTGTTTTACATTTTAATATTTATTTTGGTTTTAATTATATTTTTGTTTTTTCATTTTAATTTTAATTTTTTAATTTTGATTTTAATTTTATTTTTATTTTTTCTTTGACTTTATTTTGATTTTATAATTTATGTTTTAATTTGATTTTAATTTTGTTGTTTAATTTAATATTTTAATTTTGCTTTGAATTTTGGATTTTATTTTATTTTAATTTTTTTTTAATTTTAAACTGCTTACTGCTTGAAGGAGTGGGTGGTCAGCGAATCTATAAGAATTCTTAGGGAATTTGACGAAATTGTTTCTTTAAAAAATATTGAACATATCGGCCACAAAATTCGTAGCAACAGACAAATACAGTTTAAAAATTGTATTGTGAATAGCAAAATTATTTATTTTTAAGAAAAGTGTGCTGAGCAAATTTTGATGTATTCTGACATATACTTCAGTTTGAGCGTACATTTTGCTCTGTTAACCCTCAGGGTACTGACTGGGTTACCGTAACCCAGACAGATTTTGAAAGTCGCGCCATTTGAAAGGAAGTGAAAGGTGGGGCTCCGGAGTGGGGGGTAAAAAATCTTTGTGGTAGTGTCTGTGTAAGCCGTGAGTGGCAGCCTCAGTCTGCGCTTGGTGCTCCAGTGGTACGAGTTAGAAAGTTGACCTCGGGTATTTCTCACCCAGTCAGTACTAAACGTTACAAAATCCGTATTTTCGGGAGACAGAATTTTTTTTTTTTTTTTGAGTTTTGGCTGGCGTAAAGTGTTTTGGTTTGTATTATTGTGTATCCTACCCTCAAAATTATGCTCTATGCTTATGTACAGTAGAATTCGCTTATAATGAACGGTCATAGGACAAATAATTTTGTTCATTATAAACGTGTCATTTTAACCAAATGTTTGTAAAATTCTTTTATCCTTTACAATTTAAATCAAAATAACACTCAAATGAAAAGAATTGATTATGGAATGGAACTTGCGATGCAACTTGTTAAACCTGCGCTAGCTGCTAGACTAGCTACCCCTACGTTGCGAATAAAACTGCGAGGTACGATTGAAGATTTTTTGAAGGCGAAAGATTTATCAGAGGACATAGACATAAGACATGAATTTGTTGATAACAAAATGGCTAAACAAAAGCGCTGCAACTTGTGTCCGAGTTCTCTCGGCCGCAAAATATTTTACAAGTGCCTCAAATGTAATAAGGCTATGTGCAGAGACCATGTAGCCAAAATATGCTGCGAATGTGGAAATACAGTCTGATTTTGTTTTTTTTATATTTTGAACAATAAAACTTTAATTCAACAATCAATTTTGTTATTTATTTATATTACAGTCGTGCCTTGTTACGATAAATCAATCATGGAACGTTTTATCGCTATCCTAAAAAACGGGTGATTTCAAAGTTAAAAAAAAATATAGTTTTTGGAATGGATCAAAAAACTGATTCGGCCATTTTAAAGGACAACTTTTTAGCTTTAAAATGCAACAAGAAAAATTTCGATATCTTTTTTTTTCACAAAGTTATGCAATTTAAAAAAAAAAGTGATTTTTCACAAAAAAAATTTCCAAAATGTTTAAACTTTTGAATGTATCTTTGTGTAAACAAATTATTCGATAAATCTATTAGCACCCTCGTATTTGTGACAAAATGGACTATCGATTGAAAAAAAAAACCTTTCAATTGGCCAACTACAGCCCAAGATACAGCCAATCAAAGTTGCCGGGTTAGGCTAACCCATGTCAGTACTGAACGTGACTTTTTTATAGTCTGTACCCTGAGGGTTAAAGACTCGCGCTGGTCAGTAATATGCACTTTCTGTGTATCGCGTTCTTACTTATAGTTGTTTCTGACTCGCTGATTCCCCCATAAGGTAGGACGTTAAAGGGAACTGCGAGAAGTGGAGTGCCTTGAGCCCCAGAAAAGATTGCACAAATAAAAACAAACAAACAATTTTAATTTTGGTTTTACATAATTATAATTTTCATTTTGTTATTTCTTTTTAATTTTAATTTAATTTTAATTTTTTTAATGTTAATGTTAATTATGATTTTAATTTTTATATTAACTTTGTTTTTATTTTAATTTTGATTTGAATTTTAAATTTGATTTTTCCTTTAATTTTGATTTTATTTTTGGTTTTAGTTTTGATCTAAACTTTGATTTTTATTTAAATTTTGAATTTAAATTTTATTTTTTAATTTTATTTTTGATTTTGATTTTTTGTCTTTAATTTTCATTTTAACTTTGTCTTTAATTTTAATTTTTATTTTTTAATCTACGTTTCAATTTTAATTTGATTTAATTTATTTTAAAGTTTAGTTTCGGTTTTAGTTTTAATTATGTTTTTGATTTTAATTCTAATTTTTAAACTTGATTTTTTATTTTTATTTTATTTTTGACTTTAATTCTGTTTTAATTTTAAATTTAGTTTGGTTTTTTGTTTTAATTTTCGTTTTAGTTTTAATTTTTTTTCTATTTTAATTTTAATTGTAATTTTTATTTTTATTTTGGTTTTAGTTATAATTTTGTTTTTATTATATACGTTTTAATTTTAATTTGTTTTAATTTTCTTAATGTTAATGTTAATTATGATTTTAATTTTTATATCAACTTTGTTTTTTATTTTAATTTTGATTTGAATTTTAGATTTGATTAAGTTTTTTATTTCAATAGAATTTTTTTAATTTTAATTTTAGTATTGTGTTCAGTTTAATTCTAAGTGAGATTTTAATATTAATATAAACTTTGTTTATTTTATTTTGATTCCGTTTTTTGTTTTAATTTTGGTTTTTTAATTTGATTTTTGATTCTTATTTTAGTTTTGTCTTTAATTTTGATTTTAGTTTTACTTTTAAATTTTAATTGTGATGTTGTTCTACATTTTAATATTTAACTTTTGTTTTACATTTTAATATTTATTTTGGTTTTAATTATATTTTTGATTTTTCATTTTAATTTTAATTTTTTAATTTTGATTTTAATTTAATTTTAATTTTTTCTTTGACTTTATTTTGATTTTATAATTAAGTTTTAATTTTAATTTTGTTGTTTATTTTAATTGATATTTTAATTTTGATTTGAATTTTGGATTTTATTTTTTTTTAATTTTGGTTTTCGTTTTAATTTTTAAATTTTAATTGTGATGTTGTTCTATTTTTATTTTATTGTTTATTTTGGTTTTAATTATATTTTTGATTTTACGTTTTAGTTTTAATTTTTTTAATTTTAATTTTACATGTGATTTTAATTTTTTATTTGACTTATTTTGATTTTATAATTTAGGTTTTAATTTTAATTTGATTTTTATTTTGTCGTTTAATTTAATTAACATTTTAATTTTGGATTTTGTTTTATTTTAATTTTTGTGTTAATTTTATTTTTTTTAGTTTTGATTTTAGTATTCTTACGTCAAAATTTTTTTTTAGACGTCAAATAAAGTGACTAAAGGCAGGTATTCACGTACAATTGAATGGCGCTATATACTTGTAAATACGATTTCAGAACATTGCACAATACACTCAACTTTTGTTCAAGATTTTTGAATTTTATTGTGCAATCATGACGTTACACAATTATATTGCGCAATTTAATTATACGTGAATGCCGGCCTTTACTTATGTATGAATATACAAATTTTTGATTTTAACTTAATTTTTTTTAATTCAATCAACACATTAGGCGCGAAACAATTTGACATTAATATAAATTTTATTTTTAATTTATAATTTACGTTTTAATTTTATGTTGAATTCTTTCATTTAGAGATTTACGAATACAATGAAAATTAAGACGTCCTCATGAATACGTCAAAAAATGGCTATTTATGGATATTTATATGAATATTTTCATTTCTGTTTCACATACTAAAATAGAAAACTCCACAAAGCCGCTTAGCAATGGTCTTCTCCGCTGAAGGATGACAAGAAATTATGCAGCATCCTTTTGTTATCCAATTGTAGTCGGTCGAATTTAATTAAAATCTAATGGGGTCTTTTGGCAATTAAATTAGTGTTTTTCGGGATTTTTTGTTGTTGAGAATTCTCTAACTCTAATTATACAATTTTAAAAGCTGGTTTAAATTTGTTTACTAGCAAGTTCGAAGGGCTAAGTAGCTATTTGGTTAATTACTTAAAGTTTTAAACTTGTTGAGCATTGACCACAAAATTGATAAATGTAAATGTTGCAGCGCTACACTTAACCCATTATTGTTATGTAGTATTGTTATGTGTGTGGTTCAGATGACGCGAAATTGATTCAATAGGAGGAAGTAGAGTTATAGACCAATAAAATAAATAAATAAAAGTGTTGAAAAATTTTGCCGTTTTCTTTCAAGCGATCATAAAATACAATATGTAAAAAAGACAAAAGTCTTTGATTATTGTTTATTATTATACATAGTTATCATTTAATTGTAACCGAATAACAATAATAAAAATTTTATTACTTCGTCTGTATATAAAATAAACTTCTTTATGTCAAACCATCTTATATACTTGAAGAGAGAACCGTTAAATAGCGGTCATCTGTATGTGTTAACAAACTTGCCATCTCTAATTGTAATATTATAGCGAAAACGTATGTGCTGCTAAGAACATCAATGTATTTGAAAATAAATTAATTAATATTAATTAATTTAATTTATTTATGAAACATGAGAAATGTAAATGAAATTAATTTTTTTTTTTTTTTGCTTCTTTTTTCTTTGCAGACATTAGAATTAGACCGTGAAGGCTTAACAAAATTAAAAAAGGCAGTTAAAGCAATACACAATTCAGGAAATTGTAAGTACATATTGTTGTGTAATTTAATTAACAATTTTTGTTCGTGAGTTATTTTATTTTATTTTTTATTTTTTGTATACGATAAGCGAGATAAGATATCCAGGGAAGGTATATTTGTTTAAAAGTACTTGTAATTAAATTTAAAACCAAAAAGAAAAATTGTTTGGGATACTTTTTAGCACAAAACACAGACACACACATACTACTTGGCGTGATAAATGATGATAGCATGTTTAGTAATTACCATGTTATCATTATTCTTGATCGTTGCTCTATACACGAGTGTAATATTATGTAAATATTTAAGGATGGGGGTGATACGGAGATAAGATGTGTGAGAATTAATTGTTTTGGGTGTTAGAACCAGTATGATTTTTAATCTTAAATAAATTACGTTGAGAAACATAAGGGATTCAAGATACATTTTTATAGTGGTATAGTTTGTTATGTTTTAGTTTTGTGTAGGTTAGGATTAGGGTTTGATATAAATTAATAGGGTTTTGAACAAATATTTTTTTAATGCGTCTCTTCGTTCAAATTATTGGTAAGTTCTGGGCTCAATTCATATTTAAATTTTCCCTATCTATCCATTTTTATTTCAACTTCTAAGATGCATTTTTACTTTGATAAAACAGTATTGGCACTCTAAAAGAGTCAAAAAGGGTTTAGGAAAGAATTATAGATTAAACGACATCAGTACTCATTTCTCCTGCTCTTCTCAATTTCAGCCTTTCTGCTGTCTAATGGCTTATTCCAGGTAAGCATTTTTGAGGTTTTTGTTTCACCAGGAGTTGCATTCAGTTTCCTCAGAATCGATTCAGCTGCTTTCCTACCTCTTTTCATTATGATATTGTTAATTATGCCATCAGTACCGACTTTAAGGCTGCTTATTTCACCCAATGTAATGCTGTACAGCTTTGGGCAACGTTTGTAATTTACACATGGTTGGTTTGTTCTAAGTAACTAATTAAGCATCTCACCAATATATGAAATACCACCATAAAATTTGGAGCATCCACAGGTTAATTAACTTTTAAGGCATCGCCTTCTAAATGATTTTATTTCAAGAGACAGCAAATAAAATTGGACGACATACTGCGCTCTTAAATTACAATAATATTTTTTTTTTGTATTAATCTTCTTCATTGAATTATCATCGTCATGGGCTAATCTCTCCGTACAGTTCGTAATTATATACATTAAAAAAATAATCGTAAACACAACGTTAAGTTTAAAGATCAATTTAATTGAAGCCGCAAGAGAAAGTTGTACAAAATAGTAGTTTTTAATTTTAATTGCATATTAAATATATAAAAATAGTTAAAAATTTAAAATATTTTATTGTAAGAGCTTGAACTTGAAACTACTACACTGTATGTATCTAATCTAAAATGATTATGTGTTAACTGGTTCTCTATAACTTAAGTCATACGCGCGCGCTACATTGTAGCTGTGGTGTAGTTTAGTAATGGAAATTAAATCGTGTATATAGATAAAATTAATGACTTGAATCGATAGCTTTATAAAAACGAAAGATTATTTTTTGTTTAGAATAATCACTTCTAAAACAGTTATTAAGGGTAAATTATACTCGCCATATGGGATATATAAGAGCTTGTGTTCTTAATTAAATTCAATAAGATTTCGTATTGGTGCAGTCATTATCATTAATGACTCATTTTGTTTGTGCTGCGTGTGCGCATTAATGGTCAGTATTAGTGGTCCGATTAATGTTAATGAATTGCTATATTCATTGAATAGAGTCGGAAATTGCTGCCTCATGAGATAATTTCATGCGATATCTTTTTGAAGCAAAAAAATGTGTTTTATTACTTGTCTCATGAGTCAAGTGTGGGGAATGACAGTATAAGAATAAATTGATCAAGTTATTTTTAGTCATTGGATTTGACTTTCACAATTGAATTTTAATCCTGATATTTTAATAAGCTCAATCTTTTCTCAAGTAGTCTCTAAATATTTGAAATTAGAGAAAAATTCAATCAAAAATGTAAAACGTTATTTTAATTTACAAAATTTCTAAGTGGGAAGTGAAATTTACAAATAATAAAATATTTATAAAAATTGTATTGTATTTCTGGATCATACAGTAGGCCAAAAATATGTTACGTATTAGACAATAATTTAGAGTTTTAAAAAATGTTAAATCTTAGGTACAAAATATTTGTGAATTCTGAGTTTATTGTATCCATTATCACTCAAAATACCGATCAAACTTTAATATTCCTAAACTGCACAAAATAATTCAAAATTTTAAAGAAATATTTTTTTGCTTAAGGACCCTTTCTCAGAATAGTAAGTAAGCACCTTAATGTTAAAAAAATTAATATTCACCCTTATAAAGTGAAAACTACCCCCGAAGGAGGACGAAAATTTAATAAGTCGTTTTTTTTTCTTCTAAAATTAGGGTGAAGCTTAACATAATATTATTGACGGGAAAATCAATTTTCAATCTTTCGCTGCATATTAACCCCCAAGGAAGGGAATTTTTCTTTCTTTTTTCATTGCACGTTAAAAAAACTGATAATTTTGATTATAAAATTAATATCCACCCGCTAGCTTGAACTTCAACCCTCCAAAGAGCGGATTTAGCAAAAGTATCAATAGTACCAATAGTAAAAAGTCTTACTCCACGTTGAGACTCCATGGTTCAGTTGGTGATTTATGGGAGCCCATAGGAGATTTGGCTATCGGGCCTATCTTTAGATGCCTTCACACTTCATAATTCTTTATATGTATATTGCTTGACAGTGTGGTCAATATTCGGCCAAAATAACTTTGTTTAATACGACAGGCGGTCTTAAATACACCCAAATGTGCTGCTAATGGATCATCATGGCAACGTTGTAGAACTTCAGCCCGTTGTGAAAATGGAACAACCAATTTGAATTTTGATCCCGGAAACAATTTATGTACATATTTGATTTTCTTCAATTTTAAAATCTGGAAATTTTTCGGGGTGATTCTCCAATCCACATTTTATATTCTCAAACCAAGCATCCTTCTTTATCGTTAACACATCACATGGCATTGCTCGAGAAAGCGCATCGGATACTATATTAAACCGACCCTTCCTGTGCCTCAAATCGAACTTGTATTGTTGCAGCCGCAATGCCCAACGACCAAGTCTATACCATTGGGGTCATTTAAATTATTTACCCAAAGAAGTGATGCATGATCCGTAATGATGACAAAGTAGCTTCCCTCAAAATAAGGTCGAAACCTTTCAATGGCCAGTATCACCCCCAGGCACTCTTTCTCGGTCGTGTGGTACTTCCATTGTTGAGTTGTGAGCTTTTGGCTAAAAAATGACACCACCCTTTCATTTTCACCTTCACCTTGACTTAATACCAAATTGCTCGGAAAATACCGGGTTGTTCCTTGTATTCTCTGGTATATTTCTCATAAAAGCCAGTAATCGTAATCTTCTGGGAGAAAATCCCTTTTCAAAGCCAAAACTAAATGATGCCATGAATTAAACTTCCCACATGATGCTTGGAACCAGATTTTCGCCGAACCTCCGTAGAAATTATATGCGGCCGAAAGCAATTCTTGATCAGATACTTGCTCAGTTCCTGCTCGCATCTTTATTTGTTCAAGAAAATCATCTAGGAATTTATATTTAAATTCACAAGTAGAATATTCCGCATCGATATCTCCGAAAAAGGTTCTTGGATTAATCTCAATAACTTTGCTTCGTTCCTTAATCGATGACGCAGCTCGATCTCCAATTTTTGATGTTGCTTGTCCAACGTCTCCGGTTCAAAAAAAACAACCTTCTTGTGTTTTCCAAAATGTATACTACTCGATCATTAAAAAAAACCATCTCCAACTTCTTTCCTCCTCAATGGTACATCCACTCTCATCTTCAATCTGCTTTTCGCTGTACTCACGTACTCGCTCACATATTGATAAGCAAAATAAATTTGTGGAAAAGGTTAGGGGAATTTGTTTGTCAAATAATAACAAAATAATGATTTGAACAAAAAAATAAATTAAGATAAATTTTCAATACAAAAAAATAAAATTAAGTCAGCAATATTTCACTCACAAAATGTATTCCGCCACGCTAATGTTATTCTCATAAAATTTTCAAAATTATTACAAACTTCCACACTGCTTAGATGCTCTTGACGAAAAGCACATAGCATTTCGGATTTACTGTCAATTGACCGTAAACAATTGATCGAGAACAATTTATCGTACAATAATTGACCGTTGAAACAATTTATCGTGGATACAATTGATCGTGGATACAATTGATCGTATGAACAATTGTTCGTGGATCAGTTGATCGTATGGACAATTGATCGTGGATCAGTTGATCGTTTGGACAATTGATCGTGGATCGTTGGAACTTCGCTGTTTCTTCACCGATTACGATGAAATTTGACATGGCCGATATAAATGGGATTCTAAAATGATTGTTGGACAAAATTCTGGAATATGGCCAATTAAGGTAGAACTTCGCTGTTTCTTGACCGATTATGATGAAATTTGACATGGGCGATGGTAATGGGATTCTAAAATGATTTTTGGATAAAGTTCTGGAATATGGCCAATTAAGGTAGAACTTCGCTGTTTCTTGACCGATTATGATGAAATTTGACATGGGCGATGGTAATGGGATTCTAAAATGATTTTTGGATAAAGTTCTGGAATATGGCCAATTAAGGTGGAACTTCGCTGTCTTGCATTACAAAATCTTGCAAGTACAAAATTTTGCATTTGAAAATTTTGCAGTTTTAGTATCTGTACCTGTCTTTAGTATCTTACATAATATTGCTTATTCATAAAATTTCATTTCTTAATTCTGTGGTTTTTTTGAGAAACTAGTTAACTGCAAAAAGACCATTTTTGGGAAATCGCATTTGAAACAAAAATGACTATAATTCACATAATTTTGAAAAATTTATTTATTTTGTTTGTATTATCAAATTAACATGGTGGCAAAAATCAATTTACATAAACATATTATGTAAAACTAGTTTTGTTATGCTGTAAAATGGAAATATATCAGATATCCTGTTTTGAGTTATCTGAATTTAAATTCATATAAAGTCGATATCTGCAGATAACTAGTTTTATTAACAAACAAGAGGCTCTTTATAAATATTTAAGTAAAGATAACTAGTTTTAAAAAAAAACAAAATTTTTCCATAAATTAAAAAGTTTGGATGAAAATCAAAAAAATATTGTGTAAATTTTAGGATTTGTTGATGAACATAATGGAATGATCAATATAATAATCATCTTCGTCTGATGATCTAAATAATTCATCAATAGTATCCATAACACGTGTTTGATTAACAATATAAAACAAAATTTAAAAATGGGGTTATGAAGAACACAATATTTTTTTAAATCACAAGAATTTTAATATATTACATATGTGCAACTTACGGTTTACTAAAGAATAAGATTATGTTTATTATAATTAAGATTATACGAACAATAAATACACAGAAAAGTAGAAAAATATCCGATGCGAAATGGCGAATTAACTACATTTAAAAATGCTATAATCATTTAGGCGTTTTTTTTTATTTCATAACAAGTCGGTAATTGAAGTTATTTATATTTAATAAAATGGAATAGTTTCAAAAAAACCTTTTTTTGTTTTATAGAAACTATATAACTTATTATAACAAGTTCATTGAAAAAAAAAATTATTTAAATTTAACTAATATAGTAATAACTTCACTTATCTTTTTATTTAATAAAAATATTTATTTTTTTGAAGCAGTTATTCTCTTTCAAAAAATTTTTTTTGGGGAAATTAAGGGAAATTTGGCAAAGTTATCTGAAAATTTTCACAATTTTAGGATGATTTTCATTTATAACTCAAAATCGACAAAAATGCAGTTAACTAGTTTCTCAAAACAACCACAGAATTGAAAATTCAAATAAGTCAGTTTTGAGTTTAGATTAAATTATTGCAATTTTATTCACAAAAAAAGACATAAGAAAAGATTTTAGTTAATGGAGATTTAATATTAAAGTCAGAATGGAAATCTCCTTTTTCCAGAATATTTCAACAAAATATTCTGGATAAGGGAGATTTAATCTTCATTTTCCAGAATTTATATTTTCGTTTCTGGTTAATGCAGATTTAATATTAGAATTTGTGGAACATTAATTTTATTTATACCAACTTATTTAAATTTAACGTTTTATACATGTATGTATATCGTCGCACGCTAAAAGATAGAATGAATAATCTTTTCCTTGTTTTTTTTCTTCGTTATTTTATTTCTTACCGCGTTCCTAAGATTAACAAAATTTATTCTATCTTTTATTCGTACCGCTAGAGTCAATTAGCTTGTATATATTGTACATATGTATAAGAATATTTTCTTCTACAAATTAGAATGCAAATCTCCATTTTCCAGAATATTTCAACAAAATTCATTTTCCAGAATTTAAATTTTCGTTTCTGGTTAATGCGTGTAACTATTAACCGTGTAACGCCATATTCCAGAACTTTATCCAAAAATCATTTTAGTATCCCATTTACAACGCACTTGTCAAATTTCATCATAATCAAGTGAGGAATAACGAAGTTCCATCCTACTTGGCCACATTCCAGAACTTTATCCAAAAATCATTTTAGAATCTAATTTCCACCGCCCATGTCAAATTTCATCATTATTGGTCAAGAACCAGCAAAGTTGAATTGCCCATACGATTAATTGTCCATACGATCAATTGTCCGTACGATCAATTCTCCATATGATCAATTTTCATACGATCAATTGTATCCACGATCAATTGTTCATACGATCAATTGGGTCTACGATCAATTGTTCACGTTCAATTGTAACACGATAAATTGTTTACGATCAACTGACCGGACCCCAGCATTTCGACCGTCAAAAAAATGCACCACTGTTTTGACATCCAATATTTCAATAGTTTTTCGTTTTGAATTCAAGCGTGAATTTGGTCGGTTTATTAAAGGTAATTGTGTTACATTTTTACAGGAATTTGATGAGTTGGATGAATAAGATGCACGTTGAAATATGTTGGGATCAAATGGTGTTTTAATGGGCAAGACATATTTATTTTGCGGGACCTCTTTCTCTTGCACTATTGATAACTCGGATTTTGTTGAAGATGAGCGATGTTTATCTTTAGAGGAATTAATTGTTATGGTTTCAAATGATAAAGCAGTCAAATGTATTGATTTTGATAAAGGTTTAGAAAATTCGTGTTTCGATTTTTATCAGTGGACTGAAATGTTTCTGTGGGGTAGTACTAGGTGTCTTGATTTTTTTTTTTTTTTGTAAATGTAGATGAGTGGAAATATCCCATTGTAACAAAACCACTCAAATTAACTCCCAGGGGAAGGCCTAAATAAAAAAAAGTTACAAAAGATACTAAAGTTGCACAGTTTTTAGGGGGAATTCAAATGATGACCTTTTAATTTGACCTTGAGGTAAAATTGTAAGGCAAAGTCGGGTTTTTAAATGGAAACACTTATTTTTGAGTCTGGATTCTGAAAGCGCGTGAAATTGTACGTTCAGCGATACAGTATCATGATAGGGAATACAGAGTCAAAAATAGGTTTTTCCATTAAAAAAAACCGACTTGACCTTGAAATTTGACGTCAAGGTTAATTTGAATTCCATCATTTGATTTTCCCCTTTGTGTTTTTTCGAAATGTGTTTGAATCTGTTGGGGATGGGATATGAAACTGAAATAAAGTTTGCTATCTTTTTGTTTATTTGTAAATTTAAATTAAATATTGAAGCCAGACTTCGTGAGTGATGGAGTGGAAGTGAAGGCATAACTGTTTAATATTTCGATGGTGTCGCACCATTTCGCCCGAACATTTTCTCTTATTTTGCTAACTAAGTATATATTTTATTTTCTATCAATCTATAAAGCAAAACGAGACAATTTGACTAGAAACAATTTGTTTGTTTGAATGTGGACTATGTTTAGGCAATCGTCTTGCCTATTTAAAAGCAAAAATGTTTTGACTAATTTGGTGTGTCGCCAGCCTTAGTCAAAATATTAATTTTAATGTCACTTTGAGATATGTGGCCTCATTCATCAGTAAGAACCTGATTGAATTAGTTTAGGATCTATGGACCTAATATACATCCCCAACACATCCGAAACATGTATAATGGGATTGAATCTGGAATCTAGCTGGTCTTCCAGGGGTATATTTTGTGAAAGGAGTTTGAACGGTTTTTTTTTGCTATGTAGTGCGGTTCTAGAGGTATTCACTTTTGAATATTTCTTTGTACACCGGGATTTTGAAAATGTGAAAATACTCAATCTGATGTTTGTATAAATTAGTCCTTGTTTGAACTTCTTAAAGGGATTTGAATAAGCTTGATTGAATCTAGTTTTTGTTTCTTTTTGTGATTTTCTGTTTTTTGTGCACCTGAGTGTATTTTATTGTACAATATATGTAGTTATTCCTGCAACGTAATTGTACGAGTGGTACGACATAAGAAAACTTGCGGTAATTGTATGATTTTATTACAGGGTTTATGAAGGTTGCGTGATTATGCGTCACTTGGTCAATGAATTAAATTAGTTTTTGATTATTTTATTCGTGAATTCGTGAATAGAGTACACAAAAGTTATACGCCGGATGTTATGTCGGGTTAGCCATACAGTTGGTTGAGTACACAATAGTTGTACCTCGTTATAGTCTCTGCCTTAATTCATTTAATTAGAAACATTATAGCCTCTAAAACATTAATCTATTTTGTCAACTCTGATCCCCTCTCGCATTGTCTCATTTTGGCTAAAATATTTCTTACCATTAGTTCACGATAATTAACCTTCATATTTTGTATAATACCGTAGTCTTGGAGAATAGCTGTCGTAATTGGTGGAAAATACTGTAACTTAATATTGGACAAAAAAATTGCTGGATGGCAAGTGACATTATCTAAAAGTAGCAGGATATGACGATTTTCTTTAGTTATCTCGGTATTGAGCGCTACCACAAAAATGTCAAATATTTTTAATGTCATCCATGCTTTTTTATTTGAAAAATTCCAGTATTTGACTTTTAATTTATCGATATCCAAATTTTTAAAACCGCGAGGCTTTAAACTTTTGCCTATAACGAGCGGTTGCCAAATCATCTCATCACCAAAAACGGTTAACATATCTTTAGAAAACTTCCCACCGGCACATCTCTTTCATTTTAATTGTATGGTTTTGTTTTCTACTATATCCCCAGCTTTTCCTTCCATTGTGCGACAGTTGTCTGGTTTACATCATTCGCCTCACCCGAACATATTATAATGGCGATGCATATTGCTTTCTGAAACACCTTAACCATCCATTTGATGCTTTGAACTCCGACATTCCTATGGTTTTGGCAATAACCAAAGCCTTTTCTTGAAGTATAGATTGTGTTTTAGTACATCAGTTCAACCTTTATTCCACTCGGCGTCGCGACGTTACGGGGTCAAAATTTTTGTTTACATTTTTTTTATATGGGTTTTAGCCCAAAACAGCACTAATAAAAATTTAAAAAAATGAATGAAATTTACCTCGACGCGAATAATAATCAAATGTTATTTGTTAACCAAAGAAGGATTTGTTTATTTTTAACATAAAATAAACGGGTCGCCGTTTTAATTGTTAGAAAAACGAAATATAAAATCATCAATTATTTAAGTTTTGTATGGTAAATTTTATGTTAAAAGAACCATTTAAGCTGCCTGGAATAACAAATTTTACAAAAACAATGATCAGCAAGGAGCTCCAAATAGAAATGTTGAAGAAAAATTTAAATTCTTGAACAAAAACAAACATAAAGCATCTGATATAACCTCACAAAACACAAATAATGTTCGATGTTTAAACATCAAATTCTTATAAACCAAAGGCTTTTCTATTTATTTTATGTTAAAAATATAATAATTATTCTTTTGTTAATCAATTATTTTAATTTGCATTTCGTATCATGATAATTTTCATTGATTTTTTTACAATTTTAATAGAGCTGTTTTGGGCCAAACTCTATATAAAAAAAATGTAAACAAAACTAATTGACCCCACGTTCATATACTCTGGTGGTAAGTAGACATACTAATCACACAATCTATAGGTTCAAATATAGGAACATTTTTGTGCACGGGATGCGCTAAACCACACAAATAATTTTTCGTTAATTCGAAAATATTTGGTGTCAGTTTGCTTTTCGCCAATAACTCATTTTCTTTGCCTTCGCAGTAACGTTTGCAGATTTCATTTTCGTCTATGAAAATTTGGTAAATTTGTGATTTTCCACACTTGAATTTATCATCTATATCCTTTTTTGGAACAAGTTTATATATCCAACGCCAACGAAACGACGGTGGCGCTAAATTGTATACAGCGGAAATAATGGGAAAACGGTTTGAGTGTTTGCTAAGTTTGACATATCTTGTACTAAAATAGAAAATGTATCTTTTGGAAAATGCGCATTTCATTTTTTTTCCTTAAAAATAAAACAAAATCAATATCTGGAAAATGGAGATTTCATGTTTTTCCCAAAAAATAAAATTGAAAAACACATAATTTAACAAAAAAGTGTGTTTTAATGTTTTATTTTTAGTTCTAAAAAATTTATTTTTAGTTCTTAAAAATTCTAATTTAAAAAAAAAATGCGCATTTAGTTGAAAAAAAATCTGTTTTTAAAAAATTGGCGCTGAATTTCATTTCGCGTCGGATATGTAAACCTTAGCCAATGCGAGTTTATTGCTTTACATAATGTTCGTTTAATTATTTAAGTGAGAAAATCTTACACATTTAGCTACGATTCTTTAAGTAATAATAAGTACAACAAGTAAGCAATAAAAACATTTTTACCAAATTTTGAAATCAATTTCACCACGAATAAACAAAACAAGGTTATGTTGCGCACAAACCTTGACTTTTTGATAAGAATGAAGTTATTCACATTTTTCCATCTTTTAGAATTTCATTACAAATTTTTACACTAGCGACACAAATTCCGTTCACGTTCGAGAAGTTTCCGTTTTAAAGGGTACATAATACATTGAATTTAGTTTATCGAGGTTTTAAAATTTTTTTGTCCATCTCTTGTGGTTTTCCGTCTTAATGGATTTCCAGCTTTTAGGATTTTTACTAACCATCCGAGGTTGCGATGACAGGAATTAGAACACGAGTGGATAGATATGTATATAAAAGGAAATCATAAAAACAGTGAATCATTTTAATACATACATATGTATGTTTAAAGCAAAATTAGAAAATTGGGCTTAGCTATAGCAGAGCATACCATGTCACACAGCGCCATTTTTTATAATGGTAGAAATAATTTCAACTAGAAAATAGCTCCATATTTAATAAAGTGCTAATTTTTAAATTTAAAATATGTAAAGAAAAATGCCACTTTTCCAAAAAAATTATTGTGATTTTTTTTGTAAACTGCAGGTAATGCATTACTTTTATTAGTATGTAATGCATTATTTTTCGGATTTTTGGTACGATGGAAAATGATTGTCAGATGAAATTTCAAAAGACGTCAAAATGTGCGATTTTTATAAAAATTTTGATATTAGGATTGTATCTCAACAGTTTTTCGACAGTGCAAGTAATTTTTCTGGGAAAGTTTTGCAATTTTTCCAGGAAAATTTTGCAATTTTTTCAATTTTTTTTTTTAGTTTAAAATTACAAATAAAATTTAAAACAGGAAGAATTGTATAAATTCAGGAAAAGCGGGGGTTTGGGGGCGGCAGCCCCCATCCTCTAAGGTATACAACGAATTAAAATTATATTAAAAAAATTGTTATATATATAAAAGATGCTGTTTTTAACATTTGTGGTACTATCAGAAGAAGCGATAAGGGCGAAAAGAACTCTTTGATCTGTGTCTGCAAGGTTGACGAAGCAATTATTAATAAAAATATTAATCTTTACTAGTATAAAAAATGTTTGGAAAAAGTTTTTTTTAAGTATTTTAACATTTGTGGTACTATCAGAAGAAGCGATAAGGGCGAAAAAAAACTCTTTGATCTGTGTCTGCAAGGTTGACGAAGCAATTATTATTAATTAATTTACAACTCTAACGTCAAAAATTATCAAAGATTTCAAAATTTATTTTAGTAAATACACATAGCAAACCAGTTTTTTAAACTCAAGACTCAAACTATAGTAAGGTGTTTGCTGTCAAATAGTAAGCGTTTTTTTTAGCCAAGACTCAATCCAAAATGTAGTTTACCCTAATTCCACATTATAAACAATGGCGCTTGCAAAAATTGCGTATGCGCGAAAAATGGTATGCTCTGCTAAAGCTGTTCCGAAAATTGAGCATTGTTCAACTTGGTATACCTATTGCAATTTTTTGCAATTTTAAAGGCAATAATTATGTAAGTATCAGTTCCTTCAAACAGCTTTCATTACAAAATTTTAAAATTATTGTGACAGCTTTGATAGTAGGGTTTGTAATGTTTTAAAATTGATACGGATATGTTGGCTTTGTGACAGGCTCTGCCCAGTGCCTTCGTTTAATCAATGCCGAATATGAAGCTGAAATTCTATAACTTTTTATGTCAAAGGAATGTACTGAGTAGGAAAAAATCTTCTGATCTCTAGTTTAGTTTTTCGAAGCAACTTGCTAAATACATTTAAAATAGCAACCGTGTTTATGAATTTATAGTCACACATATTCATTAAAATCCTGTCAACAGGCAACAGCCTGTAATTTAATAAAATATTCAAATTGTAAAATATCCAAAACACCTTATTTATGAAAGAAATAAGTCTTACATAAACAAACAACTTGTATAGAAAAAAAAACTTGATACCATAATCAACGCAATGCTATATAAAAATCACTACACAAATAACCATTTTTATCGCGCTAAATTTGCGATAATGACTATTTAACTACCGATATTTTTTATTTTTTATTTTAATCAATAAAGTTTTTTTCTTTTTAATCAGCCCAAAACATACAAAAAAAAAGTGCTACAAACATCGCGCGTCTAATTCGCCGCAAAGATAAAACTAAGTCGCACAAAAATACTTTTCTGTGTACAAAAAAAAGAAAAAAAAAAAACGCGAGCTGCATTAATTGATAAGTAATTAAATTGTCGTAAATATGAACGAAAATTAAAATAATTTGGCAAATATTTTGAAACACATTCCCGACCACATACGCAAATAGCACTTAACAAAATGTATGGCATAAAACTATTAAAACTATAAATAATGGGAATTGATGATTTTCTGTTCGTTTCGGTTGATGTTTACATTTTGCTAAAAGGTAAAACGTGCGTCCACAAAAATTTATTGTTATATCGTGTTCGTATATTGATGCTATTTCAAAGATTATTAATTTTTATTTTTGGTGGTTAGTTATGTGCTCTTTCAATCGCTTTCGTTCTTTATTATTATATTCGATGTTGTGAAGAAAAGCAATAAGAATCAATTTAAATTCTTAATAGGTGCAGCAGTAGTCAAAAGAAAGTTGTACATATTATATTATAGAATTTTAATTTAATACATATTTTATTTATTGGATGATTTGATTTTTTTTTTTTTTTGGTCAATGTATGTACAATCGAGGGATTGGTGTATACTACAGAACTGTTGAAATTTATGCAATTTGAGCAACAAACTTAGTAGTAATGTAGTAGTTACGCAAATTTGAACTAGTTTGTGGAAACCCCGAACGTTTATAAAATTTGTTAAACATGATTGATTGATTTTGAATATAAGACCAAGCATTTAGCAAGATTTCTCTCTTTACATAAACTTAGAAGGATTGGATAGGACGGTTGAATTAAGATTTAGATCGACCCGGTTACAAACACTTTGGCGGTCAATTGTTAGTAGATTAGTTAAGGACAAAACACATAATAAATACACAACACAACTAATAAATACTTTTGTTTTTGGTTCCTGCTTTTCACTCTTTGGCATCCTAAAGTAAGTTAATAATTTAGTTAATACTGGCTTCTCGGAGGAATTTCTAACCAAATTTTAAATAATTTATTCTTCTTCCATACTGCTTAATATGTTACATAACTTAGAGCTATTAAATTTGGATTTCCTTAGTTTCCATTTGAATTAGTTACCCATTACCCTCTTACTTACATATTAACCACCACCTTACTTCCTCTAGCCGTTTTTGATCGCTTAGTTAATAAACCGCACTCTGATAATCCCCTTTTCCAGTCCCTGAAACAAATTAAATTTAATATCTATCGTTGGGACCCTAAAGTATGCCAATAAATTAGTTGGTAATGGCTGCCCGGAGGTACTTATAAACCAAGTTAATTAATTTAGTTGTAACGCTCTGTTGAATTTGGGTCTCATTAAATTCCCTTTGACTTTTGTTTCTGAAAATTCCTTCCACCTTATAAACCTCAGATCTATTGCATCCTACAAACAAAATCAAAACTGCAATGACCAACTAAAAACAATTTGCTGGATGCCCATTAGTTCATTTTTTTTTTGCATGTAATAAGCAAATAAGCTTATACTCGAAACCCGTTGCAACAAAATAATCCAAAATTTCCGATTTCTTTCGATTATCGAAATAGAAGCAACTAGATTCTTCTAAGATACTCATTAAGCAAATAAGTTTGTAAGTGCCTAGACACATGATGTGATACCTACTATGATAATATGCAACGAAATAATGAGGCTGATTAGAACTAGGTATATTCATCTAATTATTTTAAATTTTATTTTATTTATGTACGTATAGAATGTACAAATGCTAGAAATAAATGAATTCATAATCATAAATACTGTTTTCATTATCGAGAAAACATTTAAACTTACTTTACCCTATTTTTTCTATAACTCCGTGACAACTTCATAAAACCGAAAAAAAATCCCAGAAACGAAATTCTTGTCCGGTCTTTCACTGAACCTCAATACACCACCGATAGATGGCATACTAGTTCCTTTTATTTCCTCATGTCAACATTCGTTTTCATAACCTAAAATACTTTTGCCATTTGTGCAGTCAGTAATTTCTTAATTAAAATCATTAAAAATTTGTAGCTCAGTTATTCGCACACTAAGTGAAAATAAGTGAAATTCCAACAAGTACACTAAATTAAGTTAAATTCAAATTTAAAATCCACTAAGTGTTTATTCTTTAACGTTAGTTTCCCAGAATTTTAATGAACAAATTCTTTTATTTAATTTATTTATTTAAAAATGAAATGTAATAATGGTTTCAGAATTTGTACGGGTTTAGCCAATGTTTGAACCATTTTAGTATAAAATGTCTCCAAACCTAGCAAACAATTTGTCAGTTAAATTAAAAAAATTCATTACTAGGGAGATTGGGGAGCTGTGACACATAGGGAGTTGTGAGATAGCGCTATCCTCCGTCATATTTCAGAAGTTTGACGTTCGGTGATAAGTGTCAAAATTGTTTCTCAATGCAACCTCACTTTGTAGCTAGAATTCATTAAGTAAACACGCATTCTGAGCTTCTCTCCATGTAATGTGTTTAAAAATTTTCGAAAAGTTTTTTGACCAATTTTGTTTGTAATACTTTCGATCAGTTTTTCAAACGAATTGCAAAGGTCAATAATATACAAATGAATCGTTAGTCAATGAATTTTCGACACACTTTCATGGTTGCATGAACATAAAATGTCCTAATAACTATGCGGCCATGTTGAATATACATATATACGATTTGGGGAGTTGTGAGACACTATTTTGTTGACGTTTTTACGCAACTTTTATAGTTAGGGGAGCTGTGACACATAGGGAGTTGTGAGACAGCGCCATCCTCCGTCACATTTCAGAAGTTTGAAACCACCATTTTGACAGCGCCAGCGAATGTTGACCTTCTACATCAAAAAGCCGAGACCAAACCTTTGAAGCAAGCGAAAGAGCAAGAGAAGAGAAAACAGCCGAAATGCCACCGAAGAAACGCTGTCATCGTGCACTTTCCACATCAGCAGCAATGATTCCAAGTTCATCGGATTCTGAAGAAGACTTCTGCATCATCTGCAAAGATGCAATGCCAAAAAAGTTGACCAAAAACAATTCCATTCATTGCAATGTATGCGATCGAGCTGTGCATTTAAAGTGTGCCAATTTACAAGCTGGATATTATACATGCGTTCACTGCGAATCATATTGATTGTATTGCATTTTCATAAGATTTTTTCATACAAATTGTCTCATTTTTCTTATTTTTCATCTTGAATAAAAACTAATTATCAAAATATGTCATTTTAATTGTTTTTAAGTAGTGTGTCACAACTCCCCAACATTTTCGAACATTCGAAAAAAGAATGTTTTTTCGTGCAATTTAAATTTTGACAAAAATGATTATTTTCGATGAAAAGAATGAACTAATAGCTACAATTACTGTCGAACTAGAGTTTAAAGCTTTCAGATATGAAGAATATTGTGATTGTGGAGTAGTTCAAGTTCAAAAACAAAACCCATCTCATAACTCCCCAATCTCCCCTACTATATTTAACTCGCCTTTAACTCGTTCGATGTGTAGAACGACTTTTTCTTTACGAGGTATTCGTAATTTTCAATCAAAGAGATGTTCGTTGGTAGTAGATTCTCGGTGAATTCCATTAGGTACGGATCTAGATTAAATTCAGTGATTTTTAGCTCGTACCGGTGTCTTTCGGCTCCCTGAAGAACCTGGGCATATTTCGATAACAAAATATTGTTATTAAAATCACCCATTCCTGAAAAATAAAGAATTTAATGTAACAATATCCAAAAACATAACCTAAAAAAATATCATTTTACTTACTTTTTCGAAAAAATTGTTGTAATTTGAAATTTTAATTATTAAAATAATTAGATTGCACCTTTACACACAATAATTAAGGTAGAAATTAAAAAAAACACACTTTATAATTCATAAACGCACAAAAGATAGATTCACCTACGGATCACAAAACAGCTGATGTTATCTGTCAACATTTTTGGAGGAAAAAGATCAGTAGTAGATGTATTATCTACATAGCTACAAAATAAATGCCAAAAACATAAAAACTTCGAGGTTATGTCCTACACATTTTAAATGAGTATTTGAAATTTACTCCAGCAGCTGTATTCTGAAAAAAAGTAAAAAAAACGTGGCTGGTACCTCGATATTCTTTATCGTGAATGTTTTTTTGTCAAATTTCTATAGATCATGTTTTCCGAAAGAGGGCAGATCGAGCGAAAGTAGTATAATGGTTCACAAACATCGAAAAAACATAGAAAACTGGAAAACAGAAAAAATGTTCTTTCAAATTATGCCATTTGAGAACGATTTTAACAGTAAGCAATAATTTTAAACTATTATATTGTATAATAGATGGTGATGGTTTCACCGAATATGTGGTCACAAATCATAATGGCTTACAAATGAATACGTTTTTAAGAAATGTTTACATCTTAATGTAAATAAGATTAATTAAATATTTCTGTAGAGTAATCAATTCATATTTTTAATTAAATATAATAAGAAATAACATAACCTAATTTATTAATTAAAATAACACAATTTTAATCATTTGACAGTTTTAATTGAAAAATGGGCAGTTTTCAGTTCTAGCGTTCCAAGAAACAAAAGAATTGAAATTGCCCATTATTCAATAAAAGTTGCCAATTTATTCCAATTTTATTATTTTAATTAATAAATTATTTTATATTAATTTAAATCAAAAATATCCCAAAGTTTATTCTAATTGGAAAATCAGTTACATATTAGGAAAATGTCTGCATTTATCATGTGATTTTTTCATTACACTGACATCTATTGATAGTGCATGAAATGTGAAATGTTAATTTTTTTGTGAAGATGGCATTGTCGGCGGTTAAAGAAAGTTTGACATTTAAACATGATCTGCTTATTATTTGGTATACACAGCCATTAGATATGGAACTGATACGGAACATATAAAAAAAGTTATATAACGGTATTAACGATTGGAGCGTCTCGGATTCCATTTAGTGGATTTTCTTTTAATTGGGGCAACGCAGTTCTTTGGCATTTCAAATTCATGATATAGTAAATAAATAATAATGAAAAAGGCATTGAGAAATAAGTTGTGATTTGATATTAAATTGTAACTGTTATTTTTTACGGTTTTTGAGTTCTTTATAAAATGTCTGTCTCAACTTAATGTATTTTTGGAACATTTCTGACATAATTGTCATAAATTTAAACGTCACATTTCGACGTTGAGTCAATTATGTTTTTTCCACTAGAGGCGCATTTCGCACTTTTACATTCATCAATACGCTTTATTCGTATTGGCGATTGGACTGTCATGATTTGGCATGCAGAGTTTAGGGTTTAATTTAATTCCGATAGTTTCACTCTCCATATGTTTTATATGGGGATAAATGTTATTTCATGCAGAGCCTACTTAGGGTTTGTTTTATTTTCGATAGGTATCGCATTTTTCAGTTTTCCAATCGCCAATTGACGATTGTAAAAGTAGATGTAGCGCCTCTCGAGGAAAAAAGTTAAAATGATGTTACTGATAAAATTACACTTGTCACAAATACGACGAAAGAATATTTAGCAATCCGGTAATTCAAAATTGTTTTTATTATCCAAAATTGGAATTATTTACTATTATGTATTAGCAATCTAATAAGTAAAAAATTGTGTTTCCAGTTCAAAATTGGAATTGTTTACAACAATTTCGAACGTCAAATTATCAGCTAGCTCTGTTTAAAATTTTTCCACTAGGTGGAATCCGTGATCCAATCGTCAATAGAAACCACTTTATTGTTTTAGATATACATAATGTACTCGTATAATAAAAATCGCCTTTAATTTAAAAATTAGCCAATCATGCAAAAGAACTTACATAAGTTCAAAGAAATTCAACTCTTTTGCAACACTTAAGATGTAAATTCACAAAATTCAGTGAATTTTATTTTTTCCTAAAGTATTGAAATTATTTATTTGGTCAGAATTTGTTAAAATTCTAAAAGTTTGTAGGTTACAAATTAAAAGATTTATGTTTTAACGTTTCTGCCTCATCAAACCCAAAACAAATGCTTTAAAAAATAGAACAAACGAATACTGGAATCTAAATACGAGTATGAATGTACATAATATGTATATGACAAGCAACAACATTGTTTAAAATTAAACCGTCGTAAATTCCGTCCCACTAAATTTTAAAAATCATTCAGCTAATTATCCTTCAATAGAAATAATTATAAAACAAAAATAGAATTGGTAAGTTAATTTAACATAAATTAATAGTACGGAAACAAATTTGATTGTAAACGGATTCGGGCTTCCTTTCAAATTATTAATTACCTAAATTGTTATTTTAGAAATTTATGAAGTGAAATTAAATTAAATGAAAATTGCCATATCCTGTCTACAAAAAATTTAATGATTAATTAATCAATAAAATCGAGCTGTCCAAATACGACATTGTGTTACAGAGGTACACACAATTAAATTAATGTGAGTTTCATATTTAACCCAACTTTTCTATATAGGAAAATCGTAAATCATATAAATGAAAAACTTTTCCCATCATCTTAATAATTTATTCGCATACTATAAATAATTTATGTTCCATGTTAAAATGGGATAAAAGAAAATTCTCTTAAAAAATTGTTTTAGGGGCTAAAATTAGATCACCAGACACGAATGCACGAACGACGATGATGATGATGATGATGGAAAATATGTGTATGTGTTTCTGGGATGTAAATATAAATGAGGAAAGAAGAAAAATTCCTGTCATTTTTGTGTTTTTCGTTTCTTCCTATTTTACGGTTTTACTCGTTACCATACCATCTATGTATAGTATTTATATATAGAACATCGGACATACGGTTGAAAAGAAAATTCCCAAATAAAATTTATTTTTATTGCGAGTTAAATTATTAAACCTGGAAGAATTTTAACGATGGTATATAACTTAAGAACATAAATAATCGTTATTTTATTTTTTTGTGAGGTGATGGAAATTATTAAACATTTTTGAAACGCCTATTCCCTTATATGTTGACAATCTGTCATCTTTTTGAGTACGTATTTATAATGTAAGAAGAATTTAAATATTCATTTTAACAACAGAGCGCTAAACAATTCAATTTCAGTATTATTCGCGAAAATTAGCATACAAAAAAAACCAAGTCGATTACAATTTATTTACAGAATGTTAGACAGACAACAACAGTATGTTTAACACACAATATAAAAATCAGTGAATATTTTATAAATTTGTACAAAAATTTGTTTTAATAATAATAATAAAAGATATATGTGTACATTTGTGAAATGACACGACATATACAAATGACATGTGATAGCGTGTCAGTGTATCTCTAAATATTTTTACTGCACATTTTGAACTTAAGCTAATAACAATATATTTATATAGGCTTTGGTTATTTTGATCAGACATTATTTGACATGAGTATTAAGTAATTTTAAAACTTAAAATCCGATATAAATTACTCTCATTTCCGAAAAATTGACATCCATTAAAAAAAAAAAGGAAATCATCTAATTTGGGACTATTTCTCTAAACTGGGATATTGGCAAATGAATGTGAGAACCTTTTACGGTTTTCGTCATATGTATAAAGAAACTGTCAAAAACATGATGAAGGTTTACCCCAAAATAAAATAAATGATTAAGTGTCGTAAATGCGATAAATAATTTTCTTACGAATTAAATAAAAGCGAGTCGTTTAGGAAATTTGTGCGGCTTATTAAATAAAGCGCAATGTTTTTAGACCAAGACCGCGGAAGATTGTCAAAATACAAAGAGGAAACATTGAAATGGCAAAAATCATCCGTTACCACCACTCCACACACTCACTGTTATTTTCGTTAATTAAAATTTTAACATTTTTTTTTTCTTCGATAGTAATAAGTTTTAAGAAAAGATGGCTTGAAATTATTTCGATTACCATCCGAATGATGGTATATTAGTACCAACCCATATGGTTTGTTTCTTCATTTTCCACTCGGCCCTCCTGCGTAATCATCCGTCCCGAATGGTCGAACGTCTACAGAATCAATACCATCTTCCTCGTCGGAGATTCCAAGGTAGTATAGTTTCATATTTTCTGCTGGTGACGTTTTATATGAACTTTAACCCGGGAATTCCCGGGAATGCAAAATCCAATTTCAAGATTCCACTGTGCCATTTTTTAACTTCTGGGAATTAATCAGAAAGTCGCTGATGATGGGTACAACGCTATAAAAAATACAGACACCTTATAGCGTTAGATAGAGTGTAAAGTACTGAATATTATGTCAGATAGCCATATTCGCTGGAGTACTTAAGGGAGTATGTTGAAACGGTTTCCTAGTAAAACAGTACTTCGCGAACTAAAAATAGGGGATGAACGAATATTGAGCAATGCCGTCGAGCTACAATATAAAATGTTCTTAAACCGCTGAATATAACTTTAAATACCCAAAGCTGTAGCGACTTCAGCATTATTGTTAAAAATTGAATAGAACAGGTAACTATTATTGACCAAGACGTTAAAACTTCTAGAAGAAAAGTTAGCCATTAGAAGAAATAAAGATGTTGCCTCTGTAATAAAATTCGTCCAAGATCGAAAGTTGGGGATATCAGAAATTATGGATAATGCGTTTGGAATGAGCTCATCTCCGAAATTGCCTGTTTATGGTAGCACCATTGAAAGCAAACAAAGAAACAGAATTCAGTCAAAAGAAGAGCTGAACGTGTGTATAGTCTATCTACAGAATTAAACCAAACTATCGCACTGTGTATGTAGAAGCCACGAATTTTTAATTTCGAAAGTTGAGCTACTGATTTAATACGCCATTAAAAATTGGTGTTTAGACAAAAAGATAATAAAAGCTCAATACCACCAATCAAGATTTTTGAGAATAATACAAATTTGAAAGCCCAGATTATGCCGTCAAATAAGTCGATTAATAGGAATATTAATTTTGAGCAAAACTAATTAAACTAAAGTTTACATTGAAAATAGTTATTTAGTTTAACAATGTAGTTTAGACGTAGTTACCGCGTCTTGGTCATTGTTATCGTGTTCTATATTATTATTTGTATTAATGCGGATGTCAAAAATCTTAAAATTGAGCAACACGCACGAAGTCCTAAAGCGAAATGATGTTTAGTGAGTTTTATCTATCCAGCTGAACCTAAAAAAAACTTTTATGTGAGTGGATTTTTAGTTTACGAAATTGAGCTACTGTTATTATTATTACTATTGTGTAGATTTTCGATAATTTAAAATACACTCTTTCCAATTACTTCTCGCAAACCGAAATCTATTTCATTTTCGTGCATAAAAGTATCTTGAACGGTGTCGTGCTATTGTTCCTCTGGTAGATATTATTTAAAAATCGCTGAAGTTTATCAGTATGCTTGTACCACAGTTCAGGCTTTTCAAGCGATTGTTTAATCAAAACTGGTATTATTATCCGATTGATGTGTTCAATTTGTCTATTTCCCGCCGTTCCGGCCAGTTGTCATTGAGAGATATTCAATGACTTCAATATAGCAATATTCTTGGAATTCAGTCGATGTAAATGCAGTATCCTTAGATTACCAAATTTGATTTTTAAATGTTTAAGTTTTAAATAACTTCGCTACTCGTTATGGTTTTGCTTGGATATATCCAAACGAACTTCGAAAATCCGTCAACAACACAGAAAACATACTTGTAACTTTTCGGTGTCGACACTAAATCAGGGCCGTTCTTATATATTTAGGCGCCCTGGGCTAAAACTATTAGGCGCCTTTGTAGAAGCAAAAAAAAATTTCTCAGTGCAGAATCATCTTCTGTTTTAAAACCAGTACATTCGACACCATGAAATTCTAGAGAAAATACAAGACATGAAGTTCAAACAGCATTTAGAAAGAGAGGCAATTAATTCCAGAAACGAAAAGACGTTAGTGATTTCGACGATCGGAGAAGATACAATGAATAAAATGAGAACACCGGATGATTGTGAAAAGGCGTACTAGCATTGATACCTCTATCAATAGGCGTTGAGACCTGTAATTGTCATACCAACGGCCATTTGGATCGGTCGAATATTTCTACACGTTCCGTGAAAAATTCAATTTTTTTGAAAATCAACTGAACTATAGCCCACAAATTCAGAGCCACAAAATTCGAAAATCGTGATACCTCTATCAATAGGCGTTGGGACCTGTAATTGTCATACAAACGGCCATTTGGATCGGTCGAATATTTCTACACGTTCCGTGGAAAATTGAATTTTTTTGGAAATCAACTGAACTATAGCCCACAAATTCAGAACCACAAAAATCGAAAATCTGCAAGTGTGCTCTGATTTCGATGATTGATACGTCTACCAATAGGCGTTGGGACCTGTAATTATCATACCAACGGCCATTTGGATCGGTCGAATATTTCTACACGTTCCGTGAAAAATTCAATTTTTTTGAAAATCAACTGAACTATAGCCCACAAATTCAGAGCCACAAAATTCGAAAATCTGCAAATATGCTCTGATTTCGATGATTGATACCTCTATCAATAGGCGTTGGGACCTGTAATTGTCATACAAACGGCCATTTGGATCGGTCGAATATTTCTACACGTTCCGTGGAAAATTCAATTTTTTTGAAAATCAACTGAACTATAGCCCACAAATTCAGAGCCACAAAAATCGAAAATCTGCAAGTGTGCTCTGATTTCGATGATTGATACGTCTACCAATAGGCGTTGGGCCCTGTAATTATCATACCAACGAGCATTTGGATCGGTCGAATATTTCTACACGTTCCGTGAAAAATTCAATTTTTTTGAAAATCAACTGAACTATAGCCCACAAATTCAGAGCCACAAAATTCGAAAATCTGCAAATGTGCTCTGATTTCGATGATTGATACCTCTATCAATAGGCGTTGGGACCTGTAATTGTCATACCAACGGCCATTTGGATCGGTCGAATATTTCTACACGTTCCGTGGAAAATTGAATTTTTTTGGAAATCAACTGAACTATAGCCCACAAATTCAGAGCCACAAAAATCGAAAATCTGCAAATGTGCTCCGATTTCGACGATTGATACGTCTACCAATAGGCGTTGAGACCAGTAATTATCATACCAACGGCCATTTGGATCGGTCGAATATTTCTACACGTTCCGTGAAAAATTCAATTTTTTTGAAAATCAACTGAACTATAGCCCACAAATTCAGAGCCACAAAATTCGAAAATCGGCAAATGTGCTCCGATTTCGATGATTGATACCTCTAGCAGAAAACAGTTTTTAAATTTGGGATGGTTTACAATTGACGACTGGTATGGTGTGCTCTAGCGGACAATAGTGAACTACTAGACTTCTAATAACCAAAATTTGCTATCTGAAGTTATTTGGGAAATAGTGTCTATTTGATTTGAATTGTTATTTATTAAAAGTGTGATGGTTGGAAAACCTAGTTAACCTATTATGTAGTTTAAAGTGTGTTTTTTGTATATTTGATTCAATTGGAACAGTTTTATCGTTTTAAATGCTCGATAACCTTGCTTAAAAATTGCAGAAATTTAATGTTAAATTCACTATAAATACATCTTTGAGTCACTAAACCTTTTTCAAACTAAATTAGAGCATATTTACCACGTTTTAACAGATAATTACAAGCCAAAATTTAATGCTCTTAGTATCAAGTAGCTTAATATCAAATTTATGCAATATTTAAGCAAAATTTTTTGGCATCTAAAATGAAAAAGTGGTACCAAATGAATCAAATATACAAAAATCACACTTTAAACTACATAATAGATTAACTAGGTTTTCCAACCATCACACTTTTAATAAATAACAATTCAAATTAAATAGACACTATTTCCATATAACTTCATATGCAAATTTTTGTTATTAGAAGTCTCGTAGTTTACTATTGTCCGCTTAAGGCACTTTTTCAACTTTACCAGTCGTCCGTCAATGCATAAAATAATTATCGCGACTCGTGCATTCCAAGCGACGAATAGAATAAATTTATTATAAATAAACGGTCCTTTGAAGTGAAAAATGAAATTCAAATAAAAAGATGTTTTCTAAAATTGACTAGGTCTTGGACATTTGGTGGCGCCCTAATAATGCGGCGCCCTAGGGCTGCAGCCCTTATAGCCCCATGGTAAAGATGGCCTTGCACTAAATTACCCAAATAGTCCACTTGGTATGTACAAAAGGGGCAATCCCTTTTTGGAATACAATTTAACAGACCGTCATGTCTGCCCATTTTGCGTCCGACCAGGATGCAATTTTTTATAAACATCTGAGTATTTTGTTACAATTTTGGGATGTAAAACTGCCGCTCGATCAACTCTTCCATCTTTTTGATAGCAAAATCGGCTCGCTCGTGGTAATGTTTGATTATTACGTTTTGCATCTGTCTTGGGACAACCAGCTTCATTGAACCTTCAATATTTGTAAGTACAACTCTGTTAGAAAAAATATAATTTTTATGCGAACCTGTTTCAAGAAGCTTTTGAATCAAAATTAGTTCCTCAACACTGTTTTGTGCCTCTTTAACTTGATCAATGACGTCGTCTTCTACGGCGTCCACATGCTTCATGCTACTGCTAGGGCGATGTTCTAATTTGTAATCATACTCATGTAACTTTAGCGTAAACTTTACTATTCTGGAAGTCAACTCCTTTCACTCCATCGTTCCCTTAAACGCCGCACAGTCGGTTACATTCGGAAGTTTAGTCCAAGTAAGTGGATGCGAAATTTTTTTAAAGCACAAACAATCGCGAGAACCTCTAACTCTCATATCTATTATAACGTTCTTCGAACGGGTGCCATAGAAAAACACTGGGAGAAAACACTGATCCTCTTCATGCGTCAATGTGTAGCTCCGTCTCTGTACATATAGAATAGATTTTTAAGGCTAGATTGCTGATCAATTTTTTTCATCAGC
This sequence comes from Tipula helvola, assembly GCA_963556165.1. NCBI lineage: Eukaryota > Metazoa > Arthropoda > Insecta > Diptera > Tipulidae > Tipula > Tipula helvola. The sequence continues at coordinate 51,155,106 of OY744483.1, forward strand.
GCCCCAAACGCTCCTTTTTGGTCAAGATTCATTTTGAAAACAGTAATTTCCGTAAAAGATCCAATAAAGGTGCATAATCTTTAACAAATCTTCGGAAATAGCCCGTCAATCCCAGAAACCTTTGAATCTGTGTTGCATTGCAAAATACTAAATTGTATGCCCAAAAACTGACACTTGAACCACTATATTTGCAGGTTGTTATTCTCAGCAGTTTTAAGTACTTCTTTCAATCTTTCCAAAGCTTCTCTCTTGTAACTTCTTGGAACGATTAAATCATCTAAATATGCACACACTATCTTCTTGACACATAACAGATAAAAATATTATTAATGAATCATTGGAAAACCGCTATCAAATTGCAGAAACCGAAAGGTGCTCACAGAAACTCAAATAACCCAAATGGGGTTACAAGCGTGGTGTATTTTATAGAGCCTTGTACTACAGAAACGTGGAAAAATCCATTTTTCAGGTCGAGTGTAGAAACTTACTTTACTCCTTGCATTGGTCTATTTGGTCATCAATAAGTGGAAGTGGATACCGATCTTTAACAACAACTTAATTTAACTTTCTCTAGTCGACACACAACCTTTTGGAACCATCTTTCTTGTTTGATAATATAATCGGGCTCGTAAAACAGGATTTATTTTCATCAAATTGTTCTCATACGAATGTGGTTTCCACGGGTGATAATCGTCTAGCTTTCTGTACTATTGGCTTCTCGCGTTTCGACGCCAATTACCGGCTTACCGGCTTTGAGTTGGGCGTCAAGTTTGCGATTGACTTAGGTTACATTTGCGTGTTGAGGTGGATTTGAGTAGAGATTGAGTTGATTTCAAGTGTAAGCATGTAGTTATTCGGATGTGGTTGATTTGAGGATTAAGCTGAGTGTTAAGTTCAAGGTTGAGTTGTCGAGTAGAGTGTTGAGTTGAAGTTCAGTTAGGGGTTTATTTGGGAGTTAAGTCGGTGGTTGCGGTGGAGATTAGGATAAGTTGAGTTCATTTACATGTGTTGATTTTGGATTTGAGTTGAACGTTGAGTTTGGCTTGAGTTATGATTGAGAGGTATCATTGAAAAGTGTGTAGGTGTGTACTAATCAAAAGTTTCACCGTTTAAATACAATTGTTTTAGTCGGAGAAATTTGGGAAAGTGCCAGTGGTGGTTGGAATACGTTTGAAACGTTTTCCTGATCTTAACTGGGTAATTTCAAAGTCATTAAAAATAATTGCGTTACATTAAAAAACCCTTATGTGTATACAAATTTTAATTGAATTAAACTTGCAGCAATAAAATAAAGGTTAGACAATTTTATTTAGATTAGTTTGCAAATTATAGAATTAATTGATAAACAAATTTACAAAAATTAATTTTAAGACATTATTTTATCGCAATTTTTTTTTTATCGCAGTTTACTGAGTAATAAAATTTTATGGTTAAATTTCGTTTACTAACTGTGTGGCTGGCTGGCTATGTGTTATATTTACTTAACGCGATAAGCTTTACTTTGTATTGTATGCATTAATTAAATCGTGCGTTTATTGCATACAATTAAGTCAATGTACCCATGCCATTATCATGGATGTATTTATATTTACCAATTTTACCTTGAATACTATTTGAACTCTTGATAATTTGTTTTTCTGTTTTGCTCTTTTATCATTTTCAGCACACGTCGACAATGAAATGTGTCTCGTAAAAGCATTAGAACGTTTAGGCAGTGTTGCCCTATCGAAAGAGGAACCCGATATTGGGGCAGCATTTTTAAAATTTTCCGTAGTTACCAAAGAATTAAGCGCACTAATGAAAACATTAATGCAAAATATTAGTAATATTGTTATGTTCCCAGTGGATTCAATCCTGAAGTCAGAGTTGCGTGGCCTCAAAGGTGAAATGAAAAGGCCGTTTGATAAGGCGGCAAAAGATTATGAATCGAAATTTTTAAAAATAGAAAAAGAGAAGAAAGCACAAGCCAAAGAGGTTGGTATGACCCGGACGGAAGTGACACCAGCCGAAATTGCAGATGAAATGGAAAAAGAGCGAAGGGTATTTCAGTTACAAATGTGTGAAGTAAGTGTATACGATTAAACGAAATATTATTGTAAGATTACGTAATCGCTAAATTATTTTCTCTTACAGTATTTACTTAAGTTTAGTGAAATAAAAACAAAAAAAGGGATAGAGTTACTGCAACATTTAGTCGAATATTATCATGCACAAAATAAGTACGTGGCCACACACACACACGACCAAAACAAATACTATGTCTGACATTGTGAATACTAATTTCTTTTTCAATTTATTTTGCACACAGTTATTTTAAAGATGGTCTGAAGACGATCGAACACTTTGGTACGTATATCGATGACCTTTCGGTCAAGCTACAAAATATCAAACAGAAGCAGGATGAGGAACGACGAAAATTACAAGAGTTGCGAACGTTATTGCGAAGTACTCCCGATTTTGAGCGAGTCGAAAATATTACGACGGATAAAGGGACAGGATACTCGTTACATCAGCTACAGGGTGATAAAAATCATGGTGTAACACGATCGGGCCATCTACTAAAGAAGAGTGAAGGTAAAGTGCGGCGTGTATGGCAAAAGCGACGCTGTCGTGTTACCGCCGATGGTTTTCTCGATATATGCCATGCGGACGAAACAAAACCACCGACCCGTGTTAATTTACTCACGTGTCAAATAAAACCGGTCCCAGACGATAAACGTGGCTTTGACCTGATCAGCTACAATCGACCGTATCATTTTCAAGCCGAAGATGAAGCAGACCAAAAGGCATGGATGTCTGTGCTCGTAAATTGTAAGGAGAAAGCTCTTTCGAAGGCATTTCAACATGCCAATCCCCAAATGAATCCTAGTTTAATGGAATTACAAAAGACTGTGATACGATATGTTCAAAATTTACCCGGGAATGATTCGTGTTGTGATTGCGGCTCAAAAAATGATGTAACCTGGATAAGTTTAAATTTTGGTTGTTTGGTTTGTATACAGTGTTCGGGTGTGCATCGTGACCTGGGCGTACATCATTCGCGTATACAAAGTTTAACACTGGATAATATTACGACAGCACAATTGTTGACAGCACGCGCAATGGGAAATAATCAGTTGAACGAAGTGATGGAAGCGACCCTAGGGAAAATGAAAATTGGTCCCGAGAGTACAATGGAGGAGCGTTATGATTTTATTCGTGCCAAATATATTGCTAAGCGTTATGTGATGCGAACTTGTGCGGATGATCGTGATCTACGTTGTGATTTGGAACAGTCGGTGCTGAACGCGGATTTAAGCCAGTTGCTCCAGGTGTGGGCGGAGGGAGCGGATTTAACTTGTGTTCTGCCAACATCGGATTTTGGTGAGACTGCGCTTCATGTTGCGATACAACGGGAGCTAGGATCTTCGCTACATATAGTCGACTTTCTGATACAAAATATGCCGGCACACGGGTTAAATAAAACCACGAGTGCCGATGATATATCAGGAAAAAATACTCCGCTTCATTTGTGTGCGTTGCATGATCGACGCGAATGTATGAAATTATTGCTTAGAACAGGTGCTGATTATGAGCTAAAGAATAGTCAGAATAAAACGGCACTCGACCTTGCCAAAGACATGGGTCATAATTCGTGCAAGGAGCTGATCGAATGTGCGATCCGACGTGAAAAGAGCGCATTCGATCACATCAATATGGATTGGAATTTGCCGCACGATGATGGGTCCACCGACTTTTCGGACGATGATACCGTAATCGATGAAAGAGTGAGTAACACTGAAATGAGTTTTATTGTTGTAATATTATATCGTTTCTTTATTTCACAGAAAGCTCGATCCCGCCCTCCGAGTTACGCAGGTGGTGACTCACCAGTTGCACTCCGTTCCCGATCTTCAACATGTGATTCAATACAGAGTGGTTCTAGTCCTAGTTCTAGTTGTAATCCAACCCTATCTAATAGACAATACGGTGGATTCCCATCGTCAGGCACAACATTCCCGCAATCGGGTACTAGTCCAAAGCAGCAACAGATGATTATACCACAATTTGGCGGTGGTTCAAGTCCAAGCTCAAGTTCATCGTCTAATCGGCAATTGGTGGTGGCCAATCAGCAACAAACCCAATCGAACAATCAGACACGTAAAATTGCGCCAGTCGTAGTAAATGTTGGTTCGCTTAAGAAGCGGACCGCACCTGCTCCACCGCCAACAACTGCACTACAAACCATTTACAGCACTCTACCGCACGCACCAAGACATTCACAAAATCTAGATTCGACCGAAATAAATAAGGTGACAAGTGAAATGTACAGCACATTACCGCATTCGAGAAATTCCGATGGGAATAAAGTAAATTCAACGTTCCACTATGACAATAAAATGTACGAAAGGTTCGAGCCAATAATCACGTCGACACTACAGAATAAGTATGATAAACATCGATTTGATTCGATCGATAGTTCCGGGATTCAGCTGACCACATTTCAAACGCATAAGCGGTCGCCTAGTGGCGATTCAATCGGCCGTAATTTACATTTGGCTGGCGCAAAATTGGTGCTGCCGCCAACCGGGGAAATTCCAACACTAAAACCAGTTGATAAGAATTTCCCACGGCCAAGATTACCACCACCGGGACCACCGGGTAGCTCAAATAATGGCCATGCTGGTAAGTAAAGACAATTTAATACAAATTTACTGCTTCTCAGACACACGCATATATTATCAGTATATCATGATTTCTAATGTTTGGGAGTATTCTGTATTTCCTATATTATTCTTATAATTCTTTATGTACCTACTTGGGGGGGAGATGGGCTGTGTAACAATGTTAATTATTTCTTATGGTGGTGTTCGTCTGCTCTCATTAAATGTTATATCTGTTTCGATTTCGACAAAGATCTAAATCCTACAAATTTTTACTTCGTACACACTAAAAGTTTCCTATTATGTACTTGGCTATTTATGTAACCGGGGACTCTGTGGTTTACATGTAAATACGTTAATAATTGAATATGGGGGTGATCGCCTGCTCGCTATGTCCATACACATACACCGCTTTCGTGTAACTAAATTACGAATTGTTAACCGCTGAATTTTTGTTCTCTTCTCAACCCATCTAGATCAACAGGTGATCCGCAGAAGTGACATAATACGGCACAATGATTTACATAGAAAGATAATTCTTCAAGTTAAGCAGTTTCAGAGCATTAATTTAAGAAAGAAATAATTTTTGTTTTTAATTTTGTTGTTGTTTAAATAAATAATATTTTTGTTGGTGTTACGATAATAAACTGGAATTTTTCTAATCTGCCGCCGCCCCGCGGAACATCAGAAATCTTGATGTGCTTCCCTCTCGTTGACGCCCAAAATCATATCGATTGGATTAATTCAATTTTTTAATGTTTTATTTTTAGAACGTGGAATGGAGAATGGCCAGTCAAACGAAAGTATTTGCTCAATGGAAGAGGGACCAATTGCGCCACCCCGAAAGGTAATGCCGAATGAATTTAATTCGATTTTTATTTTTTTTTTTATAATTTATTGTTATTACATAAATGTCTCAACAGCGTAAATTAATGAAAGCAGTAAATCTTAAATTGAAAGCCGTTGATGTCAATCTATCGGTAATTTATTGCGGGCTTGACATTGTTTGATTTCTGTTTTTGGTGATTAGATTTTAGAGAAAATGTTTATTAATCTGACATGAGTTCTGTTAACAATGCTTGTTGTGTTTTTTTTCTTGTACTTGTAATTGGATGATTTTTGTAATGAAATTAATTAATGGTTGTTTTTTTGTTTGTTTTTTTGTTCGATTACAGTTGCTGAATATATCACCAACGAATACAGCGAATTTTGATGATTTTGTCGATTTGGATTATTCGCTGGACTCGTCAAATAATTTGGACAATTCAATCGATTCAAATATTCAATCGAACAACAGCAGTATAAGGGAACCACAGACGACTGGAGAAGTTTATAAGAAAAATTCAACGGCGTACAATCATTATGTAAGTAGTTTGCTTTATGAAATATAGGAAAGATAAGGAAAGTTTCTTTAAGCCAAATTTTTGTAAACATTATTTTTTGTTGTTGTTTATCAAAACAATAAGGCTAGAAACACACCGAATTAGTCAAAACGTTTTTTCTTGTCTTAAAGCGCCTGGCGGTCAAAATATATACGATTAGATAGCACTATGCACATTGAATCAGGCAAAACAATTAAACGTCAAACATTTTGTTTCATAAAACATAGAACGGCAAACATTCTATTGTGCCTTATGGGTCCATGCACACACAATAAAGCAAAATTGTCTTAAGTCAAATTTGACTAACGAAACATGATTGAAGGCGACCATGGCGTATAAACAAATAGGTTAATTCACACTGAAACAAAACAAAGCAAAACAAGACAAAACTGCTTGAGTTAAGAAAAAACAGTGTTTGACGTCGTTTCGTGGTCGCTGTTTTATAAAGCAAAAAATAAATGATTATTAAAATAAATAGGAATTTAATATTTTTAGCAAAACTAATATTTTTAATTAAAATTGTTTAATTTATTTAATATTTTTTAATCGTATTTTGTTGATGGGAAACATTTTGTATTCATTTTATCAAACCAATTCACACCAACCTATAAAGCAACACGAGACAATTTGACTAAAAACAATTTGTTTGATCGGCAAATCGTCTTGCCTGTTCAAAGCAAAAACGTTTTGACTAATTTGGTGTGTCGCCAGCCTTAGTTTATCTTGATTTAATATTGGTTGCTTTGCTAACTTCGGCTATCCAGTCACTTGCTGCGAATGGTCTGTAATATCGCGTTCTTTTAACTCAAAAAACCTGAACTGTTCTTAGTAAAAATTGGGCTCAGTTCAGTTTTTCTTTTTTTATATATTTTTATTTATATGTTTTACTGAAAATTAAACAATCGCACATAACTTTATTCAGCTGCAAATTTCAAAATAAATTGAAACAAATACACAAAATGAATTTACTTGAGGCGATATCAATTATATGTATATCGTATCCTGCAACACTTGTGCTGCCACAGGACGAAGAATCACTACAAAATGTTTTAAATCCCGTTTTAGTTTCATCCGTGTTTTAGGTGTATTACCCCTGATTCTTGAAAAACAATTTTACTTGCTTTTTGCAAAAAAAAAGAAAAACTTAGAGATGTTGGACCTTGCGAAAAAAGGTGATAAAGCAAGCATTCTACTCTCTATTTTTATGTTCAAGTCTGTTCAAATTTTTAATTTAAAAATAAACCAAATATTTTATACATGAAAAAACACGAAGGAAATATGTCTGCTCTATGCAGCAACAGAAACAATTCCAATGCAAACAAAGTTCTTTTTATACCGTTACAACTACTGACATACCTTTGGTTTCGAATTAACTTTAGTTTCAACATATGTCATGGTTAACCTTAATTTCAACTCATTTTAACCCGTATCGGTCGTTAGTCATCTCTCACGTGACAACGGCACTTTGTCGCTGCGGTCGTACGTCGCGTGGGAGGTGACAAGACGCAACTTAACTTACTCTATGTGACGTACGACCATAGCGAGAAAGTGCTGTTGTCACGTGAGAGGTGAACGACCGATAAGGTTAAGTTCAGTTTTGAAATGGAATAGTTTTTCGCGTTTCAGTGCATGCGATCAATGCTAAAACACAAGTTCCGATGTCCGTAAACTAGTCCATAAATTACTTATTTTGATTTCTACAAAATTTTATTTCGTATATTTTCTATCTGTCGGTAGGTGTTTTGCGCTCTTTATGCTGGAAACACATGAGCAGAATTCTGTAAGCAGCAAAATTAGAATACACAAGTTTAAATGAATTGAAATACATGTATTCTGCTTGCCATGTAGAATTCTGCTTCATGTCTCCATTTCTAATTTTGCTGCGAATCAGTAGGCTATATTACGTAAAAGATAACAAATCTAGTACAATTTGTATATTTTTTATTTTTTTCAATCAATTTTTTTAATTTATTGACAGAAAATAAGTTTTGTGTGGCAAGTACCAAATTGGAGGATAAAAATTAAATAATTTGTGACAAAATAATGTATCATTCATTTAAAAAAATTTTACATTAAAATTAAATATGTATCAGATAAACGCCACAAAAAAGAATTCTGCTTATCAAAAACGACGCTCATGTAGTTCACCCGAATTTCTGCCGGCAGCGATGCTAGCAGAAATTCTGCTCATGTGTTTCCAGCATTAATGCTGGAAACACATGAGCAGAATTTCTGCTAGCAGCACTGCCGGCAGAAATTTGGTTGAATTACATGAGCGTCTTTTTTGACAAACAGAATTTTAATTTGTGGTATTTATTTGACACATATTTAATTTTAATGTACAATTTTTTTAAATGAATGATGCCTTATTTTATCACAAATTAATTAATTTTTATCCTCCAATTTGGCACTTGCCACACAAAACTTATTTTCTGTCAATAAATTAAAAAAATTCATTGAACAAAATAAATAGTATACAAATTGTAATAGATTTTTTATCTTTTATGTAATGTAGCCTACTGATTCGCAGCAAAATTAGAAATAGAGACACAAAGCAGAATTCTGCCCGGAAAGCAGAATTCATGTATTTCATGCCGTATAAACGTGTGTATTCTAATTTTTCTGCTTGCAGAATTCTGCTCATCTGTTTTCAGCATAAAGCTTAAAATTAAAAAATGATAAAGAAAATGGTGTAAGAAATCAAATCAAATATTGACAAATTTTGATTTAGAAAATGGTTGAAAGGTCAAATGAAACGCTAGTTTTAAATTAGTATACCTCACCTATTTCCTTTTGAGAGAAGTGCTTATATTTTCAATAATGAGGCGGACATATTCAACATTTTATTATTCGTAACAAAATGTTTTTTTAAATTTGGTTGCGAAACGAAAAAAGAATGAAGAAAATTTGAGGTTAAGTTTTAAATTTTTATTTCCAATCATAGACGCATCCGAAGTTTGTAATAATTATTTCAGCTGTAATAATTATGACATTATTTTGTATGCAACCAAATTATTACAGCAACTGCGTGTAATAATTTTGACGTTTCCGAAATAATTTTTGTTGATTTTAGAAAGAGATTTTTCGATTGATGAAATTCAATTTTCAACCAATAAATTTATAATCGTTCATTAAAGTGATCATGCGTGCCTTTATTCTGTCCTTTTTAATCATTTTGTGAGCAATTTATTCGTGTTTGTGCTGCACCAAAAATTGTGTAATATTGTAAATAATAATATATAATATCATAAATAATATTATCAGCAAGCCCTAATTTCACCTTATATGTACATAATTCCTAAATTCATTGCCATTACATTTTGGATTATTAATATACAGCAAATATTGTTGATCTACTAACAATTTTATTTGTTTGAAAAAGCTAAACTTTCGTTTAGCGCGCCTAAAATTTCATTAATTTTTATGATAAATACTATGCCGGTGATCCGTAGATTTCTTTATTGGTGTTTTATTTAAAAGAAAAGTAGATCTAGATGCTATTTTATTGTTATTCTATTATTCTACAACCATTATCTGTCAAAATTATTACATGTCAAAATTATATCAGTATTCGGACGCAAATGAACTTATTACAAAATATGGAAGAGCAAATTATTTCACTCACGTCAAAATTATTACAAAAAAAAATATTATTACAAACTTCGGACGCGTCCTAGGTTCTGTATTGATGATTGGAGCATCACGGATTCCACGTAGCGGAATTTTTCTATACTAAAAAAATTAAAAAAATTTTATTTCGTTGCTGAAACAACCTTCTTTCAATTTTTCCTAGATTGTTTAAGTGGTAAAGTGTGTATCTACATATATTTCAAATTTCAAATTAGCAACACAAACTTCAAATAGATGGTTAATTTTATAAACACAAACTTCAATGGATGATTCTTTTAAGGACGGATCCGATTTCTGTAATAATTTTGTTTTTTGTAATATGTAATTTTGACGTGAGTGAAATAATTTTCTCTTTCATATTTTGTAATAAGTTCGTTTGCGTCCGAGAATTTTCACATAATAAATTTGACAAATAATGCACCTAGTGGAGATGGATACAATAACACTAAAATAGCGTCCAGATCAATTTTTTTTTTAAATATAACCCCAATAAAGAAATCTACAGATTATCGGCATATGTATCATAGAAATGAATGAAATTTTAGGCGCGCTTAGACGAAAAATTAGCATTTTTAAACAAACAAAATTGCTAGTTGATCAACAATATTTGCTGTATATCATGATAAACCAATTGAATAGGTATGATTGACAGCTGTTTCAAATTCGTCTTTTCTTGCGCATATCGTCATTCGGTGCGATAAAATCACAAGGCTTCGTTGTTTTCACAAAATTTTGACAAAAACTATCACCGCAAAACAATTCGATTTGTTTTTGTTTGCTATGAACTAGTGTTTATAAAAAAAAGTATATCAAGAAAAAAGCACCAAATGACAGAATTTTTAGTGAAAGAGATAGCAATACATGCGCTTGATCATACCTACTTAAATTGGTTTATCATGGCTATATATTAATAATCTAAAAACCATAATTTATCGATGTAATGGCAATGAATTGCGGAATTATGCACTTATAAGATAAAATTAGGGCTTGCTGATAATATTATTACAAGGGCTTGCTGATACAATATTACACAATTTTTGGTGAAGCACAAAAACGAATAAATTGCTCACAAAATGATTAAAAAGAACAGAATTAAGACTCGCATGATCACTTTTATGAACGATTATAAATTTATTGGTGGTAAATTTAATTTCATTAATGCAAAAATCTTTTTACTAAAATCAACAAAAATTATTTCGGAAACGTCAAAATTATAACATGTGGTCGCTGTAATAATTTGGTTGCATACAAAATAATGTCAAAATTATTACAGCAGAAATATTTATTACAGAAATCGGATCCGTCCTTAACAATTTTTCTATGAGAGGCGTTTAAAAAGTAAAACTGCGTGCAACCAAATCTGCTAGAATGGAATTATATGAAATCAAAACAAACAAAAAACCACTTAAATCAAAATTAAAATTTATCGATACATCGTTAGTGGTCGATAAAATAAAGAGCTCGTTGTAAAACATTTATTATTATAAAAAAAAATCAAATATTTGTAACGCGCTTACTTACCTTGAGAATATAAGATTGGGCTGACCGTTGAATTTCTCAAAAACGACAAATTTTAAAAATCGAAATTTAATTTTTGAAATCAAAATTTTACAATATATTTTATTTAGTTTAAACCGTAAATTACAAAGTGGTTAATAACAAAATGGCTGGTTGATGGTTCTCGATTGGCCTAGTTGAGCGGATAACATCAAATTGCGCTGTGCAAAATAAAAAAAAAAACAAAAGAAAAAACATAAATACCGGGCAACTGAGGCTCGAAAAACCGAACACCATTCCGTCCGCTTAGCTCGTGGATTTCTATGCTGGATAAGTATTTGTTCCGTTGAGTTGTCCCAGTATGCGATTTATGTAATGCAGCGGATAGGTGTCTTTTATAGTTACGGCGTTTAGTTTGCGTGCTTCAAGATAAAAACGCAGCTTCCCCGAAGGCTTCCTTACACATACGGACATACTACAGGGTGAGCCCACTCGGTTGGCTGTATCTCCTCTATTATCCCAAGTGTCAACATTTGGTCAATCTCGACGTCCATCTCCTTTTGTACATACGGGGAGACAGGACGAGCTCTAATCTTTTCGTAGTGAGTTTAAACCTTCCGCTGTTAGTTTAAATTAAGTAAAATTGAAATTCAAAATTTTAGAGATTTAATTTAAATTCAAATCTTTTCATTTGCCTTTGATTTGTGACTTGAATTAATTATTTTTATGATAATCTTCTCATTCACAGACAACCTATCGACGATGTCGCGCCCTATACGATTGTAATGCGGACAATGATGATGAGCTCGAATTCAAAGAGGGTGAAGTACTAATCGTCCTAAATGATAAAACAGACGATGAAAATTGGATGGAAGGTATGATTGAAGGTGATTCAAAACGACGTGGCATGTTTCCGGTTAGTTTTGTACATATGTTACCAGATTAAATAAATAAAAAAAAATTTAAAAATTATTTCATACAAATAATTAAAAATATACATAAATATAAATAAATACAAACAAAATTATAAATATTTTTTTATATATAATTTTATTATTTTATTAAATTTTTTAATTTATATTAATTTAATTATTATTATATTATAAATATTATATTATGAATGTGTGTAAGTGTGTAAAAAATATAAATATACAACAAAATAAATTTTAAACAATCAACATAATTAATAAACAAAAAATATATAAAATTATATAAATAAATAGAAATCCTTTTTTTTATTTAATTTTTAATTATATTTTTCTAATTTATTCCTCTTCTTAATCTTAATATATAATACCTAAATAATAAACACCTCTCTTATTTAATAATAAAAAAACATTTAACCTAGAAGCGGCTGAGATAAAACAAACGGAACATTTTAGATGTACAGAAAAGAAATTTGTAATTATTCAGAAAAGGCCAACAAATAAACCGTTTGAATTGTTTCTCCATATTAACTTAGACGTGGCAAAAAGTAATTTGATAGTTTAGTTTCAAAGGAGAATAATATATTGGAGTCTAATTACATTTTTTAATAATTAATTTTTAAAGTGTAATACATACTATTGGACTGATTTAGTGTTAGAAACAGAGCATTATCTTGTATTATGAAATCGGGTGTAAAACTTGTACCAAATAATGCTAGGTTTGGAGATATTTGTTTAAATTTTAAAGAAGTCTCTATAATAAACAGATGACAATATGAAGCCATGAGATACAAAAATATTGCTCTGGATTTTTGGAAGCAATAAGGGTTCATTACATGATAAATCAGGATTGTACAACGGTCAGCACAAATATTTGAGATGATTTTGCTGACTTTTGCTCTTCAAGCCTCAACATGCACATAAACCTTTTATTCAAAACACGTCAAGTGGTGATCGTTTGAAGTTTCTCCACATTTTAAAATATTATAAATAGGAGCTAGTTGCAGGATAATAACCTACGAACTTCAAGAGAACTTCCCATTGTTGAAAATTGTTGCTGTCCAAAATTCGAAGAATTTACCTTTTAAAATATGATTTTAAAAATACCAAAAGTCGCAACATCGATTAGAAATTCGTGTATGATTTGGTTCGAAACTTTTTTAAGTGGTAATATGAATTTGGCTTATCTCTCTCTCTTTCTCTCTCTTATATTTTACTTTTCTCTCTATTTTGTTCTCTTTTCTCTCTTTCGCTCTCTTCTTTAACTGTAATTTTATTTTGATTTCACTACAAGGACATGGGATCATGGATCTCATTGTAAGGTCGCTTCTCCGGAGGAAACGCAGAGAAAACCAATGTTTACACATCGAAATCAATGTTATACATCGAAGGAGTAAAATGTAAATTTTATTTAAAGAACAATTCAAAGGACTAAAATGTACACAACAAACACTTTGTCAATCTCTTTAAACATAATTGTGTACCATCGTAGAAACTAGAGAATGCAATCCTGGTATTATATAAGGCAATCCGGGATTTCGGTATTGATAAAAAACAGGGATTTGGGGATTTAGGGATTTGCAAAAAACCGGGATCCTGGGATTTGATAAAAACACCGGCATTCCAAGATTCCAACGGGGTCCTGGGATTTCGGGATTAACAAAAGGACCGGTATTAAGGGATTTGACAAAAATACAGATACCTAATGGATCTTTGGATGAATATTTGTGTTATCAATTTTTTCGCTCTTTATTTAAGGGGAAGATGCTTGTCCAAAGAGGTTTGAAATGAAAATTTGCGTTTTATATAAATTTTGAAATAGATGGCAAATTTGTATGACGGAATAGAACCTAATTCTCAAATATGTTTCTGAAGAGAACATAAACCCAAGGTCTAAGTCAAGCAACACAATGAATTTCCCGTGACTAATTAGGGGTCAAACAAATAAAATACGCCAAAAATTTAAAATAAGATGAGCGTTTCCGAATCATATTTCAAATTTTATCATCTATTCCAAAAGTTTAAGAAACTGGTGCAGTGTTCTGATCGAGATAAACTAATGGTGAAATATAATAAAGCTATCATAAATTTGAGTAAAAAATATTATAACCAATATGGGTAGAAGTTGTGTTTCCAAGTCTAATAAATACAATTTTTTATTACTTTAAATTTTTGTAATGACTTTTTACATGTTCAACCATCATCGACCCTTGAAAAAACGACCTCTCTTTATTTTAAAGTTGGTAACATTGCATGGACACTGCCAACCAACACTAATTGTTACAAGTAGTATGGCTTGCGTATTAGGTGCTAGATAATGATGGGTAATAGGGATGATTAACCTACTAGGTTTGGGCATAATAATTCCAATCCGTTTCCAGTTTTATCTTAACTGTCAGACCGTACTCTTCCGAACATGATTGAGGTCAGTTGTTTAGATTACAAAAAACACTAAATCAGTTACAATGCGAACATGAAGGATGGTGCATCGATTTTCCCTTTATGTATGCTATTTTTGCGTTCCATGTATTTTTTTTTAATTTGAAACATTGCACTATTGCTATTGACTAACTATGTATATGTATATGTTAAATTCTGTACATCTAATTGTTGTCCGTTATCTGCGATCATTCTTGGCCGCTAAATAAATATTAGAAATTTCAAAATCGTGACAAACGTCAAAATTTGTAATAGCAACAAAAAAGTATTAATCAAATTTATAAAAATATATACATACCTATATATATTTAATATATTTTATGTATTTATAATAAATTATTTAAGAGAAATATTATGTGATGATGATATTTTCAGTTTTTTCCAAAATACACAAAAAAAAATTATTAAAAAATAAAAATTTTACATCAAATATTAAATATTTTTGTTAGCGAAAATTATGATATGATTGTCTATTTTATTAATAAAATTAAAAAGTATTAAATGGACAAATTGTAATAAAATAATGAGAAAAGAAAAATTAAGCTGCCATATAATTATATAAAATAATTAGAGAAAACCTACAAAAAAAAATAAAATATTTACAAAAATAAAACCAAAACAATAAAATTAACAAAATTACAAATGAAAAATAATAAAAAAATGTTGTTTTGAAATTGATCTTGATATAATAATATTGAATATGTTTGTTGTTGATATTTGAAAATACAAAAAAAAATATATATTTTTATTTTAAATAATTACAAACACAGACCAACATAATTTCACTCAAAAGATACGCAATAATTAAATTAATTCGTTAAAAGGCCTTTTTTTTACATTTTGATTTTTAAATTTTTCTTGCCTTGGTTTGATTTTTTTTAGTTTGAGATTAAATTTTTGTTATTTAAAAAATCAAGTAAGTATTATTTTATTATTTGTTTACATATTTTTCTAATTTAGTTTGATTTTAATTAATGTCAAACTGGCTGTGGAGATAATTTTTAAACCTTCACGCAATTAAAAAAAAAAAAAATCTTTTTTTTATGTGCCAAAGAACTTGAATAAAAGTGATCTCCATTTGAAGTTGTTTAAGCCTACGTAGTACACTGAGTGAAATTAAATTTTCACTTACTTATTTCCAAAAATAGCAAGATAAATCTGACGTGAATATTTCATTTGACAAATTTCGTAAATATTTTAGTGCGTAGTTGATGTTGTCTCTGATAACATATTTTATACAATAAAATTCACTTCTTCGATAGTTGATTATCCTCAAAAAACGCAAAAACAAATGAAATTGTCAAAATTTATCTTCACATTTATCGTCCGAGAAATAAAAATAAAGGAAAAATGTGTAAAGATAAAATAGAGATATCTGTATTAATAAACAATAGTTGACCGACGAAATGGCGCAGTGGTTAAAGTGCGGCCGTTGGATCGGGAGGAACTGGATTCGAATCCCTATGCAAAAGGGATTTTTCATCATCTGATTATACACGATCGGTGATGACGATAAACACATCTATGACCCCACCTCACCTTTCATGATGTCTCTAGCCCCCGTACGTCTTCGATTTAGCTAAATACTGCGTAAGGTGGGAGTTATAAGCGAAACTTCAAAAGAGTTGAGAGTGCCTTGAGCCCCAGAAAAGATTGCAAAGATAAACAAACACAATTGAGCTTCCATGAGAAAATTTATTTAATTCGAATTATTTTTTTTTTCATGAAAACAAGTCTCGAATTATTTTTTCGAATGGGGCATGCAAAAGAGTTTGTTTTTGTTTCCGCACATCAGATGTCAATACCGTCGTCATAAAGGTTACAATAATGTTTGTCGTTTAATGTGTTATTAAATTCACAAAACAGTTGATACAAAACACTAATGCCATTTGACATCTAACCTGTACCGAGGGTGCTGCATTTAAAAACAGCGGCAAATATTGTTACTAAATAAGCATGCCCCATTGAAATAAAACAACAAGTAGAAAGTTTGGCGTCTGGTGTAGTGTCAGGTGATATAACTAAAATTAGGAATGAATTGAATAATTCAAACTTTTGGTTTGAAGGTTTCTTCACGGAGCGAGATTATTTTTAATCCAATTTTTCAGCTAATCAAATCGCTATATTTCAACAATGTCCCGCCCATTTTTTTCCGATTAGTAAAAATATATTCATCTTTTGAGCAAATAATCTTGGCCGTACCAATATAATAACAAAAACAAAATAAAATATTAGCAATAATTGTACCTACTCATATTTTTTGCTTTTGCTTATTTGTGACATTTCTCGTTTCACAATATAATAAAGCGGATTGTTGTATTAAACGAATTTTATTTTAAATTTTAAATAAAAATACGAGTACGCAATATAATTCTGTGGTCACAAATCAAAGGGGATGAAACGCATAGAAAGCAATACAAAAAAATTTAAAACGTACAGAAAATCTCTCTATAATTAATTTGGTGTAAACGGCACCAATCAGAATTTGAAAGTAAACCAAAACAACAGAAAATTGTCATGACAACCATACAGTACAATTAATTGAGCAAAACTAATGTGTGAATATCTTCACTTTAAACTTCACTTAACTTAATAATCTCGTTTCGTGAAGAAACCTTGAATTATTTGATTAATTATTGTTGTAAAATTCTCATGGAAATACGAATACGATTAATATCGTAAAAAAAAAAACAATTTCGACCTATCTTCCTGCCTAAGGCCCTGCTACTTGTTCATTACTACACGAGTTGAAAATTGTTACTTTGATCAAAATCATCAATGATATTTTTCATCGATATCGGTTAGGCCTCTGTTTGCCTATTAGCTCGAAAACAACTAAAAAAATGCAATTACATACAACTGCAATACTGCACTCGAATTTTTAAATATACCAGTGAAACCGATTAATAAATATAAAAGAAAATCCGTAGGCAGAAAGACTTTTAAGGGCCCTGTGATTCTGAATAGAGTAATATTTACAATATTTTTTAAGGGGTTTCAACAGTACCAGAAGCAGAGATGTTTAATATGGAAATTGTTGGGACTACGTCCTAAAGGTTGAAGATGAAGAGTGACGATTGTGTTATTAATTGCTATTCGACGCATCGCAGTTCTAAATAATGGATAATTAATTGTGAGTCTGTGATTGGCGGCTTGAGATTTAGGAAAACTCGTGACACCATTTAAGGACTGCGCCTGCTCAAAATAACAGAACATTTTAGTAAAAGGCGAAGCCAGCAGCGACATATAAGCCGTTTTTTGAAAGTGGTTTAAGTCCACATTTTGTTGAAACAAAATAATGGCAGAATAGAGAAACAATAAATGCAAAAATGTGCGGGATTTTGAATTTTCATATTTATTGCACAGGTATTAGGGATTCATTTCTTTTTATTTTGGCTATATATTGTTTACCATTAGAAAGATTATACTTTCATTTGCCTATTGTTATCATTAACTTAATTTTTTGAAAAAATGGACTTATACCACTTTCAAAAATACCGGCTCATATAAAGAAAAAAAAACGATTTCTTTTTTTCATATAAACTAGACCTTCACTGTTCTTAAAACTTTTCAATAGAACGACGAACATGGCGTTGTTAGTATTCAAGTGTCTTGCTGGACTCGTCTTCTCATTATTGAGGGGCTGTGGTTTAAAATATGCTTCACCTGGGGCCTATTTAACCAAAAACTTATCACTTTGCAGTTTACAAAATTTTGCTAAGTGCTAAGAATTTAAGGAATGGGTACGAAGGGCCGAATTTCAAAGGGCCGAATGGGTCGAAGGGCCGAATTTTTTTATTTATTTTTTTTTGGTTTTTAGAAATATAGGGCTGATTAATATTTTTTTTCAGACCATTTTATATTTGGTAGAGTGAAGGAAAATTCTATTTAGACGAATAAAATAATTTCATTGTGATTTAGTGTTGTAAATTAGTGAATATTAAAAATTCGGCCCTTCAACCTATTCGGCCCTTCGACTTATTTCGGCCCTTCGACATTCGGCCCTTTGATATCATTCCGAATTTAGCTGGTCATAAAAACTGCAAATATATCTTCGTTGCTATGGCTCTTATATTAATGATGTTAGTAAAGAAATAATCACTTATAAGTTGTTAATTTTACGAAACATTTTTTTACAAAAAAACGCAAATTAACTTACAATTTCTATCGTGCAAACCGTTACTGAAAAATGCAAAGTGCAAAGTGATAAGTACTGTGACTGCAATTATAATGCAAAACCAAACAGTTATTGGGTTTTTATTGTTCAATTGTTTAATATTTTTTCATGTTTTTTGCTAGAGGAAAATTTACATTACATTTTATGATAAGTGTAGTTGACACTCGTATAACGTACATATGTATATATCGGTTGCAAAAGTGATTCGACGTGAATTGTTATTCGGAAACGGTACAATAATTGGAAATGTTTGCCGTAACCGGACAATTTTTAATATTTTTAACGAATTTTTGTTTAAAGGATGGTTCCGAATAAATTATAATCAGGCAGAATATATTATACAAAATATTAGGGAGGTAATTAATTAGGCACAAAAGCACAAAAAATAAAGCGCTGACCCCAATACAACAAATTTTACTATGACTTCATTAGCTTTGAAAATGGCAATAGATGTCAATATCATGGTGTGGGAACCATGCATGGCGTTACAAAGGGGACACTTATTCACAAATATTGTGTGTTGGTTAGAAAACGTGACGGATATTGCTCGTAATTTTTATAATAAAGGCGGGTTTCCAAATGTTTAATAATTATAATTTCCAATTAGTGACTTTCCCAAATATAATTCGAACGCTTGCTGGCTGGCGGCTAAAATATTTTGTATGTAGTTTTATATGGTCAAAAATGTGTCTTGAATTTTTCATTAAATTATTAATTTCGACTATGTTAATTTTAAAATTTGATATTTATTATTAATCGCAACATTCTCAATTTTATTAATCATAAAAAAAGTATGGGGACAACGACTAATTTAGACAAGAAACTTGTATTTGTAAACATGATTTTACTTGTTTTTGTATGTAATTAAAAAAACTAATCAGCGCTGCCCAAGCGTGAGACAAATGCACTAAAATCGATATTGGGAAAGTCCCTCATTCAATTGATGATTTGAAATATAGAGAAAGCACTACCTATCAGAATAAAATAAAACAGTAACTACCCGAGTAACCACATGTCACATAAAAGCGACAAAAATGTCACATAAAATGGTGATTGGTGGAAAAAAATGTGACAAAAAATTGTCACAATATGGATGAAAAATGGTGGATGGGGTTGACCCCGATTGTCACGCGTAAACGAACATTTGGTAAATCAAATTTGCCGGTTTTTGGTGGAATATTTTTGAAATATTTGTTGAAAATTTAGTCACAAATTCGACAGTTTTTTTATGATAAAAGTGTCACCTAATTATCAATAATTTTGTGGATATTTGTTGGTTTATTGATGCAATTATGCGTAAAAAAAGTTTTTATGACCCTACTTAAATAATTTTGTAAAAAATACTCCATTGTATGGTTTATTTGATATTTTTATTGTTATTTATTTTAAAAAAATATCTACCAAAAATGTAGAAATATTTAAATCCCCCCGTACTTTAACCCGAGCCGAGAGTCAATACAAAATGTATCGACTCTAAAAAAATGAAAACTTTCCATGAGTTTTCTATGTGGTAGGCAGTGCTGTCGTTTCGAAATTTTTAAAAGTAGTACATTTAAATTTCCAGGGGAGTATTTCTAGTCAGAAAGGAGTACATATAATAAAACGATTTCAGATATTTTTTTACCGTTTTATACAAGAATTTAAAAAATTGTATATAATTTCAAATTGATTCTGTACTTAAAATCAAAAGTCGCCTAAGTGACTTTAAGCGATTTTTATGAATTTTGCATAAATATATAAATTTGCCCACTATTTAGATTGTATCAAATTTTGGTGAAAATCGCTTAAAAAATAAACAATTAATGAGGTAATACATATACTAATCTCAATGTATTCCCATATCATTTTAAAATTGTATCCTTCATTTTCTCAAAATTACTAAAATGCAGATAAGCGATTTTTGCTTTTTAGAACAGGTTTATGTATGTACATAATTAATATAATTTATTCGAATTAAAAAATGCAATACATATTATAAAAGCATCAACGACAATCAAAAACAAAATTATTTCCTCAAACTAAGTTTTTATCAATAGTAATTTTTCGAAATAGATCCTGAATAACTTCAGGCTAACTTTAAATTGTTCTTATGTTGGTAAAAAATTGTCCAAGGTATACATCACAAACAAAAAGTTAAGAATAAATTTTGATAACAAAATTCGAAAATGTATTTTGAGAGATAATTCAAAGACGTTCATATTACTCCTCATTAAGTAATCTTTTTAATTTTTATTTGTATTTCAGCTGATTAAAAAACACATCTAAATTAGCTTAAAGTTATCTCATTCTTTCTTAAATAGATAGATCAATTTTATGGTCGAAAGCAAGACTGAAGTTATTCAGGATCTGTTTCCGAAAACACCTAATATAAAATTATTCAAAAAGGTCTTGCACACACAATACTTTTTCTGATTTACTGGTATAAAAAAGCATTACCTGTACTGTCGTAATAATCGGGTATAACTTTACATAATTGACCAAATTGAGTTATTATTAAGTTAAAATAAGCTATTTATTATTTATTAATAATGCATTACAGAGGAGTACAAAATGAATTAGCGGAGTACGGGAGTACAGATTATATAAAAGGAGTACAAAACTCCGATCGTTCTCACTTCGACAGCACTGGTGGTAGGTAGTTTGGTTTCGTGCAGAGAAACTCGCCCAAACAAAAAGTTCGCTCTACTCATCAGGTACTCAGGTAGTTACGAGCACTTACGACCAAACAAACTACAAAAATAAAATTCCAACTTCATACATTAAGTATGAGGCAAGAACGTAGTGACTTAGCGAATTACATATAAATTCACCAAATCAAAAATGATCAAAATCATTTTTTATTTTTTTGGGGAGTAAAATGAACATATATTTTGTCACAAAATACCCGCATAAATAAGTTCCAAATTGTCAACTTTTTTTGTGACAAAAAGGAACTTACATTTTGTGACAAATTTGTGATTAAAATTTTTTTTTTTTGGGTGGTAAAATCAACATTCATGTTGTCACAAAATACCCGCATAAATATGTTCCAAATTGTCAACTTTTTTTGTGACAAAAAGGAACTTACATTTTGTGACAAATTGGTCT
The DNA here is from genome assembly GCA_963556165.1 of Tipula helvola. Lineage (NCBI taxonomy): Eukaryota > Metazoa > Arthropoda > Insecta > Diptera > Tipulidae > Tipula > Tipula helvola. The sequence goes on from OY744483.1 coordinate 51,176,887, forward strand.
AAAATTTTGTGATCACCATTTTTGGTTACTCGGGTATTTACAATACAAAATTAGCATCAGCGCTCGCAGAACGCGAAAGTACAATTTGTTTAAAATCACGTCTCCAATCGTCAATTGACGATTGTAAAAGTAGGCTGAACGCCTCTCTTGGAAAAATTGTTTACAATAAAACAAACAATATTTAATCATGATAAACTAATTCAATAGGTATGATTGACAGCTGTTTCAAATTCGTCTTTTCTTGCGCATCTCGTCATTCGGTGCGATAAAATCACAAGCCTTCGTTGTTTTCACAAAAACTATCACCGCAAAACAATTCGATTTGTTTTTGTTTGCTATGAACTAGTGATTATAAAAAAAAGTATAGCAAGAAAAAAGCACCGAATGACAGAATTTTTTTAGTGAAAGAGATAGCAATACATGCGCTTGATCATACCTACTTTAATTGGTTTATCATGATATTTAATAATAACAATATTAAACAATATCGAAAAAATTGAAAGAAGGAATTGCGGTTGTTTCAGCAATGAAATAAAATTTTAAACGTCAATAGATCGATTATTTGACAGCCAAAATATGTCAAATTTTTTTGAGTGTTAAGGAAAACAAACAGCAGTTTATATGAAGCTAACTTAAAATGTTTGAAAATAACTTAATTTTAATAAAAATAACCACACAAAAAACTCAAACGGCACAAGATTAAATCCAAAGAATACGAATTTGCCTTCTTTTTATGTTTTAATTTTTCACACGCTTTTCACAAAAAAATTTACTTGCTTATCTCAAAATGACATAAAATGAATACATTTCAATTAAATTTTTATTAAAAAATATTTAATATATGTCTGTAATTATAGAAATAAAATTGCATCTGTGCCACTTCATACAAAAATATATGAACAATATTTTGACGTTTATTTGTTTTCCTTAACACAAAAAATCACAATGAAGTTGTCTAGCATTCAATCTATGGATAGATAGTTTTAGTATAGAAAAATTCCGCTACGTGGAATCCGTGATGCTCCAATCGTCAATTTCCCAGTGAAAACTTGATATACAAAGTATTTAGCTCTACCTATTTATTTGGAGCCGCTATCCGGAGCCACTTTTAGGGGAAAGTGGAGTAATTGCGTATTATTAAGCGAAAATCAATGGAATATCAGTTTAATACGCCATTTCGAAACAGCTTTTTTATTCTGCTTACTCCAAATGGTTTATAATTATTAATTATGTCCTTTGCAAGATAATTCAATTGCCCTAAAAGTCGACACAGGACGATATTACCCCCAATTCACGAGTAATTCCGTGCACCAAGTGGGTAAAAAAACCGGGTAATACCGTGGGATAATATTTCAATTATTCTGCCTTTTCATTTATTTCTGTGTGTGTAATTCACTTAAAATACCACTAAAATCATATGCATCTAAATTATTTATATAAAATTAAAATGAGTATCACTTAACATTAATTTAGTGGTATGGTAATATTATAATAAAGTATCGAGAAACAATTTTATCCACATGTGTTCTCACCAACTCTATAGTTTCGACTGGTAGTAAAATTTACTAAAAGAACAGTTTGGTGAAGCTTAGGATTGGATAAGATAATTAGAAATGTTGATACATATTTTGATGCACGGATTTACCCAGATGCGCGCAGTCTGCTCTTGAATTTCATCACGGCAACATTCACATCGCGCGGTGGTATTTAATAATAAATACAATAATCATAAAATGGTGGAGAACAAAATAATATAATTGTAAAATTAAAATAATATAAATTAATTTTATGTTAAATAAAAATGTTTATTAAATATAAATAAAAAAATAAAGAAACATAAAATTAATAAATATAAATAAATAAACTATATACTAAATAAAAATGGCGTATTTCATACATATGTACGAATGCCATAATGGTTCATAAAATCAGACCATCGAGCACGTAAACATGTTCGTTTCGCAGCCTTTCCTTAAGGAGGGGAACTCACTTTCGGTGGAGTCCTGTAGCGGCTCATTCATACTTTTATATAAATAGATCCTATGAAACTAGAATGAAATCGTATACTAGTCTTCGTTGTGCTAACGCAAAATGGAGACACGGAACTCATCAATTCGAAAACGAATTGACAAAGACACTGCAAGCGAGATGGAGCAGCAGAGGAAAATATAAATTTCGATATCGAATTATATTGTCTGATACTCTGTTGACCAGATACTTTCGCTAGATATCCGTTGTAACGCAAAAAAGATTTCATGCGTTAACCCCGTATAGTAGCGATAAAATGAATATAATTTTATATAAATAAATGTTTCATTTATTGACGATTGGAGGATTGTGGGTACCACGTAGCGGAGAAATTTGGAACTGAACGAGCTATCCCAATTTGACGTTTAAGGTATTATGAAATGTCATTTATGTTGATATTTTGTTATTAAAAAATGTCATTTAAGGATAGATTCCTTTAATTTAAAAAAATATGAACACCTACTAAGTGCTAATGTACCTAATACGCGCGTGATTTTTTTGTTATTATGAAATGTCATTTAAGGATAGCTTGCTTAATTTTTAAATTTTCTGGTAGGTCGGTGTTTTCGAACATTTACAATCGTCAATATAAAAGTATGAATGAGCCACTACAGGACTCCGCCGCAAGTGAGTTCCGCTCCTTAAGGAAAGTCTGCGAAACGAACATGTTTATGTGTCCGATGATCTGATTTTACCTCAGAGGACCACAGTATGCCGTAAGTCGATTTGCGCCGGTTAATTGAAATGGTTCATTCTCTCCATTAATTGACACGGTGAATTGTTTCCGAAGGCGTCGAATGACTTTAAACGGGCCTTCATAAGGAGGAGATAAACCTGTGCGAACCTTGTATCTTCTTACGAACACAAAATCACAGTTGGCGAGTGACTTGGGAACAAAAATGCCATCTTGTTTGGCTTGCCGTGTTAATTTCGGAATAAGGTTTTGCATAGTGTCACGGAGTTGATCGATAACTGTGTCGCTGGTTGGTAAATGTAAAAGAGGTTTTTCGATGAAGAACTCGCCAAGCTTGATGGTTTGTCCATAAACCATTTCAGCTGGTGAGCACTTCAGATCTTCTTTTACTGTTGCTCGGATTCCCAGTAATACGATGGTTATTTCCGAACTCCAATTGATCGTGTTTCCTCTAGCCATTAATGCAGCTTTGAGTTGGCGGGGGAAGCGTTCAACCATGCCGTTGGCTTGAGGGTTCTCCCACTTATTTCCCCTATACAACGGCTCTTGATAGCAGCTCCGGATTACAAATAAAGAACGTACTATTGACGATTGGATGGTCGTATTTACCAGCCTTAGTTTTCTGTCTTTCGCAAGATACACTGAGCTGATTATACATTTACGCCTTAAGCGGGCAATAGTGAACTACTAGACTTCTAATAACAAAAATTTGAAAGTTTGCTATATGATGTTATATGGAAATAGTGTCTATTTAATTTTAATTGTTATTTATTAAAAGTGTGATGGTTGGAAAATCTAGTTAATCTATTCCATAGTTTAAAGTGTGATTTTTGTATATTTGATTCATTTGGTACCACTTTTTCATTTTAAATGCCCAAAAATTTTGCTTAAATATTGCATAAATTGGATATTATGCTGATTGATACTAAAAGCATAACTGTTTTTAAAATATTAAATTTTAGCTTGTAATTATATCTGTTAAAACGTGGTAAATATGCTCTAATTTAGTTTGAACAAGGTTTAGTGACTCAAAGATGTATTTATAGTGAATTTAACATTCAATTTCTGAACTTTTTGGTTTTCGAGCATTTAAAATGATAAAACTGTTCCAATTGAATCAAATATACAAAATTCACACTTTAAACTACATAATAGATTAACAAGATTTTCCAACTATCACACTTTTAATAAATAATAATTAAAATTAAATAGACACTATTTCCATATAACTTCATATAGCAAATTTTTGTTATTTGAAGTCTAGTAGTTCACTAATGTCCACTAGAGCACACCGTACCACTCGTCATCGTCTGATAGATAGTTATCGGTTGGATTTTTATGCTACTAACCAACAGATGGTTACAAGAAGAAGATCAGTTAAAATATGAACAATTTTTGGGTGTCAAACAGCTGTATAATAAATTATATTTACATTTTGTTTACAATTTAATGTAATTTTGGGAGCGGTTTAGGTATACTATTTAGGTAAAATTCTCACAAGTAATAACCGCTTAAGTCGACTTAAGATAAAAATTTAAAATTTTCGGTCTCGGCTTTAGTTAACTAAATTTCAAAATTTTGTTGAAGTTCAAAATACTGTTAACATGGAATATTTCAGAATTCAATCATATTTCGAAATTATTTCAGGCCACCTGCGAATTTTATAAATATTTTACCACGAATTAATTTAATTATTTCTATTAAACAAATTTTTACAAAACAATAAACGCATATATTTTTTTAACAAAATTCTTAAAAATGAAAAAAATATTTACACACAAAAAAAACCAAAAGAAAATTATAACACGGTGTTAACAAAATGCAGTTAAATAAAAATGTTATTAAATTGAGAAAAAAAATTATAATTGTTAGATGCTATATGTATAGATTAAAAAAAAAAAAGTCGAAATTAATAAATAAAATCGAAACATTAAAACATAATACATAATAAAAAAAAAAACAAATATTTTAAAAACTTGCTTTAAAAAATTATGAAATAAAAATCTGAAATCAAAAATTATAAAAAAAAATTATTTTAATTTATTTACTTTGTATTTGTAATTATTTTAGTTTTTTAGTCAGCAACACCAAAATAATTTTTGTTTTACAATTTGGAAGTGCATGTCCATTTATTACTACTCCCTCGCCTTTCGAATTTTTGATATAAAAATGATGAGTGGTGCGGTCCTAATTTCTTCCTAATTAACCTAAAAAACTTCACATTAGTTGACACAGTGACGAGTGCAGAATAGCATCCGTCTATAAAGAAGTCACACATCATTTTTATTCGAATGACTTGACTGAAAATTTATCTCGCTTTCAGAGTAGGCAGCAAGCGTATAACAGCATAAGTATGTGAGGAAAGAAGAAGTAAGTATAATTTTGGACGACACAAATAACAGGCGAACCATTTGTTTCCTTTATCGGCAGGTTGAAGGGAATTTTCTGAACAACGGAAGGTCCACTAACCCAGCAGTTTAGTCACGTGAACATACCAACTCCTCATGCTGCACAAGAATGACCTCAGTCGAGTGAATAAGTCCATTTCGCTTTATTTTTGTAGTCAATATTGTTTGTTGTTAGCGTAATCAATGTGTAAAAATTTGTATATAAACCAGAACTAACTCAACGTCTTCCCTCGCTCTGATCAACGGTAAGCGAAAAAGGTATAATAAAAAGAGAATAAAACAGTAAACCAGTGCCCTAAGAAATACAGCTTAGAAGATCTAGATTCTGAGTTTAACACTGGCCCTTTAAGCCATCAAACAACTGGTATCTATCAAGCCAACAACCAACAGGCAATTTACGGAGTTTACGATCTTCAAGCCAACAAGCAAGGAGCAGCTTCCAAGTTTATCATTGTTCATCCAAAGCAACAACCAACTTGGCACCTGCAAGTTTGAGCCATCAGACAACGGACAGCTAAAAAACGACATATCCTGTAAATAATATAAAAAGCGGGAATATAGTTCAAATGTGCCCGAACTATTAAAATGACGAAAATACTCGGCCAACGAAGACATATTTAGAGACGAGAATATCCGCTTTAAAGGCGTTATAATCAGCATTTGTCGCAATGGATGTGGATGGATAGCGGAGACTTACAACCTCCTAACCGATGATATGCGCAAACGATTAAATAGTGGGCCGCCACTTACACCGACACTCACAACATCAGCGGGAACCCCTCAAAGTTCATCCTTCACAATGTTAAGTATAGAGGTTAGCGGTAAACCAACACCGAGGATGATGAAACAGATCATGGATCTCACCGACAATATCTCGTGGAGAATTACTACGACAACATTAAGCATGCTCATGATGATATTGTAATAAAAAATATACTGGAGATTGAGAATCATTTCTCAACGCAATAGACATTCGATTACCGAATATAGAAAATCCACAATTCAAGTGCTTACGGACACTCACAGGATCAACTACTTACTTAAAAAACCATTTTGGAGGACCAGCTGCTAAAATAATAAACCATCTTGAATCAACAGCAGAGAATTATCTTAAAGGAATTGAAACAATGCACGACACCACAAGTGAAGTCATTCATAACATGAATAATATTCTGACTGGGGAAGGAACATTTGATGCCCTGCTAATACATTTACTTCAGAAGACGTTAGATAGCTAGTCTATCAGAGCCTATGAGACAATTTTAGACGATCCATAATAGATTGAAAATTTGAATCACTTTTTGTTGTTTTCGGAAAAACGATTCCAATCACTAGAAGCCATAGGAAGTAAATCGATTCGGCATCCCCTACCAACTGGTCGATTATAACCACAAATAGTCATAACAACGCTAGCAGAAACAACAAACTGATGCGTCAATTGTAGAAGGTCCCATAAGATTGAAGCAAGCAAATCACTTTTGGAGATCGCAACAAAACATGGATCATGAAAAACCTTTGCACAAAGAATTTGGTGTTTACACTCTCCACACCAAAGTAGGTGCCATTAAGACAAGTGAACTAACACAACGAGTCACACCAATTGTTAAAACACACGTGGTAGATAGTACAAGAACAGGAGCTCAAGTGATTCTAAGCAGAGAATTAGTAAGTGTTCCAACCAATGGAGGTCAACCACAACGGCTTAGAGTGCTCATAGATCCAGGTTCCGAAGCATCAAGATTCCCAAGCACTCATGATGCACCGAAAAAAATGGAGGTGTGGCCAACACACGACTTTCTTTTACGAACAGCGAATTTTGAAAAACTTTTATAATTCAAATTTCCCGCAAACTTAATTAAGATTGTTTTTATTATTTCATGTTTTCTGTAAATTGTATATTTTTGAAATATTTGCAAAATAAATTTTCTGTTTTACGGAATCTGGGAGCTGGGAACTGGGACCCCAAAATTTATGTAAAAAGTTTAAACATGAAGTTGCAGTTTGATTGCTTAAACCATTTGGACTACAAATTGACAGTCATATGTATATACCAACAGACACCACTTCAAAACTCAATTTTTTGAACTCATTAGTACACACGTAAAAGAAATAAAAGGTGATATTTATGAATTTAAATTTTTTCTTTTAATTTTTTGGAATTTGTATTAGTGATTTTTTGTAAATTGTGTATTTTCGGGCCGAGAGTGGCCACTACCGGTTGACCGATTTGGCAATTTAACATACATGTAGGCTAAATATTTTTATAACATACAGTACGTCACTGAAGTGTGCAAATTAATTATAATTAGCATAATTGGGCTAATACACACAATAATTAAAATGACAAATGCAAGAACTGCTGTAACTCCCTGTAAAAAAGTGTGGGGGGGGGGGGGCAGGAGTTGCGAAATATTTTTGCAATTATAAAACGATATATATACTTAAGTATTACAAACCCTAATAAGTCGTTAAAAAAGTTAAGAAACATGAAAAAATGATCCACATTCAATTATGTAATATTTGCATTAAAAACCGGAAGTATGTCACTGTAGTGTGCAAATTAATTATAATTAGCATAATTAGGCTATATATACACACATATTTATGTGTTGGCAAAACAATATTTAATTTTTTTTTTATAACATTTTTAAATTTTTTTTAAATTTTTTTTTTAAATTTTTAATTTTAATTTTTTTAATTTTTAATTTGTTTATTTTGATTTTTTTTTGATTTTTGGAAACATTTTGTATTAGTAATTTTTTGTAAACCTTATACTTTTTAAGATATTTGCAAAACAAATTTTCTGGCCCAAGGGAGTGGCCACTTCCGGTGGTCCGATTTGAAGTAAAATTCACTGGGACCTCCCAATTTATCCAAAAAGCTTAAATCTGAAGTTTCAGTTCGATTGGTTAAGCCATCTGGGCTGTAGAGAGGACACAGACTGACAGACAGACAGACGGACAGACAGACGGACTGACAGACAGACATCATTTCGAAACCAACTTTTTCGGACTCAGGGGACCTCAAAACAGATAAATCTTCAATAATCTCAAGGTCGAAAATTTTCATGATTACTATACTTTATTTTACTTACGTAAAAGAAAGTAAAACTAAATATACAGAGCAAAACACGATGAAAGAATGGAACACGACAACAGATTAAATACATTTTGGGAAATAGAAAGGGTACAACAAAAGAGGTTATCAACAGAAGAACAAGCTTTGGTTAAAAGGATTGTCTTGGGATGAGCCACTATCTCAAACCATATCGATGAGATGGAGCACTTTTAAAAATTCTTTGCATGCGCTAAAATAAATTAAAATAGCGAGGTGGGTGAAAACGTCCAACAATTCAATCATAGTACTGCATGGGTTTTGCGACGCATCTGAACAAGCCTATGCAGCAGTAATATATTGTTGCCAAAGAGATAAAACAGAAGGTGCAGCATAGCATAACCCATATAATAAAAACAAAACTAACAATTTCTAAATTAGAATTGTGTGGCGACTTGTTACTTGCGAGATTTATAGCGAAAGTAATTAAAAGTATTTGAATTTCCAAAACAACGGCTTACGAGTGGACTGACTCAATGATCTTACTCGCTTGGATCAAAGCAGAACCGCATCGATTTAAAAAATTTTGCAAACAGAGTTACAGAGATCCGCAGTCTAACCAGCTACATGGAACTATAATGGAACTATATTAAGTCTTCTGAAAATCCTACTAATTAAGCATCAAGAGGTATAAGCTGAATGTCTCGAAAAACATCAAATATGGTGGAGTAGTCTAATTTGGTTAACAAACACTCCAACAGCTTGGCCGATTCATAATTCAGTGGTAAGAAATGAAAACGTTCCAGAGAAAAAATTAGCAGCACTAGCCAAAACAATGAGAGTGAGAGACGACGAAAGCCCGTTTGATCATCTGTATACGTGAAACATTCAAATTTAAAGAAGATTCAAAGAATATATTGTAGACAGTAGACGGTTTATCAATAAGCTAAAGCTAATGAAATACGAACGAGGTAACTATAAGCCATGAGGCTATTAGCCGCATTTCTTGAAATTTGATCTGGCCACTTTTTAATTGGAGATTCTATCATAACCCATCCTGAAGTCAAAATTTCAGATGACAATATAAACTCATTGACCAGATGGAAATTGGCCCCAAAAAACGAAAGAAGACTTTTGGAAAAAGTGGTCACAAGAATATTTGCATCAACCACAATAACCAGCAAAATGGACCCCGAAGATACCAGTTTTGAAAAATGAACGACTGATTTTAATTCGAGATAACAACGTTCCATCATATATATGGATTACTGGACGGATTGCAGAAATTCACCCGAGACAAGAAGGAATCGTTCATGTGACAAAATTAGCGCCTTTCCCATCTGAAAACACCATAAAAAACAAGGCACAGAATTGACTACCGAGATCACTACCAAATTGTCTACCACGGTTAGCAAAACCACCAACACTAGAAAACGTAAGACAACAGAAACGTCCAACCAAGAAGGGAAAAACACCCGAGGATATAGTTGCGAGTCAAGTAGACGATGTGGTGAAAATAGCTGTAGAGAAAATAAAAACCATTCCTCAACATGAAAAGAAAAAAGAGAAATTAGACCTTGTTATCAATCAAAATTGATGTTAACTTTGATTCCCTTACTAAGTTTGTTCGGGGTATGTTCAGCAACAGTTAAAGAGACAAGTTTTGATAATACAACTTTAAATTCTACAATGGGACAATATTTTGAAAACATTGGGATAGTTGAGCTATCCTACCAACAATGGACTATTATATGTTACTTTATCGGCAGTGTTCTTAGAGGCATAGACACGGTGAGTATAAAAAGCCGCTGTTAAGAGGATCAATATCGTAAATGAAACAACTTTCCAACATATAATAATGTAATACTCTAAAGTACCACTTATCATGTTCGAGCGAAGCGAGGTTTAGTGAATGTGGTCGGAACTCCCACTAATCAACTATTTTAAATTCTCGACCAAGGCGACACACAACGGTACGTCGGTACAATAACGAAATCACTTCTTTAACAAATAATGAACAGCACACTCATAAATTCCTAAAAGAACAATTTTCTATAATGTAATCAACAGTAAGTACCATAGAATAGGAAAATTGATGTGACTCTAGTCATGAAAATGACGTAACACGACCAGATTAATTGGGGTGAGAGAAGAGAATAGCAACATCCCTATTCAGAATCGAGTATGGCTTCTAATAAAAATAAAAAATGGAACCATAAGAATTGATTAAATGACAATAAAGCGAAAAGAGCCAAAAAAACTAAAAATTATGTTTTATGAGTTATTTGTACAGGTATCAGCCATCACACATTAGGCTCATAATTTGTGGGCTGTATAGAGGCGTTGTTTAATAAACTAAAGTATGTACAGGGGTCGGCACTCGAAGTGTTACCAACTTCACGCTGCTCACGGCGCGTGACAGCGCCCTCATTTTTTGACAAGCATCAGTCTGTTATGTTGTTTACAAGCCTACGGAAGCATATTTATTGTAAATTTTATAGTTATGTAAGCTTGTAAAAATATTTAAATGAAAATTAAATAAAATATCGATTTACGTCGCAATTAAAAAAAGTTATCGAAATAGAATACAAACGACCAGTGTTATTGCTTTGTATTTGGCTGGAAAATCGCAACCATCCATTGTTAGCTACGACATTTACATGTGAACCAAATGTTTGTGTTTCGGATCCACGCCATGGAGGTGGACATTCAAAAACAGCAACATCACCAGAAATGGTTCGAAAGGTGAGGGCAGAATTCAACGTAATCCATGACAAAGCGCAGTTCAATTGGCGAAATATCTCAATGTGTCTGCTCGTAGCATTGGGCGCATATTAAAAAATGAACTACGATTAAAGCCCTACAAAATATAAAAAGTGCAAGATTTAACACTTGCACAAAATGCAGTTCGCCTAGCAAGAGCAAAGGTGTTATAACACTTGTACGTTGGTGGCGAGCTTGAGAATTTTGTATTTTCTGATGAAAACAATTTTTACGGTTCAACAATATGTAAACAAACAAAAAGCAAGCGCCTGCATCAGTGATGGCTTCACCACTCGTTTTCATTGAACAGAGCGTGAAGGTAAATCAACAAATCTACCATGAAAAGATTTTAAACGATGCTTTGTTACCTTGGGCACGTAAACAATTCGGTAGAAACCACCATTGGACGTTTCAACAAGACTCGGCACCATCCCATAAAGTTCGTGAAACCCAACGTTTTTTACAAGAAAAAGTTCCCAGCTTCATTTCTTCACAACAATTGTCTACCACATTCCCCGGACTTAAATCCAATGGATTTTTCATTTCGTCCATTCTGCAGGCTAAAGTATTAACTAAAAAATATGAAACGGTCGACGCCTTAAAGAATGCTCTTCGCCGAGAATATGAGGCAAAATACCATCAGACCACATTCGTGCAGCGTGTGAAGCCTTCTCGGACAGACTCGATGCTATTATCCGCGCTAAAGGTGGCTGCATCGAACAATAACATATTTTTTGATACATTTGAAATGTTTTTACGATATACTGAAGTTTTGAAATAAAAAAAAAATAAAAATTGACAAATTTACAGAATTTTTAATTGGTAACACTTCGAGTGCCGACCCCTGTATATGAAATGTGTAAAAATAATTGAGCGTTTCAAAAACAAGTTGGGACCACAATTACGGTGCTGAAACTTAGGTTAAAGATAGCAACCATCGCAATCTGAATTTTTACGTTGGCCTTTTTGAATCGGCTTTCACTTTCATACATTTAAAAGGACCCGAAGCACTTTCGTTCGACTTCTAATCAATTCATTGAATTATTTTAAATTTCTCTCAATTTGTATTTGGGTTGCTCAATTATTTCTTAGAAAATTCGATTTGAAGGGATTTATTTGGCAGCCTCAACGGTACTCCGCCATATTGTTCGATCTCCGACAAGAGAACGCCAGAGACGGTGATCGAGTGCCGACAAGTCCTGCATTTATAGCAAGCTTTTGGGTGTTTTGTGCCCGTACTTTTAAACGACACAGTAGAGATAAATCGGCGAATTCATTCTCTCTTTTGTATTTTTACACGAATAAAATCCTCTGGATCAAACCTAGATTAAAATTGTATTCTTGATTTATATAGTACCTACCTCGATATCGAGTTTTCGACATTATTTTTTGACAGCGAAAAAATTGGAAAACTTACGTTCAGAACTGGTTCAACATTTTGAATATTTTCAAAATTTACCAGTATGTTATAAAACTTGCTGACGAAACAATAGGAATACAGTGGACTCCCGTGTAACGCGAATAATATGTTACGCGTTGTATGAGATCACGACCTATTTTGAATTATTGCTGGAATGCGACCTATTTTGAATTATTGCGAATAATATGTTACGCGTTGTATGAAATCGAGTTATAGGAAATCGCATTGAACGAAATGAATTAACCCTTTCAAACGCCATTTAAAATTGACTTTCTTCCAAAAATAAAATACGTAGCACAATTATGCACTGCTATTATATGGGATTGCTCATAAAACTGTAGTGTGAACATAAATACATAAGAGAACGATCACACAAGAGAAATGAGACAAAAATTAAAAATTACGGTTGGTCGAAGCGATGAAAGCTGATGTACAATATATTGTACAAGGCGTTTGAGAGGGTTAACAAAAAGGAATGGATAAAAATGAAATGAATGGAATATTCCGGATTTTTATTCTATAGCGCGTTATACGGGAATCGTGTTGTACGAATAAAGTGGTCGCACTTTTTTTAACGCGTTGTATGAACTCGTGTTATACGGGAGTCTATACTGTATTTTGTTTCCTTTTTTTCCTTTTTTTACCCGCACAGCTTTTACACTTTCAGGCAGATTTTTACACTTTTCGACAGTTTTTGATCACAATTTAAGGTTTTACGAGCAATCATTTTACGAGCTACCCTAAACAAATATAGTTTTTTTTGATTCGAATATCTTTTGAACTAGCTGGAAACTTGAAACAAAAAAAAATTCTAGTTCGCAGGGTTGCTCGGCTACAGTTTTCCAGGTAGGGGAGGAGGGGGTATATACAAATTGGGCTGAACCTGATTGGATCAGTCTTATGCACCGAAGAATTGAGATTTTGTTTGCGGTCTCCTGATGGGCGAGAACGAGTATGGCGATGACTGGAGGAGCGTTACACTTCAAGCACCTTCAACAAAAGTTTTCGAGGCAGATGCCATGGTACGAGCGGGAATTTCGATGGAAACATAAATCAAACTTTACGTGGTTCCAACGGGATCTATAACGGCCATTCGCTATATTAACGAAATATTGGAAAAATATGTTGTTGCCTACGCACCATTTATAGGCGATAATTTCGTGCTAATGCACGATAGTGCAAGACCTTTAGACCTCATGTTGCCAGACTCGTGAATGAATATTTGGCAGATGTAAATATTGCAAAGATGACATGGCCTGCAAGAAGTTCCGATTTGAATCTTACAGAACATGTTTGGAGTATTCTTGGTATACGAATTCGGTCTCATATTCCAGCTCCGGATACGATGGAATAACTCTGAAGCGCACTCTTAGAGGAATGGGAAAATATCTCACAGTGCGATATCCGACAGATTATCAAAAGCATGGGACCGGAGTGTGTCAACGGTTATTCAACATTTTTCTCACATTTAGTTTTTGTTTGAAAAGTCGAAAAACCTCAACCACATCTTTAGAAAGAGCAACTATACCCACATTTTCTAAGATTGTGTTGAATGACTCAGAATTCGTTATTTTTAAGATTCCAACTAGTTTGGTTCAAAAGATATTCGCATCTTCTGCTGCGATCTTCGATAAAATATCTACAGAAACAGAATTTTCCTAGTCCAAGATACTTGAACACTTTCATCTTCTCATACTGTAGTGTATCTCCTGATTCTTGCGGTGACTATATATATTTTGTCTTCGCTTCATTTATCTGATGGTTGATTTATAATACAGCCAACTGCGCCGCTTGATTTTGAACCTACTGATGATATATTCTAATGATTGATTCAAGAGATTTTTAGCTTTTATTGGGTCTCCTTGCCGCACTCCCAGATTCCGAAATGTTTCTTTCATTTGGCAATTTAACACCTTGCGTATGTATTAAAAACTTGCGCATAAATGTCTATACCAATTTTGACGGTGTGCTCAGAAAAAACAAGACGTCCCATAATGTGTTCCTCTATGTCTGTTGGAAGCCTGCGAATGGACTAAGAATAGGGATATCATTTTCCTTTTGGTTGCACCATCCTGAGAGTAAAAGTTTGGCCGGTGATTAATCTATTTGGACGAAAATCGTATTGATATTATAATAATTACCAAAGACCTCTTGCTATATATTGATAACTTTGTCGTTAATATAGCCTTGGTTGGGCAAAACCTTGTAGCCTGTGTTATTTTTTTACTTTTTTTTATACCAAATTGTTGATACGAGTGAACATGAAGTAGACTAGATAATCGCAGCCATATTTGAGCATTTCGTTGCGGATCCTCTTCTCATTTTCTTGATGGCCTTTTGTTGTTTTTCTCCTGTGGTATCATGTTCCTCACTATGTCATTTGATGAAGGGGTGAGATGGGGTTGCCTTGATGTAGATTTTGTTGCTCGGAAGGTGGTGATTGTGGTGGTGATTTTAGTGCCGAGAGTAGCTTTGCTACTTGGATGCAAGTTTGTAGCTATTTCTCTTATATAGCGATATCTCAAGCTAAAATTTTCAAAACCTGTTATTCGGAACACCTGTTTTGTACTTTGAGAGATTTCGTTGGCGTGCGATTTTTTTCCAGAATATCACCCAGACAATAATCGTCGAAAAGATTTTTAGGTCTATGTAAGTTGACTTCGTCATGTTGTGTTCCGCTGTTCTTGAACGGATTCAGAAAGTGATTTATGATACAAGATTCCTGATAAAGCTGCCTAGAAGGTAGTCCGGGTAGCTTGGTTGTTCAATACCACAGTGTTCCAATGAGTGAAACACTGAAAACGATGATTGTATGTGGTGGATAATGTGTTTTAATTTAGCAACTACCTTCTGTTTCGTGACGCTAGGAAACTATACTTTATACAAGGGGATGTAGTCGATTTGGTTGACCATTTTTCCATAGTTTCATTTTCATGTGAATTTGTGAATGCGCTTACCTGGATTCTCCTTGATTGGGGCATGAGCGTCCAAAAATGTGATGTTAAATTAACGTTTATGAAATCTTGGTGTAGAAATCCAATTGTTAACAACCGACACCAAATCCATGTTTACTCTCCAAGCGTACTTAAATCTTGCAATTATACTCGGATTGCGATGGTTAATACGAGGGCGAATAAAAATGCCTTGCAATATCATATAAAAAAAAGTGTGTGAGACAGCAAATTTTTTATGTCTCGACATAATCTCCTTTAAGGTTTATACATTTGTTACATCGATCAATTAACTTGCCTAAGCCCTCTAAAAAAAAAGTTTTCTTTTGCTCCATAAAATATTCATTTACAACAGATTGGTACTTCAGAATCACTGGAAAATTTCCGGCCCCTTAGTTTTTTTTCAAATTGGGGAACAGAAAGTAATCACTGGTTGCCAAGTCTGGGCTGTTCGGTGGATGCGGAATTTCTACGAAGCCGCAGTGCTTTAAGGCAGCTTGAGCAACTTTAGCCTTATGCACTGGTGCATTGTCGTGAAGAAGTAAGGTTTTTTTCTAACTTTCTTTGGCCGTTTTTCCCGGATTGTTTTTTCAATTTTCGCAAAACCTGTGCGTAATAGATGCCTATGATTGTGGTTTTCGGTGGCATATACATAATCAATCATCAATATTCCTTCAGACTCCCAAAAAATTGTTGCTAAAACATTACCAGCAGACGGTTGAGATTTGAATTTCTTTGGTGATGGTTCACCACGTTTAATCCATTGCATCGATTATTGTTTGGATTCCGGATTCCATGTTTCATCGCCTGTTTTTATCCAAAAAAATTTCTGAATCTTCTTCATACATATGTATATAAAATTGCCTTTGAAGTTTGAACACGAATTTTCTTTTGCTGTGCAGTCAACAAACGGGGAACCCATCGTGCTCTTACCTTTGACATGTGAAGGTGGTCATGTAATATGGTATAAGTGGTATCATATGAAAGGGAAAGTCTCCACGCTAACCGCGAAATAGAAATACGGAGGTCCTTCAATACAATTGATTCTTTCAAAAGTATGTTTTCATAGCTAATATCATCTGCGAGACGACCCGGGCGGTTGTCGTCTTCTAATGACTCCCGATCACTTTTGAACAATTTTATCCACCTTGTTACTGTGGAATATGATGCAAATTTGACGTAAACTTTAGATATATAAATTATATTGCGTCCATCTTTACAGAAAAGTATAATAACGGCACGATATTTATCATTTTTATCATTCATTTTAGATTTTTTTCAAAATATGTCTTACTAAATTGAAGAAAACAAACGAACTGTAAATTTACATCGAAATTTGTTTCCATAAGTTTCATCGCGACAAAATTGTTTTAATATATAATTGTCTCACTCACTCTTTTTTTCGTATGATATTGCAAGACATTTTGATTCACCCTCGTATCTCTAACAGAAGGTTTCAGGACTCGTAATTGTTGCTCCAACTTGCATTTAGATCACGTTGCTTAATCTACATAATTTCAACTGCCCGTAAATTCTGCCTCGAATAAAATCCATTTAGAACAACTGATTACTCTTTAAATTCTGATAAGCATGGTAATTGGTGTTGTGAGGTTGTTCACTCTTTTCAGGGCAAAAACTAACCATGCTTGATTTTAACAAAAAAAAATTATATAAAAATGTACAAACCGAATTCTTAATCGAAGTTTAGCCAACTGCCAGGTAACTTGAACATCTAGACCTATTTTGAATTATTGCTGGAATGTCCCTCTTGTTTTATTGTCGTTTTGAAGCAACATTTTGAGAAGTTTTAAAAAAAAATGTGTTCACTCTTTAGATGAAATGTCCCTTTGTAATCCGACAAATTTAGCTTCGAGTGAGACTCGACCTATTCCATATAAATTTCTGCACTACCAACAATATTTATATACTACTCGCTTTACTGTTTTATAAATTAAAAGTTTATTTGTTTTTTTGAATTGTTTGTTTTATAAATGTTTCAACTTGATTTGTGTTTCAATTTTTTGTTTTATTAATTTTTTCTTGGTATGCACTTTAATCTCGGAAAATCAATTTTTCTTTACAAACTACACAAGACAAGAATTTTTTTTAAATAAAATAAAAATAAAAACATGGTTAAAACTCATGGTCAGGTATACACCTCAGCCGCGAATTTGGGTTGTCCGGTGTGAAAAGAGGATATAAGAGGTTTTCTTGTAATTTTTTTTTTAGTTTAGTATGTTTTTCAAAAGTTTTTTGTTTATTTAATTGTTTTTTTTTTGTTTTAAATAATAAATTTAACTTATTGTACATAAGTTAATATTTATTTATAAAATTTCAATGTTTGTTGGAGCCGTTTTCCATTTTCACCCGACTCACGACTCACTTAAGCGACATAATTGTATTTATTCTGATTATCTTTATCACGTTCCATGTAATCACGATCGATTAATGATTCTATACGTTTCTTCAAATCAGCAGGCTGTAAATATAAACGTGTTAGAATAGTCACAATGATTTTTGGTTTAATCGCCTATACTCACTTTAACCGGAAATGTTAATTGTTTATATAATTCACTAATTAAAAGGTTATGACTAAGGGTTTTTCTCATTTTCATAATGCGTACAATGGCTGCATCTATTTGATACTGTCTATCCTGATAGACACGTTCTTCTGTTGCTTTCTGTTCCTCAGTCTGTAAGAAAAAACACAAATTAAATTTTAATATTGGAAACAATATTCTGAAGAAATGCATTGTTCTTACCGTTTCTTTCATTTGAATTTGATTGATTTTAATTCTAAATAATTTATTTGTAAATTCATTATTAAATTGAAATTTATCGCCATCATCTATTTCCCGTCCCCTAGGTGTTTTTGTGATAACACGAGCCCGGCCACATGCCAATGACTGTAGAGTTCGTTTCAATTCTCCAATCTGAAAGTTAAAAGTAAAGCAATTTATAACAACCCATTAAGAGTACAAAAAATTTGCTTACCTCTATATTAGATGCCTGTTTAATTTCTTCAAAACCTAATGTATCATTTTCATTAAATAAAACTAAAACCAGCGCTTGAAACAGTGAAACTAATAACTCTTTTAGCCCTTGATCGAAACGTGCCTTCAATACACAGTGACCAAGTGTTGGTTGCCATTGTAATTTTCGACCGCTATGTTTTGCCAAATAAAATTTATTAAATATATTTTGTAATTCTACTAATTGAGCGGGCATTGTCACTTCAGTAACTGGATATGTTGGCCAATAGCCCATTGTTAAAATGTTTACGGTTAAATCAATACTGCATAGCTCTTTACTTTCATTGTTTTGCATGTGCTGTGGAATAAACAAAATCAATTTAAAATTATAGATACATTTAATTAGCCGCCCTATTTATCGAACTTACTTGTTTAAAAGCGATATTAATATCCTTACTAAGTTCCATATCTTTAAACATTCCCTCTAGCTTTGAAGTGAATCCACCACCACATTCTTGTTTTAACTTCGAAAGCATACTTTTTTCAGCATCTACCGATGCTGATTTCCCCACCAATAATCGCTTAGCCAAATCTTTTTTATAAAATGCCTCGAAAACATCTTTACCATGGATAAATCTAAATAATACCATTATTTTATCTAGAATTTGTTCCAATTCCTCTTCTGTAGCTTCTTTATTACCCGCCCTCAGTTTCATATCAACATATTTGGCAATCAATTCGGCTGGTTTATTGGCGCGTTGATTAACAAAGAATTCAAACGCCTCACGCAATGAATTCGTAAATTTCTCATTGCGCTCAAAACAATTTCGTACAATATGATCCATTTTATCTTTAAAATCGAGTAGATCTTGTACCATACTCTTATCCTTTTCGGGATCAATAACAATTGTTCGCCCCTTCTTCTTGATGTACGCATTAAAATTGGCACACAATTCAGCCGTACCATTTTTCACACGATTAAATAAGGAATACATAAGTGTTAAATCATTTAAACGATTCTCTTCAAGTAAACTGTCCAATCCTTTTTGCAGAATTCCTGGCAGATGTTCGGCTATTAATTGTTTCTCGACCGTATAAATTAGTTGACGTTTGGTGCACGAATCTAAGTAATGTAAAAGTCTTTCATTTTCTTCTGCTAAACGCTTATCAACATGATGTAAATATTCAGGAACTTCCAATTCTTGCATTTTTCGTTGTCCCTCTGCCTGGTACAATTGTTTTGTTGCAAGTAAAAATTTCTCCTCAAATGCATCCTGATAAATTTGCAGATCGGATAACATTCGCAGTAAACTTTTTAATAGTGTTCGATCGACCGTATCACCCAAACGTTCTTTTTCAATTAGCATTAAAAGTCCTTCAACGGTACGGGTTTGTACCAAACTATTCATAGCGATATGGTTGCGAAATAAATCAAGTCCCATATCCCTGTTAAAAAAAAAAAAACAAAAAAAAAATTAATAAAAATCATAAAACAGTTGCTACAAATAAATTTTTATTTAATTACCAAATTGAATGCACGGTGGGATTTTGCAGCACATACGTACGGTCCAAATATAAAAATATACTACGAATCATTATCATTTGTTGACAATGTGATTGCCAACATTCATTCATTGCTTTTAAATAAACCTGAAAAACAAAAATTGTTAAAATATAAATAAAGAAAAAATTGTTTCAATTAAATTAATAATTTAGAGTTTTGAGAAGAAACTTCAACAACAGATTCACCGAAACAAGAATAAGATATTATCACCTAAAATGTGAGTTATGTGTGCCTCAACCTGCTGGCACATGTTCACACCAAAAAAATGAGGATAAGGGAGGTCGAGAAAAGGCCCTCGTCCAATCGAAGAAACTTGAGTCAAATTATATAATATGAGTGCACAACACCCATATTCCATGTATGTGTAAAAATCGGCAGAAGAAATTAGGCTAAAATCTAGGACCAATCTGCACGGAACACTACGGCTTATGGTACAATAAGACGTATTTAAGCATGGAATAAAAAAAAATCTGGGACAACATTAAAAAATTTGAGTTTACGAGAAGGGTTTTTTGTTTGAAAACATTTTCCGCGAAAATATTTTTTTTTTAGTGCAGTTTTCTCGAACAAAATTACAAGAATCAAGCAGCAAATACGATGAGAAAAATTTGGCAAATACAATGAGAATGGGATTCTAAGTTAAACAATTTAGTTATAACCTATCTAATAAATTCACTGGAAACCCAACAAACAAAAATTAAATCCATCAACAAATCGTAGCCTGAAATAATAAATCGAAAACTAAATTCTAATCCAGTTTTACTGCTTTCGTAAAATTCTTTCATTTTGTCTAATTATTGACTCACACAATTCACTCTTTAATCACATTATTCGACCTTTCAGTTTTCGCTTATTAATCACTGGATTTCGCTCATTATTCACTGGTTATTTACTGATTATTTATATTTATTTATCATTCATATAAAATCATTATTATCACGGATTATTCACTCATTATTCCCCCACGGATTATTCACTCATTATTCCCGCTGGCTCTCATTACTCACTGATTATCATTCATTATTCACTGAAAGATTTATATTCAGTGAAAAATGCGTAATAAGAGAAAAATGACTGAATAATTAATGAATTCATAGTTCATCATTCATCAGTGAAGAAATAGTGAATTATTAGTGCATAATGAAAAGAAATTAGTGAGTAATCAGTGTGAGTAATAATGAGTGTAAAATCTGCTAATGTTCAGTGAATAATGAATGAATAATCATTCTGTCTTTATTCTACTTTTACAATCATCAATATAGAAATGCAGCTGTATTCCGAAAAACGTAACTTGGTGATTTACGTTTTTTTGGCTGTTAAAAACGTGAATCGTAAAAAACGTTATTTCCTATTCTAATTGAAGAAAAACGTACACGCTCCCGACTTAGGAAATGCTGGTATCATTTGAAGTAAGTAAACAAATAAAATAGTGTCTCATTCAACAGTTTATTTTAGTTTTTCTGTCATATTTACAAAAGAATGCGACCAAGATTTGGTAGATTTTGAATTGTTCACAATCGCGTTTGACACTTTCAATATAAGACTTTGACATAACCACGTTGCTGTCTACCGCCGATTGGTAGCTGTTCTTATAAATATTAATTAAGATTAATAAATATTGGAGTTCGGCGGCTTCTCTGTGCTGTCGTCGGTTTGCCAAAAGGTACAATTTATATATGTGAGATTCGCAGACTTTTATAAAAAATTTTATAATAATAAAATCGTTGTCAAATGACATAATTTGAAACAACATTTTTCTGTTTTCCAGTTTTATGCTTTTTTCAACGTTGACGCTAATGCCGAAAACTGTTGTCATTTAAAAGTTAATGAAATTTCGTAACAGGTAATTTTTGAGAAAATAAATTAATTCCGTCACGTTCTTCTGTTACGAAATAACCATAAAAGTTACTGTCGGCGTTTTCGAGTATGCGGCGCAAAGAACATCGCATTACACGTTACGTTTGTTTTTACTTTTATTCAGAATACAGCTGCTGGTTTTAGGTCCGAAGGGAAAAATCGCCTCAGCTTTCTTCCGTTGTTTGTAACCTATATCATGTTCTGTAAGGATGATAATCATCGTTCATGTGTTTTAGACGCCTATCAAAAACATTGGACCTTCATGCGAAGAATTAAGAATTCGCTTAGGCCGACTTAAGACGAGAATTATTTTCAATATTCAACGTTTTCTATTTCTCCCCTAACTTCACTAAATTTGAGTTAAGTACTTGATTTTCAATTTTCTCTACCTCTCTAGAAAAATTATCAAAGTTAAGTTAAGCTGTTGTCTTGTGACCACAGAAATAACCAAATTTACATTATAGGTTAAACGTGTTGTCTTTCTTATTTTACGATCTAATCGATCGAGTATTAAAACGTTGTTTCTTTTTTGCGTTCTGATCGATTTTGTTGCTGTTTCTTATGTTTTCCAAATTGATTAGATTGACTTTTCGATCTGCGAAAAATTTCCAATTTCTCAGATTGATTTTAGTTTAGTTCACTTTACTTTCAAACCGCCCTTATTTTAGATCGCTCAGACCGATTTGATTGCTGGGAAGCTATTGAATTGAATCAGATTCGTTTGTTTCTTATTTAAATCAAATACAAATCTTATTCTTTGGAGAATCGAATACTTTTGAATCGGATGCACATAGCCTCCCAGACTTCAAAATCTACTCAATCTACGGATAGAAATAAGAGAAAGTGGACTTTATGCCAAGATGATTCGACAAGAATTAAAATCGTGATTTTTGAGAAACTTTAATAAAAAAAACAGAAACCAATTGCAACATATGGTTGGTCTTAAATTTTTACCATAGATAGTGGACATCTTGCCAAGAGGATCTCACAATGGCTGAGAAGTATCAGAAATACAGGTGTTAACAACGAGATAGGCTTTGACTGATTTGTGCAAAGTAGCAATCGTAAAATTTCTAACTATCCTAAATTCGTGCATAATACCAATCTTTACAGCAAAAGACCTCGTCGGAGGAATCGCTCTAATAAGCCAGTGATTAGAATTGCCAATCAGGAGTGGCATGTTCTAACCTTTTTCGCTTCGATGTATTTTCGATATAATAACTGTATTACATTGATAAAATATAAAATTTTAAACAATTCAGTTTTACAATACCAGGATGATACATTTAACCGAATGCGAATTTAAAAAGACAGTTTAATAGTACCATTACACCTCTCAAGTATCGAGTTGAGTAAATTGAGATGTCATTATCGACATTGAAATCAAACGCCACAACGATGACAGCTTTTGGTAAATTACCCAATCCAAGAGCCCAAAATTGTGATTTACAGTTTTTGCAGCATGTATCATGACTCAGATCACAGATAAATAAACTTTCAGAACAGTAAGAGATGATTGGAAGATAACACACATTTCTCCATTATCCAAAATGTCGACCTCAATTGGACAATATTTGGTTCTTTCTACAGAATTTCTGATTTGATATTTGGCTGCCAGCGACGCTCCTTGATATCGTCCACCACACTATTATCATGGATGACAACAGATCTTAAGTATTTGAATCTTGCCAAAATCAATTGCGTTATGGCCTCTTAAACCAGATATCAGATACATATTTTGTTTTGGAATCATTTTGAAACAGAGACGGAAGTTGTAAATTGTACTAGTGGATCAAGTAACACCATTTCCGGAAGCCCAATCATGCAGAGGCGAGAACGCGATTTGAATGCTGGTACATATAAGATCTTGTTCGGAAGTGTTTCACTTTTACGAAAAATGTATTCCAACATGAGATTAAAGACTATTGGCGAGATATTATCTCTTTGTCCAACTCTAACACAACATTGTGACTGTATTACTGTCATTTTACATAGACACGTTATTTTTATGTATTCCAAAGCAAACCATAGACCCTTCCGTTGTACAACACGAGAGATCTAGTAATATTTAGATAGTCGCATTCGCTGTGAAAAAACTGGATCAGTGACTGACCGATTCGGACAAAATCCTCTTTGGTTGTTACCGATAATTTCCTCCAGTTGAGCATTAAGTAGGTCGGAGAAATGTTCATACCATGTGTTGAGTAGCGCATCGATATTAACCCGGAGGTTTCCATCCCGGTCCCGAATGGTGGACCTATTGAAAATATGGTGAAATCCTGTAATCATTTTTGGATTTGTTTTTTATAATACCGGTGTCCTATTTTCGTTGACGCAGACTCCAAGGACTGTTTAGTGTTTCGATTTTGCGAACGAAGTTCGTGCCTAAACCATCTTAGCTTTGATGGTTTTATGGATCCGATGATATCAACTTGAATGAGATCGTTTCTGTTGTCTCGGCTGCAGCAATTTTCTGGATATTTTGTGCATAGTGTCCAGACTCGCAACCTAAGATGATAACTGTTATCAACGCTTTGTAGATGTTGAGTTTTATTTTGCACGATTTATGGGAAAACTTGAATATTTTGATGTTGGCTTAAAATGATCGGTATCCTGCTGAGATCTCCTTGGGTTGAAAGAATATGCCAGTGACTCTGAGATCGTGCGTGATCGTAAAGTACATCATTCTTTCACCATTATTGGCCGCAATTTCATGTCGGGAGTACAATAGGGTTGTCTGAATAGTTTCGAGATTTATATAACGTTGATTTGCACAATGTCCGGTCATTTTTCCTTGGTTCGGAATTATTATGATAAACAGATTATTTCAGATTATTCGAAATAAGATTCTCGATATTATTCGAGTTGCTTGATTAATTAGTTAGATTTTTCCAGTTAATTTTGCCAGATTTGTAAATGTTGAATTATCTATTTTAGAAAATTGTACAATTCTGAGATTGATCGAAATTTTAGAGAATATTCGAAATTTTTGATAATATTAGGGTTATTCAAGTTCATTCTAGAATTCTCAGATTATTCAAGATTTTTGGCATTCAATTGCGGGATGTTTACTATTGAGTTCATTCGGGGCTTGTTGGGTAAAATTATGCTAAATCGTTTCAGGATATCGAAATTATTCAAAAATTACTCGGATGTTGAGAGATAATTGAATCTTGTTCGCCAGTAACTCAACATAAAGCAGAAACCAATAAAGAACATTTCGACTTTGGTTGTATTCCGAGATTATTGGAGTCAAACCAAAGTATCAAAACTTGAAATTATTCTGAATACAATTCTTGGGTTTTGTGTGGGATTTTTGTTCACAAATAGATTACAGTTCTGTGGGACAATATCCCTGGATAATAATAATTTCAACATTTTTTGCGACTTTTAATGAATTTTTAAGATTATCTTAGAAAGATTTATTTGAGATTTTTGACATATTTAAGTAATTGCAGTTAATTTTTCAAGTTTTGCGTAGGGATTTTGCTTAGCATTGAGATGCATATTACGGATTTCACGAGGTTCGGGAATTCTAAAACTCGTAAGATTATTTGGAGATTTTCGACATTACGAATGGCGTTGAGTTATGTAGTACAGAGTCATAGAGCGTTGGCTTTTCGAGTTTTTTTTTTTCATAACGATGCGAGGTCAGAATATTGAGAATCTCAAATTTTCGGTATTATTATTCAGATTAATAAAGATTTCTGATTTTTACGAGAGTTTCAAAAATCATTATGTACTATTGTGGAGATTCAATAAAATTAATGGGTTGATTAGAAAGTCGACCAATTGGTTTTTCTACTACCTTCTACAACACAGATTTAAACGATAAAATAAGACAGCCAAAAGCTCAAAGTTTGGTATTTCAAACCGCAATATTCCCAGGATTCAAAATAAAATGAATTCAATTTGAAAATATTTGATAAGCAAATGAATAAGGCTTACCACAAAGCCGAGATAAAAGTCTTAACTAACATTCTTCGTTTGATCAGATGGAGAATTGGTTGCACACTAGTAACCTATTGCATTATTTGCTTGTACATAGCTAAATAAATACTTAATTCTTCAAAAATGTATTATTTACCGTCACAAAACTCTTTTAAGAGATAAAGTAACTCTTATCTTTTGTGTATTATGATATCACGTACAATGTATTTCCAATAATAAACGAAACATTACGGATACTAGATTGGGACTTAAAGATAACAAGGTACAATTTACTTGGGCTATCCCACACGACCAAATCAAAAAAAAAAAACTCTCTGATGTCATTAAACATAATAAAACAAAATTACTTTCAATTGTGGTCTTCAAGAACATCACATCAAATGTTGAAAAATTCGAATCATATTTTGAAATCTTTTATTCAAGGTTGATTGGTGACCTTAAAATTTACGAACTATGAATTCCATGCTTGGTTCACCATTTGTCGCTGTCGCTGAATCAAAGTGATTTGACGTAAAATTTAAATATGAACAAATATAAGCTCAATTCCAACAATTATGGCTAAGTGTTATTGTTCGATTTTACATTGTAATTTGACCGTGAACGGAAGTGATTGTTTATGAAAACCTGTCATTGAAAACAATAAAACCATTTTGATATTTAGTTAATCAAGCCGAGCGTTTATGGACATATTTGATATTGGGCGTCCATATTTGCGTAAATTTAAGAAACAAGTTTGGACAGCAAGATTTTTTAGAATTCAAGGTTTATGATGTATTGTTATTATAGCAAGCAAGGCAAGGCATATTCAGACTCTAGCACTCCAAAGCTTCATTGAACTTAACCGGGATTTCTTTTCCCCGAATTTCTTGACTACAGTGTCGAAGATTGACGTAATCGAACTTGCTTACGCTGAGTGCTGCTGGAAAATCCGACGGTAAGCGAATCATTGTTTTGCTCCAATAATGTTTTGCCAATGATATAGTAAGATAATGCCAATGATAGATATAATATGAGGTCACTATACCAATAAAAGAAGAAATGAACAGAGAATATTCCAAGACACCTTAGTGGAGAAGAGATTAGAAAGAGACCTCCAAAATACAACAGAATTTCAAGAGGGCACTATGGAAAACACCTCTACATAGACAAGTTAAGGAGTACAAATGCCATGGATGATTAGAAACTCTCAACGAATTGCTGCGGAAATTCTACTGAATGACTGTTATGTCGATGATGTCCTCTTTGGTGCAGAAATGAAAGAATATGAAGTGAAATGTCAACAACATCTAAGAAAAATGCTTGAACGGAGGTTTAAAGCTGTGAAAATGGGCATCGAGCAACGCAATCGTTGTTGAGAAACTTACAGAACCAACTTTCATAAACAAACCATGAATCTACAAAAGTTTTAGGAAAAACCAAAAAAAAAAACGATTTGTTAAGCCAAAATATTCCCCACAAATATCCTCGCCTGATAACAATAAAGCAGAGACGGTTTAGGAAAATACACAGCTAAATACAGCAACAACAGACGCAATTGTAAGGCAATTTTTGAAAATGAATTGATGTAAGAAATTTTTCAAATTCATTGCGGGTCGGGCAACTCAAATGAAGAGAAGCCTATATGAATATTTTATCTCTGATTTAGAAGCATGGCTGGATCATCTGACTCTATTGGGAGCTATTGCTTTCAGCTCTCCCCATGATTTATCGAGTTCTTTCGCTTCGGCTAGCACCGTTCTCTTCCAAGTAAAAGGTAGCCTTCCCACTTTTCATTCCCCGTGCGGATCCCATTCTAATGTTATTAAGAATTTTTCTCAGTGTATGCCCGACCAATCTCCAATTGCGCTTTCTTATTTCGGTTTTAAATCTTAATGTTTGTTTGCTTTATTTACCGCAGAAATTCTATGTTGCTGATGGTGTTTGGCCTGAGACATTTGTTCACAAACACCTGGAGTCTTCTTCTGACCTGTGTGTGCTTCAATGTTTCACGCCCATATAGCAATACTGATTTTACACATGCATTGAACATTCGCTGCTTCGTATTTCTTGACAGGACGGACACATTCCAGATCTTGTGAAGCATGTTGAAAGTATTTCTTGCTTTGATGCGTTGGTTTTTGCCACAGTACAATCAAGGTATATGAATTTTTCAATCTCTTCGCGATTGGCCTCTTGTTGATGGTGACTGATGTACTAATTTTCGGGTTTAGTCTCATAGCTTGTGTTTTACTGATGTTGATTTTGAGACCGACTTCATGTGCTAAGTTTGATAGCTTCTGTATTTTCTGTTTTGTCAATCTAGATCATTGAGCCGAATTAGTGGTCTCCATTGGATACCAATTGGTGTTGCATTGTCGAGTTTGTGCATTACGTTGTCCAGATCCTAGTGAGTTGAAGTATGTACCATTTTACTTCTAATTCAACTATTTTCTTCGGTAAGCCTATTTCGCAAAGTGCTTTCCATAATGCATACGGATCGTTTTGATGTGATCTGTATTCTGTACAGCTCCTACCTGGCTTAAAACCGGCTTGTTAATTGCTTAGGTGTTGATTGATTGATGGAGATATTCGTTCAAGAATGATCATCGCTAATACTTTTATTGTGCTGATGAGAAGGGATATGCCTAGCCAGTTTTTGCATTCTCTTAGGTCGCCTTTTTCTGGGATTGTTATGGTCAAACCTTCTTTCCATGGCTGCGGAATTCTCTCTGTATTCCATACGTCAAACTAAAAGTGGTGCTAGAGTTTCTGTTGCTGTATATACGTCGCCTTTGAATATTTAGTTTTGCAGCTTCTGAATGGCAAATCTTAACTTTCCGCTCCATCCAGTTTCCAAGTGCTAGAGTTTCTGTTGCTGTATATACGTCGCCTTTGAATATTTAGTTTTGCAGCTTCTGAATGGCAAATCTTAACTTTCCGCTCCATCCAGTTTCCAAGTGTTCTTTCCATCTATTAAGTTGTTGCTGATGGGTGGTTAAGATTTATCCAGATAGATCCTTTATGGATGGAATATTCGTGTATTTTCCGATGACCTTCCTTACATATTAATGTAGTGTGAGCATGTTTCTGATTGCAGCTGCTTCTTCTGCCATTTCGAGAAGAAATAGATTATGCCGGCCCTCAATTTTAGAATGCCCAAGGGCCGCGGAACCAAAAGTCAGAAACGATACATAACGATTTTTGTTTGTTTAACAATAAAGGCGGGGCATATAGAGCTAGTTAGTGACTTAACAACACTAGGTATTTTTTTTTTGTTACTGCCAACAAATATCTACAAACCGACTATCGAAATATCATTAAATTATAGAATGCTATACCCATTGTCGGACGATCCGAACGAACTTTGCTTGACACCTGAATATATTTTAATAGGCGATTCTACGAAAAAATCAACATACGACGTATTCCTTCAATTATCTACAAAATTAATATTTTAGAAGGAAACTGAAAGGGAATCAGATTTTATTTGTATGATAGATTTATTTATAAATGAGGTAGGAAACTAACAGGTCAAAATTTGCAAGGCCGACCATCTAATCTGATGAGTAATAATACTAATATTAGTCTATTTGAAGGAAAATTTTTAATTTTGTTATTTACCATTATTTGAATTGAATAAATATTGATAATTTTCTACTAAATTAATAATAATATTTTGAGTAAATACTTGTTAAGCAACGTACTGTTCGCGATTCTCTTCACTTCAAGTTTAATTACCTATGTTGTAAAATTTTTCAATACAATTTATTGAGCAAATTTAACAAAAGCGAAACATTTAAAAAATGATTTGCTCCAAATATCACAATCAGCATACAAAAAAATTAGAAGCCTATTAAAAATATTGAAAGAATACAGATAGAAGGGGTAATCCAAACTACAAGACTCCATCTGAGAAAATTGTTATGCAAAAGATATGGGAAAAATCATTAATTTGAAGCTTGGTTTTAAAGGTAAATGATCAGCTCTAAAATAATAACAAATGCGTCATTCACACTAATTTAGCCTTACTGAAACTCAGTTGAATGTTACTGTCAACATTCCACCACCTCAAAAATTATTCATATTTTTACGACCTAGCCCAGATTAAATCAATATCATTACGAATGTATCTGAACTATTTATACACTTTTTTTTAGTTTCTCCCGTCCATTTAGATTTCTTACAGTACGAATGTAAGATTTCAACAAAAACTTTCAAAATAATATTGTAGAGAAGAGTGTTCATCAAAATAAAAAAAAATAATAATAATTACCAATTTATCAACACTTTCGGCCAAAAATGGTTTAATATTTGATTTAACATGTTGTTCCGTTAGAGCCGTTAATTTCGAATAAACCTGAGAATCCATTTTATGGCTACACATATTTTCGACCGCTTGATACAATTCCTCGAGCGAGTAAGCAATGGACTTTGATGTTTGTATTGCTACAACAGCTTTTTGTAATTTTTCCCATGTCTTCTCTTGATAATTTTCAGGTAACGTTGGTTTGGCTAAAAATGGAAAAACAAAAATAAAAATTAAATATAGAATTTACTTATTAGTTTTTTATAAATTTTTGGAGGTTAGGTATTTCACTTTGCTTCTCTTTTTGGCATGCATTTCCATTTTGTCATTGCACAATACATAATTTTGTTTGTGAAAATTATTTTTTTTTTTGATTTTGATATCAAACCTTGAACCAAATTATGTATTTTATAATTTTCACCATAATTATTTTATATTATTTGGACACTTTTTTATTTTTACGTACATTTAAAATTCTTTATAACTAATTTTTTAATATCGCCTGGCTTTGTTGTTGGATTTGATGAAGGCATTTTATTTATTAAAGCACCATTTGTTGTATTGCCAAGGGCCGAAAAATTAGCACGCTTCTCCATATCTTTACGATTTATTCCCGTTCCTGTTTGGTCACCAATCGCGATATCAACATCCATTGATTTTATTCTTTTATTATTTTTATGGTGTGGATGCAAGTGATTTCCAATGTTGGTAGAATCTTCTTCACCCGTCGACGTTTGTTGTTGATTTTGTCGATTTATCGATGAAAGAAAATTTCTTTTCCGTGATGTTGTAGTATTTTGATTATGTTGATTTGATTGTATTTGTAAAGATGTTGTTATAGTAGTATTATTATGAATGCTCTCTCTTTCATTTAAAGACGACGACGATTGTAAAATATTTTGATGGTCCGCTAAATTGCGGTCATTTTCATCAATATTCGACATAGAAAAGCATAATTCGATCTTATCAAAAGTATATTTGATTTTTTATACACGCACTATTATATATATTAAATACACAACAAAACTTTCGTTTGGATTTCTTTTTCGATTAATATAATATGTAGGGATGATAATGGCCACTTAATTTTGTGAACAATTACTTGAAAATTAGTTTTCTTTTTGTTTCAAATTACAAAAGAAAAAAATGAAATAAAAAGAATTAAACTACATAGACACGAGATCGAGTCAAACACAGGCGAATGTCAGACACAACTTTGAAAAATATGGATGGAAAACGAACAAATATGGCTGCGGTCGAGGAATATGGCAAGAAAAATTCTCACGCTCGGCTCACTGAAGTGTAAATTTTATTGTTGTTTTATACTTACGATAGATGTCATTAACAATGCAAAGGAGAACATTTTTTAAAATGCGGCCGTTCCTCCCAAATCAATCTTGCGCTTATCAAGATTTAGAGCTCGTCCGAGTTCCTAGGTCTACTTATAAATGGTTGGATGAATCACAAAACTTTCTAATATTACTAATGAAAGAACCTTTACTACATAATTTATATTAAACATCGCTATTTTTGTATATTTCAATATTTTGCTACAATAAACCACCTTAATTACCATCACCCGTTTGTTCGACACGTAACGATTTCAACTGATTTTTAACCATATCAATTTCTTCATTACTTATTGTAACGGGCAATTTAAACTCGCGCTGTGATTCCTGGATGTATAACAAATTTTTAAGTTTACTATCCAAAAATTGTACTTTTTGCGATTCCAAAATTGCACGGTACGCATTCAATCGTTCATCCCGTATATTATTGCAATGTGTATTGGTTAATTTTCGTAGCGAATCCTTTCGTGTGACCCAAGTGTAACGTTCTGGATGCGCCTTGTACACTAGATCCAATTTCTCAAGCAGCCACTCAAACCGTTTGTAATCCCATCGACGCAAGAATTTCAAATATTTCTTTCTCTTATCAATCATTTCCTTTAATTTCACTTTAAGAATTTTATTACGTGGAAATTCCTTCATCACTTCTTGCATACTTCGTATATTCGATGTCATAAACGCCAATTTCGATTCCATCGATCCAAAATCAAGTTCATGTCGTTGCACCGATTTTGTTAGGTCTTGGGAAATAATTTTCATATTTTCGTGCCGTGGATTATTTTTGATTTGAAATAATTTCTTGACATTCTCGTCCGCCGTTTTTAATTCAGCTGAATTTCGAAAATCCCATATGAACTCGTTGCCATCGACTTTTGGTAATGGAGCACAATCTCCAGTCTTTTTTGGATCGTAGCACTCTAATGTTGCGGGCCGTATCCATTTTATTTTTAAATCTGATTTAAATGCATATCCACGTACTATTGGTTGGGTTATTTTAAGCGAATTAAGCATAAATTTAAATGAATGCGACATTTTTAGTCGAATCGAGAAAAAAACTTTTATTTGTAGGTTATCCCAAGTTTGACATATTGCGCGATGAAGTTTGAAATGAGTACGTTTAATAATTTTGCGCCTAAATCGATGCAATTTATTTGTTTCATCATACACCATTATATTTTAGCTTTAAAAATTAACTTTATTTCTATAAAATAATTAAATTATCACAATATTTGCTTGCACAGATTCACCAATCATCTTGTGGCACACGAAATGTCCAATTGTTACTTTTTTGAATATTAATACGGGCCCCATAATAAGGAATAACAAATGCTGAACCATCAGCAGGACCAACTACTTGCGTTGCAATCAGAATAATATCGACCAATTGGCCAAAGAACATAAAACCTAGTGTGCACAATTTTAAAAGTCCCATTCCTGGATAGCCCAGATAAAAACGATCAGCACCAAACATACCTAGAAACACGGATAATAACAGGGCAGTATCAAAGTTGTATCCATTGCTAGAAAAAAAAAAAACAAATCGAATATAGATCCGCATAGCAAATACAAATTACGATAAATTTCAGCGAGTTCTACTTACGTCCATTGGCATGGATGATCTTTGGTGAAGGTGGCATTTTTTGTTTCAGTGCATACAATCCCATCGGCTGCCTTACATCTCACTAAAATCGCATTTATTAGACTAAATCTATAATTCCAGAATAAAATAACAAACCTTTGGCTTTATTTTCCTTTGTACAGCCGTAAAGTTGCTGCGTTTTTGGATCTATATAATTGTATGTAGGATCTGGATCTGGACACAGATACTGACCAATTTGTAATTCTTGACAATCGGTTTCGATTTCGGTGGTACATTTTATCCAACATATCACAAGTAATATCGTAAGTAATTTGTGTTTCATTGCATTAAGCGAATTTTTATTAAAAATTTATTACAGACCAAATGGCATGTTTACTTTGAAAATGTCAAACTACAAGTGAAGTGACAGTGGCCCTAAAAGCAATCGATGATTTATTTTTGTTTAATATTTTAGTACTGGTACTAATGGTGTATTGCTTTGGAAAAACCCAGAAATTTTTAGTACAGAAATAAGCACGTTTCGCTTGAATGTGTACGAAAGAGACAAAAAAATATGTATTTCGGAGATTGGCAGAAGGGATTCGATTATTACCATTATGCTTCCATGAACCGAGTTAATTTTAATTAGGTTTCGGTTTCGTTGAGTTTAACCATTTGGAACATTGGATAATCGAATTAATTATTTGATTTTCGGGCGTCAAATTGCGAGTACAGTGAAATGCTCCTATAACAAACTCTCAAGGGAAAACAGAAAAGTTTTTTATAAACGGAAGTTTGTTATAAATATGACTTCGTTTATTCGTTCGTTATAAATCCAAAGTTTGTTTAGAAAAATAAATTTGGATAGATTTTTTTAGTAAACTCCAATGCGGAAAAATGTCAGCAATTATATTCTTGTAAGTTTATATAAACGAAAACTTAAACATGTATACATATTTATATATTTCATTTCAATTATGTAGTTTGCTAAAACCGAAGTTTGTTATTGACGATTGGAGGGTCTCGATTTTTATGTATCCACTTCATTTCCGGTCCACTTTTTCTATCTTCCTTAAGAGGCGCTTTTCTTACTTTTCCAATCGTCAATATCTGACGAATTTTCAAAAAGTTTGTAATATGCAGATGTTTTTATAAACGGGGTTTTTTATTGAAGCCTGGCGCATGCCAATAGACTTTAGATTGCACTAAGGGATATATATCCTCCATCGGGTCGCAAACAAGTAATCATATGAAAAATCACGAACAACAATAAATTAAATTTTACTGTTTACGGTTTTAAATAACATATTGTTACGGTGGCATCTAGGGGAGAATAGAATAAGTTATTAATAGCACAAATTTACTGTACTACAATGGAATTTTCCATGATAAAAACTTTACGAAATGTTTCTAAACTATTCTTACCGAAATTTCGAGAAGTTAAAAGGAGCGAACCAATTCGAATTAGAACATTAGTTTTTGGTAAGCGATGAAATCAAGATTAAAAAGTAAATTAAATAGTGAATTAACCCTAGAGTGCTCGTGCTATGAGCATTTTGCCGTCCGTAGCAAAAAATTCGTGTTAATATTTAATAATAAGTTATCTTAAAGCATTTTTTTCTAAAACTAACTATACAACTTTAATAAATGTTACTTTTTCTTCTAGTTTATGTTTTATTCTGTTCTTTTAAAATAATTTTTAATTTATTTAACTAACTACTTTATGGGCGGCAAAATACTCCCTACGCGATCACTCACATTTCACGGAAAGGAGCGAGCACTCTAGGGTGGTTAAAAAGTGTTTTATTGCGAAATAAAAGTTATAAGTGAACAGTTGAATTGTGCAAAAATAATAAAAAGTGATTTTGTGAATTATCGTTAAAAAATTGCGTTGGAATAATTTTTATATTCAAGAAATAAAATCGTTTGTGATAACAGTGATACGAACCTTGATTGACAAGGCGAAAACGTAACAATTGGTGACAGCGGTGGGATTGTGAATAATAAAACAAAGAAAATGATTTTCTTCGAATTAAGAGTTCCAGAGTTAAAGAAGGAACTAGAGAGACGGGGTTTGTTCACTGATGGTAGTAAAGCAACGCAAAAAGCGCGGCTACGCGACGCCAGATCATCATGATTTTTGCGTGGAAGTAACGGATGCGGCAAGCATAGAGAAGACAGGAGATAAACAAAAACATTGGTCGAAACAACTCAGCTACCATCTGGAAGTTTCGATTTGTCGCAGTTAATGGCTGCTGTCAACCGAAACATTGGAGCGACAGTTGGAGAAGCAAAAGGTTGACTTTCAACAAGAAATGAAAATCCAGATGGAAAACAAAACGAGCGACAGTTTGAGATTATTAATCAATCAAACCAAGAAATGAAACAACAGTTGGGCGAAATTAAGCAGTCAAGCCGGGAAATTGCCGAAAGCCAAAAGCGAATGGACGAGAAAATTCTTGAATTATCCACAAATGTTCATGGTGAAATAGAGAAATTGCACAAGGAATTGCAAACAGAAATTCAAAATGTTAAAACAAGGTTCAACAGGTGGAACATAAATTACAAGCTGAGTTTCAAACAGAATTTCAACGTCTCAACAAAGAGTTACCTAATGTCAAAGCAAGCGGAACAATGGTGCAAGTAGTTCAAACCGTTCGCTCCATCAAGATAAAGCCACCAACATTTGACGGAACAATATCTTTCGTCAGTTTGGGAAGCAGCGGAGGCCTTACAAACCATTCCGGAAAAAGATTGCAACAGCTATCTCATAATTATGAAGGCGCTGGATCGAAAATATGGCTGTGACCACAAGCGGGAAATCTATCGCATGGAACTGAAAAGCCCCTACCAAAAGGGAGGAGAATCGCTACATGAATTTTCAGCAGTAACCGAGCGATTAGTATAACTAGCACATACAAGTAGGTCAGCCAATTACATGGAAAGGCTTAAAACTGACACATTCATTGACGATATTCGAGATCCAGAGACACGCAAGGCGGTGATGTTATCACCTAAAGCAACCTTCGCGGAAACCATCGCTTGTGCGTTAACGAATGAGACTGCACAAGTCATCACCAAACCGTCAATGAAAATACACCGAGTGGAAATCGACACCAGCATAAACATCGAGCGGTCGGCACCGAGATACCGGGACGGAAGCGGTAAAATCAGTCGTTGGGCTAAATGACGACGAAGTAGCAGCACAGAAGCAACTACCAGACGAATTATTATTGATCATCGGGAGAAGCTGCCACCGAACTCAGAAACGATCGTGTGGGGAAGATTGGAGGGAGGTTCTGGGTCACCCAGGTTGTGGGTTGTAGAAGCTAATGAAGAGGAGAGCGGATCCAAGGAAATTATAATCGGAAAAGCCCTAGTTAAACCAGACAGCGACTATATTGAGTACCAACTAGGTCTCTAAATCTCTCGGATAAGACAAAAACTATCAAGAAAGGAACAATCATTGGAAAATGTGACGAAGTATCAACGATAGTACAATGTGAACAGAAAACTTCAAAAACGGTACATGTCCATATTCTGCAGTACATTGGATAATAACGGAAGGACCTCAATGGTAAAGCACCGATTGATACAGGAACAGAGATGCCAAATCGTCAACCACCCATGAGGTTACCATTAGCGAAACAAGAAGAAGTCAACCGGATGGTAACAGATATGCAAGCGGCAGGAGTAATCGAACCATCTAACAGCCCATGGAGCTCACCGGTAGTATTGGTCGAGAAGAAGGACGGTAGCATGAGATTCTGTGTTGATTACCGAAAATTAAAGATAGCGACCCACTGTCAAGAATCGATGACACATTAGACACATTATCAGGTGGCCGAATATTTTCAACATTAGATCCACAAAGCTGCTATTGGCATGTGGAAGTCAATGAGGAAGATCGCAAGAAAACGGCATCCAGTGTGGGTAATGGGCTTTAGCAATTTAATGTTATGCCATTCGGATTATGTAATGCCCCTGCAACATTTGAACGATTAATGGAACGCGTGCCAATGGGATTACATTGGAAGATGTGCCTAATATATTTGGACGACATCATTATGGGGAAGGATTTCGACGAGTATCTAAGTAACTTGATAGAGGTTTTCGACCGGATACAGGCTGTCGGATTAAAGTTAAGCCCAAAGAAGTGTAAGCTGTTCAGAACGGAAGTAAAATATTTGGATCATCTGGTAACGACCAATGGAATTCATACCGACGAAGAAAAGACCTAGGCACCTAGGAATTAATAAAACTCTAGCCAAGATAGGTCAACGATTCTACTGGGCAGGATGTAGACAATCTGTGATAGAATGATGCCAAAAATGTGACCAATGTGCGGCGGTGAAGGAACCTGCATGTAAAAGTCGTGGAACCATGAAACAATATAACGTCGGAGCACCATTCGAGAGAATTATAATGGACGTAGCCATTTCCCACTACCGAGAGCGGCAATAAATATGTGTTAGTCATAATGGATTATTTCAGCAAAGAGCCCGAGGTGTACCGTGTACCCCATACCCAATCAAGAGACAACAACAATAGCTGATGCCGTAGTCAACAACTGGATTAGCAGATTTGAAGTGCCGATAGAGATTCATACCGATCAAGGAAGGAATTTTGAATCGGTGGTATTTCAAGAAATATGTCAGTTGCTCGGCATAAATAAAACGAGGACAACGCCTTTGCATCCACAGTCTGACGGTATGGTGGAAAGATTCAATGGCATGTTGGAGGAATATCTAGCAAAAATCGTGGAGAAAAACTAAAACTGGGATCAACATATACCAATATTCCTAATGGCCTATCGATCAGCAATACCTGACACGACCGGAATGACACAGGCTAAAATCATATTTGGAGATAATTCACGATACCTGGAGATTTAAAGTTTGGGGCTATTCCATCATTGGCTTTATGTGGAGAGGATTACGTAGACCGGATGAAAGAAAAATTTATTGAGATTCATCAATTTGTACGGGAGAAAATACGGATATCAAGTGACCGGATGAAAGCTCAATATGATATACGAGCAAATAACCAAGGCTTCCAGGAAGGACAAGTAGTATGGCTTCACAACCCACAACGAAAGAACGGATTATCACCGAAGTTGCAACCAGCATGGGAAGGGTCTAATACCACTAACAGACTAGGGATTAGCTAAACGCGATTAGTGAATTTTTCGAGATTAGCTCAAGTGTGTCAAGTTCAAGATTAGCTAAACGCATTTTATTTCGAGATTAGTGACAAAATGCGATTAGTGAACTAATCTCTCAACATTTTGAAGTTTATCTCTTTTTAACGAGTTTAGGGAAAGTGCAAGTGGCGCCATTATATGTAAATGTTAAAATAAAATTGTAAATACAAGTTGCGCTATTTTAATATAGATGGAACTATTATCAACATTTTTTAAAACCACAAAAAATTTGTGGTAGATATAAATAAAAAAGATTGAAAATTGTAATTAATAATTAAAGTGTTTAAATTATAATTTATTTTTTAATGTCTATGTTGTTTTTATTTTGATTTAATTATTGAACAAAATCAAGAAAATCAACTCAAACAAGGTGATGATATTTGTATTAATACCGATACCATAAACTCGTGGCGCCACTTACTAAACCTTAGTCTGTCAATGCAATTAGATTAGCTAAACGGGTTTAGCTAATCGCGCTTAGCTAATCCCTAGTCTGTCAGTGGTATTACATTGTCATAAGTAAAAGTAAGCCGAAGGTGGTGCACTCCTATTATCATACATTCAATCAACTGTATTTAAAGAATATGTAAGTTCGATGTTGTTGATGAAATCACAAACTCAATTCGACCTTATGAAATCTCCATAAGAGATTCCATATGTTTTTTGTGCTGTAATACCACTGACAGACTAGGGATTAGCTAAACACGATTAGTGAATTTTTCGAGATTAGCTCAAGTGTGTCAAGTTCAAGATTAGCTAAACGCATTTTATTTCGAGATTAGTGACAAAACGCGATTAGTGAACTAATCTCTCAATATTTTGAAGTTTATCTCTGTTTAATGAGTTTAGTGAGAGTGCAAGTGGCGCCATTATATGTAAATGTTAAAATAAAATTGTAAATACAAGTTGCGCTATTTTAATATAGATGGAATTATTATCAGCATTTTTAAAACTACAAAAAATTTGTAGCAGATATAAATAAAAAAATTTAAAATTTTAATTAATAATTAATGTGTTTCAATTTTAATTAATTTTTTAATGTCTGTTGTTTTTATTTTGATTTAATTATTGAACAAAATCAAGAAAATCAACTCAAACACGAGTGATGATATTTGTATTAATACCGAAACCATAAACTCGTGGCGCCACTTACTAAACCTAAGTCTGTCAATGCAATTAGATTAGTGGTAGATTAGCTAAACGGGGTTAGCTAATCGCACTTAGCTAATCCCTAGTCTGTCAGTGGTATAACGCTCATTATTACCCTAATCCTAATTTAAATATTTAGGCAAACCAGATACAAGTTTTTTGTTAAAATCACGTAATTTCTGTCATGTTTGAAGTACTCCGATCGTACTATGTAGCTTCGACAGCATTGGTTTGGAATTTTATACTCTCTCTATATACATATGTTTATGGTCGAAGGATTTATTATTAAAAGACAGGCGAATAGTAGTTAGGATATCTAACTTTTTTTTATTACATTTTACTTAAATAATTTTACCCGACACCACATGGCATCGACTCAGTATAAAGATTCTATCGTCATGAAATAAGTGTAATTGCTGATTCTAAAATCTCTGAATCGTCATATGCATTTTTGTTCACTGATTTTAAAATCAAACACTTTTCACTTATTCTACAGCGATATCATATTTTTAACACTAGAAGTACCGACCGGTCAAAATGACCGGTTGTGCATTTATTGAACTCATTTTTCTTTATTATTATTTTATGTAAGTGTTGAAAATTGAAAATTGATCTTGAATTTTCGAAACAATACTTAGATAATAATAAAAAAATTAGTTCAATAAATGTACAACCGGTCATTTTGACCGGTCGGAACTTCTAGTGTCAATGAATCGACAACAATCATATATAATACATGTTTTAGTTTTGAATTTATTCAAAATATACCATCGAACTTAGGATAAACAATAAATCCTTAGATGCTATTAACATATTGAGAGCACACAAATCAGTGCTGTCACATACACATGTTTTTAGATTAATTTCTGAGCCCTCAATAAAATTTAAGAGCACATAAGGATTTATTGTCTATCATAATCCAAAAATGGTATATCTAAAATAAATTCAAGATAATTTTTTTTTAGATGCTAATAAAAAAAATTGAAAACATGCTTTAGATTTCAAACCAAAATGTAAGCATACACCTAGCTATCTATTAGTAAAACGTTACTCGCTTTCCTAATTACTGGTACATTCGATGTTTAACGTCCAACTAATAGATAGCTAGCAGGCCGCTTACAACCAAACTTGAAATTTAAACCATTTCTTCAATCAATGTTCGATGAAGTTTAGTTTATTTAACGGATTCACATTTAGTATCGGCGATTGTATGCCCTTATCTCGCCATCCGTGACTATAAAGAAATGTTTGGTATAACATTTATTTTTCACTATAGTTCTGAAAAACTACTTACGAAATATTTTTGTCAAGTACTCAGGATTATATTCCTCATTTCTTAGTATTTGCCTATAAATACGTCTCAGCTTATGTTCTAACTCAGCTAGAGTCGGCTTATCAAATTTACCCAACAAATTATGGCCTGGATCCCAAAACGATGGTAAACATTTTCGCCCATACGCGTCCAATATTTTTTCGAAAACCTATCGTAAAAGAAAATTGTATACAAGCAATAGCAGAAATGTTTATCTAATTGACTTACATCCAAGAATAATGCCACTAATGATTGTTCCCAATAATCTGGCGTATTTTTATGAATTTCCCACATGAATACCGTTTTGATATGATAACTAATCAAATTCGGTAAATTCTGGGTGTCCCTCAATTTCTTAAATAACCGTAGCAAACACTTCATTGCTTTCAGATTATGCATCAATTTACGTTCTAAATTCGAATACGAACATATAAATGAACGGGCGCTTGTTCGATAATTTTTTGGATGTTTTGAATTCGCTTGAATTGGTTTTGGTACGGCATACCATTCATTATATTGATTTTTACCATATTTACGGCATGCAACCCATTTACTATTGTCAAAAACAAAACCAATCGCTAAATCAACGCTAAATTTTATGTGTGAATTAAAAACAATCAATTTTAAGGTATACGCAGGTCCGCTTAGCGTGAACGACATTTTGTACGAATGGCCATCAATTTGAAATATGTAAGCATCATCACGCTTTTTAAATTTTCGTAAAATATTTTTAAATATATTATGCATCCAGGTATTCACTTTATCCTGCAGCAAGTATCCATCTTGATCTAGTAATTTTTTCATTTGGCTTTAAAAATATTAAATCATCAATGGGGGTTCCCAAAAATATAAAAAAAAAATTTATCAATACAACTTACTTGTTATCTACTATGGATCGACAATTACTTAAATTGATATTGCAAAAACCTGGTTGTCGAGGTGCTGGCGTAACCTTTAATATAATTGCGCACGTATACACAAATAATGTAAGTACATAATAGATAAATAAGCATATTATACCCACCTCGATTAAATCATAATCCTGTTTAAATTTCAAACGTATATTTACATCAAATTCATCCGGTTTAGTCACTTTTAAACGGTCCGGATAGCTGCCGACCAAATTATAACCATTGTACAGGGTACGAAATAATGAATTGTTCTCTTGCATTTCACCCAATACATATTCAACGATCGTCTCAAAATGCTGCACATATTGTTCCGTATGTTTAATTGTTACAAAATAGTTAATATTTTGTAAAACTATATCAGCCGAAATTGTTTCCTCATCAGATGAATCCATTTTTATTACAGAATTTGTTAAGATTTTAATTTTAAATTTCCAAAAATATTTTAGCTTATAATATTCACTTTGCACTGTTTCACTTTGAATGCGCAAGAAAATTATTTGTTAAACAATTTTTTTTTGGATTTCATCATTTTTTAGCAACATACGTAGGTAGGTACTTACTTAGTTTCGCATACATCGACATCCATATCAATTAATTATATTTTTAACCCAACACAAGACACGTTACTAACGAATCTGGTATATAAGCAATAACGAGGATCTTCTAGAGGTGTTAATAATTTTGTATTCTCTTTATTCTCCACACACGAATAAAACATTTTTTAATATAAAAATAAGACACGTCAAACATTCTTACATTGTCATTAACTCGTATCTTAAAACAGTTTATATGTATAATCGTGCTATAAATAATTTCTTTTGCAGGGGTGATTACAATGTATTTATTGCAGTGACATAAATCGATAATATTTGGTTTCAAACAATGTTAACAGAAATTTGCGCTAACTTAAA
The DNA here is from genome assembly GCA_963556165.1 of Tipula helvola. Lineage (NCBI taxonomy): Eukaryota > Metazoa > Arthropoda > Insecta > Diptera > Tipulidae > Tipula > Tipula helvola. The sequence continues at coordinate 51,219,248 of OY744483.1, forward strand.
GGAAATGATCGCTGAAACGATATAATTTTGCGTGATAAAACTATAGAAACTATAAGGTTAAGGTCCCTTTCGCGATTTATTTCTTGTTACGGTGGTCGTTGGAAATATTCATTAAAACGGTCAGGAAAGCGATTCAACATGATTCTATTATCAAAAGAAACGTGCAGGCAATCCAAAACCACAACTGCAATTTGCGGACGAGCACCATCTTGCTTGTACTATGCCATTCCTAATAGTGTTGGAATAAAATGTTCATCAAGCAGCTTCAAATCCACTTACTGAAGCGACATTTCCTCATACAACAACCATTTTAATATACCTTTCTTTAGCCGATAAAACACCAAACAGTTACATTTTGACATAAAGATCTTAGCCTTACCATTTTTTTCTTATATGATCAAGGTCTATAAATCTGTCTTTGTTTCATGAAAATCGGATAAGTACATTTCAAATTAATACTTGTTAACAGATATCAATAGCGGGGATATAAGGCATCTCCCTCGCTCTAGCGCTTTGCTTGAGTTAAGATGCCTAAAAAGGGCTCATTTTAGCTCTTTCTGTAAAATCTGGAACTTTTTGGATTTTGTATGGACGATAATTTAAATTTCGAATAATTTTATGTGTACTTGCGTGGGAAACTTGGGCATCACTGGAAAGTTTTCCAGTTTTTATAAAGTATTCGCTCTTGATTTTGGAGAATATTTATTGATGCAGGTTAACCTCGATGCTGATTTTTAACTGTTTCGAATATTTTAAATTTCTTAAACAACCTAAATATAGAAGATCCACTGGACTGGGCGATACTTGTCGAAATTGTGCTTCAAATTAACGCTTATTTCTGCAATTGACTTTTTTCACTCATAAATTCCATTACAATGAAGATGTTTTATTCGTTTGAATATCTCATTTTGTAATGTTGTTCGTTTAATTTGAATGAAAATACAGTACTGATTTTTTTTTAACTTTTAAAGTGAAACCAACCATCTTTGGCCAATAAAAAACAAAAATAATTAAAAATATATTAAAAATGAGTCGCGTTTTGAATAGGTCCCTGTTTTACATCGTAAACGATATAAAAATTCCGATACGTAATTTCATCATAAATTTCGATACGATGCGATACGATACGATGTGTGGTATTTCCAATAAAATCCAAGACATAGAAAATGTATCGCCAACAGTCTAATTATCATAGTACGGTGGTTTCGTAATTGTAGAGTAATACCCTTGACAGACTGCGATTTATTAAATCCTATTTAGCTAAGAGTGTGAATCTCCATGGGTATCTCCCGTATTATTGGTTCAGAAACCCGATTCCTCCTATCGTTTTTGCGTGGACTATATAGAAAATTAAATTCTGTAACGGTCGCTGGTCGGTATCCTATGCCCAAGATAGATGATCTCCTGCATTTAGCGTAACGTACCACGAAGTGGTTACTGGCAAGTTCCGGTACATGTAAAGGACCGTGATAAAACCGCCTTTATTTATCCATTGGGCTTTATCGTTTTAAAAGAATGCCGTTTGGTGTCAAGAATGGTCCCTTCACGTTCCAGCGACTCATGGATCCGATGAAGGCGGAGATTTCAGATGTCACTATTTTCGCGTGTCTCGATGATCTTATCATAATTTCTCCAGATTTTCAGTGGCATAACTAAAAATTTCGGGTCCCCCCGCAAAATTTTTCTTGGGCCCCTAAAAATGTTCTTGTACCTATGAACAAGTAAAGTTTTAGTTAAAAACATTTTTTTTCCCTATTGTCCAGCCTCGCATTAATTAAAAGTGTCTGTTTCTAGAGTCCGATACAGCACGTATGACGTGATTCAATGTTCTCAAACAAATCGAAATTTCTTGCAATCAACTCAATGCTATGACGATTTCTGTATCGACTAAAATGATCAAAAGATGAAATCCGATACAAGGGTATATGAAACAGGAGAATTTCCAATTTCCTGATTTAAAATAGTTTTTCAAATTAAACCGGTTTTACCGGGTTAACCGGTAAATCAAGTTTTTATATACCGTTTACCGCTAATAAAAAAGATTCGGCAAACGAGAAACTATATCAATCACATTTAATCTCTTGCAAATCAATTCAACCTTTTCTAATCAAAATTTGATTTGTAAAAGGTTGAATTTGAAGTGCAAAAGAGGTAAATTTGGAGTGCAAAACATATTTTACAAATAAATCAACCCAGCAAACACTAAAATTGTTATCGTTTGATGTCAAAAGCTTTGATTTCAAACGAGTTTGGCAAAGTATCTTCTAAATCTAAATATCTGAGTCAGATTACGTGTAATTAGTAATTACTAATTACTCATTCATTCATCTTCAGCAACAGAGAAGAAATTGTTGGGCTTCTTTTAAGAAAATATTTAATAACACAGGAACGATGTTTTCTTTCTCTAAAAACTAGACTACGGTTTTTTCATAAAAATTTCCTAGAAATTTCCCGTTTTGCAAATTTAGAAGGGTGATCTACTTTAAGCTTAATCTGAGCTACCATCTATCTGATCTTAACTTTGAACTAATATTCGAATGCCTGATAACTCTCGTGGGCCCCCGCGGCTGCGGGTGCTTTGGGTACCTAGTTACGTCACTGCAGATTTTGCGGGACATCTAAAAGATATCGAGACTGTGTTCAGGCAACTCCAGAGGTATAATCCGCGAGTAAATCGGGCAAAATGTTCTTTTTTCCTAGGAAGAGTGTCTTTTCTTGGTCATGTCTTGACACCGGAAGGGATCCAACCGAATTCGAATAAGATGACCGCGGTATCCCAGATGTCTGCATCTCGAAACGTTTGCCATCTCAAAACTTTCCTTCAAACTTGTAGTTGGTATAGGAAGTTTGTTCCAAATTTTGCCGCTCGATCCAAAGTATTGAGTGATCTTACCAAGAAAAATTTCAAGTGGGCTGGTCCGATGACCAACAGCGAGCATTCGATGATATCTCAAGGAGGTCCTAATTAATCATCCGACTTTACAACAAGCTGATCCGTCGAAACCATATGTACTTAGGTCCGATGCGAGTAATTATGCTCTTGGTGGCGCTGTTCTTCTCCAGAAATTCGATAACGAAGAAAAACCTTTAGAATATGCAAGTCGTTTATTAACTTCGGCGGAACGAAATTATTCCACCACGGAAAGAGAAGCCTTAGCTGTAGTATGGGGTCTTAAGAAATTCCAGGGGTATTGGATCCGACGTAAATTTAGACACTGACTACCAGCCCCTAAAATGGCTGATGTACGAACTGACCAAGGAGTGTAGAATATGTTCAATACAGGTCGATCTTTCGTGCGGTAGTCCTTCTAACCTTCGTCGGAATCAGTTGGACGATCCGGAGATTAGTAAGGTCATTGAGTGTTTCGAAATAGTCGATCATCCCGATCTGAGGAATTGGTTATCTTTGGGTGTTCATTGTGCAGGATACAGCTTCCCGTTGGGTTGAACTGTATGCACTGAAAGCTGCTATAGCTGAAACTTGTAGTGCGATATTAGTCACGCCGCGTGTTGTCCGATAATGGCAGTCAATTTGCCAGAGCCATTATGCAGAAGGCCATGTATGTCTAGATATCCATCAAACGTTAACACCAGCCTATCACCCGGAAGCCAATCCCGAAGCACGTAGGAATAGAGATTTGAAAACTGAAATTTCGATCCTGGTGGGTTATGAGTGACCATCGAAGTTGGCCGAAATATCTTCCCGCTATTCGTTTCGCCATGAATACCATCTATGAATATAGCATATACCCCCGCGTTTGTTTGCTTTGCAATGAAACTTAGGCATGCATTCGAAGTAATTCAGGATTATCGTGTCGTTGCACAAAATGATAATTTTATACCCGAAATCAGTTCGTACCTATTGAAAATCGGAGATACCATCGAAAAGCTCGGGAGCTCCATGAAAGATAACAAGATGTCAGGAAATCAAACGTTGATTCTCATCGTAGGATTTGGCCAAAAGGCATCCTCATAGCGATGCTAATCGCCATTGGATGGCTCTCCAAATGGAGTTTACCACGTTTCCATGCTCACTCCTACTAACGAGTCCGGGAACGACTCGCCTATTCGACTAGTAGGACGACGAGAGGTCGATGATTTATGTGCACCGTGTCCCTCCCCTCTGAAATTCATTCCCTGGATGAACCTCATCAGGTGACTTGAAGTGGCCGGTCGGTTAGTAGACCGAATCGATATCGTTGATTGTTATATATACATATTAAAAAAAAATGAGAAGATTCCAAAACCCGCATCCGGAAATTTGTTGTTGCAGTATGATTAAGAGCTATATAAATCAAATTGTTAACTAACTATCTAAATCTAATTTTGGAGTTTATTAGAGTAACAACTGCATTCTGAAATAACGCTAATTGTTATGCTGGGTAAGATTTCTGTACACTTCTTAAATTGTAATCATTATTAATTTAAATTTCACTTAAAACTTATCAACAGTAGTTCGCAGACGACCTATGGGGTGGGTGTGTGAATATGTAGAGCAGCGCCGGGGCTGGCGTGATATCTCTACTTATCGTATATCCCCAATGTTTTTATTTTAGCGCTCCGCGTTTCCAAACGAAATTATGGGTCGATGTGATGGCGGGGCAAAATGCGTGGAAATAATTTTATGTTTTCAACTTTTATTTAATTCACTTGATATGCTATTCACTATATTAGTTGAATTTATTTATAATGTAAGTATTCCACTGGGATGTTTTTTATTGCCACCAAATTTATATAAAAACTACTTTTAAATTGCTTGTACAAAATTACAAATTATTTTTTTTACTTTACGTTTTTATTACGACTTGTCGATCATGACGCTGGCTAAAAACTGTACTGTAGTATATGTGTATTGAAAAAACGTTTTTTTCCTTTGTTACTTTGTGGAAAAATTTTCGAGTGGCGATGCTATAAGTTATTCCAAAATGACACGAGAGCCGTGCACCGGTTTTAGTTTACGTGAATTTTTAGAGCTGTGAACCGGTTTTAATTTCATTGCTCGTGCATGCTATGTTTTGTGTTTATTTATGCCGCCACAGACCTAACCGCGGACCTGCCACTTAGATTATAGACGTTTGATCTGTGTTGGATACTGCCCTGTAAATGAATTACAATAACCGCCACCAGTAATCTAAATCAAAATGATTTAGACACTTGATTAGTTTCTAAAGTGTCCGACCTGTAGTTCCTGTGAATTAAGATGACAAAAATCAAGATAACACAATTTCTAAATTACCTGTCCGCTGGGTGCTAAAATTTTCTGAGAATCTGCATTAGGTTCCTCCGATATTCTGAAATTCCAGATCAAATTTGTTAATTATTACTAAAATTTACTAGGTACTACTAGGTATTAAACTCTGAAATCCTCGTTTAGTGGGTTTTAAATCATCTATATACATACACAACAAAATTAAATTATAAATAAACAAAATAAAATAAATTAAATTAAATAACAAAATAAATAAATTGTACTGACAATTTAATTAACAGTGTTTAGTATTTAATATTCTTATTTGCAAGCGATGTTCTAATATAAATCGGATTTATCTAACATTTGTACTAAAATAACATCGCAAAGAAATTACAAATTGCAACTAACTTCATTTTTATAACAAAATTGACATTTCGCAAAACAATCATCCATCTTATCAAAGTAAGCAAAATTGTATCCAAACCAGTGCCGGCTCTAGAACGCTTTGCGCCCTATGCAAGTTCTTCTTAGGCGCCCTTTTTATAATTCAGATACAAAAATGTAGCTTTTCTTGCCTTTAAAGTAGCAAATTTATCAATCATTTGACTTAAATCGAGTTTGTCACCAATTTCTTTTTCAATTGCTATACTCGATAATCCAACCAACCTTCCCTGAGATATACTTGATCTCAAGTAGTTTTTGATTATTTTCAGTTTTGAATATAATCATTCCACTTGCTACGGAAACTGGAAGACTTAAAAGTATCCGTAAAGCAATCGTTACGTTCTCAAATATATTCTCTAGTGCAGTGCTTCTCAAACTGTGGGTCGCAGCCCTCTAGGGAACCCAGGAGCTGTGCCAGGGAGCTTTAAAACATCGCCTTAATATCTATAACAAACCGCACGATCGCACGCATCGCACACAAATTTCTGAATCTGCCTATTATCAATGACCGCTGCTGTTTTCTGGGCTGTTAATGGTTTTTATAAGGTATGTGATGTATATATCAATTTCACAATCACGGCGATTTTGATAGGTAAGAGCCCTTTTATGAAGTAACAACATTTTCAAATCAGAGGTCGAAATCCGAAGTAAATTCTCGGAAATTTTGGAGCTAAATTTGAACTAAAACTATTGGAACTTACGTCTATGCAAATTTGAGAAAATGGATATTGAAAATGTACGTATTTAGTATATAATTTTAAAAAGTTACTCGTACTTTAATTTAATTTGAAATTTCAAATGTCGGCTTGTCAAATTTGGCTTCAACAATTTCAATTTGGTTAAATTGAATATCAGGTTAGTGTTGAGAATTTCAAATCAAAAATTTCAGGATTCTAATGCCGAGTTTTTTGTAGGGAATCCAATACCAATTTTCGGTAAAACGGTTGATTACCGAAATGTTGGTAATTTTTTGGAATGAGCTATCTTTTTCGATACTATGGTGTGTTCCGTTTTGTTTTTGAAGAACTCGTCATAACTAAAATTTCAAATGTTGGATATACAATTGCTAAGAGACGGCCAAAGCTTTCAAATTGGTTAATTACGTTGAAAATTGGTAGTTGAAACAACCTAAAAAAAATTTTGGATCCGAATTTTCAGAAGAATATATTAAATCCAAGTTTGGTTTTAATTAGTAAAAATAATTTGACACAAAAATTAAAAACGAACCAAATTCGGGTCGGGTTGGCGGTCAAATTAGAAAAACTTGCAAAAATTAATTTTCACAAATTTAGAATAGTCGTAAGATCAAAAATGTTTAGCTTTAACTTTAGTTTAGTCATTTCGGAAACTGTTCTGCTCCACTCATATGTCCAGCTAAAATAGTTAGTTCCTGAGTTTTCACAGCTACATCTAATTTTTAATAGTTCCTTACATATGTAAAATTCTTACATGTTTTTTAAAATCAAGCTTAATTTTCTGGAATTCTACAATTTTTGCGAATATGAATATTTTTACCTGTAAATCGGATAAAGCTGAAAGAATATTTTGAGTTGGTAGAACATTTTTTTATTTTTTTTAAATTGGCTTGTCCTTGAACAAGAATGCCCAAAATGCTTAACTGTAAATTCATTATTATTGAATAAAATTTTTGGGAGTCCTGCAGCTGTATTCTGAAAAAAAGTAAAAAAAACGTGGCGGGTAACTCGATATTCTTTAACGTGAACGTTTCTTTTTTGTCAAATTCCTATTCCGATAAAAAAAACGTTCAAGAACATCGAAAAAACATAGAAAACTGGAAAACAGAAAAAATGTTCTGTCAAATTATGTCATTTGGCAACGATTTTAATATTATACACGTCAGTTTAGGATTATAATAGGAAAAAATATATCTTTTGGCAAACTGGCCATTTTATGAAGCCCGCTGAACTCATTATTTATTAATTTTACATTATATGTATTGTACAATATATAGTGATGGTTTCACCGAATACAACAAAAAATTACAATTTAGTAATAATGACATTGCCGGATTGGCCGAACCGTGCTCGAATTTCTTTTGAATTTTATATACGAAATCGAAAAAAAATTCAAATAAATTATTTGGTAATACTAATAATAAGACATTAACATTACATATTCGTTTACTTAGTACAAATCATCGCAGTACTTCCTCTATCCCGCTGTTTGCTTGTCTCTATTATGCGTCGCATTTTCACTTGTCTGTTCTCTAAATTACTGTTAATTTAATCATGAAATTCTAAAATTTAACGGCAACCAAATTATATTCGTTTTACTAATTCAAAATACAAAGTGTTTGCTAAATTATTTACTTCTTTGTCATATAAATGAAAAAACGTTTCAAAAACCCAACCAAAAAAACGTGGGTTTTTTTAACGTTAGGAACGTGAACGTTTTTCTTCGTTCAGAATAGGAAATAACGTTAAATTTGCGATTCACGTTTTTAACTGTCATAAAAAACGTAAATCACAAAGTTACGTTTTCTCAGAATACAGCTGCTGGATTTTATTTTTTCGATTTCGGGGGCCACGCTATTAAAACGTTTGAGAAGTAGTGCTCTATTGCATTCGAGTAAATGTATTGTAAATTGTAATATAAACAATGGTTCTTAGTATTAGTATTAGCTAGTACAATTTTTCATTGTGTCCTTTAAAATCTTTAATTCGTTAAATAGTTCTACCGCAAAAATATCTTTGTCATCGCTATCGGATAACATATTATCTAACGCGTAACAATGTGCTTTTAGTTCCTCATCATTCGATTTACAAACTCCTTCAACATCGGTTAAAAACTAAAAATTATTGTTATGAGCATTTATGACCTCCAATCTTTCATCTAACGAATTAAGTACAGTAGCCAGTATAGGAAACAAAACGAAATTTTAAATTTATATTGTGGAGCAGTGGGAGTTTCTTCGTAGCATAAACATAAAACTTGATTTAGAATAAACATTTAAATTTATTTGATTTCGTCGATTTAAAGATTTTTTTAATTAAAATTCAGTGTTACTGTTTTTATCAAAATTAGAAAAAAATATTGTATGAAATATATTAGAAAATTTCATTCTGTGCAACTTATGTGATTTCGCGGAACTCGTTTGTTTTTGCAAAGGTGCTTTGATTAGTTTTTGATTTTAGTGTGTACATTTCGTCATGTTTATAAATGCTGGAATTTCTGTATACTCTTGAAAAGCGGGGAGTTTGGGGCGGCAGCTATCAAAAGAATTAAAATAAGTTTAACAAATTCCAAAATTTTGTCTATTATTCATTATATTTATGTTTATTTGCATATTCAAAATCCTTTCTCTAAATCATCTTCAGGTAAACAAGGTAGGTTAGGTTATGTCTGGTTAGAGTTTCTGTTTTGGCACATTTAGACCGATGACGGTCCGTTGTGATACCACAGGCTTTCCCCTACACCCTTATTGGAACCATTTCGAGCTACTTATGTAGCATGAAATATCTTGCATTTTACTGTTTTCAAGATCTGGGAGGTTACCCATCTTGTACTTACCTAAGTGTTTATGCTGTCAAAGTGCCAACACCTAATAGAGTATAGGAAGCCCCTTCTTCCTCTTGTTCCATACAGCTACTAGAAAAGTCATAATGTTTTCTGAAAAGACAAAATACCCTTGCAAAATTTTGCATGTTTATATAGTCGTTCTTGTCATTCAAACGAAAATTGTAATCTACTAATCTCTTCGTTTTAAGCAAGGCAAACATTTTTGCTACATCTAACTAAATCGGATTTTATTTAATTTTGTTGTTGTAATTAATTTTTTCTCATGTCAACTAATCATACTAAATAAAAATACTTTCTATTTTCTAATTCTAATAAAAATTCCATGTTGTTTTTCATATTGTCAATTTTAATTTGATTACTGTCCCAGTTTCATTCTGAGCCACTGTAATAAAAAACAAATTTATTATGTAGATTTCAAGTTTTAGTACGAGAGAAAATGTGACGCAAATAAAACTTTTAGGGGGTTTCCTCGTTTATATCGCAAATTATTGTCGTCGTTGTACGTTAATTTATTTATTTTTAACAATTTAAATCTGGTTTTATTTAGTAAAGCGACGTAAACAAATAAACAGTTTAAGTAAAACGGTGAAGTTCATAGTCGGATTTTATTTTTATGAACTTATGAAGTGTATTCCTACATATGTAGTACGTTATTATGTTTGGAGCGGTGTGATTTTATTATTATTTACGTAAAAGTGGTTTAATTTCAATTTAGAATGTGTCTTAATTTATTACTGTGAAAGTGTGAAGTGTTTGTGATTAACATTATAAGCTTTTGTGTTTAGTAATTCAGGAAGCACATATCATGTATTTGACTGTGGTCAGTGTTATATAAATAAAGGTACGAAAGTATTTTCTTATAATATAAACGAAATTTAATGAGTACATTACCAATTGCAATGTACAATTTACTTATACATGCATAGTTTGGAACAGAGATACTTATATTTTATTAGTAACTAAAAAATGCAGTTAGCTTTTGATAACTTATAAATTGAATCTTTGCACTGTAATATACCATTAGAATTAACATTTATTTATTTTATAAGAGAAAATTCTACAAATTTGATTTGAGTACATTAATATAAGATCGGCTACGGTTTAGTTGCGATGGAAATCGAAAATATTCTCAAAACTTAAAATCATTTTTGGATACATTTTTGGAATGTGGCCAATTACTCTGTAATTTGCTATTTCTTAACCGATTATGATGAAATTCAACGATGGAAACGGGATTCGCAAATGATTTTCAGATGAGATTTTTGTGGAATTTCGCTATTTCTGCACCGATTTTGATTAAAGTCGTCAGGTTTCACGTACGATGAAAATAGGATTCTTAGATGATTTTTAGAGGAAGTTTTTGAATATGGAAAATTAACCTGTAACTTGGCTTTTTTTAACCGATTATGATAAAATTTAACAGATACGACGGAAGTGCTCGACGGAAGTGCCTGTAACTTGGCTATCTCTTAACCAATTTTGATAAAATTCGATGATGCTGATAATGGTGAAGGTGATGTTGAATTAATAAAAGTATTTTTGCTGGGAAAGGAAAATTTATTTTCTGGAAAATGGAGGTTTTATTTTAAAATGTGTTTTATGTGATAACGTTTTTAAGTGGTGAGACGGGTACGCTGTATGGTTTATTCGCTTTTTTGATAGTTTGTAATTTTAATTAAAATTTATGTGGAGAATTATTATTTTAATTTAAAATAAATTAATCACCAGTGTTTCTTTACACAAAAATTTAAACCAAAATTTCTCCGATCGGATGAGCCAGTCTCTTGCTACAGTAGTTCAAGTATTTGAATCGCTCAAAATTAGAGATTCGCGGCGCGGCTTTCCTCGCCGCCTGATGACGTCATTGTGTTATGCTTGAGGCAGAGAAAATCTTCCTTTTAAGAATAAGATTCTGGAAAAGGAAGATTAAATTTTCATTTTCCAGAACAGAGCTTGATCGAAAGTTTTTCATGAAATATAACAGCGCATCCACCAATTTATACAAAATCCTCGCTGGAGTTTCACAAGGCAGTGTGCTAGGGCCATTATTATATTTGATATTACAGCAGATCTACCAACATCAAAATACGTAAAAGTTTCAACAGTTGCAGATGATACAGCAATCATGTCTACTAAGAAATCTGCAAGATCATTTAGACGAAATACAAAAATGGTTAACTAAATGGAGAATTACATTCACACTCCGCAAACTTACCTGTCCGCCTGTGAGACTAAACAATATCATTCTACCACAACACCAAAACATTAAATATCTCGGTCTACATTTAGATAGAAGGCTTACATGGAAAAAGCATATCGAAGCTAAACGACAACAAATCAAGTTAAGGTGTATTAAAATGAACTAGTTAATAGGGAAAAATTCCAACTTAAGCCTACACTGTAAGATTTTACTATATAAAATGGTACTTAAACCTATCTAGACGTATGGTATTCAATTGTGGGGTCCGCCTGTGCTTCCAGCATAATAAAACTGCAACGAATGCAATCAAGAATACTAAGAATAATGGTAAATGCACCCTGGTATATACATACGTAACATAAACATACATCGGTACTACACATCGAAAAAGTAGCAGACAAAATCAAGCAGTACAGTAAAAAGTACCAGTTGAAATTAGAACATCAACCTCAATAATGCTTTAGCCAGAGAAATTTAAAAAGGTCCAGATACCGGCGTCTTAAAAAAAAGATTCTTTAGATCTAGATATCTAATTTAAAGTAACTACTAAGTGCAAGTTAGTATTAAGAAATAACATAGGTTAAGTCTTAATCAAAAGTTGGGCTCATAAACATTAATACGCCTACCTACTGAGATTTCAAATTTATTTAAACAAAATCACGAATCAGTTATTTTCTGCCATTTTGTAAGGTATTTTGACCAAAGACACAACCCAAAATGTTGTTTACCCTCAATTCCGCTTATTAACAAAATGGCGTTTTGAGTACCTACTAAATACCTACCCATATTTGTATCTTTTGAGAACTTCTTTATAGGAATCCCGCACAAGGTGGCTGAGATTGACCCTTAGACCTACTAAGAGGACTAGAGTCCACCATCGCTTTATCAAGCGTTAGGGCGCTTGTCTGCTAATGCGAAAACTAACAATAGTTCTAACCATAGCTGGTAATATAATTCTACGACTCCGACTTCGATGTATTAAACTTGACTCCAACTCTGCAATTTAATCAAAACATTGTAAAATTCAATAATACTACTCGAATTAAAATTTTTTATTCATTAGAACATAATTCAAACATAACAAAAATTAAAAAGCAATTTAAATGATAATTAAAGAAGAATAAAATAAGCCACATTTCTTGACGTTTGATCTGATTCAGATCAGATCATGTCTCATGAAACGACACCGAATTGCGTAAAACAAACAAACACCAAATATCAATTTTCTGTTTCGTTTCGTTTTGAATCTTCCGTTTCATATGCGTATTGTATTCATCATATTCTTTCTCACTTCTTTCCTTTACCAATGAGAAAAGAATATGATGAATACAATACTCGTTTGAATAGGCAGAATGAGTTCGGTGTTTAATTTTATTGTTCATTTCATTACTACCAACCACTTAATACAAAATTATTGTTCACCTACATTTTAATACCTGAATTAATTTTTAGATCACCATTTGTGATCCAAAATAGTTGGATCAAATGTTGTTGTTGCTTCACATATAAATTTTGATCTGATCCAAGTCGGTAAGTATTTTTCCGACTCCGCCAAAATTGTATGACTTCTCGACTCCGACTCCGCAGCCCTGATTCTAAACGTATCCCAGCCGGGTTTCCTCCTATTCCTTTAGATGGACTTGTTGAGAGCCTACATGTTAAAGATAACAATAATCAGAAAAGGAATGGTCTTCGTACACTTCCCAATTAAACTATTCATCATAAAATTTGAGGTAAGTGTAATATCTAATACCTCCTGTCTATTTTTAGCTGTCGGCTTATTGCCTTTATCGCATGTATGAAGGTAACCAAGGAGTAACTCATCTCGCTCATTTGTATCTTTATTTCCTTAGATTGTGTGATGGGAATTTGCATTGCTTCTCAGGATAAATCCACCCTTGCGCTTCTGAGTCTCCATAATTAGCTTCCTTGGTGGAATGTCGGTGGAATAAAAGCAAACTGATATTAGCCGGAGCCGGAGGTTATGTTTGTCGAGCTCAATGCTAACCGCTGCTTTATCTGCATTGCTGTAATTTGATAAAAGAAAATAGCCTAGATTACTTTTAACGAGTAGAGAACAGCTGTCTCTCCTTTCCTTTCACAATTTTGAGCAGGAGCGATGGAGATTGATTTGAAGAAATTTTAGCATACAAATTGATTTACACTACTATCAGATTGCTCCTCTGATGTGAACTCCTCTCAGGACTCTGTATTGCGTTTTCATTTGATAAAAACAATATACGAAAAAGGAAAACGCAACACGGAGTCGTGTCGATTGTCGATCAACTCGACAATCATAATAATGGTGAAAGTTTCAAGTTAGCTGTCTGTAATAGTACCATTGGTATTTTTCAGTGCAGTCAGTGACTCTTTGTTAATAATAATATCAAGCTTGGCAACTTTCCGGTTGTAGGTTGGTAAATCCCGATTGCATTTCCAGAATTACCTTAGGACCGCTAGGCTCTGAAGGGATCCACACTCATTCTCTCGGCCTACAGGGGATCTCTTCTCTAGCAATAACATCATGGTTCACTTGGGGCCAAGTCCCTCCATTTCCTTCTTAAAGGGGTGCATATATCTCTCATACGCACAGGCAGTCAGTTTAACTTGATTCCTGTCCCAACCCCCATCTCGATAAGTCGGACCAGCTCCCGTGTTTTCTGTTAGGACTCTTAAGTAACACAGTGGTTAACATACTTCCTGGGTTCGATTCCCGGCGGGTGATGAAAAAATCACGGCTGGTTAAGGGTAGGATCAATGAATTAATCACTCATTATCCGTTAACAAAAATGGCTACGAAACTTCAAAATTAAGCAGCCAAATCCCTCTATGGGATGTAGCGCCAGCGGAAAAAAAAAATTCTCCTTTAGCGCCATACTTTAGAATGTGCCAAATGGCCTTAGTTACCAGTGGTTGCCCCGAGGAGGCAGCACGTACACTTGCGAATAATTGTGGCCAAGTTACCCATTACACAATTGTACCCATCAAGCAGCTGCCTAATACTCTACTGGAAGGTTACGGAGTTGGTAGATTAATCTACTCAATTTTGGTCCCCCCCCCCCCCCCCCCCCCCTCTAATAGACGCCAAACCACCATTCCTTGGCGAGAATGATCGTGATGATATTATTACGTTGACCAATTTTTTATACATATATGCTGGTTTGAGGACTCAGTTAGGTGTTGAGTTTGTGGGCAATCCAGCTGAGGATTAATTTGTGTGTTGATTTGGAGGTTCATAAGAGTTAGATTGAATTGGTTTACGTATGCATGTAATTTTGCGGACCGAGCTTCTGATCACGTCGTGAGGGTCCAGTTCAATTGACTGCTCATCCACTTCATCTAGAGCGCATAATTCTCTCATTGCTCCAAAGATTTTTCTTTATTACTATACTTCTTAGCAAATTATAAAACGACAGCAGTAAATATTAGGTGGCTGTTTCTGGAAACTAGTCCATACTAAACAGACAAACCAATTTGATGATGTGTTTGTGACAAGCTACTCACTTATGACATATAGTTTTTTAACTATAGTAAAAGGTCTGAAATCAAGACGCAATATTTACTATACAAAAGATCGTTTTAAACAGCAATTATGGGTCAAATTATAAAATGAAGTAATAGCGAATTATTTGAGAAGGTGGATTCATAAAATTTACTACAGACGGTACAACTTGGTTAACTGATACTTGTACATTTTTTGTTGATCTCATTTTTACTCAACGAAATACAAATGTATTTGGATGTCACAATGCTTAAGTCAATAAAACTCCTTATTGTCTAAAAATTGATTGTAATTGATTCTATGTAAATACATGGTATCTTAAAGCGCAAGATATATTACTTTGAGACGAGTTAAAGGCAACATTCGTAGTCAAATTAATGAAATTACCCATTTCCATTAAAAAATTTTAAAAAATAAGTAGTATATAGCTCACTTTAGGCCACCCTGAATGATAATGATTATAAGGAAGATTTTACGATGCATAGGGTTGCTTTATGTTTACTCTCAATAAGTTTTTTCTCTTCTGGATTCACTACAAACATTAGGTAATAAAAATTCTTGTGACTTTTAGATTATTAATACAATATTTCAAAGTCACTTACGAATAATGTCAATTAAACCTTTTGGATTATCTGCTATAACAGTCTCAAGACGAGCATAAATTCCACGCAATTTATCATCCCAAGATTTGAGTTTAGTTTCAGCAATTGTTGTAAACATATTATAACTTGGTTCCCAGTAGAAGTTTAATTCACGATTTTGGATGTGATTCAAAATTATTTTAAACATCTTAAAGTGAAACCATTATAATGTAGGAATGTATCCGTTCTTATGATGACCGATTCCACAACAAAGACCAAATCTTCAGTAAAATAGTATTTTCTCTCTTTCACGCAAGCTGATTATATTTCTTTTTTAAGTGAACATAGAAAGAGAAGCAATATTATTAAACTGGTGATTGGCTCTTTTGTTATGAAACCGGGCATTAATATTTTTACGTACTTACATCTACAAATATAATCTCCATTGGTCGTGACCAAAATAGATCACGTTCCTGAATCGTTGTCTCATCAAATTGCCATAAAAATATCGTCTTAATATAGTAACTCTTTAAATCTTTTAGCTGTTGGTTGTCGCGTAATTTCTTGAAAATTCGTATTATATTCTTAGTCTGCTTCATGCTGTGAAAAATGGACTTCTCCATTTCAGTATATGAGCAAGTAAACGAACGATTTTTGCGGATTACATCACCTTTTGGGGGTTTTGGTACCGCAATCCAACTTACTTGATTACTGGTATTTGGATATGAGCGTGTTGCCACCCAATGTGTATAACCGAATGGTATTGCTGGTACAAGGTCCATATCGAATTTAATTTGCTGATTATCTAAACAGTCTAAAACCGTTATTTTAAATGTAAATGCTGGCCCATTTATTGAAAACTTATACTGATATGATTGACCTTCACTTTGAAATGTTTTACCATTTTGATCGAGAGGTTTTAGTATGCGGCTAAATAATTTCTGAAACCATATCGTAATTTCATCCTGTAACAAATATTCTTCAGAATCCATAAATGGTTGTAAGTGTGGTTTAGCTTTGGCGTCGTAATTAATAACTTTTATGGTACAGTGAGATGGTTTATCAAAAATTCTTTCCACTAAAAGGTTTGAACCAAAATTCAACTGCAGTATTGTATCGTATTCATTGGGTATTGATATTTTTAAACCATCCCGGTAGCTACCGGCCATCTCTTGGCGTTTAAAAATAAGTTTGAATGTGTCGTCGGTTTTTAATTGGTTTATGAAAAATTTGATAACCGCATTATAGTGTTGGATGTATTCTTTGCGATCGGTCACTTGAATAAAACTACCGATGTGTTCTAGTACTTGTGAAGCGTTAAGTCTGTACCCTTTCTTAGATTTTTTGCTTGTTCCCCCATTAGTCGATTCTTGAGAATTCTCCAACGCCCCTTTGTTATCTAAATTCGTGTATAATTAAAATTTTAAATCGATTTGTTTTTTTTTAATTATCAAACTTACAAAATATTGCATCAAAATTTGGTTCCAAATCACTTGTGCTACCATTTGTTATTTCTTTTCCTAATTTTTGATATTGCTCAAAAAGTGTATCATACATTTGCCTCGAATCAACATCGTGCAACAAATTGATTGATTGATCCCAGTAATAAGGTATTGAATGTTTGTTTAAACATTGTAAAATGACATCGAACATCTAAAATGTTTAACAAATTAAATTCCAAATAAAACAACCAATCATTACTCTACATACATGAATAAACAGACTTGCTGGTGATGATGTCCAAAACTCGGTTTGTTTTGCATCCTCCTTTTTAGCAATCTCCGACAGAAATATGTTTTCAATTAAGTACGTATTCATGGCTGGCATATCAGTGACACTAAACAATTGTTTAAATATCCTTATTAGAGGTACAGCCTTAATTTTGTCCTGAAGAATTTTCCGTTCAATCGAATAAAATGAGCACAACCATTCAACACCATCTGGCTTTGTGTCATACTTTGCAGTTGCAATCCACGTTTCTGTGCCTATGATTTGTGGAATTTTAGCATCACAATATGCATGTTTCCGATCAAATTCTATGCCCACACCAATATCAATCGAAAAGCGGATATTTTCACTAGGCACATGAATATGTATTATTGTCCCGGTAGTACTTTTGTCCAAACGATTTATTACAAATGTTAAATATTCATAATTCTTTTTAGCAATTTCCAATTTATTATCGCTGCTAGTGAAATATTCTTTAATGATTCGTTCAAACCATTCATAAAATTCGTTTACACTTAAAAAATTATCTCTGTTAACGAATTTGGTTTTAAATTCTTGTGCTAAACTATCATCCACATCGGCGGTCGCCGTTAGTCGACAATAACCACGTTTCATTGGGCTCTGCACAACGTTCACAGTATTTTCTTTGTCAACTGGTAGCTTTAAAATTACAGTCAAATTGTATTCATTGTGATTTAGGTCGGTTGGCGTATCAAAATAATTTCCTGACATTACAAGGCTCCCGTACATCTTATCGAATAATTTATCGAAGGCTCGAAGTTTTTTCATTAGGCCACTTGTAAAGAGATTCATGCTTGTCTGAAATGATTTGCGATGGTTTTCATTTTGTTTCAGTCGGTTACTTAAGGTGTCCAAGAAACGATTAAATTTACTGTTTTTCAATTTTGTTGGTTTTTGTGAACTATCTAGATCCAGAATTGAACTGTAACGGTTAAACATATAATTCAGATTTTAATTATGTCACAAATAAAATAATATTTTTTTAACCACGACCTATTCAATTCCTCATGCTCTTCTTGGGTACTTTCATCTTGCAATGAAATCAATTCAAAATCATCTATAATTTCTGTTGTTGTATCTGGGCTACAATCCCTTGATTCCATATCACTCGTTTCACCATTTAAAGTTTCCAATTTCATATTTTGCTCAAAATTTGTGTCGTGATGCATCGGCTTCGAGTCAACATCTTGCAACAAATTTGCTGATTGTTCCCATAAACTAGGTATTGACTGGTTGTCTAAGCATCGTAAAAAAACGTCGACCATCTAAAATTAGCAACAAAATATAAAATAAAAGTTAGAAAGTTCATTAAAATATGTTACTGAAAAGAATGTCACCTTTTTCTCAAGACGATCGAATTTGTTGTCGAGGGCGACTAATCGACATTCGACTCCATTCAATTTGTGATCTATCGACTTTAATGTTGTACACAAATCATAATGAAAACTTGACATTTTCTATAAACTTTTTTTTTTTGATTCACAGTAAAAGTATAAAAATTCTGAATTCCAAACTTTTATCAAAAAGCTATTTGTAATCAGGTTTTTGCCTTATCTATTGTAAATCACTCACCGGTAGTGGTTCTAATAAGTTTTATAGTTAAACGTGACAAAATTTCTTTTTATCTGTCAAACAAATGTTGTTGCTGTCTTCACTCCCCAATGGTAAATTTATTTGGCACATTAAATCAGTAGTTCTTAAGCAACGTTCCGCGGAACGTTTATTTGCCAATTTACCGTTAAAATATCTTTTGGTGAAATTGTTTATTTGACAACGATGTCCTTACCGTAATTACCCTAAAGAAATCGGTTGGACACTGAAGGCCGTTAAGACGGTATGTATACTTGCGGTCGTTTTAAGTGTGGAATGTGATAAATTACACCTACATATACCTCACAGTTCAATTTCTCACTAGGGTGCAAATGGGGAAAGGGGACAAGAGCACAATCAGAGAAAAAAGCATTTCAGAGTGAATCTCTACCTCTCTAGGTTTAGAGTACTAAGGCGTGACGAGACGGCTCAATAGAGTGCAAGAAACTGTTAAATTAGAATCACATGCATCTTTTGAACAAATAAAATATAAAGAAAATCAATTTCACCTCCCTTACTTAACCTCTTAAAGTCAATCTCGCAACACAATCCTAAACGCAATCATTAAATTAACCGCCAACCCAACCCTCAACCCAATCAAATCAACTCTGAAATAATTCTCCAATCGAACAACACACTAAACCATCATACAATCTTACCATCGTGCCATAGTAACGTTGAACCATCACACCATCATACTATGGTATAGATGAACCACCAATCCACCATACTTTCATACCATCATATCGTAACATTGTACGATCGTAAAATTATACCATCATACTATCAGGCCATGATATCACCATACCATCCAACCATCATACCATTATACCACAAATTAATATATACAGATGCTTTATGCCTAAGAAATTTATGAAATTCTACAAAATCACTGATAAAAGCGACAATTGCGTATGAGTAAAAAAAGAAGTTTGCCATGTAACCCATTGTCTTTGCTAAGATGGTATAAATCTTTACTATTTATAATTATAATATTCAGTGTCTGCATCTAGCGTAAATATTATTCGTTTTGTCAATCTTTTGTTCCTGCATAGCTCTAACCATTTTCATGAAAAAACCCGATTCATATTAAAACTGAAATAAACGAAGTGCACGTATGATTTGCTTTAAGTATGTATTTATTACATCTATAGTACGCATAGATACAATACATACATATTTAGCTTTTAGTGCATTATGTATTTTACAATTTGGTTTTTAAAGAAATTTCCGTAAATTATTGTATGCAGGATAAAAACAAAACAAAGAATACGAGTAAGACTAGGTACGTATGTCCTCACTTAACGTATTCTGATTTATAATTTATTTGAATTTTGAATATTCGAGATAAATCTGTGGCCAGAAGGAAAAACGGCAAATTCATAAATTCACATTTTTCAGGAAAACGTTTTTAAAATTAAGAGTTACTTAAAATCGTATGAGTTTTTTCAATTCTTGTTTTTTTAAATGATAATTACGGTTGTTTGTAGTTGCTGGATTATTACAAAAAATTGATATAATATGAATTCGAATATAGAAATTTCAAATTTGAAATA
The DNA here is from genome assembly GCA_963556165.1 of Tipula helvola. NCBI lineage: Eukaryota > Metazoa > Arthropoda > Insecta > Diptera > Tipulidae > Tipula > Tipula helvola. The sequence continues at coordinate 51,239,601 of OY744483.1, forward strand.
AACCGATTTTATAGCTTAATCCAAGGAATTTTCAACATTTCTAATTTCAATCCATATACTTCCTCGGTTATATGTCTTAAATCATAATTTAATTTTTGACGTGTAACAATAGAAAATATGTAGGTTTGTTACCAATAGATAAAGCAATAGATGCCAGTATTTAAGTTAACTAACCATTTCTGGCACCAGTTGATTCAGAAACTCAACAAAATATTAAATGGATCACACTTATTTCATTGCTAGAGATACCTAAACATATCTATCAAGCAATAGTGAGTCGCTATCACCACATCAACACTGTGATCTTGAAAGAGTGGGTACGCGCGTAAAAATGAAAATAAAAATAATTCATTAAATTGAAAGAAATTAAAAATACGTGCATCACCAAATAAAACTACAAATTAATATATTTAAGAAAAATAAATTTATTTTCCTTGTAACAGAATTCTCCAGTGCGGATCTTGGGTATTTTCTGCGTGCCGACTATACAATGTTTTCTAATTAAAACTAAAAGCTGATGGAATCATTTTAAAAATTACTGTCTCTTTTTAAAAGAATGCATTGCTTATAACAGTAACTTTAAGGGGAGGTTCTCATGAAACTCGATCCGAAAATCCGTTTTTTTTTCATTTTTTGATAGCCTATTATGTGTAGAATATATTTCCCAAACCGTTTGACTGAAATAAATTTCATAGAAAAGTTATGGCATAATAATTCGACCCACTTTTCTACTTTTCAACTCAAAAAATCGTTAACACAATCTTTAAATGCATTTCCTGAAAAACTATTTTTTATATATCTGCCTCCACGATAACTCAAAAACTACTCAATGGATCACAATTTTTTGTTTTTATTGTGAAGTTCATTTAATTTGTTGGAGGATAAACCTAAATGCAGATAATATTTGACGTTTTTTTAATTTTTTATAGCACTTTAAAAAGTGAAAAAGGCGTGAAAAACGATTCCGAAAAATTGAACGTCCGCCATTATTTTAATTTTCGACTTTTTATTGATATTGTTGGTACAACCTCCAGCAAATATTATATTATAAAAATCTTTGGTTTTCTGATTTTTGATAGTTTTCGCAAGTGGTACAGTGGAGACCGATAAGTCACCTTTTTTGGAGAAGGTCACGTTACCGTATAAGCAATTCCCATGACGATATTATTCTTAAATTAATTTTTTTTTGTACTCTAAAACTCAATAATTAAGTGTCCAAAATCATTAAGTTGTTTATTTACGTCAAAAATTGGGAAAATCACTTTATTTTTTGGTCGCTTGATGAGAACCTCCCCTTAAGACGTCGTTTTTTAGGATGATTTTTGAATATTCTTGCAAACCAATAAATTTGTTCTCTGCAAATTTTGAAAAACGATTCAGTTGGTGCTTTAAGTTTACCAAACTCGTTTTCAACACTTTTATTTTTGTATTGAATCAAATATTCTGACGATTACATTATAATTCTTTTGACATGTTGAATGCAACATACAAAGTAAAAAAAATTGAATTTTTAATAAAAAATTTGTGAATTTCTTCTCATAAATTTACATTGTTACTATAATATTACATGAAAACAGCAATTTTTCAATATTCAATAAAATTGGTGATTAAATGTATTTTTCAATCAGAATACAAAAATGCAAGAAATTAAATCGGAACTAAAAATTATGCTTTGGAAATCGAAAACGATACAGACCTAATAAAAGTAGTTTCAAAATGAATTATAAGTCAAAAGTGGTAAATTTAAAAAAAAAAATTCATAACCTTTGTTTGCATAACATAAAATTATAAATTTTATTTTTTTTTTCAATATGCATCATTAAAGTTTTGCATATGTTTACATAATGATTACATAAATAAACGAAATTTAATCTTAAGAAAATAAATGAAATTAGAAACATGGAGTTTCATTAACCCTCCGAAAACACACAGGGCAACAATTCAATAATCAAAAACCAGCTGTACCACAAGATTGTCGACCGCAATTACAAAAAAGAGCAAGATGATCAATTTGCCCTTAAGCGAAGGATAAAAAAACTAAAATGCAATGTCCGCCTTGCTTGCGTCCTATGTGCGATGAACATCTTGCACCGAAAGTCATGGGCGGATCCCGATTTTAAGTTTTGGGGGAAGGGAGGTAATTATTTATACGTAAACAAAAATATCTTTTAGGGGCAGGTTGTTAATTAAAAAGCAACATATTTTTTGTTTAACAAAACCCGGTTTTAATTATTTAAGACCTGTTTCCGAAACCTGTGATACAATTTTTTTAATACAAATTTAACAATTTTTTATTATGGTGTCCGAATAGTGTAATCATTTTTTGGTACATTTCCCCGCTTCACATTTTTGTTGCTTCATTTTAATTACTATAATATTCGAGAAATGGATAATTCTTTGACAAAATATTTCATGAATGGTATATTTATTAAGACATAACTACGCCAATTAAGTTATATCGGTACAGTACGTCAATCACACTAGTAAATCATAATGAATTTATTCTGTAGCGGTCACAAATTATCATAGGAATTGACTATGCTTATTTGGGTGTGTGCAGTTTTTTGAATAAATGTCAAAAATTAGTACTAAAAATTATTTATCACATGTTTCAGACACAGTCAAAATATATTGTACATATTATGATTATGCATATGATTATGAGGTTCCAGGGAAATTATATCAGGTTCTTTTGCAACTGGCGTTTCCTTGGAAAATTTGTAAATGGGTGTATGAGGTTATGAGTGAGCGAAAGTTTGTTTTGTGTCGGAGGAATCAACCATGCACTTGTAGTATTAGTGAATTTTACAATTCCTCTTTAAAATCTTTTAACAAATTCAATTTTATTGTATTTTACATTAGTTTATTCCGGAATTAACTAGCCGGATAGATAAAGAATTTTACAAAGTGAAGAAATTGGTAAGGGTTTTGCAATTAACAATTTCTTCACTTTTGAAAATTATTTATCTATCCGGCTAGTTAATTCCGGAATAACCTAATGTTTCAATTTTAAATTAGTTATTCATCGTGTTGTCAATTAATATGTTGTCGTTTTAGGTGTTTTTATAGGTTTTTACTTCATTTTGGAAGGGGTAATTACCCCGTACACCCCGCCCCCCCCCTCTTTTCGGATATATCAGAAATGTCAGGTTCAAAATGATCCCATCTTCTAACGAAATCTCATCAATATCATCAAACATAAGCTCGCTGAACTCAAGATTTTGCTAATTTTCGTTAGAAATTTTATATTCGATTCATCGGGCCACTTGTTTGATTTTGACCGCATATTCAGTAAAATTTAGTTAAATGTTTGGCGTTTTCAGTCTCGACTCATATGGCAAAAGGGCTTAACTTTAAATAAGCCCAACGCGAGATTGTATCTAAATTAAGTAACTTAAACACAAATTTTCAGTGGGCTCTTACTCTCAAAATTCAGATAAAGTAAAAATTTTGAGAGTAAGAGAAAACTGAAAATTTTTGTTTAAAGTACTTAATTTAGATACAATCTATAATCTCGGTTGGGCTTATTTAGAGTTAAGCCCTTTTTCCATATGAGTCGAGTTATGGTCGTTGATATTTAGTGATTTTATTGCGCTTAATTATCTGGTCGTAATTTTTACAGTTTAGGTGTAATAGAAAAGTTTGTTTATTTTTAGGCTACAATACTTTTAAAACCGTGAAATATTTTAGATGATAAAACGGGTAATTTATTATATTTTTAATGGAATTTGCACACTATGAGGATTTCTCCAGATCATTGAAAATTGGCTCAAAATTTTTCAATTACGAAAATTACAAAAATTGTATTGGCGTTCTATGAAGTTAATGTCTGATTCTAACGTAGCCTTTGAACGGCTGTAAGCCTTTGTAAGTGCAATTGGATGTAAACAGTAATGCTGCAAATGCTGCTTTCGTTTTGGTTGTATACCAGTTGTAAAATTGTTACCACTGAAGAACTACTCGACATTTCGTCATCATTCTCATAATAATACTGAGAGAAATACCAGAAGTAACAGTATGATTAACCGAAGGACCACTATTAGATGAAAAAAGATTGTGGGAACAGAATTTCGTTTTAACTTACTCGTAGAATAGCACCATGGTTCGAAATGTTTGCACATATTTTGACAAATTTCAAGTCGTTATTTTGTAAATTACAATTGGAAATCCATTCGTTTTATTTTGGGCTTTTAATGGTCAATCTAAATAATCGGATATTATGCCGATTTGTAACCTGCAATCGCACACTTTATTCCAGATTTACGCGAATGGGAATTCAACTTCAATTAAAATTTATTAGATTTTATTTACCTTTAACTATCCGATCTCAAAGTTCAAAATAAATATTGCATAATAAAAACATACTACAAAAGAATGTTTAATACTAATACAAAATTATTCCGTATTTATATACATACGTATTCAATTCATCATTTTGACATACATTATTACATACCTACTCTAGCTTAGTGATTTTTGCTTCACTGTGCCTACTATATACACAAATTTATTTGATTTTTCTCATCAATTTTTCTGTTTATTTTTTGGTTATTTATTTATACTAGATGGCTCTGATTTGTGTTGGTTTGTGTCTAATCTATGTCACCCATTTATAGTACCAAAAAATATGCAGGTTCAAAAAATGGCGCTACCAATTTTTTTCATGTTTTTGTTAATCTTAATTCATCTGTATGTAATCATTTGTGATTATACCGTCATAGCATCATACCATCATTTTAGAATATATACCATCATACGTACTATAAAACCGAAATACCATCATACCACCATACCATCTTACCGTTATACCATCATATATAAGAATAACAATCTAAAAATCAACCCAATTGGTGAAATTTTAGAAATTCTTCCGTAGTAACTTTGATCTTATTATCATCCCTCAAGAAGGATATGCCCTTTCTTAGGTGCATATACATACATACAAACACTTATTGAGAAAAGTGGCTTTGGACCAACCAAATTTTTGCTTATTTTGACAGGATTTCAATATGTACTTTGGTCAGACCGAAGCAATAAAACGAACATGCCAAGAAATTGCCTTAGTCATAGATATCTATATTAAACCGATAGAATTACCAAGGCCAGTGAGATGAATGGGCAAAACATACCTCAAAAACATTAGTCCGGCGGCAACTTTAGATGCATCATTTCATGAAATCTCATCTGATACGGTTGTTTACACCGTAATCAATGGAGCGCAATCACATCGACTAAGTAAATGCAAGGAGCGGGAATTTTCAACTTTCAAAAGATAGACGTAAAATAGAAAATGGCATTGCTGCAGTAACACGTAAATTACTCCTACATGTTTCCTCTCAACTGACGTCATTTGACAACCATTTACGATAGAATATCGAGACTGTTGAAAATAGACAGTAGTCTATTGGTAAAGGCTGGACATAGACGCCTTCAAATCAAGTTAAAATATTCTAAAATAAAATTATTCGGAAAACTTTTAAACTCAATCGCCTTGACACACTACGACGAAACAAATCGGGTTTAGCGATTTTTTCGAGTTTAGTCGTGTTTGCTAATCGAGTTTAGCTACACTAAAATCATTCTGCTAAAACTGCAGTGTAGACTGGACGTATCGATTTTAAGCTGATTTACTTATATGAAATTAACTTTTCAGATGGCATTAGACGTCACTAATGACGAAAATACTGTTGCAAACTAAAATTTTGCCAAATATATAATTATTTGTGATCTAAGCCAATATAACGCAAATATATCAACCTACGTTTACAGGAACTGTGCAGTGACTAAACCACACAATATTTTGGTAATAATGATTTCGCCTCTATGAATTTTGCTTTTCGATGGTCCTTAGTTTCAAAACGGTTTTGAAACACTGCATTTACAATAAGTACGGTTTATTTGTGATTGTATACCATATACATTAAGCAGTTAAAATTAGCTCAAAATTAAATTGATCCATTAGGAAATAAAAAGCTTTTATGAGGCATGCTTCCTCGAATAGCCCCTTTGTATATGAAATTCAACCTTTACCTTTGTCTCACCTGTCGTTTGTTGATCTTTTGTATCAATCTAACATTATGAATGAAGCAGATTTATACCTTTTGATAATAGTAAACGCCGAATAATCCATAAGTTTCGATAAAATTGATTATATTTAGATATTTCCCCGAATGTGTCCTAGAAAGTCTGGGCAACCCTAATTATTGTAAACATGCATTTCCTCTTTAAATTTCTTCCATAGTTTCAAAAATACGAAGTTCGTTCTTGCGTCCTTTATATCTTAAATTTTGAATCACGTCGAAATTAGCTTCCCGTAGCTAGGCGACTTTTTGAAGTCCATTGACCTTAGGGCCATGGACCTAACTTTTTAAGTCAAGGTCAAATTTGTTAGACTTAAATTCAGTTAGTGTAATTACTAATACTAACAGTAAAATGCTCTGTTAAACACGTGTTTTTTAGAATTCCAGTAATTTCAAATTAAATTCACTTTTAGGTTAAGGGCCCAATACACGAAAAATGCAAAAAATGCTTGAAGAAAGTGTACCTTTTCTAGAGAATTACTGATCGTATCAGCGCAAACCATATATTAAAATATTCTTTGAGGTTTTATTTAGTTAATCACGGTGGCTTTTCCGAATTTTCCGCTTAGTTTTCGTGCTATTTGATTTTAATTATGACCAGTTTTGGCCAAATTTGGCATCGAAAATGTACCTTTTCTCAAACACCAGCCGATGAAACTAAGATTTTTTTATATCAAAATGCGCAGGAGATAAAACTGAATTTATTCACGGTGGATTTTTTCTAGTTTTTAATTATTAATCGAGAAAATTGCAAAAAATTAATAAAATCGTTTATTTTGATTATTAATGTCAATTGCGCCTAAGATAAAATTTTACCTCATCTCTTTTTGTTTAGTTCTGTAAACCGTTATTAGATGGCAGTTTATTTTGTATATGTAGTAAAAACGAAGTTTGCTAAATCATTTTTTCGTCTATCCAATATAATTTTTGTTTTACTCTTCTTGCTCACTTCAATTACATACTATTATTTTACTCTTCTAACTCACAGTTTTTATATTTATTAATTTTATTGTATTTACAACAACACAAATATGTATATATTTTTTTTATTGTTTTGAAACAAAAATAAATAAATCATTATACATACATATCTACATTTTTCGTAAAACATTCGAGCCATACAAAAAAAATTAGATCGTTTATGAAAAATTTTTGGAAAGGAAAAATTATATGTATTGTGTTTCGATGTTTTATTGTGTTTTATAATTTTTGTGCAATTTGAGATCGTTCGATCAAGAGATCGGTGGACTGGACTTCGGTTGTTCTGTTCAGGACTGGCAAAAGCGTCGACCGCGGTCGACTGGTCGACCGATTAACTATCGAAAGTCGCCCGCGAGCAATATGAGAAAATGCATATTTAAAAAACTTTTTGACTGTTAACTTTACAACGAATATGCTAATCAAATCAGTACCCTTTTAAATGAATTTACCACACGTTTTGCTGATTTTTCTAAAATTGAAAATATTGCTACGTTCATGTCATTTCCGTTTAACGATTGTATTAATACTGAGGAGATCGCTACTCAGATTAATGAATTTCTGGGCTCAAATTCAGCTTGCTTAGAAGATGAGATAATAGCATTGAAATGCGACATATTCATCAAATCAAGAGCTACAACCGAAGACAAGTTTTGGAATCTTCTTTCAGAAGAAAAATATCCAATTTTGCGGAGAGTGGCTGGATATATGTCCGCATTTTTTGGATCCACCTATCTTTGCGAATCAGCTTTTTCTTCAATGAATGGCATTAAGACAAAACATCGATCTTGTTTAACGGATGATCATTTGGCATCATGCTTGCGAATCGCCATAAGCTCATATGATCCAAAATATGAAGAACTTGCTGATAAGATGCAGTGCCACGTATCAGGTGCAAGTAGTAGCAGTAGTAAATAAACTTATATTTAATATTTTTAAAATTCTTGTATTATAAGTGATATAAAACTTTCTAATTTTGTCTTGAATTTAAACAAATAAATGAAATACAGTTAACAATTAAATATAGTTTCTCTGGTAGACCTCCAGATTTAATTTAGTCAAAAGTCGCCCGCAAGACTTGAAAGTTTTGCCACCCCTGTGTTATAGGGTATTGAAGGTGGAACTGCTTTTCCATTTTAATTTTTTTAGTTTTAGTGGTCACGCGCTATAGATCTGGTTTCTGTTCTAAAACCGATATTTTTTCAGCTAACACTGTTTTAGAAGGGGCTTAAAAATACTAAATTAATCAATTAGGAGTTTTATCTAAGTAAATGGAATCACTCGATTTCATATATTTTTTAAATATACCACCATTTGGAAGGGGGTTCAAACTTGCCAGTGAATATACCTTTGTGGATGTATACGGCCTAGTTCGGCCAGCATGTTTGGTTGAATTAGAAAACTGTAATTGTTACATGTATATGTCGAGAAAATATATTACAGAAATGTCGAAAGGAAATTAAATTTGAAATTAAAATTTTCTTGGTAAAACCGGTCTAGTTATTATATTTTTCGACTTGCGAATTGCGATTTGCTAAATTCATTCTAGATTATTATAAGTAAAATTAGCAATGCAAATTTCTAATACCCTAAATTAAACTAAGTGAAATTATGTTATGATCTTTATTTCATACATACATAATGTATTATATTGAAATAGTTTGCAACATCGTTTTTAATAAATTTTGTGCATTTAAATGCCTAATTATACCGATATCTAAGAATTATGTTGCAAACTATTTTACTATATACGCAAGATTTTGTATTGGAAGATTTTGTCTTGCGAGATTTTGTAAATGCGGCATTTTATAATGCGAGACATTGTTTGCGATTTTTTGATGTGAAAACATCTTTAGCGGCAGGAGTAAGTTAAAAATTGTATAGAAATCGGGTTACGGAAGCAAAAGTGCCGAACAAAAAATATTGCAGGTATGTGTGAATATCGATAAGAACAAAAAATAAATAAAACGAAAAATCAATGCAAAATCTACGCATACACATGCAATATACATCATCATCCGGCATTTCAAAAACATCGTGAGCCGAATACAAAAAAAAAACCGCCTACTTTAATTAATTTTGTTGTGAAAATATCTGCTATATATGGCCGCAGCAGCAAGTGTTTTTGAAAATGGAAATTACATATGAGCGACAAATTATGCTTGTGTAGTGTAAACAAATTAAATGGAAATAGCGAGCTGTGAAAATTGCACTTGATACATTGATAAATAATAGAATAATAATTTTAAAAGTTTAATCGGTAGGCTTTCTTATTACTAGTATTGCACATTTGCTCATTCTGTTTGTGAGTTTGGTTATGGGGGGTTTCGCGCTATTGCCTTTCCAATTTCAATGATTTTACGGTCAATATTGCGCCCAAATATTACCGCTCTATTTAATTTATTTTACGATTTTACTTTATTGAGCGAGTTTGCCGTGACTATTTACTACTATGGAATCTTGAACAAGATTGCTGTGTATTAGTAATGGTATATTTTAACGCGTACATGGCACATTTAGGTGATTAACTTAACAGAACTAAACTTTGCTCATGCTCAATTAACGTTAGTATAATTTGTCCCCCAAATCCAAAATAGAATAACTTATTGACTTTTTGAACCAAAAATGTAACACATGGAGGGTTTCTGAGCCTTATCGAAATGGCTTCAAATGATTCAATAGATATCTATACAAAAAAGTTTTCACATAAATCTTTTGCGGGTTGAGGGTGAACTCGCTCGTTGATTTTTTTTTTAAACAAGATTACATAATGCAATATTTTGTAATGCGAGATTTAGTAGGGATTTTCATTTGTTGTCCGTGACTACTAGAACTAAAAAAAATTGAAATGCAAAACCTTCAATGCCGCATAATAAGACAACTGAAGCTTTAAACGCTTAAAATATATGTGTCCGATTTCTTTGCATAAGGAACACGATAAAAATTAAAAATGAATACGCTAATTATATTTTCTGAAAATTCCAAAAACACATAAACCATCATTCTTTTGACTTATTACAGTGGGTGTTTTGCTAACAAACTAATTGAATTTAAAACGCAACATATCAGGGAACTGGATGAAAATCAGAGTATGCTTGTTTTATCTGATCAAAATAAAAAGGAATGCCATGATTTATCAGATGCAAATTCAACATTTGAACCTTTTCCTGAACAAAAACCTGATTTGAATGGTAGAAATTTCATTATTGAATTTGAAACAGCTGAAAAAAATGCTCAAGAGGAAAACGTACATATGTATATTAAATGGCAAACGCATATTAGGTATGCAATATTTTTTCAACGAACTAATAAAAGTTAGCAATCACAATATGGCTTTCGGATGCTTCCTACTGAATTTAAAGTTTATAAGCGAGCGCAGAATCGGATTAAATTCCAAATTTTATTTTAAATGTAACATGTGCAATATAATTCAAAATATTTCGTCTGAAGATCCCAACGAAAAGAAACCACATCAAAGCTCAATAAATTATCAAAGTGTTTTAGCTGGCATTTCAATCGGTGTTGGATATCAACAAATAGAAGAATTTTTTGGTGTCATTGACATACTATATTTGGCACCAAATACATTCAATAAATTACAAAAACAAGTTCAACGTGACATTCAAAAAGGTTGCGACCGACAAATGTTTAAAGCTGAATTAGCTGAAGCTAAATTTGGCACGTTTAAAAATTGGCCTGGCACGCCAACTAATTTTAGAGTACTCAAAAATCGAATTAATTTTTACAAAAAAATGAAAACGTTTTTAGAATTTTGATAAAGCCTAACTATTGAAATGCTGGAGAAATAGGAAAACACGAAATCAATTTGGCCTTACAACCACCTTTGGAATGAATGTCAAGTATTTGCGACAAATAAAGTAAATTACTGAAGTAAATTACTAGGTGATTAAAAGTAAGTTCGAAAGTAAATTACTAGGTGATAAATATTTGCAACATTCCAAACGATTTTTGTTAGATACCTACATGCTACATACATATATTTATATGTTTCAAAATGTGCGAGTTTAGCAATGTTTTATTCGTAGGCTTCTAATTTTAGTTCAGGGTTTGTTTAGTAAAGAAGAGAATTACGAGAATTAAGAATCACTTTTGCGTTAGTATTAGTGGCGAAAAAGGAGCAGCCATTGGAGATTGTCACCCTTCTAGAATGAAAAACTTCTAAAATCTAAAATTCAGAATCGTTTTACTTCCTCAATTAAAATCTATTTGACCATTTAGTTGACGATGCCAGATTATCATGTAACAGAATTTTAGTACACCATTTGATAACAGTTGAACTGTATAAATAAAAGAGTTTTATTCCACTTGCGGGGTAGTATTTTTACAGATAACCATCAGAAAAGAATAGAACGGCCTAAGGCAATTATCTCGGGATAACTTATTGGTACCGATTTCGAGAAAATAAATTGCGTCTTAAGCTATTTTATTCGCCCTCCTCCTATTTAATTTTGAATTAAAAAAATTAAAGTAGAACTCTGGTGTATTATGGACAAGATTTTGACTGGTCCTTAATATTATATTTAAAATAATATATTTTACGGATTTGGTTTGGCACGCAGAAAAATCAGTTATTTAAAAAAATAATTTTATTGGCACGCTAATAACCAACTACTTGCGAACACTGGGCTAAACCATACGCAAATGCACACATAGAGAAAATTAAATGTCGCAATCATTTACTTCGTAATTTTCGGAAACACGCAAAGGAACTATGTACTAATCGCACTAATCTATAATTCAACGAAAACTATTACGAAATCAAATTAATCGATGTTCTAAAGACATAAACTGCGCAATTAAAAAAAGGAAATTTTCTAAAAATTCTCTTCCATAGAAAAAATTGAGGAACTTGCGCTTGACATTGAAAATATCCCATTCCACGTTTTTCAAGACCACAGGAAATGTGCCTCATATTTCTGTAACCGTCAACGATACGAAATACCTGAAATATATCAAAGATTTATGGAAAATGAATTATTCAAAGCATTTAGTGGATTATTTAAGCGATTAAAATACCACGCTGAAAGCCTTGTGTACGATGTCGACTCAAATGCCATAGAAGGTTTGAATGCAATTGTCGCAAAATCTGTTGGTGGCAAAAGAATTAATTTTTCCCGTGGGCAATCATACACATCACGAGCCAAGTTCGCTGTATTACAACACAACAGCCAAAGGGGACACTATAATCTAGCAGAGTATTCATCAAATTACAGCTGAAAATCGAGAATAGCAGAACTTGAAAATCGACGATTACTACTAAATAAAAGAGCCACCACAAATCAACCAAAACGACAAAAAGAAAATTAAAGTTTTTTGGAGAAGACTCTGAATATGGAAATCAAACCTGTCAACATTTGGATAAATCACCTGAAGAGTATACCGAACTTAGAAATGATTTTTTGAAAAAATTGAAAACGGAAGCTGCTGAACATGACAGAATTGAAAGGTCAACTATAAACCAGTTCAATGACGCGAAATGGTTTCAAGTGCGTATGAGTCGTTTAACTGCTACAAAATTTGGAGAAATATGCCGCAATAGAAACTTTACTGCTGTTACACACAAACAAATATTGCGGTGTGAATGGTATTTTATCCGAAAAAACCTTAATTTTTTATCCAATAGTACCATATTAACTCCGCAAGATCGGGTACAAATTTTAAAATATCCAAAAGGATCGAACAGTATACTTTTGCACCGTTCGGAGTAAACGCAAAAGTTGTCAACAGCGGATTTTTTTAAAAGATACTTCCCAGAGATTATTTCCGTTCTATCGGAGTAAATATTTACACCGTTTGGAGTTTTCGTGAAAAAGTAAAATTGTAAGAGATTTTGGCTGTATTAGTTAAATTCGCTAAAGCAACCTGCATATTCCTTCTGTATAATAGAATTTAAATTGTGATACAATCAGTCTAGTCGCAGACTCGCAGCGGCCTGATGAGAAGATTCAATTCTCTTACAATATTCGGAACATATTAAAATGATATACATTAAAATAAAATACCGTGGGATAAAAACCATACACTCAAAAAATGTGCGGTGTTAATTGGTTTTTTATCCGAAAAAGTATTTTATTTTTCTCCAACTGAATATATTTTATAAAATTAAATACGCATCAACGGATAAATATTTTTATCTATCCGAAAAGATAAATTTTTATAAAAACTCCTTTTGGATTTAATAAAATGCACCTCTAGGTGTTTTCCTAAAGATGAATGTTCCTGTTTGGGTTTTATGCGGTGTAAAAGTTTTTATCCAAATGTATTTTATGCCATTTTTATTATAATATCCGATTGGATTCAAATTATAAATATCCGATCGGTGGGACACTATGTAATACCGATTCGGTGTTGTGGTGACCTTTTATTTTTTTGTGTGTATTTATTCTAAGTCAACAATATACTGGATGGAAAATGAAAAAAATGCGATACAGCAATTTTCGAAAGAAAATAATATAGAAGTAGCGAAATGCGGTGAATTCATTTATCAAAAATATCCATGTCTTGGATTGATTAGGCATGATGGAATAATTGAACTAAAATATCCCTTTAATGCCAAAGGCTTGCATCCACTAGAGGCTGCGAAATAAAAATAATAAAATTCCTTGTCTATGACGAATATACCGGCAAAGTGGCAATTAAAGAAAAACATCCTTATTATTGCCAAATACATACAAGGGCAACTAGAAATTTCAAATCGAGTATACTGTTATTTTATCGTTTGGACGCCAAAAGAACTTATTTCTTTACGAATAACCTGGAATTCAGATTTTTTTATCAAAATATGCTGCAGAAACTTCTCAGTTCTCAGTATCTTCTTCAACTGTCTACTCAAAGAAATCATAGATTAATACTCAAAATCATATGAGTTTTTTGAATTCTTGCTTTTTTAAATGATTATTACGGTTGTTTGTAGTTGCTGGACCTAAATTATCACAAAAAATTGATGTGATATGAATTCGAATATGGAGATTTAAAATTTGAAATAAAATGTAATATGGAATAACTCGAGTTATTACGTTATGCCTTGTTACCGCAGAATTATAGACGAAACCAAAATATCCCGTAAAAAAAATTAAAATTTATGAGACTTATTTGTATTGTGTTTATTATTTTTTATACATGCATAATTGCATATGTTTGGTAAAATTTTCATTGCCGTTGAATGTTTCATTCATATTTTCTTCCCTTGCATTAATGAAAGTCAAAAGAAATAAGCAAATGTGGATTCGACAAAAACACGAAGCATTTACAACTTTGTTTGGGTTTTTCGTTTTTATTTTTTATGTATGTATATAATAAAATAACTACTGTCTTCCACCGTAAAAAACGCCTAAGCGCTTTAAACGAATAGTGCGCCTCCTGGGCGTTTTATTCGAATAAAACGCCCAGAGCGTTCTATTCAAGTTAAATGATTTAAGTAACTAAAATAATTGTTTTTTCGAAATTTTAATAAATCGTCGTAATACTGCGGTATTTAATTGTAAAATGTATAATTATATTAACTCGAAAAATTCATATGATACGTGTATTACTTTCCGTGATTTTATTTACATTGATTTTATTTACTTCGTTGAGAAGTCCATAGTAGCTCGAGGGTAGGATTATTTTTTCGAATAAATGTTCAATTGAAAAAGTCAAGTTCAAATCACATATTCATATTTTCAAGAGTATAGCTTATTTGCGATCGACTGAAACCAGAGATGGAAACCAAACATTGTTTGGTTTTGGTTCAAAGTTAAATTAAACTTTTGGTTTCCGTTTTGGTTTTGGTTTTTAAAATGTTAAATTTATGGTTTTGGTTCGGTTTTGGTTTAAAGCTAAATGGTGTTGGTTCTAGTTGGTTTGGATAACAATCTCGATTAAAAAAATGGTTCGGTTTTTGGTTTGGTTTTGGTTTATCAAAATTTCATAAGGTTCATAGTTTTTCTGGTTCGGTTCAAAACCGTTTCCCATCTCTGTCTGGAACCCCTACAAGTTATTTTGTTTTATATTTTATGCAATGTGTTATCCATTATATTTTGTATCCCCAATATAAATAATAATTACAATGCTTTTGTTATGTATATTGGGTTTAAAAAACCTAATAATGGTTTTATTCTTAGACCATAGAATAGAATGGACCGCTAGCGAAGTGTCATTTCCGTTAACATCTGCAGCGCAAAGTAGCCTTGTGACCGATCCGGTAACTGTAGTAACTATAGCAACTTATGCTTGGTTTAGTTATTGGATTGGCCACAAGGCTATTTTGCGCTGCAGATGTTGGAGGCAGTTAAAAGCTGTGGTCTCAGGTTTTATTAGGTTTATTCGCGTTGCTTGAAAGGGTACCTTTCTATGAAACATCAGCTTTTGGCACAAACATACCTTATATTCGTCCTTGTTTTACGAAAATAACATATTTATGTTGAAAAAATTATTTTAATTTTCTTGGTAGTATTCGAATTTCCAAATACTGCGCTTAGGCGTTTTATTTGAATGGGCGTTTTATTTGAACGGGCGTTTTATTTGATTTTATTCCTTCATTTTCAAAATTTTCCTATTTTCAGCTACTCCCGAATAAAGCGCCTAGGCGTTTTTTACGGTGGAAGACGTAGCCGTAAAAGAGAAAATCGTTTTGCATATTTTTTTAAATTTAGTGTATATAACTCCATCTATCGTTAGTAAAAATATTTAATATATGTGTCTTAGATAAAAATTTGATGACGTGTTTTCTTGTATTTGGCCCTTAATGGAACTTATTAAAAGATTTGCAACTTGTTTACTCTCTTGAGAAGCAGTACATTAAAATTATCAGAACGATTACAAAAATTAAAGAAAATAAATTAAAAGAGCGCGTTTAAAGTTATCTGAGTGCAGAAATCTAGGATACGACAATGGGAAAAGTTTTAAAACGTTATAATTTCGAATGCAATAAACATCTTATATTTGCTTGTTCTGTTCGGTCTTAGTCTGTTTGCCCGTAGTCGACATTAACAAAAAATCTAGAAGCAGATCTGCACTAGTTTGGTGATTTAGGTTTTTTTTGACAGTTTAAAACGTGAATCGCAAAAATTAACGTTATTTCCTATTTCCGTTATTTCCAACGTTAAAAACCCATGTTTTTTTGGTTGGGTTTTTGAGCGTTTTTTTCGTTTATATCACAAATAATTAATATAGAAAAAAGTTAGTGATGTTGGAATATTAAAACTAATAAAAATGTGGTTACTGTAAATCAGAGGTGTCCCTAAGGTGGATCGCGATCGCCTGATCAATTTTTGGTCAATTAAATTCCATTGTATCGAGAACAAAATCGAGAATAAAATCATGAAGCATAGTTGAATGCACCTTTATAGTAATACCATAGACAATCATAATAGATTTCTCATTTGACTAAAAACAGAAAATAAAAACAAATATTTTCCATTCAAATATTATCGGTGTATTGCATATACGTATTATATTTGCAACGCATTCTAAAATTATTGCCTTATAAAATACACAACACAACGATACATTGGAATTATCAGAAGTTTTTGTTTTTTTCCTTTAGTTACTATGAAATGAGAAATCTAGTATAAATGTCTATGGTAATACTTTGAAAATCAAAAAGTAGATCACGAAAAAATATTGTTTGGCAAAGTAGATCCCTCAAACAAGTTAGTGGACATGCCTGCTGTAAAGTATTAGGAAATAAGTAATCGAATAAGTTCGATTCAATGTAAATCTTCTATTCTAAAATTCTTCTATAATTTTATATGAAAATTATATTATTTCAAAATGTGTAAGTTTATTTCAGTGCGGGATTTGGGCTTATTCGAACTTCCCATGTTTTTCAGAGAATTCCTTATCTAAAATTACAAAAATAATAAAACGAAAACTTAATTAAATTACCAGCTGTGGTAAGCCGGCCATTCTCTTGTGGCGGATCGGATTATTTGGAGGAGCATCGTTGAGGCGGCCAAATCCCTTCATGGGATGTAGCGCCAGCGGAAGAAGAAGAAGAAGGTAAGCCGGCCAGTGCCAACTCCTAAGTTTTTATCTCTTCTATTCTGTTCAGTTAATTTAAGCTATATTTGATAAACTGGAAATGTGGAATTTGTACTTTTTATTTATTTATAATTATACTTAGTCTATAAAAGCACACGCAGGTGCTACAGCATAGACCATAAAAATACGACAAAAGGAAGATTACAAATATTACAGTTGATGTAAAGTACTTACGGGTATTAATTCATAATGCATTACTTCGATTGCTTCATTTTGGAATCCAACGGCCGCTATCTTCGCGTAGCCCTCTACTACAACCCTACCCCATCAAGTTAGCGCCCTATTCTCAATTTCCGATAGTTCTTTTATTTTGCTGAACCCTACTCTAGTTTTAGCTGCTTCTACTTTTAAGGACCGCTTATTAAAATTGGTGATATAGCGCTAAGCCAATTATGAAAAACCTTAAAAAGCATATTGTATTGCATATAAGTGCATTTAGAAATTCCTATAAAACTTTACCTTTTTCGAATCTGTTTTTGATTTTACCGGACCCCTCGCTTCATTGAGAAGTTTCGTCAATTCATCCCACAAGTATTCGATTGAATCATCACTATTTATCTTTATTCTAGATAGTTCATTACATATCATAAATGTTTTCACTTCACGGGTAGTATCTTTTCTAAAAAAATAGAACGAGCATAAAAAAAACGACCATTATCTGAAAATCAATTTATTTTTTAGGTATTATGTACTTACAATATAATTATATAGTATTTATTATTATGTTTATCCTTACATTTATTGATTTTAAAATAAACGATGTTTTCTATGTAATTCAATGTTAACTTGTAGTTTAGAATTAATTTTAATTGTATTTAAATATGTTACTTATAGAAACCAAAAATTATTGTATGCAGTTCACTTTGCCATTTAAAAAAATAAAAGAAAAAATTCTAACTTGAATTTCGATAATGAAAAATAGAAGATTAGAATCACACTACTACATTGAATACCAATATAGAAGAATCTTCTATTTTTGATTTCTTCTATTTATTTAAAGAAGATTATTGAAATAGAAGATTCCGTTGAATCGAACTGAATGTCTCAATAAGTCATTACCAAACAATTTACATATTACAATTTTTCTGTTAGATTTCCAATAAAACACAAAAAGTGCGACCCCGGTTTGGTCAATTGTAAATAAATTGTTCACAATCGCGTTTTGCCCTTATAAACGATGATAAATATGGCTGGGATATTGATAAGTGCGCTTCGTTGCCTACCGGCGATTGGTAGCTGCTGATGGCGACAAATCTGATATGTATTTAAAATAAAATGTTTATGTTAATTCATCCCAATTGTACGATTTTAAATTAATAAACATTTGATTTGGTGGCTTACCTATGTCGTCGTCTGTTCACCAAAAAGTACATTTATTCTCAAATCGACTAAAATCGTTGTCAATATGACTATAATTTGACAGAACATTTTTCTGTTTTACAGTTTTCTATGTTTATTGATGTTCATGAACGTTTTGTATCGGAAAAGAACCAATCTGCTTTTAGGCGTTGCTTAATACGGCTGCCACACTGTGGTTTACTCACACTTTTAATTACATTCAATTGTCGTTCCTTCCAGTTATTTGGCAATATTTTCGTTTGCTTCACAAAGCACATACGTTGGTTTAAGCATACTCATATTCTTGTATCCATTCATATGGATTCTTGATAGTTACGTTTACGTTTACTACATTCGTTAATTTTTCTACTACTTTCATCATACCTCTTTGCGTTACTTGAGGTATCGAATCAATTCCGTATCCTTTACTAGTTGCTATAAAATCATGTGCATCTTCAGAATGGTTATATTATGCGCATTGTTCCGGTATTTAAAAGAGCTTGCGATATTTTACTATCTCGCAGAATACCAATATTCCCTAGCTTTTGGGGCACGAACTACCCTGTATTGTTTCCATTCACAATGCTGAACGAACTTCTTACATCTTTGGTTGCGGACTGTGGTTCCAAATTTTGTGAGACTCATATTCTCATCTAAGCGTATTCTATCTTCTACAAAAAAATTAAAGTACATAATATTAGTTCAACGATATAATAGATTTTAAATCACATCTTAAAGAAACATAACATAAATTATACTTACAGTAAAACTAACATTTATATAAATAAATGGGACTGGATCATGGTGGTAGAATGACGATTCAGTATCAACAGCCAGCCAAATTGAGAACAAAAAATAACAAATTCCATTGATGATAAAACACTGGTTCAAAAACACAATGGCCCATCAAAATCTGGCATAATACATTTCAATATTTTAAGGTTAAGTTAATATTTTTTGTAATAACTTATTGCGTATTGAAATAAAACTTTTTTCGTATTTTATTTATAAAGATTTATATTTAATTTTTAATTAAATTACAATTTACAATTATATATTTTAATTCTTTTAATGACAATTGTTTACTTAAATACTGATAACTGAATCAAATGAAAAAAGTTTGACGTTTAAAATAAATTTTTATTTTTGGTTATATTGGCAGCTCAATTTATTTTTAGTACTAAAACGTTATTTTGTTTTTGTTTTTAATTTTTTAGTATACGGGACAGTAATGGTCAAACTGTAGCACGCGCGTTCGAGCTGTGAGTGCTACGTTTGAATTTTTTATGACTTGAAAAATTGTTTGTTAATTTCTTCCGATTTTTACCGGTTTTAGGTTATTTATTATTGGATAACAAATAAAAGGATCCATTTTTTGAAAATACATCACTAACTTTGTTCAGTTGGCAAACAACACTAATTATTCATCTCTAAGAGGAATAGAGGCGGACTAACGCCTAGGCACACTAGGCGCATGCCTAGGGACCGTGAATTTTAGGGCATTTATATTTCATGCTCTATTAGTGGGTAGCCTTTGTTTTTTCAGGATATTTTTCCAGATGGATGTTTTGATATGATGGAACAGCTCGTCTGAATTCCTGGAATATTTAGTTTGTAATACTTGTTTGACTTCTCCCCATAAGTAATTCCGATTGAGTTAAAGTCAGGGATTCGCACCCAAAACATCAATTTTTGACCATAAACCTACTTTACCTACACCACTAACTTTGCAGTGTGTTTAGGATCATTCTCATGTTGGAAAATAAATAAAACCGGCATGTTTTCAAGGGAATCAGGCTTCATCCCGACATATTTTGGTCCATTGGAAATGTTAATGATAACTTCTCCATACTTTATGGTCTTAATAGTGCAAATAGAATGTAGTTTCTTATTTTTCACACATGTTACGTAATACCTTGCCGTCCGACCCAAACAAGCTAAACTTCAATTCGTCGCTCCAGCGCAATTTTTTCGAAAACGCCAATGGTTTGTGGAGGTGTCGTTTTGCAAAATTTATGAATAATTTATTAATTAATATTTGCGAAATAATTCATTTTACGATAATTATTTCGAACTTGATATGTATTAACTATTCGTGGTAAGCGATGATTACTTCCCAGAAACATATAACCTTTAGACTTTAAAAATATATTCTCTTATCGACATTTGAAAAACGTAAACCGAATTATACACTTACAAAATGTGTAACGGTTCTGTCGCATCAAAATACTCTTCCCTCAATAAGGTAAACCATATGTATTTGAGGCGGGAGAGGCCATACAAGCAAAACTAAAATTTTAGTAGAACATTGACTGGACAAAATTTACGTAACAGCTAAATTGCGCACGTAACACAAAATCAACTTGATTTTTAACTGTTTGAATGAATATATAATTTTCAATTTAAAGTTGCATCAACATTCAAGCTTAAAATCTACTGCATTTACGGAAGTTACAATTACGTGTTTAAACTTTGATACTTTACCTTAGTTTTCTCACTTAATAGCAAGAGGTGATTATTAAACCGTGTGCGTAGAATTTTCATGTCTGAGTTTATATTGTTTAGTTCATTGGCAGTCAAATCAAAGTAACTTAAGGCAATGTCGTCAGCAAAACCAATAACCATTTAAGCTTAAGTTACTGATGTAAACATATAAACAAAATAAAACCAGGAACAGAAACTTAGTGATTTACCTATCCTATTCATAAATGCTTGATTGCTGCAAAAAGATTCGAACCATTTCTGTGGTAAACCTCTAAACCCAGTAAACTGTAGCTTACACAAAAGCAGGTTACTATTAAAAGCCCTCTTAACACACTTCTTATTAGAACTAATATGAATTCCAGTTAAGATATCAATTCGAATAGATCCAGTTCTTTTACCAGATCTAAATTTATGTTGCTGAGAACTAAGAAAATCAAATTTATGAAGAAACTTTTCAATAAAAGGTTTCACTGATTTTGCAATTGAAGATTATTAAAAATAAATAATTTAAATTATGGGTTGTAAAGCAATGAGCCGATAATGGTTTTTAATAATTATAGGTACGAATGTTTTGATGATCAACGGAAAAATTAAGGATGTTGGTTACAGAATTATTATAGTGCAAAGTGCTGTTAAAATTTGATAAAATAGGGTCATTCAAAAAATTCTCATTAGAGTAATTACATAAATTTCTACCTTCTAATTTTATTATCTAACTGGTACAGTAGATGTTCACATTTTTACACGATTTGCCGCTTGTGAACGAAAATATCGATGAGTATAAATTTAGGTTAAACAATTAATTAGGTTAATTTTGAACTAGTTTACCAATTCCCGAGAATGATATTTTTTTTCAGAAACAAAATCTAAATTTTGCACTCTACTTTTCAACTCTTGAAATTTTTGCAATAATAATCTTTTTTTTTTTTTCGCTGGCGCTACATCCTATGGCGGGATTTGGCCGCTTCATAGTGAAGTTTCGTAATCTTTTTTACAACGGTTAATGAGTGTTCATTGATCCTTACGTTAACCAGCCGTGATTTTTTCATCACCCGCCGGGAATCGAACCCGGGACCTCCGGAGCTTAAAGCAAGCATGCTAACAACTGTGGCAATAATAATCTTTGTGACGTCATAATTTCACATACCAAATTGTTCATGTTAATTTTGAGGTTTTGAAATCAATTTCTTTTACGGTAATTTTAATAATTTCCGTTTACCACATGCCGGTAAAGCTGAATTCAGTTTGTCCACTAATTGTCTGAATGGCAGCATTTTTTGAAAATTAAACATTCAAAAATTGAGTTTTCCAAATTGAATGCCTTCAATGTAGGCCGGATTTAATTCTTCTCGCCAAGATGCGGTATTTTCATCACCAAAATTCACAAATTTTACACAAATTATTTGTAAATTTTACTGTTTAAAACAAGATAAAACGAAAACTGAAACACACAATAACAGCAAATAAAAACACCACGAAATATTAAATAAATAAATTAAATGGAGTTTAATAAATTTGTAAGCGACTACGAAATTATTTTCGTGAATGTTTCACGTTTAGATACTTTATATTTTATTGTTATAAGAATTGAACATGTGGTAACTGCAGCAGGGAAACTTTCGAATTTAAGCTAGAAGTTTCTCATTACCGTTAGAACCGAATTTGTGCTAATTAGTGCTCATTGGAAAAAATTAGTGCTCCAGGAGCCGAGAAAATGGGTAAATAATTTTCATATTCCGCCTGAAAGACGTTAAAAAATACAAAAACAAAACCTGATTTTCAGCGGAGACCAAAAAATATTAACCAATTAACTAAATATTTTTAGTTAGTAAATACAATAAAGAAATTTGTGCTTATCACAAAAATATAAATTTCGATTATTTTCATTGATAAAACAATGAAAAATGAAAATCAATCAATAGCCCTTAATAACACTATATCGAAGACCGATAGAAGAATTTGGAATTTATCTTGGTGATTTCGATACTTTGTAAAAATGTTTATAGTGATGGATTTAGATACCTACATATAAACGTTGTTACATTCTTATAGTGTGGTTAAATACGAAAACTGCTAACTATAACATAGTTGAAGTTATAGTTGGAGTAACGACTATAAATTTGGGCCATAGTATTATACATATGTTCAATAATTTCCGAATTGAACAAAAAAATTATTGATATTCAAAATACGTTGCGGTTCAATTTGTGCTAGTGCGGAATTGACCAGAACTAATTTAAACTAACCAATTAAATGGCACAGTGGTTAAAACGGCTATATTTGGATTGGAAGTAACGGGTTCGAATACATAGGGGAGGTATTTCAAAACTATTATAACTCTTGTAACTCTTTGTTGATATGCCGAACTCTTGGGCTGATAAATTTTTCATGTCACTATTAAACGCTATTGCGGAACGTTTTAATGTGTGGATGGTGTAAAAAGCTTTGGCTGTTTCATAGGACTGTCGGCAAACTTTCGAATTTGAAAATGAAACTTATCGCACCGTTAGAATCGAATTGTGCTAATAAGCGCTTATTGAAAAATGATAGTCCACTCGAAAAAAGGGGGAAAAATCATGTTTTGCCTAGATAATGGTAAAAACAATTCAAAAACGAAACTGTCTTTCAGCGTAATCCGGAAAAATGTAACCAATACTCTTAATATTTTCTTTTATTACATTGAAAACATTTGGGTTTCCCACTATAATTATTTACGGCACAAGGGCGGTAAATGAGTTATTAAGGAGTTCACAATTTCAATAATTTAACGAACAATGTTTTATTTCGTACAACATACTTAAGTATCAATAATTTTATTTTTCCATTCATGGTGGATTCAGCGAGAAAAATTTGCTTGCTCGTGATCATAAATTGTTGAAATTTCGTCATATTTTTTATCCCCTCCAATTTTTTTTTACTTTTTAAAAGAGCAACCATGAAAAAAGTAAAAAAATGGAGGGGGTAAAAAAGATGACGAAATTTCAACAATTTGTGATCACGAGCTAGTAAATTTTACCTCGCTGAATCCACCATTAGAAAAAATCTAAACCAAAAACCTCGGTTCAAATTAATTACGACTATAAATTCAGGCGTATCGGTCTTCGATATAGCGTCATTAATGGCTATTGATTGATTCTCATATTTCATCAATGAAAATATTCGAAATTTATATCTTTCTGAACAGCACAAATTTCTTCAATGTCAAACTCACTAATGGAAAAGATGATTAATTGGTTAAACTTTCCCGGTTTCCGCTGAAAATCAGGTTTCGTTTTTAATTTTTTACCATCTTTCAGGCGAAATATGAAATTTCATTTTCAAGTTTCTCGGCTCCGGGACTATGTAGCACTAATTTTTTCCAATGAGGACTAATTAGCTCATATTCGGTTCTAACAGTACGATAAGTTCCAAGCCAAAAATTCGAAAGTTTGCCTTCTGCCGTTAATCGTATTTTTTGAACAAGCTAGTTGTCTTGGATCTTGGATGATTCAAATTGTATGTTGATAAATTTACATTTTTCCTTGGTTTATTAATGAAAATATTCGAAATTTATAATTTTGTGATAAGCCAAAACCAACACAAATGTCTTTATACAAAATTGTCGAATGTGTGCAAAAACGTTTTAT
Source organism: Tipula helvola (assembly GCA_963556165.1). NCBI lineage: Eukaryota > Metazoa > Arthropoda > Insecta > Diptera > Tipulidae > Tipula > Tipula helvola. The sequence continues at coordinate 51,264,151 of OY744483.1, forward strand.
GACGGAAATAGGTTAAATCAATGATTTTTGTTGTTTAATTTGGAAAATATTGATCGCAGAATGTGTCTTGAATGGTTCCGTATAGTATCATTTAGGGGTACGGATTGATTTTCATTTCCCACAATTTAATGAATGAAAATTGTCAAAATTTATATTTTTGTGACAAGCATAAATTTCTTCATTGTATTTGTATTTACTAACTAAAAATATTTAGTTAATTGGTTAATATACATATTTTAGTTTCCGCTGAAAATCAGGTTTTGTTTTTGTATTTGTTTTGTCTTTCAGGCGGAATATGAAAATTATTTTCCAAATTGCTCCGCTCCTTGGACTAGCACTAATTTTTTCCAATGAGCACTAATTAGCACAAATTCGGTTCTACCGGTAAATTTCAAGCTTAAGTTCGTAGGTTCCCCTGCGGCAGTTACCCACATAGTTTCGAATAATATGCTAACAATCCTGGCGGTTCTTGATGGCCTTTAACCGGCCGCCAATAGGCACCCGACTTGGATTGGGCTTACTCATTTCAGAATCAAACTTTTACTTCGTTTGTTTAGACATACATATTTACTTTTCATTTCAACTTTTTTTTTAACCTGATAATCAAACGAAAGATTGGAGTAAGTTACATACATCTGTAAAGAAGCATTTTGAAAATGGGCCTCCCCATTTTTCCTCCATGCTATTATTAACCCGACTTGATTGATTGATAAGTATAATTTAATTGCCTTCAGAAAGCAAACTAAATAATGTTCATCAATAATAGTTAACTCGTTTAAGTTCTGCTTTAAGTAAAAAAATTTATATTTTCATGTTTACACAAATGAAAATCACGAATCAAATAAAATTACTCCGGGTTTCCCCTAACTACATATATAGCTGATTGTCATCATTTCATTTAAATACGTTAACTAATTTATTTTTATCTGTTTATTATAAAAACATGTTACTAACGGTTTAGTGCGCGTAAAGAACAGTCGTTTTGATTGTGCTTTTTATATCAGTGTTATAAAATGTTTTGTGCTCAGAAATCTAACAAAAAAAACTATTTTTATGGATCAATGGTCAATGACAACAGTTTGTGATAATAGTTTATCTGTTTAATTGATTGTGATGCGCATGATAAGTGAATTAAAGCAAATTAAATAATGGCGGGGGCAGGTAAGGTAATAACTAATAATCTATTTAAGACCTGCGTTATTTATTTGACATTGAAACAAAAACAAAATTGGTCGATTCTATGGCAATGTTGAATTGTTTCAAATGATTGAAACGGCGAAAATGTTTAATTATGTATAATGATCTGAATATTGGGTTGAAATGGCTTTCAAAAATTTTGCTGAATAACCGGATTGAGTTTCGGTTTAAAATAGTAAGCCTACTTCTGCTAACTTTGTTGTTGAATAAAGATTATATGGGAGATGATTAGATGCAAAGTGCAATAACTACATTTTTTAAAATTTTTGCATGCGATATGCCGTTTGATTCGTATTTTCAAAGGCTACATTACTAAATAATAAAAAATTGCAAAACTAGTTTTTTACCTTATATTTTAACAAAACTGGAGTTAAATGCAAAACACACTTTATTCATTTTGAAAATTTTGTTTAATTTTAAATCAAAAAATTTTTTAAGTATCATCAAATTCTTCTTCTTTTCTTTTTGATATATTCGCCTATAAAGCGCCGCAAGAGGCGCTACGATTTTTACGAGCCAAAGGTGATAACCGGTTATTTATTTACCGCATTTATTTTTAAATTGAAATATTATTGATAAATTAATTACCTTTCTAATTGAATTTATTATTTTAATTGCAAAAAACGATTATTTTGAAAGAAATTCACTAAGAAACATGTCTAACTATACATTTATTTACCGGTTGATCACCTTTGGCTAAGTTGTAAAACCGTTCACCAGATGTCAAATACTCTGCGTGAAAAGGCGAATAACCCATGAAATTACAAATAAAGAAGGTCAAGTGCATCTCTTATCATGTGTTCTGATATCACGGAGTGTATTCATAAACATTAGATTTTAACGACATTGTAACAATGACAGCCAGAAAGGAGCATTTAGTAGGGAAGAAAATTGCAATGCAAGTTTAGGCTACGATGAACAATTCACCATTCATTCGAGTGTAGAACGCTTTCTTATATATACCCGAGATTTGAATAACTAGAAAAGAATAAATTTTCCATTTTCCAGGATATTTTTAAAGTATTTATCCATAAGTAAACGTCTTTTTAAAAAATATTTTGGCATAGATTCAACCAGTTTTTTAAGACAAGTGAGTGATGAATCTTGCATCGCTTCTCATTTTTTATATACGAAAATAAATTACAAATTACATACATATTTAAATTTTGGCCAACGGAAATATTTTTTTTATATCCGAGTCACATTAGCGAATATTAGAGCGATCCACATGAAACATGATCCATTATACCTATATTCTAAAAGAATATACAGTCCTTGGCCAAAAAACTTGCGCACCTATTGAAACCACATACATAAATATTTTTTTAAAAGTCCATTACAGTCTTTAAATTTAGAAAAAAATATGCCCAGTTTTCTGGCTATGGCACTATAAGATTGTGGCCCAGTTTCAATGACACCTGTTGCACCAGATTTTTCTTTGTCGCTGATGTCCTTTCCATCCATTTTTTCGAAAACTACATAGCATTCACAATGCAAAAACTTTTTACATTTTACTTACAGGTTTGTATGAATTTTCAACTTGACGAACAAAAATGTTTGCTCGTTATGTTGGAAATTCATACAAACCTGTAAGCCTAAAGTAAAAAGTTTTTTCATTGTGAATGCTCTGTATGTTTTCGAAAAAATGGGCGGAAAGAACATCAGCGGCAAAGAAAAATCTGGTGCAACAGCTGACATTGAAACTGGGCAAAAATCTTATAGTGCCCCAAAGCCAGAAAACTGGGCATATTTTTTTTAAATTTAAACACTGTAATCGACTTAAAAAAAAAATGAGGTGTGGCGAACACACGACTTTCTTTTACGAACAGCGAATTTTGAGAAACTTGTTATGCAAATTTCTTGCACACTTAAGATTTTTTTGAATTTTTGTGTTTTCTGTAAATTGTATATTTTTGAGATATTTGCAAAATAAATTTTCTGGTTCACGGAAGCTGGGAGCTTGGACCTCAAAATTTATGAAAAAGTTTAAACATATCAAGTTGCAGTTTGATTGGTTAAACATCTGGTCTACAAACTGACAGACATTTAGACCAACAGACACTACTTCGAAACCCAACTTTTCGGACTCATAGGCTTCAAAAATCTCAAGGTCGAAAATTACATTTTTTTATTTTGTTTTAATTTAATTTTTTTTTGGGGGATCATTTTGTATAATAATAGTTATTGTGTAAACTTCTAGGCTGTATAGAGGAGCACAGACTGACAGACAGACACCATTTCAAAACCCACTTTTTCGGACTCAGGGTACTACAAAACAGTTAAATCTTCAAAAATCTCAAGCTCCAAAATTTTCATGATTACTATACTTTATTTTACTTACGTAAAAGAGAGTAATATTTATGTGGTTTCAATAGGTGCGCAAGTCTTTTGGCCAACGACTGTATTTGCACTTATTTTCGTGTTTCTAATCTTTTGGAATAGAAAGAAATGATTGATTGGGGTTTCCCCCGACTATGTGTAATATATTTTTAATTAAATACGAGTACATTAAGGGTATGATCATGTAAAATGAAATATTTGACTTTTTTATTGCTTAAGCAATTCATTTACCATCTGAAGAATGTATTCTCGAAATTTTAAACCCCGAATGAAGCTCTAAAAGCCCCTGAAGAGTTATAAAAGTGATGTGCTCGATTTCTTGGGCAAATAAGCTTGCTGGTTTGCAATTTTAAAGGGCAATTTTTTTTTGTTTATTAAATTGAGAAATCTATGATAAATACGTTGTCTCTGCTGTAAGTTTTCTCAAAACGTATATTTTTGCGCACCGGGGAATGTAACTCAAAAAGTAATCGGCCGATTGACTTCAAATTTTGTACAGATTTTGTGTCATCGGATGAACCTAAAATTAAATTAAAATTACAATTAAAATATTCTTGCTTGCAATTTGTTTATAAAAAAAGGTAATTTTTCTTTAAGGTTGGCCATGACTTTCGAGTCAAACGGTCGTGTTTTTTTTTGTTTTTTATTTTCCTCAAAAATTTAATTTAAATTAATTTTATTAAAAAAAAAAGAATTCGTGTGTGAATTGTCCGGGTGCGTTTAACCTTGAAGGTTTAAATCTGCAAGGCGTACATTGAGATTGTCCGGGACCCGATTGAGTTCTTCATTTGGGGCGTGGCGGACATAGCCTGGAAGTGCACCTGATTGCAAGCATTTGCAATAGTTTCGGATCAGGTCCGAGGGCGGGTGAGTATACGTTGTGTCGTTTCTTGTTCATTGAATAAGATTCACATAATCCAAATATGTAAAATTTAATCAAATTGAATTGAAGCAATGTTGTACAAAGTTTTGGATGGATTTAGTAAAGTGTGTCGTGAACAAATAGTTCTTTGTAGACATGTGTGGGGTGCGATTATTCTGTCGTATTACAATTGCGAGTTTCGAGAGCTCGAAATATGCTGATAAATTCTTTGAAAAGAACCTTAATCATTACGAGCTGTCGGTCGTACTTCACATTGTACGAGTAAACAACAACAAGGGAATCTCAATTGCGGGAACATTGCACATAATCGCGTCGCAAATTCTGATATCTCGAAACTCGTAGTGCTGACATAATCGGTGGATTAGAGATTTTTGGCTTGACCCTGTGGTGGGTTGCCGCAGTATCGATTTCTGCTGGTCAATCTGAAGCAAAATATTGCTGCTCGTACGGGTGTTTTATTGATTTAACTTTGTTTAAATACAATTTGCTTAGACATAGTAGTGCGAAATGTCAACTTAGGTATAAACAGAGTCCGCAATTTGCAAGTTCTTTGCGATGCTACTCTAGTACAAATTTAAGGAATCTTCAATCAGTTTTAGTATATTGCTGGCAAATAAGAATTATTTATTTGAGTTTTAGTGATTGTGTACATTTCACATTACATATAACATAAATAATAAGCTTGTATTAAAAAACTCAACTGTGTAGAATTTTCACATAAAATAGTACATATGTATGTAGTTATAAATTAAAATTAATTATGTAAATTTACAATAAATAATTCTGTGAAGGTTATATTTTGTGTGATAATAAAATATTTGTGTGCAAGTAAAGTGGTGTCTACAAGCAAATTAAAATTTGTCCGAACCAGTTGAATCTTGGAATTCTAAGTGAAAGCATAAATAATCCACCTAGATTATATCATTGTTAAATAAAATATCGAATAGGCGAATACAGGGACCGCAAAAGAGTAACCCTCCATTTAATGGAACGCTACCGCAGATTTGTGACTTGATTTTACAGGACAAGAACTACAAGAATATGATTGAAATGAACCAAATGGTCGTGGTTGGTAGTAAGAATACTTTTGTTCGGGAGGGGAAAGATTTTTGGAAAAAACTTTGGAGTTTCCAATTTCTGCCATGAAGTTCCTCCAATACCGCACCCACCACAATACCGGAAGCACCAGTGTTGATATGCAGTGTTCCATGCCTCGTAGGATTTGCAAGAAGGGTAGCATAAGCGAGGGAAACTTTAGTTGCGTTTAAAGAAGTCTCCCATTCAGGTGGCCAAGGGTTCCTATTACTCACCTTACAAATCCATGACCATGCACACGAAACGCTGCACTCGCCTGACAAAAGTGGGTTGAAGGAAGGACTGGAATGCCATGGTTCTATCCGCAGATGGTTTGACGCCATCTTTGGTGATTTCGTGGCTAAGGAAATTTATGGAGGCTGCACCGAATTTACATTTTGACGCTTTAATGGCTAAACGAAAATATATTGGTCGTTGTATACGTACACGAAATACATACCAATCGTTACTTCATTCAACAGGCGTTGAAATGTTTGCGCTGCATTTCTAAGACCGTACGGCATTTTTGTGAACTTAAAGAGTCCAACAGGAACGGTAATACCTGTTTTGTGAATGTCTTATCGGAATTTGGTTATACATTCGCACGAGATCTATTTTTGTGAAAACGGTGCAGTGTCTGGGGTTTAAGGAAAATTATGGATATAGGGAAGTGATTCATTCGCTCTTCATTCATTTGGTACGGTGGACTAAATGTAGAGATGAAGCGGTGCTGGAAAAGCTTTGTCTACACAAGCTCATTTTGTGCTTCTCAGGGTATAATCGTTGTGGTCACGAAATTAGTAAATAGCCTTCAGTTATGATTCAGTGTACCACATTGTGTTTCACTACTAGGCCATACCGAGCCTCTTGTGTTAGGGTAGGGTATCGGTAAACTTAAACCCTACAGCACTCTGACATCTAAGTCAATGAGAAAACTTAGTTGTGTGTTAGGAGATTTAATCGTAAGGCGATTATTTCAGATCGTCCCATTGCTCGTCGATTTTACATTGTACGTATTAGTTTTCCTTTGAGGGCGAATTTGGTTGAGGATTCTTCTGTACAAATAAACATCCATCACATTTTTAAATTAAAAGTTTGTCTTGGCTCGGGTTTCAGTATGGATAATGGTCTCGATGATTCAACGGCATTGCAAATAAAATTCGGACAGATTTCAAATATTCGGTCCGCAAAATTAATTAGCTCGTTGATACAGTAGTATCTGGTTTTCGAATTGCTACAATCGATCGTATAACTACCTAGTCGCCCTAACCACATTGTTTTAATGCCTCATTGTGCCAAATAAACAAATACTACAGTACAATACATACATAATTCAAATGCAATAATTTTTTTTGTTCTCATCACTCTCTCATTTTCATGGTTACATTGGCATTTATAATGGCTAATCATATTAGTGTAGGGTGCAGATGGGTTGATTGGAAATATTAAGTTCATTCATTCAGTCTTCATATGTTGCTTGTACCCAAGTAATGAAGTTTACTCTTCGGTCCCGGTCTCTTAAGTTCATAAGTTTATTGGTTTTGGAATTTTGTACAGTAACTTTGCAAAATTCTGTAAACAACTTCGTTAATCTGCTTACTGACCTTGTACGGTTCTTTACAATTATATCCTCTAACGCCGGATATCTGAAATTTTTCTCTTTTGTGAAAATATAGCCAAACCGACTTTATCAGGCCGTGACGCAGCATTTGATGGTCGCTCGATCTTCTGTTCAATATCATTATTGTCAACTGACTTCCAATACGCCCAGCAGCTCTCTATTTTGACACTTTCGACATTGGCTTCTGTGGCTTTAAAGTTTGCTTCATTCACCTCTTCACTGAGGAGACAGTCTGATTTTTCTACTGTTCAGTCGAACTTGCTTCTTCCCGTCTAACACACTGTCTCCGTTAGAGAGCAAAAGGCCTCCTGAACGTTCTCCGGGTTTTGACTTTCAATCAACCACAATAACCTGTAGTCTCGCACTGCCCTCCGAGTCGAACCTTAGCAATTCCGCCTAATGCATTTCCGCCTACATCTCACTGTTTGGCATTTTAATACAAGCGCCGTGGCGTCCCATGGTTTATTCTTCTTCAGTTACCCTCAATTAAAGTGTGTTTAAATGGTGACATTTCTGCATCCTTCCTCTCTCCAAATCATGCGTTCAGGTTGTTTCACAACCAGCGCTACATATGATATAGCTTCTCATTTTGTTTGGCCATTTGCTGGTCAAAACTAAAGTTTTGTTGCTCAAAATGTTTGTTAACTTTAAAATTGTGTTGGTCCAATTAGTCAAATCTAGAGTTTTTCTGGCCAAATTTAGAATTTTGCTGTTTCTCCTTCCGCTTGTTCCTACTTCGCTGTAGGTTCCGATTGGCTTTCCGTAGGAAGAACCTTGTACTTCTCAGACTAAGCATCTATTACATCCAGTTAGACTGGTAATTCTGCCTCATCTGGTTTCTTCTCCGATAACAGAATTAGTGTTACAGGCTCTAAACGATCGTTCGCACTTCCTTCAACCTCTCGTAGGTCATGTTTCACATCCTTTTCTACTCTTCCAAACAGGTTAGTTTTGGGTACTGTGTACAGTGGCTCAAACAATTGTCCCAATGATGGGGACTTTAAATATTTTAAAGTGTCACAGAGACAAAACTAATTATTTTTTAATATTTGGTACTTCCATCTTTAGCTTTAATGGAGGCTAATATTCTTCTCGGTAGACTGTTGAAAATTTTCTGTATTTCGAAGGCCTTAATGTTGTACCATACCCACTTTGAGTCTTTTCCCACAATTTTTAAAAGTGTTTGGTTTCTTTGACAAAAACGCTTAGTTTTTTTTAACAATTCCCTAAACATGTTCAATTACGTTTAGGTCTGGCGATTGAGGGGTCAAATCGGGGGATCGTGAGACCCAGTTTATATCACCACTTTTTGACATTATTCGATCCGGGAAAAATTTCTCGCAAAATTTGCATCGTAGGACGAGCTATGTGTAATGTGGTGGTGTCATCTTTTTGGAACCACATATTCTGTAAGCCTAGTTAATCCACTTCGGGCACAAACAAATTTTCCAACATGCCTCGATAGCGGTCATCACTCTTCAGTAACTGTTACAGTTCTTAGTACTATTTTATACATTTCAACACGTTGTTGCTCCATAATAAATTCTCTACGACTGTCAAATGCCAACTGACAATAATGTCATCCAAACCAAAATGGCTGCCAAGCAATATCGACCTGGAACATAAAACACAGCTTGTGTTGTATAATATGTATTTATAAGAAATTGGACAACGTAGATCGAAAACCACGTGGTAAGACCAATTGCTAATAACCACACGGTTTTAGGTTACTTCGTATGACAGGTCCTGTTCTCAATCGTCTTGATGCACAGGGTACAGAATCAAGACAGACGCATGCATTTTTTTTATTATTTTTTAGACTCGGAGACCTTCAAAACGTCGTGTAAAGTGGACATTTCTCGCATAACAAATACTTACTGCACAGTTTGGAAGGGCGGAAACCAATTATGAAACCTGCATATTTGGCGATGACACTAAAATATCGACTAAAACAAACTATTGGTCTAAACATTTATTTAATCATCCTCTTATGTCCGCGTATCTCTAATACAGATAAATGAGTGGAAGGTAGTTTGATCTATGGGCACAGTTTTGCAACATGTTTACATTCAAGTTGTTTTCTCTCCTCGTGTGTCACTACAAATATATAACCGTGCAATTTATAAAGTTCACAATTTATAATCTCAATATCACTTACGTATAATATCAATTAAACCTTTTGGATTATCTGCTATAATAGTCTGTAGTCGTGAATTAATTCCACGCAATTTATCATCCCAAGATTTGAGTTTAGTTTCAGCAATTGTTGTAAACATATTGTAACTTGGCTCCCAGTAGAAATTTAATTCACGACTTTGAATGTGATTCAAAATTATTTTAAACATCTTAATGTGATAATTGATTATTATTGAGCCTATAATATGTATATTTTAGCATATATACTTACATCTACGAATATCACTTCCAATGATCGTGACCAAAATGTTTTGCGCTCCTGAATCGTTGTGTTATTAAATTGCCATAAAAATATCGTCTTAATATAGTAACTCTTTAAATACGTAAGCTCTTGTTTATCACGCAATTTCTTGAAAATTCTTATTAAATTCTTAGCCTGGTTGACATCGTGCAAAATGTGCTTCTCCATTTCAGTGTACGAACAAATGAACGAACGATTGTTTCGTTGTACACCTCCTTTTGGCGGTTTTGGTACCGCAATCCAATTAATTTGATTGCTCTCCTTTGGGTAGTCACGCGTTGCCACCCAATGCGTAAAATCGAAGGAAATTGCTGGCACAAGGTCCATATCGAATTTAATTAATTTAATTGGGGTGTCTAGAACCGTTATCTTAAATTTGAATGCTGGTCCATTTATTGAGTGGGTATACTGATACGAGTAATTCCCAATTTTAATTATTTTGTTGTTGTTGTCGTGCCGTTTTATTATTTTGCGGAATAAATTTTGAAGCCATATAATAATTACGTCCTGCAGGAGATATCCTTCTGGATCGAAGAATTGTTTTAAATACGGTTTAGCTATGACATCGTCTTCGATTAGTTTTATTGTGCAATGTGCCGGTTCACCGGGAATTCTCTCTACTACCAGATTTGATTTGTCACCAAAATTCAAACGCATTATTGTATCGAATTCATTTGGTTTGGATATTTTTAAACCATCGCGATAACTGCCGGCCATCATTTCACCTTTGAAAATATTGTTGAATGTTTCATCGGTTTTTAATTCGTTTATGAAAAATTTGATAACCGCATTATAGTGTTGAATGTATCCTTGGCGATCGGTCACTTGAATAAAATTACCGATGAGTTCTAGTACTTGTGAAGCGTTAGGTCTGTAATCATATTAATATGGGGTAAATAATCAATGAGCGGTGTTTACAATAAAGTCGTGAAAATAAATTACTCGCTCTTATCGTTCACTGGTTGTTCCGACATTATACTTGTTGAGCTGCTGGGTGACGGGCTATTTTGTTTGTCATCTGGGCATTTCAAAATCGATATAAAATTTTGAACCGCATCAGGCAATGAAATTGTTTCGAACTTATCACTATTTTCTTGTACACTATCAGCACTAGTCTCCTGGTCTTTCTTATCTACATATAAACAATAAAATAAAATAAAAATAAACTTGACTTATTCGTTAAAAAATGATAAACTAAATTATTACCACCAACATATAATTCCGAATCACTCATTCCACCATTTAATAATTGTACTTTTTGCTCAAAAGTTACATCCTCCTCCACCGGCGTCGAATCAACATCGTTCAATAAATCAAATGGTGTTGGCTGACTGCCGAAACATCGCGAAAGTATATCGAGCACCTAAAATTTTTAACAAAAACAGAATTAAATTAATTCATTAAGTTGTGCACAGGTTATAAAATGTTGTATCCAACACACACAGAATAAAATTAGATTACGTATATGTCACCTTTTCCTCGAGTCTATCGAATTTGTTGTCGAGTGCGGCTAATTGATTCTCGACAACGGCCAGTTTGTGTTCAACCAACTTTAATGTAATAGGCAAATCATTATTCAAACTTTGCATTCTCAATTATTATGTATTATGGGAAACTTTTGCTGTTCGTAGTATAAAACCTCTGCGAATTGCACACTTAGTTATTTATCAGAGAACTAAACATTTATGATTTAAAAATTTAATTTTAATTTAAAAATTGATTAGTAACTTATATCTTATCGCAATTTATTTTTTTTTTGTATATCGCTAAAAATTGCTCAAAGCAGGGTTTCGAACCCGCATAATTTTGGGTTCGAGTTCGGGTTCAGGTTCAAAGCAAGAAAATAATTGGGTTTCGGTTTCGAGTTCAGGGTTCGGGTTCAGGTTAAAAAAAAAATAATTTTCACAAGTATTTTATTAAAAATTTTTCGTTTAATTTTACGAATAGGATATGGGTACCCATATGGGTACACCATTCCATAATATTTTTCTCCTTGTGCACCCGTGAGAAGGATTCACAAACAGCAAATTCCTGTTTCACGCTTAGTTCAGAGTTAAGGCCACACATCGGGAGTTTTGAGTAAAAATAACACATTATTTTAAAATAACGATTTAAAAAAATGTTTAATAGATATAAACAAAATATTTTGTACACATAATTTTACATCATTATAGATTATAAAAAATTTTTTTTTTTTTTGCAAAATTTTGCATTATTAAAGATGGCGTTAAAGTTGCTGCCTCAAAAAAAAGGTGTAAATCGGCCCGCATCATAACTCGCCTCTGGGTCGTCTGAAAAAAAAAATGCATGTTAATTAAGACACTAAAATACACATCTTAACCCTTACATCCCTTCCCTTACTTTAATCCTTTAATCTTTTTGAAAGTATTGTGCAATGGCACGTAGAATCCCTTCATCTTGCTCCTCTAGTCATAAGGTAGTTTTAATAAGCTCAAGCGTCGAAATACTTTCGGATAGTTGTTGGATTTTTTGTCATTTACTTCTGTTAATTCAGCGAAGTGCTGAAACGAACAATTCTTGTTGAAAATAAAAGGCCAGAATTCCTAAATGCTTGCAATTGATGGATATTCTTCCGGATTGTTAAGGAAAATACGTTGTATGGCGCAGCAATCCTTCATAAATCGTAAAATCTTTTCACGTTCGCAGATCATTTCTTTATTTTCAGCAAAATTCTGTGCTAGGAAATGTTTTTTTGCTTCTAATGAAAGGTCACCTTCTTTCTCGTTAACTTCTGGCTGCCAATTATTTACTGACTTTTTTAATGTTAATGCATGTATCGTTTTTCTTTTTTTTATTGGTATGTTCGATCCTTTAGCACTCTCTTCTCCGGTATGATTCAGGTAATTGTTGGGATTTCTCATCATAGTGAGTAATATTTCTGAATATGGTGATACTATTTTGTTAAGTTTATCTTTCTGCCCAAAACTCGCCGGATACGTTCGTACATTATCTTCAGTTGCGTTTCATCCCCTTTGATTTGTGACCACAGAATTAAATTACGTACTCGTATTTTTATTTAAAATTTAAAATAAAATTCGTTTAATACAACAATCCGCTTTATTTATTGTGAAACGAGAAATGTCCCAAATAAGCAAAAACAATAAATATGAGCACGATTATTGCTAATATTTTATTTTATTTTTGTTATTATATTGGTACGACCAAGATTATTTCCACAAAAGATGAATATATTTTAACTAAATCGGAAAAAAATGGGCGGGACGTTGTTGAAATATAGCAATTTGATTAGCTGAAAAGTTGGATTAAAAAATATCTCGCTACGTGAAGAAACCTTCAATGCATCATATTATGATTTTAAAATAAAATAAAAAAATTAAAAATTCACTTATGTCGTTTTTGATTGACCAAAAAACTAAACTCAGTGCAAAAAAAAACTAAACTCGAACATTTTTTACTATGACGAGTTTAGTTTTTTTTGCACTGAGTTTAGTTTTTTTGATCAATCGAAAACGACATTATTCTGATGATTTAAAAAAAATAAAAAATGAACACTCAATGCATACTATGATTTTAAAATAAAAATAAAATTAACACTCAATGCAAACTATGATTTTAAAATAAAAATAATAAAAATTAACACTCAAAGCATACTTTGATTAAAAAAAAAATAAAAATGAACACTAAATGGATACTATGATTATAAAATAAAAAAATAAAATTAACACTCAATGCATACTATGATTTAAAATAAAATTAACACTCAATGCATAATGTGATTAAAAAAAAATAAAAAATTAACACTCAATGCAAACTATGATATTAAAATAAAAATAATAAAAATTAACACTCAAAGCATAATTTGATTTAAAAAAAATAAAAATGAACACTCAATGCATACTATGATTATAAAATAAAAAAATAAAATTAACACTCAATGCATAATATGATTTTAAAATAAAAATATAAATAACACTCAATGCATACTATGATTTAAAATAAAATTAACACTCAATGCATAATGTGATTAAAAATAAATAAAAAATTAACACTCAATGCAAACTATGATATTAAAATAAAAATAATAAAAATTAACACTCAAAGCATAATTTGATTTAAAAAAAAAAAAAATGAACACTCAATGCATACTATGATTATAAAATAAAAAAATAAAATTAACACTCAATGCATAATATGATTTTAAAATAAAAATATAAATAACACTCAATGCATACTATGATTTAAAATAAAATTAACACTCAATGCATAATGTGATTAAAAAAAAATAAAAAATTAACACTCAATGCATACTATGATTTAAAAAAAAAATGAAAAAAATTAACACTCAATGCATACTATGATTTAAAAAAAAAAAAAAATTAACACTCAATGCATACTATGATTTTAAAATAAATAAAAAAATTAACACTCAATGCAGACTATGATTTTAAAATAAAAATAATAAAAATAACCACTCAATGCATACTATGATTAAAAAAAAGATTAACACTCAATGCATAATGTGATTTAAAAAAAAATAAAAAATTAACACTCAATGCATACTATTATTTTGAAATAAATATAAAAATTAACACTCAAGGCATACTATGATTATAAAATAAAAAAATAAAATTAACACTCAATGCATACTATGATTTTAAAATAAAAATATAATTAACACTCAATGCATACTATGATCTAAAAAAAAAATTATAAAAATTAACACTCAATGCATAATGTGATTTTAAAAAAAATAAAAAATTAACACTCAATGCATACTATGATTTTAAAACTAAAAAAAAATTAACACTCAATGCATACTATGATTTTAAAATAAATTAAAAATGAACACTCAATGCATACTATGATTTTAAAATAAAGATAATAAAAATTAACACTCAAAGCATACTTTGATTAAAAAAAAATAAAAATGAACACACAACGCCTACTATGATTATAAAATAAAAAATAAAACTAACACTCAATGCAAACTATGATTTTAAAATAAAAAAAAATTACCACTCAATGCATACTATGATTAAAAAAAAATTAACACTCAATGCATAATGTGATTTAAAAAAAAATAAAAAATTTAACACTCAATGCATATTATTATTTTGAAATAAATAATAAAATAAACACTCAAGGCATACTATGATTATAAATTAAAAAAATAAAATTAACACTCAATGCAAACTATGATTTTAAAACAAAAATAATAAAAATTAACACTCAAAGCATACTTTAATTTATAAAAAAATAAAATTAACACTCAATGCATACTATGATTTTAAAATAAAAAAATAAAATTAACACTCAATGCATACTATGATTTTAAAATAAAAAAAATTAACACTCAATGCATAATGTGATTAAAAAAAAATAAAAAATTAACACTCAATGCATACTATGATTTTAAAATAAATAAAAAAATTAACACTCAATGCATACTATGATTTTAAAATAAAAATATAATTAACACTCAATGCATAATTTGATTAAAAAAAAATAGAAATGAACACTCAATGCATACTATGATTTTAAAATAAATAAAAAATTAACACTCAATGCAGACTATGATTTTAAAATAAAAATAATAAAAATTAACACTCAAAGCATACTTTGATTAAAAAATAATAAAAATGAACACACAATACATACTATGATTATAAAATAAAAAAATTAAATTAACACTCAATGCATACTATGATTTTAAAATAAAAAAAATTAACACTCAATGCATACTTTGATTTAAAAAAAAAATGAACACTCAATGCATCCTGTGATTTAAAAAAAAAATAAAAAATTAACACTCAATGCATACTATGATTTTAAAATTAATAAAAAAATTAACACTCAATGCATACTATGATTATAAAATTAAAAAATAAAATTAACACTCAATGCATACTATGATTTTAAAATTAAAAAACACATGAACACTCAATGCACACTATGATTTTAAAATAAATAAAAAAATTAACACTCAGTGCAAACTATGATTTTAAAATAAAAATAATAAAAAATGACACTCAAAGCATACTTTGATTAAAAAATAAATAAAAATGAACACTCAATGCATACTATGGTTATAAAAAAAAAAAAAAAATTAACACTCAATGCATACTATGATTATAAAATAAAAAAATAAAATTAACACTCAATGCATACTATGATTTTAAAATAAATAAAAAAATTAACACTCAATGCATACTATGATTTTAAAATAAATAAAAAAATTAACACTCAATGCATACTATGATTTTAAAATAAATAAAAAAATTAACACTCAATGCATACTATGATTTTAAAATAAAAATATATTTAACACTCAATGCATACTATGACTTTAAAATAAATAAAAAATTAAGACTCAATGCATACTATGATTAAAAAAAAATAGAAATGAACACTCAATGCATACTATGATTTTAAAATAAAAAAAAATTAACACTCAATGCATACTATGATTTAAAAAAAAAAATGAACACTCAATGCATCCTGTGATTAAAAAAAAAAAAAATTAATACTCAATGCATACTTTGATTTAAAAAAAAAAATGAACACTCAATGCATCCTGTGATTAAAAAAAAAATAAAAAATTAACACTCAATGCATACTATGATTTTAAAATTAATAAAAAAATTAACACTCAATGCATACTATGATTATAAAATTAAAAAATAAAATTAACACTCAATGCATACTATGATTTTAAAATAAAAATATAATTAACGCTCAATGCATACTATGATCTAAAATAAAATTAACACTCAATGCATAATGTGATTAAATAAAAAATAAAAAATTACCACTCAATGCATACTATGATTTTAAAATTAAAAAACACATGAACACTCAATGCACACTATGATTTTAAAATAAATAAAAAAATTAACACTCAATGCAAACTATGATTTTAAAATAAAAATAATAAAAAATAACACTCAAAATAACACTCAAAATCATAGTTTGATTAAAAAAAAATAGAAATGAACACTCAATGCATACTATGATTTTAAAATAAATAAAAAATTAACACTCAATGCAGACTATGATTTAAAAAAAAATGAACACTCAATGCATCCTGTGATTAAAAAAAAATAAAAAATTAACACTCAATGCATACTATGATTTTAAAATTAATAAAAAAATTAACACTCAATGCATACTATGATTATAAAATTAAAAAATAAAATTAACACTCAATGCATACTATGATTTTAAAATAAAAATATAATTAACACTCAATGCATACTATGATCTAAAAAAAAATTAACACTCAATGCATAATGTGATTTAAAAAAAAATAAAATTAACACTCAATGCATACTATGATTTTAAAATTAAAAAACACATGAACACTCAATGCACACTATGATTTTAAAATAAATAAAAAAATTAACACTCAGTGCAAACTATGATTTTAAAATAAAAATAATAAAAAATAACACTTAAAGCATACTTTGATTAAAAAATAAATAAAAAGGAACACTCAATGCATACTATGGTTATAAAATAAAATAAAAAATTAACACTCAATGCATACTATGATTTAAAAAAAATGAAAAAAATTAACACTCAATGCATACTATTATTTTAAAATAAATAAAAAAATTAACACTCAATGCATACTATGATTTTAAAATAAAAATATAATTAACACTCAATGCATACTTTGATTAAAAAAAATAGAAATGAATACTCAATGCATACTATGATTTTAAAATAAAAATATATTTAACACTCAATGCATACTATGATTTTAAAATAAAAAAAAAATTAACACTCAATGCATACTATGATTTGAAAGAAATGAAAAAAATTAACACTCAATGCATACTATGATTTAAAAAAAAAAAAAATTAACACTCAAAGCATACTTTGATTAAAAAATAATAAAAATGAACACACAATACATACTATGATTATAAAATAAAAAAATTAAATTAACACTCAATGCATACTATGATTTTAAAATAAAAATATAACTAACACTCAATGCATACTATGATCTAAAAAAAAATTAACACTCAATGCATAATGTGATTTAAAAAAAAAATAAAAAATTAACACTCAATGCATACTATGATTTTAAAATAAATATAAAAATTAACACTCAATGCATACTATGATTTTAAAATAAAAATATAATTAAGACTCAATGCATACTTTGATTAAAAAAAAATAGAAATGAACACTCAATGCATCCTATGATTTTAAAATAGAAAAAAATTAACACTCAATGCATACTGTAATTAAAAAAAAATAAAAAATTAACACTCAATGCATACTATGATTTTAAAATAAATAAAAAAATTAACACTCAATGCATACTATGATTTTAAAATAAATAAAAAATTAACACTCAATGCAGACTATGATTTTAAAATAAAAATAATAAAAATTAACACTCAAAGCATACTTTGATTAAAAAATAATAAAAATGAACACACAATACATACTATGATTATAAAATAAAAAAATTAAATTAACACTCAATGCATACTATGATTTTAAAATAAAAAAAAATTAACACTCAATGCATACTATGATTTAAAAAAAAAATTAACACTCAATGCATCCTGTGATTAAAAAAAAATAAAAAATTAACACTCAATGCATACTATTATTTTAAAATAAATAAAAAAATTAACACTCAATGCATACTATGATTATAAAATAAAAAAATAAAATTAACACTCAATGCATACTGTGATTAAAAAAAAAAATAAAAAATTAACACTCAATGCATACTATGATCTAAAAAAAAATTATAAAAATTAACACTCAATGCATACTATGATTTAAAAAAAAAATGAACACTCAATGCATAATGTGATTTAAAAAAAAAATAGAAAATTAACACTCAATGCATACTATGATTTTAAAATAAATTAAAAAATTAACACTCAATGCATACTATGATTTTAAAATAAAAATATAATTAAGACTCAATGCATACTTTGATTAAAAAAAATAGAAATGAACACTCAATGCATACTATGATTTTAAAATAAAAAAAAATTAACACTCAATGCATACTGTGATTAAAAAAAAATAAAAAATTAACACTCAATGCATACTATGATTTTAAAATAAATAAAAAAATTAACACTCAATGCAAAAATTAACACTCAATGCAGACTATGATTTTAAAATAAAAATAATAAAAATTAGCACTAAAAGCATACTTTGATTAAAAAATAATAAAAATGAACACACAATACATACTATGATTATAAAATAAAAAAATTAAATTAACACTCAATGCATACTATGATTTTAAAATTAAAAAAATTAACACTCAATGCATACTTTGATTTAAAAAAAAATGAACACTCAATGCATCCTGTGATTAAAAAAAATAAAAAATTAACACTCAATGCATACTATTATTTTAAAATTAATAAAAAAATTAACACTCAATGCATACTATGATTATAAAATAAAAAAATAAAATTAACACTCAATGCATACTATGATTTTAAAATAAAAATATAATTAACACTCAATGCATACTATGATCTAAATAAAAAATTAACACTCAATGCATGATGTGATTTAAAAAAAAATAAAAAATTAACACTCAATGCATACTATGATTTTAAAATTAAAAAAAACATGAACACTCAATGCACACTATGATTTTAAAATAAATAAAAAAATTAACACTCAGTGCAAACTATGATTTTAAAATAAAAATAATAAAAAATAACACTCAAAGCGTACTTTGATTAAAAAATAAATAAAAATGAACACTCAATGCATACTATGGTTATAGAATAAAAAAAAAATTAACACTCAATGCATAATATGATTTAAAAAAAAAATGAAAAAAATTAACACTCAATGCATACTATGATTTAAAAAAAACAAAAAAATTAACACTCAATGCATACTATGATTTTAACATAAAAATAATAAAAATTAACACTCAAAGCATACTTTGATTTCAAAAAAAAAAAAAATGAACACTCAATGCATACTATGATTATAAAATAAAAAAATAAAATTAACACTCAATGCATACTATGATTTTAAAATAAAAAAAAAATGAACACTCAATGCATACTATGATTTAAAAAAAAATTAAAAAAATTAACACTCAATGCAAACTATGATTTTAAAATAAAAATAATAAAAATTAACACTCAATGCATACCAGTAGCGGTCCGTGGGTCTTAATTCAGGGTGGGCAAAATTTTAAAACTGGTGGTTAAATTCGTAAAATTAAATATATTAGTTAGTGTCATAACCGTTCATTGCAAAATACTACAAAATTTATAAGAATAAATTATTATTGTAATTTCAATAAAAATAAAAGTTTTTTAAACTAAGAGAAACTAATGGCGCGGTAAAGCCGTAGATAAATGCCTCATATCAGGATATCCTTGCCGAGTCCACACATTATCACCACCAAATAGTACACATGGAAAGCAATACAAACTTTTAAATTTTAAACTGGGAGTTAACCATTTTTTTGTTTCGAAAACCACTCTTTGTTGAATTTTCTGTTTGACTCTTTGGAGTTGTTATTGATAATACCACATTCGGACGATCTGGGCCCATTTTTTTTATTTTATCAAAGGTTAAGTTTGTCAAATAAAATCAACAGAATTCAAATTTTCGACAGACATTGTAATATAAAGCTTATATACGAACTTTTTAAAAATGAGCTTGTAGCATATAACAATAACGTCCGAAACTTTTTAATTAATTATTTAATTTTTTTATAACACACAAATTAGTTTCAAAATACGTATCACAAAGGGCTGGCTGTAATTCACAATACTTCATAATGAAAAAAAAACTGATTTACACTACACTTCCTTGTGTAATTTTGATACCGTAAATTTTATTTAAAAATATATAAATATGTAGGTCGTCTTTTGATTGCGTCCTAGATGAATTTTCTGAATATTTATATGTATACATATATGTACAAATCAGAAACTACTCTAATTTAACTAGGTACCATCGCGTAAGTGGAGGAAGTCCAGTAGTCAAAACGAAAATTAAAAACAAAAACAAAATTCAATCGACAACAAAAAAATTTTACTTGCGGGTGATTTTCTTGAATTGCCCACAGTGCTTGTTTGTGTGTGTGTGAATATTTAGCTTTTTAAAGGAATAAAAATAGAAAAATTGAGGTAGAGAGCGAAAATGCGCGCGCATCTCAATGTTATGTAGATTTGCACCATCATGTGGCACTACACGATTTGCCCAATGAGAATTTATGAACGAAGAAGAGAATGAAATGATTTAATATACAGTTACACGGCTGAATGTGTGTTAATTTAAATTTTAGAATATAATTGTAGACGTACGTTAAAGAGAAATAGATATCGAGATTATTAGCTTCACATTTAAAAACAATTTTTTGTGTTAAAGCTTCGCTCTCGTTTTATGGACTAATTTCAATTTGTTTGTATAAAGGATTTGTTGTTGTATTTCATATTTGAATGTTATACACAAATTATGAATGTGGAATATTTGGAACATTGTTTTGTATGATGTCGGTGGACATTTGTTTTTATAAAACAAAATCTGTGTAATTGGGTCAAATTTAAGAGTGGGCACTGCCCACGTTGCCCAATATGACCGACCGCGCCTGATGCATACTATGATTATAAAATAAAAAAATAAAATTAACACTCAATGCATTCTATGATTTTACCGTAAAAAAAAAAATCAACATCCACTTACTCTAATGATTTAAATAACATGAACACTTAATGGACCTCTTAATGGTCCCATTTTTCTTATTAAATCTGGATAATGACAATTATAATGGTGCTTAAGTCGTAGTTTCATATTTGGAAAATATTCTTGTCTTTGTTGAAAATAGATATCGATATAGTTTTGAAGTAAATGTGTTTGTTGTTCCGAAATTTTAGGTGCACAGATAAGTCGACACATTTCAACCATAGAACAGAAAAAAATCCATTGAGGATTTTCGCGATTTATGTTTGACTCCAGGAACAAAAGTGGCAAAAGAATTAATATATTCCACACTTCAAATGCCTTTCCTAGAATTTTTTTCATAGATTTACACATTTTTTGGAAATGAAAATGCTAACTTAAATGTTTTTCGAAGAAATATTAAACTTATATTTATATAGTCGAAAGTGATTTTCCGCTCTTTGTGAAAGAACAATAAAATTTCCATAAGATCATAAGGAATAATTCCTTCAAACAAATCATGCGCAATGCAAGGCGGTAGTCCTGGATTACACACATGAAAATATTTCAAAGTGTTAAGAACTGAATTCGATTTTATCCCATTTTGATTATGTACTAATCCCCTTAAACTCTAAAATTTTTAAATCTTTAATTAAAGGCTCTAAAATCTTATGAAATCCAAATAATTTAATAAAAGGCTCCTTGCAAAGATGAACTAACAGAATATTTTTGATAACAGGTCGATATTTTTTGTTCACATTTCCAAGCATCATATAAACCCCAATTAATTTATGGTTAGTCTTTGAAGATCCCAAAGGATTACATATTTCAAATGCGTCTTGAAATAAAAGCAGTTCTTGTAATCAATTGTAACACTTGATTCTCCGTATTTTTATTTCCATTGAACATTTTACAGATGGTTTCATCATTCATTAAATTAGTTAATGTACCAAGTATCGATACATAGTAAAAATTGCAATTGTTATGAAAATTATCTCTTCCTAAATATATTTCGTGAAAAGCTACATAATCATCGCTTTTTTTCGATATATTTGCTCCGATAGAATTTGTTTTTAAATGAACGCAATTTACGAATATTTGATGTATTTTGTAATTTAGCACCAATTTCATCGATATTACATACAAGGTTTTCACCGTGAACTTTCGTAATAGTTTTTATTATGTTTTCATCACGTTTAATTAAAATTTCAGTAATTTCGTTATGTACAAAATTGAGCCCTAAGTCTGAAACTCCGAATCGGTATTTAAGCGTTTGAAATAAATCAGAAAATACATTATCATCGACAGGTAATGTCTCGGTACCGTTTAAATAATTATCTTGGCCAGGCTCAACATTTATAATTGGAAACTGGTTTCCACTTTCTGTTTCAGTATAACAAAATGTGGTTTCTGTTTTGTTGTTATGGTGTCTAAAATAGTGTGAATGAAAACTTGATTAATTTGTGAAATAGGATTTCCATTTTGTAGCCGGACACTGTATTTTCTCACCCAAATGGTTCCTTAAATGGATACTAATTTCAATAAATTTATTTGAATTAAATTGACACACATTGCAAGTATAATTTTGGTTAATCGTTGTTATATTAAGCTGTATTGCATTTTTTTAATGAATTTGAATGACGTCGACACCAGTGAGTTTTATAGTTACAGACACAGTATATAAGCTATCACATTGGTAAACAATTTTGAATGCAACATGTACATTCGTTGACCTCACTCAACATGTTGCCATTAGTTGGCAAGGAAATCATACTAAAACGCATTTTTTATTGTACATCTTTCATCTTTTGAAAAAGAACGGAAAGATTGAATGTAAATCAGCTATAAGTCATTTTACTCATATGCCTGATCGAAATTCAATTACAAGCTAAACACGAATAATATCGATAACCTCGAATATTATCGAAGTTTACAAAATTTCGAATATAAACTAAAAATCTCGAAAAGTTCCAAAAAATCTCAAAATCTCGATTTTCTACTCTTCCAAACAGGTTAGTTCTCGGTACTGTGTACAGTGGCTCACATAATTGTCCCAATGTTGGGGACTTTAAATATTTTAAAGTGTCGCAGAGACAAAACTAATTATTTTTTAATATTTGGTACTTATCCATCTTTAGCTTTAATGGAGGCTTATATTCTTCTCGGTAGACTGTTGAAAATTTTCTGTATTTCGAATGCCTTAAAGTTGTACCACACATGTTGTTGTCCTTTCAAACAATTCTTGGAAGTGTTTGGTTTTTTGACAAAAAGGCTTAACTTTTTTTGTTTTTAACAATTCCCTAAACATGTTCAATTACGTTTAGGTCTGGCGGCTGAGAGGTCAAATCAGGGGATCGTGGGTCTATAGTCTATATCACCACTTTCTGACATAACTAGCATATGTTTTTAGCAATGTTTTAATCATTTCAACACGTCATTGCTTCATAATAAATTGTTATTGACCATTCTCTACGAATGCCAAATGCCAACTGACAAAATAATGTCATCCAATCCAAGATGGCCACCAAACAAAATCGACCTGGAACATAAAACACAACTTGTAAAGAAATTGGTCAAAGTGGATCGAAAACCACGTGGTAAGACCAATTGCTAATAACCACATAGTTTTTGGTTAATTCGTATGACAGGTTCTCGCTCATCTTGATGCACTGCACAGGGTACAGAATCAAGTCGGACGGATGAAATCTTTTTGTTATGTTTTAGACTCGGAGACCTTCAAAACGTCGAGAAAAGTGGAATTTGTTTCCATAACAAATACTTACTGCCCTGTTTGGAAGGCCGGAAACCAATTATGAAACCTGCATTTGGCGATGACACTAAAATATCAACTAAAACAAACTATTAGTCTAAACATTTATTTAATCATCCTCTTATGTCCGTATATCTCTAATACAGATAAGTTTGATCTATGGGCACAGTTTTGCTACATGTTTACATTCAAGTTGTTTTCTCTCCTCGTGTGTCACTACAAATATATAACCGTGCAATTTATAAAGTTCACAATTTATAATCTCAATATCACTTACGTATAATATCAATTAAACCTTTTGGATTATCTGCTATAATAGTCTGTAGTCGTGAATTAATTCCACGCAATTTATCATCCCAAGATTTGAGTTTACTTTCAGCAATTGATGTAAACATATTGTAACTCGGCTCCCAGTAGAAGTTTAATTCACGACTTTGAATGTGATTCAAAATAATTTTAAACATCTTAAAGTGATAATTGATTATTATTGAGCCTATAATATGTATATTTTAGCATATATACTTACATCTACGAATATCACTTCCAATGATCGTGACCAAAATGTTTTGCGCTCCTGAATCGTTGTGTTATTAAATTGCCATAAAAATATCGTCTTAATATAGTAACTCTTTAAATACGTAAGCTCTTGTTTATCACGCAATTTTTTGAAAATTCTTATTAAATTCTTCGCCTGGTTGACATCGTGCAAAATGTGCTTCTCCATTTCAGTGTACGAACAAATGAACGAACGATTATTTCGACGTACACCTCCTTTTGGCGGTTTTGGTACCGCAATCCAATTAATTTGATTGCTCTCCTTTGAGTAGTCACGCGTTGCCACCCAATGCGTATAATCGAAGGGAATTGCTGGCACAAGGTCCATATCGAATTTAATTGGGGTATCTAAAACCGTTATCTTAAATGTGAATGCTGGTCCATTTATTGAGTGGGTATACTGATACGAATAATTCCCAATTTTAATTGTTTTGTTGTTGTTGTCGTGCGGTTTTATTATTTTACGGAATAAATTTTGAAGCCATATAATAATTACATCCTGCAGGAGATATCCTTCTGGATCTAAAAATTTTTTTAAATACGGTTTAACTTTGGCATCGTATCCGATTAGTTTTATTGTGCAATGTGCCGGTTCACCGGGAATTCTCTCTACTACCAGATTTGATTTGTCACCAAAATTCAAACGCATTATTGTATCGAATTCATTGGGTTTGGATATTTTTAAACCATCGCGATAGCTGCCGGCCATCACTTCACCTTTAAAAATATTTTTGAATGTTTCATCGGTTTTTAATTCGTTTATGAAAAATTTGATAACCGCATTATAGTGTTGGATGTATCCTTGGCGATCAGTCACTTGAATAAAATTACCGATGAGTTCTAGTACTTGTGAAGCGTAAAGTCTGCATATTAATATGGGGTAAACAATCAATGAGCGGTGTTTACAATAAAGTCCTGAAAATAAATTACCCTTTCTTAGGTTTTTTGCCCGTTTCATCGTTGGCTGATTCTTGTGATGTTTTACTTGTTGAGCAGCAGCTCGATAAATTCGATTTTTCGCTGTTCTTATCGTTCACTGGTTCATCTTTGCATTTCAAAATCGACATAAAATTTTTAACCTCAATGTTATCATGTATAATATAAGCACTAGTCTCCTGGTCTTTCTTATCTATATATGTATGAACAATAAAATAAAAAAAAAATAAACATGACCTATTATTCGTTAAAAAATGATAAACTAAATTATTTCCAATATATGATTCCGAATCACCCATTTCACCGTTTAATAATTGTACTTTTTGCTCAAAAGTTACATCCTCTTCCACCGGCGTCGAATCAACATCGTGCAATAAATCAAATGGTGTTGGTTGACTGCCCAAACATCGAAAAAGTATATCGAGAACCTACATTTTTGAACAAAAACAAAATTAAATTAATTCATTAAGTTGTGCACGGGTTATAAAATGTTGTATCCAAAACTCACGATATAAATCCAAATGCATGTTCGAATAATGTTAGTCTGTTGGGTAGAATAAAATTAAATTTTGATTAAATTACGTCACACAAATGAATGTCACCTTTTTCTCGAGGCTATCGAATTTGTTGTCGAGTGAGGCTAATTGATTTTCGATACCGGTTAGTTTGTGTTCAACCAACTTTAATGTAATACTCAAATCATTATTCAAACTTTGCATTCTCAATTATTATGTATTATGGGAAACTTTTGCTGTTCGTAGTACAAAGTCTCTGCGAATTGCACACTAGTTTAGTTGTCAGAGAACTAAACCTTTATGACTTTATTTAAAAATTGATTAGTAACTTATATCTAATCGCAATTTTTTTTTTTTTTTGTATATCGCCAAATTGCTCAAAGTGCTTTTTATCTGTTAAATATTTAATCAGTGGTTTTCAAACGGTGATAATTTTTGAGTTAGACGAAAATTACTTTTCTCGCATTATTTCATTCAAATACTTAAGTCAATGCAAGTAATTTTCTTTAGCTCATTCGATCTCATTTCAGTAGAATTCGTCTGGCTTAATGACAAAATTCAACAACTCAACTTCTCAAGTTTAATACATCTGTGTTGCACTAGTTGGATAAATCCCGCCTTCAGTTAGACTTGCCACTTTTGGAAACTTGAGAAAATGAAGATGATTTATGACACGCAATAAAGGAAATTTCAAGACCAGTGTCAAACTTGGTATATATAAACACGACCGATGGCAAACAGAGATCAATTTTTGGTTTACTTTAAATTGTTAAACAAGGAAATAAATCTGTTGTCATAGTGTTAAAATTTGCACTGTCTACTTCACCTGAATTCAACTTATTTTTTAGCCTTATACAAGTCGACGTCATACTGTATATAGTTTGGCCTTGTGCAAGTCAATGTAGTACTGTATTGTATTGCGATATGTCTTTAGTTTTTTAGTCTTTTGTAAACCAACATTGAATAAACACTGGAAGAAACAGAAAAATTGAACAGGTTATATGGGCCCAGGACACGTGGTTGCATTGTGTAAGAAAATAAAGTGAAGTTAAACGTGGCTTTGTGTATATGGTATAATGGCGTCGAAATCAATGGAGCCAGTTTTCTTGAATCATCGCTTGGATGGGACGAATTTCAAGTTATGGGATTGTCAAGTAAGGTGGTATTACGTGCACAAGGTTTGCTGGACGTAGTGAACGGTGAAACCTTAATGCCAAATGAAAAAGACGAAAAACAGAAATGGATGCAGAAAGATGGCAAGGCAACACCGATATTACTTGCTTGAATTAACGAAGACCAAGCAAACCACATTTTAGTCTGTACAACATCAAAAGAAATTTACAAAAAAAATTGAAAGTTTACACAAGGTGAAAAGTGAGGATAGAGTTATGAATTTGTATGAAGAATATTTTTCATTGAAAATGACTGAGAAGGATTCGGTAATGGCATAAGTATCGAAATGCTCATTGCTGGTAACTGAAATTGACGACCAAGGGGAGAAGTTGTCCGAAAATGTAAAAATGATGAGAATCATTATGGTACAATGTGAAAGAAGGTCGCACATTGGATAATTTATTGCCCCGCTTGAAATTGGAAGAGAATCAATTAAAAAAGGAAATGGATAGTGAATAGACCGAGGCAGCCTTTTTTGCAAAGTCCCGTGGAATGGTTAAGAAGTCAAATACACCCATTGAAGAATTAAAACAAAATCGAAATGCAATTTCTGTAAGGAAATAGATCATTGGCGGCGTGAGTGTCCAAAACGCAATAGAAATAGTAATTCATCGGAAGAAAAAGAGTCAAGCGATGGTTGGCTGGCGGACTCAGGCGCATCGAAGCACATAACATCGAGACGAGAATGGTTCAGTGAATTAAAGTGTATTGAACACGTCTGAAAATTTGTGGTTATTAGTGGTTATGCCTGAAAATTAGTGGTTTGTTGACGAAGCCAGTTAGCCAAAAATCCGCTTCATCACTGAATATGATATTGCGATGAAATTGGTAAAATTGGTGAAATTAGTAAATTTTAATTATTTGGAAACCTTGTTCGTTCGTGTACTTCACCACGATGAAAATGTTGTCTTTACTGAATGTTTTGACACTGACAGTTTTATATTGGTTTAAGGTTCACAGTGCAAGTTCAAAGTTGTCAAATCCCAAATGAAAAACCCAAACAACACTATTCACGGCAAAATACAATACACAAAAATCATGAAAATGGCGCTAACTCATTTTTTTGACGTTTTTTTTTGTGTCTCTATCTCTGCAATCTTTTTCTGGGGCTCAATTCACTCCCAACTCTTTCGCAGTTCCCTTTTAACGTCCTACCTTACGCTGTTGCCAGCCAACTCGATGACGTACGGCTTATAGACCCGATTTTGTTTAAACTACCTGCACATCGCTTTGCTTCATGCCAGCCTATAGTTCTGACATGAAAGGTGGGTCGGCCCATGGATTCCGCATCTCAACAGGGGATCATAGATGTGTTCATCGTCACCACCGATCGTTAACAGATGATGAATAATCGGTACTTCCCGATCCAACTGCCGTAGCTTTAACCCCTGCCCCGTTTGGTTGGTTTTTTTTGACGTTTTCACTTTCACGGTTTAAATTTCTACAATATGTATTTGAAAAACCTCAAATGAAATCTGTCGAAAATCTCGGATTTTTTAAATTGATCCCGGATCAAAAAAAGATCAATATTTTCTTTAAAAAAAAAATGAAAAATATTTGGGATAAAAATTGTTTGATCCAGGATCAACTTTTTTGATCCCGGATTATTTTTTTATTTTCGAAAAAATTCAAAATTCGTGTTCAATCTGAGATTTTAACTTGCAAAGATTTAAGATTAAATTTTTTGTATTTCATTTGATTATTATAATGTCAAAATAAAGAATGTGGCCACACACACAAAGTAGGATTTTTAAAATTAATTACGTACTGTCTCGAAAATTTAAGAAATTAAATATCAGATAGAACCTTTTTGTAAGTTATTGAAATCATTAAAAATAATTTAATAAGGTTCTGATCAGCCACATAGAACTAGGTTTAATAATTTTTTAAAAAATACACAAAAGGATGGTTATAAGTACACCAAGCACGTCCTTTTCGTCAATGAATTAATTGAATAGTACTAAACTGTTCGACATTGTAGCAATTTTTGTTTTAGTTGCTGTTTATTGTTCAAAGACTCTTTCCAGTTTTAATTTTTTGACGTGATAACGTCTTACACCACATGTTCAGAAAATTGACACGAAATTTTGCCCTTGGTGTAGGGCAATTACTCATTACCTGTAAGCATTACCTTTAATTTAAATGTATGATTTCTTAGGTTGGGATTAGCTTAGGATTCCTTAGGCTTTATGCCTCACGCATAATATTATCGCAATGACTTTATTAGGCGGCGAGGCAAGCCGCGCCACGAACTTCTGATTTCGCGCGTTTTAAATGCTTGAAACACTGTAGCGAGAGAATGACTCATCCGATCGGAGCAATTCTGTTGTCAATTTTTACATAAAGAATCTGTGGCAGATAATTTTTATTATATTAAAATAATTAATCTTAATAGTAGCCGTGTAGACGACACAGCCCACCCCGAATTATTTTTATTATGGCAAGAACAGCAGATGTGCAGTGATTGTGTGCCCTCAGCTGATGGTGACCCTAGCTGATTGTTGTAACTATGTGAACATTTCCAAAATCTTCTTCGTTCCGGCAATAGAGTTATGGATATGTGGGCTCCGGCTGATTCTGATATTATTGGTAGATTGCAGATTATTTAGCTAGTAGGCTATTTTCATGTAGGTTCCAATCCCAATAGCCAACTCTGACTGTGAACTACCCGAAAAGATTAACGACTGAAATACCAGTTTCTCATATAGAACGGTACCAATAGTATAACTAAATAATTAATTGTTTTGAATCAAATTATTATATTTTGAAAGTAATTGCAATCCGACTGTTTATTGATACTATTGGTATCCATCTTTATGTGTATCATCGCTAAAACTCGTCTAGTGGTATGGTTCGCTTCTTTTTCCAGAATTTTAACATTTTCCAAAACCATGATTCCAGCAATGTCGTCCACAACAGGCGCATTGAATCTACGCATGTGCTGTCCAGCTGGTGTTTTATCAGGATTGATAACAATAGTGTGATTGTCACTTTGCAATTCGTGCCTGTGTGATTTGAAGAATTTCAATAATTTATTGTGTTTATTCAATATGGCGTCCAGTTCGTCGACGATGCGCCTGGCATTAGGCGAATTATGGTTATTGTAGCCGCAACGTGCATCCACACGAATGATTTCCTCACCGCCCATGAAGTAGATTTGTAAAAATTTATGTGGTTCGTTTGCTATTGGCAGCAATGAGCCTACTTTGTGGTACACTTGGCCTTTGATTTTGAACGTTGAATTGAATTGTTGACCATTTGCTGCAGTATTGTGAACTATTTCTGCTGCTCCGAACGAAGTCACACACACACAAATAGACAAAATTGTTATACTTACTGATGAAAAATGGTATACCGATAATGTATTTGTTGTTTTAGTATTTTACCATCCTTCTTACAATCACAAAACACGTACATCTTATAAATTAAAATAAATCGTACAAAATTTTGCACGCACTGCATTTGTGATACATAACAAATGCAGAATGAAATGCCAAAATGATGCGACGCTTAGTAGCGCCATCTGTCATTCAACAACATAAATAATTTCGTTATGTTTGAAATACGAACGACGGTTAAATTATTTGGATATTGTTTATACAAAAATACTAAAATCGCGATTAAAAATGGGAGGATGGGGGTAGGAGGGTGAAAATTTGGGGTTATAGGTACTTTTTTAATACCAAATCAAAATAAAATAGGAGAAAATATTTTTGTCAAAAAAATAGAAATAGAAAAATTTTTTCTGGATAGGGACACCCTAATCACCTAGCGGTATGAAATATACTTTACGACCTATTCTCATACCTACCAAATATACATAAAAAATTTCATAAAAATCGGTCGAGCCGTTTTGGAGGAGTGCAACCACAAACACCTTGACACGAGTTTTTTATATATTAGATTGAAACGACCTGCTTGGTTGATAACAAAAGAAGAACTAACTAAATTGTATTTCATTGTACTATTACATGGATTCAAGAGTAAATATTATGTTCACATGTATCAGTGAGAGTAAACAATTTATAAAATAAATTCTCATACAACAACACTCCCAGTAGAATTTGATTTATCTCAAGCCCATCTCCGAAATACATTTCTGATGTTTCTCCCTAAAAAGAGCTTTCGTCAAAACATCTGCCACCATGTCCTTTGTGTCTATGTAATCTAATTTAATTTTTGATTCTTCTGTCAATGCACGGATATAGTTTTGTCTAACATCGATATGTTTTGTTCTAAACATAAAGCACTTTTGTTGTCGCATAATATTGTGGATCTGAAGTCCACTTATCCACATCGCTTCCTGGGAAGCCGAAGACAGTGACATGTACTCTGCCTCTGCAGTTGACAAGGCAACTGTTGGTTGTCGATTTGAATTTTCACTCACACACTTCTGCTCCCTGATTCATTAATACATATTCTGTATTTAAACGTCGTTCATCAACATCTGCAGCCCGCAATCTGCATCACAATATCCAAGAATTCAAGTATGTTTTTCACGGGAATATATCAATTTCGAATCTGAAGTTCCCTTTAAATATCGTAGAATTCTTTTTACCGCATTCCAATAACGGCTAAAATTGCTTACAGCAAATGATAAATCCGGTCTTGATACTTGTGCTGCGTAAAGAATACTTCCAACCGCTTCCTGGTATGGTACACTTATCATTTCATTTCGTTCAGTATCATTTTTTGGACACATATAATTTGTGATCTTTTGATTAGAATCAAAGGGTGTTAAAACTGGGTTGCAATCCATCATGTTAAATTTCTGTAACACTTCTTGAATATAATGTTGTTGATCGATGGATATGATGAGTCCCTTTTTTAAGTCACGGGTAATCCGTAATCCAAGGCAATAAACGGCTTCACCTAAATACAACATTTTGATTCGCATCATCAGTTCTGTTTTAATCCATGCCTTCACATCTTTATCATTGCTAAAAATGATAAAATCATCAACACAAATTGCGATCATTAGTATTTTTTCTCTGTCGAGCTTATAGTCTACACCTTTCCTTTGCGAACATCCTTTTATTACAAGGCGTCCCATTCCGCTATAGTGTGTACACTGTTGTCGTTTGATGTTGTATACCACAACTTGTCAAATAACTCAAGAAATCCCCATTACAGAACTCAGTACCATTATCTGTTCTTAGAATTTTTATTTTCCAACCTGTTTGATTTTCGGATAATTGTTTGAATTTTTTAAAATAATTCAACCCTTGGGTTTTGGTGCTTAGGATGTAGACTGATATTTTCTTTGAATAATCATCCACAATGGTAAGAAAATATTTTCCACCATCAAAAGATTTCTGCCCAATCGGACCACAAATGTCCGAGTGTATCAAATCTAAGCAATTATCTGACGGTGTACATGAGTTATTAAACGTTAGTCGTGTCTGTTTTCCCTTCAGGCAGATAATACATGATTCACCAATTTGCTTGTCATTAAAAAAAACTGCATTTTCATTATCTCTTAATTTTTTCATGCTATTCGTATTTAAATGACCTAATCTCCTGTGCCATAAGTCATATTCTGAAGAAACAGCTGGCAGCATTACTCTTTCGACACCCGGTGTACCCAATTTGTACATTTCACCAGTAAGCGTGGCAGTGCCAATCACTCTTTTGTGATTCTTGTTAAAAACTGTACATCCATTCGAGTCAAATGTCACACGATTTCCAATTTTGACTATTTGACTGACCGATAGTAAATTAGTACACAACTGAGGAATGTTCAAAACGTTTGTTACATATATCGGTGTCTTGCACGTAATTGTTAACCAACAATTTCATTTTCAAATCTCCGATATCTGTCACTTTCATTCGTGTGTCGTTTGCAATGACAACTTCATTCGTAGGTGGATTTGAAATTTCCCTTAATAAACTTGCATCCATTGACATATGCGATGATGCGCCTGAGTCTATGTACCAACTATCCTTTTTCATTTCGCTTACTGCAAATGAAGTAAATAATAACGCGGAATTCCCTTGCTTGTCTGAGTTTACCTTAACATTTTTATTGTAAGTGCAATTATTCGCCAAATGTCCTAATTCATTGCAGTTATAGCAGCGCATTTTACTAATATCCCGCGAATATTTTTTATTATACATTGACTTTCCTGATTTATTCGTACTGTACAAAGCTTTTGTTGCTGTAGTGCCATCTGATAACAAATTGTCCAAATGTACATCCTGAAGCAGCTTCGCTTTAATTGAATCGGCAGTTATATCCACACCTGAACTTTCGATGCCTATAATCATTGACATAAATTTATCAGACAAACCAGCTAATAGAATTGTGCCTACCCATTCACCACTCAGATCCATGCCAATATTTCTCAATTTGTGAGCGGTCAATACAACCGAATTAACATATTCTTCCACTGAAACGCAGTCTTCCAGATATGTTGTAATTAATTTTCGCAAAAACCCAACTTTCCGTGTAAGACTAGAATCTAAGAACGCCTTTTCAAGAGCTTTCCAATCCTCTTGAGCTGTTTTACTTGTTCGAATAACGAAATTAATTGGATCAATAAAAAGAATAATTTTTGCCTTTGTTTTTGAAATTTTTTC
Source organism: Tipula helvola (assembly GCA_963556165.1). NCBI lineage: Eukaryota > Metazoa > Arthropoda > Insecta > Diptera > Tipulidae > Tipula > Tipula helvola. The sequence continues at coordinate 51,297,895 of OY744483.1, forward strand.
TTCATTTTTATCCTCACCAGTAACACACAACCATAACTGTTCGTGTTCTAAATATGTTTGAAGTTGAACAGCAAACCGCCATGTGTCATAATTTTCTCGATTTTTTAGTTTTTCTATGATGAAATTATTGGCGGCCATCTTATTTTATTTATTTATTTTTTTTGCTATCCCGTACTTTCTTTTTCGTATTTTATTTTATATTTAATAAAATTAATTACAATAAAACAAAAAAATGCGTCGTTCTGGGCCCATAACCTAGAAAGTTATATTGTAATTGAAACGACCTGCTTGGTTGATAACAAAAGAAGAACTAACTAAATTGTATTTCGTTGTATTATTAAATGGAATCAAGAGTAAATAATATGTTCGCATGTATCAGTGAGAGTAAACAATTATATAAAATAAATTCTCATACAACAACATTATTGCCGTGCTTCGTAGAACCATAGACAATCATAATAGATTTCTCATTTGACTAAAAACAGAAAATAAAAACAAAAATTTTCCATTCAAATGTTATCGATGTATTGCATATACGTATTATATTTGCAACGCATTCTAAAATCAATGCCTTCTAGAATACACAACACAACGATACATTGGAATTATCAGAAATTTTTGTTTTTTTCCTTTAGTTACTATGAAATGAGAAATCTAGTATGAATGTCTATCGTAGAACTGAGGACAAGATCTTTGCCAATTATATGTAAATTTAAGATCCATGTTGATTTACCGCAGCTTGGAACTCCTTGAACAGATATAATTTCGGGTTTATTTTTATCAACTGATAGCGGAAGCTGATTTAATCTTTCAAATATTTTCTGGTCTAGCATTATTTCAGTAACATTGGAGCAGAAAATGTATCTGCTAGATGTGTTAAAGCAGTTCTTTTCGGAATCAAATTGTACGAACGCATTCCCATCAAATCCAAATTGGTGATCAGATAAAAGTTCTTCTATGTAGGCTTTGTTATGATTATCATAAACAAAGACTCTAATTGACAATAAGGAACTCGCAGAAAACGGTAGACTGTCAATTGATTTGTTATAAAGTTCCGACAGATGATCACTCGTGTAGATGTTGGAGAATTTCATAAAGTGGAGAATTTCCTTTATAGAATTCCGATAGTAATGATCAGATACTTCTTCAGAATAGTAACTAGGTATTATAGGAAGCAGTGTGGTGTTAGATATATCTGCTCTATGAATACTGTTCGGTAGTGGCATATCAACAATCCATCTAGATGATAAAGCTTGTTTATATTTAACTGGATCGTTAAATGGGATGTTCAGTATCCATTTGACATTTGAAGACGTAAGTGTAATAAAGAGGTAAATGTACGTACCAACTCAATAAGATCCCGTCACATGGTATTGTTTTGATTATTTATCACCACAATTTTTCGTACATGGCAACAGCAATCAGTAGTTTCTGAACCAGTCTTGAAATTGTCGCGAATTTTTAACTCTATTTTTGAAATTTTTAATTTTAATATGTCAAAGAATTCATTTAGAAATGAGTTATATATTTGGATTTTTTTCTATTGATAATTAATAGTTTTGTATTGCATTATAATTCTTAATTACAGATCGCGTACTTTACTGTAGGTTTAATAAATAAATACAAATAATAAACTGTAGTGTCTTATGATATCTAGTTGCTGAATTTCAAAGCAATAAAACTAGTTTGATAATAAAATATTTTAATTTGTTTCTCAATAAAGCTTAGACAAAAATTAATATTAAATACAATATTCAGTCTCGGCTTAATTTCTCTTCATGCTCTGTCAAAAATACAGCCTGTTCTTCTTTGGTCACTGCAAACATGAAAGCAAAAAATATTTCTAAATGTAAGAAATTGGTAAACCAATTTTTATAATTTACTTACATAAGATAGTGATTAAATAATGGGGGTTCTTGTTATCTTTTAAATTTGACTCAATTTTTGAATAAATTCCACCCAAACGTTCCTTCATCGATTTTAGTACAGTCGGTTGAATCGTTAAAAACATGTTATATGTGGTATCCCAAAAAAAGAATAGTTCACACCTTTCAATATGGTCCAAAATTATTCTAAACATCTGAAAAATTAGAGTATAAATTTTTTGTATTATTAGACTAATTATTATTTGTTTGTGTGCGTATATTACTTTTAAAAATACTACATCAAGTGGCTGCTTCCAAAATGAATTTCGTTCAGCAACGGTCGTGCCATGAAATTGCCACAAAAATATGGTTTTTATAAAATAACTTTTGAGCGAGGTTAAATTGTTGGTGTCGCGCAACTTCTTAAAAAGTCGAATCAAATTTTTAGCATTGTTCGCATCATGCAAATACGTTTTCTCCAATTCGGTGTACGAACATATGAACGATGGATTTTTATTGGTTATTCCCTCTTTTGGCGGCTTTGGTACAGCTACCCATTTTATTTTATTTTTATCGTTCGGATAATCACGCGTCGCCAACCAATTATTTTCATCAAATGGAAATGATGGTACCAGATCCATGTCAAATTGTATATCCGTATTTAAAACTTTTATGGAGAACGTAAAAGCGGGACCATGCATCGAGTAAGCATACTGTATACGATAAAATTTTGTTAAAAATGACTGGATTTATTAGTTACATTCAAGTGGATGGATATACCGACCTGGTATGAATTGTTATTAATGTTAATGATTTTTGTGTTGCAATAAGGCTTCTGCAATATAAATGTGAACAAACGTTGCATCCATTTTAAAATTTCGTCTTGCAGCACATAACCGTTTTCGTCCATAAATTTATTTAAATATCTGGAAACAAAATTGAAATTTAACCAAAATCTTTCATTTAAGAATATTAGTTGGGCGGTCTAACTTACAGTTTACTATTTAGATCACATTCTTTTAGATTTATATTACAATAGCCCGGTCTTATTTTACACTTTTCCACTCGAACTTTACTACCGCCAAAGCTAAAACGTAATAGTGTATCAAATTCATTTGGTTTCGACACTTTTAAATCATCCGTATAGCTTCCGCCCATTACATGACCCTTATATATTTTGGCAAATACATCATCTTGTTTGAGTTCGTTGATGAAAAAATTTAGTACGGCATTATAGTGATCGGTGTACTCTTGTCGCTCCTTTATTTTAATGAATTTACTGAGCAATTGAAGAATTAGAGTTGCGTTAACACTGCGCGAGGAAAAATTGTTTTGCATTTATTTATTATAAATCAAATTCGAAGATATCAAAAGTACCTTTTATTTGTTTTCCGATTCGATGTATCGGCAATGCTTGTTGTTAAGCTAGACATTGATAAAACTGGCGGTCGAGGATTCACAGGTGTAACAAAATCGCTAGGCGTTGATATAATTCTCATCCGGCATTGCGATGAGGATGGCGTCACAACCACAGGTGTAAGTGGTTTTATATTACTGTTCCCATTAGTCACAACATCACTATTTTTGGGTGGACTACTGGTAGCCCGAGAAACATTTTCGATTGATTTACATGCAGCCTTTTTGTAAACACCTAAATATGTAAATACATTGGTCAAACCCTGTATTAAAGAATTTGAGTCATTTGACGTTTCAACACATTGTGATGAATTACTTCTTTCGCTGCTGCGGCTTTCATTTGCTACTTTAACTATAAATAAAACATTTTAAATGGTAAAAAATGGAAATTTAACACAACGTAACACTTACAGAATAAATCATCGAAATTGGCAATCGAATCGGCCGTTTTAATTTCATTTTCCAATAGAATAAGATGTTGCACTAATTTAGCATGGATTTTGGTATGGTTTAGATTTTGGGCCAGGTTCACCGCATTATCCCAAAAGTAGGGAATTGATTTTGTTTTTAACGCCTCAAGGATTATGGTGATCATCTATAATTCAATTTTGTAAGTAGTAAATGAATTTTGTAAAACATGCAACATCATCACAACTTACATGTAGAAATAGACTGGCTAATGATGATTGCCAGAAATCAGTTTGTTTGGCATTTTCTTGTTTCACAATTTCATCAAAAAATAGATTTTCTATTAAGTAGATATGTAAGTTTGGGATAACGGCCGCGTTGAAGAATTGCTGAAAATAAAGAACCATAAAAAATCTTTAAATTGAATGCAGGATTTAAAATAATCTAAAGTTTTTCGTTTCATTTTTTATGAAGTATTTGGTTGCTTATGTATTTGACTTATGAAATTACGGCCCTACGAGTACTTTTGACCTCTAATTTGACTTTCTGGACGAAGCAGTGAAACAGTGCCATAAACTTGGTCGCATTTCAAAAACTCACCTTAAAGATTCGGATCAAAGGAACTACTTTGCCCTTCCCCTGAAGTATTTTCCGTTCAGTTGAATAAAACGAGCACATCCAGTCTATATCATCCTTCTTAGTTTTAGTTGGTTTAGCAATCGCTACCCATTTTTCACTAACAATTGAACTGGGAATTTTTGCTTGATATTGTGAACAATTTGGATCAAACTCCATACCCAAACTAATATCTATCGAAAATCGAATATCATTTCCTGGCACATAAACTTCTATAAAAATTCCTGTTACACTTTTCACCGGTTTAGTTATTTCAAATAGTAGCGTTTCTGTTTGATTTTTTTGAACAATTTCCAGTGTGTACGCACCGTTTTGTATAAAATACTCATTAAAAATTCGTTCATACCATGTGGAAAATGCATTGACACGTAAAAAATTATCTTTATGTAAAAATGTATCACGAAATTCTTGTACCAATGGATCGTTCTCATGCTGTTTCAATGCCAAGTCATTAATACGTAATCTACAATATCCGCGATTTGTATTACTAGATTTTTCAACTGTAATCGTTTCGGTGCCATTGCCAAACGGAACTTTTAGAAGTATATTCAAATTGTTTTCGTCATATTCTAAATCGGTGGGACAATCGAAATAATTGCCCGACACTATTTGCCTTGTGTACATTTTATCCAGTAGTTTGCTAGAGGTGGGGGCGCGTAATTTTTTCATCAAACCAGCGATGAAAAGGTTTAAGTACGTTTGGCATGTTTTGCGCTTATTATCGTGTTCCTTTGTACGATTATTTGCAGCATCTAAGAATTGATTGAATTGTTTGTACTCCTTGCGGTTCTCCAGTTTAGTCAATTTGGGTTGGGGGCTCATTTTAATGTTGTTGCTGTATTGGTGGCCGGATTAACTATAAATTAAAGCAAAAAAGAAAAACAAAAATCAGTAGGATTTATATTAAAACTTGTCTTTTACGTGTGCATTATAAAAATGTAGCAGTAAAATTCAATAAAAATTCAGAATTTTACACGAATCATTTGAGTCACTGAATTTTGTTTCTGCCCAATAATGTAAGGTTTGCTCCTGAATTGAATTACGAATTGTCGCGTAAGTTATTCCCCTGTATGACCAAGCTCTTGTTTTAAGCCTTATTTGGGGGTATCAAGGACTTTAAAACATCGGAATAACTTATCACTTTATGTAAAAGTGCGAGTAAATTTTTCGGTAAACAAATTGCGTCTTATAGGCGGAATGGTGAAGCCGGTACCTCCAGACTAAGTTTCGATCAGAAAGAAATTTGCAAAAGAAGGCTTACATTTAGATCAGACAGATTTTAATTGTGACGAGATGTTATTTCTGTTTGATTCAAAATTACTTTAAATTGTCTGCATGCTCCACTGGCATAAAGACGATTAACAATTAGTGTTTGCAGCGCTTTGCCACAATTATTCCAAAAAATCACATTTTTTGGATATTTTCAAAGCAACCTCTGCGTTTTATGCTCGTACAAACCACAGAGAGAAGTGAGTAGTAATTAAAAACAAAAAATAAAAATAAAAACGGAATATTATTACGGTTAATATATTCGTGCAAGAAGCACCACATTTACTTTTTGTGTGAAAAATAAAATAAAATTAAATACATAAATAAAAAGTGTACAAAAATAAATAAACCAAAATTAGTTTTATTAAAAAAAAAATACAGTCCACATCGCATCACAACATTTGGTCCAGTCGACCCGGATCAGGTTATAATTGTCATCGGACACACGGTTGTCTACGCATATACCGTAAATAATTATAATCTGACGCGAGAGTCAAAGCATAACCTACAATTTTGATGAACCACGTTGTTTGGCTACAAATTGATACAAAAAAGAAAATCGATGAGTTTCCAGTGTTACATATTATTTCTGTGAATTTGTGAGGCACAACTTTTCTACAGGTAAAACAACAACAGAACACACAGGAGTTCATAATCGAATATTAAATATATTAATAAAAACAACCATCAAACGAAAGGTACAACTATCATCACAATAATAGTGACGCCATCTACCAGCAACTAGTACAAGTTAAGTAGTTAGGTAAAATTACGCAATCAGTATCTATAGATCGATAATTTGACAGCCAAAATATGTCAAATTTTTTTGAGTGTTAAGGAAAACAAACAGCAGTTTATATGAAGCTAACTTAAAATGTTTGAAAATAACTTAATTTTAATAAAAATAACCATAGAAAAAACTCAAACGGCACAAGATTAAACCTAAAGAATACGAATTTGCCTTCTTTTTATGTTTTAATTTTCACACGGTTTTCACAAAAAAATTTACTTGCTTAGCTTAAAATGACATAAAATGAATACATTTCATTTAAATTTTTATTAAAAAATATTTAATATATGTCTGTAATTATAGAAATAAAATTGCATCTGTGCCACTTCATATAAAAAGATATGAACAATATTTTGACGTTTATTTGTTTTCCTTAACACAAAAAATCACAATGAAGTTGTCTAGCATTCGATCTATTGACGGCTAGTAAAGTTGAAAAAGCGCCTTAAGCGGACAATAGTGAACTACTAGACTTCTAATAACAAAAATTTGCTATATGAAGTTATATGGAAATAGTGTCTATTTAATTTTAATTGTTATTTATTAAAAGTGTGATGGTTGGAAAATCTAGTTAATCTATTACATAGTTTAAAATGTGATTTTTGTATATTTGATTCATTTGGTACTACTTTTTCATTTTAGATGGCAAAACAATTTTGCTTAACTATTACATAAATTTGATATTAAGCTAGTTGAAACTAAAAGCATAACTGTTTTAAAAATATTAAATTTTAGCTTGTAATTATCTGTTAAAACATGGTAAATATGCTCTAATTTAGTTTGAAAAACGTTTAATGACTCATAGATATATTTATAGTGAATTTAACATCAAATTTCTGCAATTTTTAAGCACGGTTTTCGAACATTTAAAACGATAAAACTGTTCCGAATGAATCAAATATACAAAAATCACACTTCAAGGCGCCCGTATGCCGATAGACTTCAGGTTTTTTAACACGCAGTCTACATACACTAAAAGTTTTTTTTTTTTTATCTTTTGAGTAACTTTAATGACCAATGTGCCAATTTTGGGTTTTTTGCTCTTGCTTTATTTTGATTTTGTTTTTCTTTTTAGCGCATTTTTGGCGTTTAGTGAAAATATTTTCATTTGGCATTATATTCTGTGTATATTTCTTTGGAGCAAAAGCAAAAAAAAAAAACAAAATTGGTACATTGGTCATTAAAGTTACTAAAAAGATAGAAAAAAACTAACTTTTAGTGTAGACTGCGTGTTAAAAAACCTGAAGTCTATCGGCATACGGGCGCCTTTAAACTATGTAATAGATAAACTAGATTTTCCAACCATCCCACTTTTAATAAATAACAATTAAAATTAAATAGACACTCTTTCCATATAACTTCATTCACTTTCAAAGCGCCTCTTACGGAAGATAGAAAAAGTGAACCGGATACATACAAATTGCGCCGCAATCATAGTAAATATGTTATCAGCGCTTCGGCGGAAAATAGAAAAAATGAAGTGGATACATAAAAATCGAGACCCTCCATCCTCCAATCGTCAATAGCAAATTTTTGTTATTAGAAGTCTAGTAGTTCACTATTATCCGCTAGAGCACACCATACCAGTCGTCAATCATTTTTTGTATTTTTCTTAGATTTTATTTTTATTTTGAAAATTTTTAGATATTGTTTGTAAATTATATTTCAACATTATGGGTGTGAAGTTTATAACAAATAACAAAATATAAACATGTATTAGAAAGTACACTGTAAATAAAATTCCAATAAGAATTTTGAGTGAAATATTCTTAGACCATATAACTATGGACTGCTAGCGATAACTTCACGGTTGTATCACGAGTTACGCTAGCGGTCAAGTCTACCAGCGCGGCCAATTGAGGTACTAAATTATACCTTTTAACTATAAATGGTCTAAAAATACCATTAGCGTATTTTCAAGGTAATCAAAAATTAATTATTTTCTGAATAAAATATCGTCCAAAGAAAATTATAATCGTTTCTATATACATATATTATTTAACAATTTAAACACAAACAAAACACAAAAAATAAATATTATTTAACGAACACAAAACCAAATTCCAAACAGGAAATTGAAATGTCATATTGAAATAAAATATGGCTGACAATCCTAAATTCGTTCATCGTCTTAAATGGTCTAAAGTTGATTGTTTTTTATTTGTCGATAGTTTCATTCATCTAAATTTGTTGTGTTTCCTCAGTTGGCCACACGACTCCACTTGACCGCTAGTGTCACTCGCGATACGCATTACAACAACAAAATGTATGAAATTATCAAACGATTATCAGTCCATATGTTATATGGTCTAAGGAAATATTAAAGTTTGAAGTTTATAACAAAAAAATATCATAAAATAGGATTTACAATTTTTTGACAAGAATAATATGTTTTCGAGAACGATTGGCAGTAATAGTTTAAACTTTAAAGTGAATTATATCATATGGTGTATACCCCATTTCTCAACGGTGATGAGAAATCGCCAATTTAAATCTTTTTTGTTACGTCATATCAATTCTGCATGTTTGAGTTATTTATTTCCCAAGCCAATAATATAAATATCACAGGGATTGTCGCAAGATGCCACTAATGGAGAACAATAGGAATAGCCTTAAGTGTCATGAACCTAATGGTGTATACCCCATTTCTCAACGGTGGGGAGGAATACCAAATTTTAATTTTTTTGTTACGTCGTATCGCTTTTGCTTGGTGGAGTAATTTATTGTTTAACTCAATATCATGAATTTCACAGGGATTGTCGCAAGATGCCACTAATGGGCTATAATAGTTAAGTGTCGTGAACCTTACGGTGTATACGCCATTTCTCAATGGTAGGGAGGAATACCAAATTTTAATTTTTTTGTTACGTCATATCGCTTTTGCTCGGTCGAGTGATTTATTGTTCAAATCAATAACATGAATTTCACAGTCATGAACCTTATGGTGTATTAAAATTTGGTATTCTCCCCACCGTTCATTCATGATATTGGTTTGAACAACAAATTACTCAACCGATCAAAACCGATATGACGTAACAAACAAAAAAAAATTTGGTATTCCTCCCCACCAAATGGGGTATACACCATTAGATTCACGACACTTAGGGCTATTATTCCCCACTAATGGCATCTTGCGACAACCCCTACTGCCTATACTCGACTCCTAAGGCTATTAATTTCCATCAATGGGATCTTGTGGTAGTCGCTTTGTTGTTTATTGGTTAGAACAGTGCCCATTCTTTGCAATAATAAATATAACGTAACAAATATTACAAAGAAACTGATATAATATTAAAACAAGATTACACTTGTATATTATGTCTATTTCATAAAACGATGGTTTTAACAGTGTAAATCACTCACACTTACGAATAAACAAAAATTCCAATTGGAATTGTATACGTATACGTGTTATTTTTTGTTATAAACTTCACACCTATTCAACATTCTGTAATTCGACGTTGTTATTGTAAAGCCGGTTGAATCCATTCTCAGTTTCGAGCAAGTATCTAGGCTCAAATCAAAATAAGCAAAAAGAAGTTTGCCACGTTAAAGGCAAAATTAAGTAACATTAAAAAATGTATAGATCAAGCTACAAGCGACACAAAATCTTTAGAGTACACTGTGCGAATAGATTCATTGAATAGAATCGATTATGAATTCGAATCTATTCAGAACGATTTGACTAAACAAGTAGACGGCGATCAGGAATTTTCAAATTTAATTGAGTCTGTGGTGATACACCCAATCTGCCAATCTGTAAACAAACACAACACTTTTAGGGTGGGTGATGGATGGATGGGTGGCGTTTCCTCCATAGAATATTGTATTTTTGGTTCACCACACTATTCGCTTTATTATTTATTTATTACTGAATAATAATCAGCGAACTTTATTCGCAACGATTCGATTAAAAACGCGTTAAATTATTTTAATTATAATTTATTTTTTTAAGCTTCTTAATTAAAACCACCTATCTTTTTTTCTTTTTGGAACCTTTCTGTCTGGTTTTTGTTTTTCCTTTTTTTCCCAAAACCAAAATATATATATATATATATATATAATACTAAAACTAATCTCAGTGTCTTATTATTTAATCATTTAAGGTTCAGTGTTTTCAACAGAGAGTGTAGACATGACGTGTCAACACAATACTCCCCTCCCAGTAAATTGAAAGACTTTACGAAGATAATTTTAAAAAAATTTCGAATATTCACGAGAAACGACCATCAACGATGACGCAACTTCCTCATTCTTCAATTCAATCTAACAATTTTTTTGGAATCTTAACTTGACGCCCAGTTCTTGTGACCACTGGATCATGATGACTTTTAGGTAAATTATCAAACGTGACTTCAATTTTAGATGGAGCAGTAGAAACATTTAATTTAGAATTGGCCAAAGGTAATTTATCGACACTGTTGTCATCTAGAGTATCCGGTTGTACCACAGGAATTGGCTCACTGCTATCATTGCTTTCCGAATAACATGGTTTGAGTCGGTCGATAGAAACTACGATGTTTTCGCCATTACTAATTATGGTAAAGAATTTCTTATTTCGATTTACTACAAAATATGGTCCAGAATATGGTGCTTGAAGTGCCTTCTTTAACGCGTCGGTTCGTAAAAATACGTGTGAACAGGTTTCTAAATTTTTACTAAAATGTTTATATTAGCATGATTGGATGCTGGACTCGGTCTAAGTTAATCAAATTGTTTTTTTAAATTTTGAACAAATTCAGACTGAGGAATTTTGATATCTAAAGACGAGTCTATCAGTTGTTCTGGTACGCGCAAACCACTTCCGAAAACGATTTCCGCCGGAGTGGTTTTTAATTCCTCGCAAAATGCAGAACGTAACCCAAGCAGTACAGTTGGCAGGATTGTAGTCCAATCTGGTCGATCATGACACATTATGGCGGCTTTTAAAGTACGGTGCCATCTTTCTATCATGCCGTTGGCCTTTGGGTTGTAACTGGTTGTCCTAGTTCGATGAAAACCAAGTAACGTTGATAATTCGGAAAATAAATTTGAGAATATTTTGGAGAATATGACAAATGCGACAGTGGCCGCAGTTATGTCTGGTACAGGAACCGCTTCAGCCCATCTCGTGTATCGATCTATTAATGTCACGCAGTATCGATTATTATCAGAAATCGGTAATGGACCAATGATGTCTAAGTGAATTTCTGTGAAGCGTTGCGAAGTTAATTTATAAGAACCGAGAGGTGAGATGGTATGCCTTGAAACTTTTGATTTTTGACATGCTAAACAACTACGAGCGATAGTTCTTGAGTCTTTCGCGATGGAAGGCCAAATAACGCAATAAATCATTTTATTAGTTGAATTTAATTGGGAATTGCTTGAATTTGTGTGACGTATCGTCGAAATATTTCTCGGAATTCTGCATCATTGGATTGAGCATCTGCTATTTGAGTATAATCTATACTTTCGGGGATAGAAATTAGATTAATGCGGGATAAAGTGTCGGCCACGACATTATTAATGCCTGAAATATGTTGGATATCGGTAGTGAATTGTCCGATAAAATCCAAATGACGAAATTGACGTGGAGATGCTTTTTCCGGGTTCTGGTAAAATGCGTAGAGGAGTGGTTTATGGTCAGTGAACAATGTGAACTCTCTTCCTTCAAGAAGATATTTAAAGTGCTTAATGCCAGAGTAAGCTGCCAGCAACTCTCTGTCATAAGCACTATAATTTTGCTGCGTTTCATTGAGACGAACAGAGAAAAAGCTAAGCGGCTGCCATGCGTCCGCAACATACTGTTACGATAAATCTTGAAGGTGCGGAATTGGGTAACGATCAGGGATAGTAATTCGATTTAAACTTCGGTAACCCCCACATTGTCTCCAATCACCATTCCTCTTTAAAACCAAGTGCAAAGGGCTCGACCATGGACTGTTACTTGGTCGGCAAATACCTTGAGACATGAGATGTTCGAATTCTAGCTTTGCGATTTTAAATTTATCCGGCGCCAAACGTCTTGTCTTACATGAAACAGGAGGTCCCTTTGTTTCTAAACGATGTGTAATTTGGTTTAATAACTTTATCACTCAGCGCACTATTTAAAATGTTCGGAAATTTAGAAAATAAATTTTGAATTTGGGGATCCATTTGCGACTTATCCAACTGTGATAATGCCAAATTTTCTGAAACTCAAATAGCGCCGACTGAATATAACGAGGTTACAGGATCACAAGTTCTATGTTTTCGTAAATCCACGACCAGACCAGTACTTTTCAAAACATCTGCACCAATAATTGGTAATGATACATCCGCAACAATACATTCCCATTTGAAATTTCGACGTAATCCAATATCTAAAATTAACATTTTAGTACCAGACGCCTGAATTGGTGTTCCGTTCGCCGCAAATAGCTTACAATTTGAAACAGCTTTAGAAATGTTTGATAATTTTAAAGGTATAACCGAGACAACACCCATCCTAAAGTGGTGACCCCGACGTGATCTGTTCCGTGACTAAAAGTCCTTCATCAATCGACGATCCAACGAAGTATTGAATTCATCCGATTCAACTGAAGTACAGTTGGAATCCGTTCAAGCTGAAGCAGCTAAACTACCACAAATACAAGTATCAACATTTAACGATGATCCTTCTCAATGGCTCACTTTTAAGGAAACCTATACTGCGCTTATCCACAATAATGAGAAAATATCTAGTATAGTGAAGTTCATTTACCTTCTCGATAAACTCAACCGTGATGCACGCGAAACGGTAGGGCACATAACTTTGACGGCTGCTGGATATCACAGTGCATGGGCTGATTTACTTCAAACGTGTGACAATGCACGACTCATTGTCGAGGTGCACATCGAGGCACTGTGTAGTGTACAACAACTTCGGATACTTTCGAACGCCTGTCGCAATCATTAATCATCTCTTGAGGCTTGCGGGCTGGAAATTTCTGGTTTGGGAGAGCAAATTCTAATTCACATAATTAGCAAGAAATTTGACGTCCAATTACGTAAAGATTGGGAAGACAGACTGACTGCTACCGAATTGCCTACTTGGTTACAGTTGAAAGAGTTTCTACGAATAAAAATTATAGTTCTGGGATCAGTTGAATCAACAAAGCGGCAGTTAAATACCCCGTTTCCCACCTCGGTTAATACTACAAATAGCTTCAACAAAGGTTATAAAAAGGACAATTCATTTGTCTTTTCAAACTAGTCTCCGAAAGACGCTACCAATCGATTTTTCCAGCACAAAACAAATAAATAAAGAACAAAATTTGTGTCAGATGTATCAAACCACTTATCACCCTTTATTTATGTGTCAATCATATTTCAAATTATCCCCTAGTGAGCGCTTACAAAAAGTAGGGGATTTGAAAGTTTGCATTAACTGTCTAGGAAAATCACACGCTCAAAATCGATTGGTTGTCAGGAGGAATAATACAGTTGAAAAGTCTGTTTCTAGTATCCAAGACGGTGCCAACCCTGCTGATCTGTTAACTAGAGGCATATCATATGCTGATTTAAAATCAGCAAAATTATGGTGGTGTGGTCCTGACATTTTGTATAATATGAATCAATACGACTGTTCGATTGACAGTTATAAATTCAACAGATCACAGGAGTAAACCAGAAGCTGTTACTTTAACCAAATTTAATGAACCACAGTTCGATTTACTATCAAAATATAGTTCATTGAAAAAATTAATTCGAGTCATTGCGTTTTGTCTACGATTCATTAATAATATTACCAAGGCGAACATTAAAATCGTAGGCCCACTGTCAGTCACTGAAACGGATGGTGCACTAGCACAACTCTGCAAAATCGTCCAGTCTGACTTTAAAACAGAAATTAAATGTCTCAGACAGGAAATTTGCTGCCTAACAATATCCCATTAAAGCAGCTGAATCCATTTCAGGATTCACATTCATTGATCAGGGTTGGTGGTCGGTTGTATAAATCCGATTTAGCATATGACGTTAAACATCAGAATCTTTTAACATCTAAATCAAATTTTACAAGGCTATTGTTTAGACATGAAAATGAACAAAATTTGCACGCTGGATTATAACTCTTGTTATCATTGCTGAAAAAGAAATATTGGCCCAATAATGGAAAAGCAATATCCAAGCAGGTAGTTCGAAACTGCGTGGTATGTGCCAAGTCCAAACCAGTCCAACTGCAACAAATTATGGGAGACCTACCACCAGAGAGGATTACACCATTCAGGCCGTTTAACATAATTAGAGTATAGACTTCTGCGGCCCGTTCTTGATTAAAAATAAGTATATCAGGAAATCCAACGCTTCAAAGGTTTTTGTTGAGGCTTTTGTTTGTTTTGCAACCAAGGCTATACACTTAGACATCGTGTGTGACTTGATCTTGGAATAATTTATTTCTTGTTTGAAGCGATTCATTTCACGAAGAGGAAAAGTCAAATCCATTTATTCAGACAATGCCAAAACGTTTGTTGGTGCTGACAATGAACTCAGGAAACGGTTGCTGAAATTTATTAAACAATTACAAGACGAAAACTTAGTTAACTTTTGTTTCTCATAGGGAATACAATTGAAGTTCATATCTCCAATAGCCCCTTATTTTGGCGGGTTATGGGAGTCCGCAGTTAAATCATGTAAAACTCATTTGAAACGAGTAACTAAAGGGTCCAATAATTTTTTGTTGTTGTTACAATTAGGATATTTTGAAAGTTGAGCCTTTCAAGGGGCCCGGCATGTTTAGCCATAGTTTTAAATTTATAATTAATATCTTTTATTATTGAACATGAACCAATCAATTCCGAAACGTTTTAATAGAAATTTTAATTGGCCATATTATTCACCGGATTTAAACCAGAGATGGGTAGTGTCAAAAACTAGTATTTATGACACAGTTTTCCACACTTTTTGACACGAGTTTATGACAGCGAAATAAATTGAAAATGTTCAATTTTAGCTTCATTTACTTTCAGAACTGTTTCAACAGTTTGGACTTTTCGAAATTGATCAGTATATTTAAAAGATTTACTCACAAAATAAGAAGAATATTTTGTTTCCTCTTTTTCCAATATCACTCGCACAGCTTTTAACACTTTCCGACAGTTTTTGACACTTTTCGACAGTTTTTGACCATAACTTAAGGTTTTTGACCTATTTTTGACAAAATTGTCAAAAATCAGATTTTTAGCGTTTTACTAATCTCTGATTTACACTCAACATTTTTCCTAATGGGCTATTTAAAAGATCGGATATGCATTTGAACGATTTAAATGATTTGGAAATCAAGAATCGAAAAAATTAATGAAATCTCAACAGACCTTCTAAAAATAGGTCTAAGGGGATTTTGGTCGTAAAATGAGGCTTGAGAGTAATGATTTTTACCAAAGCGTTGTACATACATATAAAATGGCACTTTTCCCGCACTATTACGAATCATTTAAAAAATAATTCGTTCCGCACCCCCATGCCTCATTTTTGACACCACAATGTGTACTCTGAATTGATGTCTCCTCTGAGTAAAATTAAGCTTCCTTTGGATTATTACTAGATACAGCGTTCGTTCCATGGTTTTTGTGTTTTTAAAATTTCGGGACTTGTTAATCACCGCTCTAATAGGGCTTTGTTGTAGTTGTGTAGACTTATACATATATTTAGGGGCTATGCCATACAGTTCGTGCTGGTCCGATCGGATATCTATAATACGCAAATTTCTTGCCAATGAAATCTCCAAAAAATTAAAAGAAAACAAAATTCCTCCTCCCTGGCTTAAATTGATTCAATTTTGAGTAAAAAATCCACATTCGACCAATATCAATAATTTGTGTTCGAATTTAAGCCTAAATTTTATAGAGTTGCATATTTTCGTGAATTAACTATGAACTACCCAGTAGTTCGCTATATGTGTTACCATCAAAAATGTAAATTAAATAAGAACGAATTATGTACCTACAAAGAGTGTGTACATCAAAATTTAATATACTTGACATACAAATAAAATTATTCATATTCCCGATTCTAACGCACACTAAATCATGCAATGTGCGTTGCATGTTATTAATTGACACCAAACATATTGATATGTGAATATTGAACGTTTGTGACATAAAAAATAGAATTTATAGCTTTTTACGATTTAACACCAAGCCAGATTGTTATAGATACATTTTTAAGCCATAAATTTACGCGAATTTATGTACTGATATTAAAATTAGGCATAAGGAATAGAGAATATCGTATCGGGGGGATAAATTGAAAATGATTTTATTTTTATTTTTTTATTGAAAATATTGAAATCGAAATATCTAAAAAAAATGAAAATAAAAAATCGAAATCACTTTAATTCATGTTTCAATTTGTCACGCAAACAATAAAGCAGAGCTAAACGTCTATTCGTTCAAGGACTTCAAATTATAATACATACGTATGTATATTTTCTAATGTTAGGTTGAGTTTTTTTTGTTTTGCTTATTTGCAATTATTCTGTGCTTTAAATCCCTCTCCTCAAAGCTATTTAGGCGCACAAGGCTAAATGTTATCATTACGATTTGGCTAATTACATCAACATTTTATACTCGAACGTAAATATTTAAAATATCGATTACACTTCTCATAATGTAACGAGTAACGAGTAAAACAAAAAATACGAAAAACTGCGGTGAGGTGTACTAAATTTTGGTACCAGTAAACCGTTTTACCAAATCATATAAATCAACGAAGTACGATGGTCCACCCTGTATACTGTATAGTATAAAATTATTTTTCATATCACAAAACAACAAAAAAACACACCGTGTACTATCTCAAATTACACCAATACAAAATAAAAGCAAAAAACTAAAAATATTATTGATTTGAATATAGAAAACTAAACATTTTTATTTTTTTTTTGTAATGAACCAAATACGTGTGTAAATACCAAAACCTAAAATAATTAAATGTGAAACGTAACAATTGCAGCAGAAAATTTTTTTTTAACATTTTAAACGTTGTGACGAAATTTGAAGCGCGAAAACACCAACAACTTTAATTTTTGTTTTGATTACTTCAAGCGAAACATAATTATGTTTAGTTTAGGGTGGGTTAGTAATTTATCGTTTAAAAATATTTCCCACTTAAGTTTTTTCAATTTAAAAATTCTTAGGTCTTATAATTCTCTAATCTATAAATTCCTCAACACAATTTAATATTTTAATTTTAAATTCTTAAACTCTTACGTTTGCACTCATATTTCAAGTCAGAAATTTCATAGTACTATATACTAAGAATTCTTATATTTATGTAGATTACACAATTTTCGAACAACTAGTTATATTGATGAAATTTGATTTTTTTTTATCTAATTTTAAATTCTCTATTAGTTTTATACCGCCCCGGTGGCACAGTGGTCAGCATGCTTGTTAATCATTCATTATCCGTTAAAAAAATGATTACAATACTTCAGCATGAAGCGGCCAAATCCCTCTATGGGATGTAGCGCCACCGGAAAAAAAAATTGACGTATTGGGGAAGAGGTTTTCAAATTTAAGAAAAGCCGTAACATATTTTAAGGACCTTGCCTGCCCAAAATAACGGAAATGTTTGTAAAATATAAATGGTTGGTTTGGTGGTCGTTAACGGATGCTTTCTGGAAAAAGATTTTTTGATCTTTAACGGATGCTTTCTGGACATTTATTGATGTAGCAAAAATTCTAGGAGGTAGTAAATGGAAGCCCCTACTTAACTTAATAATTTGTTGCTGGTTTGTTGTAGTTGCTGGTTTGCTGTAGTAATAATTTGTTTTAGAAAAATTTGTAATGACGTAAATTTACTAATACATTTTCAGGAGAACACATTTTTAGGTATGTATATTAGCGTAATTTTATTACTACCTCGCTAAATTTAACTTCACATGGACTAATCTAGAATAATATCGAAATTTTGTTTGTAAACAATTTCGAATAATTTCAAAATTTTACAAACTCTATTTCTCTGTTTAACTAAACTCCAAGTTCAACTATAACTAAGAAATCGAAATTCCCGAAAAATCTAGATTACTCCGTAACAAAATAAAATATCAGCTAATGTCCATGCGACTCCAGGCATATCGAAAATCTAGATTATTCTAGTAAATCTCGAAGTATCTCGAACAATGTCGAGATGAACACCATCTAAACCTACATATCTTTAATCTCTAAAGTTTCGAAATTCAAATATTCAGCTTGAAATCTCAACTAATCTCAATATCACCTAGCTCTTCGATCTCGATATTCCGAAAGGATTTCATAGATTAATTTTGAACTCGAAAAAAATCGAAAAATTGTGGAATTCTTCAAAAATCTTCAAAATCTCGAATATTCCAAATATCATCAAAAATAACCTCAAATGTGTTATTTTGTATCAATGAATGAAACAGAAATATCGAATAAACTGAAAAATATTGTATAATTTTAAAACTTTGGTAATTTGGATAATTTCGAATATACCACGACTATTATAGTAAATCTAGCAAACCCGCAAATCTAGATTCATGTTAAATAATTTCGAAAAATCTCGGCTGTAAATCTTACCATGATGTAATGCATGTGTATGTTACGTAACGCTAACGTTAGCTCGACCCAAGTTAAACTGAAATAATATCGAAATCTTGAATAACCTCGATGTGCCGAAAAAGTCTCGCAGCATAATTCAGCCGCTTTTAGTTAGTACTAAAACAAAAAAGTCTTTTAATGTCTTTTGCTGTGTTTCTTATTTAAATCCGTAGATCGAGCAGATTTTGAAATCTGAAATCAAATCGATCTGAAATAAGAAACAGGTTTCAGATTTGGCAGAACAAAAAAATTATTAACCGTCAGAATGAAAAAAGCGGGCAAATACATTAATATATGTAATAGGCATTTTCGGCAATAGATCAAAGTAACTTCATAGTAAAGGCTCAACCAGTGAAAGATTATAAATTAAGGAATTTTAACGACACTAATTTTTCTTAATTTTTTTTGACATTCGAACCAGCGAAAAATTATAAACTAAATAAAGGAACTTACACACAAACAAAATAAAAAATATTAAATTACAAATTGTTATTGTTTATGTGCAATACAAAATGGGGCTACATAATTTGCGAGCACAAAATGATCACATGTTTTACTCTTTTAGGCCTATATTAGACTATAAAAGATCTTTGACAAAGATATTTTATAAAATAAATTTGTCAAAGACTTTTGATAGTTTAATATGCAAATTTTATAAATTTTTTTGTTTTATCAAATTTCTTTTATTATATTTAGCTTCTTGCGGCTAAATATGATAAAAGATTTTAACGTTGCATAGTTAATATTGTTTTTAAAAAATCGTATTTTATTGTAAAAATGGCGGGAAATAAATTTAATTGGAGTGATTCAATAACCAATTGTTTAATAGTGAATAAGAAGCAAATCCATTTTTATATAATACAAAAAGCCTAGAGTATAAAAATAGGGGCATTTCCATTTTTCCCTGTCAAATATCATGAAAAAAATGATAAAATCTTTGACGTAGTGTAATATAGCAAAATATTTGTTAAAAGTTCTTTTATAAAATAAAATGCATGAAAATGTTTTATAAAATATATTTGTCAAAGATCTTTTATAGTCTAATACAGGCCTTAGGAAAAAGTACATTAGAAAAATCTTGTTAAATCAACAAATAAAGTAATTTCAGTCAGTTAAACCTAGAAAACTAAAACTGAAATGAATGAATAAAAAATAAAAGCCATGAAATGAAAAATCGCATCAACATTTTATTGGCTTTGACGTTTATTACTTAAGTTTGGACGCAAAATCGCGCATTTTTAATTTTTCTTAAGTGACAGATCAAATTTAACGAAGCTTCGTTAAATTTCTTAATTGACATTAATTTTTCACTGGGCAAGAATACAGAAATGATGGGGTAGATGCTCGTACGTATCGCAAGTTAACAAATTGCGATGGTTAAAGATGGCGGATTTGCGACCTCTTTTTGAGTTTGCTAGAAATGGCATTCTCAATACATTTGGCAAATCCGCCATATTACCTAATATTCAGCGTATTGCTGAATTATATATTGACATTTAATTAAGAACATAACCACACACTTAACTAATTTTATGTATTTCAGTACATATTTTGGTTTCGCCTTTTCAAATTGTAATTAAATGGAAATAAATTAAGCAGCAAATATGAGTATAGGTATCAACATAATAAATCGAAAATCAAACTTCGCTGAAGGATAAATAATGTGCTTCCTCAATATTGTACTAACCAAAATCACAGATCTCGCACATAAATAAATATGGTAAGAACGCAGTTATGCATTCCTGGTAATTTGTTTATGTTTTTTGTCACGAGTAATGTTTTAAAAAAATCACCAATTCTGTAATTTCCCTAAAGTTGATTTACCTATAATTAAAATGTAAATACTTCTTTAATAATTAGCCAATTAAAATGTCATTCAAAATACTTTTTCCTGTACACTTTTTTTTTGTTTTCTGTATTGCGAGTACAAAAAGTCACTCGCAATTTTTTTTAATTTTTTGCTTGCTAGGAAGTCGCAAAAACGTTCGAGCATACCAAAATGTCATTTTCAGCTCGCAAGTTGCTAATTTGCTTGCTAGAACGTATCGAGCATCTACCCCGATATCTATGGCATTTTTAAGTTTTGTTAATTCTTAATTTTTAAGTTTATAATTTTTCGCTGGTCGCCACTTAATGAAAAAGTAACTTCATGAAACAAACGCACTAAAATTCTTTCTTACTTTTTTGTATGTGAAAGGTAATTTGAGTAATTATGTTACCAACATAATATTAGTTAAAACTTAAGGGCCAACCAGTGGGAAATTATAAACTTAAAAAAAATTAAGAATTACAACGAATCCAATTTTTTAAAAGTTTTTTTGACATTTCAGCCATAGAGAAATTAAAATTCTTTAAGTAAATGACAGCGATTTTCGTATTTATAATTTTGTATTTTAGGGTATTTGTATTTTTGGGGGTATTCCATGAGACGTTCGTGTAACTTTTAGGAAATAGTATCTCTATAGAAATAGCATTTTAGTTTTTAGTAGGATCAATTTGTGCTTCAATCATTTTTCTAGGTCACAAATGTTGCCAAATTAAAAATAAAATAAAAGACTTCAGTGAGAATATGAAATTTAAAAGATAAATTTAGAATTTCTACTTTTGCACAAAGGAAAACAATGTTTTTGACGTCTTGTTTTAATTTTTTTTTTAAGTTTGGACGGGTAATTTCGCATTCATAAGTTTTCTTAAGTGACAGATATAATTTGACGAAGCTTCGTTGAAATTTTTAAGTTAATTTAAGTTTCCCATGGGCGAATACACGTAAATGCCATTTACCGGATTCTTAATTTTTCTTAATTTAAGTTTATAAGTTTTTATAATTTATTTATGGTTACCACTTTACTCTGAAGTTACTTTGGTCTATTTTCGAAAATGCTTAATATTTATCTAGGGACACTGTAGAACGCTTTAAAATAATAGAACTATTTAACAATGCAAATTAAAAGTGATTTTTGATATATGTAGTTTGTGGCATAGTGGTAAAGCACTTGACTAGAGTGACAAAGGTCTTCGGTTCGATTCCCATCCGATTTTTTATTGTTTTAAATTTTTATTATTATTTTTTTAGTATTCATATAATAACCAACTATATTACTTTAAATTAAACATTCCGCTTTATAGTTATTACAGTAATTACACAAGAAAATACGCGGTCCGCGTTTATGATGCCCCTCCTAAACACTACAACAAATTATTTAAAACTTTCATATATTATAAATTGTAGTAAGCCATGAGAATTTTTTGGTAAAACAATTTTTTCCTTTCATAAACTTCAAAGCATGCTATGTTTGAAACAATATAAGAATGAAAATTTAATAAATTTACTTAGGTTGATATGGCTTAGTAGAAATGCTTTGGACTAGAGCGGCTAAAATCCAGTGCTGAGATGTTCTAACATCACTTTCGATTCGTTTTCGATAGTACTTTGTCTCTTGTAACAAGAACAAAATAGTACTCCATTTTCTTTTTTCATTACGATTTTTCTAATGCGATCTCAGTCTATTGTATTGTATACTTACTCTTTTCTTCACTTCGATAAAATATCGTAAACAAAAATTTAAATGATAAAGAGTGATGAATGAAAGTAGGAATAGCATGATGTTTTATACGAGCATGCTGAGATCGCAATAGAAAAAGCTTAATTTAAAAGTCGAAATAGTATACAATTTTATTCTTGAAAAGAGAGACATGAATACTATCGAACATCGGAAAAAGTGATGTTAGAACATCTCAGCACAGGGTTCGATTTTGGTCAAGGCATTTTAGTTTTGTTTTTCAATTTATATTTTTTTTGACGTGATAACATCTTACACCGCATGTTAAGAAAATTGACAAGAATGTTTTCCCTTGGTCGTGGGCAATTACTAATCAACTGTAAGCATTACCTTTAATTTAAATGTATGATTTCTTAGGTTGGTCCTTTAGGGGTCGTGCCTCACTCATAATATTATCGAATGATTTCGCGCAATTTAAATCCTTCAACAACTGCAGTGAGAGAATGGCTCATCAGATCTGAGCAATTCTGAAGTCAATTTTTGCATAAAGAAACAGTGGTGGTTAATTTATTTTAAATTAAAATAATTAATTTACACATTAATTTTAATTTAAATTAAATCTAATCCTTAAAAGCCTTTAGTCTCGCGCTATTCCTACTTGGCTAAAAAATAACGGTTAAAAAAATATCAAATGGTCAAATGGTGATTGTGGCAGCGGCCGCTTGACATCAACATTATATATAAATTGTATCCGTCCTAGGACGGGCTGTACACCTAGAAATTAATAATTGTGCAGATTAACATAAATGCCCCGTAATTGGGGCAATTGATTCTGTTGTGTTGCAAGGTATTTTTAATGACTGAAACAGTTTATAAACTGCTACATAGGCGAAGTAGGGTTAGCACATGATGCTGTGTGGAACAGGTCACCTATTTACAGGAATCTGTCCAATGTAACTAAACAAATTGGACAAGGCTCTACTTTATTGGTGACAGCGCATATCCATTGATGGAGTTTTTGCTAACACCTTTTAAAAATACTGGGTATTTAACCAATAACCAAAAAAGTAATAATCGATGTTTAGTGAAAAGTAAAGTACGCATTGAGAACGCATTCGGAATTATGAAGTCTCTGTTTATGTGTTTAATGTCGTGTTGTATTCTGCATAATATGAGCATTCATTTTAATGACGTTTTCTGAGATAGAAAGTGTTGATTTGGAAGAAGAAAACTCAATATCTCGAAATGATCTACATAGCCGAATCGTCGGGTTTAAATAAAAGGCAAATAATTTGTACTTTTTATAAATAAACGAAAAAATAAAACTATTGAAATCCTTTTAAATAGTTCACTAATATTTATTAATAAAAAAAACGTCACACCGCCGTTCTTACACCGCCAATGTCGATTGTCGGCAGTTTGAGTTACGTGAAGTTATCATTAAAATCAATCTGAGAAATCGGAATATGTATTATTGCAAATCGAAAAATCGATCTAAATAATCTGAAAAAATAACAAACAGCAACAAAATTGATCAGATCGATCTGAGCGAAGATAAGAAACAGATTTTTAGTACTCAGATCGATCCGGCCGATTAGATCGGAAATAAGAAATAAGGTCTTTGCGATAATGTCTTTGCCGCGCTGTCAAAAAATAACAAAAAGACATTCTCGTAATCTCGTTATATGTTTCAAACTTTACGCACATCGTCATTTTTGAGAAATTAAAAAGCGATAAATTAAACATATTTTATCTATAAATTTCTGTGGACAGCGCTAATAATAAATCACTGTATTAAGCACTGTATTAAGTTAAATTTATTTAGTGTATCGTGGTGGTGGATTTTATTTCCACTTATAGTATGTAATTACAATTTGTATGATTAATCAAGCGGCGGCCATATACATAATGTGAAATTGTGTGGCCGACATAATAAACTCTGTGTCCATGCGTTTGTTTCAAATTATTATCACGCGGAATTCTCAAACGCATTTACGGAAACGAAAACTAATCTCAATATCACTTGGTGTTGAAGTAAGCAAATTATCGAATACCAAAAATCTTAAAAAGTCTTATAGATATAGGGTAAATGTTATCTGTAATTCAGTAATACATATCATGCACATTACAACCTGTCACTAAGTAGCTCAACTTTGGGCCTATCCGACTCCTCGGACCAGAAAGCATCCGTTAAAGATCACCAAACCAACCATTTATATTTTACAAACATTTTCCGTTATTTTGGGCAGGTCCTTAAAATATTAATGATGCTACTGTTGTAGATCCGATCATTATGTATCATGATGTAAATTGTGGTCAAGCTGCTTGTATTGACGATTGTTTTAAAATTGAATTCGTTCAATCTTTCAAATATCTTGGTCTAACCAATAGTTGCTTTCCAATCGACCAACCGCAAGCACCCGCTAGTGAACCGCTAGTAGAATGGTTTTTATCTTGGCTAAATTATCTATAGATAATTTAGCGAAGACAAAAACCATTCTACTAGCGGTTCACTAGCGGGTGCTTCCGGTTGGTCGATTGGAAAGCAACTATTGATATCACGGTGTGCTGGAAATTAGTTTTAATGAAAAGTTCTGTCACTAAAAAAAATCATAGTGAACCTTGTTGAAGTGAGTGTCCCGAGCTCGGAAAAGTTGAAATTAAAATCATTGGAAGTGCCGTTGTTTTTGGAGGCAATTTTAAAATTTAAATAAATTTCACAATATGGATGCTTATTTTATATGTCGTTTTTAATTTAGAAGTTTGAGATTTGTATGTATTAAGATGTACGATGTATTTTACCACAGATAAGAATATCAGATGAACCAAGCCCGAATGATTTTGCTGTTTTTTGAACTGGAACCCAATATTAAATGTGTCTGTAATATTTTATCTTGGACTCAAAATAATACAAAAATGATTCACGTAACACCATCTATCATAAATAAATATAAATATTTTTGAACAAATATTTGCTTTTATTGAACAATTTTATTTGTTATATTAAATTTTAAAGTTAAATTATTAAAGCAAAAGTTGTAGTTGTAATTTTTTACAAAAAAAATTGTCGAAATCATCTAAAAAGTAATGAGCTTATTAAAATGTGTCTCTACTAACTGTCTTTCTTCTATTAAATATTAGATGGAACATCTGTAAAAATAATTTAAATTGGTTTGAGTTTCAGGTTTTGGGTTCCAGAATGAATTGCCAAAAACATGTTCGGCTTGAAACATCTGATATTCTTATCTGTGATTTTACCCTTCCATAAAATGAAAACTTTTCTTAAGCTCCTGGTAGTTTGGTTTCGTACTGGTAAAAAGTTGGTCTACTCTCTACTCATCAGGTAGCTACGACCAAACTACAAAAATACAATTCCCAACTTTTACGTATAATACTAGGTAAGAACGTTTAACAATCAATAAATTGTTATTTATTTAATTTATTTTTAGAATTAATTTATTATTTTAAACACATAATTTATTTATTAAAATTAATTTATTTAATTTAATTTTATTTTATTTTAATCAACATTTTGGTGTTTTCATAACACCCTGCGAGGTAGGCGACATGTCGCCTTGTTGAATTTTGAGAGCAGACTGAGAATCGATTAATTTTATTTTTTAAAATTTTATTTTGTTTTGTTTGTGTGTAGTGTTGAGTGTGCTGCGATTGGTCCAGCAAAACAAGCGAAGGGGAAGTCAACCCACTACACATGTCAGTAGGAATGTGCGCTGCCCAGTTTGTAGTGGTTCATTGGGTGAACCGCTACAAACGTAATGATTTAGCGAATCATATTGACCAAATCTAAAATGCTGTTAAAAATAATAGCGGTATTTTGTTGAGAAAAATTTAGACAAATTTAGTTTTGATTTAATTTTTGTCCTATTCTTTCCTATATCCGAGTAATACGATTTAAATAGAGAAACATATTTTTGGTTTTATTTAAATCATGCGGCTCTTAATATCCAATGCAATTGTTTTTGTAATTTTGTCAACAAAATGCACTTATTAAGGCGGCACCAGACGATGCGATAATTGACAAATATATTGGCACATATATATTTGTGCAAGTTTAGCACATGGCAAATGTACCCTACACACGATGCGTCCAATGACAATTTTGAAATGAAGCAATTATATACCAACATATGTGCTGATATTAAATTTGTTGGTATATTCCAAACTTAAAATATATTTTTTTAACAAATATATTTTTAATAATATTAAAAAGCCTGTAATTATCAAATTATTAATTTTTTATTTGTTATTATTATTTTTAAATAGATACGGACGAGAAAATTATTAGAAAATAATTAAATAAAAATAAGACACATCAAATTGTTTTACGTGCATTTTAAAATTAGTAGGAAACGTACTAAAATTATAAATATTTTTACAAAAATATTTTCATATCGTGTGGATGAATACCAACATCTTTCGTTCGACAAATTCACATTGATGATGTGAATACTGTCCACACGACATGTCATACGATATGCATATCACAAAGATTTGGCAATTGTCGCATCGCCTGGTGTCGCCTTTAAATTATATTAGTGTGGGCTTAATCAATGCCTACTAGATATACAAGCCTATGACTACAAGCAATTTTTACAAATTGAAACACATTAAGTCTCCCCGCTACGCGGCAGTATAATAAAGAAAAGATATTTCTTTGTTTTTGTTTTGCCCAAAAACATTTTAATATTGATTTAGTTTTTTTAGTGCAGCATAATGCTTCAAAGAAGGAAGATATGCACTTTCTGATCAAAGAGGAATACCATGTGAATTTTATTTATTCATGTAAATTAAATTTTTTTTAGATAAATGTAGTGTATTATGTATTTTAATAATAAAATATTAGAAATATTATTGAAAATAAATTAAATCAAATAAAAATTAATTTATGTACTCAACTTGAAAACAAATCAAAGCGTAAAATAAACGCGTGACATCTCCCTTTGACGTAATATAATGCACTAAATCAAAAAAAAAACTCAGGGAACAAATTTAAAATTTATCATTTCGATTTTTTGTTTATTTTTCGCTTCTCTCCTTTGTTTAGTTGTTTGTTGTTTATAAATAAATTTTTGTTTCCTCTCTTTAGAAAAGAAATAAATCGATCGCTGTCGCTGTTTCATTTATTCCCTATCCCTTCCCCTCCCTTTGTTTTTTATACGAGGAGAGAAAGAGATATTTTATTATTTTGAATTTCGTTCTCCAAATAAAAAATTTTTTTTTTGTTTCCTTCCGCAGAGAGAGATTAAAGAAGGGGACGAAAATTGAATTTTTAACATGAAAGATGAAACAAAACAATACACAAAAAAAAAAAAATCTTTACTTTACTACACTGCCACGTAGCGGCGGAGACTTAGTGTGTCGTCACTGTTTGTAGTCATATAGGCCTGTATATTCAAGACGGCATTGGCTTAATAGACACATATAATGAGAGTTTTCCTTGAGGTTTAAGGCGGCACCAGACGATGCGATAATTGACAAATGTCGATCGACCAACGTTGGAGTATATGATGTGGACAAATGTACACATGGCATACGTATCCTACACACGACATGTCCAATGTTCATCGAATGTAAATTTAAGCGAATGTATACCAAGTACATATTTACAAATGTTTGAAATAGTATATTCTAAATTTTAAAAATATCTTTCTGTCCATAATTTGAAATTACTTCGTTGTTTTTATTATTTTGACATTTGTAATTTTTATCACCGGATTTATGTGACCAAAACTTAACTTTATATCGAATTAAATAAACAAAAATGTTTTAAATGAAACGCGATTTATTATCCATCAAAATGCGTGTTTGAATTTTTTCTATATTGAATTTTATATATTTTAACACTTTGTATGGGCAAGGTAATTTTAGTAAAATTTACCAACACAACAAAAATAAATTTTACTTTAGATTTACTATGATTTTTTTCCGAATGTGCTAATTGTGTATTAAACATATAATGTTGCTCTTAACTTAAAATCGTACAAATTTCGGTCATACATATGCAAAACAAATATAGGAATAAAAATGTACTTGTTAGCATGTTTTCTAACTGGATGTACTTAAATGACAATATTTCAAACAGCTTTTATTAAATATGTAAATATAACGGAAAGTTTTCTTATCTTATGTCTCGACAGACAAGTGAACCTAAAATTGCATTTCAAAACAATTGTCTAAGGTAAAAATAGAAAGTAAATTCATTGCCGTTAAGAAACAAATCAATTTGCCTTAGAA
Organism: Tipula helvola; assembly: GCA_963556165.1. NCBI lineage: Eukaryota > Metazoa > Arthropoda > Insecta > Diptera > Tipulidae > Tipula > Tipula helvola. The sequence continues at coordinate 51,326,594 of OY744483.1, forward strand.
GGTTAAGGAAATAAACTAGAAAATTGAAGTTCAAGTTTCCTTAAATCCCAAAAGAATTATAAGAGCTGAAGATCCGAGAAAATTCTGTGAGGAAATTAACAACCTTTCTGCTGTAGCTAGACTTAATAAAGCTCTAGCTAAAAATGATGTTTAAAGACTTGATGTTCTTCGTCTACCTAACGGCAAGTGTGTAGTTTCCTGGTTGTGACATAATCGTTAAAGATTATGGCGCCTCTGTGGCCATTAATATTTGTATCGCTACTCCCGATTGGGAATCAAATTATCACACCTGAAGTTCTGCGTTGGAGTATTTTATCTTAGCAGTCCCATCTCTTTTTGGGTCACATATTATCAGATAAGACTACGCTAAACATTTAGGTGTTATCCTAAGGTAAGCTTTCATGAAAAAATCACCTGGATTGTAAACTTAAAAAGGTAACTAGTATCTTTTGGCAACTTGAGGTTTTTCTCTAGGGCTATTACTGGAGTGATGTCCTCAACTCCACTTCTTGCTATGTCAGCTATTTTGTATCTGCAATAGCTGCATTCCTTTATTCTAGGCACACTATGCTCTCTGCTGCGTTTCGCTTGAAGTGCATTGAGGCGTGGAAATTTTTCGGTAACGTTGTCTAGATTAATTTTTAATAAATATATCTCTCTGGTACAAGAAATTAATTACTTCGGTCTAAAAAGACCAAAGTATTGAAATCCTGTCAAAAATGACGAAAAATTTGGTTTTGAAAGTTCCTGAGTCTGAAAATGCAAAAAAAAAAAAAATGTCCGTCCGTCTGTCTGTGTGTCTGGATGTCTGGACCCATGGTATCTCGAGAACGGCTTGTCCGATTTGGATTTTTTTTTCGCCAATCTGTTTCTATGGTCAAGGCGGAGATTTGATAAGCTTTTTGAGACTGTACGTCAAGGGGGTGGGGTACCTGCCATACGAATTGACCAAAAATATCTGCTTTTATAAATATTTACGATTTTTTTATATATGCTGATATATGGTTTGATTATTGAATTGCGCATTGAATTTGGAATTGATTTGAAGGTTAAGTTAGGGGTAAATTTCCGGGTTGAGTTGAAGTTGAGTTGGAGTTGAGTTGGGGTTGCATTAGGATGTAGTGAGTAAGTAGCTAACAAATTTTTTATATGATGGAACTTGCGCTAGCCTATTTATCAACCGATTATTATGAAATTTGACATGTGTGTCGGAAATGGGAATCTAAATTGATTTTAGGATAAAGTTCTGGAATATGGCCAAGTATGATGGAAGTTGCCTATTTTTCAACCGATTTTTTTTTTTTTTTTTTATCAATTTTTATTAATTTTTATTAATCAATTAAGATGAAATCCGATACGTGCTATGAAGTTTAGGAATATGGCCAAGTATAATGGAACTTGACTATTTCTCATCACATGTGCGTTGAAAATGGGATTCTAAAATTGTTTTGGATGAAGTTCTAGAATATGGCCAAGTAGGTGGCACTTGCCCATTTCTCAACCGATTTTGATGAAATTCGACATGTGTGTTGGAAATGGGATTCTAAAATGTTGTTTGGATGAAGTTCTGGAATATGGCCAGGTAGGTGGCACTTTCCGATTTCTCACCCGATTATGATGAAATTTGACATGTGCGTTGTAAATGGGATTCTAAAATGATTTTTGGTTATAGTTCTAGAATATGGTAAGTTACACGGTTAGAAATATCAGTATTATTTTGTATACTACTTTCGGTATAAAGTTCTAAAATACGATTTTTCGTGTTATATTGGATTCCTGTACCCCTGCTACTAAAGCTTTTGAACTGTTTGGCTGTTGTTGTATGTATAAGTAAATATATGTTAGTTAAAATAGAAATCAGTACTGTCAAAACTGTCACACCAACTTTATAACACAGGTGGCAGGAGAATGTAATCCTCATTGAAAAAACCAAAGACCGAAGTTCTGATCACCTCGTGAGGTTTCAGCCCTTTATATTTTAGTTAATGATAAATTGATGCCTGCAAATTATTGTCGGAGTCGGTAGTTTTGTTTTCTGACGGCTCTCGCTCTCAATGTATAGTGCTGGATTTGGTGTCTACTGTCCTTCGCTTTCTTGGGTCATCCGGTAATCTTGGCAAGTATTGTACATTTTTTTCAAGCTGGAACAATTGCACTAACATATACTCTAATTGAGACTTTCAATTACGTTGTAAGAAATAAAAATACTGTTTTCTGCACAGATACCGCAAATACGTGCTTAATTCGTTAGATAATTGCTTGATTATTTCTAAAGTTGTCAGGGATTGTAAATAATTATCAATCTTCTTTGTTCGAACAATAGTGTTTCAATCATATGAATTCCTGCTTATTGTGATATGCAGGGCAATGAGATTACCGATTCTTTAGCCAAAGCTGGGACTCGGAAAAAATTTATCGGTCTTGAACCGGTTACATCCGTACCAATAGTAGTAAAGAAAGCGATTAAAAGTTACGCTCTGCGTGAGTTAAGCCAGAGACGGCTTGCAACCTCGAGCTGTTGTGTGGCTAAATAATTTATTCGTAGGCCCAATCTAACCCGGTATAATTTTTTTTTTGGCTTTAAAGAGGGATCAGCTAATAGTCTTGGCCGTTTTAAATTTCATATCAATTTTATTTCCAAATTCGAGGATAACCTAATATCAATTTTGAAAAGTTTCAAATTATCATTAATTTTGCCATGTGGTTCATTCCGAAGTACGTAAAGCGTTGATTGGTTAACCATCTACTTATCAATTCGCATATAAAGCTGCACATAAAGCTAAGCAAAAGCGTGCATTGCTATACCTAAAAACTGACATTTGTTGATATTATTTAGCAAAATTGAATTTTTTTGTTCTCTTACGAAATTTTTGGAATTTCTATGCAATTCAAACAATTTCCAGAATAACTTCAAGAAAATTCTTTGTACTTAAAAAACAAAATTATACAACAAAAATTCCAATTCAATATCCACAATAAATCAAACCATATATGTAGTGAAAAGTTTTTTGGCCGCAATTTAAACAAGGTTATTTACCCACATCCCTCGCCCCCCTCCTTCGCGCTCATCAAATTTTCAATTTTTATTATTTTTCAATAAATTTTTTCCTTTTTTATTATTATTTGAAATATTTCTTAAACTCGTTGTAGTATGTTATAGTTTTATGTACAGTACGGATAGTATACAGTATACATAAGTAGTGTGTATTAGTGAAATAAATAAAAATTGAACCAAAAACCGAATATCCATGGAAACTGCCTAAAAAAAAGTGGATTGTATAAACGAAAATTACTGACTTTTTGTAGTTTTAACCGAAACTTACCTATCATTTTTATAATGGTATTGTGTTGTTATATTCCCGAGGTATGTAGTTGGTGTAAATAACGCGGGTTTGAGTCAATGTTTGGGGGTGGAAATATTTTCATTTTCACTTTGCATCTCTGTCAATCCAACCAACACGAACAACAACAACATCAAACCATACAAACGTATTTCCACCAAAACATAACAAATTTTCCCCAAAGACTAATACATCGATAGTTTGTATGTACACTAGTCATCAGTCAGGTTGCGACATGAAATTTATATTACTCGATTTATGATTTATATATCGAACGGTGCATATTATACGGTTCTACAGTGTACATAAATGAACATAAAATATCGTGAAAAACGATTGACTGGCAAATTTATGTTTTGTTGTGATTTTCCTGTATAATTTTTCGTTTTATTTATTTGGTTATTTTGTTTAGTTGTAGAGTTAGTTTTTCAGTTTTAAGGGCATTGTTCGACTTGTCTGTTCGGTTCGATCCAATCCAATATTAATTATATCGGATTGGTTTTTATATAAAATAATTCGCGAGTTAATTTTATGAATAATGTCTTCGTTTGGTACAAAAAATCATGTCCATCATCATCCACAATTGCGGCGACAAAAAACATGTTTTGAAGTTGGGTCAACAAATAAATTGCGCGATATTTCAACAACAACAACAACAGGAATGACGGCAAGTACCAAACGAGGATTTTGTTTGCAACGACAATTATCCGTCGATGCCACTTCAGTGATTGTTAGTCCAGCGAAATTTGTGTCGGCCTTTGAAAAAAATACTTTGGCAAGTAGTAGCAGTAGCCAAGATTTAACGTTGAAATGTGGTAGTAATACAAGTGTAAATGAACATCATCATTCAAGCCCTAAATCGACGGCTGCTGTGCCAATTATTAAGAAACGTTCAACACAACCGACTAGTAATAGTAATGTTAAAACCACAGAGTAAGTAGTAGTTCGTGCACATGTACGGAATTTCCCAAATTAATTTCCGTATTTTTTGTTGTTGTAACTAATTAATTTTAATTATATTGTTTTATCTGATTTGCAAAAACTAAAACTATATGATAGACTAAAACATGTGCGCCTGAGATTTTTATCATACTGTGTGTCTTTATATTAACAACAAAATAAACTTAACTGTTTTTCTAGTTTGTGTACAAAAGTTTTTGGCGTAGTTTGGAAATGAAAAGTCCTGTCATGCTAATTCATGTGGAAAGTGTTGTTATTTTCATAAAATTTAGTCATAAATCATGTTGTTCGCGCGTTTAAAAAAATTAAAAACTTGTGTGTCATGTGTGAGCTATATGACGAAATGGTGAACAAATATGAATACATAGTTCGAATTTTGATTGATTGGTTGAAAAATGTTTTGTTCTGAATTTGAATATTTTATATAGGCTTAGGTCTATCAGGCATGATATAGCCAAAATGTATGCCCCCGTCAATAATTAATTTCTTAGGGTTAGATGTATCATTTAAATAATTAACAAATAACTGAATATCTACATAGAGAAACCATGCGGTTTCTTGTAATTTTGCAAATTAAATATAAATTGACCAAATACATTTTGTGGTTCCTCACAAACGATCTTTTTTGTGCTTACAGGGTGAATATGGTCTAAAGTAAACCAATTGACTATTTGACATGACATTTTTTTGAGAAAACCCCAGATCGTTTTTTGTGTTCTTTTAGCAACATTATTATCGGGTTGCTCATATCGATAAAATCAAATACATATTAGGAATTATCTTGACCAATAGCGGCTTGCTAACTTCAATTTTCATTGTGTAATACAATGCACAATTTTTTTGTTGCAATTGGCTTAATTGAAAGGTTCAGTTAACCATATTTGAGATGTTGGCAATATCCATTGTGGTGAATTGTTATTATTAGTGATATCAAGTTAGGTCTCTTGCTTATAATTCGATCATATTGAACAAACATCTCAAACGATTCAAAGGATTTTGTTAGGTTTTATTTTAGGATTCTCATGTTTTGTATTTTATCTTAACGTACGGTGACCATATAGCCCGCATTTTACAGGACTAACCCGCAATACAAATAATAGCCCGCAAGTTCCGCATTTGTAAAAAATTTATTTAAAAAATCAAAGTTTTGCCGAAATAACGACATCTGTATTGTAAAAGCAGGAAATTCGAGGATAAAACCAACGTAATCATATAAGTTCGAAACGAAAAACGTTTCTTTTGATTGTTGCCGTCGGGATTCAATCTGTTGGCGAATCTCGACGATCTTCAAATTTTTCTAGAAAAGTAGCTCTCAACTGACCCATACAAGGTTTGGATTGTTACGCCGGTAGCCCCAGTACCAGTGTAATGCTGTTCCTCTCAATACAAAGCTAATTTCATTTAACAGAGATTGTTGTGAAATACCAATTGAACTAGCGAGGGTTTCAACTTGTAGGATAAATAAATCGGCAGGCAACCCATTAGGAGAACATCGAATGTTACCCCTGGTCGAGCTAAACTTCTTGATCTGTCCTGATAAGCTTCATTATTTATTTGGGACTGTCCCGGTCTTCCAATGTTAGTTTGATTGTTGGGAATTTCAAACCCTGATAAATATCCTTGCAGATTATTGGATATGACACCATTATGTAATGATTGATCCGCTTCAACTGGTGGCACGTCTAGAAGTAACAATGGATTTATTGTTTTGCTATTGAGAGGCACGTCGAAGTTTGGATGAACACTATTTTTTTTTTTTTTTTTCGCTGGCGCTACATCCCATGGAGGTATTTGGCCGCTTCATTTTTTTTTTTTAAGTTTCGTGATCATTTTTACAACAGATAATGAGTGATTAGTTCATTGATCCTTACATTAAACCAGCCGTGATTTTTTCATCACCCGCCGGGAATCGAACCCGGGACCTCCGGAGCTTAAAGCAAGCATGCTAACAACTGTGCCACCGGGGCGGCGATGAACACTATGAATTGGGAATATTCTATGAATTGCGAATTTGTTCCGTTAATCGCTGTACTTGAGCTACTAAAGTCTGGACCAAAAAGGTTGCATCAGGATGGTCAATGGCCCAGAAGGATTTATCGGGTAGGATTGCAAGGTGGAGCTTAAAACTTCAACCATATAACTTTGAGATCGACTATGGAAAAGGTTCCGAAAATACAGTCGCTGATTCTTTGTCAAGAGCTTTCTGTGATGCACTTAACTCCGATATTACTTTAAATTGGTTAGAATCTTATCATCTAAATATTGTAAGTGGTTCTAACTCATACGTATGTCCAGTAGACAGTCTATCTGAAACGGTTACGGTAATCCCTGATGAGCAGTTACCTTCATTACACATTAATCTCAATTCGACAGCGTCCACCTCTTCTGAATATCAAAGACAAATTAAAAATATTGAGAAACTAGATCCACAACAGTGCAATTACTGTGTTAGAGATGGTAAAATTCTGGTTCAACTCTCTTATGGGTCTAAATACGTAGATACAGATATAACTGATTGGAAATTGCGGGTCCCAGATGAATTAGTACCCGATTTAATTAGACAAGCACATAGTGCTCCATCGTCTGGACATATGGGGGCACAAAAAACGTTGGAGAGATTACAACGTCAATTTTATTGGCCAAAAATGGTACTGGATGTTAAAGAGTTTGTTTACCAATGTGATAAATGTAAAATGAATAAACCAGTGAATCACAAACTAAGACCACTTATGGGCAAACAACCTGAATCTTCTAGACCATTTCAACGAGTATATATTGATTTTTTAGGTCCGTACCCTAAATCCAAAAATGGAAACTGTTATATATTTTAGACCATTTTTCCACATTCACGATGTTAAAACCCTTGAGAGAGGCCAATACAAAATCATTATGCGAATTTGTAGAACATGAAATTTTCAATTTATTTTCTGTGCCTGAGACGATCATTATAGATAACGGAAAACAATTTATTGCTAAACAATTTCAAGAACTACTAACTAAATTTGGGGTTAGGCACCTTCGAACACCTATATACTCCACGCAGTCTAATGCTTCGGAGCGAGTAAACCGAACCGTTGTAGGAGCAATCCGATCGTACATAGCTGATTCTCATTCCAATTGGGACTCGCATATACAGGAAGTAGCTGCAGCTCTCCGAAATTGTGTTCATGGTACCACCAATTACCCGCCACATTTTTTGGTTTTTGGGCAGTACATGGTGCTATACACGGCTCAGAATATGAATTGAGGAATTTGCTTGAAGAAGTAAATGACAATTACTTATACATTACTTCTAAACCGGATCGACTTAGTTCAATTAAAGAAAAAGTATTGTTGCATTTGAAATCTGCATATGAAAAGAGCGCTTACACATACAATTTACGTAATCGAACACGTTATTTAAATCCAGGTCAGAGAGTTTTCGTCAGATCTTTTGCGCAAAGTGATGCCGCTAATAAATTTGCTCATGCAAGTTGCATATAATATGAAAGATGAAAACGGTAAGCTTATTGGGTTATATCACTTAAAAGATATTCGTACCTGATTATATGCCTGTTTATCCAAAAGCCCGGCTTCTAATGAGACTTAATCAACATTATTCTTTGAAAACCGAAATAAAAAAGGAACATATTTGAATACTGTTAATGTTAGCCGATAGTTGACAGACGAAAGTAAACTATCGATAATGCAGAACCCAGTTAATACCAAAGTATTAACAGAGAAAGTAAACAGTCGGTAATGCAGATTGTGTTATCCCAGCCGAAAATAAAAAATTAAGTCTTAAACAGTCAATAGTGTTGAGCCGAAAATTACTTTGGATGGATAATTTATGCTTTGAAGATTTTTGTCGTGAATTGGTATAAAAGCCTCTAGAGTGTTATGTCAATAGATATCTCAAGAAAAAAATGTAGTTCAGGTGTTTCGTCGGAAATCGGGAAAATTCAATTTTCCAAAAATCATTAGAAACTTTGTATAAAATCAGCTTCTAGAGTGTTATGCCTTAAGATGGATTGCTTTAATGTGATTTGTAAATCTGAAGCAATAGTCAAAAACGCAGTCAGTTTTGTCGTTCGGTAGTTGACCAAAATTATTGAGGACGTTCTTTAATGACGAAACGTCTGAAATATGGCTTAAATGTATGCACAATCTGGCCGCAATTTTCCATTTCACCGTAAAATCTATCGAAGGTGGTTAAAATACATATGCAAGTCGGACAAGCACTACTGATTAATCTGAGGCTTAAACTATATAAAAGGTACATGTCGAACTATATACGAATTCTAGTAAGATCTGATTTAAACAGAATTATTGAAAATGAATGCTGTAACGAGAACAAACTCAAATCTGAAATGCGGCTATTTTATTTAAATTTTTATAAATACTTGGATCATTACCCTCACAGTTCAATAGCATAAATTGTGTTACATGTTTTTTTTAAAAGAAGAAGTTACTTGGGAAACTCGCAGTGGCGTAACTACAAATTTTTGGCCCCCTCGCAAAATTGTTCTTGGGCCCTAAAAATGCTTCTTGTACTTATGAACAAGTAAAGCTTTTACTTTCTGCTGTAGCTTTCTTCCTATTGCGCAGCCTCGTACTAATTAACAATATCTTATATCGAGAGTAGACAATCAGGAACTTCCAAAAAAAAAAAACAAAAATGTTGAGTTCTCAAAGTATCTTAAATATTTTAGAATGTTCTCAAATATCAAATTTTCCGTAAGTATGTATGTAAAACCAAAGAAAATCTTATACGCGCTAATCACCGCTATGTAAAGTGTAAATAATCTGGACAATCTTGAATAATTTCGAATAACCTTGGAAATCGGAGAAATATCGAAATTTTGGCTCTCCAAAAATCTACTAAATATTACGATTTATCAGTTCCATATCCAATGGCTGTATACCAAATTATAAGCAAATCGGTACATAAATAAAGATTTTTGAATTTTTTTTTATATGTGTGATTCTGTAAGTTCCCACAAGCGCAGAACATCTCAATTACAGTAGAAAAATTCAAATAATCTCTATATTATGTGAATCTCGATTGATCTCGAACAATTTCAATAATATCGAAAAATCTCGATATTAATGAATAATTTCGAAAAGTCTGTAAAAATCTAGAACACCCACGAACATTTCGAAAAATTCCGAAAATCAACATTGGGAAAATATGGAGTAGTCATTTGAATATGTTACCGATAAATTTCGAAAAACGAAAATTGGAAATAGTGAGTTATTCGACGAAACAGTTTTATGTAAAAAGTACGTAACACTTGAAAAAAATTTAAATTGGAATGACAACGATATTACCATTGATACGCGATGGGTCGAAATGTTTCAACTTGTGCAATGTTTAAAATTAAAAGTATTCCATTTTCTAATTTTAAAAAATTAATGGAATTTGAGTTGTGTTTTCCAGGGCCTAGATTCTGATGAAATGACAATTTTTCGTGACATTTTGTTATTAGTACAAAATATTGTCACAGAAAATTTGCGATTCTGACGAATGAGTTATGACATTAACAGCAGTTTACAGTAGTTGCATTTCTAGTTTACCGCAGTTATTTTCCTCAAGTGCTTGTGTTGGTTATTTACAAAAATATGAAATTTAATTAATAAAAATTATTTAAAAAATTGGTTAATTATAAAATTTGATATATTGTTGTTTTCTTAATATTCTAAAATAATTACTGAGCTATGGCAGTTTCTAGATGATGCTCGAGAAACCCGACCCCAAAATCTTTCTGAGCATTTGTTGCTTACGAAGAGCTCGATGATGCACACTCAGTTACAGCTACACATTATATACATAAGTATATGAAAATAGATAAAATATTGTTTTATTTTAATTAAAATGTAAACAATTAAAATTTATAACATAAGAATTATAAAAATTAACAAAATATACTCACAAATATTTTATTTTAAAATACAGTGAGAAAAGTCACGGAAAACCAAATCAATGACAATTTTGTTCAATTTGTCATTTTTTTTCTTGTGACATTTTGGAAAAGTCACATCATCAGAATCGCATTTTAGAACTCATAACCATATTGTCATTTTATAGCAGTTCAAATTTTAGTACAAAGTCATAAAAAATTGTCATTTGTGATTTGTCACTTGATCAGAATCTAGGCCCAGGAACAAAAATGCTTTCACCGAACTTATATTTGCCTTAGTTAATAATTTATCAACAGCTGAAAAAAAAACAAATGCATATCCGTTAATCCGGAACCGTTAAAGCCATGTTACTGGTTAGAAAAAAAACCCGAAATGTGTGAAAACTTTTACGAAGACATTTCGAAAATAAATGATTTACAAATTGCTGCTCAGCTTAATTAACCTGAGTGAATTTTGACTTACATTTTTATTGGATTTTTTTTTTAACTTCACTTTATTATGTGTTACTTGATAAGCCAAACGGCTAATTAATCATTTTTGTGCTATTTTAAAATTTTCCAATTTATAGATAATTTTAATATGTTTACCTATATTAATTTTTGTTTATAACACTGGTCGGCCAAAAAAAAATAAAAAAAGTAACAGAAAAAAGAATAGTCATTTCCGACGCATTTTTCGATGCTTAATCCGAATCTGCATAACAGGCTGTTTTTATGGGTTTTTCCAAACGTCTAAATATCTTTATCTATTACCGAGATAACGTAAATCAAAGTATTAAGAAGACTTTTGTATAAAGCACACCTTAACCATGATATACGATTTTATTAGTGCGCGCTTTATTTGATCGCAATAGGTAGATAAAGATATTAAGACGTTTAAAATTGGAAATGACGGGACGGGCGGGGGGGGGGGGGGGGGGGGTGAATGGTACTTTACGACGGAACCATAATGAAAATGTTCGGCGGTTAGATTGAATCGGCGGTAGATAAAGCTTTAAGGCTTTGGTGATAACTACACTTTGAACTCATATTAGAATAATATTTATTGATTATTATAGCTATTTAATTACTGTGTTGTGGATTGTGCCGTTAGTTTTTTTTTTGTAAGGTACGTAGTCAAAACGTAGTGCGTAACAGAGTAGGAGGAACAGGAAGGTCGTCGGCAGTTTAGAAGACTAAATCGGTAAAATATATCTAATTTACCAGTTCCATTGAAAATAAATTTAAGTTGAATTTGCGCTTTCGTCAATGTTAAACGAAATATCAAAGGCTGAAAGGGTATCCATATTGTTACGTTTTTGCCTTGCCAATCAAGGTTCGTATCACTGAATTGTGAATAAAATACAAGATTTCATTTAATCACCAACGAGTTTATTTATTAACACCAAAAATTAGGACAACACAATTTATTAACAAAAACTCACAAAATCACTTATTATACTTTTTACACTATTCCACTATTCACTTATAACTTTTTTTCACACTACAACACTTTTTACATCATTTTTAGTTTCCTTTTTAATCTTCACTTTATCGCTTACCAAAAACTAATGTTCTAATTCGAATTCGTTCACTCCTTATATACTCAAACCTTCTCGAAATTTCATGATTGTTCCGGTAGAAATAGCCTAGACACATTAGGACAGTTTAATCATGAAAAATTCCATAGCAGAAACAGATGAACCAACAGAAACCAATTTTTGATTAATATCAACGGCGCTAGTTTATATGGAAATATTTCTACTGTCACCCCACAATCTAAAACATTACGTGCATTATACTGGCACCCAGTTGGTATTTCATTATTAAGCCACGTTTTCAATGAATTGGTACTATTGGTTCGTCTAATTATATTTGTTTGTGGTAGAACTTTCCGCTATCAACTAATTTATTCTACTCCATCCTAGGTGTCACTAGTAGAACGTTGAAAGTGATTGTGTGAGCGATATTGATAAATTGTTTGCTATAGTTTGAGTGTGTTAATAAAAACAATTGGTGTGATGAAGTGTGTAGTTAGGTTCCATTAAAATTGAGGTCGACCCAGTGTACAACTACATGACTGAGCTAAATTCTTCATATAACTTAACTAATCCTTCGGTAATCCTTCGACCGTATTGCGTCTATGTGCTTACTTTCTTCCCATTCCGCTTACCGGTCAAAGACTTTAGAGATTGTAACAGCTTTAAAACATTGTTTTTGCTATTATTGTAGATGAGATCATCTGGAATATGTATAATTAATTTGGCCCCTAAATACAAATTGAAAGAATTCAGCGCAATTTCAGCTTAAGAATTTGGTTAATCATCATGTTCGATATAAAGAACTTTGTCTCTTGCTCAAATTAAGGTCGCGCCTTGAGCTCAGGAAGTCAGTTCTCTCCGTTAGTTTCATATTTTATGTCGTGGGTGGTAATTTGGATGTTCGGAATCGCAATTTACTAGTGTCTACTTTTCTAGAGTACCCAGGTCAAAAACGATTAAATCTGGGTGAAGTCTGAGAAACTTTGAAAACTCCAAAACGTTTTGACTTAAAAAAACCAGGACAATTATTAAGGACATATACCAACTGATCAAATTTGACCTGGACTTGTAAAAAGAACAAAATTTTTATGTATTTTAAAACAAATCTTCATTATCGCCTTCAAAACAGGCTCCTTTTGAGCCAATACAAGCATGCCAACGGTTAATTGTTCCATACAAATCTTATAGGCCTCGGCTGGGATGGCCTTTAGTTCCTTCAGCGAATTTATTTTATGGCTTCAATCGGCTCATGTCGCGTTCCCCGGAGTGGATATTTGAGTTTCGGAAACAGGAAAAAGTCACAGGGAGCCAAATCTGGCGAGTACGTTGGCTGAGGATTACTTTTGTTTCGTGTTTGGCCAAAAATTCAGTCACAATCAGACTGGAATGTGACGGCGCAAATCCATTATTTGTTTGCCCAAAAATCTGGTCATTTACAACGAATTGCTTCGCGTAGACGCCTCAAAACGGCCAAGTAGTATGCTTTAGTGACCGTTTGATCCTCTAGAACAAATTCATGGTGAATCACACCACGGTAATCGAAGAAAACGATGAGCATTACCTTGATTTTCGACCGACTTTGACGTGGTTTTTTCGGTTTTAGCTCATTTGTGGCGCGTTATTTGCAAGATTGTTGGGCAGTTTCGACGTCATATTCATAAGATATCGTCTTTTCACCAGTAATATTTCGTTTGATGAATAGTTACGTTGGTAAGCCTCTCTTTTGGGACCTCTACTCGACGTCCTTTTTGCAAAAATTCCGGCTTTCGGCATAGTCGAGCGGTAACGCGTTTCATACCTAAAACATGAACCAAAATTTGTTGAGTTGATCCATAAGAGATGTTGAGAGCCTCTGATATCTCTCTAATGCCAACACTACGATTTTCGGGCACAATTTTCTTCACTTTTTCGATATTATTGTCGTTAACAGAGGTGGATGGATGACTCGCATGAGGCAAGTTTTCTACGACCTTACGACCCTCACTGAATGCTTTATGTCACTCAAATACTTGCGTTCTCGATAGAGTAGACTCCCCAAAACACTTCTGCAACATTTTCAATGATCTGTAGCCGTAATCCCATTGGAAACACAAAATTTCAAGCAAACTCGTTGTTCAATTTTTTTCCATATTATAAATCGCCAGACAAACTTTTCGCGTCGTAAACAAATGGCTGCCAAACTCACACGTCACACGAATGTCAAAGAAGGTTGTACCAACTTAGAAGAAAAAAAATTTACCGATTCGGTTTACGCGCGCGATTTAAATGAACCAGTCCGGGTCAAATTTGATCAGTTAGTGTTCTTGAGCAACAGCGGCATAAAGTGTTCGACCAGACGAAACCGCCTCAGTGCGACCGGCGTGTAAATTTAACTTCAAATTCAATAGAGAGTGTAGAGTAAGTTCTCTCAGAAATATTTTTTTATATAATTTTGTAATTTTTTTGAGTAATCATGAAACATATTTTAACTAAATATTACAGCGGCCATATTGAATCCACTATCTTTAATTATGAAATTTGAACCATAAATTCGTAATGAGAGAAAGCCAAAACCATTTTCAGGATTTAGAGGTAAAACTGTATTTGGAAATCGGCTATAAGTCGTAATTATTATGAATTTGAACAAAATTAAAATTTTAAAAAATTTTAAAATTTTTAATAAAGTTTTCTGGAGTAAAAATTTGAAAATTTTCGAAAAGAATTCTTTTTTTCATTAAGTTCTGAAAAAATATAATATATTTGGCCATTCACCAAATTAAAATATTTCATTAATTATTGAAATTCTGTCAAATTTTTAAGAATTTTAAACTATTTACTTTTACAAATTCTGAAAATTATTTATATACTTTACGAAATATTTTATTAAGTCCTGAACTATAAAAGCGTCCTCTACTTCTGAGAGTTGATCTGGTTAATTTTAAATGATACGAGCGGTTGTTTCAATTTAAAAATAATTTTTAATTTCCACCTGAGCCTAAATTATCAAAATTGAAGTAATTCTTATTACCCCTATCAGAAAAATGAGGACTAGGACATTGATTTTTGTCACAAAGTCGTACAACAAAAATGGTGTTTAACCTTGTTGTAAGGACTGAGCGCTCCAAGAGCGATCAATGATCAATCACTTATACCTCACCGTGATGTTCATTTGTCACCATGATTCGTAAAAAAAAGAACGAAAAAATTCGATCATTGTTTGTAACTTATTTCTATAAAAAACAAAATTAAAAAACCGAAGATTTCGTTTTTTATGCTTTATGCCATCTCAAATAAAATTTCTCGGTGCTCACGCTAAGTACAACTGTGAATTTATGCATTCTTTGCCGGCCACATTCGTAATACATATTTTTAATTTTATTTTGGATATTGCTGTTTCTTTCTAAGTTATGTGTGGGAGTACATAAGAATATAATAAAGTGTAGTCAATATTTTAATAATATTCTCTCGATCGTTCTCTTCTGAACTTATTTCTCTTATTTGTATCATGTTATCATTCTTATTCGTGTCATTTTATCTCTCTTATTTGCATCGTGTTAAATGAAAAACTAAAAAAAACGCACATTCGACAACAATACAATTTACCAATACTATTGCCTTCCGGTAATTCTCAAATCAATTCTCATTTTGCAACCAAAATCGCTGTCCTGATGAGTGTTTCTTATATTGACGAAGTCTTCGAGAAAATTAGAGGCAAAACCAACTTTTTATGCAGCAAAAAAAATTTGCATAATTCAGTTAGATGAGTTGACAGAAGAAGGCTTCGTTATACTAACATAAATGTTAAGGCGGAAGCAAAAGAGGTTTTATTTTCAATACTTCGACTACTTGAATTCTAATCGAACGGTAATAAGTATTTGTGAGTACGCTTTTACTTCTGCTATAAAATGCTTATTATTTATACATTTAAGCAATCACAGACAAGAATCAAATAAAATCCCTAATCGCTATATAGAAAAATAATTGAATCAAAATTATTGTCAAGGTTGTAATCATCCGACATTTTAGTTTTTTTTTATTAGATTACCGAAATACAAATTAGTGTTTTGTGATTTCAAGGTTGCGTTGATTGAATTTGTTTAGATGCTTTTTTATGATTAGACGCCTAAAACCCGTTCTTATACATATTTTACATATTTTATGGTTGAATAAATTCATAATATAAATATAAATTTATAAACCAACCAATTCTAAATTAATAAACATTTTGAACCATAAAAAAAAAAATCTAAATAATAAATATTAGATGATTATTATTAAGAATAGCAACAACAACAACAATAATAAATAAAAAAGTTTTCTGTATTAAATGTTTTTAGTACACGAAATAAATTGCTCTTGAATTAATTCGATATAGCTACTACATAACAATAACTATACTATACCTCTAGCTAATGTAGTTTTGATTTAATTTTCTCAATTATGGAAGTTTTTTCTAAGAATACAATAATGACATGAAAATGTGAGAGCACGTGAGAAGCTATTTAATTTTGTCACCTTATTTTTTTACTGTCGCGTCGAGACGATACAAAACAGGATTGTAGTTCGTGCTTTTATGATTTATGCGGTTTAATTTCTAACATGCGGTTATTTGCTATTGCTACATGCAATTTTAATTAAATTGTGACAATCACAATACTAAGTGTATTATTTTGCATACGAATATAAATTTATTGATTTAAGTATGTACATATGTTTTATGGAACTGCTATGTAGCTAGAGTAATCTAAAAAAAAATTCAGATCTTGCAGCAAAACAGTTTGAAAGCTATTTCGAAACTACCTTCACGATTTTCTACGTTGATTTTATTTGAAACTGAACCCAAAGGCATTTTGTCGGAAGTGCAGTACATGATTACCAAGTATCAATACATTCCATCCTACTGTTATAATATTTGTGAAAGGGTGTATGTTTGTTGCTCAATCACACCAAAACCGCTGAACCGATTTTGATAAATCTTTCACAATTGGATAGGTTTTATGGCCGAGAATAACATATAGGCTATGACGTGCGTGTCATATCTCTGTTATATAAGGAGGCTGAGCAGTGTTAAAACATGTTGTTTTCATAACATTCTGCATATTGTAGCAAATCAAAGACAAATTTTCAATTTCATTATTTTGTTTGTTTTTGAAGTGAAATACTGCTATACCGAGGGTTAAGGTGCTATTCCATGGGAATATTTTACTGAAAAATTAAAGTAAGAAAAAACTATATATTTGATAGATGGGGGAATTAAACAAAAAACCGAGTCAGTAAAAAAAATATTTGTGTCTGTAATTGTGACACTCGTCTAAAAAGTATCAAATCGAGAACTTTTTATAGGAGTGTTACTAACACACGAACATACAATTTGTATTCGCACATACTCGCACACACTAATAATTTTAACAGGATGACGATTTTATGGTAGAGATTTTTCTAAATTTTTTATTCTGTGACGGAAACTGTTCGAACAAATGAAATTCTGATATGATTATTTATTATTAATATTTAATTTATTAGATCATTTTGAGACGAAAAAATAATCGAATAAATACTATATTACTAAATACTTAATTTTTTGTAGCAATTATTGGTTATGTTTTTATTTAATGTCAAATTTCCCCTTTTGCTATAAAGAATAAAAACAAAAACACGACGTTTGTTTCATCAAATTTTCATTCCGTACATTCTAACAAATTTATTTGTACGTGGGGCACGTAACAATTTTTAATCCAACAAATCGAGATAAATTAAAAATGTGAGTGAATAGAACTCTGTGGTTGATAAGCATTCTGTGAATTTATCGTATTTTTTGTACTTCTAGCGATTGTAAAGAGTAGAATGTAATTTTTTCCTTGGTGGAACTCATCCCTCTTTCTCGCTTAGTCTTTTCGACGAGTTTCCCCCATCCCCCATCACTGGTTACGACAGCAAAGGTGACGCAATTCACGAATCCACATACAAGCATACATTGGCAAATTCACAATTTACTTGTACAACAAGAAATAATTTTGATTTTTTGTATTGTAGGTTAAGTTACAATTGCTGTCAAAATTCCCCTTAAAACTTTTAAGGCATAAAAAAAGAAAAAAACACCTTGTCTTTGTGTATTACACCAATACCTCACTTTGCGACGGTAATTCGTTCCATAAAAATGCGTCTTGTAAATAAAATTGCAACATAATTAAATAACATTGACGTATTTCCAGAAAAAAAATATTTAAGTAACGATGCAACAAATAATTTAAGTGACGCACAACTGAAATTTGGTAGTAGCAAATGTACCGTCGCAATTCGAAACGTCCGTCGCAACTCGAAACGTCGCAAATCGAGGTATTGGTGTATATGGTTTTTGATTTTTTTTTTTTCTTTTGGGCGTATTTTACTATTCAGTAAAATATTCCCATGGAATACCACCTTTATTATGATTTTTTAGTTTATTTTTTTTTGGTATTGTTTTTTCCAAAGCAGACCAAATTTTGGGGCAAAATAGTTTCCATTTCATTCAATTTTGTTGTTTATTTTACCCTAAAAATTTTGTTTGGAATTATTTTTTCCCAAAACGCGAACTACCAATCAGTATGCTTTGGGAAAAAGAAAACCAAAATACACTAAAAAGTTACAATTAACTAAATCCCAATTCGCAATTCCCCGGGAAAACCAGAATAGTGCCTCTGAACTCCAAAACAATGATTTGAAAAATGTCGTGTCCATCCTTCAGTCGTTCCAGTCATACATTTTTATTATTTTTGTTTTATCTCCCATTCTCTGAAATATTGATAGTTTTGGTCGAAATTTTGTGGAAAGATAGATTTTAGTATTAAGCAGTTTGTCTTAACTTTTAGGTCCATTCCAAACTGCCAAATAGATTTTCTCAAAATTGTTAACGACAATTTGTTACGTGGATGATAATTTTCCAAGTCCATAATCTACCTGTTCACAAAATTCAAAGTCGATTGAAGCTTGTTTTCCAAGGTAATATCAAAATTTTAAATAGATTATTAAGAAGATGTTAATACATGCATTTTGCCGCCCCGGTGGCAAAGTGGTTAGCATGCTTGCTTTAAGCTCCGGAGGTCCCGGGTTCGATTCCCGGCGAGTGATGAAAAAATCACGGCTGGTTAATGTTGGATCAATGAATATTAATCACTTATTATCCGTTAAAAAAATGATTACGGAACTTCAAATGAAGCGGCCAAATCCCTCTATGGGATGTAGCGCCAGCGAAAAAAAAAAAAATACATCTTCCCAATTCCAATAATTATTCCATCAGTGGTGTAAAATATGTACCGGGGTCCGGGACGGTCGAATATTTTGAATGGTACACACCACAATACGTGTTTAAAATTTTTGAAAAAGCTAATCAATTACAGCAAACTGGACCCCACCCCCTATGGGTGGAGGTGGGGCAACTTTGATATCTTAAATTGGAAATCCCCATTTTTTATTACAGATTCGGATTCTACGTCAAAAAATACGTAAATTTTGTTTGAAATATTTTTTGTTTTCGGTGCAGATGGCGCTGTAGTTGCTGTTCGAAAAGAAAAAAAAAAATTTGCAATGCGCACAAATTTTTTGTATGTTTTTGTGTTTCTCGCAAGAGTAACTATTATTTCTGTTCTAAATAAATTTGTTTTAACGGGAAACAATAAAAAACGGTTGTTTTTTTTGGTATTAGTCGTTCTAGATTTTTAGGATTAGTCGTTCGAATTCTCACTTTTTCCAACATCAATTACAGCGCCATCTGCACCAAAAACAAAAAAATATTTCAAACAAAATGACGTAGAATCAGAATTTGTAATAAAAAATGGGGGGTCGCGTAATGTGGTTGAACAGCTTTTTCAAAAATTTAAACATGTATTATTTTGTTTTTCGATGCGGTGTGTACCATTCAAAATATTCGACCGTCCCGGTACAAATTTTACACCCTGTATAAGACAAATTGTATAGATAACTGTGTAACATGGAATTTAAATTTCTAAATTTACCTAAAATATTTTGCTGGTGCCAAATAATATCGTCAACATTTAAAATAAAATATGTATAGTAAGCTTTTAAATATTGCAAGATATTCTAATTTCTGTGACATTGACGTTTCTATGCCGTTTTGTTTACATTTTATGACATTTTAAACCGGCTGTTCACACGAAGTTAACCCTGCAACACATCATTTCCTCGTTTCTTACGTCTTTGCCTATAAACTAACTGGAGGGGGAAAATATCCTTTCGGGGTTCGATTTTTTTTTTTTGTAAACTGGTTTTACTTCTAATTTTTATTTTGAACAGTAAACACCTCCTACAAAAAATGAATTAACAAAACACATCCATAGATAAGTAACAACAATTTTATTATTTCGTCTAAACGCGAGGAGTTGTCGTGTTGCGTTGCAGTGTTAACTTCGTGTGAACACCCCCATACTTGCCCCCGTATTTCAACTGTTCGATGTTGAAAGGCCGAATGTTGGAAGGCCGAATGTTGAAAGGCCAAATGCCGAAAGGCCGAATGGGTCGGAAGGGCGAATGTCGATGTGTCGAAAGGCTGAATGTCGAAAAGCCGAATGGTTCGAAAGGCCGAATGTGTCGAAAGGCCCAATGTATAAAGGCCGAA
This sequence comes from Tipula helvola, assembly GCA_963556165.1. Lineage (NCBI taxonomy): Eukaryota > Metazoa > Arthropoda > Insecta > Diptera > Tipulidae > Tipula > Tipula helvola. The sequence goes on from OY744483.1 coordinate 51,346,905, forward strand.
TGTATCGCAAGGCCGAATGTCGAAAGGCCTAATGTTGGTTGGCCGAATATGTCGAAAGGCCGAATAAGTCGAAAGGCCGAATGTGAGAAAGGCCGAATGTCTAAAGGCCGAATAAGTCGCAAGGCCGAATGTCGGATGGCCGAATGTGTCGAAAAGTCGAGTGGGTCGAAAGGCCGAATGTGTCGAAAGGCCGAATGTCTAAAGGCCGAATAGATCTAAAGAACAAATGCCGTAAGGCCAAATGTCGAAAGGCCGAATTTTCATGAAATGTTCCTTCACTTAATTGGTTGAAATGAATATTTAAAACCATTGAATTTATTTCTTAATGTAAAATAATTTATATAAATTGAAAATACGTGCTAATAAATCGTGTGCATGTAGCATATTAATGTGATCAAATTTTGTCGGAAAAACAAATTTATTTATTTTTTTTTTTATTATAATTAATTAATGGGATCATTACATTTATCTGGAAAAAAATCCAGAAATTTTAAGATCCAGAATTTTAGAATTCTGAATTTTTGTTTTTCTGAGGTTTTTTGTTTCTGTATTTTTTTTTTTTTGGATTTTTTTTAGGGATTTTCAGTTTCTGTATTTTTTTCTAGATGAGGTAGCCAACCCTTAATTAATTTTTAATTATATGAAAAAAAAAACGTAAGAAGATTTGGAATAGTGCTAAAATCTCGCCAAATTAAAATATTGACCAACATTTTTGATTCAGTTTTATAATATGGAATTTCAGAAATTTAGCGAAGAATTTCTCGAATGTTGTATTCTCGAAATGCAAAAGAAAAAACTTTTTAAAATAAAATTAAATTTAAGAAGAAAGTTTTTTTTTTATTTTAATTTAATTCAATTTATAAATATAGCAAATTTTTTTATGAATTTTAAGGATCTTTAAAAAATTAAGCATAGTGTTAAATTAAATACAAATATTGTGGGATATCATTTGTGAAAAGTCAATTTTTTCAATGTTTGCTTTTTCTTTAAAATTCTTGTAATTTTTTTGTATTTAAACAAATTTTGAAATGATGCCATGCTTTCAAAGAATTTTGAGGACGAGGGAAATTGTCAGTGACTGCTTCAGCAACAGACCAAAATTTGGGATCATTTTGGTTTATTTTACCACTTATATAAGCATATTGTTTTTAACCAAGAAGCCACTCGTTTTATGTCTTTGTCGATGACATTGGGCGCTTTCAGATCCGCAAACTGTTGGCATCATGTTTAGTGAAATCATTGCTAATTTGATTTGAATTACTAATAAAGTTCTTAAATTTCATAGCGTTGGCCGTGATTTTACTCAACATGTTGCCAACTGTTTGGTGCTCTGAAAGCGCCCACTGTCATAAAATGATTTTATATACTACCGTATTTTATTACTTGATGCAAATGCTAAACTTTTCTTGATGCAAATGCTAAAATTTCGGATCTGCCATATTTGGAAACAAGATACTATTTTTGAATTTTCCTGCAAATTATTTGACTTAATGAAACAAAAAACCCGCGGAAATCCGTTGAGCAAAAAATACTTGAGCAGCGTTTTTAATATTTTTTTGCAAAACCAGAAATTACTCTGATTGGTGATAATTTAGCATGCCAATCCCAATCCAGCTTGAAAAGCTCATAAAAGAATTGAGAATAACAACATTTTGTCATGCTGCTAAATGCTCATCAAACAAAAGATAAGAGGAATACATTCGTTTTCAATTTTTCCGTGTATTGTGAATAGCTGTATATTTATTGGCACTACGTGAAATGTCCCGTCCATTATCCATCAATCGGGCTCAGTCAAAATTAGAAGGCTGAAGTTTGTTTCCAGAATAATTATTTTTTCACTGTTTAACTCTTTCTCTTTCAATTTGAATAATTCACCTTCATAGTACCTTAGATGATTTGATATTTTGATATCCTCTAAATTTTTTAGTTCAGTTAAGTGATCGTACCTTGCTCGATGAATTTTGGCTTTCTGCACATTTTTTGAACGTAAATATCCCCTGAATTTTGTGGATGTTTACACTATTGAATCTCTAATGATTACAGATGGAGTTATATTCTAATTTTTAGCTACGGCTTTTAAGGTGGAAATATAGCGCAGCACATTTAAGTTTCCTAGGAATTATGCCTAAGATTATGATATGATAGCGGTTCTGATAATATTGTTTCATTATTTAGTTTTGTACTAATAGTTCTTCCCTTACACCCATTAATTTTTTATTTTTTTGATAACAGCAGTAAAAATTAAATCCCGAAATAATTAAATCCCGGAATCCCGAATAATTAATTTTGTAAAGATAATTGCGGCGCCGCAAAAAACTTTACAAAATTATTAATTATTCGGGATTCGAGATTTTGATTTCGAGATTTTAAAATTTCGATATTTTGAAATTCGAGATTCCGGTTTCGAAATTTTGGTTTCGATATAACGTTTGTCGAGATATTATACCCAACCCATATAAATTTTGAAAATTTTCATTCATAGAAAGATGACATATTAAAATCTATTTCGACACAAACGGCCTTTCAACATCCGGCCTTTCGACAAAATCGGCCTTTCGACATTCGGCCTTTCGACTTAGTCGGCCTTTCGACTTAGTCGGCCTTTCGAAATTCGCCTTTTGACATTCGGCCTTCCGATACATTCGGCTTTTCGATATTCGGCCTATCGCCACATTCGGCCATTCGACATTCGGCCTTTCGACATTTCGTCTTTCGACCCTATTCCGTCGTACTCAATTGTGAAATTGGGGAAGGGGTCTCCAAATTTAAGAAATGCCGTGACATCTTTTAAGGAGTTTACCCGAAATAACGGAAATGTTTGTAAAATGTAAATGGTTGGTTTGGTGATCTATAACGGGTGCTTTGAGGGAAAAGTGTCGTTCGACGAGTCGGATAGTCCCAATTTTTTTATTTGGTTTGTAATTCTGATCATTTAAGCCTATTGTTTGAACTTGACGCAAGCAAAATGTAAACGCAATAATAAGAACTAAACTTATCCACACAAACACTTGTTGGTAATTAAATTTCTGAGTTAACTTTAGTTTCCACATAATAGTATGTGACATTAATAAAAACCGCTCAAGCGGTTTACAAGTTATTTTTACCCAGTAATAGTCATGTTTTCCATGAGAAGTGCACTAGAACTCGATAAACTTTAAACTCCTTCGCATAAAGCGCTAATGTGTAGTGTAGTTAACATAATTATACATTGCTGTAACAATTAGCAATAAATAATTACTATTATACTTTATTATTCAGTTACACTTGAGAAACCCATGCATTTTTCGTGTGTAAAATATTCTTGGGGTTATCAAGTGTAACTAAGAAATAATCTATAATTGCTAGTTGTTACAACAATGTGTATTTATGTTAAGTACACTGCACTTTAAAGCTTTATGCATTTTTTTTTCGGTTTACATAGAATAAAAGCAGTTTACAGTTTATCGAGTTCTAGTGCAGTTCTCATGGAAAGCACGGCTAACATTAGCAAGATGTTTAAACCGTTTAGCTTACAGGTTTTGATTTCACTGCCTAATAATTACGAGGTTTGAAGAAAATTACAAACTTTTGATTTCTTCTTCTTTTGATCATTTTGTTTTCTCGTATTGATTTTTTTTCACTTATACATTTTATATTAAAACCAATTTAGATATTTTTAAATGTTACTTAATTGAAAAAAAATTTCCTTTATAAATATTAACAATGAGTTTTAATAATACTTTAGAAGATCGATTTCGGATAACGTCTTCCTCCGTTCTTTTTTAATAGCTCCCAATAACAGAGTTGTTAAATAAGAACCAAAGAAGGATCTATCCAAAATCTATCTTCAAAGTATTATACAAATTACGGTTTAAGTAAACAGTTTAAAAACTCAGCAGTTTGATTGAAAGTATTTGCAAAACCTTCCAAAACTTTAGTTTTTCATAATCAATCTCTTTTGAAATTTGAAATAAGTTTATTTTGTCAACATCAAGATTACTACAACTAATACAAAAAACTAAATTAAAATTTCATTTTATTTTTTTTCTAAATTGCAGACAAGAAACGCCCGATCGTCATAAAAAAGCGGTAAAAGACCGTGGAAACCGGCTAAATTTAAACATATTCCTATCACATAGTACAAATTCACAAGACGGTGATATAAATGGAAGTGATGCGGAGAGCTCAAACGAATCAATGACCCTAGTAAATAAAGAAAATAGCAATATGGCTAAAACCGATGTACAATCAAACTGTAATAAAATTAGCGAATCAAATAATAATAATAACAATAGTAATAGTAACGATAGTGATAATAGTAATAATAATAATAATCAAGTTCCTGTAAAAAAAGTACCAGATGCTAATGCAACCGGTGCAAAACCGACAAATTCGCGACGTCCACCATTGGTGCGTGCAATGTCTGCACCAATTCGACCAAAAAATGAAGATTCCTCTACGGCAGACTCTAAAATGATTCAAGTTAAACGAAAATTAAAAAAGAAAAAAATTTTGGCGGCACGTGATTCAGGCGAGGATATTTTAGAAGAGAAATTTGATGAACCGGATATCGATTTCGAAGACATTTCGAATTCAAGTGATAGTGCATCGAATTTAGTGTTACCACAATCCACAACCACTAGTAATACTAGTAATAATACTAATAGTAATGAGATTAAAAAACAAATTAAACCGATTAAAAAAACAACATTGCAACGGCCACGTTCAGCTGCGGTTGGTAATGAAGTTGTTACGCTTGTGTCGTTATTGAGTTCGGGCGGAAGTGATTCGGAGCGAGAGGATAATCATACAGCACTACCGGCATCTAATTCCGCAACGACGCCCGTGAATCCATATAAAACGGATGTAATGGAGTTTAATGTTAGACAACGGGCGCCCATGTTACGAAAATCAGGAAAATCAGGTAGCTATTTATATATCAAGCGGTTTTGTTTTGCATGCACATAATTTATGATTTTTTAATCGAATTATTTTTGAATCGTGTATATAGTACAAGTCAAAAAGCATCTTCGCCATAATTCTTCATATAAAATATTGAAAAAAGTTGCGTCAGTTCTATTTATTTATCTTATTGATTTGGAATATATTAGCGTTAAGGTTTTATTAGGAATTTATCTAACTTTTATGCAGATTTTAGGTTTGGCATATGGTTTGTATATGATTTGTTATAGTATTGATTGAATTACATTACCAATTTATGACATTTTGGTTTATTAGCGACTTACATGTGTTCCCTATAAAAGATGAGAACAGCGTTTCATTAGTTATTGGGGAAAATGCTATATCAATCAATACTTTGCTACCGTTCCCCCAACGCAAGCTAAATATCGCGAATATTTATTACTAAGCAAGTTTGGTTTTACTTCATTGGAAATATTAACAATTTATAAGACCTACGTAAAACCGAGTTTGGAATATAACACCCACATTTGTGTAGGTGCACCAAAGACACAATTGATCGCGAACTTGGCTGAGTTCAAAGCCTTGTACACCGAAAAATTGTGGATATTCTTATAGTAAACATTACTTCTACCTTCGACCCTATTCCTCATAGGTAGAAGTTACAAAAGGAAGATTCTTGAAGGCTGAAATTAATTTTTCCTTTTAGGTCCTGCAACACCTTATTCCTTCATCACTCCTTCTTTCTCATTAAGAAGCGCTCTGTGTTTGCTGCGTTATTGCATGCACATTAGGGTTGCAAATCGTACGCATAAAAATATTGAAATGTTCTAAATTAGCTTAGGACAGTAGGGCACAATCCACACGAAGAAACTATTTGCCGACTTTATGTGACTCAGGACTGCTCTTACTATTTTGTATAGCTATCTTCAACTCCTATATGTGCAAACTAGCTGAGTGCACTACCTTCCGTGCATGAACATTGCTTGCGAATTCTGCAAATGAGTCTGCAACATGGTAAGATTGGCTCTGATACGGTCGGACGTAACACACATCATAATCATGACAAAATATACGTATTTAAGGGTATTAAATGATTTGTTTGGTTCCGAGCTCCGAGGTATGCTTCAACGGGATCTTCAGAAATTCGCTCAGCTGACTATATTCCTGGTTAGGCACTTTGAAATTAGGCATAGAACTGGCTTTAGATGCCGACTCTAGGCTCCAGAAGATTTCATCTGGAAAGCATTATTGTACCCTCTTGAGTTAAAAAAAAAAATCGATAATTGATGATGTTCGATTTAGATCGAGGCGTCTTATGATAGAAGGTAGCCGAATTTCCTCTATGCTACAGGATATAAATAATCGGCTCTCATACCAATCCAAATCAATAGAGTACATTTGTTGACTTGGATGTACCTTCTCCCGATATTTTGCGAAAGATACAAAAGACGAATCTGTTTGTAATGTCCAGGTGGATAAGTGAAATGGTCTTGCAACCTGTATACGTCAAGAGGATCGAGTATCTTCCAAACGAATTAATCCAAAGCCACGTGTATATGAACACGTGGTATGAATACGCGGTTTTCGATTTACATTGACCAACATTTTGCATGACTGGCTGGTTTAAGAATTGAGTTGGGCGTTGTGTTTGGAATTGAGTTGAGGGTTGAGTTGGTCGATTTGCGGATTGAGTTGGGGCCAGTTGGATTTGGATTAGGATTGACTGAGCAGTTTAGATTTGAGTTGAGTTTAGTTTTTTAGACCATGCTGATTTGAAAGTTGAGTTGGGCATTAAGTTTGGTATTGAGTTAAGGGTTGAGTTGGGGGTAATGTTGGGGTTGAGTTGTGGTTGAAGTTGGGTTGAGTTAATGAGGATCATTCAGGGGTCTAGTCGGGGATATATTTGGGATTTATTTGAGGGTTGGGTTGGAACTTAGCTTAATTATTGTGTTGAGCATTGAGTTTGGGGTTAATTTAAGGAGTTGCTTTGGTCGAGTAGGGTGTTAAGTTGGGTTGAACAAGGGATTCAGTTGTGGATTTATTTGAGGTTTGAATATAGGGTTGAGTCTGTTTTCGAGCCGTGCTGTTTTAGGGAGTTGAAGGTTGTATTGAGGGTTGGGTCGAGATGTGGTGGAATTGAGGATTAGTTTGGGTGTTTAGTTGAGGGCTTAGTTGGAGGGTAGCTTGAGTTTTTTCGGGTTGAGTTCCCGAAAGCATGTAGTTTTCCGAATCGAGTTGATTTTGGGGTTGACTTGGCCTTTGAGTTTGGAGTGTGATATAGCATTGAGATTTGGATAAATCTGCAGTTGAATTAAAGTTAAAGAATTGAGTTGGAGAGTTATTGGGGGGTTGAGTGGAAGGTTTCAGCCTTAGTAATGCATCGATGTTTTAATAGCGCTACTTTGGTTTTCGTCCTGTTGATTGTAGTAGATAAATTATTGCTGTGCGACACAAAACGCGTGAATTTACATTTTACACGTTGCGTGCCGTCAAAAACCGCGGGGCTTCGATTCCCTCTATAATTCATGCAATTAAGATCTGCTCATTATCCATTGTTGCTCGATATCTGATATATTTTCTGTAGGGGTATCTTAATGGCAATTAGAACAGCTGAAACCCAATTTACCACATCAAAAATTTGAGGTATCTGTGACATCATTTTGCGCTTGAATGATACTGCTTTGTCTCCGAGAAATTATTGTCATAGGTTCCTTCTGATTAGGTTGTAGCAGAATAGCGGAAGTCGGATAGCTGTGAGAACGTCTTCCACGAGGTGGTTCACCCAACGAGCAGTAATTAGAAAAAATTGTCTGCACCATGGAAGATATCTGTCTTGCTTATTTCATGATACGTAAACTTTCGACCAAACAGAACAGATCTCGATTCATCCAGTGTGCCCCAACCTTAATCTGTGGTTTTGTGAAAGACCAAATTTTGGTTAGAATAAAGGTTCGACTTCAATGCATTCTCTTAAACAATTGTATCGCACCAGCAGTGGCGTAACTACAAATTCCATTTTACTACGAAACTTGATATTATAAAGGAAAGTGGTATTTTCAGATAAATTTAGAATATTGGTTTTCAATGAGCTTTAAGCTTGATAATTAATTTATACCTTTTGGGTTTGAACTTAACATTTCTGAGCCTTTTCATAATTTCAGGTTTTTGTTCAAATGTGTTATGAGCAAAAATTATGTTTTGCAAAAAATGTCAAAAATTATTAGTTTTAAGAGCTTTCAATTTTAACTTTTAGTTTTAGGAGCTTTCACGTATCGAAACTATTTAACCTAAATCATTTACTTTTTACTCTGAAATTTGATAATTTACAGAAAGGTGAGGTTTTGGAATACATTTATGTATATTATTTGTTTTTAATAAGCTTTAAGCTTATCAAATTATTCATGCTTCTTGGGTTTTAATTTAACATTTTTGAGTTGTTCAATAAATTCAGGTTTATAATAAAATGCTTTATGAGCATTAATTATGTATATGAAAAAATTGTCAAGAGCTTAAGTTTAAAGAGCTTTCACTTATCGAAGTTTTTTAAACAAATCGTTTTACTTCGAAATTTGATATTACAAAGGATGACGGTATTTTGGGTAGGATTTAGAATAGTTGTGAAATTTTTTAAGTTGTGATGTGTAGAAAAAAAAGTAGAAACATCAAAATTCCTCGTATTTTAACCCAAGAGCCATATAAAGTGTATCGACTCCACAGAATGAAAACCCTCCTTGAGTTTTCTATGTGGTAGTTTGGTTTCGTACTGAAAAATTCGCACGAATAAAATGTTCGGTCTACTCTTTAGGTAGCTTCCCAAGTAACAATTTTGGTTTACAAAACGTTTACTGTAAATTTACTTTGTTATTGTAAAGTTACACTGGTAACTCCAAGGTAAACGTGTTGTAAATGTTTAGTACAAATTTTGGGGAATCAATTGTCGAGTATGCCGAACCTTTACGGATGTAATTTGATGTAAATAAAATGTGTATTTACAAATAAGTCTGTATAGTTTACAATAAGAAATCAGTATACGTATATTACGATTACAAATCTTTTACGAATAAGTTACAATTTCATAAATTTGTTTTAAACAAAACTATCTTGTTAGCTTAATTTTGTAAACAAATCAAATAAATACAATTGTATGCGTAATTATAAAATTCCTTTACAGTAGTAGATTATAATGAACGACTTTAATTAAATATTATTATTTTTATAACATCAAACTTAGAAATATGTATATTTTTCGCATATTAAGATGTTAAAATTTACAAACGAATATCATTTTGTCGGGTAAAGTTCTGAAATAATTTGAAAATAGCAATGCGCCTTAAAAATAATGAAGTATATAAAATTACAGATACATTTTTTTTACTTCAAAATAAAAATTAAAGAAATAATATTTATTTAAAAATTATTTTAATGCTATCTTTACATAAATTTATATTTATTGTGTGTACCAGAAATCATAAAAGTACATAAAATCTTGAAAAAGTTTTCTTTTTGCTTCAAATTTGTGATCAATATGGCCGACCATTATTTTCGAAGGGAATATGTCTGAATTTTCGATATGTAAACTTGAAAATACATGTTATCCTTATGTATACATTTTGAGAGTAAATTGAATACGGATATTTACAAGTTGCTTACATTTACAATTTTCTATTAAAAATATTTACTTGTTTACGAAATGTAAATGGTACGTATACGTTACGTAGAAGTAAATGTACGGTTACATGTTCCTATTAAAAGTGTTTACTCGTTTACTGTATGTAATTGCTATGTATACGATACGTAGAAGTATGTGTACAGTTACATTTTCCTATTAAATTCGTGTACTTGTTTGTATTATGTAAAAGCTACGTACTACATACATAATAAGCATTCAATTTTTGAAGTTTGTCGCATTTGTTCACCATTTTCTAAAATATCTTGCAAATAATTTTGTAAATTTGGCATTGTTTGGCCACAATAGAGTGCAATGGGCATTGGATTCAAAAATTCCGAAAGGTTGCTTATACGTAAAATAGGCCAAAACTCCGTCTTTGCGCTGTTAAAAATGGGCAACCAATCAATGTTAAAAGTAACGGAAATATTAATTGAAAGATCTAGATCAGAAATTTTATTCAATTTTTTCTGATATTACGGGCTAAGACGTTGATGTTTAGTTCGTAATACCAGAGTTCTCCGCTGCCAATTGAAAACAAATCTTTTCTTTGAGGTGTTTGTAACAAATTTCGAGAAGAAATTCCTTCGTCTGGTAAAAAATTCGATCCACTCAATTTTAATATTCCTGTATAAATTATCTGACGGTATAAATACATTAACATTGTAAATGTTCTGTAAATCTACGAGGTAGCTATATGATCTATTCAAAGTTAAAACTTTTACTCAGTTTAAGACGTATAAATACATTAACAAAGTAAACGTTCTGTATAAATCATGAGGTAGCTATAAGCTCTCTTGAAATTTACAAAGTGTAATCATTTTATGACGGTATATATACATTTGCAAAGTAAATGATCAGTAAATCTACACCGTAGCTATAAGCTTTCATCGATTCTACAAAAACTAAATATTTTGTAACTGTAACGATACAATGACCCAGTACATAAACAGTAACACTACATTCGTAGCTATAAATTAACCTTTACAGTGTAACTTTACTGTGCAAACTCTGAAACCAGATTTTTTACAAATGTAGATACATCTACAAATGTTCACTAATGTAAATGTTCGGTAAATTGTACAAGAATAATTTGTAATCATAATATATACGAAATGCTACTTGGGTTAGCTACGACTAAGCTACAAAATGCAATTCCAACTTCACACACTAAGTATGGGGCAAGAACGTTCTGACTTAGCGAATTATATATTCGCTAAATCAAAAACTCAAGGAAAACCCTCATAGCCTATCCTCAATCCCTTAATACAGACAACCTTCTCTTTCTATTATTTGTGTGGGCATAAAACACACAGAAATGAGGGGTTTCCTTGAGTTTTTGATTTAGTCAATATAATTCGCTAGGTCAGTACGTTCTTGCCTCATACTTAATTTATGAAGTTGCGTAGACCAAACTTTTGTTCGTGTGAACTTTTCAGTACGAAACCAAACTACCACATAGAAAACTCAAGGAGGAGGGGTACGAGGGAGTTTGATATTTCTATTTTTGGTAGATATATTATAAATACTTTGCCTCTTCATTTTTTCTGAGTAACAAGTCGAAAAATGTTGTAAATGTCATTATTATTAATATATTTAGTCTATAAAAAGCCGAAAATATTTTGTTGATTTCAATACAGACAAACTTCTCTTTTTAACGAAAAAAATCACTGTGACTAGTTGCAAAATTAAGTTGGCATTTAATAGTTTTTCAAAATAAACCGGTAAATTTCATTTTATTTACCGCTTACTGTTAATCAAACGATTCGCTAAATGAGAAACTATTAGTTGAACGAAAGCTAATTGATTATGGAGACTGACTGGTTTGACTCAAGTGAGGGAAACAAGAATTTATTTTCAGTCGCTCTTCTTTTTCTAAAAATTATAAATTAATAAATCGTACGGCGGCTATATATATTGGGTTTAATATTCTTGAAACTTATTCCATAAATCTTCGAGTTTTTTTAACCTAACCTTAATATCACACCACGTGGTATCTTGTATAAAAATGGACACTAAATTTTTTTTGTAATGTTAATGAGATCAAAATATGACCATGGTACTGAACAACAGAAATAGCCAACTTCATATTTAAGCTTTCTTCATAATCTGGGGGCATTTCAGTGAATTTAATTGAAAATCGGCCAACCGGATGTGGCAGTTTCTGCGGACTAGAAAATTTATTTTGCAAATATCTCAAAAATATCGCCAAAAATCGTTGACCTTGATGAGGCCTTTAAAGGTCAATCCCATGGTCAATTAAATATTATTATTTAATACTTAAGTTTTTTTTTAAAATTTTCTTCGAGATATTTGACTGTTCCGGTAAATTTCAATAAATCTGCATAAATGTGTGAGTGCGTCAAAACCTGTTGGATGGTTAGGGCCTCTGAAATCTTAATTCACCCAAGTATAACTATATCGACTTTTCGCTGATTATGGCTGCAACTCTTTGGCGTGGTTAAAACCTAAACTAGTAGTATAATCCTGGATTTGTGATCTATCATCGAATTCCTACATGTCCTACGAATTTAGTAGGACAAGCACAATTTGATTTTTGTGTAATAATGAATAACAAGTTTAAACTAAGCGAAACAACTGTTAAGATTAAAAACAAAAATATCTTAAGCTTAATATTAAAAATTTTATACATTCATTAAACAAAATATTTTCAGATAAGCAAATCGAGAATTACAAAAAAAAAAACAAACAAACTATTTAGTTGCCAAATTGCTGACCAATCCAATGTGCGACAAAGATAAATTTTTATTCTGCTGATTATACCGATTTGTTTATTTTAACAAAACTGCATCATAATGTATCATAAATTGTTTATGATTTCCTGCGGCCATAATTATAGCAACAATTGACAATATATTTTTACAATAAAATAAAATAAAAAACAAATCATTTTAATTTTATTTCATTTTTTACTTCACAGTTTCGTTTCAAGAACGTGACTTGCTGCCTGAAATTCCGTCATCAACAAAAGATTTTTCAAAGTATCGACGTGGTTCAGTTGCACCGATTGCCGCCCGTCTAAGGTCAAATCGTCCACCTACCGCACCAGCTGGATCAATTTATTTTTGTGATATTGATATAAACAAGTATGTATACACTTCGATACAATCTTATCAGTCAGTCAGTCATTTTCTTATCTCGCGTACCTAACATTTTTTACTTTTACTTTGTTTTTTTATTTTCTTTTTTTAGTGACGATTTTATGAAATCGATTAAAACCTCTCTTGATGCTGATAACGCAAACAATAATAACAACACTTGGAATGAAAATAAAAGGGCAGCGGTCGAATCAAAGGCGGTAGCATATGAGGTAGAAGAAATAGAAATTAGCTATCCGGAAAATGTGCACACACCAAAGGAACGAGAATGCTGGAAATTGTATCAAAAAATGTTAAATCGTGGTGTGACCGTATCCTATGATACAATACTTCGTGGCATGTTGACGCCAACCGAGTTACGAATTATACAAAAACAAAATGAATCGAGACGATTTTTTGATACGGAACCAAGTGCTTGTGATGGAAGTGGTAGTAGTACACCGAGTAGTACTGAAAATGCTGTTCGGGATGGTAACGTGAATTGTTTGTAATTTGAATGAGTTAGAAAATGATAAAATTTTATATAGAAACGTTATGGTGCAATTATCGCGTGATAATTCGCTGCACTATTTTTAAATTATGCAATTTGGTACGTCGTTTAGTTGTCGTATAGTAGATATATACTAACTATACTTGAAACAGTACAAATAGGAATTTAGAACACAAATAGAATTTTTCGGTCGTTATGATTGGTGCTGATTTACCTGCGCATACTGGGTTTCGATATACGTCGATAAATTGTATTGTGGTTTTGATTATCTCGCTTGCTTCTTACAAAAGTGCATGAACCAGGTTACGTATATTATGATCAACATTTTTGATTACAAATTAAAAATTAAAGTTTTTAGAACACTAATTAGGTATAAAACATTGTATTTACAAATCACCTCATTAACCGATAATCGGCAAAAGCAATCTATTCTCAAATTTTTTTTTCTAATATTTCAATATCCCTAGTTTATATCCAAACAGATGGTCTGGAATAATTTCATTCGTCATACCATCTGATCAAATTTAACCCGGACTAATTCATTTAAACCGCACGCGTAAACCGAATTGGTAAATTTTTTTTTTCTAGGTTCAGTGGCGGGGTGGGTCCATTCAGTGGCAACATTTTTCTTGGGCTCCTAAAAATACTTCTTGTACCTATGAACAAGCTTTTAGTTAAAACCTTTTTTTCCCTATTGTCCAGCTTCTTATTAAATAAAAGTGTCTGATTTCGAGAGTACGAAACAGCACCTGGTCCAGTTCAACGGTCTCAAACAAAACGAAATTTCTTGCAATTAACTCAATGCTATGACGATTTTTAAATATATATTGATAAAGCATCACAAATTTCGAATTATTTTGAAAAATGTCGAATTTTTAAAGTATCTTGAATATTCTAGAAAGTTCTCAAATATCGAGTCATCCGTAAACCGTAAGTAGTAAAACCAAAGGAAATCCTATACGCGCTAATCATCGCCATGTAAAATGTAAATAACCTGGGCATTCTGAAATAATTTCGAATAATCTAGGAAATTGTAGAAATATATCGAAATCTCGAAAAATCATCTAAATATTACGGTTCAGATTTATATGTGTAAGACGGCATCCCCAATGATATACTTTTTACTTTTGCCTTAAATAATTGTATGTATTTCCAACATAACGAACACATTGTCATTCAAAATTCAAATAAATTTGAAAATCTTTAAAAGGGTTAGCCCCTTAATCTTGCATTACAAAATCTAGCATTACAAAATCTTGCATAACAATTTCCCGTACATTTATAGCCCGTTTATTATCCCGAACATAATCGCGCGCGCGATTCTATAAATGTACGGGAAATTCTTATGCAAGATAACAAATCGCATTGACAAAATTCTACTGTATAATGACAATTATACAGTAGAATTTTGCTTGAGATATCAAAAATCAAATATCCAGGATTAAATATTCTTAATCAGAATATTATGTTGAGATCTTCTGGAAAATGGAGATTTCCATTTTAATTTTAATTTTAAATTTTCTTTAATCATAAAAGAAAATTTAAATTCTGGAAAATGAAGATTAAATCTTCTTTATCCAGAATATTTTGTTGAAATATTTTGAAAAATGGAGATTTCCATTCTAATTCTAATATTAGCCGCATTTCTTGACGTATAGTTATCCGGATCGCTATCTGCACAATTTTTTTTATTTTATTTTTTTTAAGTTATATTGAGCTTTTATGAATACGCAATAAATATTAAGTAATTTACTAAGGACAGGTACAGATTTGTTTTTTTTTTTTTTTGTTTTTTTAAATTAGGGTGGGTGTTAGCAGCCCAGAGCACTGCGACCATTGAGGCCTATTGTGCGTCAGAGGGGGTACAGATACTAAAACTGCAAAATTTTTTAAATGCAAGATATTGTATTTGCAACATTTTGCATTTGCAAGATTTTGAACTTGCAAGATTTTGTACTTGCAAGATTTTGTAACTGCAAGATTTTGGGTTGGCAAGATTTTGATTTGCATGATTTTTAAAAAATGCAAGATTTTGTACTTGCAAGATTTTGTAATGCAAGATTTCGGGGCGCTTCCTCTTTAAAAATCTCAAATAATCCTAGAAATATCGAAAAAATCGAATAATCTCTATATTATGTGAATCTCATTGATCTCGAACAATTTCAATAATACCGAAAAATCTAGATAATAATGAATAATTTCGGAAAGCCTGTAAAAATCTAGTAAATATCTAACTATTTGGTAATTAATTTATTGTTACTAATACTACTAAGAACTAAGCAAAATGCTATTAAGCAAGTTAAGGATAAGTTCACCAAAACGATATGCAATAATAATGAAACACTCAAATAGATCGGATAATTTTGTAAATATCGAACAATTATATTCTTCGAACAGCGAACTATCAAATACGCACGCGACAATTTCAAACAAACCCGAATAATTTCGAAAAATTTCGAATAATCTTACAGTTTTGAAATTCCGAATCACCAAAGTGTCGCACCAATCATGCATTCCATGCTATACTCCAATAATCTCGAGAAATTTTAAAAAGTGTTTAAAAGATGTACCCGAGACAAGAAGATATCAAACAGGAGGATTTGTAATTTCCGTATTTAAAATAAACCGGTTTTACCGATAAATTAAGTTTGTATTTAACGTTTACAAGTAATAAAAAAGATTCGGTAAACGAGAAACTAAATCAATCACGTTCAATCTTTTGCAAATCAAATTAAACCTTTTCTAATCAAAACTTGATTTGCAAAAGGTTTGGCAAATTTTATTCTAAATTTAAATATCTATCAGAACCTATAGCCATTTTTATTTCTTTGGAGTCAGACTATTTTCATGCACTTACTCTGAGATTCACCTTCATCAACCGAAAAGAAATTGTCGGGCCTGTCTTAAGCAAATATTTAAAAGCAACAGGAACAATTTTTCTTTCTCTAAAAACTAGACCACCGCATTTTCTTAAAAATTTAGAAATGTTCCGTTCTGCAAATTTGAAAGGGTGATCTTTAAGCTTAATCTGAGCTTCAACCTATCTGATATTGATTTTGAACTAATATTAGAACGCTTGATAACTCTCGTGAGTCCCATTAACCATACCCCCCCCCCCCCCCTGCGGGTGCTGGGGGTACCTACATAGTTATGCCACTGCACAAAACACACAATTTTTTCTATCCGCGTTTTAGGGCAGTTAAGAATCCAACTCAAACTGGGTTGAGCTTAACGCCCATTATAATTTTGAAAATAAATAATACCTAAAGAAAATTTCGAATAACCTGGAAGTCGATTAGCTCAAAGCTCTTCAAATCAACGCTAATCTCGATTAACCCGAGGAATTATTGTACCCGGGGTACGTTTTTAATTAATTTACCTCCATATTTGGTCTGGTTTTCCATCAAAATACTAAATTATTTGCTGGTATGTACGTTGGGGGACCACGTTGTCAGAAAATCTTGCGGAGTAACTAACTGCCAACTGCGCTCGTCTGGCTTTAATGTTGACTATTATGTAGCGAAGGTTGACTCTTACTTACAACTAAATAACTAACAATGGTTAAAAAGCGGTTAATAAATCGAAATATTAAGTTAAAATATTGCAACTGAAATTGGTTTCGAGTTTGCCTTAAAAGCCACCGAAATCTCCATTTCACTTTGATTATTTAAAATAGTAAAAAAATCGTAATTTGGGAAATCTGTGAAGATCTTTTTTCACTTTTCTGTGAAGAAATGATTTAGAATGTTAGGGGGTCGGAATAAAGGTAGCTCGTAGAGTTTAAGGCTGTTTATGTAAATATTGTTTGGGTTTCATTTTATGTGGAATTTCCCATATATAATTAAATAATGTCGAAACAGACATGCAAATAATCTTTTAATAGCACCTTGACTTGCACAAGTGTAGATTTGAACGATAATCTGCACAATTTTATTTGCGCAATTAAACGTCATGTCTAGGGCCCCGCCTTAGCAGTACAATTTGGTCACCTACTTTACAATGAATGCTAAATAATTGCCGCATGATTGATAAAATGTTCCATCGATTAGGCAATTACTAACCGTGATCACCGTAGGTTGGCATAAAATAGATTTTCTTTGGGTATACGTCTTTTAGCAAAACACGTTTCGCAAATGAAAGTTTGATCAAATTACTTTTAGCAAAAAACACGTTTGGCAAAGATTTCTTAGGCAAAGAAATATGAATGGCAAATTCACCTATGTCAAATATTTGTTTGACACATTTTTTTTTTGCAAATTTTTCTTCAGGAATTATGAGGTATTTTGATCGCGCGATCAAAATGCCTCATAATTCCTGAAGAATAATTTGCCAAAAAGTGATTACTCTAAAATTTGAACAAAATTTCCGCGTGCCGCGCCTAAATTAATAAAAATATTTTTGCTTCAAAATGAAAATTTAAATTCTGTAAAATGAAGATTTAATCTTCCTTTTCCAGAATTTCATTTTGAAATATTCTGGAAAATGGAGATTTCCATTCCAATTTTACTAATAAATCTCTATTTTCCAGATAATTCTAAATCTCCGTTTTCAAGCAAAAATATTTTTATTAATTTCAGTCATACCTGCCAAATTTCATCACAATCAGTTTAGAAATAGCCAAGTTCCAGGCAAATTGGCCATATTCCGAAAGTTAATCCAAAAATCATTTAAGCATCCCATTTCAATCATACTTGTCGAATTTCATCATAATCGGTAAAGAAATAGCCAAGTTACAGACTAATTTGCGACATTCCAAAAATGGACCCAAAAATCATTTAACAATCCTATTTCCACCGAATCTGTCAAATTTAATCACAATAGCTTAAGAAACAGCTTGGTTATAGGCTAGTTATATTCCAAAACTGTATCCAACATCATTTAAAAATTCCGTTTACATCGTACCTGTTAAATTTATAATAGATTTTTTGATCAAACATACATTTGCCATTCAATTTGTTTTGTCATATGATATTTGCCAAATATGCAAATTTGCCAAAAATATTTTGATGAAACGTAACTTTGTCCAATGTAGTTTGCCATTTAAACGGCTCCCATTTTCTTTAGCAGCAATACCACCTAAATATGTTTTCAAATTTTTTGATTGCAAATATGTAGTAATCAAATCCATCATTAATCTATTAACTTATTGCTTAGTTTATTTGACTTTATATTAAAATAATTTCCATAATAAATGCTGCTTTTATTGATTTTAATTGGTTTTATTGGATTTCACTAATACTAAGTAAATTATAATAAATTCAAAGCAAGACTAATTTTTTTTATATATTATGTATATTCTAGATTAGGGAACAAATAATATTGATTGATGCAATTGTTCGAAACATGTGTTTCGCTAAAATTCAAAAGTCTAAGTTGTGTGAAAACGGTTAGAGGATTTCGTGTTTGAGGTTTGCGTGAGTTTCTTGTCGACAGACGTGATTGTACGTATAGAACAAACATTTTATGTACCGGTATCTTGAAGAAATATTTTTTTGGCCGGTAAATGCCGGTATGACTCTGTATACTTATTGTATAGATTCCGGCCTCTTTCGCAAAAAAGAAAGTTATAATTCTGGCGACCACGCCGTCATTTTGCCCATCTAGTTATTAAGTTTATAATTTTGCTTTTCGGAAATTTTTAACTAAACAGAATTGGAGTCCTTTAAAGATCTATTTGACTTAGTAAATGCGTTTTACAATTTGACAGATTTTCGGTAAAATTTGGGAAATTTTTAAAACTCGATTAAATATATTCTGTTAATTCGGTTGCTAAGTATGTACATATATCAGAAAATATCAAATTTCTAATTTTATTCAATTGTTATCGGTTAATTTCAATTTGACACTAGGTAGAGCGATTTCAGTGCCATCTCTGATTATATTTTGGAAAGTGTTTTATAAGACAAAATGTTACAGCTAATTCTTCAGTGCAATTGTCATCAAGTTTGAAGAAAATAGTATTCTTCAATAAAAATATTTAAATTTTCTTTTATTTTTAATTTTAAATAAGATTTGACAGCGATCAAAAATTGTGTCTTACAATAGACTTTCAATTTAATTCTGATAGGTGGCAGGTTACCTAGTGTCAACTAAAAATCAAAACGGCAACTTCTAAACTACAAAAATTATTAAATTTTTTGACTCACAGTATTTTATTGTTATGTATTTACAAAATTTCATAATTTCCTGAAATTTTCAAAATTCTGTTTCGGCGCTGAAAAATAATGAAAATTAAGACTTTAGAATTTAGAGAGACTTACCCTAAGGCCCGTTGTACATTTCAGCTAAGCTAAGCGAGAAATGTAGTTTTCGTTAGCTTTGTTAGCTCGCCTAGCTCACCCCTTTGCACTTTCCAGCTGATAACTAGCCTTATACATACAAACATACATTGCTGATTTTATATCTTCCCATTAAAATTTTTTATTTTCAACCGGGGGATACGAATTTAGCTCACATCGCTTAGCTTAGCTTAGCTGAAATGTACAACGGGCCTAAAGCTTGAAAAACAAACTTCAAAACTGTTGGAAAGTAATAATTTAATATGCAATTTTTTAAAATTCCAACTCAAATGTTATTTATGATTTTAAATGTTTACCGACTTTAATATTTAGTCGATATTTCCATACGTATGGCCAAGATATTGTCTTATGTAAGTCCTTCAGCAAATATTAAGAACAGCTTTGCAGTTGCAAAGTAATACATTAGAAATAACCAGCTTCCCAGAATAACTGCCAAACTAAATTCTGTAAGCAATGACCTCCTCTACACCAAAGCAACAAAATTTTTATCTTATCCATTTTTTGCCTTTAAAATATAAATAATTTTAATTTTAGACACAGTTTATTGGGTAAACAATAGTCGCGAGATTGAATTCATTATTTACCGGTTGATTGTGTTTGTTTCTCCATCAACTCTTTGAGCGAACCATAGCTAATCGGTAATCAGTCTCTCATATCTTTCTCTCCATCTAATTTTCAATTACAAAAATCCTCAACAACTTTTAAGAAACATACATTTTTCGTTTGCATTTTCATACTTCACACATATGTAGAACTTATATTCACAGTCTAAAATAAAACCCGATTTTTCTCTACCAAAACCAAATATCGACGAAACACTAATTTTCTAGCATCTCGCATGTCAAACTTTTGCAAATTTCGACTAATACTTAAAAACACTATTTACTCAAAAGCTTTTTCCATTAGGAATACAAAAAAAGTGTTTTTAAATGCTAGAATGCCACCCAATTACTTAACTAATTACCATCACCACTAATTTACATGACCATGAATCCAATAAGAAATATTTTCGAAAAATTTCGAATAAATTTAGATTCACTAAGAATCTCAAATAATTGTATGCAATCTTCGGTGTCAACGTTTAATTCCGGAAATCTAGATTAATCAAACTCTAGATTTTTGGAACCCCCATCTCTGTAAGATCAAGTAACTTAAATTTGTAGTAATCACAAAAAAAAAAATCTCAAACCATTTCTATTACAAAAAAATGAAATAAGCTTAAAATCCTCGAAAATATGTTTTGATATATCTATCTTGATATATCTCTCTGTAATATCAACATAAGCAAGAATATTCCTAGACATCTAGAATAATCTCAAGAAATTTCAAATACTATCTCGAATAAACTAAGAATCGAAGAATAATTTGAATTTCCAAAAATCTCGATGTTAAGCAATTCAAAAGCAAAAAACTTATAACTCCTATAAATAAACAAAAATCTCGATGAACAATGCTCAACACCAAACAAATCTCGAATGCGCTTAAAAACCTGACAAGTCACATAAAATATGGAAAATCTGAATATTCTGGAATAATCCGTGTTAACACATTGTACATTGATGACCGTTGACGAGTTAACTCGTCATTTCATGCCCAAACGTTGTTGACCGATGACGAGTTAACTCGTCATTAGACTTGTATTATCTATTTCAATTTATGAAACCCAGGGCAAAAACTATAGTAGATTTCATAGAGACGTCTCATGTCGAATAAACAGAAATTCAAATTAGTTGGGTGTAGAAAATACCTATTTGGGTGTAGAAATTATATTTCGAACAATACAGTGGGCCCCTACGGACGCAATATACTTAATTCCATCGCACATATCGAATTTAATCAAAATTGTTTAAGAAAAAATCAAGTTCCATCCTACTTGGCCATATTTAAGAACTTCATCTAAAAATCATTTTAGGATCCCATTTTCATCGTACATATCGAATTTCATTATAATTGAATAATTGAAAGGCCATATTCCAGAACTTGATCTAAATATCATTTCATAATCCTATTTCCATCGCACATGTCGAATTTCACTAAAATCAGTTAAGAAATACCCAAGTTACGAAATAATACGAAATAACAGCCGGCAACATGACAGTTTCTGTGTAAAATTGCCGGTCAGAAACTCAGATACGTAACCGACACCCATAGAGGTGATCCTGGAAGGTGAAATACAAATGTGGATGGATAAACTGTGCATAATTGGCTGTGCGAATGTCGAAGGGCCGAATGTGTCGAAAGGGCGAATGGGCCACGGGGTCAAATGTCAAAAGATCGAATGGGTTGAATGGCTGAACGTGTGGAAGGGCTGATGGGGTCGATAGGTCTGAAAAATGTGTCTTTTTTGTTTATTGCTATTTGATGTATCGGACATTTTTTGTATGTTTTGTTATAATAACTGTGGCGGATAGGCGATGTGTTTATTTTTTTAAGGTCAACGAGATTATTTGTAAACATATTTTGCCACCTCTTTAATTTTGTCATTTTCATTTTTAAGCCTAGTACGCTGCTCAAGTGAAATGAAATTTTTATTGGTCTCCAAAAATTTCGAAGATAAATCTGACGTGAAAATTCAGTTTGACGATTCTCGTAAAAATTTATATCAGTTAACTTCAATTTGGGATTTAAAAACAAAATTAAAATTGAATGCTACTGCGGAATTTTTCTATACTAAAACTAACTATCCATTGACGTTTAAAATTTTATTTTTTTGCTGAAACAACCGCAATTCCTTCTTTCAATTTTTCTTATATTGTTGATCTATGAACACAAACTTCAAATGGATGGTTCTTTTAAATAAACAATTTTTCCATGAGAGGCGTTCAGCACAAGAAACTCAAATGATGAAACGTCAAAATTTGGAATAGGGCCGCAAGACCGAATGTCAAAAGGTCGAATATCGAAAGCCTGTATGCCGTAAGGCTGAATGTGTCGAAAGGCCGTATATCGAGAGCCGATTGAGTCGACAGGCCGAATGTCCAAAGGCCGTTTGTGTCGAAATTGATTTTAATTTTTCATCTTCTTATGAATGAAAATTTTCAAAATTTATATTTTTATCAAAATATTTGTATAAAAATGTTTAATAGTAAATTGCCTTAAATATTAAAATCTTCTTACCTTTTTTTTTCTCATATAATTAAAAATTAATTAATTATAATAAAAATGAAAAATAAAAATTTTTTTTTGAGTTGGCTACCTTATCTAGAAAAAAAAAATACAAAAACTGAAAATCCTGAAAAAAAAATCCAGAAAACTAAAACCCAGAAACGCAATTATCAAAGTGTGGACCAAACTAAAATTCAAATTTATAAAATGTCTATCGAATTTGACTTTTTCCGTAAAGTTCTTAATATTTTCGATAATGGCAATTGCTGCATCAACCTTGCAGACACAGATCAAAGGAATCGTATCGCTAATATCGCTTCTACTGATAGTTCTACCACAAATGTTTCAAATTATTTTGTGGTTAGCTTAATTCGTTGGGTTAGTATGGCATCGTCGAATGTATTGGAGCGAATTGCGGATTTAATGTTCGTGAAAGCTGCGTCAACCTAGCAGACACATATCAAAGGAATTGTATCGCTCGTATCGCTTCTACTGATAGATGTAACACAAATGTGTGTCGGCGTTTTAACCTATTCGGCTTTTAACTGACATTCGGCCTTTCGACATATTCGGCCTATCGACCCATTCGGCTTTTCGACATTCGGCCTTTCGATACATTCGGCCATTTGACATTCGGACTTTTGGCATTCGGCCTTTCGGCGTTCGGCCTTTCGACATTCGGCCTTTACGATATTCGGGCTTTCAACATCGAACGCAAAATTTAGCTTCATATTAATCGTCTGGGAAGATAAAAATGAAGTGAAAAATGTATAGAGATAAATTAGAGACGTCTGTATTCTAATACGAAATAGCATCGCTTGTGTCATTTTTATATGACAAATTTCATTTCACTGCAGCAGCGTACCGGGCTTTATGGGTGAAAGTTTTAAAAAAATGTTTTACATGATAACTAATACGAACATTTGGTTAAAACTGTTTTTGAATTATGTGAATATACTTTAATAGGAACTACGGAACAATTGTAGGGACAATCTTATATTACTTTATAATTCAAGCCCTATAATTTATAAAACATTATTTTGCTTTATATCTGTTCTATGAAACGGGTCCCAGTCGTCACGGCATATTTCATTACAGAATATGACAGTATGGCATATGGCAAACTACGACACATGGTACGCTACGGCATATTTCATTATGGCACATTTCAATACGGCATGTTTCATTACGGCTTATTTCAACAAAGCATATGGTATAAAACGGTACATTTTAAGACTTGGCTATTTCTTAACCGCGTATTATTGAATTCGATTTATACGATGGATGAAAATGTTATGGGATTCTTATAGGATTTTTTTGATGAAGTTCTGCAATGAGGCCAATAGATCATGTTTTCCGAAAGAGGCAGCACGATCAAAGAAAAATTATAGAGCGTTTGCCACTAGATGTCACTACACAATCAAAACAATTTTATTGACGTTTTTCAAAAGAGGGCAGCCAAAATCAATTTAATTATCACGTATTAATAATAATCACTTTTATAAAACAAATATATTTTTGTTTATGTTTACAAAATGTACACATAAAATGTCATACAATTTTTGACAGCAAATATTTAGTGACACCTAGCGGCATTATATGAAAGTTGCTTATGCTTTGGGAGTTTTGCGAAATATGGTAGCTTTGACATTTAAACATGATCTATTAAGGGGGACCTTGACTATTTCTGAACTTATTATATTCACTTAATTAAATTTTCCTTCACCTATTGGAATTTTCCTTGACTTAACTAAATCAAATTTTATTTTACTTAACAGAATTCTCCTTCACTTAATAGAACCATCCTTTATTCTTAAGAACATTTTCCTTCACTTTGATATTTGATTTACAACTCCCAGTGGAAATAAATTTATATTGGTTAGTTTATAATGACAAAGTGTGATACCTTTAATCTCAAATTTTTAATTAAATCTAATTTTGAATACAAAAATCCTTTGGTACGTATAATAGCCCATTTTTATCTATTTTGTTCTGTCGTAACTGCATAATTAGGAATTTTGAGATTTATTTTTAAAGCAAAGGAACAAATCTTCCGACATTATCGGCTTCGGCATTCGGCCTTTCGACCCTTTGGACCCTTCGAAACTCGGCCATTCGAAATTATTCACATACTAAAATAGAGAACTCCCCAAAGCCGCTTAGTATTGGTTCTTTCCGCGCTAAGATGACATGAAATTATGTAGATTCCTTTTGTTTTTATACTGCAGTTAACAAAAATTTAATGGGTTCTTCGTTTTCGATGGGGCAGTTTACATTGTATTATTCGTTCGGGAATATGATGGTATCCCTAAATCTGAATCTTTGTTGCTTTTAAGTTGTAAAAGCGGACTTAATTTCTATGCCTGAGAAATTTCAAATATATATTATGCCTAGGTGTTATATTCGAATGGATGCTGTAGTAGAAATGTTTAAAGCTTTTTGAAAATTTGCGTTTTTTTGACTCCCGAATAAAACGGCTAGGCATTATTTAAAGGGTAAGACCGTAGCAGTTTACTAAGGGTGCTCGCTTATTTTAATTATATATTATGAGAGGCATGCGCAGTAAAATGTTTAATACTTTTAAATTGTTCTGCTAATAGGTATTGATTTTAAGGTAAAGATATGATCTCTGAATTGATTAGTGGTCACTCTAATAAGGCATAATATGCAAATGTTCGATAATTGCAACAGGCTTAGTTTTTATTGAGTTGCAAGAACCGAGCTAGCAAGGTATAGCATAAAAGAGTTGACATGTCCATCATAATTTAAATTATCTCCCCTTTTCAAAGCTACAGTTTGTTATTGTTTCGTAGTTTTGAAACTAAATTTTGACATTTTGCTAAGTAATCCACATGCAATCGTTTAAGAGAGGATGAATAAATTCTTGGTTAAATTAATTTCGTGGTCAAATCGTTGCAAAAACCGAGCCAGAGTGTTTGCAAAGCGATTTGAAATATGTATATCGTGTAACTTAAGCCACCAGAAACACATTCAGGAAGCACTCGACATTAATTTTAACGACCACATCAATTACTGCCTTTATATTAGGATATAAAAAAAATTAATTTTACTAAATACAAGATAAATAAGAAATGTATATTTCAAGAAATTAGACAATTAACACTAAAAAATATTAAATTAATATAAAAATCGCCGTAACTGATAAGATAAATTAGAATCGAAATCCATATCATAAATTGTTGCTGAGTTGCAGTAAAAAAAAGAAAAAAATTAAAACACACACATACTATATATACATACACACCAAATTATAACTGGCGATCGCAAATAGTTCAAATAATAATAAATTATTTAAAAATTAAAATTAAATAATTTGTAGTTTTTAGTACACTTAACATATTTAATAGGAAATATTTACTTAATGCATTAATCCCAGAATTTTATATATTATGTTGAATAATTTATATGTATTGTTAAAATTTTAATTAATTTTATTTAAATATTGTTAAATAAATAAATTTTAGCCAATAACATAACTGATTTTATTTCTGTAAGATTTATCATGAAACATACCTGTTGGTTAATTGATTTAATTAAATAATGAAATTAATTTTATTAAACACTTTTGTCACTTGTTTGATTGAATTTACTACTAATGTGTGAATGAATTAAAAATTTTGTATTTGAAACAAAAATGATTTTTGATTTAACGATCGTCGTTTTAAAACTGACTCGTTTTGACATAAAGTCACAACCAACTGCTTAAGTGAAATTATCAAGAATTATGAATGAATGTGTTTGTTTAAAAATAAATGTTTTTTATTTTGTTGGAGAGAACAAGAGAGCGAAGAAACCATCAATATAAGTGTTATTCAAGATTCAACACAAGCAAGCGATGCAGTTCAATATTATAAAACATTTGAAAATATAGTTTCGGATCAATATCCGATTTAAGAAACGTTTTTATATTATATTTAGTTGTCTTAGCACCGTGCAACATTTTTAGTGGATGTTCTTAGTGTTTACTTAGTAAAGAGTCTAAAAATTGAAAAAGAGCGAATATCACAAGCAAACGCGTTTATATGCAATTATACAACACACGTCATGTTTATTGAAATGTACAGTTAAAGGTGAGTGGTGAATCGTTTGGATATTGCGCGGGTTGTTATTTTTGATTTAAATTTGATATTTATTTGTTTCGAGTTTTATAAGAAGTTTCGCGAATATATCGTTCGAGGAATTGTAACCATTTAATTATTCCTGTCGGTGGAGGTTTATTTCGCAACAATTTCTGTAAAACAATAAGAAATTTTGAGTTGTAAGAATATTGTATAGCGGCAAATTGCTAGCTAACATTTTAAAGTAGTCTATATAATCCACGAGCTATTAAAGGTAACATAATCAAAGATAAAACGAACGTTTGTGAGAGCAATTTATGTATGTTAGAAAATATACCGAAGACATTCTCGCGGCAAAATTGGATCAATCATTAAGGGTGATGAAGTGACGTTGAATAAAAGATCTTCCAATAGGGGCGGTATAATGGGTGTAGGGACGATTTATTTTTGTAAAGCAATTTATCGTAAAATAATTGATCGTACAATAAAGTGTGTGGCAGAGAGCGGAAAGCACTAGCAAATTAAAAACAAAAAATTCCAATAATACGAAAAACTATTTTTCAACAAACAACAAGCAAAATCAAAATATCAAATTTCAAATAAATCTAGTAGTTGTTTAACTCGGAAAAACTTTTTGATTTACTTGCAAGCAAGCTTCGATTTTTCTTGAAATTTCGAAATTGTTCGGAATTTGTTTCGTTTTGAATTTTTGTTGGTTTGTATTACGTCTTTGCTAAGTTTTCGTTTGAAATAAAACGAATTCATAAAAATTTAGTGTTGAATTTTTAAAACTAGCTGATAATTACGGTAAGTAAAATACAATTAATACACAAATAAAACAACGCATATTTAGAACTAACATGTAAAGTTGTCATTATTTGTACAAAAATAAACTTTTCGAGAAGTAAAATTGTGCCGAAATTATTAAATTTATTTGTTGTTAATCCTATTTGTGTAATTATTTTCTGTTTCAAAATAATTAAAGTAATTTTTTTTTTTATGTTATACATAAGGTGAATACATATTGCTTCCGAAAAAATAAAAAAAGACAGAAATAATTTGTATCTCAAATGAGAAGCCTGTATAATGACTAAAAAGTTTTTACTAATATGGATTTATGTTCAGTTTGTGCACCAGTTAAATCACAATACAGAGGATGTAGGTTACATATTCTGTTGGTTGTTTTTGTAAATTTTGGACTAAGTAGTCTGATGCGACTAGGGGACGCGAAGTGCTTCTACAGTATGCGGGTGTGTCGTGCCGAGATGGAATTTTCGTGTACACGGAGCATCTGTTGGAATGATTTCTTGGAGAGTTTTGAGCAATAGATGATGTATAAAACTCGAGGTGAGTTGTTTTTGTTAAATCTTTAATCTCGTGCCTGGCTGCATGTCTGCAAGTGTTTGCTTCTATATCATAGAAATTAAAAATTAATTCACGAAAAACCAGATTTGTTCGTGAAAGTGATTTCAGCGAATTACCGATGGTCGGCCACTTGTCGCTTGGTACGCACATACTGAATATACTATGAGATGTAGGGTTGGTATAGGTAGGGATGTGGGGCTGGTCAGGACAAACTGAATTTTTAGGATGGGTTCGAACTTTTGATTTTCCTTCAGAACTATTTCTTTATCTTTCTCAAATAATAAATTCATTGTTAAAGCAAGGGAATTTGAGTGTCTGAAATTGTGAATTATGTGAGAGCAAGTGATGAAATGTACATCGTAGCCGCGAATATGAAGAACTTAATACGCTTGTGAGGAGGATATAATTGGATTGGAAAATAACAAGTTTAGTTCACATTACACACTCATCGCTTCAACACGTATTATTATTATTATTATTAGTTGAGGGCCATGTGGGCGTTCAAGCCACCCCGCACTGCGACCTAAAACATCTTTTGTGCATGGACCCTACTTAATGAGCCGTCCAGTCAATATTCAGGCTCTTAATGAACCTGACAATACTGCCGGCCGGTATATGATGCATACCATCCGGGCTCATTACTCTCCCTCCTAGATGCTGTAACCTTTTGCAGAAAATGGCTGGGCAATGGCACAGAACATGTTCCGCTGATTCCGCTTCCATGTCACAGAAGCGACATCTATCCGTCGAACTTAGGCCCATTTTCTTTAGGTGATACCTTAATGGGATGTGACCTGTGAGGAAGCCGGTAAGCAGCCTCAACTCAGGTTTCCTAAGTACAAGACATTCCTTGGCCCTGGCCGACGAAGGTGAAATAAATTCCTTCGCCTGTCGCAAACCTGGAATTCCGCGCCAGTAAGAGGACTTTTGCACATCCTCCCAGCGTTTAACTGCTGCCCTAAGGTGCCCCTTAGAGACGCCGCAGAAGGGCTCTGGTCCAATTAATGGAAAGGCAGATCCCTCGCGGGCGAGGACATCAGCTGCCTCGTTTCCCACAATTCCAGTGTGACCTGGCACCCAAACAAGTGTTACCTTATTTGAGCTAGCCAGCAATTTAATAACCTTCAGACAATCCCATACCAGCCTTGACTCAATGGTAAAAGACCTAAGAGCCTTTAAGGCCGATTGGCTGTCTGATACGATATAAACCTTTGCGTCGTTTAGGCCTTTAGATATGCCTATCCTAGCACAAAGTTCTATAGCATGCACTTCTGCTTGAAAGACGGTTGCATTGGTACCCAAGGACTTCGAGAGTGATACTCCACTCCCATGTTTCAACACGTAAAAGTTCAATTGATGTTTCAATTGAACGACGCTCCAACATGTAAAAGTTCAATTGATTACTCCAAAAGAACGCGACTTGGACGAGATGGTAGATAGGTAAATATTGGAATAAAGGTCTAGAAAGGAAATGGTTTGCAGCCTAAATTAAATAATACCACTAATACAAAGTCAGGATGTGGTATCCTGAGTTCGTTCCGGTTGAATGATTTACAATAATTTCCCGAAACCACCATATCAAAGGCCAAAAAGGAAATACTTGTTTGAGAATTTGAGTGAGAGTTAACGAGGGTATTTTGAACCGGAAATTATACCTGCTACCTCGCCAATGAGACACACATCAGAAAAAGGGGAGTGGCTATACTACAACCTAGTACAATCGATCAGGATAAATTCGCCTCAGCTTGCCTTCAACCACACCAAATTCCAAACCAAAATTATCACCAGCAACCTGTAACTACAGTTCCTTAAATCTTTCCCTATTAAAAGATTAGAAAATCCGAAATGAGTATCAAACACTGTTAACGAACGCCTACGAGGAAGCTCACACTGAAGACAAAACCACAAACCAGTGGCAACGGATTGTGGAAAGCTTTAAACTTGCCGCCCATGCTCTACCAACACGAGCATACCTAACCCCAAAGCGTCGCGACGGCGAGCGTTGGCACGGTACAAAAAGCCCAACATTATAAACAAATCTATCCCAAAGACCTGATCGCTCAAACAAACTTGAAGAACAGCCGGCTAAACTTCAATAATGCTGTATCAAACCACAATGCTCAAGAATGCCAGAGCTCTTTCCAGAACCTCTCACGCCAAAACCCATCGGATCGCCTGCACGAGAAATACTCTATTTTTAAACAATTTAAGAAAGGAAACAGCACGTCGAATAGGCACTACATTCCAGTTTTCGCCTGGCTAAACGAATTCGTAAAATCTGAGGGTAATTGGCCACATCTAATCCAAGAAAACGATGGCAAGAAACGATTGATGACATCAAGTTCACCTTTAACCAAATTCGGTCAGGGAACGCTCCTGGCATAGACGGGATCCCAAATCGAACTATTAAAAAGCTTCAAGCAATATACAAAATAATGGAAAAAGCCTGGATAATAAATGAGTCTCATCCAGAGTGGATACCCTTCAGATTCCAACAGCAAAAAAAAATCCCAGAAATATTGCCGATTACCGAAGGATCACACTTTGCAATGTCGGGTATAAATTGTATTCGAAAATATTACTAAATAAACTAGACGAACACTTGAAATTACCATCACCCTCTTTATCAAGCTGCTTTTATGGCTAATCGATCCACTGAAGACCACATGTTTACCACACGTCGAATACTTGACGAGGAATGGCGGGATGGCCATAGAGTGAGTGTACTCTCCTTTAAATATCTTGCCGTAATAAACATCAAAAAAATA
Source organism: Tipula helvola (assembly GCA_963556165.1). NCBI lineage: Eukaryota > Metazoa > Arthropoda > Insecta > Diptera > Tipulidae > Tipula > Tipula helvola. Next base: position 51,377,698 of record OY744483.1, read on the forward strand.
AAATTTAAATGTTTTTTTTGGTTTTACAGTTAAGTTGCGTACAAAAGCTAAATAAAATGATCAATGGGTAGAAATTTCCAAAACGGATACAAAAATACCGTTGCATCGATTTGAGAGTGACTATAAAGCTATTGAGATAATAAGTGAAGGTATCGAGCGTGCACAAGTGAGTTTATAGGAAACACAGAGCACAAGTTACGTCGCTATCACTAACTAGAACTATAGAAACTTAATGAAGAAATAGAAGCATCCATTAGCACGGTAACAAGTCTCATCAATCAAACAATAAGAAAAATAGCTCCCAGGAACAGACAGGATATCTGCAAATTAACACCTTAAAAGCACAAATAAAATAAACGAACTTATCGAACAAAACATAAAGTAAAGATACAACTGAATCAATATTGGAAAAATGAAATCAAAGAAATCAGGTCAGATGAAAGAATGTTTTCCCAAATAAAACAAATGAATAGAGGGTTAAGAACTCTAAAAACATAAATCAGATTGAGATTAACGAAACGGAGATAACTTGCAAGTGAGACTTAAACATTGACTGGAACCCTATGCCGAAAGTGAATCGAAAATATAAAAGGTACAACACTCGTGAAAACCGTGAAGGTCAACCGAGTCATCCGATATGCACAAACCTTGAAAGAACAACAAGCACATAACGCCGCTAAATTTCAATTTTCCAATTAAAATGTACTAAAGGCGATCCTGCATTGTTCGAACAACAAGAAACCTTTTGGCGTTGGAAAAATTCCAAGTGTAATACTGATGAAATTATTGCAGAGTTGTGTACAATATATAATAATCTACTAAACAATCGTATGTTTCCTGTATGTTGGATAATAGGACGAAAATTTCCAATATTAAAAAAAATAAAGAGCGTACTAACGCGCAAAATTATAGGCCAATCAGCTTACTCTCAAATATTAGTACGGTATAGATCATGTTTAAATGTCAAATTTTCAACAACCGCAAGAGCTACCATCTTTCGGAAAACCCCGAAAACACAAGCAACTTTCACATAATGCCACTAGGTGTCACTAAATAGTTGCTGTCAAAAATTGTATGACATTTTTATGTGTGCATTTTGTAAACATAAACTAAAATATTTTCGTGTCATAAAAGTGATTAGTATTAGTACGTGATAATTAAATTGATTTTGACTATCCCCTTTTGAAAAACGACAGAAATATTTTTTTGATTGTGTAGTGACATCTAGTGGCAAACACTCTGTACTTGTTTTGTGACCGCGCTGGGTCTTTCGGAAAACGCACTGTACTTTTTCAACAATCGTGCTGCCTCTTTCGGAAAACATGATCTATACGAAATAATCATAATTAATAAAATTCAGAAACGCATTGATAACACAGATTCAAAATTTTAAAAATTGGCATGGAAAGCGTTTTTCAGTTTTTCCGAGGAAAAAAATTATACGCTGTGATCTAGGCTTCAAAATTCTTGCTTCTGGCTACTCGCATGAAATATTTAGCTTTATTCATTAGACTGAAATAAAACGTGGTTTAAACAATGGCGAAACTCTGGCATAAGAAACAAATGGTTTACTGAAGGGAAACTTTTGTGAATCGATAAAAGAGACTTGAAAATATGATTTAATAAAATACGATATGAGTAAATATAATTGTTTGTTAATTCTTAGCCGCTCACCCGACCGTGTTTAAGTCTCACTAGTACTAGATTTCAAGAGCGGATTTATGCTGTTGATATCGCTTTCAAGCTAAAGTATTTTAACATCTAAAAGTATCTTTAATATCTAAAGAAAGTCAAAGAACTGAGCAAAATAAAATAAACTCAAGAAAAACATGGCCAAGCTTTAAAAGCAGAAAGTGTAATCTGGTCTAGAAATTACTTAAATACAGTAAAATCTCTGAAAGACGGAATCTGATTATCGTGGAAACTCGTCAAATACGGAAAATTCTAGGGTTCCTTCAATCTAATTTGAACGTAAATTTAGCTTTTAACATGGAAACTCTCGAGACGCGGAAGGAAATTATTTTGTAGAGCAATAATTTCGTAAACAAACTCTTCAAAGGTGGAATGTAGTGAACTTCATATTGAAGTGTAAAAAAATTAGTGTCAAACATCATACGTTTATACATATTCATTTTTCCATGTGACTAAGATTTTTGTATGGTACAAAATGAGCAAACCAAACAAAATTCATAATTTAAATTTAAAAGAAAAGTACAATGTATTAAAAATGAAAACTGAAAATAAATCAGTAGGAAAATCGCAAATTTATAATATTCTCAAAAATAAAAACGAGGTTATGTCCAAATATTCTAATGCAAACGAAAATGATAAAATTTGCAAAAAAAAACGTGACACGGAGTACAGCCAAATTAACGAAGCGCTGTTCGAGTGGTTTTGCGCTGCGAGGGCGAAAAATATCCCAGTATCTGGCCCGATACTTCAGGAAATGGCGCTATCAATAGCAAAAAAAATGAAATTTATGGAGTTCAAGGCATCTAATGGATGGCTTATATGCTTTCGCAAAAGGTATGTACACCTAACCTACATTACAAAAATAATGTTTTATAGTGTGTTTAATTTTTTAATGGGTTTTATTTTAGATATTCGATTACGTTCAACTCTTGTTGTGGCGAGGCAAACGAGGTGAACCCGGTGACAGTAGATGAATGGAAGCAAAAATTAGCAATTTTAGTCGATGGCTATGAGCCAAAAGATATCGCCAACTGCGACGAATCGGCCTTATTTTTTAAAATGTTGCCTAACAAGACGCTTTCTGTAAAAGGGGAAAGATGCAGCAAAGGCAAATTTTCAAAAGAACGGTTGACCGTTTTGCTAACTGTTTTTGGTAACGGTGAAATGTACAAGCCATTAGTTATAGGGAAAAGCAAAAATCCAAGATGCTTTAAACATTTAGACCAGAAAAAGCTCCCAGTTAAATATTTTGCCAATGCCAAGGCATGGATGACGGCACACATTTTTGAAAAATACTTAGTTGAGCTGAATTTGGAGATGGAGCGGAAAAACAGAAATATCATTCTGTTTTTGGACAATGCAACATCGCATCCCGAAATTTTTTTGTCAAACGTCAAGCTAATATACTTTCCTCCAAATACAACAGCAGTGCTACAGCCTCTAGATAATGGAGTAATCCAAACAATGAAAATTCACTACAGAAAATTAGTGTTAAAAAATATTCTTGTTAAAATGGACAGTTCTGTGAAGGTTTCTGAAATTATTAATTCTTACAATGTTTTAGATGCCATAATGTTTTTAAAGGAAGCGATTCAAATGGTGAAAGGAGAAAAAATTGAAAAGTGTTTCAGGAACTGTGGTTTCTTTAATTCATCGACAGAGGAACGAGTCACGGAAGGATCATGTTACACGGAAATCCAGTATTTACTGGATGATATTTTTGAAAATGACTCTTTCCAAGCCGAGGAATACGTAAACATGGATAGTGAGGTAGCAACGGAGACGTTTGTCATCGATTTAGACCAAATTATTCAAAATATTAATGCAGTGGGCGAAGAAAATTCATCTGAAGAAGAAAATTTCGTCGAACCTCAAATAAACCCATCATTTACGGAAGCAATAAAATGCATTGAAACCCTAAAGCAATTTTCGTTGGGCACTGGTGTCTACGAGTTCTATGAAACTGTAGAACTGGCTAAAATTCAGTTAATGAACACCGTGACTTTAACAAAAAAAAAAACAAAACAACTAAAATTGGACACATATTTTATTTTAAAATGAAATGTTCAGTCCTACATTTTATACTTTTATGTTCCTTTTTTAACAATGTATAGCTTTTTATTTAACGTGATAGACGTAACTACATAATTGTGATTAATGAATTTATATATTTTTTCGTATGTACTTGCGAGTATGTACTATGTATGTACATATATACATATGTACAATATTTTATTTTGAATAATTTAATAAATGAATTATTTTTCGACAATGAACGTTTTTGATTTAATACAAGTCTTCAGTTTGTAAATGTATGAATACATACATTATATTCATGTACTTTACACTTTTCTCCATACATTTTTTTTTTGAAACCTCTGAAACCTGGAACCCGGAAAATTTCGTCGGTCCCTTGGGATTCCGTCTTTAAGAGATTTTACTGTAGTTAAATTACCCTGTTCGGAGAAAATGATACGTATATCTCATTTTAGAGAAATAATAAAAAAACGATTTATTTGAATCAATATTGGTGACTCTTTGTAGAGATTATTTAGGGTATAGATTAGGGCTATAATGCTCCGAGTTTGAACCAATGCCACAATTTTTCAGACTAGGTCAAACCTTTTATAAAACAGCAGTAAACTTTTTAAAAAGCAGAAACAGGAGCAAACAAAAAATTCGCCTGCAAATGTCAGAACTTTAGAATGCTCAAATAAATTTATAGAATTTTCGGAAATTCTTAAAATTTAAATGAATCGGGAAACATCCCAAAACTATAGCGAAATGCAATTTTAGTTTACTTGCTTCCTAAAAATAAGAACTTAAATAATTGCAACAAAGTTTTCACATAATCCGGCACCGACAGGGTTAATCGGTCTTAGTAAATTTACAATAGTGAATATTCGTTTGTGGTTCGATGTTTTCATACAAATGAAGCTACAGCTTACTTACTTTATTGTTTATTGCGTCATCTAGTAAAGATCTGGTAGTAAACGTTACTTTTCACTTCATAAACTTGTAAAATTAGCTGTACGCTTAAGTAAAGTGAAACCATTTCATATGTCTTACTGTAGTACCGGCGTTGTTATTTTATAAATAATATCGCACATGTATTTCAAGAAACTTTTCTTATCTCTAATTGAGAGTATATTAGTGCATCTAATACATTTCTAAAATGATTTGTAGTGTATCTTATTTATCCATATACGCGAATATTTGATTACTACTTACAGCCGTTGTCGTATTATCAAGAATACGTTTTGATGTAAGCTAGGTATTAAAATAGTCACATACGTCATTCATATTTGTTGTTATACATACTCGTACTTTGTAAATAATTTAATATGAGTTAATATTTGAAAGCATTGTAATTACACATAAATGTATGAATTGTAAACCGCCAACATTGTCCGCTGGTCTGCAACATTGTGGAGTAAAACAACAAACCGATTGTTGATTTTAATGGCGTTCTTATGTACTGGGGGCGTATATTCGAATTAATAGTTACATTTTGTTGTTGTTTTATTTTATTTTTCGTTATTAAATTAGCGGGAACAGGAGAAAAATTCTGTTTTAAAGAGAACTTTGAAGAGACTGTACTTCGTTCACCAATCTGATTAATTTATCTTGCATGTTCGTAGTCAGTGATTCGTTCAGCTCTTTGATCGGTTACTGACAGTTCGGCACAATTGTTATTAGACGGGTCAAGCTGATTTTTACTAAAAGATACAACATCACTGCGAGACTCGGAAGTAGCGAAACAACTTGGAACACTTTATGGGCTATTTAATGATTTCTTATTTAAGCGGTGCAAAGCATTTGAATAATCCTCTTCATCGGATGAATGGAAATCAGTGTTTTCTGGGGTCGTACTTCCCTGATAGATTGTTCATTTAGATTTTTATGAGCATCATTAGCATTGCATCAAATTATCAATAATTTCTCACAAGCACTTAAAGACTAATTAGCACCATCTTTAGCGACTGTTGAAAATTGAACACTGGAGACTTGCTTGAATTTGTCAAAATTTACGGTTGCAACATGTCAACTTCTCGTAGTGGATTTTTGCGAGAATTTCTGCGTGCGCGATGAGGGCATAATACGGGTCTCCTTTTCAATAAGGCAATGAAAAACGAAAAATTTATGAAATTATTTTTCAGATATTCAAACATTTTATGGTCGAGTTTACATTTTGCTGTGCAATATGGTACGTTTTTAATATGCCGCTATAAAGTTCGAAAGTTTAGCGGCAATCGTGGCATGGTTGAAGGTGGTAGACACCAACATTACATCGTTAATAAGTTCCCGATTTCCCGTAGTACCGTACAACGTGTTTCATCGCGATTTTTCGAGATAGGGTTGTATACTAGGCGACAAGTTTCGATCAGGCAAAGAGTAACAAACGATCGAGATGACCGTTTTGAAGTTTCATCAACATCATAAATACGCATTTTTTCTGTTTTTCTCTATAACGCGACCGTTCTCTTGAAAACGAGAAATTTTAAAATGGAACACTCTCGCATTGTCGAACATTAGTAGCCTGCCTTCCGAAACCCTGTACAGTAGTTCTGAAAAAACAACAGCTACCCCTCTAATGGAGCACAAAATTTACGAGGCCCAAAATTCACGGGCCTTATGCACGTGTTCCGTGTATCTTGGCGTTAATCCGCTCTTGGCAGCACCCGTAGTAAGAATAGGAAAGGTCAGTGCGGTAATACCTTTTCTAATGTAAAACGAACGAAAATAAAAAATGTTCAATAAGTATAAGGCGAAATGGACGTGAATTTTATATTTTACATCAATGATGATGATCCTTTAGTTACTTGTAATGTAGTTGGACTTCCCATAAATTTGCTCACTTATTCTGGTAGCAAATGCAACATAATAGACAACAACGCTTGGGCGTCTTGTGACAAGAGAAAAATCCAATATTAAAAAATAGCACCGGACAAAACATTTTTGGTATACGCAAGCAAAAACCTCTTAAAGTTTTAGTTCCTTTGAAGCCTATATCGGATACTGGAGCTATGGATTTAGGAGTTTTAAAAATTGAATTAAGAAACAATTTAGTAGATGTGACGTTTCCAAATTTTAAAATATTCCTAAATATTCCGTAGTACATATTAGTTGTTCAGCCTTATCGAAGAATTCCAATTCCATTAGAAGAAAAAGTAAATAAGTAACTAAAGGAAGTTATGGGTTCTACCATCCACAAATATATTTTTCAACGAATAAAAAGAATTTGCATTTTTATCAATGACGCGTCACCTCATCATAACTATCAAAAACACACAGCAATTCACCTCATTGAATTGGTTGGTATCTTTGCTTATAAATATTTTTTAATTTTTCTCAACACACTCTACATGTCAACACAGCAAACAAAAACTAAACACAAAATGAAATTTGACAGAAAGAAAATTTTATTCATTGGCGACTTGGCTTTGTTGTGCTTAACACAACATATTTTTCCATAACCAAAAAAAAAAAATTAAAAAGTGGTGATCTTTGTAGTGGTGACCCTGTTGTGACATGCTGGCGCGAAGCATACTGCATGACCAATATGCCAGCTGCAACCATGACCACAACATTTGTCAACAATTACGTATCACGATGCGGCGTGATCAACGAAAGTAATTCTAGTTCAAACTTTTCACAGAGTTATCAAAACTCCTCGGATCACATTGGATACGTACGACGGTCTATCAAACTCAAGCCAAAGGCATGGTCGAACGCTTCCATCGGCAACTCCAGATCGGCCAGAAGCAACACAATTTATTGTAGCTCGCAAATACCAATCGTTCATAAAACCTTTTCGGAACAAAAACGTCAAACCCTATAGAATGTGATATCATCGAAATAGTTAACAAGCCATCGAGCAAGGTTCCTCTGATGGTTCCAATTATTAAAGGAAATGGAGATTTGCGTCTTTGTGTGGACTTGAAGAGGAATAGGGATATTTCACGGGGAAATCATCCGCTTTCGACGATGGAGACAATTGTTTCACAATTAACATTGTGGCCGCACAGAAATTTTCCTAGTATCATTTTGCAAGGTATCTAAATTCTCTATAAAATGGCCGATTTGGATTTTTGAATGAAATATTGAGCAAGTTCGTTTACAAGTCATAAAAAAACAAAATAAAATAAAACGGTTCCCAGGATCGAAAAGAAAACAAAATTTCCTTCAACTAGAAACAAAATTTTTTTTTGAAAGGTGTTATTTCACCAAGATACAAGCGTTCAAATCTGGGTATTTTTTCGAAGAAAATTTCTGTTCCGTTTTTTAATTGGCGCAGTGTAGTTGCAAAAGTAATAATTCATTGGTTTTTTTCGAGTAAATTTTTGATAAAAACTTTTTCCGTAGTAGTAAAGAAACGCAACCAAAACCATAATAAACACACAAAACCAAGTTTCGTTGGGTTTAATTAGGTGTATTGGGTTAGAAATAGTATATGTTTGTTGGGTTGATCGAAATATTACTTTGGAACATTTAGAGTTCAACGTAGATTGAGCCTAGATTAGCGTTCATGGAACCGGGGTTGAGTTGGATTTTCGTTGAATTAATTGAACTCAACGAAAATTCCTGAGTTGAGTAGAATTGAAATTCAAAATAGCAAGGCGAATATATATTAAGGATTTTTATTATTAACACCATAAAAAATATCACAATAATTAAACACAACAAGCATATTGATAAACAATTAAGAACGCTTTACAAAAGCCCTAGGTGTATTCACATACATATTATAATTCCATGGAAACGATCGACGCCATTTGGAAATTTAACGAAAACCTAATATCAATCCAACCTAACTCAACCTCCTTCATGGAAACGGGTAATAAATTGAATCGTGGGGTTAACCTAATTACGGGTCCCATGATATTTTAAAACGCGTATTTTGTATGGTACAAAACGTGTTAATTCAAAACGCGATATTTCAAAATGCGATTTCCCAGTTCTGATCGTACGTACATGTTCAATTTCATCATAATGATGAAGGAAAATTTTATTAAATGAAGGAAGATTAATAATTATTATTATTTTTAAATTTTAATTTTAAAATATCGCGTTTTGTACCATAACGCGTTTTGAAATATCGCGTTTCGAGCGGATCCGCCTAAATACTTAAGTAGATATAAATAATAATTTATTGTGTAATGTGCAGTGTGTGGTTGGAAAATCAAAATAAAAATTTGCAGTAAAAGTTTTAAGTTTTGTAGTTTCGTTTATTTTATGTGTTTTATTAGACTATGGAATCAAAGCAAAAATTATCCAGTGCAGAAAATCGAAAAAGAAAAGTCCACCCTCGAAAAAAGAGTCCCTCGCAGATAGGGGCGCTTTAATTAAGTTTTGCATCGGGGCGCTAGTGATCCAAAAGCCGGCCCTGCACATGGGCGTTTAGCCGCCTTGCACTGCGATCTAGCAGATCTTTTGTGCTTGGACCCTACTTAATTATTCATCCAGCCAATATTCAGGCTCTTATAATCAACCTGATAATACTGCCGGCCGGTATGCGCTACATACTATCTGGGCACATTGCTCTCCCTCCTAGATGTTTACTGTGAATGTATTTCTACTGGAAAGATGGTAGCATTGGTTCCCAAGGACATCGACAGGGCAGTCTCACTTCCGTTTATTCCTAGCCCTGCTCCGCGTTTCGTTTTGATATTACTCTTAAGAGTTACTGGAAAGGGTAAGTCGCCTGTAGGTCACCCAGCTTTACTACAGGAAGCTAAATAAAACTGAAGGGTGCCTGGTATCTAGAGTCCACATACTTGTACTGATTAACCTATCAGCCATTCATCCTTCGGCATATGCTATTCCACCTTGTATTAGTGTTTTTTGTCAATGTTTTCTCCTTTAGCGCCGTACTTTAGCCTGTGCCAAAAGGCCACATTCTGCCTAGTGGTGTCAGTTACCAGTGGTTACCACGAGGAGCACGTACTCTTGCGAATTGTGATCATCCTCCAATAGACGCCAGACCACCCTTAGATAATACAGTCTTAGGTGTCTTAACGTCAGAATCGGTATAGTGTACTATTTCCTTTTCAAACTACTTTGATCTATTAGAAATGAATATGGCGGTTTAAAAAAAAACTCACTGTTTCTATTCACCTGCTATTGTTTTGAAAAGAAACAGTCATTGTTTTTGGTTTCTTTCTATTCCTATATTCACTTATGATTTCTGGTGAAACAGCCGATACTATAACCGAACCAATTCTGCTATGACGCCGTTTCAGACATTTCGGTTCCTTTTTCAAATCATGAAAATAATACAGCAATATTTACAGCAACGATGTCTACAACCACTAAACGCCAGGAGAAGGAATTTGCAAAGTGTGAGAAAACCAAAAGCAGGTGGAGTGAAAAACTTCTTAAGATATACGAGGCAGAACAAATTTAACATGCAGCAGCGCGTTCTATGAAAAAGCGCAAACGTACCTGATCTGAAATATCTAACATCAAGCTTCAAGGGAACTGATTTAGAAGTAAAAGCATCTTTGGATTAATTCATCGTCTTGAATTTAACAGTGGAAAAGTACGGACTATTACGAAAATATGTAAAGAAGTTTGATGATAAATTGGTCAATAAGCTATTTCCAACATATAAAAAATTGCAACGAAAAAAGGATAGATGTTATCCTCAAAATTTGACAATTTATGAAAAATGCCCTAGTGTTAAACTGTAGTCTCTTTTGGATCATACGGTAACTAAAATTATGTCTACTAAATCATTGGACGAGGTTCAACGGCACGAAGGGAAGCAGCTAGCTTTACACAGCAAATGGGGAATGGATGGATCTTCCGGACAAAGCCCGTACAAACAGAACTTTACTGATAATGGTACACATGCTAGTTTGTTTATAATATCTTTGGTTCCATTCAATATTACTTCAGTAATTCTATATTTTGGAAAAATCCAAGGCCATCTTCAACACGACACTGTAGGCCAATAAAATTTGAATTCAAACCTGAAACATCCGAGGAAACTGTAGCATCGCCAAGATGTACCGACAGGTACGATTAAAAAGTGAATTTAAAGATTTACATCGCATTTGGTTTCGTGAAAATAAAAGTGAAGAAGTTAAGTGTTACCGTCTATGTACCGTAACATATGGTACTGCTTCAGCTGCATACTTGGCGGTAAAATGTCTATTTCAGCTCGTTGTTGAAGAGGGCAACATGTTAACCAAATGCAGCGACGGTTTTGTAACGGGATTTCTGTGTGGATAATGTCCTTACCGGTGCACAAAACTTGGCAGAGGGGCAGATTTTAAAACGAAAATTGATAGAATTACTGGCAAAGGGTGGGACTATAATGGAAAACTTGGTAACAATTTTGGGAATTAATTCGGACAGCAAGCAGGATACATTTCGCTTTAATTATGATAGTTGGAATCTAGGTGAAACCGCAACTATTTCAAAACGATCTATTTTGTCGGACATCCCTAAGTATTTCGACCCTTTATGATTGTGTGCACCTGTCATATTTATAGCAAAATGTTTTATGCAGAGACTGTGGTCAACGTCCAACTTGCAATGAGACGATGAGTTGATGGCAACTGATGGCCGAAAATAATGTATCTGTCCCTCGGTTGATACTGGTCCCCAAGGCAACAGAAATCGAGTAATATGGCTTCGGAGATGCCTCCAATCTTGGTTATGGTTGTGCAGTTTACATACGTTCTGTCAATGCAGAAGGAACCGTGGAGGTAAAGCTGCAATGTGCTAAATCGCGCGTTGCACCTTTGGGTCACAACAATTCCACGATTGGAGCTATGGGCAGCTCTCCTCTTGGCTGAAGTCGTGGATAAAGTATAGACCTCAATGGAAATCTGCTTTAATAAAATTTTCTATTGGAGTGATTCTATGATCACACTGCATCGAATAGAAAACGTACCGTCAAAATATCAAACATTCGTTGCAAATAGAATCGCTCAGATCCAGGAATTGGGTAATCCTTCATGATTGGCATTGTGTGCCAACGGATGCAAATCCTACGGATGTCATGTCTAGGGGAGCATTGCCACGAGATCTTAAAAATAACGAAATTTGGTGGTACGGTTCAAAATTTTTGTATCGTAATACGAACGATTGGTCGATACGACCCAACTTTTAAGTAAATGGTGAAAATTTAGAGCTCCGTAAAAATGAATTTGAATGAGATATATTCAATCGATATTCTTCATATACTAACCTAGTTCGTGTCACTGCATATTGCCAACGGTTCATAAAAATGTCGTAAAGCTTTAAGATTGCGTTGTTATGGAGCAATAAAAGCGTCGGAAACGCAAGATGCGACCAAAACTCAGATAAAATATGTTCAAGGCACTGCATATCGGCAAGAAATGAATGAATTAAAGCGATCAGGAACTGTATCACAGAAAAGTAAGTTACGGTCACTTCGACCTTTCACAGATACAAATAGTTTTCTCCGAGCAGGAGGAAGACTTCAGCATGCAAATACACACTTCGAAGCGCAACATCAACTGTTTCTGCCAGGATATCATCGATTGCCGAAGTTATTAGCAACAAGCGAACATATTCGATTATTGCATTGCGGCCCTCAAAGCCTGCTGTATAATTTACGTACAAAATATTGGATAACCAATGGGCGAAATTTCTGTCGCAAAGTAATAAAGGATTGTATTACATGTTTTCGTGTTCAGCCAACGATACAAAATTAATTGATGGGTAACCTGCCGGAACATCGAGCCCATACAGGAAGACCATTCTTAGTTGTAGTTGTTTATTTTTGCGTGACCTTTAATCTTCGTTACGCCAGCCATTAAGCTTGTTAATAGATATTGCATTGATCATGGCATGCAATGGCATATTATACCCCTCCGTTCTCCCCAATTTGGTGGGCTTTGGGAGGCTGCTGCCAACTAACAGTTAAACACATTAATCGTGCAAATTGAAGCTTGCATGATTCGCGACCATTGTTACCCATGTCCAGTGACCCAACCGATTTAAGTGGCTTAATGCCTGTTCATTTCCTGATTGGTCAACCATTGGTTGCGTTTTCGGATCTATTCTTGGATCATTTGAAATTCGATAGACTCGAGAAATACCAAAAAAATACAATTTATGCTACAGCAATTCTGGCGCCGTTGGTCTAAAGAATACTTGAATGAGTTGCAGCAGCGTTGTAAATGGTCTGTAGGGCAACCAAACATTCTTGTTTCCGAGGAAGCTCTACTAGAAGCAGGCAATAAAGAATTAGACAGTTCAGCACAAGGAAAACATCGCAAATTGAAAATTGCACAGTTATCATGCAATCATTTACTTATGTCTTCAGATCTTGAAATAACTAAATTAAGAATATTGCGACCTAAAAACGATTCAAAGCTATCACCAGAGGGTATGATATTATTGGAACACCATCATTCAGATTCTGAAGAAGAAAACTTGTTTTAGTTTAAGATCTTTATTTGTACATTTGAAAGTTTTATTTTGTTTTCTCGTCTTCATCTGCGTTATATTTTTCCAAATTAGTTAAATTTATTTGGATAAGGAACGTTACTGAAAACATCTATTGAATTATACATTTCTTCGGATTTTCAGTGTTTCTTTATTAACATTGTATGAAGCATTTAACAAGGTACCTCCTATATTTTTTTACGATTTTTTACTACAAAATTGAAGGCTTGCTAACCGATTGCCTACAATATACCTATTTTGCCACACTGTGCGTCGCCGAGTTTACTGTCGCTGAATTTACCATCTACGAGTTGACTGTCACCGAGTGAGTCGCCGCCGAGTGAGTTGTCGCCGCCGAGTAGTTGGTTTCGCAGAGTTGATCGTCTCCATTTACACTTAAACAAAAAGTAAAATAAAACAAAAAAATTATAGTTTTTTTTAAAATACATTTATTTTATTTATTTATTTATTAATTAATAATTTTTGTTTTATCCATAATATAGGTATACTGAAATAATATAATAATTTATACAATTATTTTAATTTATATATTTTAATAACTATATGTATAACTGCACTACAAACGGTTATTATTTTTCCAAATTAAATTAATTAATTTTTTAGATTTCGGTTTTTTAAATTAAATTTTACAAATAAATTAATTATTAAAAATAAAAATATAAAGCAAAATGTAATTATGTAATAATTTTAATTAATAATGCTCGATTATATAGTACAAAAAAAATAATTAAAAAATTAAAATTAAATTTCTTATGAATTATGAGTGTTTGTTTTGTTTTTAAATATTTATGTTTTATTTTTGTTTTCATTACAAAATAATCAATAAACATAAAATAATAATTAATAATAATAAAATAGATATATCACACATTTTTGTTTCGGGAACATTTATAAAATTGTTTATTTTTATTTATTTATTAATTTTTTTTTTGTTTTTTGTTTTTTTAAATAATTATAATATTTTATGTATTATAATAAGCAAAATTGGCACATTTAATTGTAAAAATTACAAAATATATATTAATAATTATATAATAATAATAATTTAAGCTTAATTATTGGTAATAAAATAATTTATTGTATGTATAAATAATAACAATGTTCACTGGTTTGTATTTCAGAGATATCAATTTTGTGTTACATTTTTATTTAGGAGGGGTGCTTTTATCCATAAGGCAGAAGATCGGATTTTAATTCATTTATAAACCATTCTATAGCTTCTGCACTGCCATAAGTAAGAACAATTGTGATCCATGAAGATATGAAACAATTACTACATTTGACGACCTTTTTACATTTGACGAAGCGAGATACTACCATAATGGTATAACATAAAATGTTGATAGAGTCAGCTCGATATTCTAGACGTTCAACAAATTCTGAATTAACGAGGTTTTCTAAAATCTGAAATAAATTTGAAATGAGTAAACGGCTTAAAAATTTACATAACCACTGATTTAGATTTTCCATGCCAAGGCGCATTGTACTATGTACAAAAATACTGAATCAATGGTTTAATCGAATCATTTCTTCATGCGAGTTACTTTATCATTTCATTCACAGTTTTTAATTATGTAGCGTAAGTATATTGTAATTTAAAATTAAAAACTACGATTTTTTGACATCAAACAAAAATAAACGTAGGCTATTTCATGTAAAACAATTTCTCCTCGTCAGTCAACACCGCCATCTTTACATACTTATGGACCAACCGACAAAAAACAATTTTTTTTTTCCACCCAAGATTCACACCCAACTATTAAACTATTTGCCTCAAATATTTTCATAATCTCTGTTGAGATGTCTCTTAAATCGTTTAAAGAGACATAAATGGGATTCATACCAAATTATGTGTCTCGACTGAAATTTAAAAAAATCGTTCGTTTAAATAATTATAGGGAATTACCGACTTGTACGCAATCTCTAATTATAGTTTATTAGGTGTAACAAATATTAAATATTAAGATAGCATTATTATCAATAAATTCCGCAAAATAAAAAAAATGCAACACAAAATTCGCGGCGACAATCAAAATAGACATACATATATGTAATAGAGAGAGTTGATATTGATAACAAAAAATATTTGAGCGGGTTTGAAATTAGATTATAGGAATAACAAAATGGCACAATTTTTGTTTAGATTAATTGAATATAGATAGCTATGTATATAATATATAAATAAAAAGTATGTGTAGAAGTATTTTTTATCTGTCGCTTTTCAAATATGATTCTAATGGATTTGGTCCTTTTAATTTTGTCGTAAATGTTGTTGGCTTTGATTCATCTGTAAAAATTGTAAAAAATATTTATTTAGGTATTAAATATTAGATTAGATTAAAACCACAAATACAAACTTACTGTTAGATACAATTTTCGGTGTTACAGTAGGAACCCGTTGTGTTTCTAAGCAGTTCATCCATTCGGACAGCGTTATTTTAAGATCGTTATTTACATCACAGTAGCGTGGCATCTTTTTGCCACATCTTCGCAGTTTTCTGGTAAAGAAGGAAAAGAAGACAGTTTTTATTAAATTTATTGTTCTGTGATGATTGACTATTATACAAGCGCGACATGTCGTGTATTATGAAGCTTACTCCACACTGATCAAGTGTTCATAGTTTGGAAAGACGCGAAACTTTTTGTTAGAGGTATCAAAAATCCTAATCTGAGCACAATAAGACATTTTTGATTTTTGGCCCAGAATTTGTGGGCTGTGGTTCACTAGATTTTCAATAAAATTTAGTGCAAAATAATCGAGCGCTCCACATGTGTGTTGACGGGTCTATGCACACTCAATTCTAAAGGTTTGATGGAGCGGATAAATGGCACTTTACTAAGCTACTTCGCTAAATTCATGAGTAAAAATGAATACGATTGGGACCGATGGTTGCCACTTTTAATATTGGCATATTACAAAATTCATAGGACACCCAAGCAAAAACAACACATCGATGGTTTACCTTAACTTCTTTCTGAAGAAGAACATTTGGGAATCGGTTGAATGGACTTGTCACATGTTAACAGAAACGCTTCTATGCAACAGAGGAGTGTATTATAAATCCCAAGTGGTTCCACCCAAAAAAGTCGAATAAATTATAACGAAAATAAAAAGATCGAAAGATCAAAAGTCGATCGTTTCGCTTATTTCATTGCAATTCAATTCTCTATTTCGATCTTTTTGGGTGGAATCAAATGCTCTATCCAATCCATCCGTTCATCGAATTATTAGTCCTTGGCGCACTGGATTTTTAAGAGACGTAGATTGACGCCTTCTCACTTTCGACTTGTTTTAAGTTTTTAAAAACAAGCGACACAAGGAAAGAATTCCAGATACAGAAAAAATATAAAGGGCTGGAACCTAACGACGATCGGAACTTCTGTCCTGAAAATTAACTAACTCCCCAATCAATTCCCATGAAACCTAACCCTCAAATCAACCTCAAATAATTCCCCAAAACAACCTTTTACTCAATATTAACGCAAGCCAACTCACTAAACTTAACTTGAACCAAATTTCAACCCGCTACTCAACTCCTTACTCGCTACTGAAATTCAACACAATTTCAATTCAAACCTTATTCCATCCTAACCCGCTCTCAACTCAACCCTCAATCAAACCCTAAACTCAACCATAACTCAACCACACCTCAACCTTCTACTCAATCCCAATTCATCGCTCAACTCATCCTCAACATTAACGTTCAACTCAATCCCTAAATCACACGGTTCGAGAACCTAATGCGTACGTGGACTTAACTTAATTTAACCTCCGTCTAAATCCCCGACCTAAACCAACAAATAAAACCTTAGCTGAACCTCATTGCTTAACGCCAATTCAATACTCTACTCGACAACAACTCAACATTCGTCGCAACCCTTAACCTTCATCCGTCCCTTAAAAAAGTAGCACTAAAATTCCTTTGTGCAAAAATTACCAAAATAAATTCATCAGTAAATTTACGCTAAGCAAATACAAAATTCACTTTTATTTTTAATTTTATTTATTAAAACGAAAGATAACGCAGTAATTTAATAAGATATTTCAAAAATAAAATTCGATTTTGGTCAAAAATGACGCGAGGGACGGATGAAGGTTAAATAAACACGCAATAATCAACACGGTCCAAAATCTACATACTTACTTGAACTCAACTCAGAACAAGTCAAGCTAACTTTCACCGACCCAACGGCTCAGTTGTTAAAGGTACGGCGTTTGGATCAGAAGGTACCTGGTTCGAATCCTGATAAGGGCGGGATGCAAAAGGGATTTTCATCATCTGATTACGATCCATGGGCCGACCCATCTTTCATGTCAGCATTAAAGGCTGGCATGAAGCAATGCAATGTGCAGGTGGCTTATAAAAAACGGGTCTATAGCCGTACGTCCTCGATTTGGCTGCTACTGTGTAAAGTAGGACGGTAAAAGTTAACTGCGAAAGAGTTGGGAGTGCTTCTCGAGGCCCAGAATAGATTGCATAGAATAAAACGAAAAAAAGCTAACTTTCAACTCAAATCTCAACTCAACCTCAACCCTCAAGTAAATCCCCAACTGAACCGCCGAATGAACTCTAACTCAACTCCAATCCAACTCTAATGAACCCCAACTCGTCAACAATTAAGCCCCAACTTAGCCCAATTCAATCTAAGTTCCAACTCAGCCCACAATTCTCCTCAAATAAATCCACAACTGAACCCTTCATTGAACCTCAACTCAACACCAAATAAACACTCCCAACTTAACCCTCTACTCAATCCTTAAGCCAACACGTTTCAAAAACTGCATCTATGTGTTATGAACTCATCTCAACGTCCAACATACACAAATCAACGCGACTCGAAAAACTACATTCGTACATGAATTCAAATCAAAACCACTCAAGCTTGCAACTCAACCCCAAATAAATTCTCAACTTTACCGCTGACTTCTACTCAACTCAATTCCAACTCAACTCCACCCTGTTTCAGCTCTAGTCCAACCTCAATTCAACCTTTACTCTACCTGCCCTTAAATCAACCCAAAACTCACACCCAACTCAACTTGGTCTTAAACACTAAATGCATACATGAACTCAACTCTAGCGACCTCTAATTCAACCATCAATTCAACAAGCAAATAAGCAGTTGAACTGCTCACAAAATTTAACCCAACCCGAGCTCAAATCCAATTCAACCCTCAACTCAATGCTCAAACCAACATATAAAAAAATTGCTCAACTGCTAATTTATTTCTCACCCAAGCCCAACTCAACCCCAATTCAACCCGTAAATGGAACCCAAGACAACCCTGGACTCAACCACATACACGTTTTCAAACCAGTATACATAAAAAATCGGACACCTGCTCACTAAACCCTACTCCACAACCCCCCCTCAACTCCAACTCAACCCTAACTCAACCCGAAAATTGACCGCTAACATAATCTTCAACTCAACTACAAACTCAATTTTCAACTCAAAATTGGTAAATATTTATATAAAGAGGTGGTTTCTGAGTAAATTCGTATTGCAGGTATTAGGCCCGCTACATACAGGCACAGCACAGGTCCCAAAAGCTTTCTAATTCTCCCCCTTGACAATAGGATTAGATTTTTTGCTTTTCAGATTCAGAGACTTTCAAAACCTTGAGAAAAGTTATTTTGAACCAACAACATATTTGGTCATTTTTCATAGAATTTCAATACTTTGGACCGCTTGTCCCAATGTTTAGCATGCAAGGAATTTTCATATGAAATAAATAAAATGTTTGCGAACCAGTTTTAACTTCGGTTCAAAAGAGCCAGGGTTCGGAGTTAGCCCCTGAATCCGAAAAACTACAGAAAAAATAATGTCCGTCCAACTGTCTGGCTGTAACAATGGGGTCTCAGGAGCGGCCTGTCTGATTTGAACTTTTTTCACTAATCTGTTTTTTTTGGTCAAGGTGGATAATTATGGAAAGCTTTTAGAAGCGGTACGTCAAGAGGATCGGATACCTACGAATTGACCCAAAACCATATCTACGTTGAACAATTTTTTAAATATGCTGGTTTGAGGAATAAGATGCGCGTTCAGTTGAGGTTTGCGTTGAGTTCTATTTGCGGGTTGAATTTGGGTTGAGTTGGAGTTGATTTGGGGTTGGATTAGGGTTTAGTGAGTAATTCAGCTGCTGGTTTATTTGTGTGTTGATTTAAAGTTAAACGTTGAGTCGAGGGTTGAGTTGAGGGTTGGGTTAGAGTTTGAGGTAGGATTGTGTTGAGCTAGGGGTTGAGTTGTGGATTATATTGGAAGTTAGATTGAGTTGAGTTCAAGTACCGATGTATTTTTCAGACCATGTTGATTTGGGGATTGCAATAAGGCGTTGAGTTTTGGGTTCAGGCCTCAATTTCTTGTCTAGTTGGGATTGATCAGAGTTGGGTTGGGGTTGAGTTTGGTTCATTCAACCGTTCAGTTGGAAGTTAGCCTGGCTTGTTTTGAGTTGAGTTCATGTACGTACGTAATTTTTGGTTGTTAATTGGTGGATTGAGTTATGTGTTGAGTTTGGGGTTAGTTTAAGGGTTAATTTGAAAGTTGATTAGGAGTTAAACTAGTGATTAAGTTTAAGGCTGTGTTCAATGCATGAAAAACGTGGTTAAATTTTCATATTATTTTCCTATGGGTAGAAATAAAACAGCAACGTACATATTTCAATCCTTTTGTCTTTCGATCCCTTAGTTTTCGGCTTTTTTTAGTGATACCATCCCAAGTCGGTACTTCATGTCACCCTACAGTTTTAATCATGTTTTAACTTATTACATAATTCACTAATATAGTAGGTTGTAACATGACTTTCAATAAATTTGCGACAGAGTTTTATTTAGTGTTCTTTTCCCTGGTTGGCACTGCTATTTGCGAAGAACTTTGAGGTTCTACATTTCTAAAATTTATTCCTGCTCGGATTATGCATAACTGAGATTAGTAATGGTTGCCGAAATATTGCTATGTATATTTTAAACAGTTAAAATTTCAAAAATTAACTGTGCATACTCGACCGATTAGTTATGCCCTTCCATAATTGAATTTGGTTTGCGATGTTGGAAATCTTTTTAGTAGGTTTGCCCAATGTACAATATTCCAGTATTCCATATTTTACCAGAGTTTTGTAAATTCGGCCAGTGGCAAAGGGCACGCCCTCTGCTAGAATATATGAGATATGGAGACAATTACTTCGGCATTAAACTGGGTTAGCGGCTATTCTTGATATTAATTAAGAATTCACAAAATATTTTTTTCCCAACAGTGGAGAATATCCTTGATACTTTAGAAAAAGCGATGTCAGCATTCTTGCCTTCAATGGCATTGAGTGGATTCAGAGACAAATAAAGAATGTCCTGTATGTACCGGATTTGTTTTTGAATTTATTTTCTTAAGTCATGGATCGTGGTTTTCAATTGTGGTCGAACAATAAGCACTGTGAAATTATAAAAGACGGAGACATCATTGCATCAAATGTTATTTGAAGTTGCTGAGGCATCGATCATTGATACATGTGTAGAAGTTTTTGCGGAACATAGACATCGATTTTGTGGGCAAAAGTTTTACATGTGCAACGTGCGTGCATGGAACATCATGGAAGCTTCAAACTTTGTGAGGAAAATGGTAATAATGGCCGATAATTGAGAATTAAAGAACTTGGAGATGGAACAAATACAAATACAATGCGCCATAAACTAATAAGTGCGTAAGAATAAACTTGACGTTTTATTCAAAAGTACTAGATGTTGCACAAACTAATTGCCCAAACTAACAGAAAACTCAACAAATGCGGGGCCATCTGTCACGCAGATGCGTGTGTGAACCGATGCATGAAACTTTGGTGTTTGAAGGTATTGGTGGTTGAAGGTATTTTTTACGGTTGAAGAATGACTAAACAAAAATCGGAGGTTGCTATAACGTGAATATTTTTGTACAGCAAACACAAAACTCACATGGACACGATATTATGTTCTGATTTGTCAGTGATGAATTAGAGAAATTTATCGTTTATATAAAATTAAAAATGGCCTTACGGGAGTTACGATCGAAATGAATGAAAATAGCGCGAGGAGAAAGGTTGTCCAAAACGAAATGTTATTTAGAGATATTGGGACTCATCGTTCTTCCACTAACTGCCTCATTCTGAATGGAAGTGCTATGCAAATTTCAGTTTGTGAGCTCTCTAAAAATTCTATTTGACGCCCAGTGTTCAATTCTGACGAAATAGCGGGTATTTTGCGATTACAAATCTCCATCGCTGTGGAGTAGCTAAATAAATTGACCCGGATCAGTCAAGAGTGACATAGCGGAGTGCTATCTAGAATACTTTATGCTTCCTTCCCGACGTCACAAATATAGGCATATCTAAGAATAATAAGCAAAGCTTATTGGCTCGCTTGAGGTTCTGAAATTATTCGACACATTATGTGCAACAGACACACAACTATCGGGATAACTCTTCCGTTTTTACGGTAATTTAAAAAAAAAAAAAAAATTTGTATACTTACTTTACCGAGGTAATTGAGTCTCTAAAATGTTTCCATTCACTTCGTTCCCAAACTTTATTTTTATTTTTGTCTAATATCACAAAGCTGAGTGTTGCAATTTTTTCATCTTCTGTCTTCCAATTTGTTGGTTCAGATCTGTATAAGAGATAAATACAATAATTTATGTACACATACATAACTCGCTTTACCCGCGCGTCACACGAATACTCACCCCGTACTTGTACTTGTTATTAGTTGAGTTTTTAAAAAATTCTTTAACTCCTTGAGAAATTCAATTTTTTTGTCATCCGGACAACCTTTCATCGGCCGCGTCAGTTGTACAATTGCATCACATTGTGGCCGTTGATCTTTGGTCGACGTTCCTGGAATATTTTTACCAGTATCCTCGTGAACACACCAACAATATCCTGTTGATCGATAACACTGAACTCTAAGATATCGCCCATCTGGTGTACAATCTGGAACGTACAGTGCTTGTGTACCAGCGTTTTGTTCATCGAGCGCGGCCGCCCTATCCGCCAAACATTCCGATTCACCATCTGATTCACGGGTTCCTCGATCACTTTCTCCTCCTAAATCTAACGTTGGTTTATTATGTAATACTGTGTAAAGTGAATATTAATTTTCAATTGTCGCAATTTAATTTCAAGAAAAAAATGGTAAAAAAAATTTTAAAAACAAAATCTTTGAGTTTGGTAAAGCAAAATTCAAAAGTATTAAAAAATTTAGTAATTTTATCATAAAAACAAAATGGACGTTTGTTAAATTGGACAATAAGAATAAAATAAAAAAAAACAAAAACAAAAAGTAGTTAATTTAAACATAAAAAATGTGGTATGAATTTACGACCAAATATATCTCTTTGCCATACAAAATAAGAGATTTTAAAACAAATTTAGGATAAATTTTGATTTTAACACTAAATAGGTTTAACATTAATAATATTATATACATACAAAAAACTGGTTTAACAAATGCACCCGGTATTTTTGAAGTGAGCCCACCTCTGCGATCTGTATCGGACATATCATCATCATCATCATCCTGATCATCGTCATTATCGATTAATTCGTCTTGGAAGTCATGCTGATGGTGATTATTTTTTTGGCGATTACGATTACCACCATTGCCGCCTCCTCCTCCTCCATGATGATTTTGATTTCCTGGTGATGATGATAGTGATGGTAGATTTATGGTTGATGATGAACTATCTGGAGTATCTGAACTCAGCATCGTAAACAAAACAAGGGAAGCTAAATGACTATGCAGCGATCTCGGATACCGGTACGGCACCGACTAATTGAAGTGGTTAAAATTTTGAACAAACTTGGTGTTAGTCGAAAAAAAAAAAAAAAAAAAATTCTACTACAAACTAGGAAAGATTGATGTCGTCATCAAATGAAAAAAATGTTCCCGTTTCGTTTTTTTTAATTTGCCTATACATTACTAGATAGATTAGAGTGGTGTGTTAGTGGTTAGATATAGTTACTTCTAAAAAAAAAAAAAACTATACACAACGCATATGTATGTATGTATGTTGCCCATATGGTATACATAAATTTATTTTTTTATGTGTTAGTTACTATACATAAGTTGTTTTGTGAAGCAATTGCCAATAATGTTGTGACTCTGATTAGCCGGAAAATGAAATATTTTTCGATTTAAATAAAAACTCACGATTTGCGTCTTTCGACAAACATGATCCCCACTCCTGTCGCGACAGCCGATCATCATGATCTCGATCACAGAATTTACCAAATGTGCGTGCACATCTTTTCGGTTTGACCGCCTATATAAAATAAAAAGTCTTGTATATGGTTGCCGAATAATATTCCCCCTGCACTATATTTACCTTCTTTACGATACGCTTTAATTCGCGATACTCATTTTTGTCGAGCAAATGATTATTGTTTGTGTCGAGCGTTGAAAATTTCCAATCTAAAACAATTTTATCTGTAACAGTTGATGGATATGATGGTGAACTGTGATACCTTGTATATTCGCTGTGAAATATTTTGATTAGATTTGTATTGAATAGAAATCGATCAATTTTGGTGCACTGTTTTTTGGTGCCATCCAAATTTTGATCGTTACGCGGCGATGAACGACGTTTATTCGATTTTTCTGGTTTTAAACATATTGGTGTACCCGTTATTACGGTTGTATTTGGTATTGGTCTGCCCTGACTATTTACACACCAGCAACCGGTATTTTCTTGGCCACATTGTACCGGAGAATAACTGCCATCGGGCCGACATCGTGGTCTAAATATTGATTTGTTTCTTATGGCATAGGTAAGCAATGCCGGACATTCGGCCTTACATTTACCACGTCTTTGAACGCTTACTGTGTGGCCCGAGCATTGGGCCCGTATCAGATGACATCGTGTGGGATACGTTTGGTTGTCTGTCCCGCAAACAGGCCGTCCTTTTGTTTCATCACATTCGCCTCCTTTGGCTGCACATTCTGATATCTGTAAAATAAAATCGAGATTGTTTGGTTTTTAAATACTGAAAAATATATTTGAGATATAATAGGTTACAAATTTGACATATTCCACGCACTATCGTCTTAACTATAATTTAAAATGAATGTGTCATATTTAACCAAGGTTTCACTTCATTTTTAAATTGTATTGGGAAAAGGCATTTTGGATTTTACTGCGAATAAAGCTAAATTGTTCTTCATTTGTCTAGTATACGCTTCACTGACAAGAAATTATTTTTTCTGGTGTGTCACCCATTCTCATGGTTACATGTAAATTCATGAGTAACCAACAGGTTCGTCAATTCAGCGGATGGCTATATTTTACTATTTAAGCACATATGAATTAGGTCAGTTCCATAACGTCATCGCATCCATGCGGCAAAACTTGATCTGTATTCATCTGTGTGCTTGAACATTAGCTTAAGTCCACATATTAGCTTAGATCAAACCCATATTTATCGCCTTCCTCGGTGAGTTCTGAGACTACGATTCCTTCTGGCGATTCCGCCACAGACACGGTTACGTTGTCGACGGCACAGTTGCGGGACATTATCGATTCGCGTGTTAGGGAGTTAGTTCGTGCTCAATTATCTGAGACGCAGGTCATGATTCCACCTACTAGTGACAGCGATTTAGGCATAGCTCCAGAAATTTTAGGTAACGAGAGATAGATTACCCCTGATTTAAAAAAAACAATTCCTAAATTTTCGGAAGTGGCACATATAGCTTTCAAGCCACCTCAGCCATTATTCGGCCAGAACCCAGTGGTATGGCTCGAAATTCTCGAGTAACAATTCAATATGGCTGGAATTGTCAGGGAAGGCATACGATATTCACACGCCGTTAGTGCACTGGGCGCACGGCTACATGATCAATTCGCTGGTTTAATAACTCGAAACAACGGAGACACACCTTACACCATTTTTAAACAGGAGGTGATCAAAGAACTGGGAGAGTCAGAAAAGAGCAAACTGCATAATTTATTGCACGGTTTGTCGTTAGGTGACAAAAAGCCATCCCAGTTACTCGAGAATTTTCGATTGGATGCCGGTGTTAGGTTCAACGATGATTCGATTCGTCAATTGTGGATGCAGCGTTTGCCACAGCAAGTTCAAATGGTTTTGTCGCCATTTGAGAACGACTTAACCCTATCAGTCCTGGCTGAACGAGCGGATAACATAATGGAGACGATGACCCATTTACAAATACATTCCGTCGCATCTCACCCGGTTACAAGCCCGACATCCACACTCATGGCTAGCACTCCGTCAGTAACAAATCCCGACGAAAGGTGGCATAATTTTGAATCTCTTATTATGAAAGATATATCAGCGTTAATAGACACCCGATTCCGATCGCGTAGTACATCCAGAGGACGTAGTAACCAACGCGGATCTCGCTCAAATTCTCGCGAATCAAGCAGCAATTTCGAATGTTATTATCACAGACGTTTCAAAGACAAGGCAAATAAGTGTGTTACAGGTTGTAAACATCAATTAAAATTCACTGAGGCAAACCAGATGGACCTCAATTCAAAAAAAATAATTGCACATCAGCATTCAACGACGTGTCCTGATGATGCAATTTCCAGTCGTCTCTTAATTTTTGAAAAAAATTCACAACGCAAATTCTTGATCGATATAGGCGCAGATGTATCAGTAATACCAGTCAAATTTAGCAAAAACATAAGCGATAAATCCGACTTTAGTGTTTAGTCTTTACGCAGCAAACGGTACCCGTATCAAGGCTTTCCGCATTCGCACCAAGATGAACAAGAGGAGATGACCAAGATAGCCAAAGACCATTTCGAGAGCATGATGGCACAGGGCATTTGCCGCCCTAGCAATAGCTCTTGGTCCAGTCCATTGCATTTGGTCAAAAATAAAAATGGAGCGTGGAGACCCTGCGGTGATTACCGCGCACTTAATAACGTGACGATTCCCGATTATTATCCAGTGCCTCACCTCCAGGATTTTTCTTTCCAACTGGCCGGTTGTAACGTTTTCACTACATTGGACTTGGTACGAGCATACCACCAGATCCCCGTCGTAACAAAAGATAAACCTAAAACGGCAATATCGACATCATTCGGACTATTTGAATTTTGCAAAATGACCTTCGGGTTAAGAAATGCAGCACAGTCATTTCAAAGGCTGATGCTATCAATCTTACGCGGATTATCATTTTGTTTCACTTATCTTGATGACATACTGATAGCATCACAATCCAGAGACGAGCATCTAATGCATTTGAATACAGTGAACAATGGATTAGTCATTATGTGTTTTCGCTCAGTCCGAAGTCTTGTTCTTGGGTCATACAGTATGCAACAAGGGTATCCTTCCATCACCCGAAAGAGCTCAAGTCATATCTCAATTTAGCCGACCCACAATAGTTCAGCAAATGAAACGGTTCCTAGGCATGATCAATTTTTATCGGCGTTTTGTACCAGCAGCCGCAAAAGATCAGGCCGTTTTAAATGACTTTCTGAAGGGATACAAAAAAAATAGCAAAGTTGTTATCAATTGGACAGACACAGCCGTCGAAGCTTTTGAGAAGTGCAAGAGAGCAATGACTGAGGCAATCCTTTTAGCTCATCCTGTAGGTTCGGCTCGTAAGTCAATAATGGTGGATGCGTCGGACACTGCAGTTGGGGCAGTAGTTCAGCAATGGGTAAACCAAGCCTGGGAAACATTAGGGTGTTTTTCTGTGCGATTTACGGTGACGCAAAGCAAGTACAGCGCCTACGACAGGGAAATCTTGGCGGCTTATTTAGGTATAAGGCATTTCAGGTTTCTTCTTGAGAGACAAAATTTCACACTGTTTACGGATCATAAACCCTTAGTTTACGCTTTTAGACAGATTAGTGAAAAAGCATCACCCAGGGAGCGCCGACATTTAGACTACATAGGGCAATTCACAACGGACTTACAACACGTTTCGGACAAGAACAATATGGTAGCTGATACTCTTTCCCGCATAGTACGACAAGACAATAGTATGTATACGTCAATCCTGAGATTCAAGCAATTCCCCGTACGTTTTGGTGCCAATAGAACATTGTATTACGACATATCCACAGGTAAATCTCGACCTTATATTCCTTTCGCGTTCAGGAAACAAGTTTTTGAATCATTGCATAATTTGGCTCATCCAGGAGTAAGGTCTTCAGTGGGCTAAAATCGCCAGACATACGAAATCTCCTATCGGATCATATGAACCAACTACTGATCGTTTTACCGAAGTTCATTTGGACATTGTCGGTCCATTGCCACCATCTGCAAATTACCGATACTGTATAACGATGATAGACCGATACACGCGTTGGGCAGAGGCCATACCCGTATCCGACATAACCGCAAATACTGTCGCTTTTGCGATCTATTCAGAATGGATTGTACGTTTTGGTATTCCATTATTCATTGTAACCGACCAAGGAACCCAGTTTGAATCCAAGTTGTTCGCGGAATTGTCAAGCTTGTTAGGGTTCCAACATAAACGTACGAACAGTTATCATCCGCAGTGTAATGGTATGATCGAGCGCTGGCACCGTACACTAAAGGCTGCGATTATGTGTTATGACAGACCTGATTGGACCACTATTTTACATTCCGTCCTACTAGGATTAAGAACTAGTTATCACGAAGATTTGCAGGCTACTTCAGCAGAGTTAGTGTATGGAAGTGAATAAACATCCAGTCCCACAATCAGATTTTGTCAAGTCACTCAGACAGCATTTTTCGGAATTAAAACCAGCCACAGCGTCAAAACACACTACAGACAATATTTTCGTTAGTCGTAATTTAAAGGACTGTTCACATGTCTTCATACGTACAGACGCGTTACGCAGGGCTCTCCAACCCCCTTATACAGGACCATATCAGGTGATCAAACGTTTCGAGAAATTTTTCGAAGTTCGTATCAATAACAAATGTGCCAGCTACAAACGCCAGCAGCCCAATCAATTGTCAATTAGCAAGGTACCAACAAAACGCTAGTTTCAAATTGCTTTGCTATGACCGAAGAAGTCATACTTTCAACAGCCATAATTCAAATAATGGAGAATACATCAATTGGAGAGTGCTTTTAGATTCGGCATCCCAATCATGTTTTTTCACAAAAGCATTCGCCGATCAATTAGGCGTGCCGTATCAAACAATACAGCTTCCAATTAATGGTCTAAATGGTTTATCAACACAAATTAAAGCTTAGGTTACAATGAAATTAAAATCGCGAATTAGTGAATTTAGTGCTGAGATTCGATTTTTAATTATACCGAGTATAACAGCTAACCTTCCATCAAGATACATATGTACCTCCGAGCGTTATTACAATTCCAGAGGGCATTACTCTAGCTGATCCAGAATTCAATGTACCAAGGGATAGATGCTCATAGATGCTCTCATCGGAGCCGAGCTTTTCTTTAACATTCTTTTGGGCGAAAGAATACAATTATCAGAGGAACAGCCTGTGTTTCAAAATTCAAATTTCGGCTTCATAGTGTGTGGAAAAATTGGTAATTCCAGTTCAATTAGCATGATAACCACAGTGGGATTGTCAAAAGAAACCAATACGGAATTGCTACAGCTTGTCAAACAATTTTGGCAATTGAAATCGGTGGATGTCAATTTCGTCCTTACAGCTGAGGAAAAAACGTGTGAGCAGCATTTTATCGATACTCACAAACGTGACGCGCATAAGGCAGATATATTGTTTAGCTACCACTTTGTCCTAATATTACACAATTGGGCGACTCTAAACAACAAGCAGTGCAACGATTTAATTATTTAGAGAAACGATTACAAAATAATGAAACCCTCAAGGTTATGTACGATGAATTTATAAGCGAGTATATTGCACTCAAACACATGATTAAGGTAAATGATGATATAATCACCTCAACAGAATCACCCAGTTATTACATTCCCCATCATGCGATCACAAAACCACAGAGCACAACGACGAAATTACGCGTGGTTTTTGATGCATCGGCAAGTTCGTCCACGGGAATTTCACTTAATGATTCACTGAGGTAGGACCTCGAACACAAAACGATCTTTTTGCCATTATACTTCGATTCCGCAAGTATCAAGTGGTATTCAAGGCGGACATTGAAAAAATGTACCGCCAAATTCTCATAAGTCAAGATCAGCGTTGTCTACAAAGAATTATATGGAAGCCCGAAACAGATCAACAATTTTCGGCATATGAATTAGCTACGGTGACTTTCTGGCCACTCGAACCTTGAATCAAATCGCGAATGACGAGAGAGAGAGATTTTCAGCAGCTCACGCAGCCATCCGCGATTTCTATGTGGATGATTGTATGACTGGTGCCGATACAGTAGAGCAAGCAATAAAAATACAACAAGAATTACTTGAAATGCTTCAAACAACTGGTGTGAGGTTCCGAAAGTTTACGTCAAATTCAACAGGCACTACTAAACGATATTCCATTAGCCGATAGAGATCAAATTAATGCGACTGATTCCAATCAAACAATAAAAACCTTAGGTTTAATCTGGAATCCTGACAAGGACATTTTTATGTTTTATAACCAGCCAATAATGAAGAATTCATCTCGAATAATCACAAAACGTGGTGTATTATCTGAGCTAGCTAGCATATTCGATCCTTTGGGTCTTTTAGCTCCGATGATTATCACAGCTAAGATTTTTATACAACATCTATGGCAACTGCAACTAGACTGGGATGATCCATTATCAGCCGAGGATGAAAGATTTTGGAATGGATACTGATATTAATTCGAGACGACTTCATCCATTGAACTACCACGGTGTGTTACAAACTCTAACCCAACAAAATTCGAACTGCAAGGATTTGCCGACGCTAGCAAAAAAGCATACGGGGCATGTGTTTATTTACGGAGTATTAATAGCAACAATGGACTGATTCGACGATCACGCTGTATACAACGAATTAAAATTACATTAAAAACTTGTTATATTTACAAAAGTTGCTTTTTTAACATTTGTGGTACATACTATCAGAAGAAGCGATAAGGGCGAGAAAACCTCTTTGATCTGTTTCTGCAAAGTTGACGAAGCAATTATTATTAATAAAAATCTTGAAAATATTATTCTAGTATAAGAAATATTTGGAAAAAGTTTTTTTTTAAATATTTTAACATTTGTGGTACTCAGATGAAGCGATACGAGCGATAAAATTTCTTTGATCTTCATGCACAGTTAGGACAACAATATTCGTTTCTTTGAATTCGTTAAAAAGTTTTCTAAAGTTTTAATCTTTTATTATTTCAAATTCCTAAAATTGTTTATTTCCTTTAAATTCTTTAAATTTTTGAATATTCTTTAGAGTTTTAAAATTCGAATAAATTCTTTAATTTTTCCGAATTGTTTAAATTCTTTAAATTTTTCAAATCCATAGGTTCCTTAGATTCTGTCAATTCTAATAAACTCCTTAGCTTCGTTAAATTGTTTGTCTTCTTTGCCATCTTTTCTGGAGCTCCAGGCATTCCCAGCTCTTTCGCAATTCGCTTTGAACGACCTACGCTTTTAACCTCTTACTCAGTGAGCCAAATCGGGTACTTACGGTTCATTTCGCGTAGACAATACATGCAAGCCTATATTACTGACATTAAAGATGGATCGCCCCATAAATTCAGATGATGAAAAAATCCCTTTTGAACCCCACTCTTCTCGGGAGTCATTCCCGGCACAAGGTTAAATTCACTATACTCTTCAAATTCTTTTAAATCCTTTAAATTCTTTAGATTATATTAAACTCTTTAAACTTCAAAATTCTTATAACACATTTTTTTTCGCTACATCCCATTCAGGATTTGGCCGCTTCATGATGAAGTTTCATAATCATTTTTTTTAACGGATAAAGAGTGATTAATTCAATGATCCTACATTAACCAGCTGTGATTTTTTCATTCCCGCCTAGAATTGAACCCGTGACCTCCGGAGCTTAAAAACAAGCAAGCGAACCACTGTGCCACCGGGGCAGCAACTCATAAATCATGGCTATTATAAATCATTAAATCTTTGAAATTGTTTAAATCCGGTTAATTATATTCTTTCAATTCAAATTCTTTAGACTTTTAAAATTCTAATAAATTCTAAACAATTTTATTTATGTATTTATAAAATAACAAATTGATAGCTTCAGATTATATATCAATTTCCTGCAACTTCGTCAAATCTTTAAATCCGTTAAACTTTTTTCTTTGCAATTTTGCATTTGTTAAATTCTCGAAATTGGTTGGGTGTTTTAAATTCACTAAAGAGTTTCATTCAATCATTTACATTTTTTTAGATTTATAAAATTCTAATAAATTCTGTAAATCTTTTAAATTTCCCAAATTTTTAAAATTCAATAAGTCTTTGAATTTTTTTAAATCCTTTAAATTCTCTCTTGAATTCTTTAAATTTGTTAATTTGTTAAAATTTGTTCTTTAGATGGTTAAACTCTTTAAATTTTTTAATTTTTTCAAATACCTTTTAAATTCTTTAGATTTTTAAAATTCTAATTAATTCTGTAAATTCTGTTTATTATTCAAAATCTTAAACTGGAAATACATGAGCAGAATTTTTGCTAGCAACGCTGCCGGCAGAAATTTGGGTGAACTATACGTCTTTTCTCGCAAGCAGAATTTTTGTTTTTGTGGCATTTATTTGATTCATTTGTAATGTAAAATTTTTGTAAATTAGTGATGCCTTAAATTATCACAAATTAATTAATTTTTATCCATTTTGGCATGTGTCACACAAAATTTATTCTCTGTCAGCATTAAGCTTCGTAAAGTTTTGAATTTTTTAAATCCGTTTAACTATTTTCGGCAATAAGTTAAATCAATTTTTTTAAATATTTTACATTCTGTAAATTCTAATAAATTTCTTAACTTCGAAAATTTTTTTAAATTCATTAAATTCTTTTCTTTGGAATTTTGCTTTCATTAAATTCCCTGAATTTGTTAAATACATTAAATTCGCTAAAGTTTTTAAATTCATTTAATCGTTTAACTTGTTTTGGTTCTTAAAATTCTAATAAATTCTGT
The DNA here is from genome assembly GCA_963556165.1 of Tipula helvola. Classification (NCBI taxonomy): domain Eukaryota; kingdom Metazoa; phylum Arthropoda; class Insecta; order Diptera; family Tipulidae; genus Tipula; species Tipula helvola. Next base: position 51,409,866 of record OY744483.1, read on the forward strand.
AAATTCTTTAAATTCCTCAACTTCTTAAAGTTCATCAATTTTTTTTTTTTAAATTTGTTTTATATCCGTTAAATTATTTTCGTCAAATTCGGTAAATTCTTTCCATCAGATTCTGTAAACTTCAAATTCATTAAATCTTTGAAATGGTCTAGATCCATCGAGTCTTTAAATTCTATAAATTCATCAAATATCTTATGTAAAAGTTTGAGTTAAATCACAAAATTTATATTTCTGGAGAATTTTTAATAAACAAATAAATTAAATTCTTTATTTTAATTGTATTAATTCACAAATATATTTCAAAAATCCTTTTATTGTTATTATTTGTAAAAATGACGCTGAGGAAGTAAACGATTTTAATTTTAAATTCTTTAAAAGAATCTAAATTATCTAAATCACTTCTTCTTTGCTTCGAGCGGCTAAGAAGAATTTTTTACATTTTGTAATATAAAATCGGTTTGACGAAATAATTGCTGTCACAAAAAAAAATTCAACTAACAAAATATGGAAGTGATTAATTATTTACATTTAAATTCGCAAAGCGATGTTAATTAAATAATAAAGAAAAATAATTAGCGTCATTAATGTAATTTTATTCACGCCTAATATACTCATTAATGGCTGTGAAAAACTTAGCAAAAAAAATAACAAATTTTTCCTATACGTATACGTATTTATATGTAGTGGTAATATAAATTATACGCCTAAAAGTGGATAAAGAAACCAATACACAATAGATTATAATACAATTCAGTGACGATTTTTATTCAAAAAAGAAACCAAACGAGAGTTGACTCGAATATCCGTAGTATGCACTTGATGAAAAAATTATGAAATGGCCGGACCCTGGGGTCAGCCACATAAATAACAAGCAATTTCTACATCAAATGGTTGTACGATTTTCCGCAAATCAAATTTGTTCAACAAAAATCAAAAGTCTCAGAGTCAAATAATTTTTTTTGAATTTATATGGCTGACCCCAGGGTCCGGCCATTTCATAATTTTTTCAACGTGCATATTACGGATGTTCGAGAAAAATCATTTGACATTGGGACTTTGATTTTTGTTGAATAAATTTCGTCGGTAGAATATCGTACAACATTTGATGCAAAAAATTGCTTGTTATTTACATGGCCGACCCCAGAGACCGGCCATTTCATAATTATTACATCAAGTGCATACATCGGACATTTGAGACAAATCATTTGACTTTGGGACATTTGAGTTCTGTTGAACCAATTTCGTCGGTGGAAAATTGTACAACATTTGATGCAAATATTGCTTGTTATTAACATGGCCGACCCCAATTTTTGTATTAAGTGCATACTTCGGACATTCTAGAAAAATCATTTGACTTTCGGATCTTTGATTTATTGTTGAATAAATTTAGTCAATTCCATCGTTAGTTTGCCTATACAAAAATCGCCTAAATGTATACTTTTTATTTTACACAACTACTACATAATTATTATTCGCTAAATACTTCACTTCGGTACTCATCATACGTTTGTTTCATCAATTATAATGATATCCATTATTCACTGCTAGTTTATCTAGTAGTCTCTTCCCATTTTCATTATTATTAAACTGTGACGTCAAAATGTCGACGAAAATTATTTTAGGAATATTTAAAGGATTTGATTATAAATTACAATGTTATCTGTGTAATAATTATGACAATTAATTATTAAAATAAAACAAAATAATTTATAGTAATAATGTTTATTACTATTAATAATTATTTATTAGATTTTACAAGTTTTTATTAATTATAGTTAATCTCTTCAGTCTACTCTGTATCACAACTGCTATGAAGTTATTCTACCAGCTGTCAGTAGAAAGAGGTGATGGGTGCGTTCGAAATATATCACACAGGTGTGCGTTCTTATTACATGCCTTTTTTTTTGTTTTTTGTTTTTTTAATTAATACTATTACAATAACATAACTTACATCCTATATCTAACGGGCGGTCGAACTATCCGACCAGAGCGTGTGCTACGGTAATTGTGTTGTACCGGATTCTGAACCGGCAGTATGAGTTCCTGATGACTATCAACATCTGCTTCAGATGCATCACTACCGGCTGTTTCATAATCATCTGAAGACTCATGACTTGTATTAATATCCACCGGTAGTGAGGAATCTTCTGCCTCACAAGTTGTGTCATCATGATGCTGAACATCATTATGCTATTGGTGATGGTATGATTTGTATCTCTGTTAGGTTACTATTGTCAGTATACAACCCATTCTTAATATGCTCCTCAAATAGCATGTCACTTGCATTAAATCCACTATTTTTCGTTTTTGCTATGAATCGTCGATTTCGTCGGTAGTGATTATCAAAGCTATCCTTTACTATATATGATCTATCATTAACATTACCTACCACTGTACCATAGTTCCATTCATGACTGTTTTTCTTAAAGATTACAAGATCTCCGATTTTTAACAATGGCAATGCTTTTGCGTTTCGATCAAAGTAGTATTTTTGTTTCATTCTTTTTTGTTTTATTTTTTGTTGAACCTGACTTTTATTCACATTGTTACGACATAACAGCGCCTTGAATACGGGCATTTTGGTTTTTAATAGACGACCGTAAAATAACTGACAAGGAGATAGCTGCATACTTGCCACAGGCGTAGTATTGTATTCCAGAATTCGATATTGATATTGAGCTGTTTCATTATTTTCGTAACATCGCTTGAATATATTCTTTGCGATTGCTACTCCCTTTTCTGCTAAGCCATTGCTCTGCGGATACCTAGGGCTCGAATATTGTACGATCATGTTACATTCATCTACGAATTTGTCAAATTCATCCGAGTTGAAGGGATTATTATCACACTTTATTTTTGTTGGATATCCACTGATGTTAAAGCGATTTCGCAACTTTCGAATAACATGACTTGCAGATTTATACTCAACATGTTCCACTATGAGAAAACCTGAGTATGCGTCAATGATTGATATGAAGTTCATTCCAGCGTACTCAAAGATATCCATTGCGGCGACGTGAAGGGGGTACTCAGGTGTTTCTTCCTGTACTAATGGTTCTTTCTGATTATTTCTTTTGAAAGTTTCGCATGTCTCACATGCCAATACAATATCCTTGATTTGTTTATTCATACCCGGCCACCAGTAATGCAGTCTAGCACGAGCAAGAGTTTTTTCGATTCCAAGATGTGGCGCATGCAACCACTTAGCGATTTTTTGCTGTAGCCCGGTGGGTATCACCAGCCGATGATTGCGAAAAAGCAACCCATTCTCAAAATGTAATTCCGATTTGAACTTATAGAATTCCTGACTGAAGTTGTCAAGCTTATGATAAGTTGGCCAACCGTTGGTAATAAACATGCAGATACGCTTATACTGCTCCTCTCGTTCGATCGTAGAACGATATGTATTGTAATTTTCCTCTGATAGGCATGCAGCCTTTGTTACCATATGTATGACGCATGATAGCTCCTCCATTTCTGTCACGTGCGGCAATTGTGCACGAGATAAGCAGTCAGCCACAAGCATGTCCTTACCAGGTTTGTAAGTTACACTTAATTTAGGATATTTGAGCAGAAACATAAACATTCTTTGTAATGGCGCGGTGACATCATCCATATCTCGCTTAACCAGTGTTTCCAATGGCTTGTGGTCACTTTCCACAATAAATTCTCGAGCATACAGGAAGTAATAAAATCGTTCACATGCAAATACTATCGCCAGAAGCTCTTTCCGATTTGAGCCCATTTCTGTTCACTCTTGCTCAATGTTCTAGAGGCATACACCACAGGTTGTCCCCCTTGAGTAAGTACACATCCCAATCCATCCTTTGATTCGTCCGTTTGAATGATTACCGGCTTGTTCTTATCGTAAATTGCTAACACAGGGTCAGCGGTCACTACATTCAACAAATCACGAAATTCGCATTCATGTATTTCATTCCATTCAAATGCAACATTATTTTGCGTAAGGTTACGCAATGCCGCAGATCGCTTTGACAAATTCGGGATGAACTTTGCAAGATATTTGAAAAGCCCTAGGAGTCGCATGACATTCTGCTTGTTTTCCGGCTTTTTCATTCTACAAATTGCTTCAATGTACTTATTCTTTGGCTTGACCGAACCATATGACAAGACATGACCCATGAATTCGACCTGTGATTTTCGATATTGAATTTTTTCAGAGTTAAATTTAACGCCATTTTTTTTAGCGCGTTCAATGACCAACGACAAAGACCGATCGTGATCCCATTCGGTTTGGCCCAAAATCCCAATGTCATCAAAATATACCAAAACTCCTGGTATATCTCCAAATATCTGAATCATGTTTCGCTGAAACATCCCCGGTGCACAGTTGAGCCCAAAAGGTACACGATTAAATTTGAATCGCCCGAATGGGGTCATGAACGTAGTTAGATTTGAACTGGCTTGATCCAATTCCATTTGCCAGAATCCACTTGATAGGTCAAGAACCGTAAATACTGTTGTCATATGGCTGGTAAAGTCATCTATGGTGGGGATGAGAAAATGTTCACGTTTAACGGCTCTGTTTAAAGGTTTAGGGTCCAAACAAATTCTCAATTTACCATTAGAGTTTTCCACAATTTGCAAATTATTAACCCAGTCCGTTGGGTATGATACAGGTGAAATGATTCCCTCTAATACTAATTGCTTCAACTCCGACCTCAAAGGTTCCAGTAGGCTATGCGGTATTCGTTTTTTATAATGCAATGACGGCTCTGCATCTTCCTTCAGTATGATAGTTTGTTTTGATGGAAACTTACCCAAACCATCAAAAATATCGAGAAATGTTTCCACAAACTGCTCACTTGTTGTTGGCAAGCAGGTAACCGAGTCAATATCCAATCGTCTAATAAGATCAAATTTAATAGAGCTATCTAAACCAAGAATTGGTTCAAAATTGTTTTCTACAACAAGAAATCTAGCCGTTAGGTTCTTTTTTGTTTTTAAATAGAAACAATCCAAGTTCACAGTACCATAAACGTTTACTTTATTATTACTATAATCAAATACTGGATAGTTCAGTTCTTTGTTTTGAATTTCAGCTTTTGTTTTTTGTACTACGTTGATCGGAACACAATTCACATCTGAGCCAGTGTCAATCTTAAAATCTACTTTTTGATTTCCTACTTTATACGTTTTTATCCATCGACTGTTACTAGATCTAATACTATTTGAGTTTATTTTAAAATGTAATATATTTCGACTACATGCAATTCCATCACCTACCTTCCCATTGTTACCCGTGTCACTCCAGATGAGCGACTTTGTTTCCATTTTCCCTTCTTCTTTGTTTTTTGCTTCCAATCCACTTTGCTTGTTGTTGTTATTCCATTTGATTCTGCGAGATTTGCAGAATCGCACAAAATGACCCATTTTTCCACATCCCTTGCATGACACCCCTTTTGCTTTACATTCCACTATATGGCCCGGTCCGAACAATGCACCGCAATTGCGGCCTTGACTTTCAAGTCAGTTAAACGTTAAAATTTTCTTTGTTCCGTGAAAAATCAATGGGAATATTAAATTAATTAAAATTGGACTTCAATTGCGAAATATTTGGAAGAGGACCATCTGGGTATTAAATACTAGAAAGAAGCAATACGTATCCTAGCATAAAGTACCTTTCAAAGAAGAAATATGCAGCATAGAATGGGACGTTGTGATCCTGGGGCTAAAACATTAGAATTTTTTTTAAATTAAATAGTCAACCTTCATCTGACCATTCTATAAGGAATGAGCTTCTGCTCAAATTAGAATGGTAAGCAAGAGGTTGGTCTCTTACGCCAAATTTTTGTATATTAACAAATAAATAAATAAAATAAATAAATCAAAATAAATAAATAAATAAATCAATTGTAACATCTGCGTGCAATGGCATCAACCACATTTGATTGTTGTTCTTCAATACTATTAATTGTTTGAACGACACCCTAATCCAACAGTAATTTGTTTTTATTCGCCTCTTCAAATGCCTTGCATTTGTCAATCACATCATTCACTGGCTGATTTTTCCCATCTAGCAGCTTTAACTGTAATTTTTTATCATACACACCAATAATTATGCGATCACGAAGCATTCTTTCTTCATACGGTAGTCCGCATGTACATTTATATTCACAGAACTGAATTTGCTTACGTAATTCAGTTTCAAACTCAACAAATGGTTGTTTTTCCTTTTGCACAATCGTGTTATATTTGAAAGATTCCATTGCTTCGTTTTTCTTTGGAATGCAATATCCATCAAATGCTTCGATCACCGCTTGCAACGTTCGGATTGCTTTGCGTTCGTTTGCGTCTGCCGCTGGTGCTAGTTTTCCAAGAATCCTGTTTGCCGATCCACCATTCGGGAATAACGTGTTGTAAATGTCCATTGCACGTGCACCAATTAACCACAAAAATGTTGCAATCTTTTTTGATTCTGTATCCACGTCTTTTCCGGTAGCTATCATATACATCTGGAATGTTCTTTTCCATACTGGCCACTCACGTGCTAAATTTGAACAATCTAGCTCTGGTGGTAGGCGATCATTTGTTGCCATTTTTCTTCACAAAACTTTGATAACTTCACGAAATTATTTATTGTATTGTGTGTACCATACACTTGATTTCAAGAATAATATTATTTTTCGTTCCGATGGCGTTTAATTTGGTCGATGATCACAGATTTCTACCAATTTTAAAATGCTCACGTACTTTACGTTTGTAGTATACACACAATTCTTTATTGATTATTTTTAACAATATCCCACTTCTGACACCATGTAATAACTATGACAATTAATTATTAAAATAAAACAAAATAATTTATAGTAATAATGTTTATTACTATTAATAATTATTTATTAGATTTTACAAGTTTTTATTAATTATAGTTAATCTCTTCAGTCTACTCTGTATCACAACTGCTATGAAGTTATTCTACCAGCTTTCAGTAGAAAGAGGTGATGGGTGCGTTCGAAATATATCACACAGGTGTGCGTTCTTATTACAATCTGTCGGTCGTGGGCAAAGTATCGTATTCTACACGCATATAATGGCTGTTATTCACTCAGATAATTTACGACACTCGCCTATCGGCTCGTGTCGGCAAACTTCATCTTCATTAATAACAGCTATCATTATATGATCGTTGAATAATATACTATTACAAGATAAGTATAAGTTTGATTACAATATAAATAAAATATATTATCTAATTCAATTTCAGCTGGGAATTTTTGAAAAATGTAAATCCGTTAAATTCTTTCTTTGAATTCGTTAAATTCTTTCAATTCAAATTATACTATATACTATCATACATTCATTATGTATATTTTTTAAATGCTTTAAATTCTTCAAATATTTTAAAATCCATAGATTCTTAAAATTATAATAAATTTTCTGAATCTTTTAAATTTTTAAAACCCTTCCTTTACATCTTGCAAATTTTTTAAATACTTTATATGAGTGCTATAAATCGTTAAATTTTTTAAATATTTTAATACTTTAATTATTTACGAATTCCTAAAATTTTTAAATGTTTAAAATTCTTCAAATACTTTATATTGTTTAGATTTTATATTTTTAATAAATCCCGTAAATTCTGTAATTTCTTCGAATTGTTTAAAATTTTCGAATTCTTCAAAATTCTTTGAATCCATAAAATTCGTTTCTTGACAATTTAGCGTTGTTTGCTTATTTCTTTGAAATATTTCCTGTGTCTCAAGTTAGTCCTAACTTTTTCGCAGTTCGCTTTAACATCTAATCGAGATTGCAATAGTTTTAGTTTAGTTTAGAGCTTTGCACTACTTCACATATTCGATGTTCGATTTTAAGGAGTGCGATTGGCTTTTTCGTATCATTTTGTTTCAAATCGTAATAATTGTTAATTGATCGATGCACGATTTTAATATGACACTGGTGCCCTCGCTGGTAGGTTTTGTTCACTTTCTATTGGACCATGATTTCTATCAAAGTTGCCCGCAGCTAGTTCCTTTAATAAGACAGTTAAACGATTGATCGCTTCTGTGCCTGACACAAATATTAGAGCGGATGCGCCGTTATTTTTCGCTATAAAAAATTTGCTTTGTCGGTTCAAACTATCAAATCGTTTAGTTAATTCGACTGGTTGCGTGTTAACTCAGTAGTAAACAAATGGTCTTCATTTGTTTGCATTTAATGTTAGGCGAAACTATAGGCTAGAATTTGCATTTTGGCTAATACAATTTGTTTTTACTGTTACCAGCGGTACAACTATACCATACTATACAATTTTTATCTAATTCACCGTATAGGAAATCTGTAATCATATCCTATATACAAAACCCGTAGTAAGCGGTTCCCGTTAATTGATATTCTCTATGGCTTCTAGAAGCTATATCGCTTCTTTGTTTAATTCGATTTATTCTAGTGTAATTTTAAACTCAGTATTTCGAAACTAATTGTTGTATGATGATTTCTTGTACCAATTCATGGGATTACAACCATTTGACTATATTGATTGCTGAATCATTTTCGTATCAAAATGTGTAGAGCTTTAGGCTAGAAAACATATAAAAATGCCGGTGAGTTAATATTTTGTAAATATATTTTTTTCGTGATAAATAATGTCGTAGCAGTTATTTTGTGTCATGATAGTCCGCTGATACTAAATAATGTCATGACACATTTTGTCAGGAATGACAAGTAAATATCATGATATTGTTATAGCATGCTATATTAATGTTATCCACATATTTTTCTAGGATAATTTTCAGGCCATCTTCACAGATATTGGTTTCTGTTCATTTTGGATTTAATTGTATCGTTTGAAGCGAACTACTCGGTGGTGTTCGTGGAGTTTTTGAAAATAAATTAAACATTACAAATAACAATGTGTAATGATCATTTTGGTGGAGAAAATACGATTGTTTAAACGGGTAAAATAAGAAATTTATAGTTAGGATTCAATGGTTGTGGATCACGATATTCTAAATTAATTACTTTTGAGCTTTCAAAATAATCCACAAACAAATTTTCTAATATATGTATAGTAATCAACTTTCAGCTATAAACCGGCTTCCACATTTCGTCAGATGTAAGATACATCATCTTACTTACGGCTTGCTGTCGAAACCTTACAATTTTGTTTCTCTGCGACGTAGCATATCTGATATGCCCAAAAAGAAACATGTTTGTGTGTCCATTATATTTCTTATCTCACTTCAAGTGCCTTTGCTAGTTCGATGTCATATTACCTGGAATCGCTTAACACATGATTAATACCAATTAATTGAACAAAGTCGACAAATGCATAATAATTTGCCGCACGCTCCTATGGAAGACGTGTGGTGTGGCAAAGCTAGTTGCACATATGTAAATTGAAAAAACCAAAAAGAATTTCCGTTCTCGCACTACATGGTGCCATACTACCACACAAAATTTGCTCTTGATATCCAAATCATTATTATTCCAATGTAGGTTATATGGTTAGGAAAAACATTTCGAATGAATACATATTCAAGTGTAACAAAATTATAAATGAATCATGTCTGTAAATAAATCTAAGCCAAATATAATTCAATTACTAAATAGACCAGACGCCCGCCACTTTATAATCACATCAAACGAAAACTTAAAATAAACCCTTTCTCATCAAACTATTTTAATTTAACATCCGCAATTTGTGACGCATATTGCGTAGTAAAACAGTTTACGAATGCGTATACCGCGAACACATTTAAAGAAATCATTTAATATCTTACAAATATATATTTTAGTGACTGATAATTTTTTTTTTTTATTTATCTAGCCCATAAACACTTTAATCATATTAATGTTCATCAATGCCATGTTGTTTGAATAATAAAAATAAATTTTACGACCCGTTAAAATCTTTAATTAACTTGTACACCACAAATCATTAAATTGGACAAAAATAATTATTGGTTTGGTATATTGCTTGCGTGACATAAGTCAAAAACGGTTAAATTAATTTTGTTTTGTTAAATATTTAAAGACCATGAAGGCAAATCAATATCCAGTCTGTAATTATATTATGAACATAACTTGTTAGTTTTTCAATTAATTTAAATAGTTAATAAAATAAAAAATAATTGCCCGTAATTTATAGATTTTTATCGAAGTATCAAACACTCTATATACATATAATATACAATGTTGGTATATGCTGAAATCGAAACATGTTTTTCTTGATTGACATAATTGGTACGTAGCACATTCGTATATCAAAATAGAGATTTAACATTTTATTAATGCTCGCAAGATCTATTTCGAATATATAATTTTAGCTTGACAAATTTTTTTTGTATAATAAATTTCGGTTTTCCTTATAAGAGTATATAGTTTGTCAAAATTGGAATTGGGTTTTCGATTAAATTTTCTATTTGCTAAGCACATTAAACAAATATCATCTGAATAACTTTGAAATTGGAAATATATCGATCCAGGCGTTATAAGCTACATAAATTTCCGAAATAGAATTTACTGGAATGGAGTTTTAATTTGGAGCGTTTATCTTGAAACCAATTCTGATACTGCATGAGCAATATTAACACTAAACCTATCAGAGCGGTCTAATGACCGCTTTTGTTATTTTAATCAAAATTGTTAAATTCCAGGTTTTCATTTTTCTTGAACTTACTGCACGACTTATAGCTACTTAATTTTGCAAGAAGAGAGATAGCTTCTTCTTTCGTTTTTCCTGTACCGTTATCTAAAGTGAGTGGTCTTTTAACCGCTGGATAATATATGAAATTTTATAAAGTTATCTGAATGGAAATCTCGAACTTACAAATTTTTCAAGAGAATGTCTTCCGATTTGGCTGTTCTACAAAAAATATACATACAGCGAAACCTCACTACAACAGACATCGACGAGACGAAAAAAGTAGTCCGTTGTAGTGAGTAGTTCCTTGAATTGAGGATGCTTTTTTTTATAAAAATTATATTGGGATTCTATTTTTTATCTGATTGTGATGAAATTCAGAAGTTCCAATGGGAATGGGATTCTCAAACGATTTTGAGACGAATTTTTGGATAATGGCCGATTAGGAAGGAACTTGGTCAATGGCCATTTCTTATCCGACCTTGATGAAATTCAGAGTGCACGATGGAAATAGACCCTAAAATGATTGTTAGATCATGTTCTAGGATATGGCCGATTAGGAAGGAACTTAGTCATTTTTTACCCAATTTTAATGAAATTCAACATCCACGAAGAAAATGTGGTTCTATAATGATTTTTAGATGGAGTTCTGGAATATGGCCAATTAGGATGAAACTTATCGTTCCTCCCTAATTGGCCATATTCCAGAACCTAATCTAAAACTCATTTCAGAATCCCACTTCCATCATGCATGCTAAATTTCATGAAAATCGGATAAGAAATGACCAAGTTCCTTCCTAATCGGCCATACTCGGGAACTGGGTCTAAAAATCCTTTGAGAATTTCATCAAAACCGGATCAGAAATGGCCAAGTTTCTTACTAATTGGCCAAATTCAAGATCTATCTAATGCTCCTATCATCGCAGAAATGTATGTCCGTGTCTGCTCTAGCAAACACTTTGCTTGTGCAAATAAGGTTCCACTGTATTTGAAAAAAAGCAACATAAATTCAGTAAAAATTAGACCAAAGAAATGAATATGAGCGGAAAAATCAAAAGAGAATGAATGAGATAAAAAAAACAAGTAATAATGTCAACTCAATGCCACTACATAAATAGCCGTGACATCAGTCTAAAAAAGTAAAATCATTAGTATAAAGAGGGGTTTTATTTTCCTATGGAATATAAACAAAATCATATGGGATTTTAAAATTCATTATTTTATAATACTATTCAAGTTAGCCGAAAGTTGCGAGCCGAAAGTGAAAAGTCGATAATGCAGAGTGTATTACTTCATCTGCAGTAAAAACCGGTAATGCAGATTGTCTTATCCCAGCCGAAAATATAAAATGAAATCAATATCGATCGGTAGTGTTTATCCTAAAACTACTAAGGAATGTAAGGATGCATGATTGTCATTGAATACCTTTGTTAATATTCATATATGGCAAAACCTGGCTGCAGTTCCTCGTGGAAAATTGTGGGAAACTCGAGGAAGCCAAAAAAATATTTTAATTTTAATAAAAACCCCCTCTAGAGTGTTATGTCTGGAAATGTATTTTATTGATGTGACTTGTCATTAGCTATCGCAGGAAAAAAATTCAATTCAAGTTTCCCGTGAGAAATTCCCATATGTGATATGTAGTGAAAATTGGGCCCCCTCGTTTTTGTACTTTCGCATGAAGATAGAGTCTTGAAATTGAAATATATGAGCCGTTTATTTTGAAAGTGGGGCAAGTCCACATTTTGTTGAAACGAGAAAATGAAGGAATAGAGAAACAATAAATGCAAAAATATACGAGATTTTGAATTTTCTTATTTTTTGAGCAAGTATTATTGATTATTCTTTTTTTATTTTGACTATAAATTGTTCACCGTTAGAAAGATTATACTTTTGTTTGTATATTGTTATCATTAACTTAAATTTTTTGAAAAGTGGACTTGCACCACTTTCAAAATGAACGGCTCATATGTTTAATCACATCTTTCGAAACAAAATATCATAATATTCGTCTGCAAAATATGAGCAGCAGCCTTTTCGTCGTTTTCCAGAAACTGAATTTTTACTAGACCAATTTTTACATGTGTAAGCATAGGAAAGCATAGAACAATGGCATTTTACATATGTTCGCATTGAGATACAATTTAGATTTTTCACATACATGTTATATAAGAATCGTAGAACAACATACTAAAAATTCTCTAGCAGCCCCTTCTTTGTTCGCATACAATTGGACTAAAAAAATTATTTTTATGCAAAAGATGTCTGATACACATCACTCTCAATCTCAATGGGCCTTTCCACACCAGTATTTTTAACAACCGTATTCACCCTCGTTTCTTTACCTCCCTGCCTACAAACCTAAATTTGTGGTGGGGATTTGTAATACACTTTTGCATTATGAAATTTCTGGTATTCTCGTGTTGTTACACACTAATACAAATATAAAGTTAAATACATAAAAAAATTGAATGTGCATTGGCACGTGATTTTCTATTGTTTAACGCACAAAATGAAATAATTGCCTCGAACAAAGCAATCCAAAATTGAAGTAAATTTACACATACATAAAGAAGAGTAACAACAGTGTGAATACAGAATGCTGTTGTTACCGTGTTGTGAAAAATACTCGTGTGGATAGGTCCAATCACTACAATTTGGTTCATAACTTTTATGTTTATATAACAATTACATATATAACAGACTATACAACTAGAAAATAGACCAACCAGATAGTTCAATTTTTCTTAGTTACGCTGTATAACATCGGTTATCTGCGTTGCTAAGTTGGGTTTCGCGAAACACAACTAGTGGTGTTTCGGCCACAAACAAATAAATCATATTATGTTATAATCATATCATCCATGAATATAAACAAACAATTAATATTTTTGACATTTCGCAAAAATGAGTTAATTTGGTGCAGTTTTTATTTGGTTGTGTAATATATTTGGTTGATTCGTTATATAGTCTTAACGTATACAACTCTAGCTTCGAAAATCATCTAAATATACAGTTGCGGACTCGATGTGTTACCTAGGAAACACATCTCGTCCTCTCAACTGTATATTAGATTATTTTCGTGCCTCTTTTTGTATAACTACTGTTGTATAAATCGTATTTCAAGTCTTGTTTTGAGTAATTTAACTTGTGTGTAACATAATCTTTAGGACTTTTACAATTTGTTAACTTGTGTGTTCATCATCATTAGAACTGTTTGACTTAACACTAATGGGTTCAGAAGGTAAAAAATGTACTTTTTATATTTATTTTGCATGTAATCTCATAAAATGGTTTATTGTAGTTGAACGATCTCATATTCTCTGTGGCATATGTAAGTCACGCATATTAAAATGGCGAAGAGTTTGCACTTTAGGAGCACCTTCTTTATGGACAAATGTTACTACATACTCAGAAAGCGTAGGAAAGTCATATAATCCAAATAGTTATGCTTATGCCTGTTTGAAGTGTCATTCAAGATTAAAGTTGAAAGGATATCACTTATTGCCTGGGAATACAGCTGAGGGTAATACTGTGGACAATAATTTGCATGATTATGAAATGGATATAACTCCTGATAGTTCTTGTTGCACTACATCTTCAGAGATTGATTTCCAGGCTTCAACCATGAATAGTACAACTTCATTTTTGACATTAGAAAACACAAGTACTGAATCTCAATCTGAATTTACATCTGAATTTCTCAGTAGTCAAGCTTCTGTAACGTCAAGCAAAGTTTCTTCTGTTCCAAGAAATGGAATTACAGTCAATCTTCCTAGCTGCTCTGGTACACAACACAGAGAAATTGTTTTATTTGTAAAGAAGCTGGTAGATGTAGGATTTCCAAAGAAGCGATCATCGATATGTGGAAAAGAAAGAAAATTTTTATTCCAATGAGCAATAGACGCTGTCGCTCCCATTTTGACAAAAATGGCTTGTTTAATAAGGAGACTTTAGAATCATTAGTTGCAACTAAAGAAACAATAGTATTGTCCGCTGAAGATATTGAAGAATTTTTCAATGCCGTCTATTTTAGTAAGGCCAACTCATACTCTAAAATCGATTTCGACGACGGCTCTCCACTAACTCCATATGATTATCAGAAATTCACTGGGATTTCACAAGAAAATTTCGATTGCCTTCATGCTTTTGTAAAGCCACACATCAGAAATAGTTGCAACAGATCTACGAGAAATGCGTTAGGGATATTCCTAGTAAAACTAAAGATAAACTTGTCACAGGAATTTTTGGCATATTTATTCAATGTAGATGGTCAAGCAAGAGTGTCTGCAATCTTTGAATCTGTTCGAAAAGCCTTGGATGAGCATTTTGTCCATCTTCATTTAGGTTATGATCATCTATCACGAGAAGATGCAATGAAACATCAAACTAAAATGGCTCATAAACTTCTGGATTCAGATGAAAATTCTATTGTAGTTGTCATTGATGGTACTTATCTATATGTTCAAAAGTCAAGTGATCATGAATTACAATTATTGACGTACTCCAATCATAAGCACAAAATATTTCTTAGAGAATGATGCTTTACTTCTCGATCGTGGGTTCAGAGATGTCATAGAAAAGTTGAAATTGCTAAAATTTAATCCAATAATGCCTCATGTCATCTTTAACTAAAATTCTTTGTGCCTTACTGAATGCATACCGTCCTCCTATGTTTACAGAAAACGAAAATCATGCACGTTATGCAGAGAAGGCAATTAGCAAAATGAATGATGACAATTCTCTTCAAAAGAAGATTGAAGAGCTAGGCCTTGAAAACAAACGAATTTGTTGGGAGGAGGCTACTAATCAGAATGAAGACTTTCCATGTTTATCAGAACAAGAAATTAAAAATGTCACTTTAGGTATGTATCAGTTAGATTATGGAAAAAGATATACTTATGAACACTTGAAGGCAGATTCTAGTTACAAGATCTTTAATTATATTAAATAAATAAATTATGTTTTTAATTGTATTTATTAATTTTATTTTTTAGATTCCTTATTGTGAAATTTGATTTGATTTTTTTTTTTTTTTTATCTTGCGATCAAGATCGATTTCGATATTAAAATATCATCGTCAGTTGGTAATTACTTTTTCTATACTACAAATATAACGGCTATTTTTTCTTCTTTATATACAGAAAAAACATTCATACTCCGTGTTTACGTTGATCAGAATTTTTGAAATAATACACTTTAGTTGAACAGCTTACATTGATTTACGAATTTTGTAGAATCAAATCGTATAACTTGTTGGTTGTGGTGTTAATTTTGGTATTCAATAAATATCTGTTGTTTTTGTTTTTGTAAATTTCGATTTCTTCCAAACGATCCATTGCATCCCCTTTTTTTAATCTAAACAATATTTCCATATTCGAATCCAAATTTATGTAGTTGTGTTGTGTTTCATTTATGTGCTGTGCGAAATTCGAATCGGTTCTGATCTTTCCTATACCTGTTATATGCTCTTTAAACCTTTGTTTAAACGATCTACCAGTTTGACCAATATAGAATGATGGGCAATCAGAACAAGTTAATTTATAAATACCGGTATCTAAAATTGTGTTGTCCTTAAGTTGAATTTTTTGTTCTAAAGAATTTCGGTTTTTGAACGCAATTTTATAGCCATAACTTTGGAATATTTTTTGTAAATGTTTACTGGAATTTTGATCATATTCTACGCTGATATACCTGGTATCCTGACCACCATCGCCGAAAATCAACGTGGTAAACTGTTGGTATTCAATTTTGCTCCGATATGCCGCATTCATGCTATCAATTTTATCAGGTTGATAACCGTTCTGGCTAGCGATCAATCTGATAACCCTCAGTTCATCATTATAATCCTGTTCGGACATCTTAATACTATTCAATCTTCGAATCAAATGGTTATAAGCTGCAATTTTGTGAGCATATGGGTGATTGGAATTTGCATGGATGGTATGACTGGTCTGCGTAGGTTTTCGATAAATTTTAAATTTATGTTGATTGAAAGAATTTTCTATGTTTAAATCCAAAAAATTTATATTTTTGTTTTCCTCAATTTCCAAAGTGAATTTAATTTTTTGATGAACACCATTTAAGAAATTTAGAAAATTATCCAACTGTCTGGAAGTACCTGAATATAAAACCAGAATGTCATCTACATATCTGTGCCAGTATTTAACATCTTTGTAAAACTTATTTTTGTTGTTTAAAACGTAACTATTTTCGAAATGGTTTAGATAAATATTGGCCAAAGTACCTGATAAAGGGCTACCCATAGGGAGACCATCAGTCTGAATGTAAAATTTATTCTGAAATTTGAAATAATTTTGACTGGTAATTTCTTCTAGTAATTTGATTAACTCTTCTATGATCCGAACATCTACATTGTTGTTTACTAGTATTTTTCTAGTGATTTCCAAAGTTTCGTTAATTGGTATATTCGATAACGACCACTCAGTAAAAAATAATATGGAACTGGTGAATAAAATAGAGGGAATACAAATACCAGCCAATGCTAAATTTGCCTCATTTGATATTACGAATATGTACTCCAATATACCAATTAACGAAACTTTGGAAATCACTAGAAAAATACTAGTAAACAACAATGTAGATGTTCGGATCATAGAAGAGTTAATCAAATTACTAGAAGAAATTACCAGTCAAAATTATTTCAAATTTCAGAATAAATTTTACATTCAGACTGATGGTCTCCCTATGGGTAGCCCTTTATCAGGTACTTTGGCCAATATTTATCTAAACCATTTCGAAAATAGTTACGTTTTAAACAATAAAAATAAGTTTTACAAAGATGTTAAATACTGGCACAGATATGTAGATGACATTCTGGTTTTATATTCAGGTACTTCCAGACAGTTGGATAATTTTCTAAATTTCTTAAATGGTGTTCATCAAAAAATTAAATTCACTTTGGAAATTGAGGAAAACAAAAATATAAATTTTTTGGATTTAAACATAGAAAATTCTTTCAATCAACATAAATTTAAAATTTATCGAAAACCTACGCAGACCAGTCATACCATCCATGCAAATTCCAATCACCCATATGCTCACAAAATTGCAGCTTATAACCATTTGATTCGAAGATTGAATAGTATTAAGATGTCCGAACAGGATTATAATGATGAACTGAGGGTTATCAGATTGATCGCTATCGCTAGCCAGAACGGTTATCAACCTGATAAAATTGATAGCATGAATGCGGCATATCGGAGCAAAATTGAATACCAACAGTTTACCACGTTGATTTTCGGCGATGGTGGTCAGGATACCAGGTATATCAGCGTAGAATATGATCAAAATTCCAGTAAACATTTACAAAAAATATTCCAAAGTTATGGCTATAAAATTGCGTTCAAAAACCGAAATTCTTTAGAACAAAAAATTCAACTTAAGGACAACACAATTTTAGATACCGGTATTTATAAATTAACTTGTTCTGATTGCCCATCATTCTATATTGGTCAAACTGGTAGATCGTTTAAACAAAGGTTTAAAGAGCATATAACAGGTATAGGAAAGATCAGAACCGATTCGAATTTCGCACAGCACATAAATGAAACACAACACAACTACATAAATTTGGATTCGAATATGGAAATATTGTTTAGATTAAAAAAAGGGGATGCAATGGATCGTTTGGAAGAAATCGAAATTTACAAAAACAAAAACAACAGATATTTATTGAATACCAAAATTAACACCACAACCAACAAGTTATACGATTTGATTCTACAAAATTCGTAAATCAATGTAAGCTGTTCAACTAAAGTGTATTATTTCAAAAATTCTGATCAACGTAAACACGGAGTATGAATGTTTTTTCTGTATATAAAGAAGAAAAAATAGCCGTTATATTTGTAGTATAGAAAAAGTAATTACCAACTGACGATGATATTTTAATATCGAAATCGATCTTGATCGCAAGATAAAAAAAAAAAAAAATCAAATCAAATTTCACAATAAGGAATCTAAAAAATAAAATTAATAAATACAATTAAAAACATAATTTATTTATTTAATATAATTATAAATAGTGAAATAATCCACAATCAATATAAATATTTTTAATATGAATATCAACAAGATCTTTATACATAACGAAATGAAGAATTTGATAAGATGCAAAATTTAAAGTCGGTTTTCGTCAACTCGTATTCATCAGTTATGGTTAGAATTCATTCCTAATGGTAGTGGAGCCAAATCAATATTAGGATATTACTGTAAGTGCAAAACTGGGAGCAGAGTTGTCGGTACATGCAGTCATATAACTTCAGTGATATGGTATTTGGGCTACGCAAGACACAACCCAATTGTATTATCAAAGCACCGCAAAGGTCTAGAGCAGATAATATTATAAATGCTATGAATTCTGGCTGTCAAATCTCAGACTCCGATTCAGATTGAGTATCTACATAACTTGTTCTAAAGTTACAATAGTTTAGTTAGGAATGTTTCTATGGATAAGTTTGTTTTGCTGCTTCCACAATAATGTGATTTTTTTTATGCCGCTTATTTTGGAATAAGGTTATTTCTGCGCTTATCCAAAAATTCTCCGGTAAAATAAACATGATAATAAATGAAATACCAATTGAACACAATTTTTAGATTTTTTATTAATAATGATCGCACTTCTGTTTCGCTTGGTAGTGTGCAAATTAATTATACAGTCCCGTACTAAATGATAGCCACACTCCTAATTTAAGATTTATTTCATTTCAAATAAATTCTTTTAAAATTCTTCCTTTGCAAAAATAATACTTTTCACTTTACCAATGCGTGCTATAAATAGAAGTCATTATTCTCTGCGGCGTCATGGAAAATTTATGGGTAACACTCATTTAGTATGGTAATAAAAGATAGCCGCACACAATATTTTATTGTTTTCAATAGGAAATAAATATAGAAAAAGCACAGTTATAAAAATGATTTTTTATTCCAATTAATATTTTGTGTTTCGGCCATTGTTTTTAATTATTTCGAAAATTCGATTTGGCATACTTTTGTACAAGTTTTGGCATATTAATTTGAAATATTAGCCCATTCGCGTTGTACTGATTACTTTAGTTCATGAACGCTGCTGTATTGTGTTCCTTCAGCATACACAACTCTGCTGAGTCCACCCCACATGTTTTCGATGTTGTTAATGTCGAGTGACCTTGCTGGCTGTTTCAAAACTGGTATCTGAGCCTCCGTAAACCAATAATTTACTATCCCGGCTGTGTGTACGGCTGCATTATCCTGCTGGAAAATAAAGTTTGCGCCGCCATTTTGTGCACTAGCAACTGGTAATGTTTCGGATAGCATGGATTTGTAACGGTTGGTGTTAATACGGCCGGACATAAACTTTAGATCCGTTCTTCCTCCATAGCCAATTGCACCCCAAACAATCAGAGATCCTCCACCTCATTGACGTCTCGATAGCACAAGAAGTTCTTTTCAAAGGTCGTGAAAATAGTATTGCCATTAATCAGGGCTATCCATATTCCATTTTTTTCGTCACTAAAAATAACGCGCTGCCACTTTTTCTTCCACGACATATGTTCCTTCGCGAAACGCAATCTGGCATCTTTATGATTTGATAACAGTTGTGGTTTTCTTTGTAATTTTTTGATTTTTATATTATCTGACTCTCTTAATACTTTCCTCACATTACAAATCTTTGTATTAACACCAGCTTTTAACGCAATTTGTTGCACGGTGCCAATAAAATTAGAGGCGTTTCGAAAAATTAACCGTTTTTCTCTATCAGTAAGTTCCACTGGCCGGCCTGCACTTTTATGCGAACCGAATAATTGCGAATTTTTTAAATAATTTCACACTACCTTCCCACTCCAACTAATATTTTCTGCTATTAAACGGTTACTCATATTACTTTTCTTAGTAACGTCAATTTATCCTTTTTCAAACTCGTTCAAACTACCTTTTCTACCCATATTTAAAAAAATAACAAAAATCGGAATAATATTTAACACAATAATATTTTAAGACACAAGAATATGTTTGCACGCTAACAAGCTCGGGTAAATACTGATACAGTGTTCAAAAAATTTGAAAGTATACCTGCGGCTATCTTTTATTACCATATTAAATGAGGGTTCTCCAATTGTCCATGATCCCGCAGAAAATAATGATTTGTATTTATAGCACGCATTGGTAAAGTGAAGAGTATTATTTTGCATAGGAACAATTTTAAATGAATTTATTTGAAATGAAATAAATCTTAAATTAGAAGTGCGGCTATCATTTAGTACAGGACTGTACGTCACTGTAATGTGCAAATTAATTATAATTCGCATAATTAGGCTAATATACACCATAATTACTGTTTGGAATATTTTTTTATTCAAAACAAAGCAATTTATTGAATTTATAAAAATATAAAAATTATAAAAATGACAAATGCAAAAATTGCTGTAACACCCTGTAAACAAGTGGGAGGGAGTTGCGAAATATTTTTACAATTATAAAACAATATACTAAAGAACGACCAATCCTAAACAGTCGCAAAAAAATTTAGAAATATCGAAAAATGATGTATTCCATTTCATGCAGCAGGGCCCAAGCTTATCTATGGGGAAAATAGAAAATACGTTGTTTTAGGCCCAATTTACTATGCTTATCCTATAGGGTCCTTTCGGAAAATTTGAAAAACGTTCCAACCGAAAGTAAAAAATAAATGTCAGCCTCTAGAGTGTTATGTCTGGAAATGGATTACATTGATGTGACTTGTCAATAGCTCTCGCAGGAAAAAAATTCAGTTCAAGTTTCCCGTTCAAGTCTCACGGGAAACTTGATCTGAATTTTTTCCTGCGAGAGCTATTGACAAGTCACATCAATAAAATATATCTCCAGACATAATACTTTAGAGGCTGATTTTATACAAATGTTCTAATGATTTTTGGAAAATGGAATTTTCCGAAGTTTCTCACGGGAAACTTGAACTGTTTTTTTTCCTGCGATGGCTAATGACAAATCCAATAAAAACGATTTAACTTCAGATATACACTCTAGAGGTTGATTTTATTCCAATTTTGTGAATTCTTCTGATTTTCCAATGTTTTCCGCGATTAGGTTAAACAAAGTTTTCGACATAAGACTATTTACAATTGTTTATTATAAGCCATGTATCCTATTTACTTTCGGTTGATAACCACAAAACTTTTTATTTTCGGCTAGAATGTTAATAAGGCAATCTGCATTATCGACTTTTTACTTTCGGCTAACTTTAACAGGATTATTTTTATACGTGGTATCTTGTAAATTGTATTTGGATTTTTTTTTTATCAAAATCTACTTTATCAATATGGAGAATAATCATAATCTCCCTACCCATTCAATCGTGCTCAATAACTAGTGGTCAATAATAAAATATTATTACCCACTAGCCGAGAAATTTTGTTTCTCATGGCTGATGGCTGGTCTCCACTTATGTATTTTTCTCTTGACAAAAACTAAATAACATTCGGCTCATGACATTTTTTGTACAACTACTAACATAAAGAATATAACAATCTTCTCTCTTTGCGAATAAGAAAAAAATTTGAATTTGGTTCCTTTTTTGATTAATATAATTTTTGGAATATTATATTTATATTACACAATTTATTATTTATGTTTTATTTTATTTTCACCTAAAATTTATTAAAAGGCTAGAATTTTCCCAAAAAACATGAAAATTTCATTTTAGTTGTCAAAATTTTCAACATAAAATGGCAAGAAATTGAGCATACAAAACAATTTATGCTCAATTGGCACAACATCATGACAAAAATATTGAAATTTTGATCTTTTCCTCTCTTGACAAAATTTCAATGCGCATGCTCAAAACCATTTTTGTGTATGTATTTTGCAAAATGTACTAAAAATTGTCATGAGAAAAACAATGGACTAGAATTTTTTTTTGTCAAGAGAAAATTACACAAGCGGAGACCGGCCATCAGGCTACTAAAACACATAATAATGACTACTTAGTAGTGGACTAGTAGTGGAAAAAAAATCTTTTTCCACTACTAGTCGTAGAAGGCATCATTATTATGTGTTTTAGTAGACTGAGAAACAAAACTTCTCGGCTAGTGGTTAATAATATTTTATTATTGACCACTAGTTAATAATGAAAAATGAACACTGGATGTAATGCGATTAAATGCGTAATAATGAAAAATGAACACTAGATGGAATGGGATTTTATTAACACTTTTATTATTACACCAAAATTTAAATTTTTCATATGTTTTTATATACATATGTAAATATCGCCCGATTTTTGAGGCAGCAGCTGGTCTGTTATATTTTCGACTATCTCACATATTTCAGGTGACGTGCCGATTAAATCATCATTCTGAATTTTTTTTTTAGTTGAATGCCAATTTGACTCAACAAAATTAAAACTTCAAATAACAAAACAAAATGCAATGTCATTTTAACGCTTACTACAATTCAGTAAAAAATTCGGGCTACTTCGACATAGTTAATATTATTAAACAACAAGTATTTCCCTTATCAAATTAATTTTGTTATAAACAAAAAACCTTAATGGTTGGTGTGCCTTCTACGAATAGTAGTGGAAAAAATAGTATATACACCACGCTTATGAGAAGTGCTATTATAGCCCTCGCTTACTATTATGTATTGAATTCAATTTTCGACTAGTTTTATGTTTCGATCAGTTGATGGTTGCCGCATCAACTGATGAGATAGCGATAGTATTATTCAAACAATAGCGACACACAGAGGAACTTACCGAATGAACAGGTTAAGTTTCGGTATAAAAACAGCACCAGCAGAATTTAACCGGATAATCGATCAAGTGCTTCAAGGGCTAAACAAGACGATTGCATATTTCGATGACATACTCGTGCACGGGAAAACAAAAGAAGAGTGTCAGGAAAATCTAAGGGCATGTTTAACCAGACTAAGTAAATATGATTTACATTTAAATAAAAACAAGTGCTCGTATTATCAACGAAAAATCGTATATCTGGGACACGTCGTGAACAAGAAATGTAAAAGAAGTTAGACAATTTTTAGGGATGATAACCTATTATTCAAGATTCTTGCCTGACGTCTCTACTGTTACTTACCCGATTCGAAAATTATTACAAAAAAATGAAAAATTTGTATGGTCAAAGGCGTGTCAAGCAACATTCATAAAATTAAAAAAGGAAATTTCGAGTGATCGAATACTTGTACCATTCAACATAGATTTACCGGTAACATTAGCAACGGACGCAAGATCATTTTTTCGATTACCTATATGGGAGACGATTTACATTAATCACGGATAATCAACCGTTAACAAGGATTTTCCACCAAAAGTCAAAATTACTAAAAATGACTTCCGCTAGATTACTACGCTACGCATCATTCTCGGCGGGTTTCGACTATAATGTCTCATTTAAGAAGGGCATCGACAATCAAAACGTCGATTGCTTATCAAGAGCACCAGTACACCAAGAACATATTTCCTCCGACATGGAAATCAATGAAGAGGTTCATCAAGTCTTAGCAGCATCAGTATTCGAAATATCTACTGAAAATCTAACTCCGGATAAAATAATTAATGAAACAGAAAAGGATGAATACTTATCAAAAATAAAGGGAGAATTACAATCAACCGATAAAGATAGTGAATATGTAGTAAACGCGGGGATTTTATTCAAAAATAATCGAGTGGTAATACCAAAAGTTCTCCAGCCGGAAGTTTTAAAGAGTTACATTCCACGCATCTAGGAATTGTTAAGATGAAACAGCTAGCGCGACGATACTGCATATGGAAAGAAATAGATAAAGATATCGAAAGAGTAGTTAGATAATGTGAAGAATGTACAAAGATCAAGAAAAATCCCACAAAAGTTCCGACGCACCATTGGGATACTCCATCAAATAATTGGGAACGTATCCATATTGACTACGCAGGGCCGTTCCAAGGATTCTATTTTTTGGTTGTAATAGACGCAAAATCTCGATGGGCAGAAATCAAGAGTTACGTGAAGCGCCGAATTCAGATAACACTATTCAACTTTTAAGTGAAATTTTTGCAAATCACGGATATCCAGTCGTATTGGTTTCTGACAACGCCACAACATTTACCAGTGAAGTGTTTCAAAAATATTGCAGTAGGAACGGTATTCGACAGAAATTTATTGCACCAGGACATCCAGCAACCAATGGATTGGCGGAAAGGAACGTTCAAACTTTAAAGAATCGACTAAAGACCATGGCGAACGAAAATATTCCAATGAATCAAAAATTACTAAAAATTCTGTTGCGATACCGAGCCACACCCTTAGCAAACGGGAAATCGCTGGCAGAAATGTATTTAAATCGACAGATACGCATAAAACTCGATGCAATGTTTCCAGTATAAGAAAATGTTTCTCATCAAGAAAAGAAAATGCATCTACGATCTCTTAAAGAGGGGCAGAGAAATTCGGGATAATCACCCGGAAATTGGGCCAACTTCATTACATCGTGAAATTAGATGAAGGCAGATCTCTAAAACGCCACATAAACCAACTTATTGCATCGGACGTAAGAAAAAAAATCGTCATGTTTGATGAATCAACCATTAATCCAGAAGTAACAACAAGCAAGCAACAAGAAGAAGAATTCGATCCGTTGCAGGTGAAATTTCGAGTACCTGATCAAACACAAACTCAGGGGAATGAGCCAGTACCAGACCACGAACTGGAGGAGAACATCAAAGAATTGTTAACAAGTCCGGGGACCGAGACGTAAGAAAATAGGCCAGAACGGGTAAGGAGACCACCAACGTATCTGCGAGACTATACATACAAGTTTTTACATAATGTTAACGTTAAGCATTGTGAATTTTTTTTTTTTTACGTAGGGGAGAATTATTATAAAATGAATTAATATCAAAATTAAAATTAAATTAAAATTCAAATTAAAGTAAAATTAAAAGTCAAATTAAAAATTTCAAATTCAATTCAAATTTAAATTCAGATAAAACAATTAATAGTTTTTCCAGTAGTAAGTAAGTTGAATGTGTTAACATATTGTTTTAAATACGTAGGGGAGAATTATTATGTATTGAATTCAATTTTCGACTAGTTTTATGTTTCGATCAGTTGATGGTTGCCGCATCAACTGATGAGATAGCGATAGTATATCTTATGAAGGAATTGTTATGTCACCGGTATAATAGATGGACGCGGACGAAATCAGCCGGAAATAATAATAAAGCAATCTAATAATATCGAATTGAATTTTTAATCATTCATCGAAAATAACGTCTACACACCAGATAAAAAATAAAAAACACTACACTTTACTATAACCCTCGACGCTCCGCGTCTCGGGGGTTATAAACTCGCTCGGGCTATAATAGCATACTTCTCAACCTTGGTGTATAATATACTATTATACCCTTACAAATACTACCACACATTTTGTGTCACAGCTTTTTATGTATAGTGGCATTGGTCAATGCCTACTAGATATACAAGCCTATGACTATAAGCAATTTTTACAAATTGAAACACATTAAGTCTCTGCGCTACGCGGCAATATAATAAAGAAAAGATATTTTCTTTTTGCTTTTGCTTTGTCCGAAAACATTTTCTTATTCATTTAGTTTTTTTAGTGCAGCATAATGCTTCAAAGAAGGAATACACGCACTTTCTGATCAAAGAGGAATACCATGTGAATTTGATTTATTCATGTAAAATATTGGAAATATTACTGAAAATAAATTAAATCAAATAAAAATTAATTTATGTAATCGATTTGAAAAACAAATCAAAGCGAAAAACAAACCCGTAACATCTCCCTTCGACGTAATATAATGCACTAAATAAAAAAAACTATTTTAACATGAAAGAAGAAACAAAACAATAAACAAAAAAAAATATCTTTACTTTACTACACTGCCACATAGCGGCGGAGACTTAGTGTGTCGTCATCGTCACTGTATGCAGTCATAGACCTGTATATTCAAGACGGCATTGCATTGGTCAACTACATACTTCTACATATTATGTACATCTGTAGAATAAACAAGAGACAAAGTGAAAAATAAATCAGTTCGTACATTTTATTGGCGCTGGTTGTAGTTTAGTAGTAATTTTTGTATTTTATTATTTATTAGTGGATTATTCAAACACAAATTTAAAAATGTGCCTCTAAAGTGTAGAAAATTCTGAGAGTGAGGATGGTATATGTATATGCTCTGTTTGACACTGACTCTGAGCAATTCGACATGGATAATGAGGAAGGAAGCATTGAGAATACGCGCAGGGGACAGAAAATAATGAGATTGTACTCTAGTTCCAAAGACGAATGTGAAAAGAAAGAGAACGATCAGAATATTGAAACTTCTATTGATGGCACTGTTTGGCAAAAAATTCAAGAAGGTTCTGAACCTGGAAGATCCCCATTGCATACTATTTTCAGAGAAATATCAGGGCCTATGGGATATGCGAAACGCAATATTATGAAGGGTAAAGTAAGCAGTGCATTTTCGTTGATAATTGACCATCGCATAATGAATTATATACAAATTTGCACAGAATCAGAAGCACGTCATGTTTTAGGATTCGATTGGAGTCTAAATTCAGCAAATTTAGAGAGCGAAATTGCGAATTTGTTGTTCTCAAACTAACCACCCATAATTTTTTTACGAGTTCATCTTTAGCAACAAAACTTTTATGTCGGTAGGTTTAGTGTTACTTAAAAATACAGGGTTGGGCTCTGGTGATGATAACCCTGTTTTTTTAAATTACCCAAACATATTAAGAAAGACTTATTTATCCTCTATTATTCTTACACAGTCACAATATGGGAACTTCTCTGAGATTCGTGTTAATTGGCATAGGGCGCTTCATCAAATCGAATCTTGTCTGGAAAGATTTTTGGCTGAACTACCTTAAAGTAGTTTTTTTTTTTACAAATTAAATTTAAACTATTAAATATCTTTTAAATTTTCTTCTTTTCTGTCATTTATTTTAATCGAGCAAAAATATAACGATATTTAGATTTACATTAAAACTTTTGGATTTTGCACTTTTTTGTGTTAATACCTCTTGGACAAAAAAATCGGAAAATGATGAAAAAAAAAAATTGGAAACGAAATTTCATCATTTTCCGATTGTTTTGTCCAACATTCGGAAAAAAATTCATGTTTCAGCTAAATGTCAGAAAAATACAAAAATTTTCGGGTATAAAAATACTTAGGATACCGATTTTGTGTAATATGAAACTTCTTTATAGTTCTATTATTCTATGCAACTACTACTACCTCTCAAAATTACTTCTAACCAGCAAAAGGTTAATAGTATATTGGATATCCGCAGGGATAATACTATTTACTGCCATGCACCAGGTCTTAGCGACTTATATGGTTTAAAACTATTTATCACCGAAAGAATTTTCCTTGTAGTAATAATTTTACCTACGAGGCAACTCGGAAAGTGAGTCTCCAACAGAAGTTCCCACGATTCCGCACTAGTCAAATAAGTCATCAATATACCGTCCGGCCAGTAGAAATTACTTTGCATAGAATTGGCATCACTGAAGACTCCTAGATTTTACCAAAGTGTAGTCTCCAAGATCTGTTATTGGCACTTCTTAATTCGTGTTTGCATGTTTTAAGGACTGTCTTATAGGAGTTCTATTCTAAAGCAGCTCTTGTTTTCCTTGCTTTTTTAAAGAGCCTCTTGCATTTTTGACAGGTTCGTTGAATTTTAATCGACCACCAAAATGGCCAAAATTGACACCTAGTCGTGTCCTTAGAGGACTAGAGCTATTACTTCATCATTACTTTACTCCAATTTTGATTTTTCATGTTATCTTTTTGATGTCTTTAACTAAACAAATAGAAGAAATTTCATAAAATATCAAGCATTTAAAGTCTGTGTAGATCCGCCTATCTGGGTAAACAACTGTCCCCTCAAGTTTACGGTCAGGCCAAACATAACATATTATCGTTTAATCACTAAGAATTACGTATGACACTTATACAAATCAAGTGTGTATGTTATTACACATATTACACAGTATATATACAAACGTCGTAAAGTCGTAAAGTAAACAATTTAAAAAATTTAATTACTAATAATTATCTTGTTTTCTTAAATATTTCCTTATAACAAGTTGCGAGAGCCATATATTTATTAACAATTTTACACGCTAATTTATTAAAACGATAATTGCATGTTTACCACCGCTAGATGTATATAATTGCAAATAATTATAGCGTAGCACAGTGAACTAAAAATAAACGCACACGATTGTCTTATATAAATTAAGTCGAGCAGACATGCGAACGAGACTACTTTGCATCGTTTTTTTAGCACACTATTAATTATCAAACTCTAATAGTTGTTTACAGTGGAGTAATGGATACACACACCCAGATACACACCATTCATTGTCATAAATACAAATTTTTATTTATTTTTTATTTTTTGTGAGATCGTCTTGTGACGACAGACAAGTATTTTCATTTTAACATGAAAGACAAATTGTTTTCTTCGTTATAATAATTAATATTAAATTAAGTTATTTTTACTGTACTATGAGAGTAGGATAACAACGCAAATTGACTTCACATATGTATAACCTGTTACATAAATATCTACTCGTGTATTATTTATCGTGACTTTTACAGGTACGTGGGGATTTTATTTGAAATCACCATACCATATGATAATCTTATCGTAGGTCTATAATATACACACACAGAACCATACAAATAGAATTGAGATGTTTTCTTTACTGTTTTTCATTAAACGAGGTTGTAAGAATAAAATATTTAAAAATATGTGCAAAAATATTGGCGCCATCATTATCATTCTAATATTAATTTGTTGAATGTTATTGAGTTGATTGGAAAGTCTTATGCACGCCATCATAATATCTCTTAATTAATTATCAATCTGTGTCTTAATATTTAGGTATAACGTTCTCGTTGTAGACCTATTAAGAGCAACTTTTTACAAAATATTGATAGTTTCTGGCTATGTTATAGGCGAGAGATCGAATATATTTCGCACAATTTTATTTCCGACGGATTGGTATTTGCTTAGTCGAGATCCTTTTCTTAATCTACGAGTTGTTCAGAATATTTCGGCCAACATATTTTTGCGTTTGTTTTAAGCCATAATTCCATTGTGAATCAAAGTTTGTCAGTCAAAATAACTTGAGATAAAAATATAAAATCGGTGGTTGTGTGAACGAGATGCCCAACGGAGTCAGTCCAAGTTATTGTCGTTAACAGAGGTGGATGGACGACTCGCATGAGGCAAGTTTCCTACGACCCTCACTGAATTCTTTATGTCACTCAAATACTTGCGTTCTCGATAGAGTAGACTCCCCAAAACACTTCTGCAATATTTTCAATGATTCCGTAGCCGTAATTTCATTGGAAACACAAAATTTCAAGCAAACTCGTTGTTCAATTTTTTTTCTTTAGTAAAAATCGCCAGACAAACTTTTCGCGTACGAACACACGAATATCAAAGATGCTTACCAACCTAGAAAAAAAAATTTGCCGATTCGGTTTACGCGCGCGGTATAAATGGGCCAGCCAGGGTCAAATTTGATCAGATGGTATGAGATGAAGGTGTTCTATCAATATTTAGATAGGAAAATCCGGGCATTAAGCTCGTTTTGTTTAGGAATGCATAATTTGATTTTCCTACAAAAAGTTTGAAAAGTACGCTTTTCTCCCTTTTCCATGGCCAAAACGTTTGTTTCTGTATTGTTGACTAAGTAGTCGCATGTCTCCCTTACCAACTGACCAACTGATTTTCCGCACAATAATTTTTAAACTGAATGCAAACAACAATCAAACAGTTTTGTTTTCTTATATTAAATTTAACACTTGTGCATGTAGCAAAGCAAATCTACGTTGTTCTATAACTGGCTGCTCGGATAGTAATACATAAATTCTCTACTTTTTAATGAAAATGTTTGAATTTTATGTTCGTCACTGTCAGATTACAGTTCCTTTATTTTTGTTGTTGCTTTAACCAATTTTACGACCAAGAGGAGAACCCAGAGGTGACTTCTTGTTCCTACTTCTCTCTTCAATATTATTAATGTTGTGTGCGTTGCTAATATAAAGTCGATATTTTCAAAGAGCCTGCATTACAATTAGATTTAACAAACGTATTATTCTCAAATTTATATAGACATTTCAAGTCAAGTTCAGGTATTGAATGCGTTCTCAGCAAAGAGCTTACAATTACCACCATCGAATGAGATTCGCAATAAGATCATTCACAAACCGGGAAATGCTGGCTTTGTTTGGAGTCGCAGTCGGAATCAAAGTCTGAAGGCTACCCAGTGATCCAGTTATAGAACAAGGAAGTATACAAATATTAAAGCAAACAAATCTCAACTTGAACAAACCCAGCTTCTATTTGAAAATCGCTAAAAATTAGTAATTTTTAGGATGCCGATGCGTTAGAATCGAGTAACTCAAAAATTAAAAATTTTACGAGAATTTTAGAATCAAATAACTGGGGGTGACATTCCAAAAATAACAAATAGGTAAAGCAGGATTAAGATAGAGTGATCCTTTTTTGACCGCCTCGAAAATAAATGGAGCCATATCACAGCAAATTGCGCAAAGTTGGTTGGACAGATCAATTAGATGTGTTGCGTGGGTTCACGGCAAAACCGAATTATTTCCAAATAAAATTTAAAACAAATGATAAATTTCGAAAAACAACACACACAAATCGTTGGCGTTTTGGAAAAGTCCTCTGGAACTATGAGTCGAAGTTTATTGGTTTGAGTTGTAAGACAAGGTGTGCCTAAGACGCCCGAAAAATAATGAATTGGATCGCAGATAAACTATTAATACAAAAAAGCACGGGCATGGAAACAATTTGGCTTGTAAGAATTTTCCTGGCGCCGCGCCGCGGCATCGGGACAATATTAAAATTAATAAGAGAATGGGCCAACACATGTACAAACTTGGAAAACAATCCTTAACACTCAGCGAATCCTAAACTTAGCGAAACGTTGGTTTATGGAGAAAAAAATCTATGTTCCAAAGCAAGGAAAGTTCCAGGAATTGAAATTGAAATGAAATGAAAATCCGAAAAACAGGGGCTGCATTTATAAATTTACCTGAAAAAAGTCACCGATGAATTTCTAGTTAAATATGTCATTTCAATTGGAAATTTAAATTGCCTGATACTAAAGTCACCAACCAAAGGCTATCTTACTAACGGAGCATTATAATTACGGGCTTAGAAAATTCACAGCCCCTATGCAAGTTTCTCGTTTGCCTATAGGCATTAATCCATTCTTGTAAATAAGCCAATATTTAAACCAATCGCCGAAGCGTAAAATGATTAAGTGATCAAAAATCAAGATTTTTTTTTTTAATTGGTGTAAATTATTGTCCAACAACAACTTCACGTTTTTTGGTTGATATTATTCATAAAATGATTGTAAATAAAATAGAACCTATTTTCTGAAAGGTACTGAAAAATATCCAAATGGTCTTACCACACATCGTCTTACTACAAAATTATTCCTGTATAGTTCGTAGAATTTTGTGCCTGAAATGTGTGAAAAACTAACATGTCTGCTTAACACGAAAGAGGAGGAAAGGTCTGCACGAAAGAGGATGCTTTGAAACCCGAGGAACTATCAAATCCCGAAAAATTTAGACAGATGCCTCCAATTTGTGTTTACGATAAAATTGTTAATAAAATAATTTTGATTTATTGCACGAGTAAAACTATTAAATAAGTAGCTACATCTGATTCTAAGTAACCTATTAACTGCCGCATCATCACCCAACAAGCGACAGAAGTCTTTCAGGAGAATATTAGCACAATTCAAGTGTGGATGACAAAAATGGAAAATTAAAGTTAATCAAATATCCTTTACAATGCGAAAACACAAGCGAATGCACATGTCAACCAATACAAATGAATAACCAGGGCATATTTCAGACTGGTGAAGTGAAATGGCGTAAACCTATAGGAAGAAGAAGAAAGCAATTCGGGAATGAAACTGAACAAAATATATTGGCTCATATGTAGGAAATCAAGTTTATCAAACGGTAATAAAATCTATCTTAGTGTATGGTCTACATGTGTAGGGAAGGGCCAGCAACTAGAACTTGGACATTCTTAAGCGATTCCAGTCTAAATATCCAAGAGTCAGTACATTTACCAGGCTCCATGAAATAACTCCCAATGAAATAAGTCTCAAATTTATATTTTAATGCGAGCTTATTTCACTTTGAAAATGTGAGGGAGGAGTACATTTAAAATGAAATAATTCTCAATATAAATGAAATGAATCCCAAAAAACGAAATGAAGTAAGTACCAATTTTGTAACCTAGAAAAGGAACATTTAATTTTAAAATTCTTTGGAATATGGAAATTTTATTTTAAAATTATTATGAAAATCTCCATTTTTCATTTCCAAAATGAAATTGGCAATCCTCTCCGATATTTTCGTCAGTTTTATTCTAGCGAATAAAGCTAACCAAAAAACATGTTGAACCATAATGCTGAGCGACTTTGGGGAGTTCTCTGTTTTAAAAATGGAATGAATAATTGTTGGAAATTTCCAGTATATTCTTGTAAATATTTCCCAAGTTGAGAAAATGAAACAACTTCCAAACAAATGAAATAACTCCTAAATAACTCATCTTAAGTCTACTTAATCTAACCTCGAAGTGAACTTAATCTCTAAGTGAACCCCTTAATCCCGGCTCCCTACCTTAATATCGAAAACAAAATATCCCAACAAGAATATCGCAGTAAAAATATTACTCCAACTCAATCTTCAACTCAACCTCTAACTCAATCTGAATCTCTCTCTCTCAATGCAATAATCGAAACAATCACAAAATCAAGCCCAACCTAACCTCCCCAACTCGATCACCAATTCAACCCCACACTCAAGTTTCATCTCAACCAATACTTGAAACTCTCGACAGTAGCTTTTAGAAAAAGATGAAGAAACATTTATTCCGTCTCGTTCTTCTGTTGCAAAATTACCAAAAAACTTACTGTCGGCAGTTTTCATCAAACTCAACGCCTCACTCAATCCTTAAATAAACAAGGTTCGAAATACTAGATGCATAGATGAACTCAACTCAAATCATCAAATCAACTCAATTTAACCGTTAACATAAGAAAATCCCTCGCTCGACCCCAACTCAACCCCTCACTCAACCCGAAACTTAACTCCCAACCTAATCATCTCGAAATCAGTACGGTCCAAAAATGTACATACGTAAATTAAGTCAACTCAAACTCAAATCTCAACTCAACCACCAAATCGATCACAACTAATCCCCAAACAACACGGAGAATTACATGCGTACTTGAATTTAACTCAATCTAACCTTCAACTCAGCCCCCAAATAATACACCTACTGAATCCCCGGAAGTTTATCTACGAATGAACTATTATCGCTCTTAGTGATAGTATCTTGTTGGTTGTTTTAAGGTGTAATTTTTTTCTTTTCCAAGAATTGTTTTAATTTTCGACGTAGATCTTGAGTTGATACTTGGATATGTGGATCATTTTGAAGACTTATAGCTAGGTTACACGTGGTAATAGATCGTGTCATCAGCCAGCCGAACTTCGAAGATTGAACAATTGGTAATCCGTTAGCTAAACATTTTACAGGACCTAGTACTTCGAAAAGTACTATTGTTGAATTGATCTGAACGGCATCTGGCGATTCGTTGGTACTATTTTATTTGTTGAATCGCAGATTTAAAAGACATCACAACGGTTCTTCAGAAAAGCTAACAGATTTTCTACTGTTGGAAACCTTCCATCAAGCGATTCGTATAGCACCAATTGCTTGGTCTCCACAACTATTTTTCCAAACATAATGAACAGTTGAATCAAGTTGTTACTAGACACGATTTAAAATATGATTAGTTAAGGTTAGAGTAATGATTTTAGAATAAGAAAAACTATTTTATAAAAACGTTTTTGCAATGCAGACATGAAATTTAATTATTAATTTAAAGACTGGAGAAACAGACTCGTTATATGTTATACTTAGTTTAGATTTAGAAACAAACATTGACCGTTTTTTGGAACATTTAACATCCGACTGAGATATTCAAATGGGACAATGAAGAATTTCTTACTATGCAATTGCGAAGCGAGACATGTATAATACATATTATGAATTATCTCACACAGATATGTACGGTTTCGATTCCCGTACCAAAATGTCAATTTTAATTTAAATTAATTACTTAATATTTTGTTTTATAGTGTCTTATTGTGTTAAAAAATGAATCAACACACTCCTCCTATACACTTCCGTTTAGTTTCATACAGAATTTTCACTTTGTTCGATGACAATTTTTCGCGTTTATAATATACAAAAAGAGAACTTGAAACACTGTTTCCTTTAAATGTAATTTCGTCAAAAATATTTATTACAATTAAATTTAATTAACACAAAATCATCTTACATTAGAAATATTTTTATTTACAGTGTTTCTTACAACATGCGAAAGATGTCGTTTTTCTATTATTCTCTAACGTTTTTTTTTTATATAAACAAACGTCAAATAAAACTTTAATTAATTTACATCATTTGTTTTATTTTTGAATTAAATAATAAAAAAAAAATTCTAAAAATAAATTTAATAATTCAAAAATGTCTTATGATATACATGCCTTTATAGAATTGTTGGGGGCGAACCCCCACACTTATCAAATATTTGTACATACATATTATCTACAAAGAGTACTAAAAATATTTGTGTCGAATGCCAAACCACTAATCACTATCACACAACAAACAATGTAAAATTTATTTCCGACTTATAACGGAAATTGCGATGAAATCGTTATTTTTAAACTATTGAATGTTAATTATTTTAAGTATTTTTGAACTGAGTTTGCACATTTTTTAATTCTTTAATGTGTACAGGTTCCATTTATTGTGGGAAATCATGAATATTTAATCGCCTTACGGAATATCTTTAGGAAGTAATCTTGATATCATGGGAACCTAACTTAAAACTCTCCAAACAGATTGAAAGCCGCCAAATGTGGGAACAGAATTAATTAAAAATGGAGGAAGAACTCTATTGTATCTAACCTGCACCTATAAACTATCAATAGCTGCTGAGTTAAATTTTGGATCAAGCGATCGTTTTATTAATCGAATGCTTCAAAAACAATATTTACGATATTTGCCAATTATTATAGAGCTCCTCTCTCCAACCTTGAACTATTGTTCCCTATGCTCGCCAACCATCAATTAATCGAAAATAGTTTGTTTTCGGAGACGAATGCAAATGCAATAAAAAAACAAAACATTGTTGTTGAGGGATTGTTTTTGTTTCGTTATGTAAAACAAAAGAGCTATCTATGTAGGCCTACTCCAAATTCTGATCTGAAACTACTTATATTTATCCTAATGCATTTGTTTCGTAAAAAAAATAAATGTTGACCATACTGCCCTTCTTCACCTGCTAGATTATCTCTGGTTGTCGTTTATGTGTCTCATGTAATTCGAGATTCGAGAAATAATCGGCAAACTCCCAGACTTCCCGATTTTCTGATTTGGCGGTTTTATATTAATTTTTAAATAAACATTAATTTTATACGTTAGTATTGTCTTAACAGAAATAATTCGAGATTATTCATGTTTCTCAAATTTGACATACATAGATGTTCGGTATTTTATGTGATATTTTGCGGTTATACAAGATTTTCGATTATTCGAGTTTAGTTTGGATTGAATTAAGTACAATTCTCGAAATTCGAGATTTTTGGACTAAACTAGATTTCTGGGTTTAAGTAGAGCGTGAAGTTGCTCGACATCAACATTTCTACCACAAATGTTTCAAGTTATTTTGTCGTTGGCTTAATTCGTTGGGTTACTTAGTATGGTATCGACGAATTATGGATTTAATGCTTCGGGATCACTACATTTGCCTAAAAAAAATCCAGAAATTTTAAAATTCAGAATCGTTGAAAAGCAAAAATCCACAAAAAAAATCTGGAAAATTTCTTTTCCGGTAATTTGTAGATTTTTTCGGGATTTTATTTTTCTGGAATTTTACTATTCCACTATCTGGATTTTAAAATGTTTGGTTTTTTTTTCAAGCAAATATAGTGATCCCGAAGCATTAAATCCATAATTCGCTCGAATACATTCGTCCATACCATACTAACCCAACAAATTAAGCCAACGACAAAATAACTTGAAACATTTGTGGTAGAACTATCAGTAGAAACGATATGAGTGATACGATTCCTTTGATATGTGTCTGAAAGATTGACGAAGCAATTTCCATTATCGTAAATATTAAGAACTTTGCGGAAAGAGTAAAATTTGATAGACATTTTAAAAATTTTAATTTTAATTTGGTCCGCAGTTTGATAACTACTTTTCTGGATTTTAGTTTTCTGAATTTTTGCTTTTCTGAACTTTTTTGTTTCTGGATTTTGTTTTTTCTGGATTTTTTTTCGGGATTTTCAGTTTCGTATTATTTTTTTCTAGATAAGGAAGACAACCCAATTTTCATTCATAAAAGATCAAAAATTAAAACCAATTTCGACAAAAACGGTCTTTCGACATTCGGCCTTTCGACACAATCGACTTTTCGAAATTCGGTTTTTCGATATTCGGCCTTTCAGCCCTTTCGACATTCGGCCTTTCGACACATTCGGCCTTTCGACACGCTCGGCCTTTCGACACGTTCGGCCTTTCGACGTTCGGCCTTTCGGCGTTCGGCTTTCCGACATTCGACCTTTCGGCCCTATTCTACACTTTATATTACAACTTACATTACGCTTTATTTACATTAAACTTTACAAATGTTGTTACAAACTATAGACTAAATTCCACGTTAAGGAATTTTAGCAGAGCCTTCTAGAGTATAGAGCCATAATCATTATGACGTATTTTTTCGAAGCTTTTTTAGTGGTATAACTTTTCACTAATTTCCATAGGAATCCATACTAAAAATGGTGTTTTTTAGCTTCAAGTTTTTCAATGAAAAAAGCAAAAATGTTACAAAATTTTTATACAAAAGTGTTCTACATATATTTAGCAGCAATATTCAAGAAAGGTATATTGGTATTAAGTAAATATTAATTGCATAAATATTAAAATTAAATTATTTCTAAAATATATTTTGTGAACTTTCATTTTGAAAAATACATCAAAGTTGGCTCTGACGAATTAAAATAATACTTGCTAAATTTATCTTTAGTTTTACTAGTGTACGTTAGATGTCTCAGATTTATACAGAAAAATACGAAAAAGATTGTTTAATCACAAAATTATGACACGTTCTTAAATATTTTGCGAATTTGTTTTGTTTTTCCTACAACTTTTGAACTCAAATTTCCCCAAGTGGCGATGTTTTGTACGGTTTTTCAAAATGTTTACTGCCCACTGCCATCTACTTAATGCACACGATTTGTAGTAAGCTTTCCTTTTTAATTTGACCAGAAAGCTGTTGTTATGAACTTTTTTTAATATTTTGGTTTAAATAAATCAATTATTACAAGAAAATGAAAACGATTTACTTAAACGATATTCATAAATGTTGAAATTCAAACATTTATGAAAATATTTCAGAAATCATAATTAAGAATTTGCAACGTTTTCATTTACAAATTTGTCTTAGGAAAAAAAGTGATTTCCCATATGTTTTGTGTGTTTTACTATGGAAATTTTGATTTTTTCGTCGTTTCTAATTCCCTTATAAAAGCTTCGTTTTTTAGATTATGGCTTGTATAATCAAGGTTGCTTTGATTTTAGTCACTTATACTTAAATTCCAAGTCACACTGCAACATACGTCATTGATAGACGCAGAATTGGAATTTATCAAGCTCCCATCCTCTAAGGCAGTGCTTCTCATACTGTGGGCCGCGCCCCTCTAGGAAGCTGTGGAGCTGTTGCCAGGGAGCCTTGAAATCTAGTCTTAATATCTCTGATAAAGCGCACAATTTCCTCGTACACAAATTTCTGAATCTACCTATTATCAGTGACCGCTACGGGTTTCTGTGCTGTTAATGGTTTTTTAAAGATATGTGATGTGTATATAAACTTCACAATTACGAGGAGTTTGATAGGTAAGTTCTTATTCTACAATTAACATGAACAGAAATTTCAGAACGCAAACCTTGATCTGCGGGACAAAAATATCATGGTTAAAATGAGTTAACAACATTTTTAAATCAGAGGTCGATATCCGAAGTAAATTCTCGGTAACTTAGGAGCTAAATTTAAACTAACAACTGCAGGAACTCAGGTCTATGAAAATTTGCGAAATGGATATTGAAAATGTATGTATTTAGTAACTATATAATTTTAAAAAGTTACTCGTACTTTAATTTAACTTGAAATTTCAAATGGCAGCTTTTTAAATTTGGCTTCAATAATTTCAATTTGGTTAAATAATTGTATATCAGGTTAGTGTTGCGAACTCCAAATCGGAAATTCCAGGATTCTAATGCCGAGTTTTTTGTATGAAATCCAATATTGATTTTCGGTAAAACGGTTGATTACCGAAACGTTGGTAAATTTTTGGAATACTAAGCGGAAACTTCTGTAACTATCTTCAGATAAAATGCCTATAAAATACAAACTATTAATAAGTTTTATAAATTTGTTGAAACCTTTACTTTTGTTTTACAATACACATAAAAATTTCAAATTCGTCATTGGTGTCGTTCTAATTTTCAGACTAAAAATCATTTGATTGATTTGCAAATCAACCTAAACCTTCCAAATCTAAAGAGAATTCAATATCAATTTATCATGAAAGTTATCATGAAAGAAAGAAAAAGGTGGAAATTACTAGGAACTTAATTATCACTCCCCCCCCCCTCCCCTCACCCAAATTCAAAAGTTCGGTAATTTTCTTTTCGCGCGTTCCGTTGTTTTTTTTTACGTTGAAAATTGGTAGTTGAATAAACCTAAAGAAAACTTTAGATAACTCTTTGGAAAATGGTTCAAGTACTTCCAGAATTTTTAAAGTTCCTTAATTCAGAAGAATATATTAAATCCAAATATGGTTTGAAATACATAAGTAAAAATAATTTGACACAAAAATTAAAACGAATCAAATTCGGGTCAAATTGAATTTTGACAAATTTAGAATAGTCGTAAGCTCAAAAATGTTTAGCTACTTTAGTTTAGTCATTTCGGAAACTGTTCTGCTCCACTCATCACTCATATGTCTAGCTAAGATATGTTCCGGAGTTTTCACAGCTAAATAGCTCCTCTCATGTTTTTTAAAATCAAGCTTAACAATTTTCTGGAATTCTACAATTTTTGGGTATATGAATTTTTTTAACCTTGACCAAGAATGCCCAAAACGCTTAACTGTAAATTCAATATTGCTGCGCTTTTTTATAAGTCTCGATAGATCTCTATAAATTACCTCCAGACTTTCTCTATTTTTGTGGTTGAATTGCAAATAATTCAGTTTAATTTTATCCAATAGGACTTTTTAAGCTACATTTTATCGTTTTTAATTCATTTCCTTGAATTACACAACTTATTAATTGTACATGAAAATCTTGATTTTTATCCAGATATTCTATCGTGACTACAGATTTTCCCTTTCATGAGTAAAGACTAGGGTTACCAGACTTTCGCTAGGAGAGCCGGGACAAATTTTTTTTTTAAATCATTTATTAAAATAATTTTAAATTTCAAAAATATCACATAAAAATTAAATGAAAAAACAACAACAAAAATGTTTTCTTTATTTTAGAATTTTTTTCTATATAAACTTCGAGATTTTTAAACGAGCTTAAACTTTTTGACAACTACTTATTGTTTGATTTTGTTTACCCCCCCAGACAGTCTCGACGCTATAGCGCAGTCACACAATAGCGCAAAAGTTAAATTACACGAAAATAAATGCGAATTAGACCAAGTACTAAAATTAAATTATTATCAATATTGCACGCAAGATCAGATTGAAGTGTCACTTTGCGATGTGAGGAAATACAAAATGAAAGACATTCTTGGGATCGTTATACGTTATAAATTAAAGTGATTCCAATAGATTAGTAGATTTTATATTAGACGGAAAATTTAGATTGACCAAAAAAGGTGTTTAGAAAATAGATTTTAGAGCCATCAAATAGTTTTAAATAATCGATTTATGATCATTAAAAAGTTTAGGTCATGTTAGATAGTTTAAGATTATTTTAATTTCAAAAACGTGCGTCGAGATTGCCATCAGCATTTTTATTTTCACAGTACTAAATTAATTTTTGCGTTCCAAAAAGGAGTGCCCATGTTCAAAATCCATCCACGCAATTCTATTATTATTTGAACTTTGGTTTTTTAGTTTTTGAATTGTTATAAATATTAACCGTTATAAAAAAAAATACGAAAACTGGGACAATCGGGTGTCCCGAAGGGATCTTTCGGGACACTGGGACTATTATCCAAAAACCGGGACGTCTGGAAACCCTAGTAAAGACACATATTAAAAATTTGTATTTTAGCATGGAAATACACCAAAGTTAATTTTTAGTACATCTGCCATTTTCATTTAGTACAATAGGAAACTTCCCAGAAGGAAATATGTCAACATGCATACGTATTACATTTTTAGAACAGAAAGACTTTTGTTTTTTCAATATGCATGAAAGAGAAAAATAATTTATGAATTTCTTAGATTGACGGCATGTTGACTAATAGACCAATATATGACTTGTCATATAATCGCCTTATAAGACATATCGTGTAATTTTACTGTATTTGTGAGAGACAACGGACATGTCTAAAACCAATAATCTAGCAGGCCCGGGTCATATAAGAATCATATATGACTAGTACACTCTCATCCAATTTTATGTTTAAAACAAAGGAAAATTAGTATTTTTCCATAAATTTTGTATTCTTTGTCGTGGTGAGTGCTCCTTTAACAATTAATTATAGTGTAAATACTTAAATAGTACCTATAAGCGTAAATTTAAGCTTTATACAAACTGCATTGTATAATTTAATAAAATATTTCAATATGCTTAAACTAAGAGGGTTTTCGAGGCGTAATTATAATAGAAAATTAAGGGTATTTGAAAGTTTAATAAAGCAACAATGGCGAGAAAGCGAAAGTGAGATTAAAAATCAAAATATAAACCGCGATTTAAATAAAAAAACAAGTGAGGAAAAATTAGAAATTGATGTGCAAGGATATGTTGAGTATTATTGTGATAATTGTAATTTTCTTGAAGAAAATGATGTAGACAAGACCACAGATTTTATCACGTTTATCGAATCTGAGGACAAAAGCAATTTTTATAAACAATTAGGTGCTTGGGCTGTGAAGCATAATATTACAAGACTCGCATTTGATGATCTAATTGCCATATTGCAAGCATCAAAAATGAACATAAAATCAAAATCATCAAAAACTTTACTAAAATGTACTGGTGATATGCCTCTAATAAAACAAATACCTGGTGGCGATTATATGCATTTTGGCATTCAACAGGCTATTTTAAAACTAAATCTACCAGATGAATATTTAAGTGGTGTAACTAAAATTTTTGTAGATGTCGGAGTTGACGGGATTCCATTATTTAAGAGTAGTTCCACTACCTTATTATGGCCTATTTTGGGTTCAGTTGTAGATTCGCCAAATTTGAATCCCTTTATAATTGGATGATTCGTGGGGCCAGGAAAGCCATTGTCTATCAACATTTTTTTGGCTGAGTTTGTATCGGATATAGCGCAGTTAAATTCAAATGGTTTTAAAATTTACCAAAGTGGAGTTAATACGCAATTTGGTATTCGACTTTTTTCGTGCGATGCTGCCGCTAGGCCATTTTTGACAGGTACCAGAGGACACACATCTTTCGACGGATGCAGCAAATGTTGTCAGAAAGGTAAAAGAATTAATTGATTTGGGCACAATGAAGAAATTACTACACATTTGGACCGGTAACAAATTCAGTACAAAATTCAAGATGCCAAAAATAAATTTATTGCGAATGTCTAAATATCTTGTAAGTTTAAAACAATAGGCATTGAATTTGTTAAATTTTTAAGAGTTTTCGGATCAATTTTAGCCCCCAACATTCACGGATGGCACTTTTCAAATGATTAATCGAATTATATTGCCGTCCATTTCCATAAACTTTTCGGGCAAGGCCCTCTAAAGATTTTTGATGGAATTGCAATCAGAACTATTGCCTATCGAAGATCTCAGCTCGCCAGAAAGGTCTAACTCGCAAAGAAATTACACAAAACCGTTTATCATGCAGACAAATAAAGGACAAATTGGATCTTCCTGTGACGGCCCGACACATTGCTCGCATCTTCGAAGGAGACCACACAGTGGTTTTTCGAAAAAAAACATTCCCCTTCTTGGTTCGCTAGCTTTCTGATGGCGATCCCATCGAAAACCTTTGGGGATCCTTGCCGGAAAAGTATATGAAAATATACGGCAATATAACGCGATATTTCAAAGCGCATTTCAAACGCTCTTCGTTTTCATGTTTTATTCTCTTTCATTTTTCTAACATTATTGCCATCTGCAGAATGATAATGGAACTGTCGACATAATTTGAATGACGTAGCCAGTAGTATGGCTTGTATTATTCTAGAAGGCATTGATACTCGTAATAAAATCTGAAGTGCATTACATTTTTTTTTTATTAATTATTCACAGTAATAATAAATAGACTTTGACAATAAATAGGCGCTGTGTGTGATGTTATAGTGTCGGAGAAATTTGTTGTTTGTGCTAATGCGTGTAAATCCATAATACGCAGCAAATGTGCCGGTGTTGTTTCGGATTTAGTATTTGACGTTATCGTTAATATTTCAAATATTTCATGGTCATGCAATGTGTGTGTGTGTACATCGTTTTGATGTTAATGATGCTAAAATCGCATTAATTATTGCTGATATTGAAAAATTCGAAAAAGTTAGCACCGTATTCATCTCATCATGATTCTAACAATGATAACCTGTTATCATCATCATTACCTTCATCTTCATTATCATCCAACTGGAATGCGATACGAAAAAACAAAAAAAGTAAGGA
The DNA here is from genome assembly GCA_963556165.1 of Tipula helvola. Lineage (NCBI taxonomy): Eukaryota > Metazoa > Arthropoda > Insecta > Diptera > Tipulidae > Tipula > Tipula helvola. The sequence continues at coordinate 51,453,500 of OY744483.1, forward strand.
TAGTATAGTTAAAATAATATCTCGTTGAAAATTCCTATTCCTTCATTCTCGAGTAAAACAACAACAAAAAATGAATTTGTTGTTGTATTTACTCGGGAATGAAAGGATAGGAATTTTCAGCGAGATATTATTTTGACTATAGCTTAATTAAAGATAAATTATATGTTGCCACAAATGGTACTGGGGCATATATTGTAATATTGTTGTACTGGAATATTGTTTTGCCTAAGTTTGTAGCTGATAGATCGACGCAGTATAAACACAACAAAAACAATAATAATATGGTAGACCAATACATCAATGATGTTATAATTGGTACAGCTATGGGGAGTACTGCATCTATTGGAGCCATCCCACCTCGAAAATGAATCTTCGTGTCTCGTTTACAACCAACCGTTACTGACAGTGAATTCAAAATTTTATCAAAAATAATCTGAGCATTGTGGACGCCAATTGTATACGTTTTGATAAAAATGCTGATTATGTCTCACACATTTAAAAAAAAAACAAATCATGTCAAAATAAAATACTATCCTTTTTAATTATAACGGTAAAATTGATATTTTATTTTCGCTCGAATTACAACTATAGTGCACAATTATTATCGATCATTAATTACAGCACGTGTTGTATTTAGTAAGAGAATACAACTTTCCGGTCAGCGATTGAATCACAATTCATCCATTTGTGTCATGTTGTATGCAAATATTTGACATGTTTTTTTTTGCATGGCTTTTCCTTTGGTGTGTGTATAAAAAATTCAGTCATAATAACAGGAAATTGAAATACAATTACAAATTTAGAGATAATCGTTTAAGATTTTCTTGTTGCTATGGTAAAATTCGTAATATTATCGCGTTGCTATGGTGAAATTCGTAATATTGCCGCTGTAATAACGTGATATTGTACGTATTTTGCATGGCAATCTAAATACTATTGCTGTATTAATCACTTGTTCGTGAAATTTCCCATGGGATATTTTGAGAAAGTTGTATTCTCATAATCCCTTCTGTTTTTTGTTTTTTTTTCATTCTTTTTACAGTCATGTTCAAACGTTCCATAAATTCTAAACGTGTTTCAACTGTTCTTATAAAATAAAGTCAAGTGCGTAAATCGTGAAAGTGTGAAATAAAATTTCTAAGCCGTGCATATTTTTATTAATTATTAAAAATATATTATTCTAATATTGTGTTGTGTGAGTTGTGAGATTTTATTTTAATAAAACTAAATACTTAGTTTTTCATATTTTAATTATGTTTGGTAATTGTTGATTTTGATGATCAGCTAAAATTTAAATATTTATAGATCCAGTGGGGCCTTTCATTGGATATGGTCGATTTTTTGTGGACATGCGGTATTACAGAAAATATAATGAAACATATGATCATGTCAGATATAGCTAAACTTTTTCTGGATGTTAAGCAAACAGGCGAAAGGTTTTATTTGAACTGGATTAATGAAATGGCGTACGAAAATAGTAAGTATTTTTCCTACTAACTATGTGTTTTATTTTTAAGTGATTTGTTTGAATTGATATATTAGGGATTATCTTTTGAAAACTCCGGTCAAACATGTACTGCAACAACGGCATCGATGGCTAATAATGGTGTAAAATGGATTCAAAATAAGTGCGATGCATCAGATTCAAGTGGAGATTTATTAAAGTTTAGTAATCGTCCACCTTTAGTTGATATTTTGAAACAATCAATTACTGGTAAACATTTATTACAAATGGATAGTAAATTATGTCCTGTAAACCAGAAAGAGCTGGTTCATACGATAGTTTAATATTTTATAAGAACCAAGCGACGGATTAGTGTAAATGATATGGCGGCGATATCAGCCGAAATCGCTAAGCAATTTAAATCCGAAACTGCCGTAAGTCACTATATACATGCATATTTTGATTAATTAAATTTATACCCATCATTAATATATGTGTACATACACACATATTTGTTACAGGAGACATATTTCGTTCATCGCCAAAAAGGAAAAAAAATCCATCAGGTAAATTATACTATCGCTACCAAAATTCCAGATTTTAAGTTCAGCCAAAACCTCAACAAAGGCAGTTCCACTAAATCATAATCGAAACTCCAGATTTCTCACCAGAGACCACTTATAATGATGGTAAGTACATTACTTTACAAATGTATTTATTTATATTTATTTGCTTGGTTGTTGTGTTGCATGCATGTGTGTGAGAGGCCTAATATTGGAATTTAGTGCAGGAAACCCTTAGGCAAGGTTCCATCCAATTTAATTTATTGTCATATTTATTGGTTTCATTTTTCAGATGAAATGGAAGATACTAAAGTTTGGCTTTAAAATAATTGCAAACCGTGGGATGAGATCAAAGTAAAATGGAGCAAATCCAGCAATTATCGAACAAAACTAATAAAAAGGGAGGATATAAAAGATTTGTCTGCGATATTAAAGGAGTGGCCCCGGTACAACGACAGCTCGGGGTATCATTTGCTAAATGACAATTTCTTGCTTAAACTAAAAAATTTAAACTTTTAAAAATGTAAACCTCTCGGCTTTACTCTAAAGTCAAATATTTAGTGAAATAGTTTGCTATAGAATTATTTAAATGTCCTGACAATTATTTGATATTAATATTCCCCTTCCTCTCAGTAAATATTAAAAATAAAATTATAAATCTGTGGGGTTATTTTAAACGACTAGTTTAACGTACCCTACAATTTTGATAATTTAACTCTACTATAGAGGGAGAGGAACACAATCTAAAATAATTGTAACGACATATAAATACGACATAAGTTATTTTAATCAAAGTGCCTTTTATCAGGGTTTTATTCACTAAAAGAACTAAGTCAATTTAATTTAACTTAAGAAATTTGGAAGTGTTGGTTATGTGACCGGAAAATTTTAGAGAGCTTTAATAATATTTGTACAATTTCTTGTTAAATATGAACGAACTAAAGCTAACGAAAGATATTAATGGACAGATTGCATAAGTTTTTACCAATAAAATATTTTGATATCATTTCATTTATCGAAACTAATTACTTACACGGTCCCGTCGCTGCTCAATTAGTTATACATATACATTTATAAAGCCGCTCATTTCAACTTTTTATTATCATTGCAGATAGAAATAGATTTCGAGTAACTATACAGTTCTTTTTGATAAAATCAAAGATACACTAAATTCAGAATTATATAAAAGCTTTTTAAAGGCCGACATTAATGCAGGTAAATATCAACTATATACAAACTGTACAATTGTTGAAGTTTTAACTGTTTTTCTCTACATCTTACAGACTCGAAGTCTTGTATTGCAACCTTACTGCTACATTCTTTAATACCAGCACCACTTTTGAACCGAAAATTTAAACCAACTATTTCTGATTCTCAAGAAGATTTTATGATTCACGCTATATCAATAAATAATATACAACCGAAAATAAACCAATGCCGTGATGCTTGCCTCCAAATTAGAACAAAAATGCAGCCACGGGTTATTGTGATAGGTAAAAGTTTAGAACAACTAACGGATTTCTACGTATTTTGTGTTGGAGTTAAATACAAACTACCAACATTTACAAAAACATTTAATATTTGTGTGAAACTTATATTGGTTTTTAATTTACAGTATCCCACAAAAAGCAAATTAGTAGATATGGATATTTATTCAAGAATATTTTTACCAAATACCATCAGACATTATTTATCCTGCAATTCGCAATTTTATAAAACAATTAGAAGCGATTGAAAATTAATCGTATATAATCATGTTAATTTGTTTCTTGTGTGATACGAAAGGGGCCGCTAATTTTCAATTAGCAAACTCTCTTATTATACATTTGAAGTTTTATCATGGCGCCCCTTCTACTTTTAAAATTTAATTGTGCTCAGAAAACTTATAGACAAACCTTTCATAATATTTATACTTTTAAGCGGCATTTGGTAAAACACGAACACGATATGTACATCTGTGCAAAGATTTTGTTCAAAAACGACTTGAGAGTTGCGATTTTCGTGTACATACTAGATATACAACAGTAAATATTATTGTTGTTTAGTTTAATTTTAATATTATCGTACATCTAGTAAGCCGATAAAAATTGCAACTCTCAAGTCTCATTTTTTGAACAAAATCCTTGCACTGGTACTAATAACGACAATTTTTCACGTAAACAAATATTGCATACAAATAGTTTAAAATCTCTACAAATAAATAATAAGAATAAAGCTAGTAGTTCTTCAAGATCTATAAATATTTCTATAAGCAATGGTAATCATAAAGTTGATAAAGACAGTTTTAATGAATACATTAAAAAAATTGTAGAGTCCATTCTTACATTTTCTTTGAGTTTGCACAGTCTTCCAAATTTAAGTCGTAAAAACATTCTAGACATCCAAGCGTTAGTCACGCAACATATTACAAAACCAATTAGTGAGGTTATGAACAGATCCATAATTTCACAAACGGTAGGCGATTTGACCACCAATCTACAATTTTTAATTAAACGGCTTGAAGATCCATTTTTTGAAATTAAAACGGAATATAAACTCCTAAAATATTTAGAATCAGCTAACCTTTATCGCCGCCCCGGTGGCACAGTTGTTAGCATATTTGCTTTAAGCTCCGGAGGTCCCGGGTTCGATTCCCGGTGGGTGATGAAAAAATCACGGCTGGTTTAATGTAAGGATCAATGAACTAATCACTCATTATCCGTTGTAAAAATGATTACGAAACTTCAAAAATGAAGCGGCCAAATCCCTCCATGGGATGTAGCGCCAGCGGAAAAAAAAAAAAAAAAAAACCTTTATAGACCACCCAAACCATTTACGATTAGTGATGAACTTGCTGAACTAGTTCAATCCGCGCAGCCTATTATCGAGACCAATAAAGTGGAAGGGTATTTGTTAGACATTAAGTTCCAAATTAAAAAAATACTTTGAATCGGAAAATGTGCTGAAGGATACTTTGAAAAATGTTCAAAGACTAGAGCAGGAGACAGGATATAATAATAGCCGTTTTCCAATGGGCACAATTTGCTACTTGGAAGTACTTGCGAGTAGATACCCAATGGAACGAGAAATTGAGTGTAAAACACAGCCTTCCGTTTAGTTGTTTTTTGTCTTTTGTAAAGTTGTTTATTTTAGTAATGGCGATATTTAAAATTAGATTGAAAAAATGACAATAATGAATAATGGGCATGTAATGAAAGGAAATCATTGATATTTACCGCATTGATATTTAAATTCATTTTTCTTAAAAATGTAATATTAACAACAAAATAATTTTGTATTAATTTTGACATTTTACATCACCAAAAAATAAAAAAACTCGAACGTAGTAAGAAATTCTCGAAAAATATCGAAAAAGGTCTAAAAGCCATCTATTGGAATTTTCGCAACTAAAATCCACCTAGCGCAAATTTTATGCGTAACTACTTCTATTTTCTACACCATCGTATGAGCATGGGTAGTTGTGAGTAGATACAAATACTTGCGAGTAGTTTGCTTTCGCCAACGGAAAACGCTGAATGTGTTCACTGCAGGTTTTATAAGTCTAATGATTTAAATGAATATGGCAACAGAAGGTCACTGTATAAATTAATAACCATAATTAAAGATTTAGAAAATATTGGAATTAAAATAGAAACAAAAGATTGTGTCTATCACATTTATTTTATATTAAGTCAGATATTAGCCCTTTAATGCATAGTGTGGCATATCTGCATCATGTTATTCTAATTTGAACTGCATCTATGATACATTTGAGCATATTTTTTGTGTTTTGTTTCGAATATCTGTTGTTCATTTGTTTTTCTATCTCGTTTCACACATTTTTTTGTTTTTTTCTGCGTTTTGAAAATAAAATCGCCATTTAGAATTAGTTAGTCGATGTTTTGCATACAGTTAGTAGTAAACATACATTTACATATGTAATTTTTTTTAAATAAGAATATTGTTTTTGAATATTTATTTTAATTTTGAACGAATTGCCTTATTATTAAGAAGCGTTATAAATGGAAAAATATTTAAATTTTTTACCACAAATGCATAATGATGCAAATAGGCATAATGTCATAAAATCAATTTTCCGGGAAAACTAGCTGCTTCCAAACATTTTTACTTTGAAATCCTTTTCAAGCAAACACATCTTTATAAGAAAAAAAACATTTAAATTAAAAAGAAAAAATCATGCATTAAAGGGTTAGGAGAATTCCAATTCATTTCATTCATAGCAAAAGCATTTTCTATGTTGGGATTTCTTAAAAGAGCCATGAAAGAGTTCAGTAACCGGAAGGGTTTTATTATGATATACCAGTCTCTTGTCATACGCAACTTGAATATGCGTCATGTGTATAGTCTCCTCACTATGCCAGTCATATTAGCGGTAGTGGAAAACACACCAATTCGATTATCGTAAGGCTAGGCGTTAGGGATGTAAAATGTCCTTGTGCTGGTACCATTTTCATTTCCGATCTTCTAAACGGCAATATCCAGAGCTCATTCTTATTAATAAATCTTGGATTATATGCTCCGGAAAGGAGTTTAAGATCTCGATCCCTTTTGAAAACTGAATTTCATAGGGCTAATTATGGAGACAACGGGCATTTGAATCTGATATCTAAGTCATATAATGATTTAAGTAAGCTTTGTGATTTAAATATGAGTAAATGTGAGATCACACGATCATTAAAATTTGATTATTTTAATAAATGATAACTTTTTGATTGTGTAATTTAAAATTAAAAATTTTACTGGAACTTCTGGTTCCAATTTAATTTCCTATTAATAAAAAAAAAAAGAAAAATGAGATCCACAAATATGTTAATAAATTGCTAAACATTCGCTTGCCATACCATTTTACAGTATAAGCATGTGCAAATTTGTTGCGGATACTTTAGACATTGTTTATTATTATTATAAATAATAATTTTTGTTTTGTTTTGCATAAAATGATCGTGCTAAATGAATAAGATCAATTTAAAAATATAAAAAAAAAATAAAACACAAATGTATTTACTGTACATGATAATATATTAAAGGCGCCACATGTCAAATATCTATAAATATTTCTTATTTAACACTTGCGCCTCGAAATTAAAAAAAAAAAAAACAAAAAAGAAGGAATATTATTAAATAAATTTTCTGCGTGTTTCAATTTTTATATTTTTTTAATTAATTTAAAAATTTAAATTTATATTTAGCCAAAGCGCGTTATAAATAAACAAGTTTTTCCTGTACTCGCCCAGTGATTTTGAAAGCATAAAAAAATAAGACGTGTGACGATTTTTTTGTGTCTTAAATGAGTTCCAATTTTTTTTTTATTTTTTGTAATTTTTAATCGCACCTTTTGTAATATATACTCGTACATAATATAATATAGAATTGGAGAAGAATGCATACATATTGTTAATATTGAGAAAGGCGCCGAAATTTTTATTTCATTTTTTATTATCGCTCACTCGATCTATATACATACGTCATACGTGAAATTTATAACATTTGTTTTGTTTATGTGTTCCGTAAAAAATATGTGTGGTAGCTATCTGATTATATTCACGAGATGACAATAGACGAGACGATGTTCACAAAAAAAAAAAAAAAAATTGCGTTGACATAAATTTTCTTTGAAGCCATCAAAATCTGGCATTAAATTTGTTTTTCACTTGTAGTTTATACTCGTATGTCTATTTGGTGACAGCCGCATGTTAACTCATAAACAACGTGTTAATATATTTTTAATAAGTTCCTGGTATACATAAACATGGTATATTTGACATTTTAAACGAGGGCAGGATGTATACTTACGCAAAATGATTTAACTGAGTCATCCTGGAATTTACGAGACTTACCTGGAATAAGAAAAAAAAAATGGGTTGCATTAGTTATTGATATTATTATATTCAAAGTTGATTGACATATTACAATATGTGCGGAATTCCCTTCCCATCAATATTCTATCATCGTACAGTAAATGGAAAATTTAAAAATACTTCAAAGTCTAGTCAAGAGCTAATTGTTGAATAGATCGATGTACGGAGGAATTTGAATAAATTTTATTGATTTCAATTTTGAGATACTTATAAAAAATAGACAAAAACTAAAATTATTGTATAGATTTCATTTTCTTTCTTTCAATCCAGATGTTTGATTTTTTATTTCAATCATTTGCGTTTAAAATTCGATATATGTAGTGTAAACACAGAAGTTTATTTTCTGCCATATTTCCAGAAATGAACAGGATTCTAGAAAGACGCGTAGAAAGATGATGAATGACCAATTTGATTGGAAAGGTTGAAGTGACAGAAGAAACGCTCAACCTGAAACGTATTTAGTGTGGTTTCGATCCGCTTTTTACCCTTTTTGACGCTTGAATGTGTGTGTGTGTGTGTGTCAACGTTCCGAAAAATATTTCGACAGCATCGATGGAAGCACTGTCCACCGTGCAAAACTAAAGGTGCTATCGGAACATCTCTGTATCCAAATCAAATATTGTTCAATGCAGATCTTTCTATTTTAACTATGTGCCATAAGCTATCGTTTTCAACAAATTTTAATAAAATCGACCAATAAATGAACAAACACTAGACTTTTTTTCCATGTAAAAAAATATTTATTTATTTTAAAAAATCGGCTTCATCTTTCAATTTTTAATCATAATTCCAGTATTTCTGCTGATCCAGTCCAGATATGTGGTAACACCCGTAAACCCAGCCGGATAACCATGACTACATCCAAAGTTTGCAACAAATGAAAACAATCCAATCTGAGTTGCGACACCATCAACATCAATCATAGACAATGGACTTCCAGAATCACCACCACACGGACCACTTGTAACCGGTATTCCAGAAGCACAAATTGTTGAATTCACTGTAATTTGATCACCATAAACCGTCTTACAATTTGCATTTGTTGTAACATTTAAATTGGCAAACAGCAGCATATCGGTCAAAATGTTTGAATTATCACTGGTTCGTCCCCAGCCAGAAATTGATGCCACTTTATTTACAAAATAGTCCAAAGTCGTTTGTGACCGTGATGGTAGGCGAATCGCTTTTATCATTGTATTAAAGTGTACATCGTAATTTAGTTTTATAATTGCAATATCATTATTAAGTGTCACATTATTATATCGTGGATGTACTACAGCATTCCATCGACTCACTGTTTGCTCAATTTGTGGCGTATTTATGTTTGTGTTGCCCAAACCAATTTTAAACGTAGAATAGTCACGTATACAGTGGGCCACCGTTAAAATTGTGTTCGATGAAATTAGTGATCCGCTACATCTGACTAAAGGGATGCCAGCGTTATCTAATGGTTTAATTGAAACTTGCCACGGGAATTGTGTTGGGGCAGCAAATTTTCCATTTACCACACGTGGTGATAATTTGGGTGGTGTATCTTCAACAGTTGGTGGTTCTGATTCGGTTGGTTGAATCTTTAAAAAAATTATTTATAATTAGTATTTATTGGATTTTGATATTAGATTATGAGTTAAACTTACCAGTTGCGCTATTATGGGAGCAATTACAATGCACAATACTAAAAACAGCTTCATTTTGATTGAGTTTTAATAAATTAATGATATGAGTATGCTGATTTTGTTGCCTATTTATATAAAAACGATCGGAACAAGTATGATAAAATTGATAAGAAATTGTATTAGTGTATGTCGATCTTTTATCAAGTTCCGCTTTATATTAAACTTTATAGTTATTCCGTAATGATAACGCGCAGCTGCGTCATAGTTAATAGTGTTTGATTTAGAATTTTGTAAACACCTGGAAATTAACGTGTGTGATTTACATCGGAATGAGTTGTTTACATATTCTGTTGAAATGATGTCAGTTGATGCGTAATATGTTTATTAATAAGTTTACCTTTTATAGATTCTTGTTATAGTGCAAAGACGCAATATTACAGGATGTGTGGAATTACCATTTTTCCGATCGTAATCTAGAAGCCAGAGTAAACAAAAATAAAAGAGCAGGCAAAAATGTGTGAAGAGATTCTGATAATGTTTCTTGGGTGTGATCTGAAAAGAGGTTAACGGCAATATATAATGCAAGGAAATTTTGTAAGCCTTCGTACTAAGTTTTAATGTAAAAATTCATCTGCATTGGGTTGGTATACGTTGGTTAGGGGCGAGACGGCCTCTTTCTTATAAATCCTAATATTTAGAGGCAGGTGAATATTAAACTATATTAGTGGTGATTACAGTAGCTCTGGAGTCTAGAAAAACAAAGTTCATATGGGCGTTAATGCTAGTCGTTTAATCGAACTTGTTTCATTAATTTCCACTCCACTGGATGTGTTTAGTTCCTCAGTAGCTTTATCATCAACTAAATTATTTTTTACCAACCTACAACTGAGTATCTTCTGTCCCTTTCTTTTAAATCGCCTCATCAATGGGATCGAACCTGCTTTAATTTTGTGTAAAAGGTTCTAAAAATTTGTGAAATATGATTGTTCGTGAAACTGGAAATGACAGCTTCCGTGAACGAAAAAATTGGTTCTGTCCCGTTCGGAACCAAACATTAAATTTCATTAAATTAATTTCATTCACAATTTTGGCAGGAACGTAACCTGTTGTATACAGGGCGCCATAAATAGTTCATTTAATTACAATCGCCTTAGGGAGATTTCAGTACGCTCTATAATTTTCATACGCACCCTAATCGTATTGTTCCATTCAAGAAAAATATTTTTACTGCTACTAACAAAAATCCGAACTAAAGCAGGGTTATTATTCAAATTAATTATGTTGGAAGGCCAGCCACAGTGGTGGTTACTGCTTACTATTACTACTATTTCAACCACAATTAATTCACCTATAAATGAATTATTCGCAACAAAAACATACAATAAACAGTAACCAATGGACTCAGTTACAACTACATTACGATAACCAGACAGTTTCAACTTTCAACCAACCAAAAACCAAGTAAGCATTATTCATTTCTCAGCCTAGCTGAACTAGAGGTATTACTGCGAAATGGTAGTGGTGAATAATGCTTGTAACAATTGCTACATTGGAACTGCAATAGCTTCTTTCGAATGAACAATGAGACAAATTTGATTGTAGCCAAGTATAATCCGTAGCCTGAAAGCCTAAAGTATTGTTGCAAATATTCCACTGGGCCCTTCTGGTCCAGGCAGCGTTATTTTATTATAATTAGAAATTATCTGTCAATTTTTCGCCCTTCAGATTACTCAAAAATTTACACTCAGAAATTTGAGTGTAAATTTGGTGATCCAAACTAGATTTAAATATAATTTTAATTGCAATTAGGTAAAAATTGCGTTTCAAAACGAGATTTGAGCTCAAACAACGAACAAAATTTCCTTTGAATTTATTTTATAAATTTTTATCGAAAATTTTAAGTGAAATTTGAATTAGGAACTTAAATTTAAGAAAATGGTTTTGGCATTCCAAACCACACAAAATCTATGGTGAAATTATATTGTATAGGAATTAATTTACAACTCGAATTTTTATTTCACAAAATTTTGTGAGAAATTTAAGTTTACATTGCACAATAGATTTACTCAGTGGATTTTCAATTAGAAAACAAAATAATTAGAACAAATTAGGTGGAGCAAAGAATAGATATGTCAAAGGATAGTTTTAATATATTCGAATAAAACCTTGGAAATTGAGTATCGAAAGTAAAATAAATTTACAATTCCATCTGGATTTAAATAAATTTTGAGTGACATTTTAACCCGAAATTGAGTTAAACTTTCAAACTGTACTTGAATCTTGATTGTAATTTTGATCACACTCATTGAATTAAATTGAAATAAAAACTTGAATGAAATTTAAAGTTTTAACAAATTGTTAGGTATTCTACTAATTGATTATTGTCATTTACCTTTTAAAATGTGAGCAGTGTGAGGTATTCAGACTAGTAACTTAGTTTAAAATCAAAATTGATTCGAAAAAATTAAGTTTTTTAATCAAAAATTTAGTCTAAATTGATCACCTATATTCGACAGATAGAAAATTGATTAAAAGAAGGAAATTTTAAAGAGAGAACGTGTTACGACCGGGTCATAACTTCAACCAAACTCTAAAACCACACACACACGCAGGAAGGTAAAATTAAATAAAATGCGGCTACTTCGTATTTTTTCACAGTCGATAACCGGTACCGCTGAATAATAATCAAAAATTTCTTGGATAAATAATAATTATTGTTAAACGGGTGGCGTGGTTAAACATAGACGGCTCTGGTTTGAATTAGTTTTAGTATCGGTCACTATGAAAATTGCGTGCATGGGTCAGATAAAAAAAATAAAACGAGAGAGATTTTTTTTTGTGGGGAAGTCGAGTTTTTGTTTTCGGAGCGATCGCATCAAAAAAATAACATCGCTTGGCTGAAAAATTTATATAAAAAAAAAAAAATCGAAACAAAACCAAATATATTTAATAAATTAAATAATTAATAAAAATAAAAAAAAAAAAACAACAAAGAAAACCAAAAACGTAAAAGTACCGAAAAATTTCGGACTAAAATTTATTAAATCACCTTATACGTCATTTCAACATAATAATAAAGTAAGTACGTGTAAAGTGCGTGTGTGCAGTGTATCCAATAAAATAGGAAATACGTGTGGAATTCACATCCTTTAACCACACGATACAAACAAAACAAAAACAAAAAAAAAAAAAGGAAACAATAACCAAATCCTAAAGACATATAAGGATAATACAGTGACACCAAAGAACGGAAGAAAACCACGGAGTGCATATCAACGTGAGAGTATTTTTGGTGTGGTGCAATAACCAACATGCAGCCGAATCATCTCGAAACGGGACTATACCATCACATAATTAGCGGTGTTCGAGAAAAGCGAATTACAGCACAGTTACGCCAAACGAAGTTATCAAGGTGTTCCGGTCTACAGAAGAGGAAACCCATCCATTCCTAGCGGTAATAGTGGAAGTTTAGCAACGTGTTCAGCCGTGTTAGCAACATCGAAGTAGTTTATTGTTGATTATAACCAATTATTTTTTTTTTATTCATTTCGGTAATGTAGCCTATTAATCAAATTGATTTTTTTCTAGTTTTAGTTCTTAACGGGCTGCTGTGAGCAGAAGTATCTGTATTGACTTTTTTTTTGTACAGGTGATCGAGACACACAGAGCTCTGAGCCCTCGTCAGCCGAACCGATAAGCTGCATATTATTCAAGTTGTGGTATCAATCAGTTTGATTAAATAGTTTTTTTCTTTTTTCTTTTGTACAGTAACGTAACGTTAATCATAATTTTGATGTAATTACTTGTTTTGGTTATTCCTAAATATAATTTATGTTATTGTTATTGGTTATAACAACAAAATCAAATATTTAAAATGACCGTTTAAAAGAACTTAGTACTATAGGGAGAGAAGCGTCAGGGGGCCTATTATGAAATTTATCCGATATCGTAAAATCCGATCCGCTGCGGATATTCCTATTATGAATCTAAAAAATCCGAGCGTTAGCGGATTTTACAAAAATACAAATGTCAAATCCGATTGGTATTTAAGTGGCGGATATCGTTAAATACGAACGAAATAAAGTTTGTTTTAGTTTATTTTTGCGCAAATTATAATTAAAAAAATAAAATAAAAATATTTTAAAATGTAATTATGAATCATACCTACTATACATTAAATTTTATTAAATATGTAGTGTGCCTAGTTACATACTTAATCAAAATTTTATTATTACAGGGCCTCAACAAACGGACAACAATTCGAGTTACTAGTTTCCTTTTTGGAAGCGAATCAAGGCTTAGCGACAAATCGAATGAATTCTCCACAGTTTAAGCAGACTGTAATTAATTTATGGCAAGAAATCACAAGGAAATTAAACGAATTAGGCCTTCCAGAAAAATCGGTTGATGGATGGAAAAAAGTGAGGTTATGTGATGGTATTAAGCTTTTGTTTTAATTTGATTTATTATTTTTGCAGGTTTTGAAAGATTTCAAATACAGCATAAAAGCCAAGTTACGGACGAATAAACTCTTATTATCGGGGACGGGAGGGGGTCCATATAAACTTAAAAAATTGACTGTTCTTGAAGAAAGAATGGACAAAATTTTACAATTGTCCTAGGAAATTGAAGGGAACAATATTCCATCTTACGGATTTAACGATACGACAACAATTGAAAGCAATTTTGAAATCGTAACAGAAGAGCAGACGTAGAGTTAGAGTTTACAATTAATGAGGAACCGACCATAAAATCAATAAATAGAAAGACCACCAGATCGCTTATTCCATTAGCTACAACTAGCAACACAGCAATACCTTCAACCAGTACCACCGGTGCCAGTCGCAACAATTTGCAAACACCTACTCCAAAGAAAGTTCGAGAGACATCGAAAATGCTCCTAAAAAAACAAGTAGAACTCCAAGAAGCACATCACAAACGCTTTAAAAAATTTGCGGAAAACACCGATAAATATCAAAAAGATAAATTGAGAATCTTAAGAGATATTAGAAAATTTAAAAAGGAAAAGTAGGCAGCTAAACAAAAAATTTTAATCGAGCAAAACAAATTAAAAGTCGAGGAGCTGGAAATTAAAAGACTTGAGCTACAAATTAGGGGATCGTATCGAAATACTGGTTTTCAAAATCTCGATTTATCAAAATCTTGGTTTTTTAAAAATACTGGTTTTCAAAATCTCGGTTTATAGAATCTCGGTTTAAAATGACTGATTTTCAAATGACTGGTTTTCAAAATCACGGTTTTGAAAAATCTTGGTTTTGAAAAATCCTGGTTTTGAAAATCTTTTTTTTTTTTGTTATGATATACCTACAAAGTTTTTCTTGCAGTTTTGGACAGGTTAATTAAGAGTATTTGTATTTTTATTTCAAACTAACAAAATTGATGATTTTGATATGTGCCGAAGTTTGGCAGAATTGTGCTTTTTTATTTAAAATTGTCTCAAAAGATTTTTAATTTTCTTTTATTATTTTTTATTTATTGCGTTTTTTCGGTGTTTTTATTACAATTACAACATATTAAAAATAAAAATAAACTAACACACTTAGGGGTTGAACTTTGATAAACCAATATCAACTAAACACACACACACACACACACACAACCCCCCCCCACACACACACCCACGTTTACCAAAATAATTTGTTATGTTACATTAACTGGAGCGGTTTTCAAAATCTTGGTTTTGAGAAAAATATTTTTATCAATTCGGGCCGCCCGAATTGATAAAAATATTTTTCTCAAAACCAAGATTTTGAAAACCGAGATTTTGAAAACCAGTCATTTAAAACCAAGATTTTGAAAACCAGTCATTTGGAAACCAGTCTTTTGAAACCGAGATTTTGAAACCAGTCTTTTGAAACCAAGATTTTGCTAACCAGTCTTATGTAGCCAACCCACAAATTAGAGAGCAAGAGTTAAATAAAATTAGTTAAGAATTATTATGTAAATACATTGGGTTGGCTACAAAATCTCGGTTTTCAAAATCTCGATATTAAAATCTCGGTTTTAAAATCCCGGATTTCAAAATCTCGGTTTTCAAAATCTCGGTTTTCAAAATCTCAGTTCCCAAAAGCTCGGTTTTGAAAAATAAATTTTTATTAATTCGGGCGGCCCGAATTAATAAAAATTAATTTTTCAAAACCGAGCTTTTGAGATCCGGTTTGCGATTGCGATTATGTATCTCTCCTCGTGTTGCGAGTAAATGAATGTATGTGTAAGTGTATGTATGTGTGTGTGTGTGTGTGGTGTGTGTGTGTGTGTGTGTGTGTGTGTGTGTGTGTGTGTGTGTGTGTGTGTGTGTGTGTGTGTGTGTGTGTGTGTGTGTGTGTGTGTGTGTGTGTGTGTGTGTGTGTATGTGTGTGTATCCTTCTCGGAACACGAACACCTTCGAATTTACAGCTCCATACTGAGGCTGAGTGTTGGCTGATAAACAGCACGTTTGGAGGTGTTCCTATCGTTTATGCGCCATCTTTTCACTATTCATGGAAAAATATAGCATGAGATCGTCCCGCTACTTGTTTGTATTATGAGTTCAAAAAGTCAAGTGTGGAATATAAATTTAAATACTTTAACCCTCTAATGCATATATAATTTAACAAAAATAAAAAACAAAAAATAACAAACAAAAAACATTTTTATTTATTACCACCAAACTTAATAGATCGATAATTTGACAGCTAAAATATGTCAGATTTTTTTGAGTGTTAAGGAAAACAAACAGCAGTTTATATGAAGCGATCGTAAAATGTTATAAAATAACTTAATTTTAATACAAATTAACCGCAGAAAAAACTCAAATGGCACAAGGTTTAACCTAAAGATTATGAATTGGCCTTCTCTTTATATTTTTATTTTGGGGTCAATTATCACAAAAAAAATTACCGGCTTAGCTTAAAATGAGGTTAAATGAAAACATTTCAATTAAATTTTTATTATAAAATATTTTTAAATGTCTGTAATCAGGGCCATATATTAACGGGCCTGATTGTACAAAAATCGAAGCTTTCGATATGGGTACTTATTTGGCTATTTTATATGGCAAATGCATATTTTGACTGATAAAATCATGATATAAAATATGAGTAATTTTAATGTTTGTTGAATTTAAAAAATTACTTGTATTTTAAACCATTTGTCATTTTAATTTCGAAGAATGAATCAACCTCGAAATTAAAAAAATAATTAAATAAAAATAGTCCCTTTATCATATTTTATAGAAAAAGTTTCATTTTAATTGTGCTGCCAGATGCATAAATGTACAAAAAAAAATTAAAACAGCGATCGCTGAAAAAAATGCTGAATATTCCTCAGCAATAATGAAATGTCAAATTTTTGTTTTGGTTTTTTATTGTGTTTAGATTTTTAAATTAATTTTTTTTTATATCGAATACTCGTATCCACGTATTGCTCGTTTATAGAACACAAACGCTGGAAATCGCTCCATCGATACCCCAAATATCAAGTTTTGTTATCGCAATTTTGTATCGATTAACCGAGCAATTTTATTAATCGACATTTCGATTAATACAAGGTGCAGAGAAGGAACCTTTGCAACGTAATCAGTTGCTCATAGCTAATGAAGGCCACCAAACTAAGGTGTAGCAACTGTTTCTTTAAATATTCAGATGTGCGCAATTCATACAGCTCACGCAACTCTGAATTAGAACCCACAAAATTCGTGCCGTTATCAGAGAAAAAAAAAAATGGTTCAGCAAAGTCTAAAGAGAACGGTGAAGCTGCATTTACCCGTTCTGGCGGTAAATCTCTATCTCTAGCGGTTGCTTTCTCTATCAAACTTCTTGCACACGGTTGTACCGTAGAATAGCCAATAAAACTGGCGACCGGCGGCTAATGACGCTCGTGGACCAACAGAGCAATTTCCTATAAATTAATGTTAGTATAAATTGATGCATATTTGGTATGTTGAAAATTCTCCCAACACGAATGATGTGATAATTATCTAAAAATAGCGATAATGAGCAGAAATGGGGTTGCCTTATGACGAAATTTGCTTTTCGCAACCCACTGTACTCTTAAGGAAATCCGTCTCTCTGTACAATTCTGATGATCGTATGAAGTGCTCGATCCAATTCTTCCAGCTTATGCGGCCCGCTCTTTTTCAACTTCGGCTGGACTGGAACCTTAGGTGTAACATATACGCAAGGACTTGTCGAAGAATACTGCGACTAGTGTCGGGTTCTTCATCTCGAACGAATTCTCAGGTAGAGGAAATTCTACACGGAGCGTCGGCCAACACGAAGCTTTATTTAAGAGGAATGAAGGTTTATAAGTCCATGAGTTGAATAAATTTTCGATTTGTACTCCTCGAGAAATTAGATCTACTGGATCACACTCGGTCAGTACATGCATCCATTTTTCTTGCACGGCAGTGATACGTTTCTAGATGAATGTTTTCCGTTTAGATGGGCAGAATTTTGCCCAAGCGTTTGTCCAAGAATTATGTGCACTAGTGGAATTAGGAGGACTGCTGTACACAATTCTAGTCGAGGTAAAGTTGTCCTTTGTAATAAAGCTATGCGGGATTTTGAGCAAAATAGCTTAACGAAGACCAGACCACCATAGGTAATGAACTTCTATGGTGAATAACTGCCCCATAAGTGCGCTCACTCACCGTGTATCTAGATATACTGTGTGACTTGACTGAACTGAATAGGTGATGATCGATGTTAAAATTGTTAAGTAACTTCATACTTTACCGACGCGTTTGCCAATACGTTGATATGTTTGTGGTGATGATTGATCTCAATGCTGCCATAGTGATTGCATTAGAAGTTTTCGCAAAATCGAGACTGTTTTACCTCTACCAGCAGACTGAAGTATGTTCGAAATTGTAAATTTCAGTTGTTGCAGCAGCGATGGAATTTGCTTTGAGTAAATCATCTACGTAGACATGTGCCTCTAGTACTTCGGTGGTGACAGGTAAAGTGCCTTCATGAACGAGTGCTAGCTGTTTAAGGCATCTAGTTGCACAAAATGGTGCTGAAGACGTTCCATATGTCACAGCTGGTGAGTTTATCTACAAGATGAGTTGGAATGTCTGGTCGTATTCGTGAATTCGGACTTGACGAAAGCGATGCATGTGACCGAAAGTCAACTAAAATTTAGAAAAGGTCATTCTGCACAACTCGAGGTTCCATATGGCCTAGCGTGCTGTACTTATTCTTAAACATCGAGTAATTGCGTCCAATAACTGGTCAGCCATCTAGATTTGACTAACGGAGAGTAACTGTTGATATAGATATCTGCGCCAAAGAGTAAATTAATGTCTCTTGTTTGAATAATTCGGGATTAGCCAGTTGGATATTTGATGGAATTCTCCACGATCCGATATTATTGATTGTACAGATTGGCTGATAGCATGAGATCTTCGGTAACACTTGAACGTCCAAAGCGGTGTACAAATTAGTAGGATGTCCAGTTTAGCCAAACAGATAAATGATGATGAAATGGCTCCATTGTTGGTTTGTTTCTCACAATTTTTAATAACTGAATTACTTGAGGCGTTCTTATTTGTAGCTTGACAATGTACACAATAAAACTTTGAAGTTGTCGAAATAGTAAGTTAGTTCTGAGAAAATGCAGAGGTCGTCCATCGTTGGTAAGTGGGTTGTCGGGGCAGCAATTTTCTAATTGTTTTTTGTGTCTGCATTTAGTTTTCATCTCATTTCGTATGCAATCAGGTCGTTCCACTGCTTTACTAGTCGCTTGAGAGCATCTAGTGAAGATGCGATCGAATGATCAACAAATTCTAGCAACTTATGGACGTGTCACAAATGAAATTTGATTTGTCGAATCTATCCTTAAGAATTTTTCGGGCGACTTCATAGTTCGATAGGCGCTATGGCACTAGCAGCGATACCACCAAGTGTCAATCTAAGGTACTGAATCTTTGTGTGGTGAATAATGGCATGGAATAATTAAACATGCCAATAAATGGATTCCACTCCAAATATCTACGATTAAAACTCGTGGGGTTCACGGTAAGACGTTTTGGCACCTACGGTTGCTAGTAGCTAGTTTAAACGTTTTGCTTCGTTTGCTTCCGCCTTGCGCCGTTCTTCTTTTAATTCCTCTAATTTTTCCTCAAATTAGGTTATTGAGATGCATATATTACTTTTCGATTTTAGTCCGTATCTTATATTCCTCAGCAATAATTAGCGTATTTTGTTGAGAAAAATTTAATTCGAATTATTTTGGAATTATTTTTTTTTAAGAAAAAAGCCACGATTTATTTTCTCGATTTAATTTTTGTATTCTATGTTGGTACTTCTCCTGATTTTCATTCAAATGGTTACGTATTTTTTTTGTTCCGAGCTCGAATTAAATAACTCAAATTTTTAATTCGAATTATTTAACTCCTGTCACGTGCAATTGTTGATGTAAATTTCTCAACAAAATGCACCGAATGAAATGTCAAAATGTCAAATGTTTGTTTTGGTTTTTTGTTGTGTTTAGATTTTTAAATTAATTTTTCTTTTATATTGTACAATAAAATATTAATGTACATATTATTTCCAATAAAGTTTGTGTTTTCTTTAAATTTAATTGTGTACATACGAGCAATACGTGGATACGAGTATTCGATATAAAAAAAAATTAATTAAAAACTCTAAACACAACAAAAAACCAAAACAAAAATTTGACATTTCATTATTGCTGAGGAATATTCAGCATTTTTTTCAGCGATCGCTGTTTTAATTTTTTTTTTGTACATTTATGCATCTGGCAGCACAATTAAAATGAAACTTTTTCTATAAAATATGATAAAGGGACTATTTTTATTTAATTATTTTTTTAATTTCGAGGTTGATTCATTCTTCGAAATTAAAATGACAAATGGTTTAAAATACAAGTACTTGTTTAAATTCAACAAACATTAAAATTACTCATATTTTATGTCATGATTTTATCACTCAAAATATGCATTTGCCATATAAAATAGACAAATGAGTACCCATATCGAAAGCTCATTGAATATTTTTTCGTGTACAATCAGGCCTGTATATATAAGGCCTTGCTGTAATAAATAAAACAAAAAAAGTATCTGTACCACTTCATACAAAAGATATGAACAAAATTTTGACGTTTAGTTTGTTTTCCTTAACACAAAAAATTACAATGAAGTTGTCTAGTATTCAATCTATTGACTAAAAATTAAAATATTAAAAACCAAGATTTTTAAAATCGGAATTTTTAAAACAAGATTTAAAATAACGAGATTTTGAAAACCGAGATTTTGAAAACCGAGATTTTGTAAACCGAGATTTTGTAGAACCGAGATTTTGAAAACCGATATTTTGAGACGCTCCCAAATACATTATTTATTTTTTTATTATTTTTAAGAAACATGAATTAATTAAATTGAAATTAATTGTGATGAATTAAATTTATGAACTACTAACAAAAAAACAAATATTTTTAATTTGAAATTTACAAATTGTTTTTATTGTATCTCGATTTCTTTTAGCTTCTTGTGCAAAATTTGTAATGGTTACTTCTTCATTAGTACTTGGATTAACGTTTTCCTCAGTGTCGAATAGGTTTTCGCCTATTGGTACGTTATATTTCATACATAAGTTATGAAGCATACAGCACATATTAACTATTCGCCCGGCCTTATCAGAAGTATAGTTTAATTCACGGGTGTGAAGGATACATCTCCATCGCCCTTTCAGGATACCAAATACCCGTTCGATAATTGAACGAGATTTTGAGTGAAGGGTATTGTAGCGTGCTTCGTTCGAGCCCTCAGTGGTAAGTCTATATGGAGTCATCATCCATGGCTCCAATGTGTAGCCGGCGTCTCCTAATGACATTATTGTTATATTAACTTGTAATATAAATAGTTTAATAATGCACTACCTAGTATCCAAGAGGATTTATCTCCTGTTCTCCAATTCCGCTCCATGGCAATTCGATTCCTACTTCCGTTCCAAATCACGGAATCATGAGAACAGCCTCCGAAACGAGCATCAACGGAATTTATATGCATTCTATAATCACATGTCTGTAAATAAAACAAATATTAAGTATTCTTTTAGATTTCTAAATGATACGTACTACCAGGGCCTTTCAGAGCTAGCAGGGGGCCTGGGCCAAATTATTAAAATGGGGCCCCATAAAAATAAAATAAAACAATCTTATGTTTATATCACATGAATTCATTTTAGTATTTATTAGGATTTATTAGATTGAAGCTTTTCTCGCTTTATTATTAGAAAATTCTCTAATGATTTGCTCAAAATTAATTTTTCTTGCGATGTCGTGGTTAATGTTTAACATTGTCAATCCAAGACAATGATAAGATTCGGAAATAAACCCGCTGAATTTTTACTGAGAATATTTTCTAATAAATTTGTTGATGTCGGATCTGCATTGAAATTAGTTACATACATTTTTTTAAGGAATTTTACCTCATCTAGTATCTCGTTTGATAACTCACTCGTGTATTTTGAATGCAAACGGTTTACTGCAGCTTCAATTTTTTCATCAGTCAAATTTGGAAATGACCAAAGAAATCCGAAAAGATTGCAGATTTTTTGTAAAAATTGAAATCGCCTTTGTAAGCCAGCTATTACGAATTAACTATTACGTTAAACACATTTATCCTGTAGTATTTTTCAGCATCCGATTGTGTCCGTATCGTTCTATTAATGGCAAAATCACATGTAACTCCATATTCACGTGCTTTAGCTTTTGCTTTCGCAAATATTTCATTCCACATTCCGCTTAAATTGCGAAATCTCATTACTAGACTTTCAATATTATTTTGCTCAATATCAAGTGTAGCATTTCGAGCTTCAATTACCAAATTTGTCTGATGCAAATCTGTCAAAATATCGAGCCATATGATAGAGAGCAAAACACATTCAAATTTATTTAAATATTTCTCAATTAAGTGTAATTCAACGATTGCGTGTGGTGGTAAATTAAAGGAATGCATTTCATTTAAAGCATCTCGAATAGATAATAGACATTTGGCTATTGGTTTTACTGCATCTATTCTAGCAGACCATCTAGTTTTGGAAATCGAGTGAAGAGACATACGGATATGTTTCTTTAATACCTCCAATCTCCGCGGACTACTGCTAAAAAAATTATACATTTGTTGTATAACTCCAAAAAATTGTACAGCTTCTTTACACGATTCAGCTGAATCAACTCCAATAAGATTTAATGTGTGGTTCCCACAGCCGGAAAAAATACAATTAGCATTACGCTTCGTAAGAATGGCTTGCACACCGTTTAGCTTGCCAGCCATATTTGCACCATTATCATATGCTTGGGCAATACATAAATTAAAATTTAATTCCATATCCGACAAAATTTCAAGAATTCTGGCACACCATTTCTTCTCCGGTTTTTCCAGAGAATGAATCGAAGCAAATAAAACGCTCTTCAATGTCAAATTTTAAATTGTCACACATCTTGTTCTTGTTACAAAGACAAAATACTATCGAAGAGCAAGCGCAAATGAGAAATCTATAGTAACAAAAAATTCGGGGGCCCCTAAAAATCGGGGGCCCGTGCCATATGGCCCGGCTGGCCCACCCTCTGATTGGCCCTGCGTACTACCATCATAACATTTAAACTATGAGTGCCCTTTCTATTAAAATAGTGATGTTCGTTTTTATTTGGCGTTATAATATTTATGTGAGTCCCGTCGACACATCCAATGACTCCGGAAAAGCCTGTTTTTCGTAAGAAATGCTCTCTTGATCTTGCTTTTTCTTCCTCTGTTAAATCAAAATTTATAAATTTTGCACACAATACCGACTCCAAAATATTCAATGTTTCACTCATAACAATCGATACTGTGGGCTGAGCCATGCCAATCAAAAAGTCTTGTCCCACTGATTGCTGATATGACCCTTCTGCTATGAATCGAAGAGTAGTTGCTAATTTTAGTGTTGGTGTAATCGCATCCTTATTTCTGGTAGCCTTGTAATATGGTTCAATTTCGTTCAAAATAAAATTAAAGAGTTCTTTCGTCACTCGAAATAATTTGATAAAT
Organism: Tipula helvola; assembly: GCA_963556165.1. Taxonomy (NCBI): domain Eukaryota; kingdom Metazoa; phylum Arthropoda; class Insecta; order Diptera; family Tipulidae; genus Tipula; species Tipula helvola. The sequence continues at coordinate 51,477,034 of OY744483.1, forward strand.
CTGAAATAGTAATATGTCAATAAAATTATAACACAAAAGGATTTAAATTTATTGCGGTTACCTTTTATTAGTCATATTAAGTGGATTGTACATAGTACGTATTCTTTTCCTCTGAATGTAAGCGGGTGTTATTTCATTTTCATCCGAGTCATCGTCACTTGTATTAACAAAATACGCGATCGTATCCATATTAATCTCGCAATGGCAAAGTATTAATTTTAATTTATTTTTATTTTTACAACAAACAAATCGCACGAAATTTAAAAAACTTGATTATTAACTTTGACAGTTACAACAGAATTACAGAAAACAAAATAAAATTGACTTCACTCCTCTATATTTAGTTATTTGAACTAATTTCATTCATCCACATTTGACAATTCAAATAATGTTTCATAATAGGAATATCCGCCGCTCGGATTTTACGATTTCGGATTTTACGATTTCGTATTTTACGATATCGGAGAGATTTCATAATAGGCCCCCAGGTTGCGTGTGTGTGTGAGTGTGTTATAGGTAAGTTGATCCGCAAACAAATTTTATTTTTGGCAGCTATCTCGATTCAGGAAGGGCACCACCAAATTCCCATCCCAAACTGAGTGTAAGCCGGACAAATGCTACAGGTGGTGACTCCTGGATGTTCTGGTAACGTGTGACCGCAAGGTCATTACGTTACAAAGGTTATCTTGAATTATAAACTAGATATAATGAAGTTGAGTGAAACTTTAAGTAGAAATTGTCTTCTTATATTGCAATTATGAGATTAAATTCTAAACACGATTTCAACAAATTTTTTGGTCAACCAGAAAATCAGGAATGGAGCAAAGAAATTCAGGAGCAAGGAATCAGGAGCAAAAATCTGAATGCTTTTTGTTTTATAATAGAAGCTTACATTAGAAATAGAGTTTAAATAATAGGATAACTTACATTAGAAATAGAGTTTAAATTCCAATTTGGTTTAAGCAAATACATGAGCTTGTAGCTTGAAACTTGAGTTTGGAATCCAGACAGCCTCTAATAACAGTTTGAGTGAATTTTAAAAATTTAGTTAAAATTATGCGAGCAAACTTTTTATTTAGAACGGGGAAAAAGAAAATTTGAATATAATTTAACCTAAAAATTCAATTTCAATCCAATCGATGGTTTGAGCAAAAATTTCGATGCAATTTAATTAAAAAATATTTAAAAATTGAGCTTCATTTCTAAATTTAGTTAACACAAAATTATGGTTGAAATAAAGCTAGAAATTTTGTTTTATCTAAACGTGCTTGATTAGAAATTTGGAATAGATACAACTTCAGCTTTAGTTGCAAGTGCATTTAAGAAAATTTTTTATTAGAAATACATACTGAGTTAAGTAGAATTTAAAACTTTAGTATGGATCAGAAGAAATTTGTTTCAGAATTTTCAACAGAAATCTGAGTAAGTATCGAAGTATATGAATTTTAAGCAGTAATTGAATAAAATGTTGAATAGAAATTGAATTTGAATAGTGAGTACTTGAGCAAAAACATATAAATGTAATTTAGTTTCTAGTTTAAAAGTGGAATTTGTATTTCGAATTAGACTGGCAAGAGAAAAACTAAAAATTAAGTTAAATTTTATGTTTAGTGAGGGCAAAATTCTGAGAAAAAGTTGCAATTTTAGTTGCAATTAGATAGACATTATGTGTCATTTTAGAGGAGGAATTTCAAATTAAAGGAGGAATTGAGCTATAATTTTGAGTGAAATTTAAAATACAAAATTTACATTTCAATTTCAGCTTTCATTTGAAAATGATTCGAGAAGTGTAAATTTGATGTTCCAAACTAAATTTTAATTTCAATTAGTAAAAATTGCAATACGAAATTAAGTTTGAATTACAATTTGATTGAGCAAAAATACGGGCGTAATTTAGCTTTTCTTAGTTTAAAACTTGCTATAATAGCGTAAATCTTTTATTCTCAACCATCATGGTGTTCTTTCGAAGTAATTATCGCTTACCAGTCCAAATTTTTAAGTATATGGATGTGAAACCATTTTTGGACTACTTCTCCAGCAATTTGTAAGTAACCCAGGACAGTTATTTTATCCAACTTTATAGCCAAAAATCTGATAATTTTGTTGATGAGTGAATTGAAATCCTCTTAAGATACGGTCTAGTTTTGGCTTTCTCAAAATTTGGTCACATATTTTTCATTTTAATAACATATTTTACCATATACATAATGTACACATATTTTACAATTTAAGTTACATATTTTAAGAATATATTTTTGATTTTTTAGAACGTAAAAATCTTAAGCCTATACGAGATTCGGTAATCGCTAAACTTTCAATAAAGCCTTTCACTGATTTTTTTTTTTATCCGATTACTTAATGACTTTTTGTATTGTCTCCACGTTTTTCACATGCTGAACACCATATTTACGCTGTATTTAGAGAGGTTAAGAACGGTTAAAAACACTTTTCTGCGTACAGGAACGACAGGCTTTTGTGTCGGTTGCTTCAAACATTTTTTTATGGTTTTATTTTTTACACGCTTTCCAGTAGCTGATATTTGTCTCCTCTAACTTAGGATAAAAGACCTTGGCTTACTTTAAAATAAGGTTATCTTGTGCAATTTTATCCGGAATTTTATAAAAAACTGACTGGAAATGCTGAATATATCTTCGGGTCAAGCTAGAACATGCCAACGACTTTGAATTATGTCCACAGTTTGGTAATAATAAAGCTGATTTCACTCCCATATGCCTACACAACCGAGAATATACATTTAGGTATCAATCTTCATTTTACGCACATTCACACCACCTTTCACACAATTTCTTTTGACTTTTTCTATATTTTTGCACCACATTTCCTTATTCATTGACAATTTTTTTTCTACATTACCCTTCTCAGCTGGAGCTACAGTGCTGATTAAAGTTTCCTTTTAAAATCACACCAAATTATAGTTTAAAATAAATTTCAATTGCACACTAATGTCGTACGTGTATTACTTCTCCAAAAACTTAACTCATAATGTAAAATAATAGGATAGCAAACACTTGTTAAAAAATAGCGTTAGTCAGACGCATTCTGGAATAAGAGCGATATTCATTTTGTCCAGTTTTGGAATAACATTAGCCCGAATGGGTCTTGGTATCATTTTTTTATGTGATTAACGAAAACTGGCAAAATCTAATCTAATCTTTGTGTAAGACGATAATTGTCAATTACTGTTGACAAATCTACATACAACTTACGCCCCTAATGGTGGGGGACTAATTAAAAAGAGACATTACACATTAATATTGAAATCATAAAGTTACATGTAAACTAATAAAGCAATAAGAAACATTAAATCACTTGAGATTGAAATAGGTCAAACCGGTTAATTCAACTTACAAAGGTTATTTTGGTATAATCAAATATGTGATTAAACATGGGGTCATCGTACGATAAAATGCAAATTTCATTTAAAAATGTTTAACAGTTTTCGTATTTATTTCTCGCATTCGCGTTAGCAGTAATGTTATTACTCGCAGCCGGTTATTGGGGGCCGACGATGATTTATCAGGCATTCGAATATCAGTTAAAGTCGAAAATAGCTAGATGCTACTTCACATTAAGCTTAAATTAGATCAACTTTTCAAATTTGCAAAACGGGACCTAGGAAAATTTGAAGAAAAGGCGGTAGTCTATTCCAATTTCATTTTGGTTGCTAAAGGTGAATGTCTGAGTAACTACAGGTAATCTGATTCCATAAACATAAAAATATCTGTAGGTTCTGACATGTATTAAGGTTTAAAAGAACTACAAATAGAAAATTTTGAATTTTATTTGCAAACCGTTTGACGAAATTCTAAATCAAACACTATTAACTATGACGCAGCCGCGCGTTATCATTTTAGAATAACTATACAGTTTAATGTAAAGCGGAAATTGATAAACGATCGTCATCGAATTTTTTGTCAATTTTATCATACTTGTTCCGATCGTTTTTATATAAATAGACAACAAAATCAGCATACTCATATCATTAATTTATTAAAACTCAATCAAAATGAAGCTGTTTTTAGTATTGTGCATTGTAATTGTTCCCATACTAGGGCAACTGGTAAGTTTAACTCAATCTAATATCAAAATCCAATAAATACTAATTATAAATAATTTTTTTAAAGATTCAACCAACCGAATCAGAACCACCAACTGTTGAAGATACACCACCCAAATTATCACCACGTGTGGTAAATGGTAAATTTGCTGCCCCAACACAATTCCCGTGGCAAGTTTCAATTCAACCATTAGATAGCTTTGGCATCCCTTTAGTCAGATGTAGCGGATCACTAATTTCATCGAACACAATTTTAACGGTCGCCCACTGTATACGTGACTATTCTACGTTTAAAATTGGTTTGGGCAACACAAATATAAATACGCCACAAATTGAGCAAACAGTGAGTCGATGGAATGCTGTAGTACATCCACGATATAATAATGTGACACTTAATAATGATATTGCAATTATAAAACTAAATTATGATGTACACTTTAATGCAATGATAAAAGCGATTCGCCTACCATCACGGTCACAAACGACATTGGATTATTTTGTAAATAAAGTGGCATCAATTTCGGGCTGGGGACGAACCAGTGATAATTCAAACATTTTGACCGATGTGCTTTTGTTTGCCAATTTAAATGTTACAACAAATGCAAATTGTAAAACGGTTTATGGTGATCAAGTGACAGTGAATTCAACAATTTGTGCTTCTGGAATACCGGTTACAAGTGGTCCGTGTGGTGGTGATTCTGGAAGTCCATTGTCTTTGATAGATGTTGATGGTGTCGCAACTCAGATTGGATTGTTTTCATTTGTTGCAAACTTTGGATGTAGTCATGGTTATCCGGCTGGTTTTACGGGTGTTACCACATATTTGGACTGGATCAGCAGAAATACTGGGATTATGATTAAAGATTGAAAGATGAAGCCGATTTTTTAAAATAAATAAATATTTTTTTACATGAAGTCTAGTGTTTTGTTCTTTGGTTAGGTCAAATGGTCCGTATTTTTGATTAGTATTTTCATATAGGAACCCAATTCATTGCCTGGATTTTGTTACACATTCGTGTTGAAATAGTTTGTTTATATCAGATTTATTTTATTGAATATGAAGTTATGTGTTCGTCACAGTACAAAACTTGTTTCTGTGTAAATCAAAAAGGGGGCAAACTTTGAACCTCAATTTTAAAATCAGAGACAGACAAATCGAAAGATAGCCCCGCAAAATTCACTTTTTATGTCTTTACTACATATGTATAAGAGAGAAATTATTTACATTTACAAATTTTGGTAGTTTCAATATCCAACTTAGTAATAATTGTTCTATCGTTTATTTATTGATGTGTGCCAAAGATCCGTTTAGAAGAGGTGAGCCTAAAGTTGATGCAGAGCATGTCAACGCGAAACGCAGAATGTTTAAGTCCATTTCTTTCAATTTTCGGTTTTTCATATCAAATGGAAAAGGAGGAAATTGTGAATCGATTGCCGTTTCTATCAACAAAAGTAATGTTAAGGGAAAAACTTGGAAAGTAAATTAGTGTTGCATATATGTACACTATACGAAGAGTGAAATAGTTTTCACTGTCTCCTGAAAAAAATTGTTTCTGGGCTTACATATCTGCATTTCTCGCCGACGATAAGGCCTTGTAACAGCAAATACTATTCTAATGGCTCCGAGAATAAAGACCTTATGTCACGCTCCAACTAAAGGAAAAACATATATCTCTTTTCATATAAATTTTACATTTTTCTGGACGTCGATTTTGGTCACAAAATGAGGATTGAGTTGAGAATTACCGGAAGGCAATAGTATTGGTAAATGTATGTCTTCGACTCTGCGTTTCTTTAGTTTTTCATTTAACATGATGCAAGTAAAAATAAATAAGAGAGATAAACATGACACAAATAAGAGGGACACATAACAGAAACAAGTTCAGAAGAGAACAAGCGAGAGAACATATTAAAATGGTGACTGTATTTTATTAAGTTCTTCTTGGGCACAGAGTTCAGCCGCTTTAGAATTAGTAGATATTGAGATGTTGCATGTTGTAGATGTTGTAGATTACTCTGTAGCGCAGCTTAATAGAAATGTTTCAAATTATTTCCAATTTCAGACTCAAAGGTTTCCAAGAAAAAAGGGAAGTGCTCTAACTGAGAGTGTATACATATTTTTAGCATCCTAAGTAGCAGCGATTTCAAGTGGTTTTTTAAAATTTTGTATTAGAACATTTACACCTCGCCGACTGACTAACTTTGAAATTTTAATAGAAAGGTTTTCTACCACAGATAAGAAAATTTAAACAATTTCAGATTCCTCCTACTCCTACCTTTATAATTCGGGATGTAATTTTTCGTCACTTGTCCATAACTTTAATAAGGTAATATTAAAGATAGCTGAAAAGTAGTCAATGAAATTTTGAACAATGAAAGCAAGAAAGATGATATTGATAACGGATCAACTAGAAATACCCAAACCTGAAACGATTAAACCTGATGACCAATTAGGTTCTCATCTTATTTATAATAATTTGGAATTAAAATCTTGCGTTTTCAAACCGACTTGCACATCGGGCAATGACGATGTTAGTAATTTCTTGATTAAGAAAGTATCAATTTATATTGTAGATATTCTTTCATATGTACATTGTAAATTGCAGTTTTTCTTCCGGTATTTTTCCAGAAATTGGTTTGTAATTACCAAATATTGGTAATTGGTAATTACAGACCAATTTCATTGATCTCTGCATTTGGTAAAATTATTAAAAAGCTAGTCTATTTAAGAGCCACTAAATTTTTAATTAGCACTGGTTTTTTACATAATAACCAGAACTTTTTTAGTTTACTTAAATTCTACTTTTTATATTGACTTTAAGTCTGAGTTGATACCGTTTGCTGACAACCTAGTGTTTCTATATAAGTACCCTATTCAAAACACAAACATTCAACATTTGAAATCAGATGTATGCCTTCTAAAGGAGTGATGTCTTGCTCATTCTATGTTTTTGAGTAGTAAAACCAAGGGTATGTTTTTAAAATTAACCATGTTACTATTGTAGATCCGATCAATATTTCTGTGGCCACAAGTCATAGTAGCTTAAGCCGACTTAAGATATAAATTATTTCCAATTTTCGACGTTTTCTATATCTCACCTATACCTTCACTAAATTTGGGCCGTAGTAGCTTTAGTTGGCATAAGTAAACATTTCTAACTCTCTAGAGAAATTATCAAATTTGACTTAAAGCTACTATGACTTGTGGCCACAGATTTATTATGATGTGACTTGTGATCAAGCTGCTTGTATTGACGGTTGTTTTAAAATTGAATTCGTTCAATCTTTCAAATATCTCGGTCTAACCATTGATAATTCGATGCATGGGAAAACCCACATTGATACTCTTCATATTTTTCTGGCATCAGTGATTAGGAAAATGTATATATTACGACAAGTGTGTCCGGTATTCGTTTTAAGAAGTATTTATTTTGCTCTTTTGGATTCGAAGTTGTCGTATGGTTTAGTGTGTTGGGGGTGGTACTTACTATGCTAGAATTTATCCTCTTGCGTTATGGATACGTTTCACGATAAGTACAGTTAAACAAATTCTATACAGTGTGGAATGAAAGTTTCTGAGCATCCGTCTTTAAATATACTAATGGTGATTATTTATAGGTAGTCGATTCTTCCAATTTATCGAAATTGTTGTGCGAACCGCCATCAGATGCCTAGTCATACAACAGCAACTTTGATTCTAAATAGTTGGTGCAAGGTAACACAGTAGAACAACAATTGAGATGCATCTAATGCAATTACACCGTGCGATCGAAGTTCCTATATTTTCTAAATTAGTATTTGTTGATTAGTTACGTGTTACCTTTTGTGTGAGAAACAATTTTTTGGTGGTAGCTACAACATTTTAAAATTGGTCGCCGTAGGTCTATTGAGAAGCGCGAATTGGTACTCAAATATTTTAAGGACGGCAACAGCCGACGAGCAATTGCAGCGACACTTAAGCCCATCAACCATTCAAAACATCATAAATAGGTTTGTATATGAAAATCGAGTGCAAAATAAGGGTAGAGTTGCCCCAGATAAGATATTCAATGACAAAGATAAGCATGCGGATTTTAAGAAAAGTGAAAAAAATCCCACATTAAGTGCTCCAACCTTGGCTAATGGAGCTGAAAAATGGTTGGGTAAGAAGTGCAACCCCGAGACTATTACAAGCCCTACATTAATAAAAACAACAGAGAACGGGGAAGAAGTTTGCTCTAGAGAACAGAAATATAGATGAATCTTTCTGGAAATCTGTAATTTTTGCTGATGAGAGCAAATTTAACCTTTTCGGTTCAGATGGTAAATCATTTGTGTGGCGTAAACCTACCACAATAAAACATGGTGGTGGTTATGTCATGGTTTGGGGCTGTATAGCATCATCTGGCGTGGGTAATTTAACTTTCATAGAAGGAAATATGAATAAAGAAATGCACAAGCAACTCTTATAAAAAAATTTAATCGAAAGTGCCGCTAAATTGGGCATCAAAGAGAATTTTCGGTTCTATCAGGACAATGCAATGACTCCAAACATAAGCCAGGGATTGTGTAGACTCATTTGGAATTGCCCACATATCATAGAACCCCCAGCACAATCGCCGGATTTGAATGTTATTGAAAATGTATGGGCTGTGCTTGAACGAGAAATTAGAAAATACCATATTTCAACAATGCTTTAATCTAAGAGTGGCAGAAGACAACTCCGGAGTACATGCACAAACTGGTCAGTTCAATGCCAATAAGGCTTAACGATGTCTTAAAACGGAAAGGCTATTTGTCAATCATTTGTAGGTCTATAATTTGATCTCTTATCCTGAACTACATCCTTAATTATTTTATATCTTAACAGAGAATAGATTGATGTATTCTTGAATTATATTCTTAAATTGTATTTAACTTAGATTTTTTTCAAAGTTAATTAAATAGTTTTATAGAATTTGTAGTTGATCTTAAACATACCATCATCAAAGACAACAGAAATGTGTAGATAACGTTTTTTTTCATTTTTAGTTTTGCCTTTGATTTTCACGCTAATTACACAGGCCTGCATGGATTTTTTCTTTCTTGATGAACAGTCGTATCCGAAGTAATTTTTACACTGAATCCGAATCTGCGGACACAGAATAACCATATCACGTCAAGTTTTTTTAGATATTCTAACCTGAAAGGGTCAACATGCATGTTTTTGGTACTTTTGCACTTAAAATAACTCAAAGCCAAAAAGAATTACGATAAATCTGATACCGGGATCTTATTAAGCGTGTTAAATCTATATAATTTTAAAATTAATTCTCCCTTTTCCAGAATATTTCAAAATTAATGCCCCTATTCACAAAATGTAAATTCGCTCTACAACCGTAAAATTTCCGATTAGTACTAAAATGGTATTCACGAAATGTAACTATGTACTTATGCTATGTGCCTCACGTCGATTTTTTCGATTAAATCAGTGACTTTTCTAAATTGTTGACTAGTTCATGCCAGTTATTCATAGATGGCAGAAGGGTCAATAAGGCAAGCTTTGCCTGGTTTTTATTATTGTAAACAGCGGTTACTTTGGAACGTCAACCGAAAGTTATTATTCTTTGACGGAAATAACTAAGCTTACTGTATGAAATTTCGAATAAATATTTTTTGTTTTAGCTTGCGTGCTGGTTAATTTACCCTCACTGCGAGTTCACGTAAATATTCTGCTGAAAATTTTTCAGCAGGATTGCATGCGATTTAAAAATATTTACGAAATAGACTACGTTGATTGGTTGCCTGCTGAAAATTTTTCAGCAGATTATTTACGTAAACTCGTAGTATATAAATTTAACATGCATTATGACATCTGTTGGAAAACTCCAAAACAAAATTTGGGATTATTTAATCCCTCTCAGGGATTGTTTAGTGCAATTGTTGTTGTAAATATCTCAAGTAAATATATTAAATGTTAATTTTAGTGGATCTTGGAATTTCTCAATATTTCGTACATAAAATTGTCTACAAAATATTAAATTAATTTATTATCGTTATAAGAAACTCTTAAGATTTTCAACAACGTAATGAGTTCGCCCATAAACGGAAACACATTATTTTGCTAAAAACTCCTGTTCGGCCCAAAAGTGTCGGCTCACAATGTGGGAATCGCGGTTGCAGCAACATTAATACGTTTTAACCCAAGAAAGAAGCAGGTAAACATCCGGATTATAACCCGTGAAAAACGTATCTAAGACCGTTATTAAAATTGAGGCGTGATGTTTTACCCTTAGGCGATTTTTCATTAGACGACACAATAACGATATATCGCCGCTGATACACTATCAATTTATCGGTGCCGACGCGACGCGAACATTATTCCTCTGTTGTGTCGGTCCGATAATGAATTGACGTTCTGACAGATATTTTTCTTTAGTTATGGGATGTAGCCAGAACCGTTCAAAATAAGTGTAAAATGTATAATTTATTTACAAACGACATGAGATTACAACAGGTAGCAAGATCGACTGACAGATGACAGTTTTATAATTTTTTATCGCCACCGATATCAGTGAAGACGTTCTAATTTAGAAGCGTACACCGGCGACAACATTATCGGCATAATATCACAGATAAGAATAGACAGATGGCGATCTTGTATGGGCCATATTTACATTCTAAATTTCAATACCAAATTCCAATCTAATCCTTTTAGAGCAGGACGTATATATTACAAAATAAAATTTTTTTTGAAGTTGGTTTATGTTTGCTTTGATATAATCAAAATAGCCATACGTAAAAAAAGATAAAAAGAGACAGAAATGTACGTTCTGCTCTAAAAGGATTGGATTGGAATTTGGTATTGAAATTTTGGAATGTAAATATAGCCCATACAAGAAACACATCTGTCTATACTTATCTGTGATAATATGGAAAAACCCTCTTTCGAGGCTCTTTTCGCTAATTAATTTGGTTTGAGGTGTAGCTTTTTCGAATTAAATGAAACCTTTCAAATTAAATAAATTTAAAACCAAAAATTCATTGTGAATTAAAACACCTATTGATTCTCCTATAACACCAGCGGAGAGTATCATGGCTCTAATATGAAATTTGACCAATCTGTAGCTGTCGCTGTTTCAATTTTATATTTGAGCATGCCTTCTAAACCCGGTTTTCTTAAGAAATTGCATGAAGAAGGCTATGTTCTGTCGGATTTATAGCTTTTGCATGAATTTTCCAATTTAAATTAAACTATTGACGATCGTAAATTAAACTTTCTTCAATCAGCATCAAACGAAAACTGACCGGTTGTTAGGAAAATAGTTAAAATCTATTGGACAAAAATTAGTAACTAAACTGCTAATTTATTACACTGATTTTTTCCTATATATAGAATCAACCATGCACTTGTAGTATTAGCGAATTTTACGATTCTCCCTTTAAAAACTTTTAACAATTTCAATTTTATTTTAAGTAAGGTTCGATTTGGAAAGATCATACTCACAATCATGAATTATTTTTAACAAAAAGAGTTCAAGGCACGGATTTCCAAATTTATCTAAAGCTAGAAACGGGTGAGTTGTTAATTTAATTGCACCTTATAGGTTAACCATCTGGCGACGCTGGAAGTTAAATTCGCCACTAGACTGGATTTATATTTTTTAATTTGTGGACTGTATTATTTTTTATTATTAAATATTTATTTAAATTAACATTTTATTATTTATTATTAACAATTTTAAATACATTTTAATTTATTTTATAATTACATTTTTTATTTATACTGTGATTAAATATCTGTGTTATAATGATGTGTTTTCACGAACGTCGAAGATGGAAGAGAATGAAAATTTACAAAACAATCAAAAATTAAAGGTTGGAGAATACAATACAAAAGTGCGAGAATACACAACTCGTCTACAAACATATAGTACATATTTTATCATAGACGGCTACCAACTGCATGAATTACAAGTTTTATTTTAATGTTGGTAGCTATCAAAATATAAAGTAAACAAAGCAACTAATACATTTTTGTTATTACATTTATCTACATAATTTAAAGTTAATAAAAATTAATAATTTTATGAATAAGTAATTTATACAATTTGACGACAAAGCTAAGTATAATAAAATTGAATTATATACACTACTAATTCTAATGCAATTAACACTTTTTCGTATGAATTTGTAGATACATCTTGGATACAACGCTGGTAAACGATTCCGGCGTTAACACCATCGTAAGGTTGGTTTCCTGATTCAGAGCACAATCACAGGGAGCCCAACGGGATTATTTGCATAAATCTGGTATGCTCTTTCACTCTATAATATTGTTAATTTGCTGCTAGTTATACCCTTGCCCGTCAAAATCACGCACTGACAATTCGACAATATTAATCAAATCACTATTAACAACACTAGTTTACAACAATGATTTCAATTAAAAAACGAAAAATACTCGTATAATCATTATAGCATCAGCATTTCGCTACAAACTTAATGTATAAAATCCAAGCACTCTCAATAAAAAATGATAACAAAAGCGAAAAGCATCCTCGCAAGGAGACTTTTCGTTAGCCGTCGTCTGGTGGTTAATAGCATAATGTAGCACTATCTAGTTTAGTAAGAAATCAAAATTTAGTAAAATCGACATGAGGCACACAGCATTAGACTCTAGAAATGTAAATTATGCTCTGTAAATTTACAGTGACAAATTTGTTGACGTAAAGCCGTATATCTTGATTTTATTGGCCCATAGCTCGGTAGAGTACAAATTTTCAAGATGATTTTTCAGGAAGTGCTACTCTCGACAGCCTGCAAGAAATCAAGATGATTTAATTTGTATTTTTTGAGATTTTCGCGAAAAAAATGTTCTAATAGGATTTGTTTGTGTTCTTAACGAATGAATATTCAAGTATGATTGATGCTGTCTGTAATTCTTATCAAAATAAATTTTTTCCTTCAGAATTTTGGTGGTCAATGAATACAGAAAACAACATCTGATCTCAAATATGTATTATTTATGGGTTTAATTCACTGAAAAGGCCCTGTCGAATCCCTTTCGGTGAAAATTAGTTTATGTACATATGTCTATCAAGTAAGCGCCTTCGAATAATCTCATACTTTTTTTTCATTTGACTTTCAAGCCAGAATGATTTCTGGAAGTAATTTGAGGCATTAATAACTTGCAAATGCAGACAAACTGAACATACACATAAAGTTGGTCAATTCATTCGTTATTTGTTATTTATACTGAATGAATATAAAACAAGACTATGTGTGCTTGCTCAGAATTCGGCAATGCTTGCACATCCCGGAAATTAGAGTCAACAAATGTAATCCACATTTTTCATACTTTGCACTAAGCACAAACAATTTTTGTGATTCTTCTTGGATTTGATTTGCAGAAATGGATACATCGAATTCACTCGATGAAAAATACTGAACAATTTCTATCAGATAGGTGCCTGTAAATAATCTCATTCATTCTCCATCTTTCGAGTTTCAAGCCTGAATTCCCGGGATGGAAGAAATTAAAAGTATTTCCGCTTCCCGGGGATGTTGTGAATATTTCCCGGATATGCAAAATCCAATTTCAAGACTCCACCGTGCCATTTTTTAACTTCATGGAATTAATCAGAAAGTCACTGATGATGGATGCAACGTTATAAAAAATAAAGACACATTATAGAGTTTGGTAGAGTGTAAAGAATTGAATATTATGTGAGATAGCTATATGGCTGGAGTATTTTAGAGTGTACATTAAAACGGTTCCTTAGTAAAAACAGCACTTCGCGAACTGAAAATATACGAAATTGGGATGAACGAATATTGAGCAATGCCGTCGAGCTACAAAATGTTCTTATACTTCAGCATTATTGTTAACAAATTTAACTTCTAAAAGATAAATTAGCCATTAGAAGAAATAAAGATGTGGGCTCGTTAATAAAATCCGCCCAAGATGCAGAGTTGGGGACAAAGGAAATTATGGATGTTGCATTTGGAATGAGCTCAAAATCCGAAATGGCCTGTTTATAGTAGGACCATTGGAAGCAGACAAAGAAATAGAATTCAGTCAAAAGAAGAGTTGAACATACGTAGTCTATCTACTTACAGTATTAAACCAAACGATCGCACTGTGAATGTGGAAGCTACGAATTTCAAAAATGGAGCTACTAATTTAATACCCCATTACAAATCGGTGTTACCTAATCAAGATTTTCGAGAATAATAAAAATTTGAAATCCCAGATTATGCGGTTAAATAAGCCGATTAATAGATAGGAATATTAACTTTGAGCAAAACTAATTAAACTAAAGTTTACATTAAAAATAGTTATTTAGTTTAACAATGTAGTTTAGACGTAACGACCGTGTCTTGGTCGTCCTTATAGAGCTCTATATTATTATTTTTATTAATGCGGATGTCAAAAATCTTAAAATTGGGTAACACACACCAAATCCTAAATTGACCTTTGCCTTAGCACAACCTGTTGCGTTATTCTTAAATTATGTTAAGTGAACTTTATCTGTCCAGCTGAGCATAATAAAAAAATACAACTTTTAGTTTACGAAATTGAGCTACTGTTATTACTGATGTTTAGGTTTTCGATAATTTAAAAAAACTCGTAAAAGGGCTTTAATCACTTTAATATTCAATACAAAATTATACAGCCAGTAACTACATGAGCTTAAAATAGAATTTTGTTTGGTGTGGAAGATATTAAAATATAAAACTGAACAACATAGCAACTTGTAAAAAATACAGTACTAAGTTACTTGCTAAATTATCAGCAATTTAGAACAAATCAGCTTTAAGTTAAGTGATATAAATAGACAATTGTACATTTTCAACAGTTTTGTGTTTACTTCCAACATTTCAGATTTCCGTTTAAGCTACATACATATGTACTTATAAAAAAAAAATTAAAATACTAACTGAGCAAAATATTCTGCAAGCGACCTCCTTCATCATTTTGAGCAACATCACGAATTTGGATAGCATTCAATAAAATGAGTTATTTTCGATGGTTGAAATTCAATACCATGGTTTAATTTCAATACATAACTTAAAAATTGTTCAACAAAATTAATTTTGTGTTCAACTTTGATTTAAGCAACAAAACTAAATTAGCTAAAGATTGCATAATTTTTATTTGACAATTTTGGACACTGAGCAGTTAATTTTAGACTTTAAAATTAGTGTGCTAAACAGGTAATCATAATTGTTAACCAAATTCAAGTTAATCAAAGTTTGTTTAACTTTTAACCTCAATAAATGTTTCACACATAATAATTGAGCAACCCTCGAAAGTAAATTTCTGATAATAAATCAGCTTATTTTACTTTTCTTGCCTTAGTATAATTAAAAGTAACAAAAATTGAGCTACTTTGATTTAATAATTCCTTACCATTCAGAACAAGTTTACCACTACTCGGTTATTGCTTAAGCCTTTAGCAACACTAATTAGGTTACAACAATTTAAACAGTTTTAAAAAATTAGCTGAAAAATAGGGTATTAAATAGACAGTAGTACAGCGGCCAATTCAAACGTATTTATTTACAGTGGCGAAGTTCCTACAGTTTGTGAATACCAATTTTTAGTACTATGTATCTTTCGATATACTTATAAACAATTTCTGTAAAGTTCCAGCTATCGAGTTTTTACATTTTGTGAATAGGGGCATAAATCTCTCTTTTTTCCAGAAATAATGAAAATCTGCCTTTTTCAAAATATTTTAAAATTAAATCTTCCATTTCCATTCGCCGGAATTAATAAAAATATTTTTGCAATGGAAATGGAAGATTTAATTTTAAAGTATCCTAGAAAAGGTAGGTTCTAATTTTAATTTTATAATTAAACATCCCTTTTGCAAAATATTTCAAAATTAAATCACATTTTTCGAGAAATAATGGAAATCTGTCTTTTCCAGAATACATATACATTTTTGTAGAATATGAAATAAAAATAAAAATTTGAGGATTTATTTAATTTTTTTGGAGGATTATTTACATTTCTTAATTAGGTAATTTATTACATTAAGCAATAAATAATATATTCAATATTGGGAACACATTTCATTTAAGGTTTGAGGCGTTATTCCAATGGGGCGTATTTTGCATTATGACATTTTCACAATCACACAAAAAATTTCTCAAAATTGTGGAGATCTTAAAAATTTTCGATTGTCTGGTATAGCATTGCCAAACAAAACACGATTAGGAAAAGTTAGCGTTGACACACTACGGCCTAAACTCGAACTCGTTTTTCCTAGCTGTTACATAGTAAAAACCATTCCAATCATCACATACATGCTTGCAAACATTCAACATTTAATATGAAATTTCACTGAACTCAGATAACTTTCTGTTCGCTTATGTATCTTAAAACAAATTTTTAGCTTTTGACAGTCAAATCAATCTAGAAAAAAATAATAATTTAAAATTGGAATACTTTTAGGCCGCAGTGTACATTTCGGTTAATAGTTTGGTATACACGTTCATACAGCTGTTTCCGACTAAATTTTAAAAATAATTTTCTATGACCTCAAATGGCTAATGTAATTGTGTAATAATTTCACTAAAAACTAAAAACTTTACTTACCATTGCTATAAAAATTTAAAACATAAAAGTTACAAAACAGAAACATAATTTATTGTGTAATAAGTAGCAACATAGCAACGCACCAAATTAAAGATACAATCAAGTACGTATCTGTTCATACATACATATATATGTAGTAGATGCGAGTCTAGATGTCTAGCGCGTTTATTTCTTAAAATAACCTATAGCATAACATACAAATTATGTACACACAAACACAGCATAAATACATAAATATGTTGTTAAGTCGATGATTTTCTCTCGGTATGTTTTGTTTACATTTTTTTTTTCAAACGCATTCAGTAAATGCGTGCCTTGTGTGTTAATAAAATGTGCACCTAAACACTATACCATATTATACATGATACACGAGTAAATATGTTTTTCTTCTTATTTTTATTTGTCTTATTGATGAACATAAATCTTATTATGTTTCTTAGGTAGGTCAAATAAAAAAATAAATAAAAAAAATTAACAAGTTAGACAATTTGGAATATAACTTTGGCATATACAGGGACAGCACAGCATCATTATCAGAAACATATATTTAAGTATAAAACCCGAATGAATATCACCCGGCTGACCAACCGACCGAATTGTATGTGTGATAACTAACTGATAATACATTTTTTTTTTTTTTTTTGAAGAGGTTTTGGATATTCTTTATGTTCAGTTTGTGTCTTATTATTATTCATCTTCTTCATCTTTAAATCGTTTTTTTGTTGTTGTTTTTTTTTATTGTTTTGTATTGTTTTCGTATTTAAAGATTTTCTTCTTCCAGCCATCCACTTACTCTGCTTTTTGATTATTGTTCTTTTGTAAAAATGCCGGTGATGCCTCCAAGTCTGGTATTTCTCTTCAGTGTTGTGTGTACGATCGTTTTGTTGTTGGTGTAACATTTTGAAAGATTCTTATCGCTTTGATTTTTTTTTTTTTACTTTTAAATTGGAAAATACCTTCTTTTGGTTTTGTATTATGGTTATTGTGTTGTTTAGGTGTTTTTGTGTGTTAAAGAAAAAAAAGACTTCTAAGAACAAAAGAAGTATTTTGTAGGAATAATAATATTTGTGTTTTATGTGTGTATAGTATAATCTGGGGGTATTGTTTGTGTGTGTCTTTTTCAAGAGGGTTCTGAAGTGCGGCCATCCTCTTTTTGTTATAGGTGCTGTTATTTTATTGTTACGTAGTTAATTCTTTTAACTTTCTGGATAATTTATGAGGCACACAAAATAAAAAAAAAGACAAAAACTTGAGAAGATTGTTTTTATTACACGATACAGATTTTTAATAAAATATTTATTGCGAATTTATTATGGGAATTGAAAAAAATGGGTTCTTTGCGGTGGTGTGTGTGTGTGCTGAGATACCGACAAATATACTACATACATATTTATTATTTTGTTTATATGTTTTCTGGGAATTTACCTTGACACGTTGCTAATTTATGCTAATGGAAATAATTTGGTTATTTCTAGTCTAATCATACAATAACATTCTCAGTGGATAGCTAAATAGGGCCATTAATTCGTAACTTATTATTCGTTCGTAAACTGTCTCCGTTTTGTAAATTGAGATGAGAAAATTGACTTAAAAACTGTTAAAAAATAACTTCTTAACTTTTTAACCGTTTTCGAAAGATACCTTCGGGATATCTCGAAACGCCTTCGAATTAATTTGTCTGTTGCACTTTTATGAAAAACACTTGTTTTGATTTATTTAATACTTTATTATATTATTAACTAGACTTAATTGATTTCACCGTATACTTACACACGAAATAAATTTAATAACAAAATAATTTTACTTAGGAATATCACTAATAAAAATAAGATCAGAACTAATTAAAATATGGTTGGTTTCCATTCAAAATACAACATGTGAATGTCAGAAATTTGAGGCAGATAAATGCATACATCATAGGCAGCAAACAGACCAACCGAAAGTTTTTCGGGTGTGGCGTATTTACGCTGACAATTATGAGACAGCACACAGTGGGCAAAAAAGACTTCTTGTGGATAAAAATCTGAGAGAGACTGAGAGGTTTCAACAAGTCACTGCTACTTTTCCGTTAATCGGTAGCCTAACCTCAAAAATCGCAAAGGATTAATGTATGAAAATTAGTAATGATAGAAATGTAAATAAAAACAGATTTTTGTTCTTTATTATTTCAAAGATCTATTCGAAATTTTTAAACATTTGATCATATGTACATCGGGAAATTATTAATAAAGATCACATTGATCTTGTTCCTGAGGGTCCTAAATGCCAAAAAAAAAATTTTATCGGTTTACAGTACAATAAAGTCAATACGCTAGAGTAATTTTTTGCCATGTATTAATTAATTTGAAATACTATATCCTAGGTGTCACTAGCAGTAAACTTTGCACTGCTAATTAACCTAGGTGTCACCGTAGCATATTATAATTTTAGAGTAAAAGTTCTTGAGTAATTACTTATCAGTTTTTAAAAGAATTGGCTTGACTGATGGGCACGTTTTAGGATAGTGATGGAAGAATGTCGAAGGAAAGATCCTAAATCTTTCTAGATTATGCGAAAGCCCCGAAACACATTCACAGTGGGTCAATTACAAAATGTATATACATTTTCTAAAAACTGCGAAACTGACTTAAAAGTTGTAATCAAGAAAATTGTTCGCTTTATGTTTGAACATGAATAAAATATGTAATAATGTAGCAGCTCCAGCAGAGGTCAACAAGGAAAACCTCTGTAAAGAACAATGCCCGAGGTTCGAGATATTATAGAAGATAAAATCCAATTACATCAAGAATAGCAAAAGCTGGAGAACAGCTCTATTCTTGTAAAATAAACCAGCCAAGATCAATTCTTCGATGCCAACTCACTCCAAAATTATTGGTTGGAACGGGATTCAAGTTTTTACAAAATTAGGAAAATATTTGGAGACAAAATCAACCTTACAACGTCAGCCGTAGCACCCCAGGCAGCAGAATTTACTCTATATCTTCATCTCCAGTCATTATAATGCCATTATCCTCAACAGAAAATGTACCGGAAAATCATGGTACACCCAGGTGATCTATACATTACTCAAAAAATATTATGGAGAAACTAACAACATTATGTTATATTCGCACAAGGTACTGGGTTGGGCCAAATATAATGGGCTTTTCTTTATTTTGGCTATATCTCAACGAGATCGCGAACATTTTTTTTAATTTTTTTTAAATTTATAGCATATATGTTAGAGGTATTAATACAGACGTAAACAAGCTACCACAATATTACCACAAAAAAATTGTGTCTAAACCCACTTCTTTACTTTCTTTGTGAGAAAATAATTTCGATAATGATTTTGACTGTTACAAATTTCAATTTCAACTTAAATAAATGACTCATAAGGAAATTACTTTAAAATGTATCTCTAAATTTCTTAATCTAAAATGGTTAGTAAACTGGTTGATTAGGTAAAATGTTCTTTTCTTGGGACATATTAGGAAGATCGGTTTGGTAAGGGCTTGAATTCTTTTTTCTAGTTTTGTAATTGGGAACATTGTTTTGATAATGATAATATGGATTATTGGAATGAGTTATATTGCTTCTCTTAGAGTAATTTGAGTATTTGCAAAAGGGGTTATTATTCGGATATTGTCTGCTATACCACTTTATCGGGGTGGAATTTGAAGGATTCTGACTTATTTCTAAATTCTTTGAGATTGAACTCATCGGATTAATTGCTTTTAAATTATTCGAGACAACGCTCGATTCGTTTAAATAATTAATGCTTGAGATGGAACTCGGCGGAATGATCGAAACGGGACTCGTTATATTGGATTGTTGCTTAATACTATTCGAGGTGATACTCGTTTTTGGATTAATGATCGAGGGGGAACTCGGTGATTTATAACTAAAATTGTTGTTTTCTGAGGCGAAACTTGGGAATGGATTAATGATCGTGGCGGAACTCAGGATTGGGTTAACTATCGAGACAGAACTCGTTAACTTATAACTAAAATTATTGTTTACCGATGCAGAATTCGGAGAACTCGTTTTCAGATTTTGTGTTTCGTTTAGGTTTGAAGGGATATTACCTCTATTTACATGAAGAAACATGTGGGACTCACATGTTTGATGAGGGATATTACCTCGGATATATTTTGATTCGTTTTCGCATAATTTATTATTGGCTGGAGGGATAATATCAGTATTAGAATAACGAGTATTTGTTTTACAAATACGATTCACATTATTTTGTGGATAATGAAAATTTCTGTTATGACATTGTTTAGTGGTGTGACCATTTTGTTTGCACAATTGACATTGGATTACTTGAGAGTTCATATTTGGAGAAAGAAGTGAGTTTTTTGAAAATGAGATTCACTCAGTATGGATTCGAGTTTGTCGGTGACTTGAATTAATTCCAATGTAGTTTTATCCGAGATCATTATTAATTGACACTGAATGGTAGGATTATTTAAACCTTGAATAAATAAATCTTGTTTAATTTTGGACAAAAGCGGTTTGGGTAAGATACTTTCGTCGCCATAATTATCACGGATACTACTGTTATATTCATTTGAAAATTTTTGGACTCTACATCCAAAATCAAAACAGGTTTCTGTTTTGCCTTGCTTAGCACAGAAAGAAAATTTCTTTTGATAATTTTAATAAATGTATTGAAATTTTCGATTAGTTGATTCCGACATATCTCGTATGCACGTCCTCGAAGTTGAAAAATTAGCGGTTCGAGTAGATATTTATTTTGCTGTTCATTTCCCTTCACTTGACTATAAACGCGTTGACAGGCATCCAAAAAATAGTGAATATCACCTATTTCTATATTGGCTTGCCCGTAAAATATCGGTACTCGTCTCTCAACCAAATTATCAATGTATATCGGATTCGCTGAGGCCCATCACGATGATTTTTGCATCCTCAGAATACTGCCATCAGATTCTTTCTTGTTTGTTTCTGTAACGACCAATACCTGTAACTATATTATAACTATCATTAAAAAAATTGTCGTATAATAAAAAAAAATTGATTTCCATTCTTAGCCGTAGTATAGCGGAGAGAGGGGTGGTTTGGCGACTATTGGAGTGGGGTACCAAAGTTGAGTAGATTATTCTACACAGAAAAAATGAATTTGTCTTTTTACCCAATTGTTATTAGTTAAAAAATAAATAGATGTTTTACCAAATGTTTTAGATAATAATTCTAAACTAACATAAATCAAAATTGCTGATCCAAGTACTATTAATTTGCTTCTTTTCTAAACATAAAAAACTACGTACATTTTCTAATTTGATTAAATTTTAGCTAAAATATTATCTGGTTTTTACAAAATAAAATTCATCTAAAGAATTTGTTTGAAATACAAAATCACAAAAAGCAGAATAGCTAAATTAACACAATCTTTAGCTATTCTACACAAATAAATTATTTAAAATCCTTGTAACCGGTATTTATTCCGTCGTGTTTTAACTTGTTTGTTGCATTTTTATTCTGTAACACAAAGAGAATGGTGCGGTGTTTAAGTCAAATAAATATTAATAAACTGGTGTAAAGTTAATTTTATAATAATTTATTTATTTTGTGTGGTGGTAAATACAATTTATTTGAATATCGTGTACATAATTAAGTGGATAGTGAAGTAAAAGATTAATAGGAAATATCAAGGGAAAGGTATCCTTTCTACTAGATGCAAACTCAAAAGAAAACTACCAGAACCAGTTGCTTCCACTAGCGAAAATCAATCGAGTGAATCAGGTAATATATTTGTTCAAACTTTCAAAAACTAATTAATAGCAGTTAGTTATATGAGTCATCCATTTATCTCCAAACTATTACAGACTCGGGAGAGAATTTTGAAATTTTAAGCAGTTTTACCTGGTTGAAAAATAATTAAAGTCCAGAGAGTCTCGTATTAGAAAAGTGGAAGTTAACGTTTCCGTTAAGAAGGAAACATATTAAGGATCCTGCCGTAGATATATTAAGCGAATGGCCTATTTTACGACAGCAAATTTGTTTAACATTGGTAAATTTATTTATCTGTTATTGTGAAAAGTGATTTACCGAACATAATGACATTATAATGTATTTTATTTGTTTTGCAAGATTGAGCAAGATTTCAACCATTTATATTCCCACTGCAGCCATTTATTATTTTCGAAATGGAATGAATTTGAAATCAAAATTCAGAAAATATTGAAGGAGGATTTAAAAGACGCTACGAGTGCAAAAAATCTAGAAGTTTTAACTAAATCTTCAAATGAAGGTAATTAATTTCTTTTTAAGTTATTATTGTTCAACAAGTTGACATTATGTATTGTTTTTTAGTTTATTTATTTGTTTTTAATAAGTTTAGGGTTTCGGTGGACTTTTTTTTATTTTCAAGAATTTATATTTTACTCGTTGAAAATGATAGAAGACATTTTTACAATAAATAAATAAACTAAAAGCTAAAAAAAATTGTCATGAAGTCGACATTTACCTATAATATAAACTATTATTCTTTTACGTTTGTCTCTATATAGATACAAAACACTATCTAGCTCTAATCTTGGTGCACGCAATTCTGGTTCCTTCGACCATAAGGTATCAAAAAAGATCAACAAAAAGGCAATGGAAACCGTCCATTTTGGATTCTCAAACCGCTTTTGTCAAGTTGATTCCGGTAATACATCTAGATATTTAGATTAAATAAGTTACCTTGTATTAATTCTATTGTTCTTACAGGAAATTACGTTCATATAATCTGAACTAAACAAAATCAAAGAGGAGTGTGCGAGCAAAAATATATCGCTACAATCCTTTATAATTGCTATTGGAACAGTGGAGAAAATCGAATGTGCCTACATATATTTCAATAATTTCACGACATCATCATTTTTACAAGCTGTTGCGAAAACATTCTACATATTCCATGTGTTAAACATTAAATACCCGGGAGCGTGTATACAATTTTGGCAACTTATAGAGGTTTATTTTTTTAATTTTAAAATTGCAAAGAAAACCAGTGCGCTGAATGCATTATTAAGCAATCTCTTAACTAATTTGAACAATTAATGACAAAATGTTTCAATGTTTCGTTTGTCGAAAGCGATTTGATATGATTAATATTTATATAAATCATTTGAAGTATAATCACAAATTTCGAAGTGATTCTCAATTTAAATGTACTAAATGTCCTCAGAGTTTTCAATCAATCTATTCTTTCAAACGTCATTTGACAAAGCAACATTTAAACAATATTTTCCAAAACGGTACCACAGTCGAATCCCAAAATAATATCAATGAAAGTCCCCTTGGATCCTCAGATCTTGTAATTAATAGTAATAAATGTATTAAATTTGCAATTGAAAAATCGAAAGAAGTTCCCAATTTTGACAATAATTCGCGTAACCCAGTTTATGTACAGCAAACCAACGAAAACTCGGATGAAATTATTTTAAACTTTGTATTAAGACTTTATAGTAAACCTACTGTGAATAGAAAAACAATTAGTGAAATAGTAAGTGACGTTAAAGATTTGTTTGATAATTTGTTTATTAAAACTAAACCATTTTTAAAACATTCTAAAAAATGTACAAACATATCCGATTCGACTGAATGTCATGAAATTTCAAAAATACTTTCTTTGTACGAACAAATCTCTGACGTGGTTTTAAAACTAAATACCGAGTATAAACTAAAAAATCGTTTAAGAGAATTAAACATATATTTTGATCCCGTGAGATTCCTCATTGATGATTCCTTGACGGTAAATAATTTGCATAAATCACAATCCGAAGGCGTAATAATGCCATTAAAACAAAACCTTAAAAAATATTTAGAACAGCCACTTATTTTGCAATCAATGTTAGACTATAAAAATAAATTGAAAAATTTGACTGCGAAGGAAAATATTGTGCAAGGTACGGCTTGGCGCGAAAAGACTCTTAAAATGGGCGCGAAAAGACTCTTAAAATCTTAAAATTTGAAATAAACAATCCACTAGGAGCAAAAAGAGGTTTGCACAAATTATCGGCATTTTATTTAACTTTTCCATTATTAGACCGCACAAAAGCTTCTAAGCTAGAACATATTATCCTTGCATGTCTAACAAAATTTTCAGACTATCGTTATGGAAGTATGGCTAACTTTAAAACTCTATGTGAGTTACTTAAAGATCTCGAAGAAACCGGAATCATAGTTACTGTTAACAATATCAGCTATAAAATTCATTTAATACTAGCGGCGTTCACGGGTGATAATCTCGGTTTAAATACCATTTTGGGCTTCAACAAATCTTTTTCTGCAAATTATTATTGCAAGATTTGTAAAATGGATAAAAACATCGCAAAATTTGAAGTTAATGAAAATGTTAGTCTTCTGAGAAATGAAGCAAATTACCTTGAAGATATTACAAGAAATAGTAATTCTGAAACTGGAATAAAAGAACCGTGTATTTTTAATGAAATACCGTCTTTCAATGTAACGGAAAATATTGTAGTTGACATAATGCACGACCTCTTCGAAGGCATATGTCATTATGAACTAAGTGAAATTTTAAACTCTTTCTTAAAAGAAAACTTTATTAGTTTAGCTGTACTTAATAATAGGATTGTTAATTTTAATTTAAAAAAACTAGAAGGAAAAAATTTTACTGTCAAAATATCGTTAGATAATATAAAAAACAAAAAATTCAATTTTTCAGCTTCTGAAATGAAACTATTAATTACATATTTTCCTTTGATTATTGGGGATTTGATTCCAAATGAACATAAAGTATGGAGCTTCTTATTATTATTGATAGAACTTATTGAAACTTGTTTACTTTCCAGTTTTAACGAAACGGATCTATTGAAATTAGAAGATTTGATTAAGCTGCATCATCAAACATATCTAGAGATTTTTAACGTCCATTTAGTGCCCAAACACCACATGATACTTCATTATCCTCGTGTAATTCAAAAGTTAGGGCCACTGAAAAAAATTTGGACAATGAGGTTTGAGGGCAGACATAAAAAATTAAAATCATATGCTGCTGTGACTACTTCTCGTAGAAATATTCCAATCAGTATTGCAGAAAAATCACAATTGGAATTTTCATTTTTTTTTAAATAAAAATAAAAATAGTTGTAACGAAGATGTAGTATTTAAATTTGAGAATGGTGAATTTATTGATTTTTCTTCAAAAGTTGAATTTTACGAATCTGATACACAAACTAATTTTGATTTTTCAAATGTATTTAGTAGTAAAAATGTAATTTATAACAATAAAAATTTTCAGTAAACGACTTAGTCATCCGAAACATTGAAAATGAATTTTGTGTCTATGAAATCCTATATATTTTAAGTTACAATAATCAAACTTGCTTATTTGCTTGTAAAAAGCTTGAAATTAAAGAGAAAAATAAACATTTTAATTGTCTTGTTTTAAATGAAGTTAATGAAAACTATAATTTTAAAGTTATTTTTGATATAAATTATTTGAATTATTATTCGATAAATTTTATTTTTTTACCAAATGGACTAAAAGTAGTCAAAATCAACACACCGTTTAAGTAGTACAAATTAATATTTATAAGTCAATTATGTATTCTATATTATTTGAATTATTACCTAATATATTATTGAATTTTTATAATATTGGAAATAAACAATTATTTAATCTAAAAGCATTTAGTTCTTTATTTACCCGCTAAACCACCCAGAAATAACAAGAAGTGAAAAATCAGCTAAATTTATTTAGCAAATTTAAATATTGTTAATTATCCCAATCATTCAATTAAATTTGCTGTCCTACCAAATTTTAATTAATTCTTTCACATAATTTATTTGCTGGCCTAGACAAATGGTTACAAAAGTATTCAGCAAAAATATTAGTTAATTATAATAATTATATTTATATAAAACAGCAACATAATTAGATAAAAACTCCAATTGTCATTTAGATATTTTTTCCAATTTTTTAGTTAAATCAAATAAACATTTTGGTGTTTCGACAAAAAAATGTCAACCACTCTTTCATGTCTGTTTCACCTAATTAAATTGGGAGGCTGAAAATCAGTCATGAACTTTAGCCAAATCATAAATTGTTTTTTATAAATTTTCTAATCTTTTTTTTCTGTGTACCAGCTCCGTAACCTGCCATTAGGATTCGCATCACGTGAGCTGTTCTGGTGATGTATTAGACAGCTGCGTGATGGGTACAATTGTGTAAGGGGTAACCTGTTCACAACTGTAACTGACACCACTAGGCATATTGTGGCCTTTTGGCACAGGCTAAAGTACAAAAGAGAAAAATCCCTAATCTAAGGTGGAACAGCATATGTCGATGGATGAATGGCTGATAGGTTAATCAGTACAAAGCATGCGGATTCTGGATACCAGGTACCCTCCAGTTTTATTTAGCCTTCCTGTAGTAAAGCTGGGTGACATACAGGCGTTTTTCCATTCCCAGACAACTCGTAAGAGTAAATCAAAACGGAAGACGGGGCAGGACTAGGAATATACGGAAGTAAGACTGCCCTCTCGAAGTCCTTGGAAACCAATGCTACCGTCTTTCCAATAGAAGTACTTTCTACAGTAAACATCTAGGAGGGAGAGCAATGAGCCCAGATAGTCAGGTTCTCAAGAGCCTAAATAATGATTGAACGAATAATTAAGCAGGGCTTGGAAGAAGAAAAGATCTTTTATGTTGCAGTGCGAAGTGGCTAAACGCCTATATGGCTCTACAGAATAATAATAATAATAACCTCAAAATTATTGTGTTGAAAAAGAATTTCATTATCGCAGTTGAATTTTGTGAAACTGAATGTTGTAAACGAATGTGGACCAGTTCCGCTGGTGGGGAGAATTACAAAATGACTTCAAAAAATGCAGCTAATGAAAATTTTTTAGCTTAGTAGCTGAACGGTGCCATCCATGATCGGAATATTGATTAAATTTGTATTGATTAAAGAATTTTTAAATTATCGTCAACAGGCTTCGAATCATTTTTTAGTCCCTCGCTCAGCTCTAATGATATAAGTACACGATTAAATTGTTTTGGTACTGTCAACTAACAAAATGTTGGTGGTATGCGTTCTAAATTGTTTCAGTTAGGTCATTTACGGATAAAATATATATTCATTTGAAGTTATGAATTTTTTGGTGACAATTACGTAACGTATACAGATGTGATCGATCCATCCTAACAAGTGATAAATCTGATGGTAGTGGAGTTCTTATAGCCGTGCATAACTCAATCAATAATGTTGAAGTAATCTGCCAAAATAATAATGTTGAATATGTTGCTGTGAAATTGTCATGGACTGTTAAATCGTTATATTTATATGCGGCGTATGATTCACGTCAAAGTTCCGCTGTGGTTTTCAACTTACACTTTGAAAATATTTATTACTTTGTATCGCATACTAAGATAAATGACATCATATGTAACATATATTGGGCGATTTCAATCTTCCTGGGATATCTAATGCACTGATGATGAGGTGATTTCTTCAGTTTTCCCATCTATTGTCAGTAGTGCCGAAGAACAAATTTTCATTGATTCTATGTTATCTTTAAATTTGCATCAAATTTGTAAAGTTGCAAATCTAAATGGCAAAATTCTGGACCTAGTGTTTCTGAATGACCCTAACTGTGGATCGGTTACAAAATCATTGTGTGGACTGGAATGGAGTTTTTAAGTGTAAATGGAATGACGTTAATGCTCTAGTTGATTCTTTGTATTCGGTTATGTTTGAAGCTTTTGACAAACATGTGCCTAGGAGCTGTAAACGTAAGAATAATTATCCTCCGGGGTTTGACAAAAATTTGATCAATTTAAGGAACAGAAAAAATAAGGCTGATAAACTTGACAAAGCTACTGTTGGCAACTTGTTTTATGTTAATTCTTTCCGGAAACTGCACCGGGAATTTGATAATCGGCAATAGCTTGCATATAGAACTTATATTTCACGGCTTGAATATAATTTAATCATAATTCCTTTTATTTTATTTATTTATTTATGTGAGTTACATGCGGTTGATTTGAGGATTATAAAAACTGTAGATACTCTTCAACAGTGTTTAGAAATGCAGAGTGATTTTAATTTGCTATACAAATGGTCGAGTTTAAATAGATTACCCTTAAATTTTGGACAAGTGTAAGACTATGCATTTCTTCAGGAAAAAGGATGTTATTATTCATCCATATCAGATTGAACGAGTAATAACATTTAAAGATTTAGGAATTGTCTTGGATCATCAATTGAATTTTCGGAACCATATTAATTTAATAGTGGCTAAGGCTAGCGGTCTACTTGGATTCATTCGTCATGTCACTAAGGATTTTGGTAATCCTCATTCCATTAAAAGTTTGTACTGTTCTGTCGTCCGGTCTAATTTGGAATATGCGTCGATTATTTGCCATCTAGCGTACAATAAATATATTGATCGAATTGAAAGAGTACAGAAGCAATTCATTATTTAATTTCCTCATAAGCTGAATTGGCCTTTTTATCCCAACATTCCAATGTGGCTAAATAAAAAGAATTTGCGACCCTGTAGCGACCGATGTAAATTTGCTAATTTACAATCTTTAGTGGAAAGATATAAAATTGCTGATTCTATGTTCGATGGTACCATCGATTTTCCGAAACTACTTTTTAATTTAGATATTCATGTGGTTTACACCTGTGCGATCAGGCATTTTATACATATATTTGTCCACGTTTAAAACAAATTATGCATATAATGCTCCTATCCTGGCGATTTGTCGACAGTTTAATTTTAATTTTAACGTAATTGATTTCCATTTGTCTAAATCTCGTTTAAAAAAACTAATTTTGTAATCAAAAAAGGAATTATATAACTTATAGTTTAACGGGCCTATTATAAGTGTGTAAAATCAGACTGATGGAAACCCGTGACCTAATGGGTGCTTTTAGACTTTACTGGTTTAGAAATTTTCATTTAATTGATACATTAGGTACACTGTTATATATGGAGTTTCTGGAAAGAAAACGAGATTTATCGTTAAGATCAGGCATCTTTCCTTTTATTGATGCATATGACACTTTAAACCTCTTTAGCTTCTAGCGCTTTATCACTTTCAAATTTGTTGAGAATAAGCTTAACGTTTCTTTAAGAAAAAATAATTGCATACATTTATACTTACTCACTTTGATTTGATGTATCCCTCTTATCTTGTGAAAGTGTGATTTCAGTAGGTTGAAAACATTATTTTTGGTTATACTTAAGTTGATTCAAAAGGTGTTGCCACAGTCTCAATAAGCGATTGTGTTAAAGGACGATACCCGCAGTCAAGTTAGTCTGTAGCTTTTCAGACAATTTAATCCAAAATGATCGAACTAACACTAGAAAGATTTTGTTTAATTTCGTGTTTTTGAAATTGATACGGCTTTCTAATTGCCTCAGGCGAGCAGCTCAAGTATCTACACTTCGTTAAGGTTCTCATGTCACAGTATTATTTGTTGATTTTTAGCATTCAGTGAATTGTTCACAGATTACCACAATGGAACATTTAAAGCATTTCTTTCAACACGTTTTATGTTGGAACTAACAAATTTATTAAACGCTAAAAATAAATATTTTCCTTAATCATATCTTCCTCCATCAATTGCCAATCTACCGTGTAACTACACAAAAGACAAATCGTCTACTGTTTTAAACATATAAAAAAACGTAAATTTAACTCGTCCTGCGACTTAAATAAATAAAATCAAATATGTATGTCTACACAGCAAACAAATTGAAGTAAAGCAAATAAATAAACAAATCATTGTCAATCTTTCTCGTACTTTAGATTATCTTAGATACATTTTTATTCTCGAATAATGTTAATCTCAAGCAATATTCTCGTTTATCAAAACAAAAAAAAAAACGAAAAAAAAAAACTTCTTAGGTGTCGATTGATATATTGTCGTTATAACCTACACTATTCCTACCAACCATTAATTTATCGTCTTGAATATATTGCTTGTTTTATGTTACACATATACTAACACAAAAAAAAAATGTAACCAAGATTTGAGGAATCATAAATTATCCAACGTATACAAATAAAATATAAACCAACCATATGATGAGTTGAAGCATTGAATTTGAGATACATATACGAGAGACATACATAAATAAAATTAGTAGCTAGTTTCTAATTAATAATATCGAGGTTTCTTATTTTTTTTTTGTAAATACGTATTTAAATATTTATTAGAAGTTTGATATACGTATAAACATAGACTATTTTTTGTGGTGCGCGATTCAACATTCCAAACCAAAACAAAAAAAAAAAAACATTTTCGTTAACATATTTATAGGCAGCAAATTTTTGCGCAAAAATCTGCATAATACAGACATTCCCGTCAATATGTTAAATATTTTATCGTTTTTGTTTTTTTATCTATTTTAAAATGTATGTGTCCAAAAAGTAAAAAAATTTATTAATTCGAATAAAATTATCAATTTTATTCGATCTCGTCGCATATTATACGATTATTTAATTTATAACACCTTAAGTCGGTTCCACTCGCGATTTATATACTACACTAAAACTATAAAAAAAATATTTCAGTTGAGTGCTGATGCTGGTGAAACCAGTTTGGGTAAAAAAAAAAACTAAAAATTAATAAAAAATGGCAAAAATAATTCTGTGTGGTTCGTCGCGGTTGTCTTATTTTAAATATTGATTTGCTTTATGGATAATAAATTGTATGGTGTGGCCAAACTATAAAAGAATTTTCAATTCGACCGAGGCAATATACTTACACAATGCAAAGAGAAATTGGAATTTCCTGCTAGCTATTGTTTTATATAGTTGTTTGCACCCGCATGCCCTGCCATGACTCAAACATTTTCTGCATTTGCCGAAATTAACTGTCGTGATAGTTCAATTTTTGTTGGTGAATCATTTATTCAACTTTTAGAATGAACTGTGTTGCTTTAGCAAAATGCGAAAATTTAGTCACTCCTTATATTTTTGCCTATCCCGTCGAAGACCTTCATAAAAACGGAAAATGGCCGTGTATGTACTTTATGAAATTAATCTTGTCATTATGATGATAAATACTTAAATCGAAGTAAGGATAGCTTAGGTACAAATTAATAGTCGAATAAATTTATTTCTACATGAAACACCCTGTGTTGAGATATTATTAGCGTAATATTAGAGCGGTCATTTACAAGATATCGTAATAGTTGAGTAACAGTTTAAAATTATACATTTTATGGGCACTCTGTACATTTAGTTCTCTGCTTGAATCCGAGCTTTTACTTGTTTGTCCTTAGTATACCGGCAAAAGTAATATCCTCATACTCAACTTTCACGCTGGAATACATTTTTAGTTTCAGATAATTCGGTCCGCGGCACGATTGAAATTCTGCCAAAAACTACCTTTTAGTATCCAAAATCAATTTTCTTGAAATTGTCAAGGCCAATGAATCGAAAAATAAAAAAATAAAAATATTCATATCTTGAGAGAGTATCTCGAAAACTGCTTATCCGATTTGGAATTGTATTGTCCGATTTACTGTATCATTTTTCAAGCTGAAGTAACTACGATAAAGGAAGTCGTGGACTGGTTGAGGTATAATGTATAATATCGACTTGCGATATTCGCATATATGCGGACAGGCCGGTTCTCTTTACGAGATGACAGATCAGTTCAACTTCCAAGTCATATGGGTGCCAGGACATTTCATTAGTACAGGGAATATAAAAGCCGATAAACAGGCTCGACGTAGTACAATGAATCACATTTCAAGAAGCAGAAAGATATGGAAATACCTCTTGCGATCTGCAAACTCCTGCGTCAGGAAGAAGCTAGTAAGTTGACGAACGACAGATGGCCCAAACAGCTGATCTCACTTCAGCGGAGTCAGATCAGTGTGGTTGTTGGAGTGATTACGGGACACTGTAACATAGGCAGGCATGCGAGTAGACTTGGTTTCTTCTCACATGACTACTGTCGTAGTTGCGAGGGCAAAGAAGAGGAAGAGATAGTACTTCATCTTCTTTGCACCTGCCCTCGTCTGGCACGGAACAGACTAAAGTTTTTAGAGGCATCCCTCTTCAATTATCCGACGGACCTCAGCAGGATGGACGTGAGTTGGAGGATAAATAATAAATCGTAGTCTGGCTACGAACCTTTTTGTGTCTATGCCTGGTCATAGTAGACCGCCACCTAAACCTAACCTAACCTTCTTGGTCAAAACGGAGAATTGGAAAGCTTTTGGAATATGTTTGGAATTGAGCTAAACCACGTAATTATTAACACATGGTTTGCCACGTGGTTATCATTCCGTTTTCCTATTTTTATGTACTGCGCTGGTTTGAGGATTGACTTGGGTGTTTAGTTTAAGGTAAAGTTGAGGATTGGGTTGGAAGCGATTTGGGGTTGATTGGGTTGGGCATTAAGATCGGGATTGAGTTGGATCTGAGGTTTAGTTTGAGATGAATGTTGAATTGAGATTGATAAACTAGTAGCCCAAATAAACTGATTTTGACGGTTAAGTTGAGATTTACCAACATCCCTCGTTCTCCTTGTATAGAACAGCTGCATTCCTTTCATAAAAATATATAAATTTATCCGAACATAGTACTGTAATTCCGTTATTTGTTCGAAAACGAATGAAAGTGAAAAAGGAGTTACACCGTGCCGACCCATATCTGTATGAAATTCGTTAAACTCGCTAGACAGTATTGGAAGAACTGCTCGCCGCCCAATTGGCCCCTTTTCCAACAGCATTCCAATACCTATCAAATTTTGCTATTCTAATTTTGTTTTCCGGTGAAAGTAATAAACAAACCAACCCCATACGTCACCAAAAAAAAAATCGAATTTCTGATAATCGCCCATATTCGGTTCTATTTGGTTTGTTCATCATAACAAGTAAATTTTTTAAGATTTATAGGCCTAAACTTTTTTAAGAAAACATCTAAACACTTTTGATGCCTTAACAAGAAAGGCTGAATTATGAAATAGTTTATTATTTTACCCCAAATCACAATTCAGTTTCCATAATGAATCAACAAATACTTTAATATTTCGCTTTTGAATAACTGCCTATTCGGTTTCGAACTACCGTACTGTTTTGAATCCGGATAAAAGCGGTTCTAAGTATGTGTAGATGCCAGTCTAACACAAGGAATTATGCCAATCAAAATATAACTGGTAACATTTTGTAGTATGACTATCAGTAGAAACGGTTTGTTCGATACAACTGTGCATTTAATAAATTTGTCTGAATGTTAGCTACGCAGTACTACAAGGTCACTGACTGTTTATTGTGATTTTCAATGAGTAAATAGAAGGGAGGATTTAAATAAACAAATAAATATTAAATATAAGTGGTTTTCAGAAATTATTATACATAGGAAACTGAGACACTAGACAGATAGCGGTTTAACAAATCCGATTTAGTTAACTCGTTCAAGTACTTCAAGCAAAAAAACGAGGTTAGCTAAAAACTGAGGTTGACATACTAGAACTAAATTGGCAAAATTTACTAAATCATGTTTATTAAACCGCAGTATTTATAGGGTATAAGGCCATTTTAAAAGCATTTTCAAGTTTAATAAATAAAATGTTGTCTCTCTTCTGAAATATTCACAAACATGTGTAAATATTAACATGACGTGGCGATAACTGTAAGTTTACAAAAAATTAATTAAAGTTACAAAACTTTAATTTAGAACTTTGTACTGACATTAAAACGAACATTAACTTTTCTCGTCAACATTTATTACTCGAGATGACGAGATAAACTGCAACTTTTTGTTGACGAATTTCCTCCAAAAATCACTGGAATCTCTCATTTCTTATAGAAATAATAAACAAGAATTTTCAGAGCGAACCAACTTGTTTGGATTGCAGAGAGGTAACAACAAATGGACAGCCCGGCAGAGATGTGCCTCTTGGAAAATTTTTTTTTTACTCAGAAGTCAGAAGACACCAAAACGTGTAAATCAACAAAATTTTCATGATTACTACAGACATTTGGCGACTAGGTGCAGGAAGACCGATTTGCGATGAGCCTAACTTTTCTGAACCATATACACTGACTTGCATAGAAAACGGGCTATTATCCTTTGAAAGAAACACGAAATAAAAACCAAATTCAAGGGTATTCAGAACAATCTAAGAAAATATTACCATAGCTAACTTTGTCTAATCATGTGGCTGAGTTTTTTTACTTATCCCACAACATGGTCTGTTACTAAATTTTCAAATGTAAACACCTAGAACCGACTAGCTGGAAACAGCTTGAAAACTAGCTTGTATTCATAGCGTCCGTAAAGTTAAAATTTACTATCATTTGTAAAATCCTGTTCAGTCAAGAATAAATCAAGTTTGGTTTCATAATTGCTTTTTGGTTCACTTAGCTGTTAAATTCCGCTGTTTTGTAAGAAAAGTTGTTTGGTGGTTGGATGGCAAATTTTGTATCTGAACTTTTTAAAGGGAATTTTTGAAAGAAAATTGCTTTAGATCATTTAAAAGTTTTGTTTACTACCTTACTGTTTACTATGATAGTATTGTAACCAACACCAACTTCTTTGAAAATATTTGAATATTGTGGATCATTAAATTAGGAGTAAAACCGGGTCGAAACGATTTAAATGTTTATAGCTATAGGACAAACCAGAAGAATACCAAGTTGATATTACACAAAAAGGAATCATTGAAATACTATATATGGGAGTATTCTATAAATAGAATGGCATTTGAATTCAGGCCGCCTGTCTTGTAACCAATAGACAATTCCTCGAAGATCGGTATTGTTTCTCCAATGACCTTTAAAGGTCGGCGTAATGAAGTCATTACTTGCCCAAACTGATTATTGACACTGACAAAGTTGGTGCTATTGTCGCTATATAGATCGCTACACAACCCTTGAATCTATGGGCATTGGTTGCCATAACCAAAAATTTTGACAAGTAGCCCTTTTGTGATTTAAAACCGCGTCCCTCCTTGCCAGGGGTAATCCGTTACGTTTTCTTATCGATCTCTACTTGTGCGCCTCAATGTTGCCACCACCCTTAGAAACTCGTAAAATTTGAAATTTTTCGCCTAACTTGTTTCCCCTTGACATAGCGTTTTTTTATAGTGACGACGGACGCACAAATTTTGTTACACCGGTTAAATTTAAATGAATTTATGAATACTAAAATTAAAAACATCAAGTATTGGGCGGTTTCAGTTCCTCCAACATGTTGGAATTGAAAATTTACTGATGGAAAAAATGACATTCGATCTATCACATTTTGCCATCAAATTTTTGATTAATCGGTTGCATTCAGAAAACATCTTGATTATTTTACTCAACATGTTGCCAGCAGTGTTACCGGACCAAAGCGCCCATTGATATTCTTTTGTTTTATAGTTGGTCCTTTAAAAACTGTAGCATTTATAAATTGTGACAGTTTTGCACATAAAAATTGTGAAAATTTTGCGTTTGCAAATTTTTACAAGTTTCGAATTGTGGCATAGTTTAGGACTTTACAGTAATTGTACCATAATTTTGAAAATTGTTTTTTGATATTTAGTTTTCTTTTTCTGTTAGGATTGTTGGATCAAATGATTACATATTCTGTAAACTAAACACAAAATTTTATTTGTTCCAAATCAAAATACAAATCTTTATAAATTAAATAGAAATACACATTTCTCTAAATTTCCAAGAGCATTGATACTCATAACTAGTATTC
Source organism: Tipula helvola (assembly GCA_963556165.1). Classification (NCBI taxonomy): domain Eukaryota; kingdom Metazoa; phylum Arthropoda; class Insecta; order Diptera; family Tipulidae; genus Tipula; species Tipula helvola. The sequence goes on from OY744483.1 coordinate 51,513,355, forward strand.
AACTTCTCTACACTCATTCAGTGTACATTTATACACATTTTTTAAAAAAATTTTAAAAACACTTGTTAAATATTTCGCAAAATTACAAAAGGTTTAAAAAATCACTCGATCGATCGAACATTTTTTTTTTTTTTTTTTTTTTTAAATGTGTGTAGAATATTTTGGGTAAGCGATTAGCATTTTGATTTCACAGGGGATGGTGATACTATCAATTTTGGTTATGTTGAGAATCTCGCTTTCTAACTCATCGCTTAATTTTCGCGATAATGCATCAAGAAATACTCATGGTCTTTTATCCTCGATTAGGATTGATTTCTGCTGTTGGTCGTTTAGTATTTTGTTCTGAATATCTTCAGGCAGTTCAGCTAAGACGGTTAAATCTGTGTTCTCGTTGAGCTATAGTTTTGATGTTATGCTAGTTGAAGTAGCTGGCAGCTTCTTCGATGCTGAATTAATAAACATGTGCCGAAGAATAATGAAATTCGACGGTTTTAGAGCCTGCGGTTTTTAGGCCCGTTTTAAACGGGTATTTGAAGTTGTAGCATTTTCCCGCATTGATGATTTTATCGGGCGTCCAGATGATTTTGGGAATTGTAATTTTTTTGCAGAAGCCTTTGGTGAACATATTGTCCTAGTTCGATTTTTTGTGATAGTTTCGTGACTCCATCGAATATTTGGATGGGATTTATTTTTTAAATCGTCATGATCCCTTTCACGGATTTAGTGATAACTAGGCTTAGGATTTTTACGTTCTAAAAAATCAAAAATATGTTTCTAAAATATATAACTAAAATTGTAAAATATGTGGTGAAATTAAGAGGATTTTAATTCACTCATTATCAAAACAAATATCAAGTTTTTGGCTATAAAGTTGGATAAACTAGCTTCCTTGGGCTACAAAGCGCTGGGGAAGTAGTCCAAAAATGGTTCTTCATCCATAGATTTAGAAATTTAAATTGGTAAGCGATACTTACTTCAAAAGAACAACGTGATGGTTGAGACTAAAAGATTCACACTAAATAATTTTGTTGTTTTATTGAAATCATGTTTTGTATTGCAAATTTTACTAATTGCAATTAAAATTTAGTTTGGAATATCCAAATTTATACTTCTCGAATCATTTTAACCGATCATTTTAATCGAATTTAGAACTTAGGCCTATTTGTATTCAAAATATCACAACATTTCTATCTAATTGCAACCAAAATTTTGGAATTCAAACTCAACTTTCCTCCGAATTTTGCCCTCAATAAACATAAAATTACTTTAATTTTTCTCTTGCCAGTCCAATTCGAAATACAAACTTAACTTTTAAACTAAAAACTAATTTACAGTTATGTTTTTGCTAAAGTCCAAATTACTATTCAAATTCAATTTCTACTCAACATTTTATTTAAATTCTGCTTAAAATTCAAATAATTCGATACTTACTCAGATTTCTGCTCAAAATTCGGATACAAATTTAACAAACCGTTTACCCCTAAACTAGAGTTTTAAATTATACTCTAACTCAGCATTTTAAAAACACTCAAATTTATCTTTATTGTACTTGCAACTAAAGCTGAAGTTGTTCTCCAAATTTGTAATCATGCACATTTAGACAAAATATCTTGGTTGAAATTTTTACTTAATTTGTAAACAAAATATTACAAAATTTCTAGATTAATTTGAACCATAATTTTGTGTTAAATAAATCTGGAATTCAAACTTAATTTTTAAATATTTTTTAAATAAATTGCATCCCAATTTTTACTCAAACTCTCGATTGGATTGAAATTGAATTTTTAGTCCATCAAAATTTTCTTCAAATCTAGTGGGGTAATTCTAAATAAACATTTAATTTTAACTAAATTTTTAAAATTCGCTCAAACTTGCAGTCCGGGTTCCAAACTTAAGTTTTAAGCTATAAGCTCATTCAGATTTTTGCTCGATTCCTTATTTTCTAGTTGAACTAAAAAAATTTGTTGGAACCGTGTTTAGAATTTAAACTCAGTAAAATGCATTAAATATTATGCTAAAATTGTTTTCAAAATATGTTTCCCAAATGCAATATAAAGAATACAATTTCTACCTAAAATTTCACTCATTATATCTAGTTTAGATTTCAAGATAATTTTCTCTCTGTCGAATGCAGTTGACCAATTTAGACTAGATTTATGTTCAAAATTTACAATCAACATTCAAGAACAGTTTGGAAGTTTAACTCAATTTCGGATTAAAATGTCACTCAAAGTTTATTCAAATCCAATTCAAATTGGTTTTTTGATCCAATTCAAATTGAATATGCAATTTCGAAAAGGGCACATCTCGAAAATTTTGACAAAATCGTTTTTTCACGTTAATGTGATGGAAATATGTCCCCGCACCTATTTGGTTTGAAATAAGCACATTTTTCGTGTTAATACGGCCATCAGTGTCGGTTTGTATAACGATAATTTCGAAAAGGTCACAACTCTTGGAGATGTGCCCTTTTCGAATTTAATGCATTTTATTAATTGGCGACGGCGATATATCTGTATCTGTCGCTGAAGTGATTTTGATACTTATAATAACAGTTTCATAAAGTTTATACGTTGTATTTTTAATTAGATTTACTTTATATTTTATGAATTTCGAAAAGGGCATACCTCGTGTGCATATAATACATAAAAAAATAAATAAAATAAAGATTAACATTAAATATTTATATTATTTTCAATTACTTTTTGACCCTACACTTAACCTTAAATAAACTGTATACATTTATATACTACTTTAGAAAATAGATAGTTTTCTTTAATTCCTGAAAAATTTAATTTTTCAAACATGTGCCCTTTTCGAAATTGCATATTCAATTGGTTTCAAAATATGTATTTTGATTTCCTTAGACATATCTATTCTTTTTTTTTCGCTGGCGCTACGTCCCGTAGAGGGATTTGGCCGCTTTATGATAAAGTTTCATATTCATTTTATTATTTTTAAAGGATAATGAGTGATTAATTCATTGATCCCCGCCGGGAATCGAACCCGGGACCTCCGGGGCTTAAAGCAAGCGTGCTAACCATTATGCCACCAGGGCGGCCAATTTATTCTTTCCTCCACCTAATTTGCTCTCATTTTTTCCTTTTCTTATCGAAAACCCACTTAGTACATTTATTGTGCAATGTAAATTTATATTTGTCTCAAATTTTTGAGAAATCAAAAATTTTACCAAAGATTTTATTTGGTAATGCCAAAATCATTTTTTAAATTTAAATTCCTAATTTAATTTTCACTCTAAATTTAAGATACTAAAAATTTGTATCTAATTTGTAATTAAATTCAAAGGACATTTTGTTGGTTGTTTGGACATTTTGTTTAGAAATGAGTTTATTCAATTATGTAATTTAGGAATTCAAATTCTCATTCAAATTTTTGCGCGAAATTTTTTGAACAATTGGTTTAGAAATATTTCAATTTCGGAAAACTTCTTGAATCGAATACGGATTTTTGTATTTAACCGTAAACGTGAGGACGAGTATCAATCCTGCGAGAAAATTGGTAAAGAGTTTCGCCATTTTTTCCCCCAAACTCTTTCTGCAATAGAATTATGCTTATATGTCTAAGGTATCGGAAGTATTTCCAACAGAAGTGCATTAAACGGTTGGTTGTATAGAATCTAACACCAGGAAAGTCAGATATCAAAATATCTCTAAAAAATTCATAGGAATTTGGGACTCAGCTTTTTTCGTGGCCAGACGACCTTGAAGTCGAATGAGCACATCTCCTTTTATTTTTAATCACATCGCTTAGAATGTTACAAAATTTTTGACTGCCACTTTAACGTTGATTAAAAGTGATTTGTGGTCAACAAAAATTTCGTCACAGCTGACTGCTTTTATATCGAGTGTACACTAGTGTGGTTCCTTATCCGATAATCGAAATAGCAACTAGGCTATTTCTTAAATTTCGTTACCATCGAACAACAAGCAAAAACCTTCTTGCCTTCGAGTTGGTTACATTCAACAATACGTCGATTCGAACCGTTCTAAAATTAAAGATTTACAAATTTATAAATTTCACTCGCATTTAAACAAGTTTCAATTTTTATTTAACCTTGGAACACACCAACATCCCCAATATTCACAATCTACATACATTTTGTTACAAATTTTTCCCATTCTTCGGTAATTGATCATTTTGTTCAAGAAAGATTTGAATTGTTTTTGTTTTTTATATTTTATGTTTTCACACTTTGTTTTCCCATGTTATTGTTGTTGTAATTCATCTTATTATGTATTTTTAATTCCATTTAATATTGTGTTGTAAAGTTATTTAAAATATGTTGCAGGTGTACACACAATAATAATAATAATAATAATAAGAAAAATTAAAAGATTTATATATAAGATATGTATGTTGTCTGTGTGTTTCTAATACAAATCTATATACATACATACATACGTGTGTATACCGATCTGTCTGCACACATCACTTAACATTTCGAGGTGAACAAGAAGAAGAAGAAGAATTACAAAACACTATAAATGACTTTTTTTTTTTAGAAAATTTATCGAAACGAAAAAGTCGTCTCATTATAAAGTGATCGTGTATGTTTAATATATAGAGATCGATCGCGATCCATCGAGTTATAATATAGTATGTTCGTATGATGATAGGTTGATCAATTCGAATATTTATTTAATCATAAATCAACATAATGCTTTTTGTTACATGATGATCTGATCGTGATTTGCTGTTGATATACGATCAATGAGATTATGTAGTACATGCGGTTGGAGTTTTTGTTTACATTAATCTGACGTGTTTCAAACTTACATAGTTTTTTTGTTTTTTGTTTTTGTATTCTTATATTTATTTACTGATCAATGCTGAGTTGATATATTGATGTTAAGAAGTTTTTATTGTTTATTTGATTTAAATATATGTAAGTTTTTTTTGGGTTTGTGATGAAATATATGATCGGCGATAAATTTTATGAGACGCTTAGTATCAACACACCTCAAATTATATTATTGTTATTATTATTATTATTATTATTATTATTATTATTAACCTCTTGAAACTAATCATTAAGATTAAATCGTTAAAATTAAATAAATAATTGAATTTAAATTTAATTTCAATTTTATTATTTTTTTTTTGTTTTATTGCAAATTAATTTCGTAATATATCTGTTAAAGAAATAGCACGATTTTCTCTATAAACTAACATAAATATTAGTTTTATAAGAATTGGGATTTGAAGAAAGTTTATAAATTTCAAATTTTCTAAGAAATTTGTTTAAACACAAGATTTTTTTTTTTTCGACTGGTATTACGGGAATTCACATATGTACACTGTTCAAATATCTGTTTATAAAATATCATTTTTTTTTTTTAAATTTTACTAAACACGAAATATGCATATCATTTCGAGATTTTTTTTTTGTTTTCGTATCTTTCAGTCTTTCTGTTTAGATGAATGTTTGTGCAAATATTAATTGAAGTTTCAAGGATTTTGCATTTCGTGACACACATGGTTTTGCTACTGTATGGTTGAGATGGAGGCGGAGATGCAGAACAAGATTTGGTCATGCCCAATTTGTAGAATGCGGCAACAACTAAAATACAGGCTTGGCTTGTGGACGACTATTTTAAATTTTTTTTTTGATAATAGTCAATAGTCATGCTTATATATAATTTGGTAGTACGTATATGGTTTTCGTTTTTCTGTACGAAACCAACTAAATGTGTAGAAGTTGTAGATCATAATTTAAAACAGTTCCAACTCTTTCCAGGGTTGCTAGCTTTTCGTATGGGCAAGGTTAAGAACCAGAATTCGAGCACAGATAGGAAAATCGTTACCTAGTTGGTTACCAATCGATCCGATGTTAACCGACATTTACCGAGAATAAAATTTATTTTGACTTATTGATTAAATTCTGTGACACAAATAATTTTTCAAAAGAATTAGAATCAACAAGCAGATTGTCAGTTATTGTAATTTATTATCCATCCACATTTCAATTTCACTTCCTCGGGTAACCTCTGAGTACCGATTGTATATCTCTCGTTTTTCGGGCTATATGAGTTGCTTATTTCGAACTCATTATGTATGTTCACGTTATTATGAGCGATTAAAATGTCTTACATAACCATGTTTTATCGCAAGTTTAATACTTAAATAATCCACCACCAGTTGTCCTAAATTTGAGTTTTTAACATTGGAATTGCCTTAATAGTGATTATTCGAGATATTGTTAATATTTTATCTGATTTTTCATCATTTTATGTGATTTTAAGCTTATCCGAGATTTGTTAGATAGCACGAGATAACACTTCATTATGTAGGGGAGGTGCACCGGTTGTGGGCACGCTCCGGTTATGGGCACCCCTGAGTAAATTTTGACAGAACGTTTGAGTACTGTCAAACGTGTACGTTGACAGTAATTAGATTTGTGGTGGTACCGAAACAAGTGTGGTGGTACCAAAAGTGGTTTGGCAAGTGGCTAAATATCAGGGAAGTGAATTTTGATTTGGATTTTGGTTTTATTTTTGAGGTTATGTAATGCTGGAGTTTAGGTTTTATGATTTTTAAAGCTTATTCGAAGGCAAATTGTATTATAGTGGTTGTATCTAAACTGGTAACATTATTTACCGGTAGTACGGTTTTATGACAAAATTGACTAAACCTTAACGATGGTATTGAAATACAGTCAGTTTTAAATAGTTTATATACAGATCAAACCACGTGAATGTAGAGTGAACATAACCTAGAAGTTTTTGTTTTGTGAAATACAAAATTGTCGGGAAAAGCCGCGCGATTTATCTAAATTCAATATAAAATATTAAAAGTCGTGTTGAAGTGAATATTTTAGTCGATTAGTGCTTAGTGAGAAAAATTGTTAGTGTGGAAATTGTATGAAAATGTCTCGATTTGATAAAATTACGAAACATTTAATTGGTATGAGACCAATTTTTCGATGAAATGCCTGAAATCGTTACCGTCGGATTAAACATTCAGGCGGAATTAATTGATTGCAAGGATGAGATGATATTCGTGAGGAAATCAAACGATATAAATTTCATGGTGTTGAATGGGCGTAGGGCCTGTCTGAAAGAAGGCAATGAGGTTAAATGTCAGGTAAGTGATTTTTGGATTTTTGGTTGTTTTGGGGTTATGTATTGCTGGAGTCAAATGAATTATGATAATCTATAGGGGACATCACTGTGCTTTTCCATAGTGAAGTTGCGGTCGGTGATATGGGCAAACTTATCGATGATGCAGTATTATTAATACGTGAAAACTGCAAGTGAATTGTAACATTATAAGGGACATCACTATGCTTTTCCATAGTGAACTTGCGGCAAATGATGTAGGCAGATTTATCGATAATGCGGTGTTGTTAGTTTTAAATTTTAGCTAAACGAATGGGAGTGAAATTGATTTTTATAATTCATGTCTGGTTGTCAGTATTTGGGCATGGAAATACATAGCTGCGTCAAATCATGAAACGACTGCAGCAGAAAATATAAGTTGGGTTATCTTTTATCCCTATGTAGTTGTGTTTTATTTTAATTTTATTTTGTGACATTTTATCCCACCCTTATCAGGGATGGACTTGTGTTGTCTTGGAGGAGGGTTGGTGGATTTATTTTTAAATTTAGATGATGACTAGTGTAACGGCGATCTTTTAAATAGGAGGATACTAATATATTAATTTTACACTAGGCCGGATCTATGATACCGCTCTAGATTTTTGAAGGTAGTTTGAATTAATATTGATAACTTCAGGGATTAATGGCCTTGATGATGTATGATTACTTTTACTATAGCGATTTAACAATCAATCCATGAAGATTTTAGAGTTTAATAATTTTTGGTTTATTCAAAATTAGTAGTTGGCGACGATTAACTAGTTTTGATCTTGATTTTGAACATGCATTAATTGAAGCTGAATAAAAATTATTATCTATGTTCTGAAGTTATTTTCATAGAATGTTTTGCTAAGTGGTGTATAGTGGTTTTAGTGACTGATTGGGTTACGGATATATCCCTGGAAAGTTCTTTTTGATGACTATTGGATGAGTTCCTGAAGGAAGCTGAGTTAGCAATAGTTTCGTAAGCTGATTAAATAGTTAATTAATTGTTAAAATTTGTAGGAGTATCACCTAGAGGACTTTTTAAAATATTTTAAATGTATATCTTGTAACTGGGTATATGAGCGTCTTATAATTTGATTATTTCATTTTGGGTTACTGATAACATTAATTAGAATTCATTGCAGGACAGCGCCTATTATAGATCAAACTACGAGAATCTTAGTGGCAGATTTTGCTGAAACGCTGTGTGTATTATAGGTTGAACTAAATTGTAGTTATAAGTAGCGACAGGGACCAGGATGGAGGAAATATTGTGAACAAACAGATGATCTCGATGATATTATTAGCTCTAAGTCAATGTTAAAATAATTTAAGATTATTATATCATATATTATATATTTATATATTTACTAATTGATTTTCAGAAGAGCCCAGGAATCTTATGCAGCAAACTAATAAATGTTATTTTAGAGTACAGTTTTAATTTAAATTCTAATAATCATATAAGTAGACTAGAAATGTGTTGTCATTGTGTTACTAACTATTGGCTATACTTAGGTGTCTGTAACCGGGTCAATTTCTATCTCACTAACTAAACCTATCCAAATCCTCTTTATGTTTTATGTAACAAGGTGTTCGGCCCGGCCATTAATAACCCCAGGAGATCTTGCTTCAAGCTTGGTCGAACACTTCAATCAAAATTTTTACGTCTTTTTAGCCATGTCAACCTCTGAAAAATCGGTCGATTCACAGAAAATGGATTTTAATGCGATGTTGCAAGCTATTAAGAGTTGTTTAATTTACAAGAAGCCTACAAAAGGGACTGCTAAGGCGTATAGAATTCATCGAAGCAGTCTGAAACGCTACTTGAAGAAAGTGGGTGCCAAGTTTAACAACATTTTATCCGTGGAAGATGGTGTTTTGTTAATTGTTAATTGTTTACCACTTTCGTAGGTAGCGCATCATAATTTTATTTATCTTCCTTGTTATTTTGTAAAGTTTTCCTCCCCGGCTCAGGAAAAGGACTTTGTCCAATACATTTTGGAGTGCGTGAACCATTATTATGCCCTAAGTATCAACGAGCTCCGAGAACTATCTTATCAGTTCGTAAAGAAACTCGCGCTTGATTAACCGAAAATTTCGAATCAAATGAGAAGTAAAAGCCTTTTGCAAGACAAATGTCGACAAGTTCTTCCGGAATTTGGGGCAGTTAATCGATGAGCATCACTTCGACACATATCGACGGCTTTTAAACGCTCTTTTAACGCTCTGAAGGGAACGCACAGACATGTGGAAACCGGCTTTTTAACGCTCTGAAGGGAACGCACAGACATGTGGGAAAACTCGAAGGTGCTGAACGAGGAACGATGGTCACGATGGCCTTAACCGGGAATGCTGCTGGCAACAACATTCCACCATTTTTTTTTTTCCAAGACGCAACATGCATACCAGCTTCTGGCGTTAGAAATTCGTCACATTGCTGGCTTGGTCTGTAAGACTCTTGATGTCGCTTTGACACCCAAAGCCATTAAATCCGGATTCAGAGCTACTATGGGATCACTCCATACGATACAGACATGTATCGAGCGAAGCTCGTGTTGGTGAAGATGAGCAGCGTTGAATCGTCATGCTTGTACCAGATGTTGAACGTAAAGAGGTTGTGCTCACCACCACAGAGCCTTCGACATCGAGAGCGATTTCAGTGAGCCGCCTATCACTTTTGGAAGAAGTTAGTCCTTTGCAAGCGGCTGCACCAAAGAAACCTTCGAATCGTGGTCGAAAACCGATGCAAAGTGGCGTGCTTACTTCTGTTCAATGCATTGCTACTTTACAGGAAAAAGCAGCTAAGCAGGCATCTGTGTCCTCCAAGAAGAAGCGCGGAAGGCCAACCAAATCGTCGGCTGATGCAAAGAAGTCTCCACCATCTCACGATGATGTGGACTTCTGCATCATTTGTTTGAAGCTCCTGCGCCCACATGTGTGCCAGCTACTTCACATGCAAGCATTGTGCTTCTGAGTACGAAGATGAAGATGCTAATGAATAATATGGAAAATGCCAGGCTTCTGAATTAAATAAACTTTCATTTTTTCTGTATTCGTGGTGGTTTTTCTTCTTACTTTTTCCATTTTAGCGCATTTTCCAAGGGTGCCTACAACCGGGTACAAAATTTGTTTTGGCCAAAATTGCATTTCATACAATCGGTAATAATTTTTTTCTAGTTGACAAAATCAATACAGTTACTTCAGCAAACAGTTTGCTAAGATCTCTACCTTTCCACTGGTATCCATATGTCTATATAAGACAAACTTGACTAAAAATTATTAGCTAACAACAAAAGGGTGCCCACAACCGAGCACCGCCCTTACTTATGCATGAACTTTCATATAATATGTTTTCGATATTGTTCGAGTTTAGTTTGAATTGAATTAATCGTAGCATTAGGTTAGATTCTTGAAATTAGAAGTTTTTAGATTTTTTGAATTAGCCCACAGATTTTCGGGTTTGATTAATTACCAACATTACCAACAACCCTGTGGTTATTGTTTTGAGAAATATCTGCTTGTTGCTTTTTATTTACTTAAAATATTTATTAACAGATTGTTACATTGTTACCGATTTTTTAAGATTATTCTAGAATTAAAATTCAAGATTTTTGGAAAATTAGAAATTTCTTGACAATATCTAGATTATTCGAGTTTATTCGAGTTTTTTCGATTTATGTCGAGATTGTTGATATTTTATAGGATACACTCTTAAGCTTATTCGAGGTTTGGTTGTAGTAGATATTCGAGTTTAACTTAGAGTTGAATTAAGTAAGCTTAGTATTCTGTTTTCTGGGGACAAATTTTTAGTGAATATCGAGCTACAGAAGATTATAGTACAACCATCTCATGATTAATCGAGTTTCTCGATATTCCTCGAAATTTGCAAAGGCTTGAGTTGCGTCTTGTTACAGAATTAATGATTTGTTGAGATTTTATTTATTTTTGAGCTCAGTGGAATATGTCATGATTATAATATGAAATGCTTCTATCTGTGCAGAAACACAAATTCTACAAAGAAATTCGGACTTGGCTGCTTAACTTGGCTGCTCTTCATTTCATAATTATACCAGTGATAAATGTTGGTGGTACAAGATTTTCAACGTCTCAACAAATACTAACATGGATTCCTGATACCTTCTTCACTGGCCGGCTCAGTGGTAGAATTTCAAGTTTATGCGATCAAATTTTATTAATCGTGATCCTAGTTTATTTGCACTCATATTCAATTATTTGCGTAGTCGTGATATTGACGTAAAGCAATTTGATATTAGAGCATTGAGGCATGAAGCCGAATATTATAAGATTTCAACATTAATTAAACGTTTTACCACCACATTTTTCATGAGGTGATTTACTGTTTTACGAATATTTGCCATTGCCAAATATTCCAATTCTTCCAATCATATAATGCACATGTGGGAAGCGCTACATCATCACGACCAGTTAATCCCGAGTACCAAACGAATAGTCAACCATCTTCTCCAAATTAATCGAATAACTTAAATGCTCACCCAGGTTCAATGGTAAGGGTACCCAAACATCAAAAGTCGCCAAACAATGCTCCTAACTCCCATAAGAAGTACAACCCAAACTACACCTTAACATCAACAGTTCGCGTAATTCCATCTTCAGACACCACCCACCAGTTCAACTTCATCATCAGCTAATTCAAGAAATAATCCATCTACGACACGACATGCTGGGCATTCTCGAAATTCTTCGTGGGACATGCGTGTTTCATATAATAAATCTAATACAGATCGTAATTCTCAAGAAATTCGTTCATGGGTTCCTCCCGGCGGTCATTCCCGTACTGCTTCAGTTGATCTACTCCATTCACGTAATTCATCCGCCGATTGATCTGATCCACTCTGTGTTCAAGTATTAAAAGCACATTCCAATTGGATCGCGGTCGCTTACGCACATTTTGTTACATGCTACCGTTTAAAAGATTCATTTGGTTGGCAATTAGTATTTAGTTCGAACTAGCTATATTGGATCCCTCTAATTGAACTGATTGCAATCAATGCCAAAATGAATATATCGGCTAGTTCGGGTGAACAACTTCACAATAAAATTGTTGCAATTTCTTATGACAGGCAAACACGATTATGGAATGTATCAGAGGATGGTACAAAAACTGATTTTGATGAATTTAATTTAATCGTATACGAGTTGAATATTTATTTTTACATATACGTACACCAAAGCCCTGTACTAAAGTAACATTGTCGGAAAAATATTTGATATCCGTTTGTAGTGAGTATAATCATGTACGGACGTGGTGAGTTACACGATTTAGAGGGATGATCTCTACACAATCGGGATCAACACTTGAAGCATCATTTAAGATTGTTTCACTGGAAGCGACAGATACAAATTACAGTTATTCAGCTGGTAATTATTTTCGACCTTTCGGCGAACAAGACAATGAACATGTTTTTGTACAAAAAGTTGTTCCAGACATAGATCATCTTTATGTTCGATTGTGTTATTAAATCTGTTGATGGCACAACTGTTACATCAATCTGGGTGCACGAATGTGAAGGATCTTCACGTACGGGATCACGTCCACGTCGTTTTATATTGTCCGGTCATAGTAATGGTTCGATTTAGATGTGGAATTTAACAACAGCTCTCGAAAATCTAGGCAGCTACCCACCTAATGTACTACAGAAATATGTCCTGGCTGAAGGGTTAATATTAAAATGCAAAATTCAATTTTATAGAAGTTTTTATACTTTTGTCAAAAGTTGAAACATTTGTGGTCTGTACTAGTTTTCCAAGATCACAAATATTAGGACTTCCCAAGGTAAAATCGAATTTTAACTTTTACCACACTTCGACAAAATTGTGATTTCGGATTTTCGTTTTCACAATTTTTTTTTCTGGTTAAGGTAGTCAATGCAAATTTCCGTTGGTTTAAGCTGTGATTGACTTTCAATAAAATTGAATTTTCCATATGAAATGTGTAAACATAAACGAGTGATTCAAATGCATTTTGGGGCTGTCCGTCGGTCTAATTGCCCGCGTAAAATCTACAACGAATTAAATAAGATGTTTCATCTTGAGTGTAATATAGAGGTCAACAGTTTGACTCAGATGAAGAAAAGACAATTTTTTTTTAATTTTTGTGATTAATTAAATTATTTCAATTAAAGACTCAAATTTATATTTATCAGTAATATCTGAAAAAAAAATCAGAGAAAAAACTTTCTATCAGATGATCTGAGACAATAAAAAAACGAGATTGCAATCCGAAAATGCCAAAATCCTTTTTCTATCTCTCTGACATCTCCCATTTTCCCAATAAGACAAATATAATACAATACATATAACTATCACTTACCGTTGGTTCAGTTCCACTTCCCCTAACCGTTTGTGCAGTGTATCCAAAGTGTAAAATTAAAAATAGACAACATAATTTAAACATAAACATTTTAAATATTAATATTAAATTAAAAACAAAAAAAAAACTTTAAATAATAATAAATTAATTTACAATATCACTTTTTTATAACAAAAACAAAACTATTTTGTTAAATTTCACCACACAATTATTAACAATTGTTGTACTTTAATTATTTTGAAAACTTTTGATTAAATTTAACATAATTTGTATTTTTTTTTTCAATAATAAATTTATTTATTCCTCATTTTTAATTGTTTTAATTAATTTTGGTGTTTTGGAGGTTTGTTAAATTACTGCATCTGAAATTAAAAGAGGTCAATCGTTAATTTAAATGTTAAAATTATTTAAAACAAAATTTTTTGGGGTTAAACATTTATTATCTTTAGAGAGGTTTGTGTATGTGTGTGTGTTTAAATGTAAAAACCCGAAACAAAAAAAATAGTGTTTTCATTTTCTCTCCTCCCGTCAGTCTCTGATTAATTAACGGAAAATGGTATTTGATTTTCAGAATTGGAAATGGAGGGGTATTTTTATATTTTAACGAAACATGTAACACATGTTTAAATGTTTGGTTAAAATATAACAAATCTTCGAATTGACTAGAGTATGCTATAGCCTGACGAGATGATGGAGAATATATTTTTCATCCTCGTCATCAGATCAAAACATAAATTGCAAAATCATAATAATTTCACCTTCTTCATAAAAATAATTATCTGGCTCTATTATCCGGAATAATTAATGTTGTAACAGCAACATTTCGCGACCCTAGAACAACAGGGTTCTAACTGACATTTTTGCATAATACGCATTATACATCACATTATAGTAAATGGACTGTGCTCTTTCGATTGCCGCTATCCATAATAGTCTATCTCTTTTAGTTTTCGAGATATTCCCAAAAACCGAGTCCTAACTACGTACTTTTACGTTGAGATTTGGTTATAAAGGTTCTAACTGTCAAATAGAACTTTGCGTTCCAAACAAAAACATACAAACAAGTAAATAATACTTTGTAAATACAACCTTATTATTCGAAATAACAGTACAATTTGATGTAAATAGAACTATGTGGTTAACGAAATTGTGACAGATGTTTAGTTTTGTGATTCAATTTGTGTAAGGACGATCTATTTTTGAGCAGCCGCACAATAATCACGTAAAAACTTAATTATAAATTATTCTGAATAATAATTAATGGTAAATTAAATGCAATAATATAGCAATATGGATTCAGAAAACATTGTTCTATACGAAGGCGAAATAATCGATATCGATACAAGCAGCATTCTAGAAAACGTTATCATTTTGCAATCAGATAACGAAGTGAATAAATTAGAGGAATTCGGTTGCAGTTCTACAATTTTTAGTCTTCCAGAGGTAGAATTACTAAAACTTGAATTTGAAGAAACTGCATTAGAAGAAAACTCTAATCAAATTATACAGGAAGTCCTGCAAGCCAAAAAATCGCGAAAACGCAAAGCCAATCCGGATATTTGGCAGCGGAATATTAGACACAAGCAGTATCAAAGTAGTCAAACATACAAAAATTCCCGTGGGAAAATAGTTCCTGCTAAAACAATCGCATCAAAAAAGGATTGTTTGACTCACTGCAGATTTAAGTGTGAGAAGAAAATTACTAAAACCGAACGAGAAGAGCTCTTTGTTGCATTTTACTCAATGAATCAGCAGGAAAAGGCGGATTTCATTTTAAAGATGACCACAAGAACGGAAACCATTCGCAAAACGAAGAAGTTAGCTCACTCCCGGCGAATCTATTCGTTTGGATTTTTTGTTGACTTAAATGGAAATCGTGTACAAGTATGTAAACCGTATTGGTTAGGAACATTTGCCATATCTCAAAAACCAGTGTATAATGCACATAAATCTAAAAATATTATAACTGGAGTTGCAAAAAAAAATGAAGAGGATTAAAATCCCACCAAAAAATACCTGAACACAAGCTGATGGAAATCAAAGACCATATCTCCTCATTTCCGGCCATTGAATCGCACTACTGTCGCGCCAATACCTCGAAGCTCTACCTTGATCCAAATTTAAACATTAGGAAAATGTATCATCTGTACCAAGATAAAGTGAAAGATCCCGTAAAAGAAAGCTTTTATCGGCACGTGTTTAACAACAGTTTTAATTTAGATTTCCATCGCCCAAAATCGGATAGGTGTGGAAAATGTGAAATGTATATTGTGGCTGAGAAGGAAAATATAATGACCGAAGAAATGACTCTGGAAAAGGAAGAGCACAATAATCTGAAAAAAATGATGAGAGAGCAGAAGTCACTAGACAAGCAGTCTGGGATTCCAATTTTGACCTTCGACTTAGAAAATATTTTATCTTGTCCACGAGCGGAAATTGGTCCTTTATTTTATCATTCGAAGCTAAGCATCTATAATCTGACAGCACATTTGTCATCAACGAAAAAAATTTATTGCGCAATATGGACCGAACATACGGGTGGTAGAAGTGGAAATGATATTGCATCTGCTCTAATTAAGATTCTTGAGAAAGTTTTTGGAAAGTCGTTGAAAGGACAACGACATAACTCAATTAATTACTTGGAGCGATTCGTGTGTTCCTCAAAACAAAAATTCCATAATGGCATTAGCTGTGAAACATTTTCTGAAGACACATCCTGACGTCCAAAGTATTTTGTTGAAATATTCGTTACCAGGCCACTCAGCATTTCAAGAAGTGGACAATGCGCACTCTCAAATCGAGAAACATTTATCGAAAAATGAATATTTTTCTCCAATGGGACCTATCATGCTATTAAAGAATGTGAATTCTAGATCACCATTCGTCATCATTCAAATGAAACCGTCAGATTTTAAAAACTTCGGTAGATACACAAAAATATGTTTTGATTTTAAAAATGTTCCTTTCACAAAATTAAAAATGTTGCGAGTTACTCAAACGGAGTATGAAATTGAATTTTCATATGACTATATGAAAATTTAAAAACCATTGGCATCAGGCGGAATGCTACAAAACTTCGCAAAAATAAACCAGGAATTCTCGAAGTTCCCATTTTGCAAGAAGTCGAGAGTGTTTCAACGAAAATGGCAATCTCTCATGAAAAGGAAAAACATTTAATAACAATGTTCAAATACATGAGTTTAGCTGATGTAGCTTACTACAAAGTTATTCTAAAAATAGGTAATTCAACAATAACGAATTTTTTGGTACACCTTTTAATTCAATTTCTTCCTTATATTTTAGGTAACACTTCGGAAACCACCGAATAAAACAAATTAATGTGATGCAACAATAACAGGCGCTGTGAATTTAAGGCCTTATTAAGTAGTTTTATTTTTTATATTTTTTAAACACGTTATGTATATTTTTTAATTTACAATTTTTTTTTGAAATTTTTTATTTAAATTATATATTATATTTAAGTACAAAATGTAAACAGATCAAAATTTTTAATGAATTAAACTGAATTTCTATTAAATAAATAAATCAGATACGATGTATTTTGAATAAATAATTAAACGGTTATTTTAATTTTATGAATTTTTAATGCAACTAAGTTCTAAGTACTTAAATAAAGCTTTTATTTTGCCCCAGAGTTCTATTTGGCACATAGAACAAATCGTGGAAGATGGTTTTGTAAAAATAAATAAAGTCTCGAAAATACTAGGCCTTAAAGTGTGTAACTTAATTTACTCGAAACAAGTCATGGTGCAACTAGAACCCTGTTGTTCTAAGGTCGCGATTTATTAAACGTACCTATTTTTACTTAATTCGTAACACCGCCTACAAAAAACGAATTAAACTAACAATTAAAAAAAAAATATAATTATTAAACCTTGCTAAATTCGTGCTCAAAATTTCGCAAACAACCACCGATTATTTATTTTTTCTATATTCAACATTAGTTCGAGATTTTATTTATTTCAACTGAGCATTGAATAACACAATTTTAAAAAGATGCCCTGCAATTTAAAGCACATGCCCAAAAGAAGTGCCTACATGAATATTACTTACAATGATTTGTTCTCTGTTTGAACTCAATAAAAAAAATTAAGGAATTTTGGCTTTGAAAAGTTAGGGTTTGATATTTTCTACTTTTCCTATACCCAAATCTTCAAAATTCTAAATTTTTTAAATTTTTAATTTTTCTACCCATGTGCCAGGTTCAGTGATAATTTCATTACTCCTTCAAATACCCACACGTTTCCAACAATTTAAAGTCTACTGTAAATTTCCTAATTCAATAATTCTTAAAACTATTTTAAAATTTCCAAATTTCCTAATCTAAATTTGTAAAATTATCGTAAATTTCCAAACATCTAATCTCTATTCTGATTCTAAATTCCCGTTGCTTGATAACCTCATACCATCATATGTGTACATGATATTATGGAAAGTGCCTGTTAGTAACCAATAAATAAAGCGAAATTAACGCAAAACTGAATTATAATTCATTATCTTGACTAATCATGACTTGTTTTCATACCCAAAAATTGCATAGCAGATTTTTCGTATTTTTAACAAATGTTTTGGTTGCTAGATAGATCGTGCATATACCCCAGGTTTTGTTAAGTTGCTATAAATATTTTTTAAGGAAATAATTTCGATAAATTTAAGATGGTTTCTTACTGGTTCACTGGACCATACCCTTTGAAAACTGTTTTGCTATAAGCTTTTGATATTTCGAAAAGAAAAGATTATAAAATTATAAAATTTCTTACATGTGGCCCTAAAAATTTACAATGTGCATTCATTTTGTTTTTGCTTCTTGGTTGTTATTAATAATCTACTTCACACTCAATTTAGGTTGTAATAGTATCATAAATTCCAGTTGACGGCTGTTTATATTGGTCTGACAATTTAATGCCATTATTTAAGTTAGCGTGATTTTTCTACAATAAAATGCAAAACTGAATTCTAGATAATTATGAAAAATCGTAGCGATTATTCTCAGTTTACTGCGAAAAAACAATCGACATAAGGGGCACGGATAAAAGGTGTATTTTTGAGATACTTATACTAAAATTGTAGAATAGTCCCACTTTTCGATGTGTAGATATTATTTTTTTAAAAAATAAACCAAAAACTATCTACTCAAATCTTGACAAAAATTTTCGCCTCACTGAAACAGCGAAATTATTTACTTTTTTAGTGAGGTATTTCGCACCTAGCACAGCACGTAAGATGTATCAGACATATCTTTTTTAATGAGATTTCAACGTGTTGGGTGCCTTCAATATATTATTAATTCAAAAGTTATTCACTATACTATTAAACATTTTGTTACTACACTATACTAATATACATTTTTCCTGTTAAATTTAACCCACAATAACGGTGCCATGCATTGGGCTTAACTAATCAGAAACTTTAATATTTCAGCAGATTTATTAATTTCACAATTATTTAATTGACAAGTGATTTTAACAAACTATACCAATGAACGATCAAAATTTCTCTTATCAGAAACTTTATGAAATAAAACTACCCCAATTCATAGCACCGTTATTCTCGGTTAAATTTCTTGCAACTAATGTTTGATTTTAAAGAAAGTTTTAAACTATTAATAAACTAACTAATTTGGCTTTAAATAAGTAACGATGTGACTACGATTTCTACGTTTAAAGGTCGTGTCTCCAACCTGTCGCTTTTTTTCTCTTTATACAAATTCTCAATTCATTTAAATATATTTTATAAAGTACGAATTTTTATCAAACGAATAGACCTACCAAAGGTTCATAAGGTTGGTTGTCCGGTTAGAACAATCATTAGTTATGTAGCTCTGCCATTCTATAACTCGTTTTGTGGGAAACAATTTGTCATCTGTAAAATACGCGGAAGATTTCAGAAATAAAATTCTGCCTTCAAATTGTATATTGATATCGTTGGATGTAGTGTCTTTGTTTACAAATGTGGATTCATCTTTGGTTTTAAATTTAATTGGGCAATTTTGGAATGAAATAGAAAGTAAAAGTAACTCAAATTTAAGTTTGAACGAACTTTTGGAAGCGTTAAAATTTGTTCTAAATCATACGGAATTTAGTTTTAATGGGCGATGTTTTAAGCAAGTATTCGGTACCCCAATGGGTTCACCAGTTAGTCCAACAATAGCCAATTTATTAATGGAGTATGTTGAATCTGAGGTTTTGAAAGCATCTTCCATATTACATAAACCTATTTTCTTTTATAGCGGCTATTCCAAATTCAATTTTTCATAAAAATGCATGACCAGGTCGTTATCTAGATTATGATTCTTGGCTTCCATCTACACAACAAAATACAGAATTTTGAAATTATCAGATGATGGATATTATTTAAGCTAATTTCAAGAAGTTAACAAACATGTTAGGAAAAAACGAGTATCCAAAAAATAATATTATGAAGAACATTAAAATGGCTATAAACAAAATAATAATGGTTTAGAAAATTCCCGGGGCATCTCAAAATTTAATTGTTGAAAATACTCGTAAAATTTTTTTAACCATACCATACGTGAAAATTCTTTTCGAAAAGATTAAATTTGCATTAAAAAATTATATAATATACAAGTTGTAGGTAGATCATTTCGAAGTTTATATAATTACTTGTTTACAAAATTAAAAGATCAAATTCCAAAAGTGTTACAATCCAATTTAGTTTATAAATTAAAATGCTCTTGTGGAAAGCAATATGTTGGGCAAACCAAACAAAACTATAAAAACGGGTTTATCAACATGTTTACGATTCGACAAGTTCTTTTAAATTATCACATAGCGCAAAATCGAATCACTTAGATTGATATACTGGATAAGGAACCAAATCTTACAAAAAGGCTAATTTTGGAAAGTGTACACATCTAAAACAAATTCAACGAAACTCTCAAAATTTAATAAACATCCAGGAAGTTTCCAAATTGTTGTTAAATTATTATAAGCCAATTATAAGCTTTTTTTTTAAATTCATTTTATT
Source organism: Tipula helvola (assembly GCA_963556165.1). Lineage (NCBI taxonomy): Eukaryota > Metazoa > Arthropoda > Insecta > Diptera > Tipulidae > Tipula > Tipula helvola. Next base: position 51,533,821 of record OY744483.1, read on the forward strand.
TTATATAATTATTAAAAAGTCCTTCACTATAGTTTATTAAAAAATATTTTTAAATCAACCTATACATAATTTTTGAAAAATAGCTTTCAAATTAAGCTACATTTGAATTTTTTGTAACATAGTAGAATTAGGCAAATCAAAAAACTAGGCCGTAGCGAGATTTCTCGAAGTAGAAAAAAGTTTCAAAAACAATCCTTCATTCAAGCAGAACTATCTTAAATTTATGAATAAATATTTGGAGATGGGCACATGGTTCTCGCAGAACAATCAACTAATGCAAAATATTACTTACCAAACCATGCTGTCAAGAAAGAGGCCAGTACAACAACAAAGTTTATAGTGGTTTTTGACGCTTCAATGAAAACATCAACAGGAATCAGCCTCAACGAGCTGCAACTAGTGGGGCCAACTCACCAACAACATCTTTTTTCCATCATTTTAAGATGAAGAAACATAAATTTGATTTCACTGCCGACATCGAAAAAATGTACTGGCAAATTAAGGTCGCAAAGAACCATCAAGATTTACAAATAATTCTTTGCCGAGATGATCCCAATAAACCGTTGAAAGAATTCAAATTAACAACGGTAATCTATGGCACCGCAGCAGTGCCATATCTAGCAATAAGGAGATTATACCAGCTAGCACAGGATGAGGAAGCAAACTTTCCTAGAGCTGCAGAAGTTTTGAGATTTTTATGTTGACGACGCAGAATGACTTAATACAACTTTTGTCATGTGGAAGCTTCAATCTAAGAGGATAGTGCACCAATACCAAAGACGTGTTAGAAAGGGTTCTAGAGGAAACACGGGAGCTTGCTAGTTTTGAAATAAAGGAAGATCATGAAATAAAAACATTAGGCATATTTTGGGACCCTAAGGAAGACTTATTTAGTTTCAAAATTCCACCTCCGCTAATTATAAATAAGGCGAATACTAAAAGACATGTTTTATCAAATATTGCCAAGATACTCGATCCATTAGGGATAGCTCCAGTAACTATAACCGCAAAAATATTAATGCAAAAGATTTGGGAGGATCCCATTGCCTGGGATGACAAGTTACTACAACATTTAGAGAACCAGTGGCTAAGCTTTCAACAACAATTGCAATTACTAACCCGTATTAAAATTCCTAGATGGATAAACGCCACACATGACACTATAGAGCTATATGGTTTCTCTGACGCTTATGAAGCAGCATATGCTGCGGTCATATACAGCAAAGGCGGTACACTTAGAAGTTGTTAGCAATTTAACAACAAATGCCTTCATAGCGGCACTCAGAAGATTTAATGCTCGGCGAGGATTATGCAGCCACATATACAGCAATTGCGGTACAACATTTAAGGATGCGGATAACCAATTAAACAGGCCGAAATCAAAGAATTCAACAGAACCTGTTTGCTGGAAATATTAAATATAATCACAAACGATGGCATAAATTGGCATTTTAATGCCCCGGCAAGTCCTCTCGGAGGATTGTGGGAAGCTGCTGTAAAATCAGCCAAGTACCATTTAAAACGAATTCTAGGAGAGACTATTTTGCGGTATGAGGAAATGTCAACCGTACTCAGTCAAATCGAAGCATGTCTCAACTCGAGCCCACTGTGATCCATATCTTCAGACATCGAAGATAATGTCACCATAACACCAGGGCATTTCATTATCGGTGAACCGTTAATTTCTATACCTAATACAGAAATAATTGAAGAGGCGTGCACCTTGAGCAACTGCTGGAAATTGACACAGAGGCTGACTGAAAACTTTTTGAGAATATGGTCTTCAGAATATTTAACATCGCTACAGAAGAGAATAGAGTGGCAAAAAAGGAGAACCCAATATAGGTGTTGGGAATATAGTTCTTATCAAGCAACCGAATTTACCACAAGCTCAAGGGCTATTAGGTAAAATTGAGGAACTGCACCCTGAAAGAGATGGTAAGGTTCGACTAGTCACACGGCGTTGTAAAGGTAGAACGATTCTAAAAAGGCCGATTCAAAAACCATGCGGTTTGCCTTTAAACGACAATAGTCCAGAGGTGGACAACCCTCCCAACTCAGAACATCAATCCGACAAACGTCCAGACAAAGGAAATACGAAACTTAGAAGACCTAAAAGAACTGCTAATGGGCTGTTAGACATGCTAGCTTTCTTTAAAATATATGTTGGGATTGCTAATGCAGTAACAATACCTCAATCTTTACCAGTATATTCATGTTTCATCGACACCGCTTCCAGAACTTTATTAAACGAGGCAAATCCCCATTCGACCCAGATATTTAATAGATTTCATAAAGAAATTACATTTATTGATTTTGATGATGAAGCCAAAATCTTTAATACGCTGAAGTGTTTGGTATAAACGATTTTCGTGCTCTGCTTCTGTTCTTCCACAGACGATTAAATCGTCCATGTACGCTGCTACCCCTTCCAGGCCTTCCACCATAGTGCTCATTATTTACTGAAATGCACCTGGCGCAGCTTTGACACCGGGTGGCAGTCGATTAAATTTGAACAACCCACGATGTGTGTTGATTGCAAGCAATTCCCGTGACTTTTCATCGACTTCTACCTGAAGGAACGCATCACACAAATCTATTTGACTAAAGACTGTGCCATTTGCCAGTTTTGAAAAAATGTCATCGGGTAGCGGTAATGGAAATTGATGAGGCTCGAGTGCATTGTTTAGACCTGTTGAATAGTCTGCACAAATTCGAATCCTACCGTTGCTTTTTTTACACAAACTATTGGTGCGGCCCATTCGGAAAAATCCACTGGTGTGATGATACCCAGTTGTTGGAGACGATCCAGTTCATCATTTATTTGTGTTAATGCCGCGTACGCCACTGGTCGTTTCGCTCTGAATACTGGTCTTTTATTTGGTTTGACGTGCAATGTGACTTGTGTTTTCGTGCACCGTCCGAGAGTATCTTTGAATACATCCGGAAATGATAAAAATCAGTGTTGTTATCAGCTGCTGGTCTGAACTGATGCTGTTAATGGATGAAACGTTGCATATCGATCTGAGCGGCACATCCCAGATGTTGAATTTATCAATCCAATCTATTCCGAATAGATTCAGATTGTTATCGCCTGATACAAAACATTTCCCCGTAATTGTAGTGTTATTGAATTCCATATCACATTGAAATTCCGCTAACAATTCAAGCTGTTGCCCAGATGCACTTGCTGCTGATTGATTTGTTTTTTTCAATGTGGGCTCACCAATTTCCTGCCAAATTGATTTGGAAATAATGGTAATGTCTGACGCTGTATCCAGCTGCATATTCACTGAGACGTGGTTAATTCTTACATTGTGAATTTGCGTTTTGCAGCCATATCTCCATTCACTGCAAAAATTCCTTTTGATTGTGGCACATTTTTGTTTTGATTTTTAATATGCGCTTGTTTGCTGTGTTGGGTACTATAACAACCGTTATAACCTTCCTTATGCCCCACCTGTTGGCATTCCCGACACCGATGTTGTTTGTATGAACAGTCGGCTGTGAAATGCATGCCGCCGCATTTCCAACATGGCTTGGATGATTCGGATTGGGCTTATTTTGGTATTTGTTTTGACTGTTGAAATGTTCTTCGAATTTGCCCCTGAGTAACTGGCGTTGACTACTGATTTTTGTTGATAAGAATGATTGTCATGATTCTCAATCATTTTTGTGTCTTTTTTGAGGTTAATGAGCTGCTGGGCTTCTGTTATCAACTTCTCTAGTGACATTGTTTTGTCTGCATCGATTCTCGACAACAGCTTTGTTCGGATGTCTGCGTCACATGACGACCTTAACTCACTTGTAAAAATAAGGCATTTGAACTGATCTGCTGTCAAATTCTTCAGATCGAAATGCTCGCAATGCCGGTTTATACGGCCCGCGTATGCCAAAAAATCCTCCGAACTTTTCTTCTGCTGCTGTAAACACTCGAATCGTAGATTGAACAATGATTTTTTCGGACCGAAAATGTCTTTTAATTTTGCGACAGTTTCGTCAAATGAGAAATCACGAGGGCTTTTCGGTAAAATGTAACCCACGTATTTGTCATGATTCGATGTGTGTAGTTTACGTAAAAGCAGCCTCGTCTTCACTCCATCGTCCAAATTTTCACCATCTACCTTGAACAAATCCTCAAATCTTTCATACCATGTGTCGAAATATTTGCCGTCCTCCGGATCATGGTAAAATTCAACAATCTGATTCGCAAGATTATGAATTTGTTGAACATCGTCATTTTTTGTACTTTTTATGACGTCGTGTGATTTGAGCATTTCGGTGATGGAACTCAACATTTTTTTTGTAGCTTCGTCCATCTTGTTTTTTATATATACATATATTATGTGTATAGAAAAAAATCGCGAACACGTTTTTTTTTATTAATTTTCTTTTTATTATTCCGTTATCCTCGTCGCCAATTCTGTTGTAGTTGTTGTTCAAATTAACACGCTTTTAATTAACACTCACAACACAACTTTATTAATATATATTCTTCTAATTTACATTTACTTTATTTTAACCTCACTGTATGACAGCCAACAACACAGTATATCATACCAAGATGTGTGTTGTCAGAACCGAGAACTAACTCAGGGTTGTACAATGAAATATTATAAATATATTATATTCAGGGTTGCAATACATAAAAAAAGCTATTATTAGTATTATTGTTGAAGAGCGACCTAATAGATCTTTTGTGCTTGGACCTTGCTTAATTATCCGACCAGTCAATATTCTGGCTCTTATGGAACCTGATAATACTGCCGGCCGGTATCAGATACACACAAACTGAGTCCATTGCTCTTCCTCCCAGATGTTCACTATAGCATGTATGTACTTCTGCTAGAAAGACGGTAGCATTGGTACCCTGTCTTCCATTTTGATTTTACTCTTACGAGTCGGGTGAAGTCACCCAGTTTTACTACAGAAAAGCTAAATAAAACTGGGTCCAGAGTCGATATATGCTGTTCCATCTAAGGTTAGGGTTTTTTGTCAAAGATTTCGTCTTTAGTGCCGTACTGTAGCCTGGTGCCAAACGGCATCAGTTACCAGGAGTTACCACGAGGAGGCAGCTCATACACTTGCGAATTGTGACCAGGTTACTCCTTTCACGATTGTACCCATCACGCAGCGGCCTAATAATACATGCCCAGAGCAGCTCACGTGATGCGCACTACTAAACTTTGGCCCCCCTCAGGCATACCGCATACGAAACAACACAATTATAACTAAATAAAGGGAACATGAGATACACGAATTTTACCTAACATCTCATCTATTTTGTGTATCATGCAACAATCAACATAACCATAAGTTTTTTTTTTTGTTTTTAATATTGCAGAATAACAAAAGTACTACGTCGTATGTACATAAGATACGTCTTATGTACATATTTATGGAAATAACCTACACACACGGTACAAATTTGTTGGTGAACACCTGTGAAAATTTTTGTATTTGTATCGTCTTATTATAAAATACGGAATCGTGTATAAATATAAACATATAAGATGTATAGAGTGAAGGTACTTTGATTTTATTTCGCCTTTTATGTTGTTGTTATTTTATTAAAACCAAGGCGAGAAAAATTTATAAAGAATACTCGAATATTCGTAAAAGTGATGCTTGCATCTGTGTAATTTTAAAGAAGTGTTATGACTTTTTTTTTTTTTTTGGTAAGAAAGTGGAAAGATTTAATTTTTTTTGCTTTCCTTAATTTTCAATTTACATGTACCAGAAGAATATAAATGTGTACATTTCGTATGTCTGTACATAATTTCTTTACGGGTTTATTCTTAGTGCGATGTACATATGTATATATAATAAAATTAAAATTTTTATTGCTAGATTGTGTGTCCCTGATTTGGTGGATGTTAAGGTGATTTTTTTTATGTTCTTTTGCGGCACTAAAACGACAATATGAAGATGATTTACGATATGCGGCGAATTAGATAATAAATTTTATGTTTTACTACTTTTACTATTTTGTGACTGTGGTAGCTCTAAACACAAGAATTTTATATTTTGTGACGACTTATAACAGTTACCTAATTGGTTTGGATTGTGAATTTAGTACGTTTTTTGTAAATTGCTTGCTTCTTATTTAATTAACCAACCAAACTAATATGCCTCATCCTTACAATGAAGTCCTGTTATGATCATTGGGACAAATTTGCACGTGGGGTTCTTTTACTAGAGGTCAGATTATTTTTAACGAAATATTTTGAAATTGGGAGAAACTTTTTGGAATCAAGTTAAACTTGACTATTAAAATTATCATATTAAATTATAATCCTCCGGCAAATCCGCTGGTTACCGATTGTATAAAAAAAAAATTACATGATCTACATTTCAATATCGATCATTACATTGAATAGCAGTCATTAATATTATTATTATTATTACATTTAATCGATTTATAATTTACATATGTAATTATATGACAGGCAGATATAAGTGCTATCGATCATTTAAATGAGAACTTAAACGATTTAACCCGAAAGCCAATAATAACACAAAGCACAACGATGTACTTACAAATGCACATACGATTAAAACTTGCAGAAGAGAAAGTTAAGAATTTGAAAGGAAGTGCTAATTATTTACGTAAATTCTTGAAAAACAAAAATATTTAAATGACGCTATGCGATATTAATAAAAAATAAAAAAATGACCGATTATTAATGCATGATGACGCAAACTAATAAAAAGTGTAACTATAGAGATAAGCAAAATGATAAACATGTTTCGATCTTCTGATTGTCATCTGATTCGTGTAGCCAAAATGAATGTCTGTAACTATCTTCGGTCTAATAAAATAAAAAAAAAAAAACTGAAATTTAATAACCCCAATATTTTTTATTTATTTTAGCGGTTCATTAATAAATAAACAGTTTTCTGAAAAGTATAATATTCCTAATTTTCCATGAAAATCAAAATAAACAAAAGAAAATCTCGCATATTCATTCTTTCAACTAAAACCGTTAGACAAACATACTTAGTTGGTTTCGAAGAATATTATTAGAGAAGGAAGAATCATTATTATCGCTAATTTATATTTCTACTTATAATTTTGATTTATTATTTATTATCATTTTTTGCTCAGTTTTCGTTTTGTTTGTTTATTTACTAACTGTGTGTTGCTGCTTTTAACTTTTTAAGTGACAAAAATTCTTTGAAAATGATTTCATCAAAAAAAAAATAAATAAATAAAAAAATATTTAGTTTGGTTAGATTTGTGGAATAAATTTAGTAAAAAAACACTAAAAATTATTTTAAAATGTTAATGCATTCTAAAAGTCTGATGACAAAAAAAAAATAAGAACGGTTCAAATAAGTTTAAATGCTTTGATGTCATTACTCTAAAATTTTTTTTTCCAGCAGATTATGAAGCCAAGCGGATAATTTTTTTCTTCCCGATTTAATTACTACGATTCAGTTTGCTTCTCGCTTGAGTCTGCGGACTTCATAAATGTTTTTGATCCCACAGTAAAGGTTATTAGCAGATGCGACGGGAGGTGTGCGTGTGATGTGGAGAAGGAATAACAGTCTACATACTGTGATCTCTAAAACTTGTAACATAAAAAGAGCACTTCCAAAACGTTTTAAAATTAAAGAAAATACCGTTGAACAAATCGCGAGAATAAAAGCGATTGGACAGGAGCCGTTAAAACGTATTATTAACGTATTATTAATACAGCTGTTTACTGAAATCGCAGCAAATACTCGATCGTTTAGCAAGCAAGCAATTTTCTTATGAAAGAAACAAAATATTAGCGAACCAAACAAAATTTGGGAAAAAATTGAACGAGTAGTCATATTTCGCGACTTGGGAATTGCGATATGCTAGATTATCGAGTATTTGCCTAACATCGAAAAATATACACCAATTTTAGCAATGATACTTTAGCATTTGAATTTTTTTGGGCATACAGGCGTCTGGAAAAATTCATTTGGTTAAAATAAAAAAAAAGTAATAATATTCAAAGTGTTCCAAACTGTTACTACCCCGGGCCCGTTCATACCTACAAAACGCCATGCTCGGATTTGTCTGTATCAAAGCCTTGATCGTCCTTACTGTTACAACTAATGAATTACAAGTGACAACCAATTCATTAAAATCGATTCTAGAAACTGGTTTTCATTAATTCAGTAATATTTTTGAATACTTGTTCTGGACTTCTCAATAAGACAATACCCAAGTTCATACGGCCGAGTAATTTAAGCTTCAATCCAAACACTACTTTCCTTTAATATAGTAACCACCATAATAACGCAGAGCTTGAATGTTATTAAAAATAATCGGGATTGATTGTCGAGAGAAAGAGTTGGCAATTGTAATCGTTAAAAATTTTTAAAAACCTGTAAAACGACCGCGTAAAAACAGGTTTAAAAGTATAAACAGAACAAGAGCAACAAGTGACGCTGCATTTCCGTTGAAGAAAAACCTAATGCGCCTAAAAAACCTAAATGTTTTTATTTTATATAATGTCATCAAAATGTTGCAAAAGAAACAAAAATTGATTGAAAAAATGGTTAATAATACGGCAGCTATCGTCTAGCCTACTTAAAAATATAAAAAAAAACAGTTGGCAACATTGTATCGCCGGCGCTAAAGTTAAAAATAGATGCTAAACAAAGTTCGGCGATATTGTCGTCGTTGCCAGCGACATTGGTTCTGTTAGCATCATTTGGTTTCTATGTATTTTAATTTGACAGGCGTCATCGCTCGTCGTCGAGGCTCTTGTTCTGTTTATACCTTTAGGCTTGGTTTCGACCCCAAATCTCGTTGTAATTTTTACAACGGGAAATATTTTTTTTGTTTGGTTGTGTGGGTATTTTGTTTGGATTTGTATTTCTATTTTTTGACGTCTGATACAATTTTGAAACAGGTTGAAAATGAATGACAAATTTAATAAATTCCTCAAACCTGTACAAAATAGACAAATAATGTTCTACATGTCGTATAATCAAAACATTCAATAACCATCAAAATAAAATTGTATTTACAATATAGGGTGGTTCAATAATTTTGCAGGGAAAGTTTTATATTTTAGTACTAATGTAAAAATAACAATCAAAACACATCTAGGCATTAGTACTTTTTGGTTGTAATTTTGAATGTTTGTTTTAGTTGTTTAGGTTACAAATTTTGTGTTGATATACAGTTTTTGTGTGCATGTATACTATTCGTGTGAGGTGCGTACTTAACTTAAGGTATACTATATTATAATTAAGTTTGGAGGGTGGTGATGTTTAGTGATATTTAGAAGTGTCGAAATGATTGGAACTAAATTTTGAAATAATTTTTGGTTAAGCCTGATATTGGGCCTTTGAAAGGCGTTGTTTATCGTACTGAAGTTAATCGATACTTTTGAAATTTATTTAGCTTCCTGTAATGTTATACATCCCAATAACTTTTTGGAAAATAACAACATAATAAAATGGTTAATACGTTAGTTTTCTTAAAATTTAATTGGCTTCTTCAATAATGTGGTCCAAAGGTAAAACAGCTTATTTCAAGTTTGATAATTTTTCTAGAGAGTTAGAAAAAGTTGAATATTATATTCAGTTTACATTTATGTCGACTAAAGTTGATATGGCTTGCGAGCACAGCCTTTGGCCACAAGGCATTACCACTTAAATCAAATTTAGTGAGGTTAGAGGAGAGATATAAAATGTTGGATATTAAAAAAGGTAAAACAGCTGAAGTCGACTATGCCCCTATTATGGTTCTCACCTCATCGAGAATTACGTCATAAATGTGACTTCAACTCACGGCGATGATATTTTGGTATTATGGTTGTCGTCGTGAGTGAGAGTAATGTCAAAATAGATCGCCTAAAATTTCTCGGTGACTAGTGCAATTTTTTATAAGGAATAAAAAAATAATGGAAATAGAAACACTAAATTTTTTTTGCTAATTAAATATTGAATAAAAATCAATTTTGTATTTTTTTTTTTTAAATCGCATTTTAAAATATTTTTATTAACAACAAAATTCGTATGTACGTTTTCAAACATTTTTATTCCGTCAAGCTTCATTCGTCACAGAAAACTAAATCCACATTGCATTTGCCTGTTTGCACTATTTATTAACAATTCTAACCGATAAAATATTTAATTTATGCATATAAAATTACAAAATTAATCACAATAAATGTAAATGTGTACAAAAAAAAACTATTAGACAATTAGACATACGTCAACAAATGTAAAATTACTGTGCTGCCAAACTTCAAAACGAATGGAAATTGTCATAATTAACAAAACCAAAAACATCAGCCGCGCACAACTCTCGCCAAAATAAAAGTGAGAACCATAATACCAAAATTGAACTCACGCGACTTTTCAAGTCACGGCGACTCGTCGGTGAGGTGAAAACCATAATAAGAGTGACCTGTTTTACCTTTTGAACACAGAATTATTGGCGCGTCGTGTTGGGGTGTGAGAATGTATATTTCATACACTTTATAAATTTATCTGAAAGCTCTAGCAAGTGACAAATAAACACTTCAGGCATTGTTGGAACTATATGGAGATTTCATTTTATTTGTATTCATTTTTACGCCTTTAATCTGATCGTTGAAAAAAGTGAAGGTGTTATTAGAACAAAAAAAATTTGTATTTAATCTCTTCGGTGATTGGTTTAAAATCCAAAATTACGTTTTATCGTAAAGTAATGTAGTACTAAACACAAAACAGGAAAGCTTCCAACCTCTAAATATTACTAAAACAAATGTTTTGTCGAAAAATACAAACAACACTTTTTCTAATAATATTCTTGTTTGCATGCACAATTTAAAATGCTTTGCTTCTCTATTAAAAGAACGAATATAAGTTTTTTGCATGTGGTAGTGTAATGTAAATGTAATAAAAACAATAAAGCAACCATTTGAAATTTATAATTTTTTTTTATTTTACAAAAAAACGATAAAGTCGATAATCCGATTCAAATGAGCCACTGATCGTTCTTGTCTTTTAGGTCTTCAAAGATTAACTTCAAGGCTTAGGTGTGCTAGTGCCACTTCTAGATAATTTTACCAACAAATTTTTAAACAACTTGCGAATGCGTAACAAAAACTAACCAAGTGCGCACAAACCATAAGTAACTAAATCACAATTTAATTAACCAAAAATAATTTTAAATTTAATTGATTTACCGTTTTGTTTCCATATTGCACAAAAAAATGTGCGTGCACAAATAATTTGGTTAGAAACTAAATTAACTGTAATTTTTCCTAGAATTAAAATTTAAAACATTTTTTGATTGATATGTAAATACCTACTATTCCATAAAAAAAAAACGTTATACGAAGAGGAAAAATTGTTAAAAGTTTTGCAATTCAGTTTTGATCTGCAAGCATTGTGAAATTATTTTTCAGTTACCCCATCAGGATATAGCGACTGAACTGCTAAACTTATAATCCTGATTTATTCTTATATATAGAAATCTAGTATTAGCGAATTTTACAATTCCCCTTAAACAAATTTTAACTTCAATTTTAGTGTATATTTTAACGCATATATGCGGGTTCTATATTCTAACATTAACCATTTGCACTTCGTAGGCGCCGCTATTGCGCCATTTGTGATCAGTGCTCCAACTCCGCAGGGGCCGCTATTGTGCCATTTGCTATTAGTGCCCCAACTCCGTAGGTACCCGCTACTGTGCCATTTACAACCAGTGCACTACTTTATCTGCACATACATATATTACCAAGAAAATATTAATCTCACTGAAATTTTACATCTTGTTATGCGAAAAAATTAATTCCAAAATATTCACATATTCTCGAAATAAAACAGGTTAAAAAACGGGAAACTTCATGTAATGTGAAGAGGTACAAAAAAGGACTGTGTAGTGTGTTCTTAGCGGACAGGTAATTCCGCAAGTCGTGAAACAACTGAATATTGTGACACATGTCCAAATAAGCCACGGATGCTTATGGGAGATTATTTCTACAGATATCACACTATGTTGAATTACAAACAATAAATTTTAAATTCCATTTATGTTATCACAAACTAAATTAATTAAAAAAATGAATTAATAACATTTACTCCAAAGTAAAAATGTCTCGGAGTTGCTGCACTCTTAAGTAAAAAAAACACTCGGAGTGTAAGGGGTTAAATTATTATGGTATATTCCAGGTTGATAAATATTTTACGAAGATGACAAATTGTTAAGAGTTTTAATTGTAAAATTCGCTAATACTAGATAGGAATAAATCAGGGTACTAAGTTTAGCAGTTCAGTCGCTACAGCCTGATGAAATGACTGAAAAATGATTTATTTTTAACAATGAATTGCAAAACTCTTAACAATTTCTCCTCTTCGTAAAAAACGAACAATCTGGAATATACCAGAATAATTTATTGTTTGAATAACCATTAGATTATTACGATTGTTTCTGATAAATTTGAAAAAATACCAAAATCAGAAGGTGGCACTAATTCAATTGCCAGGTACTGTATATCGTTGTTGCACAAGAAGAGTGACACGATTCAAAAAATAATAATTTTTCAGGAGAACAGTTTGAAAATTTTTATTTCATGCATCAACTTAGGATCTCAATCAATCAATCATAACCAACCACACTCTAGTGGTTAATTTTGGAGTTTTCATTCTGTATCAGTGAAAATCCTCAAAGCCGGAAACTGACGCGAAATTTTCCGACTTTCAGGATTTTTTCGTCTTTAAGGGTTATTTTTTTTAATTAAATTTTAAGAAAATGCTTTATTTTATATATAAATAAATTAAAACGAAATAAAAATTCATAATGTTTGGGATTATTACACGTATACATCGAATTTTCTTTTAAATTTAGGTTTTTAATTTTAGTTTGGTACTCATTTTATCTATGTATGTACGAGTACGAGTATTAAGAGCTATTGCACACACAATGAAAGAAGAAAGAAAATTTTGACATTTACTTTTTGTTTATTTTGCGCGTCCCAGGATTCCAAAATTATACTTAAATTGATACTGAGAGGCAAACTTTCGTTCGAGTCTCAGGAGCTAGTAATTAGCTTAATGGGGATATTTTTCGATACTTTTTTCGCCTCTCACAAGTTTTCGCGATAAGTGATTTCGGCTTTCAGGATTTTCACGTAATTACTTTTCCAAAAATATTTAAAAATTACGGTTTTTGAGTTGTGCCACTTTTCTTATGTACCGACGATATGTACTTACCAAAAAAAAAAAAACATATCCGAGTATCACACTCCCACAAGCAATAAAAACGCATAATGAAATAAAAGTAGTTTAGCCTTGAAAAAGGAGCCGAATTCTTCTAAATTTTACTCAATGCAACCGAAGAACAAACAGGTCAGACGAGCATTACTTCTGCATTTTAGTAGGGTAGGATATTTTGAGCATTTTTTTTTTTGGGTTTATTTTTTGGAGTTTACTTCTTTAGAAGCGATTTTCATGTACATATTGACAATTGTAAAAGTAGAGAAAGCGTTAAAAAAAGTTAAAATGATACTACTGATAAAATGACGCTGGTCACAAATGCGACGGAAAAAAATTTAGCAATCCGGTAATTAAAAATTATTTTATAATCCAAAATTGGGATTATTTACAATTATTAGCAATTTGGTAAGTGAAAATTGGGTTTACATTTCAAAATTGGAATTGTTTACAACAATTTCGAACGTCAAATTATCAGATAGCTCAGCTTAAAAAATGCCCACTAGGTGGAATCCGTGATGCTTCAATCGCCAATAGTCCGCGATACACAAATTAGATGGAAAGCAAAATCGAGCGTTAACAAAACGTGAAGTCGTTATGTTTTGAAACAATAGAACAATTTAATAATGCAAATTAAATGTGAGAGTGAGTTATTTTAGTGTTTAGGTGGCGTAGTGGTAATGTTGTGGAGCATCGTGCTAATAAAGGTCTATGGTTCGATTCTGCTCCCAGCTTTTGGATTTTGTCTTTTCAATTGTTTTTTTGTTTGTTTATATTGTTTGCTAATTATTTAGGTAGCAGACCAAATATATTTACATAGTTATATCACGGTAATTATGTACTACACTATTCTATTATATAATAGACCAGAACTTAAATTAAGAAAAATTAAGAATCCGGTAAATGGCATTTACATCTGATCAAATCGGATTGAATCGGAAAAAAAATTTTTTTTCTTTATATGTATTCTATTCACCCATGGAAAACTTAAATTAACTTAAAAATTTCAACGAAGCTTCGTCAAATTTTATCTGTCACTTAAAAAAATCTTATGAATGCGAAATTTTCCGTCCAAACTTAAAAAAAATTAAAACAATACGTCAAAATCATTGTTTTCCCTTGTGCAAAAGTGGAAATTCTAAATTTATCTTTTAAAGTTCTTATTCGCACTGAAGTCTTTTATTTTATTTTTAAATTGGCAACATTTGTGAAACCGAACCTAAAAAAAATGATTGAAGCACAAATTGATCCTACTAAAAACTAAAATGCTATTTCAATAGATAGACTATTTTCTAAAAGTTAGACGAAATTCTTATGGAATACCCCTAAAATAAAAATTATAAATACACAAATCGCTGTCATTTACTTAAAGAATTTTTTAATTTCTATATGACTGAAATATCAAAAAAACTTACAAAAAATTGGATTCGTTAAAATTCTAAATTTTTTTATGATTTAATTTTTCACTAGTTGGCCCTTTAGTAGTAAGGTATTGGACTAGAGCGGCTAAGGTCTAGGGTTCGATTGTGCTGAAAACATTTTAGTTTTGCTTTTACTCTTTATTTATCTTCTCGTATCCGTCCTATCTAGGACGGTCTGTACCCCCCCCTATTAAATAAATATAAATAAAGGTATATGCACACTTCAGTATTATAAGAGAAGCGTTTATTTACCGCCTATTGTACATATTTGCCTATTGGTATATATTCCAAGACAATCGTTCTTAAGGAGTAAACTCCAGTCGTGCGTCGGAGCGAAGTTATGAACTTAACAATTAACAACCAAAAAGAGTGCTTAAAATTAATTTAGCCATAACTTGAGACACAATACATAATAATTTTGAGCATTTTATAATTTAAATTTAGGATCGTCACAGTAAACTTAACACGTTAACATTACCCGTTTAATACACGTCTAACCACGAAACTTGAAACAATAAAAAAAAACATTTTTTGGCAGAAGTATTGGGGCTGATTCTGGCATACAAATTTTACAATTTTATGTTATTTTTTTAAAATAACATAGTAAACTGGTATTCTCGTGTTAAAAAAAAATTTTATGTTATTTTTTTTATGTTATCATCTGTCAAAAATAAAAGAATTAAATTTAAGCATGTTATAAGATTTTATCAAGTCGAAATACAAATTGAATTGAACATTTATTTATTTTTTTAAAGTTTTGCAATAAAATTAAACATTTATCTAACAAAAAGCAAATATCTACATATGTACTTTCCATTAAATTAAATTTTTCCACTGAAATCAATATGCCCAATTATATACTAATTGACAATTTTGTTAGCTCGAGAAGAACGAAGAAGAAGGTTTGTTTATATCATTTATATTTTCAAGTGATTCAGGAAAATAAAATCTTATTTCAGAAAAAAGTACAGGCGCAACTTAAAACACCTGCGAGATGCAAGCAACCCCTTTGAGTTGCCGGAAACGAAATTTATAAAACATTTTCGATTAAATAAGGCAGCAGTACAATTTATTATACAAAAATTGGAAAGTAAATCTCGCCCAACAGAGATTCCATTTAATTTAAAGGTTTTGTGTGCTCTTCATTTCTTTGGACACGGGTCATATCAAGTGTCGGTTGGAAGCTGTCAGATTATCGCACTTTGAAAATTTGATGAATGATTTTATTAAATTTCCCCAAAATATGTTAGAACTTGCTGAAATTAACTCAAGTTTTAACCAGAAATTTCAAATGAGCGAAATTATTGGGGCTATAGACGGGTGCCACGTATCTATAGTTGCACCACCCGAACATGATGAATTTTATAGGGGTAATTTGTTTCGTAACCGTAACGGTTACAACAGTATTAATACTTTAATATGTTCAGATGCAAATATGAAAATTTTGTATGTAAATGCACGGTTCCCCGGTTCCGTGCACGATTCCGCCATTTGGATGATGTCAAAGTTGCGAGCACATGTTTTAGAAAAATTTAGTTCTATACAACATCAAACAAATTTTTTAATTGGCGATTCCGGTGTTCCACTCGAGCCGTGGCTTTTAACCAATTTTTCAAACCCACAAAGATATACCACCGAATTGGCATTTAATGAAAAATTTATTCGGGCTCGTAACATTATCGAGAAATATTTTGGGGTTTTAAAATCCCGTTTTCGGTGTCTACTATGCCACAGAACCCTTCATTACCATCCACGTATGGCGTCACAAATTATATACGCTGTTTGTACATTGCACAATATACATATAGCTACAAAAAATAACGATGTTGAAGATACTTTAAAAGGCAGTGAAGATGAATTCCCAGACGAAAACGATGAGGAAACAAATAATTCACCTAACTTTGCAGATGGAGTCGATAATCCGATAACCGATGATACAAACGAATCGCCTAACATAGTGCCAGAAAATGAATCATGGCACACATTAGGCGTCAGAGTACAAAATTCCTATATTAATAAATATTTCTGACTCTTTTAAACAAATAAATAAATAAATTAATAATTCAATAAAAAATTTCAATATAATTCAATAAAATTCAATAATAACAAATATTTTTTTTTAAATTTTCAATTTTTCTTCAGCATGTGTACAACCTCTGCTAGATTATTAATCGCATCAGCAATGCTGTGTAGCCCCTCCGCTATTTCGGAGTACCCCTCCGCTTGCTTCGCCTCTAGTTCAGCAAGCCGTTTTAGCAATTCATCGTCTAGAAATAAATAACAAATGATAAACTTTCGATTAACTTTAACCTAAAAAAATAAAATTACCGTTGTTCGATGTCCTCTTTAGAGGTTTACGTGGAGCTACCTGCGGTACGTCGTGTTAACTCAGCAGCTTCACCAGAATTTGTTGGTATATTTACTGGTGGGGTATCCGGAGCTACATCCATAAAACCTGCTTCCACGTTACCTATCCCAGTCACAACAATTTTCCCCCACACATTCAATGCCCGTTCCTCTAACGCCTTCAATTTCTCTTTAGACTCCGGGCCCCCACCAGTTCCATTTAAATGGGTGAGTAGTTTTCTACTTTTATGCCGTACGGCATTACGCCAATTCTCAAAAATCTAAAAAATAAACATAAATATTTGAATTAAGATTAAAAAACACATAAATAATTTGTGGTCGACACAATGAGTTATAAAATTAGTAATTACCTTTTTCCAACATTGTGTGGTCCGCTTCGGACCAGCACCAGAGTTCAAAAGATTCGTTAGCTCCTGCCACAACGTTTGCACTGTATTGTCACAATCCTTTTTTGTGGCCATCTCCTTGTTGCATTCTAAGAAAGTAATGTATATTTCATACTGCTCCCTGCTTGTTTTTGTCTGGCGTGACGATTTTTCTGTAATATAAACAATATAATAATTAAACGTTATGGTGCAATTAAAAAATGTTGTAAAGTAATATAAACTTACCTTTCACAGCTGCAGCCATCTTCTAATGTTTTGGTTGTGAAATGTCATGTACAAATCACAAAAGTAATAGATTTCTTATACCCTATAAACACTTTTTTGTTTCGAAATTTAAAATTGTACCAGAACATTTTATTATAAAATACGCTATAAAATGTTGCAATCGGAATACGAAAAAATAAAAAATTTTATTTTCCATTTTAAAATTTATTTATAACATAAAAAAATAACATAAAATTTCAAATTGTCAGAATCGGGCCCAATGTTAGGTTTATTCTCTTTTCATAAGTTTTGAATTTTACGCTCTCTCTCTATCTAGTATGTATACAATAGCACTAAATTAAACAGTTGTTTTTTCTCTGTTTTGTTTTCATCTGTGGTACTGTTTTTTTAAGGATCGCGTCGAATGGTTAAGGTCAATGCTATTACATAACCAGCCAACCAGGTTGTCTGATTGTCGGTTAGATAAAAGAGAGGATTTATTATTTTCGAAAGAAATAAAAACCCATTGATTGTTTTGAATTTTTTACTACATTTGTCGGTTAATACATACACCTTCAAAAAGTGATGATTAGTTATGAAGTGGCATTATAAGGTCAAAATATAAAAGTTTGTTGTTGTAAATTTTTATTATATTTGTACACGGATGCAAAATGAATCAATCCCTGTTTGCGTACTACATACTTGTAGTCTTATTCGGACGTATGTTAAACCTGTTGTAATATATGTATACTTGATTCAACATTTAGGAGAATTAATGATCTGGAATATTCGTGTTGGAAAGTGCCTTGACTAATCTAGAATTATCAATTTTACTACATATATGTAAATCCATTTATGTGGATGATTAGTAATTAGAATGCATTATAATGATAAGGAAAACAGGTGAATAGTTAAAAACGTATTAAATAAATTATTATTTGTGTCGTTAAACGTTATTGAAAAGGCACAGTACCTATACAACATAATTTTGAAGAGATCTTTTTAGGGGCGGCCGTATGATATTAAGTAGTGCTAGAAATATCTTTTTTCAGCAAGTCTTAGGGTGGTTTAACGTCCGATTCGGGGTGTCATTGTTTTATTTAATTTCCATTGAAAATTCGTTACATTAATTAAAAATTTTGTGAAACTGAGTAATATGAAAATAAAATATTGATTTAAAAGCGCGTAAGTACAATTTTCGCCTTTAATTATCGTACACATATTTTTTTTCACCGACATTCAAGAATACATACGCATGCATACAAAACCAGAATGAATTATAATATCCCTAAGGACATAATTAATATTGCGATATTTATTTTTTATGTTCTCGTATTGCCATCAAAAAAATTAAAAAAAAAAAATGTCTTCTGTCAAGAAGAAAATACGACTCGTAATAATACAAAACATAAAATTTAACAACTTTAAAGTATTTTTGCACCACATAAGAAATAAATTTAGAATGTTTTCTTATAATAATTAAGTTATGTATATAAAAAAAAAAAGATTAAATGGGTCCATATAAAGAGTTTGAATAATTATAATTTCAACTTTCTTAATACATTTAATAAAATAATTTTTAATAAGATTAAGTTGTTTGGAAAAAATGTCTGGTACTTTTTTTGCTTGTTATTGGTTTAATTCTCTTTAGATCTTCGTCGAATTTAAAGCACGTTTTTACCCAACCAGCTTAATAAAAATCACGAAAACAAAACACTTCACTATATGCGCAAACACACACACGCAACCCATATATTGATCTAAATCAAAGATGATGTATTAATAAATAATTAATTATGATAAATAAATATTTTTTTGTAATTTATTTATAGACGAAACAAGAAATTAAATTAAAATTAATTAGTTGACGCGCCATATTGTCCCGGTTAAATTATAATATCGCGATTTTATTTGATCTTGATTTTTTATAAATATTTGAAATTATTTTAAATAATTATATTGCATATGTTTGTATCTGTGTTTGTGTTTTTATTAATTAGTTATATTTATTTTATTCTGTTGTTTTAATTAATAATTATTTTTTATATGATTTATAAAATGTTGGCAGATGTCTGTATATACAAATTGTTTCTGAATGATTTTTTTATTTTTTTGGCTTTCAATTTGGTGCCACTATTAAATATTTGATAATAACAAATTTTGGGTTAACCTTATCATACAAATTTTAGTTTGTTCAAATCCATTAAACTAGGTCAGTAATTTTGCCTCACTCAGTTACAGTTTAATGAAAATGCTGATAACTCGATAGGATGATTCAAGAATATATTAAAGAACAGTTTGTGACGACATGTGAAGAACCATTTCTCCTGAAACCCATTTCACTAATAAATTGTTCAAACAAATCACACTTTGGGACCAAAGGGACGGCAGCTATACACAGATAACCTGGTAGAAGGTATAAAATGCACAACAATTGTTATCAAACAACAGGTGTTTCTACCCCAGGTGTCACATCTGCCTTGCAAGAAAATCTACTCTTTTTGGAATACGGAAGATGTTAAAACAAGAAAGCATATTAAAAATGTAGAGTAACTAAAAGACATCGCTTCAACTAGCAGGAACAACGAGTTACCGCACGCAAATAATCTAGAACGAGAAAAGGAAGAACTATTGAAGAAATTAAAGAACATAGAAGAAGTTATTACCAGATTGAGCAATGAAGTTAAAACTATTAAGTTAGAGAATGAAGATTTATAAAAGCATCTAAAGATTAAAATGACATCAACAGATGAGCAAACATCAGGTCAAAAAACATCAGTACAGGGATTTTGGTCGCAAGATGAGGATTGAGGATTGAGAATTTTGTATATGTACACGGTGTATAATATACATTTTGCTATTGTGTGCCGTCAAATATTTGTATTGTATTAGTGTATTTTCTCATGCGTTTTCTCATGGGGTAAATATCAAAAATAAGCCAAGCGGGTAAATCGGTTCAAATTTTTGATGCTTACGCTCGCCTTGAGTTATTTTTCCCTTTATTCTTACTAGTGGAATTCATTCGTTAATGAAAACCAAATCAAAATACATAAACGTAACCAAAACAATTTCTCGCAAATAAAAAAAAACAAAAAGCAACATAAATGAATGATTTTTAATTTATGTATTCTTCGTCGGCTCCATTCGTAATATTTTTAATTTTTAAATTTTGAACAAAGGAACCAAACAGAAAGTAAGAAAATAAAATGATTTTGTTTATTTTTTTTAGTATTGTGTTGCCTTGCAGCTCGTGAGGGTTGTTCCTTTACGATGTTATGTCGAAGTGTGCGGACATTTTATTCCAAACAAAAAAAAAATTGTATTGTATATAAAAAAAGGATACGCAAGTTAAAAAGGAAAGTAAAAAAAGAAACCATCTCGCTTTTTTATTTGCTGTGTATATGCTAGAATAAAATTTCTCCAACCTCGGACATAACATCGTATAGGATCAACCGACCATCATGAGTTGCAACACAATACTAAACAAAATAAACAAAATCGTTTTGTTTTCTAGCGTTTTTGTTTTTTTTGGTTAATATTTTTTATTTTGAGTATTGAGTCTCTCTCGCTTGGTAATATTTTTAATTTTTTGTTCTTCGGAAGTTGTTGTTCTGTCTCAGTCTCTCTTAATACATCCTCTCAATCGTTCTCTTATGAGCTTATTCCTCTTATTTGTATCATGTTATCCCTATTACTCGCGTCATTTTATCTCTTTTATTTGCATCATATTAAACGAAAAACTGAAAGAAAAAATGCACATTCAACACCAATACAATTTACCAATACTATTGCCTTCCGGTAATCCTCAAATCAATTCTCATTTTGCGACCAAAATCGCTATCCAGTACAGCGATTTTGGTCGCAAAATGAGGATTCATTTGAGGATTACCGGAAGGCAATAGTATTGGTAAATTGTATTGGTGTTGATTGTCCATTTCTTCTTTGAATATTTCGTTTAATATGATGCAAATAAGAGAGATAAAATGACGCGAGTAATAGGGATAACATGATACAAATAAGAGGAATAAGCTCAGAAGAGAACGATTTATGTATTAAATACAGAGGAGACTGAGATAGAACAAATTTCGAAATAAAAAAAAAATTAAAAATATTACGAAGCGAGAAGCGAGAGACTCAAAATAAAAAATATTAACCAAAAAAAACAAAAAAGTTAGAAAATAAAAATACAAAATGATTTTGCTTATTTGGTTTAGTATTGTGTTGCAACTCATGATGGTCGGTTGCTCCTATACGATGTTATGTCCGAGGATGGAGACATTTTATTCTAGCATATACACAGCAAATAAAAAGCGAGATGTAATGTAAATTCAATAAGAAGAATGTATAAATTAAAAATCATTTATTTATATTGTTTTTTGTTTTTGCTTTTCACGGTAAAAATTTCGCGAAATTAATTAATTTTTGTCGTTAGAATGAATTGTTGGTAACTTAATTTAAGGAGCCAATTTAATTAAATTATACCTAAATTGTTATTAGTTTTTATTTTTTTTTTTATAAAAATCAATAAATAATTAATTAAAACAAAAGTTATAAATTATATTATATCACAATTAAATAAAAATCAAAAATACGATAATTTACGTTTAACTATAAAACTTACCATTCTGCTTGAACAATAAACAAAAAAGACACAAAAATATTTATGAATTCCCCATGTCAGAAGAAAGGGAAAAATAACTCAAGGCGAGCGTAAGCACCAAAAATTTAAACCGATTCACCCGATTCGTTTATTTTTGATACTTACCACGAGGAAACGCATGAGGAAATACACTAATACAATAAAAAATATTTTACAGCACACAATAGCAAAATGTATATTATACGTTGTGTACATATACAAAATTCTCAATCCTCAATCCTCAATCCTCATTTTGCGACCAAAATCGCTGCACAGGACAGCGATTTTGGTCGCGAAATGAGAATTGATTTGAGGATTACCGGAAGGCAATAGTATTGGTAAATTGTATTGGTGTTGAATGTGCATTTTTTCTTTCAGTTTTTCGTTTAATATGATGCAAATAAAAGAGATAAAATGACGCGAGTAATAGGGATAACATGATACAAATGAGAGGAATAAGCTCAGAAGAGAACGATTGAGAGGATGTATTAAGAGAGACTGAGACAGAACAACAAATTCTGAAGAACAAAAAATTAAAAATATTACGAAGCGAGAGAGACTCAAAATAAAAAATATTAACCAAAAAAAAACAAAAAAGCTAGAAAACAAAACAATTTTGTTTATTTTGTTTAGTATTGTGTTGCAAACTTGCAACTTGCAACTCATGATGGTGGGTTGCTCCCATGATAAACCAATTGAATAGGTATGATTGACAGCTGTTTCAAATTCGTCTTTTCTTGCGCATGTTGTCATTCGGTGCGATAAAATCACCTGGCTTCGTTGTTTTCACAAAATTTCCATAAAAACTATCACCGCAAAACAATTCGATGTGTTTTTGTTTGCTATGAACTAGTGTTTTAAAAAAAAATATCAAGAAAAAAGCACCAAATGACAAATTTTTTTAGTGAAGGAGATAGCAATACATGCGCTTGATCATACCTACTTAAATTGGTTTATCATGCGTTGCTCCTATACGATGTTATGTCCGAGGTTGGAGAAATTTTATTCTAGCATATACACAGCAAATAAAAAAGCAAGATGGTTTATTTTATTACTTTCCTTTTTAACTTGCGTAACCTTTTTTTATATACAATACAAATTTTTTTTGTTTAGAATAAAATGTCCGCACAATTCGACATAACATCATAGAAGAATTACGTATTACGTAATTACATAATTAGTAATTCTTCTATGATAACATCGTAAAGGAACAACCCTCACGAGCTGCAAGGCAACACAATACTAAAAAATTAAACAAAATCATTTTATTTTCTTACTTTCTGTTTTGGTTCCTTTGTTCAAAATTTAAAAATTAAAAATATTACGAATGGAGCCGACGAAGAATACATAAATTAAAAATCATTCATTTATGTTGCTTTTTGTTTTGTTTTATTTGCGAGAAATTGTTTTTATTACGTTTATGTATTTTGATTTGGTTTTTTATTAACGAATGAATTCCACAAGTAAGAAGAAAGGGAAAAATAACTCAAGGCAAGCGTAAGCACCAAAAATTTGAACCGATTCACTCGCTTGGCTTGTTTTTGATACTTACCCCATGAAAAAACGCATGAGAAAATACACTAATACAATACAAATATTTGACGGCATACAATAGCAAAATGTATATTATACACCGTGTACATATACAAAATTCTCAATCCTCAATCCTCATTTTGCGACCAAAATCCCTGTACAGGCAGATCCCCTAATGAAAAACGATCTATAAAAAGAAATAAAAAACACAAAACATTGAAAAGTGCTATGGATTACTAATCAAAACAAGGCCAATTCCTCTTCTGCCAACGATGTCTAAGCTATTTGAAAAATTGCTACTTAAAAGAAATTAACCGTTAACAGAGGACAGAAATCTCATTCGATCACATCAATTTAATACGTTATGGGGGAAACGAGATGATGATCGATGAATCGACCGTAATGCATTCTGAAAGACTTTGGGTCACTTTTATCTTCATCTGCACATCTGTCGATGCCGTAAATGAAGATGATTACAACGATGAATGAATATGCTGTGAATAATCTTATTCTTGTACTTATTAGGATTTAAAATAGAGTACGTAAACTAATTTTCACTTGTATAGGTTACTGCTTAATTTCACTATTATTTACACTTTACCACCTTTACGAACCTAATTTATTTACACTATATTTAATAACATAAAATCAAACTACTACCCATTGTTTTAACTTAATCACGGTGCAACAAGATCAAAAAATAAAACAAACGAATCGAAAATGTCATTTTTTTTTTAAGGTTCAGGTGTTACAAGCATAAAGCGCTGTGCATATGAGAAAATTAATTTTGTATGTTCATCATCCGTATTTAGCGAAGAGACATTTTAAAAATGTACTACATGTTTTAGAGTTTAATGCCCGGACTTAAACATATAATCAAAATGCATAAGATGATAGATACTCCTTTACATTGAATTTCCATTCTACCAGTTATCAGTAAAAGGACTTAATGAGTTAATGCTGGAATTTTCCCATTTCGCTCGCCGCTACTAAGGGAATCTTAGTTAATTTCTTTTCCTCTCCTAATTAATATGCTTAAATTCAGGAGGGAGCCGATTGTTTAAACGAGGATAGATGATAACCCGTCTGATTTGTCGTAGTTTGCGTTTGTGATTCGTTCCCACCATGCAAAAAGTGTATTTTATTTGAATTGTTTGCATTTTCCTTTATTGTAAATTTACTCATGTAACACGGCATCCTCAATGAAATATTTTTTACTTTTGCCTTACAGGATTGTTTGAATTTCCAACATAACAAACAAAAATTTTTGTTTGTTATGTTGGAAATTCATACAATCTTGTAAGGCAAAAGTAAAAAGTATTTCATTGGGGATGCGGTGTTACACTTTTGAAGGTAAAAACAACGCTGTTAAAAAATCTTGAAATACAGTACCTACTTAGATAATTTGAAGCGAACGGGCTCTGAACTAGAGTGAGAATCAGAAAGCATCCTACATCGTTTCGTATAATATTGCCAAATCAAAAAAAAAACATTAATTGAAGGCGAATTCCTTAAAAAAATTTTTGAAGATGTTTTACAATGATTTGGTCCTACTTGTGAAAAAAGTCTAGAATGTGTTAGTTGCGCAAATTTATTTCGCAGTACAGTAGCAGAAAAGCTTACCACTTACGAAGGACTGCTGAGTTTCGTACCATTGCATAGTATACCACCAAAGACACAGATATACATATTTATTGCAGTCGAATCCAAAATTTTGGAATTTTGTAATTTTGAAAAGTTATCCGGAGATGATGGGGCAAAAAGGAATAATGAAGAAGAAGAATATTAATGTGCCTTTCTATAGCACTGTGCCATACATCAAGATATCATATCATAATTCGCAAGATGTTAGCGAAGATGTAACTCTACGCAACGAACGAAACTACTTGAATCGATTTTTTGAATTGAGAAAGGATATTTTGAATTTTTTCGAAACGCGAATAAATGACAACAACGACACAAAATTATTAATTCGTAAATTAAAGTGTTCAGAATTTATAACATCATTGGCATTTATGGATGATTTGCTAACACATTATGAACAATTAAATTTAAACCTTCAAGGTCTTGATTTTTCAAACTCTAGGAAATATTGATGGTTTTAAACTAAAACTTAAAATTTTTAAAACTGTATTAGAACAAAATAATTTGGCTCATTTAAAATCCTGTTTTGCTATTAGAAGAACTTCCAAACTCTGGCATTTCAAAATTTGTAGCAGAATTAGAAATTCCCATTAACCAATTCAACGAAAGATTTCAAGAAATTGAAGATACCAGTGTTCTTAGTGAAATATTTGGGAATCCTATTCACTGCACATTTGCAAATCAACTAACAAATTTTCAGTTAGAACTGATGTTACTTTTAAAAAATTTAAAAGAAACCGGAATTTAATTTTGGAAGCTCGTTAGCCGATCAAAGTTTCCAAATTTGTTTGATGCAGTTATAAAATCGTATTCTATTTTCAAGTACTTACATTATGCGAAAGTACATTTTCACATATGGCAATGATAAATAATCAATACCGAAACCGTTTATGTGACGAACAATTTGAAAACTTTTTGAGGCTTTCTACTCTCGCCATTTCAATAGATTTTGATTATTTGGCTCGCAGGCTCGCTGTTAGATAATTTAACATTGTGTTTATAAAATAAATTTAAAAAAAAATATATTTTTGTTATTTCAATCGTTAAGGCGCCAGTACGCTGCTGAAGTGAAATGAAACTTTCACTGTAGGTAGGTACATAGATTCTGGCTTTGTGAAATGAATTGGATTGGAACGGAATTTTTATTTTTCCCACAGTTCGTTTTCTCGCTGAAAAATCCGTTCCACAAATATGTATTCTAGTTCTCCTTGCGAGATATGCCTTGTCTTGACGGTATAATTAATTGGAGCATAATTTGATTTACCAGTGTAATATTACACAGCAAATGTAAAATACGAACATAATTTATCATCTGCTCAATCCTATTCAACTAATTTTGCGAAATATTTAACAAGTGTTTTCAAAAAAAATTTTAAAAATGTGTGTAATAATTTATCCATTTTAGTACATTTTAGTATTATAATTAATTATCCGAAATATCCATAATTAATTGGAACATACTTCTACTTCTCGGAAAATACGGGTGGATCGCGTCGATCAGTTTGTCAAGAAATTTAAAAACTTAATATTTTCTGTTTTCTATTATGTATGTGCGCGTTTATTTTATTTTGCAGGCTCAAACATTCACTGTAGAAATAAATAAAACTGTTTGGTTTCATATTTTCTTGATTTTTTGGTTTGTTAATTTTTTTCAAATACAAATTAAAAAGCTTTACAAATTCGCTTGAGGGCTAGTAGTAAATACCACGCATAATTCAAAATTTGACTAACTAGTTCGCGCATTTGACGAAATGAGGGAGCGTAGTAGTTTACTTTTACCGTCAAGACGATAACTTCAAATTATGATCATAAAATTAATTTTTAGAACTATAATTAATAAGTGTATTGCTTTGGTAAAAAAGGATTAGATTTAGGTTTGGATTTAAAATTTCAGAAAGCAACCCGCAAAGATTTATTTTTGAATTTAATTTTTGTTTGATGTGTTTCATATGAAGCAAATTCTAGTGGTAGGTATTGAAACTAAAAATCGGATTTGATTTAAGTAAATTCAAAAAATGATTGGATTTAGCTGAATCTTTTTTGGATTTATTTAATGCAATTGTTGTTGTATTTTTTTGTAAATTTACCAAAGCAATACACTGTTGCCGTCAAGACAAGGCTATATAGTTTTTAGTACTAGTTCTAAATCTAGTAAACATGTCAAAAATGGAAATAATTTGTTATTTTATTTAAATTTTTCATGATTTGCCAATGAGCTTATGTATTTGAAGCGAGGACAAATCTCGTTGTTATTTTAACAACGGGAAATATTTTTTTTGTATGGTTGTGTGAGTATTTCGTTTGGATATGTATTTCTATTTTTTGACGTTTGACACAATTTTGAAACTGGTTGTAAATGAATGACAAGTTTAAGGTTGAGTAGAATTGCTGCTTGAAATTTTTTTTTGATTCGCACGAAGAAAGGGAGTTGTGTCAAGAACGTGATTTCCGAATACATTCTGAATTTATTAATTCAAAATTGATTAGAATACTTTAAAAATATACATCTATAATTAATATTTTATTTATAACTTTTAGCCGCCATTTTGGCATATATGCATTTGGCATCATCAGCCGCCATATTGGCATTTTGTAATATTTTCGATCTAGGCATTTGAATAATCACAACAAAATTTGGCGCACAGCTCACCAAAATTCGATTTAATTATCACGAATCACATTTTAACTGTTACAGATGACCATCTGCTCCATCCTAAAATTCCTTAAACCTGTTCAAAATAGACAAATAATATTCTACATGTCGTATATTAAAACATTCAATAAACGTCAAAATAGAAATGTGTTTACAATATAGGGTAGTTCAATTATTTCGTAGGGGAAATTTTGTATTTTAGTACTAATGCAAAAATAACAACCAAAAAATATCTATGGATTAGTACTTTTGGTTGTTATTTTGAATGTTTTTTTTATTTGTGTGGGTTACAAATTTTGCACATTTTTTTTGCATATGTATACTATCCGTGTGAGAAGCGTTGCAAAAATAACAACGAACTTTGCTGTCGAAACGTACACTTAGTGTTTTAGAATAACATTTTATTAAATGAAAATAAAATGTTGCTAATAAATATTCAATTTTATTCATTTATTGTGTATATTGGTGTTATTGTTACATTGACTGGCGAGGTTTCTGCTCTCTCATTCCACTTTTCAAATGGCCAAAATTTTCTTATGTGCTTTAAAATCTGTAAAAAAATATATAAATCATTTACCTTCCCCGAGCCAAATAAACACTTTGCTCTAAGCAACTCAAGAATAAATTCTACGGCACTAAAAATTGCATTTCACCGTGAAATTCCACGACGAGAAATTTTGATGTGTCATTCCACAAAAGCGGGATTTATTTCCTCATTCCACTGAACGGGAATGCGAAGTTCTCGTTTAGAACAAAATCCCGACCCACAAAATAATTCCACATAACCGGAATCTACCTACTGGTCTCCAAAAAATACAAGATAAATCGAACGTGTAAAATTTGTTTGTTGATTCTCGTAAAATTTTATATCAGATAACTTCAATTTGAAATTTTAAAACAAAACTCAAACGATGAAACGTCAAAAAATAGCAATCACTATTTCCAAGCCTTTACCAAAGTTGTGGAAATACAAAGAAAATGAAATAAAAACGGTTTTTAGATTTTCGTTTCACTTATTGCAACTAAAGCTTACTACTTAGATCGATTTCGCGCGAAATCTTCATACGATTTTACCAAAGTGAAACCAGAAACGAAAAATTTAATTTCTGTTTCGTTTGATTAGTACTCAGTTCCACAGCGAAAAAAACAAGGTTATTTCAATGCATCAGAGATGGCGCGCTTAAAGTCTACAAATATTTTCAAGCGAAATTAATGCAGCAATCCATTATTTTCACGTGAAATTTTGACATTTTTGATCGAGAGTTTATTTCATAAAGCTGTCATTAACACAGATTCATAAAATAAACTAATATTACGTCAAAAAAAAAATCTCAAAAAAAATGTAATTTCTATTTCGCACGAAAATAAATAGATTTTTGGAGACCGCATTAAAATTTCGTTTCGTTTTGATCTGAATACTAGCCTTAAGTAGTAGTAATCCGTTTGTTTCTGTGTATATCCGCTCGGGCTTTCCATTTGGGATTTGATAACTTTGAACTTTCACTGTGAACGAATCCTTAAACCAATAACCAAACTGTTAGTGTCGAAATATTTAGTAAAGACAACATTTTCATCATGGTGTGGTACACGAACGAACAACCTTTACAAATAATTAAAATTTACTACAAAAATTCGAAGTCGGTGACTGCAACTTCAAGAGCGTTAATTCCAATTTTTGGTCGTCCCAGTAGACAAGCAATTCATTATATATGAAGATATTCCGCTCTGTGCCGTCAGTTTAGAAAAATTCTGCAGCTGAAAAAAGGTCATACAAACCCTGTTTTAGAGACACTTCTACAAATTATACCACACCAAATAGCAACATTTTGAGCTATAATGGTATAATAGCTGAAATCGAACACACAAAAAAATATTGCGGTGTGAATGGTATTTTATCCGAAAAAAACTTTATTTTTTATCCAATAGTACCATATTAAATCCGCAAGTACGGGTACAAATTTTAAAATATCCAAAAGGATCGAACAGTATACTTTTGCACCGTTCGGAGTAAACGCAAAAGTTGTCAACAGCGGATTTTTTTAAAAAGTTCTTCCCAGAGATTATTTTCGTTCTATCGGAGTAAATATTTACACCGTTTGGAGTTTTCGTGAAAAAGTAAAATTGTAAGAGATTTTGGCTGTATTAGTTAAATTCGCTAAAGCAACCTGCATATTCCTTCTGTATAATAGAATTTAAATTGTGATACAATCAGTCTAGTCGCAGCGGCCTGATGAGAAGATTCAATTCTCTTACAATCTTCGGAACATATTAAAATCATATACATTAAAATAAAATACCAATGGGATAAAAACCATACACTCAAAAAATGTGCGGTCTTAATTGGTTTTTTATCTGAAAAAGTATTTTATTTTTCTCCAACTGAATATATTTTATAAAATTAAATACGCATCAACGGATAAATATTTTTATCTATCCGAAAAGATAAATTTTTATAAAAACTCCTTTTGGATTTAATAAAATGCACCTCTAGATGTTTTCCTAAAGATGAATGTTCCTGTTTGGGTTTTATGCGGTGTAAAAGTTTTTATCCAAATGTATTTTATGCCATTTTTATTATAATATCCGATTGGATTCAAATTATAAATATCCGATCGGTGGGACACTATGTAACACCGATTCGGTGTTGTGGTGACCTTTTATTTTTTTGTGTGAAATTGTTCACGATTAGCGGGCTTAACAATTCTCAGAGCAAGGGATGGAAAATAAAATGAAATTATTTTGTATTTTAGTGGGCTCATGCCCAAACCCTTGGACTTACTGAGCAATTGGTGAACTAAAGCCGAACTATTCTGGCCTAGAGAAAGAAAATAATCTACTTGCACACAAAAAAATAAATGGTCACCACAACACCGAATCGGTGTTACATAGTGTCCCACCGATCGGATATTTATAATTTGAATCCAATCGGATATTATAATAAAAATGGCATAAAATACATTTGGATAAAAACTTTTACACCGCATAAAAACCAAACAGGAACATTCATGTTTAGGGAAACACCTAGAGGTGCATTTTATTAAATCCAAAAGGAGTTTTTATAAAAATGTATCTTTTCGGGTAGATAAAAATATTTATCCGTTGATGCGTATTTAATTTTATAAAATTCAGTTGGAGAAAAATAAAATACTTTTTCGGATAAAAAACCAATTAACACCGCACATTTTTTGAGTGTATGGTTTTTATCCCATTGGTATTTTATTTTAATGTATGTATATGATTTTAATATGTTCCGAAGATTGTAAGAGAATTGAATCTTCTCATCAGGCCGCTGCGACTAGACTGATTGTATCACAATTTAAATTCTATATATATACAGAAGGAATATGCAGGTTGCTTTAGCGAATTTAACTAATACAGCCAAATTCTCTTACAATTTTACTTTTTCACGAAAACTCCAAACGGTGTAAATATTTACTCCGATAGAACGAAAATAATCTCTGGGAAGTACCTTTTAAAAAAATCCGCTGTTCACAACTTTTACGTTTACTCCAAACGGTGCAAAAGTATACTGTTCGATCCTTTTGGATATTTTAAAATTTGTACTCGATCTTGCGGAGTTAATATGGTACTATTGGATAAAAAATAAAGTTTTTTTCGGATAAAATACCATTCACACCGCGATATTTTTTGTGTGTGGATACCACACTTGATACTCGATAAAATTTGTTTTGAACAATACAGGAATATTCAGTGCACACGTCAATTTTCGTTTATATTTAAATAGTTTCGCGGAATACAACCTAAGAATCACTGCCACTTTAGTCTCTAAGCCACATTCGAGTAGTACCAGTATTTAAATATTTGTGGCATGCAAAATTAATAAAAAAAAAAATAAAAATAAAATAAAATAATGTTGTTAAGAACCATTAAAAAGAAATGAAGACAATTAAAAGACTCGAGCTATATAATACACACACAAAAAACCAGAAATAAGTGTTTAAGAAATTAATAAACACATATGAGATGAATTAGCATATAGTATAACAATTTTTTTTTCGCGTATCTTATAAAAATTATTAAGAAGACACTAAAAAAAATGTGGTTAAAATAAAACATTCTTCATCTTACCAAACACAAAAAAAAAAATCTTGTCGAGAGCAAGTAGTAAAGAATAAAATTTTAACGCTTAACGAAAATTGTAATGCAAATTTTATCTTTTTTTTGCTCTCACATAAGAGACATACATTAAGATGTTATTATGTATTATATAACCTTTTTGCTGTGTGCTAACGTTATATTATCAAATCTTGATTAAATCGTGCGCGGCTCGATAAAATTGTAAAATTTTGTATTATTATTGCAAATTAAATGGTTTGATCAGAATTTTTATTGATCTAATGATTACTTATGTATGTACGTACCAGGGTGCACGTATTTTTTTTTTGCTTAGTCTGTTTGTTGTCAAATTTGTCTTAAAGACGAATCATGATAATAAATCTGATGTCATTAATAAATAGTTACAAGAATAGCACGATAATTTTTTTGTTTTGGACTAAATATAATGTCACACCACAACCCAATATAATAGTGTTTTGGTTTATAGCTTGCATGTATGATTCATTTCTGAAATGTTTCGCTAAACAACAAAACAATTTAATTTGGATCATCGAATTAAATCAAATTTGTGAACAACATAATATTTTATTCTGTATGATATGATTCCAAATTAAAGTTCTGTAGGTGGGGTATCATTATGTTTGTCTGTCGCGAGGTCGAGCAGTGTTTTTAAAAGGAAGTTATGGTTAAGTGTAAAATTATTGTGATTCGGAAGTAAACTGGAGGCGTTGAAGCTGATTTAGAAGTTTTTGAATCATCTAAATATGTACAGTCAATATGGTACGGATTTAGCAAAAAATAACAGTGGTACCATTGTTGTTGCTCGGTTACCAAATTATTTGTTCGTATAGCGATCGTTTCCAAAGACCGTAGCTACCACCTAACATTCACTTACAGTATTTTTGGTATTATTTGTGAGATTTGTCAGTTGTGAACCTGAAGAAGCCTTAGAAACCATAAATTATAGTTCATCGCCTTTTCTAAACTCTTCTTAAGTTATTTTTAATTTGAAATTCCTTCAAACCTAGTTTTTCTAATCCATCTCCTTCTTTTGAAATCGTCATCGTTGGACTTGTTCCTGGTAAACATCGTGGGCCCAATATTGACCCTATCTAACCACCAAAAATTAATGATAACATTTTAAAGTTACCTGCTCTAATTAAAAATAGAATAATCACTTCACACACTTATTAAAACTGAATCGGAATGTTAATTAATCGTGACTGTGCGCCGTATATGAAGTGTGTGAATACATTAAACGTATATTCACAAGATAAATAAACATTGTAAATCCGACTAATAAACTTTTTTTTTTTTTAAAATGTGTCTAGTGTTAATTACTTGTTAATATTTTAATTGACATAAAAAAATAATAAAATTAAATTATTTTTTTTTATTGTTATTAAAATAAATAAAAACCGTGCCAAAGTATGTTTTAATTTATTTTCTTAGACACATCTTTTTTTGTTTTTGTTTCTTTTAAACAAATCGAAAGAGTGTAATGAGAAAATAAATAAATAAGATTTTGTTATTTGTAATTTAAAACACTTAGCGTCACAGCGAATTAAATATGAAATTTTAATTAATTTCTACTAATTTTTGTTTTTCATCGCAAATGAATTTACAATTTATTGTGTGTACTGTAATTTATATTGGTCGATCTTTGTTATAACTAAATACTTAGGCTGAGGTCCAATTCGCGACTTATTTGAAATAAGTCAACTTGCCCCCAAAATATGCTTATTGTACCTATGAACAAGTAAAGCTTTAAGTGAAAAACATATTTTTCATATTGAATAGTTTTGTAATAATTAAAAGTATTTGATTTCCAGAGTATAGATGACACGAAACATCTTGCAACTCAATGCTCTGACGATTTCTAAATATATCGATAAAGCATCAAGAATTTCGAAATAATCTCAAAAATTATTTTGTTAATTGGGCAGCAAACAGGTAAACCCCAATTACATGCTGCCACACATTAACCACCCGTGATTTTTTCATCAGCCGCCTGGAATTAAACCTGGGACCTCCGGAGCTTAAAGCGGCATGTCGAATTTTCAAAGTACAAAGTATAGTATATTGCATATCATAAAATATGCATGTGCAAAAATTGTCAATTAGCTTTAAGTTTGATAATTAATTTAAATAAGTTTCGGTTTTAACTTAACTTTTAATTTTGAGCCTTTTTCATACTTTTAGGTTTTTGCTAAAATGTTTTAGGTAAAATCAAGAACTTTTAATTTTATAAGCTTTCAATTATCAAAGATTTTTAACCAAACCATTTTACTCAGAAGTATGATTTTAGTACCAGAATTTTGGTTAAAATTTCGAATATTTGATCTTAAAGTTAACCATCAATCATCAAAAGCTTTTAGTTTTAAAAGATTTTCAAACCAAACCATTTTACAACAAAACTTGATATTATAAAAGAAAGTGTTAGTTCCAGTTAAATTTAGAATATTTGTTTTCAATGAGCTTTGAGCTTGATAATTAATTTATACCTTTTGTGTTTGAACTTAACATTTTGGAGAATTTTCATAATTTAAGGCTGTTCTTAAATTGTTTTATGAGCAAAAATTATGTTTTGTAACAAATGTCAAGCACTATTAATTTTAAGAGCTTTCAATTAGAAAAGCTTTTTAAACCAAACCATTTTGCTCAGAAATTCGATTTTACATAGATTTTACAAACCATCATTTCACTAAGGAGCTTGGTATAATAATATAATCTTTCGTTTATCGAAGCTATTTGAATCAAATCATTTTACTCCGAAATTTGGTATTAATATGGAATTTTGGGATATATATATAGGATATTCTGTTGCGATGAAATTCGAAGATTCATCTTTCCAAGGGTTTGGTGTGGATATCTGCTGGCTGTTCCTTGGTGTTGATGTATTTGAGTTGATTTTCTTGTCAGACTGTTCTCGGATGTAGTGATATTGTACGTCAATATGTTTACTTCGTTTGTGAAGAACAGGATTTTTAATCAATTCAAGCGTACTTTGATTGTCAATATAGAGAGTGGTAGTAATATTTTGATAAGGATAGATCTCTCCGATTAACTTTAAGAGCCAAACTATTTCCTTGACTGTTTGAAAGGCTGCAATGTATTCCGAATAAGTGGTAGAGGTGGCGACTGTAGACTGTCTTTGAGAACACCAGCTAACAACACATCCACTCCAAATAACAATAAATCCTGTAGTTGATTTGCGTTTTTCAATATCTCCTGCAAAATCTGCATCACTGTAGCCACATAAGGATAATGTTTTCTGCTTCTTAAAGTGCAAACCATAATCAACAGTTCCTTCTAGATACTTCATTATTCTCTTGACTGCATTCCAATGCAATTTCGTTGGTTTTTCCATACATCGACTAACCATACTAACCGAAAAGGATATATCTGGAGCCTAACCAAGCGCAAATTTTAGTGATAAATAAAAAAATTATTATTTGGTTGTAGTATGCTAGAAAAACGTATGTCCACATCAAAAAAAAAATTTTTTTTTGTAGCAAACGTATGTCTATTACTTATAATGTTTTTTGTTTATAAAATATATGATACTTTGACAGTCTTCTGTAATTTGTTTATAAGATTTGTTAGTGTGTTTACATTAATTCATTAATTACGAAACAATGGCGATATATTTTTCCTTATGAGTATCTCTATACGTATCACTAAAATATGTTTTGCCTTAGTGATATTTTTTGTTTTGTATGGATGAAAAATAGAACTTATAGCAGTTTTGGCTGCATACAGTTTTTTAATAAAAAAATATTTTTCCAAAGTAATTTTTTTTATCACTAAAATTTGCGCTTGGTTAGGCTCCTGCGGTCTCGTACCTTTTGATAAGTATAACAAGCTGCCCATAGCTACTCTATAGGGAGCAGTTGTTAACTCAGTCTTCTCATTATCATT
This sequence comes from Tipula helvola, assembly GCA_963556165.1. Taxonomy (NCBI): domain Eukaryota; kingdom Metazoa; phylum Arthropoda; class Insecta; order Diptera; family Tipulidae; genus Tipula; species Tipula helvola. The sequence continues at coordinate 51,569,863 of OY744483.1, forward strand.
TAAATTTACATTCAACTGTTGATGTGGATCGGCTGGTATTGCAAATTTGCAAGAGCATTTGCTTGCTCTAAATTAAATTTATTGAGAATTTTTCTTGTGTAGGAACTTTGACGTAAGAGTATAGAGCCATCGTTTTATCTTTCAATCTGTAAACCAAGGTAAGTATCAGCATCGCCAGAAGTGATATCAAATTCTTTCTCAAGTACACACAAAAAATCATTTACTTCGTATCTTCGTCGATTCCAGCTTCTATATAGATGCTCACTAGGAGTATTATCAGATTACTTTTGATTAACACGTATATACAAGGATCAGCCTTTGATTGTTTGATTCCATAATTTGTTAGAAAAACTTTTATTCTTTGGTTCCAACATCTAGACGATTGATGTAAACCATATAAACTTTTTAGTAGCTTACATACTCTTGTTGTACCATCATTGAATCCTGTTGGCTGCTTCATGTATATAACCTCCTCTATATCACCATTTAAAAAGGCAGTCTTTACGTCAAACTGTTTGAGTACTAAATTTTCTTGAACGATCACTGTTAATAATATTCAGATGGAGTCGAACCTTACTACAGGGCTAAAGGTTTCGTTGAAGTCTATTCCTTCACGCTGAGAGAAGCCTTTGGGTACTAATTTGGCTCTACATTTTTGTATACATATTTACATTCGTATCAGTTTTTAATTTATAAACCCACATATTTTCAACTATGGTCGAGTTCTTTGGTACTTCAACGAGCTCCCACACTTTGCTGGTTTTTAAGAAATCATTTCCTCCTCCATAGCTTGTTTCCACTCTTGTGCATTCGTACCATTTACTGCTTGTTGAAAAGTCAGCGGTTCTTCTGGGTTTACAATGCAATAATCACATACATTCGTAATCTTCTAATTTTTTGGGTTTATTTAGTTTGAATCGAGCTTCTTTACTTTATTTTCAGGCAATTTCACGTAAACTTACTCTCCAAATATATGGAATTCCTGAATATCTGGTTGCTTGTTTTACCAAATATCATATGGTGATTGATTCTTAATGCTACTGGTTCCTGTGCAGTTCAAAATATAAACGGCAGTGTTTACTGCTTCTGCCCAGAATTTAAGTTCAAATTTTGCAGCATGTAACATTGTTCGAGCAGCTTCTACTACAGTTCTGTTTTCGCGTTCTATTTTGGCATTTTGCTCAGGACAATAGACTACTGAATTTTGATGAGAAATTCCATATTCTTTCATCAATTTTGTGACTTCTTGATTGGCAAATTTCAGGCCATTGTCAGATCTAAAAATTTCCATTCCTCTGGGGCAATGTTTTTCTGTTTTCTTTATATAATCTTTTAGACACTCCAGTACGTCTAATTTTGCACCCAAGAAATATACGGTTCTATAATGTGAGTAATCATCCTTCAACAGAAGAAAATACTTTGCACCTGTGAATGACTTTTCTGGTAGTTAGGTTGGCTTAGGTAGGTTGGCTAACGTTCTATCGGTGGTATAGGCGTTGATTCCTAGGCACTGATAAAATGGTCAAAATTTGGTAGCAAAGCCAGGAGAATTTTGGTCATTACTCCCTTATCTTCAATTTTCTCTCCCATTGCCTGTAGTCTATTAGATATATGTATCTTCAATTTTTGAGATATGTGCTGCAATATCATGTGAAGGATCTTTAGCCAATGTAAACCACTTTTGCTGTAAAATGTGGATTGTAGATTCTGATTTTTGTTCATGTTAGCTTTTTCCACATTGCCTCAGAATCCCCCGAGGTCAAAATATGCATCATCGTTTGTTCAGATATTGTGGTAACGATTACCTTTTGCGCCAGCCCCTTCGGTTTTATTCTATTTACGTATCTCTTCGGCATTGACCTTTTTCTCAGCAGCCGTCGCATCTGTGCCCACGGGTGTAGGTTGTTTGTTTGTGCCATTTACTATGTCCCATGCTTCAATTGACTTCAAAATTATCTGAATCTGGAATTTCCATAGATTCCAGTTTTCAATTCCTTGTAATTTACTTACTCTGGACAATTCTGAATCCAACAATTTTGCTCGACGGTTACAATTTTCACTTCGCACACGGTTGGATATAACCTCACAAAATTTGTCTTATTTTCACTTCTATTTCCGAAAATATTACCCAAAACACGTTTCTGGGCCCATAACCTGTTGTTTATATGTGGAATTATGGGTGAATAATTTCAGATGTTTAATGAACAACAAGATTTATTATAGGTATATTTTCAAGTAATGAAAAACAACAGTTCTTAGCTCTCTTTGATAGATCGATTAATTTATAGATAGGCATGTGTACTTGAATAAACCATAAACTGAATAGTGCTGCCATCTATGGAATAAACAGCATGTGATATCCATAAACCACAATTCAAAACAACAATTCTGACATTTAGTATATTTGTGCTCAATGTGAATTATTAAGTGCTTTTAGTTTTAAGAGCTTTTCAAACCAAACCATTTGTCTTTTAAATTTGATATTATAAAGGAAGGTGGTATTTTGGGATTAATTTAGAGTTTTTGTTTTCAATGAGCTTTAAGCTTGATAATTTAATTATAATTTCTCGGTAATTTTTGTACCTTTCCATAAATTCTGTCTTTCACGTTAAAATGTTTTAAGAGCTTTTACTTATCGAAGCAGTTCAACTCAAATCGTTCTTCTCAGAAATTTAATATTAAAAGGGTTTTTTTGGAAAAAATTCAGAATAATTGTTCTCAATGTAAATATCCTTCATCCAAAATGTGTTTCCATTTTCGAGCGTTCCATGTGTAAGAAAACCAATTGATGATTCATTTGAATGGCCTCAAATAAAACGAAACATATTGCAACTCTATGCTATGACGAGTTCTAAATATATCGATAAAGCATCACAAATTTCTAAAATAATTTGAAAAATGTCAAGAATTCCAAAATAATTACAAAAATGTCGAATTTTTAATGTATCTTGAATATTCTTGAAAGTTACCAAATATCAAATTATCCATTGTTATATAAAACCAACCAAAGGGAATCCTATACGTGCTAATTACCGCCATGTACAACGTAAATAACCTGGACATTCTTGAATAATGTTGAATAACGTACAATAAATCGGAGAAATATCGAAATTTTGGCATAAACTCAAAAAAATTTTAAAATATCACCAATTACATTTATATGTGTAATTCTGCAAGTTCTTACAATTCAAATCTAAGCGTAGAACATTGCCTTACAAAATTCGAGTAAATTCGAAAATATTTATGTCGTTTTTGATTGAATCAAAAAAGTACTCTGAAGGAGAAAAATTTGCTTTTTTGCTTTTAGTGTGTTAAAACGATGTTCTGAGGGTCAAATATTTTTGCTCGAGAACATTTATCAGAAACATAAATATGTTGTCTCTTTTACATAAATATGTTTGTACTAGGTATATTCTGGTTTTGCCATTTGGCTGATTGGCTGCAATTTTACTTCGAAAACTTATTATGGCTATTGTTTGTTTAGAAGTGTCATCAAATTAATCTCAGCATTGCATCGAACATGAATTTTTTAGATTTTATATTTTGACAGATAACCCACAAACATAAAAGAGCAATGAGATGTTCTTGTTCGATTGACGCCGAAATTGATATTGCTTTTCATAGAGGGAAAAAAATCAATCGAAAACTACATTAAAAATCTCGAATAGTCATATGAAAATATGAATTCTGGTGTCAATTTTTGCGAAAAACAAACACGGTTAATTAATTTTAGATTAAAATAATTAAGCAAATGATAAATGATCAAATTGCGATTTGTAATGCTTAAGAGTATTATAGCGAGAGAAAGCCTTATATGATCGGAGCAACTCTGGTGTCAATTTGTGCCTAAAGAAATTGTGGTAGATAATTTAATTTAAATTAAAATAATTAATCATTACAAATTACAAAATAGCGATTTACAATGAGCAGGTAGCAAGTGGAAGCCTCATCTGATCGGATCAATTCTGGTGTCAATTTTTAGGTAAAAAAAACAATGGCGATTAATTAATTGTAAATTAAAATAATTAATCTCCAAATAAATTTAAATTAAAACTTCAAACTACACAATAGTGATTTTTAATGCTACTATCTGAGCAGACCAGTTCTGAAGTCAATTTTTCAGAAAAGAAGAGTGACAGTTAATTAATTTTAAATTAAAATAATTAATCTCCACATAAATTTAATTAAAATGACAAATCACAGAATTGCGAGAGCAATATTACAGAGCTCTGTAGCGAGAGACGCCTCATCTGATCAGAGCAATTCTGGTGCCAATTTGGGTGTAAAGAAACTGTGGTAGATAATTTATTTTAAATTAGAATAATTAATCTTCACCTAAATTTTAATTAAAATTACAAATTACAAGACTGCGCGTTACAATGATTGAGAGCACATCGCGAAAGAAACCCTTATCTGATCGAAGCAATTCTGGTGTCAATTTTTGCAATAAAAAACAGTTACGGTTAATTAATTTTAAATTATAATAAAATAATTAATCTCCACATGAATTTTAATTAAAATGATAAATGATCAAATTGCGATTTATTTTTATTTTTTTAATAGAAAATTAAGTTGGATATCATTTATTAAAATAATGAAATTTCAATGATCGTTTGATCTCTCTCATCTTTACTCATATTGAAATCACAAAGCTTACTCAAATCATTATATGACTTAGATATCAGATTCAAGTCCTATGAAATTCAGTTTTCAAAAGGAATCGAGATGTTAAACTCCTTTCCGGAGCATATAACCCAAGTTTCATTAATAAGAATGAGCTCTGGATATTGCCATTTAGAAGATCCGAAACGAAAATGACACCAGAAGCACCAGGTCATCAGCATAAATTAGACAATGACGGATGTAATACAATTGGTGATATCGTTTATAAATAAAATTAAGATGAGGGGTCCAAAAGGGAGCCCTGTGGAACACCCGAATGCACCTTAACCGGATTAGAAAAACTGTCATTAATTTGTACAAACTGCACGCGTACAGTAAGGTACGAATCAATCCATTTTATCAAATTATGAGCAATGCTAAAAGATTTTAATTTTTCCAATGCAATAACATGGTTGATCGAGTCAAATTCTTTGCTAAATTCAGTATAAAATGACGTCAATTTGTGCCTTAACCTCAGTCACCTTCAAAGCACGTTTCGAAAATTCAATTTAGTTCGTCACATCAGATCTACCACGAACAAATCCATGTTGTTCGTCAATAATAAATGGCTTCAGTCCGAAATACACGTGGTCACAGACAATTGATTCGAATAATTTAGGGATAGCTGGACCTTGTAATGCTTAAGAGTATTGTAGAGAAAGAAAGCCTCATTTGATCGGAGCAACTCTGGTGTCAATTTGTGCCTAAAGAAACTTTAGTAGATAATTTAATTTAAATTAAAATAATTAATCTCCAAACAAATTTTAATTAAAACTTCAAACTACAAAATAGTGATTTTCAATGCTGGAGACCACTGTAGCGAAAGAATGTCCCATCTGAGCAGAGCAGTTCTGAAGTCAATTTTTCAAAAAGGTAGAGTAACGGTTAATTAATTTTAAATTAAAATAATTAATCTCCATGAAGCTAATAATAAAAACCGTTTTGTGTGATAAAACCTCCGGCCGTGTAGACGATACAGCCCATCCTGATTTTTTTTTATTTTTGTCGAATCACACCGTGCATAAAAATGTTTCACTTATACATAGTATGTATATTCTTTTCTAAGTAAACCGGCTGCCTCTGCTCTAAGACGCAACAAATTAATGTTTAACACTTACAATAAATATTTATACAAACTATAAACATTTCCTCTAATCTGCCATAATCGTATTAACACAATTAAACCTTCAACTCTGTAGAACGGCATCGTAAAGTGCATGCAGTCAGTGTTAAAGTTCAAAATCAAAATAAATCGCCTTTAAATTACAATACTAATTTAAATGAATAAAACAAATATAAAATGTTTGTTTTTTTTTTTTTGTATCTTATATAAAATAAAGAAGCGAATCCCCCGCCTCCATACTCAAACCCAACGTGTAATTTGTAACACACAATTTTATTAATTTTAATAAATAATTTTATTTCCAATTAACACTCTCTAAAGAAAAAGCAAAAAAAAAAAAATAAAAACGTTTCATAGAAAATAATAAAAATTAATAAGGAAAACATAATTTTAATTTTATTACTTAAATAATAATAATTTTTTTTTATCTATTTAAAGAAAATAAGGGAATAAATAATTAATTTATTTACGTTAAAATGTATGTAACACGCGTATCTTTTTATTATTAATTAAGAATGTAATAAAAGAAAATTTATTACATTTGATTATTATAAATATTCTTCACCAAACCGCACAAAATAATGTAACTAAACCGCACACAATAATATTTTAAAATAATAACAAGACACGAAATTTTAAATTTTCACACAAATTGTTTTTTTTTTAACATAAAACACTTAATTAATAAGATAATTAATTAAAAGAAAATACACACAGAATTTTTTTTGTTTTCTAATTTTTTTTATTCAAGATATGAGATACCAAACAAAAAACGTTTTTAAAAATAAATGAATTTTTTGTTTTTTATCTTTTCTAGTTTTGTTTTTTTTTCTAATGTAAACACTATTTTATACTATTTGACCGTCTTTCAAGCAAGCTGAACATCAACTGTTTTCTGCCCAACTTCTCAAGACGAAAATCTTATTCAAAAATAAAATAAAATAAAATAAAAAAAATCGAAAAAAAGAAGAAAAAATTAAATAAATAAATAAATGAAGAAAAAAAAATGAAAATCTCTGTTGGCACTTAACGTATGTATTGTATGTATGTATGTAATATAGAAGAAAAAACACTGTTTTTTGCTCAAATAATGACAACAACAACAATGCACACATATAAGATAAAATTGAAGTGATAAAATGAATATGAAACAGTGCATTGCTACGCCACACAAGCGATATATGTTTGATTGGATGCAATTTGGTATTATGTGATGTTAGATATATGTCACACGTAAGGTTAGTATAGAGTGAATCTCTTTTAAACCATTTGAAGGGTTCCCTCCTTTGTAGAGGATAGTCCTCTCTTTGAAAGAAGTTTCCTCCATCCTCCCCGGAGACAAAAATATCCTCCACAAAAAAAAAAAAAAAATTAGATTCCATTGTTAAACAATTTTGGAAGGAGTTAAAAAATTCAATTGTTTTCGGAAATTATACTGATTATTTGCGCACATTACAGGAACTAAAATTGCGTCTAGATTTTTATAAAAGATTGTTACGCCGCTTTTGTGCGTCGTTCCAGCGCGTAAGGAAATGCGGTGCACTGCCCAGCCTTATTTGGGCAATTTCGGTGTATTGCAACTGAACGAAGAGGGAGAGAGGGGAAAGCTACAATTGTTGTGGTAAGCGAAAAAAAAAACATTTTTTTGGCGGTTGGGGGTCAAGTTTTGGTACTCGAACGAGATGGTTACTTTGATTTTTTTTTTTTTCTTGAGTGTATGCAGAAGAAAAAATGATTAAAATTATTTTTTTTGATTTAAACGGAGAGTGATTATTGTAAAATCTAAAGGGAAAAAAATAATAATATAAACTATATAAAGTCAAAATATGTATCTATCTATTAATCTAATAAATTGTGAATAAAGTTAATTACGTATACTAATTGTTAAAAGTAAATTCACGTATTTTATATTGAGTGAGCATATCATTATTGTGGTATAGTGGATTTTATGATTGGTGGTCGTCAGGCAGTGGGCGAAATAAATAAAAACTGTGTGTCATTTGCGAATACAGTGCCAAAAGTAACCGTATGTGCAACGAGTATTGTGAACATACCAATTACCGATCAATTAATTACGGTGTGGATGGCGATTATCTCCAGTAATAAGTCGTATGTTTGTTGAGACCGTTTGTTTGCCGTACATTGAAGAACAGAGTGGAAATAAAAGCAAGTTTTGGTCTACTACCGCTTCGGGGCTAATCTACCGTACAAAAAATCGTGATCTGAAGTATTTGTTTGTGTCTCTATTGATGGCGTATATTTACTGTATGTTGTATACGGGCGAGTTAAATACAAGGTGGTAACTGCTGTGATGAGCTGTGAAACAACTGTTGCCGCAGAACGAAGAGGATAAAAAAAAACAGTTCGTTTATTTGTTTACTTTTTTTTATTTTTTTTCTATTTTTTATAAATCTAGTTTATTAATCAATTTAATTACTTTTGCTTTATTTTTGTTAATTTTTTTTGATACTTTTATTTGTTTTGCTTTAGTTTTAGCTTTATTTCTGTAAAATTTCTTATAATTTAATTTTCTCTGTAATATTTCATTTTTTTTTATTTTTTTTTCTGCATGACGCTCGCGTTTACTTCATTTTTGTTTTTTGTCTGTTAATGAGTAGTATTTTTTTATTATATTGTTTACTTCTTACCAAATAACATTTTTTTTACAGCTTCCTCTCTCTCTCTCTCTCGCGCGCTCCTTACGAGCTTAATTTTTGTTTTCTTCAGTATTTTTTTTTTTTTTTGATACTATGGTGATGAGGATGAGGGGTTAGGAGTATCACGGTGGAATGCTGAGGATGGGTTGAGGTTTCGGGGCCCGCGCGGTCCTACTGGTTGCCGGAGCCCAAAGCGTGCATTTAATTTATTAGTTTACTATTTCTTGGTTTTTTTAATCTTATGCGGTAATTCTAGCTTCGATCATGTCTTGGAAATCTCCCACCCCAGCTCTGAGCCAAGCCAGCTGTACCGCGTTCCAAGACCGCTGATCGAAGATTCTGTTGACGGAATTTTGGTATATATTCGGAGTTTAAATGGTCGGTGCCCCGTCAGATCAAGTATTGTGGCACCGCCAAACCCAATGGTATCGAGATTCCGTTACAGTGGCGCCCAAACATATTAAATGGCTTAAATTTCTCTCTTTATTTCATTTTTTTCTTCTCAGCTTTAATTTTTTTAATAATCCCATTCTTGGGGCGACTGGAGGTACGAGTTTTCACCATTTCCACCGCGTGGTGTTGATTGTGGTTGAAGTTCGTGTTCACCTCGCCCCAAGTCTAATGGGCATTGGTTTTTTCATTTAATCCATTTTCAGATTCAGTTACTTTTTAATTTTTTTTACTTTCCTAATTAAAGTTTACAGTTTTGACTTGGCGCACGCATTTGATGTTGTTTCCAGCAATTTTGCTGTTTGATTTCACCCGGATGCGCGTGTCAAGTCGTTCTATTTGGTTCCTTTTCTCAGATTTAGGTTTAAAGTTTCAATAAATTTTTTTTTTCAATTTTTCTGTTCTGTTTTCTTTGGGGTGTGCATTTATCGTTGATTTCCAGCGCTTAACGCTGTTTGAGTGCGCATGGATGCGCGCGCCAAAATTTCCTGTTCCCGAGAGGCATTGGAGCTGAGGCCGAAAAATTTCCACCGTGTGGTGTTGATTGTGGTTGAGGTTCTCGGTTTCAATGTTTCGGGTCCCACGTTAAAGTTCATTTTTCTCCTTTATCATAACGTTATTTCTCATTCTCTAGGTTTTTGTTATTCGGTGTTGGTTGGTAAGGTCGACTGATCCCACATTAAGTGTCGATTTCAGAAGACTTGGTAAATTCAACATCCTGACAAGTAGGATTAGCTCCAGCAGCTGATCTTGAGTCCCAAGTTAAGTTTGGTTTGATTTAATCAGAATTGTTGGAGCTGATATGTCTATCATCCGTTTCAAACTTTATATTTTTTTTCCCCCCTTCAATTTTTATTTTTTTATGCACGTGGCGGGTCCGGCACAGGCATGGATTTGCGTTCTGCTTTTGGGCGTCGCACCTCATCCTGTCCTCAGCACCCACATTTGATTTATTGCTTGATTTCTTTTGATATTTTGTTGAAATTTTTTTGTTCACTAATTATATTGGTGTCGGTTTATGATCTTTATTACTAGTATTCAACGCATTTTATTGTACTAGAAAAGGTTTATTTTCTTAAGTCGTTATTAATCATTAAGTTAAACGAACCTACGATTCAGATATATATATTTGTTTTTTTGTTTTTGTCTCTTTTGCTTTGACGGATCGGCAATTGCTACTTTTATTTTTCTATTATTATTGGTCGATTTGTTTAGCCTAGAATTTACCGTCGATATTACAAGTTAATTAGTCCTAAGCTTAAAAGTTCAAATATTGTCATAGTTTGGTATTTTATTTGGTTGTATAATTCATTCACGAGATAATCGTTATAAAACGGAAAATTTTCAGCATTCTTTAAAATAATTTTTGTTTTCTGTGGATTATAAATTATCGGGTGTTAACTTACCTCGATATTTGAAAATGGATGTATCAATGTTGAAGCCTGACGAAATAGGAGTCGAGTGTGAGTTGCGTGAGATATCACAGGACGATATCGGAGCATTCGAGGCTCTAAGACAACAAGTTGAGGCAGAACAAGCTGGCAAGGTTAGTTCACCAAAGAGAATGCACCCACGTGCATCTAAAAAACCCGATGTAGAAATCGAGTCTTGTCGGGTTAAATTGATTGCGTTACGTGAGGAGATCGCGAACCTAAAAACTACTGCCACGGAGGAGCAAGTAAAAGAAGCTCATCGAATCGTGTCTAGACTGATACACGTGCGTGGCAGATTAGAGCGAGCAACTCAATCCCCTACTTATAGGCAATTGGCACAACAGACGCTGCAACCTTGTTTGAAATTACAAGAGACTCTTGAGGAGTATTTGGACAATTCTGACACGCTGGATAAATCTATTGAGGTCGCTAATCAGGTGGAGATAGAAACTAGGCCGGTCATCGAGCCGGAGACTTCAACGGAATTCAAGTCTGGTGCTATCGTATCAATATCTCAATCTGATGGAATTGCCCTAAATCAGAATGAAACTGATGTCATCATCGCTCCTCAGGCCCAGCTCGTGCCGTCGGAACCCAATATGTTGACCGCAATGATGGCCCAGTTGACTCAGTTATCCGCGCAAATGGCAGCATTAGCTCAAAGGCAGGAGGCTCTCCAACTTCAGGTGTCGACTCGAACTCCATTATCGCCCGTAAAGACTTCTGCATTTCAACCGTCTACCTCTAGGCCGGCGTCTCCTCCTTCGGTAGCTCATGTCCAATTTCAGGAGATTCCTCCTATTGACACTATTCCGAATCCGACACCGGCGACCACTACACAAGGCACTCCCATCATTAATCAGGCATCTGCTGGTTCTCTCACTGGTACAAAACCTCATGCCGATTGGAATCTTTCTCCAAGTGCCCCCCTCAATAGTACGCTTAACCCCACCAATACAGTAGCTCCTAGTCCGCCTTATGGCGAGGCCTCTAGTTTACCGGCATATGCTTCCAATATGTCCAGCCATAGGCATCTTGCGCGTAGCGGAATATCATTTGGTGGAACCACGTCCGGTATCACTGTAGAGATGTTCCTTTTCCAATTGGAAACCGTAGCCACATCGATGAATATGCCCGCAGAGGCAATGATGGTGGAAATGAGCACGGTGTTACGGGACGTGGCCCTTCAATGGTATTGGATTTACCGTCGGCATCATCCCAAGGCTTTATGGGTGGATCTAAGAAGAGAGTTTATTGAAAGATTCAAAGATCGCCGAACTCCCTATGAGATCCGTAGAGCAGTCGAAGCCAGAAAACAGCAACCCAACGAAAATTTCATGGATTTTTACCATGAATTGTGGGGCCTAACTCTTCAATGCCAAACTCCTTATACCGACGAAGAATTAATACAGTTATTACTATCCAATATGAAACCTTCTCTGCAATACCACCTGACAGATCGCCATTTCGCTAGTATAGGGGACCTGATAAAGAGTTGTACGGCTTGGGAAGACACCCTAAAGCGCTTCCGTGTTTCAGCGGAACCTTTACAATTCAAACGCGGCATTAATGAGCTTACGGCTGGTGTTTATGAGGATAAGGGAATGTCCGTTTCATTCGCGAACAATTCCCCACTTGAACCATCTGCTGAATATTCGGTGTCTGCGTTTCAGACTACCCGTAAGGCCCCGGGAAGCACGCAGGAGCGAACAGTATCAACAAGCGTATCACATCAGCCCACTGGAACAAGACAATATCCTATTTGTTACAACTGTTTAGACATTGGTCACACTTACCTAGATTGTCCTATTCCCTCAACGGATATATTTTGCTACAAGTGTGGTTTGAAAGGAACCATTAAGCCGCGATGTTCTCGTTGTGCGGGAAACCAAACGAGTGGTCAATGGAGATCGGGGAGCCAGGGACCACTGCGGTTAAATGCCCCCAGCATCTTAAAGGAGGACGCGGCCAGCAATACGGACCCCGAGCTTCGTCGAGGATCTGCATCGGGGGGAAGGGATCAAACGAGCCCGTGATAGCTTCCGTAGAATCTCATGATTCCGATTTATTGTCTGAATCGGGTTCATTCGATCCCAACTCTATGATTGTAGATCCTGCAGTGTCTTCGCTTCTTCCAGAATGTCGAGTAGTCAACATCCCTAAACCAGGGAACTCCATTCTGTTAAATCCTCCTGTTGATAGTGATCTAGTTTACCCAACATCAGCGACTTTACTGTCTGATAATTTCGTGGATCGCTCTAATACGTCTTCTCTTTCCACCATCGATCCACTAGATTTTGTCACCTTGACTTCTCCGCAAAGCGAATCATTTAGGCCTGCTCGGCTGCACAGCCTAACCCGTTTGTCACGCTCAAAAAAATATTGGGAGAAGCGTCGGGTCATGAGATCCTTCGTCATTTCCTCTATACTCGGTTCTGAAACAGGTGACGTGAGGCCCTACGCTGATGTCCTTGTTAATGATGTTCCTTACCGAGGTCTTTTAGACAGTGGAGCTAGTGTGAGCGTGTTGGGTTGTGGATCCGAAAAATACCTATCTGATAAATCTCTGAAGTTTCACAATTTTCCGTCCCACATCAGTACTGCCAGTGGTCATTCTCAGCGAGTATTCGGCTATATTAATGCTCGTCTGAAGTTTAACAATAGTTCTCATGATTTAATTTTATACATAGTTCCTTCGTTGGAGCAGCCGCTTTATCTTGGGATCGATTTCTGGAATCGCTTTGGGATAGTTCCAAAAATCTCCTCATTTAGTGCTTCCAATGATCTGCATACTTCATCGGATGCGTCTAAATTTCACCTCCTTTCTAGAGATGATCAACAAACGTTGGATCAAATCAAAGAACTATTTCCTTCGAGTGACAACTTGGGTCTAGGCCGAACTTCATATCTGTTTCACTCTATTGATGTGGGATCGGCAAAACCTGTTAAACAGCGCTTCTACTCGGTATCTCCGGCCATTCAGAGACTCATGTATAGCGAGCTGGACCGGATGTTGTCTTTGGGGGTTATCGAGGAATCACAGAGTTCCTGGTGTTCACCGGTCACTTTAGTTCGTAAGGCCAATGGCAAAGTTCGTCTGTGCTTAGATGCTAGAGAACTGAACAAGGCCACCGTCAAGGATGCGTATCCGCTGCCTCTTATCAACGGATTGTTGGGTCGTTTGGATCAAACCCGATACATATCGGCAATAGATTTAAAAGATGCCTTTTGGCAGATACCTCTCGACCCACAATCTCGAGATAAGACAGCGTTTACGGTACCTGGACGGCCCTTGTATCAGTTCACCGTCATGCCTTTTGGGCTATGCAACGCTCCACAGACCCTTTGTCGCCTGATGCACAAAGTGATTCCGCATCAGTTACACGATAAGGTCTTCGTGTACCTCGATGATCTCCTGGTCACAACCGCCACTCTGAATGAGCATTTTGAGTTGCTGAAAGAAGTTGCTCATCTTCTGAAAGCCGCGGGACTCACTATCAATATCAGCAAAAGTAAGTTCGCACTAAAAGAAGTGAATTACCTGGGTTATGTCGTCGGTGATGGTTGCCTCCGCACAAACCCAGAGAAATGTAAAGCCATCTTGGAGTTCCCTGTTCCGAAAACGACTAAACAGATTAGGAGCTTCCTGGGAATGTGCGGATGGTATCGTCGCTTCATCGAAAATTTCGCTTCGCTGGCCGCTCCACTGACCGATCTTACCGGAAAACCTTCTAAGCTCCGTTGGTCCTCAGCTGCCGATGCTTCCTTTAAGGCGTTAAAGTCAGCTTTGACCTCTGCTCCCGTGCTGGCTAACCCTGACTACAGCAAGCCCTTCTATATACAGTGCGATGCCAGTACCGTCGGCGTAGGTAGCGTCTTATTCCAGGTGGACACCGAAGGTTTCGAGCGCCCCATTGAGTTTATCTCCCATAAGCTCAATGCGGCTCAAAGAAATTACTCGGTGACCGAATTGGAGTGCTACGCTGCGGTACTCAGTGTGCAAAAGTTCCGGCCTTATATAGAGGGGTATCCTTTTGTGATATACACAGATCATGCCAGTTTACGCTGGTTGATGTCACAAAAGGATCTGTCAGGGCGCTTAGCACGGTGGAGCCTAAAACTTCAGGCATTTGATTTCCAAATCGGATACCGGAAGGGGTCGAATAACGTGGTTCCCGACGCGCTATCCCGAGCATTCTGCGAGGAGTCTACAACTGCATCTGAACCTGTTGTCAGTATCAAGGCTGCTAGCTCGGCTGCTTCTGCTAATAATCATTTGCCTGTCTCTGAGCTTAGTAACCTGGCTTGTGTTTCCAGTCTTTCGGATCCTGTGAACGTTCCCGTGCTGCACATCGATCTTGCCTCCACTGCGTTTCAGGACGAAGAGTATGTTAATCGGATTTCTCAGATTAAACAGTTGCGAGATTGTGAACATAACTTCAAAATTCAGGGAAATAAGTTGATGATCGCTCCTTCTTACGGTATTCGGTACGTAGATACCGACATTCCCCAGTTCAGATTGGTTGTTCCTTCCTCTTTGACACTTGATTTGATTGAACAGGCCCACGTTCCTCCCACTTCAGCACACTTAGGCGGTGGTAAAACGCTTGAACGCCTACAACGACAGTTTTACTGGCCTGACATGGCCCGTCAAGTAAAGCAATATGTAAGCCACTGTTCTAAGTGTAAAATGAATAAGGCTGTAAACTTCTCTACCAGACCAGCTATGGGAAATCCGGTGGTGTCTTCTCGTCCTTTCCAGAAGTTGTATGTTGACTTTCTTGGTCCGTATCCACGATCGAAACGAGGGAATTCCCATATTGTCATAGTCGTTGATCACTTTTCAAAATTTGTCTTTGTTAAACCGTTACGCGAAGCATCGGCATCTTTGTTATGCACGTTTTTGGAAAACGAAATATTCTTACTATTTTCCGTCCCAGAAGTGATCACTTCCGACAACGGCAAACAATTTACATCTCATTTATTTAAAGGACTATTGACAAAGTACGGAATCTTACACTTGCGTACCCCTCTCTACTCTCCTCAGAGCAATGCCTCTGAAAGGGTAAACCGCACCTTGTTGTCAGCCATTCGGTCATATTTAGACGATCACAAGCATAGTGAGTGGGACAAGCATCTGTACGAGGTAGCGGCCGCTTTACGCAACGCAATTCATGATTCCGTGCATTACTCCCCTCACTATCTCGTGTTCGGCCAACACATGTCATTACATGGGTCAGATTATGAATTGCGTAGACTGCTCAGCGGCACCGATGCAAACGAAGTTCAGGCTCTGTCCAAGCCAGATCGACTAAATATGATAAAAAGCCAGATAAGTCACTATCTTCGCGTTGCACATGACAAAGGAGCGCGACATTATAATTTACGGAGTAGTCATCGTGTGTTTCAGGTCGGTCAACCCGTGTTTGTTCGATGTTTTAATTTGAGTGATGCAAGTAATAGGTATTCTGCTAAATTGGCCTCTAAATTCAAACCGGCCATAATCATTGCTAGAGTTGGTAACGTATCGTATGACCTCCAAGATCTGAATGGTAAATCGTTGGGAGTTTATCATGCCAAGGACATTCGCGCATAAATATTCTCCCGTCAGTAGTATGCTTTCTGTTTGTTCTGTTCCTCCTCCTCCTCATCTTCGTCTACTCGGATGATGTATTAATTTTGGCCCGGCTATCGAGACCCTTTCTCGGGTGTGGGACGTCCCCACGATTGTTACGCCGCTTTTGTGCGTCGTTCCAGCGCGTAAGGAAATGCGGTGCACTGCCCAGCCTTATTTGGGCAATTTCGGTGTATTGCAACTGAACGAAGAGGGAGAGAGGGGAAAGCTACAATTGTTGTGGTAAGCGAAAAAAAAAACATTTTTTTGGCGGTTGGGGGTCAAGTTTTGGTACTCGAACGAGATGGTTACTTTGATTTTTTTTTTTTTCTTGAGTGTATGCAGAAGAAAAAATGATTAAAATTATTTTTTTTGATTTAAACGGAGAGTGATTATTGTAAAATCTAAAGGGAAAAAAATAATAATATAAACTATATAAAGTCAAAATATGTATCTATCTATTAATCTAATAAATTGTGAATAAAGTTAATTACGTATACTAATTGTTAAAAGTAAATTCACGTATTTTATATTGAGTGAGCATATCATTATTGTGGTATAGTGGATTTTATGATTGGTGGTCGTCAGGCAGTGGGCGAAATAAATAAAAACTGTGTGTCATTTGCGAATACAGTGCCAAAAGTAACCGTATGTGCAACGAGTATTGTGAACATACCAATTACCGATCAATTAATTACGGTGTGGATGGCGATTATCTCCAGTAATAAGTCGTATGTTTGTTGAGACCGTTTGTTTGCCGTACATTGAAGAACAGAGTGGAAATAAAAGCAAGTTTTGGTCTACTACCGCTTCGGGGCTAATCTACCGTACAAAAAATCGTGATCTGAAGTATTTGTTTGTGTCTCTATTGATGGCGTATATTTACTGTATGTTGTATACGGGCGAGTTAAATACAAGGTGGTAACTGCTGTGATGAGCTGTGAAACAACTGTTGCCGCAGAACGAAGAGGATAAAAAAAAACAGTTCGTTTATTTGTTTACTTTTTTTTATTTTTTTTCTATTTTTTATAAATCTAGTTTATTAATCAATTTAATTACTTTTGCTTTATTTTTGTTAATTTTTTTTGATACTTTTATTTGTTTTGCTTTAGTTTTAGCTTTATTTCTGTAAAATTTCTTATAATTTAATTTTCTCTGTAATATTTCATTTTTTTTTATTTTTTTTTCTGCATGACGCTCGCGTTTACTTCATTTTTGTTTTTTGTCTGTTAATGAGTAGTATTTTTTTATTATATTGTTTACTTCTTACCAAATAACATTTTTTTTACAGCTTCCTCTCTCTCTCTCTCTCGCGCGCTCCTTACGAGCTTAATTTTTGTTTTCTTCAGTATTTTTTTTTTTTTTTTGATACTATGGTGATGAGGATGAGGGGTTAGGAGTATCACGGTGGAATGCTGAGGATGGGTTGAGGTTTCGGGGCCCGCGCGGTCCTACTGGTTGCCGGAGCCCAAAGCGTGCATTTAATTTATTAGTTTACTATTTCTTGGTTTTTTTAATCTTATGCGGTAATTCTAGCTTCGATCATGTCTTGGAAATCTCCCACCCCAGCTCTGAGCCAAGCCAGCTGTACCGCGTTCCAAGACCGCTGATCGAAGATTCTGTTGACGGAATTTTGGTATATATTCGGAGTTTAAATGGTCGGTGCCCCGTCAGATCAAGTATTGTGGCACCGCCAAACCCAATGGTATCGAGATTCCGTTACAAGATCTATGAAATATGATATTTTCGAAACTTCAAGTTAATATGTGGTGAGTTTGCGTACTCATATTATCCAAATTTATCCCGAAATACCTTTCCAATTTGAAATCTCCCGGCTCGATAAAGAATAAACAAAACTCAAGAAGTTTCTTGTTTTAATTATATTTTCCAACTGACCCATTACAAAATAATAATCATTACATTGACTTGTTTCTTTCAAGGTACAGTCACAGAATAATAAACAACCAGAACCGACATTACGTGGACCGAGAAATTTTTGCTCTTACCTTATACATATTTTACATGTTAATTTTGAATTTTCTGCCACTGAACGATAATTTAACACCGAAAATCGTACCTTCTATAAACCAAGGTCAAAAAAATGAGTTCACTTTTCTCCATATAAAAACCGCGTTATGTCGCTTCTGGGTATTCTGTGGTACAGTTAACGATGATACAATATGCGTTTACGTTAGAATTTATCCTAAAGTAGTAATAATATCTACAGTTACACGGTTATAATTTTAAAACTAAGTTTCATACGAAATTCCGCGATACGAAATTCTAAAATTTGTTAGAACATTCTGTAATTCTAGAAAAGCTGTAGACAATAAAATTTTATAAGCCAGAATTAAAATTTTAAAATTTAGGATTTACGCAGTAGAATTTTAATAGTATGAATAGTTCTTTGATCAAAATTAATTAAGAAAGTGAAATCTCGTTATAACGAAGATAAAGGGACCAGAAACCAGGGCTGCGGAGTCGGGAGTCGGCGACGAGGACTCGTTCTTTATCTCCTAAAGTATACCTTACCTTAGTTACAAAAAAACTTCGTATATTTGACCTCCTAGCAATTTTATAAAGAATGGCGATGCGTAATGTTTCACTTATAAGAAAAACTCAAATATCTTCGCAACAGTTAACACATAGAAAAATGTTTCTGCTTGATAACGAGATGTTATTTGCTAGAAATTATTTCGACTCCAAAGTTAGAGTATCATTAAGTGACGATCAACAAAATAGAGGCAAACCGGCGGTATTTAATTTGGAAATGGTTTAAAACGATTTTTAGATATTATCGAAAAGCTCACAGTCATAGTGACCAGTTGTAATCTTCAACTATTAACCACCAAGAAAATCCTGTTGAAGAACTAGAAGAAAAACATGAATTCTAAAAATTACTAGATGACCATCAGGAATCGAAACGACTTCGAATTACAAAAATTATGGATTAATATTTTTGATGGATTATTGAAAGTAGTAAAATTCAACCGAATTTTTTTTTATCTTTAAATTATATTCTAATGATGAAAGTAAATACGAGCTCGAGCAGTATTATGAATTTTATAATATTTTGATTACATGGAGAAGTTGGAGTCGGGTAGTCAATAAATGTTTAATACATCGGAGTCGGAGTCAGAGTCGAAGACTTATTTTACCGACTCCGCAACCCTGCCGAAATCATTAATTCGCTATATAGTAATTTAGTTGTAATAAATTTATGAAAATGTAAAATTTTATTAGTTCACTTCCTTATAAATCATTTGGTTAGCCATAGATAGGCAACTGCCTAAGGGCGCCAACTGAAATAGGGCGCTTGATTTTTTTTTTCAAAATTTTATTAAACATAATTTGTTTTAACCGTAATTAGAATTTATTTGTATCAACACGAAGTCGCTATTTAAAATAATCAGTAAAAGGTGCTCAGACAAGTTGGGAGCATTATACGAAAACTTGCTAGCCGAACATTGCCTTTAAGAGGAAAAACACAAAACATTGGAAACGTCAATAATGGTAATTTTTTGATGGCAGTGGAATTAGTAGCTGAATTCGATCCCTTCTTGGCTGCTTATATTGAAAAATATGAAAATCCAGGAAAAGGGAGAACTTCATTTTTTTCGTCAATCGTATTCGAAGAAAGTGTAATATTAATGGCCGAAAAGGTAAAAGAATAAATATGTACGGTAGTAAGAGAGGCAAAATATTACTCTTAGCGTTGACTCCACTCCAGATAAGATATATCACATACTGATCAACTCGCTTTTATTATTAGATATGTAAAAGATGGTGTGCCCGAGGAACATTTTTTTGGAAAATTTTGAACATAAAGCTGAAGATATGGAGAAGGAAATAATACAATATTTAAATGCAAATAAAATTCAAATCAAAAATATGAGAGGCCAATCATATGACAATGCTATAAACATGTCTGGCATTTATACAGGACTTCAAGCACGAATTAAGAACTTAATGAACAAGCACATTTTGTAGCTTGTGTAGCAACATTTTTTTAATTTTTTGCAAGAATTGTTTAACTTTTATCTTCCTCAACTAGTCGTTGGTTAGTGTTAACTACTGCTTTAATTGAAATTTTGCCCAAATTAAGAGCAACTCTTCTTCAGAATATTTTTTTTTTTACTTGCAACAGTTGGTACCAAGCTCTAAAATATAATTTACTATTTAGAATTTTAACAAACATTAAATAGTGATAACGAATTATTGAATAAAGTATAATTAATTCCAAATGATAATTAACAAAATTTAAAATTCTGATTTATCGAAAAATTGATAATTGTTATTTAATACCAACTCATAAAACTAAATATATTTAATATATTTACTATAGTGGTAAACACTGCAACTAGGTGAAGAAGAGAATTTATCTATTCCTTCTTCTCAGCGGAATGAAACTCTTCATTCCGGAATAAAAATACACGGCATTGTTGTTGTAAAATTGCCAAAGTAAGACTACAAGTATTTAAGCTTTTCATGACCTTTTTCGTAAATTGTTTAGGTAAAAAAAATCTAATGAACGGGTTCAACTCCCGAAGGTTAAGGTTTGTTTCATATGGGAACAGAATATATGAGAGTTTGTAAACGTTTAATTTTTGTTTCACTTGACGTTTTGAGTGCTTAAAACCGTTTTTTAGCGGACTATTAAATTTTTTGGTTATGTACAAAGTGCCCAAGTTCATAAATAGTGAAAGCTTATTTGGATACAAAGAATTTGAATATTGAAGCATTTGTTGAATCTAATGCTTTTTTGGTGAGATTTTGTCTCGAGATGTTCCTCTATACTATGGATTTTAATAAAAGCTTATTTAGTAGCTAACATTTTTTTTTTTTTAATCATGCAAAATGCTAAAAAATGGCAAATAAACTTTTGTGTGTCCGTTTTGATCAAAATAGCACAGTCCAAAATTTAGCTACGAGCTAAGCAGCAGCTTATACCTAACTGGATCGTTTTAAGATTCTAACTGATACAATGTGAGAAAATACATTGTTTACAAAAAATAATAAATGCTAAAGCGATTAAGTTCGAGATCGATGAATTTGCATGTACTTAACTTAAAAGTGCTGAAAAAACTAAAGGCTCATAAAGCTTCATAATAACAAATATCAATCTGTTATAGATTTATGATGTGCACACCAAATACAGAAGCTCTTTCGATTATTGGAGCTTGACAGCTTCCTCAACGCTTAAGATTAGGGTTTCAAATAGAATTTTGAATTAATTTTAATACATTTGGATTATATTATTGGATAGGAAGTCTTTTTAAATAGACCTCGCAGGATTTTGAAAGCTTTAAGAGAAATATATAAAAAAATTCTATTTAACGCTGAAATCTGACTTTTTAAGCTACTAACTAAAAGTTTCAGTAAAATGTTGGGATTGTCAAGAAAGTTTGGGGCTAAAAGCAGAAACTAATTGTTCTTCTGACGTTTTTATTTGTTAAATAGAAAGTTTGCATATTTTCTGTTGCATATTTCTCTTCTAGTTTCAAATGCTTTAAAATTTTACAAAAATAGTTCAGTTTCAGTTAGTATCAACTTGACTAAAATTTAAATTTAGAAAATAGAAGCTTATCATTCAAAAATATGTCAAAGCATAATCCAAGTTAACCGGCCAACTTAGGTTTTCATTTTAAAGCTCCATGAATTTGGAAATAATTATAGATTTACAAATCTATTTAAAAATGCTAACGTAAAATACTAAAAATTAGTACGAGCTTATACCCAACTTTCTATTCACTTCACATGTTATGTGATTTAAATGATGTCATATTGCAATACTGTAAAATGAACGTGTCAAAGCCTGTATGTGCTAAAAGCTTTTTTATTTAAAAAACAAATCATTAAAATTCGTGATCAATATTTCTCCGAGGTTCTAATTTAAAGCTTCATTTCCCAAAATACAATACCGTTTGCCGGAACTTTAAAATTTTGAAAGCATTTTTAATTTCAAAAACAATTAAAAGTTTGAGATCGATGTATCTAATTTTTAATAAGATTCGTTCATCAAAACAATCATTAAGACCCATAAATGTTATCAATATTTTTTCCTATATAAGCAACAAAATGTTTGTAAAAAGATATTTAATATTTTGAAAGTAATATAAGCAAAATCATTTAACTGTGAAGATTAAAAAAAAAACACTTGAAAGCTTGAGAACGATGAATCTACATTTATTTTAAAGTGATTAAAGAGAATCTGGAAGCTTGAATAATTTAATTAAAAATATAAATTATTTAAATTTCGTTCATAAAGTATAAAGCTGATAAAAATGAAAATTCAAAGTTTATAAAAGCTGCAAAAATACATACCATTATATGGTTTACTAACAGTGATAAATGCTAAGGCTAATTTGTATATTAGTGCATAATTTTAATAATACTGAAATCTTGGAAAGCTTCGTAATAAAATTTGTTCAGTTCAAATTTAACTTTGCTAGCGCAACATCAATCTGTTATAGGTTTATGATGTGCATACCAAATACAGAAGCTCTTTCGATTTTTGCGGCATGGTAGTTTCCTAAAGCGTTTCACTAGCTTTCTAAATGTTGGATTTTGAATTAAATTTGATCATTTGTCAATAGAAGGTTTCTAATATGTTTTAGGTTATTTTAGTGTCGATTTTTGCAGGAGTTTAAAAGCATTAAGGGAAACATACACATAATCGAGTAAAATGCCAAAATTTAGTACAACATTATACTCTACTTCAACTTTCTTGAAGTGTACTTTGAAAGACTTTTATTTGAAATCAATTGAATGTTTGAAATCGATTTGTTTTTAAAATTAAAATCTCAAAACAATTATTAATGCATTAAAATTTTAAAACTTCAAAGTTTATAAAAGCTCAAGTTTTTTACTATAAAAGTTTACAAAATGTTTGTAAAAAGTTCTTTAATGAGCTTAAAGCTTTGTAATTTTATAACAATTTAAAGTTTTCTTTAATAAGGTAAATTTCAAATTTGCAGAGATTGGATAATTTTAATTCGCATAAAAAAGCAAATTAGTGAGTTTGTGCTTTCCTCAATTCCGAAAGCATGAGTTAAAACCTTTCAATAAAAGCTACGTGTTTTCAGATACGCTTGGTTTTTGCGAGCTTAAAGAATTAATTAAAAGCCGAAAGCTTCAAAAATTTATATAAAAGTTTAAATTAATTAAATTTCGTTCATAAAAATAAAAAGCTCATAAAAATGATTGCAACATTTAAATGTTGAAACTTCAAAGTTTAAAAAAACTGCCAACAAATATTGGGCTGTTCGGAAAATAATTTCATTTTTTCCCAACAGAGGACTTAATTGTATTTTTTTACAGCCAACTTCACACTTAAGCCGCATTGTCATTTTATATTTTGACAGCTGATATAGCAAGGCTTGTTTGTTAAAAAGTTTGTTTGGTGCCCTATCAAATATGGAAGGTCGAAAGCAGCATTTTCGGCGTATTTCACTTAAGGAAAAAGTTATTGGATGTGTATGGAGAAGATGTAAGTGCCAAAACTGGTTTGCAAAATTGTTGAAGATGCACCACGTTTTAGAAGGCCAGTTGAAGATGATGAAAACAAAATAAAGGCATTGATTGATGCAAACCGCCGAATAACAAATTGAATTCCACCTTTCATGATCACGTGAAACGCCACGGTTTCATTTCAAAACTCGACATATGGGTTCCATATGTTCTTAAAGAAAGAAATTGTATCCGCCGCATTAACATCTGTGTTATGCTTCTCTGCAGAAAGAAGTTTTTCATTGTTTCAAAATACTGAAAACATATTTGCGATCAATTTAATATAAAAGAACAACGTTTAAATGCATTAACTATATTGTCAACAAAAATAGAATTTACATTGAATATTGATTATACTGGAATAATTGTTGCTTTCGCCGACAAAAAAGCTAGAAGAAAATTTTAATAAATATGTTAATATGTACAATTATTTTTGTTGGTTATTAAATGAATATATTAACAATAACAGCAAATATGTAATTAAGTTTTCATTATAGTGTACTGCTAAATATTTTTGAAAATCTCTGTAAAATTATAGGGCGCTTCAGTATGCTTTTTTTTAATAAAAAATAAAAATTATAACTGTGGGAAGTTTATTGTAACCATGGTCATTTTTTTTAATTTTTTATCTGTTTCAAAAGGTTAAAAATTTTGACATTTGCTTTCATACATTCTTTGAAGGAACAATAACAAAAAAATTAATTTAAAATCAAAATTTAAAATAAATTATCAGTTAAATAATAAATAAAAGCAAAATATGGAGAGTAATAAAAGTAAAAAAATATTTGCAAATTATATTAGCTATTCAAATATTAAACAACAATATTTTAACAAAAGTGTTTTAAAAAAAAAGTTGCAAGAACACAATAAGGTTACTTTGACTTAATAATTGTCCATTACGAATATTGAAAAAAATATTTGCAGCTTCGTGTTGTATCCAACAAAATAGAGGATATTTGAGAAGCTACACAACATTCCAAAAAATACTGCAAATGAGGCCACAAAAACATCACGGTTGGTCGATCGAGTATGAATTAATAATTTTTCTGTATTGGATGGTCGCCGGTTGCAGTTACACAGAGTCACTGGGAATTTTGCTGGTTTAAGCCGCCACTCCATCAGTATTAAATTGCTAATTTGTTTTACAACATACATGAACCACATAGTCTTCAAGAGAATCACTTAAACGAAGTTGGAGTCAAATTTTGTTCCCGAGCCTATTTTTAAAAATGCTGTTGTAGCAATTGATGGCTGTCATATCAGGATTAAATGCCCTGTTAATTGGCACGATGAGTACATCAATTATAAACGGTTTCACCTAATCATATTGCAAGCTGTAGTGGATGGGTCAGGAAAATTTATTGATATTTTTGTCGGTTACCCTGGATCTGTGCATGACACAAGGGTGTTATGTAATAGTCCGTTATATAAACGTGGAAAATGTCCGCCCCCCACAATATTATTTATTAAGAGATGGAGGGTATTCTTGCAAATTAAATCCAATAGCCATAATTACACCGTACACAAACCTAAATGAAGAGCAACGAAAATTTAATACAGTGCACAACAATTCAAGAAATGTCGTAAAGTGTTCGTTTGGAATCATGAAAAATCGTTGGCGCAACATATTTTTGAAAGCGCTCGAACAAAATATCGAGAACTGTATTAAAATTCAAACTTTTGAATTATTCTGGTGTATTCCAGATTGATAAATACACTACCCTGCAAAATTTTGCCCCTGGACAATGAATAGTTGTTTCCCAAGTAATTTTTCACGCTGAATCCGAATATGTGCTCAGAATTGCTCTATCACGTCAGGTTTATGAGATATTCTAACCTAAAAGTGCAAAAAACACTGTTTTTTGACATATTTGAGGTTATCTAGCACCGCCATATTTTTGTTCTACAAAAATCCATGTATGGCATCTTATAGTACAAGTCTTCTTCTTTCAAATGCTGTTGAGTTTGCTCAAATATCTTTTTTGTTCGCTGAGATATCGCATTTTCAAAATTGCATGTTCGTGAATTTTTCGGTATAAAAACACTACCCTGCAAAATTTTAAAAATTGGTGCCACTTGACAATGAATAGTTGGTTCCGAAGTAATTTTTACGCTGAATCCGAATCAGGCCTCAGAATTGCTCTATCACGTCAGGTTTATGAGATATTCTAACCTAAATGTGCATATATACCGTAGGTATAAAAGGTAGTGTTATTATACCGTATACCGAGAAATTCACGAACATGCAAATTTGAAAATGCGATATCTCGGCGAAAAAAAAAGATATTTGAGCAAACTCAACAGCATTTGAAAGAAGAAGACTTGTACTATAAGATCCCATACATGGATTTTTGAAGAAAAAAAAAATGGCAGTGCTAGATAACCTTAAATATGTCAAAAACAGTGTTTTTTGCACTTTTAGGTTAGAATATCTCATAAACCTGACGTGATAGAGAAATTCTGAGCCCATATTCGGATTCAGCGTGAAAAATTACTTCGGAAACAACTATTCAGTGTCCAGGGTCACCAAATTTTTAAAATTTTGCAGGGTAGTGATATTTAAGAAAAGGAGAAATTGTTAAGAGTTTCCAATTCAGTTTCGATCTGTGAGCATGTGAAAAATGCACTAACATTGAAATTGTTAAAAGTTTAGAAAGGGGAATGCAAAAATTCGCTAATACTACAAGTGCACGGTTGATTCCTATATATAGGAAAAAATCAGTGTAATACATTAGCAGTTCAGTCGCTATAGCCTGATGAGATGTACTGAAAAATGATTTATTTTTCACAAGCTCACAGATCGAAACTAAATTGCAAACTCTTAACAATTTCTCCTCTTCTTAAATGTATTAAAATTGTAGCATCAGTTTGCATTTTACACAATATTTGTATAATGGGGGATGATTTTGAGGGAAACATTGATAATTATAATAAAAGTGAATCAGACAAACTATAGAAATCTGGATTCAAATGAAGCAATTATATTTCGAGATAGTTTGCTCCAGCAGTTATTAATTACTAATCATGAATAAAACATAAAATTATTTATTTTAATTAAAAATCATTCCATGTCGGAGGAGTCAGATGGGTTTTGCTGTTAATCACAAACCAATTTAATGACAAATTGGATATGTTGAGGGGGGAAGTTGGAAAAAGTGCTAACGAGTAAGACAGACGCTAAATTATTGCCTCTGCAAGTAAAAAATAAACGATTTGGGATTATGATGGATATGGTTTGTTCCGAGTGACATATAAATATAACTATCGGTGTTAAACTTGGCTGTGTGGTTTTAAACATAAAGTGGTAATGTGTGTGAAATTGACGAATGGATAAAGGACAAGGAATGTTGAATAAGCTTTACATGCAATGGATAATGACAAAACGGAAACACATTTTTACCATGCCAAGCAAGTGATGTAATTTTTAGCTGCAAAACATGAAGGCTGAAAGTGGAATCATAAATAGGAGGTTGTTTCCTCCATAGGTAATTAGAAGGGGATAGTTAAAAGAACTGTGAAGCAGTATGACAATGTGCAAATCATTGGTCGTTTCTTAATTTCATAACATCAAAAGTTGTTTATTATTATTGAATTTATTATTAATATAATTTTTACAGGTAAAGCTTTATTTATTGAATTGATTCTTAAAAATATTGTGAAGGTGGCTTATTTCCTAAAAATGTTCTCAAAAGTAAATTGGAGTCAACCCGAAATTTATTAGCAAACTCATTTTCTTGCATACATTAAATTTTTATATGTATATATTTTGGGTTATGATAATTTATCGATTGCAGAATTTGACAGTAGTATCAAAGGTACTTTAAAACCGGAAAATTCACAGATTCGGGAAGCTAAAAGAACCAAGAGAAACAGATACTAATATTAATATTAAGATTGTCCGTAGCAACTAATGATGTTTTAACCTTCACTTTGACTGCCCGGGTATAAATCTGAATTTTCTCTTCTGAATATTTTTGTAGTTTTTTTAATAAATAAATGAAAAAGAAACACTAAAACTTCAAAAATTAGTTCGCTCCTATTGACGATTGGAGCATCACGGATTCCATCTAGTGGACAATTTTTAAACTGAGCTACCTGATAATTTGACGTTCGAAATTATTTTAACCAATTCCAATTTTGAACTGTAAACACAATTTGTACTTACCGGATTGCTAGTAATTGTAAATAATCACAGTTTTGGGCTATAAAAACAATTTTTAATTACCACATTGCTAAATTTTCTTTCGTCGCATTTGTGACAAATGTCATTTTATCAGGTGCATTATTTTGACTTTTTTCCTCGAGAGGCGCTTTCTCTACTTTTACAATCGTCAATAACGTTTTCAATAAAAATATATATGATTTTTATTTCTATACCGGGGTATTTGCTGTCAAGGTTAAGGATTTTTTTTATCGACAAAGTGAAGGTTAATAACATGCTCAATGGAAATCTAGGGTTATTAACACATTTACATAAGTTAATTCATATTAATCAAGTAGTAATTATTTACTTTTTACACTTTCTGCCGTAGGCACTTGGCGAAACACACTTAATACACACATTTTTAAAATTTTTTTAAAAAAAACTTGGGATTTAAAAAAAAAAAAAAAATGTGTGTAGTAATTATTTGCTAATAATAGATTAATATTGATTTTGTTTCAGAGATCACGAGAAATTGGATTCAATTTATGGAAATTATATTAAACTTAAATTTAAAATTAATTAATTAAGAGGATGAGATTAGTTAATTAAATTAATGCGTTTTGAATTTTAGAAATTAGAATGCAATTTAATATTAATTTTAATAAAGCATGGGAGTAGATTGGAGATGTGTTGTCATGGTTGGTTGAGAGTATCAATCAATGGAAAGCGGCCGGAGGCAGTGGGGTGTGGGAGGTATATAAGAAGTAATTGATAACTAATTAACATTGACTTTAGGATGCCAATGATGGAAAGCAGTTTGTAGAAAAAATGTAGTAAAATAATTATTATAAAAATGTAAATACTAACAATTGACCGCCAAGGTGTTTGTAACCGGGTCGATCTCAATCCTATACGAACAATCCTATCCTATCCTTCCAAATAAATGTATAAAAGGGTGTACGGTGGGCCCGGCGTCCAAAATTCTTAGAATTACCGGGAGATCCTTCTAAATGCTTAGTCGTACATTCAGAATCAATCAATCAATTCCATGTCGGAGGAGTCAGATGCCACCAATAATTAACTCACGTCGATATTAGGGTAATCTTGTTTCACCATTTGTCTAATACAGACACGAGCGAACCAACTTTTCTGTTAATTTTTTTATTTTGGCCGAGTATTTTTTGCTCAAATAAACTCATCTCAGTGCGATCGGATAATGAACTTGCGCGAATACTATTTTGGGAACTTGCTTCCGAACCATACTCTGATGACGTGCTTGGGATGCATTATCATGCATTATCGTACGTACATTCCAAGTTATTGTCGCTCGTCTCCAATCCCGCTTAATTACTTTACAACCTTGATGGATGGTAATTGTGCTTCAAGGCAGTAAATTTATCTAATTCTTCGAAAAATGCCCAAGTACTTGCTTGATTAGACGGTCCATCGTCAATTGTACGTTGTACCATCTCCCAAGTTTGCTTCATATATTTTCTAAAAATAATTATATTTTATTTCATTTTGCTCTCTTTTACGTAAGTAAAATAAAGTATGTATAGCAATCATGAAAATTTTCGACCTTGAGATTATTGAAGATTTATCTGTTTTGAGGTCCCCTGAGTCCGAAAAAGTGGATTTCGAAATGATGTCTGTCTGTCAGTCTGTCTGTCCGTCTGTCAGTCTGTGACCTCTCTACAGCCCAGACGGCTTAACCAATCGAACTGAAACTTCAGATTTAAGCTTTTTTGATAAATTGGAAGGCCCCAGTGAATTTTACTCCAAATCGGTCAACCGGAAGAAGCTACTCCCGTGGGGCAGAAAATTTGTTTTGCAAATATCTGAAAAAGTATAAGGTTTACAAAAAATTACTAAAACAAAATGTTTCCAAAAATTAAAAAAAATAAAAATAAACAAATTAAAAATTTAAAAAAAATTAAAAAATTTTATAAAAAAAAATAAAATTGATGTTTGGCCAACACAATAATATATGTGTATATGTATATAGCCTAATTATGCTAATTATAATTAATTTGCACACTACAGTGACGTACTTCCGGTTTTTAATGCAAATATTACATAATTGAATGTACATCATTGTTCCATGTTTCTTAACTTTTTTAACGACTTATTAGGGTTTTTGGTCCTTTAGTATGTATATTGTTTTATAATTGCAAAAATATTTCGCAAAATCCCCCCCTGCCCTCCCCCCCCCCCCCCCCCACTTTTCTACAGGGAGTTACAGCAGTTCTTGCATTTGTAATTTTTATTTTTTCTAAACTGAATAACTTCTTCGGTTTGAATGTATAATTTTCCAAACAGTAATTATTGTGTGTATTATCCCAATTATGCTAATTCCAAGACATTTTTCCAAGACAAACGAAACATTTTTCGGAACCAAACAAAACATTTTCAAATTCATATGATATAAAATTTTTCAAAATAAAAAATTGGTAAAATAATTTTAGTTTTGTTTCAACTTGGGGCTATCAACTGCTTTTGGCAGTCTCATCAACATACTCCGGTTATAAATTTGCTGTCGTTTTGAGTTACTGCTTGAGGTACGTGGTAGCTTATATTCTCTGTTTCCCATCTTAATTATCACGACTCTGATGTGTCCTTCTTCGCCAGGATAAACTACTTTTATGCAGCCGATAGCCCACTTGGAGGTAAAAATTGTCCTTTAAGAAGAATCATATCGCTAATTTTTAAATTGTTTTGTGTTGATGTTGGTTTAAAGGGCTCTCTGAGTGGAATGGGAGTCCATCATTATAAAATAAATAAAAATACCAAAAGTTAGATTTTGTAATTTTTGTTTTTTTTTATTTAATGTTTAATTAATTCAATTCTAGATTGAAAACTCTCCTTTAACCTTCACTCTGTGTATAGCTTACTATAACGTTGTCTGTGTATAGGGGTCAATCTGACCCCATGGATAACTTCATATATTTCATAGGGAAAGTAAATAAAAATTGTTTATTTTCTTATTACAAATTTATATTTTTATTGAAAAAGTAATTACATTCACAAAAAATCACTTTAATTAGTCAAATTTATGTTTTAACCACATACGTCATCTGAAACCACTTAATGTTCATCTGAAAACATTTCCCCTTTTTTAATGCATTCTATGCATAGGATTTTGGTGTGGTTTGGGCAAGATAGCTCATAACAAAAATGACATCTTGTTCTGGATGTCATATCAGATAATCAAAGGGCGCAAATAAAATCTTGGTCGTTTTCTAAGGGTCTTAGCCGAGACTTTTTCGCCTGTCGATTCCCGTCTTGTTAGTAACACTATAACCTATTAAATCGATTGCTGTCCTTACATTTTTTTTTAACTTTCGAGGGTTAGAGAGCTGGCTTGCACCAGTTGTATAACCAATTCTTTTAGAAACGATTTTCTTTAGGGTAAAACTTTCAAGTATTAGGTTGTTATCAAAACTAAATTTTAAAGATTTTAGTTCTCGGTTTTTTTTTAATTCCTTACTTGTAATAAGCTCTTTGGGCAAATCAGGTTTGATTTGTAGGATTGTTCCAATTAGCGTCGGTTTTATTCCTGAAAAATTTGCTCGGCTAAAGTACCAATAGTGAAAAAGTTGTTCATAGTAATTGTTATTCTTTTGTTGACGTGAAGTGTGGATATCCGATGGACTAAATTCAAGGCGTAATTAATCGAATGAGGCCTCCCTGGTTGCCCATCAACATACACTTCTGCGTTCAATGGGTAAGAGATCTTTGCGTCGCGTAGCCAAAATATTTTAATTCCATACTTCCCTGGTTTTGATGGTACGTATTGTCGGGAAGAACATCTCCTTCGTGTTAGAATCAATTGTTCATCAATAGTTAAATTTGATGACGGTTTATAAGGTTTTCGAATATTTGCCAAGAAAATTTTCCATACAGTTCAGAATGCTACCGATCTATCTGTTTTTAGCAGCTCCTGTCGGATATCACAGCTCGATAAAATGAACGGTCGTCCCAGTTCTTAAGAGCGCCAGCGTAAATTACAATGCAAGTCAATGCAAACATTTCCACCGAATTAGTATCATACAAAGCACGGTGTTTTTCTGTTATTTTATTATTCATTATATAAAACTGCCGCGCTTTTCTATTGGTCTCATTGGCCACGATAATATTTACCAATATTTCTGTGATGGTTTTTTGGAAAGCTAGTAACTGAGTTGTTAGATTTTTTGCTGTTTGCTCCGTGAAGCCTTCCATTTCCCGCAGTAGTAGAAAGTCGCATGTTCTGGTCACATTTGCAATATTTAGGCTCCACTTTCGGATACATTTTTTTAATTTGGGCATAAAACCATATACCAGTAACCGCTTCTTCATCTTCAAAAGTGGCAGTTTCATCATTTCCCTGTTCATTTTCTCGATCGTCAGCGCAAAGTTCAAAATTTTCATCATCATCAAAATTTATCGGCTCAATATATTCATCCTCATCGTAATCACAGATGTTTATCGGCTCGGCATGTACAACTCTCGCCGCCTTTCGAAAAATCCACTTCAATATTATCGTTCGTTATTTCCCTTTCATCTGACAGCCTCACTTACTAATTAACAAAAAAATGCAAAAGACATCACAGACATACTTTACAATACATTCATAAACATAAAAATTAAGTCATTTTTTGATTTATATAGAAAATAGTAGGTATCTACATGGAAATAATTTGGGGTCACTTTGACCCCAGTACACAGAAATGCGCTTGGTTCATTTCAGACTATCGTAATTACCAAATTTACAAGTAATTTGGACCCGCTTTTCATTGTATTGCGTGTACAAGATATTAGTTGAGGCTTTCTTTTAGGGCATGAGCCATTCAAATAATAAAAAACGCAGTTTTTTCATTTTAAAACCGACTGGGGTCAATTTGACCCCAATACACAGAGAGAAGGTTAATTTGGAAAACGTCACATTATGTACTAAATAACAAATGCGTGTGCGTCAGCCAACTGAAAATAATGCAGACTCTTTTTATATCATTTAATAATACACTTATACATACTTATAATGCATTTTCAAATACGAAAAATAATTTAAATGTCATTTTTTGTGTTTTGTTACTTTTGGATTTTTGAGACGAAACGCCACACACTGCCCCTCTAGTAAAATTTCAGGGTACCAAAATTTTACGAAATAATTTTACTCATCCCGTAGGAAACGAGATGGTGTTTTGATCATGCGTCCAGCTTTCGTTAATGTGACCTTTTTTGTTGGAATAATATTTAGTGGATCTGCTATGACTTCCTGCTTTGGTATTGATACATCCACGGTGATATTCTTAGTTGTAACTGTATCATCTTCACATTGTTCAGTAAAACATGGTTTTAATCGATCTAATGATACTCTTACTTTCTTGTTATTTACTCTGTGTATGGGGATTATACTAGTATTTGTTGGATTTAACAGTTATTCCGGAGTTCTTAATGCGCTGCCATAGTTTAATTCGGCTGGCGAGACTTGGGATTCCTCACGAAATGTGGTTCGCAATCCCAATAATACCGGAGGCAGTATGGTGGTCCAATCAGAACGGTTATGATACATAATTGCGGCAATTATGATACATTTTGAAATATAACTGGTTGTGCGCTTTCGTTCAAATCTTAAAAATTTGGATAGTTCCTGAAGTAAAGATGATTCAAATTGTGCACCTTGATCTGCAACGATAAAATGTGGTACACCGAATTTTGCTATGCATGTGGCATAAACTGCGAACGCTACTGTGCTGGCTGTGATTTCTGGAACTGGAACTGCTTCTGCCCAACGAGTGTATCTATCTATTAATGTTACACAGTATCGCTTCCCATTAGATATTGGAATCTTTGCTCGTTGACATGTTATACATGCTTTTGACATATTTTGTATGTATTTTTTAATTAATGGCCAAACTACAAGGTTTGTTATTAATTTGATAGTTGCTTGTGTACCTGGATGCGATACATTATGAAATAACTCAAATATTTTCTTACGTAATTCATTTGGTATAAAAGTTCTAGGTTTGCCTGTTGATTGTTCGCAAAAAATGGTTTTTGACTGTTAAATGCCATTGATACTTGTTCGAACTTAAACGTTGAGTTTGCATTTTGAAAAATTTCGACTACACGTGGACTTTCGTGGACAAATATTTGCTCAACCCGTGATAATGTATCTGCAACTACATTATCGATACCAGATACGTGTTGTATGTCTGTGATGAATTGACTTAATAAGTCCAGTTGTCGTCTTTGACTCGGTGATGCTGATGCCTTGTCTAAATTTTGCTGAAATGCGTAAACCAAGGGCTTATGATCGGTGAATATTGTAAATAATCTGGCTTCCAACAGGTATCTGAAATGTTTAACTCCTAGATATGCTGCCAGTAACTCTCGATCGTATAGGCACTATATTTTTGTTGTGTTTCTGTTAACCGAACTGAATAGAACCCTAGTGGTTGCCATGTATTCTGCAATCACTGTTGTACTACGGCTGCTATTGCTGAGTCTGAGGCATCAACCATGATTGATAGGCGTGCTGATGTTAGTGGATGTGCGAGACTTGTGGCTTGAAATAACTTAGTTTTGCACTCGTCAAAAGTGGTACCAGCTTCGTTGGACCAAATGATTTGCACCTTACTAGTTTTCTTGTAGCCTTTTAAATAATTGTTGAGTATCGCCTGATCCTTATTGCAGCTGCAGTTATAAAACATCTGTAGTTGATCATCCCTAAAAAGCTTTTAAGATGTTGTACTGATGATGGGCGTTTGAATTGTTCGATGACTTTAACTCGTTTGATCGTAGAATTCCTTTAGCGTTTACTTAAAGGCCTAAAAAATTATATTTGCTTGAGCGAAAACACACTTGTCTAAGTTGATTATGAGTGCTACCTCGAATAATTTATTAAATATTATTTTAAGATGACTTAAATGCTCATCGTATGTTTTTGATGCTATCAACATATCATCTAAATATACAAAACAAAACGGCAATTCCCTAAAAATCGAGTGCATCAGTCTTTGGAATGACTGTGCAGCATTACGTATACCAAATGTCATTCTGGTGAATTCAAACAGGCGAAAAGGAATTGTGCTTGCTGCCTTCGGTAGTTTTTAGGTTCCACTGGAATTCGATTGTAAGCATTTACTAAACCTGCACCCTGTAACACACTTAATAGCACGTTCGTCAAACCTCTGATGATAAAAACATTCATCTCTTCGTTGAATTTTATCACGCGGTTGTGCTGAGCGATTTCTGCTGTGTAGTGTAATTGATCTTTACCTGGACTGCGGGATGTGCTGTGAGTAGGCAATACTGCGGAAACCTCAATTAAATTAGTTGCTTTGAAGTTTCCCAAAATATCCCTAAGTTGTGATTGTATATCCGGACTGGACACGTTAGTTTTCTCTGGTGTTGTTGATATTGCCTGAATTTGTGATTGAATCATGGTTTCCATCAATGCATCTGCTCGTTCTGCCAGTGTAGTTAATGCTAAATCTTTTTCAAACGTGTTAGTACTATTTGTATCTGTGGTGGTAATCTCTGCATACATAGTTGTCCATGTATAATGTATTAGATCATCACCGAAATGTAGCTCCAGCATTCATTTTGAACTGTTCTAATAATTGGGATGGTTTTTTGTCCCCTAAAGGTAAACCATGCAGCAAGTTGTGTAACTGGGTTTTTCAAACTCACCTAATGCTCGAATAACTCCTGCTTAAATGCGATGTGATGAATTTCCTTGTTGAACGAAATTTTTGGTAATTGAATTGTGTTACTTTCCACATCACTTTGACACACTGACGAAGTTGAAGTTGAAGCTTTAGTTGCTCCATTTTCTAATATTTTGCTTACTGACCTTGTATCAGCTTTTGTAATTGGTTATTAGTCAGAGTAAATGTGCTTTCTTTAGCATTAACCTCTGACTTGCTTTTGTTCCGAGGAGTATTGTCAATTACTGACTCTTCCTGTTTATCTGACATTGTACTATGAACGTTAAATTGTACTGCCAGAAAAACAAAACAAAGAAAAATAACAATGCCACGGGAAAAAAATGTAAATAACGGATACATTAATAGGGTCACAATTGTGACAGATAATATATATCTAAATGATATTTACAATGTTTATGTATCTTCTTATAGATGTTCTGCTCTCTTGTCATCATATCTGGTCATTCGTCTTGTCACCAATGAACGGCTGGCTTGAAATTTTGTCCAAAATTCAGCGCTTGCCACTTGTGGGGGCTGCGACCACAATCTTAATGGACACCTGTCAATATTTGCTTAGCAGCACTGGTATACTGGCCAGGAACTTTTCGTCTTGTGTTGCTTCACGGGGTCACCAATTGAAGGGTTCTCTTTGCTGGTTCTTAGTCCTTCATTAAAAATATCAGAAAGTAATATTTTATATTTGTATTTATTTATTTATATTTAATGTTTTAATTAATTTAATTCGGGATTGAAACTAACTAATTTTTAATTTGGAAAACGTCGCCTTATATACTAAAAACAAATGCGTGTGCGTCAGCCAACTGAAAATAACGCACACTCTTTTTATATCATTTAATATACTCTTCCATAATATCATTGACATTCATTGTCAAATACGAAAATAATTTAAATGGCATTTTTTGTTTTGTTATTTTTGGAATTTTGAGACGAAACGTCACAAATATTCCTTACTGAAGCGCTTCCAAAATGTAAACGTTCGTTGTTGAATTATACCCCACGTCGTTGATAATTCAACTGGGGAATTTACTTCGTATGGCTCTGGTAAACTAGTTATGTATGCTCCAATCATAAAATATGCTGGGATTAACTCTCATATGAGTTATCGTTGTTGATGATGTTGTGATGGGTCGAGAATTTATAATTGCTTTTATATTGCATAGTAATGTGGTCAGCTCTTCATACGTAAATTTTATTTTTCCCTTTGCCATTTGCCTTCAAACAAATGAGTTTTTATTGATGCTAGTGGTGGGGTTTAATGCCAAGTTATTTTATTTTCAGGCAGATATATACCAATGATCTTTATAAATTGATTCGCTGTTTGATACATTTGTTGCAGTTTTCTGTCTGCTCCAACAAAATTAGACCCATTATCGCTGTTTTGGAAGGAACATCTCGTCTTGCAACAAAGCGCTTTAAAACTGCGATGAACTCATCGATCGTACAATCGGTGACCACTTCTATATGAATCGCCTTTATCACAAGGCAAATAAGATGGCAATAACACCTTTATATATTTCAGCCCCACGACCACTTCTGGACGTGTTTCCAAATGGTCTTGCATGACTGCTCGCATCTTATATAGTTACCCCATTAGTTGTGTAGGTGACTATCCTTTATATCTAGAACAGGGGCGCCGAGAAAAATAGAACTTACGCGAATAAAATTATTTGAATTGAACAACGAGGCTAAACGCGGAGGTTTAACCGTACATTAAAGATGAGAACGCAACATTCGAGTTGTGGTATGCCCGCTACGAATCGATTTTCACCGAAGATTTGTTGCTACAGAAAACCGAGCCGCAAGATTACCGAAATTTTTTGCCGCATAAACCAATGGAGATTACATTGGAAATTACCGTCAAAGAGCTGAAGCGCATTTATGGGTGGAAAGAAACGCTTTTTTTGCTGCCAAATAAATGTGCTTAAAGATCATTAACAACGAGTGCGAAGACTACAAAACATAAGCTGCTCGCTTATATTAACTTCCTTACCTACTGTATGTACTACATACTTCAATTAAGGAGAAAAATTATTTCAGAGATCACGTGGTATTCCGATTTTCGCGCTGAAATGGTTCAACGATGTTGAAGCGAAAGAGGCTATGTGTTGCGCATCATTGTTCCCTTTACCCTAAGATCTGAACCCCCTAGACGTTGAGTTGGGATTAAAACATATAAATAAGCAATTTCGGACCGTGTTAATTTAGGGATTGAGTTGAGCGTTGACTTTGGGGTGTTGTTGGGAGTTGGGTTGGGAGTTTGATTGGGACTGAGTGAGAGGTTTAGTTGCAATTATTTGGGGGTGATCGATGGTTGAGTTGGAGGTTAGATTAAGTTGAATTCATATACGCATACAGTTTTCAAACCGTATTGATTAAGGGAATGAGTTAAACATTGAGTTTGGGTCTTGAAACACTCTTACATACAATTAGTCATTTGTCACGTTTCAACTATAATCTAATTTCCCCTAAACTATCAGTATATTTTGTTATACCCTATATATTTTATGTAGCCTATCTAGGGTTCCCTAATCGTAATGTGACCCGTTTAAAAATTAACTGTAATAAAATTAGAATAATTATAGACAACATAGTGATCGTTTGTGTTGTGTCATTTATTACTATTATTGATTAATATCCATTTTATCATTGTCTATACGAGAGTGTATTAATAAATAAACTCGAATTAAATCGTTGCGAGGGAAATTACGGAATTAACTTACCGTTAGTGTTGCGCTTTTATGCCGCCAAAACTGGCTAAATCCAGATCAATCAAATTGAATTTTGAAGATGTGGAAATTAAAATTTCAGTTATATTACCAGCTGCTGCGAATACTTCAAAGATGTTGATTATGATTGTGACCGTTCTACAACAGTTCCACATGTGTCAACCGCAGAAATGAAGTTCGTATTTTGCACGTTTTGAGCTGTAGCTAACCTTCCAATGAGGAACTTGGAAACTTGTGTGAAGCTGATTTGTATGATCTCTTGATCTTATTGCCATCACCCAAAAAGGTAAGCAATCATAGAACTGGGCGAGCCCTTTTCAGCATATGTTGCTGAACTAGGACGCTTTTCCATAGATTGTAATTTTGTTGATTAGATTGCCCTGTAGAGGTTTACAAAAAAAAAATAGAAAATCGATTGTCGATCGACTCGACAATCGTAATAGGGGTGAATATTCATATTGAAACGAATTCCATAAAAGGATTAATACTTATGACCAATCTTTTTTTGGAGTTAAGGTTGATTTACATTCAATCTTTCCGTTTTTTTCCAAAAGATAAAATATGTACAATAAAAAATGCGTTTTAGTATGATTTCCTTGTATTAAAATCAGAAGGAATACTCACAAAGAATTATTCAATACTATTTACTGCAACACTCAACTTTTTTTCAATATCTATTCCTTATCACAAATATTTATTTCTTACACGAAGAAAATGTTGTTTATTATTTATTTATTACTATTTTGTTTAAAGACGCCATATTCTTGTCCGTGCTGCCGACGTTTAAAACAAAAATTTAAAAAATAATTCGTTTTTTCTCAAAAATAAAAATAAAAAATAAAATAAAATAAACTCACCACTTGTCAGCGCTGAATTTACTTTGGTTCGTGTTTTCACCAAAGCACAGTGTAAAGTAGATTTCTTTGGTTCGCATCAATCTAGCAAAGACACACTCGAGGACAGTGTACATTTTGAATTAAGCACAAACACATTCAGCAAATTTCAATCGGATAATACTTTTTCTTCTGTCTTGCTCTTGTCTCGTTCTGTCAATTTTCATTTACTGTTTTTTATTTTTTTTAGTTCAGTCAATCGGTTTTCGTTGTCGTTGTCACTCAGTCGCTCACTATAGAGAGTTTTGAAATGTGAAATCTCTGTGTTGGATAAAAATTTTCTGTTTAATTTATTTATCGTTTGTATATATGTAATTTAATGTGTTACACTATTCACATAAATAAAATCATTTTTTAGTAATTAGTATGTAAGTGATAATAGACTGATTAAGTTGAAAATACTAAGTAATAGATAAGAACAGATTAAGAGCAAAAGTAAGTGGAGAGACATTTTTCGTGTTTGCTGTAAAAAGTTTTGTGATTCCTGAATTTTTTTTTTTAATTTATGTGTTAAAGATTTGTGCTTAATCGTTATGAAATATAAATTAGTGTTATTCATATTGCTTGCATGCATTGTCGACACCATGTATGTGGTGGGATTTCCGGGCCCGGTCGCCATACCGCCACCGACTACAAAACAAACGGAAAGTGTTACAAATGCGGGACTATACAATGCCAGTGATAAAGTGATAACGTTAAATGGTGATAATTTACGGGTGAATCTGTATGATCGAAATTATGCGATTATGATGGAGTTCTATAACTCGTACTGTGGATTTTGTCGCCGATTTGCGCCCACCTGGAAAGAATTTGCGACCGATATCCAAGACTGGAGCGAATATGTGATTGTGGCCGCTTTCGATTGTGCCCAGGATGAAAATAATGGCGCTTGTCGAGACTACGAAGTTATGCACTATCCGACCATAAGATACTTTGCGCCATTCTCTAAGGATGAGAACAACAATATTGGCAATGAACTGAAGCATGTGTCCACCGTAGCTGAACTCCGGGATAATGTTGTCGAGCAATTTATGAATGACACAGTCATACCTGAAAATCGACCAGATTTAAAAATTTATTCGGATATCACAAACATTCCTTCGGTGAACGCAATCGAAATGAATAAATTGAGATTTATATTCGTAATCGGCGAATTGACCAATTCATCTGAAGCGGCCGCTGTCATTCTGGATTTGAGTCGAAAGTTGGAAAATCACGCGAAAATTTATCGCATCGCATCTACATCAAGCGTGAGCATTGTGCAAGTGATCGATATACACAAAAACATGCTAAATTCGAATTTAGTGGTGAACGGAACGCGAGATTTGATAAGTGCCGGAATAATACAATTTCTCAACGAACAGCACATTACTTTACCTAAGGTCTTGCCGACCGCACCATCAGTAATCCAAGTTGCCACGTCAGAGAAAGAGAGCAGCAACGAAAATTTATCGAATTTAATCGAATCGGCGTATGCCGTTTACTCACCGAGCGACATGGCCACTTTAAAAAGTCTTAAGGCACAAGACATTATATTTCATGCAGATATCGAGTTGGCCGTACAATTTACACTGTTCCATGAAATTCCCAGCCACCAGCGAATCAATGGCGACCGATTACAAGCACTTCAATCATATTTAACCGTAATCGCAAAATATTTCCCGTTCGGGCCAAAAGGACGAGAATTTTTACGTGACCTTCGGGATTACGTGTTCAATACGCATTCCAACACTGAAATTAGTGGTAATGATTTTTTGCACATGGCCAACATGCTGAAAACAAAACACAGTCCAGTATTTTCGTCCACCAAATGGGTTGGATGTTATTCCGCGAACAAAGGAATTCGTGGCTTCCCATGCAGTTTGTGGACCCTATTCCATTATCTGACGGTACAATCAGCCGAAACCGAAAATAAATTTGATTCACTCGAAATTTTACAAGCAATGCATCGTTATATTAAAAATTTCTTTGGATGTACCGAATGCTCGAATCACTTTCAAGAGATGGCGAAACGAAGACATATCTGGGATGTCGACTCAAAAGATGATGCAATACTTTGGTTGTGGCAGGCACACAACGAGGTAAATAATCGGCTGGCCGGAGATGTAACTGAAGATTCCAATTATCCAAAAATACAATTCCCATCGTATGGTACATGCTCTGAATGTCGACACGGTATTCAATCGACCATGAGCAATGGGACACCGATTATCGATTGGAATAAGCCACGCGTTCTTGAGTACCTAAAGCATATTTACTCGTATGAATATCTAAATCGTTTTGGTGTCGACGATGAATCACCGCTTCCAGTAACATTACCGGCGAATCAATCGGCGCGTACATTTACCAATGTTGTATCCGATTTGGATATGCGAATGGGTATTGTGCTGTACATTAGCTGTGTCGTGATGATGATCGTGGCTGTGAAAATATTCCTAAAGCGAGGATATCGGAAAAAAATGTACGTACATGACATTCTAGGTAAAGTATAAGCACAGTAGAACAAAAATTTGGGAGCTCTATGTAGGACAAGTTTTATTGTTGTAAGAATAAAATTGTTTTTTGTAAAAAATGATTTCCCTGTGTTGTGATTTTTAAATTTTGCCACCTAGTGAAATTTTGAGAATGACCATGGAATTCTGAAACCGGGTAAGTACAAATTAGCTTAGTAGAACGTCAAAATTTCGATTCGGGTGTTCCTCATTCATCTCATATGCAGATTAATTTATATTTGATGCTTTTTTCTTTATTCCTGACGTTATACTTCTGTTAACCGCGTCTGAATGATTGCTTTAGTATACATTTTCATGGTTTAACATTTTTTTTTTACTTAGTCACGTTGGTCGCGTCGAGTTTATCTCAGTCATTAAAGCTCCTGACCTGCTCAAGTTTGTTCGACTTGAGTACTTAAATATTGTATGTGACAACCAAGCGTGAATTTTATGACTTGCTATCTTTTTTATTTATTGTATGACATATTTGATTGAGTGAATGTAGGTATTTCCAAAATTATTGAACTTTGTTCACCAATCCCCATGTATATTTCAAGGATTTCGAACCCGTCCTTTTATTGACTAAAATTTCAAATAATCTATCTCTCTAACGACCGAGGTGACTCTGGCTGTTTAGGAGCTGAAAAATCCGAATAATTATATTTACAAAATAATATGACCCGGACAAGGACTTGAACCCTGGACCCTTGGATTACAACTCCAATGCTCTACCAACTGAGCTACCCGGGCTGTTAGGATCAGAAGGACATTGAAAATATTTAAGATGCATTTTGCCCAACAACCATTATAAAACCATTCATATTTATTTAAATAATTTAAATCCCTTGTTCTAAAATATTGACGAACTTCAGATAGAAAAAAAAACGAATGGCCGACTTTATGAACAAGCTAGGCCGGCATGCAAGGAAATAAAAGTTGTGCACCGGGTTGTTAGTTTTTAGTCAATTATCATTCTTTACTTCGGATTTAATCAATCTAAGTACCTAAATTCTGTGTTTTAATAGCTTTAGCAAATCCAAAAAAATTCAACAGAAGCCTTGTGTTCGTAAAAAAAAACGGAAATTTGTTTTATAATCAAAATATCAATTTGACAGCTCTTAGCAAAATATACAGCATTCAGCCAAATATACCGCATTCAGCAAAATACACACTGAACGGAAATTTGCTGAATTTTTAACCGACTACTCGTGGATTTCATAATTCGGTTTATTTTCCGGTATGTTTTGCAGTTTTGCTACCTAGTGGTGACTTTTTTTAAATGACTCCGGGCTACTTAGGCATCGCCATATGGCGGGTTTCTCACTTTAAAAGAAGTATGTATGTACAATCCCTGGGGAAGGTATAAATAAAAAAAAGTGTTGATACAAACAATGAGAAATTTAGTATGAATGTCTATGTACAAACGTTGCACAATTTTTAGGAGGAAATCAAATAATGATCTTGATTTGACCTTGAAGTCGAATTTCAAGGTCAAGTCGGTTTTTTAATGGAAACACCTATTTTTTTGCTCTGAGAATAGAATCAGAAATACAGTTTTCATTAAAAAAAAAAAGACTTGACCTTGAAATTTGACCTCAAGGTCATCGTTTGATTTGGAGTTATTTGAGTGTTTCTTTTCAAAATCGGTCACCCTGTTTAGTTCCGACCAGATTGCTTCTAGACATTTTGGGTAGTTAAAAGTCCAATCCACTCTATCTACTCGGATTTTAGGGACTATAAGATCGTTTTTGAAACATTTGATTCGGCAACTATGAAGAAAAGATTTATTATCTTCCGAGCAGAGATTTGAACCTGGGCTCTTGGATTAAAAGTACAATGATTGAGCTACTCGAGCTGTTAGCGACTGTAAGATCGATAGATATTTGAGATATTTTGTTACATTATTTAACAATTTTCTGTCTAATTTGGCTGTAATGCCGCAAGTTGAAAACTGGCGACAGTAACTTTTCGTAATTTTGCAATAGAAGAACTTGACGGCGAAAAATATTATAGTAATTGTTGAAAACACATGAGGAAAAATTAATTCTCTGTCGCAAAATTACGAAAAAGTTACTGTCGACAGTTTGCAAGTATGTGGCATTAGAGCCAAATTTGGCAGAAAACTGCTATAATATATGCAAATGTAACAAAATTAAAATTCCAATGATCTCTCTCGACTGAAATAACCGTTCTGTTAGGGACTAAAGGATCTTGAAAATATTAGAGCCAAATTTAGCAGAAAACTAAACAATATGACTGGACCCTTGGATTAAAAGTTCAATGCTTCAGGCTGTTAGGGACTATAAAGATCATTTTAGACACACTCTGCAACCACGATTAAAAGCACAGTGATTTACCGACTGAGCTATTCGAGATGTTAGATCATTTAGAATCAAATTTTACAGAACACTGAAAAATAGTATAATGTATATATTATCGCCCGTGCAGCGATTTCTACTCAGGACGCATTTTGCACAGCAACCACGAAGAAAAGTTTAATCGCTCGGGCAGGGATTCGAACCCTAAACCGGCTGAGCTACCATGGCTGTTAGCGACTGAAACATAATTTAGAGTTAAATTTTGCAAAAGACTGGATCCTTGGATTAAAAGTCCTTTGTTCTACTGACTGAGTTAGCCGAGCTATTAGGCACTAGGCACTTTTATAAATTCCTTTCTAAAACAATTTCCTGCACACGGCCAAAAAAATATAAACCAAGGCTCCCCAAAAATTTTATTCCATACTAGTTTTTATTTTACATCATGTATTTTGTTCTATTTTATGGAGAAATTGCACTGTTTATCAAGGAATAAACAGGTTCTCCAAACAGATCGATTGGAAAAAATCTCGAAAAATTCAAAAGGCGCAATTGAGACCACCGGTGAGTTAGCAGGCGAATAGCTCAACTATTTATGCCACAT
The DNA here is from genome assembly GCA_963556165.1 of Tipula helvola. NCBI lineage: Eukaryota > Metazoa > Arthropoda > Insecta > Diptera > Tipulidae > Tipula > Tipula helvola. Next base: position 51,614,200 of record OY744483.1, read on the forward strand.
TTAAAGAAGAGGTGATGCGATTTATGAGGGAGTTTGAGAAAACCAAGACGCTTAATTTGATGCCTGGTCTGACGTTGGGCGATCTCTTAGTTAAGTTTATACCACTGCAACATCTGCCACAACAGGTCCAAATAGTATTAAATTAACTCCATTTGAGTATGACATGTGCTTAGCGATAATGTGTGAGTCGATAATGTGTTTGAGACAATGACGAAGTCAAAGCTCATGTCGCACGTAGACGTACTGCTAAATCGTCACTCGTCACTCCAATATATGAATTGGATATAAATGTTAATAAATTTCAAATCTGAATTCATGAAAATTCGTAAAATAATCATAACTCCTCTCCTCAAAAATCAAAACGTAGAAAACTGAAAAACTAAATTTCGAATTAAATTCACAAACAAAATTTTTGATTGATACTGGGGCAGATGTTTCAGTAAAACCAAGCCAGTTTTGTCAAAATTAATAAGGTGTACTCAGCATTCAATTAATTCCCATTACTGATAGGTATTATAGGAGCGGATTTTGTCAAACTGGAGTTCTAGTTGATGTATGTATAGTGATCGTGGATCGTTTCACTGACAATATCTCTATTTTTACAAATGGTTCTTTTCTTGTACGGGGCTTTCTAACATCGAGAAATCTGCAAAGAACCCCAAAATTTACCAAATAATCTGTGTTCAAGTTAATAGTATCACGAGGGATTTCTACGCCCAGTACTACATAGCTTTTTTCTTCATTAGACCTTATCCAGACTTACCTCTAATGCCAAAACCAGCCATTTCTACCTCTTTTGTCTGTTCAAATTTTTAAAAACGGTGTTTCGCCTGAGAAATGTAGCATGTTGATGCATTCAGGTTTATTCGGTCTAAATTTCTAGTTCGTATATCTGATGTTGTATAGTTGCTTCAAAACCTTTCCACCTCAAAATATTTTTCAAAAATTTATTGGTTATCAATATTGGCAAATGCATTTTCATAAGTTTTGAAATTCAATTTGTTTTTAGGCCATACAGTAACCCTGTTGAATAATCAGGGCAAAAACGTTTTCCTCCATCCTTTGTTTTGACGACTAGGAGTGGCACGGTGAAATCCGAGTAATCGTCCGGACTGATTACTCCCAACAACTGCAATCTCTTGAACTCATTTTCGATCGGTTCAGCTGCTGAGAAAGGCACCAGACGTTTATTACGAAAAATTGGTTTCGCTCCCGCCTTCAATGTTAAAGATGCCTATACATTTTGTTGCACAACCCCAGTTAATCACTGAAAAGGGACGGACATTTTGGTTTTGTTGGCATTTTTGCGCTTCCATTCAATCACTTCCGAGCATGATTAAACTTGATTTTGTTACGTAACACGTTCCGACGTCTTCTCTGTCGTGCCGTAAATTTTCCAAGCATCTTAACTGGGTCCCAATAAGCGCTCATTGCTTGCCCTTAACACGCGGGTTATACCGGCAATCCTAGCTGCTTTCAGTTGCTTGCAGAGATAATCGTCCAGTCAGACTCGGAATCGAGTTGCAGAAGAACCATTGCGGTTCTAATCATGCTTTGTACCACGCTTTGTATCCATTTCCCCCTGTATCGCTTTGATCAAATGTTCCTTTTCATTGCACGGAATCGCTTCATTGTATGCACTAGTTGGCTCAATAATTTCTTTTATAACTTGTATCTGGTCGATCAGGCAAATTGCTCGTATTCCCTTTGTTGAACGTTATGTAAAAGCTCTTGATAATTCTTCTTAAGGAACATTTCCTGCTTCTGAATCGACTCGATGTTGACTGCAAATTCGTGCTTGATTCATTAAATTCTTTTTTTACACAAATCAACCACTACTTCAGTAACTGTTCAGCCTTTTTGTAAAGGGATTGTAGCATCGAAATGCTTTTGAATTATTATCATAATTAAAGTCATTTCAACAAGACGTGTCCAATTTTTTTTTTCAGGCCAGTCCACTTTGTTCTGGCTGCCGTTAGCCGTGTAAAGCTTGGTTTCCACGATGGCGAGGCGAAAAAATTAGTCAAACTAAAAAGAGGAAGGAATAAAAGAAATAACATGAGAGTGAGTGAAACAGCAACAAGTCGTTACACCGAATTTTTATTCATGTATTTTTGACGTTTCGAGATTTCATCACCTATAACTTTGTTTGTGTTTGGATTGATACACATTTGGAGACACTTCATAATTTAACTTACATTTTTTAACTTTATTAACATCCATTACTGGATTAATGCTTTATATTTAATTATTGTCTTTACAAAACAAAATCCAAATTAACGGTTCTATTTTGAAATTTGGTTTATTCCGAAAAATTTCTTCAAATTGGCATATGAATTCCGAAAATCAGCGGCTAGGTAGGTAGTCCGAAAAAGATGATCCATTTAATCTTTTTTTCGGATTAGACGTCCAGTTTCGGAGTGCTGAATTAAAATATTAAAAACTATACGTCCCAATTTTTGCTGTCAAAATGGTATTTTGTCTCTATCGTACTATTGGTGAATTTTTACTTTCTCTTTTTAGTTTGAGTAATTTTTTCGCCTTGCCATCGTGGAAATCATGCTTAAGCCAGGAGAAATCATCGATGAATGTAACTATATGTGGCTTGCTACTTGGCATTACTGTTTGCATTTTTCCGCGTACATCCATATGAATCTAGTCAAATGATGTTAATGATTAGCTGTTTGATTATTTCGGAAATGGCGGAAATGGAAATTTTGAGTCTCGACGCCCAGTTTGCAATGCTAGGTACTGATGCATACATTTTTCTTTGTGTTCAAACATTTAAGGTTTGAACCATGTTTCCTATCAAGTCTGGAGCAAACAAGACTTCACATGATTTTACCATATGAACCGTTCCTTTATCACCTACAATTGTCAATTTACATACTGCTTACAGTCAGAACTTTTGTAGAACTCGTTAAATTCCTCATAGGATCACCCGTCATTAACAAAGTGCTGAGTTCCTTCGAGAAGAAGAAAACATTCAAACCGGGCCCTTTGTCTTAATTTTTTCCTCAATCGGTTTAACTTTGCTTTTGTCCTTACTGGTTTTGGCATTTTCTTTATAGCCCCAATTTTGAAAGCCATTTTTGAAATTTACTGCAATTTTTGTTTTGGCCAGTCATAAAAAATCATTTCACCCGAATTGCCGAATTGCTACTCGCAATATCGCCCAAACTCAGCAGAAACCTTTGTTTGAACACTATATACGTATCGCATCTTCTTGATAAACTACTCAACAAGATAAAAAAAAATGCATCTGATACATGTTCATTGTTTTTTGTCAGTGTGTGTACTGTCTAAAACGCTGTTTTCACTGATTGTTCGTCGCATTCAAATCAGTCTTCCATTTCTTTTGGATTCTATTGATGCTTGATTTGTTGCTGAAGTTGGAATAGGATTTAATCGTTACCTTCCGATTTTTTTTTTCCAAACACGTCGCTTGCGATGAAGTTTTTGAATTTCCAGTTCGATAAATTGCTGTTCAACACTTATTTAATTTCTCTGCATATGTATATTTTGACCCAAACTGTATGAAACTTTAATTGATTATTTCACAAAGTTCACTTGTGTGGATTGGTTGCAACAGCAATGACAGTGAAATTATTGATTTGTTTGAGGGTGGTTAAGCGGGGGTTTGTGTGAATGTGTGTTTCTTTCTTCTTTCATATATTCCGAGAGTGTATGCTACTGTTGGATTTGAATTATTCCAATGTTTCATTCGTTTTTATTCTTGTAGCGCCGCCGTGCTTTTTTGTTATTATGTCGCATTTTTTCCCCCGTTTTATACCGTTGCTAGTGTAACAACATTTTTATTAAATATATCAAATTGTACTTTTGTTGTGTTTTACTAGAACCACTGATAACTTTCAACAGGTTATGGGCCCAGTGGCTTTTTTTGAGTAAAAAAATTGAGAAGTGAATTTCAAGGACTTCTCTTTAACGAAGTGGTGTGTGTGCATCGAGCAACCAATATCATAGCTGCATTGAATATCAACACACGTATCGAACACTCTTGAAGGTTCGAGCTTTTTTCATTATATTGTGTTATCATTGCGAACTCAGTTGAATAAAAGTCGTGTCGTCGTACCGTGGAATTTTAACTGAAGAAAAATGAATTTGTTGCACGATAAAACGGGGAGCGGCGGTTTTACCATTCACCACAAATTGAATGGCTCAAACTATAAGCTGTGGAGGTTCCAGATTGATGCCGTGATGAAGGCCAGAGCTCTATAGACGTCATGGCCGCAATGTTCCCCCTGCAAATGCAACCAACGAAGGAAAAAATCAATACGACAGAAACGATGGGAAAGCGATGACGATTCTGATTTCATCGGTGGATAGTGAGCAAGCAAATCATATTTTAATGTGCAAAACAGCGAAGAAAATTGCAGATAAATTGGCCAGTATTCACAACAAATCGTCCGAAAATAAGAAGGACGGTAGTGATGCTGCATTTTGTTCGGATTACGAGAGTGGAACAGCAAAAGACTACATAAACGTTTGGATTGCTCATTCGGGTGCCACAGAACATATGTTTTCTCGCATCGAATGGTTCGTTGATTACCAAGAGGTACGATGTCGAGCGGTTTGTCCAAATCGCAAATGGCCTCCGTCTAACGATTACAATTCTAATCGAAGCCAAGGTCAACGGTGTGTGGGAGAAGATACACCTGAAGAACGTACAGCATGTTCCTGAGCTGAAGCAGAATTTATTCTCGACGGCGTCGGCCACATCGAAGAGTTTTGAGATAATGATAACCCATGATGGCTGCAAACTGATGGATGCTGTTGGAATCGTGTATGTTGGCCATGAGAAATGACAGCAAACAATTGAGAATGGTGTTTCGACCGAGAATCGATGAGCGTGCAAATTCTGTGACTGTCATGCTTGAGCAATTGCATCATCGATTGGGACATCTGAATGTGGACACAATAAAGCGCATGTACAACCATAATATGATTGAAGGAATAAAATTGTCGGACGAAGCGAATTATTTCTGTGAGGACTGTCATGTCGGAAAAATGCATCGTGCTTAGCACAAACCAGAGGGCGAATATTTGCATGCCGATCTCTGTGGACCAATGGAGGAATTGATTATAATTTGCGTAAGAAAGTGAACGAACCAGACCGTGAGCGGATATTCAGCTGTCGTGTTGGAGTCAAACACGTATGAAGAAGCGTTAAATTCCGAAGAAGCTGCTAAATGGCGAGATGCGATGAAGGATGAGCTGCAATCACTGAAGAAGAATTCGACATGGGAGCTGGTGAAACGTCCGAAGAAACGCAACGTCGTCGGATGTCGATGGGTTTATAAATTGAAGTCAAATCAATCAGTTGAAGGATACGATTCCATTCGGACCATCCTATCGATCACGGCAGCAGAAGATCTGGTGATGATGCAATTCGACGTGAAGACTGCGTTTTTGAACGGTGACCTGGACGAAGAGATTTTTATGTAGGCACCGAAAGGATTAGACATGGAGGAAGAAAACATGGTCTGCCGGCTCAAGAAAAGTTTGTATGGGTTCAAGCAAGCAACCAGAGTGTGGAACAAGAAATTCACGATGTTCCTCAATGATTTCAACATAGTGCACTCTCGGCAGATCCATGTATGTTCAGCAGCCATATTAATGGTGTGAGAGTCGTGTTATTATTGTACGTGGACGACGGATTGATTCTGTTGAAATGCAGAAACACGATTGAGGCAGTGATGAATTATCTGTCAGATAATTTCGAGATGACACGAGGCAGCGTTGGTCATTACGTCGGAATGAAGATACATCGAAACAGAGAGAAGAAGACATTGTTCATCAATAAGAACAACATGCAGGATTCGAAGTCGGTTTCTTGTATCGGCAAGCGATTGGATCGCTGATGTTTGCTGCTATTAACAGACATTTAATATGCATTGTTCGCTATTTGAATAAAACGGCCGGAAGAGGAATCGAGTATTCTGGATCGTCGACAACATTGAGAGGATATTCCGATGCTGATTATGCACGCGATGTTGAACGCGAAAGTCAACCACCGGCTATGCAATTGTTGTGGGCGGGGGCATTGTCATATAGAAGAGTCGTCGGCAGAAGACAGTGGCCCTTTCCACTACCGAAGCAGAATTCATGGCAGCGTACGAGAGGGCGCGAAGGAAGCGGTGTGGTTACACCAGTTACTACGTGATGTGGGCTGCGTTCAAGAGAGCCCACCAACACACTACATCGACAATCAGAGTGCAATTCGGTTGATCAAGAATTCCGAATTGCATCAGCGGACCAAACACATCGATCTTCGGCTACATTTCATCCGGCAGCTGTATGAATCAAAGGTGATTCTCATCAGTTGGGAGACGTGTTTACGAAGCCATTGACAAATCAGAAGTTTGCCAAGAATATCGGGATGTTGGGCATGAAATACATGAAATAATTAGTGAGAATGTTGGATTTGAATTATTCCAATGTTTCATTCGCTTTTATTCTCGTAGCGCCGCTTTACTTTTTTTCTCATTATGTTGTTGCATTTTTTCCCCGTTTTAAGTTAATCAAGAGCATTGCTAATGTAACAACATTTTTATTAAATATATCAAATTGAATTTTTGTTGTGGTTTACTTGAACCACTGATAACTTTGAACAGCTAAATTTACCTAGGAACATTTTATGTTTAGTCTGTACGCCTCTATCATGTCGTTTCATCCTATCACACAAAAGATCAAATTTATCTCTATTCTAACTTATTCAAATTCTTTACCCAAAGGGTGTCCTCTTTAAGTTGAGTACCTAACAAAACCTCGTCATGAAACTTGCCTGAATGGAATTGATAAAGTTCTTAACGTAACTAATTATGAAAGAGTGCCATTACTAACCTAAACGATTACATATTCGACAGGAATTGCTTTGATAAGGCACTATATATAAAATTAATCACCTGTATAACTTGACATACTGTGTAAAATACTGGCTAATTACACAACCATCAAATGTCTTATATGTATGTATGTGCGTTAAGTAAAAATTTACTTATGTAATATACCGACAAGTAAATAACCTTATCGCAATATATACAGTAGCGAACGTAAGAATAAGGCCATAACCCGCACAGATTGTTATTTATTTATTTATCGGGAATGTAAGCCACAGACATGCACGATTAAAGCAGACTTTATTATCGATATCGCTATCGCGCGCACAGCTGATAAAAAGTGCTGATCCAAATTAATTAAGTTTTTTTTTTGTTAATGAATTTTATTACAGTTTTAATTAAAAAATTTGAGCCGCAATAAAAACACAAACAGACAAAATGATTTCATAGTCGAGGACACAAAAGTAGTACAAACAATATTCAATTGTCATGGTCTTCATGCTTAATGGTCAATGACTCTCTATACTACTTTTGTGTTTAGTTGGATGCACAATATATATTTATTTATGTACAGGTACAGCCGCACTTAACTACGTAGCTCATTTTCACACCAACCGCATGTAATCACTAATCACATTTGTTATTGTTTAATTGCATTGCAATACATACGCTCGATTCGTGTACGCCTATATTGTGTAATTCTGCATGTCAAAATAAATTTGTTATTACAAAAAAAAACTTTGTTGCATCATCGTCAGTATTCAGTAACTTGATTTTTGTTGTCGTATTATTGTATTGATATATAATAGTCGAACAACAATATGACAAAAATATGTAAAACATTTGTGTACACTGTATTCTGTATAGTATATCAATTACCACCTCATTATTTTTTATTTTGCTTGCAATTGATTTTATTTTGTATAGCAGCATACTTCTACAGAAACATATTCAGCATATGGATGCATAATCTTACATTTGCGTCAATCCACCTACAAGCAAGTCGAGGCAAGGAAATAACATGTTGCAATTATGTTGCTACGTATGAGGAGATTTGTGGGAGTGCGTATAAAGGGAGAGATAATTTATCTTAGAACTTATAAGGATTGTTTTACTTATTGAGAAGAAAGTAAATGACAAGCCGTTACCTAGAATTGACCAACTCTAAACAATCAGGGGATGTGTATATATTTGGTATGTATTGGCTATTGGAACGTCTTCAACGTTAACCAAAACCTTTTACAATTCTCTCTTTAGAGAGAATTGTAGCTGGTTTTGACGGGTTAACTCAAATTCTTCAAATACATATTCATTGAGTTGTTTGTTTGTGTTTGTGTTGAACGATTTTAAATTCATATAATATTTGAAAAATACGTTACTTTCTCAACAAAATTTGATGTAGGTAATACTCGATTTAAATTTATCATGTTCGTTCATGATACGTTTTAAATTTTTGTTTTTGTTTTAATGTAATGTACAACTTAGAAAAAATGAAAATAAATATTTATGCTGTCAGCTGGGCTGTAAGAAGGGTTTTTGTCTTTATTGTTCCAAGCTATCTGCAAGAAAGGCTGAACAATTCTGTTTAGGTCAGTCACATAATGGAAATGTTCCATGTGTGTTAAAAGCGGGAGCCAATAGTGATGCAGAGTAGTACAAATAGTGATGCATGTAGTAGCCAGTGGCGTAACTACAAATTTTGGGCCCCACCGAAAAATTTAATGTGGACCCCTAGACTAACCTCTAGTGATGGGCTAAATCGGTTCTTTTTTGTATATTGTAGAAAATCATATTGTGGGGGGTATAAAACAGTTCTTCATTACAAGAGCAAAGGCCACGGGACCCGCGCTGTGCCCCCCCCCCCCGCGCAGTGCGGGGTTTGCTTCCTTGTAGTTACGCCGTTGGTAGTAGCACAAATAGTGATGCAGAGTAGTTTGCCGAACGATGAATATCAAACGACTCGTAACTTCGGTGTAGAGCGGGAAGTTTGTAACACAGTGTGATGAGGCAGGTTTGATCAGCAGGCTCGGTATTAATAATTTTTCATGTTTTTCAGATGGATGATGGAGCTCTAGTAGTTTCTGAGTGGTCTGAGAATGGTATAGGTAAACAGTGAACCTTCCCTTGGAAGTGCGGAAATGTGCTGTTTGAAAATGATATTCACATTGAATTTCGTCAAAGATTAGATTCATGGTGCCGGAAGATTATCGACAATTGTCGATGACAAGTGCATCAGTGATTGCCATTGACCATGATGGATCAACTATGAAGTCGATGATTAAATGTGAAGTAGCGGTATCGCTGGCACATATTCTATTGATCGATTGGTCTACGAGTGTATATACCTCTCTTTGACTGGGAGTGGTTTAAAATTATCGTATTGGAACACATTTTTATTTATTAATGTTGGGCTTCCTTTGCGAGCTTATATGTGACGTTGATGATGGTGAAGAGAATGGCTGCAATGGTTTTGACTTCAACCAGGAAATCATTTCTAGTGATTGTCTAGAAAATTCTTGAGTTTCTGATATGTTGGATATTTGGCTCTGATAAGGGATAGTTCCCACTGACATTGGGCTGTATGGGAAAAGGTTATGAACGTGATTTACAACAGATTAAATTTGTTTTGCAAAAGGTTCATTTTGATTTGTAAAAGAGAGAATTTGATTTGTAAAATAAATCCTCATAAATCAGTAAGCGTGATGTTGTAGCACTAACTTAAATTTCTAACTAACTAACTTCTAACTAACTAAATTTCTACCAATTTGCCGTAAGAGTCTGAAACCAATTTCTTGTTTAACCTTATTAGAAGCGCTTTTGCCTGTAGAAAAGGAATAAACGGAGAGTTGATCCATACTTGCATCTACAATGAATTAGCGTTCGTTCGACTTTCGACTGCATCAGTTGAGTTTTTTTTTCGAACACTAACACAGCCACACAAGAAATGGGATATTTATAGGTGTTTGAAAATTGTGGCTTTTTGGTGCTTGAATGATATTTAACCATTTTAAGACCACCAAAATTAGCAGGAAATATAAAATTCCATAGATTATAATTTGCGCTCTTTTAGTGAAATATTTGAAATGTCGGTTGTTGGGTTCTTGGCAAAATCATAGGTGATAGCAACGGTAGTGATGGATCGTTTTACTATAGTAAGGGTGCTTGCTCTGAACTCTAGAAATTACTGAAGTTGGTCGTCACGCTTCTGGATATTTTACAGTGACTAATCTTATTTTAGTGGCGTTTTCAAACTCTGGTCGTGATGCCGGTATGATGACCCCTTTTCGTCGGATGACTTTCGATCCCGGTATCCACTTTTCCCAAAGCCTGAAATGCCCGGCATACTCTGCTTGGCGTGGTAGTAATGGTCAGTTAAGATGGCTCTACCCATCGGTAGACCGAAGTTTTGGAAAATAACACTATCTTAGGTTATCTGATTTCCTTGCGAATTTATTGGAGCAAGTAGTTCGGCTAATCGCCATACCTTTCAGTTAATTTAGAGACACTATATATGCATAATATTTACCTTTTTGACAGTTTACAAAAAAATTTAAAAAATATTAGTCTCAATAAACACGTTTTTTGCAATCGGAACAGAGAAGTGCGCTTATAAAACGTTTTTAACTGTTAACATCAACATGTAAAGTTTACTATTTGTTGTTAAATCTAAAATTTCACTATTATGTGTGTGTATAGGACTCAAATGAAACGCCCCACTCTAAGTCGAGCCAAAATCATTCCCGGACATCTACCATATACAATAATGTAATGTACAGAATTTCAGATCACTCGTGGTCATCGTATAAATATACGCGCAAATTGTTTTGTTGTTCTTCTAACTTCTCAATTGGATGCTTAATGGATTAAATAAAATTCATTTGTATACCGCCTATATATATATATGTTTATGGTGCATAAATCATTACGTATTCAACTATACAGTCATGCAATTTTACTAAATCATCCGGTTCATCTAATTGAATTCGCTTTTATAACTTATATTTGTACGTATTTATATACTTTACTTAGTTAGTTCGCGTATTTCATAGAATTAATTTATTTTATCACAAATAACCTTCAAGAAATTTAGTTTCGTTTACGATTTTACAGTATATCAACCTAATTTGATTATTCATGGTCACCCCTCGTTTTCTAACTAAACTCTTATTCTCTGCGTGTCGCGCATATTGTTACTGTTACAATATAGTCTCAATGCTGTTATAGCATGAGTTTTTTTTTTTAGTAGGTAAAAGTTGTTTGAGATTATTTGGAATTCCACCACAATCTTGTAGCTTATGAGTGTATTTTGTGTATTAGTCAAGCATTTTGTATAGCGGTACACCTTGCAGAAAACGATGTTTAGTCATTTCAAGATTATTTGAATTTATATTACGGAAAAAGACAAGCAATCCCAGCGATTGGTCATGAAGGGTTTGTTAATTTTTAAAAAAATCAGCGAATGAGTGAAATGAGTTTTCCAGATTGAATAAGTCGCGTTTTATACAACAGCTAACAGTTATTCAACTGACCACATCATCGTTTCCAAAATACATCAAAAATGTTGTTATTTTGACTAAGTTTGTTAAACGATCTTGGTTTCGTATTTCTCGAAATTACTTTTCTATACATAACAGAATCACCCTGTTTAAAGAAAAATTTCTGTTACTTGTATTTGTATCGTAGGGTAGGTTAGGTTAGGTTGGAGTGGCTGCTTAGGCATACTTAGACCAGTGGCGGTAGATTGTAATACCACAGGATATATCCCCTTTACGCTTGCTGGGACTATTTTCAGCTACGTATGTAGCGTAAAACATCCCTCACTTTACTGTTTTTGAGATGCGACATGTTATCCATTTTGAACTTACATAAATATGTGTGGATTCTGAGTGTAAATGCTTGACATGGACAAAGAAAGTGAACCAACGTCTCTCCTCGTCCAAACAGCTTCTACAGAAGTCCTTCAGACTCAGCCTTCTTGCATATTCTCCAAAAAGGTAGTGTTCCATGGGAATTCCTAAGACTGTTCTTAATTCACGTCTACGAAGGTATATTAATGTTCTACAGTGCGCCCCAAGTCTAGCTTTGGCCAAACTTGTCTTGCTATACTACGGGTGGGGGTGTTAGTCCACGTTTCCTTTGCTGAGGCTAGCGCATGTTTCCTAAGTGCAAGTTTTACCGCTGTGATAGGCCTTTCCAGACTTGCCCTTTCCTGTTGCAGCTGGAGAGTCGTATCGGGTCTAAGTTCGTCCACACTGCAGTTTCCCATGACGTCCAAGTGACTAGGGACCCACAGTAACTGAATGTTGAAATGCTTACCCATTTTATTTAGAGATGAGTGATAACTCATGCCACCTGTGACATCAAAGAGACTGATTTCAGCGACCTGAAAGACAAATAGAAGACGAATAGAAATGTTCTCATTTAATTTATTACAGAATATTTCAGCTCCCACTATGACATTGACCTGTGCCTCCAGGAATCCCCCGAAGAGAACATGGTGCGAAAACCCTCCTCGAAGTTTAGAGGTATAATGAAGTCAATGTATTAATTTATGCACTTCCAAATCAATGGAACCTTCTATTACCAATGAGCTATAGGCCTTGTTTACTCTCTTCAAAATGTTGGGCCTCCAACTAAGCTTACTGTAAAAGTAAGTCTCGTGTCGTTTAAAGTAGGAGGGACAACTCCCGGGATTTTATATTTCTTAGTAAAGAGTACCAGCTCTGTCTTGGACGGCTTAATTCCTAGACCAAATTTGCCGGCCCATTTCATAACGATTGTGAGTGCATTCTGCATCACGTCCTCAATCGTGCTCAGAAATGGCCCGGAAACAGCTATCACCACGTCGTCGTCTAGCTCAAATAGTAACACATTTACCACTATGTATTTCAGAGAAGAGATGACAAGACTCCTCCCTACGGAATCGATTTATCGTTCGTACGCACTAAGGTGTACAGAGCTGTGTCCATGGATCTTCCCTGAGATAGTGCCCACTTACTGGGTCTTATTTCCATTTAATCCAACAACCTTTCCAAGGTTTTCAAAACAAATGATGAGAGAGTTATTGCCCTTAATTCCTTAGAATACATATTTCAGGTTTTCCTCGCTTTCGCGATAAAGACCACATTAACTAACGTCCAGTATCTAGAATATAAACCAGCTTTAAACACCATTTCTTCGACGACCTGTCCGGTTTAATAAAAAATCTGGGACTTGTTGTACTATTGGAAAGAATCTTCCTAGGCAGAGAGGTTTCGGAAACCCCTTCCATTTTATCACAGAAGAGTCTGCAGGACCCCCTTTGTGCGTTCCTTAGTTCTCTCTTATAAATTATAAGTTACTCCTTCTAAGAGTAATAATCCTGAACCTCGCTTGTCCCACCCTAAGGGTTCTCTGGACCATCATACTGGTTTTTGCTTTCCCTAGGCTCAACCAATGGGCAAGATGCACTCTAGGGCCAATGGGATACTCTGGTAACGCTATCCACCAAGTCCAAGTCCTCCAGTTCCCTTACAGTTGGTCCTTCTAGGGTTTCTGAAGGCCTTCCGGGTAGCAGGGTGAATATCGGGGCTATAGGTTAAATATCGATGGTCAGAAAAGGAGTGTTCCTTATTCACACTCCATTTTCTAACAATATAAAAAACATTATTTGAGGCAAGGGTCACATCTAGAACTACCTGCCTATTGCTAGTAATAAATGTCCCGCCCCATTTTATACTCTGAAAGGTTAGTGCTCATCAAATAATCAAAAAGTGACTTAAACCGATTGACCGATCTCTGGTCCGAGCAAGCAGTCAAAGACTTTCTAACAGAACCTTCAGGAAGACGAGGCTCAGTGCGTTGTAGACCAACCTCCATCTTTCCGACGTAATATTCCTTTCTTCTTGACTTCTGTCATTTACGACTAGTGTCAACATCTGCTGCCTCAAGAGATCTCAAAACAGTTTTGCCTTGTTCTTTTTGGGATAGCCCGACTTCACCCTCGCAGGAGGGATATTCCCCTGTATAGGCTTGATACCGCTGTCTCCCGGCTTGGGCACTTTAGAGCCATCCTCCTTTGCTACACTATCCAGAGGGATCCGTTTACGACTGGGTTTTGTTAGATAGGCCCTCAGCCCCTCAGATTATCAGCACGGGTCCCTTTACACCTTAATCCGGCTCATCTGCAATCATTTAGCGTAGCCTGCCTTTCACCTCAGTCATAAGGCAGATTCAAAGGATTCACAAGATTAATTACATCCACCAGATTCATATCTTTAAGATTTTTAAGATTCATAAGATAAATTCATAGAATTCATAAAACTTATAAGATTCATAAGACTCATAAGATTCTTTAGATTTGTAAATTATTTAATAACTAGCTGAGTTATCCGGCGTTGCACGGGAGGTATATAATTCAAATACCTTGATTGTTATGCAAGAATTCTGTCTTTACATCGCTGTATTTGAAAGCAAGAGTTGTATTTTCGAATATTTTGTAGAAAATGTCTGGATAACTCAGTAGTTCCGGAGACGTAAGCTAGAAGAGGTTCAGGTGGATCATCCAGAGGAGGCAAATTCACTTTTCCATTTGAACAACACATTCCAGGCGATTCATTGTGAAACTTTAAAGCATGACAATACAAACAAATGTTTTCCATTTGCCCAATTGAAACAATGTAATCATAGTGTTTCTCGTTATTAAATGCTGCTATCTTTAAATCACCTCTAAAAGTTTCTATTAATCGTCCATATCGTAACCGATCGACTTCCAGCCGGGCCTCACGATGTTCAATGGTTTCAGTAGCTCTAGAAGAAGACATCCTGCTTCGAACATTTTCAAATCGTGTTTCATGCTGTTCAGTTGTTTCATCAGCTCTTGAAGAAGACATCCTGCTTCGAACGTTTGCAAGTCGTGTTTCGCGCTGTTTAGTTGTTTCATTAGCTCTAGAAGAAGACGTACTGCTTCGATCATTTTCAAGTCGTGCTTCACGCTGTTCGCTTGATTCAACCACCCTTGCGGCTCTAATCTTCTTCGACTTTGCAGTTACCTGCCCAATTGATCTTTTTTTCGGTGGCATTTTTGAGCAAAAATGAAACGTGTAGCTAATTAATCAGGAATGACGGACATTCAAAACAGAAATTAATATTAATTTATCAAAACGATTTTAATGTTCCCTACGATACGTTCCACCGCGAACTGTGTTTGAAAATGTCTTTACGGAATTTTTTTTAAGCAAAATCAAATGTTATCTACAATCAAAAAGTAATCATAGATTAACACGTTTATAAACTGAAACTTAAATCTAATAAGAATGTATATTCACTTGAAATAATATTTAATACCTGGAAAGTAATCACCAACAATTATTTTATTGCAATATAGCTAACTAATCGAGAACAACGGCATCCCAAACACAAATTAATATTAATTTATTCAAAACGATTAAAACTACGTCCACTTCGACACGTTTTACCGCGAACTGTGGTTGAAAATGACATTTCGAAAAACAAAAGAAGTTTTTTCAAACTAAGGCAATTTTACACGTACAATAATTTGAATCCAAGGATGTTTCTTGTAGAAGATGCTATTTTCAAATATAAAACGCTATGTAGTACTTTTCAAAGCAAATCAGTTTATATACGTACAATATTTTTTAGTACCTTTCCTAGAATTGATTTTTTGAAACAATCATTGATTATTTAAGTAATAAACTAAATAAAGTAATAAACTATTGGCGTTTAATATGAAACTACTATTTTCATTAAAAGCCGCCGGTTGCAATAGTGGATTAGAATAGAATGTTAATTATTTCTGAAGTTATGTGTAAATTAGAACTCGCTGACTATGGTACATTTCAAAACAGGATATGATAAATAGAATATCACTAAATAGTACATGTCAAACCAGTAAAAATGGATTGTTAGTATATATGGATAATATAAGTGTTTAGAGATTTGTCTTCAGTTAAAGTGATGAAAGATTGTCTTAAATTTAAATTAATAAAATTATTTTGAATAATTAAATCAATTATAGTAGAGGTATGATTTGTGTATAACAATCGCACGCTAGATATCCTTTTTGGTGTATAAATTTGCGGCTAAGGCGCTATTTCGGAACATTTAAATAATTGTATCTATACATGTAAAAATGAATTGTTGATCCAGGCCAGACTTCCGAATTGGAGCATGTCACTAAATTCATATAACCCCTTTCCTAAAGTTATTCCCGTCAAAAAATCTTAAAAAAATTGAAATTTGGGAAAAAATTTGTACCACAGCCCCTAGACCCCGGGGTCCAGCCCCTTCAAAAGTATCGTGGGCTTGGTCCTGAACATGCAACATATACATGGTAAAAATTTCATGGCGATGGGTAAAGCGGCTAAGGCGTTATTTCAGAACAATCAAATAATTGTATCTTTACATGTAAAAATGAATTTTTGATCCAGGGGCGGACCCCCTGAATTCGAACATGTCTCTTATTTCATATAACTCCTTTCCAAAACTCATTCTCGTAAAAAAATTTTAATTTTTGAAAAAATTTGTACCATGGCCCTTAGTCCCTGGGGTCCAGCCCCTTTCACAATATCGTAAGATTGGTCCTGAACATGCAACATTTGCATGGTAAACATTTCATGGCGATTGGTTGAGCGACTGAGAAGTAATTTTGAAATAATCAAATATTAAAATTAATTTTTGATCCAGGGCTGGGCCCCTCGGATTCCAACATGTCAGTAATTTCATATAACCAGCCCCATAAACTCATTTTCGTGGAAAAATTTAAAGAAAATTAAAATTTTCGAAAAAATTTGTACCGCAGCCCCTAGACCCCGGGGTCCAGCCCCTTCCAAAATATCGTAAGGTTGGTTCTGGATATGCAACTTGTACATGGTAAAAATTTCATGGCGATCGGTTGAGCGGCTGAGACGCCCATTCGGAACAAACAAACAAACAGGAATTCATTTTTAAATATATAGATATTCATTAAATTCAAAAGATTCATAAAAGTTGTAAGATTAATAAGATTCATAGGATTCGTAGGGTTCGTAAGATTCATAAGTTTTTTAAGTTTCAAAAGATTCATTAAATTCTTGAGATTCATAAAGTCCAAAGGATTCATATCCGAAAAACAAAATTAAATTTTAGTAACGTAAAATGACTGTTCTGAGACTTAGGACCGTGCAGTCATTTCGCAGACTATTTTGGACAAAAGTGTTTAAATAGTTCATGTTTTGGCAGACCTTGGGCGGTTATAATGTCTGCGTGTTCGGACTAAATCAATTTTGTTTTTCGGAAGCCGAATTTAATAAAACTTTGTTGGTTAAATTGTCTGGCGTAATATTGACCTAAAGGTAAACATTTTACTGACTCAGTGAAATCGCCAATAACCGACTTAATAACAAATACTGTCCAGCTTATGTCGGTTTTAAAGGTAAACATTTCACTGATGAAATTATTGATATGTAACCGTCTAAAAACGGTGTTTGAGACCGATAATATGTTAGTATTAGTAAAATTGTACTAGAACCGCAGAAACAAATTAATTAAATTATTTATTTTTAATTCTGTATATAACGCTCTTTATTAAAATTATACTAAATTTACATAATAAAAATATGTATAAAACTAACTAATTATTATGTACTATAATTAAATTAATATTTAAATTTTATAGTAATAGTAAATCATGGTCATTAAAAAAAAACATTAAGCATTTAATACAAACGTAAAATTGGTAGTCAAAATACAAAGTAATTTATGTATTTACATAATTTATAAAAAAAAATTCTTTTGTGCTTGCTCGTATTTCTTGCAGACACGGGATTATCATTTAAATAGTTTTGCACCTCGGTCATCAGCTGAATCACAAAGGCATTCTCATTGAAAATGAGAATTAAATGTGGGGTGTCACTAAATATATAAATTTTCTTCTGGTCATTGCAAGGGTTCACAAAGTATGGTTTGTTTTCTGTTACCCCCATTTGGTCCCATAATCCCCTATTACCCCCTCCTAAATCAGTAACTATACCCTCAA
Source organism: Tipula helvola (assembly GCA_963556165.1). Classification (NCBI taxonomy): domain Eukaryota; kingdom Metazoa; phylum Arthropoda; class Insecta; order Diptera; family Tipulidae; genus Tipula; species Tipula helvola. The sequence goes on from OY744483.1 coordinate 51,632,074, forward strand.
CATGATAATCAATAGAATTCAGTTTTGTAATAACTTTTTCAATCATAAGTTTAGTTATTTTACTATCAAAACCGTAGTAAACAGGTTGTTTCCAGTTTTCGAAAATTCCACGAGCCATTATCACTTGTACATAATTTGCAGGAGGAAGTAACGTATCACTTTTTTGATCATATCCGTAGGATTTTTGTATTTGCATCTCGTCCGCCATTAATACGCAAACTCTTTGGTACTTAGTTAGATCGGCATTTTTCATTAAAGTAAAAACTACAGCCCATGTCCTGAGAATTGAAACGGCTGGAAATGGCCACTTGCATATATAGTAATGGCTTGTGATATGTCATTAACTTCCCATTTTATTCGTTTGCCTTTATTTTGCATTTTTCTTCGAGTAAATATTTCTTTTATCAATTCATTTTCTTGTTTCAGAACGTTACACTCTTGCTTCAATCGACTACACTCTTTCATCAGTTTAACATTTTCGTTAATCCCATCATTAATCACTTCCATTTCCATTAAATTTCGGCCGCTTAAACAAAATTATATAATTATTATGTTACAAAAACTACGATTCATGACATATTTACCTTTCTTCTGCCAACTGTTCGTTTAAAACTGACGTACTCGTGGCTTTCTTATGAGGAACGGTTTCATAAATTACAGGCAATATTGCGCTATTCTTCAATTCCGGAATCGTTGAGGTGACACTTAAAATATCTGTGACCATTCGTTTTGATTCCCGACTTTCTTGCCGCTTTTCGGCATCTAATTTTAAATTCCGGCTATTTTTCGGTGAGTAATTTAGAAGCTCATGCTTAAAATTTCTTGAAAATTGAGCGGCCGTAAAGTGTTTTGCACATATATAAGAAGTTTTAATATTAAACTTATCTTTACGGCAACATTTGTGGCGCCAAATTTCTCTATAGGTAGGATCTATTGGAAAGCCAAACAATTTAATTTTTTCACGAATGATTTCATTTGAATTTCGTTTTAATCTTTTGTCGTTGTTGCTGTTGCACTTATACACTGCACAAACCACCATTTTAGCCACTTTTGTTTATTATTAATTAAAAATAATATTTTTTTCATCAACTAGTTGAAGCAACACTAAATAAATAAAATATTTTTATCCAATTTTGATGTATAATAGCCCGATAACTAGACTGATTTCAAATAAAGAAAATGTAAAATAACCCATTGTTATTGTATAACCCACGCTGCTAGGGGCAACGTGAGTTATATTTTGTATAACAAAATATTGAGTAGTCATTGGAAAATTATTCATAGGTTTCGTAATGCTTGTATTCCATGGGAAAAATTGACTGACAGTCAAAAAAAAGGAAAAGAGAAAAATAATTTGATGCCCCATATAAAAGACAAAGCCAACGCGTTTTTTTATTTTATAGCCAAATTGTTTTGCTATAAAATAAAAAACAAAAAAAAGCGTTGCCTTTGTCTCTTATATGGAGTATCAGATTATTTTTCTCTTTTCGATTTTTTTGACTGTAAGTCAATTTTTTCCATGGAATTGAGGCATAATTTACGTCAAAGAAACACGTCAAATAAATTTAAAGAACGGTCACTTTGATAAAATGAATTTCAAAATTCAATGCTACAGTGTGAAAACACAAAATGTTTTTTAAATACCTTGGATGGCGGTTACGTGTTATTATCAAATAACAGTTTTTTTCGGATATTTTTGAAGGCTTAAACGGATTTAACCGATTTTTATTTAGTGACGTTTAATAATCGTGGTTCATTTTTGGCTGTCGTATATTTTTTATCAAATCGGCAAGCATTCGTGAGATTTAACAGAATTATTTTATTTTTTGTTGTAATTTTCAACCGGCAATTTACAGACTCATAACCGCTTGGTTACAAATTGTTTTATGCAAATTCATAAAAATCATAAGATTCATCTTGAGATTCAAAGGATTCATAAAATTCGTAAGATTTTTAAGATTTATAATATTCATGAGATTCTTTAGATTTATAGGATTCACAAGATTAATAAGATTCAATAGATTCATAATATCTTTACGATCTTTAAGATTCATATGATTCATGAGATTCATAAAATCCAAAAAATTGTAAGGTTCTTAAGATTAATAAAATTCGTAAGATTCAAAAGATTCATGAGATTCATAAGATTCTTGAGATTCATTAGATTCATAAAATTCATAAAATTCATGGGATTCATAAGATTCACAAAATTCATAGAATTCATAAGACAAGAACATTCTTAAAAATTATATTATTCATTAGATTCAAAAGATTCATAAAAGTCGTAAGATTCATAAGATTAATGAGATACTTAAGGTTCATAAGATTCATAAAATCCATAAAATACATAAGATTCGTAGGATTCATAAGGTTCAAAGGATTCAGAAGATACAAATTCATAAAATTCACAATATTCATAAGATTTATAATATTCATAGGATTCATAAGATTCATGAGTTTCATATTATTCATTAAATTCATAAGCTCCAAAAGGTCCAAAGCATTCATAAAATACAAGTTCCTAAAAATAATAAGATTCATCTTGAGTTTCATAATATTCAAATAATTCATAAGATTCTTAAAATTTATAATATTCATAAGATTTATTAAAATCCTATAAATCTTATGAATTTTACGAATTTTATGGATTTTCATTCGATTAAATAGTAAATGAGAAACTAAACATATAGGGAAATATGCTGGTTTCTTAAAGATGGTGTAGCAAAGAATTGCCAATGAGAAGATATTTTTAGCACTTCTAAATTAAAAACGAATTAACTAATTAAGCAACGTCCACCACAACAACGTTTTAGTGCTGTGGCTCTGAGTAATTTTTATTCATAAATTGAGTAAATTTAAATAATAATCATTAAAAACCGATTTTTATTAAATGTTCTTACTCTTTAAGTAAAAGAGTTGTTTTTGTTATTTTTTAGGGGTTGCAAATCCTATTTTTCCGTAATCACCTCTGCAAAAAACATAAAGTAAAAGTTGTCTAGAAACAGTACACCATCGTAACAACATTTCGATACCTTTGTTCATTTTAAATGGACTAAATATTAGGATAACTTCAAGGTATAGTGAAAATAATATCTCAGCGAAACTCATTTTTTCATCGTTGTGCGCAGCCAACAGTGAAGTAGTTAAAATAAATTAAAAATTCAGAAAAGGGTCGCCTGAATAATAGTTTTAAAAACAAAAAAAAATTATAAATAAAGATATGTGAAATTTGATTCCATTTCATAATCTAATTTATATTGGAAAATATTAAAAATTCTCATTATTTTATAGGTAAATTCTAAAATAATATGTGAAATTAAAAAATATAAAAAATATTAACAACACCACTGGATATGTAACGTTATACCCATTTAAGGTACGAACTGGGCATATTTAGAAAAAAATGTCAGTTTTCATGTTAAAGCAAAACAATAAAAAAACTCGATTTTAAATTTCAATTTGTTCGAGGTAAGCTAATGAAATTAAAATTATCTTAAATGTTATCAAAAGTTCTAGTGCTAGTGTATTATCTAAATTAAAATTACATTAATTATTGTGAATAAATTTGAGGAAAAACATAATTCAAAATAGATAAATTCTAACCTCAAAATGTAAACAATTTAGCCTAAATACATCGCTGTGTTTACGCCATTTGTTTTGATGCGCGAGAGCTGTCAGAATTTCGCTGAGATATTATTTTCACTATACATAAGACCATAATTTCTGGGAATCTAATTTCACAGAAATTTGTTTGTTTAATTTCTACAATATTATTTGTAACAACATATCTTTCAGCAACAAATATTTTGTACTTACTGTCGATTTGGCATAATTATTGGAAAAAATTATCTGACAGCTGATAAGCAAAACATTTGCATTAGGAAATACACAAATAATCTAAACAAAAAAAAAAAATTGTAAGCTTATACAAAATATGTATGAACTTTTCACCCTCCCTGAAACCTCGACCATTTTTATATGTATATGAGTAAACACAAAATTTTTTGTTTGTAAATAGTTTTGCTATGGTTATCAAACATTATGCATAGCTCATCTTTAAAATATCCCATATTGAATGTGATAACTGAAAATTTCTTGTAACTGTGATAATGATAACATACATAATATTGAATTGTGAAGGTTGGGTATTGTTTTTTGTAAGATGTAGGTATACTAGTTTTACCTGAAAATGACGTAATTTGTGGTTACTTACATTCGTACAGATACCGTGTACACAGAGTACTTGTGTTATGCAAACACAAGTGGTGGAATAAATGCGTCACAGTAAGAATGTACTCATTTGGTTGTTTTACAATTTTTTCAATATAAAATAGTTTACTTGCTTAGTTACTACATTATATATAGTACATACTTTACATTTGATCGTCACCTTGACATTTCAATTTTCCGCAATAATAACGTGAAAAAACAAATTCCGTTTGGTTTTAGTTAAATGCATATAAATATATATGGTAGATTAGAAACAGGCAGCGTTCATAATTTGGTTTCTTGCCTTCACTATATCCCATTCTCGAGCTAAACGATCATAATGATAAACGTTCTATAAAGTATTTAACTTAAAGGGAACGTGTCCCCCATTTATAAGCATCCTATATGTCACATGGACGGCTGCAAAAGTGGAATCATTATTTGCCAATCAATTTTTTCGACATCTGCAGCTACAACATTGAGAAATTTTGTTTCATTTCAGATGCTCTCAGGGACAGTCTCCCGTTAGCGTTCAGTTTATCCAGCAGCGGAGCTGTTCATGGCTTTCTTTGTTAGTGCAATCCGCAGTTTCCGCACCAAATTAGTGGAACGGACTGGACGATGAGGCTTTACCGGTGGCTTATAACTCGGGTTTGATTTTTTATGAATTTTCGGTAGAAATGAATTAAAATACAAAAATCAAATTTAATTCGATACTTTTTTATTATTAAAATGTAACATCATTTGCATTGTCAATTTTTCATCAGTTGTTCTAGTTTTTTAGGTGATTGAAAATGTCACAAATGACTAAAACTCCTCTCAACATCACAGCTCCTTGTTGGCATCATAATAGCATATGTTTACTTATTTCTGGATATCTGCCTTGCGCTTCAACCCAAAATTGGAACACATCTAAATTTAAATGTTGAGGAGATAACTCGATAAAATATTCTGATAGTTCTGTTTTTATTTTACTCGTAATGTTTGATGAATATTTTAAAATTTTCCTTAATTAGCGACTTTTTAAAAGGATCAATAATCGAAGCCGATTTTCAAAATTCCTTAGTAGCAGTATCATTATTTCGCGATATGGTAGCGTTCCATTTTTCACTTAGCACTTCTGAAAATTTGTCCATGCAGTTTTGAACCAATGCACGAGAAGTATCTGATAATGTTTCCATTATGATATTGCATTTTTCGATGTTTATCGGTTGCCAATTACGTTCCATGTGCAGCTTTAAAGAAATACTAATTGAGTGGTTCAGTTTATACAATATTGGGTTGGTGGTTTCTAGTTTCTTTTGAAGTTGAGTAATTGGCTTTAATCGATCTTCCAAATATAACAGAACAATATACAGTTCAGTTTTTCCAAAATTGTTTATTATTTGTCAAACGTCAGCTACTTTTTTATTTCGAACAATCGCAGGATCTTCCAAAAATAAGCTCTCAAAGAAACTAGACCAGCGAATAGGAACCACGGCTGTGGTTCCAAATATATCCCAAATATTTTGGGTGAATGTTTGAAAAAGCTCCTAATTTTATCACAAACTTTCTTGCTAAAGTTAATTATGTCGCATTTGAAGCTTTATCAACCGCAACATGAATTAGATGAGGGACATCTGTGATGTGTAATAGATTGGGTTTATTTTCACCAGTTCGTATTTGACGAACCATTGATTTTATGTACTCCGCACTGTCCGTTGATATGGAAAGCACATCGATCCATTTTGTATCAATTTTTGATAAAACTTTTCCTAAGACACCTGCAATAGTTGCACTATTTGTCTGAGTAATAAAAGAAATGTCTACCAAAAATAATGACTTTTTTGTGGATTTACATTATAAATTGTAATTAAAGTGTTTACTGTAGGGCGACCGGCAATATACTTTCATCAATAATGAAGTTAATTTTTGCATCTCTAATCAAATTTTTAATTTCATCCAACTCGGTAGTAAACACTTTAGGTAAATAATTTTTGAGTAGGGTTTCGTACTGTGGCATAGTTTTAGTTAAAACCTAAAGCACCATCACATGTCCTAAGCCTTAATCCAGAATGACAAAATGCACGAACAAAATCAAAAATATTGTTTAGCGTAGGTTGCTGAAGCGATGTAGAACAAACTGGATTTAACGATCGTTCGCGTAAAGTTTTTTGTCTTGTACTTGACACATATTTTCGTAATCTATCGTAGAGTTTTTTTGCTGGATCCCTCCCGGCGCAAAAATGTTTACATCGAAAGTGTACAGTTTACGAACGCTTTACGAACGACGTTTTTACACTACTACACATACATTCCAACTATTGTACACACTACACACTTTAGTACAAGTTTCCACATGTAAGTATGTGCATACCTCCCTTTGATTTTATTCTTCATACAACTGCTTTGCTTTCAAGTTGTGAAAACGTCTTTGTGGTTTTGTGCGCCATTCTTTTTAATAAATAAATTTAATTTTTAATTTAAATAATTTCGTATATTAAACGTTAGTATTTTTTTTCTTATATATACATATTTTACTTTTTAATATTACCTATCTCATTTTGTTTTAAAATGGCAAAATAACACACTTGAATACATACTTGGTTATATCATTATACATATGCCGACTAATATTTAATTAATTTTTCTTCTAGTTACAACATCTCAGAGGTATATCGGATTCAACCCATCAAAAATATGTTCGAGGATGTCTCAAAAGAATCATTACTAAAGAAGCAGCCAGCAGTTTCTCATGGCACGGACAACACGATAATATACCGATAAAATTATTTACTATGAATATTTGAATACATTAAAATAAATTTTATTTAAAACACAATTTATTTGTATTATATTGATTTCATTTAAAATTATATACTTGTGACATAATCCAAACCGTACGTAAATGTTACACCTAGGTGGCTCAAAAACGTTTTGCTAAAACAGTTCGTAAACGTTACGTTTCTGCGTACACATTATGAACAGTTTAATACACACTAATACATTCACAAGTCTTCGCAAATTTGTTTCACTTCTCATGTGACAAAAGTACACATTACGTACTATATGTGTACTGTTTTAGTGTAACGTTTACGAACTCCGTAGTATAGCAAAGTCTTCGTAAACTGTACGTTTATGATACACCTGGTCTGGAGGGGGTATACAATTTTTTGTTTAATGTTAAATAACTTTTTTATTTAATCTTTAAATAAAATGTATAGATTTTTTATTGCATGTGCTGCACTGGGATTCCCAAAATTAACTAAAACTGCGATTTCAATATATGATCATTCTTATTACAGCGAAATTGAAAGAGAAAGTAATAATATTTTATCTAAACGTATAGAAAACTCTCGCTCTTACGAGAAATGTAAATAAAAGGGCTATAAACTTCTAAAATATTTATTTAACAAGGTAGATAGATAGATGATTATTTTATTCTTATGCATTTTGTCATATAAAGAATGAGACAGCCATGAATGTTTGTATTGTTTACCCAAAGAATGAGACAACCATAAATGATTGTATTCATATGAAGAAAAATATATTCCTATAGAATTTTGTTTTTATAATGAGAATTGGAAAATTCCGATAAGAATTTTTTTTATTGTTATCGGGTATATCGGGTAGATATCGGGTTTAACCCAAATTTTAGAAACTGTTTTGGAGGGGGGGGGGGGGGGGTAAAATAGGGGAAATATCGGGTTAAACCCGAAAAATTCATACCAACCATACTTATTGACGATTGTAAAAGTAGAGAAAGCGCCTCTCGAGGAATAAAGTTAAAATGATGCACCTGATAAAATGACATTTGTCACAAATGCGACGAAAGAAAATTTAGCAATGCGGTACTTAAAAATTGTTTTTATAGCCCAAAATTGGAATTATTTAATAAGTAAATTATTTTGGTAAGTAAATATTGTGTTTACAGTTCAAAATTGAAATTGTTTACAATAATTTCGAACGTCAAATTATCAGGTAGCTCAATTTAAAAATTTTCCACTAGGTGGAATCCGTGATGCTCCAATCGTCAATAACCTATTCGCCTTTTAACGCAAAGTGGCTGACATCTGGTGAACGGTTTTACAACTTAGCCAATGGTGGTCAACCGGTAAATAAATGCATAATTACACATGTTTCTTAGTGAATTTATTTCAAAATAATCGTTTTTTTGCAATTAAAACATTAAACTCATTTAGATAGGTAATGAATTTATCAATAATATTTGAATTTAAATATAAATGCGGTTCATAAATAACCGGTTACCACCATTGGCTCGTGCAAATCGTAGCGTCTCTTGCGGCACTTTAAAGGTGAATAGAAATTCAAACTCAATTTCAAAAAGAGTATTATTGACAATTGTAAAAGTAAGAAAAGCGCCTCTTACAGGAGATAGAAAAAATGGGCCGAATACATACAAATTGCGACGCAACCATAGTAAATATGTTATCAGCGCTTCGGCGGAAAATAGAAAAAATGAAGCGGATACATAAAAATCGAGACCCTCCAATCGTCAATTGACGATTGGAGCATCACGGATTCCATCTAGTGGAATATTTTTAAACTGAGCTACCTGATAATTTGACGTTCGAAATTGTTATAAATAATTCCATTTTTGATCTGTAAACACAATTTTTACTTACCGGATTGCTAATAATTGTAAATAATTCCAATTTTGGACTATAAAACAATTTTTAATTACCACAATGCTAAATTTTCTTTCGTCGCATTTGTGACAAATGTCATTTTATCAGGTGCATCATTTTAACTATTGTCCTCGAGAGGCGCTTTCTTTACTTTTACAATCGTCAATAGAAGATTGAACTCCTGTATAACCTGCTTGCAAATCATTTCCTTTGGTAATACTATGTTTCGCGCTTGCACGTAAAGACACATTAAAGAACAAATTCATAAGCGATACTATAAAAAAAATATAAAAGATTTAAAAAAAATATTGTTACGGTGACATCTAGTGTAGAATAGAACAAGTTAATTGATAGCGAAAAGTTCTATTGTACTAAAATGAAATTTTCCATGATAAAACTGTTCTAAATGTTTCTAAACTGTTCTTACCGGAACAGTCATGAAATTTCGAGAAGTTTTGGTTTGTGTACAGTCAGAAACATTCAGATGTATACGGCTCATATTTAGAGGGAAATTTAAAGATAAAGTTAAAAACCAAACAGAAGATATCATATTTAAAATTTTATTTTTATCAATAATGTTATCACATATACATATTTACTTCATATTTATGTATGTATTTTTAAAATAAAAAAAGTAAGAAAAAAAAAAAAGTGTTTCGTTGATTTTAATTTGCCGTATACATCTGAATGTTTCTGACTGTATATAAGCGATAAAGTAAAGATTAAAAAAGAAATTAAAAAGTAATTAAAAAAGTGTTTTAGTGCGAAATAAAAGTTATAAGTGAACAGTAGAATTGTGCAAAAATGATAAAAAGTGATTTTATGAATTTTTAATAATAAATTGTGTTTTTTTGTTGTTATATAAATAAATTCGTTTGTATTAAATTGAAGTGTTTTATTTTAGTCACAATCCAGTGATAAGAACGATGATTGACAAGGCAAAAACGTAACAATATGTTAGCTTAGCTTTTAGGTTATTTACTCTCAAAATCTACTTTGTAAAATTTGCTCCTTTTAGTATTGCGAACATTTTCCCCAGTACTGTTGGTCGTCAGTTCGTCACCGACCAAAACATATTGTAAAAGTTTATCCATTTTTCATCCCACGATTTTTCAAAAAAAAAAAAAAATCCAAACCATATGGTGAAATGGTGACTCGTTTGCGTTTTTGATCGATATCGAGCGAATGCGGCACCAAACTTCCTTTAAAAATATAATATCAACAACAAAATAATTTTGTATTAATTTTGACATTTTACATCACCAAAAAATAAAAAAACTCGGAACGTAATTGACGATTATAAAAGTAGAGAAACCGCCTCTCGAGGAAAAAAATTAAAATGATGCACTTGATAAAATGACATTTGAAACAAATGCGACGAAAGAAAATTTAGCAATGCGGTAATTAAAAATTGTTTTTATAGTCCAAAATTGGAATTATTTACGATTATTAGCAATCCGGTAAGTAAAAATTATGTTTACAGTTCAAAATTGGAATTGTTTACAATAATTTCGAACGTCAAATTATCAGGTAGCTCAGTTTAAAAAATTTCCACTAGGTGGAATCCGTGATGCTCCAATCGTCAATTGACGATTGGAGCATCACGGATTCCACCTAGTGGAATATTTTTAAACTGAGCTACCTGATAATTTGACGTTCGAAATTGTAGTAAATAATTCCATTTTTGATCTGTAAACACAATTTTTACTTACCGGATTGCTAATAATTGTAAATAATTCCAAATTTGGACTATAAAAACAATTTTTAATTACTGCAATGCTAAATTTTCTTTCGTCGCATTTGTGACAAATGTCATTTTATCAGGTGCATCAGTTTAACTATTGTCCTCGAGAGGCGCTTTCTTTACTTTTACAATCGTCAATAAGAAACCCTCGAAAAATGTCGAAAAAGGTCTAAAAGCCATCTATTGGAATTTTCGCAACTAAAATCCACCTAGCGCAAATTTTATGCGTAACTACTTTTGTTTTCTACACTATCGTATGAGCATGGGTAACCGTCAAACAAGGTGTTACGTTTACGTAACAGTAGCGAAGAATTTTGTTCATACAACTCTTCGTAAACGTAACACTTTGGTGTTGCAATAACGAAGCAGTTATGTCGTTCCCGTCCTATGATAATTATACTTTTTGCGAGGAGTTGTCAATGGGTTAGTAGCTCGTAAACAGTTTGCTTGGGGTGGTGCATTTACGTCACGTGACTAGTGAAATAATAACGTAACATTTTTATCGATATTTAGGAATTTTCAATTTTTGATTTGCAATTTTTCTTTTCTAAAAAACTTATAGTTTCTTAAGAATTTTGGTATTTATTCTAAAAAAATATTAGGCCACAAATTATATTTTTCTAAATCAAATTGGGACTTTAATTATTTGCTTAGTGTTACCGCGTTCGATGATGGGTAAACAAGATAAATAAAAACTACGATGTTTTTAATATTCACCGAATATAATAATTCTATTTATTTTATATAGGAAACAGAAAAACGAGTGTACCATCTGTTTGACAGCTCTCAGATAGATTAGTTTTGGACCCTGCCGCAAGGCATGGCTATTCACAATGTGCTATAATTATATTATAGTACAACTTCGATTCGCTGTCCAACATCTTCACCCCTTATTTGCAAACGTATTCTGCTAAACGAGCAGGTGGGTGTCGTTGTCGTTGTGGTCGAGTATCCGCAGTATTGTTGCGTATATCGACTGATGAATTATCCGTTGTGTTCGATGGTGTCTCAACATCAACTGCTGATTTCGGATCAGATGCCATAATGAAATCTAATGGTAACTGATCGGATCCGGTATGATTATTCTCGGTGTAGCGATGTCTTAACTGATTGGCAGAATACCGTGACGAGCGATTCGTGTCAATAAGACGTACTGAATAAATGACACGACCAATCTTTTTTTCGATGACACCGCATTCCCAAAATTGTTCATTGTGGCGGTACACTTTTGCGTAGACATTGTCGCCTGGAGAGAAACTATGATATCGGGCTCCGTGGTGTCGATTAAATTGTTGCTCTTATTGAATATCGCGATCGGTGCCGTGTTCTGGCGTAGGTTTCAACAAATCGAGTTCCATTCTAATCGGACGACCCAAAAATAGTTCTGCTGGTGACTTAGTATTTTGTGTGTTTCGGTTTGGTGTTGATCGATATGCATGGAGGAATTTGGTGAGTACTTCCTTGTTTGTCCCCTCCCCCTTTGCTTTATTCAAGGCTCTCTTTAGTGTGTCGACAAATCGCTCGGCTCGCCCGTTTGACATTGGGTGGTAGGGCGGCGTTGTAGATGTGATTAATTCCTCGAGCACGACAGAAATCACTGAATTGTTTACTGACGGATTGAGTCCCGTTATCGGTTACTAATGTTTCCGGATTGCCGTTATGTGAAAAAAATTCACTCATCTTCTCGATGCAAGTCGTTGACGTGATGTTAGTGCATACTTGTACATCGTGAAACATTGAATATGAATCAACAGTGACCAGATACCACTTTCCGTCAATTGGTCCGGCGATGTCGGTATGAACTCGTTCCATAGGACGGATTGCTCGTGGCCACGATTGTAGAAGAGTCTTGATGGGTGATTTCGCGTTCTCGGCGCATTTACTGCAGGATCGCGCGAGGTCTGTGATGTCGTAATCAATTTTAGGCCAATACACATAGGCTCGGGCGAGTATTTTCATTGCCTCAGTACCCAAATGTGCTTTGTGTAATTGTCGTAACATCAGTTTTCGGTATCGTTGCGGAATGACGAGTCTGTCGCCAAACATAACACAACCTGATGCAAACGATAGTGATCCCCGTCGGTTATAAAACTGCGCCAGTTCGTCGTCGTCCGGAATTTCCGCTTTCGAAATCGGCCATTCTGATTTCAGATACTGAACGATTACTCTAAGAGTTTGGTCGCGCTTCGTTTCAGTTTCAATAATTTTTCGAGTAATGGGTAATACATCGATGATTCCATTGACACGTAGAACCTGAGTTCGTGGCTGATTACTCGGATTGTTGAGTATCGGAACTCGCGGTTTATTTAGTTGACAATAACCATCCTTATGCCCTACGTTATGACATTGATTGCACTTGTGCGTCGCAAATTTGCAGTTTCGAACGAAGTGTATACCACTGCAGAGCCAACATGGTCTGGATGGCCCAGTTGTTTGTTTTTTAACCGGGGCTGAATCTTTCGTTTTATTTTTAAATTGTTCCGATGTCGTTGAAAAACGTGGTTGTGTCTGCTTCATGGCGTTGATGGCTGGTTGTGATTTGGAACTTCCACCAATGATCGCTGTGTCGCGCTTTAGACTCAAAATGCGTTGAGTTTCGGCGATTAGTTTCTCCAGTGATTGTTCGTTTGCATCCTCCCCATCCAATTTTGCGAGAAGGCGTGTTCGAATTTCAGCGTCTTGTGAAGATTGCAGTCCACGCACGAACATTAGACATTTAAATTGATTATCGTCTAGCTCTTTCAACTTAAATTCTTCGCATTGACGGTTTACTTGTGCTGCATATGTGACAAAATCTGTATTCCCACTCTTTGTGGCTTGAAGACACTTGTACCGAGTATTGAACAACGATTCTTGTCGTCCAAAAACGTCTTTCAATTTCTTCACGACTTCAACAAATGAAAAATCTTTCGGAGATTTCGGAAGCAGCATATCTTTGAATATGTCATGAGAATTTGCGTCCAGCTTGCGCAAAACCAATCGGATTCTTTCTGCATCGTTGAGGGATTTGGCGTCTTCTTGGAATATTTCCTAGTATCGTCGATACCACGCCTCGAATGTGTGTCCCTCGTCTGGTTCGTAACGAAAAACCTGCATGCTGTTGGCAAGGCTTTCCATTCGTTGTACACTACTTGGTGCATTCTCAGGTGAACCAAGTTTTTTTACTAACTCCGTCAACGCGAGCACCAAATTTTCCATTTCGGTCATTTCGATGTTAATTTTTTTTTTTTATTAACAATAATGAAATGATTTATAAAATATATGACCGTTATCCTCGTCGCCAATTGTTACCGCGTTCGATGATGTGTAAACAAGATAAATAAAAACTACGATGTTTTTTATATTCACCGAATATAATAATTCTATTTATTTTATAAAGGAAACAGAAAAACGAGTGTATCATCTGTTTGACAGCTCTCAGATAGATTAGTTTTGGACCCTGCCGCAAGGCATGGCTATTCACAATGTGCTATAATTATATTATAGTACAACTTCGATTCGTTGTCCAACACTTAAGTCGCTTTCACACGTACCATAATCCAATACCGAACTGGATTACATAATCCGAAAATTGGTCGTGTGAAATGTGCAAATCTAATACCGAAGTGGATTATCAAATACACTTTATAATTCGGTATTTTGTAATCCACTGCGGTACTGAATTACCGTGTGAAAAGAATGACAGATATTAATCTCAAAACTGAATAGATGTTTTTTGAATTTTTATTAACTACATAATATCTTAATTAATATTTTTTTTAGTTGAATTTGGAAAGTTTATCGAAAATTATTTATATTTTGTTTAATTAAATTCATATTTTAAAAATATGTAATTGATTTTTATCTTGTTTACAAATATATTTTGACAACCAATTTGTAACATTCGAAACGAAGCTAGTTGCGTATCTGTCAAATTAGTAATCTTCGATGCGTGTGAAAAGACATATGAGAGCGGATTATCAAATCCACTTCGGTAGCAAGAATGATAGATTAGAAGATTGTCCAACTCCGATGGAGAGTAAAACGACTGGTTCCTATGCTTTATTTTTTAATTTTATTTTTTATCCTCTCTTCTAATACGATAGTGAACCAAAAATGTTGTACTTAAATGAATTGTCGTGTCGTCAAATTACTATGAAGAGAACGATAATTTTGTTTTCTACTGTATATACAACATAAACATTAAATAAAATAAATAACCAGTGATGAATGAGAGTGAATGACCAAATATATTATACCACCACACTACATACAATAAGAGGAAATGAAAGGTATATAGATTAACGCTTTCACATCAATGATCATGTGATCATATTTATTCATGTTTCTCGCTCACACCGCTGTAAAACTAACCAAATATTTGAAGAACCAAGGGTGAGCGAAACAAAGTTTAAATAACAGGTGAAAAAAAAGTCAGATATACAGACTGGTTCCTACGCTTTATTTTTTTACAAAAAAAGAGAGTAACGTATTTTGAGTTGCATAATCTTGTAATCTATCATTCTTGCTTCGGTAGTGGATTATGTGCGTGTGAAAGCGACTTTAGTTATTTATTTATTAAAAAAAAATTGATGAACACAAAAAATACGTAATGGTGATCAAGACCTCAAAACTAAATGGTTGTCGTTTCCCTCCAGACCAGGCGTAACATAAACGTACAGTTTACGAAGACTTCGCTCTACTGAGGTGTTCGTAAACTGTACACTAAAACAGTACGGATATGGTTCGTAAGGTATACTTTTATCACATGAGAAGTGAAACAAATTTGCGAAGACTTGTGTGTGTATTGGTGTGTATAAAACTGTTCATAATGTGTACGTTTAAACGTTACATTTACGAACTGCTTAATCGTAACATTTATGAGCCATCTATGTGTAACATTTACGTAAAGTTCAGAATGCATCCCAAGATAATTTTAAATAGAAATTAGTTATTAAATAATAAATACAAACAAATTGTGTTTTAAATTAAATTTATTTTTATTGTATACTTTTCAAGCTATAATAATAAACAAAATTAAAAATGTTATAAATATCAATTAAATTAAAAATTACCAAACAAGATTGCTCACTAGTTTAACTTGATGCGCAGTTGTATTAAGAATGAAAAATTCAAAACAAAGCCAAAAAACATATTGCAAGATTGCAACTGCAAGTTGTAATTTTAGTGTGGTGTGCATATAATACATGTTGATGAAACGTATTGTATGTGTATTAGTGTAAAAAACCGTTCGTAAACTGTTCGTAAAATGTATACTTTCGTTGTATACATTTTTGCGCCTTGAGGGTTATTTATATTATTCCATTAATTTTCATAAAGGAATTTGGTGTTACGTTTACGAAACATCAGCGAAGAATTTTGCTACCTATATTTTATTTAAGTGTGAGAATGTATTAGTGCAAAGCAAAAAGTGATACGTTAAATAGTACGCTTATGCGACGTATTTTGCGAATTCGCTTAAATTGTTTAGCGGGTAGTTGTAAGTAGATACAAGTATACTTGCAAGTAGTTTGCTTTCGCCAATGGATGACGCTTTATAAAACGAGGGAAACACTAGAATTTACATCTACTTTCTACACGTGTTGAACTGCGACTGTGAAATATCAGGGATATTTTCGAAACCAAAAAACCGTTGTTCAGTACTTTTTTTTAGAATTTTAAACTTTTAGGAAAGTAATTAAAAATGGTGTGGCTAATATGACCCAATCTACCTTATTCCCAACACACACAATTACATATTTAAGTCAACCAAAATATTTCTAATGTAAATTTTATGTTCTGATATTTATTGTTTATGTGCTTGTAAAGACTGTTGAGTTGTCTCATTGTGTTGTTAAATAATATTAGAATACCGGCCACCACATATTTGTACCAGTATCCAGCTGTTAGGAGAAATTTTGTTTATAAAACTGGCGTCTCGTTTATTGTTGTTATTGTCTTCATAATTGACATGTTTGTTGGTGTTAATTGCTGGAAGAAAACTTGGGGAAAATGTTTAGCAAAAAAGTTCAATTTCTCAAAATTGATAAACATACATACATAAAATTATATTTATATATCGCGTTAAATAAGGTACCTAGTACTGTAAAGTCGCATTATTATTATATTGCAATTTTATTGTGAAATGAGAAATTAGTAAATTACTCATTAACTATAAATTATACTTTCTCCGTAATTTATGGTAGCGACAAAATACTACCTACCCGCGCAAAATATAAAATGCAAATACATTTTTGCGAGTTAAATATAATTGTTGTTGTTTCAGCATTATCACAATTGAACAATCAAAATTACGTAAAATACGTTCTTACGTACTATATCATTACCTCAGTAATTAATAAAATTAATTGTCATACTTGCATGTAGCTGTAGCTAGGTCGTTTGAATTATGTATGGTCTATAATTTAAAATTTGGAATATAAAATATAACCACTTGTAATTAAGGTTTGGATTACTTACTGTAGTATTCGAACTACAGGTAGAAGTAAGGGTAACTCTAGTTTATATTTTATGCATATTATACCAACTGACAGAACGCTGTTTGGATTCGTCCTAATATTTTCATTGCCGTGATACTGAAGACCAACTGCTGAATGACGATTTTGGTAAAATTCAACCTTCGAATTCGCAAATCGTCTTCAATGTCAATTATGTAATTGTTATACAGGAATCGGTTGAGATAGCAAAACTGTTTGCGCATAGACGTAAACTGGATATAGTCATAGGCCAACCCGGTACGCCTAAATTTCCTGTGACATTTATTACGCAGGACTTCTAGGTGTTTGAGTTATTTAGTAAACCATGGGACGTTCCGGGTATGAGACTTTTTAATTATTTTTTTAGGAACAAATTTTTCAAAAGCAACCTTCAATCATCCATTGAAGTATCTAATGAACTGTTGATATCAATGTTTGATAGAGTATCAGCCCAATAGACTTCAGCTAAAAAATCATTTAATGAGCTGTGATCGGCGTGTGAATAATCAAATACGGCACAATTTTTAGTAAAGTTCAAATTATTAGAAATTTTGTAGAAAAACTGAAATGAAACCGGCGTTTGATAAACACTCGAAGATCCGGAAAAGTCGTCGCATGATTCCAGTTTAAAAAACTTATTATTATTGTGGAAAGTCAAATCCAGATAAGTGCCGCGGCTGTTTGGTACGCTGTTAATTTGTGAAGTACCCATGTTTGCCATAAAATCACATACTAAGATATGACAACATGAATATATTGTCAACCCATCATCCAAATTAGATCTGGAAAGTTGAAATAGCCGAAAATAACAAAGTCAGTGTTGGCAGAAATATGTAGTAAGCTAATAAATTACATAAGATCTTGTCAATAAAAATTTATCAAAATGGCGAGGTTGGTCCTAGAGGAAAGTAAACTGTGCTAATTATTATGTAAAATATACCTAGCTTGAGTTTAACAGCAATGAACTACAATAAGCACACCGCCACCTTTACGTTTTATACTAAAGTTAAACCGCGAATGAAAACACAAAAGTCCGAAGAAAAATCTCCGCATCATTGAAATCAACTGTAGCCATGTTTCGGTCAGAATAATTACGTCGTAATTAGATCCCAAAATATCCAAGATCATTTCCAACTTTCTGTTGTTTGTTGTTTAACCCGGGATTACCTACCATTTTATGATTAGGCGATGGAAGAGATACCTGCATAGCTCCTACTAAGCATCCCTCCAACTAACCTTTTCCTTTGTGATGCAAGAGGAGGGCAAGCCCAATGTTTGACAACCGGCACATTTCTTGACTTAATCAAATGTCGATTATTTTCATTTTCTACGTGTTCAGCCGTTGAACTGACGCTGTACATGGTTGGCCTTCTGAATTAGCTTGAAATTGTGAGAATCTACACAGATTTGTGGATTCCAAGCAATTTGATTATTGTTCGACCAACAGTCCGTAGTGCAACAGAAAATCGGCTCCGATAAAATATCTGCAAAAGTGAACGATCGTAAATTTTCATGCAACTAGACGACTGAAGAATATATTTTTGTATCGAATGTTTGGTGTATACCAATTGGTGTAATATCGCTGATAAATAATTTTGTTTTGTGAGTACGGAAACCACAAAGTGGATGATGTATTTGGTGCAGATCTCGGCCTTACTCAGTCCCAAATTTTAAGTGGAAGGTACAAAGTACCAGTAATTTGGAAAAGTTTTGACTCAAGACGAGAGTCGGATCGAGATTTGTTGCACAATGTACAAACGCCGGTTTTCATTAGATTATTTTCGATCTTTATTTTCTCATCAATCAGTTTGCTCGAAACCACTCTGTCATTTTTACAGAGCATTCACAATGAAATGTTTTATTTTTTTTTTACTTACAGCTTGTAAGGTTTGTATGAATTTCCAACATGAACAAAAATTTTTGTTCGTCAAGTTGGGAATTTAATCTTTTTTGCAGCATTGTGAATGCTCTGTTATAACACAAAGAAATGACCTAGTAAGTGCATGGAGGTGAAAACGACTCATCAAATTATCTTGTTTGTGTCGTCTATTTCGATTGTGGTTCGACGTCACATTCGTTCACTATGTACAAGCAAAATGTAAAACCTTAGTACAACAAGGGTTATAAAGGCGAAACCCGTAAACCGGCACGGCAATAGAACAGAACAGAACAAATTCACATCACATTTTTATATTCACCACTATTCAGCTGAGTAAAATTTTTTATTTTTCTTGCGGTTTGTGTCTCCACCCAGCAGAAATGCTCAGCAAGCTTTTAATTTTTTTGCTTCATGTAAACATGCGAGAAACGTCAAACAAATTGTCTCATCGAAAATGATTTAATTTACAAAACTTTTATTTCGGAGAACTTTTTAATTGATTAAATAAATGAAATAATATCAGTAATCGCGTAATAAGTGCAAAGAATTATAGCTAATAAGTAATTCTAATTAATAGTGCACCATTTAGGTGAATCCCCCGGTTAATTTGTAGGCTAGCATAGTGGTAAATATTGTGCAGAATTATTTTGAGGCATTCGCTTAATTGTGGAACACCCTACCGGTCATAATCTCATTATCACCAGCCACCAAATTTCATGTGTACGTTATAAAGATACCGGATATATTATTAGGTTTGTATATCACACTAATTACGTGCTATGTAGTAATTTGATTTGTACATAAAAACTCATTTTTTAATATTTAGTTGGCAAGGTTTTCATGGTTATGTCAAAAACCGTAAGTTATATGTCTAACCTAAAAAATTTTCCAACCACCTTAATATATTTTTCGGTTTTTGCATATTATTTATGTATTCTTTTTCAATTACAGTATTTGGATAGTCTAAGATTGATTAAAGGCCGTACCAGTTTAATAAAAATGAATCAAAATCAATATGAAGGTTCGAAGTCAGATTCGGAGCACAATACCAGTCAAAATCGAAATTTGATTTTTCCGGATTTATCGGGTCATTCGTCCGATATTGAAACTCATCCATATCCAAATAAACCGACTGTTAATTCACCCAATGAACCAGAAATACCAACGGGACGTCAGCAAAGATCACAGTCTCCATCACCAAGCGGCACACCGGAACCGGAGGAGCCTAAGCCAAACAAAATCGAAGGTAAACAGGAAAAATCATTCGAGAAAGACAAAGTAAACGAAAATGCTGAAACGAAAAACGGGAATGATTGGATTTGGTCTTTTATCTTTATTGGAAGTGTTTTGCTTGCTATTGTAAGCAGTTATTATCTGGGCAAAAAAATATCCTATACGTTTGCAACGTCCGGTCAACCAAAATACCAATCACCTTCCAAATCGATCATCTGCAATGATTTCGTAGCATTAAGTTCTGAATTTCCACAGCAAACGGATAAATTTTGGGCATTTTTAAAATCCGGCGTTGAAGGTGTGGTCAACAAGAAACCAACCAAACCTAGCATATTTATGCTCCTACATGAGACTGATGTCGATATTAATTTGATTTTAAGTAAAATTATTGAGGCTACACAAATTTGTTTGGACACAAAAGAACGTACACCAATCCATTTAACGGCGGCCACATTAAAATCATCCGTATTTCTAAATGACTATGGCCGTGTCATATCGGATTATAAATCAGCGCTAAGCGATAGTGGAATTATGATTGTTAAGAATTTTAGTGATGTACCACCGTATGTAGCCCAAGCATTTCATACAATCTGTGATGGTGAAACACCGTATGTACCAAGATCGGTGATTTTTCTAACGATGCCTGTGAAACGGATCAGTCCACAGGATAATGCGTATAGAATAGCGGAGCAGGAATTGACCACATTGTGGGGTAGCTCATTAAAGGATAATATTTTACGACCACTATTATATCGGGTGACTGATGTTACGCTCCACGTTAATCGGGAGATGTGATTAGGATTAAGGATCATCGGTCCACACAGACACATATTTTACAAACACCATTAGAATATATTCGAACATTTAATTAGGTAATAAAAAATTTAAAATTACACAAATTGTTAAAATAATTTCCTTTTTATATTTAAAATAATAAAATGTTTCTTTATTTTTTCAAAATTGTAGAAGTTTTGTTTTATTCGGGCCCAGCTTAGGTAATCTATTATCGGTAATTCAAATAATATCTAATCAATATGATTGAAATATTTATAGCCGCTATTCCAAATTTTTTTTTTTTTTAAATATCGGAAAGATAAGATTGAGGTACAATTTAACACAAATCCTATTGTAAAGACGTAGATTTCCGCGCTTTGTTTTTGTGGCTGACAAATTTTAATTGAATCTTGAATTTTATCACTTATATGGATATGATGTTATAAGGCTCTAATATGGGACATTAAAGGAATAGATTAGATTTGAAAACCGGCCCATTTTTGAAGCTACAAACGAGTTTTAGAATTTATTTTCCCATAACGGTTGAAAGGTTTTTTTGAAAGCAAAATGAGAATCGAAAAATCAAACATTATTTGGGTCAATATTTTGCGGTACTTTATTAGTACCATATGCCATCCAATAACTTAATAAAAGCGTACTAAATTTCGATTAAGGCCAAGAGATAATAACTGGCCAAAATCCAGAAATAATGTAGAATAATAATTTATAGTTTTAGTTATATAGGGTATAGCCCGCATACACTTGAAGTAATGTTCACTCAAATAACTTCGAAAATATCGAATAATCTTCATTAAACTCGAAATATCTCAAAAACTGAAATTATCGCAAATAAATTCGAGCATTTCGAATAATTACTGTTTTCCAGTTACACAAAAAAAAAAACCCGGGCGAAACCGGGGCGATAGCAGCTGTCATTCGTCGCCCGGTAAAATTTTTCGGGGCGACGAATATCGCCCCGGTTTCGCCCGGTTTTTTTTTTTTTTTGTGTAACTGGAAAACAGTATTAGAATTTGGATAACTCAACAATTTGTAAATCGAAACTCGACTAATATCTAAAATTGCCTCAATAACCTCTATTCATGGTTAACATATAAAAATCTTGTCGAATAATCACGAATAGAGCTGCTCGGTACTATAATGCAAAATGTACAAATTCCGTAAATTCTCTCAAACAATCGAATTGTAGTCTTCAAAAGTTTCGATTAATCTGAAAATTCTTGCATAATATTCAGAGTCAACCGCGCTCAACGATTATTTTAAATAATCTCTCGACCAATCGAAAAATCTCGAATAATTTCGGAAATTTCGCAAATCCTAAAATAAACTGAAATAATTTCTAAAATTTAAGATACTCTTCATTGTATAAAACCCATGAATAAGTAGAACAGAAATCTAAAATCTCGAGTTAAATCGAATAATCTCGGAGTAGTAATAATGCAATACATAATACAAATTTCGTATTTTCTCAAAATCGCGAACGAATTACATTGAATATTTTCGAGACAGTTCTCAAATATTCTGTCAGCCACGCTAATAATCTCTATATGTACAATCAACACTTAACTAATTTCTAAAATTTGAAATAATCTTTATTGAACTCGATACCTCAAGAAGGAGGTGGAAGTTTCAGATAATAATAGTGATCTTTCTTAAGTCTTAAATAATATTTGTGTAAAGTTTGGTTAAAATCGGTCAAGGCGTGTGGATTTGTTTAAACATTATACACATATACAAACACTCACTTTTAAAAATGTATATAGATTGCTTACCTGCTCACTAAACCCTAATTCAGCTCTAGCTCAACCGTAACTCAACCCGAATTCAACCCGCAAACGGAACCCAACTCAACCCTCAACTCAATCGCAAACTCTACGCCAAACTCTTGCTGGTTTGACAGCATATACAAAAAATTGGTCAACTGCTCACTATATCCTAATCCAACCCAAACTTAACTTCAACTCAACTTCAATTCAATCCGCAAATTCACTCCAAATTGGTACCCACCCAAAAATTGGTAAATACTTACATATATAACCAGATGTTTTGGGTCGATTCATATGGCAGGCAGGGCTGGGGAGTCTGAGCTGGAGCAAGGAGCCACGGAACTGGGCATTTTTGATAAGCCGGAGTCAGAGCCAGAACCAGAGCCAGAAACCAACTTTTCTATCTCGTTTTTTTGAAGCCGGAGCTGGAGCCCGAGCCGCTCCGCCGAAGCCAGCTTACCTAATTCGATTTTTTTGTTCCAAGTTTCATGATCTTATTGTTGGCATTTTTGAACAAAAACTTAATTTTGACAAAATAATATATGAAGAAAAGCAATGTTTTACACGTTTTCAGGCTTCGTGGTTTCGGACCAATCAAATTTTTGGTTATTTTTGACATGATTTCAATACTTTGGTCTTTTTAGACCGAAGTAACAGCTTACCGGTTTAGCTGTTCATGTTGTCCTCGCCAACCAGACGTTGTTAAATCGTTCTCTATGCCGACAACGACTTCTGCTCCTATGGTGAATAGTAAAATCCTGTATAGAATTAATATTCGTAACAAGTTGGTGCCATAAGTGGGATTTTGCAATATACGTACCATGTTGGACAACATTAATGCTAAGAGATGAATCTGCCTAAGGAAGGCAATGAAACGGAGCTAAGTCTAAGGCATCAAAAAGCTGTGGAATGTGAGAGGGAATGGACTAGTGGAGATACTACACTATCACCTTCAGTAAAGGTCATAGTGTTACGACCAACAACACCAGCAGGAGAGGTCTTAGTACCACAACTACACTCGACGAGTAAAAGGATGGTCTGGCTGCCAAAACCAAACCGGCGACTGTACCAAAAGAAGAGGAAGCGGATGGAGTAATGGCTGTTAACGTAAAGCCTGAGGAATCATCAAACATCGGAGCTGTTCTGAACGTCCGCCCTACTGTTACAAAGCCAACAGCAAAATGAGAAATTTGATCGGCTTCACAGCAAAGCTGATCAACAGACGCAACACATTCAACAGCAGAGTTCGAAATTGGATCAGCAAATGAAACAACTAAATGAGAAGCTGGAATAAAACGAGGTTACCATGTCAGGAAGAATGAAAGTAGAGTGCGGAAGGCAGATCATGAACCCAAAAAGGAGGCATGACGCAAAACTGGTGGAAGTAGTGCTGGTGTATTTGGCCGCGATGAAGCCCCTAAACCGGTGGCAGCGGCTTCTAGTGTTACTACAAATAATTCAAATAATTTACACAAACCTCAAATCATCTCTATTCTCTAAAATTGCAAGTAGGTGTAATATATTCTGAAATTTTCAATTATTCGAAAAATCTCGAAACCATCGAATTAAGTTTCTTAAATAATTCCGAAAAATTTGATAAATCTCTGGTTCTGAAATATTCTGTAATCAGATTTCGAATAATATCCGTAACTATCGAATAATCTCGAATAATTTGGAAAATATCGCAAAACCTAGGTATAATCTCGAATATTCTCAAATAATCTAGTAATATCGAATAATCTTGAATACAAATTTCGAATAGCATTCAATATTTTCGAATAATCTTAAACAACCTGGACATTTTTGAATAATTTCGAATAACCTAGGAAATTGGAAGTTTTGGCGTAATCTCGATAAACCTACTAATCATATCACGATTCAGTTTTATACGTGTAACTAAGAAAGTTCTCACAACTCAAAGCTAAATGCGGAACATTTCCATACAAAATTGGAATAAATTTGAAAATCTTTAACAATCTAATCCTGGAAATGTCGAAAAACTTAAGAAATCTAGAATATATCGTGCACAATCTTGACCCGTAGCGGTCTAACAAGACCTACTCATGCTTTGGAAAAACCCCACCCCATTACCCTGAGCACTAGCTGGCTATAAAATGACCGCTCCAAAGCCTCTGACTGTGTAAATTTTCTCGTAACAGTACTACCGTTCTGTTACACACTCTTCACTCTTGGCACCCCAAGGGTGGCCAGGGTGGTGCCAAACCAATTTCTGTGGGCGGAACCCAAGTGGTCAAGCCTGTGACCTCAAGACCTCTCCAGGAGATAGGTGAGGAGAAGGCAGAAAAAAGAGAGGAAGGCGTCAGGGGTTAAACGGGGGATAGCCCCTCAAGGGGTCCCCTGCGCAAGCCACTGGTAAGGCATGGAGGCTCTCAGACAACGGGGGGCGGCAGTAGGGAGGTAGAGGACATCGGTCGACCATCTACCGGTCAAACTAGGCTAGAGGGTGATGACGGTGCGGAAAAGGAGGCTAATCGGGCCTTCTGAATTGCGCCCACTTTCATCGCTTTAATCTTTCTTAAACTTTTTCTTTCAATTTAACCCGAAAATTCAAAATACATCTAAATCCAAAATGAATTAAATTTTTAAATATTTCACTCAAAGTACATCATACTTCATTTAGGCGAATAAGTTAATGTACATGAAAATACTTGAAAATTTCAAATTAACACTGAAAACATGAGACACGAGCGTAAGAAATCAATAATAGACATTTTTGTTGTTGTCAGATGGTAATTTGAAATACAAAGGATTGTTATAGTATTACGTGCTATTATATGCTCGGTTTGTTGGTTGCCGCTGATTCAGAATACTTCTCTAAATTTCATTTCCATTAGCAAATTTTAAATTCAGAGTCCTCAGTTTAAACCTCTTAACATAAATTATAGAACAAAAAACACAAAAATCCATTATACCGAAAATTACGAAGATGGCACAGAGTGGGAGGATAATACATTTTCATTTCATTGTTTTTCTTTATGGGTAATTATGGTTGACTGATTTTTCATGTTGTTTTTATTGTCTAGGTTCTAAATGAAATGTCTTATTGTTATTTTATATAATTAAGAATTGTTTTGTTCAATATTTATAATCAATTTGCCATTTGCGTTTTGGCATTTCGGTTTATATAAATAAACTCATTTCATTGTGTTAATAAGGTTGAAGGGTACTAACAGTTGACCGATAAATTTTTAGTTTGGAAAATGATAAACATACTAAAAACTGGGAAACGCTGAATTCGCGACGTTAGTGCTATAGTGTTGCATCTGGCTTTAAATAAGATATATTGCACCGGTTAATGCAAATAAAACTAATTATTCGATAAGTTTAGGATAACGGTGCAAGAGTACCGTTTAACAAGGGAAGCTCAAGTTTTTTTCTTCGGGAGCGTCTTAAAATCTCGGTTTTCAAAATCTCGGTTTTTATTTATATTTATTTCAAAATTAACTTCCCCATTTTCTTCTCGTAAAGGAAACAATGGCAGTTTTGTTTGAATTGACATTACAAGTCCTTCCTGGTCACACCACTGCCATATTAAATTGAGCGCATTTGGCATGAAATCAGGAATGATCCCATCAAATTTGCCTCTGATCGTGACATCGATTATCATCCGCGTAGCCCGGGACATCATACCCATGGGTACCCAGAAGGATCAGTAGTCTCTCAATAACCAAATACCATAATATAGAGGGTACTGACTCGCCGCCTATGGAGCGGATCCACCTACTCGTATGAGGCGGAACCCCCATGAGGTATTATAAAACAATGTCCATAAAGGCGCAAAGGCCAATTTTTTTATTAGCCACCGATTTTTCAATCTTCCTGACTAGACCACTAAGAACCATCACAGTAGATTTACGAGTTTGATAAGCAAACTGGTCCCGATGCGGCGGAATGATACAGAGTTTCGGAATATAGTTAAGAGTATAACTTACCGAAACATCTCATCTCACATAGTTGGGTGCGCATAGTTTTCTTGAGAGACTCCAGATCCTATTGTGTGGATCGTAGGCTACCTTACCTGGATGATATTACGGATTTTTTTGGGCTCCTGCTACTATTGGGTCAGGAAAGTGGGTGCCTAGTAGTATTTCTAAGGTTTCCTTCCGGTTGTCAGTAAACATTGGGGTGGGGACTGGACTGGGGTGGTATTATAAAATTCGGTACCGGTAGAATTTTGACGGAAATCGCCCGGTTTTACCAAAAATGGTATCATGAATACTGCATTCACGGAAAATTTCCGTCAAAAATCTTCCGGTAGATATTAGTTGACGGATATCGATTTTTCGTTTAAAAAAATTCAAAATTTTCAAACAAAAAATTGATTAATGATAATTTGAAAACGTTTATCCATTAAAAAACCATTTGTTAATGTTTAATAGTATTTATTAGGCTTCTAAAATATTGACGAAATTATGATCATCATTCAGAAAATCCTAATGGCCGATTTTATGAAAGAGTTGCGGGATGAAGGAGCTTGCGGGATGGAGAAGCTGCCAACGGGATTAACCGTTGGTAGGTTTAATGCAAAGCTGAAAATAGAGGATGAAGAGTATGAGACCACAATTCACATAGTTCCATAGGAGAATTACGCAACTATAGCTCGACCATTGACTGATATGCTAAGTAAAGACGTCGAATTTCATTTTGGGATAGAGCAAAAGATGGCATTCCAAAAGTTAAAATTTATTCTGGCAAATCATCCAGTGTTGAACATTTATTCATCAAAAGCCGAAACTGAGGTGCATACTGATGCTAGCAAGTATGGACTTGGCGTCATATTGCTGCAAAGGTCTGACGGAGATGGCAGCATACACCCAATATTTTTCTACAGCAACAAAACTACGAAAAGTCAGGAAAAGTACAGTTATGAGCTGGAGATACTTGTAATTGTAGCTGCATTGAAAAAACTGTGCGTGTACTTATTGGGGTTGGACTTCAAAATTATTACTGATTGCGCAGTGTTCAAGGGGATAATGAAGCGGAAGGAACTTAGGTTCAGAATATCAGGATGGGTTCTTTTAATGCAAGAGTTTAGCTTTAAGTTAGAGCATCGGCCAGGCACCATTTGGATGCGCTTAGTAGGCAATCAATTCTTCTACCCATTTTCGAAGCCGTAACAAGTCGAATTAAAGCATCACAAAAATAAGACCCAGAACTTAAACCGATTTTTGAGCTTCTTAAACTAGGTACGTATGAACAATACTTTACCACTAACGATATTTTATTTAAATTAAAGAATGGAGAGTTGCTAATGGTCGGCCCAAGGAGAATGCAAGGTGAATTAATTAAGATGTATCATGAGTAAGGGCACTTTGCGGTGAAGAAGACAGAGGAGATCCGAATTTAAAACTCAAAATCCGTAGTTGTATCAATAACTGCATCAGATGTTTCATTGCGGAGCGAAAAATGGGCAAGCAAGAGGGTTTACTGAACCCAATTCCAAAAGGAGACACCCCACTAGACAACATATCATTTAGATCACTTGGGTGGTTTATCAGCAACACTATATATCGCTATATTCTTTGCATAGTCGACGCGTTTTCCAAGTTCGTTTGGCTATACCCTACGAAAACCACTAATGCTACCGACGTCATACAGAAGTTAAAGCAAGAGCAAACAGTGTTTGGAAACCCAAAAAATATAATAACCGATAGAGAAGGAGCTTTTCGTTCAGCTGAGTATGTCGATTATTGTAATATAGATGGAATATTACTTTCCTTGGTGACAGCTGGTGTCCCCACTGAAAATGGACAAGTGGAGAAAGTTTTCCGTACAGTGATTCCCGCGCTTGCAAAGTTGTGGAATAATAACCAAGAGGATTGGTATAAATTTACGGACAGTTTACAGAGGTTTCTGAATAACTCATTTCAGCGGAACATCAAGATGTCACTTTTTGAGGTGCTTATGGGTGTAAAAATGAGAAATAGGGATGATATCGATCTAAGAGAAACCGTGGAGCAAGAGGAATCCTGTTTATTCGTGGATGGGCGGGCAGAGATGAGAGAAGCCGCAAAACTTAACATTGCAATCATCCAAGCCGAAAATAGAAAAACGTATACAATCGAAAAACGAAGAAAGCAAGGATATACACTAAAGGGGATTATGTGTTAATTAAGAGACAATTCAAAACTTGACGCGAAATATTTAGGGCCATACATTGTAACCAAAGTCAAAGGAAAGGACCGATTTAACATGGAGAATTAAAACATCGACTTGTGCCGCATTTATAAAAACCTATTAGTACGCCGGTTTGTCGGAAGACGAATACGATACCGACGTAGACCAGCAGGATTAAGATGACAATATTAATGATCAACCAGAACCATCCGGGTCAGAAGACCGTGTAGGATTTAAGGTATCCGAATTGGTCCAACGCAATAAGGATGCAGCCTGTATTATATTTATGTTATATTTAAATTGTATAATTGCTGTATGTATATTATTCCCTTAGACCATACAATAGAATGGACCACTAGCGAAGTGACGTTTCCATATAAAATTGTAAAGTAGTCTGTTTCCAGCATCTGCACTCTGCAGCGCAAAGTAGCTTTGTGATCGATAGGGTAACTATAGCAAGTATAATCAAAATTAGTATCCACAGATGTCACTACAAAATTCAGTTGATACATTTAGTACCAACAGATGTCACTGTAAATTTAAATTTACATATAAATAAAATACAAAACGATAATTCAAAAAAAATTATTTTATTGACCCATAAAATTGATAATTTTAGTTAACTTTGTTCTAACATAAGATTTATTATTTAGATTTATAAGATTTACGATGGATAAAGTTGCTGTGACATCTGTTGGTATAAATAAATCTACTTAATTTGGTAGCGACATCTGTGGGTACTAATTTTGATTAAACGTGCTATAGTTACTCTAACGGTCGCAAGGCTACTTTTCACTGAATATGTTGGAGACAATTAAAATTCATTGCTGGCGGTTCATTCTATTCTATGGTCTAAGATTATTCCTGTTATGTAAAAAGATTAATAACCATACCATCAGATTGAGGCAATTGGTTAATGAATTAATGTGATTAAATGTATATGGATAAGTTACTGATTTATGTGATCTGATAATATATGAAATATATATAATTTTATGTAAAAAAAATTTAAAACTTAAGAATGGTTGTATACTGCCGAGGAAGTATATCAACTTCACTTAGATATTTGTTGAATTCATCTCGGATCCCTACTGCATTCCTGGTTGGATTGTTTAACTCTACTCGCCGAACATCCTGCATGCCCCTGCTAACTTCATCGTGCCATCGCCCTGGTCGGTATGTTCCACTAAATTGGCACTCACATATTCACGAACTTTTTTATCTCGCAGCCAATCATTCCAATCACGGTAATTTTACTCGCCAAAATCAGCCTTCTGTAAATTCGCCATCTACTGGCTAATATGCTAAAGGCATTTTCAACCACTCATGTTGCTCGTGATAAACGGTAGTTCTGATCAGGATATGGGCGCATTAGGTTGGGCAGTAAGGGGCACCCTTAATCTCCTGTGAAAACGTATGGATATTTCTTATTAACGTATAGATTTTCAGGTATTGGCACGTTCAAATCTCTACCACCGCTTAGAATAGCTTTCCCAAAGGCAGAGGTCCTAAATATGGTACTATCTCCGATGTATCCTGGCGCTCCAGTTTCGACCATAACAAATTTATAATTTGTTTCTGCTATTGCAAACAACACCACGCTGTGGCTATGTTTATAGTTTCGGTAGGTGGAACCCCAATTTCCAAATGCCTATAACAATGAAATTATATTATTATAAACTTCATACCCAAAACCTACAGATATTGTTAAGAAACTTACTTATAGGCACAGGAAGGCTTAGGAACAACTTTACCTTTTAAGATATCCCACAACTTCAGCTAATTATCATAGAGGCTGTGCTTTGTCCCACACGGTATCCGTTTCGCCCGATAGATACCATACTATCACCACTGGCAAGATAGCTAAATGATAGAAATACAATTTTACAGACATTTTTTATTTAATATTTATAATAATTACCGAATAGTATGATAGCCTTTGACATGCAGTAATCGATCGCTCCCCTTCATTCATTCGTTGAATGGTCGGCCCAACAATCTCAAGTAGCTCATCAAATACTACAGGACTCATCCGATAAAAATTTATATACATATGTATCATCGTCGGTTATACGCATTTCTGCAACAAGGTTGCAATAGAAATCTTGCTGGTATCTACTGCGATTGATTTCGTTTACCTTGATTTTCATATTCTAAATATAAAGTAACGAATATTTAGATCTCCGTTTAAAATATTAAATGCGTCTTGTTTTGATAAGGACATTTTTTGGTAAAATTAAATGACCGATAAAACAACCGATAGATATTCAAACAATTTAAAATGAAGCACCAAAACCTTACACAAAAATTCTAAATAGAAAGTGATATTAAATAGTAAAAGATCGCGTGAAAATTAATAGAATGAAATACTGCGCCAAAAACTAGGAAGTATAAGTTAAACCCGGTTTTAAAATGAAACGCACAGAAAATCTCTCTATAATTAATTTAGTGTAACCGGCGCGGCGCACAGTGCGGCGCATTCCAAAAAATTTGGCCGTAAGTGGGAAACTCAAGTAAAGTATCTAAAAATCTGCACTCAGCGGTTGTTTGAGTCGCTGATTACGAATCTGAAGACAGAGTTGCAAAATTTAGCCTTCTTCATCCCCTATCATGTTACGATCAAGATGCATATCATTTTCATGGTTGTTTGGGTCGTTAATTACGAATCTGAAGTCGAGTTGCAAAATACTAATATACAGGGTGAGGAAAAAGTATTGAAACCCCTAAAAATCTCGCAGAGTTCGGTCAAAATAAAAATGACCAAGGTTTATTCTTAGGTAATTTTTAACAAGGAATTTAATGATGAGCTTGGTTGTGACCTTCACCTTGTCAAGGTGATTATTTTAAATTAGAACCCCTATTTTTGATGATAGAATCGAAAAGAGCGATTAATCGGACATTAACCGAGTATGTATTTTCCATGACCTCCCAAGATCATCTGAAGGAATTTACTTTGCGAGGTCAAAGTATGGAAACCCTTAGAAATCTCGCGAAGCATGTCAAAAAAAAAATAAGCACGGTTTAGTCTTAGGTAATTTTCAACAAAGATTTAATGGTGAGCTTGGTTGTGACCTTGACCTTAATCTTCAAGGTCATATTGAGGTCAAGGTAATTTTTTTATAGGGAAACTCTTGTTTTTGATATCGGAATCGAAAAGAACGATCAATTGTATGTCCGAATTTGTATTTTCCTTGACCTCCCAAGGTCACCTGAAGGAATAAATGCTTATGATTTGCAATGAAAATTAAAAATATTAATTTTTTATTTTTAAAATTTAAATTTTTTAATTTTTTTTATAATTTCCATAACAACACAAGCATATTACAATGTTCTGTTATTTATAATTTTTTTTAAATTTTCATTATAAATCATGATCTTTACAATTAAAATATATTCCTTCCGATGACCTTGGGAGGTAATGGAAAATAAATATTTGGACGTACACTTGGGTTTCCCTATAAAAAAATGACCTTGACCTCAAAAAGACCATGAATATAAAGGTCAAGGTCACAACCAAGCTCACCATTAAATTCCTTGTTGAAAATTGGCTAAGACTAAATCTTTGCTCATTTTTTTTGGCCATACTCCACGAGATTTTTAGAGATTTCAATACTATGTACATTTAATGTAAATTACTTCAGAGGACCTTGGAAGGTCATGGAAAATACATACTCGGACGTAAAATTGATCGCTCTTTTCGATTCTGTCATCAAAAATAGGGGTTCTAATTTAACAAAATGACCTTGACCTCCAAATGGCATTGAAGATGACGGTTAAGGTCACAACCACGCTCACCATTAAATTCTTACTAGCTAAATAATAAAAACGAATTATGCGCAAAGCGCAACAATAACCGTATTTCCTGGAGAAAATTACATCAACAATTGCACAAAAAATGTCTTTATTATAATCAAAGTACAGCAGATATCAAAGAAAAGGGGAAAAATAAATCCAAACTAAATTTATTTACATTTTTCTCAATAAAATACCACTTATAAAAGGTGACGCGCATTTGAAATTGGGAAAATTCTGGAAATTTCGGGGTGAAAAATGCTCTCTGGTCGACCAAATCACTGAAAAAGTCGATGAAATCTTACAAAAAATCGAAGAAGACCGACTCGTAAGCAGCCCTGACATTGCTAAGCTAAGGTATTAAATATCGATCACAAAACAGTTTTAAACCATTTGTGGAAGGCTGCATACGCAAAAAAGCTCGATGATTGGGTTCCGCAAGAATTTTCGATGAAACATTTGAATAGTTCTCCACCACTACCTTGTACCCTCTGACTACCGTTTGTTTCGATCTCTGCAAACCTCCCTTGACGGTCTTTAGTTAGCTTTTAAAAAGGGCTTTGAAAATCACTTGGCCAATTTTTTCTCCGATAAACCTCAGAAGTTCTACACCGATGAAATTATGAAATTC
Source organism: Tipula helvola (assembly GCA_963556165.1). Classification (NCBI taxonomy): domain Eukaryota; kingdom Metazoa; phylum Arthropoda; class Insecta; order Diptera; family Tipulidae; genus Tipula; species Tipula helvola. The sequence continues at coordinate 51,665,362 of OY744483.1, forward strand.
CCGAAAAAGGGCAAAAGGTCATAGATAATATTGGCCAATTTGTTCATAAACTCAAAAAATTCTCTCAATACTTTTTTCTCAACCTATTTTTCAATAACTTCAGTAAAATTCGAAAAAGCAGCCAATTTTTTATTTATTTGGAAGATAATACTTGCACCTACAACCTCTGATCAGTTTTACAATCGAACACGATAGAACAATACAACTTTTTGATAATATCATATCGTATTTTAAAGATTGACATTGCGATAAAAATCGAATTGAATTACTGTTTCTTTGATATTTGATACTTTCAAAATTAGTACTCGTATGTTACAATTTATTTTCACGTTTTACTTACTTTCAGAAGTTGATTCCATTCTGTCCGATAAGAATTGGTTGTGCTTTCGATTTTCTGTATTACTTTTAACAAGCGCGTTGTTTACCAATTCCGCAACAATGTTGATAAATACTACTCGAACAAAGGTAGCATTGTGGTGACGAATATTCTAGAGCAGGTAGACGGAAATCTAATCTTGTCTGAGTGATTTCTGAACGGTATACATGTACTTTAGCCAACCCAATGGACAACAAAATCCATTTAGGGACTTTTCTTTTGGACTTTTGGCCAGCCCCTGTTCGGACGGGTTTAACGTAACATTTAACGAGGTTGCTTTCATTTTGGCCAGATCGAACATGTCGATTGTGTAATAAAATATTTTGTCCAATCCAAGCAATTAATGCTTAAAAATGATTTATAATCGTGCTTGTGGGCGGGTACATACTGCATTAGGTAGAACAAATTGGTAAAAAAAAGAACGTTTAATAATTACTGTCGTTTTGAAATCGTATATAATTATTTTTATATTTACAGTACAATAATGTACTTATAGTAATGTACACCATTATAATTGTTTGTCATAAAATCATACAAAAAATAAGCTGTGAGTGATATTATATACGCATGTATGTCATTTCTCGCGTTTCTTTGTACAAAAAAATTAAAATACCATGCCGATGAATATTCAAGATTTATGACCACCACGAAAAAAAATACGAACATCGTGCAATATTATAAAGTGTGTCATGCATGCATATATCTTATATCAATCAACGCGGTTAATGAACCGCTAAATAAAAATTTACAAAAAAATTGTTTAAATGAATTATGTATTATGAAAAATAAAACAACAACAATTTTACAAGAAGAATTCTTTAAAAAATATTTTTAATTTAATTATCGTTCAACCTTGCTTTTAATTTTCGGGGTGTGTAATCTTTAGTATGTAAGTACGAGTACAGATATATGCTTCTCAATTTTAAATAAACAAAAATTTTTTTTTCTTCTGAAATTTTCAGATTTTCATTTATCACCTTCATATCACTTCGGTTATAACTGTTTATAATAAAAACATTTTTTAAGAAATATAATCAGAATTTAAAACAAAACCATTATTAAACATCTGTTTTGTTTGAACGAAGAATTAACACACACAAAAAAAAAAATATTCGGTAATATTATTCTAATTATTTGTAATTAAGTAATTTTAATTAACTATAAAAAATAGCCTTGTCAAGTTTTACGGCCAATTACACTAATTTGAGATGGATATCACTAATGAAAATTGTCATACTTGCACATCAATAAATTAATTAAACATGTCATTAAAAATAAATTTGACATGCAAAGTGTATTCAGTTAGAGACAATAAGCCGAATTCAAGCGACTATAATGGTTCAGCCCCGACTCACTTTGTTATTAATGATAATTGCAGCCTTCGCTGTCATTAATACTAATTCACAAAGTTTATATAAATACGAAGTAAATATCGATCATCTGGATACACCGAAAAAAGATTCGCTCATCGATTAAGGAACATTAAGGGTGAAAAAATTCAATCGTACTTGTTATACGCTTGATGGATATTTTGATATATTTTACAACCGTTTTCGGATGATCTGTGGGTAAGACTTTATATAAAGATACAATAAAATTTAGAGAGAGGCTAAAAGGTGCCAAATTTTGTTTTTAAGGCAAATGTTGATATTTTTGCTGAATATGGAAACGAATATCACTAAGTAATGGATAAACGAATTAAGAAATTGTGTAGCCGGTGTTGGTTAAAGGTAAAGTTCACCTTATGATATATTTGGGCGATGTTATGTTGACAAACTTTTCGCTTTATTTTGAGATGATAAAACAAAATATATATTAATAATAATAACTGATGTGATCCTTATGGATAAGGAAAATTTTAAGCCCATAATAAAATAATCATTTGGAAACTTAATTTGAAAAATAGTTTTTATTCACCAACTATAGTAGACCGTGCCCGCTCTGCGGTGAAACGCCTCCGGCGACCTTTAATAAAATGTTGAAATAGTGATTTTGTTTTACCGATTCATGATCAGTAGCATCTACATTTAAAGAGTCTGTACTATTATATGTTTTCACATCGCCTTTAAGTATATTTAAAATCTCTTCATTCATTTTCAATGTATCATAATTTTAAGGACACAAGTTTTTGTAACTCAATTTCATCAATGCAGTGGGAATAAGCCATTTCAATTACATTTTCTCCTAAAAGAGGTGCTGTTCTAATTTTACGTTCACCAACGTCTAGCAACCAAATTGAAAACCCTGAGTCGCTACGAACTCTCATATTTGTCCACTCACAACAAATAGTTTGCCCCCCCCCCCCCCCATTGGACTATCAGTTTGCATTATATCTCTTATTATTAGCTGTTGATATAGTAGGTGCAGATTCGGAACAACCAGGAAAGTGAGTCTCCAATAGTAGTTCCAGCGATTCCGCACTATTTGTGGTCCATGCTCCATCCGGCTTTTGAAGAAAGCTTGGGATGGAAGGGCTAGTGGAGTACTTTACGCAGCCTGGACATTTCTGAAGACTCCTGAATTTTGCCACAGTATAGTCTCCAAGATCTGTTCTTTAATTTTTGAGAACTTCCTTATAGGAGACCCAGTTTACAGCGGCTCTTGTTTTCCTTGCTGTTTAAAGAGTCTTTTGCATCGTTGACGTGTTTGTTGAATCTCCTTGGACCAGCAAGTTGGCCGAGATTTACTCCTTGGCCTACTAAGAGGACAAGAGCCCAGTACCGCTTCGTTAAAAGCTCTGGACAGTTCGTTCACTAACCCATCGAGTTCTACCGTAGTTTTTGGAGGTTGAGGCACCGGCACTGGTAGTGAACTAAACAAAATAGTTCTAAAGATATCCCAGTCGGTTTTCCTCCTGTTCCTGTAGAAAGGGCTGTTTGGAGAAACCAAGTCCATTTCAAATTGAAGATAACCGTGATCAGAAAAGGAGTGGTCTTCCGACACTTTCCAGTTTAATAGACTAGTCGTCAAAAAGTTTGAGACAAGTGTAATATCTAATACCTTCTGTCTATTTCTAGTTATAAAAGTCGGCTTATTGCTTATGTTACATATATGATGGTTGGTTCTTAGAATGTAATCAAGGAGTAACTCACCTTGTTCATTTGTGTCCGTACTTCCCCAGATTGTGTGATGAGAATTTGCATCACTCCCCAGGATGACTCCAACCTTGCGCTTTTGAGCCTCCAAAATTGCCTTACCTAGAATGACTGGTGGAATGTTCACTTCATCGTAAGCTAGGTAGGCTGATATTAGCCAGAGGTTTCGTTTATTGACCTCAATGCTGACCGCTGCGACATCTTCATTGCTGAAATTTGATAGCAGGAAACAACTTATATTATTTTTAACGAGAATGCACGACCGAACCAAACCTTCTTTTTTCGTGTGCATTACGTACCCGGTCATCAGCGACTCAAGGTTCTTGGATCAAGACAATATATCCGTCCCTTCCCTTCCAATTTTTAAAAGGAGAGCAGATGATGCTGCCTCTGAGTGGTGTAGGTTGATCTGTAAGAATGTCACAATTCTTAGACCTCCCCCTTTTGTTTAAAATTATGACGGCTGACCTGTAGTCGGCCCTTGGTTCCTCGAGCTTAGCAACTTTCTAGTTGTGCGTTGGCAAATCTGAGTTACCAACCTGCAGCAACTGGAGTATCACTTTTGGATCGCTAAGCTCCGAAGGGGTCAACACCCTGGCTCTCGGTCTACAGGGGATCTCTTCCCCAGCTTTAACAGCAAGGCTGGCTCCGGGTCATACCTCGCAAAGCCCTTCCACTGCCTTCGTGTACAGCAGAAGAGATCTCTGATCCGCACATGCAGTAGTTTTACCTGGTTCCTGTGCCAGCCCGCATCCCTGCAAGTTGGAGCAGGTCCTGGGTTTTCTGCCAGGACATTCAGGTATGTGGTGGTTAAGACCCTTTCCACCTTTCTCCAATTGGCGGGCGTGATACTGCCATCCTCTTGAGACTGGTCAACAACTGCCATATAAAGCCTAATTTGAGAGCTTCGTTCTTTTCGTGACTCCTTTAGCGCCGTGTTTTAGCGTAGAAGCCGAAAAATCGCAATCTAGTTACCAGCAGTCACCACGTAGAGGTAACACGAGCACTTGCGGAAGCTGCAAGTTACGGAGCTGACAGCAAGTGTCAACTTGAATCCCCCGAACAACTTCACACCTGACCGCCGTGAGCAAGGTAAGACTAGTTAATTAATATAAATGAATATATCAGATACTTATAGTAATTTCCCATAACAGGACCATCATCATCAGCTTGCAGCCAGCAAAAAATTTTAAGATCAAGTGTGCCATCATTTGATTTTAAAATTAATTGTTTATTTTGTGGCGAAGTGTTTCAAGAGATTGACTCCAAGAATGTAAGCCGGTACAGCAAGTTAGTGTTGTGAAATCAACCGAAATGCAACAAACTATCCTGGATCTTTGTTGTAAACGCAATGACGCGATATCATTTGAAATGCTACTGCAAATTTAGAAAAGTGACCACTAATCCGTCCAGAGGAAAACCCATAAATGACAACTGTCGTGCAGGTTTTGAAGCTTTGTGTTCCTTCATAAAACAAAGTAATGAATGTCAATTTGCATTACGCGATCTGAAAGAAAAACTAAGGGAATTCAGTGGCAATGATGTAGATTTATACAGTGACTACTACTTGAGGCACCTGCTTATAAATAATTTTAAACCAAATTTGGTAGCAATCAACTTATTTGGCAAAAGCAAAATTTTAACTTTAAAGGACATGTTATCCGAAGAATTGCTAGTGCAGAATTGGGACTCATACAAATGCAGTTCTATTGATGAAGAGCGCGTTAGAACTCTTAAAGCAGCGGCCGCAATTATCAAAGAAGATATCCAGTCCCAAATTTATGATACAACAATATATCCAACATTCGATGATATCAAAAAATGGTGGTGAAAAGTTTGTACCAGCGACTTTAAAGATATTTACAGAAACTCTTTATAAAAAACGAAACGCATACTCTTCAACGAAAACAAATAAAAAGATGCAGTTTCTCAATCAATGTATGATATACGGATGTAGACCAAAATCGTTTATAACACCAGTGCTGCTTGGATTATCAGTTTACCTTCATCGTAAAGTGTTTTAACATTTGGTACAAGGAACAACTAACAATAGATAATTTGGCAGCAGTATCTACCAATACAATGCCATTCGCACCCGCGATCTTAATCGGAAATATAGGCCTTAGGGTGAGTTTACGTGTTTCACAAGACAAGGAAGCGAACTGAGTACTATCCGAATTTTTGGTAGACCAAATATCTAAAGAAGATGCTTGACCTGATGACACCTTTGGAGCACCCTTGTCCCTTCAGTCTGGACAATTCGATCGTACCACTTCCCACAACCATAACACTCAACTGTTGTATGACCCGAGACCTTTCTAGCATCATTAACATCCGATTCAGAATTAGTTTTAGGTAACCCATCTGATTTGTTTCTCGTAGGACAATTCCCAATGTTATGCCCGTTGGATCTACACTATTTACAATCAAATTTCGGCTTACCATTTCCGTTCCTCTTATTGTTCCTATCCACTACTCCGACAGAACTGACCTTCCCACTCGATCGAGAGATCTCCAATTCACGAAAAAATATTTCTTCGGCCCGAGCCAATCTTAATAAATCGGCAAATGATTTAATTTCGTCTCGCTTAATTTTACCTCGAATTTTGAAGCCCATAACACATATCCAATTGTATCTGGTAAATAAGATATGGTGGTATGCTCACTGAGAAAGTGGAAACCAGAAGTGACGTAGCTTCGTCAAAACTTTGGACCGATGACTTTCCACCAAGTACTAGCTTCGGCTTCAAGAAGCAGGGGAAATCCCAAAAGAGCGTTCTCATCAGTCACTCGAGTGGATTTTTTATATACTTTAATCGCACTAACAAAGACGCCAATTTGTTGCAGTATTTTATATAACTTTCCGTTTTACCTTTCCGTTGTATAAAAATGACCAGAACCATCCACGGTGTCCATTGTATTTGTCTGAGGCAGTAATTCTTCATGAATATTACATCCGGTTCTTTCGATTTGCTTTAAAATTTCATCGTTTGCTTTTATCATTTCCATGATGCCATCTAATATATGACAAAAATTATAAACGATCACATAACTTAAAATAATTCACTTACCATTATTCAAAATACAAACCAAATCCTGTTTTTGAATAAAATAATTATTATCAAGCGCAAATTAATGTAACTTTTCTTTTCCATTTTGTATGACAATTAACAACTTACTGGAATCGGCTTACTATAATACTATCACTCGTAATACAACTAGTGCTCAATTATTATCGATAATTTTTTACGAGTTAAAACCGCGCTGAAAATTCAACGAGTGCGCAGCACGAGTTGAATTATCTGCGTCGGTTTTAACGAGTAAAAAATTATCGATCATTAATTACAGCACGTGTTGTATTTAGTAAGAGAATACAACTTTCCCGTCAGCGATTAAATCGCAATTCATTCATTTGTGTCATGTTGTATGCAAATTATTTGACAAGCTTTTGTTTGGATGGCTTTTCCTTTGGTGTGTATAAAAAATTCAATCATAATAAAAGGAAATTGAAACACAATTACAAATTTAGAGATAATTGTTTAGGATTTTCTTGTTGCTATGGTGAAATTTATAAAATTATCGCGTTGCTATGGTGAAAATTGTAAAATTATCGCGTTGCTATGGTGAAAATTGTAAAACTATCGCCATAGACATTCATACTAGATTTCTCATTTCATAGTAACTAAAGGAAAAAAACAAAAACTTCTGATAATTCCAATGTATCGTTGTGTTGTGTATTTTATAAGGCAATGATTTTAGAATGCGTTGCAAATATAATACGTATATGCAATACACCGATAATATTTGAATGGAAAATTTTTGTTTTTATTTTCTGTTTTTAGTCAAATGAGAGATCTATTATGATTGTCTATGCTATCGCTATAATAATGTGTTGTGGTACGTATTTTGCATGGCAATCTAAATATTATTGCTGTAATAATCGCTTTTTCGTAAAATTTCCCATGGCATATTTTGTGAAAGTTGTATTCTCATTACAATAATTCAAAAATGTATCTTGGACTGTGTCCGAAACCTGTAATAAATATTTTTTAGTACTAATTTTTGACATTTATTGGAAAAATATTCCCCTACATTCACAAATTTTTATTATGCTGTCCGAATAGTGTAATAATTTGTTGGCATATTTCCCCACATGTTAGAAATAAGGAAGTTTATAGCTGTCAAAAAAAGTTCAATAAAGATTTCCGATTACAAAGAATTTGTGTATTCTAACCATTACATGCACTTCGTAGTGAAATAAAAGTTTTTTAAAATATATTTGCATAAAATAATATACATAGGTTATGGAACCAATAATCCTGTGTTTGATTTTGTATTATTATTTACTTCACATACAGCAGTATTTAAATACCATTATGTTGTTGAATAATAATAAACCAGCCATTATCAATTGTCCTTATACACAGCCAAGTCAAAACACAGTTATTAGAAAAATTTTGGGATACGATGATCGTGAAACTCGAAAGCATCTAAGAGTTTCAGCAAACACATTTAGGGAAATTGGTTTGTTTTTGGACAGAAAATGCCATGGATGGTCCCCAGAGTTCGAGCTGATGGCATTTCTATTGTGGCTAGGTAGTGGCACTAGCTACAGAATGGTCGGGGCTATAATCGATATACCAAGGTCAACTATCAATGACATTGTCCATAAAATGCTCGACTTTACGTTCAACAAAATAATGCCAAAAGTAATTCGATTACCGACTGCCACTGAATTGCCAGATATAGGACGTAGATTTGGAAGGCGTGCTGGAACATCGGTTTTTAATGATTGCGTTGCCGGAGCAATCGATGGGACCCATATTAAAATAGCTTATCCCACACATCTACACGACCAATATATAAACCGGAAATTGAACTATTCCATACAATGCCAAGCGGTATGTGATGCCAATTTCCGGTTTTTAGATTTATTTGTTGGATACCCAGGTTCGGTGCACGATACTCGTGTATTATATAACAGCCCGATCTATAAACATAAATTGTATCCTCCACCATCATGGGTTCTGTTAGGCGATAGTGGTTATCCCTGTCGATTAACACCCATTGGTATAATTACGCCATTTAAAGAAAATCGTCCGTTAACTGATGCCCAAAAGCAGTTCAATAAGAAACACAGCAAGGGGAGAACTGTTATTGAATGTGCTTTTGGGCATGTAAAAACTCGGTGGCGTAGCATTTTCAATAAACAGCTCGAGCTGAAAATAGAAAATTGTGTAAAGACCGTGGTTGCTTGCTGCGTTTTCCACAATATTTGTATTACTGCAAACGATACAATTACAATAGATTGGTTGACGTTAGAAGAATCGGAACCAACATATTATGAACAGTCTAATGATCTTGCCGAACAAGATGCTGTTTCCTTTAGGCAGAACATGGCTGAGAATTTATAAACCAAAAAAAAAAAAAAAATGTTTAATAAAATAAAATTTATTTAAATTAAGTGTTTTATTTCTTTATTAAAAAATTCAGTGAAAGAAATCATTTCATATTTTTATTTATAATAAAATGTAATTCAAGGTTATATGAAATAAACCATTTCTCATATAAAACATGCGGTATTGTTTAGGGCCAAAGTTTACAGGAGAGATCAGGTGTGGTAAGTATTTTATTTTATGAATTTTTTAAAAAATTAATGGTAATCATTTTTAGTTCTGTGCAAAATACAGCGCAATTAAGTGGATTCAGTTTGACGCATGTTTATATACTCGTCGATTATAGAATCCGCGGGAGCGGTTCAGTCGCGGATCGAAACCTGCATATAAAAAAATAGGAAACAATTGGTGTAAGATTCGCTGCCGCGGATTCTATAATCGACGTGATTAAATTTATTTTTTGAAGATTAGAAGTTTTAAAGGAGGGTAAATGTATCCTTTGTTGAACTTTATACGATCAATATTACTAACGTTACATTGAATGTCAGTAATATTGATCGTATAATGTCCGCTTTTAGAATTAATCCGAATCGTCATCGGAGGAAGATGGCATACGAAAAGGTATATCCTCCTTTCTAGCGTATCCGCCTAAAAAATTAAGGATACGTTTACCCTCCTTTTTAATCCTTTTGGATTCTTTTTTAAAAAAATCGAAAACATCCCTTTTATTAATATTTTTTCTGGGTGTTAATTGTGATGACGATGATGTTGATGACGATGGTGTTGCTGATGATGATGACAATGTTGTTGCTGACGATGATGTTGATGGTGCTGGATCAGCGGAAACACTGGAAATGGAATCCCGGGCTGTCCCAACATCTTCTTCAATAATTGTTGTATCCATGTCTGGATCAACAGTGACTTCCACTACATCAGTACAAATGTTTGTAATGGAACAGCCCGGGATGCTGCTTGCCACAAATGGCGGATTCACTGTATGTTGACCTTTAGCGTACTGGTGAATATAGCTGAACCATTTCCAGGTTCCCGCTGTATCCGCACCATCCTCCGTCCCGACGCCAGTCGGCGGTGACAGTAATTCCTAAAAAAAAATTATTATTAAATATTTATGTTAAAGCATATTGAAAATCGGATTTAGCTTAATCATTAATTGATTGAGAAAATTAAATTTAATTGAAAATAATATTGTATGGTACATTCGGTCAAGGACTAGAAGATTTTAACAAAAACACAGCAAAAACTTTGTAATTATATTGAAAAAACTAAATCCGATTTTAATTTTCGGTTTTCACTTTGTAAAACGCTTAAAAGTTAATAAATCATTAAATGTCGTAAAATTACTTACTTTATACTTTTTGTAAAGGTAATTCCATTTAAGGCGGATCTGCTCTAAAGTGAATTCACTTAGTTGCGCTGTATTTTGCACTGCACTAAAAACAAAATGATTACCATTAATTTAAAAAAAAAAAAATCATAAAATAAAATACTTACAGCCACACCTCATCTCTCCTATAAAATTTGGCTCTAAACAATACCGCATGTTTTATACGGGCCTTTATCAGTTTGAGGATATCATCATCAGACACTGAAAATAAAAATGTGAGGTTATACATATTTCCAAAAATGTTTTCTAATTTTATTTGGATAGAATAAATATCTATTATACTTACTTCTTTTATATTTATCTCCCATGGTTGCGAGCAATAAATAATGTTTTTAATGTATCTATTTACGAATTTTGAATCCGCTAATGAAAATATAATTAAAATTGCAATGAAAAATGTATACATGAAAACATGAAATTATAATGCGGTTGAACAAACGAAATTATAATGCGGTTGTCAAATATTTATCATAGGAATTGAGCATGATAATTGGGGTGTGCACCGAATTATCAAATCATTGTCAAAAATTAGTACTAAAAAATATTTATTATATGTTTCGGACACAGTCTTGGTGTCTATAACAATGTATGTAATGAACCGAACGACAAATTGTCAAAAATATGTAGAAAAGAAACTTTTTTTGATTCTTTGTTGTGTAGTAAACGCATCCAGTGAATGAGGTTGCATTTTGTCGTGTGCAGAATATGGTTTGATCAGGAAAATTCGTGTAACGCAAAATACAATTAAAAGATTTTTCATGAATATAACATGATTGATTGAGCATGTGTAATGGTAATACAATGAATGTGTTTTATGGTTTCAGTGTTACCACTTGTGTAACGGTGTCATCAAAGGAACGTCGTTCCAAAGTGGTTGATAGCAAAATGATATTTAGGAAAAGTAGACCGGGGAAAAATTAAAAAGGTTTGGTAGGCTAGAAGGAATAAAAAAGAAAGGAGGAGAAACATTTTTTCATCGTGACAGGATACACGATAGATTTTTTCGGAATTTTTTTTTGTTATTGTGAATAATTAATCATCCGTGTGTCGGGGCCCATTTATATCTGGAATATATGCTCCTAGCAGTGAACCACCAACATAAAAAAAAGAATCCCTGTAAATATTTTCAGAGACAAATAATATAAGTATAGTTTACGCGTGGGGATCGCGGGTTTGTTCGGGTGTTGGTTGGGGGTGATTATAACGTAGTATTTAGTGAATTTCCACGTACCACCAATTTTCCGAGGAAAAAAAAAACTTATACTTATAAAATTGCTTGCAAATAAAAAAAAAATAAAAATTTATTAAGAAGAATCCAATTGGTTTCCTTTACGTCGTGGACAAGGTGAAGAAAGGTGCGGTTTAAATAACCGTGTTAACCACAGGGTGGGCATACTACACCAACATCGGTATTGAGACGTACCCACGCCTAATCCAAAAAGGAAAGAGAAAAATCCACATGGTCCCATCCATGGTGGTGGGAGCCTAGGGGCCTCCCCAGGTCTAGCGGAGGGTGTCATCAGCAGCATCGAGTGGTGGGGGTATAGCAGCATTGGGAGTTTGGGGGACGCACTTGGCCAGTCCATAATTTGGGGGAAGTAAACGTTATTTTGTTCAGTATTTTAAATTATATATATATATGTATATATATTGATTTCATTTTGGGGGGGGTTTATTTATATAACCCCGTTATATTACTTAAATTAATTAACTAATTTGCATTGTCATTTAAAAATCAAAAAACCACAAAAATTTTTTTGCCCTTATTGTGTAACCTTGGTAAATTTGGTCGTACCAGAAAATTCACAGTCTTTTTTTTTCGGACATATATATATATAGGTATTTTTTTTTGTGGAGCTTGCGAAGGACCATATATCCGGAACGATAGGCCTAACTGTAAAAGTTACCCACTTTCCAAATAAGATGAGTGCGTGCTAAGCGAGCGGAATTAAGGCGGGGCGAAATCAAATGAAAGTCCGGTTACCAGGTTTTATGTTACCGGTGGTCGAGCGAGAACGAACCCATTACCATTGAGCGGCGGGACGAAAAAAAAAAATCAGCTCATCAGACCCCAGTAACACTTGGAAGCTTGAAATTAGTAGCAAATTTGGTACATTTTTTTGAAAATATATGTACCAACTTGGTACATTCTAAAAAAAAAAATCATAAGAAAGCAAAAATCATCTTTATTTTCGTAGTACATATCACAAATATAATCAGTTTTGATTCATCACTACAGTTGAAACATACAACAAATGAAACTTAATATGGCTCAAAAACAGCGTCTTTAAATTTAAATTTCGCAGCAAAATTTCCCAAATCTTCTTCCGGTATATAGCTATCTGTATCCATATTTTCTTTAACTAATGTTCTAGTAAACATCACATTACTAATTGTATTATTGTCAAGATGATCTGTTTTCTTATTTTTTATTAAATTTAATGTGAAAGCCCTATCCGCTGCTGTACTGCTGTGACAACGGCAGCAGTGTTAGGATGTAGTCGGCTAATTCTGTACAAATAGGAAATTCTAAATTATTTTTTAAATTTTTAACTTTGATCCAATTTTGAACAGCGTCATCAGAATTCATGTGTGTCAACAAATTTTTATTTCCAATTAAGCTTCGCCACTATTCATTTAGTGTTTCAATTGAGACATCCATTTTTTTATAAAGGATAATTTTTTAACAAAGGTCGAAATTTTGGCATAGTTCCGGCTACAATTTCAGCTACATTTCAAAATTTTAGAATTTCCAATTTGCTGTCATTAAGTTGAAAACGTTTTTTTATTTGGAAGCAAAGCTCCATATGAAAAGAAATAATATCGTTTTTAACGGTTGCGATTTTAAATTTGTTTTCTTCTAAAAATGTTTCCTCAAATGAAAAAAACAATGAGGTAATTGGGAGATGTTTGTTAGTATCTCTAACATCAACTTTTAGACCAATGTTGTCCAAAACGATGAAATTTTTTAAAATTTCCAAATAAACGCGTTTGATTGTTTGGTAAACGTTATGCATTTCGGCTTTTTCAGACTGAAAAATTTTGTTAACATTGTTCACAATTTTTAAAATAAATGATAAAAATAGCAAATATGTATAATTTAAATTCGCCATTCGTAAGAAATTCGAGGATATCGTGGGCAGAATCAGTTTTATCCTTTTAAGCTTCAGATTACTCTAAAATTCTTAAAACCACCGCCTCAAGTGAAAGCCAACGAGTTTTGCAAAATTTAAAAATTTTGTGATTTTGAATATTGAAATCCGCTTGAAACGCAGAATTTTCGTTTAGTCGTTTGGGACTGTGTGAAAGGTGATTATAAACGTTTCTAATGTTTCTTTCGATAGCCTCGGGAAAATGTTTTAAGGCGGCGTTTACGCAAAGAGAAATGGAGTGGCATGTACCGCTCTAAAAGAAAACAACATTTTGTACTTCTTTAATTTTCACATTTACACCGTTAAAATTACCTGCCATAACTGACGCGTTATCACTGTTATCACTGGCGACGCCTATTAAATTTTCAAAATTTATATTAAATTTATCAAATTTAATATTAATAATTGTCTATGTTTAATTTTTTTTGCATATGTATACATAATTAAATTTTCCTTTTTAAAAGAAAATTTTAAAAAGGTTTATAGCCTACTAAGTAGTTGTATAATTTTTTGTTAATAAAAAAAAAAAAAAAAAAAAAAAAAAAAATGTACTTTCAATGAATTAAAAATTTCTGTCGCGGTAGACTTTTTTAATTTTATCAAGCCGAAAAAATTATCAATAATTTTGTGAGATGTTGGATGGAAATATCTGCAAATTATTGCCAGGCATTTTTCTGTCGTTAGATCGGTAGTTTCATCTATAATAAGTGAAAATTTTTATTGTCGAAGAATTTTGCTGATTTTTTCTGCGGCATACGACCCAATTATTGTGTTTACTGTGGATTTCGTGCGACCACATTTTATTTGTTGCGCTTTTAGTGAACTAGGCGAAACAGTTTGGATCAATTTTGGTAGTGAGTACATAAGTTTATATAGTAAACCGTGTTAAAAAAACGAGCTTCTTGTATGTAATTAAATAACACAAATTAAGTAGAAATATTCAAAGAAATGTACCAAAGTTAAAAGGTACGTACCGAAATTCTTGGGGTGGCAAAATGTACCAAATTTGATACAATTGTATCAAAGTGGTAACACTGGGTTTAATTGTTAACCGGTCATTTATATGATCAAACAATAAGAAATTGTGCAAAGTGATAGGGAAAACAAATATACGAGTATTGCCGTCATTATGAGATGTCGAGGTACCATCACATTTAAGTGATTGTACGTAACGTGGTGCGTAAATTTTTTATTTTACTTTTTATTACTTGATTGTGTTGCTCTTTGAAAAAGGAAATCTTTTTTGGCCTGTTTTGATAACATAGACATGTGTTTGATCACTTTGCTAAATTGATTTAAATTCTTCTTTATGGGAAGTTAGGAGTTGAGTACGCAATGGGTGGAGTGAATAAAAAAAGTGTTTACTTCTAGGAACTTACTTTCAAATAAAAGCATTTGGCCGCAAAAGCGTGAATGACATTTTACTTTTACTTAAAGTACAAACTCGGAAATTTTTCAAGTAGTTACTATTATAAAATCTAACCTCAAAAATATTAAATGTTATTGATTTGTTGAAGTGAGTTATACATTTGGTTGATCACGATATATTAAATTAAATTTAATTATTAATATTGCATTTTTCTAATAAAAAAATAAAAGAGTGATTTTCATAAAATTACATTCAATTGGGGTACATGGATACACTATACAGATATCAAAGTGACGGAAAAAAAATGTTTGCAGGTTGAATTTGCAACGGCTTTAAAAAAGTAATCAATTCTACTTAGTAAATCGCAATTGCCGAACATTAAAAAGGAAAAGGATGACGCAGTAGTGAAGGTGATTGATGAATATTATCGGAAAACGTTGATAAAATTAAATGCCGACCAATTGAAAAAAAAAAAAATTATAACATTAAAACTGATATAAAGAAGAAAGCAGACATAAAGCAAACGGGAAATAAAAAAATTATACTAAAAACTAGGGAACTGGAGTTTTAAAGGGTCTATCACATCAAGCGCGGCGCGTCGGCGGCATATTTAAATAAATTTAAATACACGTTTTTTTGCTTATCTAGTGATAGTAAATCATAGTTTGAACAAAAATAAAATTATTATTCATAAAACAATTTACAAACTTTATATTTTTAATAGAAAAATTACAATTTTTAGTAAATGGTATAAAATGAAATTTCATCCGCCGCCCGTGAAACCCAGCGGCAAAAAAAAAATCGCGTTTTACGCTAGTTTATATTTTTGCACAAGCTATGATTTCCTATCACTAAATAAGCAAAAAAACGTGTATTTAAATTTGCCGCCGACGCGCCGCGCTTGATGTGATAGAACCTTTAGAGTTGTTGGAATATAATTTTTGTAGATTTGTAGCATGCGTTTTATTTAGTTTGTATGAGTGTACGTTTTAAGATGAGAACGTTAGGTGTATGTCTATAATTATTTTTGTTTTTTAGGTGCTCTTTCTGTAGGATTATCAATGTTGGCACCTAAAAATCCAACGGACGATAATCCGAACTGTCCCAAAAGTTCAAACCCATTAAAGTTGTGGTGTACTGTTAGATGAGACAGTTGAAACTGTTAATTTAACCGACGAGAAATTAGCAAGGTTACTTCTCTTGAAACAGTTGGATGTGTTAAAGCTACAGAAAGAAACCTACACGTTACAACTTAACCAATTAAAAACACCGATCGAGAGCCCGGTAACGTTTTATAATTATGAAGTTGATGAATCTAACCTAACTTATGAAAATCAAGAATGAAGCTGTATTGATAGACATTTAGTTTATAAAGCTTGACTTTTTGGTAATAAGACGACTGAAATGAAATCGTGATATTTAATTTTTAATTTTATTTGATAAAGAAAGCGATGTAATAAATAATGAAATACAAAAAATGGTTTTAATTTATGTATTTTTCTCTAATAAAAGCTCTTTTATATTTTCTCATTTTGCTGCCTTTTTAAACGAATACATAGAAGGATCATCATATTCTATATTTACAGATGAATTGATATCACATTCCGTAACATTTGTTTCAGCAAACCCATCATTTGTATCATTCAAAACTTTGGCCAAGTTATGTAACACTATACAGGCTACAATTACAGCGGAACGTTTATCGTGCGCTATCCGAAGTTTGTACTCCACAATCGGAAATTGTTTTTTCAGTTGACCGAAGCATCTTTCGATAATAATTTGCTCTATAGAATGTAGTTTATTAAAACCATTTATTCCGTTGGAACACTAGTAAATTTTTCTACAGCATCGCATGTAGCTTGCACGTTGATATTGGCAAAACACTTTCTATTTATGTATTCGTCAGAAAATTCAACTGGTTTCAAGATCTCAACATGGGTGCAATCTAGTACCCCAATAACGTTGGGAATCTTGAATCTTTCCATCCAAAGTTCTTTTACAGAAATAATTTCACGATCTACTTTCGGAAAGGTAATAAAATCTTGTGATTTTGCAATAATTTTTTCCAGCATTTGAGAAAATATTTTGCAAAATGAGGTTCTATGAACTTCCTCTTCTTCTCCAATTCCTTCTTGAAACCCTGGATTACTCAAACACCTTAAAATTATTTCCATTTTTTTATCTCTTATTTTACCACCCCGCGTTTCATGTTCTTCTTCTTTTAAAAATATGTCGCATAATTTTTGAACATTTTCGCTCGTAAACCGTTACATGTTTTTGTAATTGTGGAAAAAATTAATTTTACGTGGCCGATAAAATTTTGTTTTTCTTAAATGTAATCGAATTCTTAATAAATTTGCCATTTTGTCGGCTAAAAATTGTTATTAACTTTACTTGAACTTTTTAAGTAGAGAATTGTTATTAGAAAGTAGAAGATGGCTTTTATTCACATAGTTTTAGTAAGTACTAGAAAATTTTTAGTTTAATAAGTAGATACTTGGTAAAAATCTGCAAGTACATTTTATCACTTATTCGGTAGTATTTACTTGAAAAAAGTATTTACTTTTTTTATTCACCCCACCCAATAGTTGTACCGTTGTACGGCTGGTGTCAGTGTCGGAGTAACCACGTTATAAATTGAGAATGCAAAAGATGTACGGCTGGTAACTATTGGGTGGAGTGAATAAAAAAAAGTAAATACTTTTTTCAAGTAAATCTACCGAATAAGTGAATAAAACTAACTTACAGATTTTTACCAAGTATCAGTGTCGGGATGGCCGCGATGTCACATTAGTAGTTTACTCCTTATATTGGTACTCGAATGGGCCGCGATATTAGTTGAAATTTTTAAATGAATATGAATTATTGAAATTGATAAATGTTGAAAATAAAGATGTTGTTATTTTCTATATAGGACGAATATTGAATTGTAAGTGTGTTTTGATTATTAATTAAGGTTGGTTATAAGAGGGGATCCTATTACCAAGATAACCATCGTTGGGCCCATAAAACACAATAGATTATACTGGTAAGTTTTTTGAGTTTGTAACTCCACGAGATTCGAGGTGAACACCGAACAAGAATTCCAGAGTGAGGATTTTGAAATATGTAGTAATAAAGATAACGAACAACATGAAATACTAAGTCCAAAGAAACTGTAGGAGGTGCGATCTTTTAGAGCAACATATTGTATCAATGCAACGATTTTTTTATGAAATGTCGGACGGTGAAATGTTTTGAAGTCTTAATACTTTTGGAATTACGGGTGGATCAAGAAGAACTGCGATGAATTTGAGAATGCGAACATGTCGTATCGTCAAAGTAACATTTTGATCACAAGTAGTATGTAGGTATATATACATATTGATATGGAAAGTCGCTTGATGTCAACAGTGGGTAAAATACTTGATAAATAAAATGCGCAAATTAGTAATGAACAGAGAATGATGTTGGGGATCAATTGTTGCTATATTATTAATAATAATCCGGTTGTACGCAGGATGGTGAATGAAAAGTTGATATGAAAAGAATGATATGAAAAGTTATTATCAGCTGACGGTTATTATTGCGAAGAAAATTTCATATCGATGCAGTATCATACGTTTACAATGAATGTCAACTGAAATTAACCAAATTTTGAAAGCAAGAAAAGACCGTAGAAAATGAAGAAAGCAAATCAAAAATGTTCTCATCTTACAGGAAGAGTAATTTTTGATAAGAATGTGTTAAATAGACCAAATCCCAGGTTGCCACAGATATTAAAGAGTTTTAAAAAATATTTTTTGAAAGGCACTTAAACTGCACTTAATGTTCTCATAGGGCCTGTTTGATAATTCGCACGGTGCGGTGCAGTGCATACTATTTCCTTGTCTCCTTTGATTTATTTTCTATTGGCGAAACAAAGAAAAAATTGTACACTGCACCGCACCGTGCGAATTATCAAACAGACCCATAATAAAATTAATAATCGAAGAGAATTTTCCATTGAATATACTATGACACAAGTTTAACTATAGATGGCCAAATTTATTCGTTTGTTTCTGTTTGTTTTACTTTGCGTTAATTATATTCGTTGACTTGGCAGTCCAGATGGAGCAAACCTATTCCTTATGCTCCACATCATCTGTGTCTAGTTTTTCACATAAGGCACGTCCGGAGAGATATACTTTTCAAACGGATTTTGTCCGCACAGATTAACTTATACATATTAAAAATCTTTTGTTAAGCGGGAAAACTATTTTTTAAAAAACTTACAAAATTGTCGTCAATATTTTCGATTCCATTCGATTCCAAAATGCTTCTGGAGTAATTTTGTCAACATCTTTTGTTTTAGCTTCCTTTAATTTGACCCCATTATTTAGTCTGATTAGCTCTCAAAAGGTTTTCTCCCTGTTTAACATTTGACTTTGAGGAACCAATATCCGATTTGTAAAACGTTTCACCTCGCACTAGAATCGCAGTCCTGTTTTTAATTTTTGTAAGTATAAATCGCTTACATTGGTTGAATTTGAAGTGCCAAGGATGAACACTTATCACTGCTCAGATTTATTATTGTTCCATGTTCCCTGTAAATATCGAGATAGTTATTGACGTCTACAATAGTTTCTCTCAATTTGAATGTACGAATGACCTGGAACTGGGAAAATCAACTGAACGGTTGATACATTTGTTGGCGCACATTTTAGTAACCAGTATTCGTACATTCCAACCCCTCGGTCCAATAGTATAAGAACACGTTATTTTTGGTTAAAGAAGAATGGCCATTGCCTACGACCATACCAAATAAATATAGGTATAGCTGGCGATTAAAGTAAGCGGCTTGATCAGCAACTTGGGCAACGACATATTTTTGTGGCATCCTCCTCGTTTAGAAGATCGAAGAAAGCTTTACTCCTAAGCTTATGGATTCGTAGCTTTACATTATTGTCCTGCTTTTGCTCAACGGATTTTGCAATTTTTAATTGTTCCTTGAATTGAATGCAAGTGGAGCACATGTCCGGTGGACGGTGTTTTGAACCCCAAATTAAACTTGTTGTTAAAAATCATTCGAAAGTAACTCGATTTGATTTCCGTATCAGGGTATTCCAACTTAAACATTCTCGAATTTATGCTACGACAGTAGTGCATCTCAATGATGCGGTATTTTTTTAATGTATTCGATAACTGCCAATTGTTTTCTTCATAGGCACCGAATTTTCTATTGCCTCCTCGTTTTTCAGTTGGAATATCGCCCGTATTAAAATATTGCTTACAAACGTTATATGTATGCGACTTTTGGTCACTCCCAGTAAATTTATGAACGCAGTTTGACAAACTTTTAGTAATGTTTTGGAACGAGTTGGTTTATAATATTCAACAGAAAATGCCTTACGGGAACTTTGTTTCACTTGGCGGTCGGTTTTGCTGGGTTTTATCACCTCACCTTTCAGTTCTGTAATATTAACGAATCCTACGACAGTTTCGATTTATTACTGTAAAAAATATTACACAAGTCCAAAGCGTCACACATTTTAATTTTGTTGCATTTGAAAGAGCTGCGTTCGCTATGTTTGCATTTTGGTATTTCGGGTAAAGATTTTCATTTGTATCTAGAAATAAAAAAATTAATTATAACTTGAGCTAGTTAACAATATAATAATATGAATTAAAAATGTAAAATATCCTCACTTACTTCTCAATTTTAGCCAATGATCTTTTCCGATTAGGAAGTAACTTGAGCCGATTCTACAGAGTCCATTAAATAAAATCAATAATATAATATAGTTAAAGTTAAATGATATTTTAATTTGATAAAATAATTAGCACTTACTAACAGAAAAACTCAAGAATTTTTAATACACCAACCACTTTCGAACGATAATCACAAGCAACTGATTTTTTATATAATAATTTTGACATACCAGAAATTTCGCGTCAAAATTTTGGAATAGACGTTTTTTGATTATAAAAAATTTTAGGGAATAGTTTCATTTTTACAGTAAAATTGTAATGGAATAGAGCTGTTATGAAACGGATTTCATATTTCTTGCCCCATTTTCACAGTAACAGGTTCACTATGCAAAATTTGCGTAATAGTAGTTGATAGGGTTCAACAAAAGGAATCGAAATCAAATTCTAACAGATTTTATTTTATAAGTGGAATAGATCGTTTTTGATTCTGAACTACACTTGACAAAATAACGGCAAAAATTAAGCAACGTAAAATAAATGAAGATAAATTTATGTAGATGGGGTTGATGTCAAAAAAATAAAAATAGCCAACCATAATGTGTACAAGATTTACCAAAAAAAAAACCAAACCTGCAATAGAAATATTTACAGGCAGATAGGGGCAATAGAGATGAGTTGAAAAAATTAAAATGTCCAATAGTAGAACAAATCAAATGTCAATATGTATTAAGACAATACATAGACAGATTTAACTACGTAACGTCATATGGAATTGTGAGTGTATATATAAACAAATGAATAGTACATACACGTGTTATGGGAATAAGTGCATTAAAGTGCATTAAGCGACTGCTGAGCTGGCCGGGGAACCCATAGGAGAACTAACAGACTGCCTGTAAAAATTACCGTTAAAGGAGAATTCGCAGTTGTGGAGGATCAATTCCATCGTTTCGATGAACTGTGTTTTCTTGAATTTAGTTTTTGAGTTCTTTTTTATTTCCTTCCACCTGTCACTCATCAAGACTAAAGCTAAACTGCAATCTACATTGGTGAAGAGCGACACTACATCTAAAGATAAAACAATGTAATCCTGTGGTAAAATATTATTGTAAATTTTTTGTTTAAAATCAGGCGAGTTTTTGACAGTTCTTCCAGATTTTCCTACAGTGTTGTTCAAAATCCAGGACATGAAGGCAGACAGAGCATACAAAGGCGTACCAGCCGAGCTCACAATGGGTCGGTATGGAGTGTTCGGTTTATGGATTTTGGGCAATCCATAAAGTGTGGCTGCTACGACATAATGACATTTTAATGATTTAGCCTCCGTCTCCGTTATTCTACCCTCATTTTGCTACATTGTAATCATAAGGTTTAATTTGCGTTGTATGCATGAAGTATTGTCGTATTTAATTGACTGGTAAATGTTCGTATCTGCAAGCATAGGTTGTAGTTTGTTTACAAAATCGGAACGTTTTACCACCACATGGTATTACCTTTGTCTGCTCTAGTTACCAACAAATCTTGGTTATCCCTCACAAACCGTTTGGCAAAAGATATATCATGCATAAGAACAGTTTCACTATTATTCAGCCGTTTCTTATGCTTGTATCTATTTTTGACATTAGTCAAAATATTAATTCTTTACGTAGTAAAGGTTTGACAATCTGTTCATCTGTATTATAGATCAGTGCTCCTTCAATATCTGCAATAATCTGGATATAGGGCACAGATTTATTAGAAACCGGAGTACAAAACTTATCACCTACATAATTTAAAAATATTTGACCCCCTAACTGGAATTTCAGTATCCGATAAATTTCAAATGAAGTTGGGCTCCTGTTACTTGTCTCTCTGTTTTCTTGAATTTCTTGTTGAACTGAATTACGTATCATATTACTAAACTTAGTTAAGTGGGTTGATTTGAAGATGGTTAATTTTCGATTTGAAATTTTCGAATTTGTCATTGCATTTAAATAGAGTGAATTTACGTTGCGTATATCATGTCGCCCAAAATTGTGATAACGCAGGCATATACCGGGTGTTTCTTTTAAACTGAGACGATCAAATATCTCGAAAAATAGCCACTCTACGGAAAAAATGTCCATAATCAAAATTCAATCATACCGCGGGGGAAATACATTAGTGCAAAAAAAATTGTCCCCCACCCCCCGCTTTGTAGGTGGGGCGGGGGTAATTTTTAAACTAAGATAGGAAGCCATATTTTTTATTGCAGATACGGATTCTACGACTAAAAGTACGTATGATTTGAATGAAATATTTTGTTCGGTTCATGATAGATGGCGTTGTAATCGACGAAATTCAATTTTTTCAATTTCTTCTTCTTAGAACACACGCATTCGATTCTGCAATACGTTTGAAATAAAAAACATCACGTTTTCATTGGAAATACTCGAAATTCGTCATCAAAACAATTTATTCAGTTTTGTAAATCACATTTAAAGTTTGTGTTATTTCTTATCTTCATGTTTTTCGTAATTGCAAAATAAACGATAAAATACTTTAGAATGGACCGTTTAACTGTGCCAGAGAAAATTGAAATGGTTCTGATTTATGGAGAAGCTGGCAGAAATCTTGAAAATGTTGTTGCTATTTACGCTCAACGTTTTCCGGATAGGATTCGTTTACGTGCTTCATTTGGCCGTACTATCAAACAATTTATTGCTGATGGAAATGTTCAACCGAAAAAGAGGACCCGTAGAGCAACAGTCACTGGAGAAAGTAATGAAATTGCTGTATTGGCTGCAGCGACTCATAATCCTCATGTTAGTACACGAGAAATAGTTCGCGATTCCGGATTGTCCCTCACAAGTGTTTGGAGAATTTTAAAACGGCACAAGTATCATCCATATCATGTGTCTTTACACCAAGATCTTCATGGCGCTGATTTCCAAAATCGGGTAACTTTTTGTCAATAGGCACGTGAACAAATACAACAAAACCCCAATTTTTTTCGTTGCGTAATGCTCTCTGACGAATCGTCTTTTACAAACCATGGATATACGATAATTCTCTTCCTTTTCTAATAGGAGAAGAATTAAAATACTTAGCACCTTTCGAACATCGGCGATAATCTGATCACTGCTTACTGCTTCCACAAAGTTGTCTTCTTCAGTTCTATATATTTGAACATCCAATTCATTAAACAGATCATCATCTTCAGCATCATTTATCTTTGATTCGCGTTCCATATCCACCATCGCCATCATTTTTTGTTTATATAAAGTATCACTTACTCCAACGAGAATACCGCGATTGAGATAAAGTTGGCAAAATGTCGGACATTCTAACGGAAACTTATTTTGAGTAGATCATGATCTACTCTAACAGAAAATAAATCAATTTTAAAAAATTCTGTAGTCCCAGGTACTTAGAACTGACGATTTTTGAATATTGTATATAAAATTATCGTATAACGAGTTTTCCGGGATTCTTCTGGTGTTTCTAAACGCCGGCCATTCTAACGAAAATTTATTTTGAGTAGGTCATGATCTACTCTAACAGAAAATAACCAACTTCAATAAGAAAATACATTATTATTTAAGAGTATCGCACTTATATCTTGTTAAATAATCTATAGCTATATGTATACGAATACTCAATACACAAATAATTTCAATCCTAAAGTGGTAACCATAGATAAATTATAAAAACTTATAAACTTAAATTAAGAAAACTTAAGAATCCGGTAAACAGTATTTATGTGTATTCGCCCATAGAAAACTTAAATTAACTTAAAACTTTCAACGAAGCTTTGTCAAATTTTATCTGTCACTTGAAAAAACTTAGGAATGCGAAATTTTCCGTGCAAACTTAAAAAAAATTAAAGCAAGACGTCAAAAATAATTGTTTTCCCTATTCAAAAGTGAAAATTCTAAATTTATGATTTAAACTATATATGCGAAATTCGTCGATTTGTTAATTTTCAAAATTGTTTGCAAGAGCCCTACGGCTCATTTCAAAATGGCACTCAGTGATTTGAATTTCGCAATATATACCCTTTACAACCTATATAGTCACTATATGAGCCAATCTCTGAGATTCGTGTTATTTGGTATAATAGAACGTCCTTGTTCCATGCGAAATTCGTGGATTTGTTAATTTTCAAAAATTTTTGCAAGAGGCCTACGGCTCATATCAAAATGGCACTGAGTGATTTGAATTCCGCAATATATACCCTTTACAACCTATGTAGTCACTATATGAGCCAATCTCTGAGATTCGTGTTATTTAATTAAAAAAAAAAAATGAAATTTTTTTTTTTTTATTTTTTTTTTTATTTTTTAATAAAAAAAATGAAAAAAGTGCAATCAAGTTGCCTTCAATAATGTGGGGACCGATGAGTTGGTTGCCAATTATTCCACACCACACGTTGACAGTCCAAGGGCGCTGATGTTCAACTTGGCGAAGCCAGTGTGGATTTTCAACACTCCAATAATGCATGTTGTGTCGATTAACCGTTCCATGGTTTGTAAAAGACGATTCGTCAGAGAACATTACGCAACGAAAAAAAAATGGGGTTTTGTTGTATTTGTTCACGTGCCCATTGACAAAAAGTTACCCGATTTTGGAAATCAGCGCCATGAAGATCTTGGTGTAAAGACACATGATATGGATGATACTTGTGCCGTTTTAAAATTCTCCAAACACTGGTGAGGGACAATCCGGAATCGCGAACTATTTCTCGTGTACTAACATGAGGATTATGAGTCGCTGCAGCCAATACAGCAATTTCATTATTTTCTCCAGTGACTGTTGCTCTACGGGTCCTCTTTTTCGGTTGAACATTTCCATCAGCAATAAATTGTTTGATAGTACGGCCAAATGAAGCACGTGAACGAATCCTATCCGAAAAACGTTGAGCGTAAATAGCAACAGCATTTTCAAGATTTCTGACAGCTTCTCCATAAACCAGAACCATTTCAATTTTCTCTGGCACAGTTAAACGGTCCATTCTAAAGTGTTTTATCGTTTATTTTGCAATTACGAAAAACATGAAGATAAGAAATAACACAAACTTTAAATGTGATTTACAAAACTGAATAAATTGTTTTGATGACGAATTTCGAGTATTTCCAATGAAAACGTGATGTTTTTTATTTCAAACGTATTGCAGAATCGAATGCGTGTGTTCTAAGAAGAAGAAATTGAAAAAATTGAATTTCGTCGATTACAACGCCATCTATCATGAACCGAACAAAATATTTCATTCAAATCATACGTACTTTTAGTCGTAGAATCCGTATCTGCAATAAAAAATATGGCTTCCTATCTTAGTTTAAAAATTACCCCCGCCCCACCTACAAAGCGGGGGGTGGGGGACTATTTTTTTGCACTAATGTATTTCCCCCGCGGTATGATTAAATTTTGATTATGGACATTTTTTCCGTAGAGTGGCTATTTTTCGAGATATTTGATCGTCTCAGTTTAAAAGAAACACCCGGTATATATATATTATGGTCACAGTCCAGGTATTCCACACTAGGAGTGACAGTAATCAGTAACCTTCCCATCATCCGGTTTACATGCAGGTTTCTTTTAAAGAGCGTCATCGTTCCAATTACATAATAATGACATGTTCCATCCGCATTTATCAATTGCCATATCTCGATCGATGTAATAAGATAAATGACAATGTAATTCAATATTCTGACAATTAAATTAAATCGATGTTCAATACAACTTTAATTACAATGTAGAATAACCTGACTGATCACGAATAATATAAAATCGCACATAGATAATTATACCTTATTTATCACAAGCAGCCACATTATTTTTGTGTTGTCCTATAAATACAACGGGTTTAAATTTCTATTGCACAAAATGATTTACGGCCGATTTTGGATCTCTTCATTCATCATATTTATATCAAGCATGATCCTTTCGGATTCTTTAAGCTTGTATAAATATGATGTGGATGTTGATCACATTGAACATCCAATGGAATCTGACCTAGTTCATTATGGTACATTGCGAGTGAAAAAATTTAATCGAACTACTTTTGTTGTTGTTGGATATATGGATTTGATGATGGAATTTACGGATGAATTTCATGTAAGTGTTTGCAACTATAACGATTTAATAATTTAATTTTATTTGAAATTTTAATCCGTATACACAGGCAATCTTAGAAATTTACACTTTGGCAGGAAATGAATATCGTAAAATTTTGGATCGTTCGGCCAGAAATATTTGCACTTTTATCAAAGATGATAAAATGGTTACGGCGAAAATTATTAATGCGACATCGATGGCACCAAAGATTGAAGAATGCCCAATCCCACCGGTAAGTATATAGTATATTTATAGCCAGAATTTCAAAATATATAAAATTTTTTTTTTTTTGTTTTTATTTTGGGGTCTAGCAACGGATTTATTTTAACAATTTGAAAATGCCAACCGATAATCTTCCAGTCGACCCAAGATTTTTGAAGAAAGGAATGCTGAAAGTTAACATACTTCTGGGGACCAAGTTAATGACTAACGCTTCAATTTATTTTGAGATAACAAGAGTTAATCAGTTTTGACAGTATTTTTTATAGATGTACGTAATTATTTGTGAAATAAATGTTTGGATGGTTTAAAAAAGATTTCTTTTAGAAATAAAACTCTATTCAATTCTCCCTCTCAAGCACACAACGGGGTTTTATTTTTTGTTCCAATTATTGTACATAGATTATTATAAACACAAAATAACAAATACGATTATTATTACAAACATAAATCAACAGACACTTTAAGAGTTCGCAGTTTGTTTTGTCAATATAAAGTAAAGTGAAAGCTCTGATACCAGAACTTCACCTATGTACATCTTAAGGTATACTTTACCTTTAGTAATAATCGGTTCCAATAATAAACGTTCAGTTGGCATATGTGTATTATAAAAATGAATCCGTCCCACAGGTATTGGACATGATGCAATCGCGGGTCCTAATGATGTTGAATTAATCACTTTGGCCGTCACCATTTGATCATCTTTAAAAAATGTACACAAATTATTGATTCGTTTATCAAATAATCTGTTATAATCGTTTCCTTGCTCGGCAAAAATTTCGGCAATACCCTTAAAATAAAATACAAATAAGTTTATAGATTTAAACCATAATATTATATAAAGTTTTACCCAAACATCATCCGAAAATGGTTGTAACATATCTAAATATCCATCAAGCGTATAACATGTGCGATTGAATTTTTTTACACGCAATGTCCCGTAATCGATGAGCAAACTCTTTTTATTCGGTATTTCCATGTGATCAATATTTATTTCATATTTATAGAGGCTTTGTGAATTGGTGACAGCGATTACACAGGTTGCAACCAATATTAATATTAACGTAACCATTGCTCGACCGTTCTAGTCTAAATGTGATTATTTCTAATTTGTGTTACAGATTTATAAAAGTCATAACCATAAGTAATGGATCAGATATAATATAAGTACATGGTTTTCAATGCATGAAATTTTTTTTATTTTTTTAGTTGGTGATATGCATCAATTACAATTATGTCAATATCGTTAAATTGGAAAAATAACTTTGTTGCATGCTGTTCGATATGCGAATACAATGTAATACATATTTAGATCTGTTTGAATAAGTAAACGTATTTTCGTTAAAGAAGTTTTCATAAAGTGAAATTTTAAGTTTACTGTGGAGTAAGTTTGTGTTAGTTTGTCCCATGTATACGTTAATAAAAGTAAATTAGCACTGGCTTTCGAACACTTTATGCGTTAGGTTCATATGTTTGATGCAAAAACCGTTAATGGCATGATGTCATGCAAACAGTTTAAACCTTTTTCTTAAAAACTGCTTAAACCAACAATATGAGTGTTGTCTGTTGGTTTAACTGCACAAAGAGAAATCGTGAATATAACTACATTCAAACTCAGTTTTTTGACAAGGCTATTTATTTGTTTCGATTAGTACACATTGATTATAAAAAGAAACGTTATATATTATGGAATACACCACGATTTGATTTCAGGACATTGAAGTTTGTTTTGTCTTATCAAAATATAGCGAAACATTTGTCATCAAAATTAATGACGATGAATGAATCACTTTGACGACAATCATTTCATCATCTTTAAAAAATGTCCACCATTTGTTAATCCGTTTTTCCATGAATTTGATAAAATATCGACAGGTGCCTTAAAATAAACATTATGTCCTTATTAAATTCTTACCCAAAGATTAAATAGATTTAAATATCCGTCGAGCGTATAACTTATTAGCCTACATTTTTTACGTATAATCGATGAGTATTCCGTAATCGATCAGTGAATCCTTTTCCGAAACGATTGCAGGAGCTACAATCAATATCGATATAAGTATGCCAGCTGGATGTAGAATTGTTTATATCGTGCTTATTTCTTCAAGCGCTACGAAACTGGTTACTTATTTTTAATGCGCTTTCACCAATGGCATTCAATTGATTAGATTTAGGTGAAAAATCGTGATTCCCGACATGTTCAATTAACTGGATTTGATAATAATCGATTGTTTTGAAATACTAGTTTAACGTGTGGGTACGGTCATGCTTGTTATTGTTAGAGGGCGCAATAAGGATGGGATGTTGCGGCTATTTCCTCGTGGTGATCGATTTTTGTAGATCGATGCTGCTTGGTTCACTCTCTGGATTCAATCAATAAAACAATTTATTTGTTAGCTGGAATATTTGGTATTCCGCTACAAAATTACTTTTATTTTATATTTTTAATAATTTTTAATTTAATTTTATGTCTGTACTTCACCAATTTCCTTTTATCACCGCTCTTTTTTTTCTTTTTTCTTTGGTTTTTGTTTTTGCACGAACGCATCCAAACAACCGGGCTACATGGTTTTATTTTTGGCAACATTCTCCAACCCGGTAAGTTGGCTCATCTCCTGGATGATGTCGGCTTACCCACCTTTTCTGGTTGCACATCCAATACAGCCAGTTTCACGGCCGGTCTTTCCGGCAAATAAAAAAAAAAAAAAAAAAAAAAAAAAAAAAAAAAAAAAAAAAAATTTTGTAATAGATTTTGGAATAAAATAGCGAAAATTTGTAATTTTGGTTTTGAAGTTTAAGAATTTATTGGGTTAGTAATTTTAAATAAAAGACAACATTAAAGGCGATAACATAAAATTTATTAGAATAATTGTGTAATGTTACATGTGTATATTTATTTAAAACTTTTTTTATTTAATTTTTATATATAAACGATTATATGTTATTATTACTATAAATTGTATCGCCAAACTAAAATATAGTACTAATTATTTACTAATGTTAATTTTAAAATATTTTGTAATATTTCTTCTTTAGAAATAATTATGTAAGTAATTAAATTGTAAATTATGTAAATTAGTGTGCAAAATCTAATATTTTTTTTTTTTTTATATTTTTATATATTTTTTCCGCAAAATTAGTTCTTGAAAATGCTTGTGAGCCAAGCGAAATATCGAAAAATTAAACAAATTGTAATGGTTTGATAAACCTTTTAAAATAAAAAAAAAAAAAAAAAAAAAAAAAAAAAAAAAAAAAAAAATTTTTTTTAAAATTTGGCTAAAAAATACATGTTATATAATATAATAGTTATATATGAGAAAATTTGAAGAATTAGCCGTTCTTATAATAAAAATTTCCTAAAAAATTTTTTTTTTTTTGGAAATTGTTCAAAAAAAAAAAAAAAAAAAAAAAAAAAAAAAAAAAAAAAAAAAAAAAAAAAAAAAGGTCTTTCGTAGACACCGCTAGAGGTTTGTACGACATCACTTCTCACCTGCCCATCCTTGGCAAGGTTTATTTCAATTACCAATCCCTTCGGCCACGAATTTTGTGGTAAGTTGTTATCAACGATAATGACTACGTTGCCTTTTCCAATCGGTTTTACAGGCATGAACCATTTCGTTCGCTTCGTCAGAGTAGGTAGGTATTCGGTTAACCATCGCTTCCAAATTGTGTTCGCTAGGTGCTGCGACTTCCGCCAATTCTTTCTGAGTATTATGTCGTTATCATTGAGTTCGCCTGGGGGTTTAGTGCCGTGTTGTGATATCGGGTTGATATGTTGTTTTATTGTTGTTTTAGTTATTTCAAACCTAATTTAATTGCTAATTTGATTCTTGGTAATACCAACGTGAGACTAAGATGAAATTTAAAGATAGTTGTTAATTATGGCTAGACCAGTTTGATTAAGCTAATTATCCTCGAAGATTATTATGAAGATGAGTTGTTGGTTGTCAATTTGGCAAGCTAAATTATAGTTCACTGCTGTAATGATAGACTTGATATAGCGGTTCCGAAAATTCTTGCAAATTGTCCGTCAAAATTAAATGTAAGAGAGTTAGTCGTCATCAGCTTACCGCTGGTGGGGGCTAATGGTCACCCTGCTGTTTGAAGGTGGTTTAATAGCCCGTGTTAGTTTAAGTAAGGATACCTTAGGGAACAAGACAAGCGCTAGGATCGTGTGCCGAAATGTTATAAGGCCTTATTGCTCTGTGTTAGTAGGATGTGGGTTTTGCTTAGTAGAAATACTCACTCAATTAATTAATTTAGATGTTCTGTTATACTGATGAAAGATCTCTGCGTTGAATGTCTTTATGACAAGGAAATAAAGAATGCTGTCCTCAATTGTTATACAAGAATGTCACTTTTATTTATTACGAATAATGGTTTATAAAATAATAGCGATTATTTTTGCTATAAGTTATCACACAAGTTAAATGTTTTAAATGAGACTGATTTTATTTTTTTTGACTTGAATAGAATTGACTGATAACTTAATTGTTTTCACTACACGGTTGATAGATTCCAGGATTATTTTGTACTGATTTGATCGATGTCATGATGTTACTACTTAGATCGGTGGACTGATCGATTACTTTCTGATCGGTGGACTGATAAATATGCATTTTAAAGTTTAGTTTATATACAAAATTTTTCTTAATATTTTACACTAATAACAATTTATTGTTTGTAATTTCGTTAAATTCGTTTGATGATCCCAGCAAGAATTTGTTTGGTGTCAGGGCTTCAGAATCAGCGCTCTCAATCGAAACGAACGTTAGCGGACGAGAGTTGATAATGTTCTCAACCTCAATTAACAAGTTTCGAAGCAATAATCTGGTATAAAGTGTTTTTGATTGAGCGTACCAGACGTTCCCAGCAGCCACCCATGTGTGGTGACGCTGGCGGGTTAAACAGCCATTTGGAACCCGGGGTTGTAAATTCTGCATGAAGGCGACTCTGATCGATTTCAGTTAGGGCGCGACGCAACTCGGCCTCCGCTCCGCGTAGATTCGTTCCATTGTCACTGCGTATTTCGATTGGCGCGCCTCGTTTTGCCATGAAATTGCAAATACACATTATGCATGAATCGGTGGTTAAACTATGCGCTATTTCAATATGTACTGCCCGTATCGTCAAGCAAGTGAATAGGACTCCCCAACTCTTCTCCGTACGACGTCCAACCGAGACGTTCATCGGCCCGAAGTAGTCTATGCCGACATAAGAAAATGGTCGAGTGAAAGATGCAAGCCGAGCTGTCGGTAGATTCGCCATTTGTGGCTCACGAGGGAGGGCCCTCTGATTCTTACATCTCTGGCGGGAAGATCGGACTATTTTCAATAACTGTCGTACTCCTGGAATTACGTATTGCTGACGGAGTTCGTTAACTACGGTTTCATGGTTATGGTGGTGGTATTTCCGATGGTATGACATGACTAACAGATAAGTCACCCTGATTCCTACCTACGTCTTCCGAGGCATCGATCCTCCCTTTCATCCTTAGAATGCCAACGTCGTCTAGATATGGCGAACTCCTACAAATGGGGCTGCTTTCCGAAATGTTCACTTGCTCATCTATTGGGAGCGATTTGTTGCGTAGCAGGATTTCTACCTCCTTTTGATAAGCATCAAACTGGGCTCGACGATAGAGTTCATTGTTTCCTTTAACAAGCTCGGGTTGAGTGATTGGTCCTACGCTTACGGCCATGTTATGGACTCTGCATCTTAGGTTGTTTACATACCTCAACACATACGCTTGCACACGAAGAAGGCGTTGCCAGCTGGAAAATCGCTCTACCTTGATTACCGATGGATAATATTGGACCGTATGTATGTAGTGAGCCCGCCGTTCCTCAATGGGAGGCTCGTGGACGTCTTGGGTTTGGTTGGGCCACCATGGTTCAGCTAATCGAAGAAATTCAGGCCCGTTCAGCCGTCGACACGATGAATTCAGCTCTGGCAGTTTCTTCCATTTTGTGCCCTCATCCGCTACATTATTTTTGATGGGAATCCACCTCCATTCCTTTAATTTCGTGGTTTCCATTATTTCACCAATACGATGTGCTACGAACTGGTGATATTTACGATGGTCGGATTGTAGCCAGCAGAGGACCGTTCTTGAATCGGACCAGAATATACGCTCTTGAATGTGAATGGAGTGGGAATCACCAATGCTGTTAGCTAGTCGGGCCCCGAGCACCGCCGCTTGTAACTCAAGTCGAGGTATTGATAATGGTGTAAGTGGTGCGACTTTAATTTTAGCCGCAACCAGGGTGCAGTGGATATCGTCGCCTCTTACGATGCGGAAGTAGGCAACTGCAGCAAAGGCGTGTTCACTCGCATCGACAAATATGTGTAGTTGTATTGTTTCTGTGTCTCCTCGTATTCCGTACCATCGGGGAATCCGTATCTGCGCTATTTGTGGTAACAACTGGATCCAAGTTTTCCACTTGTCGAATTGTTCGTCATTCAACTTTTCGTCCCAGCCGATCGAGGATCTCCAAACATCTTGCAGTAGAATTTTAGCGTAAACCAAGTAGAAAGCCAAGAGGCCCAGAGGATCGAATACTGACATTAGAGTCCTTAAAAATTCACTTCCTGGTGGGTCGCTTCTCACCCGACAAGAGATCACCACCCTGTTGTCGATGAGATAATGAGTAACTAAATGTGTCGGTCTCGGTGTTCCACCACATTCCTAATACCCTTTCATCTTCTATGGCCGAGCTGATGGTCAGGTCTTTCTTTGCCTCTGACGTTGTACTGACACTACCCAATGCTGATAATACTTTCGGAGCATTAGATCTCCAATCTCTTATTTCAAACCCTGCATGTTTGTGTATTTCTTTGACCCGTTTTGCTAGTTCGATGGGCTCATCCGGGGTGTCCGCGCTGTCCAACCAGTCGTCCACATAGTGATTGTTTTTTATTGCGTCAGAAGCTCGTGGATACTTTCCTGCAAAACTTAGTGTGTTCACGTTTTTTACATACTACTACCGGGGGAGCAAGTCGCCCCAAACGTCATAACCTGCATCACATAAACGTCAGGTTCTTTACTTTGGTCCCCGTCTCTCCATAGGAACCGTTGTGATTGTTGATCGGCCTCTCGAATGCGTATCTGGTGAAACATTTCCTTTATGTCACCACAGATGGCCACTCTTCTCTCCCTAAATCTTTGAATCACTCCTGGCAAAGCTGCAAGTCGATCTGGACCCTTCATGAGAACTGAATTCAGCGATACTCCGTTGACTTTGCTGGCTGCATCTCATACAAGGCGAACCTTATTCGGTTTATTCGGATTATTCACCGCAAATATGGGTAGGTACCATATTCTTGGACATGGCTCAATCAACTCATGTGGTAACAACTTACGCGCATAATCGTTGGCGAGATAATCACGAATTTTCTCCTTTAGGATTCCATCCAAATCATGGTTTCGCTGCATCTTCTTTTCGAGACACACTAATCGTTTTTGCGCCATAGGTAAACTATCTGGGAGCCGTACTCCATCATATTTCCAGAGCAGACCTGTTTCAAACCGGTGCTCTCGGTGGATCGTTGTTGTCTCTAATACCTCGCGCGTACGTTTTTCCATGCTAGTTTCCAAAATGATAACAGGCTTCTTCACGCCGAAGCTTTCTAACGAGAAAAACTCTTTAACCATAGCCACCATCAGCTGATCACCGTTGCAATCACACATATGTAAACTATGATGGTAATGCGGCGACGACAAGTTAGAATCGGCTGCTTTGTGCTGATCGTAAAAACCGTGCACAGCCCACCCTAATCTGGTTTTGGTAGCCGCTGGTTGCTCTGAGGTTCCGTCCCTCGCCTGTAATGGTATCCCTAGCTTCCAGTTATCAATCCCAATGATAATGCGAGGGACGGCTTGGTAGTAATCCTGGATCGAGACTCCCCGTAGATGTTGGTACTTAGTGGACATTTCTTGCGCTGCCACGGATTGCACTGGCAGATTTAGACTACTGACGGTTCTGACGTTATTAATGCGGTATTTTCGACTCCCTTGATAGTTGATAGTTTCCCGATATTTGCAGCGAAACTATCTTAGAATCCTTTTTTTCTCGAACCGTGTCTGCCGTCCATCTCAGGCACAAGCTCTCAGGTGTCCCTTCTAATTCGAGCTATTTCGCTAATTCTTCATCTAAGAGCGTTAAAGATGAACCTTCGTCCAGGAAAGCAAACGTATTTGCTGATGCTTTTTCCCCACGGAGAGTGACCGGAATGATTCGAAAAAGGGGTGATTATGGCGATCGACGTTGCGCATTATGATGTAAGGCGCAATTAGCTACTGGTGTCACGCCTTCTTTCACTTCAGCTCGTACTTCGCCATGCAGCAGTGGGTGGTGTAACGCTTTACAACCCTGCGTGCCACATTGCTTGGCATATTTGCAACGAAAGTGGTTGTGCAGTCCGAGACACTTTCAGCACATACGGTTTTCCTTTACGTTATTCCAACGTTCATTGCGATTCATGTTGTTGAAACTCTCACAGCTTTTTAGAATATGGCCAGATTTCTTACACAGGTGGCATTTCCGATCATCATTAATTGTTTGATTATTTCGAGTATCTGCCGCGTGCGTATGCAGATAGCCTTTCTCGCTAGATTGTCGCTTTTCCTGCCTGTCGTTAATACTGGCAGAAACGGAAGAAGGTATGATAACTGCACTTGCTGCTTGCGCGATTTCAAAAAGCCAGTTCCCAAACGTGGCTAACGTGACGCCTGGCACAGATTGTTGATATACGGCCCAGTTTAATTTTATGTGAGGCGGTAGACGGTCTGTTAACTCATGTAGCAACGATGGATTATTCATATATGCCAGTAGTCCGGCAGCTTTGATCGTGGCGCATAGGTTTAGCACCGACAGCGCAAATGAAATTAGGGTTTCTAGCTTTTCTGCTTTTGGAGCAGGTTCGCCTCTGATCTTCTGAAGTAGGGTGTGGATGATCAATTCTGGGCGGCCGTACAACATTCTCAGTATTGTTATCACATCCGACACTGACGATGGTAGCAGTAGACGGCATCTCACAGCCTCTAGTGCTTTCCCTTTCAAACACCGTTGCAGACGTAATAGATTTTCGGCGCTGCTAAACCCACATGTCTCTGTTGAACTTTCGTAGCTGCTGATGAACATCGGCCATTCCGATGGTTGCACGCTGAAGTGAGGAAGCTCCTTGGAAACTGCATGTCTTGCGTCGAGCTGATCAGCCCCTAAAATGGGCGCCGTTGCCGCATTTGGTACAGGTAGTTGTTGGACACCCATAGACTCTGCTGGTTGAATACAAGACGGCTGGTTCGTGTTGTTCAAACTGACCGGAATAGTGCCACGGTCATGTGAGACTGGTATCTGTCTATCTGAAATTTGTAGCGTATTTGTCTTCCCACCGGGTACTGATTATTGTTGATGTGGCTGTTGACCAGTTCTCGTTATCGACACGTTCGCCATTTGGTTAATGATAGGCGCTTCAACACGGGTCGCCATGGCAGCCATATCAGCTGCTTGAGGTGGAACTTGTTTAATTGTTGGATTTCCCACCTGACTTTGGTGTTGCTCAACCCACTGACTGACATCCGCATGGTTTGACTTAAGCCCGTCGTCTGGATCAGAATCGGATTCATCGTCAATTTCCTGCTCGAGGATTTCGAACTTCCTATTTATATAAACGCAATCCTCGGCTTCCCTTTCCTTATGTCTGATTTCTTTTAACTTGCGAATTTCCTCCAACTTCTGAAGTTCCAACTGTATCCTCTTGCCTGAGGATTTTGTAGATCGGGCACTTACGGATCTATTTGAGTCCTTCTTGCTCGACGACTTCGGCATAGAGTGGGTGGTTATGGTGTCTCCGGCAATAGACAGGCCGGAGCACGTGCTACAAACCCAATCCTCGTCCTGGATTGCCTGCGTTATACTAACGAAAGTTTCGAAATGAAACCACTTATCACACTTGTCGCACTGCACCATATCGTTGGTGTCAACGCGTTCGCAATTACTGCAGTTCGATTCGTGTAGCACATACTGTGGTGGCGATCGCACTTTTATTGAGGATTTCTGGAAATTATTCACACCGTCCATTGTGTATATTGATTTATTAGGTTGTTCAGAAATTAATGCAGGTTTTATGATTTTATTTGTTTCAACAATTTTTTAACAATAAAGAATTACGCAAAGGGTTTAACATTATACGTCATTTAAAAGCTTATTTTATGCTCTTTCTTACCACATAATCTATTTTTAATCTAAATTGTAGTTTTGTCTATTTTTAGACTTTTGAAGTTAAGATGTCAAAACAAGAATTTCGCCAAATTTACTTGTATGAATTTAAACTCAGCCGCAGTGCAGCACAAACGGCTCGAAACATCAATGAGTTTGGGGCCAAGGAAGTGTTAACGAATGCACAATACAACGTTGGTTTCAAAAATTTCGTCGTGGTGAATTCAGTCTTAAAGATGAGAAAGGTCCCAGATGTCCGTGAACCATTGACGACGATGAATTGAAGGCTTTGGTGGAAGCAAACTCACGCACGACTGTTCGAGAGCTTGCAGGGGATCTAGGCGTAAGTATTGGATTAATTTCGGAACATTTGAGCCGAATTGGAAAGCCGAAGAAGCTCGACAAATGGGTACCACACGAATTGAACGAAAACCAAAAAAACCGCCGTTATGAAGTTTGCTCTTCACTTCTTTTGCGCAACAAAAACGAACCATTTCTCGATCGCATTGTGGCGTGCGATGAAAAGTGGATTCTATACGACAACCGACGACGTTCAGCGCAGTGGTTGGACCGTGGCAAAACCCCTAAACACTTCTTCAAACCTGAGCTGCATCAAAAAAAGACTATGGTGACTGTTTGGTGATCGTCAGCCGGAATTATCCACTACAGCTTCTTGAATCCTGGCGAAAATATCACAGCAGAGAAATATTGTCAATAAATTGATAGAATGCATAAAGAACTAAAACGTCTGCGTCCAGCATTAGTCAATAGGAAGGGCCCAATTCATCTGCACGATAATGCTCGACGACTGTTGCACAACCGACGCTGCAGAAGTTGAACTATCTTGGCTACCAAGCTCTGCCTCATCCATACCATACTCACCAGACCTCTCGCCAACCGACTACTACTTTTTCAAGCATCTCGACCACTTCTTGCAAGGAAAAGTATTCAGCGACCAAACAGCCGAAAAAAATGCCTTCGAAGAATTCGTCGCTTTCAGAACTTCAGAATTCTATACTACTGGCATTAATAAACTTGTATCTTATTGGCAACAATGTGTAGATTCTAATGGTTTTTATTTCGATTAATAAAATTTATTCTGAACTGAGATATGTCGTTTTAAATAAAATGGTTGAAAACCTGCATTAATTTCTGAACAACCTAATATATTATGATGAGCTTCACGAGTGATATTATTCCAATCAAACCAACCCCATCCAAGTAAATGATAGTTTTGTAGATTATTGCGAGAAGGCGCAATAAGGATGGGATGTTGCGGCTTTTTCCTCGTGGTGATCGATTTTTGTAGATCGATGCTGCTTGGTTCACTCTCTGGATTCAATCAATAAAACAATTTATTTGTTAGCTGGAATATTTGGTATTCCGCTACAAAATTACTTTTATTTTATATTTTTAATAATTTTTAATTTAATTTTAGGTCTTTACTTCACCAGTTTCCTTTTATCACCGCACTTTTTTTTCTTTTTTCTTTGGTTTTTGTTTTTGCACGAACGCATCCAAACAATCGGGCTACATGGTTTTATTTTTGGCAACACTTGTCATTTCATGTGGTATTGTGGTGTATTATATATCGTATTGTATACAATTTCCGATTTTTTAGGCAGGGCGCTCGAATATTTTAAACATTATTTTAAACACTGCTGTCGAATTTTTAAAGCATTCTGGCTCATTTTTTTAAACACCGCGTTTAAAATATTGCATTCACTTTCTTTAATCATCTGGTTCGATATTTTAAACTTTGGATCAGAATTTTTTAAACACTCCTATCCAATTTTTTACTCATCGCATTCGATTTCTTTTGTCCGCATAGGTTTTTTAAGTGAGAATCCGTTATAAATGGTGAAACTGAAGACGTTTGTGAATTCTTCTGTAAGATTATTGTACATAAGATCCCTTTCTGCCTCCCAAGAAATTATTGTTGTTTTTGTGGCATTAAAATTCCCAAACTCCAAAAACCTATAAATTTAACCAACGGCCATATATTATTGTAAATCAATTAATTTATGTATAAGAATTTTTTTTTTTATAAACATGTTGGTGTATAAAGAAATGCTCAACAGTTGGTTCTGTCTTCCAATTTTTTTTTTAGCTTGTTAGCAAATATCTTCCGTTCTTAAAAATAATTAATTAATTTGTTGGGGCTTTATTTATTGATTTTATGCTTCTGTTTGCGATGAAATTATCATTTTATTTTGAATTTTATTGTGGCCACATGAGTTTAGCCGCATATGCGGACATAAAAACTTTATCGTCTGCTTCATTTTGGGGCGAGTTATAAACACAGCTTTAAATACTATATTCGTCATTGGTATTTATTACGACCTCAAAAAGCCTAGAAATTTTGCAGAATTTGTAAATCCATTTGTTTCTGAAATAAAACAAATTAAAGACAACTTTCGTTATGAGACGAACAAAATAAATAAATTAGAATTCGGTCAATAATATGTGATGCCTCCGCTAGAGCAATACACGGAAAAAAATCAACTGGTCCTCAGCTAAGAAAACGGACTTTTAATTTAAGAAAATGTACTTTTTCTTGATTTAAAAGCTAATTTTCTTATTTCTTTCGAATTTTTCTTCATGTAAGAATTGTGTTTCTTGAAATGAAGAAAAACTCGAAAGAAATAAGAAAATTAGCTTTTAAATCAAGAAAAAGTACATTTTCTTAAATTAAAAGTCCGTTTTCTTAGCTGAGGACCAGTTTATTTTTTTCCGTGTATAATGCAATGTAATATCACAGATAAGAATAGACAGATGTGGATCTTGTATGGGCCATATTTACATTCTAAATTTCAATACCAAACTCCAATCCAATTCTTTTAGAGCAGGACGTACATTTCTGTCTCTTTTTATCTTTTTTTACATCTTGCATTTGCAGGTTGTCCCAAATGTGGCACTAGAGACATAGATTTACTGATTCTTTTATTCTTTCAAGGAACGATCAAAGCTGCCCATATCGACTGCAGTCTACAATTAACAGTCCAATTCTGACGTTAAGACTCTTAAGACTGTCTTAGCTAAGACCCATTTTGTAAATTTTTTTTTAAACGAAAGTGTTAATTGGTATTCTGATGGTGATAGTCTTAAACTTCTGTACTAAAAACTCTACAAACAATGCGTAGACATGTCAAACTTATTTTTTTTTGTCTTTTTTCAAAGTTCAAACCTTTGTTCAGTTTTGTGTTTGCTTTGTAAATCGCTTTTCTGAATTAATAAATAATAAATTCTTGAATGATAATGAATATTCCACGC
The DNA here is from genome assembly GCA_963556165.1 of Tipula helvola. NCBI lineage: Eukaryota > Metazoa > Arthropoda > Insecta > Diptera > Tipulidae > Tipula > Tipula helvola. The sequence goes on from OY744483.1 coordinate 51,705,612, forward strand.
ACGAGCAATTGGAAATATTTTTAAGTTTTTTGGAGGAAATCCCCAATTTTTAGCCGGGAAAAATACTCCAGAAAACCCGAAATATTTGGATGAGAAATGAGAGGAAGTAACCGGCAAGTTAAATTCTTTAAAAGAACCGGAAAAAAAATTGAATGAATGGAAGACGGTATGGTATGTATAGCGTGTTATTTGATTTTACTGGAGTTTTGTACTTTATTAATTATTTCTTAAATACCTTTCAGTATCTGAATCAGTGGAAAAACCAGATAAAATCAAGATCGCGAAAAATTCGGGTAGAACAACTCAGGACTGATGGCGATGAGGTAAGACCACTGAACATTTTCGAATCTATTTAACATTTCCTTGTTTATGATTATCTTAATTTGCTCTGCTTATTGTTTTGGAAGTTCATCAAAATTGTTTTTCATATTAGACAAAGAAAAAATATCAGAAAATTCGAATGGAAAATTCTCAGGTTCTTGATCGTTTTTTTTTTTTCAAATCAATAAACTCTAATGATATAGCATATAGTACAGTGGGCCCGATTTTCTTTCATTAAATAATCGAAATTCACTAATGTATCGAATCCACATGAAATAACTTCCGAAGGTTCAAAAAATGTTACATGATTGTTAAATTTGTGACTACTGTGTCTTTAGGCCCCAGCAAACGTAGAAGTACTTGCAGAAGTGGTGCAAAAGTTGTGAAAAAAATACCTTTTCTCAACTGAAAAAATATAGGACGTCCGGAAAAAAATCTATCTTATTTATTTATTTATTTATTGTACTTTAACAATAATTTAGTATTAAAAGGAAAAGCACAGATGGAAACAGAGTAAACGGAACAAAAGAACAAAAATAAAATGATGAAGCTGCTTCCATTAGGCAGAAAAACCTTTTAAATTTTTTCAAACAATTTCCATCTCATGCATACACATTCTATTTTGAGCAATAGCTCATTTACAATAAAATGTACAGCAAGAGGTGAAATAATATTAAAATTTAACAATAATAATAATAATATTAAAAATAAATTTAAAAAAACTACGTATTGCCCATCAATCACGCCACTCCAAAAATTTTGACTTACATAATTTGGCCGATCCTAAACTCTTAATTTCCAATGGAATTGAATTCCAAAGAGAAACTCCCCTAACGTAAAAGGATTTGTTTAGCGACCTACAACTATTTTTGGCCGGAATCAGGCGGAAGTTTGAGGAATGAGACCTGCTAAAAAGTAACTTCCTATAAAGATAACAAGACTTCTTAGCTTTGAGAAGTTTAAAAATAAAAAGACAAACGCGAAATTCGTAAAAGGTAGATAAACTACATCCTAAAACAAGGCTAGAGTAGGCAGAAATATGATCGAATTTCCTAATACCAAAAATAAATCTAGTACATGCATTGAAACATCTTTGGATAACGTTCATATTTTCCTGAAGCATACCGAATAAAACTACGTCACCATAAATAAAATGAGGAAGAAGATAAGACAAAAACATTTTTTTCCTAAACTGACTATCAGAAAATCCTACTACTTTATACAAACAACTAAGCATACCAAAGACCCTCTTACTAATACTAACTAAATGGTCACCCCAAGAAAGAGTTTTATTAATAACTAAGCCTAAATCTCTAACAGTATTTGAATACCTAATTAGCGAACCCTGCAGAAAAATACCAGGAAAGGACGAGGTGTCTAACGATTTTTTATAAATTATGATCGACTGAGATTTATTCGCATTTAAAACGAGCCTATTAGAGACCGACCAACTAGCGATATTACTTAAGTCTTCATTTATCAGAGAAATATTCCTATCAATAGAACCCTGATCTAAACGACTATTTTTATAAATTTGGACGTCATCAGCGAAAATGTGAAATGAACAATGGTGAATAGAGGATTCTATGTCATTAATGTACATAGAAAACAATAGAGGACCCAGCACTGAACCCTGAGGAACGCCGGAAATTACAGGAAGGAAATCAGACAAAGAATTGTCGAAAAAAACTGCCTGAGAACGATTAGAAAGATAGTTAAAAATTAGTCTGGCAGCGGAAACCGAAAATCTAAACTGAGATAAGAGTTTGTTAAAAAGAATTCTGTGATTAATAGAATCAAAGGCCTTAGAAAAATCTAACAAAGTTAAAGAAGTCAATTCCCTATTATTCATATTACGCCTAATATCATCACATACATTTAATAACGCAGTAGAAGTGCTATGAAATTTTCTAAACCCAGATTGGAAGAAACTAATTAAACTATTGCTATTTAGATGCGATTGAATTTGAGTTTTAACAACTATCTCAAAAGCTTTAGAGAGAGAGAACTTAAAATGCTAATTGGCCTCAAATGGGATAGCTCTGAAGGATTACTAATCTTTGGGATGGGTATGATTTTACTTAGCTTCCACTGATCTGGATAGGAAGAGGATGTGAGAATACAATTAAAAATATGTAACAAATATTTTGAGACGAAAGGGAAAACTCGTTTAACGAATTTTAAATTGACGTTATCCAGACCAGAAGATTCCGACTTAACATTCCAAATGGCAGACTGTAAATCCTCGAGAGAAATATTTGAAAACGAAAACGAATTAGAGGACGCATTAGAGAACAAATCGACGGTACTACTGCCCGAGTTCAAACTAGAGCAAAAATAACTATTAATATCATTGGGCTTAAAAACCCCACTAGAACTATTCTTGCATCTGCCTAGGCCTAAATTACGAACATTACGCCAAAAAACCTTGGGAGGAAGGGAGGGGTCTAACTTGTCCTTAAAATAATTACGTTTAGCAATCCGAATTAACCCTACAACTCTATTACGAGCCTGCTTATAATCTAAATGAGACTGACTATTAGGATACCTTTTCCATAAACGATATTTACTAACTCTAATACTTATGGCATTCGAAACTTCCTGAGACAACCAAGACGGAGATTTTGCTTTGAAAGTAACCTTTTTAAGCGGAACGCAACTATCAAAGACCAAACTAATATACGAGTTGAAAAATTCTACTTGGGTAGTTGACGAACTAAGGCAAAAAATATCCTCCCAAGGAACCGAGTTACAAACTAAGTAAAGGCGGGAATTATCTATACTAGCAAAATCTCTAAAGCTAAAACTGTTAGGCTTAGGTGGAGAGTAACAATTCACAGAAAAAACTAAAAGATCATGATGGGATCCCATACCGAGAGACAACTGATTGAAAAAACAAATAGAGTTATCAGTAAAAGAGATGATATGGTCAATAAGGGAATGAGAGGCACCGCTAGCGGTTGGACAACAAAACGTCGGCGCCACAGTGTTGTGGACGGATAAATTAAGACTATTTAAAAGATTCAAATAATCACGAGGGAAGCCGGAATTTTGGAGTATATCGAAATTGAAGTCACCTGATATATATATTTCATCGAATCTACAAGAGAAATAACTAAACAATCTTTCTAAGTCTACAAGGGATTTTTTAAATTGGGCATACGACCTCTTACTAGTTTTTGGAGGGTTATAGACGGTACCGAATAAGATTTTACGACCACTAATGAAAACGTTGACAAATAAAAACTCTAAATCCGATACTAACGATTCCGAAATAGAAGAAGGTATGGTAACTAATCTAGCCTTAATGTGATCACCTACAAACATACATAAACCACCATAATTAAGGGGAGGTACCGTCCTATCTTTCCTAAATATATTAAAACCTTTGATGGCAAAAGCTGAATTAGGGATATTTGGATTTAGAAAGGTCTCAGAGAAACAAAGTATGTCCACTGGAGCGCCATTAAAAATGTGACGAATCTCGTCAATATTTGGGACTAGACTTTGGACATTCAAACTAACTACATTCAATAACGACCTATCAACTAACATGGATTTTAGAACTATATTGGGATAACTAAGCGACATAACCAAACTCAAAATCAATGGAAATCTAAAACGAGAAGAAACAAAAAAAACGATCCAAAGTAACAAATGCTAAGAAATAGTAAACAAAGGAACAATACTTAACCGTAAGCCCCAATTTTTGCCCCAAAAATCGATAATTTTTTTTTTCTTCCGAACAGACAAAAAAAAAAAAACACGACACTTCTGACTAAGGCTACGTCTTTCTCTTTTCCACTTATTATAAAAAAATCTAGCTATCTCTTTCGCACTCCTAGGTCTTAGCCAATTCCGCTTATAAAAAGTACTTTTAAACTACGGCGCAGTGTGTTACGACTGTCTAAATTCCAGTCAGTAATTAATTTGAATTATGGTGGTTCAAGAAACGTCACGGTACGTAGACTCATATTGTGTGGCAGTCTGTAATTTATGTATTCCTATATCTTGAATGTTGTTGTATTGTATAGTACATAGGCCAGTTGCAAATATTTTTTGCATTTGGAATGTAGATGTGAATCTGTCATATTTTTATGATATCGATCTATACCAGTTGATTGTATTGTATATGATCTCTATAGAAATTATTTTGATCACAATTTTTTTTATCGAATAGCTTATTCCGAATTTCCATGAACGTTAGAGTATTGCTCATCATACATACTTGAGTCTTACTGAGTATATAAATATTAGTATTATATACTGATTAAAATAATTTGTACTTGTACATAGGGACAAACAGACATAACAAAAATATTTACCAAAAATAATAATTAGTTAAGTCTGAGAGGCCACTGCGGCTATAGTGTTATTTATTAAAAAAATAAAAAACTGGACATTTTATTTTTATTCTTCTGAAATATTTTTGTCCGGTAATTACAATATATTTTTTTTTTGGAATTGTGCCTGTAAAAAAAAACTTAAAGGAATTTTTGAGGTGTATAATACTTATGTACGTGCAAATAAGTGTTAAATTTACATCCAAAAGAGCAAAATTCTCTGTATTATCTAAACGGGTAAGAATCGCTGTACAAATTTAGTGATTGTAATAGTTTCGTGAAATTATCATATTATTACCTTTTTTTCTAAAATAAGATCCGTGTGACCAATCAACGGTAAAATTCAAAGAAGTCAAATCGAAACTTCATAGGATTACATACATAGTGCTATAGTTTTGCGGGTGAGTTTTCCTTATTGCTGGTTATTTCTGGGAAAGTTTAAATTACAGATTTGTTCTTAATTTGTATAGGGCATCATTAATCACCTTTAAATGGTTGATTCTCAATCAGTTACATACTGTAAAATATACATGTTGGATAACTAAGATAGCAAATAACGTATCCAGTAACAACGGATCCTAAATTGGGTGACCTTGATCAGTGGTTTAATGATCTAGAGTTAATCTTATTATTTATTTAAATTTTTGCTTTCCTTAAATCTTTTGTTTAAACCATTAATTTTTGTTTATATGTTCAAATCAATATACTTAAGTTTTTTAATTTTAACGTAATCATATTTTGTGGTAAAGTGAGTGTTTGTGTGCAACAAGTAACAATTTTTTTTCAGAGGATACCAACCGTAAGGAACCATCGAGTGCTCAATGGATACTTAGGGGTGAGTTTTGTTTGCTAATAATAATAATAAAAATAAAAAAATAAAAAATTTAAATCTAAAATAAGTATCATAGTTACATATGGTTGATTACGATTGAAAATAATAAGTTGTTTCTATGTATTCAAAGTTTTTATTTAAAATATAATTAGGATATGATTTGAAAAAATAATTATGGAATAGTCGTTTTCTTTTGTTGTTGGTGATGATTGAAGTTTTGTGGTGAATCATATATGTGATCTAAAATTTATTTCAGATGTTTGTTTTCTTCTCAACACGATTTTTTTGTGGTGTCTTAATTAATATGGCGGCAAAGAACCCCCTAGAGGCCACTGAAGTTTATCCCTATCAAGCGTGTTGGCCGACCGTAAAGACACGTAACAAGTGGTTAAACCTGCGGCGGTTGGATCGGGAGGTTTCGGGTTGTAGTGAACACATGCTGATCAGGTTGTACGTGGTCCACCTGGCTAGTTCACCAGGAGGGGGTTCGCATTGATCAGCATAAATAGCAACATAAAATGTTCAACCAAAGAAATCGACGTACGGAAAACAAACCCCAACCATATTCGATCATTGCAGCATTCGTTACACACACTCCACAACTCCCCTTATCACAATTAATTAATTCATTTCATTTAAATATTCGAAAGTTTTTATTATTTATTTATAAACAAAGTAAAAATTAAATCACAGAACAAAATTTAATTTCTTTCTCAATTTAAATTAGCAGTAAAATAAAAATTATTGAAACACTTACAGTCATTATCCTCCGCAAGGCCAGAGATCGATGAAAGAAGCTACCAAAAATACCGCTAATTTGTAAGATGCACAAAAAAAAATTAAATTTGTCTGACTTAATTAGGTAAACTGTATGTACAATACTTTAGTAGTTTAGAATGGCATATTTTGCTATCGTTGCGGACAAAAGGGGACTATTACACCCAGATGCTCACGTTGCGCGGAATACTCTGCCCGGGGTCCATGGAGGTCTGGGAACCAGGGGTCTCCGAAGATAACATCTCCCAGAATTATGCAAGAAGATGTCGCATGCAATACCGATTCGGAACTGCCCCTGAGGAATCGTTCGGCAAAGACTACAGAAATTTTTTGAAAGAATTTAATTTTAGTATAAACAATCTCAAAACATCTAGTCTTTTAAATTTATAGGTCGATCAACTTCACTCCATTCATGATCAACCCAATTTAAAAATTTCAAATAACTCTAATGAATCTGAATCCAATGGCAATCCATCTGAATCCGATGTATGGGTTTACGATACTCGTATCTCTATGAGTTGGTCGCATAATAGGTCCATTAAGTCATCTAGATATCGTTCATTTCGAAGCCTGTTGCAATCCAAAAATTATTGAGAACGAGGTAGGTTCATGCGATCATTGTTATTTTTTCACTATTGTCCACTGAGATTGGGGATGCTCGACCTTATGCTGATGTTTGGATTGATAATATGCCGTATAGAGGGCTTTTTGGTAGCGGAGGTGTATTGGGCCGTGAATCTGAACGGAAATCCGCGGACAACCGCAGCGGGTGTTCGGCCTTTACTTGGGAATAAACTTCTGGAAACGCTTTGGGATTGCACCTAAGTTGTCTTCCATGAATTTCACTAACGAGTTATCACCTAGTCTAACACTTAAAAATTCCATATTCCCTCTGCGGAGGACCAATCAAAACTAAATCACATTATTGGGTTATTTCCGTCCAGCACTAAACTAGGGCTTGGTAAAACAACTTATCTATCGCACACCCGTAAAGCAGAGGTTTTATTCCATCAGCAGTTAATGTACGGAGAGCTGGATCGCATGTTGGCACTTGGCGTCATTGAGGAAAGTCAAAGCTCCTGGTGCTCGCCAATTACCTTGGTGCATAAGCCGAATGGCAACGCACGGTTCTGTTTGGATGCTAGGGAAGTGAACAGGGTGACCGTTAAATATGCTTACCCTCTGCCTCTTGTCTCTGGTTTGTTGGGTTGGCTGAAGGAGACACGATTCATGTCCGCGATAGACCTCAAAGACGCCTTTTGGCAGATACTATTGGACCCTTCATCCAGAGATAAGGCGGCCTTCACGGTACCGATGCGCCCCAAACCTTATGTCGGCTTATGCATCGAGTTATTTCTCATCACCTTCACGATAGAATATTTGTGTACCCTGATGATCTATTGGTCACCTCAGCCACTTTACTGGACCATTTCAAACTTCTGGAGGAAGTAGCTAGGTTATTGTCTAAAGCCGGTATCACTATAAATGTGTCTAAGAGCCAATTTGTTCTAAAAGAGGTGAATTATCTGGAGTATATAGTAGGGAACGGAGGCCTTCGTACCAACCCTGAGAAATGTCAGGCCCTACTGAATTTTCCTCCACCAAGAACAACAAAGCAGATCCGTCGTTTCTTGGATATGTGCGAATGGTATCGAAAATTTATCCGAAACTTTGCATCGTTGGCTGCCACCCTCACAGATCTTCTAAGTAAGCCTTCAAAATGCAAATGGTCAGAAGCCGCCGAAGAGTCCTTCAATTCTCTAAAACTCGCCTTATCTACAGCTCCAGTTCTAGTGAATCTCGACTACAAAAAGTCTTTTTACATTCAGTTCGACACCAGTGTCATAGGTGTAGGCAGTGTACTGTTTGAAGTAGATGCAGAAGGAGGAGAGTTGAATACTTTTTGCAAAAACTAAACTCTGCTCAGAGAAATTATTCGATGACTGAGTTAGAATGCTATACCGCGGTATGGAATGTGAAGAAATTCAGACCTTACATAGAAGGGTATCCGTTTACGATCTACATGCACCACGCAAGCTTGCGTTGGTTAATGACCCAGAAATACCTATCCGGCCAACTTGCAAGATGGAGCCTAAAGCTGCAGGCGTTTAATTTTGAAATTGGATATCGTAAAGGTTCAGTTAATATCGCACAGGACGCACTATCTCAAACATTTTGCGACGAACTCACAGATCCTTCCGATCAACCTAAAAACCTTGGGGTTTCTTTTTCACCTTCGGAGGGGAACCTTGTCGGTTTGTATCGAGCCTAACTACGTCCTCCGTGATACCAGCTCTACAGATCGATCTGAATTCCCATTTGTTTTAAGATGATGAGTATGTAACTCAGATCAATCATATCAAACAAATGTCCGATCATCCGCACAACTTCTTGATTCGAGAAAACAAGCTGTTAATGTCCCCTGCCTTTGGATCTCGCTATGTGGATACGGATTTATCTAAATGGATGTTAGTGGTTCCTCTCTCGATGACAACAACCCTGATTGAACAAGCTCATGCCTCGCCCACCTCTGGTCATATGGGAATTGCCCAAACTCTTGAAAGATTATAACGGCAATTTTACTGGCCACAGATGTCTCTTCATGTTAAAATTTTTTTTCACCAAGTCGGTGAATTTTGCAACTCGACCCCTCATAGCAACTCAATTAGAATCAACCCGACCATTTCAAAAACTATATGTGGATTTCCTAGGACCATACCTGCGGTCAAAACGCGGAAATTCATATATCGTGGTGGTATTGGATTACTTTTCCAAATTTGTCATATTAAAACACTTACGGGAGGCTACAGCTTATCTGGTATGCAGCTTTCTTGAAAACGAGGTGTTCTTGATGTTCTCAGTTCTTGAGGTGATTACTTCAGATAACGGTAAGCAATTTCTCGCTAAATTATTTCAAGATTTACTTGGAAAATAAGAATTACGCATAGGCGCACACCTGTGTACTCCTCGCAAAGTAATGCGTCGGAAAGAGTAAACCGGACATTATTATCGGTCATTCGCTTTTATCTCAAAGAGAAGTGGCCGCAACGTTACGAAACGTTATGCACGAATCGACGCGTTATTCTCTATTTACGGCTTACGTAGGCTTCTGTATGACAATGATGCAACTGAAGCTGGTATTATGGATAAGCCAGATCGATTGAACTTGATTAGGAATACCGTGGTTCACCATTCAAGAGTGGCTCACAACCATGCTGCCCGGCACTATAATCTTCGGAGTGTGAATCGAAGTTTTCAGCCCCGGGCAACTTGCCAGGTCTTTCGTGCACAATGATGCCTTCAATAAATTCTCGGCCAAGTTGGCGGCTAAATTTATACCGGCCATAGTGGAATACAAAATTGGTAAAGTAGCGTAGATTGTTAAAACCTGAAAGGAAAATTGTTAGGCGCTTATCATTCCAAGGATATCCGTATTTAGTACTTTAAAAAGCATTTAATTTTTTTTCGCTCTTTCTTTTTATTTTTCCTTTTGTTTTTCTTCTCCGTTGCTATTTTTAATTAATGTCCCCTACAGGTTATTATAATTTATTTGAAAAATAGGAAATATGATGAATGCAATACCCGTGTGAACAGGCAGAATGAGTTCGTTATTTAAGTGTATATTGTTCAGTTTATTACTATCAAAAACCACATCATGTGTTTTGTTTGTTATATGAAGCAAATAATTTATGGAAAAATTAAAAAAATTCATTTTGCTTTTGCCAATGAATCCGAGCAGGATTCGAAAGCTAAAGCTATAAAATAATTTTTAAATAAAGTGCTCAAAACCAATAAAAAATTTGTTCACCTACATTTTAATAGCAGAACTAATTTTTAGATTACCCTTTGTGATCTAAAATGAGTGTTGGATCAAATGTTGTTGTTGCTTCACATGTAAATTTTGATCTGATCCGGATCACTCTCCGTCAAGAAATGTAGCTATAATCGTAAGGTATACTTTATTCTTCCCCTTCTGGTTTTTTTTATATTTCTGGCCTCTTAGTTAGTGACGTTGATTTCATTTTCGGACCTACTAAAATTTTGGTTTCGTCCCCATACGTTAACCGAAAACCGCATTGACGACACCCACCCACACAGTCGACCACCACAAGGCGTGGTCGATAGCTACATGACCGAAATATAATTACCGGAAGAATTTAAATTCTGGAAAAGAGGAAATTTAATTTTGAAACTCAGATTACGCTGTGGCTCAAAATTTTTTGCTAGAAAATAAGGTTGTCCGACTGTTCGAACGTACGGATATAGGAATTTGGTTTGTAAGCTCACAGTAAAGGTATGGTGACCATAATAGCTGATTCTGTGTTACAACTGTGGTTTTCCAGTTGCAATAAAAAACAGACCCCGAACAGAAAACGAGAGCAAAAATGACAGTTTTTTGACAAATCTCAAGCCTCTTTGAATGAAAAGAAAATTCTTATTTCTATATTTTTCAGCTGTCCTGTATTTTGTCAAAAAATAATCTGGCCACAGTATGTAAATGAAGAAGAACAAACGAGTTTTTTTTTGCCTAATTGAGATGTATTATTGTTAATGAGATTGACATTCAATTTGCTAACTCTCCACTGTAGACGCATATAATATTATATCACATTACATCCATTATTTACTCGTAATTTATAACGTTGTCTACCTATCAGTTTGTTGCATGCAATGATTTACAACATTGCTAACAATATAGCATTCTAGTCTTGTTTTTGCATTTATCTGCGGTATATTTACACCATACAGATTTTACATTCAACAACATGAGTTACTAATGTCTGACTAATTAAAATTATCATCATTTTCATCTTATAACAAAAAAAAAAAATTCCCTCAAGAGATTTATGTAGTTTGCCTCGCTATACATATTATTCGTACGGAATTAACTACATAATGTTAGTGTGTAGTGGCTAATAGGTATTATACACATAAATTGAAACACTTGAAAAATAAATAAAAAGCAGATTTATTGAGTGTGCAGCTAGCTCTACATCGTTATTTTTATCATACAAAATACAACACATGATTATAATTGTTGATATTATACGTGAGGATACAACTGTTTGTAGCCGAAACATTAAAGAACAATCAACATTTTTTTAAATATGTACCGTGTGATTTATGTTATCAAATTGTGAGTAAGCGCCAAATTTGACGTCAATAGCGCTCGGATGTTCAACTTTGGCGTGTTCGGGATATTGTCGTCGCTTTACATTTAAACGAGAACAATAACAAAAAGTTTTGAATAAATAATTTACTATATGCATGAGTGTGTATATTCATCGCTGGTACTGGGCAACTTTTAATCTTTGGCGCCAAAGATGTCGAATTAATTAATTTGTTTAGACAAATTTGATTATTTCTGAAGAAGCAGCACATTTTTTTGAACGCAATTTTCCAAAATTTCGTATAATCGTTTTTAAATTTCCTGCATTCTGCACTGAGATTTGACAAAACGTTTTTTTTACTGTTGGATGAATAACCGAAAAGTGTGAGTGTATAGTACTTATTCAAAACTAACACAAATATCTATACAAGCCGTAGTTCGTTAGTTTGTACATAATATTATTTAACATTGTGTAAATATTTAGGAGTTCTTGAAAGAAATTCTATAAACATTACTCTCACACCACTAAAACGAGTGAGCCTAATATTTATTGCTATTTACTTATCAAAGTAGGAACCACATATCTACGTAGGATAGCCTGCTGGCTTTCATATCGTCAAATCCAATTTTTGGCAAAGTTGCTTCATGTTGCAATATGAAAATTATTAACAAGCGATTCAAATCTATAAGTCTTACAATATTCTTAGAAAATTTTATTGAAATTGATTTAATTTTATCCAGAAAATCTCAATTTTATATTTTGCCAGCGATCAAGCTAAAGTCCGTCCGCCCAAATATAAAATTAGGAATTTTTCAACATCAATTTTGATAAAGTTTACTAAGAATAAGGGGTAACTTAATAGATTCGAACTTCTTTTTAATAATTTCTGTATTGAAAATGAAGCAATTTTCTCAAAAATTGGATTTGACGGTTTGAAATGACGGTTTGCCGTTTGCACTCTGGTCACTGCATAGACGACTATTTTGCTGCCTTTGTTGATATACTTGTAGACGTATTTGATTGATTTTAAGAGCTGCATTATTCGGCATTTATATGGGTGGCAAATTCCAAACTGCAATACTAAGTGCTTTTGCTGGTCGATTTTCGCAAAGAGTGTTTATCCTATTTCTGTTTGGTTTGGCTCGCAGTTTTTGTTCTCTTTTTCGTCTGATTGTTGCATTCCTTCTCGAATTATAGTAAGTCGTTTTTCTCTTTTTTCTTCTGTTTTGTTTCTCCGTGCTCGCGTTATTTTTTGCAATTTTGCTTGAGATTAGGTAAATACTCTCTTTGAGTGAACTAGTTGACTACATGGACATGTCGGTGTGCTCGTCCCAAAACAGTGTTAGCGTATAAAAAGTTCATTGGTGTGTGGCCAATAATTTTCGCGGAGTTTTCACTAAACCGCTAAGAAAAAAAAAGTGATTGATTGCTGGTTGGACCTTCAATTGTTTGTGTTCGGGACAAGTAACCACCGCTAGTTGAATTTAGTTTAGCTGAGTGTTTTGGTGATAAACTATCCATAGGGATAAAGAAACGTCGCAAGAACGCATACGACATGTGTTTCCTGTCGTAAGTGGGTTACTCGAACTTGAGAGGTGCATCAAAACAAGGTCGTTTTTTCTAACTGTAACTGCATATGCCCAGGTCAAATCACCACCAACATTGGGATTGGGGATTACCTAGACAACATCTGCTTGTGAACAGGATGATAATAGGCTAGGATAAAGTATTGTTTCACTGAGTGAGTATACCAACATTATTGTCCTATTATTTTCTTTTATATTTCTTATACAGGATTTTGAATCTATTTCGCATCGTGTCAGTATTCCTAACTCACGGCCGTTGGAGTCTACTGCTTGACTGAGCTTGAGCTGGGTGCTTCAACGTTACTTCTCAGTAAATCCGGATTGCTTTTGGGAAATTCGATGGCGCCCATATTATATATAATTCAGAAAGGAGAAAACTGGCATACGTAGCGTCATTAGGTACGAACGTGAACAACCCAAACCAGAAGAATTTGGCAGTTCGTTAAAAAATTAATTTGGACGGTTGTTCGCCTTTATTCGACAATTTGGTTTTCCTCTCTTGAGAATTCAATTGGAATAATTTAATTTTTTTTTTCGGTTGAGCTAACCAATTTTAATTTGTGTAAAGATAAATTTAAAAAAAATAATTTAATCGAAATAAAGTGTCAAAAATATAAAAAGTTGGTGTTGTTATTATCGATGGTTTTCAGGAAGTGAGAAGCATACCTTCATTGTCAATCTTTCTAGAATTGTGAAACTTTTTAGAAAATTCTGGAGTTTCTAGAAAATTCTGAAATTTTCTAGAAAAACCTATTAAATTCTGTAACGCAAAATTTTGGAAATTATTTTGAATTTTCTGGAAAATTCTGAAACGTTCTAGAAAATTTGATTTTGAATCCTAGAATATTATAGTACACCTGTAATTTTCTAGAAAATTCTGAAATATTTTGAAACTTTGGTGGTTAATTCTGGAACCTGTTAGGTCATTCTGAAATTTTCTAGAAAGTTCTAGGTCGTTCGGGAACGTCCTGGTACATTCTAGAACATTTTGGAAATTCCAAAAAATTCGAGAAAATTGTGGAACGTTCTACCAAATTCTGGAACACCTGAAATTTTCTAGAAAACTCTAGAAATATCTGAAACATTCTAGAAGATTTGAAAATATTCTTGAAAATTCTGAAACATTCCGAAACATTCCAAAAAACCCTCTAACATTCTTTGGTAAAAAATTCTGGAATATTGTGAAACTTTCTAGACAGTTCTAAAACCTTTTAGAACATTTTGAAACATTCTTAAATTTTCTAGAAAATTCCAAACGTTTTGAAACTTACTAGCAAATTCTGAAACACCTGAAATTTGCTAGACAATTTTAAAAAATTCTGGAACATTCCGAAACATTGAAAACTGGAACTTTCTAGAAAATTCTAAAACCTTCTAGAGAATTCTGAAATATTCTGAAATTTTAAAAAAAAAATCCTAGGAATTTCTGGAACGTATTGAAACATTGAAAATTCTGAAATATTCCGAAACATTCTAAAAACTATTCGAACATTCTAATACACCTGAAACTTTCTAGAAAATTCTGGAATATTCTGAAACTTTCTAGAAAATTCTGGAATCTTTTGGAACATTTTGAAATATTGTGAAATTTTGTAAAAACAATCTAATTCCGGAAAATTCTGTAAAATTCTAGAATATTCTGAAACGTTCTAGAAAATTTTGGAACCCAAGAATTTTGTAGAAAAATCCTTTCCAAATTTTTGTTTTGTGCAGGTACCTAGGAAAAAAAATTGTTTATATTTTTTTTTAAATAGCTGACCCATTTCTTCGTGAGCTGAAATATTTTTAAATTATAAAACTGATCTTTCATTTTGCAGCATATTATGTTAATGCCTTTTTCATTCAGAAATTCAATACATGTCTCAATCGAATTCCAATCCAGCATTGCATTTAAGTTCATCCACGAAAATATTTTGTAGGTACTCTTCGAAAGGTAGATAAATAATCTTCGCAATTTTTGTAAATCTCTAATAGTTACCTCTTTATGGACTCGCATTTATTAGAACACTAATAATTTTTTTCAAAATTAATTAAACCATAACGTTTTAAAGTTTAGAGGCTGCGGAATTTTATTTTGTTGATTTATTTTTATTTACTGTTATTGAATTTGAAGGGTTGTGCCTTAAGCAAATTAATAATTTAAATTCATGTTGCCAATAGATTAAACAAAAGAGGAACGAAAGAAAGAAATAGGTCCGCATATTTGATCGATCAATAATCAAAAACCGAGGGTGTACCAAGCGTTTTCCTTGTTCATTATGAACTGTATAGTCTATCTGTATTATTACAAATATACACACATACACTCACCCACACTGTAATGTCGAGCAAACTGCTGGCAGTCCTTGAGCGGGAGAAATGTTTAGTGTAAGAGTATCAGCATAGCAACTGTCGACGCTGTGGTGCGACAACGACAAGGTATATGGATTTCGATGCTGTCATTCATAGTGTAAAGAAGTCATTAATAAAAATAAAAAAGCATTTAGAGAAATAAGCGCTTGTGTTACATTTTTCTACAGAACTGACAGGTTGTTAAAATTTATCTAAAAACTTAAGGGCATAGGTTGGTAAATTATTTATTTTATATAAAAGGTTTATTGATGTAACTATGTATATTCAATACCTATACCTTAGACACATAAATTCGTTTAAACCAGCTTTTTTACTTGGTCAATGTCCAAAATACGGAGGACATGATAATCGTATCGAAATCATTATTTATTCCATTGATTACACGATCAATAGTTGCATTTTTTGACGTTTGAAAACTGGGAATTAGGGTTCAGATTATCACTGGCATATCTACGGAAAAACTGTGTCGCAATAGTTTTAGAATTACCCTTGCGTTTATGGGTATTGCTTGATTGTCGATAGTCTCCAGCATGTTATTATAATTTTTGAAATATTTTCCTCAGATATTCGGCCGCATTCAAGTGACTAAATATAGATGAGATAATTAGCAAAACTTGAAACTTAAAATTTAAAACACTGGGCTATTACTGTAATTTTAACATCTTTAAAGAAAACATTGAGATTGATATATTTTATAAACACACAATTAAATTCACATTTTATTTCCACAAATATTTATGTAAATGTATAAGGTCCAATCGAACCTTTCGGATTTACCCGTGTAACCGAAAAATATATTGAAAAATAGTTCACCACTCTCCCCTCCAGGTATATGGTCATGTTCAGCATTCCTTTCTTTAACAATAATGCAAATTCCATCGGAAGATTATCAACAGGCATTTTTGAATTATAACAATGGATCCGTTGCTATATACGTGTAAACGAGAAGAAAAACAAAACATGTTAAGTAAATACATCACAAGTGCGCATTTATGGATATAATATTCACCGGTGGTATTGGACAACTTTTAACTCTTGGCGCCATCGATGTCGAATTAATAACTTTTTTTATAGCTATTTCATCATCTTTAAAGAAAGTGCATAATTTTTTGAACGTACGTTCGAACATTTTTCGATACTCATTCCCCGCCAATGCAAAAATTTCGAATTTTCCCTTCATTCGAATAAGATTTAACGAAATATTTTATTAGCGTTGTTAAATATTTAAAAAATGTTTGTATGTGTGCATATAAACGTTAGAGTACTTACCACATATACATCCGAAAATTCTTGCAATATATCAAAATAACCATCAACCACAAAAGTTGATCGATTAAATTTTTTCACCCTTAATGTGCCATAATCAACCAGTTCACTGTTGTTCATTTTGGCAATGTGATCAACGTCGAAAATATATTTATAAAGACTTTGTGAATCCGTTACAATCACGATCGAAATAAATACCAAACAAAAATAAATTAATGGTGTGAACAGACATCGATTTGGAAACATTTTACACAAACTGATATATCAGACAACAATGTTAGAGTTTATATACACAAAATTAAATCAATTATAAGGTGATATCTGATATGCCTGATTTTTAATTTGTCATGCAAGATTCATTTCGCATTATTTTACATTACATAAACATTACGGGGAGCGAATAATTGTTTTTAGAATGATGATCCGATACTATAGATACTAGGAATGAGGGGTTACCTTGAACGATGTTCGTCATGCAATATACTGCTTCATGCCAGATTGTGATAAAGTTCAACAATAATTAATTAAGTTGTTACGTTTGAGTTTTTCTTCATTGTCCGCAGCAATTGTAGGGCAGGAAGAGAGTTTCCCACACCAATAGTTGATATTACCTTATGTATTACTCAGGGTTTCGAACCGAACCTGAGCCTAAACACGTTCCGGTTCGGTGATTTTTTCCATAATTTTGTTAACCCAAACCCGAATTTTGAACCAAATCAAAATTCGTGTACATATTGATCTCTTTTTGACGTTTGTTTTCAAAATTTGGTTTGCATAAATTCCAATTTTTGTACATTTTGTATTTTATTAATTCGTTCAAAATTACCTTTTCACTTTGCAAAGTAAGCTTAAAAGTCTATTATAGATTTGATTATTAAGCGGAAACAATCATCTAGCCTATTTGAATTGATTCATTATTACTGATTGATAAATAAAAAATGAAGAATCATCAAATTTATTAAATTAAATATTGCATTCTACTGTAGGGAATAATTGGAACATAAATAAATCTATGTTCATTTCACCGCATATATAGTGCTGGGGAAAAAAAATGGGCAAACATATTTTATTACAAATTGGAGTATTTTTTTGCTAAAATTACAAAACTATTGAAAGCAATAGATCATGTTTAAATGTTAAATTTTCAACAACCGCAAGAGATACCATCTTTCGGAAAACTCCGAGAACACAAGCAACTTTCACATAATGCCACTAGGTGTCTCTAAATATTTCCTGTCAAAAATTGTATGATATTTTTATGTGTGCATTTTGTAAACATAAACAAAATTATTTTCGTGTTATAAAAGTGATTATTATTAATACGTGATAATTAAATTGATTTTGACTATCCCCTTTTGAAAAACGTCCGAAATATTTTTTTGATTGTGTATTGACATCTAGTGGCAAACGCTCTGTACTTCTTTTTTGACCGTGCTGCCTCTTTTGGAAAACGCTATGTACTTTTTCAACAATCGTGCTGCCTCTTTCGGAAAACATGATCTATTGGCTTATTGTTTCTTTTTAAATACATCACCTAATTTTTTGAAAAAAAAAAAAAATTTACCTGCAATTTAGGGGAAAACCCGAAAAATGGGAAAATTTTCAAAATACGTTGATTGGAGTTAAAGTAATGGAATAATTTAAACACTTATTTTTTGTTTTTTACTGATTTATAGAAATTCTATCTTTAATATTAATATTTTATTGGACCGCCATTTGCTTTTATTATAGCGGTACACCTCTGATTCATTGAATTTGATAAATTTTTCAAAGTCGTAGAAGGTATGGATTCCCAAATCGTCATCAACAAACTTTTTAAAGCTTGAATTGATTCTGAGCGCTTTCTTGCTACTTTTAGCTTCATTATAGACCAAATATTTCCTATGGGACTTAAGTCCGGACTGTACGGGGGCCAGCTCAACACATCGATATTTTTTTCTGCGAAGTACTTTTTTCCCTTTAAATGGAGAGATAAGAAAAAAAAACAAATTTTTAACAAATTATTTAAGTTTATCTGAAAGTCAATTTTTCTATTTCCAATTAAAAATTAATAATTCACAACTTTGGCGGTATGGCACGGATCGTTGTCTTGTTGAAAAATAAATCTGCAAGTCTCGCCAAAAAGCTTCAACACAGAAGACTCAAATTCGTTATGTAGGACCTGCAGATAAACAGCTGCTGTATTTTTAAAACTAAGGAAGCACAATCGACCGATTTCATTTCCAGAAAAGAATCCCCAGACCATAACTCCTTCATTTTTCGGTGGAAGTCTTAAAAGACATTCGTTGTTAAGCCTCTCGCGAGATTCTCTCCTTAAGAGAATTCTTCCATCTCCAACATGCAGCTTGAATTTTGATTCATCGTAGCAAATCTCATCATTCCACATCTCTTGAGTCCAAGAAACATGCTCCTGGGCCCATAGCAAACGTTTTTTTTCACTCGTAATATGAACTCTGGCTTCTGGACTGGTTTAAGTGCTCTCAAACCAGCTTTAACAAGTTTTTGTCTCACTTAGCTGGCTGATTTGTTTTCCCGTTAGGTTAGGTTAGGTTAGGTTGAAGTGGCTGCTATCGCACACTTAGGCCAGCAATGGCCCGTTGTGATACCACAGGATCCCATCTCTCCATTACTCCCGTTGAAACCAACCAGAGCTATTTATATAGCGTAATAAATCTCGCACTCCACAGTCCGCGAGTTCCGAAAGGCTGCCCATACCGTACACACCCAAATACTTATGCCTTCTGTATGATAGCGCCGGACATGAGCATAGGAAGTGTTCCAAAGTCTCCTCCTCCTCTTCGTCCATGCAACTTCTACAAAAGACATTCGTCTGTATCCCCAGCCTTCTCGCATGCTCCCCAAAAAGGCAGTGACCTGTCATTATCCCTACGACCCATCCTATTTCTTGTCTGCCCAGGGATATTAGTACCTTGGAGCGCCGCAAGTCCAGTTTTGGCCAAACCTGCTTTCCTACCCTGCACGTGAGAGTGTTGATCCACCTCTCATTTGTCAAGGCGATTGCCTTTTTACTGAGCGCCCATTTTAGCACTGCCATAGGCCTCCCCAGACCTACCATTTCCGGCTGCATCTGGAGAGTCGTACCGTACCTAGCTAGTTCGTCCGCCCTGCAGTTCCCCGTGACGTCCGAGTGACCCGGGACCCAGATTATCTGGATGCTGAAATACTCGCTCATCTCGTTAAGAGATGATCGGCAATCCAGCGCCACCCGCGACTTCAGACAAACTGCCCCAAGTGACTTGATCGCTGCCTGACTGTCCACATAAATTGCGATATCCCTCCCGGATACCACATTATGCGTCAACCATGTCATGACTTGCCCGATCGCCACCACTTCAGCCTGGTACACGCTGCAGTAGTCAGGGAGACGAACAGAAATATTAACATTAAGTTTATCACAGAAGACTCCGGCTCCTACCTGATCGTCTAGCCTCGAGCCGTCCGTGAAAAATTGCACTGCCTCGTTTTCCAAGATTGATCCGTTTCTCCAGGATTCCCTTGAGGGAAAGATGGTACGAAAACCCTTATCGAAGCACAACGTTGGTGTAATATAATCCAGATTCGCCAGTTCTTCGCCAGCGAATCTACCTATCGTCGAGTGTCCCACCTGAAGACACTTCCACTGAGAGACAGCCAAGAGTTTCGTAGCCACGTTGGCTGCCATCTGTTTACCATAAAGGTCGATTGGAATAAGGTGGAACATAACCTCTAAAGCACGTGTAGGTGTTGTCCTAAGCGCCCCGCTTATAAGCATGTAGGCCGTTCTTTGCACCTTCTCCATCATACCTCTATATGTTACCTTATCTAGAGCTGGCCACCAAACGCCCACCCCGTACATTAGCACGGGTCTTACCACGGTGGCATAGAGCCAGTATACCAGCTCCGGTTTCAAGCCCCATCTCTTACCTATAGCGTTCCTACACGAGTATAAGGCTACAATAGCCTTATTCACCCTTTCCAAAGTGTTAGGCTTCCAGCTGAGCTTACTATCAAAGATTATGCCCAGAAATCTCGCTTGGTCAGCAAAAACTAGTCCGCTGCCGTTTATGATAGGAGGGCTAACCACCGGAATTTTATATTTCCTAGTAAATAGTACCAGCTTTGTTTTGGAAGGGTTAATCCCCAATCCACACTTGCTGGCCCATTTCGTAACAATCAGGAGTGCATTCTGCATAACATCCCTAATCGTATCTAGATATTTGCATGAGACAGCTATCGCTACATCATCAGCATATGCTACAACCCCTATCCCCTCTCTCTCTAGTTCCAGCAGCAATCCATTAACCACTGCACTCCAGAGAATGGGGGACATTACACCTCCTTGTGGGGTTCCTCTAACCACCCGTCTTCTAATCTTGGACTCTCCCAGCTCCGAGATAATAGTCCTGCTTACCAGCATCTGTTTTATTAACCTACTTATAGAGCAGTCCACCTTCAAAAAAGACAATCCTTCCAAGATCGCCTCCGTTTTTACATTATTAAAAGCACCCTCAATATCGAGAAATGCTACCATGCAAAACTCCTGCAAGTAAATTGATTTCTCAATTGTGCGTACTAGATCGTGCAGAGCTGTGTCCACCGACTTTCCCTTACAGTACGCATGCTGCGACATTGCCCAATTCCTGGGTACAATTCTTGAACGAATAAACACATCTATCAACCTTTCCAGGGTTTTCAGCAGAAAGGATGATAGAGTTATAGGCCTCAAGTCCTTTGCACGAGCATGTGAGCTCTTTCCCGATTTCGGGATAAAGACTACTTTGACCTCTGTCCAATTCCTAGGAATATAGACTAGTTTCAAACATCCCCTGAAGATAACCTCTAGCCAGGGGATGATGGCTGCCGAGTTCTTTTGAATCTCTGCTGGTATAATCCGATCCGGGCCCGCCGACTTATAAGGCTTAAAACCCTGCAGCGCCCACCTGATCCGCTCTCTATCCAATATGCCCTCCATAACTATTGGAGCTGTTCCTCGATGAGCTCCAGGCTCCATCGAGTCATTAAAGCTTCCCGGAAAGTGGGTATCGATGAGAAGCTCCAACGATTCCGCACTTGAAGCTGTCCATGACCCGTCTGGTCTAATTAAGTAACTAGGACTAGTTAGGTTGGTAGATAGAATCTTCCTAAGGCGGGAAGTCTCAGAGACTTCTTCCATTCTACCACAGAAGAGTCTCCAAGATCCCCTCTGTGCCTTCCTCAATTCTTTTTTGTACTTTCTTAGGTCCTCCTTATAGGAGTCCCAGTCCCGTACATGCCTCGTGTTCTTTGCCTTATTAAAGGCTGTCCTACACGCTTTCCGAAAGGTCTCCAACTCCATGGACCACCATGTCGGTTTTTGCCTGCCCCTTGGCTTTATCAGCGGGCAAGAAGCATTAAAGGAAAATTCAATTCAATTCTTCCACTGTCTCCGGAAGTACGGAGACCTCCGGCAATAGTTCCTCCAACACCTCCCCATATTTCTCCCAGTTTGTCCTTCTAGGATTCCTGAACGGCTTCTGGGTACCCGGGTGTATGTTAAGGTTATAAGTTATATATTGATGATCAGAGAATGAGTGCTCCTTCGCCACTCTCCATCCCCTAATCAACTGAAAAATAGTATCCGAGGCGAGGGTCACATCTAGAACCTCCTGCCGATTACTAACGATAAATGTCGGTTCCTGCCCAACATTGCAGACTGAAAGGTTAGTATTTAATAAGTAATCAAAAAATAACTCACCCCTCTCATTAATATCAGTGCTCCCCCAAATTGTGTGATGCGCGTTTGCATCACATCCGAGTATCACACCAATCCCATTTCTCCTTGCTTCTCGGATCAGGTCCCCCAGGTTATCCGGCGGGATCTCCTTCTCCCGATCCATATAAGCATAGACCAGCCAAAACTTGTCTCTGCCAACCTCCATACTGATCGCAGTAACGTCACCACTACTGTATTGAGAAAGTAGAAAAATTTTTAAAGTATTTTTCACTAAAATGCAAGATCTTATCTTCTCAGAGTTACTTGAGTACAAAGTTGTATACCCTTTCACCTTAAGGCCACAGATCCTGTTTTTGTTAATCCAAGGTTCCAGGATTAACGCTAGCTCCTCTCCTGATCTAGTCAGTCTGAGAACGAGAGCCGCCGAAGCAGCCTTCGTATGGTGAAGATTAATCTGCACAATATTAATCATCATGCGATATCTCACTTACCTCTTCATGCATTCCCTGTTTCAGGCTAATGCTACCTTCCTCCGGGGGGCCGCTAGTATCCGCCGTGTCGCCCCCCATAATTAATGCTTCGCTGCATTGAGAATCCTCAGCCTCTCTTCGTTCAGATTCCGACAGGGTGTCCCCATCGGATCCAAGCGAGAGAAGGCCGCCTCTCTCCAATAGCAGCTCCATGTTATCGTCTGTTATAACCCCATGCGCTTGCTCGACTGTCTGCCGCTGGGTCCGTCCGACGTCCACCTCCGGCCCGTCCTCCGAGCGCATGCCTACCTCATCTTTTTTAAAAACGTTGAGAGTGATCGACCCGAAACCGTAGCTGATCACCCCCTTTGTCTCTGCCAGGGGAGTAAGGGACTCCTTATTGAGCAGCATGATTGCCATTCTGAAGCCCCCTTTAGCCTCCTCCTGTTTGACAATCTTCCAATCTTTCGTTGGAAGATTCGGATTACTTGCCTGAATAATCTCAAGGATCTCTTCTGGCTTTTCTGGTTTGGTTGGTAACCAGACGCGGGCCCTTGGTCTACTCGGAATTTCTTCCTTTCGAACTGCCTCAAGCCTCGCGCCTTCCCATACCTCACCTAGTTCGGATATTGCCTTTTTATAAAGATCCACCGATCTTTGATCCGAGCACGCAGTTAACTTTACGCGCCCTTGATGCCATCCCGCATCTCTACAGAACGGAGGGGGTCCTGGATTTTCTCTCAGGACCTTGATGAAAATGGAGTTTAGTGCATTATACACTTCCCTTCACTTTCCTGCCGTGATGCTCCCATCTTCTTGACTTCTGTCAATTACCGCTAGCACCAGTACGTTCTCCTTTACTATTTCACTGAACAATTTCGGTTTTTCCTTTGGATCTCCCGATATCGCTCCAGTGACGGTCTTGGCTCGTTTGCTGTCGCCCACTTCGAGCTCATCCTGGGACCTCTGCCTTTTAGGCACAAGGACCCTATCCGAGCTGTCGCGGCCGACAATCTCCCTCGCCCAAGCCACAGATTGCTTCTGTTCTACTGTAAGCTGCCCCTCAGGGGTTGCAGCCATTTTATGCGCCGACCGTTTATCCCTGTATCGTCGCTTTGCAGGAGGGATCCTGTTTTCCCGTTGCTCGCTCAAGATTCCCTCTTATGTCCGATGAAGTTTTAAAATGGTTCCGACGACATTGTAATGTTAAAACATGATCTTCCACTGGCATTGTCTTTCTGGGCCTTCCAGAGCCTGTATCGCCGTAATAGAGGCAAAAGGCGGTTCAACAAAATATTAATATTGAAGATAGAATTTCCACAAACCAATAAAATAGAAAAAAAGTCTTTATTTTATTCCATTACTTCCACGCCCTTAAGTGCCAAACGGGATATTTTGAGTACTTTAGCAATTTATCGATTTTGCTCCCTAAATTGCAGGTACATTTTTTTTTTTTTTCAAAAAATTAGGTCATACATGTATTTAAAATAAAACGTTAAGTCAATTGCTTTCAAAAATTATGTAATTTTAGCAAAAAAAAGTCTCCAATTTGTGATAAAATATGTTAGCCCAATTTTTTTTTCCCAGCACTGTATATTCCGACAATACTTTTTCGTAAGCTAATATTGATTGTTCTAGTAATTCAATCAATTTTTGGTTTTGTAATTTAATATCTAAATGTCTTAAACTAGTTTTAATAAAATGTAATAAATGATGTAAAATAGAATTATGGTATCTAAAAAATATTTCAGTCATATGTTGCACATCTGAGCGGCATATTCGTGCGTTTTTGTATATTTCTGAAACAAATATTTCAATAGATTTCAAGAAAAATAAATCATGAGTAACATCGATATTATCTCGCTGTTTTTGTTCTGCACTTTTAGAATATTCCAAGTTTTCAATTTTATGGTCAGATGGAGTCAATGCTATGAACCTTACTGGTATCAATTTCAAGGAGTTCATAAGGTTCAATTGGATTGACACATCTATTGTTGGATGCTTCAGCTTGAATGTTGTCTTTGCAATGAGATTGAAAATGTTTAAAAAAAATTTAAGTTTAGTAAATTTTCTTTGTGGAGTACAATAAATGCATGAATAAAATTTTTCATATTTATGATGTAATTTTACATGAGTTTTATAAAATTTGGCATTTGGTATATTTGTCTTGCAAACGTTTCATTTTTTTTATTACAAGTTGGAGATTTCAGCAATGAAATCGTTGACTGTGGTGTAGTTTCCATCATAGATGGGTTTTATTTTGTAAATAAAAGATTGCAAAAATGTCCAAATTAATTGGGATTGACGTGGATATTTTGCATTTAATACACAGAATAATTTAAAACAAATATCTACACAGTTTATAGGGTTATCGACGTTATAAACACTATTATTAACGATAATGTACGAAGCAGCGACATTTTCTGTAAAAGATGATTAATTAAGATACAAAATAAAACTACATAAAACCAATATTTTCATACTTAGCGAATCTCCAACAAACAATATGGATGGTTGAAAGGTTTCTTTCCTCTCCGATAAATCTGCCTTAAATACCCCTATTATGGTTCTCACCTCACCGAAAAACTTCATACAAATCTAGCCACATTTGCATAGTATTTCTCGGTGAGGTGAGAACCATAATAGAGGTATTAATATTTATAGTTTATTTCATTTTTTTATGAATTACATAATAACATTTTTTTTCCGTTTACCGGTTTCCGGTTACCGGTTTCCGATTTTTACCCGTTTCCGTTTTTTCCGTTTACCGAATAACATAAATTGTGTACATCTGTTTCAAAAGAAATAGGAATTGTCGTATATACAGCTGCCGAAGAGGAAGCTCCTGAATCTGTATTAGCGTATATGGTAGTTGATGAAGAAGCTCCTAAATCAGTGGTGCAGCTTAAAGTTGATTCTTCGGAATTAGTCTAATGTTAGTTTGAGAAATAGCCATTTAAACATTATTTATATACTTGTATTTGATTGTATATAGAGTTGGAATAAAATTTTTGAATCCGTGTAAATACATATCTAAGAAGTGGAGAATGATTTTAATGAAATTGTATACATAAGAATAAACAATCAAGGCGCATACGATGTGCAAATTTTTGTTTCCATTGAACTTCCAGTTTAAAACACCCACTAACTAAAACATTTAATTAGTTTATTTCATTGGATATTAAAGATAAAGATGCAAAACCGGCTTAATATTGTCTGCGAGAAAAAGGGTTTATCGAAATATCTAAAAATATAGGTACAGTTAAAAAAAACAAAGTTGATGACAAAGCTGAATGGGAACAAAAATATACCCGTCGTATGTGCCATGCATGTCATTATTCTTGAATACAGGATTTATTTCAAATTATTTAACTAGACGCTATATATGTATGGTTATATACTACCCTATTCAACATAGCTTGTCCAAACGTATAGGAAGTTAGCACGAAATTTCCACCCCGAAAAGGCTTTTTTTCAAAATATGTGTCTCGGCTAAAATTTAAGGAAATTGTCATTCCATCCAGAAAAAAACATTCAAAACTCCTATCCAAATGTGATTCATCCCGAAAAATAATTATAAAGAAATTGATTAAGATTTAAAAGCATTATACATAGTAAAATAAATATTAATTGATAGTTTCTTTGGACACAATTTACAGTATGTACATTTATACTGAATAAACACTAAGCGGTCAAATTTTAATTTCGAAATTTCTAGTGCCGCTCTCAGAGATGTCCCCGTGAAATGATGTATGGTATCTGACTTCTCAACACTTATGCAAGTAGAAAAACATATCCTCATTAAGAAATCACGGGGATTACGGGTCAAAATGAACCGAAACGTAAATGTATTACGAAACATAATACTTACAATTAAAAACGGCCAATTTGGAAATTTCTTGTGCCGCTCTCAGAGATGTCCCCGTAAAATGATGTATGGTGTCTGACTTCTCAACACTTATGCAATTAGAAAAAACTGCCCTCATTGAGAAATCACGGGGATTACGGGTCAAAATGAACCGAAATGTAAATGTATTACGAAACATAATACTTACAATTAAAACGGCCAATTTCGAAGCTGAACAATAGAAAAAAGAGAAGCAGAGTGCTCTAAAATATGATAAAATAACAATAACAAAAATTTTCCATATTTATTAAAATCAAAATTGCCGGCCTTGTTTAAATATTATAATTTACAATAATGAAATCTGGTTAAATTTGTATGATGCACACCTGCAAAATCATGCAGTTTCTATGAAATTATGTTAAAACGACATCTCTGAAAGCGGCACAAGAATTTTCGAAATTGGCCGTGTTTCCTTGTAAGTATTATGTTTCGTAATACATTTACGTTGCGGTTCATTTTCACCCTTAAGGGGGGAACCTCCTCCTGATATTAATTTTTTTGCATTTTTTTTTTTACTTTAAAAATTCATTTAGTATCTGAAGATTTCAAAGTTTCAAGCCCAAACGAAAGTCCTAAAGATCCATAGGAAGTCATCGAAGTGATGCGAAGTAATGCGTTCTCTTCAAGAACGAAAACTTTAATCGAGGTTTTCTTGAAACGTATTTTTTTGCGCGCCGTGGAATGTAACTCAAAAAGTAATGGACCAATCAACTTGAAATTTTGTACACGCCTATGCACAAACCTAAAATTTGTTTATAAGAAAAACGAGTTTATTTTTTTTTTGTCCTCAAATTTTCAATTTTATTTTTTTTTGCAACTTTTTGGTTCATGCAAAGCGGAATGTATTATTTTAATAAAAAAAAATTGGTTTCGTTGATTTTAGTAAACTACAAGGACCTGGGCGTTCCACGGCGCAAACTTTAGTAGTCTAGTTCGAGCACCACTAGCGCCGCCATTTTGTTTTTTGTCACTCATAAAAATTTTTTTTTGTATTCATTTAAACGTCAATATTATTATGCAATTTGTTTCATTGCAATAAATGCTCTCAATTTTTTGTAAAAAATTATTGAAAAACCAGTAATCCCCGTGATTTCTAAATGGAGGTAGTTTTTTCTAATTGCATAAGTGTCAAGACACAATACATCATTTTACGGGGACATCTCTGAGAGCGGCACAAGAAATTTCGAAATTGGCCGTTTTTAATTGTAAGTATTATGTTTCGTAATACATTTACGTTTCGGTTCATTTTCACCCGTAATCCCCGTGATTTCACAAGGAGGGTAGTTTTTTCTAATTGCATAAGTGTTGAAAAGTCAGATACCATACATCATTTCACGGGGACATCTCTGAGAGCGGCACAAGAAATTGCGAAATTGAAATTTGACCGTTTAGTGTTTATTCAGTATAAATGTACATACTGTAAATTGTGTCCAAAGAAACTATCAATTAATATTTATTTGACTATGTATAATGCTTTTAAATCTTAATCAATTTCTTTATAATTATTTTTCGGGATGAATCACATTTGGATAGGAGTTTTGAATGTTTTTTTCTGGATGGAATGACAATTTCCTTAAATTTTAGCCTAGACACATATTTTGAAAAAAGCCTTTTCGGGATGGAAATTTCGTGCTAACTTCCTATACGTCTTGTCAAAGCTAAATGTAAACTAATGTCAGTGTAAAGTAAGCCAAATGAATTTTAAATAAATTAAACTAATTATAAGGCTTTTCATTTCAATGTAACATTTTTTAAATTTTTTATTTAGAGTAAAATTACCGCTAATAAGGATCTAAAATCTATTCAATTGGTTTGTGCAATTTCATAGATTTCAATTTCAAGTACCCTGATTATCTAAAAACTAAGATAACGTGTAGATCTCAAAACTTTTACAAATCGAAGCTTACTTTAATAAATTCGAAATTTTTCGATATTTCTTTGGTGGTGAATAGGATGCTAAATATGTAATATGTAAGGCCCGATTGTATGAACACGGATAGATTAAAAAAAATCCGGCGATACAGATTAATCTTCAACCGACGATTTTTTTTTTTCGTCGATTGTATAAACACGGATAAAAAAAATTCCATCCTCTGTTTATTGCAGTTTTTATTGCAGTTTATTTTGGAGTGTCAACACTTTTTTGACGTTTCAAATTTAAATTATTGTTTATTTACATTCTTATGTATGTGCTTATTGTACACGAAAGTATTTTTTTATGTTTTTCGACAATAGAAAAAAAAATTCGAGTTGGGCATTTGAAATTTTACGTTTTATCGATTCCATTCCGATTTTTTTTTCAATAAACGCAACAACAATCAAAATGTTCCGCCGCGCCGAACCAAACAAATAAAATTAAAATTATGTCAAAAAAAATAAACAACATTTTCTATCCGCTGTTTTAGACAACAAAAAGAGAAGATAAAAACAGTGGATAGAAAAGAATCCTTGGATTAATTTTCGTATTTATCGTCGTTCATACAATCCAAGCGACGATTAATCCGCCGATTAATCTTCTATCTGCGTTCATACAATCGGGCCTAAGAATTATAAAATAGTATCTGAAATATAATATTTTAAACCAGTAATTGAAAATTCAAACCTCTCTCTTAAATAGTTGTAGATATCTATCCCAAAAGAGATTTCTCGGTCCAGCTTTTGATATAACCGACGTTAAACTGTTATAATGTAAATTTTGGAAGCTATCTTGTGTAAATTCTTCTTCTAATGAAATTATTGATGATAAAAAAAATGTAAATTCGTAAAATCTATATATATAAAAATGAATTCCTGTTTGTTTGTTTGTTTGTTTGTTCCGAATGGGCGTCTCAGCCGCTCAACCGATCGCCATGAAATTTTTATCATGTACAAGTTGCATATCCAGAACCAACCTTACGATATTTTGGAAGGGGCTGGACCCCGGGGTCTAGGGGCTGCGGTACAAATTTTTTCGAAAATTTTAATTTTCTTTAAATTTTTCCACGAAAATGAGTTTATGGGGCGGGTTATATGAAATTACTGACATGTTGGAATCCGAGGGGCCCAGCCCTGGATCAAAAATTAATTTTAATATTTGATTATTTCAAAATTACTTCTCAGTCGCTCAACCGATCGCCATGAAATGTTTACCATGCAAATGTTGCATGTTCAGGACTAATCTTACGATATTGTGAAAGGGGCTGGACCCCAGGGACTAAGGGCCATGGTACAAATTTTTTCAAAAATTTAAATTTTTTTACGAGAATGAGTTTTGGAAAGGAGTTATATGAAATAAGAGACATGTTCGAATTCGGGGGGTCCGCCCTTGGATCAAAAATTCATTTTTACATGTAAAGATACAATTATTTGATTGTTCTGAAATAACGCCTTAGCCGCTTTACCGATCGCCATGAAATTTTTACCATGTGTATGTTGCATGTTCAGGACCAAGCCCACGATACTTTTGAAGGGGCTGGACCCCGGGGTCTAGGGGCTGTGTTACAAATTTTTTCTCAAATTTCAATTTTTTAAAGATTTTTTTGACGGGAATGACTTTAGGAAAGGGGTTATATGAAATTAGTGACATGCTCCAATCCGGAAGTCTGCCCTGGATCAAGAATTCATTTTTACATGTATAGATACAATTATTTAAATGTTCCGAAATAGCGCCTTAGCCGCAAATTTATACACCAAAAAGGATATCTAGCATGCGATTGTTATACACAAATCCAGAGATCGGAAACGAGCACCAAATTTCGAGCTAAACCAAACAAAATCCCTTATTACGAATACGAACAAATACAAAACGCAAAAAACAAATAAAAACGAAAAATATATTTTTGGTATTTTTTGTTTGTCATTTTTCGTTTCTTTCAAACGAGCACAAACAAGTTAACTAGAAAAACAAAAAAATTTTCGTTTTCGTTTGTTTTTGCTTGCAAGTAACAAACGCAAAACGAAAATACAGTGTTTGAAATGTTATACCATATTTGTATGTATTTTGATTTTTAGTTTGTGTTGATGAAGGTAAAAGATGCAAAATAAATAGTTTTTATATAAACATCATACATACATGCACATTTTTCTATTATTTTTCATTAGAATAAAAACACGATTTCCTCCGATTTAATGGAAACAATTCGAATTTACGAGACAAATTTTCTTGTTGTTACCGATGTAAGTTAAAAAAACAAAATTAATTTTTGGAATACGGCGAAGTAGAAAGGAACTTGGCCACTTCGTGACTTATTATGATGAAATTCTATATATACGATGGAAATGGGATTCTAAAATGAAGTTCTATAATATGGCCAAGTAGGATGAAACTTGACTATTTCTTAACCGATTTAAGTGAAAATTGACAAGTGCGTTGAAAATGGGATTCTAAAATTATTTTCAGATTAAATTCTGTGACCAAATAGGATGGAACTTGTCTGTTTCTTACCCGATTTTAGTGAGCCTAGTTCAATCCTACCTGGCCATATTCCAGAACTTCATTTAAAAATTATTTTAGAATCCCATTTCCAACGCACATGTTAAATTTCTCTAAAATCCGTTAAATTATCATAATCGGATAGGTTAAGAAATAACCAGGTTCGTTCCTAATTGGCCATACCCTAGAACTAACCAAAATTAAATTTAGAATATTTGTATTTCATCCTCCGAATTTTAATCTTAAAATAAGTCTTTAAATCATGCACTTATAAATTAATTTACAATTTTTATTGTAAATTAAGTAGGAACAAAATTAGGAAAAAATGAATTTATCAAAATTACTGAAACAAAATTATTGGTCAACTCGAGTTGTTTCGAAAATTTGCGAGCGAATACAATCAAACTGCAGCTCGCAAGCAAACAAAATCAAACAAGCAAACGAAACGAACAAACGAAAACGAAAAAAATATGAAAACAAGCAAAAGCGAACAATTTTTTTTTTTTTTTCTTCAAAAACGGACAAACACAAAATATTTTACGTCATTTTTCGAAACGCTCGATTTCGCTCGTTCCATCCTCTGACCTCTACTATATGTAATTGATTTAATTATTCAAATTAATTTTATTAATTTAAATTTAAGACAATCTTTCATCACTTTAACTGAAGACAAATCTCTGAACACTTATATTATCCATACTAACAATCCATTTTTACTGGTTTGACATGTACTGTTTAATGATATCCTATTTATCATATCCTGTTTTGAAATGTACCATAGTCAGCGAGTTCTAATTTCCACATAACTTCAGAAATAATTAACATTCTATTTTAATCCACTATTGCAACCGGCGGCTTTTAATGAAAATAGTAGTTTCATACTAAACGCCAATAGTTTATTACTTTATTTAGTTTATTACTTAAATAATCAATGATTGTTTCATAAAATCAATTCTAGGAAAGGTACTAAAAAATATTGTACGTATAAACTGATTTACTTTGAAAAGTACTAGCGTTTTATATTTGAAAATAGCATCTTCTACAAGAAACATCCTTGGATTCAAATTATTGTACGTGTAAAATTGCCTTAGTTTGAAAAAACTTCTTTTGTTTTTCGAAATGTCATTTTCAGCCACAGTTCGCGGTAAAACGTATCGAAGTGGACGTAGTTTTAATCGTTTTGAATAAATTAATATTAATTTGTATTTCGGATGCCGTTGTTCTCGATTAGTTAGCTATATTGCAATAAAATAATTGTTGGTGATTATTTTCCAGGTATTAAATATTATTTCAAGTGAATATACATTCTTATTAGATTTAAGTTTTCAGTTTATAAACGTGTTAATCTATGATTACTTTTTGATTGTAGATAACATTTGATTTTGCTTAAAAAAAATTCCGTAAAGACATTTTCAAACACAGTTCGCGGTGAAACGTATCGAAGGGAATATTAAAATCGTTTTGATAAATTAATACTAATTTCTGTTTTGAATGCCCGTCATTCCTGATTAATTAGCTACACGTTTCATTTTTGCTTAAAAATGCCACCAAAAAAAGATTAATTGGGCAGGTAACTGCAAAGTCGAAGAAGATTAGAGCCGCAAGGGTGGCTGAATCAAGCGAACAGCGTGAAGCACGACTTGAAAATGATCGAAGCAGTACGTCGTCTTCTAGAGCTAATGAAACAACTGAACAGTGTGAAACACGACCTGCAAACGTTCGAAGCAGGATGTCGTCTTCAAGAGCTGATGAAACAACTGAACAGCGTGAAACACGACTTGAAAATGTTCGAAGCAGGATGTCTTCTTCTAGAGCTACTGAAACCATTGAACATCGTGAGGCCCGGCTGGAAGTCGATCGGTTACGATATGGACGATTAACAGAAACTTTTAGAGGTGATTTAAAGTTAACAGCATTCAATTACGAGAAAGACTATGATTACAATGTTTCAATTGGGCAAATGAAAAACATTTGTTGGTATTGTCATGCTTTAAAGTTTCACAATGGATCGCCTGGAATGTGTTGTTCAAATGGAAAAGTGAATTTGCCTCCTCTGGATGATCCACCTGAACCTCTTCTAGCTTACGTCTCCGGAACTACTGAGTTATCCAGACATACAAACACAACTCATGCTTTCAAATACAGCGATGTAAAGAGAGAATTCTTGCATAACAATTAAGGTATTTGAATTATATACCTCCCGTGCAACGCCGGGTAACTCAGCTAGTTGTATATAAAAGTAAATGGTATATTGCAATCTAGATACAGAGCGTCACTTTCAAAATAAGAACAATTTATCCACACAAATAAATTTATTGGTAAAATGCTTCTTAATATCAGAATTTTATTAAATAGTCACTAGAAATTATTTGACTTCATTGAAATTAATTGATTATCACTGACCACGACCAGAATCTCTAGATTGCAATGATTATTATCCAATAATTGAAATGAAACACTTAAAATTATGTGCAAAAAGTTTACATACAAAAAACCACTTAAACAGTACTTCTAAACTATAAGGTGTGCACAGTATCAGTGTTTTCAAATTGATTACGTTGCTTATAATAAGAAGGCCCTAAAGCTGAGCAAACGAATTTTATTGTAAGTTAATTATCTTACAAATGTTTACCAATTTTATTGGTGTACGTACAAAATATTTTAACACTGCCACTTTTATAGATAGAATAACAGGAAACTAATTTTAACATTAATAGTTGCATAATTTGATTAAGATCCAATTAAACTTTTTTCTTAGATAATAGGGCCCACAAAAACGTCGTTTGATTTTCATTATTTTTATCTTTCTCCACACTATTCTACACTTCTATCTTTCTAAAGACATTTTGTTTGTCTGATTTATTAATTTATTACGCACAACACAATACACCATAACTCTACCACCACCGTATGTATAAATATATTTACAACATCACAAAAAAACACATAACCACAATAAACTTTAAACTCACCGATAAAATTTTCCAAATAATTGGAAAACCCTATAATATCTCCAAGTTTTCTTTTAATAATTGGATATCACTTGACTGCATGATGTAATTTATTTTTAAACGATAGTAACAACACTTTTAGCACTTAAATACTTTTAGAAATACTTTTAGCACTTAAATTTTAATTATAATGCACAATTACTTTAATGGCCAATGTTCGAGAACGATTGATATGTATTACTTACAACAGAAAAATAAAATGCGTATACGTATTACGTGTCGGTTGATCGCTGTTTGTTATAGTTCATAAGAATGAATCTGTTTCCGAAATACAATTCGTCTGATTTTTTTTATTAAACCGTCACAATAACGAAAATAAGAAAAAGCCGATGTTGATAGAAGCAAAATAAGTATTGACGATTGTAAAAGTAAAGAAAGCGCCTCTCGAGGACAATAGTTAAAATGATGCACCTGATAAAATGACATTTGTCACAAATGCGACGAAAGAAAATTTAGCAATGCGGTAATTAATAATTATTTTTATAGTCCAAAATTGGAATTATTTACAATTACTAGCAATCCGATAAGTAAAAATTGTGTTTACAGATCAAAATTGGAATTATTTACAACAATTCGAACGTCAAATTATCAGGTATCTCAGTTTAAAAATGTTCCACTAGGTGGAATCCGTGATGCTCCAATCGTCAATAGAGCCGAAAAGGATTTTTATCTTTTTTCGAATTTTCGTTAAAAGTGTCATAGAGCCGGCGATTTTCGATTCAATACGTCATTCAGAACTTTCAAAAAACCAAATTCCTAGAAATGGTTACTGGGCGTGCTCGCAACCGAACACTGAACGAACGTCAAATACGTCTAATAGAGATGGAAATAAAGCAGAATCGAAAGCTTAGTGCTCCAACAACAGCTAAGGCAAGTTTAAACGACAGCTGAGCAATCGTTTGAGTTTTAGGAAAATGATCTTCCCTCCTTCGTGTGGCGGAAACCCAGCACTGAACTTGATTAAAACATGGTGGCGGAAGTATAATGGTTTGGGGAGTTTTGAGCTGAAGGAGTGTAAGAAATTTAACCTTCATTGAAACCATAATGAACCGATTTGATTATTTGAATATTTTGAAGGATATTTTGTTAACCAGTGCTGAGAAAATGAGACATGAGGTAAATTTTCGCTCCGTACATGACAATGACTCAAAGCATTCCTCAAAATTGATCAAGGAACGGTTATTGTACAATGTAAAGTCAATACTCGCTTATCTTCCCCAGCCACCAGATATCAACCCCATTGATAAATTATGGCATTATTTGGAGCGAAAGGGGGTCATTGTGGAGGAATGGGCCAAAAATAGCCCCGAAATAACTCGGAAGTTGGGTTTCTCAATGAAAAGAAGGTTGCAAAGAGTCATTGCATGAATAGGTTACAAGACAATAGCAAATATTACACCTAATTTGTTTTTATTATTTGACATCGTTTTAGGATGTTTAAATACTAAATCATATCAAACGTAAAAGTAAACTAATTTATATCATGAATATTATTATTTCAGATTCTTAAATGTAATTTGAGTTTAAAAAAAATAACAACTGATTGTTTTGTTTAATTTGTAATTTTTGTTTTTTATTTAATGGTCCTTTAATCGAGTGGTGTACAAACAATTTTTGATATAGTATACGTAATTATTTGCAACGCATATCAAATATTTTTCTGAGTGCGTGTTATATGGTTAAATAGGAATTACGGATGGATATACCCGTGAAGTCGTGAAATATATTGTAAAATAGGTCATCAATCTACCCTCCAGGTACAAAGTCAAATTCAGCATTCCTTTCTTGAAAAATGTTGGTTCGATCGGAAGATTATCGGAAGGCATTTTTGTATTATAACAATGAATCCGTTGCTATATACGTATAAACGAGAAGAAAAACATAAAAATTTAAGTTAATACATCACAAGTGCGCATTTATGAATATAATATTCACCGGTGGTATTGGACAACTTTCAATTCCTGGCGCCATCGATGTCGAATTAATAATTCTTTTTATAATCATTTCATCATCTTTAAAGAAAGTGCACGATTTTTTTAATGGATATTCTATCATTTTTCGATACTCGTTCCCAGACCATGAAAAAAGTTCGGCTTTTCCCTTCATTGAAATGAGATTTAACGAAATATTTTATTAGTGTTGTTAACTATTTAAAAAATGTTTGTATGTGTGCTTATACATATGTATACGTTAGAGTACTTACCACATATTCATCCGAAAATTCATGCAATAAATCAAAATATCCATCAACAACAAAAGTCGATCGATTAAATTTTTTCACCCTTAATGTGCCATAATCAACCAATTCACGATTGGTCGATTTAACAATGTGATCAACATCCACAATATATTTATAAAGACTTTGTGAATTCGTTACAATCACGATTGAAATAAATACCAACAGACATAGTTTTGGAAACATTTTGCGTAAACTGGTATATTAGCCTGTAAGTGGTTTGTATTTATATAGGTCACACAAAGCTATACCTTACATATGAAAGGCAATCGAAGCTATTATTATGTCTGATTTTTAATCAGACATGCAAGATCCACTTCGCTATATTTTACGGTACACCTAAACGTATTATTGTTTTAAAAATCGTTTATAAAATATTTGATTGACACCTATACATTTTTTTGATAACGATCGTTGAATGTGTGGTTACGTGGAACAAAGTTCGTCACGCCAGATTATCGCAAAGTTCAAAAATAATTAATCAAGTTGTTAAATTATTTGTAATTGTTGCTATATCGGAAATAAATTACATTAGTAGGAGGGGCTTTCCTTCACCAGTTTACTGAATCTTAAGTATTACGTATATAGAACCGATACCAATACAAATTTTTATAATACCTCCCCCCTCCTCTCATTTTTTGTCACACTATTTTGCTGAAGGGAACTCTGTTTTTAATTTGGTAATGACACAATGTACCAGTAGAGTTAGTTAATTTCAAGTTGGACTTTGTACTGAACTTTCACAACATGTTTCTTCGTTTGTTAATATGTATTACGATTAACCGGAGATATTTAAAATCGCTTACATAGTAAATAACTAGAGCTTTTCGTGACAATGTACATATATACTAAAGGGCGAAGTGAAACAAAACATTGTCTATCTGCGCTGGTTGTATAATATCCCGATTTTGGCATGGTCCAAATTAAAATAACGTGTCATGTATACCCACAAGGGCAGGGAGACACATGCATTCGTAAATATGGGATTATCCATAGAATCAGATCAAACATGACCGTTTATTCGTCACACGAATGTTGAAAATTATTTTTTAATTATTGTTGTTCACACAATTATATACATATATATGATAATAAATAAATTTATCAGTAATACTACCAGAGAAGCTAAACTACAATTAATGTGGGCAATTAAATTTAATCAAAAATTAACAACCAGTTATTATTATGTGATGCAAAATTTAAATTTCGCTTACTCGCACGCTATTTGTACGTGACCTTCCTGGTTGAAAGCGATTCTTATAAAATCCCACTGAATGGGCATGCCGGCTGATGATGATATGCGAACTCGTAAATGCATACAATTCTCAACATACTACTCAACATTCTTTTCAATACGCTTTTCAATTGTCCTCCTTGACCATAGAATCAATATTGCAAAACAAAAAAATTCAAATCGGACAAGCCGTTCTCGGGATATCAGGGGGAACGATTTTGGTTTGTTTGCTTTTTTGGACTCTGGGACTTTCAAAACGTCGAGAAATGTAGATTTGGATATGGTCATTTTGCCTTGCAGACCGAATTGAATCCCCTTTTATATATTGTATTTTTATACTAATTTAATAGTTTTAAACCATTTATATTTTACAAACATTTTCCGTTATTTTGGGCAGGCGTTACTTGGGCCGGCACAATATGTCACGGCTTTTCTTAAATTTGGAGACCCCTTACCATATGACCTCATACCACTAAATCACAGACTCACAAGTAATGTTAGATTTTTAATTAGAATTGAGACGTGTTGAGCAGCAATCAAAGTCGCATTCACCATTTTTCATCTTCGACCTTTAATAATTAGATCCAGTTATACATCTACAGTATACCGTTGAAAGTCGTTAAGAATTTAATTTACTTCATTCAGAAAGCATCCAGAATGTTTAAAAATTTATTTTCTAAAAATTGGTGTCGCACAATATTATGTGAGCAACGTGCTAATTGACCGATATAATTCTTTACTCAGTGCCTCAGTGTGGACGGGACCATTCGAAAATACAAAATAATAAAACACAAATAATACAAAATCAGAATTAACGTTACTTATCATTTGTTACCGAAACCCACATCCTTGTCATATATGGCTTTTCATTTTATATACAATATCTCCCAGCTATCCTAAACCTGCTCCACCCTAATGGTGTGATAATTTTTTAAACCCTCCCATAGTAATTTGCTATTAGGAGTTAGAAGCCTTTTTAGTGGTATAACTTTTCTACACAAGCTTGACGATTTATCTGTAATTTAATGGAGACTTGTGGAGACCGCGTTAAAATTTATCTTAGCTCGAGCTGCATACTGAGCCTAAATTACGGATAAATCGTGAAGCTAAAAATTTGTGTAGAGATAAATTTTGTTGATTTTGGTTGACTTTTATTCGTTTGTTTTTGAATGAAGTTTCTTTTAGTTTAATACTTTTTGATACTTCTAAAGAATTGTTCAAAATTGCAAAAATTTATAAAAAGTAAACAAAATAATGGATCCCAGTGAGTGACGAACAGGTATTCGGCTCACAATGTTTTTGAAATGCCGCATGATGTTGTATATTGCATGTGTATGCGTAGATTTTGCATTGATTTTACGTTTTATTTATTTTTTGTTCTTTTCGATATTCACGCATACCAGCAATATTTTTTGTTCGGCATTTTTGTTTCCGTAAAGATGTTTTCAGTTCACATCAAAAAAACCGCCTACTTTAATTTATTTTGTTGTGAAAATATCTGCTATGTATATATGGCCGCAGCACCAAGTGTTTTTGAAAATGAAAATTACGTAGGAGTAAAAGGACCACAAATTATGCTTGCATAGTGTAATACGGTAGACAGAGCGATTTCCATTTAACCCGATTATCAAAAATCGCGTTGTGAAAACGAAATAATCCAAATTTTTGTGAAGATTGTGTAATGACAGTCGTCTGTCATTACACGATTTTCATCTAAACCGGATTATTTAGTTTCCACAACGCGATTTTTGACAAAAATGACAACTGAAAATCGCGATTAACTCTGTGTCTGTCTACGGTATAAGTGACTCAGTAAGGTTTGTCCTCAAAATTCAAAATAGAATAACTTTATGCAGGGGTTTCTCAGCCTGATCGAAATGGCTTAAAATGATTCAATAGAAATCTATATATGTACATATATGTACATATAAAAATGGTGTAAAAAATGTATGTGCGCACATCAGTTGAGAACGGCTGAACCGATTTGACTCAATCTTTTTCTATTATGTTTGAAATTGCCAGGAGATGGTTCTTACGAAAGAAAATTTTTGGAAAATCCTTTGGAAAAGTCGGAAAATTCGGCAAATCAAAAAATTATGTTTTTGTACGAGATTTGGCGCGCAACCAAACCAGATTGTCTTTTAGAAGAGAAAAATTGGAAAATCGAAGTGGAAAACTCGGAAACTTCCGGAAAAACCCGAAGAAAATTGAATTTTTTTTCAATGAATTTTTGAATTTTTTGTATGTTTTGATGACGGATTAGGCTCAATTAGGCTCAATCTTTTTCTATTGTGTTTGAAATTGCCAGGAGATGGTTCTTACGAAACAAAATTTTGGGAAAAGCCTTCGGAAAAGTCGGACCACCGCATAACTTGATGCTCAAGGTTGGATCTGTAATAATCATGCTGCGCAATCTGAACCATCCGAAATTGTGTAACGGAACGCGATTGAGTGTGAAGAAACTGATGAACAACGTGATTCAAGCGACGATCATCACGGGCAAATTCAAAGGAGAAGATGTTCTAATTCCGAGAATTCCTATGATTCCAACTGACACACCGTTCGACTTCAAGCGCATTCAGTTCCCCGTTCGTTTGGCGTTTGCTATGACGATTAACAAATCGTAAGGTCAATCGTTGGAAGTGTGCGGAATAAATCTAGAATTTCCGTGTTTTTCTCATGGGCAGTTGTACGTCGCGTGTTCGAGAGTTGGCAAACCATCATCGTTGTTCATTTATGCGCCGGAGAACAGAACTAGAAATATTGTTTACCACAATGCATTGTATTGATTTGCGTCTGTATTCGATTTAATTCCACTCGAATAAAATATATTGAATTCTTTTGAATTCCAACTGACTCCAATTCATTTCCACAATGAGAGAAAAAATCCAAAAACACAACTCAATTTTCGAAAGACGCCTGAGTTTGAATCGACATTTCATTCACTTTTCAATACATTAGTGTTGAATTCGATGAAAATGGAATGGAATGTCCACTCAACTCAATCATCTATTGAGAATAGAGTTGAGTTGTTTGATTTTTTCTATCATCAAAATCAATTTTCGTGAAGGACAAAAGTATTTGCTCGAAACGAAGTAATTTGGGGCGGGACTAAGTTCGCCGGGTCAGCTAGTTTATACATAAAAGTTTTCACATAAATCTTTTGCTAGTTGTGGGTGAACTCGCTCGTTTTTTTTTTTTAAACGTTGATGATACTATTTGCCACCAGCAAAGTATTTTAGGTGAATTTAGAAATTTAAATTCCAAATTAGGCCGTGTGCCATTCGGTTAAAAGGTTAAATATTTTAACTGTGGTAAAAATAATAAAACTTACCTCACTTTTTAATCGCTTTGCTTTGTCAATTGAAAACAGTTAAAATTTTGGACGTTTCGTCATTTGTGCACTGAGAAAATTATGATACTTTAAAGTTAAAGATTGGGTACTTTTAAAATAAATAACTGTGTTTTTCTTAAAAATGAATATAAAATCCATTAAATTCATTAATTTATTCTTAAATTTAAAGTACAATGAAACTTTAAAATAAAAGTTTAAAAATCTTTATTTTTAATGACTTAATAACAGTATACAAACTAAACACGGTGTGCGGGAAGCCGAAAAAAGTTGGTCTAAAATGCCGAAAAAAACTAGCGTCATATAGGTATATGTAAATACAGCATACTCTACAGTGTCATAATCCACTAAACATAAAATCGTACCTGATCATTTAACAAAGAAATCGCGAAAAAACGCGATTTTGTTAATTTTAATTGAAAATATCATTTCGGCGGCTAATTTAAAAAGGAAAAAATTAAAGATGATAGAATTTTTATACTTTTTTCTTAATCTGTATTCCTTTATCTACAAAATGAACCCCATATCAATATTTTGCGATAACTAGTTTTTGTTTTATAACCAAAAATACACTAACATACAATGCCGAAAATCAAAATACTCTGCCTACTTTGCTTAAAACAAAACAATACTAACTCAACGACAAGGTCACTGTGTACGGAGAGGGGAGAGGGATATCTTACAACATGAACTCACCTTCATCTGCAACATATAATGTACAACACAAATACCATTGTATAAAATAACCGGTCATTCTTATTTTGTTATTATATTGTACCGTATTAAATGAATGTTCCTCTTCTTGCTATTTTGTCAAGTTAGTTTAATTTGGGCCGGCTTTGTAAAAACATAAATAAAACCTATAAAACCTAATTGTTAATCAATAATTAATATTTGTTTGAAATCAAAACAAACTCTACCGCCTTTCTAATATAATATCTATTTTAACATTGAAAATACTCGTTCGGCCGAAACCTGACTTGCCGGTATAGCCAACACGATTTTGGCAAGTTTTTCAATTGATGAATTTTTATTGCTCCAAAATTCAAATACATTTTGTTTTTGTTGGCACAATATCCATATTATCAAATTGATCTATCAGGAAGTAAACATTTACATCGATTTGATCATTTGATTGCCAATATCGATGCCAATTTTTTTTTTGTGAATTTATATTTTTCGTTTAGATAATTTTATTTTAAGTCACGTAGCGAAATAACGGAAATAAAAAAAGGACGTTACGGATATTGTTATGTAAGATTTTTTAAATTGTGTAACGTTTGTAACACTATTTTTAAATATTCAATACGTTATTCCGATTTTGCCTTACGTTACACGTTACGTTTTTCATCACTGGTATCAACCACATATATTTTCAACGGAAAATTAAATTCATTATGAGCGGTATGCCATCTCAACGCTGGTTAAAGGAAAAGAAACAGAGCTTTTCTTTTTCACTTTTGCAGTGTACAAAATACAAAAAAAAAAACAAATTTTTTGACATTCGCTTGTGATATTCAAAACCGGCAGTATCCATTTTAGGGCATATACTAATCAATTAAAACACAAAATGTTGAGTGATAATTACGATGGTGGTTAATAAATTAATAAATTTATAATTAAGTGATTAAGGGTATTCCCCTCCAAGATTTTGACTTTGTTTTAATACATTTTGTTAATAGCGAATCAATCCTCTGATATTTGCACTCTGCAGTCAGTCTCCAATTTCTTGTAATGATAATGAATTTTGTCTATTAAAGTTTACTGAAACGGAGATTTATGATTGGTTGTCTCCTTTTGATGTAAATAAGGCTGGTCATGATGACATTCCACCCATTCTTATATTAAGAATTGTGTCAAGAGTTTAGCTCTTCCGCTAACTCGCAACTTTCATGGAAGCATTCGGACTGCGATTTTTTCTGATCGCGATTAAAAGGACTCTCATACAGCTCGATACGATTTGGAAGTATGTAGATTGA
Source organism: Tipula helvola (assembly GCA_963556165.1). Lineage (NCBI taxonomy): Eukaryota > Metazoa > Arthropoda > Insecta > Diptera > Tipulidae > Tipula > Tipula helvola. The sequence goes on from OY744483.1 coordinate 51,748,513, forward strand.
AGTCTTAGATATTTACCTTAAATCATTTACCTTACTAAAAATGCCACCCATTTATTTTATATAAACGATTTTTGTATGTATATTCAATACTCTAAACACTAAACGCGTCTAAACCAACTTTGTAAAATGCGGAGAACATGCTAATCGTACACGATCAACAGTCGTATTTTTTACCGTTTTAAAACTGGGAATGAGGGTTCAGTTATTCACTGGTATATCTTCTGAAAAACTGTGGCGCAATAGCTTTACAGTTGCCCTTGCGTTTATGTATATTGCTTGATTGTCGATAATCTCCAGCATGTTATTATAATTTTTGAAATATTTTCCTTATAGAGAGATAATTAGCAAAACTTGAAACCTAAACTTTAAAACACCAGGCTATTATAATAAAGGTTTTTTTGTATCCAAATTATGACTAATTAGATTTTGTAAAGGATATCTAAAACCAGACAGAAACGGATTGTTTGTTCTTTATGATTTTAATTTGGATTATTTGGAACGTATTCTAAATGGTTTTATGTAACCAAATGTTAACTATAATTAGTTTTTGTAAAATGTATCTAAAACGAGTCCAAGAAGGTTCCTAAAAATATTGTAAAAATTACACAAAAAAAAGCAAAAAAGGAATGGAAGTTTTTAGAGAATATATGTAATTCGCTAAGCCACTGCGTACTGCTTGATACTTAAGGTATTAAGGAAGGTTTGTATTTTTGTAGTTTGGTCGTAGCTACCTGATGAGTAGAACGAACTTTTCAGTACGAAACCAAACTACAACGTAGAGAACTCAAGAAGGGTTCTCATTTTTACAAGTCGATACGTTTGTATAGATTCTGCGGTAAAGTAAAGGGGGGTAATGATATTTCTTCTTTTTTCCAGTAGAAAAGTGGTAGTCAGGGATGAAAGAATAGAAAACTTGCATTTTTGGTACTTTTAAGTTTTTTTCACACCGGTTAAAAACGAATTTATTCAGTATTTTTGGTACTTTATAGTTCTTTGCAAAACCTGTTAAAAATAAGTTTTTTTCGGTTTTTTAGTTTCCGTGTTATTGAAACTAAAATAAACTAGCTCTTACACAGTTGAAAAAGAACTGATTGGCATTTTTACACCAAAACATACAAAGGTTTTAAACTCTAACAAAAATATTGGATTTTTTGAAACTAACTAAAATAAGTTCACAGGTAGTATAAATAAAACGTAAAAGTTTCAAAAAACGCGGCCAAAACTGGGATCTGCAACGGTTCTGTACCGTGTCCGAACCGTATCTGAAACAATTTTTGAAACTTTTTGGTTTTGAACCCAAAGTTTCGGATCGATTCCAAAACCTATTTGAAACCAAAAATTGCTACTTGGGTATTGTAATTTTAACATCATTAAAGAAAACACTGAGATTGATATATTTTATAAACACTCAATTAAATTCATATTTTATTTCGACAAATATTTATGTAAATGTATAATGTATATGGTTCAATCGGAATTACGGATTTACCCGTGTAACCGAAAAATATGCTGTAAAATAGTTCACCACTCTTCCCTCCAGGTATATGGTCAAATTCATCATTCCTTTCTTTAAAAATGTTGGTTCGATCGGAAGATTATCGACAGGCATTTTTGTATTATAACAGTGGATCCGTTGCTGTATACATATAAACGAGAAGAAAATTTTTTAAGTAAATACATGACAAGTGCGCATTTATGGATATAATATTCACCATTGGTAGAGGACAACTCTCAATTCTTGGCGCTAACGATGTCGAATTAATAAATTTTTTTATAAATATTTCATCATCTTTAAAGAAAGTACACAACTTTTTGTACGTACGTTCCAAAAATTTTCGATACTCATTCCCCGAAAATGAAAAAACTTCGAATTTTCCCTTCATTCGAATGAGATTTAACGAAATATTTTATTAGTGTTGTTGAATATTCAAAAAAAAAATGTATGTTTGTGCGTATTTACTTAGAGTATTTACCTGATATTCATCCGAAAAATCGTGTAATAAATCAAAATAACCATCAACAACAAAAGTTGATCGATTAAATTTTTTCACTCGCATTGTGCCATAATCAACCAATTCGTTGGTTGTTGGTTTACCAATGTGATCAACATCCAAAACATATTTAAAAAAACTTTGTGAATCTGTTACAATCACAATCGAAATAAATGCCAAACAAAAATAAATGAATGGTGCGAACAGACATCGATTTGGAAACATGGGAATTTTTTTTTTTTAAAAGTCCTTTTTTGTTAAAATTTTATTATTTTATTGACTTAATCGATGCTTTTACATAAACTGATATATTAGACAATAATGTTAGAATTTATATATGTACACAAAATTAATTCAGTTATACGGTGATTAAATATCAGATATGCCTGATTTTTAATCTGTCATGCATGCAAGATCCATTTCGCAATATTTTACATTACATAAACATTACGGGGGCGTATATTATTGATTTAAAATGATGATCCGATATTATATAGATACTAGGAATGAGGAGCTACCTTAAACGATGTTCGTCACGGAATACTGCTTCATGCCAGATTATGACAACGTTGAAAAATAATTAATTAAGTTGTTAAATTATATGTAATTGTTGTTATATCGGAAATAAATTACATTAGTAGGAAGGGCTTTCCTTTACCAATCTACTGTATCTTAAGTTGAGTACTTACTTTTGAGTTTTTCTTCATTGTCCGCAGCTATTGTAGGGCAGGAAGGGCTTCCCACACCAGTGATTAATTTTACCTTAAGTATAACTCAGGGTTTCGAACCGAACCCGAACCTGAACACGTTCCAATTCAGAGATTTTTTTCATAATTTTGTTAACCCAAACCCGAATCTGAACCAAATCAAAATTCGTATATTGATTTCTGTCTTACGTTTGTTTTCAACATTTGGTTTGCATAAATTACAATTTTTGTACATTTTGTATTTTGTTAATTCTTTCAAAATTACCTTTTCACTTTGCAAAGTAAAGTTTTATGATTAAACATGAATGAATGAGATAACTATTCTATACTGCAGCGTTTCGCAAACTTTTCGGACCGAGGAACACTTCGCATAAATAAAATTACTGGAGGAACAGTTTCGTTTTACTTCGGTCTAAAAAGACCAAAGTATTGAAATCCTGTCAAAAATGACGAAAAAATTTGGTTGGTCCAAAACCACTTTTCTCGACGTTTTGAAAGTCCCTGAGTCTGAAAATGCAAAAAAAAAAAAAAAATGTCCGTCTGTCTGGATGTCTGGACCCATGGTATCTCGAGAACGGCTTGTCCGATTTAGATTTTTTTTCGCCAATCTGTTTCTATGGTCAAGGCGGAGATTTGAAAAGCTTTTGGAGACTGTACGTCAAGAGGGTGGGGTACCTGCCATACGAATTGACCCAAAATACCTGCTTTTATAAATATTTACGATTTTTTTATATAATATGCTGGTTTGATTATTGAATTGGGCATTGAATTTGGAATTGATTTGAAGGTTAAGTTAGGGGTCAATTTGCGGGTTGAGTTGAAGTTGAGTTGGAGTTGAGTTGGGGTTGCATTAGGATGTAGTGATTGGATAACAAATTATTTATATGATGGAACTTGCCTATTTATCAACCGATTATTATGAAATTTGACATGTGTGTTGGAAATGGGAATCTAAAATGATTTTTGGATAAAATTCTGCAATATGGCCAAGTATGATGGAACTTGGCTATTCCTTAACCGGGTATTCACACATATCAAATTTGACATGTGTGTTGGGAATGGAATTCTAAAATAATTTTTGGTTAAAGTTCTGGAATATGGCCAAGTAGGGTGGAACTTGGTTATTCCTTACCCGATTATTATGAAATTTGACATGTACGTTGTAAATGGGATTCTAAAATGATTTTTGGTTAAAGTTCTGGAATATGGTCAGTTACACGGTTAGAAAAATCAATACAATTTTGTATAAAACTTTCGGTATAAAGTTCTAGAATATGATTTTTCGTGTTATATTGGATGCCTGTATCCCTGTTACTGAAGCTTTTGACCTGTTTGGCTGTTGTTGTATAAGTAAATATATGTTGAATAAAATAGAAATCAGTACTGTTAAAACTATCTTACCAACTTTATGACATAGGTGACAGGTGTATGCTACCCCTATTTAAAACACCAAAGACCAAAGTTCTGATTACCTTGTGAGGTTTCAGCCTTATATATTTTTATATTGGAAATTAGCTACTTTTTTAAAATGTTATACCTGCATACATGTAAGAATTATAAATAAAATAAAAAGGAAATTTTTATGAAATCTATTGAATTGTTTAGTATTGAAAGGGCTCATGTGCACTTTTTGTCTAAATTAGTATTATGACGGTTTTGTATCACAGACATGTATATACGTTTTATGACAAGACGACATTACCATATGGTTATTGGAACGGCACCTACCTTGCAAAAAAAATTCATTTTCTCTAGAAAGAGCACATGTCCAGGACATACTCCCATGAAATTTTTTACTATCGGCAGCTTTGGATGAATACTTTTTGTTTCTATGATTTGAAGAGGAAATGTATAGCGAAATGTACCTTTATCCCGAAGGAACGGCAAAAAAGGGGCAAATGAAGTATGCTCTTTGATCAGTGATTTCGTAGAAAAATATTTACCACCTGACAGTACCGAACACCATATTTTTTCTGATGAATGCCCTGGTCAAAATCGTAATAACACGGTATTACGATTTCTAATGGCTTTTTGTATTGAAAAAAACCTGACCAAAATCTATTAGTATTTCCCCGTTCGAGGCTATAGTTTTCTACTTTGTGATCGTGTGTTTGGATTAATCAAGAGAAATTTAATGAAAATTGACAGAATTTATTTTCCCGAGGAATATGGGGCCCTGATCAACCGATCAAGTACACTACAGAAAATCAATACAAATATTTTATCAAAAAATCATAAAATCTTAAACTTTAAGGATTTCAGGCCTACTTTTTTCAAAAAGCAGGTAATTTCTGTTCAATCAAAAGGCAGAAAAGCAAAATAAATCAAATGTAAAGTTTCTGAATTGTCACATTTTAAGATGACCAGCGACGGAAATTTGGAAGCCCGGGAATTTATTGATACTTTGGAAAGTTTTACGTTTAAACTTCTACGGTTTAATACTACCGAATTTATGAAGAAGGTAAGATTACCTTCTCAAAGAGCGTTTGATACTGTAAACGCAATAAATATAAAAAAAATATTTGACCTGCAAAAAGTACTAAAGTGCCTGCTCAGTGTCTGTATTTTTACGACGAAATTATGCAATGGTCAACTGGAATGGGTTATAATGTGTAATGACTGTGAGTCTGAAGTCTTTAAAATATATACTTTTCCTTTTTTAAGCTTTTCTAATTTGTTTTGATCCTAATGAATTTTAATAAATGAAATTTAAATATATTTTTTGTATTTATTATTGAAAGGGCTCATGTCCATGCTTTAAAAATGAGCATACTAGCTGAAATAATTGAATAACCCCAAAATTCAGCTTAAAATTTCATAGCGACTCACATTTTCATCAACAAACTCAAATTCCCTCCTAAACTTATTTTTGCTGACAATATAAAGTTTTTTTTATTTCTTGAGTTATTTGAAAAAATGGACATGAGCCCTTTCACGACTAAACGATTCAATTGTTGATATAAAAAACCATGAAAATAAATTAGGTTCTTAATGACTCTGATGTTTTTGGCTCTTTGAGCTACTAATTATTTTAATATCAGGTTCTATTTTTAGAAATAGAATTTGTATATCTGGTCTAGCATTCAGACGGTTTCTGTACTTCGATTTTGTTGCAGCATAATTTGAAAATTCCGTCTCGCACAAATACGTTGTTGTGAAAGGAAGTAAAACATGAACGGCTAGTTTTGACAAGTTGTAATGCTCTTCTGTTAAATTTAACCCATACCATTTAGAGGAAGTTCATTGTATTTCTGATTTAAACAAGAATCAGCAATTAAAGGTTTTGATAATTACTTGCAGTGAAACCTACTGGCTTATCAGTTATTACAAATGGGTCCCTAAACCAAGAGTTATCCTCAGTGGACTTTGGAAAATATTGTAAAATGCTTGGCTGTAAATCATGCAAAAGCTCTAAAATTACTTTAGAGGCTTCATCATCTACTTTCGAATTTTTAGTATATTTAGAATTTTTCACGGAACACCTGTTTATCGTCCGCGGAATATCAGTGTTCCGCGGAACATAGTTTGGGAAACGCTGCTATACTGTATGATTTTAACCCTTGGCTGGTAGTGCTATTTTTGGCAACGCTACAAACATCGTGGGTTTTATTTGACCCACACCAGAAAATCAGTCGTTACAAGCATATTTTTGTATTATTTGCATAAATATGGATGAGGGTGAAATAAAATAAGCATTTCTTACAAAACTATGGTAGTTTAATTTAAGGATCTTTCAAAAATTAACACGTTATACATCAATTAGTACGTAACACAATTAAAACGAAATTAACCTTTATTGTGCACCGGGGGTAGGAGATACCCCAGTGTATTTTGAAACGCGTTTTTTTATTGCGTACAATGCAAATCGGGACCTGTGATGTTATCTACCTGTAGTCTAGGAATAACACTTCTAGCTCCTATAAAGGGTGATTTTTTTATAGGTTCACAACTTTGAGTTGGCAACACTGCTTTATTTGACAACCCATTGAACAGCTGATAGTTGCTTTTTGTTTAGTTTGGTTTGACTTGCAAATTGTTGAAATTTTTTATCAAAATAATGGTTCTGTTCCATTCAAAATTTTGTTCTCCGATGAAGCCCATTTTTGGTTGAATGGGTACATAAATAAGCAGAATTGTCGGATTTGGAGTGAGGATAATCCACAAGCTTTTGTCGAAACACCATTACAACATCCACAGAAAATTACTGTTTGTTTAACATATGTCTTCAAAAACGATGATCGTCAGAATGTTACTGTCAATGGTGAGCGGTTTAGGGATATGATTAGACATTTTTTCGTACCTCGATTAGCTGGCATTAATCTTGCTGACATGTGGTTTCAACAGGATGGAGCCACATGCCACACAGCGCGCGCTACAATTGATTTACTCAAAGAAACTTTTGATGAAAGAATAATTTCGCTTAATGGTCCAACATCCAACTAATTGGCCACCAAGATCGTGTGATTTAACCACATTGGATTATTTTCTTTGGGGTCATGTAAAGTCACTTGTCTTCGTCGATAAACCAGCGACAGTTGAACACCTGGAAATCAACATTCGAAGAGTTAATGGCGAAATACGGCCGCAAATGCTGCGAAAAGTTTGTGATAATTGGTGTTCCAGATTGCGCTTTGTACGCGCCAGCCGTGGCGGCCACATGGCCGAAATCATATTTAAACATTAATGTCAATGATAATAAAGATATATTTCTTTGTTTTATTATGATTTAAACTTGTGTAACTCTATAAAAACACCCTTTACATAGTTTCGTTCGCCCGGCTTCAGTCTGCTCTTGTCAGTAGTGAGAAGTTGACGTTTCAAAATTCTGGGGTGTGAAATGCTCCATGTGCATATACGTATGATTTTTTGTATAATATCAACTTTTATTTTGTCGTTGTTTTTTTGGCTTAGTGCGTAAATAGTGTGAATAATAGTGCGAGAGAGTTTTTTTTTTCATTCATGAATACATATATATTTGTATTCTTCATCCACCACCTGTATTCACCGAATATTCACCCCTATAATGTTTGTCGAGTCGATCACCAATCGCCACGACTCTGTGTTGCCTTTTCCCCTTTCATAGAAGCACACATACGCACATAATTGAATATCCACCAAACCCGCGACTAAGAATCAATCGTTGAAACAGTGCTGAGGATCGCAGATCGAAACTGACTTAGTTAAAGCATTACAATAAAGGAAAAACTAATTATGATTTGACTGTAATCTTGATAAAAGGTTCGCAAAGCAAAGATTGGTTCTTGAAAAGGTCAGAATAAATAACATTGCGCTTCTAACTCTATGAAAGGGTGCATATGAAATTCAGACATGATAACGAGGACGCTTCGATTAAGTGTGTTTCGCCAAGTACTAACACGGCAGCTAGTGTAAAAAGTATAGATAAGGGAATGTTGGCATACATATTCGTTACTTCAAATGATATGCTAGATTAGCACCGTTTGGGATGTTAACATTTCTAATTTTATCAACTAATTCGATGTTGTTCTTTAAAGACCTGTCATCACGTAATGCAATGTGTAGTGAAAGCCATCTATTTAACATTTTTGCAATTCTGTAGGTTGGAGACGTCGTGAAATTGATTAATGGTCTGATTGGCACGTTTGGTTTATGGATTTTCGGTAAATCGGTAATAAAGGGAGCTGAAGGCTTGATCATTTTACTGTAATTGATTTGGTATCAATTGAGAAGATGCGTTGATTTATTGTTTATGATATGGTTTTAGTTGTTGTCGACGAAATATTGTTGAATTTTTAGGTTGTATAAAGATTTTCTAATTAAAACCATGGTATTGCCTTTGTCAACTTTCATAACTACGGCTTCATTGTCTGATGTTAATGATTCGGAATCCTGAGTTTGTTAATTCCACTGATGAACAGGGTTCTAATCTCATCCTGATGGATCGAGTCCGTTGTTAATATGTCGTTTTCAACATTCAGCAAATGCATCATATTCTGGTTTTGATTGAATATAGGTTTAATATTGAGTTTTTTTAACGCTTTCTCCCGTAATACGCTTGTGAAGTTTATCCTAAGTTAGAACTAAACCAACAAAAACAACAGAATCTGTAAATGTATTGGTAAAAATGATAAAAATGACATTTAGGCGAACATTTTTCAATAAATAATTTGAAAACTTTTGTTTGTTGTTTTAAATAAATTAAGTTTTGTTATAATCAAATTGAATTATTTTGTTAACCCAAAAAAATAAAACCTACATATTCATTTATATACAATATCTATATACTAAAATAACATAATTAGAAAAGTGTATGTCTGTTAAATAACTTGTAAAGTTATGCTTTTCATATTGCCACATTTGGAAACATACAAGTTAGGATTTTCTTAAGAAAGTCTGTATCTTAAGATTTTCCATATTTATCTCCAACGGCACTATGATTTTTTGGAAGGCCTAATCTAAGACTATACGCATGCTTAACCATTTGAAAAGCTAATGCCTTTCACATGGTCAAATTGGAATATTTGTGAATTTATTATATAGGATTTTCTTAAGAAAGTCTGTATCTTAAGATTTTCCATATTTATCTCCAGAGCCACTATGATTTTTTGGAAGGCCTAATCTAAGACTATACGCATGCTTAACCATTTGAAAAGCTAATGCCTTTCACATGGTCAAATTGCAATATTTGTGAATTTACTATGTAGGATTTTCTTAAGAAAGTCTATATCTTAAGATTTTCCATATTTATCTCCAACGCCACTATGATTTTTTGGAAGGCCTAATCTAAGACTATACGCATGCTTAACCATTTGAAAAGCTAATGCCTTTCACATGGTCAAATTGCAATATTTGTGAATTTACTATATAGGATTTTCTTAAGAAAGTCTATATCTTAAGATTTTCCATATTTATCTCCAACGGCACTATGATTTTTTGGAAGGCCTAATCTAAGACTATACGCATGCTTAATCATTTGAAAAGCTAATGCCTTTCACATGGTCAAAAATATTTGTGAATTTACTATATAGGATTTTCTTAAGAAAGTCTGTATCTTAAGATTTTCCATATTTATCTCCAACGGCACTATGATTTTTTGGAAGGCCTAATCTAAGACTATACGCATGCTTAACCATTTGAAAAGCTAATGCCTTTCACATGGTCAAATTGCAATATTTGTGAATTTACTATATAGAATTTTCTTAAGAAAGTCTATATCTTAAGATTTTCCATATTTATCTCCAACGGCACTATGATTTTTTGGAAGGCCTAATCTAAGACTATACGCATGCTTAACCATTTGAAAAGCTAATGCTTTTCACATGGTCAAATTGGAATATTTGTGAATTTACTATATAGGATTTTCTTAAGAAAGTCTGTATCTTAAGATTTTCCATATTTATCTCCAGAGCCACTATGATTTTTTGGAAGGCCTAATCTAAGACTATACGCATGCTTAACCATTTGAAAAGCTAATGCCTTTCACATGGTCAAATTTCAATATTTGTGAATTTACTATATAGGATTTTCTTAAGAAAGTCTGTATCTTAAGATTTTCCATATTTATCTCCAAAGCCACTATGATTTTTTGGAAGGCCTAATCTAAGACTATACGCATGCTTAATCATTTGAAAAGCTAATGCCTTTCACATGGTCAAATTGGAATATTTGTGAATTTATTATATAGGATTTTCTTAAGAAAGTCTGTATCTTAAGATTTTCCATATTTATCTCCAGAGCCACTATGATTTTTTGGAAGGCCTAATCTAAGACTATACGCATGCTTAACCATTTGAAAAGCTAATGCCTTTCACATGGTCAAATTGCAATATTTGTGAATTTACTATATAGGATTTTCTTAAGAAAGTCTGTATCTTAAGATTTTCCATATTTATCTCCAAAGCCACTATGATTTTTTGGAAGGCCTAATCTAAGACTATACGCATGCTTAATCATTTGAAAAGCTAATGCCTTTCACATGGTCAAATTGCAATATTTGTGAATTTACTATATAGGATTTTCTTAAGAAAGTCTGTATCTTAAGATTTTCCATATTTATCTCCAAAGTCACTATGATTTTTTGGAAGGCCTAATCTAAGACTATACGCATGCTTAATCATTTGAAAAGCTAATGCCTTTCACATGGTCAAATTGGAATATTTGTGAATTTACTATATAGGATTTTCTTAAGAAAGTCTGTATCTTAAGATTTTCCATATTTATCTCCAAAGCCACTATGATTTTTTGGAAGGCCTAATCTAAGACTATACGCATGCTTAATCATTTGAAAAGCTAATGCCTTTCACATGGTCAAATTGCAATATTTGTGAATTTACTATATAGGATTTTCTTAAGAAAGTCTGTATCTTAAGATTTTCCATATTTATCTCCAAAGCCACTATGATTTTTTGGAAGGCCTAATCTAAGACTATACGCATGCTTAATCATTTGAAAAGCTAATGCCTTTCACATGGTCAAATTGCAATATTTGTGAATTTACTATATATGATTTTCTTAAGAAAGTCTGTATCTTAAGATTTTCCATATTTATCTCCAAAGCCACTATGATTTTTTGGAAGGCCTAATCTAAGACTATACGCATGCTTAACCATTTGAAAAGCTAATGCCTTTCACATGGTCAAATTGCAATATTTGTGAATTTACTATATAGGATTTTCTTAAGAAAGTCTGTATCTTAAGATTTTCCATATTTATCTCCAGAGCCACTATGATTTTTTGGAAGGCCTAATCTAAGACTATACGCATGCTTAACCATTTGAAAAGCTAATGCCTTTCACATGGTCAAATTGCAATATTTGTGAATTTACTATATATGATTTTCTTAAGAAAGTCTGTATCTTAAGATTTTCCATATTTATCTCCAAAGCCACTATGATTTTTTGGAAGGCCTAATCTAAGACTATACGCATGCTTAATCATTTGAAAAGCTAATGCCTTTCACATGGTCAAATTGGAATATTTGTGAATTTATTATATAGGATTTTCTTAAGAAAGTCTGTATCTTAAGATTTTCCATATTTATCTCCAGAGCCACTATGATTTTTTGGAAGGCCTAATCTAAGACTATACGCATGCTTAACCATTTGAAAAGCTAATGCCTTTCACATGGTCAAATTGCAATATTTGTGAATTTACTATATAGGATTTTCTTAAGAAAGTCTGTATCTTAAGATTTTCCATATTTATCTCCAAAGCCACTATGATTTTTTGGAAGGCCTAATCTAAGACTATACGCATGCTTAATCATTTGAAAAGCTAATGCCTTTCACATGGTCAAATTGGAATATTTGTGAATTTACTATATAGGATTTTCTTAAGAAAGCCTGTATCTTAAGATTTTCCATATTTATCTCCAACGGCACTATGATTTTTTGGAAAGCATAATCTAAGACTATACGCATGCTTAACCATTTGAAAAGCTAATGCCTTTCACATGGTCAAATTGCAATATTTGTGAATTTATTATATAGGATTTTCTTAAGAAAGCCTGTATCTTAAGATTTTCCATATTTATCTCCAACGGCACTATGATTTTTTGGAAAGCATAATCTAAGACTATACGCATGCTTAACCATTTGAAAAGCTAATGCCTTTCACATGGTCAAATTGCAATATTTGTGAATTTATTATATAGGATTTTCTTAAGAAAGTCTGTATCTTAAGATTTTCCATATTTATCTCCAACGGCACTATGATTTTTTGGAAGGCCTTATCTAAGACTATACGCATGCTTAACCATTTGAAAAGCTAATGCCTTTCACATGGTCAAATTGCAATATTTGTGAATTTATTATATAGGATTTTCTTAAGAAAGTCTGTATCTTAAGATTTTCCATATTTATCTCCAACGGCACTATGATTTTTTGGAAGGCCTAATCTAAGACTATCCCAAGTAACAGAGTAGGTCGAATACAGGTAGATTTTTACTAAAAACACGTCTTTGAAGACGAAAAGCACCTTTTAAATAGGTATAATATTACGTTGAATCGACGTCGAATCGACATAATTGGAGAATTTTTCGACGTCGATTCGACGTAAAATTATACCTTAGAAGTGCTAATTAGGTAATATTTCACTTTCCACTTCTACCTATTTTGGGGTAATAATACGTCGATTCGACGTAAAACATAAGTGGGATTTCCCTAATTTTCAACTTATTATCAATTTATCGACAAATTTTATTATAACTCTCCCTTTTTGGTAAAATTTATTACTTTAATATAATTAAATGGTTAAACAGAAAATAGTAAATAATATACGATCATAATTAATAATATATAATATGAAAAATAATAATAAACATTTTTATAATTATGCAAAAAATCGTTTTTGCTGTAACAAAGTTAATGCCCCTGTATTTTTTTTCGATAAAACCGCACATTCTACCTCGAAAAATTACAATGCCCTAAAAAAATAATTGATATTGTAAAATTAATTTTTCGAAAAATTAAAAAAAAAAATTTATTTTGTCTTTCGGGAACAGAATTTTGGTATATCCATTATTAAAACAAAAATAAATGGTGGATTTTTGAAAATCGTCTTCATTCTCCTTAATTACTAAATTATTCGACATTTAAAACGAATTGTCCCTCAGCTCTAAACGAAACTACCTATTTTAGAAGAAATCTCTTATTTAAGGAATTTCTAGGTCGAAAAATGTACCTAAATTTTTGAGTCGAGTTAATTTTGTGTAGTTGCAATTCGGTTTCCGTTATAGCTGATTTACATTCATTCTTTTCGTTCTTTTCTAAAAGATGAAAAATGTACTATAAAAAAATGCGTTTTGGTATGATTTCCTTCTATTAAAATTAGAAGGAATACTCAAAAAGCATTACTCAATACTATTTACTGCAACAATCAACATTTTTTGGTTCTTTGAAAAAGAATGGAAAACCCTAAAAAAGATGAACTGGTTTATCTTTTTTCGTAAAAGTTGCTCAAAATTTATAAAATCAAAGTAAGAAGAGGTAAAAATTCATTTGTGTAATGGGAGATCTGTGAGTCTTCATTTCTCGTTGGACCCGTAAGTGTTTGTGATGAGATAGAAAAATCTGAAGTTGGCGAGATAGATTCCAAATTTAAATTTTTTTTTTTGTTTATAATATTTAATTTCCTACAATAACTTGACGAATAACGATACGCTCTTTTGAAACTTTCATTTTTGTTCATTTTCAAAACTGCTTTCTATGTTGAAACCACGCAAGACGAACTGAACTGCTTGACAAAAAAATTATACAAGCTCTAGTTTTGTAATAATATCCAAATGTCTTAATTAAGTAATTTTTCAATATTTTCGACTTTAAAGAAAAATGTTTTCGAACCTATTCGAAAAATCGTTTTGGAAGTAATATTTTCAAGCGATTTTCGTCTTTATAGTCGAGCGTACAAAAAAGATTTCTACTTATTTTCTGTTTTAAAGAAATTCTTACAATACGGTAGAAAAATTGGCAAAAATAAAGAAAAAATTCCTTACTTATCGTTTCTAAAGAAAAATCCTTCTCAAAGTCGAAAATTGGGAAAATTGTATATGAGCAAAGTTCTTCCTATTTATGACATTTCGATTTTAAAGTTATATTTACTTTAAAGTGGAAAATAGGTAGAATCTGAGGAATTTTTCCTTATTTTAAACCCTATTTTCAACCATATACAATTTTCAACTTTCAACATACTTCGCTGGTGTGAATTACGTTAAATTTCCTTATTATTCCACCATAAAGTAAACACCGGTTCAATATACAAAATAGAGGCAGAATTTTCGAAATGTTTCCCTAATATTTTACCTATAGGGAATAACTCCTTCTTATTAGCAAAATAACTAAAAAATTACGTAATTTTGACTGAATTAGAACAAATTGCACCAAACGATGGAATAAATTACCTAATTTGTTGCTTGGGATACGCATGCTTAACCATTTGAAAAGCTAATGCCTTTCACATGGTCAAAAATATTTGTGAATTTACTATATAGGATTTTCTTAAGAAAGTCTGTATCTTAAGATTTTCCATATTTATCTCCAGAGCCACTATGATTTTTTGGAAGGCCTAATCTAAGACTATACGCATTCTTAACCATTTGAAAAGCTAATGCCTTTCACATGGTCAAATTGGAATATTTGTGAATTTACTATATAGGATTTTCTTAAGAAAGTCTGTATCTTAAGATTTTGTAACGTATAACCCGGGTCACCTTGAATCAGCTATGGTGGAACGCTATCTTACCGGGTAGCAGTCAGCGTTTTTATAGGGCCGGTTATAACCACACACACACACACACCATTGGCTGATCGGTCATAGTACAAAATTAACATTGCGTTCGCTAATCTAACCACTAACAAAAAAAAATAGTTACTTATTGAAATAATTTATACATGAAGCTTTTACTGCACTATGTATGCACCTAACTGACTCGCTCCCATTATGACACTCTTTGAACTTAGTTCATCATCTTTAATTCGTACTACTTTTTTTTTTAAAGAATAAAATAAATAGAGATGATGATGATGATATTAACACTTGCACTGTATCGCAGGAAATTATCTAATCATTTTAACGCGAAGTTGAAATACTATCATTACAACAAATGAAATTTAAAAAAAATCATGCAACTTAAAACTACTGAAATATATAAAGGTAAAAACAATTCACAAATACCAATAATATTTAAATATACTTCACCAAGTAATTGAGTTGTTGCTTTACCGGGTTGGCTCGTCACTTCAATGGTTTATGCCTTTATACAGTTTACCACCGAAGAAAATACATCAGCTTCATAACAGTAGATGACTCGAACAAACGCAGATTACAATATTGTATATAATATTCCAATAATTTAGGCCCCAAATGAAAATACTGGTTCAATTGCCACTAACCAACGCAGCATATAATGTGGCAAATCACGTTGCTTGGGTGTGATTATTCTTTGCAGAGGAACAGCAAAGAGAAATCCGTTTTCATTGATATGTACGGATATTTGTTTTGCACTTATCACAACCGTCGAGTTAATCGTATCACAAACATAGCAGAATATGTGTACTAACATGTAACATGGCATACAGTATACAGATCACCTTCACTTTAAGTTAATATGTAATCACTACTTTAATTTTGGTTTATTTTTATTTTTGTTCGGGTAATTTTTGTTTTTGAACAATTTGAACTCAGGAGAAGTAACTGGCTCACGACAAATAAAATACACTGAGATTTTATAGATTTTACTATTTATAATAATTTTATTTAGTACATAGTAACACCGTTCACTGATAATACATTTTAGATTGTCTACATATTATTTTCTTAACAGTTTTTTTTTTTACTTTTTACATACATACATTTTGATTCATTGATCATACATTTTTATATTAACAGTTACCATTAATAAGTAACAAAATAGAATTTTATTTATTGAATTAATATTTATATTTTTTTACAATGTACAAAAATGTTTCATTAACAAATATTGGACAACCACGTTGCCTTTACACAAGATTAAGTGTAATAAATTTTCACATTTATATTTTTACTTTTGATTATTATTAAACGATTCTTAATTAATTTTATAATTTAACATTTATTTCTTATTATTTATATTTTATTTAGTGATATCATTTCAACTTTTTACTGACCGATACTCAAAATTATCGATACATCTACTTCTTTTTGTGTATCGCACTTCACAAGTTATTAATTTCAATATTCTCGACCGACTGATCTCCCATCATCATCTTTACCCTTTTTATGTCTTTGGTTTCTTTTTTTTCTGTTTCGCGCTAAAATTCATAATTGCTCACACACACCCACCCAATATAAAAACAATTAGATCAACGGAACATGATTTCTAGATCATTCGATTTATTTACAAGCCCATTGTAACCAACACATTTATCGCATGGAACATTAATCGCCGAGGGTAAGCACCAAATATGATAAATATTGATTTGCGGTGATAAGGGAATTTTTGCGGAATTATGATCAAACAATATTTTTAAGGGACGGAATGGTTTACGAATTTCCAGTCATTACAATTTTCCATATTTATCTCCAGAGCCACTATGATTTTTTGGAAGGCCTAATCTAAGACTATACGCATGCTTAACCATTTGAAAAGCTAATGCCTTTCACATGGTCAAATTGCAATATTTGTGAATTTATTATATAGGATTTTCTTAAGAAAGTCTGTATCTTAAGATTTTCCATATTTATCTCCAACGGCACTATGATTTTTTTGAAGGCCTAATCTAAGACTATACGCATGCTTAATCATTTGAAAAGCTAATGCCTTTCACATGGTCAAATTGCAATATTTGTGAATTTACTATATAGGATTTTCTTAAGAAAGTCTGTATCTTAAGATTTTCCATATTTATCTCCAACGGCACTATGATTTTTTGGAAGGCCTAATCTAAGACTATACGCATGCTTAATCATTTGAAAAGCTAATGCCTTTCACATGGTCAAATTGGAATATTTGTGAATTTATTATATAGGATTTTCTTAAGAAAGTCTGTATCTTAAGATTTTCCATATTTATCTCCAACGGCACTATGATTTTTTTGAAGGCCTAATCTAAGACTATACGCATGCTTAATCATTTGAAAAGCTAATGCCTTTCACATGGTCAAATTGCAATATTTGTGAATTTACTATATAGGATTTTCTTAAGAAAGTCTGTATCTTAAGATTTTCCATATTTATCTCCAACGGCACTATGATTTTTTGGAAGGCCTAATCTAAGACTATACGCATGCTTAATCATTTGAAAAGCTAATGCCTTTCACATGGTCAAATTGGAATATTTGTGAATTTACAATATAGGATTTTATTAAGAAAGTCTGTATCTTAAGATTTTCCATATTTATCTCCAACGGCACTATGATTTTTTGGAAGGCCTATTCTAAGACTATACGCATGCTTAACCATTTGAAAAGCTAATGCCTTTCACATGGTCAAATTGCAATATTTGTGAATTTATTATATAGGATTTTCTTAAGAAAGTCTGTATCTTAAGATTTCCCATATTTATCTCCAACGGCACTATGATTTTTTGGAAGGCCTAATCTAAGACTATACGCATGCTTAACCATTTGAAAAGCTAATGCCTTTCACATGGTCAAATTGCAATATTTGTGAATTTATTATATAGGATTTTCTTAAGAAAGTCTGTATCTTAAGATTTTCCATATTTATCTCCAACGGCACTATGATTTTTTTGAAGGCCTAATCTAAGACTATACGCATGCTTAATCATTTGAAAAGCTAATGCCTTTCACATGGTCAAATTGGAATATTTGTGAATTTATTATATAGGATTTTCTTAAGAAAGTCTGTATCTTAAGATTTTCCATATTTATCTCCAGAGCCACTATGATTTTTTGGAAGGCCTAATCTAAGACTATACGCATGCTTAACCATTTGAAAAGCTAATGCCTTTCACATGGTCAAATTGCAATATTTGTGAATTTACTATATAGGATTTTCTTAAGAAAGTCTGTATCTTAAGATTTTCCATATTTATCTCCAACGGCACTATGATTTTTTTGAAGGCCTAATCTAAGACTATACGCATGCTTAATCATTTGAAAAGCTAATGCCTTTCACATGGTCAAATTGGAATATTTGTGAATTTATTATATAGGATTTTCTTAAGAAAGTCTGTATCTTAAGATTTTCCATATTTATCTCCAACGGCACTATGATTTTTTGGAAGGCCTAATCTAAGACTATACGCATGCTTAACCATTTGAAAAGCTAATGCCTTTCACATGGTCAAATTGCAATATTTGTGAATTTACTATATAGGATTTTCTTAAGAAAGTCTGTATCTTAAGATTTTCCATATTTATCTCCAACGGCACTATGATTTTTTTGAAGGCCTAATCTAAGACTATACGCATGCTTAATCATTTGAAAAGCTAATGCCTTTCACATGGTCAAATTGGAATATTTGTGAATTTATTATATAGGATTTTCTTAAGAAAGTCTGTATCTTAAGATTTTCCATATTTATCTCCAGAGCCACTATGATTTTTTGGAAGGCCTAATCTAAGACTATACGCATGCTTAACCATTTGAAAAGCTAATGCCTTTCACATGGTCAAATTGCAATATTTGTGAATTTATTATATAGGATTTTCTTAAGAAAGTCTGTATCTTAAGATTTTCCATATTTATCTCCAACGGCACTATGATTTTTTGGAAGGCCTAATCTAAGACTATACGCATGCTTAACCATTTGAAAAGCTAATGCCTTTCACATGGTCAAATTGCAATATTTGTGAATTTATTATATAGGATTTTCTTAAGAAAGTCTGTATCTTAAGATTTTCCATATTTATCTCCAGAGCCACTATGATTTTTTGGAAGGCCTAATCTAAGACTATACGCATGCTTAACCATTTGAAAAGCTAATGCCTTTCACATGGTCAAATTGCAATATTTGTGAATTTATTATATAGGATTTTCTTAAGAAAGTCTGTATCTTAAGATTTTCCATATTTATCTCCAACGGCACTATGATTTTTTGGAAGGCCTAATCTAAGACTATACGCATGCTTAACCATTTGAAAAGCTAATGCCTTTCACATGGTCAAATTGGAATATTTGTGAATTTATTATATAGGATTTTCTTAAGAAAGTCTGTATCTTAAGATTTTCCATATTTATCTCCAACGGCACTATGATTTTTTGGAAGGCCTAATCTAAGACTATACGCATGCTTAATCATTTGAAAAGCTAATGCCTTTCACATGGTCAAATTGGAATATTTGTGAATTTATTATATAGGATTTTCTTAAGAAAGTCTGTATCTTAAGATTTTCCATATTTATCTCCAACGGCACTATGATTTTTTTGAAGGCCTAATCTAAGACTATACGCATGCTTAACCATTTGTTTGTTTGTTTGTTTGTTTCTATCTCTACAATCTTTTCTGGGGCTCAAGGCACTCCCAACTCTTTCGCAGTTCCCTTTTAACGTCCTACCTTACGCCGTTGCCAGCCAACTCGAGGACGTACGGCTATAGACCCGCTTTCGTTTTAAACCACCTGCACATTGCATTGCTTCATGCCAGCCTATAGTACTGACATGAAAGGTGGGTCGGCCCATGGATTCCGCACTCTCAACAGGGGGTCATAGATGTGTTCATCGTCATCACCGATCGTAATCAGATGATGAAAAATCCCTTTTGCATCCCGCCCCTATAGGGATTCGAACCCGGTACCTCCCGATCCAACCGCCGTAGCTTTAACCACTGCGCCGTTTGTTCGGTGCTTAACCATTTGAAAAGCTAATGCCTTTCACATGGTCAAATTGCAATATTTGTGAATTTACTATATAGGATTTTCTTAAGAAAGTCTGTATCTTAAGATTTTCCATATTTATCTCCAACGGCACTATGATTTTTTGGAAGGCCTAATCTAAGACTATACGCATGCTTAATCATTTGAAAAGCTAATGCCTTTCACATGGTCAAATTGGAATATTTGTGAATTTACTATATAGGATTTTATTAAGAAAGTCTGTATCTTAAGATTTTCCATATTTATCTCCAACGGCACTATGATTTTTTGGAAGGCCTATTCTAAGACTATACGCATGCTTAACCATTTGAAAAGCTAATGCCTTTCACATGGTCAAATTGCAATATTTGTGAATTTATTATATAGGATTTTCTTAAGAAAGTCTGTATCTTAAGATTTCCCATATTTATCTCCAACGGCACTATGATTTTTTGGAAGGCCTAATCTAAGACTATACGCATGCTTAACCATTTGAAAAGCTAATGCCTTTCACATGGTCAAATTGGAATATTTGTGAATTTATTATATAGGATTTTCTTAAGAAAGTCTGTATCTTAAGATTTTCCATATTTATCTCCAGAGCCACTATGATTTTTTGGAAGGCCTAATCTAAGACTATACGCATGCTTAACCATTTGAAAAGCTAATGCCTTTCACATGGTCAAATTGCAATATTTGTGAATTTATTATATAGGATTTTCTTAAGAAAGTCTGTATCTTAAGATTTTCCATATTTATCTCCAAAGCCACTATGATTTTTTGGAAGGCCTAATCTAAGACTATACGCATGCTTAATCATTTGAAAAGCTAATGCCTTTCACATGGTCAAATTGCAATATTTGTGAATTTACTATATAGGATTTTCTTAAGAAAGTCTGTATCTTAAGATTTTCCATATTTATCTCCAAAGTCACTATGATTTTTTGGAAGGCCTAATCTAAGACTATACGCATGCTTAATCATTTGAAAAGCTAATGCCTTTCACATGGTCAAATTGGAATATTTGTGAATTTACTATATAGGATTTTCTTAAGAAAGTCTGTATCTTAAGATTTTCCATATTTATCTCCAAAGCCACTATGATTTTTTGGAAGGCCTAATCTAAGACTATACGCATGCTTAATCATTTGAAAAGCTAATGCCTTTCACATGGTCAAATTGCAATATTTGTGAATTTACTATATAGGATTTTCTTAAGAAAGTCTGTATCTTAAGATTTTCCATATTTATCTCCAAAGCCACTATGATTTTTTGGAAGGCCTAATCTAAGACTATACGCATGCTTAATCATTTGAAAAGCTAATGCCTTTCACATGGTCAAATTGCAATATTTGTGAATTTACTATATATGATTTTCTTAAGAAAGTCTGTATCTTAAGATTTTCCATATTTATCTCCAAAGCCACTATGATTTTTTGGAAGGCCTAATCTAAGACTATACGCATGCTTAACCATTTGAAAAGCTAATGCCTTTCACATGGTCAAATTGCAATATTTGTGAATTTACTATATAGGATTTTCTTAAGAAAGTCTGTATCTTAAGATTTTCCATATTTATCTCCAAAGTCACTATGATTTTTTGGAAGGCCTAATCTAAGACTATACGCATGCTTAATCATTTGAAAAGCTAATGCCTTTCACATGGTCAAATTGGAATATTTGTGAATTTACTATATAGGATTTTCTTAAGAAAGTCTGTATCTTAAGATTTTCCATATTTATCTCCAAAGCCACTATGATTTTTTGGAAGGCCTAATCTAAGACTATACGCATGCTTAACCATTTGAAAAGCTAATGCCTTTCACATGGTCAAATTGCAATATTTGTGAATTTACTATATAGGATTTTCTTAAGAAAGTCTGTATCTTAAGATTTTCCATATTTATCTCCAAAGTCACTATGATTTTTTGGAAGGCCTAATCTAAGACTATACGCATGCTTAATCATTTGAAAAGCTAATGCCTTTCACATGGTCAAATTGGAATATTTGTGAATTTACTATATAGGATTTTCTTAAGAAAGTCTGTATCTTAAGATTTTCCATATTTATCTCCAAAGCCACTATGATTTTTTGGAAGGCCTAATCTAAGACTATACGCATGCTTAATCATTTGAAAAGCTAATGCCTTTCACATGGTCAAATTGGAATATTTGTGAATTTATTATATAGGATTTTCTTAAGAAAGTCTGTATCTTAAGATTTTCCATATTTATCTCCAGAGCCACTATGATTTTTTGGAAGGCCTAATCTAAGACTATACGCATGCTTAACCATTTGAAAAGCTAATGCCTTTCACATGGTCAAATTGCAATATTTGTGAATTTACTATATAGGATTTTCTTAAGAAAGTCTGTATCTTAAGATTTTCCATATTTATCTCCAAAGCCACTATGATTTTTTGGAAGGCCTAATCTAAGACTATACGCATGCTTAATCATTTGAAAAGCTAATGCCTTTCACATGGTCAAATTGCAATATTTGTGAATTTACTATATAGGATTTTCTTAAGAAAGTCTGTATCTTAAGATTTTCCATATTTATCTCCAAAGTCACTATGATTTTTTGGAAGGCCTAATCTAAGACTATACGCATGCTTAATCATTTGAAAAGCTAATGCCTTTCACATGGTCAAATTGGAATATTTGTGAATTTACTATATAGGATTTTCTTAAGAAAGTCTGTATCTTAAGATTTTCCATATTTATCTCCAAAGCCACTATGATTTTTTGGAAGGCCTAATCTAAGACTATACGCATGCTTAATCATTTGAAAAGCTAATGCCTTTCACATGGTCAAATTGCAATATTTGTGAATTTACTATATAGGATTTTCTTAAGAAAGTCTGTATCTTAAGATTTTCCATATTTATCTCCAAAGCCACTATGATTTTTTGGAAGGCCTAATCTAAGACTATACGCATGCTTAATCATTTGAAAAGCTAATGCCTTTCACATGGTCAAATTGCAATATTTGTGAATTTACTATATATGATTTTCTTAAGAAAGTCTGTATCTTAAGATTTTCCATATTTATCTCCAAAGCCACTATGATTTTTTGGAAGGCCTAATCTAAGACTATACGCATGCTTAACCATTTGAAAAGCTAATGCCTTTCACATGGTCAAATTGCAATATTTGTGAATTTACTATATAGGATTTTCTTAAGAAAGTCTGTATCTTAAGATTTTCCATATTTATCTCCAGAGCCACTATGATTTTTTGGAAGGCCTAATCTAAGACTATACGCATGCTTAACCATTTGAAAAGCTAATGCCTTTCACATGGTCAAATTGCAATATTTGTGAATTTACTATATATGATTTTCTTAAGAAAGTCTGTATCTTAAGATTTTCCATATTTATCTCCAAAGCCACTATGATTTTTTGGAAGGCCTAATCTAAGACTATACGCATGCTTAATCATTTGAAAAGCTAATGCCTTTCACATGGTCAAATTGGAATATTTGTGAATTTATTATATAGGATTTTCTTAAGAAAGTCTGTATCTTAAGATTTTCCATATTTATCTCCAGAGCCACTATGATTTTTTGGAAGGCCTAATCTAAGACTATACGCATGCTTAACCATTTGAAAAGCTAATGCCTTTCACATGGTCAAATTGCAATATTTGTGAATTTACTATATAGGATTTTCTTAAGAAAGTCTGTATCTTAAGATTTTCCATATTTATCTCCAAAGCCACTATGATTTTTTGGAAGGCCTAATCTAAGACTATACGCATGCTTAATCATTTGAAAAGCTAATGCCTTTCACATGGTCAAATTGGAATATTTGTGAATTTACTATATAGGATTTTCTTAAGAAAGCCTGTATCTTAAGATTTTCCATATTTATCTCCAACGGCACTATGATTTTTTGGAAAGCATAATCTAAGACTATACGCATGCTTAACCATTTGAAAAGCTAATGCCTTTCACATGGTCAAATTGCAATATTTGTGAATTTATTATATAGGATTTTCTTAAGAAAGCCTGTATCTTAAGATTTTCCATATTTATCTCCAACGGCACTATGATTTTTTGGAAAGCATAATCTAAGACTATACGCATGCTTAACCATTTGAAAAGCTAATGCCTTTCACATGGTCAAATTGCAATATTTGTGAATTTATTATATAGGATTTTCTTAAGAAAGTCTGTATCTTAAGATTTTCCATATTTATCTCCAACGGCACTATGATTTTTTGGAAGGCCTTATCTAAGACTATACGCATGCTTAACCATTTGAAAAGCTAATGCCTTTCACATGGTCAAATTGCAATATTTGTGAATTTATTATATAGGATTTTCTTAAGAAAGTCTGTATCTTAAGATTTTCCATATTTATCTCCAACGGCACTATGATTTTTTGGAAGGCCTAATCTAAGACTATCCCAAGTAACAGAGTAGGTCGAATACAGGTAGATTTTTACTAAAAACACGTCTTTGAAGACGAAAAGCACCTTTTAAATAGGTATAATATTACGTTGAATCGACGTCGAATCGACATAATTGGAGAATTTTTCGACGTCGATTCGACGTAAAATTATACCTTAGAAGTGCTAATTAGGTAATATTTCACTTTCCACTTCTACCTATTTTGGGGTAATAATACGTCGATTCGACGTAAAACATAAGTGGGATTTCCCTAATTTTCAACTTATTATCAATTTATCGACAAATTTTATTATAACTCTCCCTTTTTGGTAAAATTTATTACTTTAATATAATTAAATGGTTAAACAGAAAATAGTAAATAATATACGATCATAATTAATAATATATAATATGAAAAATAATAATAAACATTTTTATAATTATGCAAAAAATCGTTTTTGCTGTAACAAAGTTAATGCCCCTGTATTTTTTTTCGATAAAACCGCACATTCTACCTCGAAAAATTACAATGCCCTAAAAAAATAATTGATATTGTAAAATTAATTTTTCGAAAAATTAAAAAAAAAAATTTATTTTGTCTTTCGGGAACAGAATTTTGGTATATCCATTATTAAAACAAAAATAAATGGTGGATTTTTGAAAATCGTCTTCATTCTCCTTAATTACTAAATTATTCGACATTTAAAACGAATTGTCCCTCAGCTCTAAACGAAACTACCTATTTTAGAAGAAATCTCTTATTTAAGGAATTTCTAGGTCGAAAAATGTACCTAAATTTTTGAGTCGAGTTAATTTTGTGTAGTTGCAATTCGGTTTCCGTTATAGCTGATTTACATTCATTCTTTTCGTTCTTTTCTAAAAGATGAAAAATGTACTATAAAAAAATGCGTTTTGGTATGATTTCCTTCTATTAAAATTAGAAGGAATACTCAAAAAGCATTACTCAATACTATTTACTGCAACAATCAACATTTTTTGGTTCTTTGAAAAAGAATGGAAAACCCTAAAAAAGATGAACTGGTTTATCTTTTTTCGTAAAAGTTGCTCAAAATTTATAAAATCAAAGTAAGAAGAGGTAAAAATTCATTTGTGTAATGGGAGATCTGTGAGTCTTCATTTCTCGTTGGACCCGTAAGTGTTTGTGATGAGATAGAAAAATCTGAAGTTGGCGAGATAGATTCCAAATTTAAATTTTTTTTTTTGTTTATAATATTTAATTTCCTACAATAACTTGACGAATAACGATACGCTCTTTTGAAACTTTCATTTTTGTTCATTTTCAAAACTGCTTTCTATGTTGAAACCACGCAAGACGAACTGAACTGCTTGACAAAAAAATTATACAAGCTCTAGTTTTGTAATAATATCCAAATGTCTTAATTAAGTAATTTTTCAATATTTTCGACTTTAAAGAAAAATGTTTTCGAACCTATTCGAAAAATCGTTTTGGAAGTAATATTTTCAAGCGATTTTCGTCTTTATAGTCGAGCGTACAAAAAAGATTTCTACTTATTTTCTGTTTTAAAGAAATTCTTACAATACGGTAGAAAAATTGGCAAAAATAAAGAAAAAATTCCTTACTTATCGTTTCTAAAGAAAAATCCTTCTCAAAGTCGAAAATTGGGAAAATTGTATATGAGCAAAGTTCTTCCTATTTATGACATTTCGATTTTAAAGTTATATTTACTTTAAAGTGGAAAATAGGTAGAATCTGAGGAATTTTTCCTTATTTTAAACCCTATTTTCAACCATATACAATTTTCAACTTTCAACATACTTCGCTGGTGTGAATTACGTTAAATTTCCTTATTATTCCACCATAAAGTAAACACCGGTTCAATATACAAAATAGAGGCAGAATTTTCGAAATGTTTCCCTAATATTTTACCTATAGGGAATAACTCCTTCTTATTAGCAAAATAACTAAAAAATTACGTAATTTTGACTGAATTAGAACAAATTGCACCAAACGATGGAATAAATTACCTAATTTGTTGCTTGGGATACGCATGCTTAACCATTTGAAAAGCTAATGCCTTTCACATGGTCAAAAATATTTGTGAATTTACTATATAGGATTTTCTTAAGAAAGTCTGTATCTTAAGATTTTCCATATTTATCTCCAGAGCCACTATGATTTTTTGGAAGGCCTAATCTAAGACTATACGCATTCTTAACCATTTGAAAAGCTAATGCCTTTCACATGGTCAAATTGGAATATTTGTGAATTTACTATATAGGATTTTCTTAAGAAAGTCTGTATCTTAAGATTTTGTAACGTATAACCCGGGTCACCTTGAATCAGCTATGGTGGAACGCTATCTTACCGGGTAGCAGTCAGCGTTTTTATAGGGCCGGTTATAACCACACACACACACACACCATTGGCTGATCGGTCATAGTACAAAATTAACATTGCGTTCGCTAATCTAACCACTAACAAAAAAAAATAGTTACTTATTGAAATAATTTATACATGAAGCTTTTACTGCACTATGTATGCACCTAACTGACTCGCTCCCATTATGACACTCTTTGAACTTAGTTCATCATCTTTAATTCGTACTACTTTTTTTTTTAAAGAATAAAATAAATAGAGATGATGATGATGATATTAACACTTGCACTGTATCGCAGGAAATTATCTAATCATTTTAACGCGAAGTTGAAATACTATCATTACAACAAATGAAATTTAAAAAAAATCATGCAACTTAAAACTACTGAAATATATAAAGGTAAAAACAATTCACAAATACCAATAATATTTAAATATACTTCACCAAGTAATTGAGTTGTTGCTTTACCGGGTTGGCTCGTCACTTCAATGGTTTATGCCTTTATACAGTTTACCACCGAAGAAAATACATCAGCTTCATAACAGTAGATGACTCGAACAAACGCAGATTACAATATTGTATATAATATTCCAATAATTTAGGCCCCAAATGAAAATACTGGTTCAATTGCCACTAACCAACGCAGCATATAATGTGGCAAATCACGTTGCTTGGGTGTGATTATTCTTTGCAGAGGAACAGCAAAGAGAAATCCGTTTTCATTGATATGTACGGATATTTGTTTTGCACTTATCACAACCGTCGAGTTAATCGTATCACAAACATAGCAGAATATGTGTACTAACATGTAACATGGCATACAGTATACAGATCACCTTCACTTTAAGTTAATATGTAATCACTACTTTAATTTTGGTTTATTTTTATTTTTGTTCGGGTAATTTTTGTTTTTGAACAATTTGAACTCAGGAGAAGTAACTGGCTCACGACAAATAAAATACACTGAGATTTTATAGATTTTACTATTTATAATAATTTTATTTAGTACATAGTAACACCGTTCACTGATAATACATTTTAGATTGTCTACATATTATTTTCTTAACAGTTTTTTTTTTTACTTTTTACATACATACATTTTGATTCATTGATCATACATTTTTATATTAACAGTTACCATTAATAAGTAACAAAATAGAATTTTATTTATTGAATTAATATTTATATTTTTTTACAATGTACAAAAATGTTTCATTAACAAATATTGGACAACCACGTTGCCTTTACACAAGATTAAGTGTAATAAATTTTCACATTTATATTTTTACTTTTGATTATTATTAAACGATTCTTAATTAATTTTATAATTTAACATTTATTTCTTATTATTTATATTTTATTTAGTGATATCATTTCAACTTTTTACTGACCGATACTCAAAATTATCGATACATCTACTTCTTTTTGTGTATCGCACTTCACAAGTTATTAATTTCAATATTCTCGACCGACTGATCTCCCATCATCATCTTTACCCTTTTTATGTCTTTGGTTTCTTTTTTTTCTGTTTCGCGCTAAAATTCATAATTGCTCACACACACCCACCCAATATAAAAACAATTAGATCAACGGAACATGATTTCTAGATCATTCGATTTATTTACAAGCCCATTGTAACCAACACATTTATCGCATGGAACATTAATCGCCGAGGGTAAGCACCAAATATGATAAATATTGATTTGCGGTGATAAGGGAATTTTTGCGGAATTATGATCAAACAATATTTTTAAGGGACGGAATGGTTTACGAATTTCCAGTCATTACAATTTTCCATATTTATCTCCAGAGCCACTATGATTTTTTGGAAGGCCTAATCTAAGACTATACGCATGCTTAACCATTTGAAAAGCTAATGCCTTTCACATGGTCAAATTGCAATATTTGTGAATTTATTATATAGGATTTTCTTAAGAAAGTCTGTATCTTAAGATTTTCCATATTTATCTCCAACGGCACTATGATTTTTTTGAAGGCCTAATCTAAGACTATACGCATGCTTAATCATTTGAAAAGCTAATGCCTTTCACATGGTCAAATTGCAATATTTGTGAATTTACTATATAGGATTTTCTTAAGAAAGTCTGTATCTTAAGATTTTCCATATTTATCTCCAACGGCACTATGATTTTTTGGAAGGCCTAATCTAAGACTATACGCATGCTTAATCATTTGAAAAGCTAATGCCTTTCACATGGTCAAATTGGAATATTTGTGAATTTATTATATAGGATTTTCTTAAGAAAGTCTGTATCTTAAGATTTTCCATATTTATCTCCAACGGCACTATGATTTTTTTGAAGGCCTAATCTAAGACTATACGCATGCTTAATCATTTGAAAAGCTAATGCCTTTCACATGGTCAAATTGCAATATTTGTGAATTTACTATATAGGATTTTCTTAAGAAAGTCTGTATCTTAAGATTTTCCATATTTATCTCCAACGGCACTATGATTTTTTGGAAGGCCTAATCTAAGACTATACGCATGCTTAATCATTTGAAAAGCTAATGCCTTTCACATGGTCAAATTGGAATATTTGTGAATTTACAATATAGGATTTTATTAAGAAAGTCTGTATCTTAAGATTTTCCATATTTATCTCCAACGGCACTATGATTTTTTGGAAGGCCTATTCTAAGACTATACGCATGCTTAACCATTTGAAAAGCTAATGCCTTTCACATGGTCAAATTGCAATATTTGTGAATTTATTATATAGGATTTTCTTAAGAAAGTCTGTATCTTAAGATTTCCCATATTTATCTCCAACGGCACTATGATTTTTTGGAAGGCCTAATCTAAGACTATACGCATGCTTAACCATTTGAAAAGCTAATGCCTTTCACATGGTCAAATTGCAATATTTGTGAATTTATTATATAGGATTTTCTTAAGAAAGTCTGTATCTTAAGATTTTCCATATTTATCTCCAACGGCACTATGATTTTTTTGAAGGCCTAATCTAAGACTATACGCATGCTTAATCATTTGAAAAGCTAATGCCTTTCACATGGTCAAATTGGAATATTTGTGAATTTATTATATAGGATTTTCTTAAGAAAGTCTGTATCTTAAGATTTTCCATATTTATCTCCAGAGCCACTATGATTTTTTGGAAGGCCTAATCTAAGACTATACGCATGCTTAACCATTTGAAAAGCTAATGCCTTTCACATGGTCAAATTGCAATATTTGTGAATTTACTATATAGGATTTTCTTAAGAAAGTCTGTATCTTAAGATTTTCCATATTTATCTCCAACGGCACTATGATTTTTTTGAAGGCCTAATCTAAGACTATACGCATGCTTAATCATTTGAAAAGCTAATGCCTTTCACATGGTCAAATTGGAATATTTGTGAATTTATTATATAGGATTTTCTTAAGAAAGTCTGTATCTTAAGATTTTCCATATTTATCTCCAACGGCACTATGATTTTTTGGAAGGCCTAATCTAAGACTATACGCATGCTTAACCATTTGAAAAGCTAATGCCTTTCACATGGTCAAATTGCAATATTTGTGAATTTACTATATAGGATTTTCTTAAGAAAGTCTGTATCTTAAGATTTTCCATATTTATCTCCAACGGCACTATGATTTTTTTGAAGGCCTAATCTAAGACTATACGCATGCTTAATCATTTGAAAAGCTAATGCCTTTCACAT
This sequence comes from Tipula helvola, assembly GCA_963556165.1. Lineage (NCBI taxonomy): Eukaryota > Metazoa > Arthropoda > Insecta > Diptera > Tipulidae > Tipula > Tipula helvola. The sequence continues at coordinate 51,778,930 of OY744483.1, forward strand.
GGTCAAATTGGAATATTTGTGAATTTATTATATAGGATTTTCTTAAGAAAGTCTGTATCTTAAGATTTTCCATATTTATCTCCAGAGCCACTATGATTTTTTGGAAGGCCTAATCTAAGACTATACGCATGCTTAACCATTTGAAAAGCTAATGCCTTTCACATGGTCAAATTGCAATATTTGTGAATTTATTATATAGGATTTTCTTAAGAAAGTCTGTATCTTAAGATTTTCCATATTTATCTCCAACGGCACTATGATTTTTTGGAAGGCCTAATCTAAGACTATACGCATGCTTAACCATTTGAAAAGCTAATGCCTTTCACATGGTCAAATTGCAATATTTGTGAATTTATTATATAGGATTTTCTTAAGAAAGTCTGTATCTTAAGATTTTCCATATTTATCTCCAGAGCCACTATGATTTTTTGGAAGGCCTAATCTAAGACTATACGCATGCTTAACCATTTGAAAAGCTAATGCCTTTCACATGGTCAAATTGCAATATTTGTGAATTTATTATATAGGATTTTCTTAAGAAAGTCTGTATCTTAAGATTTTCCATATTTATCTCCAACGGCACTATGATTTTTTGGAAGGCCTAATCTAAGACTATACGCATGCTTAACCATTTGAAAAGCTAATGCCTTTCACATGGTCAAATTGGAATATTTGTGAATTTATTATATAGGATTTTCTTAAGAAAGTCTGTATCTTAAGATTTTCCATATTTATCTCCAACGGCACTATGATTTTTTGGAAGGCCTAATCTAAGACTATACGCATGCTTAATCATTTGAAAAGCTAATGCCTTTCACATGGTCAAATTGGAATATTTGTGAATTTATTATATAGGATTTTCTTAAGAAAGTCTGTATCTTAAGATTTTCCATATTTATCTCCAACGGCACTATGATTTTTTTGAAGGCCTAATCTAAGACTATACGCATGCTTAACCATTTGTTTGTTTGTTTGTTTGTTTCTATCTCTACAATCTTTTCTGGGGCTCAAGGCACTCCCAACTCTTTCGCAGTTCCCTTTTAACGTCCTACCTTACGCCGTTGCCAGCCAACTCGAGGACGTACGGCTATAGACCCGCTTTCGTTTTAAACCACCTGCACATTGCATTGCTTCATGCCAGCCTATAGTACTGACATGAAAGGTGGGTCGGCCCATGGATTCCGCACTCTCAACAGGGGGTCATAGATGTGTTCATCGTCATCACCGATCGTAATCAGATGATGAAAAATCCCTTTTGCATCCCGCCCCTATAGGGATTCGAACCCGGTACCTCCCGATCCAACCGCCGTAGCTTTAACCACTGCGCCGTTTGTTCGGTGCTTAACCATTTGAAAAGCTAATGCCTTTCACATGGTCAAATTGCAATATTTGTGAATTTACTATATAGGATTTTCTTAAGAAAGTCTGTATCTTAAGATTTTCCATATTTATCTCCAACGGCACTATGATTTTTTGGAAGGCCTAATCTAAGACTATACGCATGCTTAATCATTTGAAAAGCTAATGCCTTTCACATGGTCAAATTGGAATATTTGTGAATTTACTATATAGGATTTTATTAAGAAAGTCTGTATCTTAAGATTTTCCATATTTATCTCCAACGGCACTATGATTTTTTGGAAGGCCTATTCTAAGACTATACGCATGCTTAACCATTTGAAAAGCTAATGCCTTTCACATGGTCAAATTGCAATATTTGTGAATTTATTATATAGGATTTTCTTAAGAAAGTCTGTATCTTAAGATTTCCCATATTTATCTCCAACGGCACTATGATTTTTTGGAAGGCCTAATCTAAGACTATACGCATGCTTAACCATTTGAAAAGCTAATGCCTTTCACATGGTCAAATTGGAATATTTGTGAATTTATTATATAGGATTTTCTTAAGAAAGTCTGTATCTTAAGATTTTCCATATTTATCTCCAGAGCCACTATGATTTTTTGGAAGGCCTAATCTAAGACTATACGCATGCTTAACCATTTGAAAAGCTAATGCCTTTCACATGGTCAAATTGCAATATTTGTGAATTTACTATATAGGATTTTCTTAAGAAAGTCTGTATCTTAAGATTTTCCATATTTATCTCCAACGGCACTATGATTTTTTTGAAGGCCTAATCTAAGACTATACGCATGCTTAATCATTTGAAAAGCTAATGCCTTTCACATGGTCAAATTGGAATATTTGTGAATTTACTATATAGGATTTTCTTAAGAAAGTCTGTATCTTAAGATTTTCCATATTTATCTCCAACGGCACTATGATTTTTTTGAAGGCCTAATCTAAGACTATACGCATGCTTAATCATTTGAAAAGCTAATGCCTTTCACATGGTCAAATTGGAATATTTGTGAATTTACTATATAGGATTTTCTTAAGAAAGTCTGTATCTTAAGATTTTCCATATTTATCTCCAACGGCACTATGATTTTTTTGAAGGCCTAATCTAAGACTATACGCATGCTTAATCATTTGAAAAGCTAATGCCTTTCACATGGTCAAATTGGAATATTTGTGAATTTATTATATAGGATTTTCTTAAGAAAGTCTGTATCTTAAGATTTTCCATATTTATCTCCAGAGCCACTATGATTTTTTGGAAGGCCTAATCTAAGACTATACGCATGCTTAACCATTTGAAAAGCTAATGCCTTTCACATGGTCAAATTGCAATATTTGTGAATTTATTATATAGGATTTTCTTAAGAAAGTCTGTATCTTAAGATTTTCCATATTTATCTCCAACGGCACTATGATTTTTTTGAAGGCCTAATCTAAGACTATACGCATGCTTAATCATTTGAAAAGCTAATGCCTTTCACATGGTCAAATTGGAATATTTGTGAATTTACTATATAGGATTTTCTTAAGAAAGTCTGTATCTTAAGATTTTCCATATTTATCTCCAACGGCACTATGATTTTTTTGAAGGCCTAATCTAAGACTATACGCATGCTTAATCATTTGAAAAGCTAATGCCTTTCACATGGTCAAATTGGAATATTTGTGAATTTATTATATAGGATTTTCTTAAGAAAGTCTGTATCTTAAGATTTTCCATATTTATCTCCAGAGCCACTATGATTTTTTGGAAGGCCTAATCTAAGACTATACGCATGCTTAACCATTTGAAAAGCTAATGCCTTTCACATGGTCAAATTGCAATATTTGTGAATTTATTATATAGGATTTTCTTAAGAAAGTCTGTATCTTAAGATTTTCCATATTTATCTCCAACGGTACTATGATTTTTTTGAAGGCCTAATCTAAGACTATACGCATGCTTAATCATTTGAAAAGCTAATGCCTTTCACATGGTCAAATTGGAATATTTGTGAATTTACTATATAGGATTTTCTTAAGAAAGTCTGTATCTTAAGATTTTCCATATTTATCTCCAAAGCCACTATGATTTTTTGGAAGGCCTATTAAAAAAAGCTTTAGTTTTGGGCGATAAGTACCTAGCGTATTTTCTACTTGTTAAATTGTCAAGTGAGCTTATTAAGTTAACTGACGCGCATATTTCCATATTTTTCTAATAAATAGAAAAATAAACACCTTCCAAAAAAGTAACTAAAAACAGAAACATTTGAATTTATTGTTAATTTATTTGAAAATAAAGTTAAAATGTATGTTTGAAAAACCTTGTATTCGTTTGGGCCGACCGTCATCGAGTTGACAATAGCCGAGACGATCACCGTCGAGATGATAATTACCGAGTTGATAATTGCCAAGTTTACTGTCGTCGAGTTGACCATAATTGAATTGGTCGTCGCCAAGTTGATCGTCACCAGTTGATTGCCGCCGCATTAGTTTCGCCGAGTTGTCTATGCTCGAGCTTATCGTTGCCGAGTGGAATGTCGCCAAAATAGCCGTCGCCGAATTGACCGTCATCTGATCTATATGTAAATTTCGATAGCTTTTTAGAACCTGCTATTGTTTGTACTTTACTCTATAGTATTATTAATGATAGCTAAGCAGTACTGAAGCATGCAGCCTGATTCTCTAAAAATTAAAATAATGTATAAAACCAGAACCTTCTAGAGTATAGAGCTATAATTATTATGACGTATTTTTTAGCAGCGTTTTTAGAAGATTAGGCTTTCCAAAATTTCATAGTGGCGTTGGAGATAAATATGGAAAATCTTAAGATACAGACTTTCTTAAGAAAATCCTATATAATAAATTCACAAATCTTAATGTCGTCTAAGTGTCGCAAATCGCCAACTACCCGTGATATTATGGAAATCTTAAGATACAGACTTTCTTAAGAAAATCCTATATAGTAAATTCACAAATATTGCAATTTGACAATGTGACAGGCATTAGCTTTTCAAATGTTTTTTCATGCATGTAGTACTAGTACAGATTTATCAAAAAATCATATTGGGTTTTCAGGTTAATTTCCAAATTCTTAAGATAAACTGTTTTATTTAAAATATATGGTTATATGAAGATATGCATAATAAAAATTATTTCTCATTATATGTTAGATAAATAAGGTGTAAAAAAAAAACTGAAAATAAGCAAAATAGAGAGAAAACCTTACATTTTTTTTCGATTAAACTCGATTTTCCTTATTCTATTCTCTGTTCTTAGTATGTATGTATGTATTTATGTTTATGTATTCTGAAGTATACAAAGTTTTCTGAAGCATACAAAAATAAAATTTAAAAACAACATTTTTTTTAAATAAACTAATTAAAAACAACATAAATTATCATTTTCTGCAAAAAACGCAAAATCTTTGCAAAATTTGATACGCATAAAACATTTAATTACAATAATTTTTATTAAAAACTGAAGTTTTATACATTTTGAATTAAGAAATGTTCGCCTAAATGTCATTAAATTTGAATATTCACTAATACATATATACTTATATTGTTTTTGTTGGTTTAGTTCTAAGTTAGGATAAACTTCACACGTGTACTATAGCGTGTGAAGTTTGTGCTTAATTAATCCTAATTTTTTTTTTTTTTTTTTTTAATTCCAATTTAGATCTAACTTCACTTGCATCCCGTAATGTTGTTTCATTTTCGTTAAAAACAATATCAGTCATATTATGAAACCGTGGGAAGAAAACATGTTGTTAGCCATGATCGATAATGTGTTCGACGGCTGTACGGAACGTTTCAGTACGTGTAACTTTTTCTTGATCGATCTTCTCTTTTTGGATATCACCTTGTTGACAGCTAACTCCACTTGGAATATGTTGTTATATTCCAACAAATATAAAATTTGGATATGTGCAATTGTGCGTTGTATGTCTTTAACGTTAGCAAATCTATTTTGGTGTAAAGTTCTTTAATTGAATTAGCTTACATTAAAAATGGATTTATACCAGTTTTATTATTCACATAAAATATTAAAGAATTTTGTTAATAGATTTTGTCTACAAAAAGCCGAAAGAATCTTATTGATTTTAAATCACACATAAGCTTCTCTTTCTATAAATAATTGTGCTTTAGTTTTGTTGCTTCGAATTTTGCCACATTCAACCCTTTGATTTTTATGTTAAAGCTGGTCTATAAGATGCCGATTAAACATTTTTTAGTTGGTTATATGCATTCATATTCAAATAGTTTGGGGAATTAAAAAAAAAAAAAAAATACCACAGATACTATATTGACGGAGAACGAGTTATTTCATTAAAAATCAACAAAACTAAAATTCTATTCGTGTATACGTCGAAATTTCTAATGCATTACAAATTTACTAGACTAAATTAACTAAATAAACCATCATAACTGTATTATAGTGTTGTGTTTAGAAAAAACAAAATAAAAAAAAAAAATTGAGCAGATAACATTAAAAAAAGAAAATTATTATGAAAATTCTAAAATTAACTCAGCATTTCCAAAATAATACAGCAAAAAAATGGTTAAAAATAAAAAAAAATAAAAATTACTGTAATTTATCGAATTAAAAATAATATTGTTTTGATTACTTTACTTACTACTACTACTACTACTACTACGTCTACTACTGTTTATTGTGATACTTGAACGAAAAAATATTTAGGCCAGGAAAATGTTACAATTTTCTCGTTGATTAGTTTGTTTGACGGTTGCATGCAACAAATTACATACTACAACCTATAAAATGTATAATGCATGCAATTCGTTTGTTTTTTTTTTTTTTTTTTTGTGAAGGGAATTCAATTAACGGAAAAACTAAATGAATTTTAAATTAAACAAGTTCTTAATTTTAATTTATTTAAGTGGCCTTAATTTAGTTTTGGAATTACATTTTAGTTGGGGCAATTTAATATATGGTTTTAATGTTTTGTAATTGTAATTTTTCGGGAGTAGATGTCAGTATCAATATCAAAGTTTTTCATGGATTCTTTCATTGATTCTTTTTCGCCTGTATACTGATTATAGAAAAGGCGAAGTTTAAATTTAATGAAAACTTAATCAACAAAACTGTTTTTTGAAACTGTCGAGCTCAACTCTGCCGATGTGCCGATGAAATCTGTCGATGTGTATTTTGGTCTGTCTTTATGTCGCGCTGTGTACCATTTCTAGAAAAAAGAAATTTGGTGTACCTACTGTTTGTTTCATGTTGACTTACAAATTTAGCTGGACTTGTAGAATTGCAAAATGTTGTGAAGTTAAAAAATATATCATGAACCCTACATAAATTATGTTTACGGTTTCATCCGATAAAAATTTAAAGGGCTGAAACTTGATCATGAGGTGTCGGAAAATTATGTGCATACATGAACTGAATGTCAAACTGACTTAATCTAACCTCAACTTAACCGGAACTGATAACAACTCAAGGTAACTTCCAACACAACTTACAACATAACCCCAATAAAAATCTCAAACTGATCCGCTCAGTCAATCGCAAGTAACCCCAACCCAACCCCAACTCAACCAGAACTCGTCCAGCAAACTCAGCCCTTAATTTAACCCAAAACCCAAAACCAAATTAAACTTCCAAATCAATATTTTGCGGTCACTCAACTCTATCAGAACCCTAAGACAACCTCAACTGAACCCGCATATCGACATCGACAGACAGACACAGATTTTAACATAGACCAAAATGATTGATGTCCTGTTAAAAATCAGCAACAATTTTTTTTTCAAATATGAGGTTTCAGTTAGATTAGTTAATTCATCTGGGCTGTAGAGAGGACACAGATATTTAGACCGATAGACATCACGAATTTTTGGGATTCAGGTTCCCCCACAACGGATAAATGTCCTAAAATCTCAAGATCAACAATTTTCATGATTACTAAACTTTATTTTCTAACATAAAAGATAGTCTGGGCATATGGATGGCTATACCTACGATATCTCCAGAATGTCTTGTCCGATTTAGGTTTTTTTGCTAATTTGTTTTTAAGCTCCAGGTGGGGAATTTAAAATCATTTAGAACATATACGTCAAGAAGTTTGGGTGTCTGCCGTACGAATTGACCCAGAACGACGTGGTTATTATCACGTGGTTTTCGATCCACGTTGACCAATTTTTGATATTTGCAACACTGACATGTTCTAACTATCACTTTTCTCTTGAATGTATTTTCGCCGGAAAAACGGTATTTTAGAACTACATATTAGGCTATGCACATACAAGCTTGTCGAATAGAAATCCTGGGTTTTGGAGGTGATATGTCTGGGGAGCAAGGTGGACGAGGACAGTTTCTTAGTTCAGCTGATCTAGTCAGCGTCCGGTGAGATGTAAGACATGCGGTTGGGCGTTACGCGTTAGATTGTCCAATGCAGGCTGAGGTTTGGAAAGTTTCTCAATACTTCTAGGCTGTGCTTGTTTCACCAGGGTTCAGAAATTAGTAGTGCACCAACCCTGTTGAAGTCTACCACACAGTGACCATAGTATTCTTCAGGAGAGCGGTTGGTTGGTTCATCCAAGGTAGGAAGAGGCTCATCTCGGTCTAGAAATTGCGCGAGATTGCGCCATGTTTCATTGCACGCACCAATGCAAAGAAGGAACAATATTTTTGTTTGTGTTGCGTAGAAGCAATGCGGAGCTAATCTCATATCGGCGAGTGCGATTACTCGCGGTGAGTTCGTGTGGAACCCATTTGTCTATATGCTTCGTCTTTCAACAGACAATTCATCATCCGCAAGCTCTCGGACCGTTACATGGTGATCATGATCCACCGTAGCCTTCAGCACGCCGTCATCAAGAGACCCTTTCCGAACTCTACCTTCTTGCTCTTCGAGAGTCTCATCTCCGTTACGAAAGTGCCATCCTTAACGAAAGTGCAGCATTAACTGACTTTAGTTAGAACTTGCATTTGATGAAGTCTTTAAATTGTTCGTCATTAATTGATGAATGAATTCTGCTTATAAATATCCACCGTCTGCGTTTCACACAATGCTTATTGAATTTTGATCATTTCCAGATGATGTCGTATGTTGAGAGGAGCGTGAATCATGACTATGATAATATCAGCATCCTTAGAAATAACTGGGTTTATAACCTGGGTTTCTAATACCATTAAGTCGTCCTGATGCATAGTCGGAATAACGGGTAATTGAGCTGGAGACACAACGGTTTTTTTTTTGCCAATTTACTAGTTTGTGATCTATGTTAGTCTAGAAAATTTTTCAGCAGACGTAAACTCGCAATCAGAGTGCTGGTAAATGAAAAATTGGAAAGGCCTACTTCTTGAGATACACAAATAAAAGGAAGATAAACACATAAATATGAACTTTTGCCACAAGATTGCCTGAGTGAGGGTTTTTAATTTACGTTTAACCATAGACATTTATAAATTTCATAATTCTAATCTACATCGGACTAGGATTTATCTCTTTTCTAATCGTTTACTCATTCTAATTAAGCAGATTTTAAACAACAAAAAATCGGCCTGTATTTATATAGGTATTGCTAAACGTATAGTAAAATATAATGTTATTAAAATCACAGTCTAGCATCTTTTCCAATTTTTTATTTTTATTTCTTAATAAATTAATTAAATTTTTTTATTTAATTTTGACTATCTTTTGAAAAAAAAAGTTATTCATAATTTCGACGTCAGCGTGCCTAAATAAATTTTTCGTTTGATGTAAAGACTAACAACAATAATAATAAAAAAACTTAAGACAAAAATAAAATTTTGGAATTTTTAAATAAATATGAAATGGTTGTGAGTCTATTAAAAAGATTTACGTATCTTAATTATATAATTCATTAATTTTTCTATTTTAGTTACGCTACGTTTTTTTTTTGTTTCATGAAAATGTGAGAACTTGTATAAAACCTAGTGTTTGTCATACGAAAATTGAAAAATCTGAAATATTTTTGACATAAATTGTCAATCAAATGTGATGTGTACCTCTATGCGTACACAAACATCATTAATTAATTGATTTCTATATGTTCACGAACGATTTGTTTAAATTGTTTGGTGTCAAGTATGTTTAGTACTTCCGACGGAATCGGCACGACACAACATTTACTACAATTTTTATTTAGGTCAATCCCCTGGTTAATGTTTTTCTTTTCAATTATTTTTACTTTTTACCGGAAATAAGTTTTCTTGTAGTTTTGATGTTGTTTTCGCATTTTTTTTTTGTCTCGTACAGTACAGAATGAATTATTAAATGATGAAATTTCTTTGAAATTGGTTCAATTTATTAACGATGGTCAGGCATATTTGTAGCGTTGTCAATTATTGTTGCATTTTGTTTGGAAATTGAAAAATGTTGACAAATTATTTTTGTGAAAATGCGAGGGTGGTTTTAAGTTTGTACGTAAAGTCTTACCGGATTTGTACAGTCTTGATTCTATGTGTTGCGCTATTTGGAGAGGACATCTAGAAAAGCCAAGCTTAACGATTTTTCAATGAAGGCATACGCTTAAACGGATGCTTTGTCAAACTGTATTCCGAGAATGCAACCAATCACACACTAGTTGCAAAAAAAAAAAGTTGAATATGTGTAATCTATCACGTTTGTCAAATATTGAACTTCTCCAACCGGTTGGTAAATTTTTACACTAGTGATTTCGATAGAATGGTGGAATAGGTATGAATTTTATATGAGAACAAGGAGAATGAAAATAATGTGAAATATCGCCATAAAGAATTAATTTTACCGCCCCTTTTTTCACTTTCAACCGAAACGTTCGTTATTGGTGGTGCTCATTTTATCATGAAAATTAAGCTCATGGATTTATCTATCGGTGAATAATTAATTTTTTTTTCTGATTTGTGGCGAGGATTGAACTGAAGACAAGCAAAATATTAATCTACACTCTCTCACCACTGCTCCACCGTTGTGTTGATTTAAAAAGTTTTTCAATTCGCTTAAGTTCTTATTTATATTTTAAAAACTAAATACTCCTCTGTTATATACTTAATCTCCCAAAAACTAATTAATGGATACAAGAATAAATCTAATGTAGGTTTACGTTATACAGCCGCCTTTGCTAATTGTGCGGCTCTAATTATTTCGTTGATTCGTTCGACAATTTTTTTGTATTCGTTAAGGATTTTATGTGCTGTGCTCATTATAGCGGTATTATTTTGTGGCTCCGGGAATTCCAGTCAAAAACATTTCAGTCAAAAATTAAATGGCAACTCAGTCAAAATAGTTTTAGACTGAAATGCCCTTTCAGAAGAAAGTTCAATCAAAAAACTAAAAGACATTCAAATCAAAACTATTTTGACTTGAATTCCTTTCGCATTTATGACTGAAATACCTACAATTCTAAGTTAAATTAGTCGAAATAGGGTCGAAAGGACGAATGTCGAAAGGCCGAATGTCGAAAGGCCGAACCCCGAAAGACTGAATGTCGAAAGGATGAATGTGTCGAAAAATCGAATGTGTCGAAATGCTGAATGTCGAAAAGCCGAATGTCGAAAGGCCGAATTTTGGAAGGCCGAATAGGTCGAAAGGCCGATTGTGTCAAAAGGCCGTTTGGATCGAAGTTGATTTTAATATTTCATCTTTTTTTGTTTTTTTTCTATAAATTTTCAAAATTTATATTTTTATGAAAACCAAAATTTATATTTTTATCAAAATTTTTACATAAAAATGTTTATGAAAATGTTTCGGCTTTTTTATAGACAGTATATTACTTGTAAATGACATTCACTGTATTTTCGATTTGGTAAATCAGAAAAATAACAGAGGCCAATCACTTATAATATATCTACCAACTAAAGTAGAAATATTATCCCTTCCCCCTTTTCTTTCCCGCAGAGTCAATACAAAAGTGTATCGACTCTCAAAAATTAGAAATCTCTTTGGGTTTTCGTGTTGGTAATTCGGTTTCGTACAGAAAAAGTAACGTCTACTCTTCAGGTAGCTACGACCGAACTACAAAAATTCAACTCTAAATTTTTACATTATATGTAAAACTAGACTGTATCGACTTAGTGAATTATATTCAACTAAATCAAACTCAAAAACCTAAGCAGAATTTCAGAAATCTAATTTGTGTGTGTATGATGCCCACACGAATAATTACGAAATTTAACCAATTGTCTGAATATTATGAAAATGTTTCGGTTATTTTATAGACAATATATTACTATAAAAATGTTTTATAGTCATCATCTTTTAAAATCTTACGTTTTTATGTTTGGTAAAACATTTATGCTGGAAACACATGAGCAGAATTTCTGCTAGCAGCACTGCCGGCAGAAATTTGGTTGAATTACATGAGCGTCTTTTTTGGCAAGCAGAATTTTAATTTGTCGTATTTATTTGATACATATTTAATTTTAATGTACAATTTTTTTAAATGAATGATGCATTATTTTGTCACAAATTAATTAATTTGTATCCTCCATTTTGGCACTTGTCACACAAAACATATTTTCTGTCAATAAATGAAAAAAATTGATTGAAAAAAATAAAAAGTATACAAATTGTACTAGATTTGTTATTTTTTACGTAATATAGCCTACTGATTCGCAGCAGAATTAGAAATAGAGACATGAAGCAGAATTCTACATGACAAGCAGAATACATGTATTTCAATTCATTTAAACTTGTGTATTCTAATTTTGCTGCTTACAGCATTCTGCTCATGTATTTCCAGCATTAGGGTACTAGTTTTGGGTTCATGTTACACGCTGCGTTAGAATGTTATGTTAAATGTTGCGTTAAAATGTTGCGTGTCATGTAAAATGTTATATTAAATAAAAATATTTCGTCTCTTTTTATTTAACACATTAAAATAGAAACAAAAAAAAAAACATAGCGAGAGTACTTTCAGTGTTCACGTTACATGTATGCTGTGTTAAAAATGTCATGACATACCATAAATTTTCAATGATCATCATTTTCAAAATACAAAAAATAAAAAATATAAAGGGCTGCCCTCACGAGGTGATCAGAACTTCGGTCTTTGGTATCTTCAATAATGTCATAAAGTTGGTGTGAAAGTTTTGACATTATTGATTTCTATTTTAACCAACATATATTTACTTATACAACAACAGCCAAACAGGCCAAAAGCTTCAGTAAATGGGTACAGGCATCCAATTTAAAACAAAAAATCGTATTTTTTCGGCCGCCGGCGGCCCGATTATAAATATCAAATCTGATCCAAAATCGATCATTTGTTTACTGTTATTATTGTTTGTTTCGTACGTATGTGAATAATAATGTTGTCAAATTTATTTAACTTATTTTCCGAAACCGAAACGGTAAGTATAAATTGTTTATATTTTATAGTCATTGCAGTTATTTATGGCTTGATATTTGTGCAATAATTCGGTTTAACTGAGCATTATTCAGTAGGCTATTGGACACCATAACTCAAATATCTAAAAAGTCAAAAAGTGAATTTGTCTTAAAATGGAAAAATCGGCGCTTAATGATTACATAAAAATAACAAAAACTAACAAAAATTACGACAAATTGGTATTGAATGGGTTTTCATACAATTTAGAAAAAAAACCTGCGAAATTTTTCGATGGGCTTGTGAAAAAAAAAAAATGTGCTATCGAGGGCGATTAACATCTATACTGAATGGTGATAAACACCAAATTGTTAAAGTACCAACCGAACACTGTCATGAGCCTATTGCAAACCGATTGGAGGTACTCAAAACCAATCAAAAAATCAAACAGATGGCTCGCGAGACAGCCCGACCACCATCACAAATAATAAATACTGGATTAGTTAGTTGTAAACCTAACTGTCGGGTTTACTTACCATGTAAAGACTCATTGAAAAATAAAATTCAATATGCTAGACGAAGCATTATAAAGGAGCCTACATCTTTAGATGCTATTGCTATTCCGACACATTTATCCTACGTCGAAGGTAAAATTTTTCAAGTTACTAAAATTATATTGTCCTGAAATTTTATAAACACACTCATATTTTAGGTGAATTATTTGTATTATCACAAAAGGATTTCGGTACCAACAAAATAATTTTAATGGGAACAATCAAAAGTTTACACCAACTATCAACAACTAAAATTTGGCTTATGGATGGTACATTTAAAGTTGTTCCAGGAATAATGACACAATTGTTTACCATCCATGGCCGAATCAGAGACGTTATTGTACCCCTAATATTTTGTCTCATGAGTTCTAAAACACAGGAGTGCTATAGCGAAGTGTTTTATGAAATTTTACGAATTGCCTGTGACAAAAATGTTCAACTCGAACCAAAATTTATGATGACAGACTTTGAGATAGCTATAATCAATGCATCAAAAAGTTTTTTTCCAAATGCTCTTCACAAAGCGTGTGATTTTCACTTTGGGCAGATTTTGTACCGAAGGATTCAGCGTGAAAAGCTCTCAATTAGATATGGGACTGATGAAAATTTTTCATTGGATATGAGAATGCTGAAATGTTTAGCATTTTTACCAATAAATAATATTATTGACTACTACGAAAAGATTAAGCCGGAACTGTGCAGGCACAGTCGAAAAATATTACCGTGGTTCGAGAAAAATTATTTGTATGGCACCAGAAATGCTCGTCTGCGATTTCCACCTGAAATATGGTCCATTAATGAGCTTTTAACAGATAATATGCCTCGCACACAGAATAACGTAGAAGCATGGCATAGACGCCTCAAGGTTGTGGTAGGTAGTTCGCATGTCGGCGTATATAAATTAATAAACCATTTACAAGAAGAGTATATTACCAGTATGTCACTAATCGAAAAAACCATTGCTGGTAATGCAAAAAAAAGAAGACGAGAAGATGCTACGAAGAACAAAAATATAGAAAATATTTTAACAAACATGCCTTCTTTGAGTCCTATTAACATTTTGAAAGATTTGGCATTCAACATACAGTTAAATTAAAATATTATATTTAGACTTGCTAATATTAATAAAAAAAAAATTGAATTACTATAAATTTATTGGTTTTTATTGTTAAATACTAATAAATAACCCAATTAACTGCTACACGCAATCTGTGTTAATACATAATTATAAATCTCGGGATTCGACCATAAAGTTGACTAGAAAATCGAAATTTTATGTTCGAGATTTTTATTTTTCGACTAATATAAATCGATGTAAAAAATTTCTTTAATTTATTTTCGATCACTGATTTTAATTCGAGATTTTTCATGTGTCGATTTTTTTTTTTTCGTTCAAATGATGTGTTCCCTCCCATTTCCAATACAAATCGCGAATTTCATCATAATTGGTTGAGAAATGGACAAGTTCCATAATACATGGCCATATTCCAGAACCTCATCCAAAACTCATTTTAGAATCTCATTTCTAACACAAAAATCAAATTTCATAATAATCGGTTGAGAAATAGACAAGTTTCATCATACTTGACCATATTCCAGAACTTCATCCAGAAATCGTTTTAAAATCCCAGAACTTCATCCAAAACTCATTATAGAATCCCTTTTCTAACACACATATTAAATTTCATAATAATCGGTTGAGAAATAGACAAATTCCATCATACTTGGCCATATTCCAGAACTTCATCCAGAAATCGTTTTAAAATCCCAGATCTTCATCAAAAACACATTTTATAATCCCATTTTCAATACAAATGTCGAATTTCATCGTAATCGGTTGAGAAATGAGCAAGTTCCATCCTACTTGGCCATATTCCAGAACTTCATCCAAAACAGGTTTAGAATCCCATTTTCAACGCACATGTGATGAGAAATAGTCAAGTTCCACATTCTTGGCCATATTTTAGAACTTCATCCAAGACTCATTTTAGAATCCCATTTCCAACACACATGTCAAATTTCATAATAATCGGTTGATAAATAGGCAAGTTCCATCATATAAAAAATTTGCTAACTATTCACTACATCCAAATCCAACCCCAACCCAACTCCAACTCAAGTTCAACTCAACGCGCAAATTGACCCCTAATTTAACCTTCAAATCAATTCCCAATTCAATAATCAAATAAGCATATATAAAAAAAATCGTAAATATTCATAAAAGCAGGAATTTTGGGTCAATTCGTATGGCAGGTACCCCACCCCCTTGACGTACAGTCTCCAAAAGCTTTTCAAATCTCCGCCTTGACCATAGAAACAGATTGGCGAAAAAAAAATCCAAATCGGACAAGCCGTTCTCGAGATACCATGGGTCCAGACACACAGACACACAGACAGACGGACGGACATTTTTTTTTTTTTGCATTTTCAGACTCAGGGACTTTCAAAACGTCGAGAAAAGTGGTTTTGGACCAACCAAATTTTTCATCATTTTTGACAGGATTTCAATACTTTGGTCTTTTTAGACCGAAGTAAAAAATAAATCATGTCATATAGCAAAAATTTTGTTACGAACTGGGCTACTGAGTTCGTTCGGATTTTGATATTAAAAACACTGTGTACTTTTTATTTCACTCTACTTTTATACATTTTGATATTTGCTTTGACTTTACTATTTAATCTGTCCGCTTGCTACTGATGGGGCCTATGACAACAGATTTATTTCTTTATTTAACGATTTAAAATAAACCAAAAACTTTCTCTGCTTGCCATCGGTTGCGTTTATAACACTTAACCATCTAAGTTAATGCTGTTCATTACGTGAGCTTGTTTTATGATGGTCAAAAAAGTCACAATATTTACCTCTATTTTTGATTTTATGTTTTACCAAACATTTGCGGTTCAGGTGGAGCTTGAACCCCATTCGTTTTTTTTTGTCATATAATTAAAAATTAATTAAGGGTTGGATTAGGTATAATCTGGAAAAAAATACAGAAACTGAAAATCCTGAAAAAAAATCCAGCAACAAAAAACTCAGAAAAACAAAAATCCAGAATAATTAAAATTTATAAAATGTCTGTCAAATTAAAGTTTTTCTGTAAAGTTCTTAATATTTATGATAATGGAAATTGCTTCGTCAACCTTTTAGACATAGATCAAAGTAATCGTCTCGCTCATATCGCTTCTACTGATGGTCTAAAAATGGGGTTGGCCACGTATCACTGTTTCTAAAATCTTTTCTCCAAAATCTTGTCACCAAAAATCTTTTTGGAGAAAATCTTGTTTCTCAAAATCTTGTTTATTAAATTAATCTTTTATAGATTTTACATTAAAATAAAATGGCATCGACTAATTTAACTTCGATTTGTAGAGGCTAACGGCTTCGGTAACTCTCACGGGCACCCCCCCCCCCCCGTTCGCTTAGCCCTCCGAGGAGCTTTAGATTTGAACTTCGGGGGATGTAGAAATGTAAAATTGATTTTTGTTCATTTATTTTAAACAAAATATATTTTCTGGATTGCTTTTCTGGTAATTTTTAGATTTTTTTCCAAAATTTTTTTTCTGGATTTTTTCATTTCAACTATTCTGGATTTTAAAATTTCTGGATTTTTTTCCAGGCAAATGTAGTGATCCTATTAATTAATTATAATAAAAAAAAGATAAATAAATTTGTTTTTCCGACAAAATTTGATCACATTAATATGCTACATGCACAGGATTTATTGGCACGTATTTTCAATTTATTTGAATTATTTTACATTAAGAAATAAATTCAATGGTTTTAAATATCATTTCGGCCTTTCGACATTCGGCCTTTTGACCTATTCGGCCTTTCGACATTCGGCCTTTCGAAACATTCGGCCTTTCGACACATTCGGCTTTTCGACATTCAGCCTTTCGACACATTCGGCCATTTAGGGCCATATTTATAGACCAAACTTTAACTATAGCAGTAGTCACTGTTTTCGAAAAACAACTATTTTTGGTCACTAAAAGCACTGTTTTAACCAGGATTTTATTTTGGTATTAATAGACGTTGTTAAAACAACTGTTTTCGAACTAGTGCTACCAATATTAAAATAACAAAAACAGCGGCAATTTAATTTGTTAATTTATAAAAATTATAACTTACAGTTATGATATTTATTTGTTATTGCTTTATAATGTAAATAAATAGTTCTAGTGGAAACGAACCGATAGGATTCACCAATTTACCCACCAATTTTTGATTGGTATCATAAAAAAATATAAAATAATTTTAGAAAATAAAGAGACTCATTCGGTGACAAATACGGAAAAAAAAGGTTGGAAGAGTGCCGCTTTAGAATATAATAGCCAAATAATCGGTCCGCCCAAAACTACCAAACATGAAGGCAGTTTACGCAAATTGGAAAGGTAAATTGCGAAACGAGTTGGCTAACAAAAAAAAAGATGTTCTAGGTACTGGTGGTGGTCCTTCTACAGTAAAACTCTTTCAGGCTGATGGCGAGTTACATGAATTAATTCTGCCAACGATTGTTGATGAGTCCGCAAGTAAACTGTTACGATAATGATTCAGGATTTAGGAATGAAACGGTAATTATAAATTCCATACTTACTACGAATTGTATATGATAATTAATTATTATTTTAAATTTGTAGGAGCAAAACAGTCAAAATTGTCAAGGTTTTGAAGAGGATCCAAACGAAAATCTGGACAGTGCAGAAGCCAGTGACTGTAATGATCAAGATATGACTGTACAACAAGCGTTACCGTATTTATCAACAACATCCGAAACACCAAATATGCCTTCAATACAAGCCATCGGGGCACCAACAGTGATTGCTTATTTCCCTCTAAGCAGAAAACGAAGTACTAGCAATTCAGGTTTATCTAAAGAAATTACTACGCTTCAAAAGAAGGCTTTGTTATCTAAAATTAAATCCATAAGCAATGAAGCAAAGGAGAAATGTTACTTCGCACAAGAAAAGGCATACGAGGCACAGCGAATTTATTATGAAAGGAAGAGGATTTGAAAACAACCAGTTGCGTAATAACGCAGAGCAATCATGATTTTTTGCTTTACCGTCAAAGGTAAACTTCTATTATCAATATGCTTCAGATCATTTTCCACTAACGTTTCCAAATCGGAGTCTTTTTTTAAATTCTTCATCTGTATAAAAATCTTCTGTGATTCGCATTTTTCTTTTCGGACATAGTTATTGTATTTTTTAATAAATAATCAGAACCATCTGATGCGGATGATGATATTGAAGAAAATGAAGAATACATTTAACAGTAAAATATTTTATTTATTTATGTGGAACACAATTTACAAAAAAAAAATGTATTTTCGAAAATTTGTAACAACTGTTTGAAACAGTTGTTATAGTGAGGTTTATAAATACCAAAAAAATTGCTTTAGTAACAACAGTGGTTGTAGTGCGGACTATAAATATGGCCCTTAACATTCGGCCTTCCGCCCCATTCGGCCTTTCGGCGTTCGGCCTTTCGACATTCGGCCTTTCGACATTCGACCTTCTGGCATTCGGCCTTTCAACATCGAACGATCAGTCACAAAACCAAAATAAATTCCAGTAAAAAATGTTTTGACTTGAATGCCTTTGTAGTTTTTTGATTGAACTTGTTTCTGAAAAGGCATTTTAGTCTAAAACTATTTTGACTGAGTTGCCTTTTAATTTTTGACTGAAATTCCTTTCTGTTTTTAACTGAACTGCTTTGACTGGGGCGCCGGGGTAAAAGGTATTCCAGTCCAAAAATGTGTGACTAAACACTAAAATACTTTTCAAGAAGGTCGTTCAGTCCAAAAACACAAAGGGCATTTAAGTCAAACTGTTTTCTGACCGAAATACTTTTTTTTTGGACTGAAGTTCCATTATAAAAGGAGTTTTAGTCATAATATTTGTATGGGAAATTTTATGACTGAAACGCCTTTCCCGGGACCTTATTTTATATTGCTTATTGTTGTTGTTGACAATTTGATCCCTGTCTGTAGCATCTGGTAATCCTGCTATCCATTTCCATGCTGTTTCAATACATCTGGTTCTTGTTTTTTTACCTTTGAGTTCCGAATTTAGTTGATTGATTTGTTCAACCTGGTTGATCAATTGAGGTTTGACCGGCTTTCCCGGTCAATATCGTTGATTTCAGGTGAAATTTTATTGATTATTTCTTCGTAGCTGGTTAAGTTGATGATATGTATGAGCTTGAATTTCCCGTTGATGACTCGTCCAGTTTAAGTGTAATTATCGGAGTGTCATATTCGTATATATTTAGGGACGTTGTTGTGGTCCAAAGACAAAACGCTAGAAAATGAAAGATATCATTTAGCTATATTTTTGATATGAGTTTTGTGTCATCTGTTGAAAGGGGGCTAGCCTCTACTTCCAATCTAGATAAGGCGTTCGCAACTTTGCTGGTGCAACCAGGTTTGTAGACTACTTCATAATTATATTCCTCTAGTCGAGCTTTCCACCATTTTCGCGTTGTTATTTCTATTACTAAATTAAAATGTTAATGGTTGATTGATGGTCTGTGACAATCCTAATCTTTTTTGCGCCATACCGGTAATTTCGTAAACTGTCCAAAACCCAAATGATGCCCAACATTTCCTTTTCATTAACCGCATAATTTTCTTCTGTTTTATTTAGTGATTGTGAGATAAATGTGATTGGTTTATCTCCAGTTTTAGATTTCCGGGGCTCTTGATTTTTTGAATAGCAAGAACCTTTTTTGGATCAGGTCTAATGCTCGATTGATTATGATATATCCAAAAAATTCTGTTTCACTTTTTAGAAATTCTGTTTTATCGAGATTAACTCGCAGGTTGGCTTTTGTTAATTTTGAAAATACTTTTTCGATGTTAGCCAGATGTTCTTCTTCGGTATTTCCACCAAAAATGATAAGGTCGTTTTTCTCTGAAAGATCGTTGGATCCTTTTTGTATTCCGAAGGGAAGTCTTAAAAATTATACTTCCGGTTCATCGTTGAAAATGATGTTTTAGGTATGCCTGCTTCTTTCATCTTGATTTGATGGAATCCGGTCGTAACAATGTTCGGTATATGGGGAATAGGGTACGTGTCTGATGTTGTTACCGCAATTAGTCTTTTAAAATCGATGACCATCCTGCATTTATTAACTCCTGAGGCGCCCACTTTTTTCTCCACTACCCAGATTGTTATATGGGCTTTTGGAGTGTCTTTTATAATCCCGTCTGTTAACAATTGAGTGATTTGTTTTTCCTCTTCACTCCTCATGCTTACTGGGTAAAGATAAGATGATCCTGAAGCTGTTTTTTCGTCTTTAGCGTTAACCGTCCCATCGACACTATACACTTGATCTAATGTATAGTATACACCGGTTTATACAATTTTTAAAAGCTCCTCTGGATAGTTTTTAACTTTTTTGGAATCTGCACTAGCTGCTTCTCCTACAGTTTTTATATTATATAATGAATGTTTAAATCTATGAAACCGTACCCGTTGGTAGCTAAAAACGGCCCCGCGCGAGTTGATTCACCATTACTGGCTACCAAATCTATGTATGTAGGTGCTTTACTTTTTCTTGAATTATCATGGTGTTTAATGGTACGTTTCTGGTAGTTTGATGGTCTACCCATGCACTAAGCACCCGCTCTATCTCTTCCATAACCTTAGTTCTTTACTTTGAAATAATTTTTGCAGTTAAAGGTGTCACTCTTTGTACACTTGATACAATTTTATCTCTATCGTCTGCATCAAACCACTTTAAAATATCAATTTTTAATTCTAAAATTATTGCTTTGCATGCTTTTTCTTGCACTTTCCATCACAACTCGCTGTTCGCTTTCATCCCTTGTATAACAAAAACAAACAAAAGAGAACTAAAAACTCTAAATAATCTATTTGTGTGAGTCCCTGAAAGTCATACACAAAGAAAATGAGAAAAAAAATATTTTGTCCGTAATTGCGAATATTCCACCCGTAAACCGAAACCTTGCTTTTATCATACATTTGTCACGTCCGTAAATCGAAGGCTACTAACTTGTTGATTATACAAAAAATAATAATAAATAAGAAAGTTTAGAGTCAGCTTTTAAATAATTGTGCCGGATGCTCGTGGGGGATGCTCATGTAACTTAAACTAACGGCTGGAAATTTAGCTGATTTAGCACTTGTGGTTTATTGCTAACTTATATGTACCAAAGCACAACATCAATGCTTAATTTCATAAACAGCTTAACATTATCGAGCTTGGATCTAACATTTTTTTTTTGCAAATTCACACCCGCGGAAGATTAACTGCAAATCATTCGGTTGTCATATTTTTTATTTTTTTTTTCGATTTCAACTTTAATTCATCTCGACTGAGACGCCACCAGAACAAAAACCATACCACTCAACTTATACAGAATTTTAATTTTAATAATAATAATAATAATTAGGCGTAATAATTAATTTTTCGTTTTATTATTTTTACTTCTAATTTTTGCGTTAGCCAACCAACAAAAATCATTAATCAAAACGGCAAAGAAAATTTTTAATTTGTTGTTTTTTCCTGCAACAACATTACGAAATTAATCTCTTTTGTACACGACGACACGATGACGATGACAATGACGACAGTCGACAATAACGAGTACAAAATAAAAAAAAAAAACTGTGAAATTCCCGCATGATCCATTACAAATGAGTAAAATACACACCGGCCACGTGTAATAAGTTAAGGGTGTGAAGAGTTCAACATTGCAGCAATTAGACATCAAACATTTTTCCGGCAAATATTGTCTTCTTCTTCTGCTTCTTCTTATTTCGCTTTTTAATTATTGTTGTTTTTATATAAATTTACTTTTTTATTGTTATATTTTTAGAAATCATATAATTTTTTATTGTTGTTATTAAAATGGCTTTTGTTGTTGGATTTTTTAATAATTATGTACGGGGGAAATTTTTATTTTTTATTTTTTAAATATTTTCACGAGCAACAACGTATACATAACAATTAAACTACTCTCATTATACAAGAAAGTTAAATATGTAATTACATTTCTAACAGAATATTATATTTATATAAATTGTGTTCTACTCGACGTCTTGTGTCTTTACAGTTGATTATGATTTTATATGTTTATTTAATGGACGAAAATATCAAATTGGTTATAATATCACGAATAAAGTGGTTCAAAGTAGAGAATAACTATAAAATTTCGCAGATAGAGCTTCTGCTATCTACTACCAAAACATGCAGATAAATATTCCTATCTGACATAATAATCTAATCGCAAGAGCAGCCTATTATTAAAAACGCATTGATGCAGTGGGAGGCGATCTATCAAATTATGGGTAAATAGTTAAAAAAAATCTACTTTACCTTTGTAACATGGGTAAGTTTAGGGAGCTCTCTTCCAAGCGTACACTTCTTTTGTATTATCAACTCTGATTTTATTGCTTCCAAGCTTACTGAAATTTTAGTTGTAATTCCGATTAGCTTTTAAGCTGAAGATATAACATTATATATCTTCCTTTACTACCTTACAAGCTATCATCCAAGTGTAATCCTGAGCCTAACTCATTCCGATCTATTTGTCTGTCCCATGTCATCTACTGCATTTTCTACTTGATTGAAAGTTCACAAAATATTCGAAAATTAAGAAATTTTATTTGAGAAATTCTACAATTTTTGACTTGAGTACGTTAACAGACATAAAATATAATGATCACGAGATAACAATAAAATAAAGAATAAAAAGAATTACAATTGACATAACAATATATTTAGGTCAGATCATAATTTTGCTTCAACCTATACGTTTAAAGCTGTCTCTGCTTAAGTTAAAATCGAATATATGGGCGATTTTATTAAAACTCTTCTACATCACGTTAACCGGTTCATTGTTACCATAGTTTGTTCTGTGTTTATTCACGATGGAGAAACTCATGGGCACTTAAATTCCTAATCGATGCCTTTATTTTAATTGATTCCGGTATAGATGGTGAATCGATTTGATGAAGTAAAATATTTACACAAACGAACACTTTAAAAGCTCTCGTTTATTTGTGTTACCATGTGATAGGTTTTGCATCCAGAAGGATATAGGATGGTGGTCGCTTGAGGTTATCGTGGCTTTGAAGTCTTCCTGTAGTTTGTTGGTATCGCCGATGTCTTTAACAGTTCTGTAGATTTTCAGATTATTTGTAGACATTAATACTTATAATGAAGGTGCTTTTGATAGTTATTCGTTTCCTTTGTAATGATTACTAATGTCTATATCGTTGGAAGTGTAAACTAGTGTTAATAACATTTATGTAGTGAGAGGTGACTGCTCTGTTATATTATTGAAATATGTAAATTTAAGTTCAGTTCTGTTCTGTCATTAATCGAATACACATCTTTGTTTTAACTTATTCCGTTTTGCTGCTGCTGCGAAATATTTAATAGGATATGGGCCCTGGCGTGTAAATTGGTGCGAAACAAACGTTTAGTTGGGCCAATTTGAGCAATTTTTGATTGGATTTTTTTTTTTTGAAATTTGTGTTCAAAGGACGTGAGTTCGACAGCTGGTTTTTCCGCCTGAAAATTACTTTGGACGAAAAGAGTGTCGAAAAATGGCTGGAAGAAGATGCCGTCTTGCGTAGTGGAAAGCTGTATGTGTTTGAGTTGAAGCGTGTGCGACATGAAATAGCGAATATTACAACATCATCAAACGAGGCATTGCTTCGAAAGCATCGAATGGAATGGAATCTGCAAGTGAAGTCAAAATAAAGCATTCGTCTGTGGCATCGTCGGTTGGCACATTCATAAATGTTATTTAGCGTTTATCGACTTTAGTCGATGGAATGGGTGCCATGAACAACGATGCTGAAGCTTTAACGGTTTAAGCGGAGCACGATCGAGTCGTATATTGGAGCTTGCGCACAGTGATGTGTGTGGGACTGTTACTGTCACGTGGGTTGATCAGCGTTTCTTGGTGACATTCATCGACAATTACACTCATTTCACGGTTGTATTCTGATAAAAAACCGATCTAACGTTCTTGATATGTTTCAGAAGTAAAAGTCGATGGCGGAGACGCACACTGGAAAGAAAATTTCAAGAATCCGATGCGACAATGATGGCGAATATACTTCCAATAAATTCACGACCATTTGTGATGAAGCCGGAATTCAGATCCAATACAGCGAAGAAGTATACAACACATCAACATAATCGGGTCGCCGAACGAATGAACAGGACATTGCTTGAGAAGGCACGTTCTATGATCGCTAATTCCAAAATAAATAAGGATTTTTGGGGTGAGGCCGTGTACTGGGCGGCATACATAGCGAATCGCAGTCCGTCACGTGTGATTGTTTTGGATGCGACACACTAGTTGAGCTTTGGACAGGCAAGAAACCCAATCTGTCAAGGCTTCGTGTAGACCAATTACGCAAGAAATTGGATATGAAATCATCGAAAATGGTAATGGTCGGCTATGCTGTGAATGGTTACCGCCTGTGGGACCCATCGAAGAACGGGATTGTTACACAACGAGATGTTGTGTTTAATGAGTCGCAACCGAATTCTTCTTCAGTTTTCTTCGAGACAGAGTCATTCTCGGACGGTGTTGACGAGGCGGAGAGTTCAACGGACAGCGATGCGACGAATGTCGAACGAGATGATGCTCGATCTGCTGGTGCAGATGAAATCAACCATTGAACGTGGCATTGTGGCCACAGCGAAAGCGTCAACAACCGAAGCGGTATGAAGATTTTTTCGATCCGACAAAGCTCAAAAAGCATGAGGACAACGGGGAGGAATACTTTTTGGCGTTTGCCAGTTGTTACCTGCAAGTGGGTGTTTTCCCGAAAGCGAAACGATGTAGGCAAGTAGGCATCGTACAAGACGCGATTGGTAGCCCTTGGTTTTACCCAGCGTGAGGGACTTGATTTTCACGAAACCTACTATCCGATGGCAAGGATTATTACAAAAAGAGTCATGGTGGCTCTTGCTGTCTGTGATTTTATTTGTAAACTGAATAAGTCACTCTACGGATTGAAGCAAGCGTCACGTGTGTGGCATGAACGATTCCATGGTTTCATGCTCGAAATCGGGTTTGTTCGCTCAGAATATGATCATTGCTTATATTCTCGTGACAATGGAGACGAAATGGTATACCCGCTATTATATGTATACGATCTGATTATATTGAGCGAAAACATCGATAACATCATCAGGATCAAACAGCTGGTGTCAAAGGAATTCGAAATGCATGACATAGGCGAAACAAAGAATTTTCTAGAAATCAACATCGAACGTGACCGGAAGACGTATTGCATCGTTTTGGAATGGTCGATTGTAAACCGAGTTTGACTCCAATAGACTTCCAACTGAAATTAGAAAGGAAGGCTGAAGCTGATCTTGATATACGCGGCTTGTACGACTCGCCAAAACTTATCAGCGGCAGTGAATTACTTCAGTCAATTTCAATCATGTCCAACTGAAGAGCATTGGAAGGCAGCGAAAATAATACTACGATACTTCAGAGGAGCAATTGACCTGAAACTGGATTATCGGAACGATGAGAATTCGGTCGTGTTGACTGGATATGCGGATATCAATAATAGAAAATCGGCTTCTGGCAATGTGATGAAAGCGTTTGGCGCAACTGTGACTTGAATCACACGTAAGCAGACTTGTGTTTCTTTGTCGCCCACCGAAGCTGAACATGTTTCACTGTGCTTGGCTATAATGAAATTATGTGGCTGCGTGGATTTCTGATGGAAATTGGAGAACCTCCCGAAGAATCAATAATATTGCACGAAGACAATCAAGGAGCGATTGTGAACTCATCTCAAGAAAAAGAAATGCAGCGTACAAAGCACATTGATGTTAAGTTCAACTTTGTATGTGATTTAATAGCCAAAGGTATTATTGAATTAATTTCAACGAATGCACCACTAGCTGACATCATGGCTAAAGGACTACCAAAGGTGACATTTGAATATTTGCGAAATCGACTAAACTTAATTCGGATGGAACAATTATTTTCTTTGTATTGATTTAATTTGTTTAAATTGTATTCTTGATTTATATGTGAACTCGACTTGACATTTGCAATTGCCGATCGAATTTGGATTATTATCGATAGGAATTGAGGCGGAGTGTTGGAAGTGTAAGCTATATAGTCTTAATGACATTTATGTAGTGAGAGGTGGTAGCTCTGTTATATTATTGAAATAAATTTAAGTTCAGTTCTGTTCTGTCGAAGTATTTAAGATATATCAGTTTTGGAATTGGTTGCACAATTATTAAAGCGATCAAATTTATGATTACACCTTCCATTGTTGAGGTGGAGCTGGATAGTTTATTTGTTTCCATCCAATTTGTCACATGGTCTGCACAGGTTGAGAAGGATGCATAGTCCTGAGGGCAATTAATGTCTTTACACGTCAACCTGATTAGAACTGGTGTAATTATCTTCATCGGAAAACGATTACTAGATCTGACTACATAAAACACTTGATGTTAACTTGAGTAAACTCTCTTGGACATGTAGCTTGAGTCAAATTGTAAAATGTAACTGCTATAGTTTGATAATGCAGGAGAGCTTCGTATAAATTCTGTGATTAAGCTTTAAAATATTATTTTAGCTTCGATCTCCAGGGACTAAACTTATTGGAATCCTGCCAAATTTAACCAAACATTTTTAGTCCACTTTTCTCAACGATTTGAAGGTCCTTGAGCCCAAAAAAGCTAAAAACTCCCAAATCCATCTCTGACTGACCCGCTTATTGTTTTACTGGACCCCAACTACATCACCAAATCAAACCCCAACCCAACAATCAACTCAATCAACAATTAAATCCTCAACCCTACAACTCAACCGTGAACACAGTGTTCAACTCATTTTCTTAATTAACACTGTTCGTAAATTGGACGCTAATTCCAATTTCGATTTTTCCGAATTCACCATAGAAACAGATTGGTGAAAAAAAAAGTTACTGGAGTTGAAAGTTGAGTTAAAGTATAATCGACGTTGAGTGGGGAGAGTTAAAGATTGAGGTGGAAATTAGCTTGGGTTCCTGTATACCTACGCAAGTATTTGGGGATTAAGTAGAGCGTTGGAGTTGGGATTGCGTTGAGATTTGCATTTGGATAGAGTTGGAATTGACTTAATCGTTCAGTTGCGGATTTATTTGGGGGTTAATTTAAGATTTAAGTTGGAAATTAGTTCGAGTTGTTCTGAGTGATGTTCATGAATACATACAGCTTTTTTTTGGACCGTCTTGATTTGAGAATTGAATTGAAAAGTTTTAGAGTTTGAGGTTGAATTCAAGATTAAGTTGTGGTCGAGTAGGGAGTTGAGTTGGGGGTTAGACGAGCTGTTCAGTTTTAGAATTAATTGGTAGTTGTTTCCAGTGGCAGTTTTCGAA
Source organism: Tipula helvola (assembly GCA_963556165.1). Classification (NCBI taxonomy): domain Eukaryota; kingdom Metazoa; phylum Arthropoda; class Insecta; order Diptera; family Tipulidae; genus Tipula; species Tipula helvola. The sequence goes on from OY744483.1 coordinate 51,806,520, forward strand.
CCGTGTGGATTCAGGAATTGAGTTGTGAGTTTTGTTTTGAGTTAATTTGATGGTGTAGTTTAGCATTAAATTACGGGTTCAGTTGGGACTGAGGTGAAGATTTGTTGAGGTTAAGTGACTGATTCGATTTGACTCTTAGTTCAAGTATGCACGTAATTTCTCGGAAAGAAATTCTGGCACCTCTTGAGGTTTCAGCTTATTAACAGAAATTATTGGCTTCATTAACCAAACTTACTGGAAATATGTCTTCGATGCAACTTCTTGCTATGGGGACCATTCTGTATTTTCCTAGGTTGTTATGAGTTAAGATCTGGTCGCTTATTCTTTAGCTAAAGTTGGTTCGCGATTAACATTAAATTGTCTCCAATCTGCTCTTCCCTCGATTTTAACAAGGTAGACAAGCTATTAAAACTTCACTCTTAAAAATTTAAGGCTGAAGTGGCTTGCTTCTTCTGTTTGCCGATGGGTCATTAATGATTATATCATTATGAAAAACCTAATCGGAGGTTTATATTGTGGTTTTAATGCGGTTTAATGTGATTATCTCTAGTGTGATACGAAATTGTTGCTCTAATCTGGTCCAGTTTGCCAGGGCTGCTGCATATACACTTTTGCAAATTGGGATAGATTCCTGGATTTGTAGTATGGGTCCGTTGTAGCATTGAGTGCTGATACATATGAGAAAGGCATTTCATTGAACCAGGGTTATATAAGTAATTGCTGAAGTTGCTATACTACTTTTCATTTTCATTATTCTATTAGGTATTATAACTTATTTAATTTCCTCCTTTATTTTGCAAAAAAAAAATTAACATGTGTTAATTGGGTCTGGTAATTTTTATTTCAAAATATTTTCCGTCATTTCCTACAATTTTTTCCCATAATTCTGGCATTAGTTGATACTGTGAAAGTAGTTGAGCTAAAATTCTCCAATCAAATTTGGGTTCAATGCACGGTTAAAGTCGAGTAGTTGTTGTTGATAGCGTTGATAGTCGACAGTTTCACCTGGCACCAGGATCTCATTAGGATTTTTACGTTTTGGAGTGTCGAAATAGATCACTTTTCATCACCAGTCATAATCTTATTAAGAAACAATTTTGTTTTTGTACCGAAAAAGCAATGAAAGAATTGAAGCGATTTTCGAAATCCTTTTCTTTCAACTCATGTCGAAACCACTTTAATTTCTTTTAAATATCCCATTTTATGTAAGCATTTGCTAACAGCACCTTATGTAACATTTAATGCTAGTTAGTACAACTTGGTTTTCAGTTTTAGTGTTGTCTTCATCCAATAACAGACGAAACCAATGAGGAAGAAGCCAAAAGCTCATCCAAGAGCAGAAGAAACCAATGAGGAACGTAATGAGCGCTTGGAAGAACAACAACGCCATAATGTTAGATACCAAAGAGCCCTAAACTAGAATGAATGGCCGACCTACAAGGACGCTATTAATACTCACGCACCTACCAAAGCTTGGGACCTTTCAATGTTATGTGCACTCACTGTGGAGCTATTCATTTTTCTGAAGAACTTGTACCCAATCAAACTAACCGCAACTCTTTTAGTGACGGCAAAATCAAATTGGACACATCGATATTTTCTAATGAATTAATGCGCCTGTTTTTACGACGTCACCAACATGCGGAGGAATTCCACAAAAGGATCCAAAATTTAAATGCTTGCTTCGCTCTGGATTCGTTTAACGTGAATGACAAATCGCACCATTAACAATCATCGTATCTATAGTTTTATCGTAAGCGGACAAATTTACCATAAAAGGAATCTTCGCAGTTTATTCAAATATACTTCCTGGACCCCGATGATGCTATAGTGGAACGACTTGGATATCCGATTAACCATATGGAATTAGTGAAGCTATAATTGAAATGCTGGAGCAGATCATTAGATCTTAAAACAGTTTCGTGCAAGGTTTTATGATGATGCGAGAAGTAGAACAAAAAGTTTACCAGCTGGCGAATACCACCGGAATCACACCTCCACATGTTCGGCTCCTGTTTATGTTACCAGAAGGTGCCGATTATAGAAGATTTAACGTTCCTACATTATTCTCACACTAAAGGTCGATCAAAGTTTTCCAGAGAACTAATTGGTGAACAAACGTGTAGAACCTTTCACTTATCCGTTGTTTTACCCGAAAGTAACGTACGGATATTTTACAGATATCAAACTCCATAAATCTTATGTCAGCCGTCAATATCTTACGCGGCTTGAATTGGCACAATACCGTATTGCTTTTCGGCAGAAATTCATCAAGCTCCTTCCACCAGAAAATTATACTATATATTGGGCCCTGATCTATGCGAAGTCAGGTTGTTCGACGTCTTGGCCTGCAATTAAAGCAGCGTCATATATTGCTCTAAACGATGGAACTACCTTACAACAGCTTACCCAAGATCGACTTGATCTCGTCGCTCGAATTGCCAAACTTAAATTTGACGAAATCATCGAACAACTAGATAAACGTCAAATCTTTGGAGTCGCTGCTTATGTATATAGAATTTCAGAAACGAGGTGTCCCACACATGCACCTGCTGCTTGCTGATTAAAAACCCTGAAGGCCTGAAGACAAGATACATAATGCAGAAGAACTAGACGATCTAACATCAGCTGAAATTCCTGGCAACGATTTTTCTGAATTGCGAAAACTAGTTTTAAAATGGTTGATTCATAATCCATGTGGAAACCTGAACCAAGATGCACCCGGAATGATAAATTTCCGAATGACTTCCTCAAGCATTTCCAATGATTTAACATCTTTATAGCGGATGACGAGAAGCCAAAGTACCAAAGTACCGACGTCGCTATGACCCGAAATTGGATCAACATAACACCTACCAATTTTTACATGAACATGCCGTATACCGCAAGGATCGAAATGCTCATCGAATAACACGGAATAATCGTCATATTGTTCCATATAACGCTTATCTACTAAAGCGGTACGATTATCATATAAATGTAGAATATGTGGAGTATCCGTGCAGTAAAATATTTGTAAAAATATATTTATAAGGGTCATGACTGTGCGTCTATCAAAATAATCGAAGATGAAAGAAGACTTAGTTATAATGAAGCAACACTTATGTAGAAGGTAGATGCATTACTTCACCAGAAGCATGCTGGCGATTATTCGGTAATCAGATCCAAAAGTAGAGCCACTTCGTTCAACGATTAGACATCCATTTGTCCGGCCAATACAGAATCACAATTATCGGCCAAGCACAAGAAGATTTGGCAGACATCCGATAGAAGAATTCAAAATTAGGCGCCTATTTTCTATATAAATAAGCGTTGAGACTGCAAGAACAAGAAGACCGTCGTTTAAATAGAAATTCGGAAATAGTTTACAATTATTATGCCTATAGAAAACGTTGTCTACGCGCCATTGGCAGAATTCATAATGTAAATTTCGCCGCCCAACCGCGGAACTCTATCACATGCGACTGTGTATCACGTTAAGAACGCAACAAGTTTCAATCATCTCTTAATGTTTAACAATACTCAATATGCGACAAACAAGCAAGCATGTCTTACCCAAGGACTCGTATACGACGATCAACAGTGGATAGAAGGTTTGCAGGAAACTTCCTGATCCTTGCTTCTCCCGAAAACCCAAAACGCCTATAGGAAATATTTAAACGAGACTTGTGTGAAGATTTTATCCAAGAAGCCAGACGAACTGGCAAATCTGACAAAGAATGAATTGAACGCGCTTATCATCGCATACAAGCTAAACACTGAAGCAACAGAATGCAGAATTTCCGCTTCTGGGTGGAACGATTCGGTATGGACAATATTGACGACTACGGAAAACAGCTAAACGAGCAAATCTTTAATCTTGGTAATTCAAGTACTCTTGGCAGACGCATGTATGAGATGCTTAAAGGTAAACAAATCAAAATTGTTGATAAAATCTTAGACGCAGTAGAAAATACGAACCTTAGCCCAAAGTGTTTCTTTATTGGTGAACCTGGTGGCACAGTTAAGACTGGTGTCTATATGATTCAGTCAAAGATCAGCCAGAAGGGGCGCTCCAATTCACGTCTGAATTTCTTTCCATCGAAATGGCCATTATAAGCCTTTTTAAATTGGTAAGTTAATTTCTAGAACAAGTTTCATGCCAGTCTGTGAAAAACTGAGTCAGTTACACCGTCTTTCAGCTCAATCGGAGAAGAAATGGCGTAATTCTGTTCAAACTGGAAATTTTCTAGAGTCACACCCGGAACTCATTTTGACATTTCATTTTCATTATACAAACCGAGTCTTATATAAACCGGTTGAAAAATGGCTTAGTTCCATTCAAATTGGCCATTTTCTAGAACCACATTTGAAACTCATATGGGAATCTCATTTTCATCATACAAACCGATTTTAGTAGATAAACCAATTTTAATTTTTTGCGAAAAAATATAAAATTCGTGAAATCCTGATTTCCGTAGTTTATTTTTGCCATTTCTAACCAGACTGCTACTAAATAAACCAATTACGTTCAATTAAACATTTACATATGACACATATAACATTTAACCAACGATCATGAAATTATTTTTTGCAAATCGGCAAACTAACTATAGACCATTATGCCGATGAATCGCAGAATCAATTTATAATTATGTGTGGGGCACTTATATAGCGTTAATAATTCATTCAATATTAAGAGCACGAGACGCACAAAATAATTCATAATTAACGAGCACAAGATGATAAACTAACCGTATTAAATACCAAACACACAAACATACAGATAAATCCAAATTATTTTCGCTAATTTAATTTTCAATTTTCCACTTAGAATTGAACGAATATTTTTTTTTTTTTTTTGTATTATATAATTTACAAACTGGTAACCGACTCTTTAGATCTACGCGTTCATAATGGAAAATCGTTTAAAATTTATAATTTATGGTGAAATAAATTAAGTAAATAACAAACAAACACGATTTTCTTCTTTTTATATTTATTTTGCTGCCTTTTCAAAATCCGCACATAATTTATGGTTGGGGGTTTGGTTACGAATTTATTATTTCCATTCAATAGATACTCAAGAAAAAATAAAAAATAAAAAAATGCGAAATTGACATCCACCCTATATTTAACAATAAACTACGCACCATCCGTACCAAACCATTGGCGAGTGCGATAGATAAGAAAATGATGAATTGTCTATTATTTATTATTTGAAAACAACAATTAAATTGATGGGTAGTAGAATAGCACATACACTTCCCCTGTAAATACATAATTGAATGATTGATTCGAATTCACTATAGAATTTGACACAAACACACAAATCATTATAATACACTGGATACCACCAATTAGTTTTTTAATAGACAATTAAACATTGCACATTTTTAAATCAGCATTCATTTATGATTTATTTTTGAGACGGTAACAAACGGAACAAAAAAAAAACTTAAGTTCAAATCAAAGTTTGTCGAGAGAAAAAACTGAAATTTTTTTTGGCATAATTTCAAATGGATTAAAAATCATAAATGTTGTACAAAAAATGATGTTCGCGTTAACTAATTCAGGGCAGTGGTTCTTTGAAATGTACGCTACTAATCCACCATTATCTACGAGTAGGGTACCCAATACCGATTATCGAGTACTCGGGTACTCGGATATTTTGGACCTTTTTCGAATACTCTACTACCCGGATGAATTTACAGTTCTTATATTTATAAGGAAATATTTAGCCGGAATTTCTTCTAAATCAACATTTTCATTTTCTACTATCAACATTATGATTTGTTGTGTCAACAAGTTTTATTTCATCTAAACCCGTTACCAAAAAATAATTAAAATGACGTCGTAAAAACGTTTAAATTAATTTACGTAGTATGTATAATGATCTTATAAAGTAAACTAATTAAAAAAATTAATTGAATTCTATAATTATAAATTAATAATAAATGTCATAGTTACCTTACTGTAACATCTTTTTTGGTCATTTATGCCTTTAATGGCGCTCTGATAGATATTCAACAAACAGAAACAAAAACAACAATTTGATTTGAACCAATTATACTTACCTTTTAAAGTATTCCAATTTGATTTATATTACAGAAATATTATTTCCGTATTACGTGAAAACGTATGACAAATTGACTTATTATATTCAATATTTTGAGATGACTCTATTATAAAAAAATCTGCAGGTAATCCAAAACCACATCTGCAGTATGCGGACGTACATACATCATCTTCAATATTAGTTGGAATAAAGTGTTCATCAAACATCTTCAAATAACTTGCTGAAGTTATATTTCCATCGTACAACGACCATTACAAGCACACCCAAACATGTACCTTTTCAGTTCCCTGGGGTTTTCTGTTCTCCAACATCTTTGATTTTATTTGTTCATGTGACCCGTCCGTGAGGTAGAAGTGTGCTTCATCACTAAACTAGATATCTCTCAAGATGTAATCTCCGTTTAGGTGTTCCAAAAAATTTTGCACAAAGTTAACACCCTAAAGTTTTCGAATAGATATGCTTGGGTTATCTTTAGTAAAAGAATGTTTTCGCTCTTATTGTTTGTGAATATTTATTGATACAGGTCGACCTCGATTTTTATTTTTAACTATCCCAAATATTTTAAATTTCTTAACCAATCTAAATATGGCAGATCTACTGGGCGATACTTGTTGAGCTTGTGCTTGAAATTCCCGCTTTATATTCTCAATTGGTTTTTTTCACTCATAAATGATAGTAAACCCTTAAGAAATACTTTAAATAAATGAATTGTAATTCAAACAAAGTTTGGATTTTTTTAACTCATGAACTGCACTTAGCCCAAATTCCAGAAATTAATCTAAAAGCATTTATTATTAAAATCTATTATGAAATAGCCAAGTTCCATTTTTTTTAAATATAATCTATTCAATCTATATTCAGAAGCTCAAGGTGCTCTTAACTCTTTCGCAGTTCACTTTTACCATCCTACTTTTACGCAGTGGTAGCCAAATCGAGGACGTACTTCTGGCTATAGAACCGTTTTGTATACCTGCACATTGCATTGCTTTATGCCGGACTATAGTGCTGGTGGGTCGGCCCATGAATTCTACACTCTCAATAGGGAGACATAGTTGTGTTCATCGTCATCGCGGATCGTAATCGGATGATGTAAAATCCCTTGTGCATACCACTCTCTTATCGGGATTCGTACCCGGTATCTTCCGATCCAAACGCCGCAGCTTAAACAACTGTGCCATTTAGTCGGTGAAAAAGTTCCATCTTAATTGGCCACATTCCAGAACTTCAACTAAAAATCATTTTAGAATCTCATGTTCGTCACACTTGTTAAATTTCGTCAACATCAGTTAAGTAAAAGCTAGCCGTCCTAATTGGGGATATTTCAGGACTTTCTCAAAAAATCATTTTATAGAATCCCATTTCTAAAAAAAGTCCTTGTAGAATTTCATCAGACACAAATAGTAGTGATAATTGAGGAATATTAAAATTTTAAGCCAAGCTACAGAATTTTAGCAGAAATGCATGGTCCGAATCGGACAATTTTTATTGAGTAGCTAATCTACTCGGCGTCATCGGCTTTAAAGCTTCCAACGACTGACTCAAAAAATTTCTAATAAGAAATAAAGTGGTTATATCTTTGGACAACGCTACGAGTCATACTTAAATTATTAACCATTTTGATAAACAAGAAGTTATAAATGATTTGCTTTTAGATTTAAATAACGAAAATGAACCACACATCGATATATTGAAGGCAATAATGTGGAACAAAACTTCATCGGCCATTGTTTCTCACCAAACGTACGGGATTCGTAAATGCAGCTACATCGAAAATGTATTGCCGCAACTGGAAGAACAAAAGTTTTACACAACGTTATTTCTAACTATTGAAGAAACCACCTCCACAGAAGAAGATTCAATAAATTTGCAAAACATTGTAGACCATCCGATGTGGAAGTGTGGAAGTAAACGAATAATCATCTCATCTTACAACATCCAGAGAGGCCCTAGATTATTTTAAGCCAATTACCAACTTTTTAAAGCAAGAAAAGTCTATGGCCAGGCCATTAATCACAGTTAGAGGAAAAAATATTAAATGCCAGAATAAAACAAACCGTAATTCACAAATATTTTGTAAAAAATAATTAATAGGCTAAACGATGGAAGTCCACTAGAAAAAGCCGACGATTTCAGAAACAGGAGCCCTATTTGGAAATCCGTTTCGTTTGGTCATTCGAAGCGAATGATTTATTTATTTCGAATAAGAATTGGTGGCCTAAAAATTTTGTCCATGGCCTGGGGGCAATTCTTGTTCCGTGAAAAGTATAATGAAAAGTATTTTCAGTGAGAAATACAAATTTCCGATTCATCGGTTCCTTGAGAATGTGAAAATGATGTCAAAATCTTTTCATATGAACAAAACTTTTTCACCAACCATTTTGGCAGTGAAAACATATTAAATATGGAAATAAAATTTTATAAAAATAAATTCGTATTTTTAGCATTAAACGTGCATTGAAAGTTTAATATGATTCACTTTAAAATTTATAACTATTCCGTTTATTTAAGAAAAGTCTCCAAATAATTAATTTAGTTAAGTTTAAAAAGAATTTGGTCATTTTTATAACGAATTTTATATTTTGACAGATAATGACAAAAACAATCGCTTTTAATCTATTTTTCATTTATTTAGCTAATACTTACACCTTTTGCTGTATCATCTAGCGGAAATATAAGTGGAAAATGAAAAAGGTAGCCTTTGCGTATGCACACAATCCGGGTTTTTTTTTTTTGTTTTTTTGCGGAATAAAGAATAACCCTTGAAATTATATCAATTTTGTCATTAAAATTTCCACATTTGGGGGCTCAACCGGGATTAATATCTACCATTGAAAGAAGTGAAATTTAGAATTGCGGAATTAATATTTGTGTCACGAAGCCGTGAAGCGCGATCGAAGACGTTGATCGATTAGCTTAGTGCGTGATTAATCAATATAAAATTAATTCTAAATTGATACAGAGTGTGTTTTGACAAATTTTCGTATTTGAGGTTGAAATCGCCCCGTTATAGACGCCAAACGGTGAACAGTAAGGAAGACGCTTATTGAAATCTGGCGTGGTTTCAATTCGGCATTGCAATCACGTGACGAATACTGTGCTAGCGGGCACTGTGTAACGTCTTGCTTAAAGATAACAGTGTGTCAATTTATAAAGTCGATTTCAGTGGTTAAAATTGCTGGAATCAACGGGAATATAGGGATTATTTGCGACAGTGTTTATACAAAACAAGGGCGTTAAATACGATAGCAGCAAGTTGTAGCGGTAAAACACAGAACCTGTGCTTATAATGGGTGGACGTAAAGACAAAAGAAACCCCAGATCGTCTGTAGAAAATTTAGAAATGAATTCGCAGGAATTAGAGTTAAAGGAGCAGGAAATCAATTTGTTGAAAGCAGAATTAGAGTTAAGCAAGCGCGTTAATATATCGCAACCTCCAGTGGACGGTGACACCCACAACTGTTTCACCATGTAACAGTACTATGACATTTAGCTTTAAAGACACCGAAGAATCGTTAAATGCATTCACTGGTGATGACGATTACCCAATCGAAAAATGTATTGCTGAATTCGAGGATGCGAGTTCATGTGGTGAATGGAGTGACGTGGCGTTGTTGAAAGGCACCGCAAAAGAAAGCCTTCGGATGGCTTCCGGTTTAAATCACGGGAAAATCTGGCAAATTTTCTATGGAAAGAATTTCAAACAACAGAAAACAGTGCAGTAGTTTACCGCAAAATAAAAAAAAGAAAAAAGTAAAAAGAAGATCGACGAGTCATTTAAATCGTATTTAATTGCGTTAACGGAAATTGCAAGCGTCGTAAATTATTCCACGATGGATGAATTTAAGGGGAAACTTCAAATATACGAGGCGATTAAAAATAAAACGACCACCAACAAAACCAATGGCAACAATTGTAATAATGACAACACATCTTCTAAAAATAACGGTAGTGCCAGTGATATTAAAACAAAGCCGTTTAGTTCGCGAAGAAATCGTCGATTACAATGTTTTAATTGTTTAGAGTTTGGCCATATATCCAACCGTTGTCCTGTTAAATCAAAAGGCGAAAAGTGCTACATTTGTAAGAATTTTGGGCATAATTCTAAGACAAGTAATAAAGTTGATATGAACAAGTCGAATGTATGCATAACCTGCACAGGAAACAATACCGTATTGGAAAAAAATGTGAAACAAATAAAAATTAGTGATAATATAATGTTCGCTATAGTTGATAGTGGAAGTGACTTGAACTTTATGTCACAAAGCCGATATAATTCGCTTGGATCACTTAATTTTAATGTTCAAGCTATTCTTTTCAACACTGTCGGATCTAAAGGATTATCATCGGTGAGTCAATTTCAAACCCAAATTACTATAGAAGACGACAATTATACTACGAATTTCCACATAGTGCTAGACTGTATTCTGCCGTGTGATATTCTATTAGGCAAAGAGTTAATAGACTAAACAATCACGACTATTACGCCTAATTCTATTTCGATGAAGAAATTTGTGCATGCGAATTGTGTGTTAATTGTTAGCCTTGGTGACGTATCCGTAACCCTTAATCACATTGACGAGGATGCCTACAGAGATGAGGTCAGAATCTTGATTGTTGATTACATTCCGGAAAAGTTGGTAATTAGCGTCGAAACTAAAATGAAAATTGTTTTGACTAACGAGAAGCCAATAGTGCAGAAGCCTAGACGATTATCACCCTTAGAAACAAAACTCGTAAGAGAACAAGTTGATGAGTGGATCGAAGAAGGAATTGTTTGTCCAAGTAAATCTTGTTTTGCGAGCCCGGTTGTTTAAGCAGATAAGAAAGATGGATCCAAAAGGTTGTGTGTCGACTATAGGAAGTTAAATGATGTGGTTGTTAAAGATCGGTACCCACTTCCCCTTATTGATGACCAAATAGACCAGCTGCAAGGAGCAAAGTATTTTTCTACCCTCGACCTGAAAAATGGATTTTTCCATGTTCCTGTAGAAGATGACTCCATAAAATATACCGAGTTTGTAACCCCATTTGGCTTATTTTAGTTTCGGCGAGCACCTTTCGGCCTTTGCAATTCACCAGTTATTTTCCTGCGATTCATTAATAATATTTTCAATCCGTTATGTGTCAAGAAGATCGTGTGTGTATGTTTAGATGGTTTTATCGTACCAGTTCCAAGAGAGAAGCTTTGGAAAGATTGAAAGAGGTGCTTAAAACTGCTGAGAAGACTAGCCTGCAAATAAAGTGGTCAATTAAGCCATCAGGACGTAAAAAGTTAGCTATCTCAAAATTCTCTGAACCACGCAATACAAAACAGATTCAACGATTCCTGGAATTGCTTGTAAACTTTTATGTGATCTTTTACGGAATAATACTGTTTCTGAAATGGATATTGACCAAAAAGAAGCGTTTGAGGTGCTAAAGAAAAAATTGATCAGCAAGCCAGTCTTAAAAATCTATTCTATGTGTGCAGAGACGGGACTACACACTAACGTGTGTAAGATTGGATTGGGAGCTGTTTTGCTTCAAAAAGATGAAGAGGATCAATGTTTTCACCCCGTGTTTTTCTACAGCCGAAAAACAACCCCGTGCGAGGAACGTTATACTAGCTATGAGTTGGAGGTACTCCCGATTGTTTGTGCTTTAAAAAAGTTTCGCGTCTACTTACTTGGACTAAACTTTCGAATAGTAACCGACTGTGCGGCGTTTAAGGGAACAGCTGGGTAGAAGGGTTTTAGTGAAATATCCTTCTGTAGGTCTTAAAAAAATGATCGAAAAATTCAATACATATGTATAATTTGTTATTTTTTTACCGAGTAATACGGCATAAGTCTGACTTATTTCTTTTTAGCCAATGCAATATGTATAATATGCATATTACGTTGGGTAAAAAAAGAAATAAGTCGGACTTGTTCCGTATCCGCTCTTTGTTTTTACTATTTATCCATTTAATCGTATTATATAATAAATTTGTTTCACACTGTTTCAGTTTTAGGAAATGCAGAAAATTGATAAACGCGAGAGCTTACCGTAGATTATCAAGCTGCCGGATGGCAAGCACTTTGAAAGTGAACAAATGCAATCGGAGTTATTTGCCTCATATTGGAAAATCCAATTACACGACCGAAGGGCATCATATCTTTCACGTATGATAACATTTTCTAAAACCTGTACCTCAAGAAAGAGACGAATTAATACTCCTGGAAAACCAAATAATAGATAGGTAACTTTTCAATACCACGTTCCAATAAGCGGAGAATACGTGAAAGTTTCAAAGAAATGTGTTGAGATTTTCAATAAATACAAACAAATATCTCCTAACAGGAACACAACTCCTGGTAAATAATACAAGTTACTCGAAATTAATTTAAAGTGGAGGAACACCTAGTTTCTCTTCCGTCTTATGAAGGCCACTATTGCTGCAAAGAGACAAATAAACGACATTTACCGCCTCATTTTACACTGATTAAAAATATTGCGAAACAACAGATGTACCTGTGAGTTATTCAAACTTTCATGAACTTAACTATCGTATTAAAAATCCAAAGAAAGAGACTTGCCAAACTTATTGTGATAAATTGAAAATAAAACTCAAATATACCGAAGATGAAGTCACTAAAACTGAAATATTGAAACTACAAGAATATCATCATATCGAAGCTGAACTAGCACAGACCCAACTTTGACAGTATTGTCATTTGACCAGGAAAAGTGTGTTCCAACTCCCAGCCTTGAAACATCTGTAGCTTTTTTTAAGCGACAATTGTGAACTTTTAATTTGTCAGTAACTTCCTTTTGTTTTTTGATAACTGAGGAAATTTAACGCAGTCAATGTTTAAAGGCAGATTGTGAAGTCATACCATGTGGCAGAAGATTTGCCGCATTTCCAGTCCAAGCAATACATAATGTTGTTTTATCAATTGTGCTGAGTTTTTGTATTAATGCTCGGTACAAAAATGTCTTTCCGCTACCTCCAGGGCCATCTAAGTAGAAATAGTTCTGTGAATTTATACCTTGAATAGAGGACCAAATGTTTGAAGCAGCCATACGCTGTGCTTCGTTTAGATTATCCCAAAGATATGGTTCATTGTTAGGAATACAAAGTGGTGCTGTCATAAGGTTGGCATATATTTCTGAATGTGGTACTGGTAATACAGTAAAGAGATCAAACCCAACATCTTCACATAAATCTCGCAACGAAATAATGCAGTTCGTTAACGCAGCATCTTCCCCTAGACCAGAATAAATGAAATCTTCAATCATATAATCTTTATAGTCGTGGAATAATTGTAATGGGTTTGACGGATTGCAGTGACAAATAATTGTAACAAAAAGAGAGCGTAATGATTTTGGAAGCATATACTTCGAATCTTCAGAAAGGCAAAAATGTCATTCTGCAGAATCGTTTATCAAACCTCTAGCTCGAGCAGCTTCTCTGTAAGTTGAATATACTACATTTTGAAAACTTTCTAAGCTTTCGAAGGAAACAGCTTCTCTTCCTTTAGCCGAAAGTAATAACAGTCGGAGGTGATACCGCTCAGTATCTTTTGGTGAAACTGCTATTATTCTTCCTATAGCTTTATTGCCGTTATGTGAATTTGGGGATCGTTTTTAAATCAAAAAACGATGTTAAAGTCGTCAATGCAATAGTGATTTTCAATGCTATTCTCGTTAAAAAATATTGACTGCCCATCTTTCAAGTGCACAGATAGCATAACAATATTATGGGACTGATCATGAATTGGAAGTTCTTCTAGTTGCCAGGCTGCTTCTTGTGCACTAATGTAGCGACAATTAAGATACTGCGAAATTTCATCGAAATCAACAACAGCTGTGGGATCATTATTAGAATCAACTTGTACACCAATTCTAGCACAATCATGCCCTTTGGTAATATATTTGTGAATATATTTTATGGCCTTAACTGTTGAACAAAGTTTAACATTTATATGAGCATTATATTTTAAGGTCAAAACCGGATTGTAGGGAACTATGAAACGATTATCTACATAAACATTTGAGGGCATAACTTCAGAAGTTATATTTAGACGTCGCCTATATTTTAGTTTCTTTAGATATATCGGTTTCTTCGCAGAATGGTTTCGGAAATTGTTTAGAACATTTACCATCAACCATGCAAACACAATTGGGATTTAAATTTCCACATGGCCCATGTATTTATATTATGTTTTATTACCATATCGTATAGTTGCGATAATTTTATTGGGAATTTCAGCTGAAATGATTTTGTCCACATCTGCAGCTGATTTTAACTTATCCCCCTTTTAGTAAATAAATAATGAGCATGTGGAAGGCCACGTTTTTGGTGCTCAATGACATAAACATAACTGCATGTTTTCCAAACACATGGGATTTGATAATATCGCTCAAAAACTCCTTTAATTTGAGATTGAGAACACTCGTGTAACTAAATCAGATTTAATTTCTGGCCACGCTGGATTACTGGTAAACGTGATAAATAAATCGGGGCGCCCAAATTTTCTCACCATAGCCATATTGTCCTGATAAAGTTTTGACATAAAGCGTGGCCCACCAGTAAATGAAGATGGAAGTATGAATAAATTACCAATCCTTAAATTGTTATATACTAAAGCTATTCATATGATCTAAAAGACCTTTGTACGAATCAACACGAAGAGATTTTTGATTGGATCGAATATACATTAAGCGATTGGCTTCTACACGCGCATAAGCATATATACAATATACTGCTGAAATAGCTTTCCCCCATAGTGAAGAGGGTTAAAAATTGTTGGTCTAATTGCTATTTTATATGCGTAAAATTGTAGGACGGTGGTAGTATTTCGTACAGGTATATTGGTAGTCCATCCAAAATCTCCATTTGGGTAAAAAAGAGGAAAAATCATTGGGTCCAAATGTTTGGATAGGAAGTTAATTCGCTTAATGCTTTTGCTATTGGTAGGATAAACTGCAAAATCGATTTGGGCGGATATGTTGCCATCACGATCAGGGATAATGACAGGCCACGCGTAGGGATAATGACAGGTCACTGCCTTTTTGGGGAGCATGCGAGAAAGCTGGGGATACAGACGAATGACTTTTGTAGAAGTTGCATGGACGAAGAGGAGGAGGAGACTTTGGAACACTTCCTATGCTCATGTCCGGCGCTATCTTTCAGAAGGCATAAGTATTTGGGTGTGTACGGTATGGACAGCCTTTCGCTATATAAATAGCTCTGGTTGGTTTCAACGGGAGTAATGGGGAGATGGGATCCTGTGGTATGACAACGGGTCACTGCTGGCCTAAGTGTGCGATAGCAGCCACTCAACCTAACCTAACCTAACCTACACTCTTTGATCATCCTGTAAATTTCTATAAAAAACTAAGGACACTTTATTTATCTCGCAATTATTTTGGGCAGCATAATGCTGATTCGGTTTCGAATGCTTCGCGAAGCTTTTTATAGCTACTTGCGTATGGTGATATGTTATGCAAAATATTACCAATTGTTGCCATGATTTCTTTTAGGCAGGCTGAGTTATAATGATTATTCATACGAATATTGACAGCGGTATCGAAATAAAAATATTTTGTGAATGAAGTATTTTATGTAAACGAAAACACACGATGGTTGCTTCAATCGGGTATGCTTGTATATTGTAATATAGATTTGAACAGCAAAGTGCACAAAAATTACTTGTTACCTTTTACCCAGAAGCCGCCCAAATATATGCACCAACCGATATGGAACGACCATCGAACCGATCTTCCCAAGTAGATTAGAGATTTTACAATTTTTGAGTTGCCTTTTAAATTCGAGTTCGCAATATATTTCGTATTGTTTTATGGTTTGAGTAATTTTCAATAGTCAAACATTTAAATATTACGCTGTGCTTAGAGAACACAATCCCGGTATTATATACAAAGCAATCCCGGGATCCTGAATCCCGAGATTGCACCCCTTTGTTGTGCTCTTTGGAATTATCACTACAAATGCTTACAAATTTGTTTCATAACTTTATATTTGCGACACTAATATAAAATAAATCTAATCCAATTATAAAATTAAAATTTGAATCATGCGAACCTTAAAAACTCACCACTTAATCCTCAGTTTATCGTGTTTACAATCTGACACACAATTAGACATGATTCTGAATAGATATTTTTAAACTATTCGTCGACCAGCTAAACTAAACAAACAACAACTGTCCATCATAATAAAAATCTCGTCGTATTTATTATTGTATTTAAAATACAATATAAAAAAATAATTTGAAAATCAAAAAAAAAAAAATAAGCTAGATAAATATAATCATGTCATAATTTATATTGGCAAATCCAAAAAGCAAAAAAAAAAAAAAAATTGCTATACTCTCATCCTAAAAGAAAATACTCGTATTTTGGATCATGATCATTAAACCATCCACTTGATAAATTTTAAATAATAGTAAAAATAAATTTTTTTTTGTTTAAAAATAGAAAACCGGACTTATTTTTATCATTTCCAACTTTATTAATAAAATCTATTTTTACATAAACCAACAATTTTTATTTATTATAAAATTATTGTGATTCCGTACGATGTTCTAATTCTATTGAACACGAAAAAATATTTTCCGAAATCTTTGCATTCATAGCGAGCGATGGTGCACGATTTTTCAACTACACAAAATAGACGCGAAAATGTCACTAGTTTTAATAAAAAAAACATTATGCCATGCCACTAGATGATTCAGAATAGATAGTTAGATGCTATAGAAAATCAATTACTACTGAATTCTGGGTATAAATCTATTATTTGTATGTAAGTGAAAATCAATATTGTTGATGAGACAAATTTTTTTTCGAGGGTATACCCACAATATGTAATAACAAAATAATGTGGCAACTACGAGTATATACATGTACATATTATAGAAGAAGAGTCATCATTCTGATAGCATACTAAATTTTTAGTTAACAGAATTTAGATACAGACAATGTTTTATATATGCAAAAAAAAAAATCGTAAATATTTATTTTTTTTTTTGCTATACATAGCAAAGTATGTAATTTATCGAGAGAGGAGAGATTCATGGTTATTTACATCGTTATCGGTATTTTGACATCTATGCTACTGCATATTGTTTGAAAAATATGTTTTATGCTGATTTTTATTTTATTTTATTATAAATAAAAATTGTTGATTAAACCAAAATTATGCATCCACTGGTCATGCATATTATCCAATTGAATAATAGACAGGTTGTTGAAATCACGTAGAGGAGTAATGAACACTCCAATTTTTACTAAATTTTAATTTTGGATTGGCCACAATTAGTTTGTTAATTAGGATGCTTCACTCCTATCGAAACTTACTTAAATGATAAGTACCTAATTCTCTTAAGCTTAGTTTCACAAAAAAGGGGCGATCTTTAGTTAAATCATTTGTTCTCTCTTCCATCTTTTATGAAATTGCGATTTGTTTCATAATACAACAGTTCAATGTAGCAACCTAATTTTATTTCTTTTTCGTGAAATCAATCAACATCTTACGTGTTGGAACGTTGTTTCACGGCTACGATGCCCAATTCATCACTCACAATTTAATTGCAGATGCAAATTAACAATAAAATAAATATTTTTAATGAAAAATAAATTCTTAGGAAAATTAAAAAAAATAAAAATAAACAAAAAACAACCGTTTGACTCGAAAGTCATGGCCAACCTCCGTATTGATTTAAAATTGTGTTATTGTTAAAATCATATGGTGCAAATAAAAAGTTGAAATAGATTGTACATTGCCAATGAATTTAATAAAATGGTTTGGCGAAGTAAAAAATATGGTCGATTTATTAAATGAATTACAATTTCTAAATTCTGTATCAAAGTCGGGGATCATGGTTGAAAATAAAATTTAGATTTAGATGTTGAAATCAAACCAAAGACAAAGAATCGAGGATAAAGCAACATTCGACCTTATCATCAGAAATATTTTTGGATATATTCGTCTTGATAAATTCAAATGAAGAAAAAGCAACAATCGGCCATTTTACGCAAATCAGAAATCTTGTCGAATTTATCCGTCTCGATAAATTGAATTGAATATGAAGCGACAGTAATAATCGGCCAGTTCGTCAGAAATCTCTTTGAATTTGTCAGTTTTAATAAATTTAATTGAAGATGTGGCAAAAATCATCGGAAATCTCTTTCGAAATTAACTCTTGATAAATTACCCTATTATTATGGCAACCGATGGCTTTAGCTCTATTAAATGTTGTGTCAAATATTTTCAAGCACCCACGTATGATGGATTGATTTGTTAGTGAATTATCTTAATGTATTTTGAAATGTAAATTGGAAAACTTAACTTATGTATATCTGCGTCATACTCATTAATTATGATACCTATAGCAAAAAAATTGAATTCCTGTATAAATTGTACAGTATAGTTGAATAAAATATGTTTGAAAAGAGCTTTTTAGCAGATACGATTTTTCACTGAAATTATTTCTAACGTATTTACCTTAAATCTAACTACATAATAAAACAAAATTGTTGAATACACTAGTATTAATCACCTAAAACAAATTATTAATTAGAATTATTATGTACAATTTATTAGAATTAACTTAACTTTCAAATTTTGAATTCAAATTACCAACAAAATTTCATATAAAAACATTTATCATTATAAATTCATTTTACTTTATGTAACAAATCAATACTTAGCTTCTCATTCATTAATATTTTGCAAATGAAATCTTGAAATGATGAATGAATTGAAATAATTAAAATTTTAGAATTAATTAATATTTAAATTTAATAATGAAATTGTTATTTACCTTTTTTGTATGCACTAATTTTTGAGTCAAAACCTTACAAATGTAATTTTATAATTTGAACGGCCAAATCCTTATAAATGTTTCTATAATGTCGTTTGGATTAATTTTAAAATAAGAACGACTGCGTTCATTGCTTTATAGTTTAAGTACAATTTCTCCATCTGGTATAAACTGTAGAAACTAGGAATTTTGTAAGTCATTGTAAAATTACCATTTTATATCTCTCTTTAAAATCAACCATCAAAGTGGAAACATCGGAATAAAAATTAAATAAATAAATAAAAGCTATTATATTTATAATTTATCAGTTTATCACCAACCAAATACTCAAGTGGTTTTATTTTTTGATCGTGGAACCAACCAACCATTTGAGAATATTGTTGTTATTGCATCTTTTTGTACCATTACCTTTGGTACAATCAATGGTCCTTCGAGCCGGATAAATCAACAAGCTGAATTTGGATTTTTTAATAAACTTGGAAATTTATATTAATTTGGAAACCGCGTGGAGTTATCAACCATTTCAACCAGTCAACGTGGGATTCAACATTGGAACCAAAAAACCTTAAGTATCACAAAATTATTTAACACTATTACTAACAATTATATAAATAAAATTCTTATAAAAACCAAAATTAACCAAATTGTGTCGAGAATTTATTTATTTATCAAAACACAAATTATAAAGTGAATCATAAATTAAACAAAATCAAGTACCGTGCTAAGCATCGAACCTGGTACCTTTTGCGTTTTGGTCGAGTACGCTACCACTCGACCTATTTGATCGTTTTATAAATCGTGCGATTTTGAGTGAACTTAAGTTAAATATTTTGAAAAATAGTGATAGTGTTAAATTGTGAATATCGTACAAAATGGCGCAACTCGTGTCTTTAAAGAAAAGACGTGCTACCATTAAGGGGAATGTAACTAAGTTGCTTAATTACATTAAAACTATAAGCGATGCAACTATGGTAGAAGATATCAAGACACGACTGTCCCATATCGATAAACTGCGAGAAGAATTCATAGTGGTGGAAGACAAAATAGTTGAACTGGACGAAAAAGAAGAGCTAGATACAGATTTCGAGGAGAACTACTACACGGCCGTTGCAGGTTTACATCACGCGCTAAGGGTAAAATCAGATACTACAGTATCAATGAATGATACACTAGGAAATACCAGCATCGGCGGTAACCACACGGAAGTAAAGCTGCCTAAAATCTCAATACCAGTGTTTAGTGGCGACTATACGGAATGGCAGTCGTTTTTCGATTTATTTTGCTCAACTATTCATGACAACCCTAAACTAACCGGATCACAAAAGTTACAGTATTAAAAGGGATCTCTGAAGGGTGAAGCAGCAGGCTTACTGAAGCACTTCAACATAACCGACGCTAATTACATCGAGGCACTAAAGAAATTGAGAGAACGATACGACCGAAGAAAACACACCATATATGCCTTCATTAGAAATTTTATGTCGCAACCAACAGTGAACATACCAAATAGTGCAAACGTCCGAAGACTTCTGGATACTTCAGATGAAATCATCCGTGGGCTCAAAGCACTAGGAGAAGATGCCGAAACCAGAGACCATTGGCTGATTCATATCATGATTAGCAAGCTGGATGACGAGACTAACAGTTTATGGGCGCAAGATTCTGCTGAAAATAACCTTCCAAACTTAAAGCAGTTTCTTGACTTTCTTTTAAAGCGGATTGATGCATTAGAATCAACAAAAATACCAACTAGACGCACACAACCTCAAACTAATCAGCCAAAGTTTAACATCAGAAGTAACGCTGTTGGAACTTTTGCAGTTCAACCATGTGCAATATGTCCTGAAAAGCAACACAAACTATTTGAATGTGACAAATTCAAGGAAATGTCTGTAGAAAATAGAAGGGATTTGTTGAAAAAAGAAAACCGTTGTTTCAATTGTCTCAATAATAACCACAGTGTATATAGTTGCAAGTCCAAATATCGATGCAGGTACTGCAATAGAAAACACCATAGCTTAGTCCATGAGAATTCACCAACAAACCCAGATTCGAATGTTACGGTCACAAATGTTCCACCAAATCAGTCATACTCAACTACACTCAGTAATAAAATAGGCGTATCACTATTACCTACAGCACTTGTAAATGTAACCGACAAATTTGAACAAAATCAATTATGTAGAGTACTTCTTGATTCAGGGTCGCAAAGTTCATTTATATCTGAGAGATGTGTACAGAGGCTCCAATTAAAAAGATCAAAAGCTAAAATTTCTATATCCGGAATAGGAGCAACAACAAATGGTTTCACGAAGGGGTTAGTATCGTTAGTACTAACGCCATGGAGTAGAGATACACCACGCATAAATATTGAAGCACTTATCTTTCCAAAACTAACAGCTAAACAGTCGCCAGTTTCGCAATATATAGATGTAAACTATTTTAAGCAATTCGAGCTAGCAGATCCATATTTTTATAAAGGATCAGACATCGATATTATCCTGGGAGCTGATACCTTCTTCGAAATCCTTTCGGAAGGAAAATTAATTGCCCAGAACCTACACATGCAAAAAACTCTATTGGGGTGGATAGTAGCAGGACAATGCACTGGATCTCAAACACAGCAGGCAATTACCGCTAACATCAACCAACCAGAACAAAGCTTGGATCAATTACTAAATAAATTTTGGGAAATTGAAGCAGTTGCTGAAACAAACATCAATTTATCAAAAGAAGAGGAATTTTGTGAAAGTCACTTTAAAAGCAGCACCGTGATAGACAGCACCGGTCGATTAACAGTACGCCTACCGTTTAAGTTATCACCATCCATATTGGGAAATTCATTTCAAAAGGCAGTACAAAGGATGTACTCAATAGAAAGAAGATTCCTCAAAGACAAAGAATACGCATCAAGATACAAGGATTTCATGTCAGAATACATATCGCTGGGACATATGAGAGCGATAAGCGATACTGCAGCAAGACTTCAAGGATATTACCTACCACACCACGGCGTCATTAAAAACTCCAGCACCACAACGAAGTTAAGAGTAGTATTTGATGGTTCAGCCAAATCGACTTCGGGAATATCATTAAACGATTGTCTTGCGGTCGGACCAACCGTACAATCGACGTTATTTGACATTTTAATCCGTTTTAGAAAATTTAAAATATCGTTCACAGCTGACATTGAAAAAATGTTTAGGCAGGTTAATGTTGCAGCAGAAGACACAAAGTACCAAAGGATCGTTTGGCGAGAAGCACCACATAAACCTTTCACCACATATGAACTGCAGACGGTGACCTATGGCACAGCAAGTGCAACTTATCTAGCCACCCGCGCGCTAAATGAAGCAACACAAAGACATAAAAACAAATTTCCAGAAGCAGTAAAGCACATAAGAAGCAATATTTATGTAGATGATTTGATGTCAGGAGCCGACTCAACGGAAGACGCCATAAAACTGAAGCATGAGATAGATTTCATTTTATCCAGTTCTGGTTTCCAGCTCAGAAAATGGTTAACCAATGATGAAAGCTTGCTGAACAGTGCTACTCAACCCACCAACCAAACGAGAGTATTAGAAATCGAGGAATCGAACTCAGTCAAAGTGCTAGGCCTGCATTGGAATCCAAAAACCGACTGTTTTCAATTCAAGGTGAATTTAAATCAAAAACCAACCACAACAAAGAGGGAAATCCTGTCAGAAGCCAGTCGGCTATTTGACCCCTTAGGATGGCTTGCTCCAGTGACAGTCAGAGTAAAAATATTCTTTCAGACGTTATGGCTCAAAAATTTGGGATGGGATGACCAATTGTCAGATGACTCAAAAGCAGAATGGTTAAAAATTCGTGAAAATCTGGTGAACATAGAGAATATATCTCTGCCCAGATATATAGGTACAACTGCAAGCAGTGACATATCACTACATGGCTTTTCAGATGCATCCAAACAAGCTTATGCGGCAGTTATATATATTCAGACCACACAACCAAATGGAACATCGCATATAAAGCTTTTAACATCCAAAACAAAAGTGGCACCCGTGAAACAAATAACCATTCCACGTCTAGAACTATGTGGGGCATTGCTGTTAAGCAAGCTATTTGTCGCCATTAAAAAAGCTTTGAATACTAATGTTAAAGAAATCAACGCATGGACTGATTCCACTATAGTTTTAGATTGGCTTTCCACACATCCCACAAAATGGAATACCTTCGTCGGTAATCGGACTGGTGAGATACTCACAAATATGAGCAGATCTCAATGGAGACATGTGAGTTCAGAGGATAACCCAGCTGATTTTGCGTCCAGGGGAGTCGACCCAGAAAAATTACAACACATCAGCTTGTGGTGGAATGGCCCAACCTGGTTAGCCAATCCAAACAGATGGCCAGAAAATATAGACAACCGATCTACCACAATTCAAGAAATAAGAATCCAATCAACGCACGTCCAAATTCAACCATCAAATATAATAGATGATCTGATTGAGAAGTCATCCAGCTTCAGTAAAACGGTACGAATCTTGGCGTATGTACTTCGATTTGTAAATAAGAGATTAAAGCTAGAACCAAAAAATTCCTTTCCGACCAATCTTCTCACCTCAGAATTCCAAAAATCCCAACTTCTCATCTTCCATCATTTGCAACACAAACAATTTCCACTCGAAATTAAATCCATTACATCTAATAAACCACTATCACCTTCAAGTAGCCTAAAATACTTAAATCCAATTATCGACGACCAGGGACTACTGCGAGTTGGAGGAAGAATACGAAATGCATCCATAACATACGACGTCAAACATCCATTAATACTCGCAGCAAAAAACAAACTAGTTGAATCAATCGTAAGGGAACATCACCAAAAATATCTACATGCTGGGCCAACATTAATGATGGCCACTCTTCGACATAAATACTGGATTATTGGCTGCAAAAATTTAATCAGAAAGATCGTCCACAGCTGCGTAAAATGCACAAAGTACGAGGCAAAGGAACTTAATCAAGTCATGGGAGATCTTCCGAGTCCAAGGGTAGAGCTAATTAGACCGTTCCATAAAGTTGGAGTGGATTACGCAGGTCCGATTCAAACGTATTCAGTGAGAGGCAGGGGGCAGAAAATCTATAAAAGCTACATCTGCATCTTCGTTTGTCTAGCCACCAAAGCTGTACACATCGAGCTTGTTTCCGACCTTACCACAGATGCCTATATCGCCGCGCTACGAAGATTTGTGGCTCGCAGAGGAATGTGTAGCGAAATACACAGTGATAATGGAACAAACTTCATTGGGGCTAGAAATCACTTATATGAATTCTTCAAATTTTTAAAACAAAATGCTAATATTTTTTCTAAATTTTTATTGTCAGATCAAATACAATTCAAATTTATTCCACCGAGATCACCACATTTTGGCGGGCTGTGGGAAGCTGCAGTTAAAAGTACAAAGTATCACCTAAGAAGAGTAACCGACGGCCATATACTCACAATAGAAGAGATGACAACACTATTAACCGAGATTGAAGCCATGCTCAACTCAAGACCGATCTGTGTACTCTCGAGCGATGATCTGGACTATTTGACACCAGCTCATTTTTTGATTGGCCGACCGACAACTCAACTACCTTGTGAAGACCTAGTAGATGTCAAACTTTCCAAATTATCACGATGGCAAATGGTACAACAGATGAACCAGCATATATGGAAAAGGTGGCATCTGGAATATCTAACCAGTTTACAACATAGAAGCAAATGGCACACAAAAAACAATAACATTAAAATTGATGACATCGTGCTAATCAAAGAAAATAATTTACCTCCATCAAAGTGGTTATTGGGCAGAGTAATGGAATTACACTCAGGAACAGACGGCAACGTTAGAGTCGTCACGCTAAAAACACAACAAGGGAATTTTCAACGTTCAATCCACAAGCTTTGTCGATTACCAGTGAGTTGAATCAACCGATTCAAGCCGGCCGGGATGTTGAATACACTAGTATTAATCACCTAAAACAAATTATTAATTAGAATTATTATGTACAATTTATTAGAATTAACTTAACTTTCAAATTTTGAATTCAAATTACCAACAAAATTTCATATAAAAACATTTATCATTATAAATTCATTTTACTTTATGTAACAAATCAATACTTAGCTTCTCATTCATTAATATTTTGCAAATGAAATCTTGAAATGATGAATGAATTGAAATAATTAAAATTTTAGAATTAATTAATATTTAAATTTAATAATGAAATTGTTATTTACCTTTTTTGTATGCACTAATTTTTGAGTCAAAACCTTACAAATGTAATTTTATAATTTGAACGGCCAAATCCTTATAAATGTTTCTATAATGTCGTTTGGATTAATTTTAAAATAAGAACGACTGCGTTCATTGCTTTATAGTTTAAGTACAATTTCTCCATCTGGTATAAACTGTAGAAACTAGGAATTTTGTAAGTCATTGTAAAATTACCATTTTATATCTCTCTTTAAAATCAACCATCAAAGTGGAAACATCGGAATAAAAATTAAATAAATAAATAAAAGCTATTATATTTATAATTTATCAGTTTATCACCAACCAAATACTCAAGTGGTTTTATTTTTTGATCGTGGAACCAACCAACCATTTGAGAATATTGTTGTTATTGCATCTTTTTGTACCATTACCTTTGGTACAATCAAAAATTCCACCGAAAATATAACCGAAATCAAAAATTGTTTGTCTGGTAATTATGCTAAATAAGTAATAATTGATTATTAATATAGTGTGGTCAGAGATTTTAATGTACTTATGGTTTGCTTTACAGACTTTTAAATTAAAATGATTAATTAATGATCAATCATTAAAATCAAGCCAGAAAAATATATGTAAGAATTTCAACCAACATTTTGAAACAGATTTTAAGTCTGAAAAAATATTTCAGAATGAACGTTGCATTAACCATTCCAGATTCACCTGCTACTTTACTTTCTCGAACATATCTCTTAACAAATCATTTAACCCAATCCCACTTAAACTAAATGAAAGGCTTATAATAATGTACATTTGAAGCACGTGCCCCCTCCGCTTCGAACAATTTTAATTTATTACATCCCACATCCACAACCCCTGACACCTATATTCATATCCAGTATTGCTAAATAACCCAATATATCACCTTCCGGACCATATAATCCACACTGTCCTCCTACAACCTTTACACTACAATCACGCACACTACAATCTGCACATCTTTTGCTGCAAACCCTTATACACGCAACCGCAAAACAACAGAAATTTCATTGAAACTCCCCTATAACCGCTCCCCCTACACTAATGTCAGATCCTACTTTGTGGAAGCACTTCATCACGAAATTATTTTGTGCTCTCGACTATACTTAGTTAACCGTTCAGTCGATATCCAGGCTCCTAATGAACCTGACAACATCTTCGGACGGCAGCTGCATCACTTTGTCTGGGCTCAATGTTCTCCCACCTAAAGTGCTGTAGTCGTTAGCGGAAGATGGCTGTACATTGGCCCAGAACATGTTCCGTTGATTCCACTTCTACTCGTACCTTCTAACAAAACCCAACCGAACTAATGTACTAATGTAACACACATCACAACACCATCACAGAACCATTCCCACATCCGCTACTCAACAACAACAACACTCCTCCCATTGGACGCCCTCCCATAATCACAATTATTACCTCGCTCCACAAATATAATCTAACAACCTCAGATACCTGAATAGTACCTTAACCAGGCCACAGTTTGAAAATTCTAATCTACCCAAACTCGATCATGTAACCAATAAAACAAAACCTCCATCTAATCAATTTCCTTAGAAAATTTCACCAAACACGCCTTATCAAATCACAGTGTGTCAATGGTATAACTTTGATTAAAATTCGCCATCACATTAACTCGAATTAATATAATTTTACTCCAAAAATTAGGGTGAATGGAAACATCGAAAACATAATTATGTCGGGTTGGAAGTATCCGATTCAAAAGATCAGGTTCGTGACACAACAGTACCAAGTAATACTTGTATCCAATAGTATCAATTAAAAGCCTTCACCACCGAATACTGAACGATACAATCTGTGTATAATGCAACAAAACCAAAGTAAAGCAAATAATTAAGAAGATACAAATCCAGCTGCAATCAAAGTAAAAGATTTAGACGTTTGTTCAACTCCAATGGAGAATACAACGACAGGGTTCCTAACCTCATTAGGTGATCAGAACTACGGTCTTCAAAATTAAGTCTACTCCCAAATCAATCTCAAATGGAATCTCTTAAATCAGTCTTCAGCTCCAAAAACAATATTTGTGTAAACTTTGGTTCAAATCGGTCAACGCGTGTGGATTTCTTTAAATATCTTGCACATACACAGGTTTTACAATGGCCAATTAGGATCAAACTTATCTATTTCATAACAAAATTTAGTGAAATTTGACATCCGCAATAGAAATGGGATTCTAAAATGATTTTGAATAAACTTAATATGGCCAAGTGAGATAGAACTTGCCAACCGATTATTATGAAATTTGGCATGTGCGTAGGAAATGGGATTCTAAAATGTTTTTTGGATGAAGTTCTGGAATATGGCCAAGTAAGATGGAATTTGCCCATTTCCGATTATGATGAAATTCGACATGTGTGTTGGAAATAGGATTCTAAAATGATTTTTGGATGAAATTCTGTTCTTCCTACGAATTATTTCAGACAGCAAGGCATTTCAAAATATGTATGTCAAAATTAGTATGTGTATAGTCTTTTTATACATTATAATGTGTATACCTACCATAATTACAATATTCGATTCATTACATACTCACTCATACTCACACAGAAAAACTTCTCGTTTCATCCAGATTTCCAAAATTACTAAGAGGGACAAAAAAAAAATTAAATAAATATTAAACAAAGTTCCTTGAATTTTTTTGTAAAAATCGGTAGAATCCGGAAACATTGTTTGAATAGTGGACTGACACGACCATCAGAAACATAACTGTGTAATTGCATCAGATGAACTGTAACAATGTAAAATGTCTACGAATGACAGAATCGTTTCCCGTTCGGTTTAGCTATTCCATCGAATTCGAAATAGTCGAACTATAGGGAATGCAATCACATATATTTACTATAAGGAAATCCCATGATCCCATTCATAAGAAAAACGTTTTTCCGCATGTTCAAGGATCATTCATTATTTTTAATCGCATCAACGTAAGCAACAATTCATTTTCAATAACAATAAAATCGATTTCATTTCATGGTTGACTTCATTACTTCAGTGATTTTCAAAAACTTATCTTAAGCTATAATATGGCTCAAACGACGAATCTTTGTAGACAATTAAATGGACACTTTTTAGCCAAAATCTCTGAACGAATGAACATAATCCCTGCAGTTGAGGAATTTAATGACTCAGTCTAATATTAGGGGAGCGATTTTCCCATTTGATCATCTGTGGTGCCGTATTGACTGTTCACTGTGTGAAGTTAACGCCAACTGGAGAATGGTGATACTCGAATAAGTCCCAATCAGCTAGTATATAGTATTGTGGCTAGGCGGCGCAAATGCCAATGATTCCGAAAATTCACTATCTACTCTACAATATCTGGAAAACATCGTATCCACAGGAGCAGTTGGTCAGGAATTTAAAAAACACGTAACATTATGCTTGCTCTGCATATGAAACTAGAACGAGCTATTTGGTTGCAAGGGTTTTTGACGCCGACTATAAAGTAATTTTTCCCGATGTTGGCGAGTAATTGTTGTTGCTTGGGTTGGAAGTACCGCACGAGTAAAGCATTCACAAAAATTCTAATGAATGGATGGCAGGCATCGAGTTATGTCGGGTGACATAAAATAAATGTATTATCTTTTTTTATAAACTCGCGGGATTTTTCCTTGAGTGAAACTTTTTATTTATTTTCTTTTTGGTTACAAATATGATGTTTATACTACTAAGGTTAAAATGAGAATCAACGCGCTTGGCGTTGTGTATTGTTATTTAATATAATAATTAAACAGAAATGTTTGCGTGCAACGCTCAAAGGTTACTATGATTTTTTCGAACTTTTTTTTTGAATATTATTTTTGAAAATTTGTATATTTGTAGTGTCTTAAATTTTGTTTCTGTGCAGCCTAAGTTATATAGGTGGTGACCTATAACAACAAACTTCGAATACAAAATGTTTCGAGTTCGATGCTCACCAAAGTACCTAATAATTTTTTAAAATAATATTTTTATTCCATAACGGCATTTCATTATTTCAATACGAATTGAAAAACAAAATTT
This sequence comes from Tipula helvola, assembly GCA_963556165.1. NCBI lineage: Eukaryota > Metazoa > Arthropoda > Insecta > Diptera > Tipulidae > Tipula > Tipula helvola. The sequence goes on from OY744483.1 coordinate 51,835,700, forward strand.
TGTATTACATAACAAGGAATATATGTATATATCACAGATTATCTCACTGATTGACTCCGAACGCTCGCTTGCCGGAACATTTGATTACATTTTTTAGAATTGGGGAAAACTTTTTCTTCAAACGATGCGTAACTACAAAAATACGATAGTCGTTTGTGCCAAATAGATTCATGCGATATACTTCAACGAGTCAGTTCTAGATTTAACAAGCTGCGCCTAACCGAGATAATGTTAAGTACAACTTATAAATCGGTCTTTTATCTAAAAAAAAATTGAATGCAATTTATGGAGGTCCCTAACAGGTAATTATAAATGTACCCGTCCTAGGACGGGCTGTACCTCCTAGTTTATTATATTATCGATGTAATGTTTTATGCTGAGTTTGCATAATGCATGAACAACGGGCTTGGTGTTGTGTACTGTTATTTGTTATGTCTTAATTGTAATTTTTATGTGGGTGATCCGATTTCGTTCTACGTATTGATGATCATGTTGTTTTTACATTCTTTTATGTGATTGATTATGTTGCGTTCTATACGTATTGATGATTATGTTGTTTTTACATTATTTTATGTGGTTGATTGGTGGTCCGCTAACAATGTAAAAGGTTTAGTTGTTGTTGTTGTATCCGTGAGTCTTCTTACGGGAACGGAAATGGAAGTGAGCGGACATGACTATCGTGTAACCAACCGTTTTTTTATATTAGGAAATCTTAACGGCTTGGGGGGTTTTTGTCGATTAGTTTTGATGGAAGAACAAGCCATACGTGCTTATATAAGAAATCATGAAATTTCTGCTGATGACTCACACCCAAACAACATCATCACCAAAAGAAAATCGAACTTAGTTCATTTTAAACAAATAACTCACAATATATTTAAAATAAATAAAATCTCAAAATGGCTCATAATTAATAAAATTTCTCTATACTAAATTTCGATTAAATTATTTTATGATAAACTTCATGAGAAAATGAAAATAATGCAATTTCGGGTTATATGTATGTATATAAAAAAAAATTGCTAATGAAAAAAACTCAACCGACAATGTGACAAAGAGCTCCCTGTTGCTTGTCGACGAGCTGAAAATTAAAAGTCCTAAAGCCCACTTAAATTTATTTATCTATTTATTTATTATTTTATTTCATATTAATTACAAATTAACTTAAGCTATTTAAGAAAAGCAAAAAAAAAAGAAAAACAAAAAATTACAAATAAAAATTATATGAAAACGGAAGAATTCTTTGTCGATACAACGACAGCCTTGAATTCACCGCAAAAAAACAAAATAGATACTACAAAAGCAACGGAAACATTAAAAACTAAAAAAATTGTTAGAAAAAATAAATATTTCTAAATAGCTGAAAGATAGCAATATTAGTCAGTTAAATACAAGTATACCAATTGAAATAAATAACAAATCAAATTGCAGCTGTGTTACACAACAATACGATACAGAAAAGAAATGTCTGAGTTTTCAAGTAATAATTTTTTAACTTCTGTTAAAAATGGCTTAGTATAGATAAGCCTTCTAACGAAATCCGGCAAAGCATTGAAAAATGTAGGTGCTGCAACAAGAATACAGCGGCGGAAGTGATCATTATTAAATCTTGGAATATTGTGAAATAGTTGATGGTTCCCACGGAGGTTATAGCGAATTATTATTTTGATTTTTCTCACGAGTTTTTCACACATTTTACATGACACTAATTGATTTCTCTTTTTTTTGTATAACAATTACATATAAAAAAACTTGAATAATTAATTTGAGTGAAGAGAAATTTGATTTTCAAAATAAATTCATTAAAGATTTAAAGAAAATCTAAATTTAACAATATTTATTATAAAAGTGATAGTACTTGACAAATATTCGTATGGCAGAATACAACAATGACGCCTTCTCGAATATATGTATTTGAAATGGCAGTGAAATCGATTGGTGATAAATAAGTTACTGCGGTACAGTGGCACGATCTTTTGATTTCAAAATCATCGAAGATTACATTTGGAAACAGGCCGTCAGATAATTTCGGCTAGTTATCGAACGATTTTTTATAGAATTTTGGACAGTCCCAGCAAACTTTGTGCACCTTGGATCCATTTGCCCTAAAATGTGTATCACGCGAAAGCTCGTGTTGAATGTTCGGGGGTCTCTCTATCTCCAAAAAATGCTGGATTGCTTTGTAGATATTCTTACGGCAGTTCATGATGGAGCCGTACGATAAAAGGGAATCATGATCATATTTGTGGGTATCATTCTAAAGATGTCGTAATCAGCACATGTGTTTTGTGTGAAGTGATCGTCATCCAATTTATGTTTTTCCGAACGATATGTTTTGGTATTTTTCTGGAAAATGTCCTTTCCTATAAATAAGTGTTTGAGAATTGAATTGTAAAAACTAAAATTTTTCGTAATTTGTGAACTTCAGTGCGTGATCGAAGAAAGGTGAGAAGTTAATTTTTTATTATAAATTCTCTCAAAAATAAGGATCTGTTTGTTCTACCGTTGCTTATAGAACCTAATGCCTTAATATTTGTACATGCATGGTTATGCGGCAGATTTAGGGATTGGACACCTTTTTAGGTTATTAAACTGATTTCTGCAGCTGAGTCCAACAACGCGTGGAACTTCTTGTAAGATCCTCCAGAGTTCTGAACCATAATTAAGGTCATTGGGAGCAAGGTCAGAGAAGGATTTGAAACTCTGGAAGCCACAGACTCATTTGGACACTAGTTTGCTACGTTGAAAATACAACTAGATGAATAGGATGCATTGCTTGATGTAAAATCAGGTTGTATTGTAAGGATCTGCTGAAATTAATTAAAAGAAACTGAAACTGAGATTGAAAGTTTATCAGTGTGGTCGATTAAAAAAGCTAGTTGGATGGTTCATTATGAATCGGCTGCTTCATAATTTTGTTTGTAGTTTCTCTGCTACTGCCGCTTGGCATTTGTGTGCTTACTGCTGAACAAACCATGCTGCTATTGGCTGGGTTTGTGATACTTGCTAACTTTGCACCATTAGGCACATCTGCGATTTTATGAAGCTCAGGAACATTTTTTTGATTTATTCGATTTTGCTTCATAGAATTCATATTGCAGGAAATCTTAACTGTTTTTTTTTGTCGAATCTTGCTTGCAACTTATCCCAACCCTCCAAGAAAACCATTCAACAATTCAAATTTAGGATAGTTAGATAGCGCGCTATTTTGATCAACCAATGATGTGTAACGGTTTTTGTAGGATGGCCATTGACTATAAATTCCTGAAAATTCTTAAATAACAGCACGTGACAATTTCTGGTCCTGATTCGTCTGAATTAATGTATTCTTTTTGAGATCCTCAAGAAAATGAATTTGCTTACTAATTTTGTTGAGCAAATCACCATAGCTGATTGGGCAAAATTCATTTCTTGGGCAAAAATCGACTTAATCTTAAAATAGTTTGCCTCAAATTCATCAAATTTTGCGGTTTGATCGGAAATTAAGAGCAGTTTATCTTCAATAGTAATAAACTCCGTGAAGTATTCCTCCATCTTTGATGAACGAACTTTAATACCTTCCAGCGTAGTGTTGTCCTCGATTGCCACAGCAAACGTGTTAATCCTGATTAGGGCACATAAGATGCAACCACGTTTTTGAAACTAGTTATTTGCAACCATTTCTAAACTCACAGGAATCTTCCACTTTACACAACATAAAACCGTTATAAATTAAATACCGTTATTTATCGAACTTAAGACGAATAAGCAAGTCTAAATTAAGCCAGAGCAAATTTAACCCTAGCACTTATCAAAAACAAATACGTTGATTAAATTAAATGAGAAAACTAATATAATCAACATTTTGGCACTAACATTTATTAAGAATTCACAAAACTATTTTAATGGGGCCAGAAAAAGAACTAAGATATAGCAAATTCAGCACTTATCTTGTTATTTGTGAAATTAATATAAAAAAATAATTAATAATTAAGCAAAATAGACCGAAAAAACAGAATACCTATCATCAAATGTTGTGTGGCATGATGATTTACCGCTCTGACCAGGACCAGTAAGGGAACTCACACAATTTTAACCCTTAAGAGACACACTGGGTTAAATTAACCCAGGTATTTTTTTTTAACGCGCGCCATTTTAAAACGCGTGGTCCTTGGACCATCGGGCCAGTGGATTAGGGAAGTTTGAAATGTCCACTAATATCCCCCCTTAGGCCAGATACAGTGCATTTATAGAAGCTGAGCAATGAACGTCGCAAAAACAAGTATGGGTAAAAATCACCCAGTGTGTCTTTTACGTTAGAAAAACGTCAGATTTAAAAAATACTTTTTGTTAAATATTGTGTGTTTGTTTCAACTTATGGCCAGTTAGGAAGAAACTTGGCCATTTCTTATTCGATTTTGATAAAATTCAGCATGTGCGATGGAAATGGGATCCTTGAGTTTTAGATGAAGTTCTGGAATATGGCCAAGTAGGAAAGAAATGGTACATTTCTTATCCGATTTTGATCAAATTCAGCATGTACGATGGAAATGGGATTCTCAAATGATTTTTAGATGAAGTTCTGGAATATGGCCAATTAGGATGAAACTTGGCCATTTCTTATCTGATTTTGATGAAATTCAGCATGTGCGATGGAAATGGGATTCTCAAACGAGTTTTAGGTGAAGTTCTGAAATATGGCCAAGAAGGAAAGAACTGGGCCATTTCTCATCCGATTTTTATGAATTTCAGCATGTACGATGGAAATGGGATTCCCAAATGATTTTTAGATGTAGTTCTGGAATATGGCCAATTAGGATGGAACTTGGCAATTTTTTATCCGATCTTGATGAAATTTAGCATGCACGATGAAAATGGGATCCTCAAATGATTTTTAGGTGAAGTTCTGGAATATGGCCAATTAGGAAGGAACTTGCCCATTTCTTATCCGATCTTAATGAAATCCAGCATGTACCATGAAAATGGGATCCTCAAATGATTTTCAGATGAAGTTCTGGAATATGGCCCATTAGAAAGGAACTTGGTTATTTCTTATCCGATTTTGATGAAATTCAGCATGCTCGATGGAAATGGGATTCTTAAATGATTTTTATGTAAAGTTCTGGAATATGGCCAATTAGGAAGGAACTTGGCCATTTCTTATCCGATCTTAATGAAATTAAGCATGTGCGTTGGAAATGGAATTCTCAAACGAGTTTTAGACGAACAAGTGCTGGAATATGATCAATTTTGAAGGCACTTGGCTTTTTTAATCCGATTTTGATGTAATTCAACATGTTGGAAATGGGATTCTCAAACGAGTTTTAGACGAACAAGTGCTGGAATATGATCAATTTTGAAGGCACTTGCCCATTTATTATCCAATTTTAATGTAATTCAGCATGTACTATGGAAATGGAGTTCTAAAATTATTTATAAAACAAGTCATTAAATACATTAAATCATATTAAGTTCCTTCCTAGTCGGTCATATCCAAGAACTTCATTTAAAAATCCTATTTCCTGTAGGGTAGAGTCCTATTTCCATCCTACTTCCTGAATTTCATCAAAATCGGATAAGAAATTGCCAAGTTTTCCTAATTGGCCATATTCTAGAACTTCACCTGAAAATCATTTTAGAATCCCATTTCCATCGTACATGTTGAATTTCATCAAGATCGGATAAGAAATAATCAAGTTCCATCCTAATTGGCCATATTCCAGAACTTCATCTAAAAATCTTTTTAGAATCCCATTTCCATCGTACATGCTGAATTGCATCAAGATCGGATAATAAATGGCCAAGTTCCATCCTAATTGGCCATATTCCAAAACTTTATCCATTTGAGAATTTCATCAAGATCGGATAAGAAATGGCCAAGTTTCTTCCTAACTATCATTTAAGAATCCCATTTACATTGGGAATGCTGAATTTCATTAAAATCGGATAAGAAATAGAATCCCAATAAAATTCTTATAAAAAAAATCACAAATCCTCAGTTCAAGCACCTCACTTCAATGGACAACTTTTTTGGTCCCGTCGATGTCCGTTATAGTGAGGTTTCTCTGTATATACATATTTTAGTTCAAATGAAACAGACAAAAATTATACTCCTATAAGTTTAACACAAACGCGCAATATTTAACAAAAAAGGATTTTTGAAATGAACATGTTTTTCTGACCTTAGAGACACACTGGGTAATTTTTACCCGTACCTGTTTTTACGACGCTCACTGCTCGGCTTCTATTGTACAAGCGCACTGTATCTCTTCTAAGGCGGGATATCGATTATTAATTTCAAAAACGTTTTTTTTCCACGCAAAATAGCCAACTTTTAGATTTTACCGCAATTTTGCTGTTTTCAAAAAACTTCTATTTTCGATTTGCAAAAAAAATATAGTTTTTGCAATGGATGGAAAAACTCATAGTACCATCTTAAGGTTCAACTCTTTAGCTTTTCATCGGTCACCTACAGAGTGTCAAAATATTAATTTTTGATAGAAATATAAGCATTTAAAAAAAAGACGATTTTTAAAAAAAGTTCCGTTAGTTTTTTGTAAATATTTTTGCACTTTTCTATTTTATCGCAACAAAATTATGTTTTTATGTTCTTGAGAAAATTTTCTATCAATTGAAAAAAAATTGATTGAATTTGATCAATTTGTTCACGAGATATAAGCTTTCAAAGTATCGCTGGGTAAAAATCACGCAGTGTGTCTCTTACGTAACTTTTTGATAGTGTGTCCCTTAAGGGTTAAATTCGAGTAAAAAATACAATGAGTTGTCTTTTGGTCGGAACATTATTTAAAGTGCATATAGGGTTTGTCTTCTAACATATTTTTAGATTAAATAGATATATTAATTATACATTTTTTTAAAATACTTATGTAAAGAAGAGGAACGCAGGAACACGAAGCTGGCAAATGAAACAGTTTGTCAGTAAATATGATATAACAATCAATTTATTAAATGCTTATATTACAAATACCTCAAATGGCAATGGCAAACCAGGATTCTTGCATCCGTTAGAAAAAGGGTCGGACCGAAAAAACCGACATATTACCGTCTTAGGACATTAGATGAGTTCAGTTAATTACGTAACACGAAATGGTAAAACGGTTAAATGTAACATTAAAATCCAAACCATTTCAAGGATTCTACGAGAATCATTTCATCCAGCAAAATAATGGTATATTAATGGTAGAGACGAGTTCCTTGGTATTATGTAAAATCCTAATTATTAAAATTTTTCACCGTCTTTAGTTCAAGAATGTAGAGCTAAATAAATTTTATTTACCTGTTATTCGTTGAGTGCAGTAACATTTAAAATTAATCTAATCTAAGCTAATAACCTTCAATCTTTTGATAATAACCACCCTATATCAAACTTCTGACAAACGAGTATTATGTTATGAATAATGTTCCCGCATACATTTAAAAATAAAACCACGCCGCTATCATAACTATTTTTTGTGTTGTACGTCATATCGCGTAGCAGCGTAGACAGATTTCACATTTTACCGTTTTCCACCGTACAACGATAATTTATAAAAAAATTTCACTCCTCCACATACAATATGAACTTAAAAAAAAAACAAAAATCGGTTTTTTTTTCTCCTCCATCTATTTTCACAAGAATACATATATCTGTATATGTACTCGACTCGGATAATATATAGTTGATTCTTCATTTTGGATATGAAGAAAACGAAGAAGATACCGATGAAAACATTTTTCCAAACTGTAAACTAAAAAGAAAAATTTTTTTTTTTACTAAATTTAACTACTGGAAGCCCGAGATAAATATCTCAAATTACGCGATTCTGATGAAATTTTTTAGTTTTTGTAGATTTTCCGATTTTCTTCTTTTTGCTTTGGGTGTTTTGAAACGAAACGAATTAAAAATATTTTTTTTTTTTTTACCTAATTTGTGAGGAAAAAGACTATGCGATGCGGACGTTGATGTCAAAAGCAATTCAACAAAAAAAAAAAAAAAAGGAAACATTTAATTTCAGTCTTTTTTGTGGTGCTGAAAAATTAAAATTTAAATAAATTTTTGAGAAAAATGTCTACAATTTTTATTGTTATTTTCACATTTTCATTTTCGACGAGTAGTAATTTCCAAAAATTAAGCAAAAAAAAAAAAACTTTAACAGTAATCTGTAGTAAAATTTTTCAGAATTTTCTTATTTTTTATTTTTGTAATATACGAGTATAATTATTGTTGTTGCTTTAATTTTAATTTTCATTTTAATGTTTGTTTATTTATTTATTGTTTTGTGTACTCATATTGTCGTTTATGTATATGTACATAAAAAAAAATATTTTATCTGAATGTAATGTGTCCAGGGGCAAATTAGAGAGCGTCATTTTATTGTATACGCTGTGTGCGCTGTGAATTGTTCTGGTTTTTTGTGTGTTTGGAATATTGTTTGTACGGTTTATGGTGGTTTTGTAACCTAGATACTTATAAAACAAAATTTTAATTCTTGTTCTACTTTTTAAATACAATTTTTATTTTTTTATTGTGTACATTATATTAGTTGGTTGCAAAAGTTTCTGGCATTTTAACTTGACGCACACAAAACAGACAAAAGTAAGCAAGGACAAAATTAATTAACAACTTTGAACTTTATATTAATCCTTAGGGAGACAAGAAAAATACACAATACGGTGAAGTATTCAGTGCTTGCCATTACTCATATCTATACCACATAGAGAAAGGCAAACAAAATAATTTTTGGGGATTTACCTAGCACAACATTTATTATTGTTGTTGGTGAACTTTGTTGAAATGCAAATTGAAATACCAAAAGCCGTTTTTATGGACTCAAGAAGTTGTTCTGTAAAATTGAGTAAAGAATATCTTAGGTTGCGTTTGGTTATTGTACAGTTTTTACATTTCAAATTGAAGCCTGGTGGCAGAAGGCGACGACCGAGCATTGGCTTGAGGACAATACCGAGATAATAATCATTGTTTTAATGCCCCAAATGGCACCAGGCTCCCACTCAGTATTTTCATTTACTCGAACGTATACCTTATCCTTTATTACCTTTCTTAGGGGCCGAATTTCCAAAAGATGGTCGCAAAAATGATAGTCTAGTTCAAGGTTCTCTTTGAAAAGGAAACTAGAAGGAAAATGATTTGTAACCGAAGATTGTGAAGTGCGGTAACTTAAGAAGAAATTAAACAGAAATCAGTAGATTTATCCAGTAGTATATCTTCCATTCTCATTCATGTGTTTGGCCAACCCCTTCTTAACTGTCTGTACTGCCCGTTCAGCAACACCATTAGCTTGTGGTATGTAGGGTGCACTTTTTATGGTGAGATCCCATTAGAAAGACGAAAGTTTTTGAATTCATTTCAACTGAATGGTGGTCCGTTGTCAGTAACAAATTCATGAGGAAGTCCAAAGACATAAAATGATATAGATAGATTACGTCCGAAGCCAATGTTCCATCCATGAGATTCACGTCAAAGCATTTCGATATAGAATCGATGATTATGAAGAAAGTTCGCCCCGCAAAATGAAAGAAATTAGCATGCAGCCGATACCACGGAATACTCTATTTCGGCCATCCAGCATCACTCCCATCAAATTCGGCTTTATTCCGATTCTGTAACCGTTGGCACTCTTGGCGGTCTGTTCTCTATCTCGTCATCGAATTTAGGCCACGAACATGTTGATCGTGTTAGCAGTTTCATTCCAACGACGACAGAATGTTCTTGATATAGCAATTTAAGAACCACCAAGAGTAAATGCGGATCTCGAGTGGAATCTGGCTATCCATTTTGCACATTCGAATAAACCTTTGTCAAAGCTCCGTCCAATTGTGTTTCTTTCGCGACATCTCTATAGAATATCGAAACGACTTCTGCTTCTGAAAAGGTTTTTAGCTGCGGGTAATTTTTTTCAGCCTTCGATAGACTTGCGGATGCAAACATTACTGGTTTCTCCATCCCATTTTCCATTTGGCCTCGGCTTCAAAAGAACTAGCATCACACGCCAAAATCAGTTGCTTTGATGAATTATAATGACACAACACACTATCGCTCGATAATAAATCTTTACATAGGTTGAATGCTACAGCGTAATCTTTCGTCCAAATGGATTCCGTATTCTTTTCTATTAACTTGTATAAGGCCGCTAGTTCGGTTGCCCTCGGAACAAATTTTCGGTAATAATTCACCAACCCCAGGAATGCCTTTACTTGTGAAATAGTTCTTGGTTGCGGAGCAAGAAGCTATATTTGGTACTCCCTGAAGAACTTCATGCATTATACTATGAAAGATTGTTGGTGCGCTGGAATTTCGATATGTCAGTCTGTTGTACCTAAGCCCCAGTGAGTATTAATGGTAAACAAATTTGCCACCTCAACCTGCTGATATGCCCCAGTCTTCAATGTTTGGTAGGGGATAATGCTCGAAATCCACCCATCTGTGTATTTATATAAATATCAATTTTCATTCTTTGATCTGGGACACGGTTCAGTAAAATTGATAAAAAGACGTTGCATGGGTCGCATAACCAATCTCTGTTAATCCATTTCAGTCCTTGTTAGTGATTAACCGGTTTTACTTCTTTTTAAGTTTTAAAGTTATTTGCGAAATCCTTCACATCCCCTATCATCTTTGGCGAAAAAAATGTTGTTGTTGGATGGTTATGCGCTAGATATGGAATGTTTAAAACTAAAGATTGAGGTAAAAACAATTTCCATTTAGGAAGATCAGTTGAGGAAATTGTTAATTTTTGATTTGTGGTATTCAATAGAATTTTGGCATACGTATAAAAAAATTTAGAGAATTTCACCGAATTATTTTGAAATTTGGTAACCAAATGTAAATAATCAGAAGATTGGAAAGAAATAAAACCTACATTTATATTGAATCTACACTCACGAAGAATGGGTTCTTCCATAAACACGCTGGAGAGTGTATCCCGAATTACCATTTGCGGCCCACTATGGTGCTCTATTGTAAAATGAAAATCCGGTAACTTTAAACTCCATCGCGAAAACCTGCCTGTGAGTTCCTTTGGCGTGATCCGTTAGAATCACCAAAGGATAACCCTCAATGCCCCAAATTTTTTGACGCCTAGCACGGCAGCAAAACATTTTATGCTATCGAGTGATCCGTCTTCTCCTTTTTGAAATAACATGCTCCCAATACCAGTGGGACTGGAATTGCACTGGGTCATAAACGGACAGGTGATTTTTCGGTCCAAATAAATTGTTTATGTTGTTAGGTTAGGTCTATGAGTGGTGCTAAAGCGGTGCTAGTAGCGCTTAAGGTGCCATCTCCTATCACATATCCCAGATACGTAATTCTTTAGAGCAGAAAATGATTCTTTTCAATATTGACCGTTAAGCCAGTATCCGACAACTTATTAGCAACCATTAATAACAAAAAGATGTTCCTCAAATGACTTGAAAGTAATCAAAATATCTTCAAGGTTCTTGATACTTAACCGGTGTTTATACCGGTGACGACCGAAAATTTTCAATAATGGTATCGAGGCGGCTTTGTTTAATTCTGAAATATTATTTGGAAAAATATTAAAAAATTACCATAAAGCAATCCCCCAAGTATAACGCCTGTTTCAATCCGGGTACCAAATAGATTCGCGCCCATAATAAATACACGACAATACCATTTTTTTAATGGTTCACAGCCATGATCTAAACTGGTTATAGACGCTCCATTATTCATAAATCAGGTTATAAGTTAACCCATTAATTCTTACTTTTGCAAATAGTCTTCCATCTGTTTCATTCGACAAAAAGCTTTCGAAAATTTTCAATTTTCGAAATTTATACCTGGGGAAACCGCAGCCGTTGAAACAGAAGGAAAAGCGTTAGATAGGGTGGCTGTTGTGTGTGGCCATATTCGAGGTATTCCGAGTCCGCGGAATTTTTTATGCAACTGTATGATTCCTCGGCTTGCCGTTTCCCCCACCCACATTTTTAACAGTTAGGTTCTGCAACGCCATCGGCACCACACCCAAATTACAGCAAACGAAGAAAAAAACACATTGATAAAAATTATGTCCCATATCTAAACTATTGCAATTAGGGCATCCAATTTTTATAGATTTTATGGAAAGCCTAACGGAGACTAACGAGCCTTTGGAAGAAATAGAGGAAGGAGCGCTTAATGTATGGGCTAAGATTGTGATATCGAGTATGAAAATGTTGAAGCAGGTTTTTTAGTCGTAGCTCCGTATATCCCACCTGTACCTCAAACCAACACAAACGAACCAATCGCAGGCTTCTCAAACACAAAAATACGGACGAGATTAAAACAACCGCAGAAAATTGAGGATATGGAGACCAAAAATGCACAAATTCATTCCAATGGCTATTCCGCTATCGCGGATCGATTGCAACAGATTGCGGATAGCATCAACAACTTGGCGAAGGCGATATATTTCACTAAAAAACAAAACTAAATTTCTGAAATATCAAATTTTAAACAAAAGCTGTGAATTTTTAAGATGAACTATATTTTATTGAATTAATTAATTTATTTGCAGTTGCATTAATTTATTGAATTGCCGAAATATTTATTCAAATATTAATTTTGTACTCTGCCGCCTAATGTATGCTATCATTCGTTTTCTTCCATCCATCTCATCCATCAAATGATCGACTATAAGTTTTGTCATTTCGGTAACAGCCCGGAGATATGCTGGGTTAATACAGTACTATAATCTGCCAGCTACCAGTTGACACTTGTTAGGACCCATGCCCAAAAAAGTGAAGAGCATATAAAACCTTTAATTTAAATGGTTTATCTGTTGGCCGAGATTTACCTTTCAATTTTGCTATAACAAATTAGACGGTTGGTTTATTTAATCTTAATTTTTTTTTTAAATTTTGTATCAGGCAACTCCAAGTTAACTCAGGCAACTCCAAGTTAACTCATTTTACTATGTTATTCCAAAAACTAACATAAAATCGTAAAATTTGTATGCCACAATCAGCCCCGTTATCAATAATATAAATTTTGTAAATTCTTTGTGTTCTATTAATTATTTCAAGTGTGTCTGTTTTATAAATTCTACAAACTCGATTTTTTTTTGTTTTATGATATAAATACAAAAATTTTGAAAAATCCTATTAACTTTAACAATTCTGTAAATTCAATAATTTCGTTAAAAATTTAAAAGTTCTATAAATTCTATGAATAAAGTTCCAAAAATTCAGTTAGTGCTTTAAATTCTACAAATCTTTTTCTTTCTTATAAATTCTGTAAATTCGATAAATTTTATAAATTTTAAGTCTGTAAATATTATAAATTCTAATATGTTTTTAAAAACTGAAAATTTTATAAATGCTTTAAATGTTGTAGATTCTATGGGTTCTATAAATTATTCAAATCTGTCATAGTACTATACATTAAAAATATTCTATGTTTCTAAAAATTTCTTAATTTTTATAAATTTTATAAATTCAATAAATTCTGTAAATCCTAACTATTTTATGAATTCTGTACAGCCTAAAAATTCTGTGAGTTACGTTAGGTTAGTTGAAGTGGAACAGAATTTATTTCCTTCACCCTTACTGGAACCATTTATCTTGCAGTTTAAGCGTTGCGATAGGACTCCCCAGACTAACTAACGATACTAAACTGCAGTTACAATTAAATGCTTGTTAAAATATTTATTTTCATACTCACTCCTTATAAAATGAATGTAAAAAAAAATTCGGAAACATTTTTTAACATAGATTTAATTGTTACTGCGAGTTATTATCGTTCTTACAATTAGCAATGATTGAAATCAAGTGTTTTCTGTTTTTCTAGTTTTTCTCGTCCGAACATTATTGGCATTATTTGGAATGTTTCGAGCATCAGATATAGGAACAGGAGTAATCCATGTGTCACCGTCGGTCGACAATTCAGTAACCTATTGTCATATATCTGGATTTATCATCAAAAATTCTGTGATAACGTTTCCATGTCTCTTTTAATGCCACACATCGCCTTACTAGAGTACTAATAGACTCAATTTCTGAGCCAGCCAACTGATTTTAGAGATCTGTAGGCGTATTATATCTCAAAATACGTAGAATATCTGTCTCCGATAGGGGAGAACGAAATTGCAAAGCATTTCTTTGTAAAATTCGAAAAAGGATTCATTGAGTTTTTTCTTACTCGACGAATATATCATCCGTACGCTAATCATGAAATCTTTCAACAAACGCTGCTTTAAGTTGAAGCCAATTACAAGAGGAATTCCGTTCCACATAGCACCAATACCAGTTGGACGCAACTCCTTTCAAAAGAACACTAAATTCATTACGTAAATTATATTCTGTAGCTTGATACAAACGGTTCCTGAACAGGAACCATCCAACTCAAATTCCTGCGGTAGATCCGTCAAAGTCAAATTTCATGTACAGCTGCTAAATTTGGAAAATATCGTAAAGCTTTAGGAATTTGGGGGCTTGCAGGTGGAGATATTGACTGAGGTGTTAATTGAAACATATTTTCCTGTTGTGAATTTGGTTGATGTTGATAATTACGATGAAGAAGATGAAAAGCATTAATATTACAATAAAATGTATTGGTAACGTGGCATTCGAAATACGAAACATTTGGCATACGAAATTTTTCACAGTTTGAGAAAACTCTGCAAAATGTTATTGCTGTCACAAATCATGCAACAGCCATTGAAATATCTTGAGCTTGTTTTTGGTATAGATATAGTTACCGACTGCAGCAGCACTCATTGCGAGGACAGTAGCACGTAGGCGGTAGGCAGACAGTAGAACTACATAATTATGCAGTTTTCTATGTTTTTAATTTAGTTTACTTTATGTTATTTTATAACTACGCGGGCCACAGTTTACCAACCATTGATGCATAAATGTAATGAGAACGCCGGATATAAACTAAACAAATAAAATTTAATTATTCCCATATGGCAGAGGCTAGTCGTTTCTTTCAACGTCATTCACTATTCTAAAATAATTTATCGACCTTAAAGTGTGTATATACAAAAGAAAGCAGTAAATAAGACAAAATCATTGCATACATTCCTCTCGGCATACACATTATACATACATAAAATATGTATAAACGAAATATTTCACTCATTTCTCAAGCTGCTATAAAATTGTGAATTTAAAAAAAAAATTATTATAATATTTGGGGTTGCCTATAAAACAGACATTGTACAATATTTACTTAAAGTCTGATAAAATTTTAAAATCTCGTACGCAACATAATAATTATTGTCAATAATATATGTCATTTTAATATTTTTGTTTTTTTACATAACTTTGACAAGTCGAGGAGAAATACGAACACCACAATAAATCATTAAAAACACGTGAAATAATAATAATCTGCCTACTCACATATAAACTGGTAAGTTTTCCAAATTTTATAATACATTATAACAAACATTCTCGTACAGATTAAACCACATGTTTAACTAAATTTTTAATACCCCACCACGCTTTATCGTTTATCATTTATATATTTGCAAGGTAATACTGAGATTATTAAAAAAATATTTAGTTGGGTACAATATAGTAAGAAGATATCCACCCACGTTCACGTAACTTGTTGTGTTCACTTTGTAGAACACGTACGAATTAAAAATGTATGCGAAATAAATACCAGACAATTTTTACTTCAAGCAACACTATAAATCCAAAGCAATTAATTTAATCTAGAATCTGAATTTCAGCAGTTCATTTCAACTGTTCAAGCGCGGAGAATTTATAACACTAATTTATAGGATTTTTTTGGATCTATTTAATTTATAGAATTTATCGAAATCACCGATTAACCGAATTTACAGAATTGCTTGAAGAATTTTAGAATTTATCACGATTGCGAAATTTTAAGAATACACGGAATTTTAGTATTTACAAAGTTTAATAATTTATCAAATTTATAGAATTTAAAAAATTAGTGGCATTATTAGAATTTTAGAAATTTTAGAATTTATAGAAGTTAAGAGTTTCCCAAATTTATGGATTTTATAGAATTTATGGGATCTGTAGCGGCTAAAATCTCTATATAACAGCTAAACATATTTAAACCACCCCCTTAAGCGAGATACTGCTCGTTTGCTGAATATAAAGTTTTCTCATGTTGACAATGTTGATTATCGATGTATTGCGGTGGCGCGACTACAGCATGCAACAAAATATTTCAATATATCACCTTCTGCAAACAATAATCGAGTCAGTTTTAAAATTAAATAAACAAGCGAGCAATCGGGACTGATACCAAGGAAGAGTTTATAGAATAAATATAGAATTTTACAGAATTTATCAAATTTTTACGATTTCTCGAAATCATCAAATTTATAGAATTTATCGATTTTACAGAGTTTGTTGAAAACATCGCACTTTTACAAATTTTAGAAATTAAGAATTTATAGTATTCATCGAGTTAGGATTTATCGAGAAGATTTATAGAGTTTAATGAAATTTATAAAATTTATTGGATATATAGAATTTATCGAATTTATAGGATTGTTTATAGAATTGTAGAATTTATAAAATTTTATATTAGGTAATGGTAGAATTTAGAGCATCAAATTTATAGAATTTTTAATTTTTAGGATTTAAAAATTTAAAGATTAAAAATTTAAAGATTTTAACAAATTTAACGGATTTATATAATTTATTGAGATTTCTAGAATTGTAAATTTGTAGTTTAGAAATTAAAGAATTTATGGAATTTTTTGAATTTTTCGACATCAGCAAATTTATAGAATTTTGAAAATTGAACGAATTAAGAAAACGAACGAATTAGCAAAATTAAACAATTTATCGAATTTATTTTTAATATATTAAATATTTATAGATTCTACTATAAAACAGATTTTACTGTATATTATAGTTTTTATACAATTTATTTTTTAACTTTAAAAAATTAGAAATTTAGAATTTAGCAAACTTATAGAATTTAGTAAATAAATAATTCATTGAATTTATGGAGTCTTTAAAATTTAAACACTTTATTAAATTTTAGAATTTATAAAATTTATCAACTTTAAAGATTTGGTTGAATACATCGCACATTTAGAATTTTGAGAAAGAAAGAATTTATAGAATTCGAATTAAGATTTAGAGAGCAGGATATGTAGAATTTAGTGAAATTTATAGAATTGTTGAATGTATAGAATTTACAGAATTGATCGAATCTAGAATTTATTGAGATTTTTTTTATACAATAAAATTTCTACAATTGGAGTCAGAATTTGTATTTTATAGAATTCTAGATTTGGCAAAATTATACAATAAATCGAATTCATTTTAAAATTTTTGAATATTTTAGAAAATTAATAATTTGTAATTTAGAAAATTTATAGAATTTACGGGGTCACTCCATATGAATTGGTACATGAGTTGGACGGGAAGTCTCAAAAATTGTTCAAACTATATTTATTCGATTTATCAGTAAAAAAAAAAAAATTTTGTTAAAACAATTTTTTTTTCTCTTTCACTCTCGAGTTTACACTCTCTCAAAATTTTCTCATTTTCAAGGAGTTTTGGGTTTACGCATTACGTATTAAAAAAAATATTTTTTTAATTTTTTAAATTAACGTTAAATCACTTGCTAATAATGACACTTTGATCTGTTCAAAATTCAGCTTGGCACCAGAAGAAAAATTTTGGAGGATATAAAATTTAGTATGGAAGGTTTTAACATTTTGAGTTTAAAAGACTGTATCTCAAAATTTTTCTTCTAGTGCCAAGCTGAATTTTGAACAGATCAAAGTGTCATTATTAGCAAGTAATTTAACGTTAATTAAAATTTTTTTTTTTTTTTTTTTTTTTTTTTTTTTTTTAAATTGAATAAAAATTAGGTTAGTTCATAGACATACAATGTCTGTTTTGAACTACCTTCATTAAAAAAAATTAGTAAAATTAAAATGGTGAAGAGGACCATATACAAAAAATTAAACTATAAAAAAAAATTATTAACAAATAAAGCAAATGAATATAATAAAAATAAATAATTAAAAGCAAGGCAATTTGTAAACCAAAATAAAATTAATGAACAAAATTAACATACAAAATATACTAAATAAATTAAATAAATAACAGTGATATCAACAAAACGTTAAACTAATACATTAAAAAGAAATTCGACACTCTCTTTACTAAATAACCAATCTTTAACAGAAGATAAAAACTTTTTAAAATTCACTTCAGCTCTGATATTGGCAGGTAGTTGATTGAAAATTATTGGAGCTGTAACGAGGAAATATTTGCGAAAATGTGTTGTATGAAATTTCGGAATAATTTTCAAGATCTTATTATTTTTCCTCAAAGCATAGGCATGAAATGACACCGTACGGTTGCCGCAAATAACAAAATATATCTTTAAAACTTTAAAAACGTAAAGTTGCCTGAGCGGAAGAATTGAATTCGATGAAAATAAAGGCCAAGATTCCGTGAACTTCCGTTTGAAAAACATAACCCTGATTATATACTTTTGAGCTAGAATGACTGGTTTTATAGTATTAAGGTAGGTCCCACCCCATAAACAAATACCATAACGTAGTCTGGAATCAACTAAGGCATGATAAAAAATTTTGAGAACTGATGGTGGACAGTGATCTCTTAATAGATACATTTTCCTAATAGTATAAATAAGTTGGATAGTTATTGCTTCAACATGTAATTTCCAATTTAAAAAACAATCAACCGTAATTCCCAGGTATTTGATACTATGGACACTTTCAATAGGGAAACAATGCTGAGAGCAGTTATTAACCCCAGAACAGCGGCTGTCATGAAAAATGATAAAATAGTTAAATATGATAAAATAGTTTTTTTTTATCGAGATACTAAGAAATACAAATTCAAAAAATTACCAAAATTTCAAAATGGAAAATAAATAAAAACAAATTATTTCCTAATTTTACTCTTCTAGCTGTCAAAAACCGTTGAGAAACCAAAATCAATCAACCTGTTCCGAAAATATGATCAAAAATGATCAAACACGTAATACATATACACAAAACTCCTTAAAAATGAGAAAACTTTGAGAGAGTGTACACTCGAGAGTGAAAGAGAGAAAAAAAAAATGTTTTTCTACAAATTTTTTTTTTTTTTACTTATACAATAAATCGAATAAATATACATAGTTTGAACAATTTTTGAGACATCACGTCCAACTCATGTATGATTTCATACGGACTGACCCTGTAGAATCTTCAAAATTTACTTTAACTTTTCAAATTCATCGAATTTATCGAAATTTGAGGAGTTTTCGAAAACATCCAGAATTCATTTAATACGCGACACTTTTAGAGTTGTCTGAAATTAAGAATTTATAGGTTTCATCAAGTTAGGATTTATTGAAAAGGGTTCATAGATCCACAAAATTTACAGAATTTATCGATTAGAGAAATTTCAAAATCCACAGAATTTAAAGAATTCCTATTACTTTGAGTATTAACAGCATACATATCATTTTTATAATTTTTAAAATTTTTAGAATTTTACGATTTTTTGAATGTTAGAATTTAATAAATTTATATATTTAAAGGAATTCAAAGGATCTATAGAATTTATTGAGATTATTAACATTAAAAAATTTCTACAAATGGGCTTAGAATTAATGAAATTTTAGAATTTTTAAAATTTAAAGTTTTACGAAATTTATTAAATTTAAAGAATTTATCGAATTTTTAAAATTTCCCAAAATTAATAAATTTATAAAATTTATTGAATGAATTTAGATTTTATAGAATTTGCAGAATTAAAAAAACAATTTATATTATTATTCAAATTTTGAAAAATCAAAGATTTTATAGTATTTATAGATTTTATATAATTTGTTTGTTAACTATACAAAATTTGAAATTCAAATTTTGTAAAGTTAACAAACAAATTTATTTTGTAGTGGTTATAGATTTTCCAAATTCTCATCCGGCTATAGCGACTGATCTGCTAACTCTTTAACAAACTTAAAGAATTTGATAATTTAATAATTCATAGAACTTAGAATTTATTTAATCTTTAAAATTCACCGATTTTATTAAATTCATAATTATTAGAATTTTTAGAATTTACAAAATCATCAAATTGGTTCAATATATCGCACATTTAAAATTATGAGAAATTACAAATTTATAGAATTCGAGTTAGGATTTCTCAAGTAATATTTGTAGACGTTAATGAAATTTTTGATAGAATAGTATTTATAGAATTTATCGAAATTATCAAGCTTGAGGAAGTTTTGTTGGTGGACACACAAAATTTTAATTTTTACAAAATTTATAAATTTACCAAATTTATAGAATTTAACGAATTTATAGAAATTTTAGATTTTAGAATAATACAATTTATGAAAATTTAGAATTTAAGGAATTTTAAAATTTAACGATTTATCGAATTTAAAAGGTTTATAGAATTTATAAAATTTATATAAATTTATAAATTTTAAAATTATTGGAATGTTTAGAATTTGAGAAATTTTAAATTATAAAATTTATAGAATTCGATCGATTTTATACAATTATTATTAATCGCATTTTTCGAATTTGTAGAAGTTAGGAATTTATAAAATTTATGGACTTAAAAGAATTTATATTATTTCAGAATTATAGAATTTCCAAAGATGACTGATTTTCTTATATTTATAGGTTTTATAGTATTTACAGGATTAGTAAAATTTAATTCATAATAAAATTTGTTGAATTGGGATTTCGAGTGAATAAATTCAAAGAGTTTGAAGATTTATCGAATTTTTCGAGTTTTTAAAATTTACAAACTTTATCAATTTCACAGAATTTATCCAATTTTTTTAATTTTCCGATATCATAAAACTTACAGAATTTATAAAATTTATTAGAACTTACAGTTATTAAGAATTTATAACATTTATCGAGTTGATAGAATAGAATTTAGAGAATTTATAGAATTGATAGTCCGCGTAAATTTTAGAATTTACAAAATTTAAAGACTTTGATCAAATTTATAAAATTTAAAAAAATTTATAATATTTTTAGAATTTATAGAAATCAAATTTATCGCAGTTATAGAATTTAATATGAAAACCCTTATTTCTGTTCAATTTTGGATTAGGTTTCTTCAAATTTTTATTTTATGCCAATAACGTTTTAATTCATACGATTCTCAAGGCGTAATCTAACAAAGAATAAATACAATTATTATGAAGACATTAAAACAAAACTTGTAAACATGTTTTCCTTAACGAAAAAACTTTTCCACGATTAAAAAATAATGGATTGAATGAAAAACTATTTTCAAAATGAAAACAGTATTTTTTGTTTAGCTGCCCTTGACCTAATATACCTACTCGTCAATTCAAAATACATACTGTAAACAACTGTCTCAGACTTACATACAATACATAGATTACCGAATGGAGAATTTTGGAGTATGTATGTTGATATAGTTAACCGTAAGATGAGAAGCTTCTAAATAACCGTTTGCCATTTTTTTTCAAAATCTAACAATATCGCATTATCAAAATTGAAATTATTCATGAGTTTTTTCTTGTTAAACAGTGCTGAACTGAAATGATTTTATTGTGACACGTGTTGCCTTGTTATGTTGATGATATCTCCTCTATGTTGGTTTACCTGTTGCTTTTTAGTAATACTGGTTCACCAACATAAAAAGCTTCACAATTTTTGCAAGCAACTTTATAAATCAGTCCGTCCCTTCTGTCTAATGGAATATTTTGTCTAGTTTTTGTAAAATATTGTATAAGTGAGGTTATGGAATTAGTTTAGAAGAGGGAGTTTTAGAGATTATGGAATTTTTAGAATTTACAGAATTCATAGACCTTTGTAGTGTATCTTGCAATTTTAAAATTTATAGAAAATAACAATTTATAGAAGAAAATGAATTAGGATTTATCGAGAAGGATTGTAGAATTTATAGAATTGAATTTAAAAAATTTAGAGTTTGTCGAATTGCTTAAAAAATTTCCCAAATTCATGACATTTTTAGAATTTACAGAATTTAACAATTTAGATTTTTTAGTCTATAGAAAACGAATTTTAGAATTTAGATTTTATAAAATTGAACGCAAATAATAAATTTAAGAATTTACAGACTTAAAGGACTTTTAGAATTTTAATAATTTAAGAATTTACAGAATTTAGAGAATTTTATATTATTTTTAAAATTTATAAAATTTATTAATTACATATATGGAATTTACAGATTTATTGAATTAACTAAAGTTCTAAAATTAGAAATTTGGAATTTAGAGAATTTATAGAATTTAGGAATTTAAAAATTTATAGTTTATCGAATTCGTAAAATTATAGAATTTATGGAATTGCTAGAGTTTAACATTTAATCGAGTTTATAGAATTTTAGGAATTTATGCAGTATTATTTTTAGAAATTCTAAATTTTATAGAATTTACAGGAATAATAGGATTCAGAAAAATAGGAATTATAGAATTTGAAAATGTATAGACTTTATAAAATGGGTTTAAATTATCGAATTCATTTAATCTATATACGAGAATGTACAGAATTGTATATAAAATTTGAGAATTTTCAGAATTTATGGCAGTTATAGAATTTAATAATATAAAAATTTATAGAATTTTTGATACATACAATTTCTAAAGATTGTTTAAATAGGATATAAAATGGGGAATTTCTAGAGCTTGTGGAATCTTTGGAATTATAAAATGATCGAATTTGCATTTAATGGAATTTTAGAATTAAAATAATGCATATGCATTAATGTGTTTATAGAATAAGCTTAATTGAACGTTATAGAATTTACAGAATATTTCAAGTTTATAGAATTTAATGAAATGGTTAAATTACAAAAATCATCAAATTTGTATAATTTAACCAATATTATACAAAGAATTCAATGAATTTCTAGAATTTAAGAATTTAAAATATTATTGAATTCAGCAGATTTTTAGAATTTATAGAATTTTACACTTTAAAATTTTATTGAATTCCCGCCGTTAGAACTACCGATGCAAAAACTAGAAATGCGTAAGACTAACCTCAGCAATGAATAAAATGCCTCTCTAATTATCACATTTCCAAACAATGAGCTCAACCAGCATAGAAATGAAACCGAAATTATGTTTACGAAAGAGTGGTTATATGTATGTATATGGGGTATATCCTCCAACAGGTCGCAAATAAACTATTTGCGCCTCAAAATCTGACTACTCGATTGATTTTAACATGAGTTTTTCAATTTTTTTTTGTGGTTTATTTACTTTTGCGACTGAGTAGTATTAATTGTCTTGACTTACTTGATTTTATTTGCATCGTCAAAAATTCGGTGGTAACTTTTCTATAATGTTTTTACTACTCAGTCGCAAAAGCAAATAAAATACAGAAAAAAATTGAAAAACTCATGTTAATATCAATCGAGTAGTCAGATTTTGAGGCGCAAATAGTTTATTTGCGACCTGTTGGAGGATATACCCCTATGAGTTATATGTATGTTTCTGTTGCGATCACTGTTCTCGATAACTAATTTGTTGATTGAAGATGAAGCTTATTTAATACACTGAATTAAAGAAGGTGACATCGTCGACGAGCTGGTGATTAATTGATTTTTTAGACCAATGGGTTTTTAATGGAATTTGTTGTGACATGCAACCGCGTTGGACGTTTTGTAATTAGAACATTGGTGTTAATACAATAGAGCATAGACCTTTGTTACTTGAACAGCTCGCACTGAAAAATGTTGAGGTTTTCTTCACCTGAGTTAAGATTAACTAGACTAAACTTTGACGTATCGTGAGTAGTGTTTGTGGCGATGTTTCCAAATTTACGATGACCACCGCAATCTCATATGTGAGATATTGAACCAGATTTAGAGTTAAATCCCGCAGAAGTGACGCGTTTCAGAATCCAATTTAACCGGATGATAACGACACCCAAGTGGTGCCGGAATTGCCAAGCTTATTTAATTGAAACTAATTCACATCAAATTCAAAATTTGCGGCTGAATTTTAATGGATGAAGTCACGAAAATTAATATTCAAAAGAAATTCTGCTATTAATTGACTCAAACTATGGATGTGAAAAGCTTTTCAGATTCAATTTGTTTAAACTAATTCTTGAAAATTCATAAACTATTATTGGCCACTTTTTAGTTTCTTTTTTAGAGACTTTTCTTTTATTTATGATTATCACGCTTTATTATTTTTTTACAGGTTTGCTTGCTCTTTTTGTACTCTCCCTTTTTATTCTGTGCTAGTTTACCTTTATATTTAATTTCACTGGTGACAATCCCAGTAACTTAAATTATAGCAGTTTACCATTATATAATATACAAACTTCAGTGGCTTATTATTTTGACATATATTTTTATAATATGTATGAACACGAGCTCCGCTTGTGTTTTCTTTGTCACTCTACTCACACTGCTGTTTATCGCCATCTGAACTTCTCCTAATTTTTTGTCCCAATCATCACATTCATTACCTGAACTAATCGTTGCCAATTTTTCAGTCACTATACGATTTACTCGCTCGACTTGTCCACTCGCTCGTCGACAACCACTTGCTACCATAATGTGTTGGATAAAATGAGTTTCACAAAACTCCTTAAATTATTTGGACTTAAACGCCGTACCTCGGTCTGTGATTATCTTTTTGGGTTGGCCGTAATTTGTGATGAAGAGCTTGAAAATCACTAACGTTGCTTCGGCTGTGACATCTTTTTGTGCTCCTAAGACTACTTACTTGCTATAGCCATCAGCCAAAACGACTGTATACCGATTTTTTGTTTTAGATGATATATATGGCCCGACAGATCAATGTGTTCGGTTACGAGAGGCTCTACCCCCTCTTCAAATGGGTGTAAATATCCGGGTTTATTAATATCCGGGTTGATGTACTGATCTACAAAATCTCTCATCTTTGGAAAATAATAGGGCTGTTTGAACTTTGCGATTGTTTTGTCCACTCCATAATGAGCTACACACTCATGTGCGTCATATAGCTGCCATCTATATTTGATATATTTGTATACGCGAGCGTTGTACATCGAATATTTGCTGTGAATCTCTTGATCACGTTGTACGCTGCATGGCTGCTACCCAGTCTGTGTTTATATTAATACCAAAACATTGCCTTCTATCAATCACGTTATCTCTAGCTTCGTGCACCGGATTTCCACTAAGTGCATCAGCTACTTGATTAGCTTTTCCTGGTATGTACTCTGCGTAGAAATCGAACACAGTTACCCGAAAGAACCATCTCGCGACTCTTGGTGACATCCCTTGCTTGTTCGGTAACAACTTTAGGCTGGTACTATGGAATGTTTGCCCACTAGGTAGACCCGAAATTTTTCTAAACCGGTTAATATCGCCAGAGCCTCTAATTCAATTGCTAAATTTATTTCAACTCTTCCCTGGATGTTTTTCGACTATAGTACATTACTGGCCTCAGGCTATCTTCGTCTTGCTTTTGATATAATACGGGACTCAATCCGACAGCACTGGCATCCGTATGAACCTCGCAACTCAAATTTGGATTGTATATGACTAAATTGGGTTTACTAACCCACCTTTTCTTTATTTCCAGGAAAGCTGCTCTTTCGTCTTCTCCACAATGAAACTTGTGATCTTTTTTCAATAAGTTGGTTAACGGCCTACATAGCTATAGTTGCCAAATTCCCGATAACCCTTCGAAAATAGCTGCAGTGCCCAATAAAACTGCGTACCGCTCTTACACATGTTGGTTCAGGAAAACCTTCCACACCTAGCAATTTTCTTTCTCCTAGTTCAATGCGGTCTATCGAAATTTCAAACCCCAGGTACTCTATTTTTTTTGGCCAAAAATACACATTTGCTCAAGTTAAGCGTTAGGCCTTCGTCCTCAATCTGTTGCATAATTCTATCCAAGTTTTTCACTCCTTCGTCGACTGTAGTGGCTGGAAATTATGAGTAATATCCACTTTCTAAGTCAAGGCTGGTTAAAATACTTTCCCTTGCAATCGATCCAACTGGTCGCCTATAAATGGTAATGAGAAGTAATCCCCACATTCGAACATCGCCGTTCCTCATCCGAATTAGTAATACAGGGCTCGCATATGGTGATTAGTGTTTGCATTACCGGTAAACCGGTTTACCGGTTTGCCGGGAAATTGCTCAGAAAGGCTATTCAGAAATACCGGTAAATTAATCTTTTTTCACCGGTAATTCGGTAAAATTGAAATATTTTAATTTTAGTAGTTATTTAAGATAAATTAATAAATTAACCAAAAAATATGTTGACAACGTAATAATAACTACGTCTCTGGAACAAATGTAAAATATACGTGTGTACGCCAATGTTGTAAATATTTACACAGGCATTGATTTATGACTCAATTCCATGGGAAAATTGACTAACAGTCAAAAAAATCGAAAAGAGAAACATAATCTGATACTCCATATAAGAGACAAAGGCAACGCTCTTTTTTGTTTTGTATTTTATAGCAAAACAATTTTGCTATAAAATAAAAAACACGTTAGCTTTGTCTCTTATATGGAGTATCAGATTATTTTTCTCTTTTCGATTTTTTTGACTGTCAGTCAATTTATCCCATGGAATACAGGTATACCCAAATTCTAACCATTCGTCAGACTAAGTAGTGACGAATCGTAGCGTGCTTTTTCAGCGGCTGGTATAATCTGTAAGAAATTCAGATCAAATTTAAATGACGACAGCATGGATACAATTTGTTTTTGAGCCTATTTTAATAGCTAAAAGGAGATCTAGGCACTTAAGAAAACTGAAAAAGTTGGATTTTATATTTTATTTTTATTAAATTAATGTTAAATTTAAATTAATTTTATTGAATTGCTAGAAATGAATTAAAACTATGTAAATACATATATTTTGGAATAAATTATTATTGATTGCGTTATCCACTACTTAGTTTCCGCTGTTTTTCATCTGTTATATTAGAAATAAAATTAGATTTAGATTTACCGGTAAAAACCCGGTTAACCGGGATTTTAAGAAACGTTTACCGAATTACCGGTAATACCAAAATCCGGTAATTTTGCAAACTATAAATTGGTGATGTGCTGTCTTCTATAATATCAGCCTTCTTTAAATCTTCGACTAAATTCTTAACTGTATCCCGTTTTGTTTGAGCTAACCGATAAGGATTATAATAAATTGGTACGACGTCCTTCAATACTGTATCTATTATCTATATCAGTCGATCATGATCTTCGCCTCATAATTCGGTGTTGACTTTTTCTTTTGGTATAGCTTCCCGTTTGGACTTAGTCCAAAATGTTCAATATAGGAATTCTTGCGTTCTCATCTCCATCCAACTTAATTAAGCATCTCGGAATCATTTCGCCCCTTTCACGTATACTTTCTTCTGCACATACCTCCTGATTGCTCACATCACCATGTACATTCATATAGCCAATGTAATTGTACGGTATATTAGTGTCTTGTATCGTTACCAAGGACACTTTCGATGTATGACATACTTCTGACTGGATAATCAATCCACTGCTATCGCTGATAATTCACACATATTCCTGTTCGGTGTATTGTTGACCCACTAGTAGTGACACTGTTTGCGCAGAATCCGGAACAACTTAAATGTTTACCTCTGCTTCGATGTCGTCTATTTCCAGCTTCCCTTTGAAATTTCCTATTGGCTTCACCATCCCAGCACCATAACCAATCACCCTATCGCCACCTGTTGCGTTATTCCAACGTATCTCCAATTCATTTGCCCGACTTTCTTTAATTAACGTAGCTACTATTTACGCTCTTAACTGTATCTGCTTGCTTAACCTCATATAGCCCATTGTAATTTTCCCGGAAACCATTTGTATCAAGCACACCACTCGAACCAACAAACACAAAACACGTATTTTTCTTCTTATTGGGGCAATTACTAGATACATGCCCATTTTCACAACACTTATAACATACCACATTTTTGTCGATTTTTGCGTTGACATTTATGGAATTACCGCTGTTTGTTTGACTGACACCTTTGTCAATGTAATCGGCTGCCTTCACTAACTCCGTTAGTAGTGTTTCTGGCGTGCTATATTGTGACAATGGACCTAAATAATAATGGAACCTATTATTGTCTAACCTCGTGATAATACATTCCACCAACTCGTCAGACTTGAACGTTGCCTTGTTACACAAAGCCAGCTTCTTATAAAAATAGGCAACCATATTTTGTCCCGCTTTGCGCTTATAACTTCGCGCCTCGAGTACACACTGGATTGTCGAACGAATGATGGGGAAATTAGCGTACAGTAACTCCTTCCAATCATCCAAATGCTTTTCTTCCCTAGAAAGACTATCTCGCCAGCTTCCAGCATTGCCTTTCAATCTGGACAGCGTGTGATGAATAATAGCTACGTCATCCCAATTGTATAGACATCCAAATTCATTCACCTTGTTGATGAACTGCGATATATCGACACTACAATTCACTGGATCGAATATAGGGAGACTATCAGTAATATTCGCGAAATATCTCGAACTTGTATTTACTGGTTGATGTATCATAATCATAACCTCACTATTTTGTTTATTAATGCCATTAACATGATTTCGATTTTTCCCACTTAATTCCTTGACTGTATTGTCCTGATCGATCTCGCTACGACTCTCTGAATTTACATTGCCCAATCTTTCCGCAACACTCGTCAAATCTTCTTGCGAGAGTCTCCCATTAGAACACTTTATTTCACTTGAACCACGTGTAAAAATTTTTCCTAAATTTTCACGGTTTACAACACTGATTGTTCTAGATCTTTATCGATTGAGCTCTTTTTATCACTATAATTGTTTGAGATCTATCCCACTTCTGAAATTGTTGGCAACTTTTTAGTTTGTTCTCTCAAACTTAATAAATTGAAACACGATGACACTAAACACTTTCCAGACTTTACTTTTATTTATGATTATCACGCTTTATTATTTTTTATACGTTTGCTTGCTCTTTTTGTACTGTTCCTTTTTATTCTTAATAACCACACTTTATGGAAGCCACCTCATGAATTGAATTGCGACTTGAACCACTGGAGTTTCAACAAATCTTGAGTAATACAAGAGATGCGACCATATTTTCTTTAAAAGTTAATCTTCTAAGCTAGCCAAAATTTCCAGCCCAAAGTAAAGAGTTCCCAAAATAAAAAATAAATTCGGTATCAGTAGATAATATTCAGTCAAAAGTAATGAGAGTTTTGATGAATCAAACTTCAATGCAATCGAAGACTAGAAATTTGCCAACACGTGGTAAAAGCTTCGTTTCACCTTTTCGTGGAATTTTTTTAGAAAATCGAATGAATTCAACAAATATTTAAAATTCAATTCAAAATATTGTTTCTATACACTAAAATAATTGGCACAATGAGCTTCCCTCATTTCATTGAGCTTAGGTTACATAATTTCATTAAAATCTCGAGAATCTAATTGTTCTTATAACTGCTTTTCCTCTGTTACATTAAATTTTCCATTAAACATTTCCTTAGGAAAAACGAGGCAATCACTGACGCTAAATGAACTAAACATGAACTCAAAAGTAATTTATTTCATTCAAAGTTGTACAATGAGCTTCTATATTTACTTGCCTGAGTATAGATAAAGTTTTTCTACGAAATAAAAAACTAAAAGTAATTTACAACCGGCTATATTCATTCAAGCTTTTATATTAAATATTTACAAGCTCAACTAAAACAGTGTTGTGTAATTTGTTTATGTAAACAAAACAGAATTGAAAACTGCTGTAATTTTATTATACACTTTCAATGGAAAAATGTAATAAAACAAATTAAAAGTTATTTTAATTACCAAACCAAATTACACTAGAAATTCGTATAAATAATAATTCAGTATGTACAAGCCACAACAGAACAGAGATTTTATTATTACCAATTTCGAATGAATACGTACTTAGAAAATAATTTGATGATCCAAATCTGGGTGATTTTCTTCATATTTGCTCCCAGTTTAGACTTTTTTTTATCTCCTCAATTCGTATGTGAGCAATATAAATGTTTTATTTATTTGTGGGGGTTCAATCATCAAAAACATCATAAAAGAAAAAAAAATATAAGTTAACGAACGATGTTCCACTCAGAGTTGTGCAATTTTTATATTGAGATAATTCTGCCTCTCATTGTCTGTCTGCTTAATTTATATAAAATCAATTTGAGGCCTTGAACAATTTTTTTTTATTTAGCTGCCGCCGTCTTCGACTCGGCCCACCCTATACCTAATGTTGAAAAAGATTTTTTTGTTTTTTTCATTTTTCGGTATCAGTTTTTCATTTTTCAGATGATGATGATGTGGTGTTTTATGTTGGTGTCAAACAATTATGATAATGAGGTTAGATTAAAGAAATCATTTTAATTTGATTTAGTATGGTGTAATGACAAAATGTAGAGTTGAAATTATGAATTGAAAGTTTGTACTGGAAATGTTAGAATATGTTTGACCTTCATACCGAATTCTGGATTTACTTCAACATCTGAATTTAGACGTAATATTTTATTTTGAGTGTGGGTGTATACAGACCTAAAACTATTTACTAAGGTTTGTTGTATTTAAACTCCAAGTTAGGTTAGTAGAGGTTAGAGTGGCTGGCCAAAGACTTGCATAGACACAAAAAATGGTTCCTCGCAATACCACATCCAAATTTTCCTCAACTCTTCTCATCGAACAGATCTCTACTCATGAAACATTGTCTTGTAACAACCCACACGACCATACTAATATGGTGACGCCGATGTATTAATAGCTGTCCAGTTTTGACCAAATCTACCTAGTATAACACACGAGGTATCATTGTACCATCTATAGTTCGCTGCTCTAATAGATTCTCACTGAAGCAAGAGTTAGCATGTAGCGATCAAAATTTCAACATTTACCTTATTTGATAAAGTGACGCAATTTGTACTATGACGCGCGAGTTCATCTGCCTTTACACTTCCCGCAACACTGAAGTGCCCTGGAACCCACGTTAAGTGTAGGTTGAATTGATCTAACATCTCATTAAAAGATGAGAGACAGCTCTGGTATATCTTCTATGTAAGGAAGTAAGATCGTAACGTTTTAATAGCGGCCTGACAATCAACGCCCTCGATTATCGCAATTAATTCAGCCTGAAAAACGCTGCAATAGTCGGGGAGACGAAATGAGACTCTACCATCCATTTAGAGAAGTTCAAAATGTCAGAGTTCAACGTATCTTCACTCAGGCAGTCCTCTCTGGAGGGAATATCAGTACAAAACCTTGCCTCAAAAGAGAATGGAAGAGTATCATGTATTATTACAGGTCCACATAGTAATGTGCTGCCATTTAAATGCCCAGAATATCTAGGGGTATGAGATGGAAAATAACCTCCAGTGTCTGAGTGGGTGTGCTCGTGAGTGTACCACTAAAACACAATATGGAAGTCCTCTGAATTTTCATCAGTAACTTTTGGTTAGCCTTAATATTTATGGCTGGCCATCAAACAACAATCCCATATAATTGTATGGGCCTACGATATCATACGATGTGGGGTTCTAAATCATCGTTTTCTAATACCGTTTCTACAGAAGTATAGCGCTGTAATAGATTACTTTACCCTTCCTCAAATATTACGCTTCCAGCTAACTTAGCTGTCCGAAATAAGACCCAGGTATTTCGCTTTATCAGTAGAGGTCAAGCTAGTACCAGTTAAAATAAGAAAATCAGTTGCCCAAACTATTTTCACCTTGTTTATTATTCGACTTTCAATCTCTGAACCCATAAAAGCAGTCGGAGCCTCCGAGGACTCCTGTATTTTACCATAGTAGAGCCTTCAGTCAATTATTTTGTCATTTCTTATTTCATACTAATATGTTCTGAGGATTTCCTTATATCAGTTCCAATCCGCAGCTTTTCTTGTTTTTTGACTTTTCTGAAAAGCCTTTTGCATTTTTGATGAGAGCTTAGGAGCCGTTTCGTCCATCAAGGTGGCCTTGGATTACCCAAAGGTCTACTCAGAGGAGGCGCTCCCAACATAGCTAGCTGAAAACATCAGATAGCTAGCCCATTAAGTCATCTAGCCCCAGTGTAGATAAAGGGGGTTTTGGAGCCGGTACTGGTAATGAATTAAATAGAATGGATCTGAAGTTATCCCAGTCGGTTTTTCTCCTGTTTCTAAAAATAGCTCTATCTGTAGCTTCTGTAACTAATTCATACTAAAGATAGCAGTGATTAGAAAAGAAATGGGCAGCAGACTCTTTCCAATTCAACAACCTTAATAAAATCTGAGACTAGTACCTCTTGTCTGTTCTTAGTTTTAAAACTGAGCTTACACAAAATGTTACATATTTGAAGGTTAGTACTAAGAATAAAACCAAGGAGTAATCACCTCGTCCGTTTGTACCCGTACTTTCCCATATGAGGGTGACACCAGCTATTCGTTTTTGACCTGTAGGAGTTGCAGATGGTAGGCTTCATTTTCTAAACTACCAATCTCAATGCCAGCATCTCCAATAGCCCATGGCTCCTGGATCAGGACAGCATTAACTCGATGAGCTTGAATTTTGAGCAGCAGGGTAACTGAGGCTGTCTTACGGTCGTGCCTCAGCATCAATCTACACCTTCGCCTCCACCATTGTCGCGTCTCCTCTCCCGAAAGC
This sequence comes from Tipula helvola, assembly GCA_963556165.1. NCBI lineage: Eukaryota > Metazoa > Arthropoda > Insecta > Diptera > Tipulidae > Tipula > Tipula helvola. Next base: position 51,868,280 of record OY744483.1, read on the forward strand.
GAGTCTGATACCGTGTCCTTCTGGAATCCACACAGTGTCGCTAAGGATCTGGACATCTTGGATTCTATTGGGAATGTTTCCATACCTAGTTCTGACACGCCAACGGGTAATTACCCCCAGGCACTATATCACCTGCACTCTTCCCTCCTACCGGTGCAGCATCAGACTTATTCGCCTCATCCTATTTGTAGACCTTTAATGTGACAGCCCCATTCCGAAGCTTAAACAACTTGCGTCATCTCCAAGGCCTCTATAGACTCATCATTAATTATGATTATAACTGACCTATATACATAGTAAGCCTTTGATTAATCCTGCCTTTGTTAATTTTCCAAATAAGAAGATCCGGATTGCCAATTCGGAGCATTTCCAAAATATCATTTGGATCGCTCGGTTTCGCAGGGATCCAAGACTGCCCCTTGCCACAACCTCTAGTTTGGTTGGCCAGGCCACACCTCACCATTTCCTACCGCCTTCCTGTAGAAATAGAGAGACCCTTCGTCGGTACAGACTGCCAACTTAACATGGTTCCTATACCATCCTTCATCTCTACAGGTCGGAGTAGGCGCCGGATTCTCCCGCATTGAAGGGCGCAATACTCCAATACTCCTACGCTCTATCTATTACTGCATCGATCAGCTAGTCCTTAAGGACCTCGCCGAAAGGCCTTTGGTACAGTTTCCTGTAATCTCGACCTTTCCTTCTTTTAAACCGTTCGTTTAGCCAACGGTATTTCTTGCAACCTCGTAAGAGCTTTCTATGCCTTCTACGGTTCTGATAATTTGGTACTCCAGGATCAGTTATGTTAGAACCTGCATCCTTCCTTTCTCAAAGAGTTAGGGCCAGTTTTATACAAGCTTATGTCCTTCTTAATTTCTGCTGTTTGTAAAACAGACCTATTGGCTAAAGGTCCACCAGAATAGAGGGACCAGCAATATTTTTGCTTATGTCCTTCTTCATATCTTGTCTTTCCGGACCGGGCTTTGAAGCCAATGTTCCTCCAGGCGCATTTTCTGCGTTTTTAAGAGTTCCGGCCTCTCTCTTCCAAGGCTACATAATCCAGAGGGCGCCAGGAACCCGGATACACCTAGAGAGACTGAGCTAATTTTCAGACTGGACCCCTAGCCACGTTGGTTCTCAGCACGGTACGATTAACACCTTAATTCAGCCCAGTGGTATAGCGTCGTATTTTTGTCTAACTCATCCTGTCAAAACAAATAATGAGGTAGTTGAGCGATGGTCACTGAGGGAAGGTGACACGAACACCTATGAAGCTGCAAGATAATGAGCTGACAACAAATATCAACTTGCTTCATTGATTGCCCTAGGTGCCTTCACACCTAGACCATCAAGTTAATTTAAAAAAAATCAGAATAAACTTGCACTCCACCAAAGTCGTGAATCAACGTTGGTCCTTCGACCCTAAACGAATTGGTTCTGAGTTAAACAGTTACACAGTTAAACTGTTCAGAAATTAGGAAAGGCGATGTGAAGCTTGTAAAAAACTATAGTTGATACAGCAACGCAGTAACTTACAAGCAATAAACTCAACAGTCTACCATCTAGCAAAACAATAGCACACACGTATATGAGAGTCTTTAGACTGAGGGATGGAGGAGGTTCTTAATGAACAACAAAAGTTAGCTGATCTTTACATGAACTATGAAAGAACACAGCCGGCAAGACGACAAAAACTTAGAACAGCACAGCTTTAGAAACTAGCCGTAAATACTTTTTAGTATTCTAAAGTTAGTTTCTAAAGTTTTTTGAAGGAAAATTCTAATCTTTAGAAGAATTCAGTGGGCATAAAACGGAAACTCTTCAACAAGCTAAAAAACAACCATCGGCAACTCATCAAATAAGACAACAACCTACCAGTAGTGCCGTAAATTTCGTACAAATCTTGGTTTTCACAGTACTCTCGAGCTCGACTTGGGGACCTTATTTTCAAAATTGGCTGTCATGGCATCGTTTGAAAATAAAACAACTTAATTTTGGTCACCTTCCGAACTTAGAGATGATTTTTTTTTGAACAGGTTTCCAATGCCAATATAGTATCGGTAAAACCATAAGTTTCGCAAAACAGCCAATTTATACCTAAATGGTTGCCTGAGCATATCCACTGTATTATTCTATCATAGAAGGGTTAATTTTCATGTATCAAGTGGAAACCGATTTAAAAGTAACGTTACCCATGCTCATCCAAACAAAAATGTCAGTTTCATGTTGGCCGTCCTTTTTCACGGTGCCTTAGCTTAAAATTTGTAAGAAACGCTATAGTACCATCAATAGCAATTAACGGTGCAATTTTACTCTGGTATACCATGCAGCCAGCTCAAAGCAATAACTTGAACTTTTTTAATTTCTTGGTATACAACTTTCAAATTTCATTTCTATTCACACATGTTTCATCGTTATAACTATAAAACTATTTAAAACAGAGTTTGTAAAATAGCCAATTTGAAATAATCGAAGACACGAACTATTTTGCCACGTTAGTTCTGATACTGAACGTCACCCTTTAGAACATTTTATTTCAAATTTAATAGCTCTTATTAGGGGCATGTTTATGCGTAAGCAGCTCAAAAATCTTCACAATATTCCAATCTAACCCAATTTTTGTCAGAAAGTCAGTTTTGATAATTTGGTCCTCTGAGTGCTTTTCCGCAGAATCATTTTTTTTTTTTTACATAATGACTTCTAAGTTGAGAACATAACGCATGCTGGTTGGGAGACAATTTCTCTCGATGTGATTCCAACAAATCCGTGCAGTCAAGAATTCAGCCGCTGCGCATTCCGTCGAATTAAAATGCAGCAAATAAAGTTAGGCTGCACGATAAAAAGTACTAGAATAGTCAGTGTGTGAAGTCGTGTTTTTCGTGTTTTTGCTTTAATTTAATTTTAAAAAGTTGATAGTTTGTTGTAAAGTTGGGTTTTGTACTCGTTGCAATAAAAACTTCGACGTGAAGTTAATTGTTTCGATTTTTTTTGCAATTTTAATTTTTTGATTGTTTTCTAACCTAAAAAAATTACACGAGAGAATTGAAAGTAAAGGGAAAAATGATAGATTTTTGTGTTTTATTTTTGAGTTGACTGATCGAAAATGTAGGTAGTGGTCTAAAGTGTTATGCCCGAAATTAAAACAAAAATCTCAGTGTGTGAAGTGTTTTAAATTAAAATTGGAGAAAATTAAATAATTAAATTTAGAAAAATGTACTCCACCGGGATGCGATGCATTTATCAGGCAATATCTTTCTTGAATATCTTAAATTTGTAGTGAGGGAAGTCAAATTTCTTGATTTCTCACAAATAATGCATGATTTTAGGTTTGTGTGGTTGTGCATAAGATTTTAAAATACAAAACATGCCATATTTAATTTAAATTGATATTGAATTGAGTTATTTTGACATACGCAGAGTTTTTCTGTTCACGCATGGTTTTAATTTTTACTTTTTATTTTTTACCCATCCTCGAATGTTTTGTATTTTAGTTTTTATGTATAATCGACACAACACACAAGTGTCTTTATTGTAGTTTGGTGTGTGATTTTAATATATATGTATGTATCATAGAGCCAAAAGCTATAGAGGAGAAATAAACAAACGTCAAGTGTAAGAAGTTCGGTGCGAGGGAGAGAGACAATAAAATAGTTTGGTGCCGTATTTTGATTTTTGTTCAGTGCAATGGAATGGAGTGTGTTGCCTAAAATAAAACAATTAAAGTTTGGAAATGTTTTTGTACAATAGCTTTGTATAAAAATATCTGTATCAAAGTTTAATCATGAATTATTTTAATTTTTAGTCAAATTTAGGAACATGGGCACACCCCATATTATTATGATGGTCATTTTCGCTTCGAATTCAACCCGACTGGCAAAATGGACATTAAACGGCTTACTTTGGTAACTAAAATATGTTGTTGTAAAGTTCTTAAAGTGAGGCATTTTGTTATGGAAACGAAATCTTTCCTAGGGCCCGGAAGATTTTCGTTAAGCCGCCACTGAGTTATGGAAAGAGAGAACTTCATAACAATAACCAGCATTTGCGAATATTGTCAAAAAAGTCACACGCTACAAAAGTGGATGCTGCATTACACGGTTAGAGAACCCAGACACTTTAGCTCAAAATGGCATGGTATTATTTCTACCACTTGTAAGAAACAACCAAAGAGGTTTCAACTTACTACGAGCGTAAATCGTTCCAAGGGCAAATTACTTTTATAACGGAAGTGATGGGACTGAACCTACCACAAAGAAACGTACAAACAATAATCTCGGGCCACCAATAACTAGAAATTTAAAACAGCTCAAAATTGCTTAAAATTCTCAAAACGCATTCATACTAAAAAATAGAACAAAACCACTGTCGAACAAGCTAATTGAATTAAACGACACCAAACTAAACCTAGCAGTTTCTTTGGCCCATTTGATATTCTAATCAGAGTCAATGTGTGCAGAGAGCTCTTACAAAAAGGATTAAAAAGAGACGTGCAAAGCCAGTATATCGGAAATCAACCATAGAGTGCTAACTGCCGAAGTGGTAAAATGTGACGATTGCAGAATGGAGCTTATGAGCTTAGGACTCAATTCAGTACTGCAACAACACAACAGATTTAGACGCATCTTGTAAAACAACAACAAATATTACTCTCCAGGATGACCTAACAATAATAATAATGAGGTGGAGAAAACACCGTTACGAGTTTACCGAGTAGACATAGAGAAAATGTACCTGCAAATCAAAATAGCTGATAGCATCCAACTAATAATATGACGAGCTTCTTAAAATGAAACTATGCAAGCTTACAAACCTTAAACTGAAACATACGATACTAGAACTCAAAGACTTGTATGTCAATGATCTCTTATCGATAGCAGGCACTTTAGAAGAGTCACTTTCTTCTCAAAACTAACTATATCTACTGCTACAAGGAGGCGGGTTCAAGTTTAGAAAATGGAATAGCAACAAAAATGTAATAATACGACATTTGCAAGAGGACCTCAAATAATCAAGCAAACACTCAGCCGTTGACCTTCTCAACTAATTTTGCTAATGCAAAAATAACGAAATGCAATATACTATCGAGGAGCAACGAATTCTCGATTAATTAGAATGGCTAGCCCCATCCATTTATGGGCCTCAACTACAAACAAAAATTACCGCTTCTGGACGGAACTAAGACAAAACGCTGGCTAAATTAAACGAAAAACGCGAGAAACACGAAAAAATTGTATCGGGTTTTCCATTTGGGACTTGACAATTTTGAACTTTCACTGTTAACACGCCCTTAAACCAATAACCAAATTGTCAATGTCAAAACATTCAGTAAAAACAACATTTTCATCATGGTAAAGTACACGAACGAACAATGTAAACAAATGTAACATAACAATAATAAAATTTTCGAGATATCTCAAATGGTTTGCGTTTGCAGTCTTTAGGAAAACCCTTTATGACATGACTTTGATGCGCCTGGCTATAAATTAAAGGTGCAACCAGAATTATTGTAGCAAAAACAACAGCTAAATCAAACAAACTGAACTATCGAGATTACTAATTAAAGGTTCTCATCATTAACCAACTCATACATTCTGTTGAATCACCGATTCATATCAAACACAAGGTTAACATCAAAAAATAATTTACAACTTTAACCAGAAGAATTACAAACAATAGCAAAAGGAGTTATGAAGTTCAAGCTGTTGACTTCAAAGATGAAATCAAGCAATTAAATAGAGCACATTCCTTTTGTTGACGGGGAAGGGATATTAAGAGTTCGCGACAGATTCGTAACAAATCCAACGTAACATTTAATGAAAGAAATCCCATAATACAATCCAGAGGACAATAGGTCTCGAAACTAATTATCAGAGAAACATTATCATAACATTACGTCCAGAAGAGGATTATGCCATGAAATATTCAGTGATTTTGGCACAAATTTCATTGCAGTCAGCAAACAACAACAAAACCAAGCCACCGCCAAACTTCGAAGAATCCTAGGGTTCAACTTATGGACTTTTGAGGAGCTCACAAATCTTCTAAATCAAATTGAACTTTGTATAAATTTAAAGGCGCTAGATCCACTCTAAAAGAGGGAAGGTACCCGAATGATTTTGGCTATTTGAGGTTAGCTTAAGTTTATGGGTTGGTTTGAGGCCAGGGTTGGGGTCGAGTTGGGGTTGAGTGGAAGTTCACTTATGGATTAACATGGGGGCGAGTTGATGGTTTAATTGAACTTTAGATTGGGTTAATTGAGGTAGCCATTGAGTTCTATTGTAGTTCAGTTGACGTTGAATTGCGGTTGAGTTAGGTTGAGTTAGAGTTCGGGGAATTGATTCTGGAATTGACTTAGGCATTGAATTTGGAAGTTGATTTGGGGTTGAATTGGTGATAGAGTTGAGGGTGGGGTTGACGGTTGATGTAATTATTATGTTGTGATTGAGTTGAAGATTGAGTTGGAGATTGAGTAAATTATTAGTGGGATTCCGTTGGGGGATTAATTTGCGAGTTTAGCTGGATTTTAGATTGTTTTATAATTTTCCGGACCAAAATTCTAATCACCTCGTATAGTTTCAACCTTTTACGTTTTATGGTCCATCGTGAATGTAGGACCGTATTAAGACCAATGAGGAATATGTTGCAGTGAACTACAGTCATCTATAATCTAAGGTTGTTGTTTAAGTCCTCAATTCTAATTTTGAACCTGATTCGATACCTTTCCAATTCGTCGGTTTAGGGACTCTATAAGTTTGGATAGAATTTTAGAAGAAAATGATGCTCATAATCCATTCTACCGTTAATATTGCATTAATAAAGGACAAAATATAAAGTATCGTGAATCCCTACAGCTGATGGGATCTATGAGAATTATTTTCTCCTGTCACTCACTATACCAAAAATAGCATTGATTTTGTAGCTATCTCTGATTCTCAATTTTTTCTAGTAAGACTTGCTTTTAGCTGTGTCACGGCTTCAAGATCTATTTCGGGAATTTGCTAAGGCATTTTTTCTATACCCCTCGGTGCATCAAAAACTGAAGGCAAAAGTTGTAAAGTTCTAAGTCGATATGATCAAGTAATTTACGTAATAATAATTCAGTGATCTCGTGCAATGGAACAATTAATTTAAATGTACTTTGCAATGTCGATGATACAATTTTTTATTTCATCTAATTCCAATATCTATCAATAACACGTTTTTTATGTAAATATCAATCTACACCATCCGCCTCTTTATACGGATGCAAGTTATTATAGACACGACAACTGTAGTATTTAAAAGATGCATATACGTAAATTATCAAACACTAATTTCCAATAGTTTGCTTAAAATGGGTCTAATAACAGGCACAATTTTAATATTTTACCTATCATCCAATATTTTACCTATGGCCATCGGCCAATATTCTTCCGGTCGCAGCATTGTGATTGATCATTTGGAATTCTCTGATGAAGATTCTCTTTTCGATTATGGAACAGTTCGAGTCAAAAAATATAATCGGACAACCTACACTGTGGATGGGACAATGAAATTGTTACAACGTATAAGTGATGAATATTCTGTAAGTTTGTGCGCACAATTATCATAAATGTCGCGCCCAGCCACTTTAACAATATCTAATTTTAGGCAAATCTTAAATTTTTCGCGTATCAAGGGAACGAATATCGTCTATTGTTGGAGAAAAATGTGACGAATTTGTGTACATTCCTAAAAAATGATGAACTGGCTGTTAAAAGTTTAATCGGTAAGACATCATGGGCGCCACGTATTGAAGAATGTCCATTGAAAGATGTAAATATAATTACAAAACTGCAATTTGTGGAGTGCTTCATTTTTTATATTTTATTTTAGGGTGATCTTCATTTTTATAATGCAAATTATGAAAATGATAAAGTGCCGATTATACTTGCCCAAACCAAAAAATTGAAGGTATTTACTTCTTACTTTTTCAATGATAAAGTTGTATCTCAATTTACGGCGTATGTTATGATTGTATAGTCGCGTCTATAAACGTGAGTAATATACAGGGTTAACTAGCCGGGCCAATATAAATAATAAAAATTTTAAAATTTCAAAAACGTGTTTTAATCTTTTTAATGTCAGCCAATTAGAAGAAACCGCGCTCAATAACAAAATTGTCGAAATATGTATTGCTTTATAGATTGAATAACTGGAAAGATGAAATATCAAGACCATTATGATATTGATTTTGTAAAATCGCGATCAGAAAAACATTGTTATAGATATAGATGGCAAGCTGATAAAAACCATTGCACTTATTTTCAATTTCAAGCTCATTGTCTTCTGAGGGGGAACTTCTGCTAGTTATGTTGCTTCTATCTGACCACCATTTTGTTCGCTCAAGCAGAGGCTCGGAATCCCTAGTGAGACGTACTACTCACAGAAAGCTCTTGTTGGTGCAGGTTTTGATAATAAATTAGTACACCCATTGTGGCTTCGTAAATTGCCACAGGTTATCTGATCTGCTACCAGTAGTATAGGAAACATATACGAAACCACGTTACCCAGTATTTCGACAATTTCTCATACAGAATCGGATACGACTTAATCACCTGTTTCTATTATTCCCGTTAAACAGAAGAAGCTAGATTCAGTTGATAGACCGATTTCCGTGCAGTACGTCTCTTGGATCCCTCGACAAGCCTTACTGGGAACACATTGACAGTAAAGGTCGAAATACTTATACAAATCTCTCTCTCTCTCTTTAAAATGAAATTTGATTCGCTTCTTAAGATGATTTCTTCTCTTATCGAAAGTCTATAATATCCTAGTCAAGCCAAATACAACGTAATCCACTATATTATATACACTGAACGTCGACTTTCTTGTTCGAAACGACATAGATTGGGTCCGGTTAAATATAAAATCGCTTTTGCCTAATTCGACCATTTGGTTCACATTGGCATACGACAACCTTCATCTTCTACGAAAATTATGTAATTATGGCTTATCATATACTCCCAAATCAATATGGTCTTAAGGCCCACACGCGTACATAAACTCAACTTAAGCTAACTCAACCCGCAAATGGAATCCAACTGAACCCTCAACTCAACCCCAAACTCAACGCCCAATCAACAAAACTCGACTCCAATTCAACCCATAAATGGAACCCAACTCAACTCTCAACTTAACCGCAAATTTAACGCCCAACTTAATTCTCAAACCAGGTTACATACAAAATTGGTCAACGTGGGAGTAGCACTATGTGGTAAAGGTCATTTTGCAGGTACCCGACCCTCTTGACGGACAGCTTCCAAAATCTTTTCAATTCACCGCCTTGACGATAGAAACGGAATAACAAAGAAAAATCCAAATCCGTACTCGTATTTTAACTTAGGTCCAAAGGTATCAAAGTTATTGAAATCCTGTTAAAAATTTCTAAACATTTTGTTGGTCCAAAACCACTTTTCTGGAAGTTATGAAAGAGTCCCTATGTACCAAAAAGCAACAAAAACAAATGTCCGTCCATCTGTCTAGGTGTCTGGATGTTTGGATATCTGTCTGTACCCAAGGCATCTCTGTTTCTACAGTCAAGGCGGAAAATTGAAAAGCATTTGGAAGCTTTAAGTCTAGAGGATCGGGTGTACCTGCCATTTGTCCCAAAATCACATGTTTATATGAATGAGGATTGGTTTGGTTGTTTACTTTGTGGTTATGTTTGAATTCCAATTAGATGTTGAGTTACGATTGAGTGCTAAAAAATCGGCAACTTATGCCAAACCGGAAATCTTCTGATTAGAAATGAGTTACCGGGTTATTCATCCTGAAAAATCGTTAGGCTTTGTACCGCTCTTGCAGGGATACTACCTGGTCGATGGCGTATTTATTTGCAAATGCGGCAATGATGAAACTTTCAAATGGTTTAGTGAGGAAATTTCTAACTTAAAGGGTATTTGGAGCGGTTGTCAATGGTTGATTGGTGATCTTCTGAAACCACTTCATATACTTGGGCCCCTGGTATGCCTGCGGATCCTAAGGTGGTCATTACTAATAGTGGGCTGAACGGTTGGAATGGCTAATGGCCAATCGATTGTTTTTCACATTGATCTAAATACATTCAAGAGTTTTACTGGTTCCGGCTCAATGCTGCAATCCATCCTGGAGAGAACCCATTGCAAAATCCTTTCGGCACCTTAGACGTTTTATCCACTTATTTGTTTTACGGTGTGCACCTTGCCTATACTAAAACAGATCAACTTGCAGCACAGTAAGTCAGCTTCAGTTGAATTAAGGAAGTTGCTTGTTGTATCGCATACAGATCTAATTCAGGAGCCGTACCTGCTTGGTGGTACGGTTTCTGGATTGGAATCCGTTAATGGCAGATCTTCTATAAGAATCTTGCTATTAAAAGTAGGTCGTGCATTTTTATTAGTAATAGTTTCTGTGCCTCGCTAATGATGAGTGTAGTGCGGCTGATCTGACAGCTGTGCTTATTACCCTTAAATCTGCCAATTATTATACTAAATTGGTTTCTGCATCACCTTCTCCTTCGGATGAGCTGAATAACCTGCTGTTGTGGAGTGGGGAGTTCAATCATTTATCACCGGGCGACTTATCTATTCAGCTACATAAGCTCTTCTGTGCTTCAAATACTCAACAATGGCTGTGACCCAACATTTATTAACTCTTTTTGACTGGAAGTAATTGACATCAGTTTGTGCTCTATGCCTATAGTTGATACAATTTTTAGTCGGAAAGTGACGAATGATATTCTCACTTCTGATCATAGGTGTATCTCTTTTTCTGTTGAACTTAAAATACCACCTTTTACACCATAGCGTAACAGGAAGTTTATCGGTTGTTCGGTATCATCTACTTTACCTCTTTCGAGCGTGCATTGCGTTTGACATTGTTCCACAGTCTTGGAGTAGAACCAAAGTTATTTTTATACCGAAGGCTTGTAAGTCTGAATATTCAGACCCTAAGTCATTCCAAATTATGACACTATCTTGCTTGTAGAGTTGGCAAGTCCTGTGAAAGTGCTCTATATGAACTTGTTACTAGGACTGGAAGATCCCGCAATAATAAAAAGTTTCTTGTGGGCATTTTTCAGGATATTGCGGGAGCTTTTGAAAGTACTTCGTTTGGTCTGATAACTAAAGTCTGTACTAATTTTGGTCTTCGTCGCTCATTTGTTAAGTATATTGATTCTTCTTGTGGTGTCTTGGATAATAAATTTTCCTGGAAGTACCACCTTGATTGTAAAATTTAGAAAGCTATTACGATATTTTGGCAGTGTAGGAAAGCTTTTGGAAAATCCTGGGGTTTGAGTCCCAAAATGTTGATATTTATTTATAAATCACTGGTTTTACCAATCCTCTCATACGCTTCCAATGTTTGGTGGCCTGTCGTCAAATTAAAGTCTTCTTTAATCAAACTGACCACAAATATTGCATTGGCTTCGACTCCACTTCTTGCTGTGAAGCCCATTCTGTGTTTGCCTCATTTGAACGATTCATGCGGTATGTGCATTAGGACGTGGAATGTTTTTGGTGCAACTGTGGGGCATAGACAGATTCAATAACTATTATTCATTAATACCAGAAAACGATTTAGTTAATGATAATTTATTGCCTGAGTTCAACTTTATCAATTTATTCTTGGTGGTTTGGCCTTCGAGATATTTGTGGTTCTAACAGCAATTTATTAAAAACTATCCGAGTCACTTGCCTGAACTTAGTGCTGGATTTAGATCTTACTGCCCTCAAATTTCTAGCACACATATTATAATTGAGGTTTTTAATCTCGGTACTACTGACTAAAATAATTTTTCCTATACCTGTCTTATGGGTGCGGGCTCGGAATCGAAAGTAACGAGATGGCTGATTCCTTAGCCAAGGCCGGGTCACAATTATCACTTGTCGGTCCCGAACCAGTGTCTCCCTTATTATTTTCAAAGCGGTAAGAAGGCTATAGAAAACTTCGCTCTCAACGAGTTAAGGCTAAAGTGGCTTGCTGCTTCTATAGCTACTGGTCTTAAGGCACTAAGTACAGAAGCGGAAAGCCGAAACCCGTGACTAATTTACATAGCCACAAAAATGATGGATGCTGAGACACGGCAAATGTGGAAACTCGAAACTTCCGAAAGCAAATATCCGTCGTTCGAGAAACTTTTGGCTGTTTTAAATAAGCGAATGGATGCTCTACAAGGCATTAAAGGTATGTGCAAGGTAAACAAAATGTACAGCGAACAAAGTCTATGCACACTGCACCGGAAGTAACTGGTGCATTTTGGTGTCAAAGACGACAAATTATATGAATGTGACTGTTAACGCCGAAAGCGTTTAACAATGCTGTAGAGCGATATAAATCGTCAATTATGTAGTTCTTTGTAGTATGTAGTTCTTTGCTCAACTCCAAATCGCAAACGTCTTTCGTTACAGAAGAATGTTTTCAACTACTAGGACTAAAGAAGACAAAGGGCAGAATATTGATACAATGTCTTAATGATGTCAACTCAGGAGTATGCAAAGGGGTAACCACCGTGAAGATGTTGACTTCATAGTTCCAAAAATCTCATCACATCAACCCTCAATTAGTGAAGTGGACCGCCTTCAAGAATTGGTCAAAGTAAAGCTAGCAGATTCTAAATTTCTAAGGAATAACTAAATTGACATTCTTCTTGGTAGTGACTTGTTCTCCGAAATAATTAGTGATGGCAAAAAATATTTTTCGAAATCCAAGCTGGTGGCTTACAACACCAAAATAGGATGTGTGATTGCAGGAACGCCAATTGATCATGAGGTTAACAATAAACAAATTTCAATCAATCTTCACCTTGATGTCGACCAAAAACGCTCAGAAAATTTTCGGAAATCGCGGAGATTGTGAATATACAGTGAAGAGGATACATTTTGCATCGGACATTACCAGAGAACCGTTGAAAGATCAGCAAATGAAAGATACATCGTAAGCTTACCATTTAGAAAAGATTCACCGAAGCTGGGAAATTCGAAAATACTGGCTATAAAAAGATTGGGTAGTTTTGAAAAACGATTTGTATGCGATAGTTCGTTCAAGAAACAGTACACTGAGTTCCTGGAAGAATATTTAGAATTAGGGCATATGATGCTTTCGAACGAATCTAGGCCTAATGAATATTATTTGCCGCATCATGGTGTATTAAAAGAAAACAGTACTACCACCAAATTGCGGGTGGCGATGAATAGGTCAATCAAAACTAGTTATGGGAATTCACTAAATGATGAGCTAGCGGTAGGACCAGTTATGCAGCCCAGTTTGGTAGAGTTACTAGTTAGATTTCGCGGACATAAAATAGTATTTACGGCTGATATAGAGAAAATGTTTAAGCAAATCCGGGTCAGTACGATAGTGACTACCAAAAGATTGTTTGGAGACAGGGTCCACAATATGAGCTACAAAGTTTCAAGCTACTGACACTTACATATGGCACAAAGAGCGCCCTATTCTTAGCAACACAAACTTTAAATCAAGTGGCATCAGAAACCAAACCAAATACCCAGAGGCAGCAGAAATAGTGAAACGTGATTTCTACGTTTGAGTTCTGATGTCTGGAACTAATAATTTAGAGAAGGCTCAAACAATTATCAAAGATTTGGTTTGTTTATTGAGGAAAGGGGGATTCAATCTCCCCATTATTGATTTTGAGGAAGAATCTCATGCAGTTTCCGTTCTTGGTATAAGGTACTCTCCCGTAAACGATACCTTTCAATTTAAAGTGACTCTAGTAACTAGAAAGTTAACAAAACGAAATATGTTGTCAGAAGTGTCGAAATTGTTTGACCCTATTGGATGGTTGTCTCCAACGACCATAAAGATTAAAATACTATTTAAGGCATCAAAATTGAGAGGTGCTACATTTGGAATTAGTTAGCGATATGATCACCAAAGTATTCCTGGCAGCTCTACGTCGGGTTCACGCCTGACGAGGTATATGTAGCAATATTTATAGTGACAACGGTACTAACTTTGTGGGCGCACAACGAGATCTTCAAAAAAATATAATCAAGGTCTCCAAGGATGCAGCTGTAACGAGATACATAAACAACAACCACATTGAATGGCATTTTATTCCTCCTGGCGCTCTCCATTTTGGAGGCCTATAGGAAGCTGGAATAAAGTCATGCAAGCATTACTTTAAACGAATAGTGGGTGAGACGCAGCTGACATTTGGAGAAATGACGTCGTTGCTATTCCAAATAGAAGCCATTCTTAATTCGTGATCACTGTGTGAAATATCTTCAGACTACTTTCTAATTGGTCATGCACTTGCGTTATTACCTGGACCGAACCTGCTAGACGTTAACGAGAATCGATTAGCGCGTTGCAAGCACATTCAGCGAATGGTTCCACATTTATGGGTAAAGTGAAATAACGAATATCTGCTAACACTAAAACAACGCACGAAATGGAAATCTACTACGAACGATCCGAAGTCTGGGGATCTCGTAGTTGTGTTGGATAAAGATACGCTACCAACGAAATGGCTTACGGGACGTATCGTCAAAACAGTTTTGAGACAAGATGGGCTAATCCGAGTCGTGTACATCAGAACCAAACTCGGAGAAATAAAATGACCAATAATGAAAATTTGTATGTTGCTGTCTTCTCTCGCTTTGTTGAGCCAACCACCCTAAAGCGGAACTCATTATTATTGAACCCAATTGAAGGGTTACAAGGATTTCCTTAGAAGGACCAGTTACAAATGCTGGTTAGAATCCTTACGGGCCATGGTCAGTTTAAAGGTCACTCTATCGCTCAAGTCTGACTCAGGATGATATATGCGAGAACTGTCTTGGAGAGGAGACTAATTGTGGGTTGGCCTTTCTTTTATTTCCGACTATTCCTTAGACCAGAATACAAACAGTTTAAATATTGCGTGTAGAAATCTATCCATATACACCATTTCAAAACATTTCACAGCAAAAGTTCCAATATTTAAAGAGCTTATTGACATGGGAAGCAGCCCAGTTAATCCGGTACTTTGCGGTCGCCAATTATTGCGAAGCGTGTTGGTACGATCGCAAAAAGTACATTGTGAATGCCTTCATCTGAACATTTATGGATCAACCTTCAGTGAATCAAGTGAGCAGTACAAGCATAAGAAAGTTCTCCGAGGCTTAAAAGCACTAGATCATAATTAAGAGACACGAGATAGTTGGCTGATATACATCCTGATAAAAAAATTGTACCAAGAAACTAAGATGTTGTGGGTACAAGAGTCTACGGCATCCGAGTACTACAAAGGATTTTTTAAATTTCTCAATAAAACATGTGATGCATTCGAATCAATATCGGCAAGAGCTTTAGTGACTGAAACCGTAGAGCCAAGAAAAACTACATGGTGTTGTGCAGTATGCAAGGGCGATTCTCGTTTGCTGTACGAATGTAGTCAGTTTGCAAAAATGTCAACCGCAGCACGAGGAGTACAATGTATCTAAATCCAACACAGTATCATCGCACATAATGCAAGAGGTGAAAAGCGAGCTAAACCCCAAATCGAAGTCACAAGCTCAATGTTTCCGAACTAACCTTCGGTACGAGATGCAGGTAATTCTACCAACAGCAACTATGCGGATAAGAGGTAATAATGGTGAATTTATGTTGTATAGTGCGCTATTAGATTCAGCGTCGCAGGCTACGATTTCTGTATTGAACAGTATGTATTAAAAATACAAACCTATGGAACTAGTCCCGCATCATTTATAGCCACAGGATCTAATGCAATCAGCTAAGGACAATCAATCGAAGCATCCCGAAGCCGCTAAAGCCATCCAAAAAGACATGTAAGTTAACGATCTGATGACTGGAGCCATCGATGAGAACAATTTAAGTCAGCTTAGAGTAGATATCGCCAATTTTCTAGAATCATCCGGATTCACATTGAGAAAATGGACGACCAACAGCCCTGTGATACGCAATGAATTAAATACTAAAAATAATAACGATGAAAAATTCATATCCGAGGATGAGACAATTAAGCTAGCTACTAGGCTGGCAAAGGAAACCAGAGTAAGATGCTTTTTGTTTTTCAGTGCATCTGACAACTCGAGTAAACCACAGCAAACGAACGTTGCTATCGGAAGCCAGAACTATATTCGACTCGTTAGGGTGGCTGTCACCTCTAAGCTCTAACCATACGCATAAAAATACTCTTTCAGAGTTTATGACTTCGAGATCTCAAATGGGACGATACACTATCAAACGATGTATATAGCAGATGGAATACGCTACGGGATGAGGTAAAGGAAGTTGAGAAGTTGATTGCTCCCAGATGGGTGAAGTTTACTGACATGGTTGAGATACACGAGGTTTCCGACGCCAGTGAATTAGCATATAACAACTTTATTAAATCAGGCAAAAATTGCTGCAAGCCGAAAAATTTATTATCAAGTATGTACAAGGCAAATATTTTATAACCGAAATTAAATCATTGCAGAAATGTCAAGATATCCCAAAAAAGAGCCCAATTAAGACATTGAACTCATTCTTGGATGAAGATGGGATTGTCAGAGTAGGAGGACGAATAAATAATTCCACGGCCACTTACAGCGCCAAACATCCGGTGATTTTGAGCCTTAGTTAGTTAAGCCATTTAAGGCCAATACGAATACTAATAAATCAAAACTAATTACTTACCGTGAATGAAGCATAATAAAAATAATATTCAGATTATTGTCAGCTTTAGCATTGTGAACTTAAAGGCAACATTTTCATAAATATTTAAATTAAAATAAATTTATTAAAAAACCATCGACATTTTGTTTAAATTATGCACCAATCTTTCAAGCTGGAGTTGAGTTAGCTTGCGTTGGGTTTAAGTGGGAGTTTCGGCTGGGGAAGTATTTGAGGATTGATTTAGGGGTTGATTTGGTGATTGGGTTGCGAAGGATTGCTTTTGAGTTGGAGGTTGGGTTGCAAATTGAATTGGCGGTTGAGCTGAAGATTAAGTTAAGAGGTTCAGTATCAGCCTTTTAGATTTTTTTTTGTTTTTCCGGACTCAGTTTCAAAATGTCGAGAAAAGTAGACTTGGGCGTTGGACCAACGCAATGTTTGATCCATTTTGATAAAATTTCAGCAACTTTGGTCCTTTTGAACCGAAGTTAATAAATAAATTAATAAACAACGGTGTTAAACTACTAAATTATTGTACAAGGGAATTTTGTGAAAAAATTCGTATGATAAAATTGTGTGACTGCAGAGGTAGGCAAGGTCCTACATATTTCATGAAGAAGAAACAACTTAACATTGTTACCAATGATCACGACGTGTTCATCTTATAAATTTGTATTTGAAAGACCTACATACATATTTCTGGCTCGTTTTAGAGTATACAATATAAAATAATTTTTCAGACAGTTAATTAATAATAAATTGTTCATAATTTACTGTGTTCGTATATAGAGAGAGTAGAGACAAAACTGCATCATACAAAACATTTTGTATTCATAGCTTTTCACAAAAATGAGGAAAGGAAACACAGGAAACAGTTGAATAATAAACAATAGGAAAATGTATAATTCAGTATCGATTTGTCAGTATAGCTTCCTTCAAACTATAAAATTTAATAATAAACTCCATATCTAGGTACTATGCAAAATTGGAAATATTAATTTCCCGTATGGGATGATACAAATTTTTGACAATATATACGAGAAAATAATTTGATTTCCTGTGCATGTCTAATATGTGTATAGCAAAATTGGATAGGCAGAACATTGTAGATAGACTATTCGAACAAAACTAGCCTATAATTACATCATATCAGGGGGAAAAAGTTGTTTCTGGCTATTGTAAAGCTCGACACACAAAATTATTATCGTTACAAAAAAAAAAAAAAAAAATCCGAAATGGATTTGAAAACTAATTTTCTGCTTGCTTGCGAAATATAGTGTGTAGCAGATAAATAAACAAACCATTGAATTAAATTACTTTATTGTTTTAGTAATTTTAGAATTTGGCAAATAACTCAAATGTAAACATTTCAGTTTCACAGTTCAATTGGTGAATGGCGCAGTAATTTAAAATAATTGAATAAAAATGTTGATATTAAATTATTTTGACACATGATGAATCGACACAATTATATGTATGTAGGTCATAAAAATTTGTCTGCGGATCAACAAATCGTATTATAGACGTCTGAACAAATTTGATTTTGATTTTACTTCAGTGCCGCAACAAATTACGTTCACCTTAAGTCTGACTTAATTGTTATAATCTTAGATACGTTTTCTTCTTATGGTACAGCATTGATGAGCTTATCAAAGTCAATTACAATATCACCCTAAAAATTGTCAACCGTCTAACACATTTGTATTCCAGACATCATCTACTCGTTAAGGTACAAAATGTTAATATTTTTGTTATGTATAATACTCGTATATACAACCTTAACATATGTAAATTATTTTTTGTACATGACATTACTGTAATAGAAAATAAATACAACAAGTTTAGTTGTTAGCAAAATATGTTTGGATTTACAAGTAAAAAATTTCAAATTAGACATGAAATTTGTTTTATTTTGGTTAGTTAGTAAAGGTGAATGGTTAGCATATAGAGTTCAAGAAGTAACAAACATCACAAAATTGCTTCATTTTAAAAGCTTGTTTATATTATATAGGGCATAGAAGTCGAAATTTAAAAATTGAATGTAAGAGCACTTTTATTCATCGAGGGCTGGAAATACAGTCTGGTATTAGAAAATGGTTGAATAGTATGGGGCTATTTTTTTTAAACACAAAATAATAAAATGGGGGTGTGGCCAGAGCACCACGTACCAGTGTCTCTTCCGCACGGGGAATCTATAGTAAATAAAATTCATTTAATTTAAAACAATTTATTTTAGAAGATTTAGCTGGATGCGTCTAAAAAATATTTTGTTTTGTTCCTTTCCTCTGGAACGAAATCCATGATTCAATAAATTATCCAGGTTAGCTCGATTTTTCAAACCACGTGTTCGTGACGTCATGCAATTCCGATAAATATGTAAGTTATTCTTTTTTTACTTTTCATTTGTTGTTGTAATTTATACGTAAAAGAATTGGAGGACGTCAAAAAAAAAAAGATGGCCATTTGTTTACATATTTCGAGCTAACCTGGGTTTTTGTTGAATCATGAACGAAATCCAACAAAATAAAATATCTCTCCTTTCCTGTCCTTTGTATTTTATATGAGGAGAGATATTTTACTTTTTTTGATTGCGTTCCCGGGGAAAGAAACAAATAAAAATATTTTTGTTTCCTTTTACATAGAGAGAAACAAAAGATAAACGAAGGGAACAAAAAAATGAATTTAAACACTGCATAATAGTAATAGTATTATACTATGACGATGGAAACCTGAAGTTGATAGTATAATAGTTTATTATAATACTAGGGAGTATAGCCCATCCTAGGACGGATACAATTTATTTTATATACATATAATGGGGAAGTCCAGCGGCCGCTGCTACAATCACCATTTGACCATTTGGTATTTGATTAGCCGTTATTATTTAGCCTAGTAGGAGTAGCTCGAAATTAAAGGCTTTTAAGGAGTATTTTACTTTAAATATACCTTAAACCAAAGAGTAAGGGCTTTCATGAATGATTTTAAATGTGTTGGGGCATCACACAAAAAACCTTACAGAACGATAAATGGTGGGAGCTGTGCTTTTCTTCAAAAAATAAAATTTGGGGTGGGCTGTGTCGTCTACACGGCCGTAGGTGTCTTGCGTGATAATGTTTATAAGGTGTTGCGATTAATTATTTTAATTTAATATAAATTATCTGCTACGGTTTTTTACGCACAAATAAATGAGGGATTCTCTCCCTACAGTGTCCTCAACTATTATAAATTGCCATTTGCAGATTTGAATTTCAATTAAAATTTATGTGGAGGTTAATTATTTTAATTTAAAATAAATTAACCACCAGTGTTTCTTTATGCAAAAATTGACTTCAGAATTGCTCGGATTGGATGATGTTCGCGGCGTAGCTTGCCACACCGTTGCACAATTGTAATGCGTGAGGCTTCATCTAAGGGCCAACCTAAGAAATCATATATTTTAGATAAAGATAATGATTACAGTTGATGAGTAATTGCCCACGACCAACGGCAAAACTTCGTGTCAATTTGCTGAATATGCGGTGTAAGACGTGATCACGTCCAAAAAATATAAGTTGTAAAAACAAAACTGAAATACCGCGAGCACTACGGAACCCCAGACCTCAGCCCCTCTAGTCCAATACGTTACTACTAAGCCACGATCCAACTTGAGGATATGTATTTAATTTTATTGTTATATTGTTTCAAACATAGCATGCTATGAATTTATGACAGGAAAAAAAAAGTTTACAGAAAAATTCTCATGGCTTACTATAAATCATAACATAGAAGTTTTAAATAATATATAGTAGTGTTCGCACACAAATCACTTATAATAGATTACGCCTTCGTGGATTTCATTTTCGTAGTTTACTGCGCATTACGTCAACTGAGAGTTGCTAGTAAGATATTGCAAAGGAAATGTATGAAAAATAATAGATGGAGAGCTGTTAGACAATTTTGAGTAGGTATTTGAGGCAGCATGAAAATTTGTGTGACGCTTCTTTAGCAATGTCTAAACACAAAATCAAAGACCTGGCTGAAGGGTAGCGGGGCATTGTCAACCTTTGATTTTTTTAAGTTGCGAATTTTTTTTTGCAAAAAATGTATTTGAGGCATTCTGAAATTTTAATACGTTTTAGTTTAGTATTTAATAAAATATAAAATAAAAAAGCCAGATCATTTAGTCGGGTCTAAAATGTTGCCAGGCGGCTTCAAAGTTGAATTTTGTAGACTTCTAAAAAATATATTTGAGGCAAGCTGAGACTTAAACAGATAAATATATATATACCTAAAAAAATATAACTTCAAAAAGACAGGTCATTTTGGTGGGGCTCTTTACTCGCCAGGTGGTCGGGAATGTACTGAGTTCTTAAGAGCTTTTGTCGTAATTCTACTTTGCAGTTTTCTGTTTCGCTTATTCTATTACATCTAGTTATCATCAACACTACTTGCTTGAACCTTATTACCTGTTTCAACAGTTTTTTTTTTCAATATATGAGCCGTTTATTTTGAAAGTGGGGCAAGTCCACATTTTGTTGAAACGAGAAAATGAAGGAATAGAAAAACAATAAATGAAAAAACATATGGGATTTTGAATTTTCTTATTTTTTGAACAAGTATTAGGGATTTTTATTTTTTTATTTTGACTATAAATTGTACACCGTTAGAAAGATTATACTTTTATTTGTCTATTGTTATCATTAACTTAAATTTCTTGAAAAATGGACTTGCACCACTTTCAAAATTAACTGCTCATATGTACATATAAGCAGAAAAATTCATAATTTTTACCTTTGAAATAGATTTTTCGAACCTATCAGCAGATTCGTTACATTCAGAAATAAACTTTTCACGTAATTTTGAATCTACTTCTTCAATATTTATCAAAAAATCTTGTTCTGCATTTAAAGCTGCGCTTTTCCACTCGAAATATTGAAAAGTCGTTGCTGGTCGATGCTAGTATCGAATGGATTCATAAATTTGGAGAATGCATTGACAAATAATTGAATTTCCGTAGACAAGTAGCCTCATATGTATATAATACAACAGTTGATCAAATCTCGTGGCTCTTACAACAGCGCTGCCGAGCAGAAATGGAGTTAATAAAATGTACTGCACCGGTTAATCTTCTTTCAGCATCTGCGTTGATTGTCTGTTCCAGAGTCAGATCAATTGGCTGTCTACAGAATGACTTGTCCGTTCTTTGGATTCCAAAATAACTTCTTTCCATGGATTCTTGTAATCGTGGATGAGTTTGTTCTAGTTTAATTAAAATATCGTGATATTTAACCAACCAACGTGAATAATTTAGCTGATTAAAGACAAAGAAAAGATTGGCCATTTTTGGTTAAATAAATTTAAATAGATCAATATCGCCTGTCCGTATACTGCGGCTTAACTTCTGACAATAATTGACGAGATTTATGTACGGCATATAAAATTGAGGCTTTTTACCACAAGATCCTTTCAAACGGGCTTCTTTATGTTGAAGATATGAAGATATGAGGTTTGAGGCATCACTATTTTGTAATAAAGCACCATAAGATAATTTTAGATCATTAAACTCCATCAGCTCTGTACGTACATTTTCTATAATCGTTATTTTTCATTTTTCAAGAAAAATTGAAAATGCAAAATTTCTCATCCAACTGCCATCAGTGGGTGAAACGATTTACATCTATTAAAGTGCTTGCCAGAAAGGAATGAATCAACAGAACCATTTGCTATTTCTCACTTTCAACAGCAATATTCATTGGTCCACAGCTTTGAAATATGCAAGGATAATATGAAAAGATCGAAAATGAATAAATATGTTATCAAATAATGGCTGCTCACTAGCTTGGATTTGCATCACAACTTTAGCAATAGCTAAAGCGTAATTAACTTCAACATGAGACTGCAGTACTTCTTCAGCTATTTTTTAACTTTCATTCAGTGTTTCGAGAACAACATTTTTAGAAGTAGTGTTGATGATAACTAGATGTAATAGAATAAACACAACAGAAAAGTGCAAAGTAGAATTACGTCAACAGCCCTTAAAAATTCAGTACATTTCCGACCACCTGGCAGGTAAAAAGCCCCACCAAAATGACCTGTCTTTTTGAAGTTATGTTTTTTTAGGTATATTCTGTCTAAGTCTTAGCTTGCCTCAAATATATTTTTTAGAAGTCTACAAAATTCAACTTTGAAGCCGCCTGGCAACATTTTAGACCCGACTAAATGATCTAGCTTTTTTATTTTATATTTTATTAAATACTAAACTAAAGGGTATTAAAATTTTAGAATGCCTCAAATACATTTTTTGCAAAAAAAATTTCGCAACTTAAAAAAATCAAAGGTTGACAATGCCCCGCTACCCTTCAGCCAGGTCTTTGATTTTGTGTTTAGACATTGCTAAAGAAGCGTCACACAAATTTTCATGCTGCCTCAAATACCTACTCAAAATTGTCTAACAGCTCTCCATCTATAATGAACTTTATTTAATTTTCATTCTTATATTGTTTCGAACATAACATGCTTTGAAGTTTATGACAGAAAAAAAAATTTTTACCGAAAAATTCTCATGGCTTACTACAACCTATAATATATGAAAGTTTTTAAATAATTTGTTGTAGTGTTTAGGAGCATCATAAACGCGGACCACGCAGTTTCTTATGTAATTACTGTAATAACTATAAAGCGAAATGTTTAATTTAAAGGCGGGTATCACATTTATATAATTATATAAATATAATTATATTTTTCTACATACAAAGGAAATACTGTTATATTTAGCTTCTTGAAGCTAAATATAATAATATTTTCTTTGTAAAAAAATATAATTATATTTATATAGCTATATAAATGTGAAATTTTTTTGCTAAAATAGCAAGCCTATTAAATCAGTCTATTTTGAGTCACGTGTACGAAATAAACCAATCAAAATAACATTACACTGATAATTTCCCTAGGGATGTTATCAGTGTAATGTTATTTTGATTGGTGTATTTTCTACAAGTGACTCGAAATTGACCGATTTAATAGGCTTGCTATTTTAGAAAAACATACTCTGGCTACTAGATGAAAAGAATTTATAGTTTTATTTTACAATAAATACTGTTTCAAAATGACACTTTCATAGAACAATTTACAATCTAGCAGCCTTACTACTAGAATAAAATTATATTGCAAAAAATTTTCTCGTCGAATACCCCTCTAGCATTGATAACACCTCATAATTTTATTATATTTTCCTCAAGCACGTTGCTTTTAGGTAACAGCCCTCGCCTTCGGCTTCGGGCTGTTACCAAGTAACGTGCTTTCGAAAAATATAATAAAATTATTTCGGGAAATTATCAATGCCCTTGGGATATTACTGCTGATAATGTAATACCCGCCAAAGTAAAATATTTGGTTATTACATGAATACTAAAAAACAAAAATATAATTTGCTGGGAATCAAACCGAAGACCTTTGCCGCTCTTGTCCAGTGCTTTACCACCACGCCACAAACTACATTACATTTCGCTTTTAATTTGAATTGTTAAATTGTTCTATTATTTCAAAGCGTTCTACAGTGTCCCTAGCTAAATATTAATGGGCGTATCCAGCACACAGATATCTACTTTTATAAATGTTTCGGCTTTTTTATAGACAATATATTACTTGTAAAGACATTCCCTGAATTTCCGATTTGGTAAATCAGAAAAATAACAGAGGCCAATCACTTATAATATATCTACCAATCAAAGTAGAAATATTATCCCCTCCCCCTTTTCTTTCCCGCAGAGTCAATACAAAGTGTACCAAGGCTCTCAAAAATTAGAAATCTCTTTGAGTTTTCGTGTTGGTAATTCGGTTTCGTACAGAAAAAGTAAGGTCTACTCTTCAGGTAGCTACGAACCAAGGTATATAGAAATAATGGTATGATATTGCGCATGTAGCATGTTATCTCTTTCTTATATTTTTACGTCACGCGCATGGCAGTTTTTTGTAGTTTTATTTTATTCGTATTGTATTGTTTGAAAAAAAGCGGTAATAGAAAAATGTTTTATAAGAAATAAGTTGTTTGTTAGGAAAATTAATTTACAAATGGTTGTTTGTGCGGTATTTAATTGCAATAGTAACAATGACAAGAGATTAAAACGAAACGCTAAGTCACGTGATAATGAAAATATTCGATTCTTTCTATTTCCAAAAAACGTTTATTATTCTAAAATATGGATTCAAAAATGTTGTAGACGAGATAAATTGAACATTAAAACATCTTACATTTATTCGAAACATTTTACTAATGATCAATATAAAAGAAATCTGCAACACGCATTGTTGAATTACTCCCCAAAGAATATTAAAAAATTCTATGGCAAGTCGATGACTTTTCTCGAGCCATCGCAATTTATGCTAGCGGGCCAAAAGCTTAACGTTTATTATTAAAAAGGAAATATCCTTTTCCTGCTGTCTCAACCGATTCCAGGACATTTCCTCGCGCACATTTCCTCGCGCACATATCCTCGTGCACATTTCCTCGCACACATTTCCTCGCGGGGAACATTTCCTCGCGGGAACATTTACTTAACATTATATATTATATATATATATATTATATATTATTAAACATTATATATTTTATCGCACATATATTTTATCGCCGTTGCTGTGTGGTGCTTGGGTGTATATCTCGGCCGGCCGAGATATACACCCAAGCCCCACACAGCAACGGCGATAAAATATATGTGCGAGGAAATAATTTATGATTAAATGTTAAGTAAATACAAATATAAAATATATTACAAATATATAAATATTAAACTAAATATTTATTTTGAAAAGTAATGGATATAATGTAAAAATGTTAAGTTGGGTAATGGATATTAAATGGATTACCTACTTTTGAGTTATTAAATACGAATTTTTTGAGCTCATTTAGAAGCAAACTTAATACTAATGTTTTGAGCTATTGCTTTGAGGTAATCCATTATGTCATAATTGCTTATATTCGTTGCAAATCTGAATAAATTTTCAGATATGTCTTGGTACTTCTTTCGTTGTGGAACTCCTCAATTTCAGCTTGTTTTCTGTGAAAACAATCAAGTAAAAACCAAATATTTGGATTGTCGTGGCCAATCAAATTATGCATTGTATTATTGAAACCTTCCGCAATATTATTGGTTTTTTGTTGTTTATTAATTGTAATTGAATACACTTTCCATAAATTCCGAGGAAAACGAGGTGTCCTAAGCGTCCCACTTGGACTTAATGTTCCAAAATAATGCATATCAAAGTAAGTTATAAAGTCCTCATTTTCGTTTACCCATCCCAATTTTGAACATAATTCTGTGTAATATTCATCAATTTTTTCTAATGGAACGAATGTAATTGCAATTACATTTCTTAAGTTTAGAGCATACGAAGCGCTACCGTTGTACAAAGATTTTTTCGGGGCTTAGATTTCTGTATAGTGATTGATTCAAATGGAAAAAGCAACAATTAATTCTTGAATCTGTAAATTGTGCATTAATTGTACTAATCGGCGCCATTTCAATTGCGCGATATTGTGTTCCTTTAACACATTCAGTAACTTAATATAGGTTTGTTTCTTTTTGTTCGGTAGCAAAGCGTAAAGAAGTGGTAATGGAACACCGTTTAATACACCGAGAATTATATATAGCTGTGCAAATAACTGGGGACAGCTTTTAAATATTTCATCTATGTAGATATCTTTGCTTTTAGAAAGTATTCGTAGATTATAAATTCTGGAAAATGGGAATTTAAAAATTATAAATTCTGGAAACGCTCCTTTATATCAGGCGAGGAAATGTTCCCGCGAGGAAAAGTTCCCCGCGAGGAAATGTGTGCGAGGAAATGTGCGCGAGAAAATGTGCGCGTTGAAATGTGCGCGAGGAACTGTCCTGTTACCGCTCCGACTAATTAAGTACAAGTTACAATGGTACGAAGGCCTGTTTCAAAAATTGAAAACAGCCGGTGTTTTACAATTGTGATACAAACCATACTGGAAACAATAATTTTGAAATTATATAAAATTAAATATGATGGTGTGGCCGTTTTAACCGATTTAGGAGGGGTTAACCAAGGGCTTTGGAATCAGTACGGGATAGGCGAGAACAAGCCTTATTTTGTTAATCCTTGTGATGCTAGTAATAGTAAGAATATATGTATTTTGTGACACCCCTCACATGATAAAGCTTTGAAGAATCACTTGGATTCGGCAATTTGGCTCAAGACAATTTATTGCCAAAAGAACCACTTCATGAGCTGTTCGAAAACCAATCTAAAATCGATTTGGAAATCGCAAGCCGATTAACATAAACTCATTTGACAGTCAAGGGTGTACAAAGACAAAAAGTAAAATTTGCAACCCAATTATTTTCGCACATTAATTCTTGTGCCTAATCCGAATTGGTAGGTAGTTTGGCTATTATAAAATCTAAACACTGGTATGAGCTGGCTTTTGCCGTTTCAAAAGACATAATCAGAAGCATCAATGCATTAAAAATGCTATTCGTAGATCTAAAAGAGGCATATAAAATTACTTACGTTCTGACATACCGATTAAACCAGGATGCCCCGGAAATGTTTTTTGATATTATGCGGGCTAAAGGAGGTCTCTACGACAATCCAACCGCTTTACAATTCAAATATCGCCTTCTTAGTCATTTATTGGGACGAAATGAAGGTATTATTTCTCAATCTGCAAATGAAGAATGTGACAAAACTAATTTTATTCAAATGGATTTTAATACTTGTTTAAGGCATCCTATAGTAGGTGAAAGTGGGGGATCCCAGCTCAATCCCATTTGGGATGAATTTTTATATGTAAATTACAACAATACAAACGATTACATATGTTTTTTTATATGAAGATTACAGTAGAACCACGATAATTAAATCTCTATATAAAATGTAAACGTAAGTATATAATTTTATTAAAAATCCGTTGTTCAACTGTACATTAACTGTACAATATTTTTTTAAGACATTTTGTTAGATGGCAGCACAGTCATAAACTTTAAGCTTTGAACTTTTTAATATTAATTAACTTTTCGATAGATGGTGCACATTTCTTACAGTTTTATTATCAACCACGATAACTAAAACTCTATATAAATGTATCTAAAATCAGGTATTCAACTGTAAATTATTGTTATTTTCCAACTTTATCTGTAGATGTCACTTTTAAAAGCTTATTTTATGTACATGGTTTGTAACTTGGTTCAATATACAGTTTTATTATCAAGCACGATAACTAAAACTCCATATAAAAATATTCAAAATCAGGTACTCAACTGTAAATTATTATTTTTCCAAGTTTATCTGTAGATGTCACCTTTTAAAGTTTATTTTATGTACATGGTTTGTAACTTGGTTCATCATATATTGCATAATTTAACTTTGATACAAATAGAATGGTAGTACCTACCTGCATTGTATACAGTTGTATCATCAACCATGACAACTAAAACTTTATAATATAAATTTATTCAAAAATCAGGTACTCAACTGTAATAAAATAAAAAATATTGATTATGATTAATTTCTGCCCATGTAAGAGAAAAATATTTGTATTGAAGTGTATTAACCTGATATATCACGTTTCATAAAAAATAAAATCATTTACATATACGTACATATAACAAAAATCATAGTGAATAAACTGCGAAGGTCATTAAAATCTAACACACTAATTATTATACATGACTTAATATTTTGTTGGTAGCATATCATATTCATATGTTATGAAGTATAATCAGCTATATAAAAAATTAAAGTGAATAAGGTCATAAAAATTTATAAAAAATTTGAAAAGTTCTATTATTAGTCTTATTGCGTAAATATAGAAACGTTGTGATAATTATTTTGTGAATTAATAAATTTAAATAAATAAAAATAATATCAGCATTGATATAGATTTGAGAAGCTGATTTATACGTGTTGTGATAAATTAAGAAAACTTTGATCAAATACTGTTTTATTGTGTATCAGTTTAAATACATATATTAAATTTAAATAAATAAAAATAATTTCAGCATTAAAGAAAAAGTAAGTTTAAATATATAAAAAGTTTTTATTATATTATTAGAAATAATAATTATTATTTACTATACATATTACAGATAATTAATACTAAAATGAACAACTGCGAATTATGTTTGTCCACTTTTTCATCAAAAGAAAATCTAAAACGTCACCAGGAAAACCAGCATCCAGCAGAAAAGACGTTATGCGATATATGTGG
Organism: Tipula helvola; assembly: GCA_963556165.1. NCBI lineage: Eukaryota > Metazoa > Arthropoda > Insecta > Diptera > Tipulidae > Tipula > Tipula helvola. The sequence continues at coordinate 51,897,117 of OY744483.1, forward strand.
ATGTACATATATCAATAAACGAAAGCTGGATTATCACCAAAAGAGATGTAATCGTCTCTATATTCATAATTCGCAACAGCCAGGACCATCAAAAAGAAGTAAGATACATCAGGATGTCAGCAGCCTAGTTAGTCTGGATGATCATACTTTATGTAGTGTGTGTAAAGTAAGTGTAAATAGAAAGTATTTAAATAATCATTTAAGGTCTAATATTCATAAGGAAAATAATTTAAAGAAATATAATGAGGACGATGAAAATATTTATATTATAACATCTGCCTTTAAATCGAGAGTAATCAGCTACAGAGTTTTAGATATACCTAACGAGCATATTAGTTGTAATGATTTTCTGATTGCAGTAAAACAGAAAATTATTACATTAATAAAGCTTCAAATAGAAGTACTTAATGCTGTTAAGGTTAATTTCGAATTGTTTGGAATATATACTAAACCAGATCTAAAAGAAGATGAAATTATCACTTCTTTAAAATCTTTTAACACTAAAAATCGGATATTAACAAAAAGTTGCGATTTGGAGGAAGTATATTCTGAAACTCTTGATGTATTGAATACTCAGTGTGAAGAGTTTCAAGAAAAAGAATCTGGATGGGCACTACAGAAGATGTTATATATTGAAATAAATTTTAATAAATATAATCCTTTGAGAGGATCATCATATATGACTCTTCCAGCATGTATTAGAAATAAAAATGCAATAATTAATGTTCAAAATTCTGATGAAGCATGCTTTGCATGGTCAATCATGGCTTCTAAATACCCCTTTGTAAATAATTCATGTAGATGTAGTTCATATCCTCATTATAGTTCAGAACTAGTTTTAAATAATATTAATTTCCCAATGCCGTTAAAAGATATCCAACGATTTGAAGAGTTAAATAATATTAGTATAAATGTATATGGATTAGAAAGTAATCAAATTGTAGGTCCATTACATTATACAAGATGTAAAAAAGAACACCATGTTAATTTATTATTTTTAGAAGATGGTGTTAAAACACATTACTGTTGGATTAAAAATTTTAGTAAGTTAATTGGAAGTCAAATTTCAAAAAAAAAATGTAAAAAATGGGTTTGTGATGGCTGCTTAACATTTTATTCTAGTGAAACAAATTTAAATCATCATTTACAGTATGGGTGCAATAAAATCAAATGTATTCTCCCTACTAAAGAAAATGATATTTTAGAATTTAGAAACTATAAACATAAATTACAAGTCCCATATGTGATATATTGCGACTTCGAAGCAATATTAAAACCAATTGATTCGTGTACTCTAAATCCTATAACATCATTTACTGAAAATATTTTAAAACATGAACCCAGTAGTTTTGGATATTACATTAAATGTTCATATAATGATAGTAAATCTAAATTTGTTACATACAGAGGTAGCGATTGTGGAAAAATTTTCATTGATAAAATAAAAGAGGATTTAGAAATTATATACAATGACCTACACATAAATCGAAAAATGAAAAAACTTTCCTGCACGGAGCAATTAAATTACAATTTATCAAATCAATGTCATATTTGTAACGGTGATTTTAATGATGATGATGAAAACTATAAAGTTATGGACCATTGCCATTTAACAGGAAAATTTAGAGGTGCTGCGCATACTAAATGCAATTTAAATTATAAGATAGCAGATTTCGTACCAATATTTTTTCACAATTTAAGTGGCTATGATTCGCACTTTATCATAAAAGAATTAGGTTTTGATACGGAACAAATAGATTTAATTGCTCAGAATAAGGAGCGATATATTTCATTTACAAAAATGTTCAAAATTAATGAGATTAAAAAAATTAAATTGAGGTTTGTAGATTCATTTAAATTTATGGCAGCTAGTCTTGATAAACTAGCTAACAATCTTAACGATTCTCAATTCAATGAAGTTAGAAAGAGTTTTTCTAATCAAAATGAATTTAATCTTATAAAGAAAAAAGGTGTTTTCCCATACGATTATGTAGATAGTTTTAAAAAATATGATGAAACTGAATTACCATCCAGAAATCATTTTTTTAACAAATTACAAAATACTGATATATCTGATGAGCAACATAATCATGCTCTAAATGTATGGAAAACATTTAAATGTAAAAATTTAGGTGATTATTCCGACTTATATTTAAAATCAGATGTACTTATTTTAGCCGACATATTTGAAAATTTCCGGAAAGTTTGTATGCAAACATACGATCTAGACCCGGCCCATTATTTCACAGCCCCAGGTTTAAGTTGGGATGCCATGCTTAAATTCACCAAAATCAAATTAGAATTATTAAAAGACATTGATATGATAAATTTTATTAAAAAAGGTATTCGTGGCGGATTAACACAGTGCTCCAAACGATATGCTAAAGCAAATAACAAATACATGAAAAATTATAATAATGATATAGATTCTAATTTTCTTGTTTATTTAGATGCTAATAATCTATATGGCTGGGCTATGAGCCAATCACTCCCGTATGCTGATTTCAGATTTCTTGATTCAGCAGAACTTGATAAATTTAATTTCGATCATTTAACAGATAATGAATCAGAATCAGGTTATATTCTAGAAGTTGATTTAGAATATCCTGATCAATTACACCAAAAGCATAATGATTTACCATTTTGTATGGAAAATATACAGCCACCATACGAAAGTTCAAAACAAAATAAATTAATTGCTAACCTAGAACCTAAAAAAGCATACGTCATTCATCAAACAAATTTAAAGAAATGTATTAAAAATGGACTAATATTATCTAAAATACATAGAGTTTTAAAGTTTAGTCAAAAACCATGGCTCAAATCATATATAGATTTGAATACCGATCTTAGGACTAAAGCTCTAAATGCGTTTGATAAAGATTTGTATAAATTAAAAAATAATAGTGTTTTTGGTAAAACAATTGAAAATGTTGACAAGAGAACAGATGTAAGATTAGTATCACATTGGGAAAATATTGAAAACAGATTTGGAGCAAATACTTTGATCAGCAAACCTAATTTTCATTCTTCAGCAATATTTGATGAAAATTTGGTAGCTATTCAAATGAATAGATTATCGGTTACGTATAATAAACCCATTTATGTGGGTTTCTGTGTTTTAGAATTATCGAAAACTCTAATGTATGATTTTCATTATGATTATATTAAGACGAAGTATGATGATAATGCTTCACTTTTATATACTGATACTGATTCATTAATATATGATATTCAAACTATGGATTTTTATGAAGATATCAAGCCTGATTTAAATGAGAAGTTTGATACTTCTGATTATCCATCCAATAACATATATAATCTTCCATTAGTTAATAAAAAAGTTTTAGGAATGTTTAAAGATGAATGTTGTGGTAAAATTTTGACAGAATTTATTGGGATTAGAGCAAAATCATACTGTATAAGCTTAGAAGATGATAATGAAATAATTAAGAAAATAAAAGGTGTAAAAAAAAATGTAGTTTCAGATTCGATATCATTAAATGATTTTAAAAATTGTTTAAATAAAAATGATAATATAATTAGATCACAATTAAATTTTAGAAGTATTAGACACAACCTATATACTCAATTGTTAAACAAAGTAGCGTTATCAAATTTTGATGATAAAAGATTTGTAATTCCAAATTCATACAAAACTTTGGCATGGGGTAATAAAGAAATTGATAATTTTTATTTTAATTAGTTTAATAATACATTTTATATTTCTTAAATATAATATATATAATACATTTAATGTCTTTTAGTTTTAAATTAAAATATTAAACCAAAATTATATATTAAGTAGTTTTAATAATTAAGAAAATTTTAATCGGTAATAAAAAAAAATAAAAAAAAAAAAATATAAAGTTTAAATTAAATCTGTTTTATTTATCCACGAGTTATGTGATGATTCAAAACCTAGCCACTTAACATAAACTTGATTACCTTTCTTCTTCAAAACTTTCTCTACGAGGTAAGTGTCAGGATGATGTGTCTTTTGCAGCTCTTTTTCATAAAACCGGCCTGATATTAGCTGTCCCTTATAATCCTCAAGTAAATACGTTACAGGAAATTTGTTGTTAATACTAACAACTTTAAATATTTCAGTAGTCCAATTTGGAGTATAACCTTTTTCGAAAACGGTTTTAAATTTGCTAACTCGAACGAAATCCCCAACTTTAAATTTATTTTTTTGCATTAACTTAGGATATGTATACACTTGTTTTAAAATTTGTTTTTCATTTGCCATAGTAACTTCTACAGGTGCTAATTTAATTGTCCTATGTTTTTTATTGTTGTAATCTTTCACTAATTTTTTTAAAATATTCAGCCACTTGTAAGATCCTTGAAGACTAAATTTCCTCCACATATTTTCCTTAAGAGTTCGATTAAATCTTTCTACTATACATGCTTTTATTGGACTAAATGTTGAATAGTGGTTAATATTTTTCTGTTTCACAAGCTGTTTGAAATCTTTATTATAGAATTCAGTTCCCATATCCGTTTGTAGATTCTTTGGTACTCTTTTACTCTCATTGAAAATTTTTGTTAAAGCACCAACAATCATCTGTGATGTTTTTTTCTTTATAGGTTCAACCCAAGCAAATTTAGAAAAAGCATCGATTACAGTTAGAAGATATTTAAAACCAGCATTTTCTCTTGAATATGGAATCATTTCCACGAGATCTGCTTGCCATAAGTCATCAATACCCTTAATTTTAACATGTCTGCGTATAAAATTTTTACGTGCTGGCTTATGCAATTCATTCACTATTTGAATCCGACTCATTTTATGTAAGTGGATGAATTAATAATGAAAGCATATGAATTTTGGATTGGTATATATAAAATATTGTTTCCTCATAATGTTTAGGATTTATTTAAAACGAGAGATATCTTGGATTATGATCACTATAACATTCATCAAAATGAATGATCTTTAACATAATAAATGTTAGCTAATTTGCCCATAGTGTTGAAAACAGAGAAGTAGCGGAGTCGAAAACCATAATAAGATTGTTTTGAAATTAAATACTTTTTCTAAATAATTTTATATATAATATTGTTTTATTTATTTATTTATTTATTTATATAAAATGAACATTATATCTATCAGTTTTTACCATAGTTAAGTGTTCTTTACACAAATGGTTTAAATTTTGTATTTCTC